>CM040438.1:64957740-67492740 GCA_022702705.1 Papilionanthe hookeriana x Papilionanthe teres | reverse complement strand
ACAATGAGTCTCCTGGGGGGGATGCTCTCCGTTTGAGTTCTGAAGCAGGTGATACTTTTATAACTCCTCCAAATCCATTGGAGAAGGATGCTACTAATATTATATTAGATGGGCTTACTAATAAAATGGAGGGGGTTTGGTCACAACAAAAAAGCAGAAGAAGAAGAAAGGATGCTCTTGAACTACAAAATTTATCTCTAACTAATATCATTCGTATGGAAAGCTCTTCGACCCCTCCCCTAAGGTTAACTAGAGGCCGGTAAGGCCATTCATCATGATTAATCTACTATGCTCGGAATGTCGTGGGTGTGGCTGGTCCCGGCACCCTTGATAGACTCCTTTTTTAAACAGACTCATAAACTTTGGCTCTTTGCTTTGTTAGAACCTATGGTATATAAAAATATTTCTAAATTCACAAAGAGATTCCCCGGTTTTCACTTTCATGCTAATCGTAACAACAAGATTTGGGTCTTTAGCGTAAAAGAGTTGAATTGTATCGTTGTCATTGATAATTACCAATTTCTGCATCTTCGATTTGGGGTAGAGCAATTTCATGGCTTTGCTACCTTTGTATATGCTGGCTGTTCTAATACAGATAGATCTTCCTTATGGGCTGATTTACTTAGTATCAGTGCTACTATTAAAAACAATTGGATTGTTGGTGATAATTTTAACTGCATTAGGGATCCCAGTGAGAAGCTGGGAGGCAGAACTCCTAATCTACAGTCAATGTTACACTTTTCCCAAAATATTACTAATGCAGGCTTATTTGATCTTGGCTTTATTGGTTCACCTTTCACTTGACAAATGGGTAATCTTTTGGAAAGAATTGACGCATTTCTAGCTAATGACTCTTGGTCGAACACTTTCTCTATAACTCAAATCCACCATCTACACGGATATACATCCGATCACTCTCCTTTATTAATTCGATTTTCTTCTTTCCTAAAGTCGAGGTCTCACCTTTCAGATTTTTAAATGTTTGGACTGAACATGCAAATTTTTTAGAGGTGATAAAGGAAGCTTGGAACGTTCCAACCTTTACTGTTATGAATCCTATTGTCAAACTTTGGAGACTTCAGAAAAATGTGGCATGCCAATTAAGGCTGTGGAATAAAAATAGTTTTGGTAATTTTTTTCAACAAGTGATTGATGCTGATCATCAAGTCCAGGTGCTGGAAGCCATGCATGATATGGATGGCTCTCATACTCAAGAGTTAATCGATGCACAAATTCAGCTTCTACATGCTTTGGAAAGGGAAGAACTTTTCTTGAAACAAAAAGCTGCTATAAATAGACACTTATATGGTGACAGGAATACTAAATTTTTTCATGCAGTCATTAAATACAGAAGGCAGATTAATACCGTTCTCAAAATAAAGGAATCTGATGGCAGCTGGATGAATGAACCTCATTTAATCTCACAAAGTGTTGTGAACTTTTTTCAATCACATTTAGTTGCTTCCCCTACTTCTCCTTCTTCCTTTATATCAGAAGTATTCCAGGAAGACTTTAATTATGCACAACAGCTTCAGCTAACCCTATTACCTGATGAAACTGAAATTCTGAATGTACTGAAGAGTATAGATGGGAATAAGACTGTTGGCCCTGATGGGTTTACTTCCACTTTTTATATTAAAGCTTGGGACATTGTAAGTCCTGACCTTGTTAAGGTTGTTCAGTCTTCTTTCTTAGGAACTGAGCTTCCTAAGTACTTTGCTGCTACAAGTATTGCTCTTATTCCAAAAGACAATAACAAATCCAGCTGGGCTGATTTCAGACCTATATGCCTTACCAACACATTTACTAAAATTATTAGCAAGATCATTGTTAGTATACTTCAACCACATCTCCAACAGCTTATTAGTTCTAATCAATCAGCTTTTGTGCAGGGGAGAAATATTACAGACAACTGTTTGCTATCTCAGGAGTTGTTACTTGAAATTGACAAGTCTTGTAGGGGGCAGAATCTTATCTTTAAGCTGGATCTTAAGAAGGCCTATGACTCACTCAGTTGGACTTTTATTTTGCAAGTTCTTAAGGCTAGAGGTTTTAACCCTTCCTTCTGTAAATTAATTCAGAGATGGCTTTCAAGTGCCAACTATAGTGTATTGGTCAATGGTAGTAGTAATGGTTTGTTCACTGCTGGAAGAGGCCTTAAATAGGGAGACCCCTTGTCTCCTACCATTTTTATCTTGGCATTTGATTATTTTTCTAGAATTCTCAATGCTGCCCATAACAAATATCATTATCTTAATTATAAACATAGCTCTTCTCAGATGATTAGTCACCTGGCTTATGCAGATGATGTAATCCTTTTTACTAATGGCAGCAAACAGGCAATACAGAAAACTCTATAAATTCTAGATCATCTCTCCCAGTGGCTGGACTTGAGCTCAATAAGAGGAAATGTCAGTTCTTGGCTGGGAAACATTATAAACTTATACATTGGCTGAAAGATTTAACTGGTTTTGCTGCTGCTGATATGCCTTTAAAGTACTTGGGGGTGTAGTTGATTAAAGGGAGGAAAAAATAATCACAATATGATGAAGTTGTTAATAAGATTTCCTCAACTATTAACTGTTGGACTAATAGTTTCTTTTCTAATGGAGGAAGAGTGACACTGCTCAAAAGCATCCTATCTACTTTCCCCCTTTACACTATGCAGATGGTGAAGATGAAAAGAAGCACTCAAAGAATGCTTGAAACTCTTTTTAACAAATTCCTCGGGGATGGACAATACAAACAACCACATTGGACGAGCTTTGGAATAAACCGTGTAAACCTACTAAAGCCGGTGGATCGGGCTTTAAAAGTTTTCAACAAATGAGTCACCTCTATTATTGTAAAAAATGGATCAAGTTCAGGCAACAAGATACATTGTGGGCTAGGTATTTGCAGGAGAAGTACTGTAAGAAACTACATCCTAATGTTGTTACTCCTAAATTGGGTGATTCCAAACATTGGAAAAGCTTGCCGAAGGTTAGAGATTTTGCCAATACTCTTTTATGTTAGGAGGTGGGTACTGGCAATATTAACTTCTATTTAGATAACTGGCTGCCAGATGGCCCTATTTCTTCTTCCATTGATTTTAATCCCCAGCTCACAGTCTCAGATTTTTGGATTCATGATAAGTGGAATGTGGATTATCTGAATAGGGTAATTGATGAGGATACTGTGCAAAATATCATTTCAATCCCCATTGATACAACTAGACCCGATAAAATTCTGCTCAAGCATTCCTCTAACCACTCTCTGAACAGTTTTATTCATTAATCCTTTACTCATTGGCAGGATACCCATTGGGGTGATAAGATTTGGCACAGATACTTATCTCCCTCAATGTCTTTTTTAGCTGGAGATTATTTCACAAATTCCTTCCTATGGATGATATTCTGAAGTTAAAAGGCTTAAGGACTGCTTCTAAATGCTGGCTTTGTCATTCTGATGAGGAAACTTTTACTCACCTTTTCCAACATTGTTCTATCGCTCAACAAGTGTGGACTGATGTTCTACATTATCTAAAGCTTTCTCAACATAGGCATAACTGGCAAACTTTTGATTCTTGCTGGACAGATTGGAAGGAGCAGAATTCCACAATTCCTTTGGTCATCAGCTGGTTCATATGGATGGCTAGAAATTAGGTTAAATATGAAAGCAAACTTTGTTTGGTCAAAGCTGTGGTGGTGAATTGTTGTAGTTTTCTCAACAAGCATTCTGAGTTGATTATAATACCTAAAAGAAAAGCTCGTTTTGTTGCATTGGGTACTCCCTTCCCGACCATGGCTTAAAATTAACATTGATGGGAGTTTTACTTCTTCATCTCGCTGGAATTGGTGCCGTTTGCAGGAATCATTTAGGACGGCTAGTATGGTACTTCCATGCACCTGTAATCTCTTCCTCGCCTTTGGAATCAGAGCTTCTTGTAGTTTATTGGGCCCTAATTACTGCTAAAGCTTTTCAACTGAAATATGTTTGGGTTGAGGCTGATTCTCAATAGGCTATCCATATTATGCAAGGCACTTCTCCTCCTCTTTGGAACTTGGTTTATTTACATAGAGCCATTCAATCTGCTTCTGGTTTAACTCACTAAAATGGCCTCATATTTATCGAGAAGGTAACCAACCTGCTAATTGGTAAGCTAAAACTGCTACTTTTAAATTGTACTCGTACTATTTTCTCGCTACACCTTCGAGCCTTTAAGTATTTTACTTTTGGGGGACTCTCTTACTCTCCCCTTTCGAGATGTACTTCGATTTTTCAATTTTAATGAACTTTCCTTTTTGCTATATATATATATATATATATATATATATAAAAGATATTTTTAAAGCAACTAAAAATTCTACATACAATTGAAGGAAACTCTTGAGAGGCTGCTTAAGAACTGGCTGAACAACAATGCTTCATTACACCTCGCGTTGCAGCAACTTGCTTGGAAGTGTGCAACATGTTGTCAAGGGTTTCTGATTCCATCAATAGACTTGAATGTCAATGGTACAAAGCACTTAGTGTAATGTAAAACATCAAAATCCTCTAGGCAGGGTCTACCCTTTAGAACTGCTGCCCTTCTTTTGGAATGTACTAGGGCTTATTTCACTTATTTTTCAGCCATCTGCTTGATATTCTTCTCCAATATTATAGCTTAGACTGGATCCTTTTTTGGCTGTTTATCCTTGCTGATAGAGGTGAGCTCTTTTTTTTCACATGTGATATGAAGAATCTCCAGCTGGTTCACCTCTAGGGATGCTACCTTTGGTGATTGAGGTTGAATTTGAAGCATGGCCATCGACACCATTATCTCCTCTAGCTTCTTCTTCATTTAGCTAATATGTTCATCTCTTTGTTGGATATCCCTTTGTAACTCATCAACGAAGTTCTCCTCAGCGGGCAACGGAGCATCACACAGTGATGAAGAGGCCCTAGTCTCGACAACATGGATTTCTGCAAATTCTTCCTCCATATAATCTGACATGTCAACAACATCTTTTCCTTATTCTTTGGACAACTGTGCGAAGTCGGTCCCGAGTTTTTTCAATGCAACTTCAATTGATATACCTTTGACCATTTAAGTTCAACCAGATATTCCTGATGAGCATCTCTCCTTATGTCAGATGTTGGGATTGTTACGGTGTTTGGAACATAAAAGTTATAATCCATCATCTTTTCTGACGGTATGTCTGGCAACCCTAGGTATCCATGACTTTTCGTTCAATGCTAATGCTTCGAGGTTGATGTCTAATTTGTAACATCAGTTTATTGGGAGGAAGTGCAACTCCTAATACATGAACCAGATACAGTAGTAGGTGATCCTTTTCAAATACTCAAACTTGGGTGCTCTTCATATATAAGGATAAGAGGTACCCTCGAACCAAGACGGCACTTGATCGGTCTACGCTTGTAGGCTTTAGGGAAGCAGTAATGGCATCAACACAGTAACGGGGTCAACTATACGGTCTCACATGTTGAGCTTAGCAAAAATGTGAGCCGGTAGTGCTCCTTTTAGTTTGTAAAACTGTCTAATGGGCTTTATTTCTTTAAAATCTCAGCTTTCATCTGTGGTGACGCAACACATCCCATTCTCTTTAACAGCCCAACATGTTAGGATATCCAATACATTCCACATACCCAGTTACTTTTCTCATTATCTTACTCACCACCAAAATCTTCAACTTACACTAGCTTCGATGATTCATATGTGTCCAATTTAAATATTCCCAATTGTTGAAAGGCTTTGAGCACTGTATCCAAGGCCCATGCCCCTGAGCTTATGTTATTACAGTAGGTTAAGTTGTAATGGGATGATTCTTATAAGTATGTTTTGAGTTAAAGAGTCTCGAATCATGCCTTGGTGAGTACTTAACTTTTGAGGATGATTTTCCTCAACAAATTGTAATAAGCCCATATGTCCTATAGAATATCCAAAATCTTGTGAAGGTATTCGGAGAATGACTCCGAACACCTTTTATAATCTTCTGGACTATTCAAGTTCATTTGGACTCGCTATATTGTTCAGTTGGTCAACCCATATTGAATAAAGAGTCATATTATTGTACCTGAAAATGTGCTCATTGTAGTCTTTTCATTATCTTAATTAGCCCAGGGGTGAGGCAAATGGTCAACCTTTAATGTCGTATTAAGAGATATGTAAACAAACACCCTTAAAGGGTACACTTTTGGTCATCAAGGAACTTTACACTCATGCCCATCAATTGAGCCTGTAGTGCTTTTAAAGTTGTTTCATTATCATTTACATTTCCTTCTTTTACTATTCCTTAAATACTATTAAATTAAACTTAATTCACTACTAAGCTCTTATGGATTAAGGGTAAACTTGTAATTTTGAAAAGTTTAATAAAGTGTGTTTGATCTTTATTAAAATGTTGTGCTTTACTCAATTATTGGTTGGGGTCCAAATCAGTTTCTTTTGATCTTCTAATTCATGCCTGTCGGCATATTTTTTTAGGTTATGTGTTTTGAAAAGGGGGTCGCCTACAGAAGTTGTCGGTGAATTTTAAATTTTAAATTTAATTTAAATATATATATAATTTGAAAAGTAGTATTTGGTTTTGAAAATAATTTTAAATTTGAAAGTTTTAAGATATGAAATTAAACCGATCTCACATCCCAAATAGTTTATATAAAGGAGCACCGCACCACAAACCGTGTATTTATTCCGAAGAATAGACACACTGCTTGATGATGGGGCTCGAATAAATAAACTAAAAGATTTGTGACATCCGTTTGGTCTGCGAACCCATATTATAAGCCGATAAGTTCTCCTGTTTAATACAAAGAAATTAAACAGGGTTTATATTACCTGGGTTCTTAAAGTTCTCTATAAGAGCAAGCCCCTATAGTTAATTACATCTTAAATGACGGGAATCATTTAAGAAAACTCTCGATAATGATTAGTGGTTTTGCTCTCAAGAATTTCAAAGTTTAAGGTTTCAAAGGATTGAATTTTGGAAATTTCAATAGGGAATGGATCAAATTTGGAACAGTTATTTTCAGGAGTCCAAAGGAAGAGAAGTAGGAGAAGCTAAGGATCCAAGAAGAATCTTGACAACTTCCCAAACTATCCTATTCTTTGGCTTCAATTTAGGAATTTATTTAATATTTTAATCCTGCCAATTTTATTTATTTAGGTCTTACATTCGTATGACATGATCATACAAATGGCCTCGAAGATGTGAGGGTTTATGTCGTACCGAACGACTACCTCGGAGTCCTAAGACTCGGTTAGGGCTTAATTTGCATAAGATGATTATGCAAATGCCTAATAAAAAGTTGAGGATTCATGTTGCACTAGGCAAACTACCTCGAAGTCCTATGACTTGGTTGTTTAATTCTAGGAACGTTTAGCTGATGTAGAATTGTTTTGCTGACGACGATGGCCGTGCTGCCCACCATGCTCCGAGCTCCTTGTTGTTGCAGAGGTTTAGTTTTAGAAGTCATAAATCGGGAGATGAGAGAAGTGTTTTGGTTTAGAGAGAATCTTAAAATCCAAGTATTTTTAGTGTTTTAATTAAAACAAATCTTAAAGTTGTTTAAACAGAACTGATTAAGATCCCACGGTTCTGTCATCCCGGCACCGTTATTTTCATCGAATTCACTTAGTCCAGATGAATTTGCTAAACTCAACTGAATGAGTTCCACACTTTCATTTAGACCGTGGAAATCCCGTTAGTAACACGTGGGTTACATCATCCGAGGTATTCCCGATCATTCAACTAGACGTTTTAATTTAGTTATAATTGTAGTTTTGTTGTTCTGTTTGTTATTAAATTTTGAGTTGTTTTATATTTTGTAATATTGTGGCGGTGAATTTTATCTTGCAATGACGTTTAATTTAGTTTTGGTTTCAGTTTAGGGACCATCCTAAAGGTTTTGGTTTTCATGCAACAGTTTTGTTTAACATGCAAGAAAAGTAAAGTACAATGCATGTAAGTAATTTGCAATAAAATAAATTGCAATTAAATAAAAGCGTACCTGGAGGGTCTTCCCGTCATCCCAAGCTGCACTTGAAACACATGTTAGGGCACTTGAATATTTTGCAAGAAATACCTAAGTAAAGCTAAGGGAAAGGGTTTTGGTTGTCTACCAAATTCCTAATCCTATAACTAGTCATCTCCTATGACGTCTAGGTTCTTGGTTTAGTTTAAGGATGATTTTCTTCACCAAAGAACAACTAGATTCAATTGTTCTTCTAAAACATCCCGTTATATTGAGGAAGTACTTATGACGAGTCCTAAACATCTTTTCAATATTTCGGGGATTGTTTTGAGTCCAAGTGAATTTTTATTGTACGGATGAATTGATCATCCAAGGATTTGTATTTTTGTTTTGTTTCTTGCTTAGTGAACTTAGGTATTTGATTACCTGATGAATGAAGTGACATCTCACTTAATACTCTATTTAAGAGGTATAATAATTAAAGCCTTTAAGGGCAAGTTGGTTTATTGAGAATTTTAATCAAATTTGAGATAATGATTTAAAGTGTTTTAGTTTGATTATGAGGTTTTAATTAATAGTTTTAAGTTTGGAATAGTGTTCAAATTATTTTAGATTTAATTCTTAATGATTTCATTTAGGTTTGTTGTTAAATGATTCTAATTTAATTTAATTTTAATTTAATTTAATTTTATTTAATTTTAATTTAAATTTATTTAATTTTAATTTAATTTTAATTTTAATTTTTAATTCAATTTAATTTTAATTTAATTTAATTTTTATTTAATTTAATTTAATTTAATTTAATTTGATTTAATTTAATTTAATTTGGTTTAATTTAGTTTAATTTTAATTCAACTTCATTTGATTTAATTTATTTTGATTTAATTTTAATTTTTTATCTTAATATATTAAATATGATTTAATTTAATTGTTAAGGTGTTAACTTGATTTAGATTTTGATTTAATTTAATTTCAACATCTTAAATTTAATTTAATTTAATTTTAAATTTTAAGTTAGGATTATCCTTTTAGTTAAGAATTAAATATTATTGAAGTGATTAATTTAGGGATTCTTAAATTAAAGAATAAATATCCTCTTAATAATATCCCTACTTTAATAATACCAATTTTATTATTCTTCCAAAATTTCAATTAATTAATTGATTAAAGTTTTATTTTAATTATATTTGAAATGGTTAGTAGGTTTCTACCCTCAATCATTTAAGTTTCAATAATCCAAAATCAGTTTAAAATCAAATATTTTACCCTCCCCTTTTTGATTAATCCTAAAATTTTAATTAAGGGTTGAAATTTTTAATTACCCTTTTGCCCTTCAAGCTTAATAATTCTATAACTCACTAAACTAAGCTCAAATGAACTTGAAATTTTTATGTAACCTCACTCACATGTCAATTAAGACATAAGAGGAGAAAATGTGATTTTTCTGTATTTAATTTAATTATGCAATTATTTGTAATGGAAAATAGGGGTTTTCAAGGAAAATTCAATAACATGACCAAGGAAATGTTTCTGTCCTTAAGAAAATTATGGGATGTTCCTAATGACTAGAGAACCATTTGGACCAATTTTGGTGATTTTTTGAATTATATTTTATTTATTAGGATTATTTTGAGTTTTGGAGTGTTAATTAATTTAAAAAATAAAATAAAAGTTGAAAAATAGATTTTATATTTTTAAAAAATCTCTCTAACCACAGGGAAATCAGAGAACTAAATTTTATATTTTTCTGATTTTTATTTGATTTATTAGAATTATTTTAGTGGAAATGTTAAAGAAAATCATTTTTTTAATTCAAAAATTGTTTTAAGCCTTTAAAATTCAATATCTTGACCTAGAGACTTAGAAAAAATATTTGTTTTGTTCCTAGGTGATTAGAATTCAAAATGTGACATTTTGGTGATTTTTAATATTTTTATGATTTTTATTATTTTTTAATTATTAAAAATATTAAAATAATGATAAAAATCAACTTTTTTAGAAAATTACAATTTTAATTTTCCTAAATTCTTCTAATATCAGAGAAGCCCCAAAACCATTTTTGTGAATTTTTGAAAAGTATTTTGTGAATTATGAATTTTTAAAGTTTGATTTTAGTTATGTGACTTAATTAATCCATTTAGTGGGGTTAAACATTTCCAATTGATTTCAATTTTTTATGTGATGTTCCTCTAATCCTCAAGATCAGTGGAGGATTATTTTCAAGTTAATTTGATGTGTAGTTAACCCCTAATTAATTAAAATTCAGTTTTGAGTAATTAGGCCAATTAGGGTTGTTCCAAGTGAATTAGTTCAAAACCTATTTTTCCCAGGGTCCTCTGGTCATAAGAAACATCACCAAATTTTTCTAGAATTTATTTCTCAACATGCTAATTATTAGAATTAAAATACTCAAAACAGTAACATGCAATTGAAAAATCAATAACTTCTCATAGGGATGGCCTCTGACTTTGGAAAATTCAGGGAATGTTCCAAAGTTCAGAGGCTTCAAAAGACCTATGGTCTCATGCCATGGTGAATTTCCTATGTAAATGAAGAATTAAAACAATGCAAAGAGTTAATAAATCATTAAAAATAAAATACGTAATGAAATGACTTGATTTCTTTTCCACATTATTCTCCTCTGTTCACTGAGCAAGAGGGTATTTTTATTTTATTTTTATGATTTTTCTACACAAAGTTATGAATTTTTGAAGTTCTGATAATTAAATAAATAGAAAAATACCCTATTTTCCTACTTATCCACGCGGCGCCACGCAATCCTCGGCAGCTCCGAAAGGCCACGTGGCGAGCTTTGATTCGGCGCTGCCATCTGACTCAGCGCTCCGGGGGCCGCGGTTCACGTAACATTCCTTGGTCCGGCGCAATCTGAACCGTCTGCTCGATACACGCGCGATCCAACGGCTCCTGGTCATGGTCTACAACTGGTGTGCACCCGTGACCGTCCACACTAAAACCCTAAGATCTCACTTGATTCTCAACGGATTTTCGTGTTCTTATGCTCTATGGATTCGTCTTGAAGAGACGAACACATCCATACGGTTTATGTGGCATGAAATTAACCCAATCAAAATAGAGAATGTTCAGAAGCTCGGGAAGAAGAGAGAGCTCATACCTTTGCTCAGAGAAGTGTGGCTTCGATCTGAGAGTTGTGTCAACTTTGATTGGACCTAAGAAAGCTCCAGATGAAGTCTCTGGCCCAGGGTAATTGCCTAGACCTGATTTCCACTAGACCCGATTTCAACCTTTGGAGGCCAGAACAAATGGGTGGCCTAGAGAGGGGGCTTTCACTAGGGAACTCCTTCTCTTGGTCTTGTACATGTGTGGGTGAGTTTAATTTGATTTTAGTGGAGGATTTGGGAGTGTCCTGTTCTGGCCTGAGAATTGAGCTCCAAAATTGAGCTCAATCAGTGGGAGTTAGGGCAGGAGAACAGTGGGGATGGATTGCTCTTGCCTAGGGGAAGCTTTGTGAGGAGTTTGGAGGGATTCTGTGAAGGTCTGGTTTTGCCAACCTTTTTGACTGAGAGGAATGGCTTGTTTAAATAGCCATGGCCATGGCTTCCGGGGAGTTAATGGTCGGGATCAGCTGCTTCCGGCGAGGGAAGAACGGCTCCAATGGCCATCGGGCATGAGGCGGCTCGGCGGTGGGAATTCCAAACTTTGGCTCCTCCCGAGGTCTCGTCCATGGTGTTTTCCGGCGGCTGTGGTGGGCTGGCCGGCCGAGGTCGAGTCACCATCATGACCGGTGAGGGCGAGGGCTTGGCAATGGTGAAGTCGATCGGAGTTGGCCATGTGTAAAGGAGTTGGATTGAAATGGAATGTGGAGGGGATGATTTTGGCTTGGTTTGGGTCAACCCATGGTTTTGGGCTAGGTTCACCTCCCCATGGCTTGCTTGGGCTGAAGAGAAAGTTGTTTGGTTCAGCTTAATCAGTAGGGTCAAGTCACCATCCAAGTATAATTAGGCCTAAGCATGGTTTAGGGGAAACATGGGAGTGGTTAATCACTTTAAGGGAATATGGAAAGAACCTTCTCCTTTTGCCCAAGATGGCATGGTGACATGTAAAGGGGCTTTCATGGCTCCCATGTGGCTTGTGTATGGCTTCATGGCTTGCCTATGGCTTGCACATAGCTTGGCTTACTTGTATGAAAATAGATTTTGGCATTTTTGATAAATGTATGAGAGGTTAACATGAGGCTTGATTTAGAATAAATTGATATTTGATTGGAACTTTAGGGATGGTTTTAATTGAAGGCATGATGAAGAAGAGTGTCATATGGGCTTTGGATGAATTTTTGGGCTTTTGGAATTGGTTAGGAATGGGCTTTTAAATGATTTAAATGGGTGGGCTTTTAGGTTTTGAAAAAAAATTTGTGGATGGGAGTTTTGTAAAAGATTGGGCTAAGCAATTTTTGGATTTAGTTTAGGGATGTGTCATGAGTGATTTGAAATCAATTTGGAGTGATTTGGAATTGAATTGGGTTGAATTTGGGTTTCTTTGGTAAAGGGGCCAAAGTGGGTCAATTTGGGGTAACTTGGGCTAAGGTTGGGCTAATGTTGGATTTGATGTCAAATTAATGTTGAGAAATGTTTAGGGGAATATTATGAAGAGTTTTCAACTTTGGTTGGGGTTCAATTTTGGGACTTGGGCCCATTTGGGTTAGGTTTGGGTTTAGGTCAATTTAAGGGATTTTGGGTTTGGGTTGAATTTGAGTAAGGTTTGGGTCCAAATTTTGGGCAAACTATATTAGTGTTTTGTTTATGGAGATGTTAGGGAAGGTTTAGAAAAGGTTTGGGGTCAATTGGGGTTGAATTGGGTTGGTTTGGGCTAAGTTTTGGTTATGGGTCAAAATTGGGCTTTAAGCTTAAAAATGAAATTTGATTCAAATGTCAATCAAATTGGGCTTGGATTTGGTCTAGATTGATATTGGGGATATTGAATTGAAGTTTAGAATTGATTTGGACGAAAATTGAGGTCAATCGGAAAGGTTTGGTTTGACATTGGGTTCATTTGGGTTTGACTTTTGGGCAAACTGGGGGTTTTGGCCAAAGTGGGGTAAACTGACAAAATTGGCCCATGGTGTAGTTGAACAAAATGAAATTGAGAATATTTGGGATTTTTTGAAATTTTCTGGGAATTTTTGGAATTTTTGGATTTTTGGGTCAAGAGGGGTATTTTGGTAATTTGGAGGGTATTTGGGGTATTTTTGGAAATTTTGGTATTTTTGGTTATAGATGATCAATTTGAATGGTTGGGAATGTTCAAGGTTAATTTTGGGGAGTTTTGGGTGGTTTGGAAATTTTGGAGGTTCTGGGTAATTTTAATGGCTTTTGGTAGGCTAGGTGGGTCCGGGGCCCTAGGGGTCAAAAATTAAAATTTTGGAAAAATGAAGATTAATCAAATTTGAGTAGAATAGAATCATTTTGGTTGAGCCATGAAGCCATATTAAGCTCATATGAGCCATGAGAGGACTCATTTGAGGCATTCAGTATGTTGTTCCTAACCCTCTTAGCCGGGGGCTTAGGGGTTAAGGACCACCCATATGAACTACCTATATGAGTCGAAAGTCAAGTTGGGTGAAAGTGTGGGTTCTAGGATTTGGAATGTGTGTGTGAGAGTGTAGTGTATGTGTAAGTCAGCCCTCACTGGACCAGTGCTACCCGGGGTGATCCTAAGGCCAAGGAGTCCTATGGGAACTCATCCTTTAAACTTCCACATTCGATCTCAACCCTCTAGGCAATTGGGGTTTACAATCAAGCTTGCGGGGTTTGCAGGGAGTTAAGAAGTAGTTTGAATTTCTAAGTGGTGGATTCCATTTCTAGTCCTCTAGGATAGTCAAAGGAAAAGCCTAAGGCTAGATCCTAAGTACTAAAGAGGGAAAGAGAAGACCTCATCAAAAATGAGGTCAACAAATGGACCCCCAATAGGTGTGGTGTGCTAACCAAGCACACCGCGCGTATTGGCGTTGACCGACGAGATCAACTAGACCAACACAGATGTCCCAGTGACAAACTTAGGATAGAGTAGAAAAATTTCCGCTGGGTAGTATCAAGTATATCTCCAAGACTGGAGGTTCCTGAACTCTCGCTGAGGAAAGGAAAAGGAGGTGAATTCCAAATCACAAGATCTGGGGAATTTTGATTTAGATTTCGTTTCATTTCATGTTCAAGTTTTGATGTGTGAGTTTAGATTTTTGATTTGGAGTTCCAATTTAGATTGAAGTTTGATTTAAAATCAGTTTGAGGAAATTTAGATTTGAAATGAGAATTGAAACCCGAGTTCCAACCTCGGGATTGCGAAGAAAACTGGATTTTAGGTAGCAACCTCGGAGTAAGCATCCGAGTTTAAGTGTCGATTGAAAAGGATGAGAATCAGAATTTAGGTACTGATCTCGAAAGAGAACTGGAATTTAGGTACCAGTCCCACAAGTTTGGAATTGAAATTTAGATGTCAATTCGAAAGAGAATCGAAATTTAGGTATCAATTTCAAAATGAGAGCTGGAATGTAGGTACCAGTCTCAGAAATTTTGAATTGAAATGTAGGTATCAATTCGGATGAGAATCGAAATGTAGGTATCGACCTTGAAATGAGAACTGGAATGTAGGTAACAGTCTCGGAAATTTTGAATTGAAATGTAGGTATCAATTCAGATGTGAATCGAAATGTAGGTATCGATCTCGAAATGAGAACTGGAATGTAGGTGCCAGTCTCGAAAATTTTGAATTGAAATGTAGGTATCAATTCAGATGATAATCGAAATGTAGGTATCGATCTCGAAATGAGAACTGGAATGTAGGTACCAGTCTCGAAATTTTGAATTGAAATGTAGGTATCAATTCAAATGAGAATCGAAATGTAGGTATCAATCTCAAAATGAGAACTGGAATGTAGGTACCGGCCTCAGAAATTTTGAATTGAAATGTAGGTATCAATTCAGATGAGAATCGAAATATAGGTATCGATCTCGAAATGAGAACTGGAATGTAGGTACCAGTCTCGAAAATTTTGAATTGAATTGTAGGTATCAATTCAGATGAGAATCGAAATGTAGGTATCGATCTTGAAATGAGAACTGGAATGTAGGTACCAGTCTCAGAAATTTTGAATTGAAATGTAGGTATCAATTCAGATGAGAATCGAAATGTAGGTATCGATCTCGAAATGAGAACTGGAATGTAGGTACCAGTCTCGGAATGAGAACTGGAATGTAGGTACATGTCTCGGAATGAGAACTGGAATGTAGGTATAAATTCAGATGAGAATCGAAATGTAGGTATCGATCTCGAAATGATAACTGGAATGTAGGTACCAGTCTCGGAAATTTTGAATTGAAATGTAGGTATCAATTCAGATGAGAATCGAAATGTAGGTATCGATCTCAAAATGAGAACTGGAATGTAGGTACCAGTCTCAGAAATTTTGAATTGAAATGTAGTGTGGAGATTTGGATTCAGCGGGAGATTGAAATGAGATGTGAAAGTGTTCCACATCCCACGAGAATCAATCAAATTTGATTATTTGGCGAAGGGTATGAATCCATACCGTCAGAACCAAATCGAAAATTTTTCATGGTTCTAAAATCATCCCAAGAGAGGGTTTCAAAGGAGGTCTGAAGTAGATCTTGATTTGAAGAAGAATTGGAGGGTTTGAAAAGGTGGATTTAGACTGGAATTCAATTTGAGATTTAGGTTCATTTCATTTGTCCTTTAGCGATCTGATTTTATTTTTGTTGTTCATTTAGTGTTCATGTGAATTTGAAGTTCATTTTAATATTTAGATTTTTAAGGAAAGTTCTCATTTATTTTCTTTTCTCTTCTGTTCTTCGTTCAAAGTTCATTTAACTCTAATGGCGTTTCCCAGTCAATTTGCACAAAAAGAGGTGAAGGCAAAATATGACGTAGTCGTTTGCATTTCAACTTGCTGAAAGTACATCATACAACTTGCTCTAGTCATGATGACATTTTTCTTAGAAATTTAATGTCTCATACAATCCATGTAACTCCAAAACGGACTGTATAAACTTCTTGTTGATCCATCCAAAAGCATCTGTCAAAAATCTATGTCTGAATAGTAAGAAACATGAGTAATAACATCACCTTCTAAGCTACCCTTGGCAGGAATGCCGCATGGATGTGCATTGGAGGTGTGCTATTTCCCATGTAACTCACAGCTCGTAGGGCCGGAGACTCTCCAATTCTGGATCTGGTTAGAAGTGGTAAGGCGCCTTTCTGTCGTCTATCCTTCTAAAAGTAACGGAGATCCGCTCCACTGGCACTCCCGTTATACAATGTTTTGCGACGTCTGCTCCCTTTCCTTTTAATATCATGACGGAACCTACCGGAAGTGGTATCTCCACCGGCCCTCGGAACATACCCGGGCCTGCTATCCGGAGGTCAGATCCGAACATGATATTGCATTGGTTGATGAACGAAACTCGTGCGAAAATTCGACAAAGTCGTGGTGGTCTATGTGTGGTGGTATGCGATCGCCTTTCCGGTAAATGTTGATGATGCAACCGTCTGGGTATGCGGTCCGCCGACGATACCCTCCACGTTATCATTCTTTTCACCATTCTTTTAATTATCCTCGGCATTGGATCCACCTCACCGGGACGGAGTATCCCTGGTGGATTTCCTTTTCTGTCCTCTGCGAAGTTATAGCAACATCCGCACCGTATTGTGACTCTTCCTTTCCATGGCATCCATCTCCAGGGTTCTGAATAAGTCTTTTCCCTCAGACGGCCTACTCGACCCATCTTCTGAAGTTCTAAGATGCATTCCACAATCTGCTGTTGCTCATATTTTGAGAATACATCTGTGTGTAACTCGAGGCCTTCCAAAATGTTGATTCTCTTGCCTTTAATCCTTTCAAAGTATTTGAAAGTCTTCTTCTCAACATTTTGCATTCTTTCTAATTCATATTCTGGGATAATCTGCAAGTGACGAGGCCTAGTAACATACTGCGGAATGTACGACTCAATCCCGTCACATTCTCCTGCATACCTTGGCTCCTCGGGGATTGTCTCTGTCGGGACATCCTCCGGAGTTGCTTCCGCAACAAGGTTCTTCAGATCTGGTATCTCTGTCCGGCGTTGAGGCACTGACTCTATTTCTCGTTCTTCTTGGCACTTCTTTGATTTGTTCTGATTTTCTTGGCGTTGACTTTCTTCTTTCTGGTTCCTGATGAACCGGTATCTTTGAAATGTGTGTGCCGGCAAAAGCGGTTGTTTCCTCGTGTTGATCTGCTGCTAGTTTAGTCAACATCTTGCGGATTCGGAGATTCTTATTCCTTCTTTGGGTAGCAGTGAGAGTAGCTCTCCTTACCCCTTGAACTTCTGCGGACGCAGCGCTGACGAGCCTGCCCTCTGCCGTGGCAACTACTGACTTGATTTTCTTGTTCTCCTCGGTGTTTTTCTTTCTTTTCTTGTTGCTGGATTGGTGGCTTGGGCCACCCATCTTCATCACTCGTCCGGTCGTGAAGCTCTTCTCGGTCAACCGAGACCCAATCATTTTCTTCGTACCGTAGGCCGGTCGGTGTGAAGTCGGAATCAATTTCTATCACTGCTCCATCCTTCACCCTCTTTTCATCGAGTGCGAGACTCACGCCATTTTTAAAGTTTAGGACCAACCGCCCATTCGACATTTCCCTGCGAAAAAGAGAAGGAAAGGATCAGGGGCTGTACTAAGAACAAGAACATTAAGAAAATATTTATCACTGAAGATTCTTATTCACTTATTTTAACTTTAAGGAAAGTAGGAAAAGATGAGGAAAGATCAGAAACAAGATTTGATTTGAAAGGAAGGGTAAAACTTTATTATTATGATTTCACATATTTTATTTTTAGCACATATTTTTTTTTTAATGATTTTTTTTTGTCATTCATTTTCTTATGTTTTTGGGTTCGGACCCAGTCACAAGTGTTTACTTCACCCGTGTTTCTAGGAATGAGAATTCATTCCTTCGAAACTTCAGGTTGCGTAATACTTCTTCAAATATCGTCCATTGATTGGAAGCATTTGTCGTTCTCATTGGCAATTCACAAGTTGGTAGGAGCCTCCTGAGTAGATCGTCTCGACCACAAATGGCCCTTCTCAAGTCGGTTCAAATTTACCTCCTATCTTGCGGTGTGCAAGAATAGGTCTCTTGAGGACAAGAACTAAGTCACCAACTTTGAAAGTTCTCGGGCGGACCAGTTTATCATGGGCCTGCATCATCTTAGCTTGGTACAGTTCCAAATGTTGCTGCGCTGCATGTCTTTTCCCTTCCAAGCTTTCCAGTTCTTCCGGTCGTAATCGGCATTTTCTTCGTAGTAATTTTATTTGCAACTGCAATTACGAGTGATGGAAGCTGAACCTCTAAAGGTAAAACTGCCTCGGACCCGTACACTAAAGTGTAAGGCGTAGACTGAGTAGGAGTCCTGAAAGTTGTCCTATAGGCCCATAAGGCTTCTAACAACTTCTCGTGCCAATTTCTCTTGTTGTCTTCCAAAGTTTTCTTTAGAATTTGGACGAGAGTTTTATTGAAAGCCTCGGCCTAGTCGTTTGCTCTTGGATAGTAGATTGTTGAGTATCGCCAATCGGTTCAATGTCTTCTGACAAAATTGTTGATTTTTGTGCTTCTGAATGCGGACCCATTATCTGAAATGATTCTGCGCGGTACTCCAAAACGGTAGACAACTTGATTTTTAAAAAACTGTAGCACGTTGTGTGCCTTTACTTCTCTGTGTGGGACCGTTACGCCCATTTAGAAAAGTAGTCCGTAGTCGCAAGAATGAAGCGAGTGTCCTCTCGAAGATGGTGGTTCTATCGGACCCACTATATCCGTGCCCCGACATTCAAATGGCCACGACGCAATTGTCGGATGTAGCACATTTGGAGGTTGATGTAGAACCACTCCATGTACTTGGCATTGGTGACAGCTCTTGGAGATCTTCATACAGTCGGTCATCATTGAGGGCCAGTAGTACCCTAGTCTCTTAATGTTCATTTTCATCTTTGGACCCGACTGATGAGCGCCACAGAGTCCTGAGTGTACCTCTTTGACAATTTCACGAGCTTCGGACTCGCTCAGGCACCTCAGCCACTGTCGGCATATTTTTAAGTTTGTGTTATATTTTTGAAAAAGGGGGTCGCCTACAGAAGTTGTCGGCGAATTTTAGATTTTAAATATAATTTAAAAATATATATATAATTTAGAAAGTAGCATTTGATTTTGAAAGTAATTTTAAGTTTGAAAATTTTAAGATATGAAATCAAACCGATCTCACATCCCGAATAGTTTATATAAATGAGCACCGCACCACAAACCCGTATCTATCCCGAAGAATAGACACCATCGCTTGATAATGGGGCTCGATTAAATAAACTAGAAGATCTGTGACATCCGTTTGGTCCGCGAACCAATTTTATAAGCCGACAAATTCCCTACTTAATATAAATGAATTAAGCGGGGTTTATATTACTCAGGTTCTTAAAATTCCCTATAAGGGCAAGCCCCTATAGTTAATTACATCTTAAGTGACGGGAATCACTTAAGAAAACTCTCGATAATAATCGGTAGTTCTTCTCTCAAGAATCTCAAAGTTTAAGTTTTCGAGGATTGAATTTTAGAATTTCAATAGGGAATGGATCAAGTTTGGAACATTTTGTTTTGGGAATTCAAAGGAAGAAAGGTAGGAGAAATTACAGATTCGAAGCGAACTTCGGTAATTTCCCGACTATCCTATTGTTTGGCTTGAATTTAGGAAAGTCCTAATGTTTACTTAATGTTTTAATCTTGCCAATTTTAATTAATTAGGACTTATATTCGTATGACATGATCATACAAATAGCCTTGAAGATGTGAGGGTTTATGTCGTATCGGACGACTACCTCGGAATCCTAAGACGGGTTAGGGCTTAATTTGCAATGCAAATGCCTAACAAAAGGTTGAGGATTTATGTTGCACTAGGCAAACTACCTCGAGGTCCTGTGGCTTAGTTATTTAATTCTAAGAAAGTTTGCTGAAGTAGACTCAGGTTTTGCTGATGACGATGGCCGTGCTGCCCACCATGCTCCGAGCTCCTTGTTGTTGCAGAGGGTTTAGTTATAGAAGATGAAAATCAAGAGATGAGAAAAGTGTTATAGTTTAGAGAAAATCTTAAAATCCAAGTATTTTTTATGTTTTAATTAAAACAAATCTTAAGGTTAATTATAACAACACCGGTTAAGATCCCACGGTTCCATCCTTCCGGCATCGTTATTTTTATCGGATTCACTTAGTCCAGATGAATTTGCTAAACTCAACTAAATGAGTTCCACACTTTCATTTAGACCGTGGGAAATCCCGTTAGCAACACGTAGGTTACATCATCCGAGGTATTCCCGATCATCCAACAAGACGTTTTAATTTAGTTGTAGTTGTGGTTTTGTTGTTTTGTTTGTGATTAAATTTTGAGTTGTTTTATATTTTGAAATATTGTGGAGGTGAATTTTATCTCGTAATGACTTTTAATTTAGTTTTGTTTTCAATTTTAGGGACTATCCTAAAGGTGTGGGTTTTCATGCAACAGTTGTTTATCATGCAATAAAAGTAAAGTGCATTTGCAATAAGGTAAATTGCAAGAAGGTAAATTGCAATAAAATAAAAGCATACCTGGAGGGTCTTCCCGTCATCCCAGGCTGCACTTAAACACAATTTAGAATATTTAAGCATTTAAAGCAAATTCCTAGGTAAAGCTAAGGGAAGGGTTATGGTTTTCTACCAAGTTCCTAATCCTATAGCTAGTCATCTCCTATGACGTCTAGGTTCTTGTGTTTTGGTTTGAGGACGATTTTCTTCATCAAAGAACAATTAAGTTCAGTTGTTCTTATAAACATCCTATCGTACTGAGGAAGTGCTTAAGACGAATCTTAAACATCTTTTCAATACTTTTAGGATTGTTTTAAGTCCAAGAGAATTTAATTATATAATGAATCAATTATCCAGGAGTTCAAGTTTTGTTATCTTGCCCAGTGAACTAGGACATTTGAATATCCTATGAGTGAAATAACACTTCACTTAACACTCCGTTTAAGAGTTATGACATCATGAGCTTTTGAGGGCAAATTAACGTTCAAGAGATTTGTGATTTAATTTAATTTCAATTAATGGGTTTAAGTTTAGAATAGTGTTCGAGTTGTTTTAGATTTATTTTTGAATTTTTTATGTCTTAAGTGATGTTATATTTAATTTAATTCAATTTAATTTAATTTAATTTAATTTGATTTAGTTTTAATTTTAATTTAATTTTATTTATTTAATTTAATTTTAATTTTATTTTAACTTGATTTCATTATATTTTTTTTATTTAATTTAATTTAATTTAATATGTTTTAATTTAATTTAATTTAATGTGATTTAATTTAATTTCATTTAATTTAATTTAAATTTTAATTTGGTTTTATGTTTTTTTTTAAATTTTAATTTTAATTTAACTTTATTATTTTTCTTTTAATTTTAATTTAATATATTTTTTTATGCTTTAGGGATGATTTAATTTTAATTGTTAAAGTGTTAATTTAATTGAAATTTTAAAAGGATTTAATTTAAATGTTTTAATTTTAATTTAATTTAATGATTAAGCATTTCAAGTTTTGAATTTGGATTATCATTTTAATTAGGAATTAAATATTATTGAGGTGATTAATTTAGGGATTCTTAGATTAAAGAATAAATTTCTTCCTGATTATATCCCTATTTTTAATAATTCTAATTTTTTATTATTCTTCCAAATTTAATTAATTATTTAATTAAGGTATATTTTGATTACTTTTAAATTATTTGGTAGGTTTCTACCCTTTAAATACCTAAGTTTCAAACATCCAAAATCAACTTAGTATCAAATATTTTACCCACCCTTTTAATTAAACCTAAAATTTTAATTATAGGTTAAAATTTTAATTACTATTTTGCCCTTTAAACTTACTAATTTCATAACTAACTAAATTGAGCTTAAATGAATTTAAAATTTTTATGTGACTTCACTCATATGTCAATCGAGACAATAGAGGAGAAAATGTGATTTTTCTGTATTTAATTTATTTATATAATTATTTTTTGTGGAAAATAAGGATTTTTAAGGAAAATTCAACAACATGACCAAGGGAAAGTTTCTGTTCTTAAGAAAATTATGGGACATTCCTAATGACCAGAGAACCACTTGGACCAATTTTGGTGATTTTTTGAATTATATTATTTTTATTATAATTATTTTGAGTTTTGGAGTATTAATTAATTTAAAAATAAAATAATGGTTGAAAAATGAATTTTATATTTTTCAAAAATCTCTCTGATATCAAGGAAACTAGAGAACCAATTTTTATAATTTTCTTATTTTTCTTTGATTTATTAGAATTATTTTAGTGGAAATGCTAGAAAATACATTTTTTAATTTTAAAATTACCTTAGGGCTTTAAAATTTAATATCTCATCATAGAGACCTAAGAAAAATATGGGGTTAGTTCCTAAGTTATCAAAATTCAAAATATAACATTTTGATGAATTTTATTATTTTTGTGATTTTTATATTTTTTTAATTATTAAAAATATTAAAATAATGCAAAAAATCAACTTTTTTAGAAAATTGTAATTTTAATTTTCTTAAATTCCCCTGATATCAAAGAGGCTCCAAAACCAATTTGGTGAGCTTTTGAAAAGTATTTTGAAAGTTATGAATTTTTAAAGTTTAAGTTGGCTAAATGGCTTAATCAACCCATTTGGTAGGGCTAACCAAGTCCAATTGACTTCAAATTTTTATGGTGGGTTCCTCTGATCCTAAAGGTCAGTGGAGAATTAATTTCAAGTCAATTTGATGTGTGATTAGTTCTAATTAATTAAGGTTCTATTTTGGGTGTTTAAGCCAATTAGGGTTATCCCAAGTGGATTAATTCAAAACCTATTTTTCCTAGAGTTCTCTGGTCACAAGAAACATCACCAAATTTTCCTAGGATTTATTTCACAACATGCTAATTATTAGAATTAAAGTACTCAGAATAGTAAACTAGAATTGAAAAATCAATAACTCTTCATAGGGGTGGCGTCTGACTTTGAAAAATTCAGGGAATGTTTCCAAATTCAGAGGCTTCAAAAGCCCTATGGTCTCATGCCATGGTGAATTGTATACATACATGGAGAATTGAAATAGTGCAGAGAGTAAATAAATTATTAAAAATCAAATACTCAATGAAATTAAATGATTTCTTTTCCACATTATTCTCCTCCGTTCACTCGAGCAAGAGGGTATTTTTATTTTATTTTTCCGATTTTTCTACACAAAGTTATGTATTTTTGAAGTTTAGGGAATTAAATAAATAAGAAAATGCCTATTTTCCTACTTATCCAACGCGGCGCCCTGTCATCCTCGGCATCTCCGAACGACCACGCGGCGTGCTCTCATTCGACGCCGCCACTTGAGTCAGCAGCCCGGGTCCCGCCTTCTACGTATCATCCACTGATCCGACCCGATCTGAGCCGTCCATCCGCGCGTGTATTGAATGGACGGCATCCGTTCATCGTCCCCAAGCCTCCTAGCCCGAGAACCGTCCATCTTCTAGGCTTAAGATCTCACTCGATACTTGACCAAATTAAACGTTCTTATGCTCTATGGATTCGTCTCGAGAAGACGAACACATCCATACGGTTTATGTGGCATGAAATTGACTCAATAAAAGTGGAGAATGTTCAGAAGCTCGGGAAGAAGAGTGAAACCATTCCTTTGCTCAGAGAAGTGTGGCTTCGATCTGAGGATTGTGTCACCTTCGATTGGGTCCAAGCAAGCTCCGGATGAAGTCTCCCGGCTCAGTGAATTGTCCGGGTATGATTTCGACCAAGCCCGATTTCAACCTTTGGAGTCCGGAACGGATGGGTGGCCCGGAGAGGGGGCTTTCACCGGGGAACTCCTTCTCTTGGTCTTGTGCGAGTGTGGGTGAGTTTAATTTGACTTTGGTGGAGGATTTGGGAATGTCCCGTTCGACTCGAGAATTGAGCTCCAAAATTGAGCTCAATTAGTGGGGATTAGGGCAAGAGAACAGTGGGGATCAAATGCTCTAGGTGTGGAGAGTGGTCTGGAATGATTTTGGCAGAGTTTCCTTAAGGTTGGTTCAGCACCCCCTCATGGCCGAGAGAGGTGGGTTTTAAATAGGAGAGGCTGGAGGGCCTCCGGGGGAGTTAGGGCTTGGGATCAGCTGCTTAGGTCAAGGGAAGAACAGCCATGGTGGCCATTGTGCATGGGGCAACTCAGCAAGGTGGAATTCCAAAGTTTGGCTCCTCCCCATGTCTCGGCCATGGCGTTTTCCGGCGACCCAGGCGGCTGGCCGGCAGGCAATGGTCACCATCTTGTTCAGGTGGGTCAGGGTTGGGGTTTAGTGCAATCAATTGGCCATGGACATGTGTAAAGGGCTTGGATTAAAATGGAATGGAGATAAGGTCACTTTGGGTTCAAATGGGTCAACCCACCATTTTGGGCTTGGTGCACCCTTCCAAGTTCGGTTTTGGGCTGGGAGGATCATGTGAGTCAACCTATTAAAGGTAGTGAAGTCCACATCAAGGATTAGGTGGCAAAGTATGGTTTAGAGTGTATCATGTTTAAGGTAAAAAAGGTTTAAAAAAGGTTTAAGAAAGAGATCCTCTCTCTTGCCATTAATGGCTTGGTGACAAGTCAAACCCCCCATGGCTTCATGTGGCTTGTCCATGGTTTGCATGTGGCTCCATTTGGCTCATCCTTGGCTTGGGAAAAGTGGATTCATTTATATGAAAAAGGAATTTGGAAATTTTGGAAATTTAGTGAAAATTTAGATGGTGCTTGATTTAGGTTGATTTGATGATTGATTTGGGACTTAGGAATTGATTCCAATTAAAGGGATGATGAGAAGGAGTTGTCAATGTGGGCATTGGAATGGGTTTGGGCTTTTGGATTTTACTTTGGATGGGCTTTTAAAATGGTTTAGGGAAGTGGGCTTTTGGATTTTAAAATGGACTTTAGGATGAAAATATGGTAAAGGCTTGGGCCAAATAATTGTTGGGTTTGGTTTAGGGATGTTTCATGAGTGATTTGGAATAAATTTGGGGTGGTTTGGGCTTGAATTGGGTTGAATTTGGGTTAATTTGATAAATGGGCCTATGTAGGTCAAATTGGGCTAATTTGGGCCAATGTTGGGCTAAGGTTGAAATTGATGTGAAATTGATGTTGGGAAGTGTTTATGGGAGTGTTTGAAAGAGGTTCCAACTTTGGTTGGATTTTGATTTTGGGATTTGGGCTCATTTGGGTTAGGGTTGGATTTAGGTCAAAATTGGGCCTTTTGGTTTTAGGTTGAATTTGTGTGGGGTTTGGATCCAAATTTTGGGCAAATCATGTTATTGTTTTGTTTTTGGGGATGTTAGGGAAGGTTTAGAAAAGATTTGGGGTTAATTGGAGTTAAATTGGTTTGGTTTGGGCTAGGTTTGGGTCATGGGTCCAAATTGGGCTTTAAGGCCAAAAGTGAAATTGGATTCAAATGTCAATCAAATTAGACTTGGATTTGGTCTAGATTGGTGTTGGGAATGTTGAATTGAAGTTTAAAATTGAATTGGACCAGAATTTGGGTCAATTGGGTAGGTTTGGTTTGACATTGGGTTCACTTTGGGTTAAAATGGGTCAAATTGGGGATTTTGACAAAAGTGGGGTAAATTGACAAAATTGGCCCATGGTGTAGTTGAACAAAATGAAATTAGGAATATTTGGGATTTTCTGGAATTTTTTGGGAATTTTCTGAATTTTTGGATTTTTGGGTCAAGAGGGGCATTTTGGGTAATTGGAGGGTATTGGGGGGATTTTTGGAATTTTTGGTATTTTTGGCTATGGATGATCAATTTGAGTGGAGGGAAATGTTTAGGAATGATTTTGGGGAAATTTTGGGTAATTTAGGTGATTTTGCAAATTTTGGGTAGTTTCAAGGGCATTTGGTAGGTTAGGCGGGTCCGGAGCCCTGGGGGTCAAAATTTGAAATTTTAGAAAATTGAAGATTGGGTAAATGTAAGTGGGATGAAATCATTTTGGTTGAGCCATGAAGTCATATCAAGCCCACATGAGCCATGAAGGGACTCATTTGAGGCATTCACTATGTTGTTCCTAACCCTCTTAGCCAAGGGCCTAGGGGTTAAGGACCATCCATGTGAATCACCTTCATGAGTCAGGAGGTCAAGTTGGGTATAGGTGTGGTTTTAGGAGGTGTGTGAAAGTCTAGTGTATAAGTATAGTGTGTGTGTAAGTCAGCCCTCACCAGACCAGGCCACCCAGGGCAGTCCTAAGGCCAAAGAGTCCTATAGGAACTCATCCTTTAAACTTCCACATTTGATTTCAACCCTCTAGGTGATTAGGGGTCTACAATCAAGTTTGTGGAGTTTGCAGGGAGCTAAGAAGTGGTTTGAAATTCTAGGTGGTGGGTCCCAATTCTAATCCTCTAAGATAATCAAAGGAAAAAAACCTAAGGCTAGATCCTAAGTACTAAAAAGAAGAAGAGAAGACCTCATCAAAAATGAGGTCAACAGCCACATTTGATCAAAAGACCTTCTGTATAACGTATTGTTTATTAATGTGTAAGACAGAGTTCTTTTCTTGATTTGATGAGCTAATGACTTATCGTCCGGTAGGTTTCCTGTCTGTAAGTAGTCTATTAATGGCCGCCGCCAATCTTCTGTATTTTCCATCACTGCTGTAATTGTTTCTTCCGCTTTTCCGTTGATTTGTGTATCGTATTCATGTCGAGCTGTGATAGGACCTGTCATCCTTGAACTGATAGTTCAACTGACTCATCCTGCAAGCAGGCAAATTCCTTTGCAAGGCGGGCTAACGCATCGGTGAGAGCATTTTCTTTTCTGGGAATCTTATAGATTGTCACATTTGGAATTTCTTCCAACAATTTCATGGCGTACTGAAAGTACTGCTCGAGTCTTGGCTTTAAAATTCTGTACTGTCCGGCGACCTGTTGAATGATCAACTAAGAATATCCGTAGATGTTGATGTCCGTTATTCCCATTTGAATGGTTAGTTTCAGTCCTGTTATGAGGGCTTCGTATTCTGCCTCGTTGTTTGTGCATGGTTCTGTTAAGTGGTAGGAGTATCTTAACATCCCCCGCTCCGATGTTATAAAGATTAGTTCAATTCCTGCCTTACCGGGCACTATCTTTTGCAATTCTTTGTTCTTCTGTGCTGAGGATGCACCGTCGAAGTATAGTTCCCAACGTCGATCATCAGTGTCTTCTAAGCTCATTATCTGTTCGTCAGGCAAATCATCGTCGAGAGGCGAATCTACAGGTAAAGGGTGTGCTGCAAGGAAGTCAGCTAGGACTTGTCCCTTTACGGCGCGAAGAGGAACGAAAGTTATGTCGAATTGCAATAGTATCATCGACCACCCGGCAAGTCCGCGCGAGAGCGTCGGTCGGGTCATCAAGTATTGCAAGCCGATTAACTCTCGAAATAAGGTTGACCTTATGAGAAAGCATGTAATGCCTGAGCATCTGTGCGACGAAGATCAGGGCCAAGCAGTGCTTCTCAATAGGAGGATACTTTACTTCCGTCGGGATTAGACGACGGCTTAAGTAGTAGAGAGCATTTTCTCTTCCCTCATCATTGACCTGGGCTAGTAGGGCTCAGAGAGAATCGTCTAATGTCGCGGTATATAGTATCAACGATCTACCTGAGACTGGGGCTGCTAAGACAGGAGGTGTCATTAAGTATTGTTTAATGTCATCTAAGGCATGTTGACATTTGGAGTCCCAAGTAAACTTGGCATCCTTCTTAATCAAAGCAGAAAAAGGCTGACACCTTCCTGACAAATTCGATATAAAGCGTCGAAGATATGCCAACTTTCCTTGAACGGATGGCATTTCTAAGATAGCTTTAATCTTTTCCGGATCAATTTCAATCCCGTGATGTCGGACAACAAATCCTAAGAATTTCTCGGAGGTGACGCCGAAGGTGCATTTTAAGGGATTCATCTTAAGGTTGTATTGTCTTAGTCGCTCGAAAACAATTCTCAAATCATACAGGTGATCTTCTTTCAGTTTGCTTTTGATGACCACATCATCCACGTAACACTCAACTTGGTTGTGAATGAGATCATAAAAAATCTTCGTCATCGCTCTTTGGTATGTTGCTCCTGCGTTCTTTAGTCCGAATGGCATCACTGTGTAGCAATACACTCTGATCGGCGTTCTGAATGCCGTGAGCTTTTCGTCTTCTGGTGTCATCTTTATCTGGTTGTATCCTGATGACCCATCCATGAATGAAAATATTTCATGTGTTGAAGCAATGTCGATCATCAGTTCTGGGATTGGTAGTGGAAATTCATCCTTTGGACATGCTTTATTCAAATCTCTGAAGTCTACGCAGATTCTGATCTGACCATTCTTCTTTCAGATCGGTACCACGTTGGCTAACCAAGTAGGGTATTGTTCTTCAAGGACAAATTTAGCGTCTATTAGCTTCTTAACTTCGGCTATTACTTGTTGCTCAATTTCTAGACGCATTCTTATGGGAGCTTGTCTGACTGGAACGGAAGTAGGATCTACTCCTAACTTGTGAACTGCGACTTCTGGAGCTAATCCTGGTATTTTGTCGTAAATCCAAGCAAAACTGTCCTTGAATTCCATTAGTAGCTTGATTATGTTTTTGGAATCTTTTTTATTGAGTAAGGAGCTAAGAAAGGTTTCCTAGATTCTTCGCTAGTACCTAAGTTAACTTCCATTAACTCGTCTATTATAGATTTGATTTCTTCTTCGAATTCTGGTGGAGCATCTCTAATTTATAAAACTTCAAGATCTTCTGTAGCTACCAAGCTGTTTTCATTAGGCTCGCAAGTGACAACCAAGCAAAATTTTGTATCATCAACTGATCCTACTGTGCCGAATTCAAGACCATGTTTTGAATTGGGAGGCCGACCAGCATTATTCCATAATTTTTCAATGTGTTGTGATCGGCCTTTTGTCCATTGTCGAGGTAAGAGACCACGTTGAATTAAATTTTGAACACAGGGAGAGTACCACTCAAAAGGTAGTTCCATTAATTCGGAAGAAGTAACATCTTCAAATTGTACAACTTTTTCAGTAATGGAGGAGGAAGCACCCCGGTAAAACTTGATTGGCTTGGTACCACCACCATGCATTTCCTTGACCACCACACCCTCGATCTTATTAGAATGGATCGGGGTCAGGGTCATAGTATGTACATGATGGTTAATCTTCTCGTACATTGATTTATATTCTTCATTCTTTTCATCTTCGAGAGAGATCTTGAACTAGGGTTTCTTTTGACTTATTGTCGCTGCTTCTTTCTTGATTTCTCCTTCTTCTTCGGAAGTGTTTTCCCAATCAACATCGATGACTGGTTTCTTCTGTCCAACTGTTCCAACATTTCTTCCACATCCTCGTCCCCGGCCTCGACCTCGGGTGCGAGTCCTGGAGAAATCTTCACCATCTCGCCGTAAGGGAGTGGTGAGTAACTGTTGGACTAGAACTTCAGGTTCTTCATCGTCTCGAATTTCTTTTGCTTCATTTGGTATGGTATTTCTGGAAAAGATTGTTTTCTTCGGAGGCGCGTAGTAGGCCGCATCTTCATGAATTCCAATTTCATGCACGGAGAACGGTTGCAAATCACCTTTGATGCACTGTTCCCCTCCTTCGTAATACTTTAAGCACTGGTGTAGAGATGACGGTACCATCCGATTTTCATGGATCCATGGCCGACTCAGTAAAGCGTTGAACGATGTCTCAGAATCAATTATGTGGAATTTTGCGGTTGTCTTTGCTAAATCGCCGGTCTTCATTAGTAGTGTTATCGATCCAAGAGCTCTTTCTCCTTTTTGATTGAAGCCTCTTAATAGCATCTTGTCTGCTTCAAGCTCGCGAGCATCAATTTCCAAATATGCTAGCGTCCGAAGATTCATTATGTTGATTGATGCTCCCGGATCAACCAATACTCTGGAGAGCGTAAACTTTCCAATAGTGACTGAAATGTACAACGGTCGGTTGTGATCAGCTATTCCCAGTAATAGATCATTGTCCGTGAAGGTAACACCTCGCTGTTCTCTTAACGAGCAAACCTCGTCGAAGGAATCACCGACCATTTGAGCTAAACAAATCTCTGGATCAAGTAAAGCCTTGATCAGAGCTTCTCTCATCTCCTTTGACAGGATCAGAGCGTCGTATATGCTTAGTTTGGCTGGTAATTTCCTAAGATGGGCTAGCACGTTGTAGTCCACTTTATTACCATGTTCCTCGGTTTCTTCCCGAATGGGCAATTCTTCTGCTGGGGTTGGCTCTTCCTGAGCAACCACCTGCTTTCCTTTATCCTTTGGACCCATTCTCGGAGGTAAAACTTTTCCACTTCTTAAATTTACTTCAGTTATTTCTTCTGAATTTGGTGTTGAATCTGCCGGTGTATCCTCTTGAATTGGAACCACTGGCTCTTCTGAAGTTGCTTCGGTGTCTGATGGTTCTAATTCTATCGTGATCGGAGCCCCTTGGAATTCATAAATGGACTCGTTGCTTGTCTAGCTTTCGTAGCCTCCTTCGTGAACAACTTCTTCGTCGTGGTCGTTGAGGTTTTCTATGATTTGAGAATCGTTATTTATATTGGAATCGAGATCCGGATTAAGCTGGTTGTCGTTAGTTACGTAATCTTTAGAAACAGTCAAAACGTAGCCAACGCCATAACCCTTATCATTATAAGATCCCGCTGGAGCGAGCAGATAATCATACAGAGTCAGGAGTTCGAGGGATTTCTACCCCAAATCGGAAACAACCATCCTAGGATAAGCAGCCCCTAGTCTACCCTTCGGAGCCTCGGTCTTCTTTTCTTCCACGATCTTCTCCTCCTTCTGGGGCGGCTCTTCAATCGCAAGTGATAGTGCCGGCTTGATAGGTTTCAAACTCTGAGTTGAAGCGTGTACCGAAGCGGTTTGGATGTGATCCAAAATTTTCTTCGATGATCTTGTCCAGACAGTACTCCATCCATCATCAGTCATGTAAGGGTTTATCGGAACAATGGGATCCGTTGAAATAACATTGACGGAACCTCCTTTCTGGGGTTCCTTCATGTATTCCTTTGGGAACGTTTTGTTCCCTTTTTGGAGATTGTCATCAAGCCAACTCTTGAAAGTGATGTAATTCTCTATCTTGTGTCCGAGCATTTAATGGTAAGGGCAATAGTTCGAATGATCTTTCTTATTGACTTCCTCCGGCTTCTTGGGCTCTGGCAGCTGAAAATATGGTGTCTTCATTAAGCTGCGGAACATCTTCGCTACTGCTTAAGTTTTGAATGGATATTCTCTTTTTAGGAGTTCTCTTAAAGTACGTGATGAACGAGGCGGTTGTTCATAATGCTGAGGTGACTGATAGCTCGGACGAGGTTGTTGATAGCCCTGCTGAGGTTGCTGGTATGTTCGTTGCGGTGGTTGGTAACTAGGTTGTGGCCGCTCTGACTGTATCTGCATTGGCTGCTTGCCCTTATCTACTGCCGCGACGATTCCAGATTTCTTTTTAGATGTTTTCACGGGCTTCTACTTATCGTTCTTGTTCGCAAAACTTAATTGTTTTGCCTCTTCTTGCAAGCTCCCGGCCTTGCTAAGCAACTTCTCAAAAGTCTTGATTGTAAATCCTTTAAGGAGGAGTGTTATCGGGCCATGGATACTTTTAAGTAGGATACCGACTGCATGTTGTTCTTGAAGCTGTGGTTCACACTTCATGCTTAAGTTTCTCCATCGAAGTATGTAATCCACTAAAGTCTCGTTCGGCTTCTGTTGCTCCACCACTAGATCACCGATAGTGATGTGGTGTTGAGCCCCGGTGAATCGTTTAACGAAGAGATTCTCCAATTCTGAAAAGGTCTTTACTGAACCGTTCGGCAATTCTGCGTACCAGTCGAAGGCAATCCCTGACAAACTGCTGACGAACTGGCGGAAGAGTAAAGCGTCGCTCCCACCGGCATTGCAGCAACTAGCACGAAAATGTGCGACATGCTGCCGAGGGTTTCCTGTTCCATCAAAAGTCTTAAACAGAGATGGTACGAAGCCTTTCGGGTATTGGACTGCATCGAACTCCTCGGGGTAAGGTCTACCCGTCTGAATAGATGCTCCATTCTTGGATTGTGCTAAAGTTTCTCGCACCTGCTGTTCTACCATATTCTTAATGTCTTTTTCTGGAATCATGCTTTGTGCAGGATCTTTCTTTGGTTGTTCATCTCCATTGACGGATGTGATCTCTTTTCCTCCATCTGCAATATGGATAATTTACGGGGTGTCTCTTTCTGAGGCTGGGCCTGACTTTGGAGAGTAGCTAAGGCAGCAGCCATCTCTTCCATCATCTTTACCATCTGGGAAATTGTATCATCTTTTTCCCGAAGCTGTGTTCTCAACACTTCAGGTTTATCTCTTTCCGCAACTGCCGGAGCACCTTGCGAAGTTGACGATGCTCGTGTTTCAACCATGTTGATCTCGGCATACTCCTCATTCATGAACTCTGATGAGTCAATTTCGTCTCCTAATTCTTCTTCTCTTTCTTTTTCTAACCGTCGGATGTCGGTCCTTAACTTGTCCATGGCATCCTCTAGTGGCCTTTTCCGCAGGGTCTCGCAGTCATCTTACGACGGTTGTTGAGCTTCCTTCCCGGGAGTCCCCTTTATTGCAGTAGCACTTTCTTCGATTCAAGTCTCCCGATGAGACTTTTCTTCTCGTGACATTGTTTTGGTCTTAGCTGGCCGGTAGTAGGTCGCCACACCATCCTTCTTGCAGCTGGAAGCCTAGGACCGGATGGTCTATCAGCTATATGCTGGAAGGTGGTATCCTCCCTAATTTGTAGACCCGATACAACAACGGGTGGACTGGCTTTTATCTTCTTCTTTGGTTTCTCTGTGGCAGCAACAGTATCTATTCGCGGTCCGAGGCGAGATTTAGCTGGCACTCATCCTATCTTTCTTAAGATTTCTGACACAGGGCATCTTTCTTTCTTTGCCAATCTTTCTATAACAGCTTGCGGTCGGGCAAATGGCGTAGCCTTATCCCTTTTCCTCTTGTAATTATTGTAGTATGCAGGTCGGGGTAATGCGGTGGCGATCCTACGAACATCCTCTTCATCTGATGCGGCAGAGAGGGGGTGAAACCTGCTCCCTTCCAATAGAGCTATATACTCAGGCTGTTCTTCTCTTTCTTTGGGAATTTCTTCTAGAAAAGCAACTTCAGTAGCTCCAGCTTTCTTGGCGATTTTCCTGCTTCTATTCCTCCTTTGAGTCCGAGTTAGGGGTGCAACTCTTGAACTAGACCCAATCTAAAAAACAGATGGTATTGTAGCGAAATCTGTACCCTCCACGGTGACAGGCTCATCACAGACTTGGATTTCCTTCCCCTTCCGTTTGGCAGAAGCCGGGGTAGGTGCAGAGATGACTAGACCGGTGGGGGTAGAGACAACAGTCCTCCTACGAATAGTAGTACTCCTCTCAGCTAGAATCCTTTGCAGGGGAGGGAATTCTTGAGTCGACTTCGAGTTGAACTCAATCACGGGCTCTTCGGCTTCGACACTTTGTCCATTAGTGTGAAGAGAGTGACGTCGGCGAACTTGACATCTGTGTTGCCAAATCCTTGTCCAAAATGGATGATCCCATTGTCGGGCAGCTCATCCTTGTAAACAACGAAGTCCATTCCATTGGTGAAGGAGAAGATTAACTTTGGGGCAGTCATTTTCTGTAGGGCAGATTCTGAGTATTAGTCATGAATTATGCTTCTTTTCATCGTAAAGTTTAGGACGAAAAAAAGGAAGAGTCTGAACACATTTTCATTTATCTTAGTTTTTTTGTGATTTTTAAAAGAAATTGTTTATTAGAAGGTTCGTTTGTTAGAGACAAAACGATTGAAGGAAAAGGGTTGTAGAAAAGGTAAAGGGCCCGATTTAGAATTGGAAAGGAAGAAAAAGTCTTATGCAAGACTTCTCGACTCGAAGGACCGCTCCTAAACTAACACCTATTGGGGGTCCACCCCACCTCAGAAAAGAGGTAAAAGGATCTCGGAACCTCTCCGTTTAGGGGTGTCTAAACAGTGGCTCCTAAACCCGAGGGGAGTTGGCTATACTCCTTCAAGACAGAAATGAACGGGGTATTCCAACAGAAGAATAGTAGTTTTGGTCTACTAGGGACATGGATACACTACCGATTTATGAAAGCAAAACCATCTAATCAAAAATGGAGAGAGAAACTACTCCCCAGCGGAGTCGCCAGAAGTTTTCGGCATATTTTTTTAGGTTATGTGTTTTGAAAAGGGGGTCGCCTACAGAAGTTGTCGGCCAATTTTAAATTTTAAATTTAATTTAAATATATATATAATTTTAAAAGTAGTATTTGGTTTTGAAAATAATTTTAAATTTGAAAGTTTTAAGATATGAAATCAAACTGATCTCACATCCCAAATAGTTTATATAAACGAGCACCGCACCACAAACCGTGTATTTATTCCGAAGAATAGACACACTGTTTGATGATGGGGCTCGAAAAAATAAACTAAAAGATTTGTGACATCCGTTTGGTCTGCGAACCGATTTTATAAGCCGATAAGTTCCCCTGTTTAATACAAAGAAATTAAACAGGGTTTATATTACCTGGGTTCTTAAAGTTCTCTATAAGGGCAAGCCCCTATAGTTAATTACATCTTAAATGACGAGAATCATTTAAGAAAACTCTCGATAATGATTAGTGGTTTTGCTCTCAAGAATTTCAAAGTTTAAGGTTTCAAAGGATTGAATTTTTGAAATTTCAATAGGGAATGGATCAAATTTGGAACAGTTATTTTCAGGAGTCCAAAGGAAGAGAAGTAGGAGAAGCTGAGGAACCAAGAAGAATCTTGACAACTTCCCAAACTTTCCTATTGTTTGGCTTCAATTTAGGAATTTATTTAATATTTTAATCCTGCCAATTTTATTTATTTAGCTCTTACATTTGTATGACATGATCATACAAATGGCCTCGAAGATGTGAGGGTTTATGTCGTACCAAACGACTACCTCGGAGTCCTAAGACTGGTTAGGGCTTAATTTGCATAAGATGATTATGCAAATGCCTAAAAAAAAGTTGAGGATTTATGTTGCACTAGGCAAACTACCTCGAAGTCCTATGACTTGGTTGTTTAATTCTAGGAATGTTTAGCTGATGTAGAATTGTTTTGCTGACGACGATCCTGCCCACCATGCTCCGAGCTCCTTGTTGTTGCAGAGGTTTAGTTTTAGAATTCATAAATCGGGAGATGAGAGAAGTGTTTTGGTTTAGAGAGAATCTTAAAATCCAAGTGTTTTTAGTGTTTTAATTAAAACAAATCTTAAAGTTGTTTAAACATAACCGATTAAGATCATACGGTTCCGTCATCTAGACACCGTTATTTTCATCGAATTCACTTAGTCCAGATGAATTTACTAAACTCAACTGAATGAGTTCCACACTTTCATTTAGACCGTGGGAAATCCTGTTAGTAACACGTGGGTTACATCATCCGAGGTATTCCCGATCATTCAACTAGACGTTTTAATTTAGTTATAATTGTAGTTTTGTTGTTCTGTTTGTGATTAAATTTTGAGTTGTTTTATATTTTGGAATGTTGTGGCGGTGAATTTTATCTTGCAATGAATTTTAATTTAGTTTTGGTTTCAGTTTAGGGACTATCCTAAAGGTTTTGGTTTTCATGCAACAGTTTTGTTTAACATGCAAGAAAAGTAAAGTACAATGCATGTAAGTAATTTGCAATAAAATAAATTGTAATTAAATAAAAGCGTACCTGGAGGGACTTCCCGTCATCCCAAGCTGCACTTCAAACACATGTTAGGGCACTTGAATATTTTGCAAGAAATACCTAAGTAAAGCTAAGGGAAAGGGTTTTGGTTGTCTACCAAATTCCTAATCCTATAACTAGTCATCTCCTATGACGTCTAGGTTCTTGGTTTGGTTTAAGGATGATTTTCTTCACCAAAGAACAACTAGATTCAATTGTTCTTCTAAAACATCCCGTTATATTGAGGAAGTGCTACGGACGAGTCCTAAACATCTTTTCAATATTTCGGGGATTGTTTTGAGTCCAAGTGAATTTTTATTGTACGGATGAATTGATCATCCAAGGATTTGTATTTTTGTTTTGTTTCTTGCTCAGTGAACTTAGGTATTTGATTACTTGATGAATGAAGTGACATCTCACTTAATACTCTATTTAAGAGTTATAATAATTAAAGCCTTTAAGGGCAAGTTGGTTTATTGAGAATTTTAATCAAATTTGAGTTAATGATTTAAAGTGTTTTAGTTTGATTATGAGGTTTTAATTAATAGTTTTAAGTTTGGAATAGTGTTCAAATTATTTTAGATTTAATTCTTAATGATTTCATTTAGGTTTGTTGTTAAATGATTTTAATTTAATTTAATTTTAATTTAATTTAATTTAATTTTATTTTATTTAATTTTAATTTAATTTTAAATTTAACTTAATTTAATTTTGATTTTAATTTTTAATTCAATTTAATTTTAATTTAATTTAATTTATATTTATATTAATTTAATTTAATTTAATTTGATTTAATTTAATTTAATTTGGTTTAATTTAGTTTAATTTTAATTCAACTTCTTTTGATTTAATTTATTTTGATTTAATTTTAATTTTTTATCTTAATATATTAAATATGATTTAATTTAATTGTTAAGGTGTTAACTTGATTTAGATTTTGATTTAATTTAATTTCAACATCTTAAATTTAATTTAATTTAATTTTAAATTTTAAGTTAGGATTATCCTTTTAGTTAAGAATTAAATATTATTGAAGTGATTAATTTAGGGATTCTTAAATTAAAGAATAAATATCCTCTTAATAATATCCCTACTTTAATAATTCCAATTTTATTATTTTTCCAAAATTTCAATTAATTAATTAATTAAAGTTTTATTTTAATTATATTTGAAATGGTTAGTAGGTTTCTACCCTCAATCATTTAAGTTTCAATAATCCAAAATCAGTTTAAAATCAAATATTTTACCCTCCCCTTTTTGATTAATCCTAAAATTTTAATTAAGGGTTGAAATTTTTAATTACCCTTTTGCCCTTCAAGCTTAATAATTCTATAACTCACTAAACTAAGCTCGAATGAACTTGAAATTTTTATGTAACCTCACTCACATGTCAATTAAGAATTAGAGGAGAAAATGAGATTTTTCTGTATTTAATTTATTTATATAATTATTTTTAATGGAAAATAGGGGTTTTAAGGGAAAATTCAATAACATGACCAAGGAAATGTTTCTGTCCTTAATAAAATTATGGAATGTTCCTAATGGCCAGGGGACCATTTGGACCAATTTTGGTAATTTTTTGAATTATACTTTATTTATTAGGATTATTTTGAGTTTTGGAGTGTTAATTAATTTAAAAAATAAAATAAAAGTTGAAAAATAGATTTTATATTTTTCAAAAATCTCTCTAACCTCAAGGAAATCAGAGAACCAAAGTTTTTATTTTTCTGATTTTCATTTGATTTATTAGAATTATTTTATTGGAAATGTTAAAGAAAATCATTTTTTTAATTCAAAAATTGTTTTAAGCCTTTAAAATTCAATATCTTACCCTAGAGACTTAGGAAAAATATTTGGTTTGTTCCTAGGAGATTAGATTTCAAAATGTGACATTTTGGTGATTTTTAATATTTTTATGATTTTTATTATTTTTTAATTTTTAAAAATATTAAAATAATGATAAAAATCAAATTTTTTAGAAAATTACAATTTTAATTTTTCTAAATTCCTCTGATATCAGAGAAGCCTCAAAACCATTTTTGTGAATTTTTGAAAAGTATTTTGTGAATTATGAATTTTTAAAGTTTGATTTTAGTTATGTGACTTAATTAATCCATTTAGTGGGGTTAAACATTTCCAATTGATTTCAAATTTTTATGTGATGTTCCACTAATCCTAAAGATCAGTGGAGAATTGTTTTTAAGTTAATTTGATGTGTAGTTAACCCTAATTAATTAAAATTCAGTTTTGAGTAATTAGGCCATTTAGGGTTGTTCCAAGTGAATTAGTTCAAAACCTATTTTTCCTAGGGTCCACTGGTCATAAGAAACATCACCAAATTTTTCTAGAATTTATTTCTCAATATGCTAATTATTAGAATTAAAATACTCAAAACAGTAACATGTAATTGAAAAATCAATAACTTCTCATAGGGATGGCCTCTGACCTTGGAAAATTCAGGGAATGTTCCCAAGTTCAGAGGATTCAAAAGCCCTATAGTCTCATGCCATTGTGAATTGCTTATGCAAATGGAGCATTAAAACAATGCAGAGAGTAAATAAATCATTAAAAATAAAATACTAAACGAAATGACTTGATATTTTTCCACATTATTCTCCTCTGTTCACTGAGCAAGGGGGTATTTTTATTTTATTTTTATGATTTTTCTACACAAAGTTATGAATTTTTGAAGTTCTGATAATTAAATAAATAGAAAAATACCTTATTTTCCTACTTATCCACGCGGCGCCATGCAATCCTCGGCAGCTCCGAAAGGCCATGCGGCGGGCTTTGATTCGGCGCCGCCATCTGACTCAGCTCTCCGAGGGCCCGCGTTCAAGTAACATTCCCTGGTCAGGCGCAATCTGAACCGTCCGCTCGATACACGCGCGATCCAACGGCTCCTGGTCATCGTCTACGACTGGTGTGCACCCGTGACCATCCACACTAAAACCCTAAGATCTCACTCGATTCGCAACGGATTTTTCGTGTTCTTATGCTCTATGGATTCGTCTTGAAGAGACAAACACATCCATACGGTTTATGTGGCATGAAATTAACCCAATCAAAATTGAGAATGTTCAGAAGCTCGGGAATAAGAGAGAGCTCATACCTTTGCTCAGAGAAGTGTGGCTTCGATCTGAGAGTTGTATCACCTTCGATTGGACCTAAACAAGCTCCAGATGAAGTCTTTAGCCCTGGGGAGTTGCCTAGACTTGATTTCCACCAGACCCGATTTCAACATTTGGAGGCTAGAACAAATGGGTGGCCTGGAGAGGGGGCTTTCACTGGGGAACTCCTTCTCTTGGTCTTGTGCAGGTGTGGGTGAGTTTAATTTGATTTTGGTGGAGGATTTGGGAGTGTCCTATTCTAGCCTGAGAATTGAGCTCCAAAATTGAGCTCAATCAGTGGGAGTTAGGTCAGGAGAACAGTGGGGATGGATTGCTCTTGGCTAGGGGAAGCTTTGTGAGGGGTTTGGAGGGATTCTGTGAAGGTCTGTTTTTGCCAACTTTTTTGGCCGAGAGGAATGGCTGGTTTAAATGGCCATGGCTTCCCAGGGGGAGTTAAAGGTCAGGATCGACCGCTCCGGGTAAGGGAAGAACGGCTCCGATGGCCATTGGGCATGAGGCGAGCTCGACAGTGGGAATTCCAAACTTTGGCTCCTCCCGAGGTCTCGGCCATGGTGTTTTCCGGCGGTAGTGGTGGGCGGCCGGCCGGGGTCGGTCACCATCTTGACCGGTGAGGGCAGGGGCTTGGCAATGTTGAAGTCAATTGGAGTTGGCCATGTGTAAAGGAGTTAGATTGAAATGGAATGTGGAGGGGATGATTTTGGCTTGGTTTGGGTCAACCCATGGTTTTGGGCTAGGTTCACCTCTCCATGGCTTGCTTGGGCGGAAGAGAAAGTTGTTTGGTTCAGCTTAATCAGTAAGGTCAAGTCACCATCCAAGTATAATTAGGCCTAAGCATGGTTTAGGGGAAACATGGCGAGTGGTTAATCACTTTAAGGGAATATGGAAAGAACCTTCTCCTTTTGCCCAAGATGGCATGGTGACATGTAAAGGGGCTTTCATGGCTCCCATGTGGCTTGTGTATGGCTTCATGGCTTGCCTATGGCTTGCACATAGCTTGGCTTGTATGAAAATGGATTTTGGCATTTTTGATAAATGTATGAGAGGTTAACATGAAGCTTGATTTAGAATAAATTGATATTTGATTGGAACTTTAGGGATGGTTTTAATTGAAGTCATGATGAAGAAGAGTGTCATATGGGCTTTGGATGAATTTTTGGGCTTTTGGAATTGGTTAGGAAAGGGCTTTTAAATGATTTAAATGGGTGGGTTTTAGGTTTTGAAAACAAATTTGTGGATGGGAGTTTTGTAAAAGATTGGGCCAAGCAATTGTTGGGTTTAGTTTAGGGATGTGTTATGAGTGATTTGAAATCAATTTGGAGTGATTTGGAATTGAATTGGGTTGAATTTGGGTTTCTTTGGTAAAGGGGCCAAAGTGGGTCAATTTGGGGTAACATTGGCTAAGGTTGGGCTAATGTTGGATTTGATGTAAAATTAATGTTGAGAAATGTTTAGGGGAATATTATGAAGAGTTTTCAACTTTGGTTGGGGTTCAATTTTGGGACTTGAGCCCATTTGGGTTAGGTTTGGGTTTAAGTCAATTTAAGGGATTTTGGGTTTGGGTTGAATTTGAGTAAGGTTTGGGTCCAAATTTTGGGCAAAATATGTTAGTGTTTTGTTTATGGAGATGTTAGGGAAGGTTTAGAAAAGGTTTTGGGTCAATTGGGGTTGAATTGGGTTGGTTTGGGCTAAGTTTTGGTTATGGGTCAAAATTGGGCTTTAAGCTTAAAAATGAAATCGGATTCAAATGTCATTCAAATTGAGCTTGGATTTGGTCTAGATTGATATTGGGGATATTGAATTGAAGTTTAGAATTGATTTGGACTAAAATTGAGGTCAATCGGAAAGGTTTGGTTTGACATTGGGTTCATTTGGGTTTGACTTTTAGGCAAATTGGGGGTTTTGGTAAAAGTGGGGTAAATTGACAAAATTGACCCATGGTGTAGTTGAACAAAATGAAATTGAGAATATTTGGGATTTTCTGAAATTTTCTGGGAATTTTTGGAATTTTTGGATTTTTGGGTCAAGAGGGGTATTTTGGTAATTTGGAGGTTATTTGTGGTATTTTTGGAAATTTTGGTATTTTTGGTTATGGATGATCAATTTGAATGGTTGGGAATGTTCAAGGTCAATTTTGGGGAGTTTTGGATGGTTTGGAAATTTTGGAGGTTCTGGGTAATTTTAAGGGCTTTTGGTAGGCCAGGTTGGTCCGGGGCCGCAAGGGTCAAAAATTGAAATTTTGGAAAATTGAAGATTGATAAAATTTGAGTAGAATAGAATCATTTTGGTTGAGCCATGAAGCCATATTAAGCCAATATGAGCCATGAGAGGACTCATTTGAGGCATTCATCTATCGTCGTTCCTAACCCTCTTAGCCGGGGGCTTAGGGGTTAAGGACCACCCATATGAACTACCTATATGAGTCAGAAAGTCAAATTGGGTGAAAGTGTGGGTTCTAGGATTTGGAATGTGTGTGTGAGAGTGTAGTGTATGTGTAAGTCAGCCCTCACCAGACCAGGCCACCCAGGGTGATCCTAAGGCCAAAGAGTCTTATAGGGAACTCATCCTTTAAACTTCCACATTTGATGTCAACCCTCTAGGTGATTAGGGGTTTACAATCAAGCTTGCGGGGTTTGCAGGGAGTTAAGAAGTAGTTTGAATTTCTAAGTGGTGGATTCCATTTATAGTCCTCTAGGTTAGTCAAAGGAAAAGCCTAAGGCTAGATCCTAAGTACTAAAGAGGGAAAGAGAAGACTTCATCAAAAATGAGGTCAACAATGTCCCTCACTCATGGAGCATCCAAATTCTTATTTCTTCCAATGTGTAACAATTGAATTAATTACAATTTTGCTCTTTATAGAAAATGCAATGAGTGGGTTACTACCCTATTCATCCTTTGTGTTTCAATCATCACAATAGATTAATCATCACACTTTAATACCCCTTCCCTTAGATTTAATAATAAAACTTAGGGCTAAAGTGTAAAATTTCAAAATTACCATTATGCCCCTAGGGTTTACACCACATAACACTTATATTTCAAATCAAGTGGTTATGAAACTTCATTGTGCTTTCACTTGCAGGCTATTTAAGACAAAAAAGGAGAAATTATATTTTTCAAACTTTTAATTATTTTTTATAATTATTTAAACCATTAATTATAAATTTCCTATAATAATTAATTTAATTTCTAAAACATGTCCTTTATCCTTGGAATTAATTATAATGTTGCTAAAGATCGGAGGATCACAAAATAAAAAATTCATGATTTTTTTAATTATATTTTAGTTTTCATAAATTTTAGCATATTTTGATGGGAAAATGATTAGAAATGTTTATTTTTAATTTTAAAATCAACTTTTATATTTACTTAATCACTCTGACCTCATGAACTCACTACATTTTATTTTACATTCTTCTGACTTTTATTTTATTTTTTATAATTATTTAAGTCAATAATTCATAGAACCATAGGAAAATAGATTTAAGTATTCAAAATACATCTTCTGTCTTTAAAAATTTTATGGGGACATCTAGCTGTTATTGTCTTTAATTAGAGATTATTTTGTCACATTTTAAATTATATTTTATTTTTACTTATTTTTTATTATTTTTAATTGAAAAATACTTAGAAATACATCTTTTAGTTTTAAATTCTATTTTTAATTTTCTTAAAAGCTTCTGACTTTGATTAACCTTCAAGACTTTATCTCATATTCTTCATATTTAAATTGTATATTTTATAATTTCTTTAAGCAAACAGAGGTAATTACCATGATAAATAGGGCTTTTAGGGTTAGGGGTGCTCTCTGACTTTGGAAAAATCAGACGTAATCACATGGAGAACAAACCTTGAAAATTTCATGATATGGCAATTAATATTAAAATTTTTATGATCAAAATAAGCTTTGAGGTTTTTAATTAATTGAAGACTAAATATTAAACTATTTTTATTTTTTTTTCCAATTAATTTTTCCTCTGTTCGTTGAGCAAAGTGGAATTTTTTTTTCTACACCAAGATATGATTTTTTGAAGTTATATTTCATTTTCTGGATTTATTTAATTTGAAAATCCCATAATTTTCTATTTAACCACATTTGCACCACGTCAAAGTTGGCATCTTCGAAAGACCCTTCATCGTCCCTCCATTTGCCCTGCTTTACACCTGAGCTGCCCCATCATCCCGCATTCTGATGCCTTCTATCGAACCACTTCATCGTTCTAACTGATCCGATCCATCCATTTCAAATACATGGGAATAGATGGCAACAATTCATCGTCCCAAATGAACCTTATCCCAAGAGCCATCCACACTCTAGCGCTAATATATCTCATGATACTTAACAAAATTTGATGTGGTTTATTCCTATAGCTTTATCTATGTGAGAACACATCTATATGGCAAAGTAGACATGATTGTTCATTTTTTTCATAAAAGACCAAAATTGAGTGAGATTTATGGATTTTTGAGCTACACTTTCCCCAGGAGGTGAGGCCTCAATTGGGTTGGTTGAGAAGCTTCGCCTTGACACCACATGTTGGTTTGCTCCTTAGATGGGTCTAGTTATGACCTAGACCAAATGGTGGATCAGGTTGGTCTAGCCCTATGTTAAAGGCCACAATAGAGGAGGATTTTGATTGGGGAAGTGATTTTGGGCTGGGGAAGCTTATTGAAGGATCAAATTAAAGTTTTGTGGGGTTTGGTGAGATGGTCGAAAAATGTCCTGATTTTTAGTGGAGATATTAGGGCTTTGAGGTGGGGTAGAGTGGCTAAGGATAGTGGGAATGAGCTTCATACAAGTGTGGGAAGGTTTCAGAGAAATTTGGCAAAATTTTCCTAAGGTTTGTACATGCACCTCATTCGACCGTGAGGGGGGCCCATTTATAGGCTCGACAATGACCAAGAGGCGGGGCTCCAATTAGCTAGTAATAAACCGCTTATGTGGAGAGGTGACTGGGGCTAATTTCCAATAGAGGTGAGCCAAGTAGCATGGGTGGAATTTTGGGTTTTATCCATAGGAGTGGCTCTCAAGTTTGAGTTCTTCTGCAGCCATGGTGGCCAATGGTGCAACTTTTTTAATTTGTCAAAATTTATGAACTCGGATTTATATTTATATTGATTTAGTTTTCTATTGAGTCACACAATTAAACAAAAGTATATGTATCATTTAAGTAATACAGGGCTCTAGTGGAGTCCTGAATATCGATCCCACAGGGTGGCAATTAATTTTATGGTGTAGCACAGAAATCACTTCTCGAATCACATCACAATTGCAAGTAATTTTGATTCTTAAAATAGAGACAAACAGTTGTAGTTACTACTTCTACCAAAGTACGTTCTAACCTTCTAGCAAGTTAAACTATCACAAAACTAAGTTTAAAACAAAGTTCAATTGTAAGAAATAATCTTTCTCCTCTTCAATTATAATATGAGGATTTTTGTGACATAGATCAGTGAAGCAAATGTATTATGTAAAATAGGATCATTCCTATTCTTTACCCTTTTCCAAGCCCATAAAGAACATTAGCTAATCTTAAGTTTAGTCCCCAAATCCGTGGTTAGGCTGGGAGCATACCGGTACTCACTCCAGAGCTCTCACTTCCCTTCTCCTGAAGGTTAACTCTCGCTTTGGTTTCCAAACCCTAGGACCAAGTTAAGGATTTCATCCTGTCACTATGAAATCTCCGATTCTACGCCCATCAAATTATATTTCCCTACTTATTTTTACTCAACCCCCATGAACTACTTCTCTCATTCATAGACATTGAATTTCAGAACATACGTTTCTCAATAAGTTTTAACAATTTAATTGGCCGAATAAAAAAGTAAATGAAGTTCGAAGTGAAAATGTCATCACAAATTCTCCATAATAAATTGTCACGCCATTTCTAGATCACAAAATCAACACATCACATGAAAAGGAAAAAGAAAAATAAATCTACTCAAGTCTCATGAGGAAAAGATGACAAAACAATGATTTTATATATAAAAACAACGTCATACAAACAGAGTAAAGAAAATACAACTTATCTCAAACTCTTCCCCAAGTGAATCTCAGGGAATTCTTTCGACTCCTCTTCTTTATTCACAACAACACACAATTCTCTCTTTAGATAAGTAAGGAGGAAGAAATCTCTCACTTTCCTTCTCCTCCTACACTCCTTAGAAGAGAACACAGAAACTCTAGATTTCCTAAACAAAAATGAAAAAAAAATCACTCTTCACTCTCTCAACACTCTAAACTCTCTCCACCACCCTAAATTTGGCACCAAAGTAGTTTAAATTCGACCATAACTAATTTCCCAAGTGTTTCTTCAAGAAACCCTCCAAAATTCAGCCAAATATAGTGAATCTAGTTTGAATTCGGGATAGGATGCGGTCCAGCGCAGGATAGGGCGCCGTCTGGCGCTATTTTATGCCTTTTTGTCCAAATCTCTATAAATTGGCGATCTGGCGCTGGTGATAGTGTCGTTCAGCTCTAGTTTAATAAAATACACTTCTGCCCTATTTTTCTCTAAATTTACTTTTTTTTGCTTCCTTTTTCTCTAAAGGTATAAAATCACTGTACCTGCATGAAATCATGGAAAATAGCTTTCTTTAATGTGCGATATCATCAAAAATAAGTATAAAATGGACAGTAAAAAGCTATCAAATTTTATGTGGATCAAGATCCCCCAAACTTAACTATTACTTATCCTCAAGTAATTTTAGTTAATAAATAAAATAATGATCCACTACAATGAACTTTCTTTCTAGAATAACATAATTTTGATTTAGATAAGTATAATAGTCAAATTTTTAGAAAGATATTTGAATAATTCAAGTAAGTTTTGCAGGTGTAAGACTATTTAATAATCAAGTCTAAGAGTTCTAGCCTTCTATTCATTTCAAAAATGACTGTAGATTGTCTTATTAAGGCACTTAAAAGGATTACATTAAAAGAAGTTTATGAGAACACTATTAGTAAATATTCTAATCCATACATATAAGTTCAGGAAAGTAATTAAGTTCTTCCCTTTAGGTTGGTCCAAGTGAATCCAATTTTGATTAGGCATCTCCTCAAGCTTCTTCTCACTTTTCTTTCTTTTCTTTTCTTCTTTTTTTCCTTCTTTCTTTTCTTTTCTTCTCTTTTGTTTTTTGTTTTTTTTTTCCTTTTCAAGTGAGCATTACTGTATCTGGATGCCTTTAATAATTTTGAACTTCACTCTTCTCACCCTAAATTTTAAACTTACCATAATCCTTTACCTTATAGGCAATTCTTTAGCTTATTATTGATTCATCATAGAGTCTTAATCCTTTCCTATCACATAAAGTTTTAAGATTCTTAATACTCCAAACATACAATTTTTCTTACTTTGAATAGCTGAATATAGTCATATTCTTATGTACAAAATATCTTAGCCTAAAAAATTACTTTTCATTACCAAATACTTTCATTCAATTTTACAAAATACTTAAATAAAATCAAAATACAGTTATCTTAAATTTAGTTCTATTACAGGAAATCATGTTAATAATTTTGAAATTAATTTCAAATGAGAACAATAAATAGTTAATTCTTTCCCTCCCCCAAACTTAAATTTTTTAATATCAATATAATTAACATGGGAAGAAAGAAAAGATATAAACATATATAAATCATACCTCAAAATTTTAGGCTTTTCATACCTTTAAGTTTAGGGAAGTTTTTCTTCATAAAGTAGAACAATATGCCTGAAATAATTAAGAGCATTTCTATACACAAATATGGGTTAGAAATTTTCAAGGGAAGAAGTTTAAAAACATAAAACATCAACTATGCACACAACATTAACATCCAATTGTTACTATCACAGATTAAACTAACGAACCAAACACATGCAAACTCTATTATCACATCACATACATCACAATTAAGCATAAGGTTTGCTACAAACTTAACCAAATACAAATTACTCCATAGATACCAATCGGAGAGAGTCTCAAGTACATCACATATACAAAGTACAAATACAAAATAAAATGAAAAAAAAAACTACGTAAACTAACAATCATTGTAGGAGCTCCATCATCATCAGGTTCTTCAGGCTGGTATGGAGTGTACTCAAGGTAAGTAGGAAAGATAGCAATAGTGTCTCCCCTGAAGAATCTCATCCGTGCGTCATGATAAGCTATCTTATATTCTCACCACCGCACTTGATAATCATCATTTATCTTGTTCCTTGCTTCTAGTCCTTCTACTTTGGTGTTTAACCTTTCTAACTGATCCATAACATCATGTAGAGTAGGCTCCCTAGATGTAGACGGTCTCTCATGGCTAGAAGAAGGTTCATCAGCTTTCTTACTTCATTTCCATCTTACATGGCTTCATATGTTTTCATATTTAATTTAATGATGGGCTTTAGGGGATGGACTACCTCATCATTATCTTCAGTTGCTACACCTGACTGAATACGCAAGTCATGAATCAGGTTGGGGTGTCCCATTCCACCTGTAGTCTCTCCTTTTAAACTTGTCAAAAAAATTTTATGAATAATGGCCCCAATATTGATATTCTTCAGGTTTTGAATACAGTAGTTCACAATAGCTCTGCCAATAGTAACCTCACTGTGATGGCTGGTAGGCAAAAGTCTTGCAGAAATTAAATAGTGTCAGGCTTTTTATATGGGATTAAAGTAGAAAGGGGGAAATTAACTTATTGTTTCTATTTAATCTTCCATTTCACTTTTCCATCAGTCAAAAAGTTCATAACCGTATCCAATGCTTCATTAGTAACAGGAAATTTTTCATATTCACATAAAAATAGTTCTCTCATCTGATAGAATGTATTGATGCCGGCGGTGGTAAATTCAACCATTTGTCCTCTAACCAGGATATATTCGCTCTCAGAATAATACAAATTTGCATAAAACTCTCACTATCCCCAACATCGCTTCAGTAGTGAAATAACATGAAATTTTCCATTGACAATTCGCAATAAGTTCTTCAATCATACCTCCAGAATTTTCAAAGGCTTTCTCTTGAATACACTTCTTATTGCTAAGAAATGTACTGAAGCAGGAATAAGCCTTGAAATTCACAAATTTATTCTCATCATAATCAAATTTCCTCTTCCTCTTAGACATTCTTGGAGCAATTTGTCTAAAAATATCAAATTTATCCAAATCAATTTCAAAATTGCAATGTAATGGACTCTAAGGTAGATTTAAATAGATAAAAACTCAAATACCATGAAAAATCTCCAAAATTTCTCTTAAAACCTCAAAATTCAAATCTTACTAATGTAGGAGATTTTCACGATCAAAATCAAAAAAATTTAGGTTAAAGTGTAGCTCTTACTGAGAGAAGATGAAATCTAAACTTTTCCAGCAATAAAATCGCTTCAAATCCAAATGCCAGTGAACCCTAGGTGTGAAAATCTGCCTTGGCTAGAGGTAGAAGACGATGGTTTAGGAAAAAATGGCGGGTCCCAGGGTAAAATCGCAAAAATTTGGAGTTTAGGGCCTTTTTTTGTCGAGTGCTGTCCGTCGCTAGTGACAGTGTCGTTCGACGCTATTTTCTGCACTTATAGCCAAACTCTCTGTCTTTTGGCGCGGTCCGGCACTAGTGACTACGCCGTTCGGTGCCAGTTCAAAAATTGGGCTTCTAACTTTCTTTTGTAATTTCGATCTTTTTAAGCCTGCTCTAACGTCTAATTAGTCTAATTAAGCATTGAATAACATTCTAAAGCCATCGCAAATGATAATTCTTAACACAAACAACACAAAACATCACTTTCATATATAAAATCCAAGTTTTAAACACTACAAATAACACTAAACAATACACATCGTCAAGCCATAAAATTCTAAAATTCAGCGTCGCTCACAACCACAACACAATAGCGTTGGAAACTAAATAAGAATGCAAGTCCAAATATAACAACCAAGCAAAGTAAAGCAATCAGTTCAAATACATAAATGAAGAAATATAATAATTAAGTCTTCATTCTTCTTCAGATATCTGGTGTTGAACTTCCTTCTTCAATTTCTTAATTTTCTTAAAGATGATCTGTGAAATTTTTGGAAAGTAAGGAGGAATAGGTGTCGACCTCTGAGATGGTTGATCTTCAATGATACTCATGTCATTCATATCACTAACTGCCTGGTTACTATATTCATCTGCTGTGTCTATAGGCTTCCAAGGTAGAAGTAGTTTTTCCCAATTCTTATATGACACTTGTGATTGACTGTAGAGGACAAATATGGTGGAAGGATGTCCAATCCCATACTTTTATCCATGAACAATCAATCCCAAAATAGACTTAACAATTATTGAACTAACATCAATAGACATCCCCAATTGAATACAATAGTTCAAAAAAGTACACTCCTTGGTTACTTTACTGATTTTCATAGTTTAGAGCAATTTTGTACATATGAAATAATGTAAGTGCTTTGACATAGGATTTAACAGTGTGGTCGAAAAACTTACATATCTATTATCTCTTATCTCCCATTCATCACTTTCATCCATCAGATATATGTATATATGATCCACTAAAACTTTCATATCTTTTTACTATCCATTTCATACCTATTTTTGATGATATTACATTTTAAAGAAATGTATTTTTCATGATTTCATGTAGGAGCATTGATTTTAGGCCTTTGAAGCAAAAGGAAGCAAAAAGGAGCAAATTTGGAGCAAAAAGGGACAAAAGTGCATTTTATTGAACTTGTGCCTAACAGCATTATCACCAGCACTGGACTACACTACTTTACCGAGATTTGCAACCGATTGGCGGAATAATGCACCGAACGGTGCTCTATCCAGCGCCGGACCATGCCCTATCCCGATTTCAAACTAGATTCAATATATTTGGCCGAATTCTGGAGGGTTGCTTGAGGAAACTATTGGGAATTTTGGCTGAATTTAAACTCCTTTGGAGCCAAGTTTAAAGAGGAGAGAAGAGTTTAGAGTGTAGAGAGAGTTTAGAGAGAGTGCCTTTTAATTTTGTTTTGGAAATCTAGGTTTTTTGTTTTCTCTTTTAAGGATTGTAAGAGGAGAGGGAAGTGAGAGATTTCTTCTTCCATACTTATCTAAAAAGAGAATTGTGTGTAGTTGTGAAGAAAGACGAGCAGTCAAAGGAATTCCTTGAGATTCACTTGGGGAAGAGTTTGAGATAAGTTGTCTTTACTTTACTCTATTTGTATAACGTTGTTTTTATATACAAAATCTATATTTTGTCATCTTTTCCTCATGTGTCTTGAGTATATTTCTTTGTCTTTCTCCTTTTCATGTGATGTGTTGATGTTGTGATATGGAAATGATGTGTCGATTTATTATGGAAAATTTGTGATGACCTTTTCACTTCGAACTTCATTTACTTTTTAATCTAGCCAATTGAATTGTTAAAACTTGTTGGGAAACATATGTTCCGAAAGGATTATGAGTTCCACAAAAAAAGTGAAGGTGAATATGTCCATGAATGAGAGAAGTAGTTCATGGGGATTGAATACAAATAAATAGAGAAATACTTTGATGGGTGTAGAATTGGAGATTTCAGAGTGACAGACTGAAATCCTCAATTTGGTCCTAATGTTTGGAATCTGAAGTGAGAGTTAGCCTTAAGGCGAAGGGAAGTAGGAGCTCTGGAGTGAGAGCCGGTATCCTCCCAGCCTAATCAGGGATTTGGAGACTAAACTTAGGATTATCCAGTGTTCTTTATATGTTGAAAAATGGGTAAAGAATAGGAATGCTCTTATTTGGCACAATACATTTGCATCACTGATCTATGTCACAATAATCAACACATTATGATTAGAAACGAGGAAGACTATTTCTTACAACTATACTTTGTTATAAATTTAGTCTTGTGTTAGTTTGACTTGCTAGAGTTTAGAACATAATTTGGTAGAAATAATAACTACAACTGTTTGTCTTTATTTTAAGAATTGAACTTACTTGCAATTGTGTTGTGATTCGATAATACTATGCCATAAAATTAACCCTCCTTGTGGGATCGATATCCAGGACTCACTAGAGCCCTGTATTACTTGAGTGATACGTATACTTGCATTTAATTGTGTGACTCACTATAAAACTAAATCAATATATATATATATATAAATATGAGTTCATAAATTTTGGTAAAGTAAAAAAGTTGCAACGAGTTTTTGGCGCCGTTGCCGGGGAGGTGAGGTAAGGAAAGGTATGGTAAGAAAAGGTAACTGCTAAAATTTAATTTTGTAGTATTTGAAATCTTATACTTGAATTACAAGTCATAATTGTGTGTGTTTGTTTATTGTTAGTGTGCTTATTGTATTTGTATACGTAGTATCGCATCTATAGGTTTAGTGCCTTACGAATATGAATTAGAGCGTACTAATAAAAAAATTTGAAAACAACAAAAGTAATCTGCAAATACTCACAAAATGGCGAACAACTTAAAAAATCAAAATGAGAATATACCAAGACCATTAAGATATTATGCTAATCCAAAAGTAGATGATATTCACTAAACTATCCAAAACATTGATGTTGCTGCTAATTCATTTAAGCTTAAACCTGTTATTATCCAAATGGTACAAAATAATTAATTTAGAGGAACAATTAATGAAAATCCTAACTTATATCTCGCTAGTTTTCTAGAACTGTGTGCTACTTTTAAATATGATGGAGTGTCAAATGATGATATTAGGCTTAGACTTTCTCTTTTCCATTAAAGGATAAGTTTAAGGTGTGGTTAAATTTGTTAGCACCTGGATCAATCAGAAGTTGCGGAGAGCTTTCACAAAAGTTTCTGTCAAAATATTTCCCTCCTTCCAAAACTACTAAGTTAAGGAACAATATCACATATTTTAGTCAGTTTGATGGAGAATCTATGTATGAAGCTTGGGAAAGATTTAAAGATCTTCTAAGAAAGTGTCCATATCATTCTTTACCAGACTAGTTAGTAGAGCAAACCTTTTATAATGGATTAATGGTATCTTTAAGATCGATTATCGATGCTGCTGGAGGTGGATCATTAATGTCTAAACCTTTTGATGAAGCATATTCGTTAATTGAAGAGATGGCTACTAATAGTTTTTAATGGCCCTCTAAACAGATAAATCTTAAGAGAGTAGAAGTATTCATGACTCTGATGTTATAACTATGATAGTCTCTCAAATTGCTGCACATTCTAAAAAAATAAATCAATATGGAATGAGTTATTCTCCAACACCCCGAGTGTTAGAAGAAAATTCATCAGGACAGATGATAGACTCTCAAATGTCTTATGAAACCTTGAATGCCATAAATAAGAAAATCAATAATCCTTATTCGAATTATTATTATCCTAGTTGGAGGAATCACCTGAACTTCAACTGGAATAACACCAATGCTGTTGTTAACCCGCAATGGGGAAACAATCATATGAATCAAGTTGGAAATCCGAACAACCAAGGAAATACCAATTATAGAGCTTCTTATTCTCCTAGTTTTAATAGTAATCAACAATTTAAAGAAAAGAAGTTGTCTACTAAAGAAATGGTTCTGCATATGGGTATTCAAATTCAAGCTCAAAATGTTGCGATGAAGAACATTGAGAATCAATTGGGACATATCTTTACTGCACTTAATAATTGACTTTCATGAAATCATCCTAGCAATGTTGAGATCAACCCAAAATATCAAAATAAGGAGCAAATTAAGGTTATTCAGTTAAGGAGTGGAAAAAAATTGGAACCAAGAATTCAAAAAGAAGTCGAAGTAGTAAGAGAGGAAGTAAACATTGAGAATGGTTCTAATAAGATATATATGGACAAATATCCGCTAGAACCAATGAAGATAATTGTTGAAAAACCACCTCCTCCTTTTCCTTAAAGACTAAAGAAACAGAACAGGGATAACAGATTTGCAAAGTTTTTGGAAGTTCTTAAGAAATAAATGATTAATATTCCCTTTGTTGAAGCATTAGAGCAGATGCCTGATTATGCAAATTTTATGAAGGATATTCTTAAAAAGAAAAGAAAGTTTAAAGACCACGAGACTGTTGCACTTAGCGGTGAGTGTAGTGCAATTATTCAGAAGAAGCTTCCTGAAAAACTTAAGGACCCAGGTAGTTTCACTATCCCGTGTGCTACAGGCGAGAAATTCCTCATAAGAGCTTTATGTGATCTTGGAGCTAGTATTATCTTATGCCTTTATCAACATTCAAAGGATTAGGAATAGGAGAAATTTCACCTACATCTGTGACTCTTCAACTGGCTGATCGTTCTATCACTTATCTTAAAGAAGTTGTGGAAGATGTATTAGTAAAGGTGGATAAATTTATCTTTTCTGTGGACTTTATTGTATTAGATATTGAGGAAGATAAAAAAATTCTAATTATTTTGGGAAAACCGTTCATTGCTACTGGGAGAGCTATGATTGATGTTCAAAAAGGAGAATTGACTATGAGAGTTAATGACCAAGTGGTAAGTTTCAATATTCTGAAATCTATGAAATACCCTTCAACTGAAAAAGATGATGGGTGCTTTCGAATGGAAATCTACGATTATTTGAGAGATGATCATTTTAAAGAAGTATTTGAGGAAAATCTGGAATGTGAGGATGAATATGAAAGTGAAAGTGAAGATGATTTGGATGATATGACAAATGAAAAGTTAGAATTTGTTCAGGAAAAATTTGAAAGATTGGATACTATGGAAAAAGGAGAAAAAATTTTAAATGAATATCAAAAACTAAAATTATTGGACACCTTAAAAAGATACAAAAAGGCTTTCAGTTGGTCCATAGCTGATATTAAAGGAATAAGTCCATCGATCTGTATTAGCAGAATTTTTTTGAATGAACCACATAAACCTAGAGTTGATCCACAAAGGAGACTTAACCCAATAATGAATGAAGTGGTTAAAAAAGAGATTTTAAAGTGGTTAGATGCTGGAATTATATATCCTATTTTTGATAAGGTTTGGGTAAGTCCAATTCATTGTGTTCCTATGAAAGGATGAGTGTCTTTTGACATAAATGAACGAAATGAAATAATACGAACAAGACAAGTCACTGGTTGGCGAATATGTATTGATTATAGAAAATTAAACGCCGCCACCAGAAAAGATCAGTTTCCTTTACTATTTTTAGACCAAATTCTAGATAGACTTGCTGGACACAAGGATTATTACTTTTGGATGGATATACCAGTTATCACCAAATACCTATTGCTCCTGAGGATCAAGAGAAGACTACATTTACTAGCCTTTATGGAACTTTTGCTTTTAGAAGAATGCCCTTTGGAATATGTAATGCACCTGCAACTTTCCAAAGATGTATGATTTTCATATTTAGCAAATTAATTGATGATGGAATAGAAGTGTTTATGGATGATTTCTCAGTATTTAGAGATTCATTTGATGCATGCCTTTGCAACATAGAAAAAGTTTTAGAGGTATGTGCAAGAACAAATTTAGTCCTAACTGGGAAAAGTGTCAATTTATGGTTACAAGAGGAATTGTGCTTGGGCATAAAATATCTGAATATGGCATGAAAGTAGATCTTGTGAAGATTCAAATTATAGAAAAATTACTACCTCCAACAATTGTGAGAGGGGTAAGAAGCTTTTTGGGACATGTAGGATTCTACAGGCGATATATCAAAGACTTTTCAAAAATTACTAAGCCTCTATGCCAACTTTTGGAAAAAGATAGAATGTTTGGTTTTAAAGGTATAGTGCAATTAATTGCTGCCCCTATAATAGTTTCACCTGACTGGGAGAAACCATTTGAATTAATGTGCGATGCTAGTGATTATGCTATTGGAGCTATTTTAGGGCAAAGACATGACAAAATGTTTAAAGTTATATACTACACTGATAAGACTCTTACTGATGCTAAAATTAATTACACCACTACTAAAAGAGAGTTATTAGCGATCGTTTATGCCTTTACAAAATTTAAATTTTACTTAATTGGAGATAAATGTATAGTGCATACTGATTATTCTGCTATTAAATATTTAATGCAGAAGAAGGATGCAAAACCAAGACTAATTTGATGAATACTTTTAATGCAAGAATTTGGCTTTGAGATTATTAATAGGAAAGGGGTCGATAATCAAATAATTGATCATTTATCTAGACTTGATCAACCTAATTTGGATGAATTTGAAAAGAAAATCACAGAAACTTTTCCTGATGAGCTAAACAATATTATTGAAGGAAATTTACAGTGTTATGCTGATATTGTGAACTACATCGTTAGTAATATTTTACCACCTGACTTAAAAATGTAACAGCAGAAAAAATTTAAGCATGACGCTAAATTTTGATTCTGAGACGATCCTTATCTGTAGAAGCAATGTAAAGATCTTATTATTAGGAGATGTGTGCCTTATGTAGAACTGAAAGAATTATTCGAGAATGTCATGATTCAGAATTTGGATGACATTTCAAAATTGATAGAACTGCATATAATATTTTGTAATCTGGGTTTTATTGGCCTACTATTTTCAGAGATGTTTATAGATTTATCAAAATTTGTGATTGATATCAGAGATTAGGCAATATATCCAGAAGAAATGAAATGCCTCTTAATTTTAATTTGGAAGTTGAAATTTTTTATGCTTGGGGATTAGATTTTATGGGACCATTTATACCTTCATTTAGAAATATATATATATATATATATATATATTAATAGATGTTAATTATGTATCAAAATGCATTGAGACAATAGCTTTACCTAGGTGTGATGCTAGAAGTATTTCGAGGTTTTTAATGAAAAATATTTTCACAAGTTATGGAATGCCTAGAGCAATTATCACTGATGGAGGATCTCATTTTAAGAATAATCTGATTCAGAGATTGGTGGAAAAGTATAATATTATGCATAGAATCTCTACAGCTTATCATCCCCATACTAATAATTTAGCAGAGGTATCTAATCGTGAAATTAAATAAATTTTGGAGAAAGTCATTAATCCTAAGAAATTGGATTGGTCTGCTAGATTAGATACTGCTTTATGGGCATACAAAACTGCTTATAAAACTCCTATAGAAATGTCTCCTTACAGATTAATCTTTGGAAAAACTTGTCACTTGCCAGTTGAATTAGAATATAAAACATATTGGGCGATAAAGAAATTGAATTTTAATTTGAAATATGCTGATGAGAAGAGACTGTTGCAATTGAATGAATTGGAAGAAATCAGAAATGAATCATATGATAAAGATAAAATATACAAGGAGAGAAGAAAAATATGGCATGATCGGAAGATTGTTAAAAAGGAATTTGTACCAGGATAAAAAGTGTTATTATATAATACAAGATTTAAATTATTTCTTGAGAAACTGAAATCTAGATGGACAGGTGACACGCCTAAAATATATATGCTTTTTGATATATCATTTTACTCATTTTTGATGATATTACACTTTAAAGGAAGATATTTTGTATGTTTTTTGGTTCTAGGTACAAGAAATTGTGATTGGAGCAAAAAGAAACAAAAACGGCGCAATTTGGAGCAAAAACGAGCAAGAAATGAAATTCTGCCCTGACACCTTTCGATAAGTCTTTTGATGCTTAATCTCTTTTACACTTCTTGCATATTTTTGAATGAGATTACACTTTAAAGAAAGGTTGTTTTTATGTTTATTTTGTAGGGCTATCTATTACAAACGCAACGCAACTGAAACGGGGTGAATCAGAGCTAAAACGGAGCCAAACGGAGCAAAACGGTGGAGCTGCGCAGAGCCTGATCACCAATGGCGGCCACGATCTCACTGACGGTGAGATTTTCCAGAAAACATTGAAAAGTTCCCGAAAAGGCCGCCGACAGCGGCCTCGAACCCGCCGACGGTGCCCGGAAGGTTCTGGACCGACTTTTGGCGGTTTTTGGCCTAAATTCGACGTATTTGGACGCTTTTTCGAAGGGGTGCTTGAGGGAACTCTTAGAAATTCGTCCATACTCTTTAAAATGGCAAATATAGGTTAGAAAAATAGGAGAAAAAAGTGGAGAAAAACTTTGAGGAATGTTTAGGATTCTTAGATTAAGAGTAGAAATGTAGATTTCTACCCTTTTGGAGAGATTGTAGATGAGATTTTGAGAGAATTTGTAAGGAGATGTTCTAGCATTGCATGGATCGACGGGAGACTTTATGGGAGAGATCTTCTTCTTTCTTTCAAGGGAAAAAAGCTTAAGTATTATTCTTCATTATCTTATAATTTTGTAAATAATTACCTAGTGGATTTGCTTTGGTTTAATGAAGTTTCCGTTGTGTTTTCTTCGTGCTTTGTGACGCATCTCTCTTACTCTTTATTCTTCTTTGGAAATAGTGGCATGGGAAGATTATGTTATTCTTTTCATTTTACATTTCTTTTCCAATGAGAAGGATTCATGATTAGGATATTAGGATGCTTGCTAAAAGATGTTTTAATTATAAATGTGATGGTTTTTACTTGCACTTCATTTACATTGCAATAAGGGCCCATTGTAGTGTTAAAATTTATTGTAATTGTGTTAAGTCCCGAAGGGGTATATGTAATTCTCAACTAAGTGGAACTACATTCAAATTCCATGGATGGTGAAGTTCATGGGAATTGAATGCAAATAAATAAGGAAATAATATTAATCGGGCGTAGAATTAGAGATTTTAGAGTAACAGACTAAAATCCTCAATTCGGTCCTATCATTTGGGTGCTGAAGTGGAGATGTTAGCCCTCAGGCTAGGGAAACGTGGGAGCTCTGAAGTGAGAGACGGTATCCTCCCAGCCTAGCCACGGATTCAGTAACCAAGCATAAGATTAGTCAATGTTCTTTATGCCTGGACCAAAGGGTAAAGAATAGGATTGCTCCTATTTGGCACATACAATATTTAATGTATCTCAATCCTATACATTATCTATTTCATTACATGAGAATAGTAGTTTTTAATATCTCAAAATTCTCCAAACCAATTCATCCAAAAAGGTTTATATTTAGAATTGTTATTTGCATTTAGATATAGTTACTATCTTTACATTTAACACTTGCATTTATGAATAGTTGCTAGATAAAACACAATTTTAATCGACATTCCAAACTAAGGACTATTAGTAGTAGACTAAAATTTTATTAAAGAATTCTTACTTCACTTCCTCGTGGGATCGATACTGGATTTTTTAAAGAAAACTCTATATTACTTGAAACGATATGTATACTTGCGTAGTACTCTTAGTGTGTAAATTATTTTTCTAATTTTTATATCATTTAAGATTTTGCACACTAGCTGCTATTTATAAATCAAGTCAAGTTTTTTGCCATCTTTTGGAAGTTAGTTTACTGCGTAATTGCGGGTCGGGTCAACAGGACCTTTCACTGTCGTAAAAATATATCAATTTAGAGCTGCAATTATCGAAGACCCTAAATTTGGAAGAATATTCAAAGTTAATTTCCAAAGATTAAAACCATATTTTGAAGGCAATAGACTTAATTTTAAAGAGATTTTAATGTTGGATCAACCTGAATAACTGGAAGTTATGCCGGGCTGATGACGTTAAACTAAGCGCTTTGTGGGAGGTAACCCACAATTGTTGAGTGTTTGCTTTGTTTGATGTGTTATTTGTGTTTGTTTGTTACTTAATTAAGTTTTATTCTTCCTTAATTATCATTAACAAGATTTAATAAAAGAATGGAATCAAAGTTTAGAACAAATTTGGACAAAGTAAAGTTTGGCGAAATTTGAACTAGCGTCGAACGGCGACCGCGCCGTTGTTCAGAAAATAGTTTCTTGTCTTTAAATTCAAATTTTGGCAGTTCTAGGCGTTAAATCTTCCAAATCTTATCCAAATGGGTTCCGACTCGATAGAAACTTCAAGATTTCAAGTTTTCAACCGTAGAAAGTTCTTAAGTTTCGAAGCGCAACTTCTTTTCAACATAAAAATCTAAAAAATGAGGTTGATTATGGAACGAGGCTTTGTGAATTGAGGTACGAATTCTCCTACGACTAGAATTGATGAAATTATTGTTCAGAGATGTTGGGAATTATTGTGTTATACTACTACCGCCGTAGTTGTCTTGGTTGTAAAGGTGTTTTATGCAAATCTTCATGGAATCAACTAAGGATCAGTTTATGTGTGAGGTAGGTTTTTCACATTTACTCCTGCAAAAATTAATGATTTATACATGATTGTGAATGTGTCAATCTACCACAATTTAAATTTTGCCCCGACGAAGGACAATATGAATGAAATATACAGATATCTGATGGTTGAAAATGATGAATGGGAGATAAGAGGTAACAAGTATGTAAGTTTCTTGACCACACTATTAAATGCTACGTCGAAACACTTACATTATTTCATATGTGAAAAATTGCTCCCAACTATGAAAATCAGTAATGTAACTAAGGAGTGTGCTATTCTGAACTATTGTATTCAAATGGGGATGCCTATTGATGTTGGTTTGATAATTGTTAAATCTGTTTTGGGATTGATCGTTCATGGATCAAAGTATGGGCTTGGAAATCCTTCCAACATATTTCTCCTCTGTAGTCAATCACAAGTGTCATATGAGAACTGGGAAAGAGTACTTCTACCTTGGAAGCTTATAGACCCAGTATATGCTTATAGTAACCAGGCAATTGGTGATATGAATGACATGAGCATTATTGAAGATCAACCATCTCAGAGGTCAACACCTATTCCTCCTTACTTTCCTAAGTTCACATATCATCTTGAAGAAAATTAAGAAATTGGAGAAGGAAGTGCAACACCTGATGAATGCAATCAACAATTTATCTGACTTCTTTGATCATCTGGATTAGAGAATGAAGGAGCACTTTTATCATTCTAGATATCTTGAAGGAAGTTTGATACAGTTGATGAAAAGGAAAGGGTGGATTGAAGAGGATTATACTGAAGAATTCCCTTTTCGTCCATTCTACAATCAGTTCGTTCATGCTCAATCCATTGGAGATCTTAAAGTTAATGATAGTTCTGAGGAAGAATGAAAACTTGATTAATGTATTTCTGTGTTTGTGTATATGATTGCTTTGCTTTGCTTGGATGTTATATTTGGACTTGCTTTCTTGTTTAGTTTTCAGCGTTATTTTGTTGTGGTTGTGATTGAAACTGAATTTTAGAATTATATGGCTTGATGATGTGTAGTATTTAGTGATATGTGTTTGTCTCTAAAATTTGGATTTTATATATTAAAGTGATTTTTTGTGTTGATTGTGTTTAAAAAATATCATTAGTATGGCTTTAGAATGTTATTCAATGCTTAATTAGACTAATTAAACGTCGGAGTAGGCTTGAAAAGATCAAAATTGCAAAAGAAAGTTGGAAGCCCAGTATTTGAACTACCGCCGAACAGCGCTGTCACCACTGTCGAACCACGCCAAAAGACAGAGAGTTTGGCCATAAGTGCAGAAAAATGCGCCGAACGGCACTGCCATTAGTGCCGGACAGCGCTAGACCAGGAAAAAGGCCAGAAACTCCAATTTTTTTAGATTTAACCCTGAGACTTGCTATTTTTGCCCAAACCATCATCTTCTACCTCCAGTTAAGGCCGATTTTCGCACCTAGGGCTCACTAGCATTTGGATTTCGATTTCATCTTCTCTTGGTAAGAGCTACACTTTAACCTAAAAATTTTCAATTTTGACTATGGAAATCTCTTATATTATGAAGATTTGAATTTTTGAAGTTTTTGGAGAAACTTTGGAGATTTTTCATGGATTTTGAGTTCTTATCTTTCTAAATTTACCTTGGAGTCCATTACACTGCAATTTTAAAATTGATTTGGATAAATTTGATATTTTTAGACAAATGGCTTGAAGAATTTTAAAGGGGAAGAGGGAATTTGAGTTTAATGAAAGCAAATTTGTGAATTTCAAGGCTTATTTGCACTTCACTACGTTTCTTAGCAATAAGAAATGTATTCAAGAGATAGCCTTCAAAAATCCTGGTGGTATGCTTGAAGAACTTATTGCGAATCGTCAATGAGAGATTTTCTGTTATTTCACTGCTGAAGCAATGCTGGGAATTGTTAGAGAATTTTATGCAAATCTGTATTATTCTTAGAGTGAATACATACTAGTTAGAGAACAAATGTTTGAATTTACCCATGCTAGCATTAATGCATTTTATCAGTTAAGAGCACCTTTTTCTTGTCAATATGAAAAGTTTCCTATTACGAATAAAGCAATGGATATAATTGTGAACTTTTTGACTGATGGAAAAGGGGAATGGAAGGTTAAATAAAGGCTAAAAGTTAACTTCCCCCTTTATACTTTGAATTCTGTATCAAAAGCCTGGGACTATTTCATTTCTGCAAGACTTTTGCCTACTAACCATCACAGCGAGGTTACTGTAGATAGAGCTGTTCTAAATTACTGTATTCAGAACATGAAGAATATCAATATTGGGACAATATTCATAAAAGTTTTTTGACGAGCTCAAAAGGAGAGACTACAGGTGGAATAGGATACCCCAGCCAGATTTATGCCTTGTGTATTCAATCAGGTGTAGCAACTGAAGATACTGATGAGGTAGTCCATCGCGTGAAGCCCATTAGTAAACTGAATCTGAAAAACTTATGAAGCCCATGTAGGATGGAAGTGGAGTAAGAAAGCTGATTAGCCTTCTTCTAGTCATGAGAGACCATCTACATCTAGGGAGCCTACTCTGCATGATGTTATGGATTAGTTGGAAAGGTTGAACACCATAGTAGATGGACAAAAAGTAAGGAACAAGATAAATGATGATTATCAAGTACGGTGGAGTGAATATGAGATAGCTTATCATGACACACAGATGAGATTTTTCAAGGGAGACACTAGCATTGTATTTCCTACTTACTCTGAGTATACTCCATACCAGCCTGAATAACCTGATGATGGTGGAGCTCATGCAGAAGATTATTAGTAGTTTTAGTTTTATTTTTCATTGTACTTTGTTATGTATTTGTATTTTGTAGTTGTTATGTACCCGAGACTCTTTTTTTATTAGTATTTGTGATGTCAGTGTATTTGGTTGTACTTGTAGCTGATTTCATGTTGATTTGTGATGTATGTGATGTGATACTAGAGTTTTCATGTGTTTGATTTGCTAGTTTAATCTGTGATAGTAACAGTTGGATGTTAATGTTGTGTGCACAGTTTATGTTGTATGTTTTTAAACTTCTCCCCTTACAAATTTCTAACCTATATTTGTGTATAAAAATGCTCTTAATTATTTCAGGCCTACTGTTCTACTTTACGAAGAAAATCCTGCTTAAACTCAAAGGTATGAAAAGCCCAACATATTGAGGTATGAGTTATATGTTTATATCTTTTCTTTCTTCACATGTTAATTATATTGATATTCAAAATCTAAGTTTGGGAGAGGGAAAGACTTAACTGTTAGTTGTTCTCAATTAAAAGTGTTTTCAAAATTATTAACATGATTTCCTGTAATAGAACATAATTTCAGATAACTGTATTTTAATTTTATTTAAGTATTTTGTAAAGTTGAATAAAAATATTTGGTAATGAAAAGTAATTTTGTAGGCTATTATATTTGGTATAAGAGAATAGGATTATAGTCAACTATTCAAAATAAGAAAAACTGTATGTTTGAAATATTGAGAATCTTAAAACTTTATGTGATAGGAAAGGATTAAGACTCTATGATGAATCATTAATAAGCTAAATAAATGGCTATAAGGTAAAGGAATGTGGTAAGTTTCAAATTTAGGGTGATAAGGGTGAAGTTTAAAACTATTAAAGGCTATCCAGATACGGTAATCGTCACTTAAAAAGAAAAAAAATGAAAAGAAAAAATAAGAAAAGAAAAGAAAAGAATAGAAAAGAATAGAAAAGAAAAAGAAAAATAAAAGAAAAGTGAGAAGAAGCTTGAGGAGATACCTAAAAAAAAATTAGCTTCACTTAAATCTACCTAAAGGGAAGAACTTAATTACTTTCCTAAACTTATATGTGTGGATTACCATCCTTAATAATAGTGCTCTCATAAATTTCTTTTCATGTAATCATTTTAAGTGCTTTAATAGGACAATCTACAGTCATTTTTGAAATGAATAGAAGGCTAGACCTCTTAGACTTTACTATTAGATAGTCTTACAAATGCAGAATTTACTTGAATTATCCAAAGATCTTTATAAAATCTTACAATTGTACTTATCTAAATCAAAATTATGATATTCTAAAAAGAAAGTTCATTGCAATGGATCATTATTTTATGTATTAACTAAAATTACTTGAGGACAAGTAATAGTTAAGTTTGGGGGATCTTGATCCACTAAAAATTTGATAGCTTTTTACTATCCATTTCATACCTGTTTTTGATGATATTACACTTTAATGAAAGGTTTTTTTCATGATTTCATGCAGGTATAATGATTTTAGGCTTTTGGACCAAAAGGAAGCGAAAAGGAGCAAATTTAGAGCAAAAAGTGACAAAAGTGTATTTTATTGAACCAGTGCCCAACGGCGCTGTCACTAGCACCGGACCATGCTATTTTACAGAGAGTTACGACTGATTGGAGAATAATGTGCCGAACAGAGCCCTATCCAGCATCAGACCATGACATATCTCAATTTCAAACTAGATTCAATATATTTGGCGGGATTTTGGAGGGTTGCTTGAGGAAACTCTTGAGAATTTAGTTTTGGCCAAATTTAAACTCCTTTGGAGCCAAGTTTATAGAGGAGAGAAGATTTTAGAGTGTAGAGAGAATTTAGAAAGAGTGTCTTTCATTTTGTTTAAGAAATCTTGGTTTTTTGTTTTCTTTTCTAAGGAGTGTAAGAGGAGAGGAAAAGTGAGAGATTTCTTCTTCCTTACTTATCTAAAAAGAGAATTGTGTATTGTTGTTAAGAAAGAAGAGGAGTTAAAGGAATTCCTTGAGATTTGCTTGGGGAAGAGTTTGAGATAAGTTGTCTTTACTTTACACTGTTTGTATGACATTATTTTTATATATAAAATTCATGTTTTGTCATATTTTCCTCATGAGTCTTGAGTAGATTTCTTTGTCTTTATCCTTTTCATGTGATGTGTTTATGCTGGAAATGATGTCTTAATTTATTATGGAGAATTTGTGATGACCTTTTCACTTCGAACTTCATTTATTTTTTTGATCTGGCCAATTAAATTGTTAAAACTTTTTGAGAATTATATGTTCCAAAAGGATTATGATTTCCACAATAAAAGTGAAGGTCACATTCAATGTCCATGAATGAGAGACGTAGTTCATGGGGATCGAGTGCAAATAAATAGAGAAATTCACTTTGATGGGCATAGAATTGGAGATTTCAGAGTGACAGGCTGAAATCCTTAATTTAGTCCTAATGTTTGGAAACTGAAGCAAGAGTTAGCCTTTAGGCTAAGGGAAGTGGGAGCTCTGGAGTGAGAGCCAGTATTCTCCCAACCTAACCACGGATTTGGGGACTAAACGTAGGATTAGCCAGTGTTCTTTATACGCTGAAAAATGGGTAAAAAATAGGAATGCTCCTATTTGGCACAATACATTTGTATCACTAATCTATGTCACAATAATCAACACATTATGATTGAAAAGGAGGAAGACTCTTTCTTAAAACTGATCTATGTCACAAAATTAAGTCTATTGCCTTCAAAATATGGTTTTAATCTTTGTCCATTAACTATGAATATTCTTCCAGATTTAGTGTATTCAATAATCACAGCTCCAAATTGATAGATTTTTATGACAGTGTAAGGTCCTGTCCATCTAGATTTCAGTTTCCCAGGAAATAATTTCAATCTTGTATTGTATAATAAAACTTTTTGTCCTAGTTCAAATTTCTTTTTAACAATCTTCCGATCATGCCATATTATTCTTCTTTCATGTATATCTGATCATTATCATATGATTCATTTATGATTTCTTATAATTCATTCAATTGCAATAGTCATTTCTCACCAGCATCTTTCAAATTAAAGTTCAATTTTTTTATCGCCCAATATGCTATATATTCTAATTCAACTGGCAAGTGACAAGTCTTTCCAAAGATTAATTTGTAAGGGGACATTCCTATAAGATTTTTATAAGCAGTTCTGTATGCCCATAAAGCAGTGTCTAATCTAGCAGACTAATCTAACTTCTCAGGATTTAAGACTTTCTCCAAAATTCATCTAATTCATGATTATATACCTCTTCTAAGCCATTAGTTTGGGTATGATAAGCTGTAGATATGCTATGCATAATTTTATTTTATTCCACCAATCTCTGAATCAGATTATTCTTAAAATGAGATCCTCCATCAATGATGATTATTCTAGGCATTCCATATCTTGTGAATATATTTTTCATTAAAAACCTTGAAATACTTCTAGCATCACACCTAGGTAAAGTTATTGTCTCAATACATTTTGATATGTAATCAACAGCAAACAGTATATATATATAATGGTCCCATAAAATCTAATCCCCAAGCATAAAAAATTTCAACTTTCAAAGTAAAATTAAGAGGCATTTCATTTCTTCTAGATATATTGCCTATTTTCTGACATCGATCACAAGTTCTGATAAATCTATAAACATCTTTGAAAATAGTAGGCCAAAAAAATCCAGATTGCAAAATCATATGTGCAGTTCTATCAATTCTGAAAATGTCCTCCAAATTCAGAATCACGACATTCTCGATTAATTCTTTCATTTTCTTCATAAGGTACACATCTCTTAATAATAAGATCTTTACATTGCTTATATAGATAAGGATTGTCCCAAAAATAAAATTTAGCATCATTTTTAAATTTTTTCTACTGTTGCATTGTTAATTCAGGTGGTAAAATATTACTAACGATGTAGTTTACAATATTAGCATACCACGGTAAATTTCCTTCAGTAATATTATATAATTGCTCATCAAGAAATCTTTCTATGATTTCCCTTTCAAAGTCATCTAAATTAGGTTAATCAAGTCTTGATAAATAATTAGTTATTTTATTATCGACCCATTTTCTATAAACGATCTCAAAATTAAATTCTTGTATTAAAAGTATCCATCGAATCAGTTTTGGTTTAGCATCCTTCTTTTGCATTAAACATTTAATAACAGAATGATCGGTATGCACTATACATTTGGCTCCAATTAAAAAAGATGTAAATTTTTCAAAAGCATAAACGATAACAAATAACTCTCTTTTTGTAGTGGTGTAATTAATTTGAGCATCAATAAGAGTCTTAAACATTTTGTCGTGCCTTTGCCCTAAAACAACTCCAATAGCATAATCGCTAGCATCGCACATTAATTCAAATAGTTTCTCCCAGTCAGGTGAAAATATTATAAAGGCAGTGACTAATTTTTCCTTTAATATATCAAAAGCTTTTAAGCATTCATCGTTAAAATCAAACTTCCTATCTTTTTCCAAAAGTTGGCATAGAGGCTTACTGATTTTTGAAATGTCTTTAATATATCTCCTGTAGAATCCTACATGCCCCAATAAGCTTCTTACCCCTCTCACAGTTGTTGGAGGTGGTAATTTTTCTATAATTTGAATCTTTATAAGATCCACTTCCATGCCATATTCAGATATTTTATGCCCAAGCACAATTCTTCCTGCAACCATAAATTGACACTTTACCTAGTTTAGAACTAAAATTATTCTTTCACATACCTCTAAAACTTTTTCTAAGTTGCATGAGGATGCATCAAATGAATCTTAAAATTCTGATAAATCATTCATAAACACTTATATTCCATCATCGATTAATTTGCTAAATATGGACATCATACATCTTTGAAATACTGCAGGAGCATTACGTAATCCAAAAGGCAATCTTCTAAAAGCAAAAGTTCCATAAGGGATAGTAAATGTAGTCTTCTCTTGATCATCAGGAGCAATAGGTATTTGGTGATAATCGGTATATCCATCCAAAAAATAATAATACTTGTGTCTAGTAATTCTGTCTAGCATTCAATCTAAAAATGTTAAAGGAAAGTGATATTTTCTGGTGGCGGTGTTTAATTTTCTATAATCAATACATATTTGCCAACTAGTGACTTGTCTTTTCGGAATAATTGCATTTCATTCATTTACATCAATAGTCACTCCTCCATTCTTAGGAACACAATGAATTGGGCTTACCCAAACACTATCAGAAATAAGATATATAATTCCGACATCTAACCATTTTAAAATCTCCTTTTTAACCACTTCTTTTATAATTGAGTTCAGTCTCCTTTGTGAATAAACTCTAGGATTTATGTTGTTCGTTCAACAAAATTCTGTCCATACAGATCGATGGACTGATTCCTTTAATATCTACTAAGGACCAACCAAAAGCCTTTTTGTATCTTCTTAAGGTGTCCAATAATTTCTGTTTTTGATATTCATTTAAATCCGAAGATATAATGACTAGTAAGGTAGATGATTCTCCTAAAAACATATACTTCAAATGATTAGAGAGAATTTTCAGCTCAAGTTCAGGGGGATTTTATGATAGATGGAATTAAACTTTTAACTCCATTTTCCATAGTATCCAGTCATTCAAATCTTTCCTGAACAGATTCTAACTTTTCATTCTTCATATCATCCAAATCATCTTCACTTTCACTTTCATTTTCATCCTCACATTCCAAATTTTCTTCAAATACATCTTTAAAATGCTATTCTCTCAAATAATCGCAAATTTCCATTCGAAAGCACTCATTTTTTTTCAATTGAAGGGTATTTCATAGATTTCAAAATATTGAAAGTTACCTCTTGATCATTAACTTTCATAGTTAATTCTCCTTTTTGAACATTGATCATAGCTCTCCCAGTAGCAAGGAATGATCATCCTAAAATAATTGGAATTTCTTTATTTTCCTCCATATCTAATACAATAAAGTCCACAGAAAAAATAAATGTATCCACCTTCACTAATACAATAAAGTCCACAACTGAAGAGTCACAGATGTAGGTGAAATTTCTCCTACTCCCAATCTTTTGAAAGTTGATAAAGGCATTAGATTAATACTAGCTCCAAGATCACATAAAGCTTTTCTAAAAAATTTCTCACCTATAGCACACGGGATAGTGAAACTACTTGAGTCTTTAAGTTTTTCAAGAAGCTTCTTCTCAATAATTGAACTACACTCACTGCTAAGTGCAACAGTCTCATGGTCTTTGAACTTTCTTTTCTTTTTAAGAATATCCTTCATAAACTTTGCATAATCAGGCATCTGCTCTAATGCTTCAACAAATGGAATACTATTCTTTAATTTCTTAAGAATTTCCAAAAACTTTGCAAATCTAATATCCCTTTTATTTTTCCTTAGTCTTTGAGGAAAAGGAGGAGGGCCATCAAAGTCATGAATACTAGCTATTCTCTTAGTATTTACCCACTCAGAGGGCCATTGAAAATTATTAGTAGTCATTTCTTCAATTAATGAATATGATTCATCAAGAGGTCTAGACATTAATGATCCACAATTAGCAGCATTTTTAATCGATCTTAAAGATCCCACTAATCTATTATAAAATGTTTGAATTATTAACCAGTCTGGTAAAGCATGATGTGGACACTTTCTCAGAAGATCTTTGAATCTTTCCCAAGCTTCATATATGGATTCTCCATCAAATTGTTTAAAAGATTTGATATCATTCCTCAGTTTAGAAGTTTTGGTAAGAGGGAATTATTTTGACAGAAAGTTTTGTGAAAGCTCTCCCCAAGTTCTGATAGATCCAGGTGTTAACGACTTTAACCATGCTTTAGTTTTATCCCTTAATGAAAAAGGAAAAATTCTAAGCCTAACAGAATCATTTGACACTCCATCGTATTTAAAGGTAGCACATAATTCTAGAAAACTAGCGAGATGTAAGTTAGAATCTTCATTAGGTGTTCCTCCAAATTGATAATTATGTACCATTTGGATTATATCAGGTTTAAGCTCAAATTAATTACCAGCAACATCAGGGTTTTGGATAGTTAAGTGAATTTTATATGTTGTTCGATTAGCATAATCTTTTAAAGGTCTTAGTATATTTTCATTTTGATTGTTTAAGTTGTTCACCATTTTGTGAGGATTTTCAGATTGTTTTTGTTGTTTTCAAAATTTTCTAATAGTACGCTCTAATTCAAAATTGTAAGGTACTAAACCTATAGATCTGATACTACGCATACAAACACAATAAGTACACTAATAATAAACAAACGTACACAATTATGGCTTGCAATTCAAATATAAGATTTCAAATACTACAAAATTAAATCTAGCAGTTACCTCTCCTTCCTGGCAACGACGCCAAAAACTTGGTGCTACTTTTTTAATTTGCCAAAATTTATGAACTCAGATTTATATTTATATTGATTTAGTTTTCCATTGAGTCACACAATTAAATGCAAATATACGTATCACTCAAGTAATACAGGGCTCTAGTGGAGTCCTGGATATCGATCCCACGGGGAGGAAATTAATTTTATGGTGTAGCACAGAAATCACTCCACGAATCACAGCATAATTGCAAGTAATTTTAATTCTTAAAGTAGAGACAAACAGTTGTATTTACTACTTCTATCAAAGTACGTTCTAACATTCTACCAAGTTAAACTAACACAAGACTAAATTTATAACAAAGTTCAATTGTAAGAAAGAATATTCCTCCTCTCCAATTATAATATGATGATTTTTGTGACATAGATCAGTGATGCAAATGCATTGTGCCAAATAGGAGCTTTCCTATTCTTTACCCTTTTCCAAGCTCATAAAGAACATTGGCTAATCCTAAGTTTAGTCCCCAAATCTGTGGTTAGGTTGTGAGGATACTGAATCTCACTCCAAAGCTCCCAATTCCCTTTTCCTGAAGCCTAACTCTCGTTTTGGTTTCCGAACCCTAGGACCAAATTGAGGATTTCAGCCTGTCACTCTGAAATCTCCAATTCTACGCCCATCAAAGTATATTTCCTTATTTATTTGCACTCGACCCCCATGAACTACTTCTCTCATTCATGGACAATGAATGTGACCTTCACTTCATTGTGGAACTCATAATCATTTCGGAACATATGTTTCCTAACAAGTTTTAATAATTTAATTGGCCAGATCAAAAAGTAAATGAAGTTGAAATGAAAAGGTCATCACAAATTCTCCATAATAAATCAACACATCATTTCCATATCACAACATCAACACATCACATGAAAAGGTGGAAGATAAAGCAATTTACTCAAGACTCTGAGGTAAAGATGACAAAACATGGATTTTATATATAAAAGTAACTTCATACAAATAGAGTGAAGAAAAGACAACTTATCTCAAACTCTTCTCCAAACGAATCTCAAGGAATTTCTTTGACATCTCTTCTTTCTTCACAACAACACACATTTCTCTCTTTAGATAAGTAAGAAAGAAGAAATCTCTCACTTTTCCTCTCCTCCTACACTCCTTAGAAGAGATCACACAAACCCTAGATTTCCTAAACAAAAACAAAAAAAACTCACTCTTCACTCTCTCTACACTCTAAACTCTCTCCCCCTCCCTAAATTTGGCTCCAAAGTAGTTTAAATTCGACCATAACTGATTTCCCAAAAGATTCTTCAAGCAACCCTCAAAAATCCGGCCAGATTCATTGAATCTAGTTTGAATTCGGGATAGAGCACGGTCCGGCGCAAGATAGGGCTCCGTCCGATGCTATTTTCCACCTTTTGTTCCAAAGTCTCTATAAATTGGCACTGTCCGGTGCTGGTGACAGCGTCGTTTAGCACTAGTTCAATAAAATGCACTTTTGACCCATTTTGCTACAAATTTTCTTATTTACGCTTCCTTCTGCTCCAAAGTCAAATCATTGTACCTGCATGAAATCATGAAAATTACCTTTATTTAAAGTGCAGTTTCATCAAAAACAGGTATGAAATGGATAGTCAAAAGCTAAAAAATTTTCAGTGGATCTGCCAGCTAGGCCATGGGAGGTCACCATCTGGCTGTGGAAGGTTAGAGGTGGAGAGTTGTGAAGCTAGTTGGGTTGTATCATGGGTATTATGTTGAATGAAAATGGAAAGGGGTTTAGGCTAGGTTTCGGTTTGACATGGGCTAGGCTCTTGGAAATGCGTTTGGATGACTCCCCATGGTGGCTAAGGCTGAAGGTTAGCTTGCTCAAGTCTTAATCATAGGGATGAGGGCTTAATTATGGGTTTATGAGAGTCATTAGAATGGTTAAAAATTTTTGGGGAATCTTAAAAGAGGTCATCCTTTTGATATTCATGGTATGGTGGCTCACATGAGGCTCATGCATGGCTTCATGTCTTCCATTTAGCTTGGTGAAAGCCACATGGCATGCTCATGGTTCATGCATGGCCTACATGGGTTGCATTAAAGAAGGTAGTTGAGAATTTCAAGTTTTGGAAAGGTCTTCACCAATTCCACTTTGGCTTTGATTAGTCATGAACTTCGGTATTTAATCTTGATTAAATCTGATGTGGAGGCTGAGTTTTGTTCTGTGAATTTTGTTTTAGATATATTTCAAAGTTGTGCTTGGCTTGGTGGGTTTTGGAAATGGGTCATGAGGGATTGGTCTTGGTCTTGGCTTTGGGCTTTGGAATTGGATTTGATAGTGATTAAAATAAATCATGACGGACTTCAGGAAGTGTTGAATTTTCATGATGGGATTTTAGGATATAGGGTTGATAAATTTAGATTTTGGTGTGAGGATTCAAATTTTGATGGATTTTAGACTTAAGGTGAACTTGGGTGGATTTAAGTTTGAACTTGGGTCATTTGCATTAAGGCTTGAAATTTTGTGCGGTTTGATTTGTTTTTTGAATTTTTGTGGAATTAAACTGGATTTGATAATTTTGTCAACTTTAGTGAAAATTAGAACAATTGGATAATTTTAAAAAATTTTGTGGAAATTAGGGCAATTGGTAACCTTGGGAATTTGGAATGGAAATTGAGTGATTTGGGTAATTTGGAGAAATTTTGATAATTTTAAGTATTTTGGTAATTTTGATAATTTTATGGGATTTTGGATAAATTTGGTAATTTAGGGAAGTTAGGGAATTTTGGTGGATTTTTCCTAAGGCCTCATGGTCCTATGGTAGCTTTTCTTTGAGCTTCACCATGTTTGTCTAAACAAACCCAACCAAGTGTTGAGGGTTTAAGACCACCCATGTGAGACTTCACAAAAAAGTCAAGAGGTGGCTAGAATTCATAAATGATGTGGATCCGATCACTACTCCTCTAGGATAGTCAATAGGAAAAAACCTAAGGCAAGATTCAAAGCTAGGAAAAAATGAGGTCAACACTATTGTTGGTTTTCTTGATCAACACTAATATGTTTGATTTATAATAACACATATTGATGGAATATTTTTTAACCCTAGTTTTTTTTTTTTCAAATCCTTCCTATATGAGATTTTTCCACTCCCCTCTAATCCAAGGTCTCATTCCTAATGTCTCTAAGTATTTGGGTGGCTCCAGGTGGTTGACTCTATTTTGGCATGGTTATCTTTAGGCCAATTGGTTGGTATTGGCCTAGGTGGCTCAGTCATGGCTCTGCAGTTCTGAATGAACTTGACCAGGCCATAAGTCACCTTATGTAGTGACAAACCAAGTGGTTAGGCCACTTCCAAACTTTGGGATCCCATGCTTTCTATGGGTATGGTTAGTCTTAGAAAACCAGGTAGCTTAGTTGGGATTAAACTTAAATTAATGCTATCTTTAATTTAAATTAAAACCTAATCTCATCCAAATTTACCCTAATCAATGTTTGAATCAAAATGTAAAACTAAGCTTATATGAATTAATAACAATAGCCTAAACTAACTTAAACACAAGGTAAGCTATACTTAACTAACACTAAGCCAAAATTCATTCAATCAAAATCTAAATTTAACCTGTAATTTAATAAAATTGAAGTAAAATCTAAATCCAAATTAAAAATTAATTAAAATTCAAGCCTAACTATGTAATACAAAATTGAGCCTAAATTAAAGATAAATCAATTGAATCTTAATTTAACTTAAGTGTTAGGCTAATTCAGCTTATTCTAAACTAAATCAAATCTACATCAAAATTAAACTTAAGCTAAAACTTGAATTTTAAATGACCTAAATTAAACTAAAACTAAAATCAAATAGAAAACATAATTTAAATTCAAATATACAATGCCTAAATCTACAATAATCTAATTTAAGCCTAAAATCAATCTTGATAAAATACAAACCTAGACGTGGGTCTTCAGTAATAATAGGTCGCTTAAAATGATAAAAATATAAAACTATAAAAATCATAAAAATTAAATAAAAAATTATACACTTTTTAATTAAATTTGTAATAAGTAATCAAAACTTATTTAATTAATTTAATAAATTTAAAACCATCATTTATTCTTAAATATAATTTATCAGACCTTATTTAGCCTAAATAACAACCTTAGATCTTCATTTATTTTGGGTTGGTTAGTTACAAAATAGCAAGGTTTGATTAAATGTTTAATGATTAAATCAATTTATTTGGCATAATTAAATAGTATTAATTAATTGATTATTTTTTTATACATATTTACATATACATAAAAATGTATATACTTGTGTATGTGTATGCATTTGCCTAAACACAAAAATGTGATATTCTTTAAGTTTGTTCCTTTTAGAGGATTTGAAATATAGTTAGGCATTGGGTGACATTAATTAACTAAAGAACTAACCATGTAATGGCAATATCAATAAATAATTTTAAATAACTTAACTTTCATCTTACCAAAGAAATATAAAATTTTCTCTCTCTAAAAGTAACAGTCCAAAAAAAGTAAAAGTAAATATCTTGACTAAAAAATTATTTCTAAGAATGAAAAAATTAATTAAAATCACTGTCAGAAAATTTTTAGAGAACTTGGACTTTATTTCCAACATCTCTAAAAAATATAAATCTTGTGAAATTAAATAAAATTATAATTAATTAATTGAATTATGTCATTTAAATAAAAAAATTAAAATCCAATTCAAATTTATATATATATATATATATATATATATATATATATATATATATATATATATATATATATATATATATATATATATATATATATATATAATTTCAACCCCTTGGTTCACCAAAACCCTTGGAACCCCTTGGTGTATTGTTCTATTGGAACCCATGGTTCACCAAAACCCATCAAAAATTTTAAAAAATTTCCCAAACTTTACTTTATACTCCAATACAAATAATAAGATCCGCTTCTTTGCGGATCCGAGGTCACTTGGTCGTACTCATGGACAACTACCAATTTCTCCATCTATCACTCCAATTTGCAAATCACAAAATATGTGCCACTTTCATCTATGCTCGGTTGTAAGAAACAAGACAAAATTGACTTGTGGAACCACATCATCACTTTCAGCAGCTCTATTGATCACCCTTGGTTGGTGGGAGGTGACTTTAACTCTATTACCACCCCAAACTGAAAAATCCGGGGAAGGCCACCCATTCTTAGTCGGCTTAACTCTTTTAAGGAAAACATTCACCTCTCTCGGCCTCTTTGATCTAGTGCTATAAAGGCCATCCTTTTACCCGGAAGAGAGGCCAACTCGGGAAAGATTAGATAGGTTCCTTGTTAATGAAGCTCGGCACTCCAACTTCCTCCTCACTTCCATTACTCACCTCCCATTTCTTTGTTCGATCATAGACCACTTTTACTCACCATCTCTGCTGCCCCTCACAGCATTCTCCAACTCCCATTCGTATACCAAAACTTTTGGTCCACCCACCCCAAGTTCCTTAATCCGATTTACCATCGCGGTACTGGGAAGCTCATCCCGATCCTCGGACTAATCCGGGGTTATTACACCCGAAGACCAAGCAAGGCCCTAAAGCATTGGGGATGGACTGAATTTGGTGATGTTTTTTCCACCGTGATGGATGCCGAAAAGGAGGTGACTAGACTCGGAACAAGCAAGTCTTAAGGGGTGCCGATTCCGAAATTCCGTGGTCGCTCGTGCTCACTTGTCCAATGCTATCGACATACAAGATATGTACTCGAAACAAAAAGCTTCAAAGAAACATTTCTCGCAGGGGGACAGAAATACAAAATACTTCCATGCTTATATCAAATACAAAAGAAGCCGTAACATCATCCATAGAATAAAGGATGATGAGGGAAATCGGTTAACCGACACAATGGCTATCGGAAGAAGTGCTCTCGTACACTTTCAAGCAACTCCTTTCTTTTAATAACCCCGACAGAGATAACATCTCTACCAACATTCCCGCTCGAACACTACCAAGCATATCAATGCACTCGCCATTAGCCGAGCCCCCTATCGAGGCCGAAATCGGGAGGCTATTAAGAGCATCGACAAGCAACAAATCGACAGGGCCGATGGTTTTACCGCAGATTTCTACAAGAAAGCTTCGCCAATTATCAAATCCGAAATTACCAATGCCATTACCAAACTTCTTCCTCGGCAAAGATATGATCTATCATTTTCATTCTTCAACCATTGTGCTCGATTCCCAAACACAATGAATCGAATACCCGGGAACAAGCTTTAGGCCCATAAACCCGACTTCCGTGATCAGCAAAGTGATCAGCAAAATCCCGGTCCTAAGGATTCAACCTCACTCGAATAAGATTATCAACCTAAATCGATCGCCTTCATTAAAGGTAGATCTATTTCCGATAATGTTCCGTTAGCTCATGAGTTATTATTGGACATCAACAAAAAATGCAGTGGGGGAAACTTAATCTACAAGCTTCGATATCCAAAAGGCTTATGACACAATCAATCGGGATTTCATTTTGGAGGTGTTAGTCGCTAAAGGCTTCAACCCCAGACTTTTGCAACCCGATTCATAGATGGCTTCACAACAACTCCCATTCCATTCTGGTTAATGGCTCGGTTTGGGGACCCTTCACTGCTACCAGGGGTCTGAAGCAAGGGGACCCCCTCTCCCCAACTCTTTTCATTATTGCAATGGATTATTTCTCTTCCATGATCAATCAATTATACAAGCATCACCCCCTGGTAAACTTTCACCATAGCTCAAATATTACAATTTCTCACCTGATTTATGCAGATGACCTCATGATTTTCTCCAATGCATCCAAGATGGTCGTTAAAAATATTCGAATTGCATTCAACTCGTTCCAAAATCAATCTGGCCTCAAATTTAACGTAGCTAAATGTCGATCCTTTTCTCCAAAAGGGTGTCCCGGGAGGCTAAGCACTCGGATTATTAATCACACGAGTTTCAACAAGCACTAACCTTCCTATCAAGTATCTTGGAGTCCATCTAAGCACTGCAGTAAGCAAGCAAAACCATTTTGATGAGGTTCAACGGAGGATTTGTAACTACTTATCTAACTCGGACACACCTTTACCTATCTACCGGAGGGAGGATTACCTTACTCAAAAGCATCCTAACTACTTTGCCAAATTACCTAATGCAAATGACTACTATGAAAAAGAGTACTCAATCCCAATTGGAAACAGCTTTCAACCACTTCTTACAGGCCGGTAAAGGCAAACAGATTCACTCGGGCCGCTTGGAGGAAACCGGCCAAACCTCTTTGGGCCGGTGGTCTAGGCTTCAAGTGTCTAAGTCACCTACTCAAAATTAACCATTGCAAACTTTGGATTAATTTCAGTGGCTCAAACCTCTCTCGGGCCTTATATCTTAATGGTAAGTACTCGCAGACACATTCACCCCTCATTGGCTACCGCTAGACCGGGTGACTCTAGAATCCGGAAAGCTATGATGAAGATTAAGCAGAAGCCGAAAACTTGTACTTATGGCAACTTGGCAAAGGCAAGATCAATTTTTGGTTGGATCGCTGGTGTCCTCATGACCGGCTTCAACCACACACACCTGCTAGTGGACATTAACCTCTTGGTTGCCGATTGCTCGGGAGGAGGACCACCTGGTCTATTCCTTTCCTCCAATCCATCCTCACTCGATTCCTCGCCTAACAAGGTTAATACCATACCTTTTGACAGTGTCCAAGCCCGACACTATTTACGTAACTAACAGGAATCAAAGTTTCTCCAATGAGATTTATGATAAACCGGTACATCGGGAGAGTGTACCCTCGGGGTGAGATCTCGTTGGAATAAGTTCTTATCCCCTTCTATGGCATTTTTCTCGTTGGAGACCGTTCGAGAACATCCTTCCCACCGATGATATTCTCAAACTCAAGGGATCGAGAGGCCCTTCCCGCTCGCAGATTATGTCATATGGAGGAAGAATCAATTAACCACCTCTTCTATGCTTGTATTTTCTCCCACAGAGTTTGGACTCGGCTCCTCCAAGACACCAATTTAAATACTCGCAGCTTACATTGGACCCATCCGGTCACTTGCCGGCAAGATCGGCGACCATCTGGAATATCGCTATCCCACTTCTCATTGCATGGTTCATTTGGATGGCTAGAAACAAGGCTACTTTTGATAACACTCCTCAAGATGTCAAAACCGTTACTAGTCATTGTCTATCTTATGTACTTAAACTAATCAAGTTTAAAAATTTCCCCAACATTTGCTCCCAAAACCTCTCTCCCGTAACCACTTCCCCCAAAATTACCAAAGTTTTTTGGTTTCCCCCAACCCAAAACTCGGATAAAGGTGAACACCGATGGTCGCTATAAACTTGCACAGGGTGGCATCGGGGGCATATTCGTAAATCACAAGGGTAAATGTTTACTCTATTTTATGGCCCCTACCGTTGCTCGTGATGCCTCGGATGCGTAACTTGTAGTCGTCTATCGGGCATTAAGGCCGGCCGCCCACCTTAATCGGTCTCCTCTCATCGTGGAATGTGATTCTATGGAGCCGGTAACACTTGTATCATCAAACACTACACATAACGTGCAAACCATCAATCGGACAACTAATTTCTGGGCTCATAAGATCCAACTTCTCACTACTAAAGTGAATGTTCGGCTCAGCTCATTTTTAGGGAAGGGAACAAGCCACCGATTGGATTGCTAATATGGGAGTTCTCACCTCCAACCTTACTCTTTCCACCACTCCATCTCCATTTCTCGTACAACTAATCGCCGGAGATCCGCCGACCATCCCTCATCTCAGGTTGAACAACTAGCTTTCGCCTTGCCGTTCGGTCTTGTCTCGCCTCCGTTTTCGAGCCGATTGTCATTTTTACTTTGCTATGACCTTGTTCCACTCAGGTGGTATCAGCTCCTGGTGATTTTGTCTTGGTAGGGGCTGCATTTTGATTCTTTTGTTAGTTCTGCAAGCCCTTCTACCATTTTTGTAATTATCTTGCTTTTCAACATGTAGGGGCCTCAATTGCCCTTTCCTAAAAAAAAAAAAAATATATATATATATATATATATATAATTTCAACCCAATAATCTTATGATTAAGAGAATCTTCAAAATAAAAAAAGAAATATTTTTATAATAAAAATTATTTTTAAATATTTAAATGTGAAATATTTTCTATATTTTGAAAAATAAAATATTTTATAAATTTTCAAAATTAAATTATTTTCTAATGTTAGATGTTTAAATATTTTATATATTTTTAACAGTAAAAAAGCCTTATAAATCTTAACTAAATCAAATAAATCAATTCCAACAAATCAAAATTATTTAAAAAAAAGATTAGAATGTCATTCCAACCATATTTGTACATTTTAAATTTTTTTTTGAAATAATTTAGCTTTAATTAATTAGTCAAATTAAAATAAATATTAAATCACAAAAATTCAAGATAAATAAAATAAGTCTTAAGTTCTTAGAGATTAATTCTCGATCGCTTATGTATTATGGACATGATCTCATGCTGATATAAGATCTTTCTTATTTCATTTTTATTTTTGTACTAGAAAAATATAAACTTGAAATCAAATTAAAAAATATTTAAAGTTAATTAACACACCCAAAGCCTAAACTTGGGCCTTAGAATCTTGGTGGACAACTTAGGGAGTATTATAATAGAAAATTTTAAAACACCAACATAAGCATTTAATCAACTTTATTTAAGGCCAAGAATCATACAAATAGAAATACTTCAGCATAAGTTAAATCTCTTTGAATTAACCTTAAGAAACCTAAGTGTCAAAATGTCACATTTAGCCTCAAACCATAATCCTATCATCTCTTATGTCTTTTGTTAATCTATTGAAAGGCCTATGTAAATTTGTAGGTTATTTAAACCCAACCAAAAACTAAAAATAAAGTCATACAACCAAATAAAATAATTAAACCTAGTGCAAATTAATTTTACCTAAAAATTTGAGCAATAATAGAATAAACCTAATATAAACTAATCTAATATTAATTTAAATAGTAATTGGATCAAACTAATCAAAATTAAATCAAAACTTACACTTAAAATTTCTAAAAAATCAAAAAAAAATCTTAAAATATATTCAAACTTAATGAATGAAATTAAAATTTACTAAATTGTGCCTTAGTTTCTTAGTGTAGTGCCTCACATTATTTAAGTGTGCTATTGACCTCGATCCACGGACAACGCAGTAATTTATGTTTTTAAAAATATGTTATAGCCAATTTTAACTCAAATAATAATAGCGGCTAGTGTATATAAATATAATTTTATAGAAAATATTTTACAAACTAGAGGTACTACGCAAGTATACGTATCGTTTCAAGTAATATAGACCTTTAAATAAAGACCCCAGTATCGATCCCACGAGGAGGTTTATAGATTTTTAAATATTTTAATTTTATTTTTATGTATTTCTTTTAAAGTTATAAATTTAATATTTAATTTACTAAATGCAGAATTAAAGCAATAATAAAATAATGAGTGATGTAAATAATAATAAGCAAACAACTTTCTTTCTTTCAATTAATCCAAGACTTTTTAAGATAATATAATATTCGTGGAGAATATAAATTTATGGTATTGTGCCAAATAGAAGCATTCCTATTCTTTACGTTTGCTCGATATTATAAATAACATTGGCTAATCTATAGATCAGGTCTGGATGTATTGTTAGTAGAATAGGTTAATCTAGGCTCACACTACTAGATGTCCAAGGGTGGTTATGGTCCGCCCTACTAGTGACCTGTTCCCTCTCTATAAACCCAATTACAAGAATTTAGTCTGTTACTCCAAAAACTTATCAATTCTACGCCTATTGAATAATATTTTCCTATTTATTTGCACTTCACCTTGAATAACCCGCACAAGGCCTTCGATTACCCAAGGATTCATGTGATATCTACTTGTTAAGAATTCATCTCCTTCTAGGTCTCAAAATTCTTCAACATATTTTAACAATTTAAATGGCCAATTTAAATAGTAAATTAAGATCCGGTATTAATATCATCACAATATTTAAACATATTTAGTTTTTGATTCTCCAACGAATTTAATATTATCTTATTTATCTTTTCATAATTGAAAGGAGAAAGTAAAGTAACTACTCAGAACACATTGAATTTAAATAACAAAACATATAAACAAAATTTTTAATAAAATTACAAATACTTATCTCAAGTGTTTCTCCAACTGAACCTCTGATTCCTTCTGACTCCAAAGCGAAATAGACTTCAAAAGCACCAACTCTTTCAAACTCTCAATACAAACTCTAAATAAAATAAACTCACTAATTTATGAAAGAAAGTAAACTACAATTGTGGCCCTTAAAAGTATCTCTCTAATTCTCTCTCTCTCTGATTAGAGTAGACTAGGGCGGGCTTCTTATTGGGCGTTTTTCTCTATAGAAATGGCCTCCTATTTATAGGCTTCAAGGGTTGCCTAAAGCATCTCTTCAAAATGTGTCCAAGTTAAATGAATCTTCTAGAAAGTGTGTCTGGCGCCTAGGCACCGGCATCTGTCACCTAGGCGCCGGACTCCGCGTCCAGTTCTTCGCACCTCTTAACTTTGGATCGCACCTCTTCGCGATTCAAACCATTTCAAAGCGTCTAAATACAATGTATCGCATGTCCTATAATCCATGAATAACTGTCAATCTTCTAGACGGTCCAATAACCGATTTAACTGTCAAAATAACCGTCCAAAATAGTTACAAAAACCGTCACAGATTTGGTATCGAGCTGGCGCTTAGGCGCCGGATTCTGGAGCCTAGGCGCTGTCGGCATATTTTTAGATCATGTATTTTGAAAAGGGGGTCGCCTACAGAAATTCTCTGCAAATTTTAGATTTTAAATTTAATTTAAATATATATATAATTTATAAAGTAGTATTTGATTTTTAAATAAAATAAAACCAATCTCACATCCCAAATAGTTTATATAAACGAGCACCGCATCACAAATCGTGTATCTATCCCGAAGAATAGACACACTGTTTGATGATGGGGCTCGATTAAATAAACTAGAAGATTTGTGACATCCGTTTGGTCTGTGAACCAATTTTATAAGCCGACAAGTTCCCCTGCTTAATATAAAAGAATTAAGCAGGGTTTATATCACCTGGGTTCTTAAAGTTCCCTATAAGGGCAAGCCCCTATAGTTAATTATATCTTAAATGACGGGAATCATTTAAGAAAACTCTCGATAATGATCAGTGGTTTTGCTCTCAAGAATTTCAAAATTTAAGGTTTTCAAAGGATTGAATTTTGGAATTTCAATAGGGAATGGATCAGATTTGGAACAGTTAATTTTAGGAGTTCAAAGGAAGAAAAGTAGGAGAAGCTGAGGATCCAAGAAGAATCTTGGCAACTTCCCAAACTATCCTATTGTTTGGTTTGAATTTGGGAATTTATTTAATATTGCAATACTGCCAATTTTTATTAATTAGGACTTATGTTTGTATGACATAATCACACAAATAGCCTCGAAGATGTAAGGGTTTATGTCGTATCAAACGACTACCTCGGAGTCCTAAGACCGGTTAGGGCTTTGCATAACATGATTATCTAAATGCCTAACAAAAAGTTGAGGAATTATGTTGCACTAAGCAAACTACCTCGAAGTCCTATGGCTTGGTTATTCAAAACTAAGAAATGTTTTGCTAAAGTAGATCCGAGTTTTGCTGACGACGATGGCCGTGCTGCCCACTGTGCTCCAAGCTCCTTGTTGTTGCAGAGGTTTAGTTTTAGAAGTCATAAATCAGGAGATGAGAGAAGTGTTTTGGTTTAGAGAAAATCTTAAAATCCAAGTGTTTTTAGTGTTTTAATTAAAACAAATCTTAAAGTTAATTAAACAGAGCCGATTAAGATCCCACGGTTCCGTCATCCCGAAGACCGTTATTTTCATCGAATTCACTTAGTCCGGATGAATTTGCTAAACTCAATCGAATGAGTTCCACACTTTCATTTAGACACGTGTGAAATCCCGTTAGCAACACGTGGGTTACATCATCCGAGGTATTCCCGATCATTCAACGAGACGTTTTAATTTAGTTGCAATTGTAGTTTTGTTGTTCTGTTTGTAATTAAATTTTGAGTTGTTTATATTTTGAATGTTGTGGCGGTGAATTTTATCTTGTGGTGATTTTTAATTTAGTTTTGGTTTCAGTTTAGGGACTACTCTAAAAGTTTTAGTTTTCACGCAACAGTCTTATTTAACATGCAAGAAAAAGTAGAGTACAGTGCTTGTAAGTAAATTGCAACAAAGTAAATTGCAATAAAATAAAAGCGTACCTGGAGGGTCTTCCCGTCATCCCAAGCTGCACTTAAAACACATGTTAAGGCATTTAAATATTTCAACAAATACCTAGGTAAAGCTAAGGGAAAGGGTTTTGGTTGTCTACCAAATTCCTAATCCTATAACTAGTCATCTCCTATGACGTCTAGGTTCTTGGTTTGGTTTAAGGATGATTTTCTTCATCAAAGAATAATTAAATTCAATTGTTCTTCTAAAACATCCCTTCATATTAAGGAAGTGCTTAAGACGAGTCCTAAACATCTTTTCGATACTTCTGGGATTATTTTGAGTCCAAGTAAATTTAGTTGCACGTATGAATTAATCATCCAGGAGTTTAGTTAAACTTTGTTTCTTGCTCAGTGAACTTAGGTACTTGACTGGCTGATGAATGAAGTGACCTCTCACTTAATACTCTATTAAGAGTTATAATAATTAAAGCCTTTAAGGGCAAGTTGGTTTATCGAGGTTTTTTAATCATTCTTAATTTAAGGTTTGAGTTAATGGTTTAATGTGATTTAGTTTAATTATGAGGTTTTAATTAATAATTTTAAGTTTGGAATAGTGTTCAAATTATTTTAGATTTAATTCTTAATGATTTCATTTAGGTTTGTTGTTAAATGATTTTAATTTAATTTAATTCAATTTGATTTTAATTTAATTTAATTTTAATTTTAATTTAATTTTAATTTTATTTTAATTTTATTTTAATTTTATTTAAATTTAATTTAATTTAATTATAGTTTATATTTAATTTAATTTAATTTTAGTTTTAATTTTGATTTTAATTTTAATTTTAATTTAACTTTAATTTTTAATTTAATTTTAATTTTTAATTTAATTTTAATTTAATTTTAGTTTTAATTTTAGTTTTAATTGTTAATTTTAATTGTTAATTTGGATTATTATTTTAATTTTTAATTAAGAATTAAATATTGTTAAAGTGACTTATTTAGGGATTTTTAAATTAAAGAATAAATATCCCTTAATAATATCCCTACTTTAATAATCCAAATTTAAATATATTCTTTCCAGAATTTAAATCATTTAATTAATTAAAGTTTCAATTTGATATTTTCAAAGTGTTTAATGGGTTTCTACCCCTTAATTTCCCTAAGTTTCAATCATCCAAGAGAAAACTAAAATAAAATATTTTACCCTCCATTTTGATTAAACCTAAAGTTTTAATTAAGGGTTAAAATTTTTAATTACCTTTATGCCCTTTTAAGCTTATTTATTTCATAACTCACTAAATTGAGCTCAAATGAATTTAAAATTTTTATGTCACCTCACTCACATGTCAATCAAGACATTAGAGGAGAAAATGTGATTTTTCTGAATTTAATTTATTTATGTAATTATTTTTAGTAGAAAATAGGGGTTTTCAAAGAAAATTCAACAACATGACCAAGGAAAGGTTTTTGTCCTTAAAAAAATTATGGGATGTTTCTAATGACTAGAGGACCACTTGAACCAATTTTTGTGATTTTTTGAATTATATTTTATTTATTATAATTATTTTTTGTTTTAGAGTATTAATTAATTATAAAATAAAATAAAAGTTGAAAAATAGATTTTATATTTTTCTTAAATCTCTCTAACCTCAAGAAGTCTAGAGAAATAAATTTTATAATTTTCTGATTTTGCTTTGATTTACTAGAATTATTTTAGTAAAAAAGGTTGAAAATTCATTTTTTAATATTAAAAATTACATTAAGCCTTTAAAATTCAATATCTTATCCTAGGGACTTAGGAAAAATATTTGGTTTGTTCCTAAGTGATTAGCAGTCAAGATGTGACATTATTATGATTTTTAATATTTTTATTATTTTCATTATTTTTTAATTATTAGAATATTAAAATATTGTGAAAAATCAACTTTTTTAGAAAATTCCAATTTTAATTTTCCTGAACTCCCCTGATATCAGAGAAGCTTCAAAACCATTTTTGTGAATTTTTTAAAAGTATTTTTGGAGTTATGAATTTTTAAAGTTCCATTTTACATATGAGGCTTAATCAACCCATTTGGTGAGGTTAATCAAGTCCAATTGATTTCAAAATTTTATGTGAGGTTCCTCTGACCCTAAGGAGCAGTGGAGAATTGTTTTCAAGTCAATTTAATGTGTGGTTAACCCTAATTAATTCAAATTCAATTTTAGGGGTTTAGGCCAATTAAGGTTATTATGAATGAATTAATTCAAAAAATATTTTTCATAGGGTCCACTGGTCCTAAGAAACATCACCAAATTTTCCTAGAATTTATTTTACAACATGTTAATTATTGGAATTAAAATACCTAAAACAGTGACATGAACTTGAAAATTTAATAACTTTTCACAGAGATGGACTCTGACCTTGAAAAATTCAAGGAATGTTCCCAAGATCAGAGGCTTCAAAAGCCCTATGGTCTTATTCCATGGTGAATTATCTACGCATATGAAGAATCAAAATACTAAAAACAGTAAATAAATTATTAAAAATAAAATACCCATCCAATTAACTTGATTTCTTTTCCACATTATTCTCCTCTGTTCACTGAGCAAGAGAGTATTTTTATTTTATTTTTGTGATTTTTCTATGCAAAGATATGAATTTTTAAAGTTCAGGGCATTTAAATAATTCAAAAATACCCTAATTTCCTACTTATCCACGCGGCGCCGCGTCAACCTCGGCAGCTTCGAAAGCCCACGCGTCGCGCTCCCATTCGACGCCGCCACTTGAGTCAGCAGCCACGCGTCCCGCGGTTTACGTACCATTGCGTCGTCCGACTTGATCTCGACCGTCCGCTCGATGCACGCGCGATCCAACGGCTCCTGGTCATCGTCTACGACTGGTGTGCACCCGTGACCGTCCACACTAAAACCCTAAGATCTCACTTGATTCTCAATGGATTTTTGTGTTCTTATGCTCTATGGATTCTTCTTGAAGAGACGAACACATCCATACGGTTTATAGGCTATGAAATTAACTTAAACAAAATGGAGAATCGCTGGAAGCTCGAAAGGAAGAGTGAGTTCATTCCTTTGCTCAGAGAAGTGAAGCTTCGATCTGAGAGTTGTGTCACCTTCGATTGAGTCTAGGCAAGCTCCAGATGAAGTCTCTAGCTCTGGGGAATTGTCTAAGTATGAAAGTGACCAAGGCCGATCACAAGGCTTGGAGGCTAGATGCAATGGCTGGCCTGGTGAGGGGGCTTTTGCTGGGGAACTTCTTCTCTTGGTCTGGTGCAGGTGTAGGACCAATCAATTTGGAGATTGGCTCACTGTGGTGAAGTGTCCTCGTTTTTGGGTGGATTTTCAACTCGAAATCGAGCTCCGTTAATGGGGTTTCAGGGCAAAGGAACATCGGGGATCAACCGCTCTGGGTTAGGAGAAGGTCCTGGAGCAAGTTTGGCAGAGTTTCCTTAAGGTCTGGTTCATCTCCCTCTTTGGCCGAGAGGTGGTGGTGTTTAAATAGGAATGGCTAAAGGGCTTCCGAGGGGGGTTTGAAGGCTGGGATCAGCTGCTCAGGGGAGGAGAAGAATAGCTCCAGTGGCCATTGGGGTTGGGACAGATCAGCAGGTGAGTTTTGAATTTTTTGGCTCACATGAAGCTCTCGGCCATGGGGTTTTCCGGCGACCCAGGCGGCTGGCCGGCAGGGTTAGGTCAACATCTGGCTTAGAGGGGTCGGGGGTTGGCAATGGTGCAGTCAATTGAGGCTTGACATGTGTAAAGGAGTTGAATTGAAATGGAATGGGGGGAAGGCTATTTTGGGTTCAAATGAGTCAACCCATGGTTTTGGGCTTGGTTTACCACCCAAGGCCTGGTTTTGGGCTGAAAAGGATCACTTGGGTCAGCCAAGAGAAAATGGTGTGGTCTCCATCCATTGCGAGGTGGCTAAGAATGGTTTAGAGTGTGACATGAGTATGGCTAAAAGACTTAACGAAGGATTAGGAAAGGGTCCCCACTTCTTGCCATTAATGGCTTGATGAGGTGGAAAGTGGCTTCCATGGCTTCCATGTGGCTTGTACATGGCTCAATGGCTCACATTTGGCTTGAAAAAAGTTTGGTCAATTTCATAAACATGGATTTTAAGGATTTTGGATATTTTAGTGGAAATTTGGATGAAGCTTTATTTAGAATTATTTGATCATTGGTTTAGGACTTAGGGATGATTTTAATTGAATGCATGATGAAGAAGAGTGTCATATGGACTTTGGATGAATTTTTGGGCTTTTGGATTTGGTGGAAGTGGGCTTTTAAAGGCTTCATGGAAGTGGGCTTTTGGATTTTAAAATGGGCTTTTGAGATGAAATTTTTGTGAAGGACCATGTCAAATAAATGTTGCAATTGGTTTAGGCATGTGTCATGAGTGGTTTGGAACAAGTTTAGAGTGATTTTGAATCGAATTGGGTTTAATGTGGGGTCTTTTGGTAAAGGGGCCAAGGTGGGCCAAATTGGGCTAACTTGGGTCAAGGTTTGGCCAAAGTTGGATTTGATGTAAAATTAATGTTGATAAATGTTCATGGGAGTGTCACAAAGAGTTTTCAACTTGGGTTGGGCTTTGATTTTGGGATTTGGGCCCATTTGGGTTAGGTTTGGGCTTAGGTCAATTTAAGGAATTTTGGTTTTGGATTAGGTTTGGGTGGAGTTTAGGTCCAAATTTTGGGCAAATCAAGTTAGTGTTTTGTTTATGGGGGTGTTAGGAAGGCTTTAGAAAAGATTTGGGGCCAATTGGGGTTGAATTGGGTTAGTTTGAGCTAGGTTTAGGTCATGGGCCAAAATTGGGCCATAGGCTTCAAATTGAAATTGGGCTCAAATGTCAATCAAATTGGACTTAGATTTGGGCTAAATTTATGTTGGGGATATTGAATTGAAGTTTAGAATTGAATTGGACCAGAATTGGGGTCAATTGGGTTGGTTTGGTTTGACATTGGATTTACTTGGGTTAAAAATGGGTCAAATTGGGGGTTTTGGTAAAAGTGGGGTAAATTGGAAACATTGACCCATAGTGTAGTTGAACAAAATGACATTAGGAATATTTGGGATTTTCTGAAATTTTTTGGGAATTTTCTGAATTTTTGGATTTTTGGGCTAAGAAGGGCATTTTGGGTATTTGGAGGGTATTGGGGGGTACTTTTGGAATTTTTGGTATTTTTGGCTATGGATGATAAATTTGAGTGGGGGGAAATGTTTAGGATTGATTTTGAGGAATTTTGGTTAATTTAAGTAATTTTGCAAATTTTGGGTAGTTCCAAGGGCATTTGGTATGTTTAATGGGTGTAGGACCCCGGGGGTCAAAAATTAAAATTTTAGAAAAATGAAGATTGATCAAATTTGAGAAAAATGGAATCACTTTGGTTGAGCCATGAAGCCATATTAAGCCCATATGAGCCATGAGAGGACTCATTTGAGGCATTCACTATGTTGTTCCTAACCCTCTTAGCCAGGGGCTTAGGGGTTAAGGACCATCCATATGAGTTACCTACATGAGCCAAGAAGTCAAGTTGGGTGAGAGTGTGGTTTTAGGACTTGGAATGTGTGTGAGAGTGTAGTGTATGTGCAAGTCAACCCTCACCAGCCCAGGCCACCCAGGGTATTCCTAAGGCCAAAAAGTCCTATAGGGAACTCATCCTTTAAACCTCCACATTTGATTTCAACCCTCTAGGTGATTAGGGATCTACAATCAAGCTTGTGGGGTTTGCAGGGAGTTAAGAGGTGTTTGAATTTCTAAAGGGTGGGTTCCACCTCTAGTCCTCTAAGATTAGTCAAAGGAAAAGCTTAAGGCTAGATCCTAAGTACTAAAGAGTGAGAAAAGAAGAGACCTCATAAAAAATGAGGTCAACAAATGGACCCCCAATAGGTGTGGTGTGCTAACCAAGCACACCGTGCATATTTTCGTTGACCGAAGAGATCAACAAAACCAATACAGATGTCCAAGTGACAAACTTAGGACGAAGTAGAAGAATTTCCGCTGGGGAGTATCAAGTATATTTCCAAGACTGGAGATTCCTGAACCTCGCAGGGGAATGGAAAAGAAGGTGAACTCCAAATCACAAGATCTGGGGAATTCGATTTAGATTTCAGTTTACTTTTAAATTTTAAGTTTCAATGTGTGAGTTCAGATTTCGATCGAAGTTTAATTTGAAATCGATTTAAGGAAATTTTGAATTTGAAATTTGGATTTGAAATGAGGATTGAAACCTGGGTTTCAACCTCGGGATTGCGAAAAGAACTAGAATTTAGGTACCAACCTCGGAGTGAGAATCAGAGTTTAAGTATCAACAGAAAAAGGATGAGAATCAGAATTTAGGTACTGATCTCGAGAGAGTGAGATTTGGAATTTAAGTATCAAAGCTGAAAGAGCATCAAAATTTAGGTATCGACCTCAAATGAGAGTCGGAATTTAGGTACCGACCTCAAAAGGAGAGAACTGGAATTTAGGTATCAGTCTCGGAATTTAGAATTGAAATTTAGGTATCAATTCAAAAGAGAATCGAAATTTAGGTATCGATCTCGAATGAGAGTCGGATCTTAGGTACCGACCTCGAAGGAAGAGAACTGGAATTTAGGTACCAGTCTCGGAAATTTAGAATTGAAATTTAGGTATCACCCTCGAAAGAGAATCAAAATTTAGATATCGATCTCAAATGAGAGTTGGAATTTAGGTACCGACCTCGAAGGAAGAGAACTGGAATTTAGGTACCAGTCTCGGAAATTAGAATTGAAATTTAGGTATCAATTTGAAGGAAAATCGAAATTTAGGTATCGATCTCGAATGAGAATCAAAATTTAGGTACTGACCTCAAAGGAAGAGAACTGGAATTTAGGTACCAGTCTTGGAATTTAGAATTGAAATTTAGGTATCAATTCGAAGGAGAATCGAAATTTAGATATCGATTTCGAATGAGAATCAGAATTTAGGTACCGACCTCGAAGGAAGAGAACTGGAATTTAGGTACCAGTCTCGGAAATTAGAATTGAAATTTAGGTATCAATTCGAAAGAGAATCGAAATTTAGGTATCAATCTCGAATGAGAATAGAAATTTAGATACCGACCTCGAAGAAAGAGAACTGGAATTTAGCTACCAGTCTCAGAATTTAGAATTGAAATTTAGGTATCAATTCGAAGGAGAATCAAAATTTAGGTATTGATCTAGAATGAGAATCGGAATTTAGGTACCGACCTCGAAGGAAGAGAACTGGAATTTAGGTACCAGTCTCGGAAATTAGAATTGAAATTTAGGTATCAATTCAAAGGAGAATCGAAATTTAGGTATTGATCTCGAATGAGAATCGGAATTTAGGTACCGACCTCGAAGGAAGAGAACTGGAATTTAGGTACCAGTCTCGAAATTTAGAATTGAAATTTAGGTATCAATTCTAAGGAGAATCAAAATTTAGGTATCGATCTCGAATGAGAATCAGAATTTAGTTACCGACCTCGAAGGAAGAGAACTGGAATTTAGGTACCAGTCTCGGAAATTAGAATTGAAATTTAGGTACCAATTCGAAGGAGAATCGAAATTTAGGTATCGATCTCGAATAAGATTCAGAATTTAGGTACCGACCTCGAAGGAAGAGAACTGGAATTTAGGTACCAGTCTCAGAAATTAGAATTGAAATTTAGGTATCAATTCGAAAGAGAATCAAAATTTAGGTATCGATCTCGAATGAGAATCGGAATTTAGGTACCGACCTCGAAGGAAGAGAACTGGAATTTAGGTACCAGTCTCGGAATTTAGAATTGAAATTTAGGTATCAATTCGAAGGAGAATCGAAATTTAGGTATCGATCTCGAATGAGAATCGGAATTTAGGTACCGACCTCGAAGAAAGAGAACTGGAATTTAGGTACCAGTCTCGGAAATTAGAATTGAAATTTAGGTATCAATTCGAACGAGAATCCAAATTTAGGTTTCGATCTATAATGAGAGTCGAAATTTAGGTACCGACCTCGAAGGAAGAGAACTAGAATTTAGGTTCCAGTCTCGAAAGTTAGAATTGAAATTTAGGTATCAATTCGAAAGAGAATCGACATTTAGGTATCGATCTCGAATGAGAGTCGGAATTTAGGTACCGACCTCGAAGGAAGAGAACTGGAATTTAGGTACCAGTCTCGGAATTTAGAATTGAAATTTAGGTATCAATTTGAAAGAGAATCAAAATTTAGGTATCGATCTCGAATGAGAGTCGAAATTTAGGTACCAACCTCGAAGGAAGAGAACTGGAATTTTGGTACCAGTCTCGAAAGTTTGAAAGAGGACTAGAAGTTAGGCTCTAGCCTCGAAGATTTATCTGTATGAAGAGGTACCCAATCCCATGCCATCCGAACCAAATAGAACAAAGTTCGTGGCTCCGTGTCAATAGAATTAGTCGATCCTCTAAGACACAGAAGAAAGAGAACTGAATGGAGCTGGTAAGGGTACCAAGCTGAAAAGACTTGACTTAACGACAAATCAAAGAGAATATTCAAATTTCAAAAGAGTTTCAAACAGATTTCAATTGAGGAAAGAACTGAAAGGTTCGAATCAGAAGGTTCAGATCGGAATTCAATTTGAGATTTAGATTCGTTTTGTTTGTCCTTTAATGATCCCAATTTTATTTTTGTTGTTTATTTAGTGTTCATGTGAATTTGAAGTTCATTTTACTATTTAGATTTTTAGGAAAAATTCTCATTTATTTTATTTTCTTTCTGTTATTCGTTCAAAGTTCATTTAACGCTAATGGCGTTTCCCAGTCAATTTGCACAAAAAGAGGTGAAGGCAAAATATGACGTAGTCGTTTTCATTCCAACTTGCTGACAGTACATCATACAACTTGATCTAGTCATGATGACATCTTCCTCAGAAATTTAATGTCTCATACAATCCATGTAAATCCAAAACGGACTATGTAAACTTCTTGCTGATCCATTCAAAAGCATCTGTCAAAAGTCCATGTCTGAATAGTAAGAAACATGGGTAATAACATCACCTTCCAAGCCACCCTTGGTAGGAATGTCGCATGGATGTGCATTGGAGGTGTGCTATTTCCCATGTAACTCACAGCTCGTAGGGTCGGAGACTCTCCAATTCTGGATCTGGTTGAAAGTGGTAAGGCATTTTTATGTCGTCCATTCTTCTAAAAGTAACTGAGATCCGCTCCACAGGCACTCCTGGAATGCAATGCTTCGCAACGTCTGCTCCGTTTCCTTTTAACACCAGGACGGAACCTACCGGTAGTGGTATCTCCACCGGCCCTCGGAACTCACCGGGGCCTGCAATCCGGAGGTCAGATTCGAACATGATGTTGCACTGGCTGAGGAAAGACACTGTGCAGAGGGGTCTAACAAAGTCATGATGATCTATATGCGGAGGTATGCAGTCGCCTTCCTTGTAGATGTTGATAATGCAGCTGTTGGGTATGCAATCTGCAGGCAATACCCTCCATGTTATCATCCTTTTCACCATTCTCTTGATGACTCTTGGCATTGGATCCACCTCAATGCGACGGAGTATCCCTGGTGGACTTCCTTTCCTGTCTGTGGCAAAATTGTAGTAACATCTGCATTGGATTGTAACTCTTCCCTTTCCTGGCATCCATCTTCGGGGTTCTGAATATGTCTTTTCTCTCAGGTGGCCAGCTCGACCCATTTTCTGCAATTCAAGGATGCAATCTACAATTTGTTGTTGCTCATAATCTGAGAAAACATCTGTATGAAGCTTGAGGCCTTCCAAGATGTTGACCCTCTTGTTTCCGATTCTTTCAAAGTATTCAAAGGTTTTCTTCTCAACTAGTTGCATTTTCTCCAGCTCGTATTCTGGGATTATCTGAAGTCCTCGGTGTCTAGTAACATACTGCGGGATTTATGGATTAACCCAGTACGTTCTTCTGCATGTCTTGGCTCCTCGGGGATAGTCTCCATAGGGACATCCTCCGGGGTTGCTTTCGCAACAAGACTCTTCGAATCTGGTACATATGCTCAGCGTCGAGGTACCGACTCTATTTCTTCTTATCTTGGTATTTCTTTTATTTGTTCAAACCTTCTTGGAATTGACTTTCTTCTTTCTGGTTCCTGACGAACCAGTCTCCTTGGAGCATTTGCACTAACGGTATCCACTGTTTGTTCATGTTGATCTTCTGCTAACTTGGTCAGCATTTTGCGAATGCGACGATTCTTATTTCTTCGCTGAGTAGTAGTGAGAGTAGCTCTCCTTACCCCTTGAATTTCTGCGGGCGCGGCGCTGACAAGCCTACCCTCTGCTGTGGCAACCACGGACTTAACTTTCTTATCTTCTCCGGTTGCATGAGCGGCGTTTGCTTTTCTTTTCTTGTTGCTGGATTGGTGGCTTGGGCCACCCATTTTCATCTCTGGCTGTGAAGTTCTTCTCGACCAACTGGGATCCAATCATTTTCTTCGTATTGTAAGCCGGCTGGTGTGAAGTCTGAGTCAATCTCTATCACTGCTCCATCCCTCACCCTCTTTCCATCAAGTGCTAGACTCACGCCATTTCTAAAGTTTAGAACCAACCGCCCGTTCGACATTTCCCTGCGAAAAAATAAGGAAAGGATCAGAGGTTGTACTAAGAACAAGAACAATAAGAAAAAAACACTTAAAAATTCTTATTCACTTCTTTTAAATTTAAAGAAAGTAGGAAAAGATGAGAAAATATTAGGAATGAATGGATTTAAAAGGAATGATTGACATTTTATTATTATGATTTCCCATGTTTTCTTTTTATCATTTTCGTTGATGAGATTTTTTTTTTTATCATCCATTTTATTTTGTTTTGGGTTCAAACCCAATCACAAAGTGATTACTTCACCCGTGTTTCTAGGGATAAGATTCTACTTTAGAGGCCACCCTTCGAAACATCAGGTTGCATAATACTTCTTCAAATACCGTCCATTGATTGGAAGCATGGGTCGTTCTCCACGGCGATTCACCGGCTGGTAGGAACCTCCTGAGTAGACTGTCTCGACCACGAATGGCCCTTCCCATGTTGGTTCAAATTTACCTCCTATCTTGCGATGTGCAAGAATAGGTCTTCTGAGAACAAGAACTAAGTCACCGACTTTGAAAGTTCTTGGGCGGACCAGTTTATCATGGGCTTGGATCATCTTGGCTTGATACAGTTCCAAATTCTGCCGTGCGAAAAGTCTTTTCCCTTCCAAGCTTTCTAATTCTTCCAGTCGTAGTCTGGCATTTTCTTCTTTAGTGATCTTTTCTGCAACTGCAATTCGGAGTGACGGAAGCTGAACTTCCAAGGGCAAGACGGCCTCGGGCCCGTATACTAAAGCGTAAGGCGTAGACTGAGTAGGAGTCCTAAAAGTCGTCCTGTAGGCCCATAAGGCTTCTAACAACTTCTCGTGCCAATTTCTCTTGTTGTCGTCCAAAGTTTTCTTTAAAATTTGAACGAGAGTTTTATTAAAAGCCTCGGCCAAGCCGTTTGCTCTTGGGTAGTAGATCATTGAGTATCGCCAATCGATCCCGTGTCTTCTGACAAAATTGTTGATCTTTGTACTTTTGAATGCAGACCCATTATCTGAAATGATCCTGCGCGGTACCCCAAAAAGGTAGACAACTTGGTTCTTGAAAAACTATAGCACATGGTGTGCCTTCACTTCTCTGAGTGGTATAGCTTCTGCCCATTTAGAAAAGTAATCTGTAGCTGTAAAAATGAAGCGATGTCCTCTTGAAGAAGGCGGTTCTATCGGACCCACTATATCTGTGCCCCAACACTCAAATGGCCACGATGCGATTGTCGGATGTAGCACATTTGGAGGTTGGTGTAGAACCACTCCGTACACTTGGCACTGGTGACAACTCTTGGCGACTTTCATACAGTCGGTCATCATTGAGAGCCAGTAGTACCCTAGCCTTTTAATCTTCATTTTCATTTTTGGACCCGACTGATGAGTGCCACAAAGTCCTGAATGTACTTCTTTAACGATTTCATGAGCCTCGGACCCTCTCAGGCATCTTAGCCACATCTGATCAAAAGACCTTCTGTATAACGTATTGTTTATTAATGCGTAAGACAGAGTTCTTTTCTTGATTTGATGGGCTAACGACTTATCATCTGGTAGGTTTCCTGTCTGCAAGTAGTCTATTAATGGCTGCCGCCAATCATCTGTATTTTCTATCACTGCTGCAATTATTGCTTCCGCTCTTTCTGATTTGTGTATTGTATCCATGTCGAGTTGTGATAGGACCTGTCGTCCTTGAACTGACACTTCAACCGACTCATCCGCAGCAAGGCAAATTCCTTTGCAAGGCGGGCTAACGCATCGGCGAGAGCATTTTGTTTTCTGGGAATCTTGTAGATTGTTACGTTTGGAATTTGTTCCAACAATTTCATGGCGTACTAAAAGTACTGCTCGAGTCTTGGCTTTAAAATTCTGTACTGTCCGGCGACCTGTTGATTGATCATCTGATAATCTCCGTAGATGTTGATGTTCGTTATTCCCATCTGAATGGTTAATTCCAGTCCTGTTATGAGGGCTTCGTATTCTGCCTCGTTGTTTGTACACGGTTTCGTTAAGTGGTAGGAGTATTTTAACATCCCCCGCTCCGGTGTTATAAAGATTAGTCCGATTCCTGCCTTACCTGGCACTATCGTTTGCAATTCTTTGTTCTTCTGTATTGAGGACGCACCTTCAAAGTACAGTTCCCAATGTCGATCATCAGAGTCTTCTAGGCTCATTATCTGCTCGTCAGGCAAATCATCGTCGAGAGGCGAATCTGCTGGTAAAGGGTGTGCCGCAAGGAAGTCTACTAGGACTTGTCCCTTTACGGCGCGAAGAGGAACGAAAGTTATGTCAAATTGCAATAGCATCATCGACCACCTGGTAAGTCTGCCAGAAAGCGTCGATCGGGTCATCAAGTATTGCAACAGATTAACTCTCGAAATAAGGTTGACCTTATGAGAAAGCATGTAATGCCTAAGCTTCTGTGCGGCGAAGATCAGGGCCAAGCAGTGCTTCTCAATAGAAGGATACTTTACTTCCGTCGGAATTAGACGACGGCTTAGGTAGTAGAGAGCATTTTCTTTTCCCTCATCATTGACACAGGCTAGCAGGGGCTCCAGGGAGTTGTCTAAAGCCGCGGTATAAAGTATCAACGGTCTACCTGGGACTGGGGCTGCTAAGACAGGAGGTGTCATTAAGTATTGTTTTATGTCATTGTTGACCTCATTTTACAATGAGTCAATACCCTTTTGACCTAAAAAGTCAACATTGGTCAAAATGGTCAAACCAGACCCAAGAACTCAACCCTCGTTGACCCCATAGTCACCCTTATGACCTAAAAAGTCAACATTGGTCAAAATGGTCAAACCAGACCCAGTGACCAACCCTGTTGACCCCATAGGTCACCCTTATGACCTAAAAAGTTAACTTTGGTCAAAATGGTCAAACTGGACCCACTGAACAACCCTGTTGACCCCACAGGTCACCCTTTTGACCTAAAAGTCAACATTGGTCAAAATGGTCAAACCAGACCCACTGACCAACCCTGTTGACCCCATAGGTCAACCTTATGACCTGAAAAGTCAACTTTGGTCAAAATGGTCAAACCAGACCTAGTGACCTACACTGTTGACCCCATAGGTCAATCTTTCGACCTAAAAAGTCAACTTTGGTCAAATTGGTCAAATCAGACCTAATGACCTATACTGTTGACCCCATAGGTCAACCTTTTGACCTAAAATGTCAACTTTGGTCAAATTGGTCAAACCAGACCTAATGACCTACCTTGTTGACCCCATAGGTCAACCTTTTGACCTAAAAAGTCAACTTTGGTCAAACTGGTCAAACCAGACCTAGTGACCTACACTGTTGACCCCATAGGTCAACCTTTTGACCTAAAATATCAACTTTGGTCAAATTGGTCAGACCAGACCCAATGACTAGTCTTGTTGACCCATAAATCAACCTTTTTTCACCCACTGACACATTTAAAAGACCACAATGACAAAATCACAAGAATTGGACAACTTAAAATCAATTTGATCAATTTGGGCTGACTTGGGTCAACCCAAGTCAAAATTGGTAAACACCTATCTATTTTGATTAAAATAGATAAAAATGAAATAAAATTAATCAAATATTTAATTTCAAAATTATTTTGATTAATTAAAATGATTAATGATTTAATTTTCAAAATTTTAATTAAATGACATAATTAATTAAAATGAAAATTAAATTAAAATCATAAAATAACAAAAATGACAAAAATAATCAATTAATTAATTTGAAATTATTTTCAATTAATAAATTGATTAATAAAATAATTTCCACCAATTTTAGTTAATAAAATAATTAATTAAAATGGGAATTAAAGAAGAAATGAAATGACTTTTTAGCCTCTTCATAATTAATTGGGCTAAACCATCTTAAAGGCTTATTTAACATTTAATTAAGCCCATCTTAAGGCCCATTACCCATGGCTTAACATCCATGGTTATGCATGGGGTGAGGTGTCACCACCTCCTTCACCCTAAGCATCATCTCTCCATGAAGTGGCCGGCCAACACAAGGCCATCTTCTCCACCTCCCAAGCCACCCAATGGGAGGAAAACCACACATGAAACCCCCCCTCACCATGGTTAATGGTAATGATGAAGGCTAGGCATATGTGTCACCATTTGTCAAGCCTAAGAAGTGAGGTGTAAGCTCATTAGCAAGTGAAACAACAGCTCACAAGTAAACTCCCACAATGGCCAATGGACAAGAGACAAAGAGATGAAACTCATCATGATAAACTTAGGGAGAAGCATCCAAGCCTATCTCCAGCCAATTGATCACCCAATCAGCTGATAGAGGAGGTAAGTAATCCCCTGGAACAGCCTAAGCCAAGCCAACACCATCCCCTTACTATAAAAAGACCCCATGGCCGAAACTAGCAAGAGAGGAGAAAATATTTAGGGAGGTCCATAGGCTGCTCAAACCCTCTTGCTCCCAACACAAAACTTCTTCCTAAGAGCTTCCATAATCTTTTAGGATCAATCCCAAGCCTTAGTTTCAGCCCATTTGAGCCAATTTGATCAATTTTCAAAACCGCCCAAATTAGGCATCTCTTTCAAATTCCTCCCTAAGCCCGACTTCTGGAACAAATTGCTGCAGCAACTATCTTCCATTGGGGTCCCGAAGGCAACCATAAAGTCTGATCTAGCTTGATTTGCTTGTGGCCAAGGTATGGAATTTATCTTTGCAAAATAAATCATGTTTTTGATAAATCATGTGCTTATACTTAGCTCAAAAGTGTATCATCACCGTATGGATAGATACTTCTCATCCAGATGAGCATTTTAAAAAAAAATCACTCAATTTCATCAAGAAATGAGTGAGATATTAACATTTGAAGTTTAACGGTTTCGAAATTTTTGAAATAAATTCCGAATATTCTCGGCCCTCCGATCGCGCGCTGTTTGAGATCAACGGCCCAGATCCCGCTTCGCACCGTCCGCTGTCCGACCCGTTGCACGGGATCTTCCCGCCCGTTCGACGCGTCCGAGGACACGCGTCGACGGCGGGAAGCTTTGGCGGCGCCGAATAAAAAAAAAAGAAAAATTCTTTTTTTTAACCCTTCAAACTTCAAAAATTCATATCTTTTTAACCAGAGGTCATAAAAATAAAATAAAAATACCTCTGGAAAGCTCTCGAAGAGGAAAAAATTATGAGACCAAAATCATAATTTTATTCTCAATATTTAATTTTTAATTAATTAAATACTCTCTGGAGTATTTTAATTATTAAAAATTATTTACAAATCAAAAAATTATGAAACTTTGAGGCATTTATCTTTATGTTCTTAGGGACCTTCCATAATTTTTCTAAGAACAGAAAACATGCATAGGATACTTTTCTTGAATTTTCAAGTTTCTTTGTAATTATTTCAAATAATAATTATAAAAATTTGAAAATTAAGAAAATAAAAATACAAATGACTACGAATGATAGGGCAACACACAATGACCCTAGGAAAAATATTTCTAAGTCATCAAAACAATCTTGAATGGCATTTGGAAATTTAGGGTTAAAATCATTTATTAATTAAATAATTTTGATCCTAAAATGACCCTTTATAAAATTGAACTATTTTCATCAACAATCTAAGTTTGAAAATGGTTCTAGCCTATGATAGGCTAATAATAAACCTCACTTGAGTCTAAAATGACAATATTAGATTCAATTAAGGCTTAAAATGACATTTAAACCCATTAAACCTTACCTAAATTAGGTTTAATAAAAATTAAACTTCTTTAATTATGTTTAAGGATATACTAAACTTAATAAACCCATTAAACCTTACCTAAATTAGGTTTAATAAAAATTAAACTTCTTTAATTAAGTTTAAGGATATACTAAACTTAATTAACCAATTAAACCTTACCTAAATTAGTTTTAATAAAAATCAAACCTTTTTAATTAAGTTTAAGGACACACTAAACTTAATTAACCCATTAAACCTTACCTAAATTAGGTTTAATAAAAATTAAACTTCTTTAATTAAGTTTAAGGATATACTAAACTTAATTAACCAATTAAACCTTACCTAAATTAGGTTTAATAAAAATCAAACCTTTTTAATTAAGTTTAAGGACACACCAAACTTAATTAACCCATTAAACCTTACTTAAATTAGGTTTAATAAAAATTAAACTTCTTTAATTAAGTTTAAAGACACACTAAACTTAATTAACCCATTAAACCTTACTTAAATTAGGTTTAATAAAAATTAAACTTCTTTAATTAAGTTTAAAGACACACTAAACTTAATTAACTCATTAAACCATACCTAAATTAGGATTAATAAAAATTAAACTTCTTTAATTAACTTTAAAGACACACTAAACTTAATTAACCCATTAAACCTTACTTAAATTAGGTTTAATAAAAATTAAACTTCTTTAATTAAGTTTAAAGACACACTAAACTTAATTAACCCATTAAACCTTACCTACTTTAATTAAGTTTAAAGACACACTAAACTTAATTAACCCATTAAACCTTACCTAAATTAGGTTTAATAAAAATTAAACTTCTTCAATTAAGTTTAAGGACACACTAAATTAACCCATTAAACCTTACCTAAATTAGGTTTAATAAAAGTTAAACTTCTTTAATTAAGTTTAAAGACACAATAAACTTAATTAACCCATTAAACCTTACCTAAATTAGGTTTAATAAAAGTCAAACTTCTTTAATTAAGTTTAAGGATAGACTAAACTTAATTAACCAATTAAACCTTACCTAAATTAGGTTTAATAAAAGTCAAACTTCTTTAATTAAGTTTAAGGATAGACTAAACTTAATTAACCAATTAAACCTTACCTAAATTAGGTTTAATAAAAGTTAAACTTCTTTAATTAAGTTTAAGGACACACTAAACTTAATTAACCAATTAAACCTTACCTAAATTAGGTTTAATAAAAAAATCAGACTTTTTAATTAAGTTTAAGGACACACTAAACTTAATTAACCTATTAGACCTTACCTAAATTAGGTTTAATAAAAATTAAACTCTTTTTAATTAAGTTTAAGGACATATTAAACTTAATTAACACAAAACCAAACACCCTTTAATTAGGTTTAAAGACATATTAAACTTAATTAATCAAAACTAAACTCCCTTAATTAGGTTTAAAGATATATTAAACTTAATTAATCAAAACTAAACTCCCTTAATTAGGTTTAAAGACATACTAAACTTAATTAACCTCCTTAAACAAAAGGTTTAATCAAACTTAAACCCTAATTAGGTCTAACCCTTAGACATAATTAAACCATTAAACCTTAACTAACTAAGGTTTAATAAAACCTAAACCCTAATTAGGTCTAACCCTTAGACCTAATTAAACCATTAAACCTTAACTAACTAAGGTTTAATCAAACTTAAACCCTAATTAGGTTTAACCCTGTCGGCATATTTTTAGGTTAGTGTGTTGTATTTTTGAAAAGAGGTCGCCTACAGAAATTGTCGGCGAATTTTAGATTTTAAATTTAATTTAAATATATATATATAATTTAGAAAGTAGCATTTGATTTTGAAAATAATTTTAAATTTGAAAATCTTAAGATATGAAATCAAACTGATCTCACATCCCAAATAGTTTATATAAACGAGCACCACATCACAAGCCGTGTATCTATCCCGAAGAATAGACACACTGCTTGATGATGGGGCTCGATTAAATAAACTAGAAGATTTGTGACATCCGTTTGGTCTACGAACCAATTTTATAAGCCGACAAGTTCCCCTGCTTAATACAAAGAAATTAAGCAGGGTTTATATTACCCAGGTTCTTAAAATTCCTTATAAGGGCAAGCCCCTATAGTTAATTACATCTTAAATGACGGGAATCACTTAAGAAAACTCTCGATAATAATCAGTAATTCTGCTCTCAAGAATTTCAAAGTTTAAGTTTTCAAGGGATTGAATTTTGGAATTTCAATAGGGAATGGATCAAATTTGGAACATTTTGTTTTGGGAATTCAAAGGAAGAAAGGTAGGAGAAATTACAGATTCGAAGCGAACTTCGGTAATTTCCCGACTATCCTATTGTTTGGCTTGAATTTAGGAAAGTCCTAATGTTTATTTAATGTTTTGATCTTGCCAATTTTAATTAATTAGGACTCATATTTGTATGATGTGATCACACAAATAGCCTCGAAGATGTGAGGGTTTATGTCGTATCGGACGACTACCTCGGAATCCTAAGACCGGTTAGGGCTTAATTTGCAATGCAAATGCCTAACAAAAGGTTGAGGATTTATGTTGCACTAGAGCAAACTACCTCGAAGTCCTATGGTTTAGTTATTTAATTCTAAGAAATGTTTAGTCGATGTAGAGTTGTTTTCTTGACAAAGATGGCCGTCTCTGCCCACCATGCTCCGAGCTCCTTGTTGTTGCAGAGGTTTAGAAATCATAAATCAAGAGATAAGAGAAGTGTTTTGGTTTAGAGAAGGTCTTAATTTCCATAGTGTTTTCTATGTTCTAATTAAAACAAATCTTAAAGTTGATTATAACAACACCGGTTAAGATCCCACGGTTCCATCCTTTCGGCATCATTATTTTTATTGGATTCACTTAGTCCAGATGAATTTGCTAAACTCAACTAAATGAGTTCCACACTTTCATTTAGACCGTGGGAAATCCCGTTAGCAACACGTATGTTACATCATCCGAGGTATTCCCGATCATCCAACAAGACGTTTTAATTTAGTTGTAGTTGTAGTTTTGTTGTTCTGTTTGTGATTAAATTTTGAGTTGTTTTATATTTTGAAATGTTGTGGCGGTGAATTTTATCTTGTAATGATTTTTAATTTAATTTTGGTTTCAGTTTTAGGGACTATCCTAAAGGTGTGGGTTTTCATGCAACAGTTGTTTATCATGCAAGAAAAGTAAGTGCGATGCAATTAAGTAAATTGCAATAAAGTAAATTGCAATAAAATAAAAGCGTACTCGGAGGGTCTTCCCGTCATCCCAAGCTGCACTTAAAACACATATCGAGCATTTAAGTATTCCAACAAGTACCTAGGTAAAGCTAGGGAAAGGTTTTGGTTTTCTACCAAGTTCCTAATCCTATAGCTAGTCACCACCAATGACGTCTAGGTTCTTGTGTTTTGGTTTAAGGACGATTTTCTTCATCGAAGAACAATTAAGTTCAATTGTTCTTATAAATATCCTATCATATTGAGGAAGTGCTTAAGACGAGTCTTAAAACATCATTTTAATACTTCTAGGATTGTTTTAAGTCCAAGAGAATTTAATTATACAAGTGAATTAATCGTCCAGGAGTTCAAGTTTTATTCTCTTGCTTAGTGAACTAGGACATTTGAATATCCTATAAGTGAAGTAACACTTCACTTAATACTCCGTTTAGGAGATATGGCAACAAGAGCTTTTGAGGGCAAATTGATGTTCAAGTGATTTGTGATTTAATTTAATTTTAATTAATGGGTTTAAGTTTGGAATAATGTTCAAGTTGTTTTAGATTTATTTTGAATTCTTTATGTCTTAGGTGATGTTATATTTAATTCAATTTAATTTAATTTAATTTTAATTTTAATTAATTTGGTTTAGTTTTAATTTTAATTTAATTTTATTTTTAATTTAATTTTAATTTTATTTTAACTTGATTTTATTTTTTATTTAATTTAATTTAATTTAATTTAATATGTTTTAATTTAATTTAATTGAATTTAGTTTAATTTAATTTAATTTAATTTAATTTAAATTTTAATTTAATTCAATTTAATTTAATTTAATTTAAATTTTAATTTTAATTTAATATTTTATTTTTTATGCTTTAAAGATGATTTAATTTTAATTGTTAAAATATTAATTTAATTGAAATCTTAGAAGGATTTAATTTAAATGTTTTAACTTTAATTTAATTTAATGATTAAGTCTTTTAGCATTTTAAATCTTGAATTTGGATTATTATTTTAATTAGGAATTAAATATTATTGAGGTGATTAATTTAGGGATTCTTAAATTAAAGAACAAATCTCCTCCTAATAGTATCCCTATTTTAATAATTCCAATTTTTTATTATTCTTCCAAGTTTAATTAATTATTTAATTAAGGTTTATTTTAATTATTTTCAAATTATTTGGTAGGTTTCTACCCTTTAACTACCTAAGTTTCAAACATCCAAAATCAACTTAGTATCAAATATTTTACCCACCCTTTTAATTAAACCTAAAATTTTTAATTATAGGTTAAAATTTTAATTACCATTTTGCCCTTTAAACTTACTAATTCCATAACTCACTAAATTGAGCTTAAATGAATTTGAAATTTTTATGTAACTTCACTCATATATCAATCAAGATATTAGAGGAGAAAATGTGATTTTTCTGTATTTAATTTATTTATGTAATTATTTTTGGTGGAAAATAAGGGTTTTCAAGGAAAATTCAACAACATGACCAAGGGAAAGTTTCTATCCTTAAGAAAATTATGGGACATTCCTAATGACCAGAGGACCACTTGGACCAATTTTGGTAATTTTTTGAATTATATTATTTTTATTATAATTATTTTGAGTTTTGGAGTATTAATTAATTTAAAAATAAGATAAAGGTTGAAAAATGAATTTTATATTTTTCAAAAATCTCTCTGATATCAAGAAAATCAGAGAACCAATTTTTATAATTCTATGATTTGTTTTGGATTTATTAGAATTATTTTAGTGGAAATGCTAGAAAATACATTTTTTTTTTAATTTTAAAATTACCTTAGGGCTTTAAAATTTGATATCTCATCATAGAGACTTAAGAAAAATATGGGGTTTGTTCCTAAGTGATTAAAATTCAAAATGTAACATTTTGGTGAATTTTATTATTTTTGTGATTTTTATTATTTTTTAATTATTAAAAATATTAAAATAATGCAAAAAATCAACTTTTTTGGAAAATTGCAATTTTAATTTTCTTAAATTCCCCTAATATCAGAGAGGCTCCAAAACCAATTTGGTGAATTTTTTAGAAGTATTTTGAAAGTTATGAATTTTTGAAGTTTAGGTTTGGCTAAATGGCTTAATCAACCCATTTGATAGGGCTAACAAAGTCCAATTGACTTCAAACTTTTATGGTGGGTTACTCTAATCCTAAAGGTCAGTGGAGAATTGATTTCAAGTCAATTTGATGTATGATTAGCTCTAATTAATTAAAGCTCCATTTTGGGTGTTTAAGCCAATTAGGATTATTCCAAGTGAGTTAACTCAAAACCTATTTCCCCTAGGGTCCTCTGGTCATAAGAAACATCACCAAATTTTCCGAGGATTTATTTCACAACATGCTAATTATTGGAATTAAAATACTCAGAATAGTGATCTAGAATTGAAAAATCAATAACTCTTCATAGGGATGGCCTCCGACTTTGGAAAATTCAGGGAATGTCCCCAAATTCGGAGGCTTCAAAGCCCTATGGTCTCATGCCATGGTGAATTGTATACATGCATGGAGAATTGAAAATGTGCGGAGAGTAAATAAATCATTAAAAATCAAATATTCAATGAAATTAAATGATTTCTTTTCCACATTATTTTCCTCCGTTCACCGAGCAAGAGGGTATTTTTATTTTATTTTTAGGATTTTCCTACACAAAGTTATGAATTTTCTAAGTTACGGTAATTAAATAAATAAGAAAAATCCCTATTTTTCTACTTATCCACGCGGCGCCACGCCATCCTCGGCGACTCCGAAGGGCCGCGGCTCGCTCGATTTGGCGCCGCCATCCGACTCGGCGCTCCGGGGCCCGCGGTTCATGTACCATCGCGGCTGTCCGGCTCGATCCGGACCGTCCTCTCGATACACGCTCGATCCGAGCGGCTCCCGGTCATCGTCTACGGCCGGTGTGCACCCATGACCGTCAACCTTCTAACCCTAATTTCTCACTCGATTCTCAACGGATTTTTGTGTTCTTATGCTCTATGGATTCGTCTTGAAGAGACGAACACATCCATATGGTAAACATGCATTGAAATTGATTCGAATTAAATGGAGAATCTCCGTAAGCTCGGGAAGAAGAGTGAGTCCATACCTTTGCTCAGAGAAGTGAAGCTTCGATCTGAGAGTTGTGTCACCTTCGATTGGGTCCAAGCAAGCTCCGGATGAAGTCCCTTGGCCTGGTGAATTGTCTAGGTATGATTTTGACCACAGCGGATTTCAACCTTTGGAGTCTGGAACAGGTGGGTGGCCTGGAGAGGGGGTTTTCACTGCGGAACTCCTTGTCTTGGTCTTGTGCAGGTGTGGGTGAGTTTAATTTGACTTTGGTGGAGGATTTGGGAATGTCCTGTTCTGACCTGAGAATTGAGCTCCAAAATTGAGCTCAATTAGTGGGGATTAGGGCAATAGAACGGTGGGGATCAAATGCTCTAAGTGTGGGGGAGAGTACGGAGTGATTTTGGCGAGTTTCCTTAAGGTTGGTTCGAAGCACCTCTTCATGGCCGAGAGGGGTGAGGTTTAAATAGGAGAGGCTAGAGGGCCTCCCGGAGGGGTTTAAGGCTTGGGATCGACTGCTCCATACGAGAAGAACAGCCATGCCTGTTCAATTGGGCTGGGACACTTCAGCAAGGGGGAATTTCAATGTTGGCTCACATGTGAGCTTTCGGCCATGGTGTTTTCCGGCGGCTTGGTGGCTGGCTGGCCGGCCAGGCATGAGTCACCATCTTGACCAGGGAGGTCAGGGTTTGGCAATGGTGAAGTCACTTGGGTTTGGACATGTGTAAAGGAGTTGGATCAAAATGGCATGGGGGCATGGCTATTTTGGCTCTAAATGGGTCAACCCATCCTTTTGGGCTAGGTGCACCACCCAAGGCTTGGTTTAGGCTGAAGAGAAAGTGATTTGGATCGGCTTGATTAGTGGGGTCAAGTCACGATCCAAGTACAATTAGGATTAAACATGGTTTAGGGGAGACATGGAAATGGTTAATCACCTTAAGGGAATGTGGAAAGGATCTCCTCCTTTTGCCCAATGTGGTAAGGTCACATGTGAACAACTCACATGGCTTGCATGTGGCTTAAGAGTGGCTTCATGGCTTACCATGGCTTATGATAAAGCTTGGTCAATTTCATGGAAGTAGAATTTAGGAATTTTGGTATTTTGGTGGAGAATTTTCATGAAGCTTGATTTGGAATGGTTTAATGATGATTTTGAAACTTAGGGGTGATTTTGATTAAATGGATGATATGGAGAAATGTCATGTGGGCTTTGGATTGAAAATTTAGGCTTTTGAAATGGTCTTGGGGGGCTTTTAAAGTGGTTTAAGGAAGTGCGCCTTTAGGTTTGAAAATAGGATTTTGAATAGAAAAAATTGCAATGGGCCATGCCAAATAAATGTTGAGTTTTGTCTAAGGATGTGTCATGATTGATTTGAAACAAGTTTGGAGTGATTTGGGTTTAAATTGGGTTGAATTTGGGCTTTTTTGGTAAAGTGGCCAATGGTAGGCCAAATTGGGTTAACCTGGGCTAATGTTGGGCTAATGTTGAAATTGGTGTAAAATTAATGTTGAGAAATGTTTGTAGGGCTGTTTCAAAGAGGTTTCAACTTTGGTTGGGTTTGGATTTTGGGGTTTGGGCCTATTTGGGTTAGGTTTAGGTGTAGACCCATGTAAGGAGTTTTGGCTTTGGGTTGAATTTGAGTTGGGTTTGGGTTCAAATTTTGGGCAAATTATGTTAATTTTTTGTTTGTGGGGGTGTTAGGGAAGGTTTACAAAAGGTTTGGGGTCAATTGGAGTTGAATTGGTTTGGTTTGGGCTAAGTTTGGGTCATGGGTCCAAATTGGGCTTTAAAGTCAAAAGTGAAATTGGATTCAAATGCCAATCAAATTGGGCTTGGATTTGGTCTAGATTGGTGTTGGGGATGTTGAATTGAAGTTTAGAATTGAATTGGACCAGAATTTGGGTCAATTGGGTAGGTTTGGTTTGACATTGGGTTCACTTTGGGTTAAAATGGGTCAAATTGGGGATTTTGACAAAAGTGGGGTAAATTGATAAAACTATCCCATGGTGTAGTTGGACAAAATGAAATTGGGAATATTTGAGATTTTCTGAAATTTTCTGAGAATTTTCTGAATTTTTGGATTTTTGGGTCAAGAGGGGCATTTTGGTAATTTGGAGGGTATTGGGGGTATTTTTTGGACTTTTGAGTATTTTGGGTAAAAATGGTCAATTTGAGTGGTGGGAGAATGTTTGAGATTGATTTTGAGGAATTTGGGTGATTTTGGAGAATTTTGAAAAATTTGGGTAATTTCAAGGGTTTTGGGTAAGTTAGGCGGGTACGGGGTCCGAGGGTCAAAAATTGAAAATTTAGAAATTTGAAGATTGGGTAAATGTAAGTGGAATGAAATCATTTTGGTTGAGCCATGAAGCCATATCAAGCCCACATGAGCCATGAAGGGACTCATTTGAGGCATTCATTATCTTCGTTCTAACCTCTTAGCTCGAGGGCTTAAGGGTTAAGGACCATCCATGTGAATCACTCGCATGAGTCGAGGAGGTCGAAGTTGGGTATGGGTGTGGTTTTAGGAGGTGTGTGAAAGTGTAGTGTATAAGTGTAGTGTGTGTGTAAGTCGGCCCTTCATCGGACTAGGACCACCTGGGGCGAGTCCCAAGGCTAAAGAGTCTTATAGGAGCTCATCCTTTAAACTTCCACATTTGATTTCAACCCTCTAGGTGATTAGGGGTCTACAATCAAGTTTGTGGAGTTTGCGAGGAGTTAAGAAGTGGTTTGAATTTCTAAGTGGTGGGTCCCAATTCTAATCCTCTAAGATAGTCAAAGGAAAAGCCTAAGGCTAGATCCTAAGTACTAAAGAGTGAAAAGAAGACCTCATCAAAAATGAGGTCAACAAATGGACCCCTAATAGGTGTGGTGTGCTATCCAAGCACACCGCGTGTATTGGTGTTGACCGAAGCGATCAACAAAACTAACACAAAAGTCCAAGTGACAAACTTGGGACAGAGTAGAAGAGTTTCCGCTGGGGAGTGTCAAGTATATCTCTGAGACTGGAGATTCCTGAACTCTCGATGGGGTAAGGAAAAGGAAGTGAATCCCAAATCACATGATCTGGGGGAATTTCGATCTAGATTTCATTTTGTTTCAGTTTAAGTTTTGATATGTGAGCTCAGATTTTAGTTTGAGTTTCAATTTAGATTGAAGTTTTGTTAAAATTAATTTGAAGGGATTTGAACTTGAAATGAAAATTAGAATTTTGTGGTTTTAGGTGTAACATCTTCAACCTCAAAAATTTGAATTGATTGGATTGAACCATTACAATGAGGAAAGAACTCACGACGATGCGGTATTGGATGTAAAATCCTTAACCTCAACGACTTGATTTGGTGTGCTTCATTGCGATAGGGAGAGAACCCAAAGCAATGCGGTATTGGATGTAAAATCCTTAACCTCGAAAGTTTGATTTTGATGTATTTCATTGCGATAAGGAAAGAACCTAAAGCAATGTCTGTATCGGATGTAAAATCCTCGACCCAAGAATTTGATTTTGATGTAATTGATTTTGCAAAGATTTGTAGTGTTGATTTGAAAAGTGTGGAATTTTGGTGTTTCGAGAATTTCATGAAAGTTGTAAAAGATTTTTGTGGAAAGAAACATATTAGGAGGGCATATGTAGATGCTACATATCCCATTCAAAAGAGTTGATCGAAAGTTGCTAGTTTGGATTGGATACAATTCCTCGCCATCGGATCCTAATCGAAAACCTCGTGGCTCCGTGTCGATGGAATCGACCAGCTTCCATCCCGGACAAGGGAGAGAGTAGAACGGATTGGATTTCGATTTGGAAGGTTGAGTTTGAATTTGATTGAGATTTGATTTGAGATGTGGAAGGTTGAATTTGAATTTGATTGAGATTTGATTTGAGATCTGGAAGGTTGAATTTGAATTTGATTGAGATTTGATTTGAGATCTGGAATGTTGAATTTGAATTTGATTGAGATTTGATTTGAAATTTGTGTTCATTTTGTTTGTCCTTTAACAATTCAAATTTATTTTATCGTTCATTTAATGTTCATGTGAATTTGGCGTTCATCATTTTTTTTTATTTAGATTTTTAAGGGAAGTTTTCTTTTATTCTTTTTGTTTCTTTTCTGTTCTTTGTTCGAAGTTCATTTAACTTTAATGGTGTTTCCCAGTCAATTTGCACAAAAGAGGTGAAGGCCAAAATGTGACATGGTCACTTTCATTCCAATCATGTTAAAGATACATCATACAACTCGATCTGGAATACATCTCATACAATCCATGTAGACTCAAAACGGACAATGTATGATCTTTGTCGATCCATCCAAAAAAGGCATCTGTCAAAAACCCATGTCTGAATAGTGAAGTACATGGTCGATAACATCACCTTCCAAGCCATCCTTGGCAAGGATGTCGTATGGATGTACGTTGGAGGTGTGATATTTTCCATGTAACTCACGGCTCGTAAGGCCGGAGGCTCTCTAGCTACGGGTACGGTCGGAAGTGGTAAGGTGCTTTCTGTCATCCATCCTTCGAAAGTAAGCGAGATCCGCTTCATTGGTACTCCCGGTATGCAATGTTTAGCGACATCTGCTCCGTTGCCCATTAGTATCATGATGGAACCTACCGATAATGGTATCTTTACTGGCCCTCAGAACTCACCTGGGCCTGCTATCCGGAGGTCAGATCCGAACATGATATTACACTCGTTCAGAAAAGAGACTGTGCAGAAAGGTCTGACAAAGTCGTGGTGATCTATGTGCGGGGGTATGCAGTCACCTTTCTTGTAAATGTTAATGATGCAACTATTGGGTATGCAATCTACGGCGATACCCTCCATGTTATCATTCTCTTTACCATCCTTTTGATGACTAATGGCATTGGATCTACCTTGCCATGACGGAGTATCCCGGTGGGTTTCCCTTCCTGTCTTCCGCGAAGTTGTAGCGGCATCCACATTGTATTGTAATTCTCCCTTTCCACGGCATCCATCTCCGGGGTTCCGAGTAAGTGTTTTCTCTTAGGCGGCCTGCTCGACCCATCCTTTTCAAATCCCGGATGTAGTCCACGATTTGTTATTGTTCGTATTCTGAGAACACGTCTGTATGTAGCTAGAGGCCTTCTAGTATATTGATCCTTCTGCCTCTAATTCTCTCGAAGTATTCAAAAGTTTGCTTCTCGACATTCTGCATTCTTTCTAGCTCGTATTACGGAATAATGCGCAAATGGCGAGGCACTGGTGACGTCTTGTGGGATATATGGCTCAATCCCTTCGCGTTCTCACCGCATACCTCGGCTCCTCGGGGATGGTCTCCGTCGGGACATCCTCCGGGGTTGCTTCTGCAACAAGGTCATGCATTGCGGTGGCTTTATCCGGTGGCGTGGTAGCCTTCCTTCTTCGATCTTCTTGAGATTTCCACTGGTCTCTTCCGTTATCCTCGGAGCTGGCCTCCTTTCTTCGAGTTCTGGCGAACCGGTATCCTTGAAGTATATGCACTAGTAGTAGTGACTGCCTCGTCGCGTTGGTCCGTTGCTAGTTTAGTTAACATCTTGCGGATACGGTGATTTTTATTTCTTCGCTGAGTTCCTGTGAGAGTGGCTCTTTGTACTTCTTGAATCTCTGTAGGCGCAGCGCCGACGAGCTCGCCCTCTGTCGTAGCGACTACGGACTTGATTCTCTTGTCCTCCTCGGTGTTTGTTTTCCTTTTCTTGCTGCTTGGGTTGGTGGCTTGGGCCACCCACTTTCATTCTCGTCCGGCCGGGCGGTTCCTCTCGGTCAGCGGGACCCGGTCACCTTCCTCGTATTGAAGGCCTGTCGGTGCGAAGTACGAGTCGATCTACTATTATCGCTCCATCTTTCACTCTCTTTTCGTCGAGTGCAAGGCTTATGCCATTTCTAAAGTTTAGGACCAACCGCCCGTTCGACATTTCCCTGCGAAAAGATAAGGAAAAGGATCAGGGGCTGTACTAAGAACAAGAACATTAAGAAAATGTTTATTAGAGACAGTTTTCTTTTTTCTCTTTTTATTATTATTCCTTTTGTATTTTTAAATTCAACGGGAATGAAGTGGGAAAAGATCGGAAAAAAGATTTTGATTTGGAAGAGAGGACAAGGAAAACTTTATTATCACGATCTTATTTATTTTAGCACATTTTTTTATTATTTTTGGGTTCGGACCCAGTCATAAGTAATTACTTCACCCGTGCTTCTAGGGATGAAAAAATTCATTCCTTCGAAACATCAGGTAGCGTAATACTTCTTCAAGTATCGTCCGTTGATCGGAAGCATATGTCGTTCTCCTTGGCAATTCACTAGCCGGTAGGAGCCTCTCGAGTAGGTCGCCTCGACCACGAAACGGCCCTTCCCAAGTGGGTTCAAATTTTCCTCTATCTTGCGGTGTGCGAGGATAGGTCTCTTGAGAACGAGAACTAAGTCACCAACTTTGAAAGTTCTTGGGCGGACCCGATCTGTCACTGGGCTTGAACCCTCTTAGCTTGGTATAGTTCTAAATTCCATTGCTGGCTGCAAGTCTTTTCCCTTCCGGGCTTTCCAATTCCTCTAGTCGTAATTTGGCATTCTCTTCTGTCGTGATTTTGTTTGCAACTCCAATTCTGAGCGAAGGAAGCTGGACCTCTAAGGGTAACAATGCCTCGGACCCATACACCAGAGCGTAAGGTGTAGTTTGAGTAGGAGTTCTGAAGGTTGTCCGGTAGGCCCATAAGGCTTCTAATAACTTCTCGTGCCAATTTCTCTTATTATCGTCCAAAGTTTTCTTTAAATTTTGAACGAGAGTTTTATTAAAAGCCTCGGTAGGGCCGTTTGCTCTTGGGTAGTAAATTGTTGAATACCGCCGGTCGATTCCTTGTCTCACGACAAAATTGTTGATTTGCGTGCTTCGAATGCGATCCATTATACGAGATGATCTCGCGCGGCACTCCGAAACGGTAGACAACTTGGTTTTTGAAAAGCGTAGCACGTGGTGTGCTTTCACTTCTCGCGAGTGGAGCCGCCTCTGCCCACTTGGAAAAGTAATCCGTATCCGCAAGAATGAAGCGATGTTCTTTTGAAGATGGTGGTTCTATTGGACCCACTATATCCGTGCCCCAACATTCGAATGGCCACGACGCAATTTTCGGATGTAGCACATTTGGAGGTTGGTGTAGAACCACTCCGTGCACTTGGCATTGGTGACGAGCTCTTGGCGATTTTCATGCGGTCGGTCAACATCGAGGGCCGGTAGTACCCTAGTCTTTTAATTTCATTTTCATCTTCGGACTCGATCGGTGAGCGCCATGGAGTCCTGAATGCACCTCTTTAACAATTTCACGGGCCTCGGACCCGCTTAGGCACCTTAGCCGCATTTGATCGAAGTACCTTCGTATAACGTGTTGTTTAGGAATGCGTAGGACGGAGTTCTTTTCTTGATCCGATGGGCTAACGACCTATCGTCCGGTAGTTTTCCTGTTTGCGGGTAATCTATTAATGGTTGTCGCCGATCTTCACGTGTTTTTACATCACTTCTTCATGTCGATTCTTCTTCTTTTTCGATTTATGTATTGTGTCTATGTCGAGTTGTGATAGGACTCGACGTCCGTGAGCCGACACTTCCATCGATTCATCTTGCAAGCGGGCAAATTCTTTTACGAGGCGGGCTAACGCATCTGCTAAAGTGTTTTCTTTTACGGGAATTTTGTAGATCGTCACATTCGGAATCTGTTCCAACAACTCGTATGGCATACTTGGAAGTATTGCTCGAGTCTTGTCTTTAAAATTCGTACTTATCCGTGATCCGTTGAATGATTAAGCTGCGAATCCCCGTAGATGTTAATTTTTGTAATCCCCATTTGAATGGTTAATTCCAATCCTGTTACGAGATCTTCGTATTCTGCTTCGTTGTTCGTACACGGCTCTGTTAAGTGGTAGGAGTATCTTAACATCCCCCGCTCTGGTGTTATAAAGATTAGTCGATTCTGCCTTACTAGGGCACTATCACTTGCGATTCTTCGTCTTTGTGTCTTCGAAGATGCTCCGTCGAAATATAATTCCCGATGTCGATCATCGGGGTCTTCTAAGTTAATTATTTGTTCATCCGGCAAGTCGTCGTTGAGAGGAGATTCTGCCGCGAAGGGTGTCTTTGCGAGGAAGTCTACTTAGGACTTGTCCCTTTACGGCACGAAGAGGCACGAAAGTTATATCGAATTGCGATAATATCATTGACCACTCGGAAAGTACGCGCGAAAGCATTGGACGGGTCATCGAGTATTGCAATGGATTAAATTTCGAGATCGAGTTGACCTTATGAGAAAGAATGTAGTGCACGAGCTTTTGAGCGGCGAAGATCGGGGACGAAACGGTGCTTTTCGATTATGGGATACTTTATTTCCGTCGGAAGTAAACAACGGCTTAGGTAGTAAAGAGCATTTTCTTTACCCTCATCATTGACACAGGCTAACGGGGCTCCGAGAGAGTCATCTAAAGCCGCGGTATAAAGTATCGACGGTTTACACTGAGGCCGGGGCTCGCTAAGACGAGGAGGTGTCATTAAATATTATTTAATGTCCTCGAAGGCTCTACGGCATTTCTCTTCCCGAATAAATTTGGCATCCTTTTTAGCTAATGTCGAGAAAGGCTGACACCTACCTGACAAGTTTGAGATAAAGCGTCGAAGATATGCCAACTTCCCTTGAAAAGATCGTAGTTGTTTTAAGGTTTTGGGAGGTGGCATTTCTAAGATAGCTTTAATCTTTTCCGGGTCGATTTCAATTCCACGATGTCGGACAACGAATCCTAAGAATTTGCCGAAGGCGCATTTTAAGGGATTCATCTTAAGGTTAAATTTTCTTAATCGTTCGAAAATAATTCTCAAATCATACGAGTGGTTTTCCTTTACTTTGCTTTTGATGACCACATCATCCACGTAGCATTCGACTTGATTGTGGATGAGATCATCAAAAATTCTTGTCATCGCTCTCTGGTAGGTTGCTCCTGCGTTCTTCAGTCCGAATGGCATTACTATGTAGCAATATACTCCGATCGGCGTTTTGAATGCTGTAAGTTTTTCATCTTCCGGAGCCATTTTTATCCGGTTGTATCCCGAAGATCCATCCATGAATGAGAATATTTCATGTGTTGAAGCAATGTCGATCATTAATTCGGGATCGGTAGAGGAATTCATCTTTTGGACATGCCTTGTTTAAATCTCCGAAATCCACACAAATTCGATCGACCATTCTTCTTCACGATTGGTACCACATTGGCTAACCAAGTCGGGTATTGTTCTTCACGGACAAATTTGGCGTCTATTAGCTTTTTAACTTCAGCTATGACTTGTTGTTCGATTTCTAAAAGCATTCTTCCGGAACCTTGTCGACTTGGAGCAAGTAGGATCCACTCCTAGCTTATGGATCGTGACCTGCGGAGCTAATCCCGGCATCTCATCGTAGCTCCAAGCAAAACAGTCTTTAAATTTCATTAATAACTTGATTTTTTCTTCGGAGTCTTCTTTATTGAGTAAGGAGCTAACAAAGGTAGGTCTAGGCTCTTCGCTAGTACCTAAGTTAACTTTCGTTAACTCATCTATTGTAGATTTGATCTCTTCTTCGAACTCTGGTGGAGCGTTTCCAATTTGTAAATCTTCAAGTTCTTCTGTAGTTTCCATGCAGTTTTCATTAGACTCGCAAGTGACAACCAAGCAAAATTTTGTATCGTCAATCGATCCTATCGTGCCGAATCCGAGACCATGCTTTGAATTGGGTGGACGACCGGAGTTATTCCATAATTTTTCAAAATGTTGTGATTGACTCTGTTGTCCATTGTCGAGGTAAGAAACCACGCTGAATTAAATTTTGAACACAGGGGAGAGTACCACTCGAAAGGCGATTCCATTAATTCGGAAGAAGTGACATCTTCAAATTGTACATTGTTTTCAGTTTTGGAGGAAGGAGCACCACGGTAGAATTTGATGGGCTTTGCACCGCCGCTACGTACCTCTTTGACCACCATACTCTCGATCTTATTAGAATGGATCGAGGTCAGGGTCATAGTATGTACATAGTGGTTAATCTTCTCGTACATTGATTTATATTCCTCGTTCTTTTCATCTTCGAGAGAGATCCTAAATTGCGGCTTCTTCCGACTTATTGTCGCTACTTCTTGCTTGATTTCTTTTTCTTCTTCAGAACTGTCTTCCCAATCAACATTGATGGCTGGTTTCCTCTGTCCAATTGTCCTAACGTCTGCGCCACGACCTCGTCCCCGGCCTCGACCTCGGATGCGAGTTGTGGAGAAACCTTCACGCGTCTCGGCTGTAAGGGAGCGGCGAGTGACTTGTTGGACTAGAACTTCGGGTTCTTCGTCGTCCCGAACTTCCTTTGCTTCATTAGTTATGGCATCTCTGGAGAAGATTGTTTTCTTCGGAGGTGCGTAATAAGCTGCATCTTCATGGATTCCAATTTCATGTACGGAGAATGGTTGTAAGTCACCTTTGATGCACTGTTCCTCTCCATCGTAGTATTTGATGCAGCGATGTAGGGATGATGGTACCATCCGATTTTCATGTATCCATGGTCGGTCCAAGTAGAGCGTTGAATGACGTTTACGAATCAATTATGTGAAATTTCGCGGTTGTCTTTGCTAAGTCACCGGTCTTCATTAGCGATGTTATTGATCCGAGGGCTCTTTGTCCTTTCGGTTGAATCCTCTTAATAATATTTTGTCCGCTTCGAGCTCGCGAGCATCAATTTCCAAGTATGCTTAGTGTTCGAAGATTCATTATATTGATTGATGCTCCCGGATCCACCAATACTGCGGAGAGTGTAAACTTCCCGATTGTAATCGAAATGTACAACGGTCGGTTGTGGTCTGTCGTCCCAAGTAGTAGGTCATTGTCCGTGAAGGTAACACCTCGCTTGTTCCTTTAACGAGCAAACCTCATCTAAGGAATCTCCGGTCATTTGAGCTAAGCAAATTTCCGGATCGAAGCAAGGCCTTGATCGAGCTTCTCTCATCTCCTTTGATAAGATGAGAGCGTCGTAGATGCTCGGTTTGGTCGGTAGTTTCCTAAGATGGGCTAGCACGTTGTAGTCCACTTTATTTTCATGTGTCTCGGTTTCTTCCCGAATGGGTATTTCTTCTGTGGGGTTGGTTCTTCTCGAACAATCACCTGCTTTCCTTTGTCCTTTAGACCCATTCTCGGAGGTAGAACTCTTCCACTTCTTAAGTTTACTTCTGTAATTTCTTCTGAATCTAGTATTGAGTTTGCTGGTGTCTCCTCCTGAATCGGAATGACAGGTTCTTCTAGATTAGCTTCAGAGTCTGAAGGCTCTAACTCTATTGTGACTGGAGCTCCTCGAAACTCGCAAATAGATTCGTTGCTTGTTGAACTCTTGTAGCCTCCTTGGTGGATGTCTTTTTTGTCATTGTGATCGTCGAGATTGTATATGATTTGAGAATTGTTACTTGTATCGGAATCAATGTCCGGATTAGGTTAGTTGTCGCTAATTACGTAATCATTAGAAACAGTCAAAACGTAGCCAACGCCATAACCCTTATCATTATAAGATCCCACCGGAGTGAGCAAATAATCATACTAAGTCAGAGGTTCGAGGGATTTCTCCCCGAATCGGAAACGACCATCTCTAGGATAAGCGACCCCTAGTCTAGCCTTAAGAGCCTCGGTCTTTTCTTCTTGATCAATTTTCTTCTTTTCTTCAATCGTCTCTTGTTGAGGTGGTTCTTCTATCGCAAGTGATAGTGCCGACTCGACGGGTTTCGAACTACGAATTGAGGCTCGCATCGAAGTGGTTTGGATGCGATCCAAAATCTTCTTCGAAGACTTTGTCCAAGCGGTAGTCCATCCATCATCAGTCGCATAGGGATCTATCGGAACAATGAGATCCGTCGAGATAACATTGACGGAACCTCCTTTACGGGGTTCCTTCATGTATTCCTTCGGGATCGTTATGTTCCCTTTTCGGAGATTGTCGTTGAGCCAACTTTTGAAGGTAATACTATCTTCTATCTTGTGTCCAAGCATCCGGTGGTAAGGGCAAAAGTTGGGATCACCTTTCTTGTCGACTTCTTCGGTTTCTTAGGCTCGCAGCGGTTGGAAATCCGGAGTCTTCATCGAGCTGTGGAACATTTTCGGCACTTGCCTCATTCTTGAACGGATACTCCTCGCTCGAAGCTCCCTTAACGTGCGTTGTGGACGAGGCGGTTGTTCATACTCGTTGAGATGGCTCGATAGCTGGAGTCGGGGTTGCTTGGTAATTCGTTGAATTCTGTCGCGGCCGTTCGGCGGTATTTGTATTGTTGCTTGCCTTTATCGATTGTTGTGATGATCCCGGACTTCTTTTCAAAAGTTTTCACGGGCTTCGTTTGTCCGTTTTGTCGGTGAAACTTAATTACTTCGCCTCCTCTTGCAAGCTTCCGACCTTGCTTAACAACTTCTCGAAAGTCTTAATAGTAAATCCCTCGAGGAGAAGTCGTTATCGGGCCATGAATGCTCTTAAGTAAAATGCCGATCGCATGCTTGTTCTTGTAGTCGTGGCTCACACTTCATACTTAGATTCCTCCATCGAAGTATGTAGTCCACCAAAGTTTCGTTTGGCTTCTGCTTCTCTACCACTAAATCACCCATAGTGATGTGGTGCTGAGCTCCGGCAAATCGCTTGATGAAGAGGTTCTCTAATTCTGAAAATTTCTTCACCGAACCGTTCGGTAATTCCGCATACCAATCAAAGGCGATCCACGACGAGTCGCCGACAAATTTTACGAAGAGTAAAGCATCACTTCCGCCGGCATTGCAACAAGCGGCACGAAAATGTGCAACATGCTTGCGGGGGTTTCGGTTCCATCAAAGGTCTTGAACGGAGGTGGTACGAAGCCTTTCGGATATTGAACGGCGTCGATTCTTCGGGGTAAGGCCTGCCCGTCCGAATGGATGTCCCGCTCTTTGATTGTGTCAAGGCTTCTCGCACTCTGCTGTTCCACCATGCTCTTGATATCCTTTTCGGAATCATGCTTTGTATTGCATCCTTTTTAATCGATCATCCCCGTTGATGGATGTAATCTCCTTTCCTCCGTCTATAATGTGAATAACTTACGGGGGTGTTTCTCTTTGGGGTTGAACCCGACTGCGGAGAGTGGCTAGAGGCTGCGGCCATCTCTTCATCCTCTTTGCCATTTGGGAGATCGTATCATCTTTCTCTTGAAGCTGCATCCTCATCACTTCCGGCTCCTCTCTTTCGCGGCTGCAGGGAGCACCTTGTGAAGTCGACGAAGCTCGTGTTTCAACCATGTTAATTTCGCATATTCATCATACATGAATTCCGACGAGTCGACTTCATCTCCGAATTTTTCTTCTCTTTCTCTTGCTAATCGGCTGAATATCGGTTCTTAGCTTTTCCATAGCATCTTCTAATGGTCTTTTACGTACATCCTTACGGTTGTCATGCGATAACTGTCGGGTTTCCTTCTCATGAGTCCCCTTCATTGCGGTAGAACTCTCTTCGGACTCAAGTCTCCTGACGAGACTTTCCTTCTCAGGTTGTTGTTTTAATCTTAATTGTCTGGTAGTGGGAAGCCATACCATCCTTCTAGCATCAGAAGGTCTAGGACCGGATGGTCCGTCGACCCAAATGCTTTGGAAGGTGGCATCCTCCCTAATTTGTAGTCCTGAAACAACGACGGGTGGACTAGCTTTCATTCTCTTATTCGGCTTTTCGCAGCGATAGCGGGTTCTACTCGCGGCCCGAGACGGGATTTGGCCGGCACCCGCCCTATCCTTCTTAAAATCTACGATACGGGGCATTTTCTTTCTTTGCTAACTTCTCTATCGGGGTGCGCGATCAAGCAAATGACATAATTCTTGCCCTTTTCTTACGGCCGTCGTTGTAATATGCGGGCTGAGGCAATGCAGAAGCAATCTTGCGGACATTTTCCTCGTCCTCTGCGGCGGAGAGGGGATGGAACCTACTTCCTCCCAGAAGTGATATGTATTCGAGCGAGCGGAGTATACTCGGGCGGTTACGGGATTTCCTCCGGAAAGCAACTTCGGCGGCTGCGGCTTCTCTAGCAATCCTTCTACTTCTGTTCCTCCTCTGAGTCCTTGTCAGTGGTGGAATTCTCGAGCTGGACCCGACCTCGAAAACGGAAGGTCTCACAGGAAGATCTGTACCCTCCACAGGTTCATCACAGTTCTGAATTTCCTTCCCCTTTAGTACGGCGAGAGCGGGATAGGTACGGAGACAACTAGACCGGTGGGAGTAGCAACAACGGTCCTTCGCGAACAACGATACTCCTCTCGGTTGGAATCTTTTGCGAGAGGAGGGAATTCATGAGTTGACTTGAGGTTAAACTCGATCGACGGCTTCTCGGTTCCGGTACTTTGCTTGTGAGTGAAAAGAGAGTGACATCGGGGATTTTGATGTCGGTGTCCCCGAATCCTTGTCCGAATCGAATGATTCCATTATAAGGCGGTTCGTCCTTGAACACGACCGAGTCCAGGTCCGTTGATGAAGGAGAAGATCGGTTTGGGGCTTCCATTTCGCGGGCGGATTCTAAGAGTTAGTCCCCGAATCGTGCTTCTTCTTGTCGTAAAACTTATGACGAAAAAGAAAGAGTCCGAACACATTTCCGTTTATCTTAGTGTATTTGTGGTATCAAAAGAAAATTTATTTAGATAATTGTTTTTCGAAAAGATTTGTTCGTTAGGACAGAGAATTATTAAAGGAAGGAGAGTTGTAGGAAGGGTGAAGGAATTGATTAGGCACCGGAAAAGGAAGAGAAAGTCTCGTAGAAACTTCTCGACCCGCAAGACCGCTCCTAAACTAATACCTATTGGGGGTCCACCCCCACCTCAAAAATGAGGTAAAAGGATCTCGGAACCTCTCTGTTTAGGGGTGTCTAAACAGTGGCTCCTAAATCCGAAAGGATGTTGGCTATACTCGTCCAAGGTAGAAATGAACAAAGTATTCCAACGGAAAGAAGGGTAGTTTGATCTACTAGGGACATGGATACACTACCGATTTTTTGAAAGCAGAATTATTTGATTAAAAATGGAGAGAGGAATTTCTCCCCAGCGGAGTCGCCAGAAGTTGTCGGCATATTTTTAGGTTAGTGTGTTGTATTTTTGAAAAGAGGTCGCCTACAGAAATTGTCGGCGAATTTTATATTTTAAATTTAATTTAAATATATATATATAATTTAGAAAGTAGCATTTGATTTTGAAAATAATTTTAAATTTGAAAATCTTAAGATATGAAATCAAGTCGATCTCGCATCCCAAATAGTTTATATAAACGAGCGCCGCATCACAATCCGTGTATCTATCCCGAAGAATAGACACACTACTTGATGATGGGGCTCGATTAAATAAACTAGAAGATTTGTGACATCCGTTTGGTCTGCGAACCAATTTTATAAGCCGACAAGTTCCCCGCTTAATAAAAAGAAATTAAGCGGGGTTTATATTACTCAGGTTCTTAAAATTCCCTATAAGGGCAAGCCCCATAGTTAATTACATCTTAAATGACGGGAATCACTTAAGAAAACTCTCGATAATAATCGATAATTCCGCTCTCGAGAATTTCAAAGTTTAAGTTTTCAAGGGATTGAATTTTGGGATTTCGATAGGGAATGGATCGAATTTGGAACATTTTGTTTTGGGAATTCAAAGGAAGAAAGGTAGGAGAAATTACAGATTCGAAGCGAACTTCGGTAATTTCCCGACTATCCTATTGTTTGGCTTGAATTTAGGAAAGTCCTAATGTTTATTTAATGTTTTGATCTTGCCAATTTTAATTAATTAGGACTCATATTCGTATGATGTGATCACACAAATAGCCTCGAAGATGTGAGGGTTTATGTCGTATCGGACGACTACCTCGGAATCCTAAGGCCGGTTAGGGCTTAATTTGCAATGCAAATGCCTAACAAAAGGTTGAGGATTTATGTTGCACTAGGCAAACTACCTCGAAGTCCTATGGTTTAGTTATTTAATTCTAAGAAATGTTTAGTCGATGTAGAGTTGTTTTGCTTGACGAAGATGGCCGTGCTTGCCCACCATGCTCCGAGCTCCTTGTTGTTGCGAGAGGTTTAGAAATCATAAATCAAGAGATGAGAGAAGTGTTTTGGTTTACGAAGGTCTTAATTTCCATAGTGTTTTCTATGTTTTAATTAAAATAAATCTTAAAGTTGATTATAACAACACCGGTTAAGATCCCGCGGTTCCACCCTTCCGGCATCGTTATTTTTATCGGATTCACTTAGTCCGGATGAATTTGCTAAACTCAACTAAATGAGTTCCACACTTTCATTTAGGCCGTGGGAAATCCCGTTAGCAACACGTAGGTTACATCATCCGAGGTATTCCCGATCATCCAACAAGACGTTTTAATTTAGTTGTAGTTGTAGTTTTGTTGTTCTGTTTGTGATTAAATTTTGAGTTGTTTTATATTTTGAAATGTTGTGGCGGTGAATTTTATCTTGTAATGATTTTTAATTTAATTTTTGTTTCAGTTTTAGGGACTATCCTAAAGGTGTGGGTTTTCATGCAACGAGTTGTTTATCATGCGAGAAAAGTAAGTGCGATGCGATTAAGTAAGCTATGATAAAGTAAATTGCGATAAAATAAAAGTGTACCTGGAGGGTCTTCCAGTCATACCAAGCTACACTTAAAACACATATCGGAGCATTTAAGTATTCCAACAAGTACCGAGTAAAGCTAAGGGAAAGGTTTTGGTTTTCACCAAGTTCCTAATCCTATGACTAGTCACCACCAATGACGTCTAGGTTCTTGTGTTTTGGTTTAAGGACGATTTTCTTCATCGAAAGAATAATTAAGTTCGATTGTTCTTATAAATATCCTATCATATTGAGGAAGTGCTTAAGACGAGTCTTAAAACATCTTTTCGATACTTCAGGATTGTTTTAAGTCCAAGAGAATTTAATTATACAAGTGAATTAATCGTCCAGGAGTTCAAGTTTTATTCTCTTGCTTAGTGAACTAGGACATTTGAATATCCTATAAGTGAAGTAACACTTCGCTTAATACTCGTTTAGGAGTTATGACAACAAGAGCTTTTGAGGGCAAATTGATGTTCAGTGATTTGTGATTTAATTTAATTTTAATTAATGGGTTTAAGTTTGGAATAATGTTGAAGTTGTTTTAGATTTATTTTGAATTCTTTATGTCTTAGGTGATGTTATATTTAATTCGATTTAATTTAATTTAATTTTAATTTAATTTAATTTGGTTTAGTTTTAATTTTAATTTAATTTAATTTTATTTTAATTTTATTTTAACTTGATTTTAATATTTTTTTTATTTAATTTAATTTAATTTAATATGTTTTAATTTAGTTTAATTGAAATTAGTTTAATTTAATTTGATTTAATTTAATTTAATTTAAATTTTAATTTAATTCAATTTAATTTAATTTAATTTAATTTTAATTTTAATTTTAATTTAATATTTTATTTTTTATGCTTTAAGGATGATTTAATTTTAATTGTTAAAATATTAATTTAATTTAAATATTAGAAGGATTTAATTTAAATGTTTTAACTTTAATTTAATTTAATGATTAAGTCTTTTAGCATTTTAAATCTTGAATTTGGATTATCATTTTAATTAGGAATTAAATATTATTGAGGTGATTAATTTAGGGATTCTTAAATTAAAGAACAAATCTCCTCCTAATAGTATCTCTATTTTAATAAGTCCAATTTTTTATTATTCTTCCAAGTTTAATTAATTATTTAATTAAGGTTTATTTTAATTATTTTCAAATTATTTGGTAGGTTTCTACCCTTTAACTACCTAAGTTTCAAACATCCAAAATCAACTTAGTATCAAATATTTTACCAACCCTTTTAATTAAACCTAAAATTTTTAATTATAGGTTAAAATTTTAATTACCATTTTGCCCTTTAAACTTACTAATTCCATAACTCACTAAATTGAGCTTAAATGAATTTGAAATTTTTATGTGACTTCACTCATATATCAATCAAGATATTAGAGGAGAAAATTTGATTTTTCTGTATTTAATTTATTTATGTAATTATTTTTGGTGGAAAATAAGGGTTTTCAAGGAAAATTCAACAACATGACCAAGGGAAAGTTTCTGTCCTTAAGAAAATTATGGGAAATTCCTAATGACCAGAGGACCACTTAGACCAATTTTGGTGATTTTTTGAATTATATTATTTTTATTATAATTATTTTGAGTTTTGGAGTATTAATTAATTTAAAAATAAGATAAAGGTTGAAAAATGAATTTTATATTTTTCAAAAATCTCTCTGATATCAAGGAAACCAGAGAACCAATTTTTATAATTTTCTGATTTTTTTTTTATTTATTAGAATTATTTTAGTGGAAATGCTAGAAAATACATTTTTTTTAATTTTAAAATTACCTTAGGGCTTTAAAATTTGATAGCTCATCATAGAGACTTAAGAAAAATATGGGGTTTGTTCCTAAGTGATTAAAATTCAAAATGTAACATTTTGGTGAATTTTATTATTTTTGTGATTTTTATTATTTTTTAATTATTAAAAATATTAAAATAATGCAAAACATCAACTTTTTTGGAAAATTAAAATTTTAATTTTCTTAAATTCCCCTGATATCAGAGAGGCTCCAAAACCAATTTGGTGAATTTTTTAGAAGTATTTTGAAAGTTATGAATTTTTGAAGTTTAGGTTTGGCTAAATGGCTTAATCAACCCATTTGATAGGGCTAACAAAGTCCAATTGACTTCAAACTTTTATGGTGGGTTCCTCTGATCCTAAAGGTCAATGGAGAATTGATTTCAAGTCAATTTGATGTATGATTAGCTCTAATTAATTAAAGCTCCATTTTGGGTGTTTAAGCCAATTAGGATTATTCCAAGTGAGTTAACTCAAAACCTATTTTTCCTAGGGTCCTCTAGTTATAAGAAACATCACCAAATTTTCCTAGGATTTATTTCACAACATACTAATTATTGGAATTAAAATACTCGGAATAGTGATATAGAATTAAAAAATCAATAACTCTTCATAGGGATGGCCTCGACTTTGGAAAATTCGGGGAATGTCCCCAAATTCGGAGGCTTAAAGCCACTATGGTCTCATGCCATGGTGAATTGTATACATGCATGGAGAATTGAAAATGTGCAGAGAGTAAATAAATCATTAAAAATCAAATATTCAATGAAATTAAATGATTTCTTTTCCACATTATTCTCCTCCGTTCATCTGAGCGAAGAGGTATTTTTATTTTATTTTTAGGATTTTCCTACACAAAGTTATGAATTTTCTAAGTTACGGTAATTAAATAAATAAGAAAAATCCCTATTTTTCTACTTATCCACGCGGCGCCACGCCATCCTCGGCAGCTCCGAAGGACCACGCGGCGCGCTCTGATTCGGCGCCGCCATCCGACTCAGCGCTCCGGGGGCCCGCGGTTCATTTACCATCGCGCTGTCCAGCTCGATCCAGACCGTCCGCTCGATACACGCTCGATCCGACGGCTCCCAGTCATCGTCTACGACTGGTGTGCACCCATGACCGTCAACCTTCTAACCCTAATTTCTCACTCGATTCTCAATGGATTTTTGTGTTCTTATGCTCTATGGATTCGTCTTGAAGAGACGAACACATCCATATGGTAAACATGCATTGAAATTGATTCAAATTAAATGAAGAATCTGTGTAAGCTCGGGAAGAAGAATGAGTCCATACCTTTGCTCAGAGAAGTGAAGCTTCGATCTGAGAGTTGTGCCACCTTCGATTGGGTCCAAGCAAGCTCCAGATGAAGTCCTTGGCACAGTGAATTGTCCAGGTATGATTTCGACCACAGCCGATTTCAACCTTTGGAGTCTGGAACAGGTGGGTGGCCTGGAGAGGGGGCATTCACTGCGGAACTCCTTCTCTTGGTCTTGTGCAGGTGTGGGTGAGTTTAATTTGACTTTGGTGGAGGATTTGGGAATGTCCTGTTCGACTCGAGAATTGAGCTCCAAAATTGAGCTCGATTAGTGGGGATTAGGGCGATAGAGCGGTGGGGATCAAATGCTCTAAGTGTGGGGGAGAGTCTGGAGTGATTTTGGCAGAGTTTCCTTAAGGTTGGTTCAGCACCTCTTCATGGCCGAGAGGGGTGAGGTTTAAATAGGAGAGGTTGGAGGGCCTCCCAGGGGGGTTTAAGGCTTGGGATCAGATGCTCCATGCAACGGAAGAACAGCCATGCTGTTCAATTAGGCTGGGACACTTCAGCAAGGGGGAATTTCAATGTTGGCTCACATGTGAGCTTTCGGCCATGGTGTTTTCCGGCGGCACGGTGGCCGACCGGCTGAGCATGAGTCACCATCTTGACCGGGGAGGTCGGGGCTTGGCAATGGTGAAGTCGATCGGGTTTGGACATGTGTAAAGGATTTGGATCAAAATGGCATGGGGGCATGGCTATTTTGGCTCTAAATGGTTCAACCCATCCTTTTGGGCTAGGTGCACCACCCAAGGCTTGGTTTAGGCTGAAGAGAAAGTGATTTGGATCGACTTGATTAGTGAGGTCGAGTCGCAATCCAAGTACGATTAGGATTAAACATGGTTTAGGGGAGACATGGAAATGGTTAATCACCTTAAGGGAATGTGGAAAGGATCTCCTCCTTTTGCCCAATGTGGTAAGGTCACATGTGAACAACTCACATGGCTTGCATGTGGCTTAAGAGTGGCTTCATGGCTTACCTATGGCTTAGGATAAAGCTTGGTCAATTTCATGGAAGTAGAATTTAGGAATTTTGGTATTTTGGTGGAGAATTTTCATAAAGCTTGATTTGGAATGGTTTAATGATGATTTTGAAACTTAGGGGTGATTTTGATTAAATGGATGATATGGAGAACTGTCATGTGGGCTTTGGATTGAAAATTTGGGCTTTTGAAATGGTCTTGGGGGGCTTTTAAAGTGGTTTAAGGAAGTGGGCCTTTAGGTTTGAAAATGGGCTTTTGAATAGAAAAAATTGCAATGGGCCATGCCAAATAAATGTTGAGTTTTGTCTAAGGATGTGTCATGATTGATTTGAAACAAGTTTGGAGTGATTTGGGTTTGAATTGGGTTGAATTTGGGCTTTTTTGGTAAAGTGGCCAATGGTAGGCCAAATTGGGTTAACTTGGGCTAATGTTGGGCTAATATTTAAATTGGTGTAAAATTAATGTTGAGAAATGTTTGTAGGGCTGTTTCAAAGAGGTTTCAACTTTGGTTGGGTTTGGATTTTGGGGTTTGGGCCTATTTGGGTTAGGTTTAGGTGTAGGCCCATGTAAGGAGTTTTGGCTTTGGGTTGAATTTGAGTTGGGTTTGGGTTCAAATTTTGGGTAAATTATGTTAGTGTTTTGTTTTTGGGGGTGTTATGGAAGGTTTACAAAAGGTTTGGGGTCAATTGGAGTTGAATTGGTTTGGTTTGGGCTAAGTTTGGGTCAAGGGTCCAAATTAGGCTTTAAAGTCAAAAGTGAAATTGGATTCAAATGCCAATCAAATTGGGCTTGGATTTGGTCTAGATTGGTGTTGGGGATGTTGAATTGAAGTTTAGAATTGAATTGGACCAGAATTTGGGTCAATTGGGTAGGTTTGGTTTGACATTGGGTTCACTTTGGGTTAAAATGGGTCAAATTGGAGATTTTGACAAAAGTGGGGTAAATTGATAAAACTGGCCCATGGTGTAGTTGGACAAAATGAAATTGGAAATATTTGGGATTTTCTGAAATTTTTTGAGAATTTTCTGAATTTTTGGATTTTTGGGTCAAGAGGGGCATTTTGGTAATTTGGATGGTATTGGGGGTATTTTTTTGGAATTTTGAGTATTTTGGGTAAAAATGGTCAATTTGAGTGGTGGGAGAATGTTTGAGATTGATTTTGAGGAATTTAGGTGATTTTGGAGAATTTTGAAAAATTTGGGTAATTTCAAGGGTTTTGGGTAGGCTAGGCGGGTCTGGGGTCCCGGGGGTCAAAAATTGAAAATTTAGAAATTTGAAGATTGGGTAAATGTAAGTGGAATGAAATCATTTTGGTTGAGCCATGAAGCCATATCAAGCCCACATGAGCCATGAAGGGACTCATTTGAGGCATTCACTATGTTGTTCCTAACCCTCTTAGCCAAGGGCTTAAGGGTTAAGGACCATCCATGTGAATCACCTGCATGAGTTAGGAGGTCAAGTTGGGTATGGGTGTGGTTTTAGGAGGTGTGTGAAAGTGTAGTGTATAAGTGTGGTGTGTGTGTAAGTCAGCCCTTCATCAGACCAGACCACCCAGGGCAGTCCTAAGGCTAAAGAGTCCTATAGGAGCTCATCCTTTAAACTTCCACATTTGATTTCAACCCTCTAGGTGATTAGGGGTCTACAATCAAGTTTGTGGAGTTTGCAGGGAGTTAAGAAGTGGTTTGAATTTCTAAGTGGTGGGTCCCAATTCTAATCCTCTAAGATAGTCAAAGGAAAAGCCTAAGGCTAGAACCTAAGTACTAAAGAGAGAAAAGAAGACCTCATCAAAAATGAGGTCAACAAACCCTTAGACCTAATTAAACCATTAAACCTTAACTAACTAAGGTTTAATCACACCTAAACCCTAATTAGGTCTACCCCTTAGATCTAATTAAACCATTAGACCTTAACTAACTAAGGTTTAATCAAACTTAAACCCTAATTAGGTCTAACCCATTAGACCTAATTAAACCATTAGACCCTAACTAACTAAGGTTTAATCAAACCTAAACCCTAAATAGATCTAACCATTAATTAAACCATTAAGCCTTAACTAACTAAGGCTTAACTAAATTCAAATCCTAATTAGGTCTAAACCTTAGACTTAATAAGACCATTAAGCCTTAATTAACCAAGGTTTAAAAAAAATCAAACCTGACTTAAGCTTAACTCATTTAGACTTAAGTCAAACCAAACTTAGTTAGATCTAAGTCAAACTTAAGTCCAATCTACACTGAACTTAAGTCAAACCTAAACCAAACCCTTAGGTTCAACCTGACATGAACCTAAATCAAACTTAAACCTAACTTAAGTCTAACCTACATTAGACTTAAGTCAGACCAAACTTAGGTTCAACCCACATCGAACCTAAATCAAACTTAAACCTAACTTAAGTCTAACCTACATTAGACTTAAGTCAGACCAAACTTAGGTTCAACCCACATCGAACCTAAATCAAACCTAAATTTAACTTAAGTCTAACCTACATTAGACTTAAGTCAAACCAAACTTAGGTTCAACCCACATTGAACCTAAATTAAACCTAAACCTAACTTAAGTCTAACCTACATTAGACTTAAGTCAAACCAAACTTAGGTTCAAACTGACATGAACCTAAGTCAAAATCAAACCAAACTTAAGTCTAACCCATTTTAGACTCAAGTTAAACCAAACTTAGCCAAAAATAACCTAACTTGAGTCCAATCCAACTTGAACTCAAGTAAACCTAAACTTTAGGTTCAATCCACATTGAACCTAAATTAAACTCAAACATAACCTAACTTGAGTCCAATCCATCCAACTTGAACTCAAGTAAACCTAAACTTTAGGTTCAATCCACATTGAACCTAAATTTAACTCAAACATAACCTAACTTGAGTCCAATCCAACTTGAACTCAAGTAAACCTAAACTTTAGGTTCAATCCACATTGAACCTAACTTAAACTCAAACATAACCTAACTCGAGTCCAATCCAACTTGAACTCAAGTAAACCTAAACTTTAGGTTCAATCCACATTGAACCTAACTTAAACTCAAACATAACCTAACTCGAGTCCAATCCAACTTGAACTTAAGTAAACCTAAACTTTAGGTTCAATACACATTGAACCTAACCTAAACTCAAACATAACCTAACTCGAGTTCAATCCAACTTGAACTCAAGTTAACCCAAACTTTAGGTTCAACCCACATTGAACCTAATTTAAACCTAACGTAAACCTAACTTAACTTGAGTCCAATCAAACTTGAACTCAAGTTAACCTAAACCTTAGGTTCAACCTACATTGAACCTAACTTAAACCTAACCTAACTTGAGTCCAATCTAACTTGAAGTCAAGTTAACCTAAACCTTAGGTTCAACCCACATTGAACCTAACCTAAACATAACCTAACTTGAGTCCAACCTAACTTGAACTCAAGTTAACCTAAACTTTAGGTTCAACCCACATTGAACCTAACTTAACCTAAAACCTTAGGTTCAACCCATATTGAACCTAACCTAAACTGAACTAAACTTGAGTTCAACCTAACTTAAACTCAAATCAAATTTTAACTTAACCTACATTGAACTTAAATCCAAATCTAAACCTTAGGTTCAACTAACAATGAACCTAACTCTACTAAACTGAACATAAACTTTAGGTTCAACCCAAATTGAATCTAAATCGACATAAACCTTAGATTCAATCCAAATTGAATCTAAATCGACATAAACCTTAGATTCAACCCAAATTGAATCTAAATCGACATAAACCTTAGATTCAATCCAAATTGAATCTAAATCGACATAAACCTTATGTTCAACCCAAATTGAACCTAAATCGATATAAACCTTAGGTTCAACCCAAATTGAACTTAAATCGACAAAATTGAACTCAAATCGACATAATCAACATAAATTTGACATTTCAAACATAAATTAACATGATCAACATAAATTTGGCATTCCAAACGTTTAATTGACAAAATCGACATAAATTTGACATTTCAAACAAAAATCGACATAATCGACATAAATTTGACATTCCAAACAATTAATCGACATAATCGACCTAAATTCGACATTTCAAACATAGCTGACATAAAATCGACATTACAAACCAAAATCGACATAACCGACATAAATTCAACATTTCAAACGAATATCGACAAAACCGACATAAATTCGATATTTCAAACGAATATCGACATAAATTCGACATTTCAAACCAAAATCGACATAATCGACATAAATTCGACATTTCAAACGAATATCGATATAATCGACATAAATTCGACATTTCAAACCAAAATCGACATAACCGACATAAATCTGACATTTCAAACCAAATTCAATAAACACCGACATTAAATGACATTAATCGACATTTCAAATCAAATTCAACATTAAATGACATTTCAAACCAAATTCAATAAACACCGACATTAAATGACATTAACCGACATTTTGAACCAAACTCAATAGAACTCAACATAAATTGATATAATTCGACATAAATCGATATGATCGAACTTAACACGACATGAACTGACATATTTCTTAAGTTCGACCTGTATCGAATTTAACTTAACATATGGACATAATTCTTAAAGTTCGACCTACATTGAACTTAACTCGACATAAAATTAAAAATCGACAATCCAACCCAAATCAATATTCAAGACAAATAAAAATTTAAATATAGACTGCATAAACTTAAATCGACATTTCAACCAAACTCGGACATTCGACAACTCTGGATCAACAGACACTTTGACCAGGTAATCTAAATATCTTGACATGACATTGTTTCTAACTTTATTTTCCTTGCAGGATGAAGACTTACTCTATGAGATTATCATTTAATCTTCTTTTCTCTCAATCTCTATCATGATTAATCCTTCTTTTCTCCAAAGACTTTTGACAATAAGTCTAGGTAAGATAAGAATTAGGGTGATAGATAGAGAAAAAGAGTCATCGAAGGCATGTTGACATTTGGAGTCCCAAGTAAACTTGGCATCCTTCTTAACCAAAGCAGAAAAAGGCTGACACCTTCCTGACAAATTCGATATAAAGCGTCGAAGATATGCCAACTTTCCTTGAAAGGATCGTAGCTGTTTCAAGGTTTTAGGAGGTGGCATTTCTAAAATAGCTTTAATCTTTTCTGTATCAATTTCAATCTCGCGATGTCGGACAACAAATCCTAAGAATTTCTCGGAGGTGACGCCGAAGGCGCATTTTAAGGGATTCATCTTAAGGTTGTATCTTCTTAGTAGCTCGAAAACAATTCTTAAATCATACATGTGATCTTCTTTCAGTTTGCTTTTGATGACCACATCATCCACGTAGCACTCAACTTGGTTGTGAATGAGATCATCAAAAATCTTCGTCATCGCTCTTTGGTATGTTGCTCCTGCGTTCTTTAGTCCGAATGGCATTACTGTGTAACAATACACTCTGATCGGCGTTCTAAATGTCGTGAGCTTTTTGTCTTCTAGTGCCATTTTTATCTGGTTGTATCTTGATGATCCATCCATGAATGAAAATATTTCATGTGTTGAAGCAATGTCGATCATCAGTTCTGGGATTGGTAGTGGAAATTCATCCTTTGGACATGCTTTATTTAAATCTTTGAAGTCTACGCAGATTCTGATCTGACCATTCTTCTTTCTGACTGGTACCACGTTGGCTAACCAAGTTGGGTATTGTTCTTCACGGACAAATTTAGCGTCTATTAGCTTCTTAACTTCAGCTATTACTTGTTGTTCAATTTCTAGACGCATTCTTCTGGGAGCTTGTCTGACTGGAACAGAAGTAGGATCCACTCCTAACCTGTGAACTGCGACTTCTGGAGCTAATCCTGGCATTTCGTCGTAACTCCAAGCAAAACAATTCTTGAATTCCATTAGTAGCTTGATTATTTCCTCGGAGTCTTATTTATTGAGTAAGGAGCTAACAAAGGTTGGCCTAGGCTCTTCGCTAGTACCTAAGTTAACTTCCATTAACTCATCTATTGTAGATTTGATTTCTTCCTCGAATTCTGGTGGAGCGTCGCTGATTGGTAGATCTTCGAGGTCTTCTGAAGCTTCCAGCGGTCTTTATTAGGTTCGCAAGTGACAACCAAGCAAAATCCCGTATCATCAATCGATCCTATCGTGCCGAATCCGAGACCATGTTTTGAATTGGGAGGCCGACTGGCATTATTCCATAATTTTTCAAAGTGTTGTGATCGACCTTTTGTCCATTGTCGAGGTAAGACACCACGTTGAATTAAATTTTGAACACAGGGAGAGTACCACTCAAAAGGTAGTTCCATTAATTCGGAAGAAGTAACATTTTCAAATTGTACATCTTTATCATTATTGGAAGAAGAAGCACCACTGTAAAATTTGATTGGCTTAGTACCACCACCATGCACCTCCTTGACCACCATACCTTCGATCTTATTAGAATGGATCGGGGTCAGGGTCATAGTATGTACATGATGGTTAATCTCCTCGTACATTAATTTATATTCTTAATTCTTTTTATCTTCGAGAGAGATCTTTGTTGACCTCATTTTTGATGAGGTCTCTTCTTTGCTTCTCTCTTTAGTACTTAGGATCTAGCCTTAGGCTTTTCCTTTGACTAATCTTAGAGGACTAGAAATGGAACCCACCACTTAGAAATTCAAACACTTCTTAACTCCCTGCAAACCCCACAAGCTTGATTATAAACCCCTAATCACCTAGAGGGTTGAAATTAAATGTGGAGGTTTAAAGGATGAGTTCCCTATAGGACTCTTTGGCCTTAGGATCACCCCAGGTGGCTTGGTCTGGTGAGGGCTGACCTGCACATACACTACACTCTTTCACACATTCCAAGTCCTAAAACCACACTCTCACCCAACTTGACTTCCTGACTCATGTAGGTAATTCACATGGATGGTCCTTAACCCCTAAGCCCCTGGCTAAGAGGGTTAGGAACAACATAGTGAATGCCTCAAATGAGTCCTCTCATGGCTTTTGTGAGCTTAATATGGCTTCATGGCTCAACCAGAATGATTTCATTTCACTCACACTTAATCAATCTTCATTTTCCCAAAATTTCAATTTTTGACCCCCGGGGCCCTACACCCGCTAAACCTATCAAATGCCCTTGAAACTATCCAAAATTTGCAAAATTGCCTAAATTACCCAAAATTCCTCAAAATCAGTCCTAAACATTTCACACCACTCAAAGTGGTCATCCATAGCCAAATACACCAAAATTTCCAAAAACACCCCCCAATACCCTCCAAATACCCAAAATGCCATTCTTAACCAAAAAATCCATAAATTTCAAAAATTCCTAGAAAATTCCACAAAATCCCAAATATTCCCAATTTCATTTTGTTCAGCTACACTATGGGCCAATTTTGTCAATTTACCCTACTTTTACTAAAACCCCCAATTTAGCCCATTTTAAACCCAAATGAACCCAATGTCAAACCAAATCACCCCAATTGACCTCAATTTTGGTCCAATTCAATTCTAAACTTCAATTCAATATCCCCAATATCAATTTAGACCAAATCCAAGTCCAATTTGATTGACATTTGGGCCCAATTTCAATTTGAAGCTTAAGGCCCAATTTTGGCCCATGACCTAAACCTAGCTCAAACCCACCCAATTCAACTCCAATTAACCCCAAACCTTTTCTAAACCTTCCCTAACATCCCCACAAACAAAACACTAACATAATTTGCCCAAAATGTGAACCCAAGCCCTACTCAATTTCAACCCAAAACTAAAATTTCCTAAATGGGCCTACACCCAAACCAAATCCAAATAGGCCCAAATCCCAAAATTAGAGCCCAACCAAAGTTGAAAAACGCCTTGTGACACTCCTATGAACATTTCTCAACATTAAGTTTACATCAAACCCAACATTAGCCCAACCTTAGCCCAATTTAACCCAATTTGACCCACTTTGGCCCCTTTACCAAAAGTCCCAAATTAAACCCAATTCAACTCCAAATTATTCCAAACCAATTCCAAATCATTCATGACACATCCCTAAACTAAACCCAACACTTGTTTGGCCCAAGCCTTTACGAAATTTTCATCCTAAAATCCATTTTAAAATCCAAAAGCCCACTTCCCTAAACCATTTTAAAAGCCCATCTCCACTAAATTTTAAAGGCCCAAACTTCATGCTAAAGCCCATATGACATTCTTTTCATCACCCCATTAATTGATATCATGCCTTAAGTCCTAAATCAATCATCAAATAATCCTAAATTAGGCCTCATGCCAAAATCACCCATAAAATCCAAAAAATTCAAAACCTTCTTTCATGTAAATGACCAAGCTTTGTCCCAAGCCACATGGAGCCATGAGCAAGCCATTTACAAGCCATATGAAGCCATGGAAGGTTTGACATGTGACCAAGCCATTAATGGCAAAAGGAGGGCCCCCTTTCCTAATCCTTCATTAAGCCTTTTTAACCATAACCATGTCACACACTAAACCAAGTTTAGCCACCTCACCATGGATGGGGACTTCACCACTCCATGGCAGCTGACCCAACTGATCCCCTGGCCCAAAATCAGACCATGGGAAGGTGAACCAAGCCCAAATACATGGGTTGACCAAATTGAACCTAAAATGAGCCTCTCCCCATGCCATTTCAATTCACCACCTTTACACATGGCCAACTCCAATTGACTTCACAATTACCAAGCCCTGCCCTCACTGGTCAAGATGGTGACCTGACCCTGGCTGGCCAGCCACCACAGCCGCCGGAAAACCCCATGGCCAAGACCTTGGGAGGAGCCCAACATTGAAATTCCATCTTGCTGAGCTGCCCCATGCCCAATGGTTGCCATGGTTGTTCTTCCCTTGACCTAAGCAGCTGATCTAAACCATTAAACCCCCCTAGGAGGCACTCCAGCCACTCCTATTTAACACCACCTCCTCTCGGCCAAAGGAGGCATTGAAACAAACCATACAGAAACTCTGCCAAAATCATTCCAGACTCTCCCCACACCTGGAGAACTTGATCCCCACTGAAATCCCCCTGCCATTTCCTCTCGCGAGCTCGATTTCGGAGTTGAAATTCAAGCCCAAAACTAGGACACTTCACCACAGTGAGTCAATCCTCAAATTGATTGACTCTACACCTTCACCAGACCAAGAGGAGAAGTTTCCCAGTAAAAGCCCCCTCACCAGGCTAGCCATTGCTTCTAGTCTCCAAGCTTTGTGATCGGCTGTGGTCACTTTTGTACCTAGGCAATTCACCAGGCCAAGGGACTTCATCTGGAGCTTGCTTGGACCCAATCGAACGTGACACAACTCTCAGATCGAAGCTTCACTTCTCTGAGCAAAGGTATGAGCTCTCTCTTCCTCCCGAGCTTCTGGAGATTCTTCATTTAATATGAATCGATTTCAATGCATGTTTACCGTATGGATGTGTTCGTCTCTTCAAGAAAAATCCATAGAGCATAAGAACACAAAAATCCGTTGAGAATCGAGTGAGTTCTTAGGGTTTTAGTGTGGACGGTCATGGGTGCACACCAGTCGTATACGATGACCAGGAGCCGTTGGATCGCGCGTGTATCAGATGGACGGCTCGGATCGCGTCGGACCGGAAGATGTTACGTGAAAGGCGGGCCCCGGGATGGCTGACTCAGATGGCGGCGCCCAATCACAGTGCGACACGTACCCCTTCGAAGCCGCCGAGGTTGACACGGCGCCGCGTGGATAAGTAGAAAAATAGGGTTATTTTCCTATTTATTAAATACCCAGAACTTCGAAAATGCATAACTTTGTGTAGAAAAATCCTAAAATTAAAATAAAAATACCCTCTTACTCAGTGAACAGAGGAGAATAATGTGGAAAAGAAATCAAGTCATTTCATTAAGAATTTTATTTTTAATGATTTATTTACTCTCTGTGGTATTTTAATTCTCCATTTGCATAGAAAATTCACCATGGCATGAGACCATAGGGCTTTTGAAGCCTCTGATCTAGGAAACATTCCCAGAATTTTCCAAGGTCAGAGGCCATCCCTATGAGAAGTTATTGATTTTCCAAGTTCATGTTACTATTTTGAGTACTTTAATTCCAATAATTAGCATGTTGAGAAATAAATTCTAGGAAAATTTGGTAATGTTTCTTATGACCAGAGGAACTTAAGAAAAATAGGTTTTGAGTTAATTCACTTGGAACAACCCTAATTGGCCTAAATACCCAAAATTGAACTTTAATTAATTAGGGTTAACCACACATTAAATTAACTTGAAAAAAATTCTCCACTGATCTTTAGGATCAGAGGAACATCACATAAAATTTGAAGTCAATTGTACTTGATTAACCCCACCAAATGGGTTGATTAAGCCTCTTAAGCAAAATGGATAAAATTAAACTTTGAAAATTCATAACTCAAAAAATACTTTTCAAAAATTCACAAAAATGGTTTTGGAGCTTCTCTGATATCAGAGGAACTTAGGAAAATTAAAATTGTAATTTTCTAAAAAAGTTGATTTTTATCATTATTTTAATATTTTTAATAATTAAAAAATAATAAAAATCATAAAAATATTAAAAATCATCAAAATGTCACATTTTGAATTCTAATCACTTAGGAACAAACCAAATATTTTTTTTAAGTCCCTAGGATAAGATATTGAATTTTAAAAGCTTAATGTAATTTTTAATATTAAAAAATGTATTTTCCAACCTTTTCACTAAAATAATTCTAACAAATCAAAGAGAAATCAGAAAAATATAAAATTTGTTTCCCTGGACTCCTTGAAGTCAGAGAGATTTAAGAAAAATATAAAATCCATTATTCAACTTTAATTTTATTTTAAAATTAATTAATACTTCAAAAATCAAAATAATTCTAATAAATAAAATATAATTCAAAAAATCACCAAAATTGGTCCAAATGGTCCTCTCATCATTAGAAACATCCTATAATTTTCTTAAGGATAGAAACATTTCTTTGGTCATGTAATTGAATTTTCCTTGAAAACCCCTATTTTCCATTAAAAATAATTACATAAATAAATTAAATACAGAAAAATCACATTTTCTCCTCTAATGTCTTAATTGACATGTGAGTGAGGTTACATAAAAATTTTAAGTTCATTTGAGCTTAATTTAGTGAGTTATAGAATTATTAAGCTTGAAGGGCAAAAGGGTAATTAAAAATTTCAACCCTTAATTAAAATTTTAGGATTAATCAAAAAGGGAAGGGTAAAATATTTGATTTTAAACTGATTTTGGACGATTGAAACTTAAATGATTGAGGGTAGAAACCTACTAACCATTTCAAATATAATTAAAATAAAACTTTAATTAATTAATTAATTGAAATTTTGGAAGAATAATAGAAATTGGAATTATTAAAGTAGGGATATTATTAAGAGGATATTTATTCTTTAATTTAAAAAATCCCTAAATAAATCACTTCAATAATACTTAATTCTTAATTAAAAAAAATAAAGTAATAATCCAAATTAAAATTAAACTAAAATTAAATTAAATTAAATTAAATTAAATTAAAATTAAATTAAATTAAATTATTAAATTAAATTAAAATCAAATCAAATTAAATTAAAATTAAATTAAATTATATTATATTATATTATATTAAATTAAAAATTAAATTAAATTAAATTAAAATCAAATCAAATTAAATTAAAATTAAATTAAATTGAATTAAATTAAATCAAAATCATTTAACAACAAACCTAAATTAAATCATTAAGAATTAAATCTAAAATAATTTGAACACTATTCCAAACTTAAAATTATTAAAACGTCATAATTAAATCAAAATATTTAAATCATTAACTCAAACTTTAAATTAAAAATGATTAGAATTTTTCAACAAACCAACTTGCCCTGAAAGCTTTTATTATTATAACTCTTAAATGAGTTATCAAGTGAAGTGTTACTTCACTTATAGGATATTCAAATGTCCTAGTTCACTGAGTGAGAGAACGAAACTTAAAGTCCTGGATGATTAATTCACTAGTATAATTAAATTCTGTTGGACTTAAAACAATCCTAGAGGTATTAAAAAGATGTTTAAGACTCATCTTAAGCACTTCCTCAATATGATGGGATGTTTATAAGAACAATTGAACTTAATTGTTCTTTGGTGAAGAAAATCATCCTTAAACCAAAACACAAGAACCTAGACGTCATAGGAGATGACTAGCTATAGGATTAGGACTTTGATAGACAACCAAAACGTATCCCTTAGCTTTACCTAGGTACTTGTTGAAACATTTAAATGTCTTAACATGTGTTTTAAGTGCAGCTTGAGATGACGGGAAGACCCTCCAGGTACGCTTTTATTTTATTGCAATTTACTTACATGCACTGTACTTTACTTTTCTTGCATGATAAACAACTCGTTGCATGAAAACCAAAACCTTTAAGATAGTCCCCGAACTGAAACCAAAACTAAATTAAAAGTCATTACAAGATAAAAAATCACCGCCACAACATTTCAAAATATAAAACAACTCAAAATTTAATCACAAACAGAATAATAAAACTACAACTTTAACTAAATTAAAACGTCTCGTTGAATGATCGGGAATACCCCGGATGATGTAACCCACGTGTTGCTAATGGGATTTCCCATGGTCTAAATGAAAGTGTGGAACTCATTCAGTTGAGTTTAGCAAATTCATCTGGACTAAGTGCATTCAATGAAAATAACGGTGCCGGGATGACGAAACCGTGGGATCTTAATCGGTTATGTTTAAACAACTTTAAGATTTGTTTTAATTAAAATATTAAAAACACTTGGATTTTAAGATTTTATCTAAACCAAAATACTTCTCTCATCTCCTGATTTATGACTTCTAAAACTAAACATCTGCAACAACAAGGAGCTTGGAGCATAGTGGGCAGCACGACCATCGTCATCAGCAAAACCTGAGTCTACTTCAGCAAAACCTTTCCTAGTTTTAAACAACCTAGCCATAGGATTTCGAGGTAGTTTGCTTAGTGCAACATAGATCCTCAACCCTTTTGTTAGGCATTTGCACAATCATGTTATGCAAATTAAGCCCTAACCGGTCTTAGGACTCCGAGGTAGTCGTTTGGTACGACAAACCCTCACATCTTCAAGGCTATTTGTATGATCATGACATGCAAATATAAGTCCTAATTAATTAAAATTAGCATGATGGAAACATTGAATAATTCTTTCAAATTGAAGCCAAACAATAGGATAGTTTGGGAAGTTGCCAAGATTTTTTTTCTTGGATCCTCAGCTTCTCCTACTTCTCTTCTATTGGATTCCCAAAATAAACTGTTCCGAATTTGAGCTAATCCATATTGAAATTTCCAAAACTCAATCCTTTGAAAACTTTAAACTTTGAAATTCTTGAAAGCAAAACCACTGATCATTATCGAGAGTTTTCTTAAATGATTCCCGTCATTTAAGATGTAATTAACTATAGGGGCTTGCCCTTATAGGGAACTTTAAGAACCCGAGTAATATAAACCTCGTTTAATTCCTTTATATTAAATAGGGGAACTTGTCGGCTTATAAAATTGGTTCGTAGACCAAACGGATGTCACAAATCGTTTAGTTTATTTATTCGAGCCCCATCATTAAGCAGTGTGTCTATTCTTCGGAATAAATACACGGTTTGTGGTGCGGTGCTCGTTTATATAAACTATTCGGGATGTGAGATTGGTTTTGATTTCATATCTTAAAATCTTCAAATTTAAAACTATTTTCAAAATCAAATGCTACTTTCTAAACTATATATATATATTTAAATTAAATTTAAAATCTAAAATTCGCCGACAATTTCTGTAGACGACCCCTTTTCAAAACGAAACCTAAAAATATGCCGACAACTTCTGGCGACTCCGCTGGGGACTAGTTCCTCTCTCCATTTTAATCAGATGGTTTTGCTTTCATAAATCGGTAGTGAGTCCATGCCCCTTTGTGGACCAAACTACCATTCTTCCGTTGGGATACACCGTTCATTTCTGTCTTGAACGAGTATAGCCAACTCCTCTCGGATTTAGGAGCCACTGTTTAGACACCCCTAAACGGAGAGGTTTCGAGATCCTTTTACCTCTTTTCTGAGGTGGGGTGGACCCCCAATAGGTGTTAGCTTAGGAGCGGTCCTTCGAGTTGAGAAGTCTTGCATAAGACTTTCTCTTCCTTTCCAATTCTAAATCAGGCCCTTTACCTTTTCTATAACCTTTTCTATAACATTTTTCCTTCAATCGCTTTGTTTCTAACAAACGAACTTCCTAATAAACAACCTCTTTTATAAATCACAAATACACTAAGATAAACGAAAATGTGTCCGGACTCTTTCTTTTTCGTCCTAAACTTTACAATGAAAAGAAGCATAATTCGGGACTGACATTCGAATGCGCCTACGAGAAAATGAGCGCCCAAAGCTAATCTTCTCCTTCACCAATGGAAAGGACTTTGGCGTTTACAAGGATGAGCTGCCCAACAATGGAATCATCCATTTCGGACAAGGATTTGGCAACACAGATATCAAATTTGCTGATGTCACTCTCTTCACACTAATGGACAAAGTGTTAGAAACTGAGGAGCCCGTGATTGAGTTCAACCTGAAGTCGGCTCAAGAATTCCCTCTCCTACAAAGGGTTCCAGCTGAAAGGAGTACCACTGTTATTAGGAGGACTGTTGTCTCTACCCCCACCGGTCTAGTCATCTCAGCACCTACCCCGACACGCAAGGCGAAGGGGAAGGAGATCCAAGTCTGTGATGAGCCTGCCACCGTGGAGGGTGCAGACTTTGCTACAATATCATCTATTTTTTAGATTGGGTCCAGTTCAAGAGTTGCACCCTTAACTCAGACTCAAAGGAGAAATAGAAGCAGGAAGATCGCCAAGAAAGCTAGAGCTGCTGAAGTTGCTTTTCTAGAAGAAATTCCTAAAGAAAGAGAAGAACTGCTGAGTATATACCTGCGTTGGAAGGGAGCGAGTTTCACCCCTCTCTGCCGCATCAGATGAAGAGGATGTTCGTAAGATCGCCACTATATTACCCCGACCTGCATACTACAACAATTACAAGAGGAAAAGGGATAAGACTATGCCATTGGCTCGGCTGCAAGCTGTTATAGAAAGATTGGCAAAGAAAGAAAGATGCCCTGTATCATAAATCTTAAGAAGGATAGGACGAGTGCCAGCCAAATCCCGCCTCGGACCGCGAATAGAGCCTGTTGCTGCCACAGAGAAACCAAAGAAGAAGATAAAAGCCAATCCACCAGTTGTTGTATCGGGTCTACAAACTAGGGAGGATACCACCTTCCATCATATAGCCGACAGACCATCCGGTCCTAGGCTTCTGGCTGCAAGAAGGATGGTGTGGCTACCTACTACCGGTCAGCTAAGACTAAAACAATGTCCTGAGAAGAAAAGTCTCGCCAGGAAACTTGAATCAGAAGAAAGTGCTACTGCAATAAAGGGGACTCCCAGGAAGGAAGTTCAACAACCGTCACGAGACAAGCTGCGAGACCGTGCGGAAAGGGCCACTAGAGGATGCCATGGACAAGTTAAGGACCGACATCTGACGGTTAGCAAAGGAAAGAGAAGAAGAATTAGGAGATGAAATTGACTCATCAAAGTTCATGGATGAGGAGTATGCCGAGATTAACATGGTTGAGACACGAGCATCATCAGCTTCACAAGGTGCTCCGGTAGCCGCATAAAGAGATGAACCGGAAGTGTTTAGAGCACAACTTCGGGAAAGAGTTGATACGATTTCCCAGATGGCAAAGAGGATGGAAGAGATGGCTGCTGCCTTAGCCACTCTCCAAAGTCAGGCCCAGCCTCAGAAAGAGACACCCCCAGAGATTATACATATTGCAGATGAAGGAAAGGAGATCACATCCGTCAACGGAGACGAACTACCAAAGAAGGATTCTACACAGAGCATGATCCCCGAAAAGGATATTAAAAACATGGTAGAACGGCGAGTGCGAGAAGCCTTAGCACAATCCGATAGTGGAGCATCTATTCGGACGGGTAGACCTTACCCCGAAGAGTTCGATGCGATCCGATACCCGAAAGGCTTCGTACCACCTCTGTTTAAGACTTTTGATGGAACAGAAACCCTCGGCGACATGTTGCACATTTTCGTGCTAGTTGCTGCAATGCCGGTGGGAGTGACGCTTTACTCTTCCGACAGTTCGTCAGCAGCTTATCAGGGATTGCCTTCGACTGGTACGCAGGATTGTCGAACGGTTCAGTAAAGACCTTTTCCGAACTAGAAAATCTCTTCGTGAAAAGATTTGTCGGGGCTCAGCACCACATCACTATCGGTGATCTAGTGGTGGAGCAGCAAAAGCCGAACGAGACTTTAGTGGATTATATACTTCGATGGAGAAACTTAAGCATGAAGTGTGAACCACGGCTTCGAGAACAACATGCGATCGGTATCCTGCTTAAAAGTATTCATGGCCCGATAGCACTTCTCCTTAAAGGATTTACAATCAAGACTTTCGAGAAGTTGCTTAGCAAGGCCGGGAGCTTGCAAGAAGAGGCAAAACAGTTAAGTTTCGCGGATAAGAACGATAAGCAGAAGCCTGTGAAACATTCGAAAAGAAATCTGGAATCGTCGCGGCAGTAGATAAGGGCAAGCAGCCGGTTCGGATACGATCGGAGAGGCCACGGCCTAGTTATCGACCACCACGACGGACTTATCGGCAACCTCGGCGGGATTATCGGCAACCTCGTCCTAGTTATCGGTCGCATCGGCATTATGAACAACCACCTCGTTCATTACGTACTTTAAGAGAACTTCTAAACAAAGAATACCCATTCAAAGCGAAGCGATAGCGAAGATGTTCCGCGACTTAATGAAGACACCTGGATTTTCGGTGCCAGAGCCCAGAAGCCGAGAGGAAGTCGATAAGAAAGATCATCCGAACTATTGCCCTTACCACCGGATGCTTGGACACAAGATAGAGGATTGCATCACTTTCGAGAGTTGGCTTGATGACGATCTGCGAAAAGGGAACATAACGATCCCGAAAGGAATACATGAAGGAACCCCAGAAGGGAGGTTCCGTCAATGTTATTTCAACGGATCCCATTGTTTTGATAGACCCTTACACGACTGATGATGGATAGAGTACTGTCTGGACAAAGTCATCGAAGAAATTTTAGATCACATCCAGGCAGCTTCGGTACGCGCTTCAACTCAGAGTTTGAAACTGTCGAGCCGGCACTATCACTTGCGATTGAAGAACCGCCCCAGAAGGAGGAGAAGATCGTGGAAGAAAAGAAGACCAAGGCTCCAAAGGGTAGACTAGGGGCTGCTTATCCTAGGATGGTTGTTTTCGATTCGGGGGAGAAATCCCTCGAACTCCTGACTCTGTATGATTATTTGCTCACCCCGGCGGGATCTTATAATGATAAGGGTTATGGCGTTGGCTACGTTTTGACTGTCTCTAACGATCACGTAACTAACGACAACTGGCTTAATCTGGATCTCGATTCCAGTACAAATAACGATTCTCAAATCATACACAATCTCGACGACCACGAGGAAGAAGATGTTCACAAAGGAGGCTACGAAAGCTCGACAAGCAACGAGTCCATTTATGAATTCCGAGGAGCTCTGATCACGATAGAATTAGAACCATCAGACACTGAAGCAACTTCAGAAGAGCCGGTGGTTCCAATTCAAGAGGATACACCGGCAGATTCAACACGGAATTCAGAAGAGATAAGTGAAGTAAATTTAAGAAGTGGAAAAATTTTACCTCCGAGAATGGGTCCGAAGGATAAAGGAAAGCAGGTGGTTGCTCAAGAAAAACCAACCCCGGCAGAGGAATTGCCTATTCGGGAAGAAACCGAGGAACATGGTAGTAAAGTGGACTACAACGTGCTAGCCCATCTTAGGAAGCTACCAGCCAAACTAAGCATATATGATGCTACGATCTGTCGAAAGGAGATGAGGAAACTCGATCGAGGCTTTACTTGATCCGGAAATTTGTTTAGCTCAAATGGCCGGTAATTCCTTTGACGAGGTTTGCTCGTTAAAAGAACGACGAGGTGTTACCTTCACGGACAATGATCTATTGCGGGAACGGTCGATCACTGGCCGACCATTATACATTTCGATCATCTATTGGAAAGTTTACGTTCTCCGAGTGTTGGTTGATCCTGGAGCATCAATCAACATAATGAATCTTCGAACGCTAGCATATTTGGAAATTGATGCTCGTGAGCTTGAAGCGAACAAGATGTTATTAAGAGGCTTCGATCGAAAAGGAGAAAGAGCTCTTGGATCGATAACACTACTAATGAAGACCGGTGATTTAGCAAAGATAACCACAAAATTCCACATAATTGATTCTGAGACATAGTTCAACGCTCTACTGGGTCGGCCCTGGATCCATGAAAACCGGATGGCACCGTCATCTCTGCTCCTGTGCATAAAGTATTATGAAGGAGGGGAACAGTGCATCAAAGGTGACTTACAACCATTCTCCGTACACGAGATTGGAATTCATGAAGATGCGGCTTACTACGCGCCCCCGAAGAAAACAATATTTTCTAGAAATACCATACCAAATGAAATAAAAGAAATTCGAGACGATGAAGAACCTGAAGTTCTAGTCCAACAGTTACTCACCACTCCCTTACGGCGAGATGGTGAAGATTTCTCCAGAACTCGCATCCGAGGTCGAGGCCGGGGATGAGGACGTGGAAAAATATGGAACGGTTGGACAGAAGAAACCGGTCATCGATGTTGATTGGGAGAACACCTCCGAAGAAGAAGAAGAAATCAAGAAAGAAGCAGCAACAATAAATCAGAAGAAACCACAGTTCAAGATCTCTCTCGAAGATGAAAAGAATGAAGAATATAAATCAATGTACGAGAAGATTAACTATCATGTACATACTATGACCACGACCCCGATCCATTCTAATAAGATCGAGGGTATGGTGGTCGAAGAAGTGCATGGTGGTAGTAAGCCAATCAAGTTTTACCGTGGTGCTTCTTCTTCCAGTAATGAAAAAGATGTACAATTTGAAGATATTACTTCTTCCGAATTAATGGAATTACCTTTTGAGTGGTACTCTCCCTGTGTTCAAAATTTGATTCAGCGTGGTGTCTTACCTCGACAATGGACAAAAGGCCGATCACAACACTTAAAAAATTATGGAATAATGCCGGTCGGCCTCCCAATTCAAAACATGGTCTCGGATTAGGCACAGTAGGATCAGTTGACGACACGGGATTTTGCTTGGTTGTCACTTGCGAACCTAATAAAGAGTGCTTAGAAGCTTCAGAAGATCCCGAAGATCTACCAATCGGAAATGCCCCACCAGAATTCAAAGAAGAAATCAAATCTACAATAGACGAGTTAATGGAAGTTAACTTAGGTGCGGCGAAGAGCCTAGGCCAACCTTTGTTAGCTCCTTACTCGATAAAAAAGACTTCGAAGACATAATCAAGCTACCAATGGAATTCGAGGACTCGTTTTGCTTGGAGTTACGATGAAATGCCGGGACTAGCTCCGAAGTCGCAGTTCACAAGTTAGGAGTAGATCCTACCATTCCGATCGAGACAAGCTCCCCGAAGAACGCGTCTAGAAATTGAACAACAAGTAATAGCCGAAGTTAAGAAGCTAATAGACGCTAAGTTTGTCCGTGAAGAATAATATCCAACTTGGTTAGCCAACGTGGTACCAGTCAGAAAGAAGAATGGTCAGATCAGAATCTGCGTAGACTTCAGAGATTTAAACAAAGCATGTCCAAAGAACGAATTTCCACTACCAATCCCAGAACTGATGATCGACATTGCTTCAACACATGAAATATTTTCATTCACGGATGGATCATCAGGATACAACCAAATAAAGATGTCATCGGGAGATGAAAAGCTCACAGCCTTTAGAACGCCAATCGGAATATACTGCTACACAGTAATGCCATTCGGACTAAAGAATGCAGGAGCAACATACCAAAGAGCGATGATGAAGATTTTTGATGATCTCATTCACAACCAAGTTGAGTGCAACATGGATGATGTGGTCATCAAAAGCAAACTGAAAGAAGATCACCTGTATGATTTGAGAATTATTTTCGAACGACTAAGACAATACAACCTGAAGATGAATCCCTTAAAATGCGCCTTCGGCGTCACCTCCGGGAAATTCTTAGGATTTGTTGTCCGACATCGCGGGATTGAAATTGATCCGAAAAAGATTAAAGCTATCTTAGAAATGCCACCTCCTTAAACCTTGAAACAGCTACGATCCTTTCAAGGAAAGTTGGCATATCTTCGACGCTTTATCTCGAATTTGTCGGGAAGGTGTCAGCCTTTTACTTGCTTTGGTTAAGAAGGATGCCAAGTTTACTTGGGACTCCAAATGTCAACATGTCTTCGATGACATCAAACAATACTTAATGACACCTCTGTCTTAGCGGCCCCGATCTCGGGTAGACCAGTTCATACTTTATACCGTGGGTTTAGACGACTCCCTTGGAGCCACGTTAGCCTAGGGTCAATGATGAGGGAAAAGAAAATGCTCTCTACTACTTAAGCCGTCGTCTAATCCCGACGGAAGTAAAGTATCCTACTATTGAGAAGCACTGCTTGGCCCTGATCTTCGCCTCACAGAAGCTCAGGCATTACATGCTTTCTTATAAGGTCAACCTTATTTCGAGAGTTAATCCGTTGCAATATTTGATGACCCGACCCACACTTTCTGGCAGACTTGCCAGGTGGTCAATGATGCTATTGCAATTTGACATAACTTTTGTTCCTCTTCGCGCCGTAAAGGGACAAGTTCTAGGCGACTTCCTTGCAGCACACCCTTCTCGGCGGATTCGCCTCTCGATGACGACTTACCTGATGAGCAGATAATGAATCTAGAAGATCCTGATGATCAACATTGGGAACTATACTTCGACGGTGCGTCCTCAGTACAGAAAGAAAAAGAATTGCAAACGATAGAGCCCGGTAAGGCAGGAATCGGACTAATCTTTATAACACCGGAGCGGGGGATGTTAAGATACTCCTACCACTTAACAGAGCCGTGCACAAACAACGAGGCAGAATACGAAGCCCTCATAACGGGACTAGAACTAACCATTCAAATGGGAATAACGGAGATCAACATCTACGGAGATTCTCGATTGATCATTCAACGAGTCGCCGGACAATACAGAATTTTAAAGCCAAGACTCGAGCAGTACTTTCAGTATGCCATGAAACTGTTGGAACAAATTCCAAATGTAACAATCTACAAGATCCCCAGAAAAGAAAATGCTCTTGCAGATGCGTTAGCTCGCCTTGCAAAGGAATTTGCCTGCTTGCAAGATGAGTCAGTTGAAGTGTCGGTTCGAGGACGACGGGTCACTATCACGGCTCGACATGAATACGATACACAAATCGACGGAAAAAACGAAGAAACAATTGCAGCGGTGACGGAAAATGCGGAAGATTGGCAACGGCCGCTAATAGATTACTCCGCGAACGGGAAGCCTGCCGGACGATAAGTCATTAGCTCATCGAATCGAAAAGAACTACGTCTTACCCATTAATAAACAATACATTATACAGAAGGTTTTTTGATCAGATGTGGCTAAGATGCCTGAGCGGGTCCGAGGCTCGTGAAATCGTTAAAGAAGTACATTCAGGACTTTGTGGCGCTCATCAGTCGGGTCCGAAAATGAAAATGAAGATTAAAAGACTAGGGTACTACTGGCCCTCGATGATGACCGATTGTATGAAAGTTGCCAAAAGTTGTCACCAGTGCCAAGTACACGGAGTGGTTCTACATCAACCTCCAAATGTGCTACATCCGACAATTGCGTCGTGGTCATTTGAATGTTGGGGCACAGATATAGTGGGTTCGATAGAACCACCTTCTTCAAGAGGACATCGCTTCATTCTTGCGATTACTGGACTACTTTTCTAAATGGGCGAAGCGGTTCCACTCGGAGAAGTAAAGGCACATCACGTGCTACGGTTTTCAAAAATCGAGTTGTCTACCGTTTTGGGGTACCGCGCAGAATCATTTCAGATAATGGGTCAGCATTCAAAAGTACAAAGATCAACAATTTTGTCAGAAGACATGGGATTGATTGGCGATACTCAACAATCTACTATCCAAGAGCAAACGGCTTGGCCGAGGCTTTTAATAAAACTCTCGTTCAAATTCTAAAGAAAACTTTGGATGACAACAAGAGAAATTGGCACGAGAAGTTGTTAGAAGCCTTATGGGCCTACAGGATGACTTTTAGGACTCCTACTCAGTCTACGGCTTACGCTTTAGTGTACGGATCCGAGGCGGTCTTACCCTTGGAAGTCCGGCTTCCATCACTCGGAATTGCGGTTGCAAATAAAATTACTACGAGAAGAAAATGCCAAATTACGGCGGAAGAGCTGGAAGGCTTGGAAGGGAAAAGACTTGCGGCAGCGGCAAAATTTGGAACTGTACCGAAGCTAAGATGATCTAGGCCCATGATAAACTGGTCCGCCCAAGAACTTTCAAAGTTGGTGACTTAGTTCTTCTTCTCAGAAGACCTATTCTTGTACATCGCAAGATAGGAGGTAAATTTGAACCAACATGGGAAGGGCCATTTATGGTCGAGGCAGTCTACTCAGGAGGCTCCTACCAACTTGTGAATTGCCAAGGAGAACGACAAATGCTTCCAATTAATGGACGGTATTTAAAGAAGTTTTACGCAACCTGATGTTTCGAAGGCTGGCCTCAAAAATAGAATCTTATCCCTAGAAACACGGGTGAAGTAATCACTTTGTGACTGGGTCCGAACCCAAAACAAAATAAAATGGATGATAAAAAAATAATAATCTCATCAACGAAAATGTTAAAAAAAGAAAACATGGGAAATCGTAATAATAAAATGTCAATCTTTCCTTTTAAATCCATTCATTCCTGATATCTTCTCATCTCTTCCTACTTCCTTTAAATTAAAATAAGTGAATAAGAATCTTCAGTGATAAATATTTTCTTAATGTTCTTGTTCTTAGTACAACCCCTGATCCTTTCCTTGTCTTTTTCGCAGGGAAATGTTGAACGGGAGGTTGGTCCTAAACTTTAGAAATGGCGTGAGTCTCGCACTCGATGAAAAGAGGGTGAAGGATGGAGCGATGATAGAAATTGATTCGACTTCACACCGGCCCGGCCTACGGTACGGAGAAAATGATTGGGTCTCGGTTGACGAGAAGAGCTTCACGACCGGACGGTGATGAAGATGGGTGGCCCGAGCCACCAATCCGGCAACAAGAAGAGAAGGACAAACATTGAGGAAAGCAAGAAAATCAAGTCGGTAGTTGCCGCGGCGAGAGGGCGGGCTCGTCGGCGCCGCACCCGCGAGAAGTTCGAGGGGTAAGGAGAGCCACTCTCCTACTGCCCGGAGAAGGAATAAGAATCGCCGTATCCGCAAGATGTTGACTAAACTAGCGGCGGATCAACACGAAGAGATAGCCGCTTTTGCCGGCACACACATTTCAAGATACCGGTTCGTCGGGAACCGAGAAGAAGAAAGTCAACGCTAAGAAAATCGGAACAAATCGAAGAAGTGTCAAGAAGAACGAAATAGAGCCGAGTGCCTCGACGCCGGACGAGAGAGACCGGATGCGAAGAACCTTGTTGCGGAAGCGACCCGGATGATGTCCCGACGGAGACAATCCCCAGGAGCCAAGGTATGCGGGAGAACGTGACGGGACTGAGCCATACATCACGCGATACGTTACTAGGCCTCGTCACTTGCAGATCATCCCAGAATATGAATTAGAAAGAATGCAAAATGTTGAGAAGAAGACTTTCGAATACTTCGAAAGAATTAAAGGCAAAAGAATCAACATTTTGGAAGGTCTCGAGTTACACACAGATGTATTCTCAGAGTACGAGCGAGCGGCATATTGTGGATCGCATCTTAGAGCTTCGAGAAGATGGGTCGAGCGAGCCGTGCGAGGGAAAAGACTTATTCGGAACCCCGAGAGATGGATGCCGGGGAAAGGAAGAGTCACGATACAATGCGGATGTTGCTATAACTTCGCGGGGTACAAAAGGAAATCCACCGGGGATACTACGTCACGGTGAGGTGGATCCGATGCCGAGGATAATTAAAAGAATGGTGAAAAGAATGGTAACGTGGGGGGTACTGCCAGCAGACTGCATACCCAACAGTTGCATCATCAACATTTACCAGAAAGTCGACTGCATACCTCCACACATAGACCACCATGACTTTGTCAGACCTTTCTGCACGGTTTCATTCGTCGACCAATGCAATATCATGTTCGGATGCGACCTCCGGATAGCGAGGCCTAGAGTAAGTTCCGAGGGCCGGTGTAGATACCACTTCCGGTAGGTTCCGTCATGATATTAAAAGGAAATGGAGCAGACGTCGCAAAACATTGTATATCGGGAGTGCCAGTGGAGCGGATCTCCGTTACTTTTAGAATGATGGACGATAGAAAGGCACCTTACCACTTCCGGCCGGATCCGGAGTGGAGAATCTTCGGCCTACGAGTCTGTGAGTTACATGGGAAATAGCACACCTCCAATGCACATCCATGCGGCATTCCTGCCAAGGGTGGCTTGGAAGGTGATGTTATTACCCATGTTTCTTACTATTCAGACATGGATTTTGACAGACGCTTTTGGATACAACAACAAGGAATTCACACAGTCCGTTTTGGATTTACATGGATTGTATGAGACATGAAATTTCTGAGAAAAATGTCATCATGATTAGATCAAGTTGTATGATGTACTTTCAGCAAGTTGGAATGAAAATGACTACGTCATATTTTGCCTTCACCTCTTTTTGTGCAAATTGGTCAGGAAACGCCATTAGAGTTAAATGAACTTTGAACGAAGAACAGAAGAGAAAAGAAAATAAACGAGAACTTTCCTTAAAAATCTAAATAGTAAAATGAACTTCAAATTCACATGAACACTAAATGAACAACAAAAATGAAATCAGATCGCTAAAGGACAAATGAAATGAACCTAAATCTCAAATTGAATTCCAGTCTAAATCCATCTTTTCAAACCCTCCAATTCTTCTTCAAATCAAGATTTACTTCAGACCTCCTTTGAAACCCTTTCTCGGGATGATTTCAAAACCACGAGAAATTTTCGATTTGGTTCTGATGACATGGATTCATACCCTTCGCCAAATAATCAAACTTTGATTGATTCTCGTGGGATGTGGGACACTTTCACATCTCATTTCAATCTCCCGCTAAATTCAAATCTCCACAGTACATTTCAATTCAAATTTTCCAGATCGGTACCTACATTCCAGTTCTCATTTCGAGATCGATACCTACATTTCGATTCTCATCCGAATTGATACCTACATTTCAATTCAAAATTTCCAGGCAAGTACCTACATTCCAGTTCTCATTTCGAGATCGATACCTACATTTCGATTCTCATCCGAATTGATAGCTACATTTCAATTCAAAATTTCGAGATTGGTACCTACATTCCAGTTCTCATTTCGAGATCGATACCTACATTTTGATTCTCATCTGAATTGATACCTACATTTCAATTCAAAATTTCCGAGACTGGTACCTACATTCCAGTTCTTATTTTGAGATCGATACCTACATTTTGATTCTCATCTGAATTGATAACTACATTTCAGTTCAAAATTTTCGGGACTGGTACCTACATTCCAGTTCTCATTTCGAGATCGATACCTACATTTCGATTCTCATCTGAATTGATACCTACATTTCAGTTCAAATTTTTCGAGACTGGTACCTACATTCCAGTTCTCATTTCGAGATCGATACCTACATTTCGATTCTCATCTGAATTGATACCTACATTTCAATTCAAAAATTCCGAGACTGGTACCTAAATTCCAGTTCTCATTTCGAGATCGATACCTACATTTCGATTCTCATCTGAATTGATACCTAAATTTCAATTCTAAATTCCATCTCTCATTTCGAGATCGATACCTACATTTTGATTCTCATCTGAATTGATACTTAAATTTCAATTCTAAATTCCGACTCTCATTCGAGATAGATACCTAAATTTTGATTCTCTTTCAGGTTTGATACTTAAATTTCAAATCTCACTCTCTCGAGATCAGTACCTAAATTTTGATTCTCATCCTTTTTTTTCATCGATACTTAAACTCTGATTCTCACTCCAAGGCTGGTACTTAAATTCTAGTTCTCTTCGCAATCCCGAGGTTGAAACCTAGGTTTCAATTCTCATTTCAAATCCAAATTTCAAATTCAAAATTTCCTTAAATCGAATTTAAATTAAACTTCAATCGAAATTGAAACACAGAACAAATCAAAATCTAAACTCACACATTGAAACTTGAAATTTAAAAGTAAAATAAAATCTAAATTGAATTCCCCAGATCTTATGATTTGGATTTCACCTCCTTTTCCATTCCCCAGCAAGAGTTCAGGAATCTCCAGCCTTGGAAATATACCTGATAGTCCCCAGCGAAAATTCATCTACTTCGTCCTAAGTTTGTCACTTGGACATCTGTGTTGGTTTTGTTGATCTCTTCGGTCAACGCCAATACGCGCGGTATGCTTGGTTAGCACACCACACCTATTGGGGGTCCATTTGTTGACCTCATTTTTGATGAGGTCTCTTCTTTTGCTTCTCTCTTTAGTACTTAGGATCTAGCCTTAGGTTTTTCCTTTGACTAATCTTAGAAGACTAGAAATGGAACCCACCACTTAGAAATTCAAACACTTCTTAACTCCCTGCAAACCCCACAAGCTTGATTATAAACCCCTAATCACCTAGAGGGTTGAAATCGAATGTGGAGGTTTAAAGGATGAGTTCCATATAGGACTCTTTGGCCTTAGGATCACCCTAGGTGGCTTGGTGCAGTGAGGGCTGACCTGCACATACACTACACTCTCACACACATTCCAAGTCCTAAAACCACACTCTCACCCAACTTGACTTCCTGACTCATGTAGGTAATTCACATGGATGGTCCTTAACCCCTAAGCCCCTAGCTAAGAGGGTTAGGAACAACATAGTGAATGTCTCAAATGAGTCCTCTCATAGCTTTTGTGAGCTTAATATGGCTTCATGGCTCAACCAGAATGATTTCATTTCACTCACACTTAATGAATCTTCATTTTCCCAAAATTTCAATTTTTGACCCCCGGGGCTCTACATCCGCTAAACCTACCAAATGCCCTTGAAACTATCCAAAATTTGCAAAATTGCCTAAATTACCCAAAATTCCTCAAAATCAGTCCTAAATATTTCCCACCACTCAAAGTGATCATCCAAATACACCAAAATTTCCAAAAACACCCCCCAATACCCTCCAAATACCCAAAATGCCCTTCTTAACCAAAAAATCCATAAATTCCAAAAATTCCCAGAAAATTCCAGAAAATCCCAAATATTCCTAATTTCATTTTGTTCAGCTACACTATGGGCCAATTTTCTCAATTTACCCTACTTTTACCAAAACCCCCAATTTAGCTCATTTTAAACCCAAATGAACCCAATGTCAAACCAAATCACCCCAATTGACCTCAATTTTGGTCCAATTCAATTCTAAACTTCAATTCAATATCCTCAATATCAATTTAGACCAAATCCAAGTCCAATTTGATTGACATTTGAGCCCAATTTCAATTTGAAGCTTAAGGCCCAATTTTGGCCCATGACCTAAACCTAGCTCAAACCCACCAAATTCAACTCCAATTAACCCCAAACCTTTTCTAAACCTTCCCTAACATCCCCACAAACAAAACACTAACATAATTTGCCCAAAATTTGGACCCAAGCCCTACTCAATTTCAACCCAAAACCAAAATATCTTAAATGGGTCTACACCCAAACCAAATCCAAATAGGCCCAAATCCCAAAATTAGAGCCCAACCAAAGTTGAAAAACTCTTTGTGACACTCCTATGAACATTTCTCAACATTAATTTTACATCAAACCCAACATTAGCCCAACCTTAGCCCAAGTTAACCCAATTTGACCCACTTTGGCCCCTTTACCAAAAGTCTCAAATTAAACCCAATTCAACTCCAAATTATTCCAAACGAATTTCAAATCATTCATGACACATCCCTAAACTAAACCCAACACTTGTTTGGCCCAAGCCTTTACCAAACTTTCATCCTAAAATCCATTTTAACATCCAAAAAGCCCACTTCCCTAAATCATTTTAAAAGCCCATCTCCACTAAATTTTAAAGGCCCAAACTTCATGCTAAAGCCCATATGACATTCTTTTCATCACCCCATTAATTGATATCATCCCTTAAGTCCTAAATCGATCATCGAAATAATACTAAATTAGGCCTCATGCCAAAATCACCCATAAAATCCCAAAAATTCAAAACCTTCTTTCATGTAAATGACCGAAGCTTTGTCCCGAAGCCACATGGAGCCATGAGCGAAGCCATTTACAAGCCATATGAAGCCATGGAAGGTTTGACATGTGACCAAGCCATTAATGGCAAAAGGAGGGCCCCTTTCCTAATCCTTCATTAAGCCTTTTTAACCATAACCATGTCACACACTAAACCAAGTTTAGTCACCTCACCATGGATGGGGACTTCACCACTCCATGGCAGCTGACCCAACCGATCCTCCTGGCCCAAAATCACACCATGGGAAGGTGAACCAAGCCCAAATACATGGGTTGACCAAATTGAACCTAAAATGAGCCTCTCCCCATGCCATTTCAATTCACCACCTTTACACATGGCCAACTCCAATTGACTTCACCATTGTCGAGCCACTGCCCTCAGCTGGTCGAGATGGTGACCGACCACTGGCCGGCCAACCACCACAGCCGCCGGAAAACCCCATGGCCGAGACCTTGGGAGGAGCCCAACATTGAAATTCCATCTTGCTGAGCTGCCCCATGCCTAATGGTTTCCATGGCTGTTCTTCCCTTGACCTAGCGGTGATCTAAACCATTAAACCCCCTGCGAGGCCCTCCGAAGCCACTCCTATTTAAACACCAGACTCCTCTCGGCCAAAGGAGGCATTGAAACAAACCATACAGAAACTCTGCCAAAATCATTCTAGACTCTCCCCACACCTGGAGAACTTGATCCCCACTGAAATCCCCCTGCCATTTCCTCTCTGTGAGCTCAATTTCAGAGTTGAAATTCATGCCCAAAACCGGGACACTTCCCGCGGTGAGTCGATCCTCAAATTGATTGACTCTACACCTTCACCGGACCAAGAGGAGAAGTTTCCCGGTAAAAGCCCCCTCACCGGTCCAGCCATTGCTTCCGGCCTCCGAGCTTTGTGATCGGCTGTGGTCACTTTTGTACCTCGGCGATTCACCGAGCCGAGGGACTTCATGCGGAGCTTGCTTGGACCCGATCGAACGTGACACAACTCTCGAATCGAAGCTTCACTTCTGCGAGTAAAGATATGAGCTCTCTCTTCCTCCCGAGCTTCTGGAGATTCTCCATTTAATATGAATCGATTTCAATGCATGTTTACCATATGGATGTGTTCGTCTCTTCAAGACGAATCCATAGAGCATAAGAACACAAAAATACGTTGAGAATCGAGTGAGTTCTTAGGGTTTTAGTGTGGACGGTCACGGGTGCACACCAGTCGTAGACGATGACCAGGAGCCGTTGGATCGTGCGTGTATCGGATGGACGGCTCGGATCGCGTCGGACCGGAAGATGTTACGTGAAAGGCGGGCCCCGGGACGGCTGACTTAGATGGCGGCGCCCAATCACAGCGCGACACTCACCCCTTCGGAGCAGCCGAGGTTGACGCGGCGTCGCGTGGATAAGTAGAAAAATAGGGTTATTTTCCTATTTATTAAATACCCATAACTTCAAAAATGCATAACTTTGTGTAGAAAAATTCTAAAAATAAAATAAAAATACTCTCTTGCTCAGTGAACAGATTAGAATAATGTGAAAAAGAAATCAAGTCATTTCATTAAGTATTTTATTTTTAATGATTTATTTACTCTCTATGGTATTTTAATTCTCCATTTGCATAAACAATTCACCATGGCATGAGACCATAGGGCTTTTGAAGCCTCTGATCTAGGGAACATTCCTTGAATTTTCCAAGGTCAGAGACCATCCCTATGAGAAGTTATTGATTTTCTAAGTTCATGTTACTGTTTTGAGTATTTTAATTCCAATAATTAGCTTGTTGAGAAATAAATTCTAGAAAAATTTGGTAATGTTTCTTATGACCAGAGGAACCTAAGAAAAATAGGTTTTGAGTTAATTCACTTGGAACAACCCTAATTGGCCTAAATACCCAAAATTGAACTTTAATTAATTAGGGTTAATCACACATTAAATTAACTTGAAAAAAATTCTCCACTGATCTTTAGGATTAGAGGAACATTACATAAAAATTTGAAGTCGATTGGACTTGATTAACCCCACCAAATGGGTTGATTAACCCTCTTAAGCAAAATGGATAAAATTAAACTTTGAAAATTCATAACTCACAAAATACTTTTCAAAAATTCATAAAAATAGTTTTGGAGCTTCTCTGATATCAGAGGAACTTAGGAAAATTAAAATTGTAATTTTCTAAAAAGTTGATTTTTATCATTATTTTAATATTTTTAATAATTAAAAAATAATAAAAATCATAAAAATATTAAAAATCATCAAAATGTCACATTTTGAATTCTAATCACTTAGGAACAAACCAAATATTTTTTTTAAGTCCCTAGGATAAGATATTGAATTTTAAAGGCTTAATGTAATTTTTAATATTAAAAAATATATTTTCCAACCTTTTCACTAAAATAATTCTAGTAAATCAAAGAGAAATCAAAAAAAAAAAAAAATTTGTTTCTCTGGACTCCTTGAAGTCGGAGAGATTTAAGAAAAATATAAAATCCATTTTTCAACTTTAACTTTATTTTAAAATTAATTAATACTTCAAAACTCAAAATAATTCTAATAAATAAAATATAATTCAAACAATCACCAAAATTGGTCCAAATGGTCCTCTAGTCATTAGAAACATCCCATAATTTTCTTAAGGATAGAAACATTTCCTTGGTCATGTTATTGAATTTTCCTTGAAAACCCCTATTTTCCATTAAAAATAATTACATAAATAAATTAAATACAGAAAAATCACATTTTGTCCTCTAATGTCTTAATTGGCATGTGAGTGAGGTTACATAAAAATTTTAAGTTCATTTGAGCTTAATTTAGTGAGTTATAGAATTATTAAGCTTGAAGGGCAAAAGGGTAATTAAAAATTTCAACCCTTAATTAAAATTTTAGGATTAATCAAAAAGGGGAGGGTAAAATATTTGATTTTAAACTTATTTTGGATGATTGAAACTTAAATGATTGAGGGTAGAAACCTACTAACCATTTCAAATATAATTAAAATAAAACTTTAATTAATTAATTAATTGAAATTTTGGAAGAATAATAGAAATTGAAATTATTAAAGTAGGGATATTATTAAGAGGATATTTATTCTTTAAATTAAAAAATCCCTAAATAAATCACTTCAATAATACTTAATTCTTAATTAAAAAAAAATTAAAGTAATAATCCAAATTAAAATTAAACTAAAATTAAATTAAATTAAATTAAATTAAATTAAAATCAAATCAAATTAAATTAAAATTAAATTAAATTAAATTAAATTAAAATCAAATCAAATTAAATTAAATTGAATTAAATTAAATCAAAATCATTTAACAACAAACCTAAATTAAATCATTAAGAATTAAATCTAAAATAATTTGAACACTATTCCAAACTTAAAATTATTAAAACATCATAATTAAATCAAAATACTTTAAATCATTAACTCAAACTTTAAATTAAAAATGATTATAATTTTTCAACAAACCAACTTGCCCTGAAAGCTTTTATTATTATAACTCTTAAATGAGGTATCAAGTGAAGTGTTACTTCACTTATAGGATATTCAAATGTCCTAGTTCACTGAGCAAGAGAACGAAACTTAAACTCCTTGATGATTAATTCACTTGTATAATTAAATTCTCTTGGACTTAAAACAATCCTAGAGGTATTGAAAAGATGTTTAAGACTCGTCTTAAGCACTTCCTCAATATGATGGGATGTTTATAAGAACAATTGAACTTAATTGTTCTTTGGTGAAGAAAATCATCCTTAAACCAAAACACAAGAACACTAGACGTCATAGGAGATGACTAGCTATAGGATTAGGACTTTGGCAGACAACCAAAACCTTTCCCTTAGCTTTACCTAGGTACTTGTTGAAACATTTAAATGTCTTAACAAGTACTTTAAGTGAGGCTTGGGTTGACAGGAAGACCCTCTAGGTACGCTTTTATTTTATTACAATTTACTTTATTGCAATTTACTTACATGCACTGTACTTTACTTTTCTTGCATGATAAACAATCATTGCATGAAAACCAAAACCTTTAGGATAGTCCACGAACTGAAACCAAAACTAAATTAAAAGTCATTACAAGATAAAAATCACCGCCACAACATTTCAAAATATAAAACAACTCAAAATTTAATCACAAACAGAACAATAAAACTACAACTTTAACTATATTAAAACGTCTCGTTGAATGATCGGGAATACCTCGGATGATGTAACACACGTGTTGCTAACGGGATTTCCCACGTTCTAAATGAAAGTGTGGAACTCATTCGATTGAGTTTAGCAAATTCATACGGACTAAGTGAATTCGATGAAAATAACGGTGCCGGGATGACGGAACCGTGGGATCTTAATCGGTTCTGTTTAAATAACTTTAAGATTTGTATTAATTAAAATATTAAAAACACTTGGATTTTAAGATTTTATCTAAACCAAAACACTTCTCTCATCTCCTGATTTATGACTTCTAAAACTAAACCTCTGCAACAACAAGGAGCTTGGAGCATAGTGGGCAGCACGGCCATCGTCATCAGTAAAACCTGAGTCTACTTCAGCAAAACCTTTTCTAGTTTTAAACAACCAAGTCATAGGATTTTGAGGTAGTTTGCTTAGTGCAACATAGATCCTCAACCCTTTGTTAGGCATTTGCATAATCATGTTATGCAAATTAAGCCCTAACCGGTCTTAGGACTCCGAGGTAGTCGTTTGGTACGACAAACCCTCACATCTTCAATGCTATTTGTATGATCATGACATGCAAATATAAGTCCTAATTAATTAAAATTAGCATGATGGAAACATTGAATAATTCTTTCAAATTGAAGCCAAACAATAGGATAGTTTGGGAAGTTGCCAAGATTTTTTTTCTTGGATCCTCAGCTTCTCCTACTTCTCTTCTATTGGATTCTCAAAATAAACTGTTCCGAATTTGAGCTAATCCCTATTAAAATTTCCAAAATTCAATCCTTTGAAAACTTTAAACTTTGAAATTCTTGAAAGCAAAACCACTGATCATTATCGAGAGTTTTCTTAAATGATTCCCGTCATTTAAGATGTAATTAACTATAGGGGCTTGCCCTTATAGGGAACTTTAAGAACCCAAGTAATATAAACCCTGTTTAATTCCTTTATATTAAATAGGGGAACTTGTCGGCTTATAAAATTGGTTCGCAGACCAAACGGATGTCACAAATCTTTTAGTTTATTTATTCGAGCCCCATTATTAAGCAGTGTGTCTATTCTTCGGAATAAATACACGGTTTGTGGTGCGGTGCTCGTTTATATAAACTATTCGGGATGTGAGATTGGTTTTGATTTCATATCTTAAAATCTTCAAATTTAAAACTATTTTCAAAATCAAATGCTACTTTCTAAACTATATATATATATTTAAATTAAATTTAAAATCTAAAATTCGCTGACAATTTCTGTAGGCAACCCCTTTTCAAAACACAAACCTAAAAATATGCCGACAATCTTGAACTGGGGTTTCTTTTAACTTATTGTCGCTGCTTCTTTCTCAATTTCTTCTTCTTCTTTGGAAGTGTTCTCCCAATCAACATCGATGACCGGTTTCTTACGTCAAGCTTGTTCCAACATTTCTTCCGCGTCCTCGTCCCCGGCCTCGACCTCGGGTGCGAGTCCTGGAGAAATCTTCACCATCTCGTCGTAAGGGAGTGGTGAGTAACTGTTGGACTAGAACTTCAGGTTCTTCATCGTCTCGAATTTCTTTCGCTTCATTTGGTATAGTATTTCTGGAAAAGATTGTTTTCTTTGGGGGCGCGTAGTAGGCTGCATCTTCATGAATTCCAATTTCGTGCACGGAGAATGGTTGTAAGTCACCTTTGATGCACTGTTCTCCTCCATCGTAATACTTTATGCACTGGTGCAGAGATGACGATACCATCCAATTTTCATGGATCCATGGTCAACCCAGTGGAGCGTTGAACGATGTTTCAGAATCAATTATGTGGAATTTTTCGGTTGTCTTTGCTAAATCACCGGTCTTCATTAGTAGTGTTATCGATCCAAGAGCTCTTTCTCCTTTTTGATTGAAGCCTCTTAATAGCATCTTGTCTGCTTCAAGTTCGCGAGCATTAATTTCCAAATATGCTAGCGTCCGAGGATTCATTATGATGATTGATGCTCCCGGATCAACTAACACTCTAGAGAGCGTAAACTTTCCAATAGTGACTGAAACGTATAACGGTCGGTTGTGATCTGCTGTTCCAAGTAACAGATCATTGTCCATGAAGGTAACACCTTGCTGTTCTCTTAATGAGCAAACCTCGTTGAAGGAATCACCGGCCATTTGAGCTAAACAGATCTCTGTATCAAGTAGAGCCTTGATCAGAGCTTCGCTCATCTCCTTTGACAGGATCAGAGCGTCGTATATGCTTAGTTTGGCTGGTAGCTTCCTAAGATGGGCTAGCACGTTATAGTCCACTTTATTACCATGTTCCTCGGTTTCTTCTCGAATGAGCAATTCTTCTGCTGGGGTTGGCTCTTCTTGAGCAACCACGTGCTTTCCTTTATCCTTTGGACCCATTCTCGGAGGTAAAACTTTTCCACTTCTTAAATTTACTTCAGTTATTTCTTCTGAATTTGGTGTTGAATCTGCCGGTGTATCCTCTTGAATTGGAATGTCTGGCTCTTCTGGCGTTGCTTCGGAATCTGATAACTCCAATTCTATCGCGATTGGAGCTCCTCGAAATTCATAAATGGACTCGTTGCTTGTCGAGCTTTTGTAGCCTCCTTTGTTAACATCTTCTTCGTCGTGGTCGTCCAGGTTGTGTATTTTTTGAGAATTGTTATTTGTATTGGAATCGAGATCCGGATTAAGCTGGTTGTCGCTAGTTACGTAATCGTTAGAAACAGTCAAAATGTAGCCAACGCCATAACCCTTATCATTATAAGATCCCGCAGGGCGAGCAAATAATCATACGAGTCGGGAGTTCGAGGGATTTCTCCCCCGAATCGGAAACAACCATCCTAGGATAAGCAGCCCCTAGTCTACCCTTCGGAGCCTCGGTCTTCTTTTCTTCCACGATCTTCTCCTCCTTCTAGGGCGGTTCTTCAATCGTAAGTGATAGTGCCGGCTCGACAGGTTTCAGACTCTGAGTTGAAGCGCGTACCGAAGCGGTTTGAATGTGATCCAAAATTCTCTTTGATGACTTCGTCCAGACAGTACTCCATCCATCATCAGTCGTGTAAGGGTCTATCAGAACAATGAGATCCGTTGAAATAACATTGATGGAACCTCCATTCTGGGGTTTCTTCATGTATTCCTTTGGGATCGTTATGTTCCCCCTCCGGAGATTGTCATCAAGCCAACTCTTGAAAGTGATGCAATCTTCTATCTTGTGTCCGAGCATCTGGTGGTAAGGGCAATAGTTTGGATGATCTTTCTTATTGACTTCCTCCAGCTTCTTGGGCTCTGGCAGCTGAAAATCCGGTGTCTTCATTAAGCTACGGAACATCTTCGTTATTGCTTCAGTTTTGAATGGATATTCTCTATTTATAAGTTCTCTTAAGGTACACGATGAACGAGGCGGTTGTTCATAATGCTGAGGCTACTGATAGCTCGGACGAGGTTGCTAATAGCCCTGCTGAGGTTGTTGGTATGTTCGTTGTGGTGGTTGGTAACTAGGCTGCGGTCGCTCTGGCGGTATATGCATTAGCTGCTTGCCCTTATCTAATGCCGCGACGATTCCAGACTTCTTTTCGAATGTTTTCACGGGCTTCTGCTTATCGTTCTTGTCCGCGAAACTTAACTATTTTGCCTCTTCTTCCAAGCTCCCGGCCTTGCTAAGCAACTTCTCGAAAGTCTTGATTGTAAATCCTTTAAGGAGGAGTGCTATCGGACCATGGATACTTTTAAGTAGGATGCCAATCGCATGTTGTTCTTGAAGCCGTGGTTCACACTTCATGCTTAAGTTTCTCCATCGAAGTATGTGATCCACTAAAGTCTCATTCGACTTATGTTGCTCCACCACTAGATCACCGATAGTGATGTGGTGCTGAGCCTCGGCAAATCGCTTAACGAAGAGATTCTCTAATTCTGAAAAGGTCTTTACTGAACCATTCGGTAATTCTGCGTACCAGTCGAAGGCAATCCCTGATAAAATGCTAACGAACTGGCGAAAGAGTAGAGCGTCGCTTCCACCGGCATTGCAGCAACTAGCACGAAAATGTGCGACATGCTGCCGGGGGTTTCCCGTTCCATCAAAAGTCTTAAACAGAGGTGGTACGAAGCCTTTTGGGTATTGGACCGCATCGAACTCTTCGGGGTAAGGTCTACCCGTCTGAATAAATGCTCCACTCTTGGATTGTGCTAGGGCTTCTCGCACTTGATGTTCTACCATGCTTTTAATATCATTTTCTGGAATCATGCTTTGTGTAGGATCTTTCTTTGGTTGTTCGTCTCCGTTAACGGATGTGATCTCTTTTCCTCCATCTGCAATATGGATAATTTCTGGGGGTGTCTCTTTCTGAGGTTGTACCTGACTCTAGAGAGTGGCTAGGGCAGCAGCCATCTCTTCCATCCTCTTTGCCATCTGGGAAATTGTATCATCTCTTTCCCGCAGCTGTGCTCTCAACACTTCCGGTTCATCTCTTTCTGCAGCTGCCGGAGCACCTTGCGAAATTGACGATGCTCATGTCTCAACCATGTTGATCTCGGCATACTCCTCATCCATAAACTCTGATGAGTCAACTTCATCTCCTAGTTCTTCTTCTCTTTCTTTTGCTAACCGTCGGATATCGGTCCTTAATTTGTCCATGGAGTCCTCTAGTGGCCTTTTCCGCACTGTCTCGCAATTGTCTCGTGACGGTTGTTGAACTTCCTTTCCGGGAGTCCCCTTCATTGCAGTAGCACTTTCTTCTGATTCAAGTCTCCTGACGAGACTTTTCTTCTCAGGACATTGTTTTGGTCTTAGCTCGCCAGTAGTAGGTCACCATACCATCCTTCTTGCGGCGGAAGCCTAGGATCGGATGATGCGGTGGCTATATCTTTGGAAGGTGGTATCCTCCTAATTTGTAGACCCGATACAACAACGGGTGAACTGGCTTTTATCTTCTTCTTTGGTTTCTCTATGGCAGCAACAGGCTCTATTCGCGGTCCGAGGCGGGATTTAGCTGGCCCCCGTCCTATCCTTCTTAGGATTTCTGACACAGGGCATCTTTCTTTCTTTGCCAATCTTTCTATCGCAGCTTGCGGTCGAGCCAATGGCGTAGTCTTATCCCTTTTTCTTTTGTAATTGTTGTAGTACGCTGGTCGGGATAATGCAGCGGCGATCCTACGGACGTCCTCTTTATCTGATGCGGTAGAGAGGGGGTGAAACCTGTTCACTTCCAATAGAGGTATATACTCAGGTAGTTCTTCTCTTTCCTCAGGAATTTCTTCTAGAAAAGCAACTTCAGCAGCTCTGGCTTTCTTGGCGATCTTTCTGCTTCTATTTCTCCTTTGAGTCCGAGTTAGAGGTGCAATTCTTAAATTGGACCCAATCTAAAAAACAGATGGTATTGTAGCAAAATCTGTACCCTCCACGGTGATAGGCTCATCACAGACTTGGATTTCCTTCCCCTTTAGTTTGGCAGAAGTCGGGGTAGGTGCAGAGATGACTAAACCGGTGGGGGTAGAGACAACAGTCCTTCTACGAACAGTAGCACTTCTCTCAGCTGGAACCCTTTGCAGGGGAGGGAATTCTTGAGTCGATTTCAGGTTAAACTCAATCACGGGCTCTTCAGTTTCTGACACTTTGTGTCCATTAGTGTGAAGAGAGTGACATCAGCAAACTTGATGTCTGTGTTGCCAAATCCTTGTCCGAAATGGATGATTCCATTGTCGGGCAGCTCATCCTTGTAAACGGTGAAGTCCATTCCATTGATGAAGGAGAAGATTAGCTTTGGGGCAGTCATTTTCTGCAGAGCAGATTCCGAATGTCAGTCCCGAATTATGCTTCCTTTCCGTCGTAAAGTTTAGGATGAAAAAAAGAAAGAGTCTGAACACATTTTCGTTTATCTTAGTGCATTTGTGATTTTTTAAAAGAGATTGTTTATTAGAAGGTTGTTTGTTAGAAACAAAACGATTGAAGGAAGAAGGTTATAGAAAAGGTAAAGGGCCCGATTTAGAATTGGAAAGGAAGAGAAAGTCTTATGCAAGACTTCTCGACTCGAAGGACCGCTCCTAAACTAACACCTATTGGGGGTCCACCCCACCTCAGAAAAGAGGTAAAAGGATCTCGGAACCTCTCCATTTAGGGGTGTCTAAACAGTGGCTCCTAAATCCGAGAGAAGTTGGTTATACCCGTTCAAGATAGAAATGAACGTAGTATGCCAACGGAAGAATGATAGTTTTGGTCCACTAGGGATATGGACTCACTATCGATTTATGAAAGCAAAACCATCTGATCAAAATGGAGAGAGGAACTATTCCCCAGCGGAGTCGCCAGAAGTTGTCGGCATATTTTTAGATCATGTATTTTGAAAAGGGGGTCGCCTACAGAAATTGTCGGCGAATTTTATATTTTAAATTTAATTTAAATATATATATAATTTAGAAAGTAGTATTTGATTTTTAAATAAAATCAAACCAATCTCACATCCCAAATAGTTTATATAAACGAGCACCGCATCACAAATCGTGTATCTATCCCGAAGAAAGACACACTGCTTGATGATGGGGCTCGGTTAAATAAACTAGAAGATTTGTGACATCCATTTGGTCTACGAACCAATTTTATAAGCCGACAAGTTCCCCTGCTTAATATAAAAGAATTAAGCAAAGTTTATGTTACCTGGGTTCTTAATGTTCCCTATAAGGGCAAGCCCCTATAGTTAATTATATCTTAAATGATGGGAATCATTTAAGAAAAATCTCGATAATGATCAGTGGTTTTGCTCTCAAGAATTTCAAATTTTAAGGTTTTCAAAGGATTGAATTTTGGAATTTCAATAGGGAATGGATCAAATTTGGAACAGTTAATTTCAGGAGTTCAAAGGAAGAAAAGTAGGAGAAGCTGAGGATCCAAGAAGAATCTTGGCAACTTCCCAAACTATCCTATTGTTTGGTTTGAATTTGGGAATTTATTTAATATTGCAATCCTGCCAATTTTAATTAATTAGGACTTATGTTTGTATGACATAATCACACAAATAGCCTCGAAGATGTGAGGGTTTATATTGTATCAAACGACTACCTCGGAGTCCTAAGACCGGTTAGGGCTTAACTTGCATAACATGATTATACAAATGCCTAACAAAAAGTTGAGGATATATGTTGCACTAATCAAACTACCTCGAAGTCCTATGGCTTGCTTATTTAAAACTAAGAAATGTTTTACTGAAGTAGATCCGAGTTTTGCTGACGACGATGGCCGTGCTGCCCACTGTGCTCCAAGCTCATTGTTGTTGCAGAGGTTTAGTTTTAGAAGTCATAAATCAGGAGATGAGAGAAGTGTTTTGGTTTAGAGAAAATCTTAAAATCCAAGTGTTTTTAGTGTTTTAATTAAAACAAATCTTAAAGTTAATTAAACAGAACCGATTAAGATCCCACGGTTCCATCATCCCGGCACCGTTATTTTCATTGAATTGACTTAGTCCAGATGAATTTGCTAAACTTAACTGAATGAGTTCCACACTTTCATTTATACCGTGGGAAATCCCGTTAGCAACACGTGGGTTACATCATCCGAGGTATTCCCGATCATTCAACGAGACGTTTTAATTTAGTTGCAATTGTAGTTTTGTTGTTCTGTTTGTGATTAAATTTTGAGTTGTTTTATATTTTGAATGTTGTGGCGGTGAATTTTATCTTGTGGTGATTTTTAATTTAGTTTTGGTTTCAGTTTAGGGACTACTCTAAAGGTTTTGGTTTTCATGCAACAGTCTTGTTTAACATGCAAGAAAAAGTAGAGTACAGTACATGTAAGTAAATTGCAACAAAGTAAATTGCAATAAAATAAAAGCGTACCTGGAGGGTCTTCCCGTCATCCCAAGCTGCACTTAAAACACATGTTAAGGCATTTTAATATTTCAACAAATACCTAGGTAAAGCTAAGGGAAAGGGTTTTGGTTTTCTACCAAATTCCTAATCCTATAACTAGTCATCTCCTATGACATCTAGGTTCTTGGTTTGGTTTAAGGATGATTTTCTTCATCAAAGAACAATTAAATTCAATTGTTCTTCTAAAACATGCCGTCATATTGAGGAAGTGCTTAAGACGAGTCCTAAACATCTTTTTGATACTTTTGGGATTATTTTAAGTCCAAGTAAATTTAGTTGCACATATGAATTAATCATCCAGAAGTTTAGTTAAACTTTGTTTCTTGCTCAGCGAACTTAGGTACTTGACTACCTGATGAATGAAGTGACCTCTCACTTAATACTCTATTTAAGAGTTATAATAATTAAAGCCTTTAAGGGCAAGTTGGTTTATCGAGGATTTTTAATCATTCTTAATTTAAGGTTTGAGTTAATGGTTTAAAGTGATTTAGTTTAATTATGAGGTTTTAATTAATAATTTTAAGTTTGGAATAGTGTTCAAATTATTTTAGATTTAATTCTTAATGATTTCATTTAGGTTTGTTGTTAAATGATTTTAATTTAATTTAATTCAATTTGATTTTAATTTAATATAATATAATTTTAATTTTAATTTTAATTTAATTTAAATTTAATTTTTAATTTTATTTTAATTTAATTTAATTTAATTTTAGTTTAAATTTAATTTAATTTAATTTTAGTTTAAATTTTGATTTTAATTTTAATTTTAATTTAACTTTAATTTTTAATTTAATTTTAATTTTTTATTTAATTTTAATTTAATTTTAGTTTTAATTTTAGTTTTAATTGTTAATTTTAATTGTTAATTTGGATTTATATTGTTAAAGTGACTTATTTAGGGATTTTTAAATTAAAGAATAAATATCCTCTTAATAATATCCCTACTTTAATAATCCAAATTTAAATATATTCTTTCCAGAATTTAAATCATTTAATTAATTAAAGTTTCATTTTGATATTTTCAAAGTCTTTAATGGGTTTCTACACCTTAATTTCCCTAAGTTTCAATCATCCAAGAGAAAATTAAAATCAAATGTTTTACCCTCCATTTTGATTAAACCTAAAGTTTTAATTAATGGTTAAAATTTTTAATTAACTTTATGCCCTTTTAAGCTTCTTTATTTCATAACTCACTAAATTGTGCTCAAATGAATTTGAAATTTTTATGTCACCTCATTCACATGTCAATCAAGACATTAGAGGAGAAAATGTGATTTTTCTGAATTTAATTTATTTATGTAATTATTTTTAGTAAAAAATAAGGGTTTTCAAAGAAAATTCAACAACATGACCAAGGAAAGGTTTCTGTCCTTAAGAAAACTATGGGATGTTCCTAATGACCAGAGGACTACTTGAACCAATTTTTGTGATTTTTTGAATTATATTTTATTTATTATAATTATTTTTAGTTTTAGAGTATTAATTAATTATAAAATAAAATAAAAGTTGAAAAATAGATTTTATATTTTTCTTAAATCTCTCGGACCTCAAGGAGTCCAGAGAAATAAATTTTATAATTTTTTGATTTTTCTTTGATTTATTAGAATTATTTTAGTAAAAAAGGTTGAAAATTCATTTTTTAATATTAAAAATTACATTAAGCCTTTAAAATTCAATATCTTATCCTAGGGACTTAGGAAAAATATTTGGTTTGTTCCTAAGTGATTAGGAGTCAAAATGTGACATTTTTATGATTTTTAATATTTTTATAATTTTTATTATTTTTTAATTATTAGAATATTAAAATATTGTGAAAAATCAACTTTTTTAGAAAATTTAAATTTTTATTTTCCTAAACTCCCCTGATATCAGAGAAGCTCCAAAACCATTTTTGTGAATTTTTGAAAAGTATTTTTGGAGTTATAAATTTTTAAAGTTCCATTTTACATATGAGGCTTAATCAACCCATTTGGTGGGGTTAATCAAGTCCAATTGATTTCAAAATTTTATGTGAGGTTTCTCTGACCCTAAGGAGCAATGGAGAATTGTTTTCAAGTCAATTTAATGTGTGGTTAACCCTAATTAATTCAAATTCAATTTTAGGGGTTTAGGCTAATTAAGGTTATTATGAATGAATTAATTCAAAAAATATTTTTCATAAGGTCCTCTAGTCCTAAGAAACATCACCAAATTTTCCTAGAATTTATTTTACAACATGTTAATTATTGGAATTAAAATACCTAAAACAGTGACATGAATTTGAAAATTCAATAACTTTTCATAGAGATGGCCTCTGACCTTGAAAAATTCAGGGAATGTTCCCAAGATCAGAGGCTTCAAAGGCCCTATGGTCTCATGCCATGGTGAATTATCTATGCAAATGAATAATCAAAATACTGAAAATAGTAAATAAATTATTAAAAATAAAATACCCATCCAATTAACTTGATTTCTTTTTTTACATTATTCTCCTCTGTTCACTGAGCAAGAGGGTATTTTTATTTTATTTTTGTGCTTTTTCTATGCAAAGATATGAATTTTTAAAGTTCAGGGCATTTAAGTAATTCAAAAATAACCTAATTTCCTACTTATCCACGCGGCGCCGCGTCAACCTCGGCAGCTCCGAAAGCCCACGCGTCGCGCTCTTATTTGACGCCGCCACTTGAGTCAGTAGCCACGCGTCCCGCAGTTCACGTACCATTGCGCAGTCTGACTTGATCTCAATCTTCCGCTAGATACACGTACCAACGGCTCCTAGTCATTGTCTACGACTGGTGTGCACCCGTGACCGTCCACACTAAAACCCTAAGATCTCACTTGATTCTCAATGGATTTTTGTGTTTTTATGCTCTATGGATTCGTCTTGAAGAGACGAACACATCCATACGGTTTATAGGCTATGAAATTAACTTAAAAAAATGGAGAATTGCTGGAAGCTCGGGAGGAAGAGTGAGTTCATACATTTGCTCAGAGGAGTGAAGCTTCGATCTGAGAGTTGTGTCACCTTCAATTGAATCCAGGCAAGCTCCAGATGAAGTCTCTGGCTCTGGGGAATTGTCTAAGTATGAAAGTTACCAAGGCCGATCACAATGCTTGGAGACTAGAAGCAATGGCTGGCCTGGTGAGGGGGCTTTCTTGGGGAACTTCTCCTCTTGGTCCGTTGAAGGTGTAGGACCAATCAATTTGGAGATTGGCTCACTGTGGTGAAGTGTCCTGTTTTTGGGTGGATTTTCGACTCGGAAATTGAGCTCTGTTAATGGGGTTTAGGGCAAAGGAACACTGGGGATCAACTGCTCTGGGTTAGGAGAAGGTCCTGAAGCAATTTTGGCAGAGTTTCCTTAAGGTCTGGTTCATCTCCCTCTTTGGCCGAGAGGTGGTGGTGTTTAAATAGGAATGGCTAGAGGGCTTCCCAGGGGGGTTTGAAGGCTGGGATCAGCTGCTCAGAGGAGGAGAAGAATAGCTCCAGTGGCCATTGGGGTTGGGACAGATCAGCAGGTGAGTTTTGAATTTTTTGGTTCACATGAAGCTCTCGGCCATGGGATTTTCCGGTGACCCAGGCGGCTGGCCGGCAGGGTTAGGTCAACATCTGGCTCAGAGGGGTCAGGGGTTGGCAATGGTGCAGTCAATTGAGGCTTGACATGTATAAAGGAGTTAAATTGAAATGGAATGGGGGAAGGCTATTTTGGGTTCAAATGAGTCAACCCATGGTTTTGGGCTAGGTTCACCACCCAAGGCATGGTTTTGGGCTGAAAAGGATCACTTGGGTCAGCCAAGAGAAAATGGTGTGGTCTCCATCCATGGTGAGGTGGCTAAGCATGGTTTAGAGTGTGACATGAGTATGGTTAAAAGGATTAATGAAGGATTAGGAAAGGGTCCCCTCTTCTTGCCATTAATGGCTTGGTGAGGTGAAAAGTGGCTTCCATGGCTTCCATGTGGCTTGTACATGGCTCAATGGCTCACAATTGGCTTGAAAAAAGTTTGGTCAATTTCATAAACATGGATTTTAAGGATTTTAGATATTTTGGTGGAAATATGGATGAAGCTTTATTTAGAATTATTTGATCATTGTTTTAGGACTTAGGGATGATTTTAATTGAATGCATGATGAAGAAGAGTGTCATATGGACTTTGGATGAATTTTTGGGCTTTGGGATTTGGTGGAAGTGGGTTTTTAAAGGCTTCATGGAAGTGGGCTTTTGGATTTTAAAATGGGCTTTTGGGATGAAATTTTTGTGAAGGACCATGTCAAATAAATGTTGCAATTGGTTTAGGCATGTGTCATGAGTGGTTTGGAACAAGTTTAGAGAGATTTTGAATCGAATTGGGTTTAATGTGGGGTCTTTTGGTAAAGGGGCCAAGGTGGGCCAAATTGGGCTAACTTAGGTTAAGTTTGGGCTAAATTTGGATTTGATGTAAAATTAATGTTGAGAAATGTTCATGGGAGTGTCACAAAAGAGTTTTTAACTTGGGTTGGGCTTTGATTTTGGGATTTGGGCCCATTTGGGTTAGGTTTGGGCTTAGGTCAATTTAAGGGATTTTGGTTTTGGATTAGGTTTGGGTGGAGTTTAGGTCTAAATTTTGGGAAAATCAAGTTAGTGTTTTGTTTATGAGGGTGTTAGGAAGGCTTTAGAAAAGATTTGGGGCCAATTGGGGTTGAATTGGGTTAGTTTGAGCTAGGTTTAGGTCATGGGCCAAAATTGGGCCTTAGGCTTCAAATTGAAATTGGGCTCAAATGTCAATCAAATTGGACTTAGATTTGGTCTAAATTGATGTTGGGGATATTTAATTGAAGTTTAGAATTGAATTGGACCAGAATTGGGGTCAATTGGAGTGGTTTGGTTTGACATTGGGTTTACTTGGGTTAAAAATGGGTCAAATTGGAGTTTTGGTAAAAGTGGGGTAAATTGGCAAAATTGGCCCATGGTGTATTTGAACAAAATGAAATTGGGAATATTTGGGATTTTCTTGAAATTTTTGGGAATTTTCTGAATTTTTAGATTTTTGGGCTAAGAAGGGCATTTTGGGTATTTGGAGGGTATTGGGGGGTACTTTTCGAATTTTTGGTATTTTTGGCTATGGATGATCAATTTGAGTGGGGGGAAATTTTTAGAATTGATTTTGAGGAATTTTGGGTAATTTAAATAATTTTGCAAATTTCGGGTAGTTCCAAGGGCATTTGGTAGGTTTAATGGGTGTAGGGCCCCGAGGGTCAAAAACTGAAATTTTGGAAAAATGAAGATTGATCAAATTTGAGTAAAATGGAATCACTTTGGTTGAGCCATGAAGCCATATTAAGCCCATATGAGCCATGAGAGGACTCGTTTGAGGCATTCATCTATGTTGTTCCTAACCTCTTGGGCTAGGAGCTTAGGGGTTAAGGACCATCCATATGAATTACCTACATGAGTCGGGAAGTCAAGTTGGGTGAGAGTGTGGTTTTAGGACTTGGAATGTGTGTGAGAGTGTAGTGTATGTGCAAGTCAACCCTCACCGGCCCGAGCCACCCGGGGTATTCCTAAGGCTAAAAAGTCCCATAGGGAACTCATCCTTTAAACCTCCGCATTTGACTTGACCCTCTAGGTGATTAGGGGTCTACAATCAAGCTTGTGGGGTTTGCAGGGAGTTAAGAGGTGTTTGAATTTCTAAAGGGTGGGTTCCACCTCTAATCCTCTAAGATTAGTCAAAGGAAAAGTCTAAGGCTAGATCCTAAGTACTAAAGAGTGAGAAAAGAAGAGACCTCATCAAAAATGAGGTCAACAGGCGCCAGGCCCATTATTTTGGCAATTTTTGCATTTTGGCTCCATTTTTGCTCCTTTTTCATCCTTTTTCCTTTTTGAACATTTTTGCATCACCTACATCCAAAAACACAAAAATACCTTTCATTAAAGCATAATATCCTTAAAATTTTGATAAAAATCAAGGCATAAAAACAGGTATTTTTTTCATGGATCAAAATCCCCCAAACTTAAACGTTACTTGTCCTCGAGTAACTCTTTTTACTATATAAAATGTATGACATTTGGAATAAAAGGTAAATATTTAAGATTCCTTGTAATTTTTGATTTTATAAAGGCTTTAGTAAATCATTAACCAAATTTCACTAACTAAGTTTAATTTTAAGAATTTAAAGAATATTTAACTACCAAATTGTAAGACTTCAAAAATTTTTCATTCATTTCGAAAATAATTGTAGTTTATTATATTAAGATCACAGAAATTATTTACAAGAAAAAGATCTTCATGAAAATCTTTTCTAGTAAAGATGCATGTATAAAAATTAAGTAAAATATGTAATTAGTTTTCTTCTTATAAAATAATTCAAGTGAAGCCAATTTTTGATTAGGCATCTCCTCAAGCTTCTCCTCTTTTCTTTTTTTTCTTTTTTTTCCATAGTGAGGATTACTGTATCTGGATAGCCTGTTAATAGTTTTGAACTTCACTATCCTTAACTTATATTTTCAAACTTATACATTTTCACTTAATAGATTTCAAAAAGACTTTCAATCTTTTCTTTTTCAAGTTATAATTCTTGATTTCTTAATACTTCTAAAATTCAATTATCTCTACCATGAATAGAAAAAATTCTTAATCTTACTCTTCTTTAAGTTGACTAATTCTATTCTTAAAATCAACCAAAGTTATTAAAATTTTGGTTTAGCCTACTAAATTATTTATAATTTCAAAAATTTAAGTAATCTTAAATATATTTTTCATTCCTTATATTATGTTAATATATATTTTTTTTATTAAAGAAAATATTACCACTTAAGGACAAATAAAATTTAAATTTGCATGTATTTTCCCTTCCCCCAAACTTTAGTTTTGATATATCATGAAAAATTTTAAAGTATGAGAGAATGAAAGACATAATTTTGAAAAGGAATTTTTATAAGTATGTAAAAACAGTCTACAAAGAAAAATTTACTTCTACACATGTTTTTTATGAATATTACTGAAATAATGAAGCATCTATAAAAGTAAGCAGGCTCAATTTTTATATCATTAGCTAATTTAAACGATTATACTAATCACAATAACAGAAACAAAACAACATCACTAACTATTCAAGAATACTAAACAGTAGGCTGAAACAGAAATAAACATTTATCATAGAAAATGAAAAAAATTCATCCATATTTTAGTCTTAAACACATATCACACTAGATACTCTAAAAACAGTCTCAACATAAAAAAAAAATCCACACAAAGTTACTTAAACAAATCGACACTAGCTAACAATAAACTAATCAGTACTAACAAACAAGAAATAAACTAAAAACAGAATCAACTCATCTCAAGAGGGAAATCAAGCTACTAATCACTATCTGTAGCCTCACCATCGTCATCACCAAAATAAAATTCCACATCCTTTGGATCAACATACGGTGAAAATCTAGGACAGGTAGGGAAATAAATATCATGCTCACCCTTCAAGAATCTAACTAAAGACTCTGAATACTCGGCATCATAATCACTTTTCCTTTGGGTATATTCAGATAGATGATCAATCTTCTTGTCTATAGTATCTACTCTACAGTGAATTAGAAATAACTCATTCTGCTGCTCCAGAAATTGATCATGCATGGATTCCCAGAAATTAGATGGTGGGTCAGTAGTAGAACTAGAAGGTCTAGAAGTAGAAGCTCTACCTGGAGTAGGTACAGAAGTAGAAGGAGCAGTAGATCTCTTCCCGCGAAGACGATCATAAATACTAACACTCTCCTGCCCAATAGACTTTGTAGTCTTCACCTTCTCCTCTGAAATATCAGCAATAACTCCATTGCTCATGCATAAAGAATATATCAAGGATGGGAATCCTAATCCCACAGAAGTGCTGGATCGTGCAATCGATTCCACAGAATCATAGATAATGCTGCCAACTTCTATCAGCTTCCTCTCCTAAATGCAGTAATTCAAGATAGCTCTATCTCTGGTAACTTCACTCAGGTGGTTGGAAGGAAGTAGTCTAGCAGAAATAAAATAGTGTCAGGCCTTTGAAATACCATTCAACTTAGAAGATTTAAAGTTTACCCATTTGTTGTTCCAGATCTTCCAAGCTCTAGTGCCGTCAGTCAGATATGCAATAATCATCTCCAGATCTCCTTCAGATGGAGATAGACCAGAATAGTAGCACTCGACGGTAGGTGGTAGGCCGTAGAAAATATTGATCCGTTCGGAAGTGAATCCCACTCCGACACCTCTAAGGAAGACTTCGTAGTCTTCCGCATCCATAAAGTTGGCATAAAACTCTCGTACAACAGGAATAATAGCAATGACAATGAAATAACAGAATCGCTGCCAGTTGTGTGCAACGATCGTGTTCACGATCATCTCTCCAGGAATGTAAAAACTGTGCTCCGAGATAAATTTCCTTGATGATGTAAATTCGTGATAATGAAAGTGCGCTGCCGCAATAGCAAACTTGCAGCTGTCGAAATTTTCTCGTGTTTTTCCGCGCTTAGATTTAGGTGCCATCTAAACGTGAAAGAAAACACAAATAAATTAAGGAATCAAATATATAAACTCTTTTAAGCTTGATAAACTTAAAATGAGTTAAGAAAATCCATGGAGAATTTCTAAAAATCAAATTTTTTCTCCAAAATTTTGGTTTTTAGCAGAAATAGGAAAATCCATGGTAGAAATAAAAAATAAATGGATTAGAAGGTAGATCTGACCTTAAGATGAAGAAATCGAGTGATTTCGGGCTAAAAAACGTGACGTTTTGACCTCAAGATGGATCTAGGGGTGTATTTTCATGAAAATGAGGAAGGAGATGAAGCTTAGGCGTCGGCCATGGCTTTTGGGGGGTTTAAATCCTGATTTTCGATTAGCAGGTCGAACTGGCGCCTAGGCGCCGAATTCTGGCGCCTAGGCACCGAATTCTGGCACCTAGGTGCCAAATTCTGGCGCGTAGGTGCCAGACTCGCCAACCAAAAAGATTACTTTAAAAATTTTATTTTCCACCAAAACTCACAAATTCAACTTCTAATTAATCATATGAGAGTATTACTTCAGTTTCCAACTCCCAAAATATTTTCCAAAAATTTTAAAAATTAAAAATTAAATCCATCAATTAAACACAAGTTTAAGTCAAACTCTTCTAATTCCATTCATAATCTTCAAGTTGGCTCAATACAATACAGATAAGTATAATAATAAGATTCAAGTCCTAACAATCAATAAAACAACACAATTCAAAGCAAATACAACACACATTAAACAATAAAACAAACACATAAACAATACATTTGATTTACTAAATCGATGCAATGACAAACTAGATAAAGTCTTGATCTAACCATGTTTACTATCTAATCTTCAACTTAGAAATTTCCATACTCATCGCAATGAAGATTACTCGGCCGACTTGGGAAGAACACTAACGCCCTTGGAAAATCCGTAGTCGTTTTCTCGTTGATCCATTTGTTCTTCGCATACATCTCCACTTGAGCATCTTGATAGGCCACTAGATGATCGAATTGAAGCTTTTCCTGCCATTCCAGATGTTCAATTTGATGATACATCTCATGGAGGCGATCTCCAATACTTTTGAATCTCGCTTCAAACTTATCTAGGCGACTCAAAAATTTCTCCAAACTTACAGCAATAAAACCATTAAAGACAGGTTGAGGATCCTTAGAACACTTATCTCTAGCCTCTTCTCCATGATTTCTTCTCTCCATTTCTTCAAAATCTTCTCATATCTCCTCAAGAATGAAGTGCAAAGGTCGTAACTATGGTTTCTTAGGGATTAGGAACAAAGATGGGGTAGTTTATAGGAGAAAATCATGTGAAAAACTGAAAATTTTTTGTTTTTACATGACCCAATAATTGTGGCGCTTAGGCACCAAATCTGGCGCCTAGGCGCCGGACCCATCGACACACAGTCTACTCTGGCACTTAGGCGCCGGATTTTGGCGCTTAGGCGCCGGAACCATGTTCGACTATGTTTCGCCTAACGTCAAATTTCAAAGTTTCGATCTCCAAAATAGGTAAATGATAAGATCCATACAGACTTAATAATAAAAATTATCTCAAATAATAAACAATCATAATGAAGGTTAACTTAATCTCCTTTTTACTCACATACAAAATGGAGTGATCCAAAGTCCAAACTTTATATACTTCGAGATCATCTTTTGCTTAAGTCAATAAAGACTTGTTAACATCCAATTTTCTACAGTTATATAAAATTAGTCAAGACCGAGGCATAACCTTACATTAAAAATGTAAAAACACAAAAAAAAAACTATGGGTTGCCTCCCACAAAGAGCTTGGTTTAACGTCGTCAGCCCGACCTAATTATGTTCTTAATCAGGTAGACCCAACTCGTAAGCCTCTTTATAAATCATTTTTATTTCTCCCAAATAAGGCTTCAGTCTTAATCCGTTAACTTTAAATATTTTTCCCGTTTTGGGGTCTTTAATATCCACAGCTCGATAATGGTATACTTTCTCAATTATATATGGTCCCATCCATTTAAATCTTAATTTTCCAGGAAAAACTCTTAAACGAGTATTAAATAATAATACTTCTTATTCAGGCTTGAATATTTTTCCTGAAATCTTTTTATCATGTAATATCTTCATTTTCTCTTTATAAATCTTTGCATTTTCATATGACTCATTTCTTATTTCATTCATCTCATTTAATTGTAATAATCATTTTTCTCTGCAGGTATTCAAATCAAAATTAAACTCCTTTATCGCTCAATAAGGTTTATGTTCTAGTTCAACGAGGTAAGTGACAATGTTTACCATAAACTAACCGGTAAGGTGACATTCCGATTGGTGTCTTATAAGTTGTTCTATAAGCCCATAATGCAGAATCAAGTCTATCAACCCAATCAGTTCTTTTAGGATTAACAGTCTTCTCTAAAATTCTTTTAATTTCTTTGTTTGATACTTTAGCCATTCCACTTGTTTGTGGGTGATAAATAGTTGCAATTCTGTGTTTGATTCCAAATTTTTCCAGTAATGATTGAATTCTTATATTTCTGAAATGACTTCCACCATATGTGATAATTACCTTAGGCATTCCAAATCTTGTAAAAATCATTTTCTTTAAAAATTTCGAAACACTTTTGAAATCACAGTTAGGTAAAGCTACAGCTTCTATCCACTTTGAAACATAAATATATATCTTTCCAGATGATGGTACAAATGGTCCCATAAAGTCTAAACCCCATATATCAAAAATTTCAACTTCCAATATATAGTTTAAAGGCATTTCATCTTTCCTAGATATATTTCCCATTCATTTGATATCGATCACATGTTTTAACATAATGTCTAACATCTTTAAACAAGGTAGGCCAATAAAATATTGAATTTAAAATTTTAAATGCAGTTTTATCTACTCCAAAGTGTCCTCCAAATTCGGAATCATGACATTTTTGAATAATAGCAAAAGTTTCTTCATAAGGTACACATCTTCGAATTACAGAATCTCTTCCCAATTTAAATAAATGAGGATTTTCCCAAATATAAGATTTAGCATCATTTTTAAATTTCTTAATATATTTGTTATTCAATCCATAAGGTAGAATATTGCTAACTAAATAGTTAACTATATCCGCATACCAATGTGTTTGGCATCCTTGAATAACATATAACTGTTCATCAGGAAACTTCTCATTTATATTTTCTTCAATAATAATATCATTCTTAATTCTAGATAAATGATCGACAATTTGGTTGTCAGTTCCTTTTCTATCCACTATTTGAAAATCAAATTTTTGCAGAAGTAAAACCCATCTTATCAGTCTAGGTTTAGCATCCTTTTTGACATTAAATATTTAATAGCGGAATGATCAGTATAAACTATGCATTTGGTACCAAGAAGATAAGGTCTAAATTTATCAAAGGCATAGAATATAGCTAAAAGCTCTTCTTCAGTAGTAGTGTAATTTCTTTGAGTTTCAGTAAGAGTTTTACTAGCATAATATACAACTTTGAAAATTTTCTCATACTTTTATCCCAATACAACTCCAATTGCAAAATCACTTGCATCGCACATTAATTCAAAAGGTTTATTCCAATTAGGTGCAATAATTATAGGTGCAGTTATTAATTTTTCTTTTAAAATATTGAAAGCATTAACACAATCTTCATTAAATTCAAATTTAGCTTCTTTTTCCAATAAATGACTAAGAGGTTTAGCAATTTTAGAAAAATCATTTATATGTCTTCTATAAAATCCAGCATGACCCAGAAAACTTCTCACATTAGTAACAGTAGTAGGTGGTTGAAGTTTAGCAATAATTTTCACTTTTGCTTGATCAACTTCCATCCTTTTTTGTGAAATTTTGTGACCAAGTACAATGCCTTCTGTGACCATAAATTGACATTTTTCCCAGTTAAGAACTAAGTTTGTTTCTTCACATCTTTTTAGAACTTTGGAAATATTTTCCAAACAAGATTCAAAAGAAGTTCCAAAAACTAAAAAATCGTCCATAAATATTTCAATTCCTTTGTCAATCAAATCACAAAATATTGACATTATACATCTTTGAAAAGTTGCAGGTGCATTACATAAACCGAAATGCATTCTTCTAAACGCAAATGTTTCATAAGGACTTGTAAATGTTGTTTTCTCTTGGTCCTCAGGAGCGACACGTAATTGATGATAACCAGAATATCCATCTAGAAAATAGAAATATGAGTGTCCAGCTAATTTATCAAGCATTTGATCCAAGAAAGGTAAATGAAATGATCTTTTCTAGTGGCGTTATTTAATTTTTGATAATCAATGCAATTTCACCATCCAGTAACTTGTCTTGTAGGAATTAGTTCATTTTTATCATTGACAATGACAGTTACCCCTCCTTTCTTCGGAACTCAATAAATAAGACTCACCCATTGACTATCTGAAACAGGGTAAATAATTCCAGCATCTAACCATTTTAAATTTTCTTTTTTAACAACCTCTTTCATGATAGGATTTAATCTTCTTTTGAGGTTCAATAGTAGGTTTAAAATCTTCTTCCATTGGAAGGGCTTATTCCTCTTATATCAGCAATAGTCCAACCAAAAGCTTTCTTATAATTCTTTAACACTCCTATTAATTTTTCTTCTTGATCTAAGCTTAGTTTAGAAGAAATAATAACGAGTAAAGTTAATGAATTTCCAAGAAAAGCATACTTTAAATGTGCGAGGTAACATTTTTAATTCCGGTTCGGGGGCTTTTTTAATCGAGGGTAAAAGTATATCATTTTGAGTTATGTCCAAAATTTCCCAGTTATCTTTAATATAATGAGTTTCTTTAAATAATTCTTCTTCTTTTAGTTCTTCATTTTCGTCAGTTAATAATTCAATTTTTTCTGCAGAAATGACTTTACATATTTCTTATAATGTTTTTCAATTATATAATCAATAATATCCATTCGATAGCATTTTTCTTTATCAGGGTACTTCATTGATTTAAGGACATTGAATTTAATCTCTTGATCATTAACTCTCATAGTTAATTCTCCTTTTTGCACATCAATTATAGCCCGTCCGGTAGCTAGAAAAGGTCTCCCTAAAATAATTGGTATTTCTTTATCTTCTTCCATATCAAGTACAATGAAATCCACAGGGAAAATAAATTTATCCAATTTAACAAGAACATCCTCTATAACTCCTTTAGGGTAAGTGATAGATCTATCAACTAACTGAAAGGTTACAGTGGTGGGATTAATCTCTCCTAAATTCAACCTTCGAAAAATAGAAAATGGCATGAGATTAATACTTGCTCTTAAATCACATAAAGCTTTTCCACAAAAGTTTTCTCCAATAGCACAAGGTATAGCGAAACTTCCAGGATCTTTAAGTTTCTGAGGTAATTTCTTTTGAATTATTGTACTACATTCTTCTCTTAATGCAACAATTTCAAAAGCTTCAAATTTTCGTTTCTTACTTAAAATATCCTTCATAAATTTTGCATAAGTTGGCATCTGTTCCAAAGCTTCAGCAAAAGGTATGTTAATAGTAAGTTTCTTAAAAATTTCAAAGAACTTAGAAAATTGATGATCAAGCTTCTGCTGTTTTAATCTTTGAGAAAAAGGTGGTGGTAGTTTTTCAACTTCCACATTAACAGGAATAATAATCTGTTCTTTACTAGGAGAAGGAGTTTCTTTAGGTTTTTCAATCTCTTCAACCTCAATTTCTTTTTCAATTTCATTCTGAATTATTTCTATTAATTCCTTTCCACTTCTAAGTTGTACAGCCTTAGCATGTTCATGTTCTTTTCCAGTTTCTTTTGGATTGATTTCAACATTACTAGGAAGTGTTCCTGGAGGTTTGTAATAAATTAAATTAGCAATTTGTCCAATTTGATTCTCAATATTATGAATAGCAGTATTTTGATTTTGTAATTGATTACTCAGTTGTAAAATTAATTCTTCTATATATAACTTTTTTTTTATTATTAAATCCAGGAGGTTTATAGTTTGAATTTACTTGATTGTTCCAATTTCCAGTTGGATGAGATTGATTATTACCCCATTGTTGTTGTTAATTATTCCAGTTAAAATTAGGGTGATTTTTCAATCCAGGATTATAATAATTTGAATAAGGGTTATTTTTACTAGAAATAGCTTGTAAAGTTTCAATAGTTTAATAATCTTCCATATTAGCAGAGTTGTTATGTGATACATTGATAGCAAAATTATCTAATTTCTTAGATATTGCAGCTACTTGTGAAGCTAAGATAGAAAAGGCTCCGTTATCATGAATACTTGCCATTCTTTTAGGATTAATCCTTTCAGAAGGCCATTGAAAATTATTGTTAGCCATTTCTTCAATTAAAGTATAAACTTCTTCAAATGATTTAGCCATTAAAGAACCTCCAGCAGCAGCATCAATAATTGATTTTAGTGATCCAATAAGTCCGTTATAAAATGTTTGAATAATTAACCAATCAGGTAAAGCATGGTGATGACACTTTCTTAATAGTTCTTTAAATCTTTCCCAAGTTTCATAAATTGTCTCCCAAATCAATTTACTAAATAAAGTAATGTCATTTCTTAATTTAGCAGTTTTAGAAGGAGGAAAATATTTAACAAGGAATTTTTGTGCCATTTCAGCCCATGTTTTAATAGAACCTATTGCTAATGAGTTCAACCACATGTTTGCTTTATCTCTTAAAGAGAAAGGAAAGATTCTAAGTCTAATAACATCATCAGAAACATTGCTTTATTTAAAGGTAGCACAAAGTTCTAAAAAACTAGCAAGGTGTAAATTTGGATCCTCATTTGGTGTTCCCCCAAATTGATTATTTTGAACCATTTGAATAATAGAAGGTTTAAGCTCAAAATAATTAGCATATACACCAGGTATTTGAATACTATTATGAAGTTCATCAACTATAGGGTTAGGATAATCCCTCAATGGTTTGTAAACATTTTGCTCATTAATTTTAATTGGATTCTATAAATTGTTATGTAAATTAGCCATCTCTTGATATTTTTGAATTTGTTTTCCTTTTTTAATTCTTCTAACGAGTTTTTCTAATTCGAGTCTAAAGGTAATAATCCTTCAGATCCAGAACTACGCATAAAAAGTAAATAAAAAGTAAAATAAAATAGCAAGAAATAAAATCTCTACTTACTTTTTTTTATATTTTTGTTATTTTTTTGGTTTTTTTATTTTTTATTTTTATAAATGTTTTTGTATTTTATATTTTTGTATTTTGATAATAAAAGAAATAAATAAAATAAAAATAAAATAAATATTTAAAATCTAAAAAATTTGCTCTCCCCGGCGACGGTGCCAAAAACTTGACCTTGATCTGAGGACAACGCAGTAATTTATGTTTTCAAAAATATGTTATAGCCAATACTTTGACCAAAATAATAATAGCGGCTAGTGTATATAAATATAATTTTATTGAAAATATTTTACACACTAGAGGTACTACGCAAGTATACGTATCGTTTCAAGTAACATAGGGCTTTAAAAAACGACCCCAGTATCGATCCCACGAGGAGGTTTATAGATTTTTAAATATTTTAATTTTATTTTTATGTATTTCTTTTAAAGTTATAAATTTAATATTTAATTTACTAAATGCAGAATTAAAGCAATAATAAAATAATGAATGATGTAAATAATAATAAGCAAACAACTTTCTTCCTTTCAATTAATCCAAGACTTTTTTAGATAATATAATATTCGTGGAGAATATAAATTTATGGTATTGTGCCAAATAAAAGCATTCCTATTCTTTACCTTCGCTCGATAGTATAAAGAACATTGGCTAATCTATAGATCAGGTCTGGATGTATTGTTAGTAGAATGTGTTAATTTAGGCTCATACTACTAGATGTCCACGGGTGGCTATGGTCGGCCCTACTAGTGATTCGTTCCCTCTCTATAAACCAAATTACAAGAATTTAGTCTGTCACTCTAAAAACTTATAAATTCTACGCCCATTGAATAATATTTTCCTATTTATTTGCACTTCACCTTGAATAACCCGCACAATGCCTTCGACTACCCAATGATTCATGTGATATATACTAGTTAAGAATTCATCTCATTCTAGGTTTCAAAATTCTTCAACAGATTTTAACAATTTAAATGGCCAATTTAAATAGTAAATTAAGATCCGGTTTTAGTATCATCACAATATTTAAACATATTTAGTTTTTAATTCTCCAACAAATTTAATATTATCTTATTTATCTTTTCATAATTGAAAGGAGAAAGTAAAGTAACTACTCAGAACATATTGAATTTATATAACAAAACATATAAACAAAACTTTGAATCAAATTACAAATACTTATCTCAAGTGTTATTCCAACTGAACCTCTGATTCCTTCCGACTCCAAAGCGAAATAGACTTCAAAAGCACCAACTCTTTCAAACTCTCAATACAAACTCTAAATTAAATAAACTCACTAATTTATGAAAGAAAGTAAACTACAATTGTGGCCCTTAAAATTATCTCTCTAATTCTCTCTCTCTGATTGGAGTAGACTAGGGCGGGCTTCTTATTGGGTGTTTTTCTCTATAGAAATGGCCTCCTATTTATATGCTTCAAGGGTTGCCTAAAGCATCTCTTCAAAATATGTCCAATTTCAATGAATCTTCTAGAAAGTGTGTCTGGCGCCTAGGCGCCGGCATCTGGCGCCTAGGCTCCGGACTCCGCGTCCAGTTCTTCGCACCTCTTCACTTTGGATAGCACCTCTTCGAGATCCAAACCGTTTCCAAGCGTCTAAATACAATGTATCACATGATATATAATCCAGGAATAACTGCCAATCTTCTAGACGGTCCAATAAGCGCTCTAACCGTCAAAATAACCGCCCAAAGTAGTTACAAAAACCGTCACAGATTTGGTATCGAGCTGGTGCTAAGGCGCCTAGGCGCCAGGCCCATTATTTTGGCAATTTTTGCATTTTAGTTCCATTTTTGCTCCTTTTTGCTCATTTTTCATCATTTTTCCTTTTTGAACATATTTGCATCACCTACATCCAAAAACATAAAAATACATTTCATTAAAGCATAATATCCTTAAAAATTTGATAAAAATCAAGACATAAAAACAAGAATTTTTTTCATGGATCAAGTACCTATCTTACTAATGCCAATGAGCTATGAAACCTTTTGACCCCCTCCTCTCAAGCAAGTCTCATTAGTCATATGATTCGTTATAAATTAAGCGAAAATTGAAATAAAAGAATTAAAATTTAAATGTTATCTTTAAAATAAAAATAACTTGAACTTGAATGACCCATTAGCAAAAGTTAAGCCTAAAACTTTAAAATTAAAACACAAAAATAAAGATTAGATCAATATCACCACATTAGCCTCACACACTCAATAGATGGATTTCTAAGCCCCTGGCTTTAGATATATGTTAGTTCAATTGATTGTGTTATTTTTTATGCTTATGGTTTAGTTTTGTTTGCCCTGGTGTGTTGTCTTTCCATTTAGAATTGATGTTAGCGTAACTTTTTTACATAAATTGGATGGTAAGGTGATATAGATTTTGAGAGAAACATTCGTTTTAGCAGTTAGTCATATTATAAATAAAATTAAAGGCACATAAAATTCAAAATGAAATTAAAACTAACAATATATCTATAATCGCTTGCTCTCTTTTCTTATGGTCTTAGGACCATATAAGAAAGACCTAGCATGACAAAGGACTTAGAGCTTAAGAGCCCTAAGTCTACATGTTGTGTTATACCTATTAAGTGTAATTGGTGTGCCTTTCTACTAATCCTTTTTGTGCATTTATTTAGATGGGCATTTTCCATTTTTAAGTAATTTATAAAATTAGGTTGAGGACCTATAGCGTAGGATGAGTGAGGATGAACCATCTAGGGATGCCATGTGAAGTTTAGAAAACCCAAATCATGAAGGATGTACTATTTAAAGACAGAAGAGGAGAACAATTTACGGGTTATCCTTAGTTCTAGAATTACTTTGGCCTTTATTTGGGAAGGAGCTTAACTACCCATTTTCTTTTCTTGTAAGGTTCATAACAATACTTGACTCTACTGATATATTCCTTATATTTTTGTTATGTTTTCTATTTGTGCTTGTTAGTGTGTTTACTCGCTCTTTACATACAATATAATTTCTTAGGTTTCATTTTGTTGTTATGTGCCTATTAAGTTTTCTTATTTGGCTCTTATGCTAAAATTAAAATTTATACCCAATTATTTAATCTATAATATTCAAACAATTAATTAATTAAAATTATTTTCTTAAAACAATTAATTAATTTATAATATTCAAATTAAAATGAGATAATTATTTTCTTAATGAAATATTAGGAATATATTATATAAAATAATTAATAAGGTTTAAAATAAAATTATTACTAAACATTTAATTTTTAGGGGGTTAAATGTTTTGATGTATAACATGATATTATATAGCTAATCAAAATCTTGCAGAAGTATATATAACATAATATTATATAATTATTAAAAATCCAATAGAGTGATTGCACCCAAGTAAGAAGCTTTGTCAAGGACAGTGACATTGAAAATATATTTATTTTGTCCATATAGGAAGATTGCTCAAATAAATAAAAAAAAAAAAAAGAAATTTCATAAGGACATTTTAATGGTAAGTGGAAGCTTAACTTCTTCTGAAATAAAAAGGTGTGGAGCACCTTACGTCAACTTCGATTAAAATAAGCCTTAACTTTTTTTAATTTAATTTAATAAATTATTAATTATATTTACTTTAAAATTGATTTAATAATTTTACCATTTTTACTCCTATCTAGGAAACCTTCCAAGATAACCCTCTTTTTATATTCCTCCGAATGAACGTCAGCATAGCCGGCGCCAGCCATCTTTCCCACTACGACCTCAGTTACCACCGGCTGTCGGCTAATCGCTGCCAGAAAAAGGCAAGCGCAAAGGCCGATCACAGCGGCGGTGCGGCCGTAAAAGACGATAACGGCTAGCGTAACTCCAACGACGGCTAGTCCAGCCTTTGAGTTAAGTTTCCTGGTCCTTCTCGTTGGGGCCTGGGCGCTGGGAGGGCTGGATTCTGGATCAGTTGGAAAGTTCGACGGTTCCAGCATGATTTGTGTATTGTACTTTGGCGGCATCTGTGGAAAGTGCGGCCGACGGGGTTCCGTGTTGAATTGGCCGACGACCGCAGTAAATTTTGTCGGCTCGAATGGCGTCGGTTGCACGCTTCGGCAGCGAGAGATTCTGCCCTGAAAAGTACGCAAGAGTTAAATGGTAAGGTTTCTGAAGGGAATTGAATTTCATATATATCTCATTTTGTCTAAACAACATTTTCAAAAAATTAACCCGGTGGTTCATTTGTAAATATCAGGTCTGTATGTATTATCCCTTTCATTCTTTTTTTTTTTTTCTTAAATTTGAGGGTCATACTTAGCAATTCATCAGTGAAAAAAATAAATACATAAATACCTAAAAATGAAGTTGCAACATTTCAAAAGGACTATAATTTATTAGATGGGATTATCAATAAAAAATAAAAATTATATTTCAAAGTGAAAAGAGTAATAAAATGAGCTAAGGAAAATCCTTACAACATGGTAAAGCCGAATCCATTCAAAGCTATGCCAAAGTGAAGCAAAGGAGACCAAAATGGAAAAAAAATCTCCCATGATCACAAGAGAAGCTATGAGCGCATAATCACCAAGGACAATCAATCCTTAGTAAACAGCTAAGAGAATAAAGTATAATATCAATTAGGCAATTTAAGCCCAAAGATGTGTGGAGGGAAACCGAATTCAGAAAGTCAAATTATCTTAGAAAGTACGTTGCAGCCATAATTAAACACCAAGTGTAGTACTAACAAAGAAATAGGACAATAACAGCATAGCTGCAAAGAGGATGCCAGAGCCAAGTACTATATGCTACGAAAGATAAATGACTGACTTTGTTTGAAGGGAAGGATTTCATAATTGCTCCAAAGGAAAACCAAAAAGTGTTGTTGTATCAATTCAAGTGTAGTATCTGATGAGCTAACAAGATATCACAACAAAGTATCTACTTTTATCTTGGTAACTAGAATATGAGGAATAAAACATTCATCCAAAAAATGACATGCTGAAAGTGTGTTAAAATGAACAACAGTAGAGGAACCTTCACAATGCTGGGACCAAAAAAATGGTGCAAAAAGAAACCCAAAACAATGATCAATAAGAGTATTCAAAGTGCAGTATAAGCAACCTAGAGCATCAACAATAAAGTAGACAACCAGTTAGAGGTTATTAAGAGTAAAGTCTGCTAATGGTAGTGGAAATAATGCCTAAACAATTCCATGTCTACATTTTTGTCTAAGAAAGTGGCTTTTGCTTTTGATTACCTCTATGGTACAAGCCACATTAGAGGAAATTTTATTATTTCTTTTCATTCATAAATAGTGACTAGTAATGAGCACAAGTAGAAAGAACCACTTTGTAATCATACAACGAAGGCCATCTTCATAAACCAAAATTTAAGTAAGAATACAACACACATGTAAAAATTATCATGAGAAATACAGTGTTTAAGCATATTGAAAGAGTAAGAACACTAAAAAGTAAATGTGAGTGAGATTCATTGTGAATAACATAGATAATACAGAGAGGATTAACCTTTATTCCTTCATGTAGAAGAGCATCTTCCGTTTTTAGGCCACCAACGAAAAATTTCCAGATAATAAAAAAAAACATATTTAAAACCTTTTAACCTCTAATGCTCTTGAACCAAATGAGTTTATTCAAAAAAAATTTGTTGCAATTTTTATAGAGAAATGAATAACTAAATTTATGTGTATAGTTATCTTCGCCTTCCCACATTCAATCCAAAGAGGAGTCTACAATGTGGGCATTAAGGATGAGTTGGGTGCCCATAGTATGAGCATTAGAGGTTAAAAGAAGAGTCGATCTATCTTGGACAATCATATCAAAATTATTACCAAATAATAGATGATGGAAACACCAAAATTGTTGATAAGGAGAATTACCATTTGGGCAAAGGTGATATAAGAAGGAGAGTCTGTTATTACAATTTATTTGAATAGATAGGCATCTTCTAATCATAACTTACAAATGGGCCACTAGTCTTACCAAAAACCAACAAATCATCAATATATATGAGATGAGTACTATAATGAATACAAGGGCCCATACCATAATTCTAGTGAAAATAAATTCCATAATAAGGGTAAAAAAGAGGTGGTGGCGGGTGGGGTGGGGTGGACAATCCTGCCTTAATCTTGAAAAAGGATTAAAATAATAATGTAACTTATGATTAATGATGGTAGAAAAAGAAACTTATTCAATCTGAGCTCTAATCCAGCATATGAATCGAGAGGAAAAACCGAAGGAGGCCATCCTCTCTTAAGGAAATTAATGATGAAATATATGAAATGCTTTTTATGAGGTCAATCTAAGAGCAAAAAGCTTCAGGATGAGATGAATTGTTAAAACCTTGAGACAAATCATTAGCTAGAATAATATCATCTACAATATTTCTATTAGCTATGAAAGTTGCTTCTGCTTTATAAACAGTAAAAGGGAGTTGGCAATGAGCTTTGAAATGACCTTATAAATGGTATTGCATAGAGATATGGGTGTTTAGTGATTGGAATCTTGGGCCTGAGGCTTCTTAGGAATCAAAGTAATAGTACAGTATCTAACTCTTTTATAAAGCTTAAATGTGGCAAAAAAAAATTCTGATAGCTTGAATACATGTGTAGCCAATCACGTCCCATGCAGCTTAAAAAATTTTAGATCTAAATCCATCTTGTCCTGGCGCTTTTCTAAGCCAATAATGAAAAAGGAATTCTTGATGTCATCAAAAAAAAAAAAAAAAATTCACTTGTAAGCAAGTTACATTAAAACATTTGTGAGTACAAGCAACAGAAATTTTATTAGTTTTATATTGGTAGGGGTAGAAAAATAGTTGAGAAAAAAAGAGAAGTAAGCCAAAACCTCCTTAGCAATATAAATTGATTAGTAATGCATCTGTTATTAGTATGCAATTCTCTAATGCTAGTTCTATTATTTTTTACCTTGATTATTTGATAAAGAAATTTGATATCATCTTAACCCTTAGTGAGCCAAGCACATTTGACACTTAGTTTCACCCAAGTATTCTTAAAATATTAGACTCAATGTGTTTAAATTGAGTAGTAATGGCTTTAGAGAGAAGTTATTTGTCAAAAGGATGAATCTCCATGACTTGCATGATTTGTTCAGTACGTTTGAGGTTTCTTATGGTGCTGTAGATGTATTTTGAAGAAGTTCATTTTGAATTCTTGAGAGAAGATTTCAAATTCATAAGCTTGTTAAATGGATCAAAAAGAGGGTAAACATCAACATGTATATTCCAAGCATTATGAATAAGGCTTTTCAAATCGTCTTATTTTCTTTAATAGTTTTTGTACATAAATCTACATCTAGTAGAAAAAGAATTCCCAAAAGAAATCAGAATGGGCAAGTTGTTATATTTCAAAGGCTACAAAATATTATAATAGGAGTTAGAGAAGAGAACAATCCATATTTGATTGCAATGGAAACTATCTAATATACATCTAATATGACAATGTAGTTATTTATTAAAGCAACTATAAGAGAATCCCACATTTTGTAAGTCTACAAGACCAAAATTGATATCCAGAAATTGAATTCAATAAGCTTGCTAAGTATAAGTGGGACACCACTAATTTTTTCAGCAAGGCTATCACTAATATCCTATGTGATGAACCAATGCTGATTAATGTTGGCAGTTAACTGAATAATTGAGTTTAATAGTTATCTTTTCATAATATAACAGTTATCAGTATAAACAAATGTAGTAAGAAGGAAATTGATGTTGAAGGTTATGAGTGATCCATGGATAAATTGTCCATTTACCTCTTGAGATGAGAAAAAATAGAACTTTCATTCCATTTAACCCAAATATGATTATTCTCTGAGGAGTGGAAGTTTTGTAAAGAAGCTTCATTAGAAATAAGAGAGAAATCTTTGACAATGAAGGGGTCTGAAACAGAGGCTAATGTGAGCTCAGTTTTAAGAAGACAAAGTATATCCAGTTTGTGAGTTAAGATGAGATGCCAAACATTTCAAGATATTATTTTTGGAAAAAATAGAGCTTAAGGTTAAGAATTTGAGTGAAAATTTTCCTTTTTTGATCTTCCTTTTTTGTGTTTTGAAGTTGTTGATTGCGTGTTGGTTACAATGGGCATTGGAAGGGAAGTAGTAGCTTGATCAACTTAATCAAAATCCAAGAGGCTTGAGGGGAAGAACTAGCCATATACTTCGAGGGAGTAAAGTGAGTTTTCGGTTTGCTATCAAGTGTTGAGGCATCCACTTGATATTTTGTTGGAGTGTTGTTGGAGAGAGTTGTTATTTGTATATAGGAGAGTTGGCGAGAGCTTGAGATCTAGAGCTATGGTGATGGTAAAATGTTGGTATATAGAAGTCTTAGATAGTTTGTCGAGGCTTCAAGAATTATTATCTTATTACATAATCAAAAATAACTTTTGCCACAATTAATAAGTATGAAAAGGGGTTGTTTGTAGCCTGGGGATTTGTGGCAGGTGGCACGATCATGAGCAAATGAGTCCCAAACTTTGCAGAGAGGTTGTTTCCTCTCGTAAATCACCTACTACTGATTATGGCTTCCTTTTATTTAAATCATAACAAAATTAGGAAGAATAAAATTTTTAGAAATTTAGACACTGAACCAAGCAAATGTCAGCAATATTTGGCTATGAGAGGATCAACTGTTAACGGTATGCTAATTTTTCTAGCAATTTTTAAGATATACAAATTTCAGACCATCAAAAGAATGGGAGAATTGATAACTTGATCTGAATGGGAATGTTACTAAAATCTTCCCTAATCAAATTAAAATCATCTTTTTTTGAAAAAGAAAAATAAAAGGTTTACTCCTAATAAACTAAGGAATACCATCATAAACAATCTCATATTCTTCAACACTATTAAATTTAATAAAAATTATTTCTTTAGAGAGAAAAGCTTAATATTTTCTCAAAGTTTTCACATTTTTGTTAATGAATTGAAGCAAATTATCAAAAAATCGGTCACTTGCCAAAAGCATAGCCAACCAAATCCAAGATCAATTATTTAGATCCTTCTTCCACCTAATCATTAGTGAAAACATCCTAATCTTCATTGCTGATAATGAAAGAAAGATTATGAAAAGAAGGGTGGGGGAGCTGGGAGGAAACGACACCATTCCAGTTTACGAGTAGAGGGTAACCGAGAATGGATCTATTAGAAGAGGGAGGGTGTGGGTAGGCGGAGAGTTTGATGGAGGTTCACAACCCCTCAGCCGGAGGGAGCATGAAAAGCAATAATAACTGGCTACTAAAGCAAACTAATGGATCCAGGAATGGAGGGAAGAAAGGAACACAAGGAAAATCTAGCAGAGCCTATTCGAAACACTTATATGATCCATCTGTTTTTCTATAATGTCCCTAAATTTGAAACAGTCATATTAGTTAATCACAGAAATATAAATTTAAATTGCTTTTTCATCATTTATTTAATGGACGGTTAAAAAATAATTAAATATTAAAATCACTAAAATTGTAATCAACTATTCACTCATATTTGTATTTTCAATAAAGTTATTATAAAAATAAATACCATCTTCACTAAGACATTGATCATAAACTAACCCAAGTTAAATAAAACGATATTTGTTCGGCTTATAGTGACCTAAGGGAAAGATTCTACTTGGTCTTAGTACTAATCAACTAAACTCATCCTAGAGGACTATTGAAATCACACATTCTTCAAAGAAATGTGCCCACACAGTTTCCTATTCATTTGAAACACATGCTTGTTGATTTTATGTTCTCACCTGAAAATCTGATCAAGCATGCATATCCTTAATATGAAACATTGCCAAAGTTATTTTCGAAATAGATAGTTAAAAATCAGGCTTTATTATTACTTATTTAGTTGCAAGAAACCGCTCATATCTTTCCTTGTAATTTTCAGATGCAAATCATCATATATTACTAATCTTATGCTACCCTTATAAATAAGGGGTAATTGGATGAATAAGGTATGGCATAATCTCATACTTGGTTTAAAGCGCTACCTCTATCAACATAAAAATCAATCTGAGATTCTCTTTCAATTTCTGCTTTCTATTTTTTTCTTCTCCTCAAATTTAAACTATGCTTGAAGTAGGTTCTTAGTTCTTTCACATACAATATTAAACATTACCCTAAAAATGTAAAGAGGGTTAGTTATTTCAAAAAACAATAATTAATCCATGGACGTCGCATAACTCATGGAAGATCCTTGCAAAGCATTTAACTTGCCAGCTATGCTGCTTCCAAGCAACTTAATAATAAATTTGATCAGGTTACCATGATGGTATTAGGCATGCTTGAGTTCTTCCCTTTGCCACACTCGCTCAATATCCGTAATAGTATTAATTGGCAAATTTTTCTAAGACTCGTCAATGCAGTAATCAAAGTGTTATCGCACTGATTCGTTTCAATGAAGAGCCAAATCTATTATGAGAAAGTGCTAGAAAATCTCCTCTCTTATATGTCCTATCTAGAATTAGGTCTAACTTATGAATGTATTTTTCCTTGTTAATACTGCAGAAGAATACTTAACAAAATTTAAGCTGTCCACTAGGGCAGGTCAAATCTAGCGAACAATGTCACTTTCTTTTAGCTAAAATATGTGCTCAAAATATTAGCGATATGATGATGGATAAACAAACCTTCCTCACCTTAAATGGAGGCATTTCTATGGAGCTTCTCTTCTTTGATTCAAAGGTTTTTTCCTTTTTTTCCAACTTTAACTAACAATTCGGTATTCAATTATCCATTCAACATGAAATTGTGATCGATAAACTCACTCAATCACTTCATTATTCACTTCAAATTCAAGATGCTAGATTTCACCTATTTAAATCTATTAACACTCATGTAGCACTTGGGCTTTTGAAATGTCTTTTTTTGCTCCTGGACTTCAATAGCTAATGGATTGGTTGAGTTATTGAAACTTGTTGACAATCACATGAAAATGGAAATGTACAACCATGTGATATAGACTTCAAGATCCAAAATATAACGTTCTAAACTCTTACAAGATTTTTAAACACATTCTCAAGAAAAATAGTGTACGCTGCTTGACCACAATAACAAGTTAGCTAAGAAGATTCATCATCATCATCATCATAAACATTGTCATCAATTATATGTCTATCATAGATGCTTTGGCCTTGATTAATGGGAGAGAAGCAATTTAACTATTACCCATAAATTAAGAAAAGAACACCTCAACTATTCATGCATTCCTCTTTATTTGTTGCTCATAAAATCATAAAACTAATAAAGAAGAAATGTTCTTGTTAATCACTACCAATGAATGCAACATTGTATGCTTTGTGACCCTTCAAATCGTTATATCTCCAACACAGACTGGAAGAAAAGAAAAAGGACTATTTCCAACTCCATGGCCTAATTATCTTTCTTACTGAAAATGAAAGGGCTTAATTTCTGTTGATGTCGTCTAAAGACTTAAAATTGCATGAATAAAACACGACAACAAAGAGTTTAAACAAGCCAAGGTAATTGGTATATTGGAAACAATTTCATAAATTTTGAAATAAGGCTAACTATTATTTTCACACGCTATTTGAGAGCATTCAAAGGTTTAAAGAAAGAGAAGTGTCTTATAAATCATGCATTTAAGTTTGTATTTAAATAAAACACATATGAAATTATTGAATCTGCTTTCTTTGCATTTTTTTTTATTTTGCAAAAGAAATTGTATGATTTTCTCTTATACTTTGCATTTTACACCATAATAACATTAAAAAAAAAACTTAGCGATTTCATACCTAATGAACTCACAAACTTATCTGAGTAAATTTATATTTATTTATAATATGCTAACCACTATGGGCATCAAAATCAAAATTAATAAGTACCGCAATCATTAGCTCATCTTCTGACTCATTTATTCACAAAATTTATCAAGTTATAAGAAATTTAGAAACTATTTTAGAAATAAAAATCATTCCAGTTATCAACATTTTGAAACATGTTATATTGGAACTCTCTAGAATATCAATTGATTGCACTCAATAAAATCAACGGTCCTTTACAATGAGAGAAATATTGGTCCATTTGTTTTTATGTCAAAAATAAAAATTTATACTTGAGTTTAAGAAAACTTCAAGATAAGATACATGAGAAATTAGGGTCTTAAATTAGCTAAAAAATTAAAATATAAAATTGCATCCTTAATTAGTTAAAAATTCATTAAATTCAATAAGTCACTGGTGTACTCTCTACATGAAGTCAAGTTTCAAACTATATGACTACATTTTAAAAGTGAGCTACATTCTTTAAGATGGATAGCCTATAAACTTTGGAGTCTTTTTAACACTTAAATTAAATATCAGTTTCAAATAAAAATGTAACATGTAGTTAGACAAGTCATATAGTATAAAAAGATATAACTCACACTAGGCCGACAATTGATTTTATATCGTAATTTAAAGTCATTTGCCTCTTAATACTTTTACTCACTACTCTATGAATATCAACTAATGGTAGTTTACTTACAAATGAAATTCATTTTTTTCTTATTCTCTTTTTTAATAGATAAATTATTGAACTTATTATTATCTAAATTATTAAAAGACATAAAATAACATCATATTAAATTCTTAAATTCACAAACTAAGGATTATATGCTAAGGCTAAAATTTGGACTTCCTATTGCAACAATATCCATATTGAGAGAATGTTGTTCTTTGTAAGCAGTGAGTTTGAAAAAGAATTTCCTCTATAAAATTAAAGAAGAATAAAATTAAAGAAGAAGCCAACACTAACTAATCAAGCTCCAAAAGATCATTCTTCATTAGCTTCACAAAACAGAGAAAATTTCATTAAAAGTATTTCGTTGCAAAAAAGTCTTCATATTTGATGTTTGAATGTATGCATTGACAATTTTAAAAGCTAAGATCATTATACTAAATTCATTATTCTATTATGAAGGTGACTTTATTAAGAAGGTTATTTTATGATAACATCTAAATCCAGTTTGGTTATAAATCGAAACTAATGGGTATGATATCCTTTCTCATTGATTTAGAATATGTCAAAGTTGAGTTTAAATTTTTAAAATAGCTAATGATTCTATAAAAATAAATAAAATTCATTATTATTTAGAACTCAAATCCTAATTGGATTATCTGTGAGAACATAAATTCTTAATGCAGCGTCTCTTTTATTAAATTTTATGACAACTATTTTTTAATCTTAGGCAAGTTGATACTCAAAACAAAACAGCCAGTTGAATATATTCGTACCCAAGCACTAGTTCATACACTTAGTTTTGCTGACGAAGAATCTCAAATTTGTTTTTTTATATATTTTTGCAGTGAGTTAGAGCTTGATTTTGAGACATCCACTTCAAGCATTGAGATTTTGGTATTGTAAATTTTTAGCATTCTCCCATGAAAATAGTTAAGCTATTAATACATGAGTGCTTAGATACCCAAATAAGTGCAAGCTTGAGTTTGAGTACTTCAGGATCAAAATATCACAACATTTTGAGGGGGTTTTAAGAGAAAAGAGAGCTACATAAAATGGATAATATTGTTCAATAGATAACTTTTGGATACTTTTGAATATGAAATTTTAGCAGACATTGGAAGTGGCTAGTGTGGAGGAACTAAGACAACTACAATAGAGGAGCAGAAGCACGCAACACTAAGCTATTCTATTACATCTCATTTATTTTATTTGTTTATTTATTTACTATTTAGAATCATGCATTTTTTTTGATAATTTCATCTTTTAAGTATGAACTAAATTCCTACTTTAGGGATTAGATATAACTAATTTTCACATTGTTGCTTTTTTTATAAATTTTAAAGTTTTAATTTCCACTCATGATTATAACTACATACTTTTTAATCAGTTATTTATTTTTTCTGATTGAGTTATGATTAATTAAATTTTTAGGAGATTTACTCAAATTTGAGAGGCAAAGAATAGACTAATCATGATTAAAGTACATTGTTGGAATATATGACAGATATGTTTATCATAACTCATGTAAAAATTAGGATCCCAAAGTGTTCTCAATAAAACTTGCTATTAATTTTCTTACCAGAGTTCGTGGTAAGTTAAAATGATATATTCAATCTTTTATTTTTTAGGTAATGACCACCCTCCTAGTATCATTTGATGACTGAATTAGACTCAAATAAGCTATAAATTGAGCCTTATTTGAGCTAAAACTTGATCAAACTCTAATTTAACTCTAAAATGAAATCTAAATAAACAAAAAATAAAATCAACCAACAAAAATAGAACCAAAGATAACCAAGTTCAGCTAAACCCTAAGATCGACCTAAAATTCAGCCTTAAACAACATGTACACTATTTTTTTTCTTTTTTTTTATCCACAAGTCATCATTGAGCTTGAAACTTCATTCTAAAAGTTGTATGCATGGTGTTTATTATCACATATAAATACTATAGAAATAAGTGATACACCTAAAATAAATAGTGTTTTAAGTACATTTTTATATCTATTTCTTATGATATTGCACTTTAATGGAAGATATTTTCATATTTTTCTTGCAGGTTTGATGAAAATGAGTAATTGTGATAAAAGGAACAAAAAGAAGATCAAATTTGGAGCAAAAATTGAAAGGTGTGCAAAATTAGCTTTTGGCACCTAAGCGCCAGATGGCTGGCGCATAGGCGCCACAGTTATAGTGACGAATTTAAATTAATTTTGGTGCAAATTTGAAGGGGTTTTTGAAGCACCCTTTGGTTTAAACTTCAGTAACTTCCCATTAGCGCCAAAATTCATTAAAATTTGAATGGATGGATGCATCTCTTAGTAGATTCATTGAATCTAGACATAATTTGAAGATACACCAAAACACCTTTTGAAAATTATTAAAATGAAGACTTAATATCAAAAAAAGTGAAGAGTTTTGAAGAGAAATTTTGGCGGGGAAGTTGGAGAAAAGCTTGAAGTGGTTCAAGGGAAAGACGAAGAAAGAGAGCCTTCTTCTCGCTATATTTTCTTTACTTTTTCACTTTATTTTATCATATTTTGTATTAGATATTAAGAGGGTCAATCGTTAGAGTTGGGCGCCAATCTCTAAAGAGTTATTTAGTGGAAAGAAAAAGTTTCAGAGGAACTTCAAGAGTCTTGTAGAGAGGATTTTCAGATAAGTTTTTATCTTTTTTTTTACATTTGGTTTTAAAGAAAGACTTGTTGTGTTTTCACTATATTTTCTTCTTTTAAATCAAATTGTGTGTGTTTTCTCCATGAGTTCTGAGTAGTTTTTTTTATCCTTTTGCTTTCAAATGAAGAAATAATTAAATTATGGAAGGAAGTTGTGTGAAATATAGATGTTTAATGTTGGAAGAAGTTGTGATGATTCAATTACCTTGCACTTCATTTACCTCTTGATTTGACTGATTGAGATGTTAAATTTGTTGTGACAACATCTTAGAACCAATGTGGTATTGTCTCAATCAACAATTGGAGTGAATCACATGCATTTATATGGGTGAGAATTGTAGTCCATATATTTGAGTGCAAATAAATAGGGAGATATGATTTTTAATGGTGAGTAAAATTAGAGGACTTTATAGTGACAGACTAAAGCCCTTAATTTGGTTTGATGTTTTAGATTTTTGTCATGAGATGTTAGCCCCCAGGTGGAGGGAGAAGAGGGAACTCTAGAGTGAGAGCTAATATCTTTCCTGTCTATCCTATCGACAAGATTTCAAAACTTCAAATTAATCAATGTTCTTTATAGAACCATGTAAGGGTAAAGAATATAATTGCTCATATTTGGCACAACATATTTAGATACTTCCAAAATGAAATTTCATAATTATTATTGATTCATTGAAAGAGGAAAAAGATATTTTATTATCATTTGCTTTCATACATATAATTTATAGTCTTGTTAATTTTATTTGTTTGTTTTACTTTTTCTTAAAAGAAAGTATCAAAAATAAATTTAAAATTTTCTATCTCAAAACATACTTTTCAAAATCACTTTGAAAAGTAAAAAGTTATTATTCTGATTTCTTTAAAATTTTAGACATTTCCCTGTGGATTTGATATCTCGGGGCTTAATCAGAAAGTCATATATTACTTGATAAACGATACATATACTTTGCGTAGAATCATATCTTATAAAAAAATAAAAATATTTTTCTTATTTGCTTCAGAATCAAGTTTTTGGTGTCGTTGCAAAGAAAGAGATATTATCATTGAAAAGAAATATAAAGTGAAAAATATGAGCATAAATATTCGGGGATCAATTTTTTGGCGCTGTTGCCAGAGAAATTAACTAAAATATTATTTAAAGAAAATTTAAGAAAATATAAATTTTTATTTTTTTCTTTATTTTTGTTAGTGTGTTTTATTTTGTTTTATTTTGTTGTGTATGCATAGTTTAGGTTCTGAAGGACTTGTGCCTTACGATTCTGAATTAGAAAGAACTATAAGAAAAATTAAAAAAATTAAAAATACAGAAAAAGACAAGAATATTCAAGAATGACGAATCAAAATGTTGAAATCCATCAAGAATTCAAACCTTTAATAGATTATGTTAACCCTATAGTAGATGAACTTCATAGTAGTATTCAAAACCCTGCTGTAGCGGCTAATTCATTTGAACTTAAACCTGTTATTATCTATATGGTATCAAATAATCAGTTTAGGGGAGCACCAACTGAAGATCCTAATTTACATCTTGCTAATTTTTTAGAATTGTGTGTTATTTTTAAATACGATGGTGTTTCGGATGATGCTATTAAACTTAGATTTTTTCCTTTCACACTGAGGGATAAAGCTAAGATATGGTTAAATTCGTTAGCACCTGGATCTATCAGAACTTGGGGTGATTTAGCGCAAAAACTCCTTGCTAAATATTTTCCACCATCAAAGACTACGAAGCTTAGAAATGACATTACATCCTTTTTGTTAGTTTGAAGGGGAATCTATTTATGAAGCATGGGAACATTTTAAAGATTTCCTAAGAAAGTGTCCACATCATTCGATACCTGATTGGTTGATAATTCAGACTTTTTACAATGGATTAGTTGGATCTCTTAGATCTATTATAGATGCCGCTGCTGGTGGTTCATTGATGCCTAAACAGTTTGTTGATGCTTATGTTTTAATTGAAGACATGATTACTAATAATTTTCAATGACCTTCTGAAAGGTTAAATCCTAAAAAAGTAGTCAATATTCATGAAAATGATGCTTTTGCGATGCTAGCGAATTAAGTTGCTGCAATTTCAAAGAAGATAGAACAATTTTGAATGAATTTTTCTCATCCAATTTCCATGATTGAAGAAAATTCATTAGGCCAAATGGTTGATTCTCGAACATCATTAGAAAATTGAATGTCATAAGTAAGCCTAATAACCCATATGCAAACTATTGTAATTCAGGTTGGAGGAATCATCCAAACTTTAACTGGAATACCAATAATCAAGGAGGTAGTAATCAGTAATGGGGGAGTAACCAAGTAAACCCATTGGAGAACTGGAACAACCAAGGGAATAACAATTATAGACCAACCTATCCTCCAGGTTTTAATAATGCTTTACAATTTAAGGAGAAGAAGTTGTCTATAGAAGAAATGGTGTAACAAATGAGAAATCAATTGTAAAGTCAATGAGCAACAATCAGAAATATTGAGAATAAATTGAGACAGATTGCCAATTCATTAAGTAATAGATCCCAAGGAACGCTTCCTAGTAATACATAGAATAAAGAGCAAGTAAAAGCTATTCAGTTGAGAAGTGAAAGAGAGTTGGAAGGTAGAGTTTAAAAAGAGATTGAAGTAGAGAAAGAAGAGATTAAAGAACCAAAAGAGTACGTTCAGAATGGTTTGGAAAGACATATTTCTCCATCGAAGGTTTATTCAGAAAAGCCACCACCTCATTTTCCTCAGAGACTTCGACAACAGAAATTGGATAAGCAATTTTCAAAGTTCTTGGAAGTATTTAAGAAGCTTACAATCAATATTTCATTTGTTTAAGCCTTGTAACAAATGTCATACTATGTGAAATTTATGATGGATATTCTCAGCATAAAAAGGAAGTTCAAAGATAATGAAACTGTTGCACTTCATGAGGAGTGCAGTGCAATAATTCAGAAAAAGCTTCCTGAAAAGCTTAAAGATCATGGTAGTTTCATAATTCCATGTGCGATCGGAGATAGATTTTATGGGAAAGTTTTATGTAATTTGGGTGCAAGCATTAATCTTATGCCATTATCTATATTCAAAGGACTAGGATTAGGAGAAATAACCCCGACTACTGTAACTCTGTAATTAGCGGATCGTTCGATCACATATCCAAAAGGAGTTATAGAAGATATTTTAGTTAAGGTAGATCAATTTATCTTTTTTGCTAATTTCATTGTGCTAGATACGGAGGAAGATAAAGAGATACCCATAATTTTAGGGAGGCCTTTCCTAGCCACAGGCAGAGCAATGATAGATGTGCAAAAAGAGGAATTAACGATGCAAGTCAACAGACTGTTATATTCAATATCTCAAAATCAATGAAATATCCTGCAAGAGGTAAAGATGATGAATGCAACAGGATGGACGTTATCAGATATCTAAGTGAACGTCATTTCAAATCAACTTTTGAAGAAAAAACTGAAAGAGAAAAATTGGAACGCGAGCAAGAAGAGGAATTACAACATTCTAAAGATTTTCATGAGGAAGATTTAAACTTTGTTCACGAAAATTTTGAATTGTTGGACGTCTGAAAAAGTTGAATCTTTAGTCTATAAATTGAAAAACCTTCTGAACTTGATTTAAAGATGCGTCATACTCATTTAAAATATGTCTTTTTAGTTGATTTCTCAACTTTGCCAGTTATAATTTCCTCTCAATTAACTGAAAAAGAAGAAGAGAGTCTGATTGAAATTCTAAATAAATATAAGAAAGCCTTTGGATAGACAGTAGCTGATATTAAAGAAATCAGTCATTCAATTAGTATGCATAGAATCCTTTCAGAAGAGAATTGCAAACCTTGGGCTGATCCTCAGAGGAGATTAAATCTTATCATGAAAAATGTTGTGAAGAAAGAAATTTTAAAGTGGTTGGATGCTGGAATTATCTACCATATTTCAGATAGTGCATGGGTTAGTACTATTTAATATGTTCCTAAGAAAGGAGGAGTTACTGTGACTACTAATGATAAGAATGAATTAATACCAACAAGACAGGTTATAGAGTAGAGAATATGCATTAATTATAGAAAATTAAACCTTGCCACACCGAAAGACTATTTTTCACTACCCTTTCAAGATCAGATGTTGGATAGACTGGTAGTGCATAAATACTTTATTTTCTAGATGGATATACTGGGTACCAGCAAATAGAAATTGCTCCTAAGGATCAAGAGAAAATAATGTTTACCACTGCTTATGGTACATTTGCTTTTAGAAGAATACCCTTTGGTTTATGTAATAGTCATGCTACATTTCAAAGATATATGATGGCAATTTTTGTGACTTAATTGAAAAAGGAATTGAAGTTTTTATGGATGACTTTTCAGTGTTTGAAATTTCATTTGAATCATGTTTAGAACATCTATCAAGAGTTCTTAAGTGCTGTGAAGAAACTAATTTATTCCTTAATTAGGAAAAATGCCAATTTATGGTAGCAGAAGGAATTATTTTGGGACATCGTATATCAGAAAAAAATATTGAGGTAGATCCTACAAAAATTTAAGTGATCGCTAATTTACCTTGCCCGACAAATATAAGGGGAATTAGAAGTTTTCTAGGACTTGTTGGATTCTATAGGTGTTATATTAAAGACTTTTCAAAAATCTTAAAGCCTTTATGCCGTTTACTGGAAAAAGATGTGGTTTTTTATGTTGATGAATAATGCCTAAAAGCTTTTGAACCATTGAAAGAAAAATTAATCACTGCACCTGTTATAGTTTCACCAAACTGGGAAAAATCTTTTGAATTAACGTGTGATACCAGTGATTATGCTATTGGAGCTACTTTAGGTCAGAAATATGATAAGATTTTCAAAGTAATCAACTATGCTCATAGAACTCTGAATGAAGCTCAAATTAATTATACCATAACTGAGAAAGAGTTACTAGCTATAGTATTTGCCTTTAATAAATTCATATCATAGTTAATTGGAACTAAATATGTGGTGAATACTGTCCATTCTGCTATTAAATATCTAATGAAAATGAAGGATACAAAATCAAGACTTATAAGATGGATTCTTCTTTTACAAGAATTTGATTTTGAAATAGTAGATAGGAAGGGTGCTGATAATCAAATTGCTGATCATCTATCCAGACTTAGCTTTGAAAAACCACTCTTTTTTGATGATGAAATCAATGAACATTTTCGTGATGAAAAATTGTTCACTATTAATGAGTGGCTTGTTGCATGGTATGCCGACATTGTAAACTTTATTGTCAGTGATATTTTACCCTATGGTTTGACATACCAAGAGAGGAATAAATTTTTATCTGAAGCTAAGACTTATTTTTGGGATGACCCGTTTTTATATAAACAAGGAAAGGATCTGATCATTCGAAGATGTGTGCCTTTAGAAGAAACTTATGAAATTATTCAAAAAAGTCATAATTCTGATTATATGGGACATTTTGGTGTTGATAAAACTACATATAAAATCATACAATCTTGATTTTATTGGCCTACAATTTTTTTGGATGTTAATGCTTATATTTAAAATTGTGATCGATGTCAACGTTGTAGGTAATATTTCTAGAAGAAATGAGATGCCCCTCAATTACATGTTAGAAGTTGAAATATTTGACGTTTGGGGATTAGATTTCATGGGACCATTTATATCATCTTTTGGAAATGCTCACATTTTGATAGCAGTAGACTATGTATCCAAATGGATAAAAGATGTTGCTTTACCTCAATGTGATGCTCATAGTGTTGCAAAAATTTTTTAAAAAAAATATATTTTGTAGCTTTAGAATACCAAGTGTTATCATAACTGATGAGGGAAGTCATTTTAGAAATACGATTATGGAAAAGTTAGTAAAGAAATATCATATTAACCATTGCATTGCTATTGCTTATCATCCGCAAACTAGTGGTTTGGTTGAATTATCCAATCATGAAATTAAAAGAATATTGTAAAAGACTGTTAATCCAAATGGAAAAGATTGGTCAATTAAACTGGATTATGCTAAGTTGGCCTATAGGAATGCATACAGAACTCCTATAGGAATGTCCCTATATATGCTAATTTTTAGAAAAACTTGTAATTTACCAGTTGGGTTTGATCATAAAGCAAATTGGGCTATTAAAGAGTTCAATTATAATTTGAAAGAAGCTTGTGAAAAGAAATTGTTGCAATTAAATGAGCTTAAAGAGATAAGGAATGAATCTTATGAAAATGCTAAGATTTATAAAGAAAAGATGAAGTTATGACATGATCAGAAGATTATTACTAAAAATCTTAAGCCTGGACAACAAGTTTTGTTATATAATGCTAGATTTAAAATATTTGTTAGAAAACTTAAGTCCAGGTGGATGGGCCAATTTATTGTGATGAAAGTTTATTCCTATGAAGCTGTGGATATTAAAGATCCTAAGACTCAAAAAATATTTAAAGTTAACGCTCATAGACTTAAACCTTATTTTTAGTCGATCAACCTAAATTTGATGATAATTTAATGTTGGGTCACTCAAAATAAGCTCTGGGTATGTTAGGCTGAAAACGTTAAACCAAGTGTTTTGTGGGAGGTAACCCATATTTATCGGTGTGCTTTGCTTTAAGTTTGCTTTGTGTGCTTATGTTTAGTTTGATTTGAGAAATATGGTAGTATTTTGAAGTTTATATGCTATAGTGGTGTTATTTGGACCTTAATTGATGACTTAAAGGAGTTAGAATGAATATCTGGACTTTTAGCAGACAAGTGCTAAATTAAGCACTGGCGCGTATGCGCCAGATGTTGTCGCATAGGCGCCATAGTTAAAAATCTTGATAAATGTGGTTCTAGAAGCCTAAATCATGGGTGAGTAGTTTTGGGAGTTATTTGAGATGTTTTAACATGACGTGGGTCAGTCTTAAGACTTCCAAAGTCTATAAAAAAGCCCAAAAATAAGAGATACTTGCCCCAGTTCCTATTTTCATTTCTGAGTCTTTTGAAAGAGTATTTTGAGTGCAAAAATGTCTTCTTGGAAGAGTGAAGTTAAGAAGAAAGAGGAAGCCAACAAGAAGAAGTTCATTTGTGAGAATGCGCAAGAGTTATACAATGGGTTTCTAGCAGTTAGTATTCAAGATTACAGAAAGGATTTCGAAGATCGAGGCTGACATGGGTTCAATCAAAACAAAGTTAAATGAAATTAACACATACTTAGCGCACATTGGATGACAACTCAAAATGCAATTCAGTCATACAAGTCATGTGGAAGAAGTGGATAGAGTAATGTATCTGAAGAACAAATAGTTAGAAGAAGAAGATGTAAGAATTTTTAATCATCGCCCATTTTATCAGATTTATATTCCATATGGTTCAAATGGAACTAATGGTGGTTCAGGATATATCCCCCCTGATGGAGAATGAAATTAAATTAAGTGTGTTCTTGTGATCTAGTTATCTTTGTTTGGTGTTTAGTGTTTGTATTGTTGTTATATTTGTTTTAATGTTTGTGTTTTAAAGTGTGTTGCATTATAATTATATGGTTTTTGTGTTTTATTATATGTGTAAGGAACTTGTGTTTGAAGAATTTCATCCATTGATTTTGGATCGAAATTTTTAGTTTGTATCAAGTGTGTTGAATTTAATGAAATATATGTTCGTTAGTGTGTGAAAATTGTGAGAATCGATGGATATTTAAGTGAAAATTTGGAGCATTAGAGTGTGTTTGGGGGATGAAATTAATATTTAAATCATTTAAGGGTGTCAAACTAGGCGTATTAGTGTGATTTGATTAATCATCAAACTCTGCTAAATGGCGCCTAAGTGCCAAATCCTCGACACATAAGGGCCAACACTCGTGGCTATGCACCGTAATCTCGCGCATAGGCGCCGGTTCGCGAATATCAGTTTACAGGCTTTAAAATACCAAAAATTGATAATTTTTACCCCCCGTCACCTTCAACCTCTCGATTTTGCGAAATAAGAGCCTATTGCATCATCACTGATTTGGATCATTTTAGAGCTAATTTCAACGAAATTTGTTAGATTTGAACTCCCTAAGGTAGAGCACTTCTCCTAAAAAAAATATGATTTTCACCATGTATTTTGAGTACATTTATGAAAATCTGAAAATCACTATTCATGGTGAAAGTTTGAGATTAAGCTTGAGAAATAGCTTGTATTAAGTAGATTATACCTTTAGAAGTTGAGTTTGACAAGTTTAGTTTAAATTTGGAATTTATGGTGAAAATTTTTATAATTTTTAGAAATGGCTCCAAAATTGAAGCGCTCGAAAGGGAAAGTTCGATTTGATTCAGACAAGTTCGTGAGATCTAGAGCCGAGGATCGATACGTGAATGCACTGTCGTCACGTAAATTGATTCCAGAGAGAATGTTTAGTAAGCCAGGAGGAGATATTGAGGAAATGATTTATCGAAGGAATTGGAGAAATTACTATTGCTTCTCCGTTGTTGCTGTTGTTTCTGTGGTGAGAGAGTTCTATGCAAACTTGCCAGTAGCAGAAGAAAATTTGATGATTGTTCGGAGACAGCAAGTGAATTTTTCTGCCGCGGTAATCAATACTTCAATACTTTTTACCTACTGCCTCCTAAAATTTTTTGTTATTATGCGAATTATCATCCTACAGAAGGGGATCTTGATGAGATTATGTCTTTTCTGACTGATAGTAGAGTTATGTGGAAAATCACTAATGACATGAGAGTGAATTTTCCAGCCTCTAAGTTGAATGCCACTTCTAAGGCTTGACATTATTTTATCTCATCTAAGTTAATACCGACGAATCATGTTGGTGATGTCACAAGAGAAAGAGTTGTTCTGAATTATTGTATTTAGCAGGGAAATCCTATAGACATTGGAGCTATTATTTTTTATTATATTCTCAACTGTGCCGGAGCTTTTACTACTGCAGGTATGGGATTTCCTTCCCTGATCCATTCTCTTTGTGAGCAGTCTAGTGTTAATTTTAAAACTTAGGAAGAAGTTCTTCAGCCACTTAAACCTATTACCAGTGTAAATGTGAACACTTACACTATTCATTCAGAATTTGGCTAGAATGAAGGATCTGTTAGAGCTCCTAGTTCTGCTACTTCTACTTCTTGTGCTTTTACTTCGCATGCATCATCCTCTAGAGATGAGTTTTCTAGTTCACAGACTAGTTTGTTACAGATGTTTTTGAAGAAGGTAAGTCTTACCAGAGAACATGTTAAGGATATTGATGGAAAGGTAGAAAATATTGAGAGATATTTTGTGAAACATGATGCGTATGAGAACTATCAGCAATATATGTATAGACTGGTTAGAGGAGATCACGATGCTGAGATGCCTCCTCATCCTTTTATATTCCTTCCAAAGCTTGAAATGAGAGAGATGATGATTATAATTTATTTGTTTGCAGAATCTGTAATATTTCTTTTTTATGTTTTATTATGTTTAGACTTTTTATTGTATGTTGTATTTTGATGTAAACTCTGATATATGTGGTTTGAAGTTGAACAGTTTATTTATGCATATTCAGATATATCTGAGTTGGTTTGATGTTTTGTGATAGTTAAGATATATGTGATGTTTTGTTGTGATGTGATTGTGGTAGTAAATGTTTTGATGTAGTTATAGTATATTGTGTTTTTAGTAGTGTACTATTTAATTCCAAAAACTGTTAGGAAATTTAAATCACTATTAGAAACCACTATTTAAATTGTATGTTTAAACTTTTCAAAATTTGCTAAAATATATTTTCTAGTAGTGTTGTGATTTGTGTTATGTTATGTTGGTGTGTGTTTGCTTTGAAAACCTCTACTACTGTAGAAGTCCTTTGAAATTTTTATTTTATAAAAAACTAAAAAACTGAATTTGATTTATTTTTACTCTTGTTTCTAAATTGTTATACTTGCATGTTTAGGTTATGAAAATTCCTTATAGCATGTTATTTTAGTTTTTAATTCTTACTCAAGTATCATTTCTTATGCTTAAATGTTTTATTTGAACTAAAATTTTAATGTTTGGGAAGAATCAGCAAATTTTTAAAAACTAAAATTTTATTTGTTTTCAAGAATATTATAAATAAAATTTGATTTTTGATTGAAAATAAATATGTATATGAAGTTATGTTAGGGAAGCAAAATTTTGAATATAAAAATGAGTAAGAGAATTTAGTTAAAATTCAAAGTAATGATGAAAAATTTAAAGTTAAAATTTTCTTAGTAAAGAAATGTTAAATGCAGTTCAACTATCTTTAGTAGAAAATGTTGTATTTTTGGAAAAATTAAAGATTTGACTTTTATTTTTCAAAACTTAAATTTCTTTTATTGAAAAATAATTTTCAACACTATTATTATAACATTTAAGTGAAAGATATATATCAGACCTTTATTTTAAATGGAAGGGTGGAATTCAAAATCATTAAAGGTTTATCCAGATGTAGTAATCATTTCCTTATAAAAAAAAAAGAAAAAAAAAAAGAAAAAGGAAAAAGAAAAAGAAAAAGAAAAAGAAAAGAAAAGGGAGGAGAAGCATGAGGATTTAAGAGCCTAATAAAAAATTGGTTCCATACCTAGTTTAAAATATAAGTTTTGAGAAAATCTAAAGCTTAAGAATATAATATAGTAAGTAAAATTATTTTCAAATAAAAATTTTTAAGTGAGGAAAATAAAATATTTAAACTCTATATTTTGAAAAATCTACAAGTATTTATGAAAAAGATAGGAACTCATATTTTTTATGATAATTTACTTAAGAGCTTTCTAAACTTTAAGTTGGTCTCATTTACTAAATTTTTTCTAAATCAGACTATTTCATTTTAAGAATAAAATTTTGAAACCTTCCTAAAGAAACTCATTTACATAATTTGCTTGCTTGATTTTTATATGATTATAGTGTCACTTGAGGACAAGTTACATTTTAAGCTTGAGGGATTTTGATACACCTAAAATATATTGTGTTGTTAAGCATATTTTTATACCTGTTTTTGATGATATTTCACTTTAATGGATGGTATTTTTAAGTTTTTCTTATAGGTATGATGAAAATGAGTGATTGTGATGAAATTAGCAAAAAATGATCAAATTTGGAGCAAAAATTGAAAGGTGTGCAAAATTAGCCTTTGGCGCCTAAGCGCCATATAACTGGCGCATAGGAACCACAGTTATAGTGACAAATTTAAATTAATTTTGGCGCAAATTTGAAGGGGTTTTTGAAGCACCCATTGGTTTAAACTTCAGCAACTTCCCATTAGCGCCAAAATTCATTTAAAATTTGAATGGATAGATGCATCTCTTGGTAGATTCATTGAATTTGGACATAATTTGAAGAGACACCAAAGCACCTTTTGGAGAATGAAGACTTAAGATCTGAAAAAGTAAAGAGTTTTGAAGAGAAATTTTGGCAGGAGAAGTTAGAGAAAAGCTTGGAGTGGTTCAAGAGAAAGAGGAGGAAAGAAAGTCTTCTTCTCGCCATATATTCTTTACCTTTCCACTTTACTTTATCATGGTTTGTATTAGAATTTAGGAAATTCAATCCTTAGAGTTGGGCGCCAATTTCTAAGGCGTTATTTAGTGGAAAGCAAAAGTTTCAGAGGAACTTCAAGAGGTTTGTGGAGAGGATTTTCAGATATGTTTTTATCTTTGTTTTTACATTCAGTTTTAAAGAAAGACTTGTTGTGTTTTCACTATGTTTTCTTCTTTCAAATCAAATTGTGTGTGTGTTTTCTCCATGAGTTCTGAGTAGCTTTCTTTATATTTTTCCTTTCAAATGAAGAAGTAATTAAATTATGGAAGGAAGTTGTGTGAAGTATAGATGTTTAATGTTGGAAGAAGTTGTGATGATTCCACTACCTTGCACTTCATTTAACTCTTGATTTGGCCAATTGAGTTGTTAAAATTTGTTGTGAGAACATGTAAGAACTAATGCAGTATTGTCTCAATCAACAATTGAAGTGAATCACATGCATTTATATGGGTGCGAATTGTAGTCCATATATTTGAGTGCAAATAAATAGGGAGATATGTTTTTTAATGGGGAGTAAAATTAGAGGACTTTAGAGTGACAGGCTAAAACCCCTAATTTGGTTTGATGTTTTAAATTTTGTTTTGAGATGTTAGCCCCCAAGTGGAGGGAGAAGAGGGAACTCTAGAGTGAGAGCTAGTATCTTTTCTGCCTAACCCATCTACAAGATTTCAAATCTTCAAATTAATCAATGTTCTTTATAGAACCAAATAAGGGTAATGAATATAACTGCTCCTATTTGGCACAATACATTTAGATACTTCCACAACGAATTTCCATAATTATTACTGATTCATTGAATGGGAAAAAAGATATTTTATTATCATTTGTTTTCATACATATAATTTTATAGTCTTGTTAATTTTAGGTTCTTGCTTTACTTTTTCTTAAAAGAAAATATCAAAAACAAATTTAAAATTTTTTATCTTAAAATATACTTTACAAAATCATTTTGAAAGTAAAAAGTTGTTTTTCTGGCTTTATTAAAGTTTTAGACATTTCCCTGTAGGTTCGATATCTCGGGGCTTAATCAGAAAGTCTTATATTACCTGATAAACGATACGTATACTTGTGTAGAATCTCATATTATAAAAAAATTAAAATATATTTCTTATCTGCTTCAGAATTAAATTTTTGGCACCGTTGCAAAGAGAGAGATATTATTATTGAAAAGAAATATTAAGTGAAATATGTTAATATAAATATTTGGGGAATAATAAGTACCACAATTATATGAAATAATTTTTATATAAACCTTTTCACTTTAAATTTTCTTACATGAACAATGCTCCATATAACATGAAATTATTATAATCTCCACAAACCAATCTTTTGATCAAAATTATATTTTGTAAGTTGTATGATGTTCAAAAAGATATATGAGAAGCATGGAATTTAATTTGGTGATAATTAGACACATATTTTACGTAAAATATTAGTTTTTGGATTTTTATGCATTAAAGATAGTCCTACATAAATTTTTTCCTCAATGAATCATTAGTTTTTAAAATGAATTTTGCTAGTGTGTTCAGATCATCAAAATCTTTCAAATGGACATCTCCGTGCTCAAATCGGACTCCATTTGGGGGCCAGTTAAGCATGATAATTAAAATAATAATTTCAATGATAAAATAATAATCCATATAAATCATTCTAAATGAAATTAAATTAAGACCAAACTTTAAATAAAGTGAATATAAGCTAAAAATACATAGTTTAATTAATTTAAACCTACTAAAAGTTCCAACCAAAAAATCACCAAAATTTTCTCTCATAAAATTAGGCCCAAATTTTAACATGAAATATCTAAAGTTGGGGGCCACTTTGACAAAATCAATTCCTTATATTATTCTCTACAAAATGAGCCAAGGTTAAAATTTTGACTATAGTCATCACAACAAACTAGTAACCTCAAATTAAAATATCTTGAGCCAGAGGCCACCAAATCAAAAGCCAAATGCACCACTAAATTCCTTGCTTTTTTCTCCTACAAAAGTGCTATACTTGTCATCTTGGCCATAAATATCATAAACAACCTAAAATTCAAAATTCCTCCTTGTATTAAATTTAGATTTCCCTCCTCTTCTTAACTTCTCCCTTTCATTTCTTTCCCACTTAAGCCCCTCATCCAATCGAGCGATCATCTCTCCTCTACATCCTCTCTTGTTGAAAATCCCTTTCCCTTTTCTCCTATCCTCTCCAAATCGAGCCGCCCTCTCCCTCTTCTACTCTCCACAACCAAGCCATCTATAACTTTTAATCTCTCCCTCTAATTCCTTTACCCAAGGTTGAAATCACATTAAAGGAGGCAAGGGTCAAGCACTTTTGTCAAGGTAAGACAAACAAAAACATCTTCAAGGAAGGTATTAACTTTTCATCTTCTCCCATTTCAAAAAGTTTTTGCATGGTGTAGTGAAGTTCTTCCCTCATTCCCTCTTCCATAGTTTTTCTATCTTCCCCTTTCTCTCTGCATACTTGAGCTTTAATATCTCTCTCTCTCTCTCACTCACTCTCTCTCTCCCTCTTTGCGTCATACATGAGCCTATCTCCTCATTTATGTACTTTTTCTCACCATACCTGATTTTTTCTCTCTCTCTCTCTCTATCTCTCTTCATACCACTCTCCTCCCTCTCATTTTCTTCCTATTTCAATATCCCTTGGATCTTTAGTGCGGTACTGACAAGGTAACTCCATCAAAGACATACTTTGCTTGGAGACTTAACCTTCACTTAGATGTTGGTTAGGACACTTATCATTATATAGCGTGCTAGGCTAGGATTTAGGATGCTAGGTAGTCCATTTGGTGCCTTTGGCTATTGTTTCATGATGTTTTTCTCTTGTGCTAGCCATGCATCGTCTTTTTTACTTTTTGTTGTGCATATCTACTTGTTGTGCATGGTAGTTTAGTACGAATTCTTATGCAGGGTGATTTGCCTATATGTGCACATACACGAGTACTAATAAAAGGGAGGGCCTGTAATGATTTCTATCCCTTTGTACTTACAGATGCCATTAGCTCGCCAAATTATAAGGCATAACCTATTTCGTGTTACATGAATTTCCCCGCTAACGCTTATTTTCCTGCAGGTCGACCCTTTTATTTTCTCTTTCATATGTATTTGATAGAGAGTTTGGAGAGTTTGTATCGGAAATAAGGTACTGGCATGGGTTTCAAGACGGATGATGCACCAAACCACATGATGGCTTCAAGAGCAGCAGCTCATGTCCTATACCTTAAGTATGAAGTTTCCATATTTTTATATAGATCGGACATATATATCTAGATTTTGGCCACTTTTCCTACTTTTTTGCGATATGTTACTAAGCCAGCGTCGTTTTGGCTTCTTTTATATCTTCTTTTGGAGTGATTTCTTTCATGGAGTGCCTTCCATGCTTGGATAACTTTTATTGTTTATTTATGTCTGATTCGGGATTCCATGAAATTATAATCTAGGCTCTTTAAGGACCATAAAATTATAATTTTTCTACCTAAAAAATCCTTTAAAAAGTTTAAGATAATCAAAATTTTAGGATTAATAGATTTAGGACTTTTCAAAATCTATTTTTTTTTTGCATGGTTTTCAGGCCAATTTTAAAATGGACTGCATGCAAGGACATATCCCCAATCATATTTAATATGGCCTCCTAAGTCAAATATTAACAAACTAAAAAATTAAATTTGGGAAATCAAGAGAATTCTAAGCCCTTTTATAAATTTTCTTTTAAATGAAAAAGAGACTAAAAACCTTAGCAAGTTATCTGTAGATTTTAATGATTATTTTCTTTAGAGCTATAAAGAAATGCTAGAACTAGCCACCGTCGTATACCATAAAGAAATGCTAGAACTAGCCACCTTAGCAAGCATCTTGATGAATGAGAGTGGAGATCGAATAAGAAGTAATATTGACTGTTAGAAATTATCGATCGCTGGAATAAGAATCCCATCGCACACTTTAAAATATAGATTTTAATTCACTATATGTATATTGGAAAATATCATTTTAATTTGAAAATATGAAATCAAGCCGATCTCATATCCTTAATAGTTTAATTAAATGAGCACTACACCACAAGCCATGCACCTATCCCGAGGAATATACATATTGCTTGATAGTGAGGCTCAGTTACAAAAACTAATAGATTTATGACATTCATTTTGGTCTGCGAAACCTTTGTGTTGACCTATATGTTCCCTTATCTAATATAAAGGAATTAGATAAAGTTTATATTACATAGGTTCTTAAAGTTTCTTATAGAAGCAAGCCTCTATAGTTAATTATATCTTAATGGCTGAAGTCACATAAGAATACTCTCAATTTTGATCAGGAAATATTGTTTTCATGAACTCCATAGTGAGGATTTTCATGGTCGGACATAAGAAACTCAAAAGGGAATGTATCAAATTTGGAAAAGTTATTGTGGAATCCAAAGGAATAAAAGCTAGTTGATGTCACAGATCCTAAGGCAAATCTCGGTGACTTCTCAAACTATCCTATGGTTCGGCATCAATTTAGAAGAGATATTATTTTATGCTTCATCCTACCAAATTTATTATTTATGTCTTACATCTGTATGACAATAATCATGCAAATAATCTGGAAGATAAGAGGATTTATGTCATATCGAACGACAATGTAAAGGCACACCTGTCATCTTCTCATGTATCCACTAAAATGTTAGCTTTTGCAGTGTATATATAATATTTTAAGGAATTTAAATAAATTTCAAGAAATAATAGAAAGAAAAGCAGTTTAAGGTGCATGCATATCGAGTCCTAGGTCATAACTTGGTGGGTCCTTATTCATTTGTTTTAATGATGATTTTCTTGAGCAAAGACATAATATGTTCAATTGTCCTTCAAGCTATCCAAAAGTCTGTAAAGAAGTGCGGGGCATAACCCTACACCTCTCTTAAACCCTTTGGAACGTCTCGAGTTCTTATGAACTTATTATGTTGCTAAATCAGTCATCAACTAGTGGATCAATGTTTAGTGAAGGTGTTTTAACTTGTGCTCAACCCTGATGTTTTAATTATCCCTACGAGAGGGTTACCTATTTATTCATTTTGATGTTTCACTTATGAATTATGTGGGTGAAGGCCCTTAAGGGCAATTGATTTATTAAAGAACTTAACCACTTTAATTAAAGTTGAGCTAGTAGTGTTTTCAAAGTATTTTATTGTTAATTATGTTTTCTTTCCTAAACCTCATTAAGCAAATTTGGATTATGCTCAGCTCGCTACTACACCCTTAAGATTAAATAGGTAGATTTACAATTATAAGAATGTCAAATTAGGTGAACTTAATCCTGATTAAAGATTGTATTATAATCAAGCCATTGATTAGGGGTTTTGAATTAGTGAGTTATAAGCTTCCAAACTCAAATCCCTCACTCTAGGATCATTCAACATAATTAACTTCCAAATTATAATAATTTAGGAAATTATTATAATAATTTAGGAAATTATAATTTTACGCTTGTTATGAAACAGTGAGGAATTGGTTTATACCTTTTAATCTCTTATGTTTCAATCATCTAGAGAAGTTGATCATGATCATTCGTTACCCATTTAACCTTTAACTTGGCCAAAATATTAATTAGAGCTTAAATCCCATAATTACCATTTTTTACCCTTCAAGGCTTTATCACTTTTTAATTTTTAAAGTTAAACTCAAATGACTATGAAATTTTTTTGTTACCCCACTCATGAGTCAATTAAAATAGGAGAGGAGAAAATGTAATTTTCTGATTTTTATTTTATTTTTTTATAATTATTTTTAATGAAAAACTAGGTATTTTCTCTGTTAATTCATTAATCAATCAAAACATTATTATCTGTCCTTAAGAAAACTATTGGAGCTTCACCTAGGTCAGAGGACCACTTGAGCCAATTTTCATGATTTTTTGAATTTTATTTTAATTATTAGATTTTTTATTTATTTGGATTATTAATTAAATATAAAATATTATTTAATTTGAAAATTAACTTTTTATATTTTTATATAATTTCCCTAAATTCGGGGAATCCAACGAAATAAATTTCATATTTTTGTGACTCATATTTTATTTATTGTAATTATGTTAATGCAAAATTAGGGAATATTCATTTTTGACATTTAAAAATACATAACCATATTTAGAAAAATAGGAAAAATATTCTAATTAGTCCCAAGTGATCAGTGAACCAATTGTGACATTTTGGTGCATTTTTATATCTTAATGATTTTGGGATTTTTTAAATTATTTTAATTTTTTTTTAATTAAAAAATTGCTTAAAATAAAGTATTTATTTTAAAATCCATTTTATTTTTTTAGGTGTCCCTAGTCACAAGGAACTCCAAAAACCATTTTCATAATTTGCTGAATTATATTTTAATTATTATAATTATTTTAGTGAAATAATCCTATTTTACTTAGAAAATCAACTTTAGTGATCAAATCAATTTAGATGAATTTCAAATTTTTACAAGCCCATTATCTTCATTGTGGATTAAGTTTATGATTTTTCTGATTATATTTTATTTATTTAATTGTTCTTAAGTTTTAATGAGTTAAATACATAGAATATTATTTTTAAATACTTAAACCTATATTGTATTTTTTTTATGATCCTCTGACCACAATGAACCTACCAAACTCATTTTTATATTTTTGTGATTTATATTTTAATTTTTATAATTTTATTTCAAACAGAAGTGATTTACTTCGATAATTAGGGATTTTACTCTTAGAGATGTTTTCTGACTTTGGAAAAATCAGAGAACATACCTCAGAATGAGAAGTTTAAACCCTGCAAATTTCATTCCATGGTGATTAATATTTAATGAGTTATGATTTAATGAATTTTCTGAGAATTTAATTAATTTAAAAATAAATATAAGTCAAATGATTTTAATTTTTGGTCCACATTATTCTCATCTATTCACTAAGCAATAAAGTATTTTTATTTTGTTTTAGCATTTTTTTTGCACCAAGAATAAATTTTCTAGGTTTTCTGAATTAAATAAATCATTTAAATCCTAATTTCCTACTTAACCACATGAACCTCGGCAGCTCCAAACTTTCCATGTGTCGTTGCGCTATTGGACGCCGCCTTCTGAGTCGGCTACCACGCAGCCCAGTTCATGCTTCATTCCTTCATCCGACTGCATCAGTGACGCCCGTCCGATACACGCGCAATTAGACATTTCCTGGTCATCATCTTCAACTAGTGTAACCCGTGACAACACACATTCTAATCCTAAGATCTCGCTTGATACTCAACAAAATCACATGAGGTTTATTCCTACACCTTCTTTTAGCTAAGACGAACACATCTATATGGTTAAATAAGCATGTATTTAAACATTTCTTCATAAAGGCCCAAACCAAGCTCGATTTGGGTGGTTAGGAGTATACCTTCATCCAAGAGGTGTGGTCTTGATTGGATGCTTGCAGAAGCTTAAGTGTAGTCTGAAGAACCTCCTCGAAGTGTTAATTTGCTCTGGTGAATGGTCTGAGTAGGTGCTCCTCCAACAAGTGGTGCGACCTTGATCAAAGTCTGGTGCAGAGGGCTTAGGAGATGGGAGTTTCATCGGGGATCTTCCTCATTTTGTCTGCAGAAGCTCAGGGATCAATCAATTTAAAGTCTTGTGGAGGTCTATGGGTTAACCAAGAAGTGTACTGTTTCTGGGCTATTTTGGGTGACAAAATTGAGCTCAGGAAGTGGGGGAAATGGTTGGAATTTGATTGGAATATACTCAGAGAGGCTACAATTAGAGTGTGGAATGATTTTGGTAGCGCTTCGCCAATGTTCTCAATCCTCTCTCTATTGGCTGTAAGAGATGGCTTTTATAGCCAAGTCCAATGGGGAGGGCTCAAGCTTTGATTGTCTAGTGCGAATAAGCTGTGGTGGAGATGAGTTCAGCGCCAGCAACTGATCAGGGATTTCTACAGAGGATAGGCTCAATTTGGGGTTCAAAGGTGGGGTGGCCTCCTCGGTTTTGAGCTCTCCAGTGACTAGGGTGGCTGGCCAGAGCTGAGGTGGTGGCTAGCTGGGTCAGGGAGCTTAGAGGGAGGTTTAATGTGATCATGATGAAGGTTTTATCAAGTGATGACAAGCTTGCTTCACTTAACCAAATATGGGAGGAGGTTCCCCAATTTGAGGGACCCTTGGTACATGGCTCATGTAGGTTGGGCTAGGTGGATCTAAGCAGGTCCCTAGAGTCAAAATGGTGGCTGTGGTGGCCATGGCTTGGTCAATTTCAATGGGATTGGTAAAGTTTAGGATTTGGGTTCAAAATTGGGGTTTTGGTTTATACTTAAGTCTAGGTTGGGTTTGGGCTAGGAATTGGGTCAAAAGATTAATCAAATTGACTTAGATAATTATCCTGAAGAATTTTGGATATCAATTTTATGGGAATTATGGAGTTATGAAGTTCAATTTGGTGACATTTGAATTTTAGGGCAAAATTGGGGGTTTTGACTTAGGTTAGATATGGGTGAGGTTTGAGTTTGGGTTAAGTCCAATTAAGGGCTCAAATTGATCTAGGGGAATGTCATGAAGAGTTTGGAATTCAAAGTTGGGGACATTAAATTGATTATAAGGTTCAATTTGATGGAATTTGGGGATATAATCAATTTGGGGATTTAAATTGGGCTTGAAATTTAGGTTTGAAATTTGGTTCAATTCTGCTTAAATTTGGTTTGAATTGGAATTGGACATGATGAATTTTGATTTGGAATTGAAATTTGGAAAGTTTGGAATCAATTTGGTGGAAATTTGGGGTGATTTGAGCAATTTGGGTATTTTTGTTAAAAATTGGTCAATTTGAGTGCATTTGGGTGAAATTGAAGGTATTGGATGGTTCAAATTGGCTTTAGGGACATTTTGGGTGAATTTGGGCATTTTGGTAATTATATGTATTTTGGGGGTACTATGGGAATTTTGGGAATTTTGGTCAATTTGAGTGGTTTGAAATGATTTGAGATTATTTTTGGAGAGAATTTGAGAACTTAGGCAATTTTAGGAATTTTGGGAAAATTTAGGGTTTAAGGGTATTTTGGTCATTTTGGTGATGTTTGGGGCTAAAGTCTAAAGTTGGGGGTTTTGGTGAGATTGGAATTGATTAAGTATGTCAATCATGAAGTCCCCTTATTTGAGCCATAAGACCAAGGGAGATCCCATCTGAGATAATCCATGTGTTGATCCTAGTCATCCTAGCCATAGGCTTATGGTTTGGGGGACCACCCACATGAGTTTCCAAAAGAGTGGGGAAGCAAGTTAAGGGTAATTTGTTTAGGGTTTGAGGTAGTGAGTAAAAGTTTGGGGAACTATCCTTCAATTGAAAAGCACCCATTAGCCTTGATTTTTGTTGTAAAAAATTTAAGACACTACATGCTCTCTCACAAAGTCAATATTATTTCTAGGTTTAATACTTTCCAATACTTAATGACTTCACCAAGTTTATGAGGATGATTAGCAAGGTTATTAACAATTCTATTGCAATTCTATATAACCTTCATTATATTGCATGCTATTAAAGGCAAGGCTTAGGCTGATTCTATGCAGCACATCCATTTTTTGCTGAATCTAACTAAAAAATCATGACAATAGAATATCAAGTCAAAACCATGCTGGGAGTTATACTTTGATGGTGCTTCATCTGTTAAGGAAGAAGTAAAATCAAAGTAAGTTATCCCCAACAAAGCATGATTAGGATTGATATTCATAGTCCCTAATAGTGGAATGGTGAGGTTCTCATACTATCTATCAGAGCTATGTAGTGACAATAATACAACGTACAAGGCCATAATTACTAGTCTGCAGTCAACAATTATGATGGAAATTCAAGAAATCAAAAGACCTAAGTCTTCAAAAATTCATAGTTGGTTATCAATCAAATTGTTGGAAAATAAAAAATTTTCAAATCACAAATTCATCAGTACTATTCGTACACTATGAGTTCATCTGAACAAATATTGAATGCCACCTTTTACCAAATATCCCATGGCAGCAATACTATCACAAATGTTTTGGCAAGACTAGCTAATGAGATAACTTATTTATGTTTAATTTCCTCTTGAACCTAACTAAGAGTTGTTAATTTTCTAAAAAACCATCCATCATAAAAAATCCGGTTATAGTTAGAAAAACTTAAAGATGTGGAAGAGACATGCCTATCATCTTAGGAAAATCTTGAGCTCTACCAAGCATGAATAGTTCATGCTCATGATAAGTTAGTTCAGCTTAGAAAATTTGGGTAGAAGAGTTGATCTTGGTCCTTAAAAGACCAATTCTTAATCAGCAAGGATAGGTAAAGTTTGAACCAATGTGGAAATGTTCGTTCATAATTGAGAGAGTATATTAAGGAGGTTCTTATCAATTGGTAGTATGTAAGGGTGAATGCTCGATGCTTTCTATTGATGAACGTTACTTGAAAAAATATTACACATAGTGTTGTATAGGAATATTCTAATTAATAAAATTTATTTTTGGGACCCTAGTAAGAGTCGACTGATTACTGAATCTCTAAATATTTGAAGAAACCTAAATTAACATTATTTTGAATTTAATATTAAACTTAAAAGAAACTATACTCAATTAAACCTCTTAAAAATAACTCAAAAATCAATTAAAATCACTCAAATCTCATCAGACTTAATTGAATTTGATGTAACCAACCTCAAAAAAAAAAATCAAAACCTAGGAATCCTTTGACCTAATAAGAAAACACACAAACACTCAAATTTGCTAATTAAATTCAAATTTTAATTGATGATTAAAACTTTAAAACTTAAATTATGATTGAGGAAAATGTTTGCCAACAAGCTTATCTTTACTCAATCACACAGAGTTGAGTTATCGTAAGGGGAGGCTTTGGTGGGAAGATAGGAAGTATCTAGAGTCTGCCACTTTGACTTTCATCAAGCTATCAATGAGGGATGAGGCTAGTTGCCATGTTCTTTGTGACCCGATTGGATCTCCTTAAGGAGATCACCTGACTGGTCCATTGTGGGAGCACCCTACGAAGATGTGCTTGAGTTACTTAACCTTGAGGACGAGCGTCTCCATAAGAAGAAGCTTCGAGAACTGACTTGAGTGAATTTCCTCCTTTTGTTTTCTAAAAAAATTAATATCGAAACCTATTTAGTGGATTCAAATGCAAACGAGGAGTCAAAGGTGAGTATGAGCTTGTGTGGTAAGTTTGCACTCATAAACCTCCATAGGGAATGGAATTTTGGCTCCCCAATGATGACTTGCTATCCCTCAATGATAGTTGATGTGATATGATTTCCCAACTTTCAAGAGGACATTTTGGAGTAGAGCTTGTTAGTGCTATATTGAACGACTGATATATATCATTTAATTTCTTGGGATGCTTCTTATCACCAGTCATGCATCTTTTATCAGGAGCACAGGAAATGAATGAGGGTTGAGTAGAAGTTGACTGAAGCTGAAGAGAGGCTTAAGAAAGCATTGGTGGAGGTGCTTAGGATGTCAGAGCTGCTTTTAGCTACTCAAGAGAAAAATTGAATCATGAAATACCATATGATAGTGCTGAAGATGCTAAAGAGTATTTTACCGAGCTCTCCTCAATTTGCCTCAGGTGGATCTTCTTAAGGAGAAATTCAAAGATTTTAGAATATCCTCCATTTGGCTCGGGTAGATATTTTATCACTTGTAAAAATGATGTTAGAATATTTGTAAGCAACTTTTTATTATGAATGAGAAATGAAATGTTTTGGTCGGTCATAACTTTGCTCTTGAACTTTTCCTTTACCATGTATATTTTTGTATTCTTATATTGAATTATTTGCGTTGTGATGAGTGTGTGACTATGAGGATTGGTTAATAGTTAAGTTAAGAATATTTTTGGTCAATCCACAGAGTTACCTCACGACTCAAGTCTTACAGCACCCATGTCTCGGTTGCTCAATTAGGTTGTCACCCTGGATGTGCTACACTTACGCCAATCATATTAAGTTGATCTTTTCACATTATTTGTGGGGTTAACCATTCAGACTCACTACTGGGGTGATTCATACCCTATCCACCATGAATCTTATTGCTTATGCACAGTGAATCTTGCTGCTAGAACTTGTCATATCCTGAGGTTTGAAATATTGGTTCTTATGATCCATGAGCATTGCAAGTTAGATCTTTTACAGTATTTCAATTGAATGACTTGCATCATTGTTTTTTTATAAGATTTTACCTACAAGGCATTTACTCATTATCAATTTCTTCACTCGAGTGAAACAACCATTGTTGGATCGGTTCACATTCCCCGAGTATAGCTAGACTCGAAAATCATTTGCATGAACTTTTCAAGTTCCTCAAGTGTCGGTTAACCCTGCAATCTTAAGTATATTTAAAAAAAAAGTACTCATTTATTTTTATGACATTGATAATAAAGTATAAGGGTAGGAATGATAACATATTTTTATTTGTTGAGATACAAATTTTTTTTAGGGATAAAATATCTTCAAATCATCAGCACTTCACATATGAGGCAACCCTTCCCTGTGTAGGCTTTTAGCGTATGTGCTTTGGGAATGACTTGCATGTTGATGATGAATGATCTGGTCCATCATTTATAGAGCTTCTCCATGGCTTACAATGAGCTTGAACTTCTGTTGGCCTTACAATGGGGAAAGGTCTTGAGAATATCGAGTTCCTAGATGGTGAACCCTCATGGATTGACAATGGGTTATAGTTTTTGAGCCGATTGATGTTGTAGTAGTGCATACTTTTGACATTGTTACGCCTCCTTGAGAATCCCTTAACATCCTTCTACAATGTTGGCAATAATTATCATTGGCTTGTACTCGGTGTGCAAAATTCTTCCCTCGATTGTGGCTTCGACATTCTCATGAACTTACTTCCTAGAGCACATATTTTTCCTTGTATTCTTTTATGCATTTTAGGTATAGTGAGGTGACTGACCTCCAAAAAAATTACTCTTAGATCATAAGATATTGGGTTTCCTTAATCTTGATGCATTTTGGGTCGATTGCTTTTTCCAAGACCTTCCAAGTCTAAAGGAATATGATGTATAAATCCATCCAAATATTCGATGCTTCGGCTCCCAGTTCCATACTTGACTTTCTTTATGATCGGTCAAACAAGTCTCTGAGTCACCACACATATGTTACCTAGTTGTCTGCTCGAGAGATGTGTTCAATCTTGAAACTTTCAAAATTTTATATCTACACCTTTGCTTTGCCAAGGTATTTGGCCATAATCTTGTCTCTAACTAGGATTGCCCATATAACTGATTGACCACCAACTATGAGTCTAATTTTGCCAGGAGTTGTTAAATGACCATTACGTAAGGGAATTGTTACTTGATAATCATAGTTTGTACTCATTCTGATAATTGGTTGCTTTGATCCCACTTCTATCGAGTGGAACATATGATATACAGTTGGATTTATTAGAGCAAGATTGAGCTCCACCCCTATTTGACTAGACTCTTCGTCAATATGCAGAATTAATGTAAGGGTGTTGGTCATCTATTTGTTTGTTTAGATTCTTTGTTGGGATCTAATGGCTCAAAAATGTCACCTAGGAAATCAACTTGGCTTGAATCTTGGTGGTGGTTTGGGGCACATAGGTGAGATTGAACTTGCGGAGTTCTACCTCTCATTTAAAAAGACTACTAGAGTGGTCAAGCTTTGCGAGGACTAATTTGAGCGGATGTTTGGTGATGATCTTGAATATAGAAATAATGTACAGGCAGAGCCTGCATATAGAAATAATGAGGGTTAATTTTAATTTTTTCATAATTAGATACCTAAGCTCGATTCCTCTGAAGATGTGATTGATATAGTAGATTTGGAACAGTTTCCTTTATTCTTGTCGTACTAAAATTAAGTTGATAGCCTCGAGTCCAACTCCCAAGCACTAGGAGAGTTTTTCATTATCTTTGGATTTTGAAGAGTGGTAGTGATGCTAGGATGTCTTTTAATTTTTGGAATGATTGTTCACATTCATCCAACCATATGAAATTCTTTGCTCGAATGTTTTGAAGAAAGCAGCTCGCTTATTGCTAAATTTTGAGATGAATCAACTCATGCATGCGATACGGTCGGTCAACTTTTGGATCTCCTTGTTGTTTCAGAGAAATGACATGTTGATCAGCACTGAACCTTTTCTAGTTAATCTTTTATTCCCTCTGAAGTTAGGACATAGCCTAAGAATTTACTTATGGATGCTTTGAATGTACACTTGAGAAGATTCAAGTTCATATAAATCTTTTTAATGCTTTGAGGGCTCTTTTAAATCTTTCTTATGTTGTTTGAAAATTTTGTCTTTTTTTAAGATATCATCCACATATACTTCATTATTACTTCCATTCTGTTTAGCAAAATATACATCCATCATGTGCAGATAAGTAGCACCATAAATTTTTAGCCCAAAGGGCATTATAATGTAGCAATACACTGGTAATTCATTTTTTTAAGTGTCAGCAGAAAGCATCTTGATTTTATGTTGACAGCAAGGTGTTGAGGAAGATTATCAAAGAATAGCCAACAACTGTATCATGTGATCGATCTGTCTTAAGGGGTAGCTATCTTTGGGCAAGAAATATTTGGATTAGTGAAGTCAACACACATTCTTCACTTTACCATGACAATGTTTGACACCCACGCTTTATACTGGAACACTAGGATGTAATCGGCCTCCAACAACCTTTGGACCACCTTCCGTATTGACTTTTCTAGAGTGACAGCTGACATCTTCATTATCTGTTTGGGTCATTAGCTTAAGTTTCATGTGGTGGCAGGAGATGTTGATTTGTATCTCCAGCATCTCGATGGGAGAGTAGGCAAAAACATCTCATTGGATTTGGAGGGTGTAAATTAGTGTATTCTTGTTACCTTCATCAAATGTTTTACCTAGTAAAAAAATTTTTCCATTGTCGCCTTTGATTTTAGGGATTTGATGGGTGCTCTCGCAGGACTCAAGAGCCCTTTCTCACAAACTATCCATCTTTAGGGGTTCCTGTCAGACACTTCTAACTACCTGAAGATAACACGTGTGAGACTGTTAGAGATCACCATGGACAGTGATAACCTCTCAGTCAACTGGAAATTTCACATCCACGTGGTAGGTAGAGAAGATGATCCTAAATGAATTAAGCACGGAATGGTCGAAGATAGTGTTGTTGGTAAATGATGACTCTACCCCCAAAGAAGTCAGCCATGTAGTGAACTTGTATTTTTGCACTATGTAACTGGTAAAACGATGGTCCCCAGTGCCTCCTTTCTCTCACAAAAAAACCATAGAGTGGTCTTACTACAGCTATCAATCATTAACACCAATCATTCACACCTGAGGCCCATCATGTTAGTCACCAACTTGAAGATGATGTTCATAAAGCTGTCAGTGTTGATGAGGGTGCTACCAATCTGGTAGTTGATAATCAACATTTCATAACGAAAGCGCCCTTGTAGGGATTACCATTAGGGGTCAATTTTTTTATTGGTGAAGACTATGGGAGGATGTGAACTATGTTTGAGTGAAAGTTTAGATGCACATATCACTCTTGGCTAAAGCATCTACAGACTAGCTTGGTGAAGTGAGTGTCCATCTCTTCCAAAGTCGGTGGGATCTATGCCATCGATTTGGATTTCATGGAGTCGGTCTAGCTCGTATGGTATTTTCTCAGGTGGAGCCTTCTCTTTTCACTGGTTCGTTGCTCCTTGTGCCAGAAATTCTTTTAATTTCCCCAACTTTATTAACTACTCAATTAAGCTACTTAAACATCGAAAAATCCTTCATGTTGTGTCTGTGGTAACAATAATAATCTCAATATTTCTTGGGAGTTTGAAGGTAAGATCTGGTCTTCATTAGAGGAACTCTTTTAAAGTAGTCTAAATTTTGTATGGTATGTATTATCTCGATTATTAAAGCTCTTAACATAGTTAGTTTGGGTGTTTATGGTTGGATAGCTGGTGCTCATCATACAAAGATGGACGTTGGTCCATATATCGACCTTGACTCCATAAGTGGCGTGTTATATCAATTGCCCGTGATCTAGAGGTGATCGAGCATAATTACCGTAAAGAGAGGCTGAAGGATGTGACTTGTGTCTCGATATCCACCCTTTAACTTAAGTGTTCCTATTCTACTGGTGATGGGTGAGGGATTCTACATTAGAGGGAGTGAGATCAAAGTTATATTTCTCGGTCAATATATTGTTGTTAGCCATCTCCAACAAGTCAGCTAGCATTTTTAGTCTCACATGCCTAAAGTGTATCGGTAAGGTCCTTCCTTCAGCCCATGAGATAAAGTGGCATGAGCAATCGTAGGTTCTAGGTCACGTACTTCCAGCTTCGCCTTCTACAGGAATGTGTTGAATGAGCGTAGACTCTCGCTCTGTCCCTAATAGAGATGTAGAAGGGTCTTCAAGATGTTTTGAAGCTTATGAGCACTGGTAAATTGTGCCAGAAATAACCAGGTGAAAGCAGTAAATGATGTGTTTACTCCCAGTGTCAATCCATTAAACCACCTAGGGCAGACTCTCTCAAGGTAGTAAAGAAAAAATGGCATGTCAGCGCATGTTTGATTCTCAACAAATACATGGTTGACTCAAACGAGGCTATGTGCTCGGTCAGTTTAGTCCGCTTTCTGTAAGACTCCACGACTGAGATCTTGAATCATTCTAGTGGCTCGACCCCAATGATTTGCCAGAAGAATGCAATCTCAGGCTGCAGAGTAGCTCAATACCCCCAAACAGATGTTGATCGATCGGTTGCCAACTCAACACTATCAAAGGAGTCACCTTCCTTCTCCAAGACTGGAGGGACTCTTTTGTGGTTGGACGCCGATCCTTTATCTTGGTTCTTTTGATCTCTCTCATGGGTCAGTGTGCCTCGGATGGCCTCCAACATCTAATCCTTCAACTACTAAATTTTTTGGGCCACGATTTCTCTAGTGCACTCCATTGTCTCTATTATGGGATTCTTCCCCTTGAGCTACTTCTATTCTTGTTTGTGACATGATCCTCACTCATCACATCTTTTGGGAAATTATAATTGAGATTGTCTGTGACTCACACTCGAAGAATAGAGAGTAAAGGAGGAGAGATAGAAGAAAATATAGACAAAAAAGAGGGAGAAAGAGAGATAAGGAGGGAGGGAGAGGGAGAGAGAGGAACAATAATTGATTTTATCTTATTCATAAAAGGTTTCCCCTACTGATATTGGAGATGATACAATGATGAGATTTCATTTTTTCTCTTATTTGAAAGGAGTATGAACTAGAGTATTAGTAATTTTTTTACATGTATACGTTTTCCGACTGACCTCTTATTTTGTTTTGAACAATTTAAATTAAAATAGCTGTTAAAATCTCACGATGCTACTTTTATGCTTTATACGTTGAGTTTAGAAAAAAAAGACTGGAATTTTGCATGAAAAAGACATAAATTAATGTGTGGTTGTCCTATAGAAAAGAATTTGGACACTTAATTAAATTTTCTATGGTGAAGATAACATAATGTTAGAATAATCATCTCATTTAGCTATAGGGCTGGACTGTTTAAAACTTGAAATTATTAGAAAAATAAAATAAAGAAAAAGGAACGCTACAACCAAATACGGCGACCTTAGCCGTGTGGAGAGGTTTTGTGGGTTCCACACTTGATTCTTGGAGGTGGATCCAACCCGATGGACTGGACATCCATCCGGTTTTATAATTATCTCCTGGTCATGAAAGACATTTTCGAGCCTTTATATAAAGGATAATTACTTTAAGGGTGTTTTTATCAACAGTTGTATGCGCCGTCCATTGGACGCCAGGATTCGTAAACAGTTTGGTCAACAAATCCAACGACGCTTCTGAGTGCCCCGCTTAAAATTTCCAGGCAAATCTCGCGACTTTGGTAATTATAAATTAATCTTCAATGCAAATTCTAAGTTGATGTTTGGAAGTCGACGCCATCTTCCGCTTCTCTTGGGACCCGCAGCCGAGCAATAATATCTTGGAATGTACAATAGTGTTTTTGAAACTTACTATGTTTGATTCTAAAAATTCATAGACAGATTTATATACATAGCATCCAATTCCTGTGTTAAGATATCAAATATGTAAACTTCAATTTGTACCTATAAATCATCCAATTGAAGGCGAAAATTGATGAACCAGGTGATTCGTACATAAAAATTAAAGTTTTGTTGATTGATATATTAGTACATAATACACCCAATAGTGGTTAGCATGATTCCCAGAGAAATCCAATGATCTTAGACGAAGTGATGTGGCTAGATAAGTTCTACTAGAAAAACAACTCAAATAGAGTCCCAATTGCCAACCATCAATCAAAGATCGAGTGACTCAAGCAGACGAGGACCCTCCAGACTTGAACCGACCGACAATACTTACTCCCACCAAATGATTTTTGTGATGGATGAAACAACGCTATTCTTACTCCATCAGAGGATAAGTCGTTCGGCTACACCAGAATTGTCTGTCGATCGGTAGACACCATAATTGCTTACCGATCGATAGACACCAGAATTGCTTGTCGATCGGTAGACACCAAAATTGTCTGCTTGATTGGTAGCCAGACTCTGACAGTTGGCCGATATGGCTGATCGCCTTGCTCTGTTCACTCAACTTTCTGGGCCAAAGACTCAAATAAGTCTATGGGTCCTACAAGAGTTAAATACTTGAAATACCATGTGCAACTATTAAAGTATTGACAAACATATAATTTTATGCCTTTGGCCTTCTATCTCCTATAAATATGGGTCTATTGTCGGTCATTGAATGTTTTAAAATTTTAATTTAATGTATTTATATGTATAGAATTTTGAAAATATCATTTTAATTTGAAAATATGAAATCAAACTGATCTCATACATACGATAGTTTAAATAATCAGGCACTGCATTGCAAGCTATGCATCTACCTCGAAGAATAGATACATTACTTACTAATGAGGCTCGATTAAATAAACTAAACATTTATAACATCTGTTTTGCCTGCGAACCATTTATGTTGACCGACAACTTCTTCTAACTAGTATGAAACAACTAGATATCGTTTATATTAATCTAGGGTCTTTAAGTTTCCTACAAGGGTAAGCCCCTATAGTTAATTACATCTTAGGTAAACCAAAGTTATCTAAGAAAACTCTTGATAAACATCAGGAAATATTATATTCATGACTTCCAAAAGGTAAGGTTCTTCAAAGTGATGTCGTGATACGAAATCTAATAGGTGAGTGGCTCAAGTTTGGAACAGTTATTATAGAATCCAAAGAAAGAGAGAGCTAGGGGAAAAAACAGCTCCAAGAAGAATCATGGTGATTTCACAAACTATCCTATTATTTGGCTTTAATTTGAGAAAATTATTTAGTGTTTCATCCTTCCAATTTTATTATTTAGGGCTTACATTTACTTGATACTGATCCATGAAAAAATACCTATTTTTATGCCTTGATTTTTATTAAAATTTTAAGGATATTATGCTTTAATGAAAGGTATTTTTTTATGTTTTTGGATGCAGATGATGTAAAAATGTTCAAAAAGAAAAAAGATGAAAAATGATGAAAAATGAGCAAAAAGGAGCAAAAATGGAGCCAAAATGCAAAATTGCCAAAATAATGGGTCTGGCACCTAGGCGCCAGAATCCGGCGCCTAAGCGCCAGCTCGATACCAAAACAGTTACGATTTTGTAACTACTTTAGGCAGTTATTTTGACGGTTAGAGCGGTTATTGGACCTTCTAGAAAATTGACAATTATTCCTGGATTATAAGACATGTGATACATTGTATCTAGACGCTTGGAAACGGTTTGGATCGCGAAGAGGTGCGATCCAAAGTGAAGAGGTACGAAGAACTGGACACGAAGTCCGACACCTAGGCGCCAGACACAGTTTCTAGAAGATTCGTTGAACTTGGACACATTTTGAAGAGGTACTTTAGGCAACCCTTGAAGCCTATAAATAGGAGGCCATTTCTACAGAAAAAGAGGCCCCCAATTAGAGAGATAATTTTAAATATAGGGTCACACTTTTAGTTACTTTCCTTCATAAATTAGTGAGTTTATTTTATTTAGAGTTTGTATTAAGATTTTGGAAGAGTTGGTGCTTTTGAAGTCTATTTCACTTTGGAGTCAGTAGAAATCAGAAGTTTAGTTGGAGAAACACTTGAGATAAATATTTGTAATTTGATTCAAAGTTTTATTTATATGTTTTGTAATTTAAATTCAATGTGTTCTGAGTAGTTACTTTACTTTCTCCTTTCAATTACGAAAAGATAAATAAGATAATATAAAATTCGTTGGAGAATTAAAAACATAATATGTTTAAATATTGTGATGATATTAATACCGGATCTTAATTTACTATTTAAATTGGCCATTTAAGTTGTTAAAATCTGTTGAAGAATTTTGAGACCTAGAAGGAGATGAATTCTTAACTAGTAGATATCACATGAATCCTTGGGTAGTCGAAGGCCTTGTGTGGGTTATTCAAGGTGAAGTGCAAATAAATAGGAAAATATTATTCAATGGGCGTAGAATTAATAAGTTTTTAGAGTGACAGACTAAATTCTTTTAATTTGGTTTATAGAAAAGGAACGGGTCACTAGTAGGGCCGACCATAACCACCCTTGGATATCTAGTAGTGTGAGCCTAGATTAACCCATTCTACTAACAATACATCCAGACCTGATCTATAGATTAGCCAATGTTCTTTATACTATCAAGCGAAGGTAAAGATTAGGAATGCTTCTATTTGGCACAATAACATAAATTTATATTCTCCATGAATATTACATTATCTAAAAAGTCCTGGATTAATTGGAAGGAAGAAAGTTGTTGCTTATTATTATTTACATCACTCATTATTTTAGTACTGCTTTATTTCTGCATTTAGTAAATTAAATATTAAATTTATAACTTTAAAAGAAATACATAAAAATAAAATTAAAATATTTACAAATCTATAAACCTCCTCGTGGGATCGATACTGGGGTCTTTATTTTAAACTCTATATTACTTGAAACGATACGTATACTTGCGTAGTACCTCTAGTGTGTAAAATATTTTCCATAAAATTATATTTATATACACTAGCCGCTATTATTATTTGGGTCAAAGTATTGGCTATAACATACTTTTGGAAGCATAAATTACTGCATTATTTGCGGTCGGGTCAGATACTGATCATATGAATAGCCTGGTAATAGGAGGATTTATGTCATATCAAATGACAACCTCATAACCTAATACAGGTTAGTGTTTATATTACCCAAAGTACAAGGGCCTAAAGAGTAAAGTAAGGGTTTATGCTGAACTTGTCAAACTACCTCGAAGTCCTATGTCTTGTTGTTTAACTCTAAGGAGTATTGCTGTTGAAGATGGCCGTGTTGCCCACTGTGCATGCTCCAAGTTCCTCTTCGTAGCAAGTTTGGTTTTAGAAGTGTCAAATGTAGAAGATTGAGAAAAATAGCATGGTTTGGCAATATTAAAATTGAGATGTCTTATTGTCTTTTTTAGGAGAATATTTAAGTTGATTATAGCAACACTGGTTAGGATCCCACGGTTCCCTCGCTCTGGCACCACTATTTTCTTCGGTTTCACTTAGTCCAGATGAATTTACCAAATTGAACTAAATGAATTCAGTATTTTCATTCATACAGTGATAAATCTCTTTAACAACCGTAGGTTGCCTCCTCCGAGGGATTCTTGATCATCCAAAGCGACGTTTTAATTTTGTTGTAATTGTTATTTTGTTTTGTTTGTGATTAAATTTTGAGTTGTCTTATATTTTGACTGTTGTGATAGTGAATCTTATCTTTGTTTTGTTTTAGTTTTGATTTTGACATATAGGGTGACCTTGTTGTTTATCTAAACAATAAAGAAAAAGCAACCTGACATTTCTTCTTCTTCCTTCACCTGAAAGTTTGTCCTTACAATGCATATATGTAATTTTGCGAGAATTGGAGCATGCTTATAAGAAAAGCTGAGCAAGCCTATAGATAGGTTCTTCATGGGCCTATTAAGTCCTATATTATAACTTAGTGGGTCCTATTTATTTAATTGTATAGATGATTCTTTAAGCAAGGCATTATAATTTTAATCGTCCTCCAAGATATCCAAAAGGTTATGAGGAAAGTCCAGGGACCGGGCCTCAAACATCTCACAATCTCTTGAAAAGTCTTGAGTTCGTTCAAAGTTATTATGTTGCTTGAAGACTCATCCCTATTCATACTCTTATGCTCAATGAACCTAAGATTCTGTTCATACCAATATTGGGGTAATTATCACTTGAAATTCTATTTATAAATTATGTGAGTGAAGGCCCTTAGGGGCAAATTGATTTATCAAGAAACTTAGCCGATTTGATTTTAAAGTTGGGTTTGTAGTGTTGTTTCTTTTTTTTAATGTTTAATGTTAATCATATGTCATTTTCTAACCCTCATTAAGCAAATATTGATTAAGCCTAGCTCACTACTAAGCCCTTAAGCTTTAATGTGTACATTTGCAATTTTGGAAAAAGTTAATTTATGTGATTATGATTCTTATCAAAGCATTAAATCATTATTAAACACTAACTATGGGTGTTACATTAATGTATTATTAACTTCCAAAGTCAAACCCCTAACCTCGGGATCATTTAATTTTAATTATCTTCCAAATTAAGATAATTAAAGAGATTATAAATTTATCTTTTTTGTGCCAAAGGTGAAATTAGTTTCTACCATTTAAATCCTTTGCATTTCAATCATCTAAATATTTCAATTACAATCATTCATTGCTCATTTCCCCTTTGATTAGGCCTAAACATTTATTAAAGCTTAATATTCTTAATTTACAATTTTTCCCCCATAAAACCTATCACTTCATAATTTGTTAAATATTACTTAAATGACTTTGAAATTTTTATGTTACCCCACTCATGGGTGAATTAAATCATCAGAGAAAAAAATGTGATTTTCCTAATTTAAATTTAATTTATATAATTATTTACATGAAAAATGAAGATTTTCAAAGATAATTCAATAACTTAAATAAATTATTTCTTCTTAAGAAAATTATTGGAGGTTCACATAGACCAGTAGACCACATGGACCAATTTTAATAATTTTTTGAATTTTAATTTAATTATTACAATTATTTTAAGTTACGAAGTATTAGTTAAATATAAAATATTATTATATTAAAAATTAAGTTTCTTATTTTTTATAAATCTCTCTGAGGTCAGAAAGCCTAGAGAAATAAATTTTATATTTTTTTAATTTATATTTTAATTATTAGAATTATTTTAGAGAGAAATAAAAAAAATGCATTTTTAGTTTTTTAAAAACAATATCTTTATTTAGAAAATTAGGAAAATTATTCTAATTACTTCCAAGTGATCAGGAGACAAAATGTAACAATTTGGTGCATTTTTATATTTTAGTGATTTTAATTATTTTTAATAGTTTCTATAATTATTTAAAAAAAATTCAAAATATGCTTAAAAATGAAATCTTAATTTTAATTTTATTTTAATTTTGTTTTATTTTTATAAAATTCCCTTGGTCACAAGGAACTTCCAAAATCAATTTCATAACTTTTTTACTTATATTTTAATTATTATAATTATTTTAATGCAAAGAAATGCTATATAACTTAGAGAATCAAATTAGTGATCAAATTAACTTCAAATAACTTCAAATTTTTTATGGGAGTTCCACTGATCTTAAGCAAGAGTGGGGAAAAAAAATTAAGCCATTTTCATTTATATTTAGCCTAATTTAATTTTCTTTAGGTTTAGTGAGTTGATTAAAATTACGGTGAGTTTTAATGAGTTAATTTAAGTTTGTGTATATTTTCTATGGTTCTCTGGTCACACGGAACCTACCAAAATATTTTTATATTTTTCTGATGAACATGCTAATTATTAAAATTATTTTATTAAAATAGTCAAAATAAATTTGAAAAATAGAGATCTCCTCATAGAGACCTTCTCTGATCTTGTAAAAATCGGGGAAGATCTCCCATGAGAAAGAGAACAAAAGCCCTAAGTTTCATGCAATGGTGAAAGGCCCAAGAAAATGGGGGGTGAAAAGATTAAATACAGTAGTTAATTAATTAAAAATAAAATACACATCAACTAGAATGAAACAATTTCACATTGTTCTCCTCTGTTCACTGAGCAAGAGAGTATTTTTATTATTTTTATGAATTTTCTATACAAAGTTATGATTTTTTTTAAGTTAGTTGATTTAAATAAATCAATTAACTCCATGATTTTTCTACTAAAGCGAGTCAGCGCTAACTCATCCTATGGCGCTTCGAACTCCCACGCAACACGCTCTGGTTGGACTCTACCTTCCAAGTCAGCTGCTACGCGACTGTGCTTTACGCACTATCTTCTCGTCTAACACGATCTGATCCGTTCGTTCGGTACACGTGTCATCTAATGGCTCCGCAGCTTCGTCCCCAACTGGTATACGCAGAGAACCATCTACACTAAAACCCTAAGATCTCTCTCAATACTTAACCAAATCTAGTGTGGTTTGTTCCCATCGACTCGTCTGACCTAGACAAACCTATCTATATGGCTAACCTAGCCCAAAATCAAGCCAACATGAGTTGATAATTAAAACAAGCTCAAGAGGGGGAAAGAGTTCAATAACTTTGTTTGAGAGAGGAGGCCTCAATAAAATGGTTGTAGAAGCTTTATGAGAGTCCACAAAGCTCCCAGATGAAGCCTCAAGCTGTGTGAATTGTCTCGCTATGGATTCAACCATACTCGATTTTAGGTGTTGATCAAAGCCTAGGTTAGGGTAGCTCTGTGATGTGGCTTTTGTGGGGGAACTTTTTCTCTCTGTATGGGGATGGTGTGGGCACAAGCAATTGGAATTTGGTTTAAGTATGTGATTGTGTGGAAATATACCTTGTTTCCTACAATGAATTAGGCTCTTAAATTGGCTATGGGTAGTGGCTATGGGTTGCTAAAGGCAGAGGGATTGCACTAAATGAGGTTTGAGGAAGCACTGTGGAGATTTTGGGAGGGTTTCACATAGGTCAAGTGTTGTGTATCCTTTGGCCGTGAGGGATAACTTTTATAGCCATGCTGAAGGGTGGAGCTCAGGGCTTCAATTTAGGTGAAATGGGAACCTGAGGTGGAGGGCTGAACGGTGCCTCCAACCAATCAGAGCTTACCACCATGAATAGGTTCAAATGGGTTTAAATTTGGGTAAGGTGGCTCTTGGGTTTGGCTCCTCCGGCCACTAGGTCGGCCAGCCAGGCTAGGGGAGGGTGGCCAGTGGTCAGGTGGTTTAATGAAAAGTCCATCAAAGCATTAAATTGATTTGGGGAGAGATTTGAACAAAATATATTTGATTTAGCCTAAAATGGGAAGAAGTCCTCTAAATTAGGGCACCCTTGGTCCATGGCTCCACTAGGTTGGGCTAGATGGATCTAGCTCAGTCCCTAGGGTCAATTTGGTGGTTGTGGGAGGTTTGGTTTGGTCATATTGGGCTAGGTTAGGTCACATTTGGCCATGGGTTCAATTTGGGCTAAGTTGGGCTAACTTGGGTTTGAGCTTGGATTAGGCCCAATTGATTGAGCATCTTGGTGTAAATAATTGATATGAAGGTATTTGGAAAAGGTTTGGAGTGATTTTGAATTGGTTTGGAGAATCAATTTAGCTTGAGTTGATCATTTGGTAAATTTTGTGAAATTTGGGTTAACTTAGGTTTGGGTTAGGCTAAAGTTTGGTCAAGGTATATTTGATGATTTAAAATGGTCTATGGAGATGTCATGAAGAGTTCTCAATATTAATTGGGTGGAGTTTCAAAGTTAGGGCATTTAATTTGGTGGATTTTGGACATGTGGTCAATTGGGCCAAAATTGGGGATTTTGGATTTGGTTGGAATAGGGTGACATTTAGGCTCAAATTGGGATCAATTTGCTGGTCAATTAGTTTAGAGAAATGTCATGAAGAGTTTTAGATGTTAATTTATAGAATTGGTTGGCTCATTGGGTTCAATTTGGGGAGATTGGGTCATATGGTCAAAATTGTGGCTTTTGGATTTCGGTTGAAATTGGGCTTGCAATTGGGTTAAATTGGACATGTATTATGTTTATATTAGGATTAGGGATGTTAAATTTTGTTTTGGAGTGGAAATTGGGCAAGATTGAGGTAAATTGGGTGGACATTGGGGGTGATTTGGGCATTTTAGGCTTAAAGTGGGAAATTTGGGGCTTTTGGTCAAATTAGGTTAACTTGGTCTAATTAGATCAACGTGGTGGTTCAAAACTGAAAATGGGAATATTTGGAGGGTTTGGGGAATTTTTGGAGTTTTTTGGAATTTTGGGTTAGGATGGGGCATTTTGGTAATTTAAGGGGTTTTGGGGCTATTTTGGAAATTTTGGGCAAGTTTAGGTAATTTTGGTTAATTTGGAGTCGTGGAGAACATTTTGGAATGATTTTGAGAAATTTTAGATCATTTTCGGCAATTTTGAAAATTTTAGAGAAATTTAGGGCTTGGGGGCATTCAGGTCATTTGGTAAGGTTTGGGGGCAATTTTGGAAATTTTGAGTCAATTGGAGTTAAATGAGAATGGTAACCCATTTGATCCATGGACCAAGAGAACTCCCACTTTGGATCCTCCATGTATTGGTACTATTGCAAACCCTAGCTTAGGGCCAAGAGCTTAGGGAATCACCCACATGAGTTTCCAAAAGAGTAGAGGATCAAGTGTAGGGAAAATTGGTATGTTGGATTTAGTTGTGAGGTAGTGAGTGTATGTATAATGTGCAAGTGTGTGTGTGAGCCTTACCTAGACCACCCAGGGTGAGTCCTATGGCTTGACCATCCTATAGGGAACTCCTCTTGAGCTTCGTTATGCTTAGTCTCATCCTCTTAAGTACTTAGAGGTTAGACTTTAAGCATTTAAAAACTCCAAGTGAAGCAAAGAAGAGTATTGAATTTATATGGGGTAAGGATTCCATTGCTAGTCTTCTAAGATGGAATGTCCTATGGCTAGACCCTTGGCTATTCTATAGAAAGACTAGACCTCAACAAAAGTGAGATCAACATCTATAAGATGACGTGTTAAAGGCATTTGGCCTCTGGGATTTTGAGGTTTTTTAGGATATTTGGGTTTTTCTTGACCCATCTTCTATCACCTTCTCTACATTAGCCCATCTTTCAATATTGGAAACCAATAACAGAGCCTGAGAATACCACAATTTGCCACTACAAAGCAATTTTGTGTGTGTTCTTTCATTTTTTTTCATCTCTCTCTCTCTCTCTCTCTCTCTCTCTACTTATCCCTCAATGGTTTTACCACTCCATCATTGAGCATGCCTCACAAGACAAATCTAGATGAAAAATCTTGAAAAGTGTGGTGAGCATGAAGCATGCTACCAATAAGAATGGAAGCAATGCCAATGAGGAGAAATACATCATAAATACACTCTTAATAGAGAGAACGTCAAAGAGATCATTTAGCAATAGTTCTAAAGCCAAAAAACTTTGTTTCCATTGTCTTCCTATAAAATTTGACTAAAAGGCGGGTACCACAAAAAGGATGGTCAACTCCAAACAATCAAAACAAGCCAATCAACCACATCCGCGCAACACTCTATTGACTCTAATTAGCTGTCTCTCGAGCTTAGAAAATGAATGGAGTATTATCACAAAACGTATCTATGCTAAAACAGTTAAATATTTTCAACATTCTCGTAGTTCTAATTGACACTTGGGGAACTTGAATCCAAGGAGGACCGCCAACAGCGACCCCAAAGAGGTCTAGTCGGCATAATATCCCACAATGGTCTTATATGAAAAATTTTTGTCTACAAACTGGAGTTGAATTAAGCTATGGAGGCGGTTACCTTCCCAATAGAGATAAGATCCATAAAGGGTATGGCGAGAATCACCCAACAGTGATTTGATTCTCGATAGTATCCTAACCGGTAATGGCAAGCTCCATGAAGGTTGTGGACAGATTGAGGAGACAATCTGACCAAGCAACTAAGATCTTGAAATATGCAAGACGTGAGTCGGGTCCCAACATATAAAAACCAATAATGATGGTATAGATATCCAATTGAAATAAAAAATAAAGATGAACAACAACAATTTCATAGAAGTCCAATCATCATTCTAACAAAAAAATGACTCAAAACACTAAACATCAAAAAATCCATCTCAAAGCTCAATACAAATAAATCTCTAGTGGTGGTTCTCTACCTAGTAGCGACAAGCTTCACAAAGGGTATGCCGAAGTCACCTCAATGGTGAGTCTCATTATGTAACCAACCAAGATGATAATTCGACTGAACAAATGAGATAAGGAGTGTATGACTTGTGTTGTGTTGTGACAAATAAAAAAACGATAGATGAATTTTTCTTAATATTTGAGTCTTAAAAAAATATTAACATAGATTACCAAGTCGCTATCACATTGAAATAATTTGGTAAGGTAAAATAAAAAATAGAGCAAATTTTTGCATAAATAATCGAAAGCTTTATTCATTTCTAAATTAAAAAAATATATATGTCTTTTCTATACATATATTATTCATTTGCAAAAGGGTTTCTTGAAAAAAGTTTTTCTAGAAGATTAATTAAGTTTTACCTAGTCAACTGGAGGACCCTGCGTCGTCTTCGACATTCAAGTTGTCCCAAAAGCCCCCTCACTGTAATTCATTTGCATAGAAGTATCTTGACAAAACTCTTTATATAAAATTATTTAAGTTGTACCTGACCAACTGGAGAACCCTTCGTCATCTTCAGAATCTGAGTCTTCCACTAAAACCCCTGGGTGCTAGTATGCAATGCGGAAAATTCATCTAAGTCAGTGAACGTTTAGTCAACTAGGCATGACTAAATGAACAGGTCGATTGCCATTATACTGCCAACCTGAAGCTGCTCACTCAAAATTTTTTCATGCCGCAGGTGAGAGGGGAGTGCCTCAAATAAATCCTCTTTGGTGTTCATCGTTGCAATCTGTGTCTTCAGTACCTATTCCTTTGCTGGCCGATCAAAAAAAGATCTGATACTCATCTTTTTTCACTGTTATCTTTCTCTTAGATATCATTGCTTGCTTCTTAGCAATTTTAGCAAGCCAAGCGGTCTCATTCCTTTTTGAGGTGGCAGCTGGTTCGTTTCAACCATGTCCAGTGCCATCGACTGGAGGTAGGGCACCTTGAGATGGTAGCAGTCAGCCTTATTTTAAAGCTTGGGACTCTTAAGCACCTAAATGGACTTTGCAAAAAGCTCGTGACCCTATCACTTTAATAAATGTGGATCAACAGACTTCAACCATGGCCAAACCACTATACTAGTCCACCACCTGGTCAATGGTTATGTACCAAATGTCTGAGGAAATTCAAATCTTTGCCCCTTACTCTTAGAGGAGACCCACTCAACAAGGGAATCCTTTCACCTTTTTTGATGAGAGGGAGGAGGTGGAGTTTTCTTCTCAGCAATAGAAACCTTCCCATGTTTATGTTTTACCTCCTCTAGAGATGTAGTCTCTGTGTATGTCTCTAAATTTGTTTAGGTCTAACTGGCCTCACTCATGATAGAGAGTCCATTGAATGAAAGATCACAAGGAGGTGAAGCTGACCGTGGTCATACCCCTTGCTCAGAGGAATCTTCTGCCTCACTCTTTTCTAGGCAATCAAATGGCTCCCCATGTTCTTGTTGACCCATGCCTATGGGAGCTGCACCTAACAAATATGTTTTAGAATAACCATGAGATGAACATCTACTTTGAATGATGTTTACTTCACCAACCAAAATTTGCTGGATCACCAACATGATTGCATATATATCAAAAAGAAAGTCTTTACCAATTGAGATGATTACATCACAACATGCCTTGTCCGACCTACCTTAGGTTGCTATGACTTTATGAGCAGTAATAACTTTTATGAGGGCCTAAGTTTTGCTTTGCTTTCGGGTAGTTCAAGCCGCAACTGCCACCACTTTCTTGGTCTCTTTTGCATCAGAGCCAGCTCATGAATTTCTTTTCATTCAGGCAAAATTTGAGAGAAAAAAACCCTATTCACAATCACTAGATTGGTATTCTTGGGAACTAAAAGTAGTTGTCAATATATCACAACCCCCTCAGCCTGAGATTAGTTTGCTCCTCCATTCTCTTGAAATATTCTTTGGTTGACACGTCTTTGATGCTCCGACTCTTAAGACAAGAGACAATAAGAATTTGCATTTCCAATCCTGCAACTATTCTCCAAGCTCAAGAATTGGAATAGATTGGCGTCTCAAACTGAACATATCTACAAGCCTCGACTAGGAGAGAAAACAAGTGATTGTATATGTTAGTTGATAATAGAATTTCTCTCCGTCAATAGAAAATTACATAGATCATTTTCACAACTATGGAGTTTGGCTTGATCTGCACAGGGACAACCCCATACCAATTGAAAATTTCCCTAAGTTCTTAGCACCAGGGCTGTCGTAATCTGCATCTTAGTGACGGGAGAAAAATGAAACAACAAAGCTCAAAAAAGAAAGGCAGCAAGCATGCAAACAATCACCTCAGTCCTTATTTACAGGGACCCAACAGAAGTGGAATCATCACGTAGCAATTTCAAGAGAAAATATCACATTAATATAAAAATTGATATGTAAAAAAATAAAATATTTTATTTCTATAATAAGGTTGTTGCACTGGATCTTAGTCCGACATCATATACTTTACCAACTTGTCCTTGACTGCCTTGGTCAGAACTAGACCCTTCCTAGCAAGCCTTTTTGTACAATATTTGAATGCTTAACTTAAATTGGTTCGCTCAATCGGCCTTAGAGCTTAACTTTAGGAGACAACTTGAAAATCAAATAAGGATTACTCTGACACTTTACCTCAAGCTTCTTCTCCCTTTGATTTTTTCTTCAGTTATTTTACATTCTCTTTTGCTTTATAATGAGTTTTTGCTCTCTTTTTCTTTTTCTTTCTCTTTTTCTTATTTTTCACATAATTTGAGAGAATTACTATATATAGTTAAGTATGATTTTTTAAGAGTGTTAACTTTATAGTTCTCCTTAAATTAAATGTTTTAGGCACCTCTTAATTCAATTATTGGTGATCATAAAAATCAAGTAAAAATCAGGTTAATTCTATTGGTTAATAAAATTTAAGATAGAAAATATTGTGGATTAATTACTTCGTTTTATAGACACACCTTTTCAAATGTTTTGAAAATTTTTATGCAAGAATAGGAATGATTAATAACTTGTACAACTTATTATCAACACTTCAATTCGTACTATAACTCGGTTTCACCTAGACTTAACAATTTCTTATCTTCCAATTTCTATTGGTATATATACATAAATATGTTAAGTCATATCTAAGAAAAGTGATTATATCTTTTTTAGGCTATCATAAGTGTAAAATTCCCTCCCAAACTTGTATTCCATTTAACTCTACTCACAAAACAAATGATCAATAAAAGCAGGAACATTAACCAGAGAATGTCTATCACAAGCATGCAGTAATAATAGGAAAACATGTGTAATCTTCAACGAAGCACAAAAGTTCATAGTAAAAGAAAATTGCCATAGAGTTAAATAAGCAATGTCATAATATAAAAATTAATACGCTAGAATCCAAACATCAGAAAAATAAGAGTGTATGTGCATAGTAAGTCCACAACATCAAAAAAAAATTTCAACACATCTCATCAAATGCTACACTAACTGTCATCCTCATCATCATCCTCATTTATGTACTCCAAACTAGACTCATATGCCTCATATGGTGTTGGATGGGAAACCTAATGGCTCCAGTTTGTTTAACCATCCTTGCCTCCTGTACATCTCCTCCTACACAACATTGGATCAGTACTGGTACTCATATTGGTGTTGTTGTTACTTAGAGTAGTGTAGAGTCTACTAGTGAATTTGGTGTGCCTCCCAACCAAGTACACTTAAGTCGTTTATCAACTCATCAATCCTTTTGATAATTTTCTCATTGTTTTTTCCCTTGCTCGTGACTCTTACCGACGAGCTCACATCTAAATCTTCTGAGCTCTCATCTCTCTCCCAAATCAGGTCTACTCCCAAATGATCCTCTGAGTGTTGGCTTTTGATTGATGCAGGAGCACCTCACCTCTCACCTCTGACACGTCAACAAGAGTGCACTATTTGGTGGCTAGGAATGGAAGGCCCATTCCCACTATCATGCCACCATTGTTGATGTGTTTCAAGGAGGATGTTAAAAGTGAGTGGATATCAATAGAAATGCACTTCTGAATGCAAAAGTTCATGACAACCCTGTATTTGGTAACTTCAGCGAGGTCCATGGTGGGCATTATCCTAGCACAAATGATATAGTGCTAGAACTTGGAATTCTTATTCATTTTGGAGCTGGAATAATTTATAATTTTCCTCTCCTACCGACACCAATGAGCTTGGAAGTTGGTGAGAAACTTATAAGTTTTCATCGTAATTAGGGTCCAAGAAGAGAGAATATCCATACCATGGTACCTCGAGCATGTTCAAGAAGGAGTTGATTGTAACAGAGTTGAATGCCACCCATTTTCCTCAAATGTAGACCTTGTCATCCATTGGTCCCTTTGCTTTAGCAAAGAATTTGGGGATGATGGGAACTACGGTGGAGTAAATTTGTAGCAATGGTTTTTGAAATCCTACCTCAATAGTTTTTGAAATCCCGCCATCGAGTTGTGAGAATACCCACTCTAAGATCAATTTCCTCAAGGCTAGAAAATCATTGGAGAGTTACAGCCCCTTATACTCAAGAACTTCATTGCGTCGAAGGAAGCATCACGAGGAAAGTGACCACAAGGCATGGTAAAAATCCACCCAAACATGAAAATCTTACCTCACCAGACCTAAGGAACGCATATCTGGTCTTTTGGCATAATTTCATGGCGGTTAGAGGTGGTTTCCAGGTGTGGGAGAACTCCCCAGTGACTTTTAGCTCCAAGGATCGAATGGGAGAAAAATGTCAAATTGTCTTCCAAATAGGCATTATAAAGGGTCGGTGGCGGTGCACCGCGATAGAGCACGAATGCTCTTCTAAATTTGGAAAAGGTATGGGTCTACTATGTTTCGAGTGCGGGTATCATGCTTAGGGATAGTGAGTGCACAAACTCGCACAGATGCACTAAGGTTCAGGCTTGTGGGCGTTAGATCCGGTGTAGGTGTGCTGGAAAGTGGTTGTAGGTTTTGCACCATCTTTATCTTGTGGCCTAATTAGGATTAAAGGGGCACTGGTACAAAAATTTGTGGCACAGGTGCATGGAATTGGGTGCGGAGGTGCCCATATGGTAGTCCGGATGTGCCTGTTTTCACAATCTCTTGACATTATTTTTCATCTTTTTCACCCCACAAGTAAAGATTGATAAGTCTTGAGAGATCCAAATCAACTATAAAGAACACTCCACAAGACATAACAATGACAAACTCAACTCAACATGCAAAATACTCAAATCCTAAGATATCACCTGAGTTGTGTTCCAAGTTAGTTCTTGTTTTATCGTCCCTAGCTAGACGATGCCATAAATACTATTAGGATGATTCCAACATTAGGATTTTCTTAGGATATTCTATATCTTCTTCTGAGTATAACTTTAACATTTGAAAATACGATTAGTTTTCATATCTTGAATATCTTAGGCTTCAAATGGATGCACTTTACTAAAGTTCATGGTCCTAATCACCTGGAATTTAACTCTTTGATAAATAATTTCAATCGAGAATTATACAGCAAAAAATCATGTCTTAGTTGAAATTCCATTGCTATTTAGCCTTTGTCATTCCACTTTTTCATTTTTTATTTTTAAATCTTAGCATTCTCATAAAATTCATGTCTAATCTCTTCTAGGTCATTGAACATTTTTATTCTTTTCTAAGCCACATATGTAAGAAAATAATTAATTTCCTTAACTACCCAATAAGATTTATGTTCCAATTCCACTGGCAGATTACTGACTTTTCCAATGTCAGCCTATAAGGTGAAAAATTATGAGGGTATTAAAAGCATTTCTATAATCACACAAAGTTTCATCCAACTTAAGAGACTAATATTTCGTACAAGGGTTGGATTTTTTCTAGGATCTTCTTGATTTGCATATTAGAAACCTCAACTAATCCATTGTTCTGTGGGTGTAGGCAGTAACTACCTTATGAGTTTGAGAAGTAATTTATCTTTCTTTTTATTACAAAAATGATTGCTACCACCACTAATGATCAATCTAGGTGTTGCAAGCTGAATGAAAATATAATTCTTTTTAAATTTCTGAAAACACATACCTTCACAATTTGGTAGTGCTACAGCATCGATTGACTGGAGTCATAGTCTAGTGCCACCAAAATATAGTTGTTTCCTAAGGACATTAGGAATGGTCCCATAAATTCTATTCTACAAACATAAATATATTCTACCTCTAAGGTAAAACTTAGGGGCATTTCAGATCTCATTGAAATATTTCCTACGCGCTGACGTCCATCACAAGATTTGACATATTCATTGACATCACTAAATAGTGTAGGCCAATAAAGTTCATATTGTAGTACATTAGCAGAAATTCTAAGAATTCCAAAAGGCCTTCAAGATTCATCTTCATGACACAGCCAAATGAACTCTTCTAACGACACATATTTCCTTTGAATTTGGTCCTTACATCTCCTATAAAGATAGTGACAATCCCAATTGTAGAATATGGCCACAAAAAGAACTTCTTACTCTGGTGGCTGTTCTGATAGTATGGAACGATTTTGCTGACAATGAAGTTCACTATGTTAGTGTAACACGGGGTGTGGTCCTCAGAAAGGGCAAGGAGCTGCTCTTCAAGAAAACTCTCATTTATGTCGATCACACATTCTTGAGAATTTTTCTGCTCGGGCCTACATAAGTGATTGCTACTTAGTTTTATGTACCCTTTTGATAAAAAATCTGCATATTAAATTCTTGTAACAAGTGTATCCATCGGATCAAGCGGGGCTTGACATCCTTGTTAGCTACAAGGTATCTGATAATAGCGTGGTCAGTGTACACCATGACTTGTGTTCCTATTAGGTAGTACCAAAACTTGTCAAAGGAAATACTATGGCCAATAGCTCCTTCCTTTTAGTGATGTAGTTCACTCATGCATCATTGAGGCTTCTGTTGTGATATTATATGCTGTGAAAAACCTTATCTCTCCTATGGCCTAACATTGCTCCTACAGTATAATAAATCGCATCATACATCAGTTGAGAAGTGCAGACAATTTCTAGTAGAGCTAGAACCTTAGCAGAAGTATTTGTTAACGGGATAGCAGTTGAGCCATCCAGCTCCTTCCCAACACTTGGTTGTCCTTTATTTAGAGTCTCTCGAATTGAGTCCGAAGACTCCTTTTGTTCGACTCACTTAGATGGCTTCGGCTTCTTAGCAACATTCTTCTCCCACTTCTTCTTCGTCGGCTTGCCTTTCAGGTGATGCTATTTCCTTACTCCAAGGACAACCAACTTCTTCGCCGGGTTGAACAGTTTAAGCGGCAAATCAAATCCTTTCTCCATAAGGACAACATGGAAGCCGAGTGGATGCAAGGAGTAATAGACTCAATATACTAATGATCATCCACTTCACCCTATATATAGAAGTTACGAGCACAAAAAATCTGGGATGTCTGATCATTGCACTACGTTATGACTATTTAGATTAATTTTATTGATGTATGTATCGCAGCTGTCGCTGTTAAGAAGCAAGAAAATTGAAAAACTTAATATATATAATAAAAAATGATTTGCTAAATCCCAAAAGAATCCAACAGTCTTCGATGTAGTAACGTAGCTAGATAAGACCTACAAGAAAAGCAACCGAAACGGAGTCCTAATTGCCAGCACGCATTCAACGATCAAATAGGCCAAGCAACCGAGGTCCCCTCGAGACTTGACCCAATAAAAGACAATTATTTCCACCAGATAAATTTTCGATGGATGGAAGAAAGGTGTTTGCTCGCCTTCGGAGAACCAGTCAACCGACAGACCTGACTCTGTTAGTCAGCCAATATGGTCGAATGCCTTGTCCTATTCACCCGACTTATTGGGCCAATGACACAAAAAGTCTCCGAAATACCCTGTACAACTTCTATTATAACAAGGGCAAGCATGTAAATTTATATCTTCGGCTGTCTATCTTTTATAAATAGGGATTCCATAAAATGTATTAGAGGCTTTAGGCATCTTTAAGCTTTTTGGCAAATCTTTTGTAAGAAGATCTTTCCTCTCTTCTTTTTTGTAACCTCACTTTTAATATATAAAACAGGTCATAGGGCTAGTTTGTGTATGCCCTATCATTTATTTTCCTCTCTATTTCACTCTTTATATTTCTTCCTCAAGGTCTTTGCAGCTCAAATCCCTGAACAAGCCTTACAGTCTGAATTCAACACATAAAAATTGGGAGGTATCTATGTTAATACCCTAACTAATAATTCTTAATATAAAATTTTTATATTAAATATATTAAAAAATTAATTTCAGCAAAACACACCACCTTCTCATATTTAAGACGTTCGTATATTGTTTAAGCTCATAATTTCCTATATGAGAATGATATGCACTCTTCATTGGACATTTATCTACCGAAACCTACGGTCCAAATAGAAACAAGAAGGATGTATATATTTAAGCATATGAATTAGAATAGTGCGAAGAGCACACCTTGGCTCCTTGCTTGATTTTCTGCTCCAACGGCTTCTTCTTCCTCCGAATCCAAGACCAAGAAAAGCAAGACGCACTCCGCTTTCCGACATCCCCAGTAGCAGCCGCTGGTGCCTCTGAATTGTCAGAATCGCCGACGAAAGAGCCATTAAAGCAGCTGAATAGATAGGACGGCCTTGCCAGTTTGCTTCCATGGGAAGTTTTGATCGTGGACATCACATACGTAAAAAGAAGCACAGAGAGAACAAGGAGGTGAGGTGAAGGACTTTTAAGGGTGTTGGTCGTTGGTTGAACTTCTTTGACTTGAAGCAGGTCTTCCCTAATACAGGGATTATAATATGATTTACGCTGTGTTGACGGCAATTCAGTTGGTCGCATCATTTGTGTCAAGATAATTGAAACTCCAACGTTTCTCTACAATTGAGAGTTCAAGAAATTGTTTATGGAGATGAGCTATTCAAGTTTGTGACTTTGAAATAAAATGAAAAATCTAAAAAAATTATGATTTATGCGCTTAATTTGTCCGATAAAAAAACCTATAATTACTAAGATATTTAGTTATTATAACAAATATGATGAGAAAAATAAATCTCAATTACACTATCTAATTTTTTTTTTTTTTTGATGTTATTAGAAGCAGGCTCAAACTTCAAACACGTTGTTAAATAGTTCACATATTTCAAATGGACAAGTATGACATATAAGCAAAAAGGACAAAGTGTCAAAATTTTTTGTCAAATTAAAATAATAATATTTGATTGGGGAAGTAAAAAAATTAGGTCAGAATATTTATTTTATATTAGTGGTAAGATGTGTTTCAAAGCACCCTTGGATCTACTCGAGACGGGCGCAAAACTTAAATAAATGATACTTATTTTAATACAAATCCGACGATTTCCAAGTTGATATTACCTAATTTTAGGTCACTATATCCAGTTTTATATATTTTTTTCTTTTGACATGCTAAGCGGTTATTTCACTTGCACAACAACTCTTACCCTTTTAGTCTTAATTATTTTTATGGGAAATAATCAACTATGAAAATAGAAAATGGCAATGCTTAATTTTGATCAAGTATGATGTATTATATACAAATAAAATCTCTAGTGCTTTGCGTTGGTAGATTCCATCTGTTTCAAGGCAATTCAATAAATATTATTTATAATGATTGTGAACTTGGTTGGACTCGAAAGAACTTGTCAGGTTCATATTAAAATCACTAAGGTGTAATCAATCCAAATTTTAAACCAGTGTACTCACTCAAATGTAGAAGCCACCACTGACCTCATTTTTTGTGAGGTCTAAATTCTTCTTTTAGAAATTAGTATCTAGTCATATGACTTTTCTATTGACTGTCCTATAAGGTTAGTGATAGATACCCCACTTAGAAACTCGAACTATTTCTTTACTCCCCTTAAATCTCATATGTGTGGTTACAAATTCTCAACATCCAGTCGAGTAGATGAGAATCAACACGTTGAATGTTAAGACAGGTTCTTATAAGGATTGAGAGTGTCATAAAAAGACATGACTTAGGAGATTTCGTTCTTTGACACAACACAAATTACTCGATACACACATAAATACCGCAATCCATATACAATTATCTAAAGAATATCAAAATTAGATTCAAACTGAAATGGAAGCCCTCGTGACGTGAATTTGAGATCCTTTGGCACGGGTTAACTGACTCGCTGCCGAGCGCATTCTGCTAGATTTTGGTTGTCGCTTAAGCAAGGAACGGTTGACATTTCGCTTGGCAAACGACTCAAATCGGCTTGACGGATCTCATTTGTCACGGTGTGCACGGGTCGAACTCAAATTGACTTGATTGTCGATGAACATGTCTAGACGATCCCGGATGACAAAACAGAGTGCGTGAGCGCATCCAAACTATCGATTTTTCTTAGGGAGGATAGCCATTTTTTATGGTTTCAGACACGAGCGAATCGCGTGCAAATCGATTTGTTTAAAAGAAATATAATAATAAAAATAATAATATAATATTAAATAAAAATATAATAAACTCTCCCTTTAGAACCGGACGACACTCCCCATTTCAAATGATCCTCACACCTGAAGTGAAAATTATTCCATGTGGACAACGTAGGCAGCACTGTGTACAAAATCCGCTAATAACCACCGAATAACTAGCAAATAACCTTCGAGATCATGTATTTCAGAATTATCGGGAGGTTATTAGGAGGTTATTGCTGTATTATTCTGAATAACTAGCGAATAACCTCCTAATAATACCCCAATAATCTTTACAGTTTCATATTTATATTTTTTATCTGTTGTTCGAAATATTATGAATATTATAAGATTATTGAGAGGTTATTGACTCTTCGCCTCGCGGGCCGGCTAGGGAGGCAAAGAGGAGTTTTGGTTTTCTCGTTTGTTCGATTTTTATTATTTGTTTGCTTGATTTTCTTGCTCGATCTCTCAATTTTCTCCCTCAATTGTTCGGCATTTTGAGCTTGATTGCTCGATACCCTGTTGGTCGCTTGACATTCCTGCTCTTTTTTTAGATATTCTTGTTCGGTTTGTTCAGCATTCCTGATAGGTTGTTCGACCTTCCTTTTGTTTGTTTGCTCCGTATTCTTTGTTTGGCTGCTCGTTTGCTCGTTTTTCTCACTTGTTTGCTCCGTTTTCTTCCTCACATAAGCTCTCCATCTCTCCCACAATCTCTGTTTTTGAGCTTTCCTCACAAGAAGCAGTAATGTGTTGTTGAATATGGTAACGCTTTCCTTGAAAAAAAGAAAAAAAAAACCTCCATTTGCTGGTTTTCTGCACTCATCTTCTTTTACAACATTAATTGAGCTTGCTTGAGAGAGAGGGAGGAAAGATAGGTGAGATTTTTTCTAACATTGTGGTATTGAAAGAAAGAGAGATTGAGTGGATTTGCAGGTTGCTGTAAATTCTTTTCCCTTTCTAAGTCAATATATATCATCCATGCGATGCTACAAGCTTTTTTTTTCTTTCGTTCTTCAGCAATGGGTTCCAAGAGTTGTTTTCTCTAATTACCATGAACTCATGTTTTGATTTTAGTTGCTTTCTTGCGCTTGGTTTCAAGGTTTTAAAGCAAATGGAAAGTGTATTAGATGAAGGTCTGAAACTTTGACCACTTTATTGGGTTATCGATGTTGCCATAACCTTTCCAGTTAGCATGAATCAAAACATTAGCACGACATATGAAGTTTTATTTATTTATTTTTATTTATTCTTATTTATTCTTCAGAAGTTGATTTTAGACTGAACTTTTTATTGTCACCGTTTTGATCTTTTGAATGTGCGACAGATCTATTGCTTATTACGTTTCAAACAATATAAAAGCTATACATTTAGTTGCCTTAAGTATGGGTTATATTTAAACTTTCGCTAATGAGATTTGAAATAGTTGTTCAGAAGTAAATCACATTGTGTAGCCTGAAACGTAGATATTTTTGGATGAGCCATTTGCACTACTAGAATCCATAAAGTTTAAATAATCACATTTCTTTTTTCGGAAAGAATGCTTGTGTTTGCCAAAGATAATCAATATTTTTTTATTAGAGAATGACTCTTCATATTCCTTTTATTAAATTTTGTATGGATCACAGTTAACAATTGGACAATTTTAATCCTAGTTGATCTTTACATGTTGGTGATGGAAACCATGAATGCTTCTGAGTAACAATGTTTCTTTTTAGCTAGTTAGGAATAATTAATATGAGTTGCTATTTCCTAATTCTCTGAGTCAAAACTCATGCATACTCCTTCAGTTCCATTTGTTATTGTAATGCAGACATATAAGAGTGTATTAAATGTATTAAAACAAAGGGGAATTTACATAAACAGCAAACAGTTCTGTGTATTTATATATCTCACACACAAACTCTTATATCTACATACATAACACTTTTACGCTTTGGACATATATATATGAAAAAGGTGTATTTCATCTTTTTAAAGTTAGAGTTGTAATATTTTGATGCGATATGAATGGTATGGGTGGTGTAAAAGTAAAAATTAAAGTCTAGATGTGAGATATGTAAATATATAATGAATTGGGGAGCATGTATGTAAGTGTGTGTGTGTGTGTGTGTGTGTGTTGATTTTCTTGACAATCCTGTTTCATGGAAATCAGAAATTTGTGTTTGCTCATTGTGTGGAAACCTGAAACTCTTCTTCATCAGCATCAAAACGTAAAAGTCTGATTTGGGAAAAGGTTTATGAGTGTTCTTGCCTCTTGACTCTAGTCGTTTATGATTGAGATATGATTGAAATGCTTTTATAACAATCCAAAATTTGCAAGAACTGTTTAGGGATGATGATTTAGCATTCACATGTATTTAGAATTCATTTAACATAATATTATTTTCTCCTTAACTTTGTTAAGTGCACATTAAAGTTTGGGGTTTGTCGAAATTATGATTTTTTTTCTTTTCGGGTATGGGATTTAAACGCTCTCGATGAGATTCATTCTTGATTTATGCTGTTAATTATTTCAACGTTTGGAAAGTTTGATATGCAACTTACAATTCTCATGTATTTACCTACCTAATACTGAGATTTGGAAATTCAAATCAAAATTTCTTTTAATCATAATGCGCTACATTACTAGCACCCTGAGCTTTAATTTCTTTATATATGCGTCACTCTACTTGTGCATGAAAAGCTATATTAGTGATCTTTCGATATTGATGCGGTGCTTTTGTATTTCAATATATTTTTTTATATACACCAGAATACAAACGCTAGTAGATGTATCGTACAAATAATACAGGGCTCTAATGGAGTCCTGGTTATTGATCCCACAGGGAAAGTGTAAATTTATGATAGTTGTACTAAAACACAATTTTCAAATATAGAAAACTTACAAGTGAAAAGCACAAGTTGACAATGTTAATTATGCTAATAGAATTAGGTTACCAACTACTATCTAAACTTCAAAGAAAATTTACTAATTCTAAACAAAGTTTAACTATTTTATAACGAAAGGTTCAAATTTGAGAAAGTATTATTTCCCTTGCAATGAGTTTATGATTAGTGAAAGATTTTAGATTGTTGAAATTGTATTGTGCCAAATAGGAGTATTCCTATTCTTTACCCTTTTCAGAGTGCATAAAGAACATTGGCTAATCCTATGTCCGGTCCCTAAATTTGTGGTTAGGCTGAAAGGATACTGGCTCACACTCCAGAGCTACCACTTTCCCCTCGCCTGAGGGTTACCTCTCGCTTTAGTTTCAAATACTAGGACCAAATTGGAGATTTTAGTCTGTCACTCTTAAAATCTCCAATTCTACGTCCAACAAAGTATATTTCTCTATTTATTTGAACTCAACCCTATGGACTACATTCCCATCCATATAATTGAATGTAATTACCACTTTGTTGTAGAACTCATAGCCCTTTCGGATTTTATGTTTCACAACAAATTTTAATATTTCAATTGGCCAGATTGAAAAGTAAATGAAGAACGAAGTGTAAAACCATCACAAGTATTTAACATTTAAACAAGATATCCAATCTATCTCTTCATTTCACCATATCTCATTGCAAAGAGAAAGACAAAATAAATCTACTCAGAATTAAATAGGAAGACAAGATAAAACATGGATTTTATATATAAAAGAAAGTTCATACAACCACAACTTATCTGTAACTTTTCCCCAAAACAAATCCCTTGATGTTCCTTTGATTTTCTTTCTTTTCTTATAATAACACTCAAAACACACATCAAATAAGACTCCACACAATTTTTACTTTGACTCCTATAGCAACTTTACACTAAAACTCCGAAACTCCACTTAACTTCCCTCTCACACACACTTTTCTGGCGTCTAAAGAACTCTAATACAGTGTAGAGACGAATTTCCTAAGAGATGCCTCAAGCAATTCTCCAAAGTCGTTCAAATACGTCGAATCTATGAAAATTCGTGCGTAACCGTCTTGGGCGCCGTCGGCGACGGACTTGGGCACCGTCGGCGCCCTGGCTCGGTCAAATGGCGCCGTCGGCACCCATCCTAACGATGTCGGCGTCGGGCTGCATTTCTGGACTTTTGCTCTCTGGATGAGGGCGCCTTCAGCGCCCAGCCTGGCGCTGTCGGCACCCATCCTAACGACGTCGGCGTCGGGCTGCATTTATGGACTTTTGCTCTCTGGATGAGGGCGCCTTCAGCGCCCAGCCTGGAGCCGTCGGTGCCTAGGGCCAATTTTCAAAAAATTGCCTCATTTGACTTCAAATTTCGTCCTTTTTTCTTTTGCTCCAAATGCAAAAAATTAACATATCTGCAACAAAACAAGAAAAATACCCATCTTTAAAGCGCAATATCATCAAAAATGAGTATAAAATATAGATGAAAAATTCAACATATTTTTGGTGCATCAGATATGCTATGAAAGATTTGAGTGTTATAAATGTAATTATGGTGCTAGACATGTAAATACATAAGAGCAGTGTGTTGTGTAGTAAATACTTCAATTCCTTAAATCAAATTCATGCTTTGTTTCCTTTGCTTTAGGGACACGGTCATGGTAATATGAAGTTTCATGATTATATTTGGCTAGTTATAAAAGCCCAAGAAGTATGGTATTTTATTGTATATGTGGAGATTTGGAAGCTATGCCTTAGGCGTCCATGAAAAATCTAAAAAGTTCAGAATTTTAAAAATCTTTCTACATCTGAATTTTTTTATTCAAGAATATTTGATATCCATTTGGGGGAGATAGTGGAAAATATTTGGAGCTGCAGAAAGCTTAAAATTAATTTGGCCGCTATTGTTTTGTGCTGAGATTGAGAGGTGTGACATATATGCCTTATTCATATATAAGTTATGCATCTGTTGTAGGTTTAGGGAACTGAGATTGAGAAACGATTACAGAAGCTACAAGATGAGATTAATATGATTCAAATAAATGTTTCTAGGCAATGAATCTTGGGACTTATTGCGAGATTCTTGTTCTTTGGGATGCAGTATCAGAAGCTCTTGTGTTTAATTCATATTGAAACTCTAAGACTAAAACGCTATTTTCTGTGTCACTATGCCTTTTTTTTATCATGGTGAGGTAGAGTTCTCAAACCTGCCTTAACTGTGAGCCATCTATTATATCCAGCTGTTAAATATCATATAGTCATTTCTGTGTCATCGGATAACTTTCAAATTATTTAAAGATAACAGTTCTATAAATTAGGAACCAACGTGAGGCCTTGAGGAAGTCCAGTATCTTTATAGTTTAAAAATATGAATTTTGACTTATTGAACATATTCTTTATATTCTAGAGGTGAGGTTCTCTGAAAGGTTGAGCTTATCTATTATGCTTCCTCTATAATATGAGCTGTTGATTTTCCTATTTCTAATTATGTTTTGTAAAATTAATCAATGGAAGATTTACAGGCATACCTCTCAAATTTGTATGTGTTTGCATATCTAACACCCAACCATTAATTTTTATACATGCCACCTTCCATATGTGTGATAAATGTTATTTCTCTTTTAATAATGGAAATGGTGGTATTTATGATGTGATATGAAAGATTGGGATGGAATGAATTCCAAAAGAAGTGCAAATTTAGTAGCTGAATATGTAAAAACATGGGAATTGATTAGTATGTAAACTTCCTTAACATTCTCATATGGTTTCCTGAATATCAATTGTGGAGATGCTCAGGTTCAGGTGAAGACATTCATAATGTGGCAATGCTATACAGAACATCGAGCTGGTTTATAAGCTGGACGATTCAGGGATATGTATGATGATGCGAAATGCTTATATAGCTAAAAACAAGACACTATAATAGTACTCCTAACCCGATGACCTCGAGAAAGTGCAGGACCGATGTTACTATTCACCAACATTTGGCGAGGAGCTGCCCATGATTTTCTAGGCTACTGGTAGTTGTAGCCCAACAACGTGACTAACTCATGGATTATCTTATTTACAAATTACATATAAAATATAACAAAATATTTTCTCATGTCGCTAATATTTTGATTGTTAAGTGAAAGTTTAACTTTATTTATATGCTTGACAAATTAAGAATTTTGGGTGTTACTTTCCATGATTCCACTTCTTAGTCTCCTTGATTGGGTTAGAAGTTGCTCGCCTTTGATCGTCTTGTTGGTAGCTATTGACCTCACTTTTGTGAGGATCATTTTAAACCATGTTGAGGCAGGGAATCTACCAATTAATAGTCATTAAACCCTAATGACTAGGATAAAACCCTATAAATCATTTTTTTAACTGATTAATTATTGACCCAATAGGTCAACTATTAAGCTAAAAAGTCAACTTTGGTCAAAATAGTCAATTTCTGACCTAATGACCACCCCATTGACCTAAAAAGTAAATTTTGGTCAAAATGATCAATTTCTAATCTAATGACCACCTCATTGACCCCATTAACCCAAAAAGTTAATTTTTGTCAAAATCGTCAATTTCTGACCTAATGACCACCCCATTGATTCAATAAGTCAACATTTGAACAAAAAGTTAATTTTGGTTAAAATAGTCAATCATTGATCTAATGATCACCCCATTGACTTAAAACGTCAACTTTGGTTAAAATTATCAATTTTTTCAATTTTTGATTGACCTAAAAAGTCAATTTTGGTCAAAATGCCAATTTTTGACCTAATGACAACCTCATTGACCCAATAAGTCAACCTTTAACCCAAAGTCAATTTTGGTCAAAATGGTCAATTTGTGACCCAATGACCACCACATTGACCTAATAGGTCAACCTTTGACCAAAAAGTCAATTTTGGTCAAAATAGTCAATCCTTGACCCAATTACCAACCCATTGACCCAATAGATCAATATTTAACCAAAAAGTCAACTTTGGTCAAAATGGTCAATTTCTGACTCAATGATCACCCTACTGACTCAAATGGTCAACTTTTGACTCAAAAAAGCCAACCTGAGACCTAAAAACCACCACATTTACCTCATTGGTCACCTCATGACCTAAAAGAACAAATTAGGTCAAAATGATCAAACCATGACCCAAAGATTATTGCATTGGCCTTATTGGTCATTCATTAACATAAGTAATTGAAATTTGATCAAAACAATCCATAAATGACATAAAAATAATCACATTAACCTCATTGGCAAAATTTTGACCTAAAAGGACAAGTTAGGTCAAAATGGTCAACTCATGACCTCATGACCACAAAAATTGGTTTCAAGGTCAGACATTAACCTAATCAACTTGACTTTGGTTAAAGTGACCAAAGACCAATCCAAAAGTCACCACATTGACCCATGGATTGACTTAAACCCTAAAATTGGTCAACATGACCAAATCAAACACTTAATGGCAAAACCTATGGACTTTATGAATAAACCAACCATAACAAGGTTGGGTGGGTCACATTGTACACCCTTGGACTAGAATTGGTCAACCTGGATCAACCTGGGTCAACATTGGTCAACCTTAGTCATCATGTATCAATTTTTTGTCAAAATACCTAATTTTGAACCAAAAATGATGAAATTAATCAAATAATTAATTTCAAAATTAGTTTGATTTATTTATTGGCCAATAATATAATTTCTAATATTTTTTATTAATTACATAATTAATTAAAAATGTAAATATGATTAAAAAGCCATTGAAAAGAAATTTAGACATGTGACACCACTTATGACATAATAATTGGTTTCCAAAATTCCAAACCCCTTTATGCAATCATGGGTGACCTAATATGGGTTAAGCACAACCCACATAACCCATTAATGATTCATAAAATGACATTTTGACCATGGTTAAAGGTCATTATTAAGCCATCATCTAGAAGGAAAATGAGGTGTCATTCCTTCCCAAACCTAAGCCATGGCTCACCTCTCCTTGACAATGAGGTGGCCAGCCACCTTGAGAATGATATGACATGCCTCATAGACCACCTAATGAGAAGAAACACCACCTTTAACTCTCTTTTCACCATGGTTAACCAAAATGGAGACTCATCATGAGGCCATGATAAGTGATCTTCAAAGGTGGCAATCAACCGTATTATCTATGGGAGAATATTTAGATGAGTCATTACTCACCTCTACCCTCACCCAACCAAATAAAATTTTGCCTTACCCATGCCTTTCACCATGGTAAAGAGTTATCATTGCCAAACTATGACAAGGATGAGAATTGAAGCTTAGGTGTCATTCTCTCCTCAAAACATTGAATGTGACAAATGGACTATGTGGGGAAGGTTTATCTACAACATTTGAACCAATCTACTAGCCTCCCAACTCACCCAATGGAAGCAAGCCAAGCTTTGAGTTAAATCTTCACCATATTTGGAACTCCACATGGTTTAATTATGAAATATGAATTGAGCTTATCTTCGACCAAAATTTTATCTCCAATGCATTAATGAGGAAGTTAATAACTTCCCAAGTAAATTCTAGCCAGCCCAAGCTCCTCCTATAGCCATCCATGGCTATATGGCTATATAAGAACCTAACCCGAGAAGCCTAAGGGAGGAGAGGAAAATCATAGACAGCCAAACTCTACTCAATTCCCAAAACCCCCAACACCAAAATTCTTCTCTACACCTTGAGGAATCATTGAATAAAGGCATGGAGCTCACCCAATCCCCTTAATTTGACTAACCCGAGAAGACCCAAAACAGGACAAATTAGGAGTGTGAAACCATACCTTCCAAAAGTTCAAATTAACTGACCTAAATCCATCTAGGGACTGAATGAGGGTGAGCCCAATCAAAATTGGCCATACCCATAGCCTCTAACCCACTGTTTAATCTTCTTTCCTCAAGCCGACACACCTTAAGAACAAAATCATATATAAACCTCATTTCAATCCAAATTGACTTGGGGGAAAGCTTTCCGAGGACCAGACGAAGCTCCAGAGCCATTAAAATTGAGTTAAAATCGACTGAGACCAATGTATGGATTATTTGGCATCAATGGCATTCGGGTTCGAGATTTTATGAAACAAACCCATTCAAAACCCTAACAAATCCATATGAATGTCTTCATCTCTTCAAGATGAAGCTGTAGAGAAAAAAAGACACTCAATTCTTTCCAGTTTTGAGTGAGATTTTGCCTCTAAACCATGGATAGTGCATGGGTTATGATAAATCGAAGGTACTAAATGGATGCCATCTGTTTCTGTGTTTTAGAAACGGATGACTCTGATTAAATTCTGGCCGCTGATACATCTAAAATATATAGTATTTTTATGCACTTTTTTATACCTGTTTTAGATGATGTTGCACTTTAGTGGAAGGTGTTTTTGTGTTTTTCTTGCAGGTATGATGAAAATGAGTGATTGTGATGAAAGGAGCAAAAAATGATCAAATTTGGAGTAAAAATTGGAAGGTGTGCAAATTTGGCCTCTGGCGCCTATGCACCGGATGGTTGGCCCATAGGCGCTACAGTTAAAGTGACGAATTTATTTGATTTTGGCACAAATTTGAAGGGGTTTTTGAAACATCCTTTGGTTTAAGCTCCAAAATTCATTTAAAATTTGAATGGATGGATGTATCTCTTGGTGGATTCATTGAATTTAAACATTATTTGAAGAGACACCAAAACACCTTTTGGAGAATTATTAAAAATGAAGACTTGAAGCTTAAAAAGTGGCGCCACACCCAAGATAAGAGTTTGGAAGAAAAATTTTGGCGTGAGAAGTTGGAGAAAAGCTTGAAGTTGATTCCAGGGAAAGAGGAAGAAAGAGAGACTTCTTCTCGCCAAATTTTCTTTATCTTATACTTTACTTTATTATAGTTTGTATTAGTATTTATGTGATTCGATCCTCATAGTTGAGTGTCAACCTCTGTGGAGTCTTTTAGTGGAAAGTAAAATTTCAGAGGAACTTCCAGAGTCTTGTGGAGAGGATTTTTTGATAAATGTTTATCTTTGTTTTTACATTTAGTTTTTAAGTAAAATTTGTTGTGTTTTCACTATGATTTATACTTTCAAATCAAGTTGTGTTTGTGTTTTCTCCATGAGTTCTGTGTAGTTTTCTTTATCTTTTTCCCTTTAAATGATGAAGTAATTAAATTATGGAAGGAAGTTGTGTGATGTATATAAGTTTAATGTTGGAAGAAGTTGTGATGATTTATTTCCTTGCACTTAATTTACTTCTTGATTTGGCCAATTAAGATGTTAAAATTTGTTGTGAGATTATATAAGATCCAATGCGATATTGTCTCAATCAACAATCAGAAAGAATCACATGCAATTATATGGATGCGAATTGTAGTCCATATAATTGAATGCAAATAAATAGGGAGATATGTTTTTAATGAGGAGTAAAATTAGAGGACTTTATAGTGACAGACTAAAGACCCCTAATTTGGTTTGAGGTGAAAAATTTTGTTATGAGATGTTAACCCCAGGTGGAGGGAATAGAGGGAACTTTAGAGTGAGAGTTGGTATCTTCCTTGCCTAACCCATCTACAAAATTTTAAAGCTTCAAATTAACCAATTTTCTTTATAGAATCAAGTAAGGGTAAAGAATATAATTGCTTCTTTTTGACACAACACATTTAGATACTTCCACAATGAAATTCCATAATTATTACTGATTCACTAAAAGAGAAAAAATATATTTTATTCTTATTGCTTTCATATCATTGAGTAGACTTGTTAATTTTAATTGCTTGCTTTACTATTTCTTAAATAGAAAATATTAAAAATAATTTTCAAATTATCTATTTTAAAACATACTTTACAAAATCAATTTTAAAAGTAAAAAGTTAATTTTCTTATTCCTTTATATTTTTAGACATTTCCCAGTAGGTTCGATATCTCGGGGCTTAATCAGAAAATCCTATATTAGTGACAAATGAGGTGAATGTGGTGGTTATTAGGTCTTGGGTTGATGATTTTGGTCAATTTTGACTTTTTGGGTTAAAAGTTGACTATTTGGGTCAATGGAGTGGTCATTAGGTCAAGGATTGACCATTTTGACCAAAATTGACTTTTTGGTCAAAAGTTGACCTATTGGGTCAATGGGTTAGTCATTGGGTCAGAAATTGACCATTTTAACCAAAGTTGACTTTTTGGTCAAAAGTTGACCTATTGGGTCAATAATTGATTAAATCAGAATTTGTCATTACTGATTTAATCATTTTGGATTAAAGAATGATTTATATGATTTTACCCTAATCATTAGGGTTTAGTGACTATCAGTGAGATTTAGGAAGTCAATATTAGTATAATTCCTATCTCAATCGACTTTGAAATGATCCTCACAAAAGTGAGGTCAACAGCTTTTCAATTGATTGGCCAAAAGATTCATCTTTTTCAGTCATGCCCAATAATTCAAAATTTTCATGAACATAATTTAAATCTTCCTCATGAAAATCTTCAGAATGTTGTAATTCTTTTCTTGCCGTGTTCCATTTCTTCACTTTAGATTTTTCTTTATAAGCTGATTTGAAATGACATTTACTTAAATATCTGATAACATCTATTCTATAACATTCATCATCTTTACCTCTTGCAGGATAGTTCATTGATTTTAAAATATTAAATGTAATAGTTTGATCATTGACTCTCATTGTTAATTCCCCCTTTTGCACATCTATCATTGCTCTGCCTGTGGCTAGGAAATGTCTCCCTAAGATTATGGGTATCTTTTTATCTTCCTCCATATCTAACACAATGAAATAAACAGGAAAGATAAATAGATCCACTTTCACCAAAACATCCTCTATAACTCCTTTAGGATATGTGATCGAATAATCCTGTAATTGCAGAGTTACAGTAGTAGTGGTTATTTCTCCTAATCCCAGTATTTTGAATATTGATAATGGCATAAAGTTAATGCTTGCACCCAAATCACATAAAGGTTTTCCATAAAATTTGTCTCCGATCGCACATGGAATTGTGAAACTACCAGGATCTTTAAGCATTTCAGAAAGCTTTTTTTGAATTATTGCACTGCACTCTTCACTAAGTGCAACAGTTTCATTATCTTCAAACTTCCTTTTTCTATTGAGAATATCCTTCATAATGTTCACATAGCTTGGCATTTGTTATAAGGCTTCAACAAAAGGAATGTTGTAAGCTTCTTAAATATCTCCAAGAACTTTGAAAGTTGCTTATTCAAATTTTGTTGACAAAGTATCTGAGGAAATGGAGGTGGTGGCTTTTCTAAATCAATCTTAGGTGGAGAATAGGTCTTTCCAAACCTTTTAGAGCGTCCTCTTTTTGTTTTACAATCTCCTCTTTCTCTACTTCAATCTCTTTTTGAACTCTACCTTCCAACTCTCTTCCACTTCTCAGTTGAATTGCTTTTACTTGCTAATTACAATCTCTTGGGTTTACTTCAGTATTACTAGGAATCATTTCTTGGGGTCTATTACTTAATGAATTGGCAATTTGTCCCAATTGATTCTCAATATTTCTGATTGTAGCTCCTTGAATCTGCAATTGATTTCCCATTTGTAACACCACTTCTTCAATAGCCAACTTCTTCTCCTTAAATTGTGAATATTGTTAAATCCTGGAGGATAGGTTGGTCTATAATTATTATTCCCTTAGTTTTTCCAGTTCCCCAATGAGTTTACTTGGCTATTCCCCATTGTTGATTACTACCACCCTGATTATTGTTATTCCAGTTAAAGTTTGGACGGTTTTTACAACCTGGGTTATAATAATAGGAGTATGGGTTATTAGGCTTACTTATAGCATTCAAAGTTTCTGGTGAAGTTTGAGAATTAACCATTTAACCTAATAAATTTTCTTCAATCGTGTAAATTGGCTGAGAAAAATTTATTCCAAATTGGTCTCTCTCTTGAAATTGCAGGAACTTCATTTGCTAGCATTGTAAAAGCATCATTATCATGAATATTGGCTACCTTTTTAGGATTTACCCTTTCTGAAGGCCATTGAAATTTGTTAGTAATAATTTCTTCAATTAAAGCATAAGCATCAGCAAACTGTTTAGACATCAATGAATCAGCAGCAGCGGCATCGATAATTGATCTAAGAGATCCAACTAATCCATTATAAATAGTCTGAATTATTAACCAATATTGTATTGAATGATATGGACACTTTCTTAGGAGATCTTTAAATCGTTCTCATGCTTCATATATAGATTCACCTTCAAACTGACAAAAAGTTGTAATATAATTTCTAAACTTCGCAGTCTTTGATGATGGAAATTATTTAGCAAGAAATTTTTGTGTTAAATCACTCTAAGTTCTGATAGATCCAGGGGCTAAAGAATTTAACTATATCTTAGCCTTATCCCTCAGTAAAAAAAGAAAAAGTCTAAGTCTAATAGCATCATCAGAAACACCATCATATTTAAAAGTAGCATACAATTCTAGAAAATTGGCAAGATGTAAAATAGGATCTTCAGTTGGTGCTCCCCCAAAGTGATTATTAGATACCATTTGGATAATAGCAGGTTTAAGTTCAAATGAATTAGCAACTACAGCAGGGTGTTGAATACTACCATGAAGTTCATCCACTGTAGGGTTAGCATAATCTCTTAAAGGTCTGAATTCTTGATGGATGTTAACATTTTAATTTTCTTGATTCGCCATTTCTTGAATATTTTTTATCTTTTTAAGTATTTTTTAATTTTTTTTATTTTTCTGATAGTTCTCTCTAATTCAGAATCATAAGACACAAGTCCTTCAGAACCTGAATTAATCATACAAAAATAAATAAGATAAAATAAAACACGCTAATAAAAGCAAGGAAAAGTAAAAGTATTATTTTTTCTTAATTTTCTTTATATGAAATTTTAATTAATTTATCTCGCAACGACGCCAAAAACTTGATCCCCGAATATTTACCCTTTTGTTTTACACTTTATATTTCTTTCCCATGATATTATCTCTTTCTTTGCAACGGCGCCAAAAACTTGATTCCAAAGCAAATAAGAAATATATTATAATTGTTTTATAATATGAAATTCTACGCAAGTATACATATCGTTTATTAAGTAATGACCAAAATGTCAATTTTGGTCAAAATGAACAAACCATGACCTAAAGACTATTGCATTGACCTTATTGATCATTCTTTGACATAAAGGATTAAAATTTGATAAAAACAATCCATACATGACACAAAGACAACCACCCTAGCCCCATTGGTCAACTCTTGACCTAAAAGGGTAAATATTGGTCGAAATGACTAACCCTCCTCCTTAAGGTGAGGTGGTTGGCCATACTAATGGCTTATCACACACCTCCTAGGCCACCCAATAGGAAAAGAACAAAGCTTAAACCCATCTCATATCATGGTTAAGTGCCATCATAGCCAAACCATGCATGAAGTGAGTAAAAACGCTAATGTGTCATCTTCTCTTAGAATTCATCAATTAAACTCGTGATTTACCTAGGGGAGGTGAATTCAACAAGGTTAAGCTTGCCTTATCCACCTCCTTGAAGAGCAAATGGGGAGAGGGAAAACCACCAACTCAAGGTGAACCATAGGTAAACCTCATGAGGTTTACCCTTGGAAACTTTGACCCATCTTATCCACAGCTCAAGATCTTATCCAAAGATCATTTTGAGCCTGATGCTAGCTCCCCAAGCACGTCTAAGCTCACCCTAACCATTTCCATGGCTATAAAAAGGGCCTAACCTGAGAGCATCAAAACGAGAGACCAACATAGGAAGTAGCAAACCACTGCTTAAATCCTTAGACCCTCAACACCAAAAATGCTCCTTAGGATCTAGGCAATTGATCCCACCTAAAATCAGCTCATGAAACCCAGTGATTTTCTTCAATTTGGCTAACCCGAATGAGCCCAAAACCAGGACAAAAATCTAAGTGTGAAACCAAAATCTTCCAAACTTCAAATTGATTGGTCCTACACCATCACAGAGACCTGCAATGATGAGCCCAATAGAAATTGGCCATCCCCATAGGCTCTAACCTAGCTATTGACTTTCTTCTCTTAAGCCGAGCCAACTTGAGGAAGATCTCATACCTAGAACTGATTTAACTCCAAACTGAGTTAGGTGAAAGCTATTTGAGGTCGAGACGAAGCTTTAGAGCTAATCAATTTGACCTTGCATCGACTGAGGCCGAGGTATGGATTTTACATTCTAATGGAATTCGGGTTCGATACATTGTGAAATAAACAATTTCAAAACCCATACATGACCGTATGGACGGGTTCATCATCTCACAAAGATCCTATAGAAATAAATTTTGCTCGATTTTATCAACAATCGAGAGAGAATTTGCTCCTAGACTATGGACGATCTGCGGGATCAGAATAGATGAAGATGATGAACCTCAGCCTTCCGTTCCTAAGTTTTGGAAATGGACGGTTAAAATTAAATCCTGCTGTCTCCGATGTTCGGGTTCCAACAGCGGATCAGCCACATTTAGATTGATTCGAGGACGAGCGATGTCCTTAGTATTTTTCTAATTGGATAAAGTTTAATTTAAATCAGATTAACCTTAATCCAATAAAAAAATACATATCTTTGCACACAAAAATCACAAAAATATAAAAAAATATATATCTGAACTCAGGATAGTGAGGAGAACAATGTGGAATTGAAATTTTGAATTTTTGATTTATATTTGATTTTTAATTAATTAAATACTCTATGAAGTATTTTAATTATTAAAAATTAATTATAAGTAAAAAAATAATAAAAAAATTTAGGGATCAATCTTTAGATCCTTAGGAACTATCTCTGATTTTTCCAAAGTTAGGAAAATTCTCTAGAACAACATTTCCTAATTTTCATGAAATTGGACAATTATTTTTTAACAATAATTCTAAAAATCAGAAAATAGGAAAATTAAATTTGAAAATGATTATAAATTTAGGGGGACAAATCTAAACCCTAAAATGACAGACTCTAACCTTTTGAAAATTTAAAATGACATTTTCTTATTAGGATTAAAATTTTAAAATTTTAAAATATAAAGCCCTAAAATATTTTTAAAAATTTAAAACTCCTTATCTAACTCATTCCACTATGAGTTAGGTTAAAATTAAGTTCAAACAATAAATGGATTCAAATTAAAACTTAATTAGGATTAATCCAACATTAACCCTAATTAACTCAATTAATCCTTAATTAAATTAGGATTAAAACAAAATTAAAATCTGATTAGGTTTAACCACACATTAAACCCAGTTAATTCTTCTTTAGCCTTCATTACATTAGGCTTATGATAAACACAAACTCGAATTAAGCTTAAGACATCACTAGGCTTAATTAAACCCATTCAACTTTAACTAAATTAAGTTTAATATAAAATTTAACTTTAATTAAGCTTAAGACATCAATAGGCTTAATTAAATCTATTAAACCTTAACAAAACTAGGTTTAATACAAAATCAAACTTTAATTAGGCTTAAGACATTATTAGGCTTAATTAAACCTATTAAACCTTAACTAAATTAGGTTTAATACAAAATCAAACTTTAATTAGGCTTAAGACATAATTTGGCTTAATTAAACCTATTAAACCTTAACAAAATTATGTTTAAGACAAAATCAAACTCTAATTAAGCTTAAGACATCATTAGGCTTAATTAAATCGTAACTAAATCAGATTTTATACAAAATCAAATCCTATTTAGGTCTAAGTCATTAGACCTAATTAAACTATTTTGGACTTAATCAAACCTTAAATGAATTATACTTAACCCTAATTAAGTCTAATTAATTAATTAAACCTTAATCAAATTAAGTTTAATTAACCATTAAACTAATTAGACTTAACCATAATTAAGTCTAATTAATCAATTAAACCTTATCCAAATTAGGTTTAATTAACCTTTAAACCAATTAGACTTAACTCTAATTAAGTTTAATTAATATATTAAACCTTACCCAAATTTGGTTTAATTAACCTTAAACCAATTAAACATAACCCTAATTGAGTCTAATTAATCAATTAAACCTTACTCAAATTATGTTTAATTAATAAAACCTAAACCAAATTAAGTCTAACATATTAGACTTAATTAAACTATTAAACCTTAACCAACTAAGGTTTAATCAAAACTTAATCCATAATTAAGTCTATCACATTAGACTTAATTAAACTATTAAACCTTAATTAAATAAGTTTTAAGCAATCCTACACCATAATTAAGTCTATCACATTAGACTTAATTAAATTATTAAACCTTAACCAACTAAGGTTTAATAAATCCTAAACCATAATTAAGTTTAACACGTTAAACTTAATTAAACTATTAAACCTTAACCAATTAAGGTTTAATCAGTCCTAAACTATAATTAAGTTTATAACTTTAGACTTAATAAAACTATTAAACTTTAACCAACAAAGGTCTAATCAATCTTAAACCACAATTAAGTTTATCACATTAGACTTAATTAAATTATTAAACCTTAACCAACTAAGGCTTAATCAATCCTAAACCACAATTAAGTTTATCACATTAAACTTAATTAAATTATTAAACCTTAACCAACTAAGGTTTAATAAATCCTAAACCATAATTGTCTATCACATTAGACTTAATTAAACTATTAAACCTTAACCAAATAAGGTTTAATCAAAACTAATTAGACTTAATTAAACTGTTAAACCTTAACCAACTAAGGTTTAATAAATCATAAACCACAATCAAGTCTATCACAATAGACTTAATTAAACTATTAAATCTTAACAAACTGAGGTTTAATTTATCATACACCATAATTAAGTCTATCACATTAGACTTAATTAATCTATTAAATCCTAACTAACTAAGGTTTAATCAATCTTAAAACGTAATTAAGTCTAACACATTAGAATTAATTAAATTATTAAACCTTAACTAACCAAGGTTTAATCAAACTTAAACTTCAATTAGATCTTACCCATTAGACCTAACTCAATTATTAAACCTTAATTAACTAAGGTTTAATCAAACTTATACTTTAATTGAGTCTAACTTATTAGACTTAGTTAACATTTAAGCCTTACTTGTTAAATTTGCTTGTTGTTTTGACTTTTAGGGTCACATCCAACTCTTTCAAGAGTTATTTTTGACATTTTACAATAAAATAAAACAAAAAGATAAATTCTCAGTTTGCAAATGAGTCCATAACATTTTATTCTCCTAAAATTTTTCAGAAAATTGTAATGGAATTCCGGATTCAGTCTTTCCCTATTATCAAGATTTCAATACACCAATTGAGGAAGACGTTTGCCTTTATCAGAATGATTTGGGATCATTTGATGAAACTGAATTTTCATTAGAAAATCCATATCAGACTGATATATAATCCTTTGAGGAATTCAATCTAGAACCTTCTGAAAATTTTCTTAACTTTACAGAAGACTTACCTCAATACATACCTGAAGAACAATATACTTTTGAAGAAATGGAAAAACAAATTGACAAAAAGAAAAGAAAATTTGTATTGAACAAGAAAACAACATCCCACCTCCATCCATATATGAAGTTGGATCTTGTTTAAAAACTCAACAAAGGTGTAAAACTCGTTCTCTCAAAAGAAAGAAAAGGTGGAACGAAAATGATAATTTTGAAACATATGAATTCGAACAAAGTGTTTTCGGGAACCCTTCCTCTTCAAAAGAAAACTGATATATTGCAATATCTGTTGAATATGAGGAAAATACTTTCCAACCAAGAAATTATTCGTCAATACAATTCCCAATTTCTATAGAAGTGGAATATTTAGACTCAGAGATTAAAGGGTCAGACGATAATCTAGAAGAATTAATTGAAATTAATTTGCGAAGTGGAAAGGTTCTACCCTCCAAGATGGCTTCCCAAGAAAAGGAATAACAAATAGTTACAGTGGAAAAGACCGGTCCTCCAATACATCCACAACTCCCTAAAAGAAATGAGGAGAATCTTCAAAACAAGTGGACTATAATGTATTAGCTCACTTGAAAAATTACCAGCAAAATTGAGTATTTATGACGCTCTTATTCTCTCCAAAGAAATGAAAGAGTCATTGATAAAAGCTCTTTTAGATCTAGACTTTTGCTTAGGTCAACTTGCTAGCATCACTCAAAGCGAAACTTGTCCATTAGAAGAATCTACAAAGATTACCTTTTCTGACAATGACTTGTTACTTGGAACGCCGAACATAATTGTCCACTATACATCACAGTGAACATAAATGACATAACACTTTCAAGGGTCCTTATTGACCAGGTGCCTTAATTAACATAATGAATTTAAGAACTCTTGCATATTTGAACATTGATGCATCCCAACTATCAAGAGATACAATGATGTTACAAGGATTTAATCAACAAGGAGAACGAGCTTTAGGATCAATAAAGTTGCTCCTAAAGATAGATGACTTGGTGACAACGAAAAAATTCCATATCATTGACTCTGATTCTCTTTTAATGCCTTACTTTGCAGACCATGGCTTCATGAGCATAAAATGGTTCCTTCTTCATTGCATCAATGCATAAAATATTTACAAAAAGGACAAGAATGTTGTATTATAGGAGATCTACAACCATTTTCTATCCATTAAATTGGTAAAAATGAAGCTGCGACATACTATGCTCCTATAAGGAAAATGATATTCTCTAGAGAGACAATGGTGAATATAAAAGAAAAAGAAAAACAAAAGAAAATGAATGAAAAAGGTTATCCTTCAACAAAGGCGAAGGGTGGTGATTCTCATCAAACTTGTACCCGAGGCCGAGGCCGAGGCCGAGGACGAGAGAAAGAGAACCCAACTGTCACGAAGAAGAAACCATTGAAGTTCAAAATTCATCTGGACTCTGAAGAAAATATGAAAGAAGAAACAAAATGAGTGGTTCTAAAAGAGCCTCAATTCAAAATACCTCTTGAAGAAGAAGACGAAGAAAAACAATTTGAGTCTATGTATGAGAAAATTAATCATTATATACACTCTATGACTCTAACTCCAATCTCTGCTGCTAGGGTTGAAAATTTAGTAGTCAAAGAAGTATATAGTGATGAAAAAAAGCCAATTAAGTTTAGACTTGACTCTACTTCTTCTAGTACTGAAACTAATGTAAAATTAGAAGATGAAAATCATCCAAAATCAATGAAAATTCCTTTTGAGTTGTATTCTCCTTGGGCACAAAAATTTATTCAAAATAGTTTAATGCTCAAAAAATGGTCTCTAAAACAACCGCATTTCATTAAACAGATGTGGGATAATAATAAATGAGACCCTAACTATAAGGAAGGTATTGGATTCGGTACTCTAGAACCCCTAGATGATACGAAATTTTGCCTAGTCATCACCGAAGAGTTTGATTCTGAACAGACATCTGATCTACAAGTTGAAGATGCTCCTCCAGAATTGGAAGAGGAAATTAAATCAACAGTTGATGAATTAAGAGAAATAAATTTAGGGACTGATGAAAACCTGAAACCAACTTTCATTAGTTCATTTCTTAATGACATAAAAGCAAAAGAAATAATTCAACTGTTGAAAAAATATAAGGACTGTTTTGCCTGAACTTATTACGAAATGCACCCCAGAAGTTGCAGTTCACAAACTTGAGATAAATCAAATCGTAATCCCCGTTAAGCAAGCTCCAAGAAGGATGCTTTTCGAAATAGAGCAACAACTCATTGTCGATGTTAATAAATTAATTAAGGCTAGCTTCATACAAGGAAAACATTACCTGACATGGCTTGCCAATGTGGTACCAGTTAGAAAAAAATAGTCAAATAATGGCCTGTATAGACTTCACAGACTTGAACAAAGCATGTCTGAAAGATGAATTCCCTTTACCAATACCAGAACTAATGGTTAATATAACATCCAAACACAATATTTTCCTTTATGGATGGATCATCAGGATATAATCAAATAAAAATGTTTTCAGAAGATGAAGCAAATACAACCTTCAGGACACCCATAGGATATACTGCTACAAAGTTATGTCATTAGATTCATAAATGCTGGTGCAACCTATCAAAGAGCCATGACACAAATTTTTGATGAACTAATACACAATCATGTCGAATGTTATGTGGACGATTTTGTTGTCAATATTAAACAAAAAGATGATCATGTATATGATTTTAGAATTGTGTTCAAACGATTACTACATTATAATCTTAAAATGAATCCCTTAAAATGCGCTTTCAATGTTACTTCAGGAAAATTTTTAGGATTTATTGTTCGACATCGTGGAATTGAAATTGATCCACTCAAAATTGAGGCTATCCTAAATATGCCTCCTTCTAAAAATCTAACTCAACTGAGATCATTTTAAGGAAAATTAGCATATATACGACGTTTTATATCCAATCTGTCAGGTAATTGTCAGCCTCTTACTGCCCTAACTAGAAAAGATACCAAATTTGTGTGGGATAAAAAATGGCAACAGACCTTTGAAAATATCAAATAATATTTGACAACACCTCATGTTTTAGCATCCCCGGTGTTAGGAAGACCTCTAATTCTTTACATCGTGACATTAGTATTCCCTTGGAGCATTACTAGCACAAGTGAACGACGAGGGAAAAGAAAATGCATTATATTATTTGAGCCGATGTTTGGTTCCGACGGAAATAAAATATCCAGCAATTGAGAAACATTGTTTAGCCTTGATTTTTTCAGTTCAAAAACTGAGGCACTATATGCTTTCTCATAAAGTAACTCTTATTTCAAGAGTTAATCCATTACAATGTTTAATGACACGACCAACACTTTCTGGAAGACTAGCTGTGCGGCTTATTTTTTAGGTTGTAAGTTTAATTTTTAAAAAGGTGTCGCCTACAGAAGTTGTTGGCGAATTTTAGATTTTAAATTTAACTTAAATATGTATAATTTAGAAAGTAGCGTTTGATTTTGAAAATAATTTTAAGTTTAAAAATTTTAAGATATGAAATCAAACCGATCTCACATCCCGAATAATTTATATAAACGAGCACCACACCATAAACCGTGTATCTATCCCAAAGAATAGACCCACTGCTTGATGATGGGGCTCGATTAAATAAAATAAGAGATTTGTGACATCCGTTTGGTCTGCGAACCAATTTTATAAGCCGACAAGTTCCCCTGCTTAATATAAAGGAATTAAGTAGGGTTTATATTACCTGGGTTCTTAAAGTTTGCTATGAGGGCAAGCCCCTATAGTTAATTACATCTTAAATGATGGGAATCATTTAAAAAAACTCTCGATAATGATCAGTGGTTTTGCTCTCAAGAATTTCAAAGTTTAAGGTTTCAAAGGACTGAATTTTGGAATTTCAAAAGGGATTAGCTCAAATTTGGAACAATTTATTTTAGGAGTCTAAAGGAAGAGAAGTAGGAGAAGCTGAGGATCCAAGAAGAATCTTGACAACTTTTCAAACTATCCTATTGTTTGGTTTCAATTTAAGAGTTTATTTAATATTTCAATCTTGCCAATTTTAATTAATTAGGACTTATATTTGTATGATATGATCACACAAATAGCCTCGAAGATGTGAGAGTTTATGTCGTACCAAATGACTACTTCGGAATCCTAAGACCGGTTAGGGCTTAATTTACATAATATGATTATGTAAATACCTAACAAAAAGTTGAGGATTTATGTTGCACTAGGCAAACTATCTCGAAATCCTATGGCTTGGTTATTTTATTCTAAGGAAAGTTTTTGCTGGAGTAGACTTAAGTTTTACTGACGACGATCGCCGTGCTGCTCAGTATGCTACAAGCTTCTTGTCGTTGCAGAGGTTTCATTTTAGAAGGTGAAAATTAGGAGATGAGAAATGTTTGGGTTTAGAAGAGTTTAAAGTTCAAATATCTTTAATGTTTTATTAGGGGAATCTTAAAGTTGATTATAAGAACACCGGTTAAGATCCCACGGTTCCATCATTCTGGCACCGTTATTTTTATCGTATTCACTTAGTCTAGATGAATTTGCTAAACTCAACTGAATGAGTTCCACACTTTCATTTAGACCGTGGGAAATCCCGTTAGCAACACGTAGGTTACATCATCCGAGGTATTCCCGATCATCCAACGAGGTGTTTTAATTTAATTGCAATTGTAGTTTTATTGTTCTGTTTGTGATTAAATTTTAAGTTGTTTTATATTTTAATTGTTGTGGCAGTGAATCTTATGTTGATTTTAATTTAGTTTTGGGTTTCAATTTTGTGACTATCCTAAAGGTTTTAGTTTTCATGCAACAATCTTGTTTAACATGCAAGAAGAGTGATGTGTAGCTCATATAAATAAATTGCAATAAAGTAAATTGCAATAAAATAAAAGGGTACCTGGAGGATCTTCTCGTTATTCCAAGCTGCACTTAAAACACATTTTAAGGCATTTAAATATTTATAACAAGTACCTAGGTAAAGCTAAGGGAAGGGTTCTGGTTGTCTACCAAAATCTTAATCCTATTGCTAGTCATTTCCTATGACGTCTGGGTTCTTGTATTTTGTTTAAGGATGATTTTCTTCATCCAAGAACAATAAAATTCAATTGATCTTCTAAAACATCCCATCATATTGAGGAAGTGTTTAGGACGAGTCCTAAACATCTTTTCAATATTTTGGGATTATTTTTGAGTCCAAATGAGTTTTATTGCACAGGTGAATTAATCATCCCAAAATTTAGTTTAGTTTATTTTTTGCTCAGTGAATTAGGATGTTTGATTATCCTATAAGTAAATTGACATTTCACTTGAAGCTTTACTTAAGAGTTATAATAATGAAAACCTTTAGAGGGCAAATCAGTTTGTTAAGGAATTTAATGATTTAAAATTGGAATTGGCGATTTAAAATGGTTTAATTTAGTTATGAAATTTTAATAATTTTATGTTTGGAATAGTGTTCTATTTGTTTTATTCTTAAATGTCTTAAACCATTTGAATTGAAAGAGGAGTTTAAATTTTTTTTAATTTAGACTTTAATGATTTAATTTTAATTTAATTGCAATATTCTAGATTAACTTTTAATTGGTTTGATTTTTTAATTAAGAATCATTTCTTGAAATTGATTTCGATGTTTGTTTTAAATTTGCTTTCAAGTGATTTTTGAAATTAAATTTTTTTAATTCAAATTAATTATCAAGTTATTTAATGTTTTAAGTTTTAATTTAATTAAGGTTTACTTTCCTTTTAATTATTTAATTATTAATTTCAATTATCACTTTAAATTTAATTAAAAGTTAAATATTATTAAAGTGATTCATTTAGGGGTTTAAGTTATTATAGTCTCTCTAAATTATATCCTCATTTTAATAATCCAAATGTTAATTTATTCTTCCAAAATTCAAATTGTTTAATTAATTAAAATTTATTTTAAATATTTTCAAGATGATTAATGAGTTTCTACCCGTTAATTCTATAGGTTTCAATCTTCTAGTAAAAATTTTAAAATCAGATATTTTACCCCCCATTTTGATTAAACCTCAATGTTAATTAGGGTTAAAATTCTTTAATTACCTTTATGCTCCTTTAGACTTATTCATATCATAACTCACTAAATTGAGCTCAAATGAACTTGAAATTTTTATGTCACTTCACTCACATGTCAATTAAGACATTAGAGGAGAAAATATGATTTTTCTGAATTTAATTTAATTTATATAATTATTTTTTGTGAAAAATAAAGGTTTTCAATGAAAATTCAACAACATGATCAAGGTAAGATTTCTGTCCTTAGGAAAATTATGGAATGTTCCTACTAACTAGAGGACCACTTGGACCAATTTTGGTGATTTTTTGAATTATATTTTATTTATTATAATTATTTTGAGTTTTATAGTGTTAATTAATTATAAAATAAAATAAAGGTGGAAAATTAAGTTTTATATTTTTCATAAGTCTCTATGACCTCAAGGAGTTCAAAGAAACAAATTTTAATTTTTTTTATTTTTATTTGATTTATTAGAATTAATTTAGTGAAAAGGTTGAAAAATCCATTTTTTAATATTAAAAATTGTCTTAAGCATTTAAAATTCAATATCTTAACCAAGAGACTTGGGAAAAATATTTGGTTTGTTTCTAAGTGATTAGGAATCAAAATATGACATTTTTATGATTCTTATTATTTTTGTGATTTTTATTTTTTTTAATTATTTAAAATATTAAAATATGGTGGAAAATGAAGATTTTTATGAAATTTTAATTTTAATTTTCATAGACTCCCCTAACATCAGAGAGCCCACAAAATCATTTTTGTGAATTTTTAAAATGTATTTTTGGAGTTATGAATTTTTAAAGTTTAATTTTACTCATGTGTCCTAATTAATCCATTTAGTAGGGTTAAATATTTCCAATTGATTCCAAATTTTTATGTGAGGTCCCTCTGATCCTAAAGATCAGTGGAGAATTGTTTTCAAGTTCTTTCGATGTATGATTAACCCTATTTAATTAAAGTTTAGTTTTGAGTAATTAGGGTAATTAGGTTTATTCTTAATGAATTAACTCAAAATATAATTATCCTAGGGTCCTCTGATCCTAAGAAACTTCGCCAAATTTTCCTAAAATTTTCTAAGTAATATGCTAATTAATAGAATTGAAATACCAAAAACAGTGACATAAACTTGAAAAATACATAACTTGCCATAGAGATGGCCTCTGACCTTAAAAAATTCAGGGAATGTTCCCAAGATCAGAGGCTTCAAAAGGCCTATGGTCTCATTACATGGTGAATTGTCTATGCAAATGGAGAATTAAAATAATGGAATGAGTAAATATTTAATTAAAAATAAAATACTCATCAAATTAACTCAATTAATTTTCCACATTATTCTCTTCTATTCACTGAGCAAGAGGGTATTTTTATTTTATTTTTGTGCTTTTTCTACACAAAGATATGGATTTTCTAAGTTTTGGGTATTTAATTAAATCAAAAAATCCATATTTATCTACTTATCCACGCGACACTGACTCAACCTCGGCAGTTCCGAAAGCCCGTCGCCTCCTCATTCGATGCCGCCATCCAACTTAGCGCTCCGGGGGCCCGCGGTTCACGCACCGTTCTCTGGTCCGTCGCAATCTGGACCGTCCACTTGATACACACGCGATCGGACGATGCCTGGTCATTGTCTACGACTGGTGTGCACCCGTGACCGTCCACACTAATACCTAAGATCTCTCTCATTTCTCAACGGATTTTCGTGTTCTTATGCTCTATTGATTCATCTTGAAGAGACGAACACATCCATTCGATTTACATGCTATGAAATTAAGCCAATCAAAATATAAAATCACTGGAAGCTCGGGAGGGAGGAGAGGTCTATACCTTGGCTCTGAGAAGTGAAGCTTCAATCAGAGAGTTGTGGCACCTTCGATTGCACCCAAGGAGGCTCTAGATGAAGTCTCTGGCCCTATCGAATTGTCTAGGTACAACTTCCACCAAGCCCGATTTCAAAGCTTGGCCGATAGAGAGAATGGCTGGCCTGGTGAGGGGGCTTCCACTGGGGAACTCCTTCTCTTGGTCCTGTGCAGGTGTGGGTGCGTTTAATTTGATTTTGGTGGAGGTTCAAGAGATGTCCTGTTTTTTGGGTGGATTTTTGACTGAGAAATTGAGCTCTGTCAATGGTGATTGAGGCAAAGGGACACTGGGGATCAATTGCCCTAGGTTAGGAGAAGGTCCTGGAGCAATTTTGGCAGAGTTTTGTTAAGCTCTGGTTCATCACCTTGTTCGGCCGAGAAGGTGGTGGGTTTAAATAGGCATGGCTGGAGGGCCTCCCAGTGGGAGTTATGGCTTGGGATCAGCTGCTCTATGCAAGGGAAGAACGACCATGGAGTCCAATTGAGTTGGGACGACTCGACCGAGTGAATTTGAATTTTGAATCCAAATAAAGCCCTCGGCCATGGTGTTTTCACGGCGATCGTGGTGGTCGGCCGACCAGACATGGGTCACCTTCATGGTCAGTGACGTCAAGGTTTGAATTTGGTGCAAGCAATGGAGATTGGCCATGTGTAAAGTGTCTGAATTGAAATGGAATGGGGGGAGGCTTATTTTGGGTTCAATTTGGTCAACCCATGGTTTAGGCTTGGTGCACCACCCAAGGCTTGTTTGGGCTGAAGAGAAAGTCACTTGGGTCATCTTGATTAGTGGGGTCAAGTCACAATCCAAGTACAATTAAGTTTAAGCATAGGTTAAGGGAAGCATAGGAATGTTTAATCAACTTTAAGGGAATCATTAAAGGGCTCCCTTCTCTTGCCATAAATGGATTGATGATAAGACCAAGCTATCATGGCTTCATATGGCTTGTGAATAACTCCATTGTGGCTTCATTTGGCTTTGGAAAAGTCAAGTCATTTGCATGAAGAAGGATATTGGCATTTTTGATGATTTTAAGGGAGATTGTCATGAGGCCAAGATTGGAATAATTTGATGATCAATTATAACTTTAGGGATGATAATAATTGAATGCATGATGAAGAAGAGTGTCATATGGACTTTGGATGATTTTTTTTTTGGGCTTTTGGATTTGGTGAAAGTGGGCTTTTAGAATGGTTTAAGAAAGTGAGCCTTTAGGTTTGAAAACAAATTGGTGGATGGAAATTTTGTGAAGGATTGGGCCAAAAAAATGTTGAGTTTAGTTTAGGGATGTGTCATGAACATTTTAGAAAAGATTTGGTATCATTTAGAATGGAATTGGATTTAATTTGGGCTTTTTTGGTAGAGGGGCTAAAGTGGGTCAATTTGGGCTAACTTGCTCTAAGGTTGGGCTAAGGTTAGATTTGATGTAAAATTAATGTTGAGAAATGTTTATGAGAGTGTCACAAAGAGTTTTCAACTTTGGTTGGGCTTTGATTTTGAGATTTGGGCCCATTTAGGTTATAGGTTTGGGTTTAGGCCAAAAATGGGGATTTTGGTTTTGGGTTAGGTTTGGGTGGAGTATAGGTTCAAATTTAGGGAAAATCTTGTTAGTGTTTTGTTTTTGGGGATATTAGGAAGGTTTAGGAAAAGATTTGGGGTTAATTGGAGTTGAGTTAGGTTAGTTTGGGCTAAGTTTAGGTCATGGGCCAAAATTGGGCTTTAAGCTTCAAATTGACATTGGATCCAAATGTCAATCAAATTGGGCTTGGACTTGGTCTAAATTAATATTAAGGACATGGAATTGAAGTTTAGAATTTGATTGGATCAACATTGAGGTTAATTGGGTTGATTTGGTTTGACATTGGGTCCATTTAGGTTAAAAATGGGCCAAATTGGGGGTTTTGGTAAAAGTGGGTTAAATTGACAAAATTGGCTTATGGTGTAGTTGAACAAAATTAAAATGGGAATATTTGGAATTTTTTGGAATTTTCTAGGAATTTTTGGAATTTATGAATTTTTTGGTTAAAAAGAGCATTTTGGGTATTTGGAGGGTATTGGGGGGGTATTTTTGGAAATTTTGGTATATTTGGCTATGTGTGATCAATTTGATGGTGGGAAATGTTTAGGATTGGTTTTGAGGAATTTTGGGTAATTTAGGTAATTTTGGAAATTTTGGGCAATTTCAAGGGCATTTGGTAGGTTTGGTGGGTGTAGGGCCCCGGGGGTCAAAAATTGAAATTTTGGAAAAATAAGGATTGATCAAGTTTAAGTAGAATAGAATCACTTTGGTTGAGCCATGAAGCCATATCAAGCTCATAAGAGCCATGAGAGGACTCATTTGAGGTATTCACTATGTTGTTCCTAACTTTCTTAGCCAAGGGCTTAGGGGTTGAGGACCATCCATATGGATTACTTACATGAGTCAGGAAGTCAAGCTAGGTATGAATGGTTTTAGGATTTGGAATGTGTGTGAATGTGTAATGTGTGCAGGTCAACTCTTACCAGACCAGGCCACTCAGGGTAGTCCTAAGGCCAAAGAGTCCTATAGGGACCTCATCCTTTAAACCTCCACATTTGATCTTAACCCTCCAAGTGACTTAGGGGTTTACAATCAAACTTATGGGGTTTGCAGGGAGTTAAGAGTTGTTTAAATTTCTAAGTGGTGGGTTCCATTTCTAGTCCTCTAAGATAGTCGAAAGGAAAGCCTAAGGCTAGATCCTGAAATACTTAAGGAGAGAGAAGAGAAAAGACCTCAAAAAAATGAGGTCAACAAATGGACCCCCAATAGGTGTGGTGTGCTAACCAAGCACACCGCGGGTATTGGCGTTGACCGAAGAGATCAACAAAACCAACACAGACGTCTAAGTCACACACTTAGAATGAAGTAGAAGCAAATTTCCGGCGGGAGTATCGAGTATATCTCCGAGAATGGAGATCCCTGAACTCTCGCTGGGGAAAAGAAAAGGAGGTGAATTCCAGATCATAAGATCTAGGGAAATTTGATTTAGATTTCATTTAATTTTCTATTCCTGGTTTTTTTATGTGTGAGTTTAGATTTCAATTTGTTCTGAGTTTCAATTTCGGTTGAAGTTTAATTTAAAATCAATTTAAGGAAATCTGGATTTGAAATGAGAATTGGAATCTAGGTTCTAACCTCGGGATTGCGAAGAGAACTGGAATTTAGGTACCAGTCTCGGAGTGAGAATCGGAGTTTAAGTATCAATTGAAAAGGATGAGAATCAGAATTTAAGTACTGATCTCGAAATGAGAACTGGAATTTGGTACTAGTCTCGGAAGGAGAGAGTTGAAATTTGGTATCAATCTCGGGAAGAGAGTCGGAATTTGGTACCAACCTCGAAAGGAGAGAACTGAAATTTGGTACCAGTCTCGAAGGTTTAAAGAGAAATGGAAACTGGTTCCAATCTCGAAGGTTTAAAGAGAATTGGAATCTAGTTCCAATCTCGAAGGTTTAAAGAGAATTGGAATCTGGTTCCAATCTCGAAGGTTTAAAGAGAAATGGAAACTGGTTCCAATCTCGAAGGTCTAAAGAGAAATGGAAACTGGTTCCAATCTCGAAGGTCTAAAGAGAAATGGAAACTGGTTCCAATCTCGAAGGTTTGAAGAGAAATGAAAACTGGTTCCAATCTCGAAGGTTTAAAGAGAAATGGAAACTGGTTCCAATCTCGAAGGTTTAAATAGAAATGGAAACTGGTTCCAATCTCGAAGGTTTAAAGGGTTGAAATTTTCTGTGGAGATTTGAGTTTAGCGGTAGATTTGGCATGAGACGTGAAAGTATTTCACGTCTCACGAGGATCGATCAAAGTCTGATTATTTGGCGAAGGATATGAATCCATGCCATCGAACCAAATAGAAAATTTTCGTGGTTCCGTGTCGATAGATTCGATCGACTTTCTCAAAAGAGGGAAGGAAATATGGAAAGTCAAAAAGAGATTTGAGAATAGCCGAAGGCTGGGGATTTCAGATTCGGGAATTTGTTTTTGTCATTTGTTGTAATTTGATTTTTTAGCTTGATTTTCAATTTATAGTTCACGTTTATTTAGAGTTCGTGTTTATTTTTAGTTTGTTTTGACATTCAGAGACATTTTTTAAAGAGAGTTTTCATTTATTATTTTTTTTATTTTTCCTTTGTTCTTTGTTCAAAGTTCTTTTAATTTAATGGCGTTTCCTAGTCAATTTGCACAAAAAGAGGTGAAGGAAAAACATGACATGGTCACTTTCATTCCAATCTTGTTGAAAATACATCATACAACTTGATCCAAAACATGATGATATTTTCTTTGAGAATTTAATATCTCATACAATACATATAAATCCAAAACGGATTGTGTAAGATTCTTGCAAATTTCTTTTAAAAGAAGCTGTCAAAATCCATGTCTGAATAGTGAGATACATGGACAATAACATCACCTTCCAAGCCACCCTTGGCAGGAATGCCGTACGGATGTGCATTGGAGGAGACACTTTAATTCTGGATCTGGCTGAAAGTGAAAAGGAATCTTTTTGTAATCCATTCTTCTGAAACTAACAGAGATCCGCTCAACAGGCACTCCTGGAATGCAATGCTTTGCGATGTCCGCTCCATTCCCTTTTAACACCATGACAGAACCTACCGGTAGTGGTATCTCCACCGGCCCTCGGAATTCTCCGGGGCCTGCTATCCGGAGGTCAGATCCGAACATTATATTGCACTGGTTGACAAAAGACACTGTGCAGAAAGGTCTAACGAAATCATGATGGTCTATGTGTGGAGGTATACAGCCGCCCTCCTTGTAGATGTTAATGATGCAGCTATTGGGTATGCAGTCTGCGGGCAATACCCTCCATGTTATCATCCTCTTTACCATTCTTTTAATAATATTCGGCATAGGATACACCTCACTGCGACGGAGTATCCTTGGTGGATTTCCTTTTCTGTCTACCGCGAAGTTGTAGCAACATCCGCATTGGATCGTAACTCTTCCTTTTCCTGGCATCCATCTTCGGGGTTCTGAATAAGTTTTCTCCCACAGACAACCAGCCCGGCCCATTTTCTGAAGTTCAACGATGCAGTCTACAATTTGCTGTTGTTCGTAGTCCGAAAACACATCTGTATGCAGCTCAAGGCCTTCCAAGATGTTAATCCTCTTGCCACAGATTCTTTCAAAGTATTCAAAAGTTTTCTTTTCAACATTCTGCATCTTTTCCAGCTCGTATTCCGGAATTATCTGCAACTGACGAGGTCTAGTAACTTACTGTGGGATGTATGGCTCAACCCCAGCACGTTCTTCTGTAAGTCTCAGCTCCTCGGAGATAATCTCTATTGGGACATCCTCTGGGGTTGCTTTCGCAACAAGACTCTTTAAAACTGGTGCATTTATCTGGCGTCGTGGCACATATTCTGTTTCTGCTTTCCTTGGGATTTCTTTTATCTTTTCTGTTGTTCTTGGAGTTGGTCTCCTCTTTTCTGGTTCCTGACGAGCTAACTTCTTAGAAGTGCTTGCACTGACGGTAGCAGATGTCTCTTTACGTTGATCCGCTGCTAGCTAGGTTAGCATCTTGCGGATGCGTCGGTTCTTGTTTCTATGTTGAGTAGGGGTGAGAGTAGCTATCCTTACCTTTTGAATTTCTGTGGGTATTGCACTGACTAGCCTATCTTATGCTGTAGCAACCACGGACTTAACTTTCTTGTCCTCTCCCGTTGCATGAGCGGTATTTACTTTTCTCTTCTTGCTGGTAGAAGGTTGACTTGAGCCACCCAATTTGATCACTGTATGGCTACGAAGCTCTTCCCGATCAATCGGAGTCTAATCATTTTCTTCGTACTGTAGCCCGGCTGGTGTGAAGTCAGAGTCGACCTCAATCACGGCTCCATCATTCATCCTTTTTTTATCGAGTGCTAGACTCACACCATTCTTAAAGTTCAGAACCAACCGCCCATTCGACAATTCCCTGTGAAAAACAAGGAAATGATCAGGGGTTGTACTAAGAACAAGAACAATAGAAAAATTTGTTTGTTTATTTCAAATTTAAATAGGAGTAGGAAAAGATGAAGAAAGATCAAGAGTGAGACTCGATTTGAAAGGAAGGATAAAAAACTTTATTATCATGATTTCACATGTTTTCTTTTAACATCCTTTTTTTTAACAATTTTCTTTATCATCCACTTTTTTTATATTTTTGGGTTCGGACCCAGTCATAAATAATTACTGTGCCCGTGCTTCTAGGAAACATCAGGTTGCGTAATACTTCTTTAGATATCGTCCATTAATTGGAAGCATAGGTCGTTCTCCACGGAAATTTACAAGCTGGTAGGAACCTCCTTAGTAGACTGTCTCGACCACGAATGGCCCTTCCCAAGTCGGTTCAAATTTACCACCTATCTTGCGATGTGCAAGAATACGTCTTCTGAGAAGAAAAACCAAGTCACCGACTTTGAATGTCCTTGGACGGACTAATTTATCATGGGCCTGGATCATCTTGGCTCGATACAGTTCCAAATTTTGCTGCGCTGAAAGTCGTTTCCCTTCCAAGCATTCCAATTCTTCTAGTCGTAGTTTGGCATTTTCTTCTGTAGTGATCATGTTTGCAACTGCAATTCTGAGAGACGGAAGCTGAACCTCTAAGGGTAGAACGGCCTCGGACCCGTACACTAAAGCATAAGGCGTAGACTGGGTGGGAGTTCTGAAAGTCATTCTGTAGGCCCATAAGGCTTCTAACAACTTCTCGTGTCTATTTCTCTTGTTGTCGTCTGAAGTATTCTTTAGGATTTGGACGAGTGTTTTATTAAAAGCCTCAGCCAAGCCGTTCTCTTTTGGGTAGTAGATTGTTGAATAGCGCCAGTCGATCCCGTGTCTTTTGACAAAATTGTTGATCTTCGTGCTTCTGAATGCGGACCCGTTATCTGAGATAATTCTGCGTGGTACCCTAAAACAGTAGATGATTTGATTCTTGAAGAACTGTAGCACGTGATGTGCTTTCACTTCTCTGAGCGGTATAGCTTCTGCCCACTTAGAAAAGTAATCTGTAGCTGCAAGAATGAAGCAATGTCCTCTTGAAGAAGGCGGTTCTATCGGACCCACAATATCTGTGCCCCAACACTCAAACGACCACGACGTGATTGTCGGATGTAGCACATTTGGAGGTTGATGTAGAACCACTCCATGCACTTGGCACTGGTGACAACTTTTAGCAATCTTCATTCAATCGGTCATCATTGAGGGCCAGTAGTACCCTAGTCTTTTAATCTTCATTTTCATTTTCGGACCCGACTGATGAGCGCCACAAAGTCTTGAGTGTACTTCTTTAACAATTTTACGAGCATCAGACCCGCTCAGGCACCTTAGCCACATCTGATCAAAAGACCTTCTGTATAACATATTATTTATTAATGCGTAAGACAAAGTTCTTTTCTTAATCTGATGAGCTAATGACTTATTGTCCGGTAGGTTTCCTGTTTGCAAGTAGTCTATTAATGGTTGTCACTAATCTTCTGTAACTTCTGTTACTGCTGTAATTGATTCATTTTCTTTTCCTTCTGATTTGTGTATTGTATCCATGTCGAGCTGTGATAGGACCTGTCTTCCTTGAATTGACATTTCAACTGACTCATCCTGTAGGCAGGCAAATTCTTTTGCATGGCGGGTTAACGCATCTGCGAGAGCATTTTCTCTTCTGGGAATCTTGTAGATCGTTACATTCAGAATCTGCTCTAACAACTTCATGGCATATTGGAAGTACTACTCAAGCCTTAGTTTTAAAATCCTATACTGTTCGGCGACCTATTGAATGATCAACTAGGAATCTCCATAGATGTTGATGTCTGTTATCCCCATCTGAATGGTTAATTCCAGTCCGGCTATAAGGGCTTCGTATTCTGCCTCGTTATTTGTACATGGTTCTGTTAAGTGGTAGGAATACCTTGACATCCCCTGATCTGGTGTTATTAAGATCAGTCTGATTCCTGCTTTACCTGGCACTATCGTTTGCAATTCTTTGTCTTTCTGTGCTGAGGATGCTCCGTCGAAGTACAATTCCCAACGTTGATCATCGGGGTCTTCTAGGCTCATTATCTGCTCGTCTGGTAAACCATCGTTGAGAGGCGATTCTGCCGGTAAAGGGTGCGCTGCGAGAAAGTCTGCTAGGACTTTTCCCTTTATAGCACGAAGAGGAACGAAAGTTATATCGAATTTCAATAGTATCATCAACACCTAGCAAGTTTGCCGGAAAGTGTCGGTCAGGTCATCAAATATTGCAATGGATTGAACTTCGAAATAAGGTTGACTTTATGAGAAAGCATGTAATGCTTGAGCTTTTGAGCGGCGAAGATTAGGGCCAAACAATGCTTCTCAATTGAAGGATCCTTTACTTCCGTCGGAATTAGACAACGACTTAAGTAGTAGAGAGCATTTTCTTTTTCCTCATCATTGACCTGGGCTAGCAAGGCTCCGAGAGAGTCGTCTAAAGCTGCGGTATAAAGTATCAACGGTCTACTTGAGACTGGGGCTGCTAAAACAGGAGGTGTCATTAAATACTGTTTAATGTCATCGAAGGCATGTTAACATTTGGAGTCCCAAGTAAACTTGGCATCCTTTTTAACTAAAGCAAAAAAAGGCTGACACCTTCCTGACAAATTCGAGATAAAGCGTCGAAGATACGCCAACTTCCCTTGAAAGGATCGTAGTTGTTTCAAGGTTTTGGGAGGCGGCATTTCTAAGATAGCTTTAATCTTCTCCGGATCGATTTCAATTCCACGATGTCGAAAAAAAAATCCTAAGAATTTCCCGGAGGTGACGTTGAAGGCACATTTCAAGGGATTCATCTTAATGTTATATTGTTTTAACCACTCGAAAACAATTCTCAAATCATACAAATGATCTTCTTTTAGTTTGCTTTTGATGACTACATCATCCACGTAGCACTCGACTTGGTTGTGAATGAAATCATAAAAAATCCTTGTCATTGCTCTTTAATAGGTTGCTCCTACGTTCTTTAATCCAAACGGCATCACTCTGTAGCAGTATACCCCGATCGGCGTTCTGAAGGCTGTAAGCTTTTTCATCTTCTGGTGTCATCTTTATCTGGTTGTATCCTGATGATCCATCCATGAATGAGAAGACTTCATGTGTTGAAGCAATGTCGATCATCAATTCTGGAATGGGTAGTAGGAATTCGTCCTTTGGACATGCTTTCTTCAAATCTCTGAAATCGACGCAGATTTTGATCTGATCATTCTTCTTTCTGACTGGTACCACATTGGCTAACCAAGTTGGATATTGTTCCTCATGGACAAATTTAGCATCTATTAGCTTCTTAAATTTAGTTATAACTTGTTGTTTAATCTCCATACACATTCTTCTCGGAGCTTGTCTGACTAGAACAACAGTGGGATCTACTCCTAACTTGTGAACTGCGACCTCTGGAGCTAATCCCGACATTTCATCATAACTCCAAGCAAAAAATTCCTTGAATTCCATTAATAACTTGATTATCTATTCGGAGTCTTCTTTATTGAGTAAGGAGCTAACAAAGGTTGGCATAGGCTCTTCGCTAGTACCTAAGTTAACTTCCATTAACTCGTCTATTGTAGATTTAATTTCTTCTTTGAATTCCGGTGGAGCATTTCCAATTGGTAGATCCTCGAGATCATCTGAAGCTTCCAGGATACTTTCATCATGCTCGTGAGTGACAACTAAGAAAAATCCCGAATCATCAACAGAGCCTACTATGCCGAATCCGAGACCATGTTTTGAATTGGGAGGCCGACTGGCATTGTTCCATAATTTTTTGAAGTGTTGTGATCGATCTTTTGTCCATTGTTTTGGTAAGACACCACATTGAATTAAATTTTGAACACAGGGAGAGTACCACTCAAAAGGCAATTCCATTAATTCAGAAGAAATAACATCTTCAAATTGTACATCTTTTTCAGTATTGGAAGAAGAAGCACCACGGTAGAATTTGATCGGTTTAGTACCACCACGTACTTCCTTGACCACCATACCCTCGATCTTATTAGAATGGATCGGGGTCAGGGTCATAGTATGTACATAATGGTTAATCTTTTCGTACATTGATTTGTATTCTTCATTCCTTTCATCTTCGAGAGAGATCTTGAACTGAGGTTTCTTTTGATTTACTGTTGCTGCTTCTTTCTTGATTTCTTCTTCTTCGGAACAGTTCTCCCAATCAACGTCGATGATCGGTTTTTTCTGTCCAACTGTTCCAACGTCTCTTCCTCGACCTCGTCCCCGGCCTCGACCTCGGGTGCGAGTTCTGGAGAAACCTTCACCATCTCGCCGTAAGGGAGTGGTGAGTAATTGTTGGACTAGAATTTCAGGTTCTTCATCGTCTTGCACTTCTTTTGCTTCGTTTGGTATGGTGTTTCTGGAGAATATTGTTTTCTTCGGAGGCGCGTAGTAGGTTGTATCTTCATGAATTCTCGATTTCATGTATGGAGAACGGCCGCAAGTCACCTTTGATACACTCGTTCTCCTCCTTTGTAATACTTTATGCACCGGTGTAGAGATGACGGTACCATCCGATTCTCATGGATCCATGGCCGACCCGAGTAGAGCGTTGAATGATGTTTCGGAATCAATTATATGGAATTTTGCGGTTGTCTTTGCCAAATCACCGGTCTTCATTAACAGTGTTATTGATTCGAGTGCTTTTTCTCCTTTCTGATTGAACCCTCTTAATAACATCTTGTCTGCTTCAAGTTCGCGAGCATCAATTTCCAAATATGCTAACGTTCGAAGGCTCATTATGTTGATTGATGCTCCCGAATCAACTAACACCCTGGAGAGCGTAAACTTTCCGATAGTGACTGAGATGTACAACGGTTGATTGTGATCAGCCGTTCCGAGTAGTAGATCATTGTCCGTGAAGGTAACACCTCACTGTTCTTTTAACGAGCAAACCTCGTCTAAGGAGTTACCGGCCATTTGAGCTAAACAAATTTCTGGATCAAGTAAATCCTTGATCAGAGCTTCCCTCATCTCCATAGGATCAGAGCGTCGTAGATGCTCAATTTAGCTGGTAGCTTCCTAAGATGGGCTAGCACGTTATAATCCACTTTATTACCGCGTTCTTCAATTTCTTCCCAAATGGGCAATTCTTCTGCTGGGGTTGGCTCTTCCTGAGTAACCACCTGCTTTTCTTTATCTTTTGGACCCATTCTCGAGGGTAAAACTTTTCCGCTTCTTAAATTAACTTCTGTTATTTCTTCTGAATCTGGTACTAAATCTGTCGGTGTATCCTCTTGAATTGGAATGACTGGCTCTTCTGCAGTTGCTTCGAAATCTGATGACTCTAATTCTATCGCAATCGGAGCTCCCCAAAATTCACAAATAGACTCATCGCTTGTTGAGCTTTCGTAGCCATCCTTGTGAACGTCTTCTCCTTCGTCGCGGTCATTGAGGTTTAGTATGATTTGAGAATCGTTATTTATATCGGAATCGAGATCCGGATTAGGTTGGTTTACGATAGTTACGTAATCGTTAGAAACAATCAAAACGTAGCCAACACCAAAACTCTTATCATTATAAGATCCCGCCGGAGTGAGCAAATAATCATACAGAGTCAAAGGTTCGAGGGATTTCTCCCCTGAATCGGAAACAACTATCCTAGAATAAGCAGCCCCTAGTCTACTCTTTGGAGCCTCGGTCTTCTTCTCTTCTACGATCTTCTCTTCCTTCTGGGGCAGTTCTTTAATCGCAAGCTATAGCACCGGCTCGGCAGGTTTCAAACTTTGAGTTGAAGCGTGCACCGAAGCATTCTGGATATGGTCCAAGATTTTCTTTGAAGACTTTGTCCAGATGGTACTCTATCCATCATGGGTCGTGTAAGGGTCTATCGGAACAATAGGATTCGTTGAAATAACATTGACGGAACCTCCCTTTTGGGGTTCCTTCATGTATTCCTTCAGGATCGTTATGTTCCCTTTCCGAAGTTTGTCGTCAAGCCAAATCTTGAAAGTGATGCAATCCTCTATCTTATGCCCGAGCATCCGGTGGTAAGGACAATAGTTTGGATGATCTCTCTTATTGACTTCTTCCAGCCTCTTGGGCTCTGGTAGCTGAAAGTCGGGTGTCTTCATTAAACTGTGGAACTTCTTCGCTGCTGCTTTAGTTTTGAATGGATATTCCTTGTTTAGAAAATCTTTCAGGGTACACTGTGGACGAGGCAGTTGTTCATAATGCTGAGGCGACTGATAGCTAGGTCGAGGCTGTTGATAACCCTGCTGAGGTTGTTGGTAAGTACGTTGCGGTGGATGATAGCTAGGCTGTGGCCGCTCTGGCTGTATCTGTACTGGATGCTTGCCCTTATCTACTGCCGTGACGATTCCGGACTTCTTTTCGAATGCTTTCACTGGTTTCTATTTATCGGTCTTGTCCACGAAACTTATCTACTTTGCTTCCTCTTGTAAGCTCCCGGCCTTGCTAAGCAGCTTCTCAAAATTCTTGATTGTAAATCCTTTAAGGAGAAGTGCTATCGGGCCGTGGATGCTTTTCAGCAAAATACCGATCGCATGCTGTTCCTGAAGTTGTGGTTCACACTTCATGCTTAAATTTCTCCATCGAAGTATATAATCCACCAAGGTTTCTTTCGGTTTCTGTTGCTCCACCACTAAATCACCGATAGTGATGTGGTGCCGAGCTCTGGCAAACCGCTTAACGAAAAGGTTTTCTAACTCTGAAAAGGTCTTAACTGAGTCATTTAGCAATTCTGCATACCAATCGAAGGCAATCCCTGACAGGCTGCTGACGAATTGACGGAAGAGTAAAGCGTCACTCCCACCGGCATTCCAGCAACTAGCACGAAAATGTGCGACAAGATGCTGAGGGTTTCCCATTCCATCAAAAGTCTTGAACAGAGGTGGTATGAATCCTTTTGGGTAATGGACGACATCAAATTCTTCACAGTAAGGTCTACCCTTCTGAATAGATGCTCCACTCTTGGATTGTGCTAAGGCTTCTCACACCTGCTGTTCTACCATGTTTTTAATGTTCTTTTCGGGAATCATGCTCTATGCAGAATCCTTCTTTGGTTGCTCGTCTTCGTTGACGGATGTGATCTCTTTCCCTCCATCTACAACATGGATGATTTTTGGGGGTGTTTCTTTCTGAGGTTGCACCTGACTTCGGAGAGTGGCTAAAGCAGCAGCCATCTCTTCCATCCTCGTTGCCATCTGGGAAATTGTGTTATCCTTCTCCTGAAGTTGTGCTCTCATCACTTTCGGCTCATCTCTTTCCGCAGCTGCCGGAGCACCTTGTGAAGCTGACGATGCTCATGTTTTAACCATGTTGATCTCGGCATAATCTTCATCCATAAATTCTGATGAATCAACTTCATTTTCTAAATTTTCCCCTCTTTCTTTTGCCAACCGTCGGATATCCGTCCTTAACTTTCCTATAGCATCCTCTAGTGGCTTTTTCCATACGGTCTCGCGGTTATCGTGTGACGATTGTCGAACTTCTTTCCTAGGTTATCGTGTGACGATTTCAAATTATTTAGATTTTATTTGAGTAAGGTTTAAACATTAATTAAGTCTAATGGGTTAGACTTAATTTGATTAAACCTTAGATAGTTAAAGTTTAATAATTTAATTAAGTCTATCGAGGTAGACTTAATTATAATTCGAGTTCGATTAAACCTTAGTTAGTTAAGTTTTAATAATTGAATTAAGTCTAATGTGATAGACTTAATTATAATTTGAGTTTGATTAAACCTTAGTTAGTGAAGGTTTATTAGTTTAATTATGTCAAATGTGGTAGACTTAATTATAGTTTGTGTTTGATTAAACCTTACCTAGTTAAGGTCTAATAATTTAATTAAACCTAGTATGGTAGACTTAATTTTTAAGTTTGATTAAGACTTAATTAATTAAGGTTTAATAGTCTAATTAAATCTAATGTAGTAGACTTAATTATAGTTTAAGTTTGATTAAATCTTAGTTAGTTAAGCTTTAATAATTAAATTAAGTCTAATGTGGTAGACTTAATTATAGTTTATGTTTGATTAAACCTTAGTTAGTTAAGGTTTAATAGTTTAATTAAGTCTAATGTGGTAGTCTTAATTATTTTTTATGTTTGATTAAACCTTAGTTATTTAAGGTTTAATAGTTTAATTAAGTCTAATGTGGTACACTTAATTTTTAAGTTTGATTAAACCTTAATTAGTTAAGGTTTAATAATTTAATTAAGTCTAATGTGGTAGACTTAGTTATAGTGTAAGTTTTATTAAGTCTAATTTAGTTAATACTTAATAGTTTAATTAGGTTTAATGGGTTGGACCTAATTAGGGTTTAAAGGTTAATTAAACGTAATGTAAGTAAGGTTTAATTTGATTAATTATGTTTAATGTGAGTTAAACCTTATTAAGGTTTAAGAGTTACTTAAACTTCATGTAAGTAAAGTTTAAGTTGATTAATTAGGTTTAATATGGGTTAAACCTAATTAAAGTTTAAAAGTTACTTAAACCTAATGTAATTATGGTTTAAGGTGTTTAATTAGGTCTGATTAGAGATTAGACCTAATCATGGTTTGATTTGTCTTAAACCTAATGTAATTAAGGTTTAAGGGGTTAATTAATTTTAATATGTCTTTAAACTTAATTATAATTTGTGTGAGATTAAACCTAATGTAATTAAAGTTTAATATGTCTTTAAACTTGATTATGTTTTGTATTAGATTAAACCTAATGTAATTAAGGTTTAATGGGTTAATTAAATTTAATATGTCCTTAAACTTAATTAATGTTTGATTTTGGATTAAACCTAATGTAATTAAGGTTTAATGAGTTAATTAAGTTTAATATGTCCTTAAACCTAATTAAAGTTTAATTTTGTATTAAACCTAATGTAATTAAGGTTTAATGAGTTAATTAAGTTTAATATGTCCTTAAACTTAATTAATGTTTGATTTGAGTTTATTTGGGTTTAGACTCATCATTAACTTAGTCCATTGTGAAATGAGCTAAGTAGGTGAAGGAAAGGGTTTTAAAATATTAATTTATAATTAATAAATTTTAACCCTATCTTAAAATGTCTTTTAAAATTGACTTAATGGCTTAAGAATTGTCATTTTAAGATTATTGTATGTCACACTAAAATTCATAACCATTTTTAAATTTTAATTTTTAATATTTTCAAATTTTATAATTATTGTTAAAAATAATTTTAAAGTGTCTTGAAAATTACGAAATCATATCTTAGAGAATTATCTTAGCCTTCGAAAAATCAGAAGATGTGTCTAAGGACTTAAAGGTTCTTCCCTAAAGTTTTCATATTTTTCTGAATTGTAAATAATTTTTAATAATATTAATACTTCAGAGAGTATTTAATTAATTAAAAATTAAATATAGAGAATAAAATTATGATTATAGTCTCATAATTTTCTTCTCTTCTTGCTTAGTTCAGGGGTATTTTTGTCATATTTTTGTGAATTTTCTATGTCATGATATGTAATTTTGAAGTTTTTAAGGTTTATCTGGATTTAATTAAATCTAGATAAAACTTTGGCTGTCGCGTGTCCTCGGACGGCTCGAAACACGCTTAATCCCCTGCAGGGATCTGAACACAGGAGACAGCGGGATTTAATCTTAACCGTCCATTTCCAAAACACGAGAACGGACATCTGTGTTTCCTCGTCTTCATGCCTCTGATCTCATAGACTGTCCATGGTCTAGGATCAATATCTCAATTGAATCTTGATGAAATCAAGTGAATTTTGATCCTACAGCTTTGTCTTGAGGAGATGAAGACATCATACGACTTTGTAGGGTTTTGGAATGATTTCTTTTACAATGTTCCAAACACGAACGCCATTAATGGGGAAAAACTATACCTTGGCCACAGTTGATTTGAATTTGATTTGGATGGTTCTGAAACTTCGTCTCCTCCTCGAAATCTTCCCCAAGCCAATTTGGATTGAAATTGGGTTTAGGTATGAAATCCTCCTCGAGGTAGTTGGGCTTAAGGGAAGAAAGTCAATAACTAGGTTAGGAGGCTATGCGGAATAGCCAATTTCGATTCGGCTCCTCTTCGTAGGGTCCTAGGAAGCTTTAGGGAAGGTTAATTTGAAGTTTTATACAACTTCATTTGGAACTCCATTTTTTTCCTGGTTTTGACATTTTTTTCTGCTCTCGGGTTGGTCAAATTGGGGAGTTATGGTGCGTTTGAGAGATTGGATTCATTGGGGATTCATTGCCTACGCTCTAAGAAGAAACTTTGATGTTTGGAGCTAAGGGATTTGTGCAGTAATTTGAGAGTTTCAAATTTGTTCTCCTCCCTTCTATGGCTCAGGTTTGGGTCCTTTTATAGCCATGGCTGGCCTTGGGTGAGCTTGGGCTGGCTTTAGATCATCTAGGGAGGTTGTTATCTGTCTCATTAATGTTTTGGGGGAAGATTTAGGCTATGGCAATGATGGATTGCCAATTTCCAAGCCTAGGCATCATAAGTTTAACTATGATGAAGGTTTTGAGTTTGGATATTGTCTTGCCTTCATTGGATCCCTTGTGAGGTGGCTTGGGCTTGGTGAACCCTACCGAATTCACCTCCCTGGGTAATTTCCAAATCCATTTGTTTCATTTGAAGGAATGGTGACACCTTAGCCACTTAGTCATTACATGCATGCCTTAGCCATGATGGCTTCTAACCATAGTGTGGAATGGGTTAGACTCTTGTTTCCCCTCCATTGGGTGGTCTAGGAGGTGAATGGTGAGTCAAGAAGGCAAGCCCTCTTCCTTTCAACATGTCATTTAATTTTTTGATGAGGGGATGACACATAAACGTCTTATTAAAAAAATTTTATAATTTAGTTATGATGGAACATAACTTGAGTTAAGCATGGTATTCAAGAGAGTTTAATTAGTGTTTTAGTCTCATTGGTGAGTTCATGAGACACCTAAAGTGGTGAGCCACCTCATCTTGATGGAGGAGATGAGTCATGCTTTAAATTTGGGAGAGGATGACACCTCATTTCCCTTCATGATGAACCTCCTTAACCATGGTTAAAGTGGTGAATTATGGGTTATTTAATGTGTTAACCCATATCTAATGAGTCTCATGGGTCATGGGTGACCCATTGATGACTTTATATGAAGTCATGTGTAATGTCATAAAGGAGATTGAAATTTTTGATAACCATGGAACCATGGGTTAAAATTCCATTTCATACCCCTTTCTTAATTTAATTTCCATTTTAATTAATTATGTGATTAATTAAAATATTGGAAATTGATTTGTTAATCAATTATTAATTGAAAATAATTTTAAATTAATTATTTGATTAATTTTCATGTCATTTTTTATTTAAAATTGAATTTTGTCTTATTTCATGGCTTTTGATTATATTTTTATTTTAATTAATTATTTAATTAATTAAAACGTTGAAAATTATATTATTGGCCAATTAATTAATCAAAATAATTTTGGAATAATTATTTAATTAATTATACTATTTTTTGTTCAAAACCATTTTACAAAGGTTGATCAATATTGACCCAAGTTGACTTAAGTTAGCCTGGGTTGATCAATTTTAGTCCAAGGATGTCCGATGTGACTTTCTCAACCTTGTCTTGGTTGATTTGGTCATAAGATTGGTGATTTTGTCATTTTGTGGTCTAAATTGGTCATGTTGACCAAATTTAGGGTTTTAGTTAACCCAAATGTTAATGTAGTGACTTTTGGTTTAACTTTTAGTAATTTTGATCAATGTCAGTTTGATTATGTCAATTTTTATTAATGAAGTAAATTTGGTGACCAAAGGGGTATGGGTTAGGCATTTTAATCAATTATTGACCTATCTAGGTCAAGGGTTGACCAAAGTTGTCTTAATGGTCATTTAATGTCTTTTGGTGGTTAAATGGATCATATTGATCATTTTAGTGTTTTGATTGACTTGATAGTCAATAGTTGATCTTTAAGTCAAAAATTGATTAATTTATCCAAAGTTGTTTTTTGGGTCAAAAATTGGCTTATTTGTTCAATGATTGGTCATAGTGTCAAAAATTAACTAGTTTGACCAAAGTAGACTTTTTGGGTCATAGGTTGACCTGTTGGGTCAGTAGAGTTGGTCATTGGGTTATGATTGACCATTTTGACCAGAGTTGACCTTTTGGGTCAAGGGTTGACCTGTTGGGTCAGTAGAGTTGGTCATTGGGTCAGGATTAACCATGTTGACCAAAGTTGATCTTTTGGGTTAGGGGTTGACTTGTTGGGTCAGTAGGGTCGGTTACTGAGTCAAGATTGACCATTTTGAACAAAATTGACCTTTTGGGTCGTGGGTCGACCTGTTGGGTCACCGGGCTTGGTCATTGGGTCGGGATCGACCTTTTTTACTAGAGTCGACCTTTTAGGTCGGGGTTCGACTTCGTTGGGTCACTAGGGTTTATTGAAACCTTTCATAAAAATGAGGTCGACGAGAGGGGCCCCCAATATGTGTGGAATATCGTATAATTATGCACATATCGGCATCGACCGAAATGGTCTGAATATCTATTGTCAAGAAATGTCTTATAATAATTGCGAAAGGAGTGGGTGTCATGTCATTGCTAAAGAAAGTCAGATGTCTTGTATGTCAGTTTTGAGAAGGAGTGTCATGCGACTTATGTCCTTTCTCAAAGGAATATTCATTGGAATGCCATAATTTTCATCTCAGGAGAAGGACTTATATCCAATAACTGGAGAGAGAAAATGGATGTCATATTTCGTTTCTGGAAATGTCAAATGTCAATGTCAAGTTAGAGGAATGCCATAATTTCCATGTCAAAAAAAAGACTTATATCCAATACCTGGAGAGAGAAAATAGATGCCATATTCTATTTCTCGAAATGTCAAATTTCGATGTTTAGTTAAAAGAATACCATAATTTTTGTGTCAATAAAGGACTTATATCCAATAACTGGAGAGAGAAAATAGAAGTCATATTCCATTTCTCGAAATGTCAAATGTCGATGTTTAGTTAGAGGAATACCATAACTTTCAGGTCAGGAAAATGACTTATATCCAATAACTGGAGAGAGAAAATGTATGTCATATTCCATTTCTCGAAATGTCAAGTGTCGATGTTTAGTTAGAGGAATACCATAATTTCCGTGTCAGGAAAAGAACATATATCCAATAACTGGAGAGAGAAAATGGATGTCATATTCCATTTCTTGAAATTTCAAATGTCGATGTTTAGTTAGAAGAATGTCATAATTTCTGTGTCAAGAAAAGGACTTATATCCAATAATTAGAGAGAGGAAATGGATGTCATATTTCATTTCTTGAAATGTCAAATGTCGATGTTTAGTTAGAGGAATGCCATAATTTTTGTGTTAGGAAACGGACTTATATCCAATAAATGTAGGAGTGGCAAATTCACTAAGATATTTGCTAGGGATATCCGCTGGGGATTTAACCTGTATAGGCCGTATGATAATTCTCATGTTAGTTATCACAAGTTATTCATCTTATCATTTTAGTTCATTTTGGCATTCTTAGATCTGACGATGTATTATAGTCAGCTAGGAAATATCTCACAAGATTTCATTCTACTCCCAATAATGTACATGGATGGCAAAAGTTAACAGTACATTATGTAGAATAGCAAAGTTTTGACTTTGTAGCTGATTGCTTAGTTGCAAGATCAATTCTTCTACAGACAACTTTTTCTGCTGATTGTTATAACCAGGAGGGTAAGTTGATATATAGTTTGAATTTCCTTGATTATTCCAATTTGGATTAACTTGATTATTATTCCCATTGTTGATGTCTATTACTCCAATTAAAATTAGGATGATTTTTTCAACCAGGATTATAATAATTAGAATAAGGGTTATTAGTTTTACTAGTAATAGCTTGCAAAGTTTCCATTGTTTGAGAATCATCAGAATTTGCAGAATTATCATTACTTACATGCGATATGTTAATAGCTAAATTATCTAATTTCTTAGATATCGCAGCCACTTGTGAAGCTAAAATAGAAAAGGCTTCATTATCTTGAATACTTGCCATTCTTTTAGGATTAACCCTTTCAGAAGGCCATTGAAAATTATTATTAGTCATTTCTTCAATTAAGATGTAAGCTTCGTCAAATTTCTTAGCCATCAAAGAACCACCAGCAGCAACATCAATAATAAATCTAAGTGATCCAATAAGTCCATTATAAAATTTTTGAATGATTAACCAATCTCTTAAAACATGATGAGGACATTTTCTTAATAGTTCTTTAAATCTTTCCCAAGCTTCATAAATTGTTTCTCAATCAAATTGCGTAAATGAAGTAATATCATTTCTCAATTTAGCAGTTTTAGAAGGAGGAAAATATTTAGCAAGGAATTTTTGTGTCTTATTTGCCCATGTTTTAATAGAACAAGTTGCTAATGAATTAAGCCACATCTTTGCTTTATCTTTTAAGGAAAAGGAAAGAGTCTAAGCCTAATAGCATCATCAGAAACATTATTATTTTTAAAGGTAACACAAAGTTTTAAAAAACTAGCAAGGTGTAAATTTGGATCCTCATTAGGTATTCCTCCAAATTGATTATTTTGAACCATTTGAATAATAGAAGGTTTAAGCTTAAAAGAATTAGCATCTACAGCTGGCATTTGAATACTAACATGAAGTTCCTCAGCTGTAGAGTTTGCATATTCCCTTAATGGTTTATAAATATTTTGTTCATTAATTTCGATTGGATTTTGATTATTGTTATGTAAGTTAGCCATTTCTTGATGTTTTGAAAATTTTTTTCCTTTTTTAATTCTTTTAATTGTTCTTTCTAATTCAGAATCAAAAGGTAGTAATCCTCCAAAACTACTCATAAAATTTAAAATATTTTTGTGTTGTTTTTTTTGTTTGTTTTTATGTTTTTTTTATCTTTCTTTTTACTTTTTATTCTATCCTATCCCCGGCAACAGCGCCAAAAACTTAATGTGATGCAACTTTATATATGCTTTTAAATACAAGAATTTGATACCACTTTTTAGCATATTTAATTCATGGAAAATGGCTTTAAAAACTTGATGTGCGATGTTTACTTTTACTTATGAATTTATATTTAGATTTATAATAATTATTGTAAAAGTCACAATTTTAAATACAAGTATACGTACCGTTCAAGTAATACAAGGCTCTAGTGAGTCCTGGTTATCGATCCCACAAGGATAGTGTTTTTATAAAATATAAGAAATGTAAGAAATATTTTGGAATTTTTCAAATTAAAAGTAATTCATATATATATACTTTTTTTTATTATTTTCAAATTTAATTTACTAACAATTTTTACTATAAGCAAGCAAGCAGTAAGCAGTAATAAAGTAAAGTAAGTAGTAATTAAAATTCAATGCAAGTATAAAAACGACTTTCTCCTTTTCAACTAATCCAAGATTTTTAGAATAATTATCTTTTGTGGGGAATTTAGATTATGATATTGTGCCAAATAGAAGCATTCATACTCTTTACCTTTTGGTCCAGGTGCAAAGAACATTGACTAATCTATAGATCGGTTCAGGATGTTTTATTAATAGAATGGGTTAATCTAGGCTCACACTACTAGATGTCCAAGGGTGGCTATGGTTGGCCCTACCAGTGACCCGTTCCCTTTCTATAAACCAAATTATTAGAATTTAGTCTGTCACTCTAAAAACTAATTAATTTTACACCCAATAAATAATATCTTCCTATTTATTTGCACTTCACCTTAAATAAGCCTCGTATAGCCTGCAATTACCTAAGGATTCATGTGATATATACTAGTTAAGAATTTATCTCCGGATAGGTCTCAAAATTCTTCAACAGGTTTTAACAATTTAAATGACCAATTTAAAAACTAAACTAAGATCAGGTATTAATATCATTACAATATTTTAAATATTTTAAATATTTTAAATATTTTAAATTTAATTCTCCTTCAAAATTTAATTAATTTATTATCTTTTCGTAGTTGAAAGGAGAAAGATAACTAACTATTCTGAACACATTAAAATCACACAACAAAATATATTTATAAAACTTTGAACCAAGGTACAAATACTTATCTAAAGTGTTCCTTCAAGTGATCTGCTGACTTCTACTGACTCCAAAGAAATGATGAAAGACTCCAACAACAACAACACACAATAAATACTCAATATAAACTCACTAGATACAAAGTAAAGTGGCTCCCTAAGTGTGGAAGAGACTTAAAAAATGAAGTATAGCTAGAGGGGGAGAGAAGGTGCTAATAGGGGCAATTTTCCCTGTAGAATGGGCTCTTATTTATAGAGCTCTAAATTTGACCAGGGGTTGCTTAAGGCACCTCTTCAAAATTCGTCCAAATTCAATGCAACTTCTAGAAGGTAACTATCACGCCTAGGCACCAGGATTTGGCGCCTAGGCGTCGGACTCCGTGACCAGGTCTTCGCACCTCTTCACTTTGGATCACACCTCTTCGCGATTAAAACTGTTTCCTTGTGTCCAAATGCATTGTATCACATATCCTATATATTAGGAGTAACTTCCAGTCTTCTAGAAGCTCCAATAACCGCTTAACTCCGTCAAAATAACTCCTTAAAATCATCAAAAAATCTTAACAACGTCTGTATCGAGCTAACACTTAGGCGCTGGATTCTGACGCCTAGGCGCCAGGCCAATAATTCCAATATTTTGCTCCATAAGCTCCATTTTTGCTCATTTTTGCTCCTTTTTCCTTATTTTTCTTTCTTGGACTCTTTTTTTAATCATCTACATCCAAAAACATGAAAATACCTTTCATTAAAGCATAAAAATGGGTATTTTTTAGGTAGATCATTACCCTGCCTATTCCAACTTCCATTAGGATTTGCATGATTGCTTTCCCATTATTGGTTTCCACCCTCAGTAGTATGATTCTAGTTAAAATTAGGATGGTTCTTCCAACATGGGTTGTAAAAGTTAGAATATGGGTTGTTTATGGTATTTAAAGTCTCATATAATAAGTTGGAATCAATTATACGCTCTAATGAACTTTCCTCACTTACAGGAGTAAATTGATGTTGGTTCATTCCAAATTGATCCAACTTCCTTGATATTGCAGCAACCTGAGATGCAAGAATTGCAATCACATCTGTATCATGAACGCTAGCTACATTTTTATGATTTACCCTTGCAGAGGGCCATTGAAATTCATTTGTAGCCATTTCTTCAATTAATGCATACACTTCATTAAATTTTGTGACATTATGAACTACCAGCAGCAGCATCACTAATGGACCTAAGGGATCCTACTAACCCATAACAAAAAATTTGAATGATTAACCAATCTGGCAAAGCATAATGTGGACACTTTCTTAGGAGTTCCTTAAATCTTTCCCAGGCTTCATATATTGATTCTCCTTTATACTGACAAAATGAGATAAAATCGTTTCTAAGTTTAGTAGTCCTTGAAGGTGGAAAATACTTAGCTAGGGATTTCTGAGTTAACTCCTCCCAATTTTTAATAGAATCAGGTGCTAATGAGTATAACCACATTTTAGCCTTATCCCTTAATGAGAAAGGAAAAAGCCTTAGCCTAACAGCATCGTCTATAACAAAATGTAGCACAAAGTTCTAGAAAACTAGATAAGTGTAAATAGGGATCCTCCGAAGGAGTTCCCCCAAACTAGTTGTTCTGCACAAGTTGGATAATCACTGGATTTAGTTCAGATGAGTCAACTTCAACAACAGGTTTTTATATACTTAAGTGAATTTTATTTATCGTAGGATTTACATAATCCCTCAATGATTTATGATGATTTTTCAAGTTATTATTTTGAACGTTTTCCATTTCCAATTTTTCAAGTCCTTTCTGTTTTTTTATTTATTTCTATTTTTCCAACTCGGGATCATAAGGCACAAGTCCTACAAATCCTTTATTTTGCATACGTAACACAACAAACAATACATTAAAAATAAAACAAATAAAATGAAAAATATATTCAACACAACAAAACATTTTCACAAACACCTTATTTTCACACAAATAATTTTTTTTTTCACAACACTTTTTATACAAAAAAAAAAACTTTTCACACAAACATAATTTTACGACACTAAAGTTTTTCAATTCTAAGTCTAATTATTTCAACTAAAATTCTCATAAAATTCTTACCGAAGCGTCCTCGGCAACGGCGCCAAAAACTTGATTCGAATTTTTTTATATGCAAGGATTTATGAACAATAGATATATAATAATTTTTTTAAAGTCACAATGTTCCAACGCAAGTATACGTATCGTATCAAGTAATACAGGGCTCTAATGGAGTCTCGTTTATCGATCCCACAGGGAAGCGAGGTAAGAGGTTCTTAGTTAAATTCTAGTCTACTACTAACAACCTTAGTTTGGAAGGGTGATATAAGTGGTTTTTCTAACAACTACTCCTAAATGCAAATGATTATATGTAAAAACAATAACTACTCCCTAATGCAAATATTAATACTAAAGATAACCCCTTTTGGAAAAATTGATTTTGTGAATTTTTAGATAATAAAAACTACTATTCTCATGTAATGAATTGGATAATGTATAGGAATGAGATGCATTAATTATTGTATGTGCCAAATAGAAGCAATCATATTCTTTACCCTCTTCCGAGTACCCCCTCTTCAGAGTGCTATAATGAACATTGGCAAATCCTAGGCTTAGTCACTAAATCCAAGGTTAGGCTGGGAGGATACTGGCTGCCACTTCAGAGCTCTCACTTCCCTTCACCTGAAGGCTAACCCTAACTTTAGTTACCAAACTTTAGGACCAAATTAAGGATCTCAGCCTGTCACCCTGAAACCTCCAAATCGATTCCTATGAAACCATATTTCCCTATTTATTTGCACTCAATCCCCATTAACTACTCATTTCATTCACAGACATTGAATGTGGTTTCACTTTGTTGAGAATTACACCGCCCTTTTGGGTCAATACTATTACAATGAATTTTAACACTACAACGAGCTCTTTTTGTAATGTAAATGAAGCGCAAGTAAAAACCATCACATTTATAATTAAATTTCTTTTAGAAAGCATTCCAATATTTTAAACATGAATCTTACTCATTGCAAAAGAAATGTAGAATGAAAACAATGACATAATTTTCTTATGTCACTATTTTCAAACAAGAAGAAAGAGTAAGAGAAAGACATCACAAAGCATGAAGAAAACAAAACGGAAAACTTCATTTCAAAGCAAATCCACAAAATAATTGTTTATAAAATCATAAGATAATGAAGAACACAATACTTAACTTTTCTTTCCTTGAAAGAAAGATAAAAATCTCTCCCATAAAGTCTCCCGTGGATCCGTGCAATATTAGAACATTCCCTTACAAATTATCTCAAAATCCTCGCACCAATCTCTCCAAAAAGATAGAAATCTATATTTATACTCCTATTCTAAGATCTCTAATCATTTTCCATGTTTTCCCTATCATATCTCCCATTTTTTGGCTTCAAATTCGGTTTAAAATAGTGTAGGGACGAATTTCCCAAGAGGTGCATGAAGAAACCTTCCAAAAAGAGTCCAAATTCGATGTATATGGCCAAAAATAGCCCAATATCGCATCCCAACCGTGAAGAGCGCCGCTGGAACTGAATAGGGCACTGCCGACGCCTTATTTTGGTGGTCTCGGGTCTCTGGCGCCGCTGGCGCTGGTTTGCACGCCCCTGGCGCCCATCCTGCGCAGCTTTACCATTTTGCTCCATTTGGCTCCATTTCAGCTCTGATTCGTCTCGTTTCAGTTGCGTTGCATTCCTAACAGATAACCCTACAAAATAAGCATAAAAAAACCTTTCTTTAAAGTGTAATCTCATTCAAAAATATGTAATAAGTGTAAAAGAGATTAAACATAGAAAGACTTATCAAAATGTGTTAAGCCAAAATTTGCTTTCTTGCTCGTTTTGCTCTAAATTGCACCATTTTTGCTTCCTTTTGCTCCAATCACAATTTCTTGTACCTAAAACCAAAAAACATACAAAATATCTTCTTTTAAAGTGTAATAACATAAAAAATGAGTAAAATTATATAACAAAAACTGTATATATTCTAGGCGTGTCAGAATCCCACTTGGACTTCCTTATGCTTGGTCTCTTCCTCCCAAAAGCTAGATGTTAGGCTCTAAGCATTTGAAAATTCCAAGTGAGGGAAACAAGTATGTGAAATTTCTATGTGGTAGGGTTCCATTACTAGTCTTCTAAAAAAGTTACCAAGAGAGTCGTATGGCTAGACCCTAGGCTATCTAATGAGACTAAACCTCAACCAAAAGTGAGGTTAACAGTTCACTTCTAAGCTTTTAAACAATCATGGATAGATTTGTAATCTTGACAATATATTAAGTGAAGTGCACTTGATCTTTATTAAAATATCAAATCTTCATTTAACCACGAAAGTAGAGCTTCTAATCTGTGGATTAACATCTTCTTAATACAATCTCTTCACTTTAGGATCTCCTGAATTGGTTGACTCTCAACTTATAACCATTTAAGAAATCATATTTTTTACCTTTTGTAGGAAAATGGTATGAATTAGTTTCTACACTTTTAGGTCCTTATGTTTCAAGCATCTTAAAGATTTAGTTACGATCACAATTAACCATTTCCCTTTTGGGTTAACCTAAATTTTGATAAAGGTAAGGGATCCTATAATTACAACTTTTCCCTTAAGTTTCCTCACCGCATAATTGCTTAATTTAAACTCAAATGACTTTAAAAATTTATTGTCATCTCACTCATGTGTCAACTAAGACATTAAAGGAGAATTTGTGATTTATTTATTTATTTTTATTTAAATTTTTTAATTATTTTAACTTGAAAATAAAGATTTTCTTAAAATAATTAATATAACTAAGTAAAATAAACTTTTAATCCTTAAGAAAATTATTAGATGTTTAACTATGTCGAGAGGACCACCGTGAACAATTTTAATGAATTTTTTAGTTATATTTTAATTTTTGTAATTTTCAAATGATTTTTAATGAGTTAATAAATAACAAAGATTTATTTTTATTCTTGAAATTCTTTTTTATAATTTCATAAGTCTCTTTAACCTCAAAGATCTCAGAGACAATTACGTTACATTTTCCTTGTATTTATTTTTTTAATAATTTTTAAAGTAAAAAAATAAATATAGGAAAAAAGTTTTTATTTTAACCTCAATTTTATTTTTTTCTAGGTGCCTCTGGTCATAATGAACACCCTTAACCATTTTTTATGATTTTTTATTTTTCTTATAGTTTATATAATTATTTTAAACAAAAATTCATATTTTCTTAAGAAATTCATTTTCACACCCAAAATAATTGTTATGACTTTGAAATTTTTACAGAAGCCTCTTAAAGTGATTAGCCTAAATTTGGCTCAAATTTGTAATTATTTGAATTATTTTGTATTTTTTTTATTTTGTTAATTTTCTTAATTTTAAAAAAGAAAACATATGCATTAAATTTTTTAAAAATTGATTTTTATTTTTCCAAAGTTCCTCTTACCACAATGAACTTACCAAACCAATTTTATAATTTTTTTATAATTGTTTTAAACAAAAAATGGCACTTTACATTGAAAATTAGGGTTTCCAATGTTTAAGGTGCTCCCTGGCTTTGAAAAAATTAAAAAACATCCCTAGCCTTGTGAGATGTGAACCCTCTAAATTTCTTATTTTTGTGATTAGTATTTAATTATTTATGATTTAAATAATTTTCAGAGTATTTACATATTTAAAAATAAATATAAAGAAAATATTTTTTGATTTTTAGTCGACATTATTCTCATTTATTCACTAAGCACAATATTATTTTTAATTTATTTTTTAGTATTTTTCTACACAAAGTTATGGATTTTTAATGTTTTTGTAATTAATTTAAATCAAAAATACCCATAATTTCCTACTTATCCATGCAACTGCTAGTTCATCCTCAAAGTTTTCGAAGCCCTACAAGTCATGCTTTCGTCCGCCGCCACAATCCATGTAGCTGCCTCGTCAGCTCCGCGGTTCTCGTTCCATCTGTTCGCCCAACTCGATCTCAGTCATCCACTCGATAAACGCGGGATCGGATGGCTCCTAATCATTTTCTCCAATCTACCCTAACCTAGATCTGTTCCATTTCTAAACCTAATTTATAACTCAATTCTCAACAAAATCACATAGGGTTTGTTCTGACACCTTCATCTAGGTGAGTCAAACATATATATACGGTTAATCAATCATGAAATTATGATATACTTTACAAAAGAAAAACCGAGCTCAGGTTTCGGGTAATTGGTGCATACCTTATCTTAGCTTAAGAGGAGATGCCTCGATTGGGATGGTTGTTAAAGCTTCCTTGGAGTCCCACGAGCGTGCTTGAAGTGTCACCTTCCTCTAGGATAGGGCCTATGTAGGAATTTGATCAGAGGGTGGTGCGAAGTTGGTCAAAGTCTGGTGTAGAGGGCTCAGGAAGGGATAATTTTAATGGGCAAATTCCTCTTTTGCTCTGGGAAAGCTAAGGGCCAAGTCAATTTGAGATTTAACAAGGTTTGGTGGGATGGCTGAAAAATGTTCTAGTTTTTTGTGGTGAAATTGGGCTCAGGCAGTGGAAATGGAGGCTGTAACATGGTGGAGATGGGCTTCTCAAGGCTGCTAGAGGGTCTAGAAGTACTTTGGTAGAGTTTCATTAAGGTTTGAATATTCTTTTTTTTCGGCCAAAAGAGGGGCTAATTTTATAGAGGGAGTCATGGTTGTCATTAGGGCAATCCACGATGACCAAGGGATTCCTTAAGTGGAGGGAAGAAGGGCTCTGATGGACAATGACAATGGGCAAGCTCAAGTATGATCAACTTTAGGATTTCCCCAATTGGGGCCTCTCATTTTTGCCATTTTGCAGCGGCTATGGTGGTTGGCCGGCCAAGGCAAGGTCACCTCCGTGTTCGGAAAGATTAAGTAGGTTGAGTCATCGGTTCAAATTGGTTCCATGGAGGCTCCAAGAGGGGGGGTTGGGGGGGGGGGGTTGGGGGGGGGGTGGGAGTGAGGCTATTGTAGTTTGGCTTACATTGGTATTAACCCCTTGGTCCAATGGCAAGATTTGTTCCTAAGGTGGCTAGAGTTGATGTCTTCACCCCCAAGAAGGTTTAGGTGAGATTTGGTGGCTATTTCTGGCATGGGCAAGGGTTTAAATGTTTCATGAAAGGGGAAAGTCCAAGTGAAGGAGGAAGAAGTAAGTGTCTACTGTAATTGCCAAATTTATTAAGTTTGACCTCAAGATGTCCATGGAAGTCTCCATGATGCATGTTATGCCATGTATGAGGCCATGGGGTGTTTCATGCAAAAGGAAATTAGGTTTTTCATGAATTTTAACTGAAAAATGTCAACATGCAACATTTAGATAAAATTTCATGTACATGTTTGGCATGCTTGGTATGATGCCATGATGAAATAATTTTGATTAACATGGGATGATGCAGAAGAGACTTTTTCACGTGGGCATAAATTGGGCCTTTTAAAATTGTTTTCATGAGCTTTTAGAAATGCATATGAAGATGGAACTTCACGAAAATTGGTTTTGAAATTAATCATAGGCTAAATCAAATAGGCTTGAATTTGATCTCAATTGGTCTTAGACATGCTGAAATTTAGTATGGATTTGAAATTAGTGAAATTTAAAAGTCAAATTGGTGGAAATTGGGGGTGATTTAGGGACTTTGGGTATTTAGGAGTAATTTGGAAAGTTTGGCCAAATTTTGTATATTTGGGTGCAATTGGGGTCAGTGTGTGCTTAGGACTGCTCTTGGGAATGTTCGAAGTATAATTGGAGATTTTGCAAATTTTTTAGGCATGAATGACATTTTAGTAATTTAAAGAAGTTTGGGGGTAGAAAGTCAAAAATGGGTATTTTGGTGGCATTGATATTCATTGAAAAAGCTAATCATACGTAAACCCTTTTGATGCCATAAGACCAATGTGAACTCATTTTAGATCCTCCATGTGTTGGTTCTTAGCCATCCTAGCCAAGAGCTAAGGGTTTGGGGACTACCCGCATGAGTTGCCAAAAGAGTTAGGGAATAGGTTAAATGTAGGTGATTTTAGGGTTTTGGGATTGTGGGTGTGATGGTTTCAAGTGTGTGTGTGCATAAGTTTGGCCAAAGCCAAGCCACCTGAGGTTAACCTTAAGGCCAACTAGATCCTATCGGGACTCCCCTTGAGTTTCTTTATGTTAGCTCTAACCTATTAAGTACTAGAGGTCAAAACCGTACATTTGAAACTGCATGATAACTAAAGAGGTGTTTAGAATTTCTAAGGGGGTAGTGTTCCATCACCCGTCCTTTAGGATAATCAACAGGAAAGTCATACGGTTATATCCTAGGCTCCTAAGAGAAGAAGACTAGACATCAACAAAAGTGAGGTCAACATGCGGCACCGCATCGCCACCGCACCGCCACACCAAATGCATCCTTAGAGAAATGATTTAACTCAAAAGAACAAACTTAGTTCATTTTTTCCTTGCTTTGCATTATTTTGAGTAATTTTTGTTAGATTTTATTATTAGTCTTGTGCTTTATTCAAGCATATTTGTTAACTAAATTTTATCTCTACATTTACAATGATCGTGTGCGTTTCTAGTATAATATTTTGACTTCGTAAACTAATATATAATTGTTTTTTTTTCCTTCATTTAACAATGACTTAACCAATATTTTTCTTAGATTTTATTATTAGTCTTTTGCTTTAGTGCATGTCGATATCCAGAAATAAAATTCCGTTGCATTGTTCCCACGTCACAGTGAAAGAGCGGAGTTTACTGCCATAGAAAAAAACTAAATTCTTTTCTGCTATTTATTTCCCTCATTATGTTCCAAGGAATTAATGGAAGAGATAAAAAAGAAAATAATGTCGTGTATAATATCATTATCTGTTTCCCAAACTGAGCACAATATAAAAATATCCTCTCGTTTTTGTAAAATAAATATGAAACGTAAGAGTATATCTCTTCCACATAAAGAGGAAGACATTTTAAATGGAAAAGTGCATTGAATTCTCTGCCACTTCTTCCATACAAGCTAAAGACCAATACAAGCAAGCTATTAAAGGCATAGGCCTTTCTCTTCTTTCTCTCCGTTTCCTCTAATTCGTTCAATAAAATTAGAAGAGGCATTCCTTACTGTCGTAGGCCACTCTCTCTATCAAATGGGCGAGATTTTTCTTTCATCATTCCTTATCCTCTTCTTCTTCACCGCCAATTCTATTGAACTCGACCATGAAGTCAAAGCTCAGCAAGAGGCTGATCGTGTGACGAAGCTCCCTGGCCAGCCCCCTGTGAATTTCAGGCAATACTCCGGTTATATAACGGTTGACCAGAGTCACGGAAGGGCTCTTTTCTACTGGTTTTTTGAGGCGCAGGATGAGGCCTCAAAGAAGCCTCTTCTCCTTTGGCTCAACGGAGGTATGTGGGATTACTGTAGTGGAAGAATTAAACAGTTCTAAATGATTTTCAATTTCATTCGGGAAATTAGATTGCTGAAATTACGTTTAACTGACATTGTCATTAGTTTTGTCTGAAACTTTGAGAAGAAATTATTTTGCGCGACTTTTGGTAAACACGTTAGGCTGGCTGTTGGGTCAGTACTCTGTTGCCTGTTCCGTATCACTTTCGGGATTCCCACAGTTTTGTCAAAAATTTACGCAAAGCTTCGTCATTGACCTTTGACTCCATCACCATCCTCTATCTTTCTCTTTTTTTTTTCCTTTTTTTATTGTTAATTTGAGAATTTATGGCTGATGTAAGTAAATCTTAATACTAAATAATAAATTTCTAAAATTATTATTTACTAAATTAAAAAGCTCTTGTATTTGAAATTATATCTATGGAGAATAAATATAAATTAAGAAAAAAAAAATTTCACGCTTTGAAGTGATGTTTTTGGTTCCATCCACACTAACATACTAAACGCCCCACCATATGATAAGAGGTGAATGATATAGAGCAAACAATTAGAAAACATTAAACTATTTTCGCTGCCTTACTCTATAAAGGTGATGGTGAGATGTGTTGATTTAGATTTTTGAATGATAAAAAGCTTGACTTAGGGTATTTGAAGTTATCTTTGAAGGGGACGTCACGTGATGCTATTCATTTTCCTCCATTTTCTTTTAGTTCAATTTTAGAATTTTACAGTCGCTGAATGTGTAAAGTTAGCTTCGCTCCAAGTCTAGAACTACTCTCAATAAACAGATAATATTTGGTTCCAAATTATTAAAAAAAATAATATTGGTGTAGTTGAGATGCATCTTGCTCCATAAACAATACTAATTGTGAATGTATATCAGAGCTCTAATCTTGAAGGAAGAAACAGTGAAATTCATCATGAGAAGGAAATTGTTGTCGGTATCTTTATCAGTGAAGAGAGACAAAACTGCTCCGCTATCATAAGCTTGTCGTCTTCCATAGATGAGACTAACCACTTCGTGTGGGGGGTCACATACTTAGGAAAGGATAGGACTAAAGGGGAGAGGCTAAGCCTTATTAATTAAGCTCTGGTGAACAAATTCGCTGCTACTTTATAAATGCAAAATAGATAAAATTTTTAGTCTTATCCCAAATGGTTTTTCTTCTCGGGCCAGTACATTCCTAATGGCAGTGAGAGAAATAATCTGCTAGGTATAACAATTTTCAATAAAATTGGGTTTTAAATATTTGAATTTGTTGACTTAATTAAATCCAAGGAGCATCTATTTAAAAGAAATGAATAATTCTAATTTGAAAGTTAGAAGTTAAGGTTTGGGAGAATATTTTTTATTTCTAGATAAGAAATGTCTTGGTGTATTGAATTAAAAAAGTGATTGGCCGATATTTATTAGACTAGCCTTTTTATGCTGAAGTTAATATTTAGTTATTAATTGATGTATCATGTTTATGTTTAGTTCATTTTTTATCTACACCTTCTTACAATAAGTTCTATTAAAATTGAAAAATTGGACCAAGCATTTTAAGTGGTTCATATGATTTAAACAATAATTATTCGTGATTGCTTTTATCATGGGTATGTTAAGTTTAAGAATAAGTGACTCTTACATAGTCTTCATATGGTCGAGTGAAGTCATGTCAAATGAAACTAGATTGTGTTAAAAATGAACTTTTAATTGAGTGTAACGGTTCTTATTTAAGGAGGCTATTGTTAAATCACATAAGAGTTTTGACTTTAGTTATGTATATTTAATTGCAAATAGATATTTTTCATGTAAAGATAATGAACTTAGCTTTAATATTTTGGCTTAATCTTCGAAGTTGAAATGAATTTTGCAACTAATATATCAAATATTATTTTATCTCTCTTTTCAAATAGAAGAAACTAATTAAAAATATTTTAATTGATTCATTTTGAGGAAAATGGTAATTTGTAATTGATTTAATTAGCTTGAAATTTAGAAAACAATATTTTACATTCATAACAACATTGTATTTTTCATTTATATTGATCACAAGTTATTATCTGCTTCTATTTTTTTTTTAATTTCTTTTCTTTGTTTCTTTAACTTTAGTTCAACATTTCTTTGGTTTTGTAGTTTAAGTATTTTCAATAATTGGATTAATATGAGATTACATATTAATAATAAAAATGATTGTTTGTGAATTTACAATATGATGGATGATTTATTGGTTGTTTATAATTTTAGGTCCTGGGTGCTCTTCCATTGGCTATGGTGAGGCTGAAGAGCTTGGCCCATTCTTGATACGCAAGGGAACACAAGAGCTTAAATTGAATGAGTTTTCTTGGAACAAATGTAAGATAATTCTAACTATCTCTTTTGATTAACTTAATGAGCATATATTAATAGAGAGATTTCTATACTACTTTCCAACTAATGTATATCTTATACAAATTATATGTAATGGAAGTCCCAAGAATCATTAAGATAATTTTATAACACTACAATTTCTTTTTAAATAATAAGGATGTTATTTTTACTTTCCAATGTACTAACAAATATTATAATTCCTATAATCATGTATAAATACAATTTAATTTTGCATTAATTATTTCATTGGCCCTATCAATTCATGATTTCCTCCATTTGTTTATATTAATAGAATAATTTTAACAACCTAGCAACAATAACAAATCCATGAAAGTACATAGATCATGAGCTATGTATGCATGTTGATCATAATTATATAATATTTTATTAGACTTATCTCTTTATAGGACAGACATAAGTATTAAAATTTTAGCATTACTAGAAGGATTTTCAAGGAAAAAAATATCACTTATGTTATGTGAATGTTGAAAAAGGTGCATTAATGTATTTATTGATGTGTATTCCACTATGGTTATAACAACAGTAAGGAAACGAAAGGCTCATAAAATTTTTACTTTTATATCATGTACTAACTTGTATGGTGCTTTAGTTATGAAATTATATGGCAAAAATTGGTAAGGAGACCAAATTAGTAGTCTTACACAAGAAATGGTTAAAGGAATTTTACTTGTGGTGTGATTACATGGGGGTGGATATTATGATAGCAATTTGTATAAATGGATAATATATTTCCTTAATAATGCTTTAATGGAGGAGATATTGTCTTAATAATTTTCTTATATGGTTTAATTACAATGTATTAGCCATTATAATGATTATTCAGATTAATGGAAGAAATATTTTTTAAATATCGAAACAAATGAGGTGATCTTTTGTTTAAATACTCTAGCAAGGCCCAAGAAAAATTCAGCAATGTTGCTATCATTTTGATCATGAGTTTAGATAAGAAATAATCATTGATCTACCAAAAAATCTTCCATGAACAAAATGATAATAAAGCATAAAGAGTTTCATGCTATGATAGAAGATTGGCTTTGTAGAAAGATAAGCGACCTTAAGGTTCTTATATAAAAATAAGAAAATTTCAAAAGCTTAATGCTAATTTTTATGAAGGGACTAATAAACCCAAATAGTGGTAATGAAGGCCATTGAATCGTATTTTTTTCTCCAAGCACAATCTTGCCTCGACTAGTTATTTCCTTGAATGTCCAAAAATTGACAAGAGTCAAGGATGATGATGTATGTATAAGCATATGTACTATTATCTCGATTATTACATCTGATTAAGCCAAGCAAAAAAAGAGAGGAATGTTGTGAAGTAGTTGGGATATGGGGTAGGAGGGAGAAAATAATTATGATCAACATACGATTAATCTAAATGATAATATATCTTTGACATATATAAGTAATTATTTTATTTACCTGTGTGTTATACATGATTTGTTAAAAGATAAATATTATAAGAAAATTATGTGATTCTGATATTAAGAATGTTGGAAAACAACATAAGACTTTATTTTTAAAATTGATTTAAAAATAAGGGTGGTAAGATAAAAAATAAGAAAACTAGAGGCAAATCCCATACATTAAAATAATCAAAATATAATAAACAATACATCAATATAAATGATGTAACAATGATTTTTGTGACTTTTTTAGGCATTGAACTAATAGCTAGGAATTATTTTGTGGGTGATGACACCTAAGCTACGAAAATAATGATTAATTGAGGTTTTAATATTCGCATGGGCTTTCTTGTATACCATAAGAATTTGCTTACAGATTAGTCTCTCATACACATTATTGTTGAAGCACCCTCGAGCATAAATAATACTCATGCTGAGATTATTAATATAAGAGGCAACTGGAGTATGTTCATTGAAGTATGGAAATTTTAACAAAAATTAAAACCATATATTATATTATGTTGCTTGTTAGTAGCACATATAAATTTTCCACAAAAAAAGGTAGTAAATGTTAATATTTATAGTGCTTGTTTTTTAACTATTTTACAATCACAATGATGTCCAAATCTAAAATTTTGTCACTTTGAAGAAATATTACATCAGGACTACGGATGCAAATTTTGCGTCTGGAGTCAAGTGAAAATGTGCCACATGGCAAATTGTCCCCAAAACTCTTTAAAATAACTCATAATCACTGTATTGTAGTAGGGCCCACTTGTCACGTGGCAATTTTTCACTGGACTCCGATCCGGATGTAAAATTTTCTCGCTTTTAGAGACATCAAGAGAGATTTTTCATACTTGATGTTTTGTGATGGGAGGCACAACTATTAAATGTTATTTTCAATATCAGTCAAGATTATTAGTATTGTCATGGAGACTTCCGGAAAAAAATACGTTAGCACATTAAGCATTTTATTTTGTATTGTTTCACATATAATGTAATTATCATTTTCATGAAAATTCTATTCCAACTTAGGTACATGCATGATTTGTGGCTAATAGAACTATTTCAATTGAAGTCGTTGTGTTGATAATTATTGTTTGATGGTCAATAAGGCATTTCAATCATGCATGTCCCTAATCAGGTCTATCTATATATATAATTTTTTCTATGTTTTTATAATAATTAATTGACCTAATTAGGTCTATCTGTTTACAATTAATTTCATTATTGCTTGAATTATAGGAGGCTCGAATTATTTAAGAATCAAATCAGAGGCCACTCTCGTTTGGTTTTCCGGTTAAATAACATTATAGGCTTTACAAGTCCATACTTGTTTATTTGACCTGAAAGAGATAAGAAAGCCTCAAGTTCGTTTATAATCTAATCAGCATAATTAAATAAAATGATTCAACAAAACTCAACGAAAAAAAAAAAAAACTACTATAAGCTAAACAATTGAAAAATTTATATTTTAACTATTTAAATGCAAACGTATATATGTGCAACATAAGCCCAACTTCAGTATTTATTTCTTATTTTAAATAAAAAAAAAATATTAATAAAAATATAAATTTCAATACAAGCTGAGTGATCCATGAATATTGGTTCTTTGTATGATGTTGGATATATTAATTTATAACTGCTAATTTATTTATTTCTAATCTCTTGCATTGGTTTTGCACATGCATACATAAACAAAAGAATGCTCTAACAAAGCATATATAGACATAACATAAGTATATAAATGTAGAGAATGAGGATTTATCTTTATGTTGAAATTATGCTACGCACTACATGAATCCCTTCTACATGATGTAACACTGTCATTTGAAAATAAAATTCCAGACGCAAATTTGCTGTTTGTGGAGTCTCCTGTGGGCGTGGGCTTTTCTTACACAAATACAAGTTCCGATTTACTGCATTTGGGAGATGCCGTCACGGGTATATATCAGAAATTGCATAATCTTGCTGTTTTGATTTGTTTATTAAGCGAGAAATTTTTTAAAACTAACTCTATTGCATTTTAGCAAATGATTCCTATGCATTCCTGGTGAGCTGGTTCAAGAGGTTTCCACAGTACAAGCCCTTTGAATTCTATATAGCTGGAGAAAGCTATGCAGGTACTACGCCTTTTAAATTATTCTGAATATTTTTTAACGAACTTGTGCTGATTATATTCATCTTTTATTAATTTCAGGACATTATGTCCCACAACTTGCTAATAAAATATTTGATGCAAATAAAGAAGCAAAGGAGAATTATATCAATTTCAAAGGTTTCATGGTAGGTATCGCATACCTTTCACATATATAGCTGCGATCTAAATTATTTGATTCCCCCTTCTGAATGCAAAAAATTAGATTTTTATATATTTGTGTATATAATTATACAGATAGGAAATGCATTGATGGATGATGAGACAGATCAAAGGGGTATGATTGATTATGCGTGGGATCACGCCGTGATCTCCGATCAGGTGTACCGAGATATCAAGATAACGTGCAATTTCAGTATAGAACACGACAACGATTCTTGTAGTGCTGCGTTGGATAGATATTTCCAGGTCTACAATATAATCGACATGTACAGCTTGTATGTTCCTGTATGTGTGGAAAAAAGTACAGCCAAAAGATTTACTATGATTCAAGGCGTTGCTCCTAAGCTCTTTTCGAAATATGTAAGCTTTTAATTTATGTTAATGTTAATCATAATGGGTAGTTTGGTTTGGTGCAAATTAAATTTAATATAAATTAAATTATTGAAGCAGAGTAATTGAAGAAGAAAATGAGCAGTGAAGTGAAATAATTTTGAAGCAGAAACTAAGAGGGTGATTGCACTTTGTATGCATTTAGCTTTTTACGGTGAAAAATAAAGATATAGCAGGCTTTTTGTTCCACAGATCCATGATTTAATTGTTGATTTGTTCGAGAAACACTGGTTTTTTTGTTTGCAAAAGTAAAAGTTTAATAAGGTTTTGAATTTTATTTTTTTATTTTTTTATTTTTTGCTTTTATTCTATTTTATTTTTTTCCAGAGAGAATGGCATCAGAAGCCTGCGGGTTATGATCCTTGCGTCGATACTTATACAGAAATATACTTCAACAGGCCCGATGTGCAAGAAGCTTTGCACGCCAATATCACAAAACTAGGCTACAACTGGACTCATTGCAGGTGTTCAACATATCATAACTACAACTATTTATCTATATACATACATACATACATACATACATACATACATACATATACATATACATATATATATATATATATATATATAAATATATCAACATAGCTTTTTCTTTGACAAATCTTATTACTATTATTTTTTACTTATTAGTGATGCCATTGAAAAATGGAATGATGCGCCGCCCTCAGTGCTGCCGATTATAAGAAAGCTCATTAATGGTGGCATCAGAGTTTGGGTTTACAGGTAAGAATCCAGAAGAATAATGCTGGAGCAAAGTTTGCTCAAAACTGCTCAATTTTGTGTAGGATTGTTTCATTTGATATACAAATGAGAAAAACTAGAATGAAAAATGTTTTGCTTGTTTTTTAACATTAAACTCTTCCTTAAGCAAAAGCATATATCCATGAAAGTCCAGGGAACTAATAATCAAGCATATTAATTTAAGCCAATTTTCCAAAGGGGCAGCCTAATAGAATTATGTTCTGTTTATCCATAGAATTTCCAGGAATTTCATGTAAGAAACAATAAATAATAAGATTTCCTTATAGATTAACAACTTCCCTGCTGCAGTGGAGACACTGATGGTAGGATTCCAGTAACCTCAACGAGATTAACCCTTCGTAAGCTCGGCTTGAACACTACTCAGGAATGGAAACCTTGGTACAACAGGCAGCAGGTAACACAAATTTTGAATATATTTGGTCAAAACTTCAAAATATTGCAAAAGTGACTCATTTTTCTTAACAATTCAGGTAGGTGGTTGGACAATCATCTATGATGGCCTAACTTTTATAACAGTTCGAGGTGCCGGGCACCAAGTTCCGACATTTGCTCCAAGGCAAGCACAGCAGATTGTATCACATTTCTTAGCTAATCAACAATTGCCTTCCTTATCTTTCTAGCTTTCATTGTTTCTCTCATTTTTCCATTATTTAAAACCGTTGTCAAGGGGCTTAAGATTAATCGCCCAACAGCTTGTTTTCAAAATAAACATGCAGGTTGTAACTAAGAAGAATGGTACTGAAAAAGCTTATTTGCATGTCTTTTTAGTTGTAATTTTTACATATTTAAGTATTCTTTATTTGACAAGGTCATGAAAAATGATGAGCTTGTGCAACGGAGATTCATCAGGTTTAATGGAACAAATCTTTCCTTGAATAAATTAAAAATGAATTCTGAAATCACCATCAACAATGATTAGGCCTCATAATTCATAAACGACATATGAGACGAGGTTCAAACGTCATGTTAGGAGTTTTCAATTAATAATGTTTTTACCTGTTTCTTTCATTTCATGAATGTTCCATGTAAAATAAAGTCTAATTTTATTACCAATTAAGTTGGTTGGATTACAAAAAAAATATTTGATGCTGATCAAGCTGCTCATAAAAACACCGAATTATTTCTAATTAGTAGCCTCTATCTTCAAAGCCACATAAAACTGGCCCTAACATATACTTAACTTCCTACCCATTAGCATAAAGGAATCTAAAATTAAAGGGATAAGATAAGAGACATGGTTTTTGGCATCATTTTTAGTGCAACAAACATTTATGTTAAGAAAGGCAGAGGTAGACCTAGGAAGACTTGGCATATTGTATGAAAAATGATCTTAATTTATTAAAATTAAATTAAATGAAAATATGACACTAAATAGAATGCAATGGAGAAAAAAGATTCATGTAGTTGACCACACATAGTGGGATAAAGGCTTTGTATGTTGTTGTTTTAAACAATTTTGGGACACATCTCGATTGTCTCTTGATTATCGTAAGTGTGAGTTCGTTACAATATTCTTATGGTTGACAATCTAAGTTTCACTGTTATTAGTGGATAAGGCCAAGGCACTATGTTCCTAAAATAGAAGAATTTGGACTTGAGTATCTCCATTTATTCCAGAGGTGATCAGCACCCCAATGCTTGACCGCAACTCCTCAATGCTACCATTTTCGTGCCTGGGATGCTATCTAACATCTCCTTGCTCATCTCTCTATTTTGTGAGCATTTTTATAGAGCACTAGAGGTTTAAATTATCAAAACTTTGACGTCCAACACTAGCTAATCTGCACAGTCTAGGGCCTCTACTATCGTGCCACCTCATAGTAGCATGAGCTATAGCTTAGATCAAATATTTTTAAAGAACATTGCATCCATAAAATGGGCAAGAAGAGAATGGTTTTGTTGGTCTCTACTCATGAGGTGGGATGAGTATGGGTGACCACTTTTGTACTTTTTTAGAGAGGTAAAAAAATAGGAAGCTTCTTGGAAGCTTAAAGAGAAGAGAAAGTAAGGGATAGTTAAGATCATCCTTTAGGCTAGTTTTAGTTTAATTAAAATAGCTCCATCCCTTTCCTCTTTCTTTCCTGATGATTGATACACATAAAATATATAGTATTTTTATGCACATTTTTATACTTATTTTCGATGATATTGCACTTTAAGGGAAGGTATTTTCATATTTACTTGCATGTTTGATTAAAATTAATGATTATGATGAAAGGAGGAAAAAATGATCAAATTTAGAGCAAAAATGAAAAGTGTGCAAAATTAGCCTTTGGCGGCTAAGCGCCAAGGGCTGGCGCATAACCGCAGTGAACCTATGCAATTTGAATTAATCTTAACGCAAATTTGAAGGGGTTTTTGAAGCACCTTTTGGTTTTAACTTCATTATCTTCTCATTGGCGCCAAAATTCACTTAAAATTCGAATGGATGAATGCATCTCTTGGTAGATTCATTGAATCTTGACATGATTTGAAGAGACACCAAGGTAACCTTTGATAATTTATTAAAAGAATACTTGAAAATCAGAAGAAGGAGAAGAGTTTTGAAAGGAAGTATTGGCGGGAGAAGTTGGAGAAAAGCTTGAAGTGGTTGAAGCGAGAGAGGAAGAACGAGAGTATTCTTCTTGCCCTGCTTTCCTTACTTTTCTATTTTACTTTATCATAGTTTGTATTAGAATTTAGAAGAGTGAATCCTTACAGTTGGGCGCCACCTTCTAAGGAGTTTGTAAGGGAAAGTAAAGATTCAAAGAACTCCAAGAGTCTTGTGGAGAGGATTTTCAGATAAGTTTTTATCTTTTTTTTTACATTTAGTTTGAAAGTAAGACTTGTTGTGTTTTCACTATAATCTCTACTTTCAAATCAAATTATGTTTTTGTTTTCTTTATTTTTTTTCCTTTTAAATGATGAAGTAATTAAATTATGGATGGAGGTTGTGTGAAGTATAGATGTTTATTGTTGGATGAAGTTGTGATGATTCAACTACCTTACACTTCATTTACCTCTTAATTTGGCTAATTGAGATGTTAAAATTTATTGTGAGAACATGTAAGAAGTAATGTGATATTATCTCAATCAACTATTGTAGAAAATCACATGAAATTATATGGGTGAGAATTGTAGTCCATATAGTTGAGTGCAAAAAAATAGGGAGATATGCTTTTGATTAAGTGTAGAATTAGAGGACTGTAAAGTGACAGGCTAAAACCCCTAATTTGGTTTGATGTTTTAAGTTTTGTTATGAGATGTTAGCCCCCAGATGGACGAAGAAAAGGGAACTCTAGAGTGAGAGCTAGTATCTTCTCTGCCTAACCCATCTTCAAGATTTTAAAACATCAGATTAACTTATGCGCTTTTTAGAACCAAGTAAGAATAAAGAATATAGTTGCTCCTATTTGGCATAACACATTTAGAAACTTCCACAAAGAAATTCCATAATTATTACTGATTCATGAAGAAGAAAAAGATATTTTATTCTCATTTGCTTTCTTATCATTTAATAGTCTTGATAATTTTAGTTGCTTACTTTACTTTTTCATAAAAAATTATCAAAAGGAATTTAAACTTTCTATTTATAAAATATAACATACAAAATCATTTTGAAAAATAAAAAGTTATTTTTCAACTTTTTTTAAATTTTTAGAACATTTTTCCGTGGGTTCGATATCTCAAGGCTTAATCAGAAAGTCCTATATTACTTGATAAACGACATGTATACTTGCATAGAATCACATATTATAAATAATTAAAGTTGATCTCTTATTTGCTTGAGAATCATGTTTTTAGCGCTGTTGTATAGAAAGAGTTTTATTGTTGAGAAGAAATATAAAGTGTAATTTCATATATAAAATGTAAGCATAAATATTTGGGCATTAAGTTTTTGGCGCCGATGCCGGGAAAATTAATTAAAATATCGTTTAAAGAAAATTTAATAAAAACCAAATTTTTATTTTCCTTGCTTTTGTTAGTGTGTTTTATTTTATTTTATAATTGTGTATGAGTAGTTCAGGTTCTGTGGAACTTATGCCTTACAATTAGGAATTAGAAGGAACTATTAGAAAAATCAGAAAATTTAAAAATATAGAAAGAGATAAAAATATTCAAGAAATGGCGAATCGAAATAATCATAATGTTGAAATTCATCAAGAATTTAGACCTTTAAGAGATTATGTTAACCTTATAGTAGATGAAATTTATGGTAGTATTCAGAACCCTGCGGTAGCGGCTAATTTATTTGAACTTAAACCTGTTATTATCTAAATGGTATCTAATAATCAGTTTGGGGGAGCCCAACTAAATATTCTAATTTACATCTTGCCAATTTTCTAGAATTATGTGTTACTTTTAAATATGATGGTTTTTCGGACGATGCTACTAGACTTAGACTTTTCCTTTTTCACTGAGGGATAAGGCTAAGATATGGTTAAATTCGTTAGCACATTGATCTATCAAAAGTTGTGGTGATTTAGCACAAAATTTCCTTGCTAAATATTTTCCACCATCAAAGGCTGCGAAGCTTATAAATGATATTACAGCTTTTCTCAGTTTGAAGGGGAATTTATATCTGAAGCATGAGAACGATTTAAAGACCTCCTAAGAAAGTGTCCACATCGCTTGATACCAGATTGGTTAGTAATTCAAACTTTTTACAATTGATTAGTTGGATCTCTTAGATCTATTATCGATACTGATGCCGGTGGTTCACTGATATCTAAATATTTTACTGACGCTTGTGCTTTAATTGAAGAAATGACTATTAATAATTTTCTATGGCCTTCTGAAAGGTTAAATCCTAAAAAGGTAGCCAATATTCATGAAAATGACGCTTTTGCAATGCTAGCAAATCAAGTTGCTGTAATTTTAAGGAAGATAAAACAATTTGGAATGAATTTTTCTCAGCCAATTTCCATGAGTGAATAAATTTCATTAAGCCAAAAGGTTGATTTTCAAACATCATTTTAAACTTTGAATTCCATAAATATGCCTAATAACCCATATTCGAATTATTATAACCCAGGTTAGAAAAACCATTCAAACTTTAACTCAAATAACAATAATCCGGGTGGCAGTAATCAACAATGGGGGAACAACCAAGTAAACCCATTAGGGAACTGGAACAACTAAGAGAATAATAATTATAGACCAACATATCTAGATTTTAACAATACTTCATAATTTAAGGAGAAGAAGTTGTCTATAGAAGAAATGGTGTTACAAATGGGAAATCAATTCCAAAGTCAAGGAGCTATAATCAGAAATATTGAGAATTTATTGGGACAAATAACAAATTCATTAAGTAATGGATCCCGAGAAACACTTCCTAGTAATACATAAGTAAATACAAGAGAAAAGAATAAAGAGCAAGTAAAAGCAGTTCAGCTGAGAAGTGGAAGAGAGTTGGAAGGAAGAGTTCAAAAAGAGATTGAAGTAGAGAAAGACGAGATTGAAGAACAAAAAGAGCATGAAAGGTTTGGAAAGACCTATTTCTCCACCTAAGATTGATTTAGAAAAGCCACCACCTCCATTTCCTCAGAGACTTCAACAACAAAATTGGATAACCAATTTTCAAAGTTCTTAGAAATATTTAAGAAACTTACAATAAATAATCCATTTGTTGGAGCCTTAGGGTAAAAGCCAAGCTATATGAAATTTATGAAGGATATTCTCAACAGAAAAAGGAAGTTTGAAGATAATGAAACTGCTGCATTTAGTGAGGAGTGCAGTGCTATAATTCAGAAAAAGCTTCCTGAAAAGTTTAAAGATTCTGGTAGTTTCACAATTCCATGTGCGACCGGAGACAGATTTTATGGGAAAGCTTTATGTGGTTTAGGTGCAAGCAATAATCTTAGGCCATTATCTATATTAAAAAGACTGAGATTAGGAGAAATAACTCCGACTACTGTAAATCTGCAATTAGTGGATCGTTCGATCACACATCCTAAAGGAGTGATAGAAGTTTTTAAGTGAACGTGGATCAATTTATCTTTCCTGTTGATTTCATTATGCAAGATATGGTGGAAGATAAAGAGATACCCACAATTTTAAGGACACCTTTCCTAGCCACAGGTAAAGCAATGATAGATGTGCAAAAAGAGGAATTAATTATGCGTGTCAATGATCAGACTATTACATTCAATATCTCAAAATCAATGAAATATCCTACAATAGGTAAAGATGATGAATGTTATATGATGAATGTTATCAGATTTTTAAGTGAATGCCTTTTCAAATCAACTTATGAAGAGAATCGTGAAATTGAAAAATTGAAACACGAACAAGAAGAGGAATTACAACATTCTGAAGATTTTCATGAGGAAGATTTAAATTATGTTCATGAAAATTTTGAATTATTTGACATGACTGAAAAAGATGAATCTTTTAGTTCATTAATTAAAAAATCTCCTGAACTTGAATTAAAGATGCTTCCTACTCATTTAAAATATGCTTTTTTAGGTGATTCCTTAATTTTGCTAGTTATAATTTCCTCTCAATTGACTGAAAAGAAGAAGAGAGTTTGTTAGAAATTCTAAAGAAATATAAGAAAGCCTTTTGATGGAGGATAGCTGATATTAAAGGAATCCGTCCTTCAATTTGTATTCATAGAATCCTTATGGAAGAGTACTAAAAACCTCGGGTTGATCCTCAAAGGAGATTAAATCCTATTATGAAAGATTTTATTAAGAAAGAAATTATAAAGTGGTTGGATGCTGGAATTATCTACTCTATTTCAGATACTGCATGGGTTAGTCCTATTCACTATGTTCTTAAGAAAGGAGGAGTTACTGTGGCTGTTAATGAAAAGAATGAATTAATATCAACAAGACAAGTTATAGTATGTCAAATATGCATTGATTACATAAAATTAAACCTTGCACATGGAAAGATTATTGTCCACTAACCTTTCTAGATCAGATGTTGGATAGACTGGCTGGGCCCAAACGCTTTTATTTTCTAGATGGATATACTGGTTACAACCAAACACAAATTGCTCCCGAGGATCAAGAGAAAACAACATTTAACAGTCCTTATGGTACATTTTCTTTTAGAAGAATGCCCTTTGGTTTATGTAATGCTACTAATAGATTGCAGAGATGTATTATTTGTTATTTAATTGAATAAGGAATTGCCATTTTTATGGATGACTTTTTAGTGTTTGAAATTTCATTTAAATCATGTTTAGAACATCTATCAAGAGTTCTTAAGAGTTGTGATGAAACTAATTTAGTCCTTAATTAGGAATAATGCCAATTTATGGTAGCAGGAGAAATTTTACTGGGACATTGTATATAAAAAAAGATATGGAGGTAGTCCTGCAAAAATTCAAGTTATCTTTAATTTACATTGCCCAACAAATGTTAGGGAAATTAGAAGTTTTTTAGGACATACTGAATTCTACAGGTGGTTTGGTTGAATTAACCAATCGTGAAATTAAAATAATATTGGAAAAGACTGCTAATCCAAACAGAAAGGATTGGTCAATCAAACTGGATTATGCTTTGTAGGAATATAGGACTGCATACTGAACATTTTTAAGAATATCTCCATATAGACAAATTTTTGGGAAAGCTTGTCATTCACCAGCTGAACTTGAGCAAAAAGCTTATTGAGCTATTAAAGAGATCAACTATAAATTGAATGATGCTAGTGAAAAGAGATTGTTGCAATTAAATGAGCTTGAAGAAATAAAGAATGAATCTTATGAAAATGTTAAGATTTATAAAGAAAAGATGAAGTTGTGGCATGATCAGAAGATTCTTACTAAATATCTTGAGCCAGGACAACAAGTTTTGTTATATAATGCTAGATTGAAAATTTTTGCTGGAAAACTCAAGTCTAAGTGGATGGGCCCATTTGCTGTGATGAAAGTTTATCCCTATGGAGCTGTGGATATTAATGATCTAAGACTGAAAAAATATTTAAAGTCAATGGTCATAGACAAAAAACCTATTTTTCGATTACAAACTCTATGATAATCTGATGTTTGGTCACTCAAAATAAGCTCTGGGTATGTCAAGCTGAAGACGTTATACCAAGCACTTTGTGGGAGGCAACCTATAGTTATCAGTGTGCTTTGCTTTAAGTTTGCTTTGTGTACTTTTTGTTTGGTTTGATTTGAGAAAATGTGGTACTATTTAGAAGTTTTTATGTTATAGTGGTGTTTATTTAACCTTATTTGATGACTTAGAGGAGTCAGAATGAAGATTTAGATGTTTAGCAGACTTATGCTAAAATGAGCATTGGCGGCTATGAGTTGGAAGTTGGCGCTTAGGCGCCGAAGTTATAAAAAAATGTGAAAAATATAGTTCTAGAAGCCTAAATCATGGGTAAGTGATTTTGGGAGTTATTTAGGAGTATAACACGTCTAGGGTCGATTTAAAAATTTTTAAGTCTATTAATAGGACCAGAATTAAAAGACACTTGCCTAAGTTATCTTTTTCACTTCTGAGTCTTCAGGAAGAGTATTTTGAGATCCAAAATGTCTTCTTGGGAGAGAGAAGTTATGAAAAAAGAGGAAGCCAACAAGAAAAATTTTATTTGTGAAAGTGCGTGGTACGAATTTTTAATTTGCAAAAATTAATGAACTCAGATTTAGATTTATATATTGATTTAAATGATAATGAGTCATACAATTAACGTAAGAATACGTATCGCTCAAGTAATACAAGGCTCAAATGGAGTCCTGGAATATCGATCCCACAAGAAGGCTTTATTTTTATGGCACAGCACATAAATCTCTTATTAAACCACAACACAATTGCAAGTGGTTTAATTCTTAAAGTAAAGACAAACAGGTTCAATTACTATTTCTACCAAAACATGTTCTAATTCAAGGAAGTTAAACTAACACAAGACTAAATCTATAACAAAGTTCAGTTGCAAGAAAGAGTCTTCCTCCTTTCCATTCATAATGTGATGATTATTGTGACATAAATTAGTGATACAAATGTATTGTGCCAAATAGGAGCATTCTAATTCTTTACCCATATTTCAGCGTATAAAGAACATTAGCTAATTCTATGTTTAGTCCCCAAATCCATGGTTAGGCTAGGAGGATACTGACTCTCACTCCAGAGCTCCCACTTCCCTTCACCTGAAGGCGAACTCTCACTTCAGTTTCTAAACATTAGGACCAAATTGAGACTTTCAGCCTGCCACTCTGAAATCTCCAATTATACGCCCATCAAAGTATATTTCCTTATTTATTTGCACTCAATCCCCATGAACTACATCTCTCATTTATGGACATTGAATGTGACCTTCACTTTTGTTGTGGAACTTATAATCCTTTCGGAACATATGTTTCCCAACAAGTTTTAACAATTCAATTGGCCAGATCAAAAAGTAAATGAAATTCTATGTGAAAAAGTCATCACAAATTCTGCATAATAAATCAGCACATCATTTCCATTTCACAACATCAACACATCACATGAAAAGGAGAAAGACAAAGAAATCTACCCAAGACTCATGAGGAAAAGATGACAAAACATGGATTTTATAAATAAAAACAATGTCATACAGACAAAGTAAAGTAAAGACAACTTATCTCAACTCTTCCCCAAGCGAATCTCAAAGAATTCCTTTGACTCCTCTTTTTTCTTCACAACAACACACAATTCTCTCTTTAGAATAGTAAGGAAGAAGAAATCTCTCACTTTCTCTCTCCTCTCACACTCCTTAGAAGAGAAAACACAAACCTAACTTCCTACACAAAATGGAAAGAAAACCCTCTCTAAATTCTAAACTCTTCTCTTCTTTTTTTCCCCCTTTGAAGTTTGGCTCCAAAAGCATTTAAAATTCGGCTAAAATTGAATTACTAATAGTTTCATCAAGCAACCTTTCAAAATCCGGCCAAATACATTGAATCTAGTTTAAAATCGGGATAGGGTGCTGTCCGACGCTGGTAGGAGAGCCATTCGGCGTATTATTTCACCAAAATGTCGTAACTCTCTGGAAACTGGCGTTGTCCAGTGCTGGTGATAACGTCGTTTAGCGCTAGTTCAATAAAATGCACTTTTGCCATTTTTCACTCCAAAATTGCTCCTTTTCGCTTCCTATTGCTCCAACGGCCTAAAATCATTGTACCTGCATGAAATCATTAAAAATACCTTCCTTTAAAGTGCAATATTATAAAAAATAAGTATAAAATGAATAGTAAAAAGCTATCAAATTTTTAATGGATCAAGATCCCCCAAACTTAACTATTACTTATCCTCAAATAATTTTAGTTAATACATAAAATTATGATCCGCTGCAATGAACTTTATTTCTAGCATACCTTAATTTTGATTTAATAAGTACTATAGTGAACTTTTTGGCAAGATCTTTGAATAATTTAATTAAATTTTGCAGGTGTAAGAATATCTAGTATTCAAGTCTAAAAGTCTAGCTTTCTATTCATTTCAAAAATGACTGTAGATTGTCTTATCAAGGCACTTAAAAGGATTACATGAAAAGACGTTTATGAGAACACTACTAGTAAAGGTGTTAATCAATAAATATAAGTTCAGGTAAGTAATTAAGTTATCCCCATTAGGTAGGTTCAAGTGAAGCCAATTTTTGACTATGCATCTCCTCAAGCTTCTCCTCACTTCTCTTTTTCTTTTCTTTTCTTTTCTTTTGCTTTTCTTTTCTTTTCTTTAGCTTTTTGCTTTTTATTTTCTTTTCTTTTCAGTGAGGATTACTGTATCTGGATAGCCTTTAATGATTTTGATCTTCACCCTTCTCACACTAAATTTGAAACTTACAATATTCCTTTACGTATAGGCATTTTTTTAGCTTATTAATGATTCATCATAGAGTCTCAATCCTTTCCTATCACATAAAATTTTAAGATTCTTAATATTTCAAACATACAGTTTTTCTTACTTTGAATAGTTGACTAAAGTCCTATACTTTTATACCAAATATCTTACATTACAAAATTACTTTTCATTACCAAATAATTTCATTCAATTTTATAAAATACTTAAATAAAATCAAAATACATTTATTTGAAATTGAGTTATATTACATGAAATCATGTTACTAATTTTTGAAAATAATTTTTAATGAGAACAAATAACAATTAATTCTTCTCCTTCCCCCAAATATAGATTTTTGAATATAATTAACATGGAAGAAAGAAAAGATCTAAATATATAACTTTTCATACCTTTGTGTTTAAGTAGGTTTTTCTTAATAAAGTACAATAGTAGACCTGAAATAATTAAGAAGCATTTCTATACATAAATATGGGTTAGAAGTTTATAAAGATGAAGTTTAAACATATTAAAAAGTGCACATAACATTAACATCCAACTGTTACTATTACAAATTAATCTAGGAATCCAAACACATAAAAATTTTACTATCACATCACAAACATCACAAATCAACAATAAAGTCTACTACAAGTACACCCAATACACATATAACATCTCAGATACAAATCATAAGGAGTCTCAGGTACATCAAAAATACAAAACATAAATACATCACTAAGTTCAATGAAAAACAAAAATAAAAATACATAAAGTAGCAATCTTCATTTTCTGTAGGAGCTCCACCATCATCAAGTTCTTCAGGTTGGTATGGAGTTTACTCAGGGTAAGTAGGAAATACAGCATCAGTGTCTCCACTAAAAAATCTCATCTGTGTGTCATGATAAGCTATCTCATATTCTCTTCACCGCACTTGATAATAATCATTAATTTTATTCCTTACTTCCACTCCCTCTACTCTGGTGTTTAAATTTTCCAACTGATCCATAACAGTAGGCTCCCTAGATGTAGATGGTCTATCTCGACAAGAAGAAGGCTCATCAGCTTTCTTACACCATTTCCATCCAACATGAGCTTCATAAGTTTTCAAAATTAGTTTAGTAATAGGCTTCAGGGGGTGGACTACCTCATCATTATCTTCAATCACTACACCTGACTAAATACATAAAGCATGAATCAGACTGGGGTGTCCTAGTCCTCCTGTAGTTTCTCCTTTTAAGCTTGTCAAAATACTTTTATGAATAATAGCCCCAATATTTATATTCTTCATGTTCTGAATACAATAATTCAGAACAGCTTTATCAACAGTAACATCACTGTAATGGTTGGTAGGCAACAATCTTGCAGAAATGAAATAAAGCCTAGCTTTTGACACATATAAATGGGGAAGCTAACTTTTAGTCTCTTCTTAATCTTCCATGCCCCTTTTCCATCAGTTAAAAAGTTCACAATCATATCCAATGCTTCATTTGTAATAGGAAAATTTTCATATTCACAATGGTAGGGTGCTCTCAACTGATAAAATGCATTTATGCTGGCAGGAGTGAATTTAACTATTTGGCCTCTAACCAGAATGTATTCACTCTCAAAATAATACATATTAGCATAAAATTCTCTAACAATACCCAGCATCGCATTTGCAGTGAAATAACAGAAAATCTCCCATTGACGATTAGCAATCAGTTCTTCAAGCATTCCTCCAGGATTTTTAAAGGCTCTTTCATGAATACATTTCTTTTTGCAAAGAAATGTACTAAAACGTGAATAGACTTTGAAATTCACAAATTTACTTTCATCATATTTAAATTTCATCTTCCCCTTAGCCAATCTTGGAGCCATTTGTCTAAAATTACCAAATTTTTCCAAATCAATTTTAAAATTACAATGCAATCGACTCTAAGATAAATTTAAAAAGATAAGAACTCAAAATCCATGAAAAATCTCCAAAGTTTCTCCAAATACTTCAAAATTTTGAATCTTCCTAATGTAGGAGATTTCCACGATCAAAATAAAAAAATTGTAGGTTAAAGTTTAGCTCTTACCAAGAGAAGATAAAATCCAAACTTTTCCAGCATGAAATTGCTTCAAATCCAAATGCTACTGATCCCTAGGTGCGAAAATAGACCTTGGTTGGAGGTTGAAGATAATGATTTGGGCAAAAAATAGCGGGTCCCATGGTTAAAATTCGAAAATTAGGAGTTTCAGACATTTTTCGCATTCGAGCGCTGTCCGACGTTAGAAGCAACGCCGTTCGGCGCATTATTCTGTAGAAAGGACTAAGCTTTCTGACTTTTGGCGCTGTCCGGCACTGGTGGCAGCATTGTTTGGCGCCAGTTCAAAAACTGGGCTTCCAACTTTCTTTTGCAAATTCGATCATTTCAAGCCCGCTCTGATGTCTAATTAGTCTAATTATGCATCGAATAACATCCTAAAGCCTTGGCAAATGTTATCTTTTAACACAAACAACACATACCATTACTTTCATATATAAAATCCATGAGTCATACATATACACACAACACTAAATATTACACATTTTCATGCCATATAATCTTAAAGCCAACTTCTGATCCATGAAAAAAATACCCATTTTTATGCCTTGATTTTTATCAAATTTTTAAGGATATTATGCTTTAATAAAAGGTATTTTTTTGTTTTTGGATATAGGTGATGGAAAAATGTTCAAGAAGAAAAAAAATGAAAAAGGAGCAAAAAGGAGCAAAAATGGAGCTAAAATGTAAAATTGTCAAAATTATTGGTCTGGCGCCTAGGCGCCAGAATCCGGCGCCTGAGTGCCAGGTCGATACGGGATCTGTCAAGATTTTTGATGACTTTTGGACGGTTATCTTGACGGTGTTAGCGGTTATTGGACCTTCTAGAAGACTGGCAGTTATTCCTGGTTTATTGGACATGTGATACAATGTATTTGGATGCTTGGAAACGGTTTTAATCGCGAAGAGGTGCTATCCAAAGTGAAGAGGTGTGAAGAACTGAACGCAGAGTCCGGCCAGATTCCGGCGCCTAGGCGCCAGACACACATTCTAGAAGATTCATTGAATGTGGACACATTTTGAAGAGGTGCATCAAGGAAACCCTTGAAGCCTATAAATAGGAGGGTACTCCTTAGAGAAAAACACCCACATATGCCCCCCATACGTTCCCCTATCTAGAGCCCCATCTAGAGGGAGAATTAGAGAAATACTTTAGGCCACTTTTAATAATTAATGAGTTTAATTAGAGTGTGCATTGAGAGTTTAAAGAGTTGGTGCTTTTGAAGTTTATTTGCTTTGGAGTCAGAAGAATTCAGAGGTTCAGTAGGAGAAACACTTGAGATAAGTATTTGTAATTTTATTCAAAGTTTTATTATCATGTTTTGTTGTTTAAATTGAATGTGTTCTGAGTAGTTAGTTTACTTTCTCCTTTCAATTATGAAAAAATAAATAAGATAATATAAAATTCGATGGAAAATTAAAAACTATTTATATTTTAAAACATTGTGATGATATTAATACCGGATCTTCATTTACTTTACAAATTGATCACTTGTATTGTTAATATCTGTTGAAGAGTTTTGATACCTAGAAGGAGATGAATTCTTAACTAGTAGATATCATATGAATCCTTGGGTAGTCGAAGGCCTTGTACGGGTTATTCAAGGTGAAGTGCAAATAAATAGGAATATATTATATAATGGGCGTAGAATTAATAAGTTTTTAGTGTGACAGACTAAATTCTTGTGATTTGGTTTATAGAGAAGGAAAGGGTTACTAGTAGGGCCGATCATAACCACCCTTGGACATCTAATAGTGTGAGCCTAGATTAACCCATTCTACTAACAATACATCCGGACCTAATCTATAGGCTAGCCAATGTTTGTTACACCTGGATCAAAGGGTAAAGAATATGAATGCTTCTATTTGGCACAATACCATAAATTTATATTCTCCACGAATATTATCATTATCTTAGAAAATCTTGGATTAATTGAAAGGAAGAAAGTTGTGTTCTTATTGCTATTTACACCAATCATTTCATTACTGCTTTATTATTGCATCTTTCATTACTGCTTTATTATTGCATCTTTCATTACTCGCTTTATTATTGCATCTAGTAAATTAAAAATATCAAAATTTTAAACTATAAAAGAAATACATAAAAATAAAATTAAAATATTTAAAAATCCATAACTCACTCCTCGTGGGATTGATACTGGGGTCTTTGTTTCAATGCCCTATATTACTTGATACGATACGTATACTTGCGTAGTACCCCTAGTGTGTAAAATATTTTCAATAAAATTATATTTGTATACACTAGTTGCTATTATTATCTATTACATATATTTGAAAGCATTAATTATTATATTTGTCATCAGCGGATTGCGGGCCAAGTTTTTGGCACCGTTGACGGGGATTGAATTTTTAGTACGCATATATATAGCATTGGGTCAGCGTCGCACACAACCACAACACAATAATGCTAAGAAGTAAACAAACAAGTATGTCCAAATAAATCATTCAAGACAAATAAAGTAAAGAAAAGTAAAAGAATCCGATACATAAATACAGAAATATAATAATCAAGTTTCATTCTTCCTCTGAACTATCATCAATTCTAAGATCTCCCATCGATTGAGCATGAACAAATAAATTGTAGAATGGACGAAACTGAAATTCTTCAGTAGAATCCTCTTCAATCCAACCATTTCTTCTCATCAATCACGTCAAACTTTCTTTAAGATATCCAAAATGATCAACGTGCTCCATCATTCTCCAATCAAGATGATCAAATAAATCAAAAAGATTGTTGATTGCATTCATGAGATGTTGTACTTCCTTCTCCAATTTCTTGATTTTCTTCAAGATGATCTGTGAACTTTCAGGAAAATAAGGAGGAATAGGTCCTGACCTTAGAGATGGTTAATCTTCAATAATGCTCATATCATTCATATGATCAATTGCCTGGTTATTATATGCATCTGCTGGGTCTATAGGCTTCCAAGGTAGAAGTACTCTTTCCCAGTTCTCATATGGTACTTGTGATTGACTGCAGAGGAGAAATATGGTGGAAGGATTTCTAAGCCCATACTTTGATCCATGATTGATCAATCCCAAAACTAACTTAACAATTATCAAACCAAAATTAATAGGCATTCCCGTTTGAATACAATAATTCAGAATAACACACTCCTTAGTTACTTTACTGATTTTCATTGTTGGGAGTAATTTTGCACATATAAGTAATAAGTAATGTAAGGGTTTAGATATAGGATTTAACAGTGTGGTCGAGAAACTTACATACCTGTTATCTCTTATCTCTCATTCATCACTTTCATCCATCAGATATTTTTATATATCATTCATATTGTCCTTCGTCAGGGCAAAATTCGAATAGTGACAGATTGACACATTCTCAGTCATGTATAAATCTTTAATCTTTGCAGGAGTAAATGTGACAAATCTACCTTGCACATAAACTGATCCTTGGTTGATTCAATGAAGATTTGCATAAAAATCTTTCACAACCGGAACAACTACAACGGTAGTAGTATAACATAATACTTCCCAATGTCTCTGAACAATAATTTCATCAATTCTAGTCGTAGGAGAATTCATACCTCGATTTACAAAGCCTCGCTCCTTAATCAATCTCATTTTTGAGATATTTTTGTTGAAAAGTCGATGCGCCTCGAAACTTACGAACTTTCTACGGTTGAACACTTGAAATCTTTGAGTTTCCATCGAATCGGAATCCATTTGGACAAGAATTTGGGTCTTCCTCTTCGTTCCTTTAGAACTTCCAGCGTTTAGGGGCTGTTTTTGGAAGTTCTAATGGAGGATTTACTGCCTAGAACCGCCAAAACTAATATTTTAAAGACAAGAAATGGTTTTCTGAACAGCGGCGTTGATAGCAGCGCTGTTCGGCGCTAGTTCAAATTCGCCAAACTTCATTTCGTTCAAACTTTTTTTTCAAATTTTGATTCAATTCATTTCTTAAATGTTATTAATTATAATTAAGGAAGAATAAGACTTAATTAAGTAACAAATAAAAACAAATAATATATAAAATAAATTATACACTCAATAACTGTGGGTTGCCTCCCACAAAGCGCTTGATTTAACGTAATCAGCTCGACATAACATTCAGTTATTCAGGTTGATCCAACATTAAAACCTATATAAAATTATGTTTATTTCCTTCAAAATATGGTTTTAATATTTGGCCATTAACTTTGAATATTCTTCCATATATAGAGTTTTCGATAATAGCAACTCCAAACTGATACACCTTTACGACAATGAAAGGTCCTGTCCATCTAGATTTCAGTTTTGCCGAGAATTAACATCAATCTTGTATTGTATAATAAAACTTTTTGTCCTGGTTCAAATTCCTTTTTGACAATCTTCCGATCATGCCATATTTTTCTTCTTTACTTATATATTCTATTATTATCATAAGATTCATTTTTGATTTCTTCCAATTCATTCAATTGCAAAAGTCCCTTCTCACCAGCAGCTTTCAGATTAAAATTCAGTTTCTTTATCACCCAATGTGCTTTATATCCTAATTCAACTGGAAAGTGACAGGTTTTTTCAAATATTAATCTGTAAGGGGACATTCCTATAGGAGTTTTATAAGCAGTTTTGTATGCCCATAAAGCAGTATCTAATCTAGCAGACCAATCCAATTTTTTAGGATTAATGATTTTCTCCAAAATTCATTTAATTTCACCATTAGATACCTCTGCTAAACCATTAGTTTGAGGATGATAAGCAGAAGAGAATCTATGCATAATGTTAGATTTTTCCACCAATCTCTGAATCAGATTATTCTTAAAATGGGATCTTCCGTCAGTAATGATTACTCTAGGTATTCCATATCTTGTGAAAATATTTTTCATTAAAACCTTGAAACACTTTTAACATCACACCTAGGTAAAACTATTGTCTCAATCCATTTTGATACATAATCAACAACAATTAGTATATAAATATTTCCAAATAAAGGCATAAATGGTCCCATAAAATCTAATCTCCATGCATCAAAAATTTCAATTTCCAGAGTAAAATTAAGAGGCACTTCATTTCTTATAGTTATATTGCCTATTCTCTGACATCGATCACAAGTTTGGATAAATTTATAAAAATATTTGAAAAGTGTAGGCAAATAAAATTCAGATTGTAATATCTTATGTGTTGTTCTATCAATTCTGAAATGTCCTCTAAATTCAAAATCATGGTATTCTCGAATAATTTTTTCAGTTTCTTCATAAGGCGCACATCTCCTAATAATAAGATCTTTACATTGTTTGTACAGATAGGGATCATCCCAGAAATAAAATTTAGCATCATGCTTAAATTTTTTTTGTTGTTGCATTGTTAAATCAGGTGGTAAAATATTACTAATGATGTAGTTTACAATATTAGCATACCACGATAAATTTCCTTCAATAATATTATATAATTGCTCATCAGGAAAAGTTTCTGTAATTTATTTATCAAAATCATCCAAATTAGGTTGTTCAAGTCTAGATAAATGATCAGCTATTTGATTATTGACCTCTTTTCTATTAACGATCTCAAAATCAAATTCTTGCTTTAGAAGGAACCATCGAATCAGTCTTGGTTTTACATCTTTTTTTTCATTAAGTATTTAATAGCAGAATGATCAGTATGCACTATACATTTAGCTCCGATTAAGTAAGATCTAAATTTTTCAAAGGTATATTCAATCGCTAATAACACTCTTTCAATAGTAGTGTAATTAATTTGATTAGCAGTAAGATTCTTACTAGCATAGTATATAACTTTAAACATTTTGTCATGTCTTTGCCCTAAAATAACTCTAATAGCATAATCACTGGCATCACACATTAATTCAAATGGTTTCTCCTAGTGAGGTGAAACTAAGGTGCAACAATTAATTTTCCTTCAATAGATCAAAACTTTTAAACATTCATCGTTAAAATCAAATACAGTGAATTGGACTTACCCAAGGACTATCTGATATTGGATATATAACACCAGCATCTAGCCATTTAAGCATTTCCTTCTTAACAACTGCTTTCATAACTAGATTTAATCTTCTTTGAGGATCAATTCTGGGTTTACTGTCAGCTTCTAGTAATATTCTGTGCATACAAATTGAAGGACTGATTCCTTTAATATCTGATAAAGTCCATCCAAAAGCTCTTTTATATTCTCTTAATACATCAAGTAGTTTTCCTTCTTGATTAGCAGTTAATTCAGAAGATATAATAACAGGTAAAGTTAAAGAATTCCTTAAATAGGCATAATTCAAATGAGAGGGTAATTCTTTTAATTCTAATTCAGGAGATTTTTTAATAGATGGTTTGAATTCATTACTTTCAGAAGTATCTAATATTTCCCAATTTTCATTAATGTAATGAATTTCTCTTACTTTTGTTTCTTCATAATCGCTTTCATCACTTAAATTTTCAGGGTCTATAAATTCTTCTTCTTTAAAATAAATTTGACATTTTTTTTAAAAATGTTGTCAATAATGTAATCCAAAATGTCCACTCGATAACACTTTTCTTTGTTAGGATACCTCATTGATTTAAGAACATTAATTGTTACTTCTTGATCATTAACTCTCATGGTTAACTCCCCTTTTTGCACATCAATCATAGCTCATCCGGTAGCAAGAAAAGGTCTTCCTAGGATAATAGGAATCTCTTTATCTTCTTCCATATCCAAAATTATAAAGTTAACAGGGAAAATAAATTTATCCACCTTTACCAAAACATCTTCCATTACTCCTCTAGGGTGAGTAATAGATCAGTCTACTAATTGCAAGGTTGCAGTTGTAGGAGAAATTTCTCCTAGATCCAATCTCTTATAGATGGATAAAGGTATGAGATTAATACTCGATCCTAAATCTCATATGGCTTTTCCTTGAAATTTATCTCCTATAACACAAGGTATTGTAAAACTTCCAGTAACTTTTAGTTTTTGTGGAAGTTTTTTATGAATAATTGCACTGCATTTTTCACTTAGTGCTACAGTTTTAAAAGATTCAAATTTTCTTTTTTTGTTAAGAATATCTTTCATAAACATTGCATACTTAGGTATTTGTTCCAAAGCTTCAGCAAATGGGTATTAATATTAAGCTTTTTGAATACCTTAAAAAATTTAGAAAATTGTTGATCCAATTTTTGCTCCTTAAGTCGTTGTGGAAATGGAGGTGGATATTTTTCATATTCTTCTTAAGATGATAGTTATTTCTCTATTTCAGGTAGTTGTTCTTTAGGTTTATCAATTTCTACCACTTCAGTTTCTTTCTGAATCTTACTCTCTTTTCCATCCTTTAGTTCTTTTCCACTTCTAAGTAACACAGCTTTAATTTGCTCAGGATCCTTTCCATTTTCTCTTGGATTTACTTCAACAGTGCTAGGTAATGTTCCTTGTGGTCTATTATTTATAGCATTTGCAATTTGTCCCATTTGGTTTTCAATATTTCTTATTGCAGTATTTTGACTTTGCAATTGACTTCCCTTTTAAAAATTAATTCTTCTATTGATAATTTCTTTTCTTTAAATTGCTGATTACTAAAGCCAGGAGGATAAGAAGGTCGATAATTAGAATTATTTTAATTATTCCTATTTCCAGTTGTAATAGGTTGGTTGTTACCCCATTGAGGATTTGTATTATTCCAATTAAAATTAGGGTGATTCTTCCAACCTGGATTATAATAATTAGAATATCGGTTATTAGTTTTTCTAGCAATAGCTTGAAATGTTTCTAAAGATTGATATTCTTTAGTATTTCCCGAATTATCATTTACGTGTGAGAAATGAGACAAGTTATCTAATTTTTTTTGATTTAGCAGCCACTTGAGAAACTATAATTGAAAAGGCTTCATTTTCTTGAATGCTAGCCACTCTTTTAGGATTAATTCTATCAGAAGGCCATTGAAAATTATTAGTTGCCATTTCTTCAATTAAAGAATAAGCTTCATCAAATGATTTAAGCATTAAATAACCACCAGCAGCAACATTGACCAAAGAAAATTGTATTGAGAAATTCATATCAATTTTATATTAATTTTTGATGATATTGCACTTTAAAGAAAGGTATTTTCTATGTTTTATTGCAGGTATGAAGATTTATATATAATGGAGCAAAAAGATGAGAAAAGGAGTGAATCTGGAACAAAAAGAACCAAAAGAGATAAAAGTTGAACTTGGCCGCCGACGGTGTAGAATAGGCCACCGACGGCGTGTTTTCCCTGAGAGTATTCAAATATATTATAATGGAGCCCACCGACGGCGAGATCGAGCCTGCCAACAGCGAGCCTGAGGAGTTGGACTATGATCTAGAAGCCCGCCAACGACACCAACGAGCCCGCCAACGGCGAGAAGGTCATTTCAAGCAAGATTCATTAAATCTGGACGATTTTTGAAGAGGTGCTTAAGCAACCTTTGGAAGTATTTCTCCCTCTTTAAAAAGAGACGCTTTTAGGCCGAAAGTGTGTCCTTTTTGAGTATCTATTTAGTGTCTTTAGTACTCTAAAGTGTCATTAGTGTATGTAAGTGTGTTCTAGAGAGTACAATAGTGAGTTTAGTTGAGTGTGTTGAACAAGATGGAAGAGTAAGAGGAACTTCAAGGAGTCTACTTGGGGAGAAAATTTGAGATAAGTTGTGTTTATTTTTTTATAATTTTAATTTTATATGAAATCCAAGTTTTGTGTTATTCTTCCTATGCATTCTGAGTAGTCTTCTCTGTCTTTCTACTTGTTTTTGAGATTTTGTGAAATGGAAAATTGAATTAGTTGTGCCTAAAATATTCAATAAAAATTGTGATAATCTTTTTATTTAAATCTTAATTTACTTTCAATTTGGCCAATTGAACTGTTAAAAAATGTTGAAAATTTCACAACTAAAGTAAAGATTACATCCAAGATTCAGGGAAATCAAAGTCCTTAAAAGGAGGGTGAAAATAAATAGGGAATTGATATTTATCGGGCGTAGAATTAGATATTTTAGAGTGACAAACTAAAATCTTCAATTCAGTCCTATTGTTTGGGTGCTGAAGTGTAGATGTTAGCCCTCAGGCGAGGGGAACGTGGGAGCTCCGAAGTGAGAGCCGGTATCCTCCCAGCCTAGCCGCAAATTCAGTAATCAAGCATAGGATTAGTCAATATTCTTTATGCCTGGACCAAAGAGTAAAGAATAGGAATGCTCCTATTTGGCACAATATAATTCTAACTAATTTAATTATCCATTCACTCAATTCTCTTAACAAGAGGAGAGATACTTTTCTATATTGCAATTTCCCATTCAAAAATTAGTAGTAGAATTTAGTATAAGTGTTCTTATTTACGTTTATTGGATTGTAATTTCAATTGCTGTAATTAGTTCATAATCTCTAACTTCTCTGTGGGATCGATATCTAGGACTCCATTAGAGCCTGATATTACTTGAATGATACATATATTTGCATTGAGAAGGGGTAACTTGCTATTATTGAATATTATTTTTTTGTTAACACTTATATAGTTACGCATCTACCCCATTGACAAGTTTTTAGCGTCGTTGCCGGGGAAGTAAAGTAATTATTAAAATAATTAGGAAAATGATTTTTAAGATAATTACTAGAGTAACAGACTATTTTAAAATTACTTAAGTTTTGTATGTGTAAATTTTGAACTGAAAATTTAATACCTTACGATTCAGAATTAGAACACACTATTAAAAAAATTAGAAAACAGAAAAGAGAAATTATAAATTTAAATCAATTGGAAAATAATCCAACAATTGAAAATACAAATCAACCGAGACCTTGAAGAGATTACGCTAACCCTACATTAGATGAAATTCACTTAACTATCCAAAACCCTGATGTAGCGGCTAATTCATTTGAGCTTAAACCAGCAATTATCCAAATGGTACAGAATAATCAATTTAGTGGTTCACCAAATGAAGATCCTAATTTACATCTGGCTAGATTTTTATAACTTTGTGCTACTTTTAAATATGACGGAGTATCTAATGATGTTGTTAGACTTAGGCTTTTTCCTTTTTCTTTAAGGGATAAGGCTAAGATGTGGTTAAATTTGTTAGCACCTGGATCTATTAGAACTTGGGGAGAATTATCACAAAAATTTCTATCCAAATACTTTCCTCCTTCAAAAACTACTAAGCTTAGAAATGATATAACCTCTTTTAGTCAGTTTGACAGAGAATCGATATACGAAGCTTGGGAGAGATTTAAAGATCTTCTTAGGAAATGCCCACATCATGCATTACCAGATTGGTTAATTATTCAAACTTTTTATAATGGATTAGTAGGATCTCTTAGATCTATTATTGATGCTGCCGCTGGTGGTTCATTAATGTCAAAACCCTTTGATGAGGCTTATTTGTTAATTGAAGAAATGACTACCAACAATTTTTAATGGCCTTCTGAAAGGCTAAATCCTAAAAAAATAGCTAGTATCCATGATTCCGATGCAATATCTATGTTAGCTTCTGAGATTTCTACTATATCTATGAAACTAAATCATTTTGGAATGAATTATTCTCCTACTATAATAGAAGAAAATTCATCTGGACAATTTGTGGATGCTTAACCTTCTTATGAAACTTTAAATGCTATTAATAATAGACCCAATAATCCTTATGCAAATTATTACAACCCTAGTTGGATGAATCATCCAAATTTTAATTGGAATAACAATTCTACTAATCAACAATAGACGAAAAACTTAGTAAACCCATTAGGAAATTCATCTAACTAAGGAAATTCTAATTATAAACCTTCTTATCCACCTGGATTTAATAATAACTCTCAATTTAAGTAAAAGAAGTTATCTATGGAAGAATTGATTTTAAATATGGGTTATCATTTGCAGAATCAAGGAAATCAGTTACAAATTCAAGGAAACGAATTACAAAATCAAGGAATTGCTATTAAAAATATTAAAACTCAACTTGGGCATATCACTACTACGCTTAATAATAGAAGTAATGAGGAAATTAATCCTAAAGACCAAGAAAAAGAACAAATCAATGCGATACAGTTACAAAGTGGAAAAGAATTAGAAACAAGAGTACAAAAAGAAATGGAAATTGAAAAAGAGAAAGTGGAAACTGAGAAAGAAAAGAATCAGCAAGATCAAGATTTAGAATATCCACTAATACCAATGAAAATTTCTATAGAAAAACCACCACCACCATTTTCTCAGCGATAACATAAAAAGGATAAGTAATTTTCTAAATTCCTTGAAATCCTGAAGAAATTAACGGCAAACATTCCCTTTGTAGAAGCATTAGAATAAATGCCCAATTATGTGAAGTTTATGAAAGATATCTTAAACAAGAAGAGAAAATTCACAGACAATGAAATTGTTGCACTTAGCGAAGAGTGTAGTGCAATTATTCAGAAAAAGCTTCCTGAGATATTAAAAGATCCTGGTAGTTTCACTATACCTTGTGCTATTGGAGAAAAAGTTTATGGAAAATCTTTATGTGACTTGGGAGCCAGCATTAATCTTATGCCTCTATCAATTTTTAAAAGATTAGGATTAGGAGAAGTCTCACCTACTTCAGTAACTCTTTAGTTAGCTGATCATTCAGTGACTTATCCTAAAGGAGTTATTGAAGATGTGTTAGTAAAAGTGGATAATTTTATCTTTTCTGTGGATTTTATTATTTTAGATATGGAGGAAGATATAGAAATACCCATAATTTTAGGAAGAACCTTCTTAGCTACTGGAAGAGCTATGATTGATGTTCAAAAAGGAGAATTAACTGTGAGAGTAAATGATCAAAAAGTAACTTTTAACATTGCAAAATCAATGAAATATCCTGCTATTGAAAAAGATGATGAATGTTTTCGAATGGGAATTCTTGAACATCTGTTAAATAAACATTTTAAAGATACTTTGAAGATAAATCAGAAATATAAAATGCAAAATTATTTGAAGAACTAGAAAATGAAAAAAATAGATTATATACAAGAAAGATTTGAGATGTTGGATATTACGGAAAATGCTGAAAAGAATATAGTTTCGTCGATTATAAAACCTCCTGAACTTGAGTTAAAAATTTTATCTACTCATTTGAAGTATGCATTTTTGGGAAATTCTTTAACTTTACCGGTTATTATATCGGCAGAATTAAATGAATTACAAGAGCAAAAACTTCTAGACACATTAAAGAAGTATAAGAAAGCTTTTGGTTGGACCTTAGCAGATATAAATGAATTAGTCCTTCAATCTGTATGCACAGAATTAATTTGGATAATGAACATAAACCAAGAGTTGATCCTCAAAGGAGATTAAACCCGATGATGAAAGATTTAGTTAAGAAAGAAATATTAAAATGGTTAGACAATGGTATTATATATCTTATTTCAGACAGTGCTTGGGTAAACCCAATTCATTGTGTTCCTAAGAAAGGAGGAGTGACTGTTGAAGCTAATGAAAATAATGATTTGATACCTATCATACAAGTTACTGGATGACGTATATGTATTGATTATAGAAAGTTAAATGCGGCCACCAGAAAAGATCACTTCCCTTTATCATTTCTAGACCAAATGTTGGATACACTTTCTGGGCACAAATACTTTTATTTTTTTGGATGGATATACCGGCTACCATCAAATTCCTATTGCTCTCGAGGATCAAGAGGAAATTACATTTACTAGTCCTTATGGAATGTTTTCTTTTCGAAGGATGCCTTTTGGACTATGTAATGCACCTGCAAAATTCCAGAGATGTATGATGTCTATATTTAGTAAATTAATTGATGATGGAATAAAAGTATTTATGGATGATTTCTCTGTATTTGGAACATCATTTAACACATGAGTGGATCATCTTGAAAAAGTCTTGGAGCTATGCAAAAAACCAAATTTAGTTCTAAATAGAGAGAAATGTTAATTTATGGTTGCAGGAGGACGTGTATTAGGGCATAAAATTTCAGAAAATGGCATGGAAGTAGACCCTGCAAAAATTCAAGTTATAGCTAAATTACCACCTCCTATAACAGTAAGACGGGTAAGAAGTTTTCTTGGACATACTGGATTTTACAGACGCTACATAAAAGATTTTTTAAAAATTACAAAACCTCTATGCCAACTTTTAGAAAAGGACAAGAAATTTGAATTTACTAAAGAATGCTTAAATACTTTTGAATTATTGAAGGATAAATTAATCACATCACCTATAATAGTTTCACCTGATTGGGAGAAACCATTTGAACTTATGTACGATGCTAGTGATTATGCTATAGGAGCCATTCTTAGACAAAGATATGATAAAATTTTTAAAGTTATATACTATGCTAGTAAAACTCTTACTAATGCTGAAATAAACTATACAGTTACAGAAAAAGAATTATTAGCAATTGTATATACTTTTGATAAATTTAGATCTTATTTAATTGGAACTAAATGTATTGTGCATCTTGATCACTCTGCTATTAAATATTTAATGCAAAAGAAGGATACCATACCAAGATTAATTAGATTGATATTACTGATGCAAGAATTTGATTTTGAAGTAAATAATAGAAAGGGAACTGATAATCAAATTGCAGATCATTTGTCAAGATTAGAATATTGCAAATTACCTGACACTGACAATTAAATTACAGATAGTTTCCCTGACGAACAACTTTATAATATAAATGAGTGGAAAATACCTTAGTATGCTGATATAGTTAATTATATTATAAGTGATATTTTACCACCCATGCTAACTCTGCAACAATACAAAAAATTCATTCATGATGCTAAAGCGTATTTTTGGGATGAACCTGTTGACCTCATTTTTGATGAGGTCTTCTCTTTTCTTTTTAGTACTTAGGATCTAGCCTTAGGCTTTTCCTTTGACTATCTTAGAGGTTTAGAATTGGGACCCACCACTTAGAAATTCAAACCACTTCTTAACTCCCTGCAAACTCCACAAACTTGATTGTAAACCCCTAATCACCTAGAGGGTTGAGATCGAATGTGGAAGTTTAAAGGATGAGTTCCTATGGGACTCTTTGGCCTTAGGGCCCTACAGGTGGCCTGGTGCAGTGAAGAGTTGACTTGCACACACACTACACCTGTGCACTACACTTTCACACACCTCTTAAAACCACACCCCTACCCAACTTGACCTCCGACTCATGAAGGTCATTCACATGGATGGTCCTTAACCCCTAAGCCCTTAGGCTACAGAGGGTTAGGAACAACATAGTGTATGCCTCGAATGAGTCCCTTCATGGCTCATGTGGGCTTAATGTGGCTTCATGGCTCAACAAAAATGATTTCATTCCACTTACATTCACCCGATCTTCGAGTTTTCCAAATTTTCAGTTTTTGACCCCTGGGACTCTACACCCGCTTAGCCTACCCAAAACCCTTGAAATTACCCAAAATTTTCAAAATCCTCCAAATTACCCAAAAATCCTCAAGACCAATCCCAAACATTCCCACATCACTCAAATTGACCATTCATAGCCAAAAATACCAAAAATTCCAAAAATACCTCCCAATACCCTCCAAATACCCAAAATACCCCTCTTGACCCAAAAATCCAAAAATTCAGAAAATTCCTAGAGAATTCCAGAAAATCCCAAATATTCCCAATTTCATTTTGTTCAACTACACCATGGGCCAATTTTGTCAATTTACCCCACTTTTATCAAAACTCCCAATTTGACCCATTTTAACCCAAAGTGAACCCAATGTCAAACCAAACCTACCCAATTGACCCAAATTCTGGTCCAATTCAATTCTAAACTTCAATTCAACATCCCCAACACCAATCTAGACCAAATCCAAGTCCAATTTGATTGGCATTGGGATCCAATTTCACTTTTGGCCTTAAAGCCCAATTTGGACCCATAACCCGAACTTAGCCCAAACTCACCCAATTCAACTCCAATTAACCCCAAATCTTTTCTAAACCTTCCTTAACATCCCTACAAACAAAACACTAACATGATTTGCCCAAAATTTAGACCCAAACCCCACTTAAATTCAACCCAAAACCAAAAAGCCCAATTTTGACCTAAACCCAAACCTAACCCAAATAAGCCCAAACCCCAAAATCAAAGCCCAACCAAAGTCAAAACCTCTTTGAAACACTCCCAAAAACATTTCCCAACATTAATTTTACATCAATTTCAACCCTAGCCCAACATTGGCCCAAGTTAGCCCAATTTGACCTATATTGGCTCATTCACCAAAGAAGCCCAAATTCAACCCAATTCAAACCCAAATCACTCCCGATTTGCTCCAAGTCACTCATGACACATCCATGAGCTAAACCCAAGAATTATTTGGCTCAAGCCTTTACTAAAATTCCATCCTAAAATCCATTTTAAAATCCAAAAGCCCACTTCCCTAAACCTTCCTAAAAGCCCATTTCCACCAAATACAAAAGCCCAAAATTGGCCCTAAAGCCCACATGACATTTCCATTTGCCATCCATTTAATCAAAGCCATTCCACTAAGTTATAATCCCATCATCAAATAATTCCAAATCAAGCCTCATGCCAAATCACCCCCAAATACCAAAATTTTTCTTAAATCCATTTCCATGAAATTAACTTGACTTTTCCTGACCAAAGGTGAGCCATGAAGCCATGCATGAGCCACATGAAAGCCATGAGAGCCTCTTTACATGTCACCATGCCATTTTGGGCAAAAGGAGGAGACTCTTTCCTTAATTCCTAAAGGTGATTAACCACTCCATGATTCCACTAAATCTTGCTTAAGCTTAATTGTACTTGGATGGTGACCATTCCCCACTGATTAAGCTGACCTAAATCACTTTCTATTCAGCCTAAACAAAGCCTTGGGTGGTGCACCTAGCCCGAATGGAGGGGTTGACCAATTTGAGCCAAAATGAGCCCTCTCCCATTCCATTCTAATCCAAGCCTTTTACACTTGGCCATTGCCAATTGCTTGCACAAACACCCAGCCCTGACCCACCTGACCCTGAGGGTGACCCTTGCCTGCCGGCCAGCCACCCCAGTCGCCGGAAAACACCATGGCCGAGAGCTCACATGTGAGCCAACTTTGGAATTCTCACCTGCTGAGCTGCCCCATCCCCAGTGGCCATTGTGGCTGTTCTTCCCATGCCGAGAGCGAGGTGATCCAAAGCCCTAACTCTCCACGGGAGGCCCTCCGCCCTCTCCTATTTAAACACCACCCCCTCGCGGCCATGAGAAGAGAGTTGCACAAACCTTGCCGAAACTGCGCCAAAATTGTCCCGAAACCCTTCTCCACCCTTAGAGCGAGTTGATCCCAGGTGTCGATTTGCCCTAATCTCCACCGACAAAATCCAATTTCTCGGCGAAATTCCACCCAAAACCGGGACACTTCTCCACGGTGGATCAATCCTCAAATTGATTGGTCCTACACCTTCACCAGACCAAGAGAAGGTGTCCACCAGCAAAAGCCCCATCTCCAGGCCACCCAGTTGCTCCAGCCTCCAAGCTTTGTGATCGGCTGTGGTCGAAATCCTACCTAGGCAATTCATCAGACCAGGAGACTTCATCCGGAGCTTGTCGGGACGCAATCGAAGGTGACACAACCCTCGGATTGAAGCCACACTTCTGCGAGCAAAGGTATGAGCTAATTCTTCATCCCGAGCTTCGGAGATTCTCCATTTCAAATGCTTTAATTTCAATGCATGATCACCGTATAGATGTATTCGTCTCTTCAAGATGAATCCATAGAGCATAAGAACACAAAAATCCATTGAGTATCGAGTGAGATATTAGGGATTTAGTGTGGGCGGCTCACGGGTGAGGACGCTTGGGGACGATGAATGGATGCCGTCCATTTAATACACGCGCGGACAGACGGCTTAGATTAGGTCGGATCGGCAGATGATACGCGGAAGGCGGGACCCGGGCTGCTGACTCAAGCGGCTGCGTCGAATGGGAGCGCGCCACGCGGCACTTCGGAGATGCTAAGGTTGACGCGGCGCCGACTCGGATAAGTAGAAAAATAGGATTTTTCGATTTATTTAATTCCCTAAACTTCAAAAATCCATATCTTTGTGTAGAAAAATCACAAAAATAAAATAAAAATACCCTCTTGCTCGGTGAACGAGAGGAGAATAATGTGGAAAAGAAATTAATTAATTTTGTCCAGTAATTTATTTTTAATTAATTATTTACTCTCTGCATTGTTTTAATTCTCCATGCATTCATACAATTCACCATGGCATGACACCATAAGGCTTTTGAAGCCTCTGAACTTGGGAACATTCCCTGAATTTTCCAAGGTCGAAGGCCATCCTATGAGAAGTTACTGATTTTTCAAATTCATGTTGCTGTTTTGAGTATTTTAATTCCAAAAATTAGCATGTTGTGAAATAAATTCCAGGAAAATTTTGTGATGTTCCTTATGACCAGAGAACCCTAGGAAAAATAGGACTTGAGTTAATTCACTCAAAATAACCCTAATTGGCTTAAACACCCAAAATAGACCCCTAATTAATTAGAGCTAACTATACATCAAATTAACTTGAAATCAATTCTCCACTGACCTTTAGGATCAGAGGAACCCATCATAAAAGTTTGAAGTCAATTGGACTTGGTTAGCCCTATTAAATGGGTTGATTAAGCCATTTAGCCAATTTAAGCTTTAAAAATTCATAACTTTCAAAATACCTTTCAAAAATTCACCAAATTGGTTTTGGAGTCTCTCTGATATCAGGGGAATTTAAGAAAATTAAAATTTCAATTTTCTAAAAAAGTTAATTTTTTAGTATTATTTTAATATTTTAATAATTGAAAATTAATAAAAATCACAAAAATAATAAAATTCATCAAAATGTCATATTTTGAAATTTAATCACTTAGGAACAAACCCCATATTTTTCTTAGGTCTATTTAATGAGATATTAAATTTTAAAGCCCTAGGGTAATTTTAAAATTAAAAAAATGTATTTTCTAGCATTTTCACTAAAATAATTATAATAAATAAAAAAAATCAGAAAATTGTAAAATTTGGTTCTCTGGAATCCTTGATATCAGAGAGAATTTTAAAAATTATAAAATTCATTTTCCAACTTATATTCTATTTTTAAATTAATTAATACTCCAGAACTTAAAATAATTTTAATAAATAAAATATAATTCAAAAAATCACAAAAATTGGTCCAAGTGGTTCTCTGGTCATTAGGAATGTCCCATAATTTTCTTAAGGATAGAAACTTTCCCTTGGTCATGTTATTAAATTTTCTTTGGAAATCCTTATTTTCCACCAAAAATAATTACATAAATAAATTAAATAAAAAAAAATCACATTTTCTCCTCTAATGTCTTTACTGACATATGAGTGAGGTCACATAAAAATTTCAAATTCATTTGAGCTCAATTTAGTGAGTTATGAAATTATTAAGCTTGAAGGGTAAAATGGTAATTAAAATTTTAACCCTTAATTAAAACTTTAGGCTTAATAAAATTAAAAAGTAAAATATTTGATCTTAATCTGATTTGGATGATTGAAATTTAAATAATTAAAGGGTAGAAACTTACTAAACACTTTAAGAATAATTAAAATAAACCTTAATAAAATAATTAATTAATTTGGAAGAATAATAAAATTGGAATTATTAAAATAGGGATGTTATTAGGAAGAGGTTTGTTCTTTAATTTAAGAATCCCTAAATTAATCATCTCAATAATATTTAAGTCCTAATTAAAATGATAATCCAAGTTTAAGATTTAAAACGCTAAAAGATTTAATCATTAAATTAAATTAAAGTTAAATTATTTAAGGTGAACCCTTTTAAAATAAAATATTAAATTAAAATTAAAAAAATTAAATTAAATTAAATTAAATTAAATTAAATCAAAAAGAAAAAATAAATGTAATAATAATAAAACTAAATTAAATTAAATTGAATGAATAAATTAAATTAAATTAAATAATTAAATTAAATTAAATTAAATTAAATTAAATTAAAAAAAAATAATACAAAATATTAAGTTAAATTAAATTAAATTAAAACAAATTAAATTAAATTAAATTAAAACAAATTAAATTAAATTAAAATTAAATGAAATTAAAATTAAATTAAATCATATTAAATTAAATTAAATTGAATTAAATAAAATTAAACTAAATTAAATCAAATTAAATTAAAAATTAAATCAAACTAAACTAAATTAAATTAAATTAAATTAAATCGAAAGTTAAATTAAATTGAATTAAAAGACATCACCTAAGACATGAAGAATTCAAAATAAATCTAAAACAACTTGAACACTATTCCAAACTTAAATCTATTAACTAGAATTAAATCACAACTCACTTGAACATCCATTTGCCCTCGCAAGCTCGTGATGTCATAACTCCTAAATGGAGTATCAAATGAAATGTCATTTCACTCATAAGGATATTCAAATGTCCTAAGTTCACTGAGCAAGACAACAAAACTAAAACTCTCGGACGATTAATTCATTTGTGTAATTAAATTCATTTGGACTTAAAACAATCCTAGAAATATTGAAAAGATGTTTAAGATTCGTCTTAAGCACTTCCTCGATATGATAGGATATTTATAAGAACAATTGAACTTAGTTGTTCTTTGATGAAGAAAATCATCCTCAAACTAAAATACAAGAACCTAGACGTCATAGGAAATGACTAGCTATAGGACTAGGATTTTGGTAGAAAACCATAACCCTTCCCTTAGCTTTACCTAGGAAATTGCTATAAATGCTTAAATGCTCTAAATTGTATTTTAAGTGTAGCTTGGGATGACGGGAAGACCCTCCAGGTACGCTTTTATTTTATTGCAATTTATCTTACTGCAATTCATTTACTCGTGTTGCACTTTACCTTTCTTGCATGATAAACAACAGTTGCATGAAAACCTACACCTTTAGGACAGAAACCAAAGCCGAAACCCATAACTAAATTAAAAGTCATTACAAGATAAAATTCACCGCCACAATATTTCAAAATATAAAACAACTCGAAAATTTAATCACAAACGGAACAACAAAACTACAACTACAACTAAATTAAAACGTCTTGTTGGATGATCGGGAATACCTCGGATGATGTAACCTACGTGTTGCTAACGGGATTTCCCACGGTCTAAATGAAAGTGTGGAACTCATTCGAGTTGAGTTTAGCAAATTCATACGGACTAAGTGAATCCGATAAAATAACGATGCGGAAGGATGGAACCGTGGGATCTTAACCGGTGTTGTTATAATCAACTTTAAGATTTGTTTTAACTAAAATATTAAAGACACATGGAAATTAAGACTTTCTCTAAAACCAAACACTTCTCTCATCTCCGATTTATGACTTCTAAAACTAAACCTCTGCAACAACAAGGAGCTCGGAGCATGATGGGCGGCACGGCCATCGTCATCGGCAAAACTCGAGATCTACTTCAACAAAACTTTCCTTAGAACTAAATAACCAAGCCATAGGACTTCGAGGTAGCTTGCACTAATGCAACATAAATCCTCGACTCTTCGTTAGGCATTTGCATGATTATGTCATGTAAATTAAGCCCTAATCGGTTTTAGGATTCCGAGGTAGTTGTTTGGTACGACATAAACCCTCACATCTTCGAGGCTATTTGTGTGATTTTACCATACAAATATAAGTCCTAACTAATTAAAATCGGCAAGATCGAAAACATTAAATAAACATTAGGACTTTCCTAAATTCAAGCCGAAACAAATAGGATAGTCGGGAAATTACCGAAGTTCGCTTCGAATGCGTGATTTCTCCTACCTTTCTTCCTTCGGATTCTCGAAATATAATGTTCAAAATTTGATCCACTCCCTATTGAAATTCCAAAACTCAATCCATTGAAAACTTAAACTTTGAAATTCTCGAGAGCGAAGCTATTGATTATTATCGAGAGTTTTCTTAGGTGATTCCCGTCACTTAAGATGTAATTAACTATAGGGGCTTGCCCTTATAGGGAATTTTAAGAACCCGAGTAATATAAACCCTGTTTAATGTTTTCATATTAAACGAGGGAATTTGTCGGCTTATAAAATTGGTTCGCGAGACCGAACGGATGTCACGAAACCTTTCTAGTTTATTTAATCGAGCCTCATTATCGAGCGGTGTGTACTATTCTTCGGGATAGATACACGGTTTGTGGTGCGGCGCTCGTTTATATAAACTATTCGGGATGTGAAATTAGTTTGATTTCATATCTTAAAAATTTTCAAATTTAAAATTATTTTCAAAAGCAAATACTACTTTTCAAATTATTTATTTAAATTAAATTAAAATTCGCCGACAATTTACGTAGGCGACCCCTTTTCCAAATAAAACACCAAAACCTAAAAAATACGCTGACAGAACCATATTTATATAAGCAATGTAAGGATCTTATTATTAGAAGATGTGTGCCTTATGAAGAAACTGAACAGATTATTCAAAAATGTCACGCTTCTGAGTTTGGAGGACATTTCGGGACTGACAAAACTGCTTATAAAATTTTACAATATGGATTTTATTGGCCTACTCTTTTTTGAGATGTTTATAGATATATAAAAACTTGTGATAAATGCTAACGAGTAGGTAATATATCTAGAAGAAATGAAATATCTCTAAATTTCATATTAGAAGTTCAAATTTTTGATGTTTGGGGATTAGATTTTATGGGACCATTTATTCCTTCATTTGGAAACTCATATATATTAGTTGCTGTTGATTATGTTTCTAAGTAGGTTGAAGCACAGGCCTTACTTCATTGTGATGCTAAGAGTGTTTCAAACTTTTTAATGAAAAATATTTTCACAAGATACGGAATACCGAGAGTGATTATCACTGACGGAGGATCCCATTTTAGAAATAAATATGTTCAAAGATTGGCAGAAAAATTCAATATTATTCATAAAATATCTACTGCTTATCATCCATAGACCAGTGGATTAGCTGAAGTTTCTAATCGAGAAATTAAACGAATTTTAGAAAAATCTGTAAACCTTAGCAGATTAGATTGGTCCAGAAGAATAGACACTGCATTATAGGCATACAGGACTGCTTATAAAACTCCAATTGGAATGACTCCTTACAGACTTATTTATGGAAAGACTTGCCACTTACGAGTTGAATTAGAACATAAAGCATATTGGGTGATTAAAGAATTTAATTATAATTTGAAAGATGCTGGTGAGAAGAGATTATTGCAGATGAATGAATTAGAGGAATTAAGAAATGAATCCTATAATAATGATAGAATCTATAAAGAGAAAATGAAGATATGGCATGACCGAAAGATTAGTTAAAAGAATATTGAACCAGGACAAGAAGTATTGTCGTATAATACAAGGCTAAAATTATTTCCTGGGAAATTGTAATCTCGATGGTTAGGACCTTTCACTATAACTCAAGTATTTACATACGAAGTTGTTGAAATTGAAGATCCGAAGACTGGAAACAGATTTAAAGTAAATGGACACAGATTAAAACCATATTTTGAGGATAAAAGTCCAAAATTTAAAGAGGTTTTAATGCTCTGTCAACCTGATTTACACACTGAATAGGTCGGGCTGACAACGTTAAACCAAGCACTTTATGGGAGGCAACCCATAATTATCTTTATTTATGTGAGATGATTGTATATCTGTTTGATTTATTAGTTTGTGGTATGAACAAATTCTACTACTCGAATTTACCCTTATGATCATCACAATATTGGATCCAAAGAAAAATTTGGAACTCATTCGGACAAGAGCAAAACTGGGCAATTTTGCCCTTAGTCGCTGACGGTGAGATCGAGCCTGCCGACGGCGAGTTTTTCCCACCAAGTTCAGTTTGTGTTATTTAAGAATCCCGCCGATGACGAGATCGACGCTGCCGTCGGCGAGCGAGGCGAGTGGTCGATTTAGGGAGTTATTTTGATGGTTTCTGGCGATTCTAAGTGGGTTAACTCTTTAAAAACACCTAGAACTTGAATTCTAAACTATCTACTTCCCAAAAATGAATTGAAAATCCACCAAAACATATCATTATGTCATCCAATCACCTTGAAATCCCTAGATCTTGAGTGTACAATAGAAGAAAATTTATCGGTTGCGAGGCCCAGTGAACCTTAAATAAGGTAATGATGAAAAAGAGACTGATCAAGGAACAAGGATTCGTGAATCGAGGATTGGAGAATTCAACTACGCCTATCGAAGAGATGATTGTGCGACGACGTTGGGAAGTATTGTGCTATACCACTTCTGCAGTAGTCATCCCTATGGTAAAAGAATTCTATTCCAATCTACATGGAATTAACAATGGAGTCGTCTATGTGTGAGGCAGATGGGTAACTTTTACTTCTAGATTTAATGAGTTATATTCGATAGAGAATACACCCATTTTCCACTACTCCAACTTTGACCCTACAAGGAATAATATGAATGAGATCTATCATTACTTGACTGATGAAGCAGAAGATTGAGATACAAGAGAAGACGGGTATGTTAGTTTTTCTGCATCACTTCTAAACCCCGTTTCTAAACACTAGCACTTCTTTATTTCTTCAAAATTGTTACACACTATGAGGGTCAATAAATTTTCTAAGGAGTGTGCAATTCTGAATTATTGTATTCAAGCGGGACAACTTATTGATGTTGGTTCGATTATTGTGAAGTATGCTTTAGGCCTGATTGTTCATGGATCAATTTATGGGCTTGAACATCCTTCTACAATTTTTGCACTCTGCAGTCAGTACCAAGTTTCATATGAAGCCTGGGAGAAGGTACTTCTTCCTTGGAAACCTTTAGATCCAACTGATATGTTTCCTACACTTGATGATGATAACGATGGAGCCATTATTGTAGATCAAACATCTCAGAGTTCTTTTTCAATCAGGCCTTAGACTGATAAAACTAATCTGATCTTATGGAAACTCAAAGGTCTGGAAAAAGAGGTACAAAACGTGATGACTTCAATTAATAACATCTCTGACTTATTTGATCATATTGACTGGAGGATGAAAGAACACTTCAATCATTCTGGACATCTTGAAGCTAGTTTCATATGGCTTATGAGAAAGAAAGGATGGATAGAAGAAGATTCTACTGAAGAGTTTCCTTACAGACCCTTCTACAGTCTTTTCGTTCATTTACGTTCAATGGGTGATATCAGAGATGAGTTTAGCACTGATCCTGATGAGTAGAAGACGTTCGTATCTGCTTATGTGTTGATTAGTTTGAATTTAATTTTGTATAATCTGAATTTTTTGTTATTTTAGATTTCGATATTTGATCTCATTATAGATGAGATTATGCATAGTTTGTTTGTTTTCAGCATTTTGAGTATTTTGGTTTGAATTGCGACACTGAATTTTATGTATTAAGGTTGAGAAAATACCTTGTTATAATATTGTGTACAAATATTGTAAATACTTGGATTTTGTATAAAAATTGTGATGTTCTGTGTTGTGTGAATTTATTAGAGTTAAAATAGTATCTAATCACAGTAAAATATGTTTAAATCGATTGATCGTACCTTAACAAGGCTTAAAATAAATTATAAATTACAAATAAATTAAAAAAATTCTTAAATTTTTGAAAAAGCCCGCCGACAGCGCCCTTGACGCCGCTGACAGTGGTTTTTTCCAGAGACTTAAACCTATTAAAATTAATTAGCCCGTCGACGGCAAGATTTTGTCCGCTGACGGCGAGGACCCAAAAAATACCTTTATTTGACCGGTCAACCGCCACTATTCATCGCTCCCTTCCTTTAAACTTCGAAAAATACGACCTAGGGCTTGAGAGATCTTGGATTTGGAGCAGTTTCAACACATTTTAACACCGGATTTCATCTTCCCTTGGTAAAACCTTCACTGCCAAGCAAAAATTTTTTATTTTCACCATGTATTTCTTCCACATTTAGGAATTTTGGAAAAATCAAAATGTGGAGAATATAGTTGGAAGAAATTCATGGAATTCATTTTAGATTACTTTAAGTCACCTTTGGAAGCCATTCTAGTGTTATTTTGGAATTTATTGAGATTTTTGTAAATTTGATAGATTAAGAAATGGCTCCACGATAAAAGAGGTGACTTAATTTTGACGAGACACGATTTGTGAACGCTAAGGCTCAGTCAAGGTACAACTTTAGCATCAAAGCAAAAAAAATGCATCCAGGATAAAGTTTTTAATAATCCGAGAGGAGAAGTGGAACAGATAATCAAAGAACAAAGATGGAAAAATTTTTTTATTCAACGAACAGAGCTGCAGTTGAAGTTGTAAAGGAATTTTATGCCAATTTGATCCAGATAGAGGATGGACCTATAAATGTTAGAGGATTTTTAGTTGATTTTAATGCTGCTCGAATAAATTCTTTCTATGAAGTACAAGATCTTCATACCAGCGATTATGATACGTTTGGAATAATGGAAGGACTGCTGGAGGAGGTGATTAACTTTCTCACTGATGGGAAAGGGACTTGGAAAATAAAGCAGCGTGAACGGGTAAAATTCCCTCTTTCTATGTTAAATGAAACTTATAAGGCTTGGCATTATTTTATTTGCTATACTTTTCTACCCACTTATCATCATAGTGAAGTTTCAAGAGATAGAGCAGTTCTGAATTTTTGTATTCAGAACAATAGAAGTATAAATGTGGGAAATATTATTTATAGAAACATATTAGCCATTGCAAGAAGTGAAACAGGAGGAGGACTAGGACTTCCTAGTCTTATTTATGCACTTTGCCAGTTATCTAGACTAGAGGCTGGAGATGATGAGGAATGAGTTGAACCTATGAAACCTATTACAAAGGCTAATATAAAGACTTATGAATCCCACGAAGGATGGAGATCTGGGACTAGGAGCTCTGCACCTTCGACTAGTAGAGATATTCCCTCTACTAGTTATGACCCTCCTACCTATAGTTCTCCTACATTTTATGACTTGATGAATGAACTGACTCTGCAACAAAAAAGTTTTGAGAAAATTAATGAAAGGTTAGAGCAAATAGATCAAAGGATTGGAGGATTAGAGCGGAGGCACAATTATGACAGTGAATATCTCCAGAGGCATTCTGAGTTTGAGATGGCTTACTATGATGCTGAGAATCGCTATAGGAGAGGGGAGCTTGATGTTATATTTCCTGAGTGCCCTCGTTATACTCACTACCAGCCTACTCCACCTGCTGAACAAGGAGATGAGGATATAGTTTGGGATTTTGATGCTGAAGATTAGATTCTATGATTAGATACTTATGTTATGTGTTTGTTTATTTTCTTCAATTTAGTATTGTTGTTCAGTTTATGTATTTTGATCATTATGTTGTGTAAGTCATTTAAACTATGTTGTGTAAGTTATTTACATTTATGTAGCTTTAAATTTTCATATTTCAGACTATGATTGTAACTCTGAAACAGAATTTGTAAAATAAATGTGGATGTTGTGTTAATTGTGCTTAGAACTTTAATAAGGTAGAGTAATTAAATGTAATAGGAAATTGTATTGGTATTGTGTACTTATTTCAAAAATTTCCTTACCCAGCAAATTATCTAAATGTTATATGTGTGTAGAAAGTCTTAAAAGTACAGGTTAAAGTGATGAAAGGAACATGCAGAACTTCAAAAAGAAGTACCTAAAGCACGAAGGTATGATTTAAATTTACAGTATCTTTTCTTTCCACCAAAATGATTAGATAGAAAAAATTAAGTTTGGGGGAGGGAAGAACAATAATTTAACTATTAAATGTTCTCAATTAAATATTTCCAAAAATTATTATAAAAATGATTTTCTATAGTGAATTTAATTCAGTAAACTAGAATTAATTTATTTAACTATTATGGAAGGATAAAATAAATATTTTTAATAATTAAACTAATTTTGTTGATTAAGATATTTGGAATAAAAGGATAAGAATATAGTTAACTATTTAAAGTAAGGAAAACTATATTTTAAAATATAAATTCTTAAGTACTTAGTTGAGAAAGAAAAGATTGAAACTCAATGATGTAAAAACTATGAAATACATATAAGGTAAGGAAATATTTCAAGTTTTAAATTTAGGAAGAGGAAAATGAAGTTCAAAATTATTAACAGGCTATGCAGATACAGTAATCCTCACTTGAAAAAAAAAAGAAGGATTGAAACACAATCCCTGAAAAGAAAACAAAGAAAAAAATATATAGGATTGAAATGCAATCCAAATAAAAAAAAAGTAAGTGAGGAGAAGCTTGAGGAGATGCCTTATCAAAAATTAGCTTCATTTTAATCAACCTAAAGGGTAAACTCAGTTACATTTCTGAACTTATATATATGAATTAGTACTTTTACTAAGTAGTATTTGCATGAATTTCCTATCATATGAATATCCTAAGTAATTTAATATTGTAGCATATAGTCATTCTTGAAATAAATAGAAGACTAGAAATCTTAAACTTGATGACTAAATAACCTTACATCTATAGAATTAATTTAATTATCTAAAAATCTTTCTAATAAACTTTACTATAATATTTATGTAAATTAAATTCATAGTATTTTTGAATTAAAGCTTTACTACAAATAATCATTACTTTTATGTATTATCAAGATTACTTGAGGACAAGTAATAGTTAAATTTGGAGGACTTTGACAAAAGAAAAATGTATTGAGAAATTCATAACAATTTTATATTAATTTTTGATGATATTGCACTTTAAAGAAATGTATTTTATATGTTTTATTGCAGGTATGAAGATTTATAGATAATGGAGCAAAAAGATGAGAAAAGGAGCAAATCTGGAACAAAAAAGACCAAAAGAGACAAAAGTTGAACTTGGCCGCCGACGGCGAGGAATAGGCCGCCGACAGTGTGTTTTTCCTAAGAGCATTCAAATATATTATAAAGGAGCCCGCTGACGGCGAGATCGAGCATGCTGACAGTGAGTTTGAGCCGTTGGCCTACGTACTAGAAGCCCATCGACGGAGCCAAACTTGAACACAAATCCGATTAAGTGGATAATGTACAATAATTAAAGATTAAAGATTTTATAATAAATTATATATCACACACTAGGGGTACTATGAAAGTATACATATCGTTTCAAGTAATATAGAGTTTTCTTTTAAAACCCCAGATATCGATCCCATGAGGATTAATTTAGTTAAAAGAAAGAAAAATAATATTTAAAATCTTTTAATTTAAAACTAATTAAAATATGCAGAATCTGAAAATTAATAGTGATAAAATAATAAACAAAGATTCTTTCCCCATACGAAATATTCCATGATTAACAACCATATCAAATTAGTTGAGAACTTGAAAATATGGTTTTGAGACAAATAGGAGCATATATATCCTTTACCCTTTGGTCAAGGTCATAAAGAACATTAGCTAATTTTTAAAGATTTGATTAAGATGTATTATTAGTAGAAAGGGATAAATTTCTAGACTCTCACTAGTAGGTTCCCCCCGAATGGTTGCCTATGGTCTGGCCTACTAGTGACCCGTCACCTCTTTTGTAAAACTATATTGATTGAACTTATCCTATCACACTAAAAACATATTCAATTCTACGCCCATTAAATATTATCTCCCTATTTATTTGCAACTCCCCTTTAAGAGAAACGTGATACATACAAGTTAAGAATTGCTTAGCCCACGGTCAGATCTTAAGAATTCTCCACGGTTTTTAACAATACAGGAGGTCAATTTGTAAAGTAAAGCAAGATTAGGTACAATGTCATCACAATTTTTTAGAAAAGAAATTATGTTCTCAAATCTTATTTAAATATGTGTCGGCACTATTTTTAGGTTGTGTGTTTTATTTTGAAAAGAGAGTCGCCTACAGAAATTGTCGGTGAATTTTAATTTAATTTAAATAAATAATTTGAAAAGTAGTATTTGATTTTGAAAATAATTTTAAATTTGAAAATTTTAAGATACGAAATCAAGCTGATCTCACATCCCGAATAGTTTATATAAACGAGCGCCGCACCACGAAGCCGTGTATCTATCCCGAAGAATAGACACACTTGCTTGATAATGGGGCTCGATTAAATAAACTAGAAAGGTTTGTGACATCCGTTTGGTCTGCGAACCAATTTTATAAGCCGACAAATTCACAGCTAATATGAAACTATTAAACAGGGGTTTATATTCACAGGTTCTTAAAGTTCCCTATAGAGGCAAGCCCCATAGTTAATTACATCTTAAGTGACGGGAATCACCTAAGAAAACTCTCGATAATAATCGATAATTCGCTCTCAAGAATTTCAAAGTTTAAGTTTTCAAAGGATTGAATTTTTGAAATTTCAAAAGGGATTAGTTCAAGTTTGGAACATTTTATTTTTGGAAATTCAAAGGAAGAAAAGTAGGAGAAATTATGGATCCGAAGCGGACTTCGATAATTTCCCGACTATCCTATTATTTGGCTTGGATTTAGGAAAGTCCTAATGTTTATTTAATGTTTTATTCTTGCCAATTTTAGTTAATTAGGGCTTATATTTATATGATAGAATCATACAAATTGCACAGAAGATATGAGGGTTTATGTCGTACCGGGACGATCTACCTCGGAATCCTAAGACCGGTTAGGGCTTAATTTGCAATGCAAATGCCTAACGAAGAGTTGAGGATTTATGTTGCACTAGGCAAACTACCTCGAAGTCCTATGGCTTTGTTATTTAATACTAAGAAAGTTTTCTTGAAGTAGGTTCGAGTTTTCTTGACGACGATGGCCGTGCTTTGCCCACCATGCTCCGAGCTCCTTGTTGTTGCAGAGGTTTAGTTTTGGAAATCATAAATCGGGAGATGAGAGAAGTGTTCGGTTTAGAGAAGTCTTAATTTCCAAGTGTTTTTTTGTGTTTTAATTAAAACAAATCTTAAAGTTGATTATAACGACACCGGTTAAGATCCCGCGGTTCCATCCTTCGGCATCATTATTTTTATCGGATTCACTTAGTCAGGATGAATTTGCTAAACTCGACTTGAATGAGTTCCACACTTTCATTTAGACAGTGGGAAATCCCGTTAGCAACACGTAGGTTACATCATCAGAGGTATTCCCGATCATCCAACAAGACGTTTTAATTTAGTTGTAATTGTAGTTTTGTGTTACGTTTGTGATTAAATTTTGAGTTGTCTTATATTTTGAAATGTTGTGGAGGTGAATTTTATCTTGTAGTGTCTTTTATTTTAATTTTGGGTTTCGGTTTTGGTTTACATCCTAAAGGTGTCGGTTTTCATGCAAGCTTGTTGTTTATCATGCAAGAAGAATAAAGTGCATTTGCAATAAAATAAAGCTGCGATAAAATAAAAGCGTACTGGAGGGTCTTCTCGTCATCCCAAGTTTGCACTTAAAACACAGTTAGAATATTTAAGCAAGTTCCTAGGTAAAGCTAAGGGAAAGGTTTATGGTTTTCTATCAAATTCCTAATCCTATAGCTAGTCATTTCCCATGACGTCTAGGTTCCTTGTGTTTTTGGTTTGAAGACGATTTTCTTCATCAAAGAACAATTAAGTTCAATTGTTCTTGTAAATATCCTATCATATTGAGGAAGTGCTTAAGAAGAATCTTAAACATCTTTTCGATATTTCTAGGATTGTTTCAAGTCCAAATGAATTTAATTGTGTAAATGAATCGATCGTCCAGAGGTTTTCAAGTTTTGTTAACTTGCTCGATGAACTAGAGGCATTTGAATGTCTTATAAGTGAAGTAACATTTCATTTCAATGTTCTATTTAGGAGTTATGATAACTAAAGCTCCTAAAGGCAAAATGATATTTAATGATTTGTGATTCAATTTAAGTTCAAATTAATGATTTAAGTTTGGAATAGTGTTCAAGTTATTTTAGATTTATTTCTTCATGTCTTAAGTGAGGTTATTTAATTCAATTTAATTTAATTTAATTTATTTTAATTTAATTTAATTCAGTTTAATTTAGTTTGATTTGATTTAATTTAATTCAATTCAATTTATTTGATTTAATTTCTTAATTTAATTTAATTTAATTTTAATTTAATTTAATTTAATTTAATTTAATTTATTTAATTTAATTTAATTTATTTGATTAATTTAATTTAATTTAATTCAATTTAATTTTAATTTAATTTAATTTAATTTAATTGAAATTTTTTTGAAAGAGTTTAATGATTTAATTTTAATTTAATGATTAAGTCTTTTAATATTTTAAATTTGAGTTATCATTTTAATTAAGAGTTGAGTATTAATGAGATGATTAATTTAGGGATTTTTAAATTAAAGAATAAATCTCTTCTAATAATATCCCTATTTTAATAATTCCAAATTTATTATTCTTCCAAATTCAATTAATTATTTAATTAAAGTTTAATCATTTTAAATTGCTTAATGGGTTTCTACCCTTTAATTATTAAATTTCAATCATCCAAATCAGATTAGGATCAAATATTTTACTTGTTAATAATTTTTTTTATTAAACCTAAAGTCTTAATTAAGGATTAAAATTTTAATTACCATTTTGCCCTTTAAGCCTAATAATTTCATAACTCACTAAATTGAACTCAAATGAACTTGAAATTTTTATGTGACTTCACTCATATGTCAATAAAGACATGAGAGGAGAAAATGTGATTTTTCTGTATTTAATTTATTTATATAATTATTTTTTGTAGAAAAGAGAAATTTCCAAGGAAAATTCAATAACATGACCAAGGGAAAGTTTCTGTCCTTAAGAAAATTAGGGGACATTCCTAATGACCAGAGGACCACTTGGACCAATTTTTGTGATTTTTTGAATTATATTTTATTTATTAGAATTATTTTAAGTTCTGGAGTATTAATTAATTTAAAAATAAAATAAATGTTGAAAAATAGATTTTATAATTTTTAAAATTCTCTCTGATATCAAGGATTCCAGAGAACCAAACTTTACAATTTTCTGATTTTTCTTTGATTTATTATAATTATTTTGGTGAAAATGCTAGAAAATACATTTTTTAATTTTAAAATTACCTAGAGCTTTAAAAATTAATATCTCACTAAATAGACCTAGGAAAAATATGGGACTTGTTCCTAAGTGATTAAAATTTAAAATATAACATTTTGGTGAATTTTATTATTTTTGTGATTTTTATTATTTTTTAATTATTGAAAATATTAAAATAATATTAAAAATCAACTTTTTAGAAAATTGAAATTTTAATTTTCTTAAACTCCCCTGATATCAGAGAGACTCCAAAACCAATTTGGTGAATTTTTGAAAGATATTTTGAAAGTTATGAATTTTTAAAGTTTAAAATGACTAAGTGGCTTAATTAACCCGATTAGTGGGGCTAACCAAGTCCAATTGACCTCAAATTTTTATGATGGGTTCCTCTGATCCTAAAGGTCAGTGGAGAATTGATTTCAAGTCAATTTGATCTATAGTTAACTCTAATTAATTAGAGATCTATTTTGGGTGTTTAAGCAGATTAGGGTTAATCTAAGTGAATTAACCCAAATCCTATTTTTCCTAGGGTTCTGCTGGTCATATGGAACATCACCAAATTTTCCTAGAATTTATTTTACAACATGCTAATTTTTGGAATTAAAACACTTAAAATAGCAACATGCATTTGAAAAATCAATAACTTTTCATAGGGATGGCCTCGACTTTGGAAAATTCGGGGAATGTTCCCAAATTCGGGGGCTTCAAAAGCCCTATGGTCTCATGCCATGGTGAATTGTATGAATACATGGAGAATTAAATGTATGCGGAGAGTAAATAAATTACTAAAAATAAAATACTTGGACAAAATTGAATGATTTCTTTTCCACATTATTCTCCTCCGTTCACCGAGCAAGAGGGTATTTTTATTTTATTTTTGTGATTTTTCTACACGGAGATATGAATTTTCCAAGTTTAGGGAATTAAATAAATAGGAAAATACCCTATTTTTCTATTTATCCACGCGGCGCCGCGTCGACCTCGGCGGCTCCGAATGCACGCGCGGCGCGCTCCCATTCCGACGCCGCCATCCGAGTCGGCAACCCGGGCCCCGCGGTTCTCGTGCCGTCTCTCGGTCCGACGCCATCCGAGCCGTCCGTCCGCGCGTGTATTAAATGGACGGCATCCGTTCATCGTCCCCAGTGTCCTCACCCGAGAGCCGTCCACACTAAATCCTTAAGATCTCACTCGATACTCGACGGATTTTTATGTTCTTATGCTCTATGGATTCGTCTTGAAGAGACGAACACATCTATACGGTTATCATGCATTGAAATTAAGGCATTTGAAATGGAGAATCTCCAGAAGCTCGGGATGAAGAATTAATTCATACCTTAGCTCTGAGAGGTGAAGCCTCGATCAGAAATGCTTGGCACGTTCGTTGGAGCTGCAGGAGGCTAGGGATGAAGCCTGGAGATGTGGTGAATTGCCTAGGTGTGATTTCCACCAAAGTGATCACAACCTTTGGAGTACGGAACAAGCTGGGTGACCTGGAGATGGGGCTTTCTGCTGGTGGACACCTTCCCTTGACACGGTGCGGGTGTAGGACCAATCAATTTGGGGATTGGCTCACTTGTGGAGAAGTGTCCTGGTTTTGGGTGAAATTTCGACTACGAAATTGAGCTCTCGGAGAAGAAATGGCGGGGGGATCTCACCTGGGGATCAAGTGCTCTATGTGTGGGGAGGAGTACGGAACAATTTTGGCGAGTTTCGGTAAGGTGCGGTTCGGCACTTCTCATGGCCGAGAAGGTGAGGGGTTTAAATAGGAGATGTTGGAGGGCCTCCGGGGGAGTTGAGGGCTGGGATCAGTTGCTCTTGGCATGTGAAGAACGGCCATGGTGGCCACTAGGCATGGGGCGGCTCGGCAAGGGAGAATTCCAAAGTTTGGCTCCTCCCGAGGTTTCGGCCATGGTGTTTTCCGGCGGCACAGTGGGTGGCCGGCCGGGCATTGGTCACCATCTTGTTCGGGTGGGTCGGGGCTGGGGTTTAGTGTAGGCGATTGGCAAATGCCATGTGTAAAAGGCTTGGATTAGAATGGAATGGGAGAGGGCTTATTTTGGCTCAAATTGGTCAACCCCTCCACTTGGGCTAGGTGCACCACCCAAGGCTTGGTTTTAGGCTGAGGGAAAAGTGATTTGGCTCGAGCATAATCGGTAGGGTCGAGTCACTATCCAAGCACGATTAGGCATAAGCATGGTTAAGGGGAATCATGGGAGTGGTTAATCACCTTTAGGAATTAAGGAAAGAGCCTCCTCCTTTTGCCCAAAATGGCATGGTGACATGTAAAGAGGCTCTCATGGCTTGCATATGGCTTGTGCATGGCTCCATGGCTCCATTTGGCTTGGGAAAAGGTTGGGTCGATTTCATAAAAATGGGTTTTAAGAATTTTGGATATTTTGGTGTGAATTTGTATGGGGCTTGATTTGGAATTGTTTGATGATGGAATTATAACTTAGGGAATGGCTTTGATTAAATGGATGGCAAATGGAAATGTCATGTGGGCTTTAGGGCCAAATTTGGGCTCATTGAAATGGTTTTAGATGGGCTTTTAAATGGTTTAGGAAAGTGGGCTAAAATGAGCTACCATGTGCCAAAGTTGGGCTAGAGTTGAAATTGATGTAAAATTAATGTTGGGAAATGTTTTTTGGGAGTGTTTCAAAGAGGTTTTGGCTTTGGTTGGGTTTTGATTTTGGGGTTTGGGCTCATTTGGGCTAGGTTTAGGTTTAGGTCGAAATTGGGCCTTTTGATTTTGGGTTGAATTTGAGTGGGGTTTGGGTCTAAATTTTGAGCAAATCATGTTAGTGTTTTGTTCATGGGGATGTTAAGAAAGGTTTGGAAAAGATTTGGGGTTAATTGGAGTTGAATTGGGTGAGTTTGGGTTAGGTTTGGGTCATAGGTCCAAATTGGGTTTTAAGGCCAAAAGTGAAATTGGATCCCAATGCCAATCAAATTGGGCTTGGATTTGGTCTAGATTGGTGTTGGGATGTTGAATTGAAGTTTAGAATTGAATTGGACCAGAATTTGGGTCAATTGGGTAGGTTTGGTTTGACATTGGGTTTATTTTGGGTTAAAATGGGTCGAAGTGGGGGTTTTGATAAAAGTGGGGTAAATTGACAAAATTGGCCCATGGTGTAGTTGAACAAAATGAAATTGGGAATATTTGGGATTTTCTGGAATTTTCTGGGAATTTTCTGAATTTTTGGATTTTTGGGTCAGGAGGGCTATTTTGGGTATTTGGAGGGTAATGGGGGTATTTTTGGAATTTTTGGTATTTCTGGCTATGGATGATCAATTTGATTGGTGAGGAAGTGTTTGGGATTGATTTTGGGGAATTTTGGGTGATTTGGAAATTTTTGAGAAATTTGGGTAGTTTTGAAGGCATTTGGTAGGTTAGGCGGGGTGTAGGGGGTCGAAAATTGAAATTTTGGAAAATTGAAGATTGGGTGGATGTAAGTGGAATGCAACCATTTTGGTTGAGCCATGAAGCCACATCAAGCTCATATGAGCCATGAAGGGACTCATTTGGGGTATTCATCTATGTTGTTCCTAACCCTCTTAGCGAGGGCTTAGGGGTTAAGGACCATCCATGTGAATCACCTACATGAGTCGGGAAGTCGAAGTTAGGTATAGGTGTGGTTTAGGAGGTGTGTGAAAGTGTAGTGCATAAGTGTAGTGTGTGTGTAAGTCGGCCCTTTCACCGGACCGGGCCACCGCGGGCAGATCCTAAGGCCGAAGAGTCATATAGGAACTCATCCTTTAAACTTCCACATTTGATTTCGACCCTCTAGGTGATTAGGGGTCTATAGTCGAGTTTGTGGAGTTTGCGGGGAGTTAAGAAGTGGTTTGAATTTCTAAAAGGTGGGTCCCGATTCTAGTCCTCTAAGATAGTCGAAGGAAAAGCCTAAGGCTAGATCCTAAGTACTAAAGAGAAGAAGAGAAGACCTCATCGAAAATGAGGTCGACAAATGGACCCCCAATAGGTGTGGTGAGTGACGGAGCACACCGCACGTATTGGTGTTGGCCGAAGCGATCAACAGAACCAACACGGATGTCCAAGTAACAAACTTAGGACGAAGTAGAAGAACTTCCGGCTGGGGAGTGTCGAGTATATCTGCGGGACAGGAGATTCTTGAACTCTCGGCTGGGGAAAGGAAAAGGAGGTGAATCCGAAATCACATGTTTTGAGAGAAATTCGATTTAGATTTTATTTTGTTTCATGTTCGAGTCATGATGTGTGAGTTTAGATTTCAATTTGGAGTTTCAATTTAGATTGAAGTTTGTCGAGATTAATTTGAAGGAATTTGATTTGAAATGAAAATTGGAATTTTGAAGTTTTAGATGTAACATCTTCGATCCCAAAAGAAGATCGAATCGATTGGATTGAGTCATTGCAATGAGGAAAGACCTCGGAATAATGCGGTATTGGATGTAAAATCCGTAACCTCGAGAGTTTGATTTGATGTATTTCGGTGCAATAGGAAAAGAATCCTAAGCGGTGCGGTCTTGGATGTAAAATCCTCGACCCCGAGGAATTTGAATTTGATGTATTTCGGTGCGGTAGGAAGAGAATCCTAAAGCGAGTGCGGTCTTGGATGTAAAATCCTCGACCCAAAGGTTTGAATTTGATGTATTTCGGTGCGATAGGAAGAGAATCCTAAAGCGGTGCGGTCTTGGATGTAAAATCCTCGACCCAAAAGTTTGAATTTGATGTATTTCGGTGCGATAGGAAGAGAATCCTAAAGCGGTGCGGTCTTGGATGTAAAATCCTCGACCCAAGAGTTTGAATTGATGTATTTCGGTCGCGATAGGAAGAGAATCCTAAAGCGGTGCGGTCTTGGATGTAAAATCCTCGACCCGAAAGTTTGAATTTGATGTATTTCGGTGCGGTAGGAAGAGAATCCTAAAGCGGTGCGGTCTTGGATGTAAAATCCTCGACCCAAAGGTTTGAATTGATGTATTTCGGTGCGATAGGAAGAGAATCCTAAAGCGGTGCGGTCTTGGATGTAAAATCCTCGACCCAGAAGTTTGAATTTGATGTATTTCGGTGCGGTAGGAAGAGAATCCTAAAGCGGTGCGATCTTGGATGTAAAATCCTCGACCCGAGAGTTTGAATTTGATGTATTTCGGTGCGATAGGAAGAGAATCCTAAAGCGGTGCGGTCTTGGATGTAAAATCCTCGACCCAAAAGTTTGGATTTGATGTATTTCGGTGCGATAGGAAGAGAATCCTAAAGCGAGTGCGATCTTGGATGTAAAATCCTCGACCCAAAAGTTTGAATTTGATGTATTTCGGTGCGATAGGAAGAGAATCCTAAAGCGGTGCGGTCTTGGATGTAAAATCCTCGACCCGAAGGTTTGAATTTGATGTATTTCGGTGCGATAGGAAGAGAATCCTAAAGCGGTGCGGTCTTGGATGTAAAATCCTCGACCCGAAAGTTTGAATTTGATGTATTTCGGTGCGGTAGGAAGAGAATCCTAAAGCGGTGCGGTCTTGGATGTAAAATCCTCGACCCGAAGAGTTTGAATTTGATGTATTTCGGTGCGATAGGAAGAGAATCCTAAAGCGGTGCGGTCTTGGATGTAAAATCCTCGACCCGAAGTTTGAATTTGATGTATTTCGGTGCGGTAGGAAGAGAATCCTAAAGCGGTGCGGTCTTGGATGTAAAATCCTCGACCCGAAAGTTTGAATTTGATGTATTTCGGTGCGATAGGAAGAGAATCCTAAAGCGGTGCGAGTCTTGGATGTAAAATCCTCGACCCAAAAGTTTGAATTTGATGTATTTCGGTGCGGTAGGAAGAGAATCCTAAAGCGGTGCGGTCTTGGATGTAAAATCCTCGACCCAAAAGTTTGAATTTGATGTATTTCGGTGCGATAGGAAGAGAATCCTAAAGCGGTGCGGTCTTGGATGTAAAATCCTCGACCCAAAAGTTTGAATTGATGTATTTCGGTGCAATAGGAAGAGAATCCTAAAGCGAGTGCGGTCTTGGATGTAAAATCCTCGACCCAAGAGTTTGAATTTGATGTATTTCGGTGCGATAGGAAGAGAATCCTAAAGCGGTGCGGTCTTGGATGTAAAATCCTCGACCCGAGAGTTTGAATTTGATGTATTTCGGTGCGATAGGAAGAGAATCCTAAAGCGGTGCGGTCTTGGATGTAAAATCCTCGACCCGAAGTTCGAATTTGATGTATTTCGGTGCGGTAGGAAAAGAATCCTAAAGCGATGCGGTCTTGGATGTAAAATCCTCGACCCAAAAGTTTGAATTTGATGCGAGGTTTGATGTGAGATCCGGAAAGATCGAATTTGAGATTTGATAGAGATGAGATTTGAAATTTGGAAAGATTTGAATTTGAAATTTGAAATTTGAAATGATGAGTTTGAACTCGGTTGAAATTTGATTGAGGATTTGATTTGAAATTTGGAAGATCACATTTGAAATTTGATCGAGATTGGATTCGAAATTTGATTGAGAATTTGATTTAAGATTTGGAAGATCGAATTTGAAATTTGATTGAGATTTGATTTGAAAAAGAAAACAAGGAAAACTTTATTATCAGGATTTTATTTATTTTAGCACATTTTTGTTGTTTTTTTTTTTTGGGTTCGGACCCGATCATAAGTAATCACTTCACCCAGTGCTTCTAGGGATGGAAAGTTCATTCCTTCGAAACATCGAGTAGCGTAGTACTTTTTCAAGTATCGTCCATGTGATCGGAAGCATATGTCGTTCTCCTTGGCAATTCACTAGGCTGGTAGGAACCTCCACGAGTATACCGCTTCGACCACGAAACGGTCCTTCCCAGTGGGTTCAAATTTTCCTCCTATCTTGCGGTGTGCGAGAATAGGTCTTTTGATAACGAGAACTAGATCACCAACTTTGAAGGTTCTTGGGCGGACCGGTTTATCATGAGCTCGAATCATCTTAGCTTGGTATAATTCTAAATTCAGTTGCGGCTGCAAGTCTTTTCCCTTCCGGGCTTTCTAATTCTTCGAGTCGTAATTTGGCGTTCTCTTCGTTGTGATTTTATTTGCAAGCTGCGATTACGAGTGAAGGGAGCTGAACCTCTAAAGGTAACACTTGCCTCGGACCCGTACACCGGAGCGTAAGGTGTAGCTTGCGTAGGAGTTACGAAGGTTGTCGGTGAGGCCCATAAGGCTTCTAACAACTTCTCGTGCCAATTTCTCTTATTGTCGTCTAAAGTCTTCTTTAAAATTTGAACAAGAGTTTTATTAAAAGCCTCGGTGAGGCCGTTTGCTCTTGGGTAGTAAATTGTTGAATATCGCCGGTCAATTCCGTGTCTCCGACAAAATTGTTGATTTGCGTGCTTCGAATGCGGCCCATTATACGAGATGATTCGCGCGGCACTCCGAAACGGTAAACAACTTGGTTCTTGAAAAATTGTAGTACGTGATGTGCTTTCACTTCTACGAGTGGAGCGCTCTGCCCACTTGGAAAAGTAATCCGTAGCCGCAAGAATGAAGCGATGTCCTTTTGACGACGGCGGTTCTATTGGACCCACTATATCCAGTGCCCCGACATTCGAATGGCCACGATGCGATTGTCGGATGTAGCACATTTGGAGGTTGGTGTAGAACCACTCCGTGCACTTGGCATTGGTGACGGCTCTTGGCGATTTTCATGCGGTCGGTCATCATCGAGGGCCGGTAGTACCCTAGTCTTTTAATTTTCATTTTCATCTTTGGACCCGGCGGTGAGCGCCACGAGTCTGAATGCACTTCCTTAACAATTTCACGGGCCTCGGACCCGCTTAGGCACCTTAGCCACATTTGATCAAAAGACCTTCGTATAATGTATTGTTTATTAGTGCGTAGGACGAGTTCTTTTCTTGATACGATGGAGTTAACGACCTATCCTCCGGTAGTTTTCCTGTTTGTAGGTAATCCATCGATGGCTGTCGCCGATCTTCCGTGTTTTTACATCGCTGATGCGATTGATTCTTCTTCCTTATCCGATTTGTGTATCGTGTCTATGTCAAGTTGTGATAGGACTGACGTCAGTGAGCGGACACTTCCACGATTCATCTTGCAAACAGGCAAATTCTTTTGCGAGACGAGCTAGCGCATCCGCTAGAGCGTTTTCTTTTACAGGAATTTTGTAAATTGTCACATTCGGAATCTGTTCCAACAATTGTATGGCATCTTGGAAGTATTGCTCGAGTCTTGGTTTTAAAATTCTGTCTTGTCCGCGATACGTTGAATGATTAATTGTGAATCCCCGTAGATGTTGATGTACGTTATCCCCATTTGAATGGTTAATTCCGGTCCGTTATGAGGGCTTCGTATTACGCTTCGTTGTTTGTACATGGTTACGTCGAGTGGTAGGAGTATCTTAACATCCCCCGCTCCGGTGTTATAAAGATTAGCCCGATTCCTGCCTTACAGGGCACTATCACTTGCGATTCTTCGTCTTTGTGTGCTGAAGATGCTCCGTCGAAATATAATTCCCAACGTCGATGATCAAGGTCTTCTAGATTCATTATTTGTTCATCTGGCAGATCGTCATTGGGAGGAGATTCTGCCGGCAAAGGGTGTCTTTGCAAGGAAGTCTGCTAGGGCTTGTCCCTTTACGGCACGAAGAGGCACGAAAGTTATATCAAATTGCAATAATATCATTGACCATCCAGCAAGTCTGCAGGAAAGCGTTGGACGAGTCATCGAGTATTGCGATGGATTAAACTTCGAGATCGGGTTGACCTTATGAGAAAGCATGTAATGCACGAGCTTTTGAGCGGCGAAGATCGGGGCCAAACAATGCTTTTCGATTGCGGGATACCTTATTTCCGTCGGCGATGAACGACGGCTTAAGTAATAAAGAGCATTTTCTTTACCCTCCTCATTGACACGAGGCTAACGGGGCTCGAGGAAGTCGTCTAAAGCCGCGGTATAAAGTATTAGCGGTCTACACGAGGCTCGGGGCTGCTAAGACGGGAGGTGTCATTAAATATTGTTTAATGTCTTCGAAGGCCCTACGGCATTTCTCTTCCCAAATAAATTTGGCGTCCTTTTTAACTAGTGCGAGAAAGGTGACACCTACACGACGGGTTTGAGATAAAGCGTCGAAGATATGCCAGCTTCCTTGAAAAGATCGTAGTTGTTTTAAGGTTTTGGGAGGCGGCATTTCTAAGATAGCTTTTATCTTCTCCGGATCGATTTCAATTCCACGATGTCGGACGACGAATCCTAAGAATTTCCCGGAGGTGACGCCGAAGGCGCATTTTAAGGGATTCATCTTAAGGTTAAATTGTCTTAATCGTTCGAAAACAATTCTCAAATCATACAAATGGTTGTCCTTTACTTTGCTTTTGATGACCACATCGTCCACGTAGCATTCGACTTGATTATGGATGAGATCGTCAAAAATTCTTGTCATTGCTCTTTGGTAGGTTGCTCCTGCGTTCTTCAGTCCGAATGGCATCACGGTGTAGCAAAATACTCCGATCGGTGTTCTGAATGCTGTAAGCTTTTCATCTTCTCGGAGCCATTTTTATTTGGTTGTATCTCGAAGATCCATCCATGAATGAGAATATTTCGTGTGTTGAAGCGATGTCGATCATTAATTCAGGATCGGTAGAGGAAATTCATCTTTTGGACATGCTTTGTTTAAATCTCCGAAATCCACACAAATTCGATACGACCATTCTTCTTCCCGATCGGTACCACGTTGGCTAACCAAGTCGGGTATTGTTCTTCACGGACGAACTTAGCGTCTATTAACTTTTTAACTTCGGTATGACTTGTTGTTCGATTTCTAGACGCATTCTTCCGGGACCTTGTACGTGGAACGAAGTAAGGTCCACTCTAGTTTATGGATTGCGACCTACGGAGCTAAACACGGCATCTCATCGTAGCTCCAAGCAAAACGGTCTTTGAATTCCATTAATAACTTGATTATTTCTTCGAGTCTTCTTTATTGAGCAAAGAGCTAACAAAGGTAGGTCTAGGCTCTTCGCTAGTACCTAAGTTAACTTCTATTAACTCATCTATCGTAGATTTGATTTCTTCTTCGAATTCGGTGGAGCGTCTCCAATTTGCAAATCTTCGAGTTCGTCCGTAGTTTCCATGCGGTTTTCATTAGATTCGCGGGTGATAACCAAGCAAAATTCGGTATCATCAGGCGATCCTGCGTGCCGAATCCGAGACCATGCTGCGAGTTGGGTGGACGACCGGAGTTATTCCATAAATTTTCAAAACGTTGTGATTGACCTTTTGTCCACTTGTCGAGGTAAGAAACCACGTTGAATTAAATTTTGAACACGGGGAGAGTACCACTCGAAAGGCAATTCCATTAATTCGATGAAGTAGCATCTTCGAGTTGTACATTATTTTCGGTTTTGGAGGAAGAAGCACCACGGTAGAATTTGATTGGTTTTGCACCACCGCTACGTACCTCTTTGACCTCCATACCCTCGATCTTATTAGAATGGATCGGGGTCAGGGTCATAGTATGTACATAGTGGTTAATCTTCTCGTACATCGATTTATATTCTTCGTTTCTTTCATCTTCGAGAGGGATTTTGAATTGCGGCTTCTTTCGACTTATTGTCGCTGCTTCTTGTTTGATTTCTCTTTCTTCTTCGAACTATCTTCCCGATCGACATTGATGGTTGGTTTCCTCGTCCGATCGTCCTAATGTCTCTACCACGACCTCGTCCCCGGCCTCGACCTCGGATGCGAGTTGTGGAGAAACCTTCACCATCTCGCCGTAAGGGAGTGGTGAGTGGCTGTTGGACTAGAACTTCGGGTTCTTCGTTGTCCCGAACTTTCTTTGCTTCATTTGTTATGGTATCTCCGGAGAAGATCGTTTTCTTCGGTGGTGCATAATAAGGCTGCATCCTCGTGGATTCCAATTTCATGTACGGAGAATGGTTGTAAGTCACCTTTGATGCACTCGTTCCCCTCCACCGTAGTATTTGATGCACCGATGTAGAGATGATGGTACCATCCTGTTTTCATGTATCCATGGTCGGCCCGAGTAGAGCGTTGAATGATGTTTACGAATCAATTATGTGAAATTTCGCGGTTGTCTTTGCTAAGTCACCGGTCTTCATCGATAGCGTTATTGAGCCGAGGGCTCTTTCTCCTTTACGGTTGAATCCTCTTAATAACATTTTGTACGCCTCGAGCTCGCGGGCATCAATTTCCAAGTATGCTTAGCGTTCGAAGATTCATTATATTGATTGATGCTCCTGGATCCACCAATACTGCGGAGAGTGTAAATCTTCCGATTGTAAGCGAAATGTACAACGGTCGGTTGTGATCTGTCATTCCAAGTAGTAGGTCGTCGTCCGTGAAGGTAACACCTCGTTGTTCCTTTAACGAGCAAACCTCATCTAAGGACTCTCCGGCCATTTGAGCTAAGCAAATTTCCGGATCGAGTAAGGCCTTGATCGGAGCTTCTCTCATCTCCTTTGATAAGATGAGAGCGTCGTAGATGCTCGGTTTGGTCGGTAGTTTCCTAAGATGGGCTAGCACGTTGTAGTCCACTTTGTTTTCATGTGTCTCTGCTTCTTCTCGAATGGGTATTTCTTCTGCAGGGTTGGTTCTTCCTGAACAACCACCTGCTTTCCTTTGTCTTTTGGACCCATTCTCGGAGGTAGAACTTTCCCACTTCTTAAGTTGACTTCTGTAATTTCCTCTGAATCTATCGTTGAGCTTGCCGGTGTCTTTTCTTGAATCGGAATGACAGACTCTTCCGGATTGACTTCAGAGTCCGAAGGCTCTAACTCTATCGTGACTGGAGCTCCTCGAAACTCACAGATAGATTCGTTGCTTGTTGAACTCTCGTAGCCTCCTTGATGGATGTCTTCTTCGTTATTTTGCTTGTCGAGATCGTGTATGATTTGAGAATTGTCGTTGGTATCGAAATCGATATCCGGATTATCGTTAGTTACGTAATCGTTAGAAACGATCAAAACGTAGCCAACGCCATCACCCTTATCATTATATGATCCCACCGAAGTGAGTAGATAATCATACGAGTCGGGGGTTCGAGGGATTTCTTCCCCGAATCGGAAACAACTATCCTAGGATAAGCGGCCCCTAGTCCAGCCCTAGGTGCCTCGGTCTTCTCTTCTTCGTCAATTTTCTTCTTCTCTTCGATCGTCTCCTGTTGAGGTGGTTCTTCTATCGCAAGTGATAGTACCGGCTAACGGGTTTCAAACTCCGAATTGAAGCTCGCACCGAAGCGGTACGGATCGTCGTCTAAAATCTTTTCGAAGACCTCGTCCAAGCGATAATCCATCCATCGTCGGTTGTATAGGGATGCTATCGGAATGATGGGATCGGTCGAGATAACATTGACGGAACCTCCTTTCCGGGGTTCCTTCATATACTCTTTCGGGATCGTTATATTCCCTTTCCGCGGAGTTGTCATTGAGCCAACTTTTGAAGGTAATGCAATCTTCTATTTTGTGTCCAAGCATTTGGTGGTAAGGGCGAAAGTTGGGATCACCCTTCTTATTGACTTCCTCTCGGTCTTTTAGGCTCTGGCAGCTGGAAATCTGGAGTCTTCATCAGACTGCGGAACATTTTCGGCACTGCTTCATTCTTGAACGGATATTCTCTGCTCAAAAGCTCTCTTAATGTACGTTGCGGGCGGGACGGTTGTTCATACTGCGGAGATGACTGATAGCTGGGCCGGGGTTGCTGGTAATTCTGTTGTGGTTGTTGCGGCCGTTCTGGTGGTATTTGCATCGGTTGCTTGCCTTTGTCAACTGCTGCGACGATCCCGGATTTCTTTTCAAAAGTCTTTACAGGCTTTTGTTTATCCGTCTTGTCGGTGAAACTTAATTGCTTCGCCTCTTCTTGCAAGCTTCCGGCCTTGCTTAACAACTTCTCAAAAGTCTTAATAGTAAATCCCTTGAGGAGAAGTGCTATATCGGGCCATGGATGCTTTTTAGCAAAATGCCGATCGCATCTTGTTCTTGCGAGTTGTGGTTCACACTTCATACTTAAGTTCCTCCATCGGAGTATGTAATCCACCAAAGTTTCATTCGGCTTCTGCTTCTCTACCACTAAATCACCTATAGTGATGTGGTGCTGAGCTCCGGCGAATCGCTTGATGAAGAGGTTCTCTAGCTCTGAGAATGTCTTTACCGAACCGTTTGGTAATTCTGCATACCAGTCGAAGGCGATTCCTGACAGACTGCTGACGAACTGTCGGAAGAGTAATGCATCGCTCCCGCCGGCATTGCAACAACCGGCACGAAAGTGTGCCACATCGCTGTCGGGGTTCCCGGTTCCGTCGAAGGTCTTAAACGGAGGTGGTACGAAGCCTTTCGGGTATTGGACGGCGTCGAATTCTTCGGGGTAAGGTCTACCCGTCCGAATGGATGTCCCGCTCTTTGATTGTGCTAAGGCTTCTCGCACTCGCTGTTCCACCGAGTTCTTGATATCCTTTTCGGGAATCATACTTTGTGTTGTATCCTTTTCGGTCGATCATCCCCATTGACGGACGTAATCTCCTTTCCTCCGTCTACGATGTGAATGACCTCCGGGGGTGTTTCCCTTTGTGGTTGTACTTCGACTGCGGAGAGTGGCCGAGCTACGGCCATCTCTTCCATCCTTTTCGCCATTTGAGCGATCGTGTCGTCTTTTTCCTGAAGCTGTCTTCTCATCGGTTCCGGCTCCTCTCTTCTGCGTGCTGCGGGAGCACCTTGCGAAGGCGATGAAGCTCGTGTCTCGACCATGTTGATTTACGCGTATTCGTCGTCCATAAATTTCGATGAATCAATCTCGTCTCCGAACTTTTCCTCTCTTTCTTTTGCCAACCGTCGGATATCGGTTCTCGACTTTTCCATGGCATCTTCTAGCGGGGCTTTCGTGTGTCTTCGTGGTTGTCGTGCGATAGGCTGCCGGGTCTCCTTCTCACGAGTCCCCTTCATCGCGGTAGCACTTTCTTCGATTCAAGTCTCCCGGCAATTCTTTCTTTCTCGGGCTCGTTGTTTCGATCTCAGTCGCCGGTAGTGGGACGCCATACCATCCTTCCGGCGGCGGAAGGTGCTAGGACCGGATGGTCCGTCGGCCGAATGCTTGGAAGGTGGTATCCTCCCTAATCCGTAATCCCGAGACGACAACGGGCGGACTAGCCTTCATTCTTTTACTTGGCTTTTCCGCCATGATGGCGGGCTCTACTCGGGGCCCAAGACGGGATTTGGTCGGCACCCGCCCTATCCTCCGTAGAATTTCGATACGGGGCGGTTTTCCTTCTTCGCTAACTTTTCTACCAAAGTTTGCGGTCGAGCAACACGGCGTAGTTCTAGTTCTTTTCTTGCGGCTATCGTTGTAATATGCGGGCTGTGGTAATTTGGCGACAATCTTGCGAATGTTTTCTTCATCTTCCGCGGCGGAGAGGGGATGAAACCCGCTTCCTCCCAACGGTGGTATGTATTCGAGCGACGGTGTATATTCCGGCGGTTCGGAATTTCTTCTAGGAAAGCAATTTCGGCAGCTACGGCTTCTTTAGCGATCCTTCTATTTCGTTTCTTCTCCGGGTCTTTGTTAGTGACGGAATCTTTGAACTAGACCCGATCTCGAAAACGGAAGGTCTTACGGGAAGATCTGTACCCTCCACGGTAACGTGTCCATCATAATTCTGGATTTCTTTCCCCTTTGATTTGGCAAAAGTCGGGGCAGGTGCAGAAACAACTAGACCAGTGGGGGTAGAAAGAACAGTCCTCCTGTGGACGTCGGTACTCCTCTTAGTCGGGATCCTTTGCAGAGGAGGGAATTCTTGGGTTGACCTAATGTTGAATTCAAGCAGCGGCTCTTCGGCTTCGGGTACCTTGTTCATCGGTGCAAAGAGGAGACGTTGGTGACCTTGACGTTCGTGTTTTCAAATCCTTGTCCAAATCGGATGATTCCATTGTCGGGCGACTCATCCTTATAGCACGGCGAGGTCCGATCCATTGGTGAAGGAGAAAATCGGTTTCGAGGCTTCCATTTACGCGGGTAGATTCTGGTTGTCGGTCCGAAGTTATGCTTCTTTTCTTTAGGACGAAAAGAAAGGAATTGAAAGAGTCCGAACTCATTCATGTTCACGTATTTATAAGAAGGAATCACTTATTAAAAGAATCACTTATTAGAGGGTTTGTTTATTTAGAACGGAGTGTTCGAAGGTGTAGAGAAGGTAAGGAATCCGAATCGGAGTTGGAAAGGAAAAGAGAGTCTTAAGCAAGACTTCTCGACTCGAAGGATCACTCCTAAACTAACACCTATTGGGGGTCCACCCCACCTCAGAAATGAGGTAAAAGGATCTCGGAACCTCTCTGTTTATGGGTGTCTAAACGGTGGCTCCTAAATCCGAGAGAATGTTGGTTATACTTGTTCGAGGTAGAAATGAACACGAGTATTCCAACGGAAAGAAGGGTAGTTTGATCCATTAGGGACATGGATACACTACCGATTTTTGAAAGCGAGAACCATTTGATTAAAATGGAGAGAGGAACTTTTCCACACGTGAGTCGCCGGAAATATGTCGGCACTTATTTTTAGGTTGTGTGTTTTATTTTGAAAGAGAGTCGCCTACGAAATTGTCGGCGAATTTTAATTTAATTTAAATAAATAATTTGAAAAGTAGTATTTGATTTTGAAAATAATTTTAAATTTGAAAATTTTAAGATACGAAATCAAACCGATCTCACATCTCGAATAGTTTATATAAACGAGCGCCGCACCACAAGCCGTGTATCTATCCCGAAGAATAGACACCTTGCTTGATAATGGGGCTCGATTAAATAAACTAGAAAGGTTTGTGACATCCGTTTGGTCTCGCGAACCAATTTTATAAGCCGACAAATTCCCTCGCTTAATATGAAACTATTAAACGGGGTTTATATTACACAGGTTCTTAAAGTTCCCTATAAGGGCGAGCCCCTATAGTTAATTACATCTTAAGTGACGGGAATCACCTAAGAAAACTCTCGATAATAATCAATAATTACGCTCTCGAGAATTTCAAAGTTTAAGTTTTCAAAGGATTGAATTTTTGAAATTTCAAAGGGATTAGTTCAAGTTTGGAACATTTTATTTTTGGAAATTCGAAAGGAAGAAAAGTAGGAGAAATTATGGATCCGAAGCGGACTTCGATAATTTCCCGACTATCCTATTATTTGGCTTGGATTTAGGAAAGTCCTAATGTTTATTTAATGTTTTATTCTTGCCAATTTTAGTTAATTAGGGCTTATATTTATATGATAGAATCATACAAATTGCCTAGAAGATATGAGGGTTTATGTCGTACCGGACGACTACCTCGGAATCCTAAGACCGGTTAGGGCTTAATTTACAATGCAAATGCCTAACGAAGAGTTGAGGATTTATGTTGCACTAGTGCAAACTACCTCGAAGTCCTATGGCTTTGTTATTTAATACTAAGAAAGTTTTGCTGAAGTAGGTTCGAGTTTTGTCGACGACGATGGCCGTGCTGCCCACCATGCTCCGAGCTCCTTGTTGTTGCAGAGGTTTAGTTTTGGAAATCATAAATCGGGAGATGAGAGAAGTGTTCTGGTTTAGAGAAGTCTTAATTTCCAAGTGTTTTTTTTTGTGTTTTAATTAAAACAGATCTTAAAGTTGATTATAACGACACCGGTTAAGATCCCACGGTTCCATCCTTCGGCATCATTATTTTTATCGGATTCACTTAGTCCGGATGAATTTGCTAAACTCAACTGAATGAGTTCCACACTTTCATTTAGACCGTGGGAAATCCCGTTAGCAACACGTAGGTTACATCATCCGAGGTATTCCCGATCATCCAACAAGACGTTTTAATTTAGTTGTAATTGTAGTTTTGTGTTCTGTTTGTGATTAAATTTTGAGTTGTCTTATATTTTGAAATGTTGTGGAGGTGAATTTTATCTTGTAGTGTCTTTTATTTTAATTTTGGGTTTCGAGCTTTGGTTTCTGTCCTAAAGGTGTCGGTTTTCATGCAACTGTTGTTTATCATGCAAGAAGAATAAAGTGCATTTGCAATAAAATAAACTGCAGTAAAATAAAAGCGTACCTGGAGGGTCTTCTCGTCATCCCAAGCTGCACTTAAAACACAGTTAGAATATTTAAGCAAGTTCCTAGGTAAAGCTAAGGGAAAGGTTTATGATTTTCTATCAAATTCCTAATCCTATAGCTAGTCATTTCCTATGACGTCTAGGTTCCTTGTGTTTTTGGTTTGAAGACGATTTTCTTCATCGAAGAACAATTAAGTTCAATTGTTCTTGTAAATATCCTATCATATTGAGGAAGTGCTTAAGAAGAATCTTAAACATCTTTTCGATATTTCTAGGATTGTTTCAAGTCCAAATGAATTTAATTGTGTAAATGAATCGATCGTCCGAGGTTTTCGAAGTTTTGTTAACTTGCTCGATGAACTAGGGCATTTGAATGTCTTATAAGTGAAGTAACATTTCATTTCGATGTTCTATTTAGGAGTTATGATAACTAAAGCTCCTAAAGGCAAAATGATATTTAATGATTTGTGATTCAAATTTAAGTTCAAATTAATGATTTAAGTTTGGAATAGTGTTCAAGTTATTTTAGATTTATTTCTTCATGTCTTAAGTGAGGTTATTTAATTCAATTTAATTTAATTTAATTTATTTTAATTTAATTTAATTCAGTTTAATTTAGTTTGATTTGATTTAATTTAATTCAATTCAATTTATTTGATTTAATTTCTTAATTTAATTTAATTTAATTTTAATTTAATTTAATTTAATTTAATTTAATTTATTTAATTTAATTTAATTTATTTAATTAATTTAATTTAATTTAATTCAATTTAATTTTAATTTAATTTAATTTAATTTAATTGAAATTTTTGAAAGAGTTTAATGATTTAATTTTAATTTAATGATTAAGTCTTTTAATATTTTAAATTTGAGTTATCATTTTAATTAAGAGTTGAGTATTAATGAGATGATTAATTTAGGGATTTTTAAATTAAAGAATAAATCTCTTCCTAATAATATCCCTATTTTAATAATTCCAAATTTATTATTCTTCCAAATTCAATTAATTATTTAATTAAAGTTTAATCATTTTAAATTGCTTAATGGGTTTCTACCCTTTAATTATTAAATTTCAATCATCCAAATCAGATTAGGATCAAATATTTTACTTGTTAATAATTTTTTTTATTAAACCTAAAGTCTTAATTAAGGATTAAAATTTTAATTACCATTTTGCCCTTTAAGCCTAATAATTTCATAACTCACTAAATTGAACTCAAATGAACTTGAAATTTTTATGTGACTTCACTCATATGTCAATAAAGACATGAGAGGAGAAAATGTGATTTTTCTGTATTTAATTTATTTATATAATTATTTTTTGTAGAAAAGAGAAATTTCCAAGGAAAATTCAATAACATGACCAAGGGAAAGTTTCTGTCCTTAAGAAAATTAGGGGACATTCCTAATGACCAGAGGACCACTTGGACCAATTTTTGTGATTTTTTGAATTATATTTTATTTATTAGAATTATTTTAAGTTCTGGAGTATTAATTAATTTAAAAATAAAATAAATGTTGAAAAATAGATTTTATAATTTTTAAAATTCTCTCTGATATCAAGGATTCCAGAGAACCAAACTTTACAATTTTCTGATTTTTCTTTGATTTATTATAATTATTTTGGTGAAAATGCTAGAAAATACATTTTTAATTTTAAAATTACCCTAGAGCTTTAAAAATTAATATCTCACTAAATAGACCTAGGAAAAATATGGGACTTGTTCCTAAGTGATTAAAATTTAAAATATAACATTTTGGTGAATTTTATTATTTTTGTGATTTTTATTATTTTTTAATTATTGAAAATATTAAAATAATATTAAAAATCAACTTTTTAGAAAATTGAAATTTTAATTTTCTTAAACTCCCTGATATCAGAGAGACTCCAAAACCAATTTGGTGAATTTTTGAAAGATATTTTGAAAGTTATGAATTTTTAAAGTTTAAAATGACTAAGTGGCTTAATTAACCCAATTAGTGGGGCTAACCAAGTCCAATTGACCTCAAATTTTTATGATGGGTTCCTCTGATCCTAAAGGTCAGTGGAGAATTGATTTCAAGTCAATTTGATCTATAGTTAACTCTAATTAATTAGAGATCTATTTTGGGTGTTTAAGCCGATTAGGGTTAATCTAAGTGAATTAACCCAAATCCTATTTTTCCTAGGGTTCTCTGGTCATATGGAACATCACCAAATTTTCCTAGAATTTATTTTACAACATGCTAATTTTTGGAATTAAAACACTTAAAATAGCAACATGCATTTGAAAAATCAATAACTTTTCATAGGGATGGCCTCGACTTTGGAAAATTCAGGGAATGTTCCCAAATTCGGGGGCTTCAAAGCCCTATGGTCTCATGCCATGGTGAATTGTATGAATACATGGAGAATTAAATGTATGCAGAGAGTAAATAAATTACTAAAAATAAAATACTTGGACAAAATTGAATGATTTCTTTTCCACATTATTCTCCTCTCGTTCGACTGAGCGAGAGGGTATTTTTATTTTATTTTTGTGATTTTTCTACACGGAGATATGAATTTTCCAAGTTTAGGGAATTAAATAAATAGGAAAATACCCTATTTTTCTATTTATCCACGCGGCGCCGCGTCAGCCCTCGGCGGCTCCGAATGCACACGCGGCGCGCTCCCATTCGACGCCGCCATCCGAGTCGGCAACCCGGGCCCCGCGGTTCTCGTACCGTCTCCCGGTCCGACGCCATCCCGAGCCGTCCGTCCGCGCGTGTATTAAATGGACGGCATCCGTTCATCGTCCCCAAGTGTCCTCACCCGAGAGCCGTCCACACTAAATCCTTAAGATCTCACTCGATACTCAACAGATTTTTATGTTCTTATGCTCTATGGATTCGTCTTGAAGAGACGAACACATCTATACGGTTATCATGCATTGAAATTAAGGCATTTGAAATGGAGAATCTCCAGAAGCTCGGGATGAAGAATTAATTCATACCTTAGCTCCGAGAGGTGAAGCCTCGATCGAAATGCTTGGCACGTTCGTTGGAGCCGCAGGAGGCTAGGGATGAAGCCCGGAGATGTGGTGAATTGCTCAGGTGTGATTTCCACCAAAGCCGATCACAACCTTTGGAGTCCGGAACAAGCCGGGTGACTCGGAGATGGGGCTTTTGCTGGTGGACACCTTCCCTCGACCCGGTGCGGGTGTAGGACCAATCAATTTGGGGATTGACTCACCGTGGAGAAGTGTCCTGGTTTTGGGTGAAATTTCAACTACGAAATTGAGCTCTCGGAGAAGAAATGGCAGGGGGATCTCACTTGGGATCAAGTGCTCTATGTGTGGGGAGGAGTCCGGAACAATTTTGGCGAGTTTCGGTAAGGTCACAGTTCGGCACTTCTCATGGCCGAGAAGGTGAGGGGTTTAAATAGGAGATGTTGGAGGGCCTCCGGGGGGAGTTGAGGGGCGGGATCAGCTGCTCTTGGCATGTGAAGAACGGCCATGGTGGCCACTAGGCATGGGGCGGCTCGGCGAGGGAGAATTCCAAAGTTTGGCTCCTCCCGAGGTTTCGGCCATGGTGTTTTCCGGCGGCCTGGTGGCTGGCCGGCTGGGCATTGGTCACCATCTTGTTCGGGTGGGTCGGGGCTGGGGTTTAGTGTAGGCGATCGGCAAATGCCATGTGTAAAAGGCTTGGATTAGAATGGAATGGGAGAGGGCTTATTTTGGCTCAAATTGGTCAACCCCTCCACTTGGGCTAGGTGCACCACCCAAGGCTTGGTTTTGGTCGAGGGAAAAGTGATTTGGCTCGGCATAATCGGTAGGGTCAAGTCACCATCCAAGCACGATTAGGCATAAGCATGGTTAAGGGGAATCATAGGAGTGGTTAATCACCTTTAGGAATTAAGGAAAGAGCCTCCTCCTTTTGCCCAAAATGGCATGGTGACATGTAAAGAGGCTCTCATGGCTTGCATATGGCTTGTGCATGGCTCCATGGCTCCATTTGGCTTGGGAAAAGGTTGGGTCAATTTCATAAAAATGGGTTTTAAGAATTTTGGATATTTTGGTGTGAATTTGTATGGGGCTTGATTTGGAATTGTTTGATGATGGAATTATAACTTAGGGAATGGCTTTGATTAAATGGATGGCAAATGGAAATGTCATGTGGGCTTTAGGGCCAAATTTGGGCTCATTGAAATGGTTTTAGATGGGCTTTTAAATGGTTTAGGAAAGTGGGCTAAAATGAGCTACCATGTGCCAAAGTTGGGCTAGAGTTGAAATTGATGTAAAATTAATGTTGGGAAATGTTTTTTGGGAGTGTTTCAAAGAGGTTTTGGCTTTGGTTGGGTTTTGATTTTGGGGTTTGGGCTCATTTGGGCTAGGTTTAGGTTTAGGTCGAAATTGGGCCTTTTGATTTTGGGTTGAATTTGAGTGGGGTTTGGGTCTAAATTTTGAGCAAATCATGTTAGTGTTTTGTTCATGGGGATGTTAAGAAAGGTTTGGAAAAGATTTGGGGTTAATTGGAGTTGAATTGGGTGAGTTTGGGTTAGGTTTGGGTCATAGGTCCAAATCGGGTTTTAAGGCCAAAAGTGAAATTGGATCCCAATGCCAATCAAATTGGGCTTGGATTTGGTCTAGATTGGTGTTGGGATGTTGAATTGAAGTTTAGAATTGAATTGGACCAGAATTTGGGTCAATTGGGTAGGTTTGGTTTGACATTGGGTTTATTTTGGGTTAAAATGGGTCAAATTGGGGGTTTTGATAAAAGTGGGGTAAATTGACAAAATTGGCCCATGGTGTAGTTGAACAAAATGAAATTGGGAATATTTGGGATTTTCTGGAATTTTCTGGGAATTTTCTGAATTTTTGGATTTTTTGGCTAGGAGGGCTATTTTGGGTATTTGGAGGGTAATGGGGGTATTTTTGGAATTTTTGGTATTTCTGGCTATGGATGATCAATTTGATTGGTGAGGAAGTGTTTGGGATTGATTTTGGGGAATTTTGGGTGATTTGGAAATTTTTGAGAAATTTGGGTAGTTTCAAAGGCATTTGGTAGGTTAGGCGGGGTGTAGGGGTCAAAAATTGAAATTTTGGAAAATTGAAGATTGGGTGGATGTAAGTGGAATGCAACCATTTTGGTTGAGCCATGAAGCCACATCAAGCTCATATGAGCCATGAAGGGACTCATTTGGGGTATTCACTATGTTGTTCCTAACCCTCTTAGCCAAGGGCTTAGGGGTTAAGGACCATCCATGTGAATCACCTACATGAGTCGGGAAGTCAAGTTAGGTATAGGTGTGGTTTAGGAGGTGTGTGAAAGTGTAGTGCATAAGTGTAGTGTGTGTGTAAGTCAGCCCTTTCACCGGACTGAGCCACCTGTAGGCGATCCTAAGGCCAAAGAGTCCTATAGGAACTCATCCTTTAAACTTCCACATTTGATTTCGACCCTCTAGGTGATTAGGGGTCTATAGTCGAGTTTGTGGAGTTTGCGGGGAGTTAAGAAGTGGTTTGAATTTCTAAAAGGTGGGTCCCAATTCTAGTCCTCTAAGATAGTCAAAGGAAAAGCCTAAGGCTAGATCCTAAGTACTAAAGAGAAGAAGAGAAGACCTCATCAAAAATGAGGTCAACAATATGTAATTAATCATTTCATATTCGTAGGGAGAAAGAAAAGAAGACTACTTAGAAAGCATAGAAATTACACCACAAATCATATTCATAAAACTTAAATCCAAAGCACTAAACTTAAGAAACAAGATATAAATACTTATCTGGAATGTAATCCAAGCAATCCTTTGAAGTTTCTCTGACTCTACAGACTCTAACAGGACTTTGACTCTTCAATTCACACTAAAAACTCACTAAAATAAAGAAGAAGACACTTAACACTCTTAATTAACTCTCTCTCACACACTACTCACTCACTCTAACACACTTTTCACACTCCACACACACCTTGCTGTAGAAATGGTCCTCTATTTATAGATCTCCAGAAATGACCAAGGGTTGCTTAAGGCACCTCTTAAATATTAGTCCACATCAATTTAATGTTCTAGAATTTAACGGTGACGCCTAGGCGCCAGTTCTGTCTCCTAGGCACCTGGATCACTGCGAGAATGGACGTACCCCTTCACATTTAGGTCACACCTCTTCGTTTAATAACTGCTCTCCCATGTCTATTTTCATTGCATTTGGTTTATAACATGTGGGAAAATGTCTAGAGGCTTCTAGATTGGTTTGAAAGCATCAATAACCATCCAAAAACCGTCAAGAAATCTCTAGAATTAATTTGCTGTGTCTGGTGCCTAGGGCCATAATCAGCTTCTTTGCTTTTTTTGGTTCATTTTTGCTCCTTTTTAACTCTTTTTCTTCATAAACTCATTTTTTTGTACCTGCAACCAAAAAATAAGAAATACTTTTCATTAAAGCGTAATATTCTTAAAATTTAATAAAAAATTGATATAAAATTCTATGTGATTTTGAGGCGGATCAAGTACCAGCGCCGAACCGTGCCTGGACCAGTGCCAGACAGTGCCAGTGTCCCGAGAAGCACAATAATTTCATGAAAATAGTGTCGAACGTCGCTCAAACAGCACCGAACCATGCCCTAGACGGTTTGGATGCGTTTTTGGGCGGTTATTGGCCATATACGTCGAATTTGGATGCTTTTTGGAAGGTTTCTTCAAGCACATCTTGGGAAATTCATCCCTACACTATTTTAAAGCGATTTTGAAGCCAAAAAATGAGAGGAATGTTAGAAAAAATGTGGAGAATATTGAGAGATCTTAGAATAGGAATACAAATGTAGATTTCTACCTTATTGGAGGTGAGGGGATTTTGAGAGAATTTGTAAGGGTTTGTCCTAGGATTAGCCAATGTTCATTATACATTGAGATATGGGTAAGGAATAAGATTGCTTCTATTTGACACATATAATATTTAATGCATCTCATTCCTTTACATTATCCAAGTCACTACATAAGAATAGTAGATTTTATTATCTCAAAATTTACCAAACCAACTCATCTAGAAAGGTTATCTTTAGAAGTAATATTTACATTTAGGAATAATTATTATCCTTACATATTATCATCTACTTTTAGGAGTAGTTGCTAGATAAGAAACCACTTATATTGACCCTCCAATCTAAAGCCTGATAATAGTAGACTAGAGTTTGACTAAGAACCTCGTTCCTTGCTTTCTTGTGGGATCGATAAATGGGACTCCATTAGTGCCCTGTATTACTTGATACAACACCCATACTTGCATTTAAAATTTTGAATTTACAAAATTATTATAAATATATAAATCTAGGTTCATAAATTCTTGCATATAAAAAAGTCGCATCAATAAGCAGTAGAGATTTGATGATAGATACGATATTTCTTCAATAACTTTTTCAATTAACGCATTCTTAAAATGAATTCCCCCATCAGTTATGTGTCGGCAACCGAAGTGTGTTTGGGGTTTTAATTTACATAAATTTATATATTAGGAAAATATTACTTTAATTTTAAAATATGAAATCAAACTGATCCCATATAATCTATAGTTTAAATAATCGAGAACTTCACCACAAGACGTGTATTTGTCCCGAAGAATAGATACATTGCTTGGTGGTGAGGCTTGATCAAATAAACTAAAGAATTCATGACATTTGTTTGGTCCGCAAACCATTCATGTTGACAGACAATTTCCCTTATCTAATATGAAGGAATTAGAAAGATTTTATATTAATCTGGGGTCTTTAATAATTTTCTTATAAGGGTAAGCTTTTATAGTTAATTACATCTTAGATGACTGAAGTTACCTAAGAAAACTCTTAACAAAGATCAAGAAACATTGTATTCAAGACTTCTAAAGGCTAGGATCTTAAAAAAAGTAATAGTAGGAAATTCAATAGGTGAGTGACTAAAATTTTGGAACATTTGTCATGGGAATCCAAAGGACCAGAAAGCTAGGGGAAGGACGTGGATCCAAGAAAAAACTTGGTACCTTCCCAACCAACCTATGATTTGGCTTCAAATTGAGATATTTATTTGATGTTTCATCCTACCAATCTTATTATTTAGGGCTTACATTCACTTGATATAAATCTTGTGAATAGCCTGGAAGATAAGAGGATTTTTGTCATATCTAATGACAACCTAGGGACCTAAGATGAGTTAGGGCTTATATTGCACGAGGTGCAAAGCCCCAAAGAGACAAAGTGAGGGTTTATGCTGAATTAGGTAAGCTACCTCAAAGTTCTATGGCATGTTGCTTTAGTTCAAAGGAGTTTTATTATTGAACATTGATACACCTAAAATATATAGTATTTTTATGCAAATTTTTTTACCCATTTTTGATGATATTGCACCTTAATGGAAGGTATTTTTGTGTTTTCTTGGAGGTATGATTAAAATGACTGATTATGATGAAAGGAAAAAAAAAGGATCAAATTTGGAGAAAAAATATGAAGTGTGCAAATTTGGCCTCTAACACCTAAGCGCCGATGGCTGATGCATAGGTGCCACAGTTAAAAGTGACGAATTAAATAAATTTTGGCACAAATTTGAAGGGGTTTTTAAAGAACCCTTTGGTTTAACCTTCTTTAACTTCTCATTGGCACCAAAATTCATTCAAAATTCGAATGGATGGATGCATCTCTTGGTAGGTTTATTAAATCTGGACTTAATTTGAAGAGACACTAAAGCACCTTTTGGAAAATTATTAAAATGAAGACTTAAGATCAGAAAAAGAGAAGACTTTTGAAAGGAAAATTTGGCTGGAGAAGTTGGAAAAAGCTTGAAGTGGTTGAAGGGAAAGAGGAAGAAAGAGAGCCTTCTTCTCGCCATATTTTCTTTACTTTTCCACTTTATTTTATCGAAGTCAGTATTAGAATTTAGGAGAGTCAATTCTTAGAGTTGGGCACCAAACTCTAAGGAGTTATTTAGTGGAAAGTAAAGTTTTAGAGGAACTTCAAGAGTCTTGTGAAGAGGATTTTCAGATAAGAGTTTATCTTTATTTAACATTTGATTTTTAAGTAAGAATTGTTGTGCTTTCATTATGATTTCAACGTTCAAATCAAATTGTGCTTCTGTTTTCTCCATGTTTTCTGAGTAGTTTTAATTATCTTTTTCCCTTTAAATGATGAAGTAATTAAATTGTGGAAGGAAGTTATGTGAAGTATAGGTTTTTAATGTTGGAAGAAGTTGTGATGAATCACAACCTTGCACTTCATTTACTTCTTAATTTGGCCAATTGTGTTGTTAAAATTTGTTGTGAAAACATGTAAGAACCAATGTGGTATTGTCTCAATCAACAATTCGAGAGAACCACATGACATTATATGGGTGAGATTTGTAGTCCATATGGTTGAGTACAAATAAATAGGGAGATATGCTTTATAACGTGGAGTAAATTTAGAGGAATTTAGAGTGACAGGCTAATGCACCCAATTTGGTTTGAGGTATCAAATTTTGTTATGAGATGTTAGCCCCTGGGTGGCGGGAGAAGAGGGAACTCTAGAATGAGAGCTAGTATCTTCCCTGCCTAACCCATCTACAAGATTTCAAAACTTCAGATTAACTTGTGCTCTTTATAGAACCAAGTAAGGGTAAATAATATATTTGCTCTTATTTGGCATAACACATTTAGATACTTCCACAACAATAATTCCATAATTAATACTGATTCATTGAAAGAGGAAAAAGATATTTCATTCTCATTTGCTTTCATAACGTTTTATAGTCTTGTTAATTTTAGTTGCTTGCTTTATTTTTTTTAAAGAAAATATCAAAAACAAGTTTAAAACTTTCTATCTTAAAACATACTTTACAAAATCATTTTAAAAAAGTAAAATGTCGATTTTATGCTTTCTTTAAAATTTTAGACATTTCCGTGTGGGTTTGATATCTCGGGGCTTAATTAGAAAGTCCTATATTACTTGATAAATGATACATATGCTTGCGTAGAATCCCATTTTATAAAATAATTAAAATTGATTTCTTATTTACTTTGGAACCAAGTTTATGGTGTCGTTGTACAGAAAGAGATAGTATCATTGAAAAGAAATATAAAGTTTAAAACATGAGCACAAATATTTGAGAATTAAGTTTTTGGCGCCGTTTCCGCGGAAATTAATTAAAATATCATTTAAAGAAAATTTAAGAAAATTCAAAATTTTTACTTTTCCTTATTTTTGTTTATGTGTTTTTTTTGTTTTATTTTGTGTATGCATAGTTCAGGCTTTGAGGAACTTGTGCCTTACGAATCTGAATTAGAGAAAACTATAAAAAAAAGATAAAAATATTTAAGAAATGACGATTCAAGAAAATCAAAATGTTGAAATCCATCAAGAATTTAGACCTTTAAGAGATTATGCTAACCATACCGTAGATGAACTTCATGGTAGTATTCAACACCCTGCTATAGTAGCTAATTCCTTTGAACTTAAACCTGCTATTATCCAAATGGTATCTAATAATCTGTTTGGGGGGGCACCAACTGAAGATCCAAATTTACATCTTGCCAATTTTCTAGAGTTGTGTGATACTTTTAAATTCGATGGTTTTTCAAATGATGCTATTAGACTTAGACTTTATTCTTTCTCACTAAGGGATAATGCTAAGATATGGTTAAATTCATTAGCACCTAGATCTATCAGAACTTGGGTTGATTTAGCGCAAAAATTCCTTGGTAAATATTTTCCACCATAAAAACTGCGAAGCTTAGAAATGATATTACATCTTTTTGTCAGTTTGAAGGTGAATCTATATATGAAGCATGAGAATGATTTAAAGATCTCTTAAGACCGTGTCCACATCATTTGATACCAGATTGGTTAACAATTTAGACTTTTTACAATGGATTAATTGGATTTCTTAGATCAATTATCGATGCCACTGCTGGTGGTTCATTGATGTCTAAACAGTTTGCTAATGCTTATGCTTTAATTGAAGAAATGGATACTAATAATTTTCAATGGCCTTCTGAGAGGTTAAATCCTAAAAAGGTAGCCAACATTCATGAAAATGACGCTTTTGCAATGCTAGCAAATCAAGTTGTTGCAATTTCAAGGAAGATAGACCAATTTGCAATGAATTTTTCTCAGCCAATTTCCATGATTGAAGAAAATTCGTTAGACCAAATGGTTGATTCTCAAACTTCATCAGAAACTTTGAATGTCATAAGTAAGCCTAACAACCCATATTCCAATAATTATAACCCAAGTTGGAAAAACCATCCAAACTTTAAATGGAATACCAATAATCAAGGTGGTAGTAATAAAAAATGGGGGAACAACCAATTTAACCCGATGGGAAATGGGAACAACCATGGCAATAATAATTATAGACCAACCTATCCTCTAGGTTTTAAAAATACTTCACACTCTAAGGATAAGAAGTTCTCTTATGAAGAAGTGGTGTTACAAATGGGAAATCATTTGCAAAGTCATGGAGCTACAATTAGAAATATTGAGAATCAATTGGGACAAATTGACATTTCATTAAGTAATAAAACCCAAGGATCACTTCCTAGTAATATAGAAGTAAATCCAAGAGACAAGTATAAAGAGCAAATAAAAGTAGTTTTACTGAGAAGTGGAAGAGAGATGGAAGGTAGAGTTCAAAAAGAGATTGAAGTAGAGAAAGAAGAGAATGAAGAACCAATAGAGGACACTTCAAAATGTTTGGAGAGATCTATTTCTCCACCTAAAATTGATTTAGAAAAGCCACTACCTCCATTTCCTCAGAGACTTCGACAACAAAAGTTGGATAAGCAATTTTCAAAGTTCTTGGAAATATTTATGAAGCTTACAATTAATATTCCATTTCCTGAAGCTTTAGAACAAATGCCATGCTATGTGAAATTTATGAAGAATATTCTCTACAGAAAAAGTAAGTTTGAAGAAAATAAAACTGTTGTACTTAGTGAGGAGTGCAGTACAATAATTTAGAAAAAGCTTCTTGAAAAGCTTAAAGATCCTGGTAGTTTCACAATTCCATGTGCGATTGGAGACAGATTTTATGGAAATGTTTTATGTGATTTAGGTGCAAGCATTAACCTTATGCCATTATCTATATTAAAAAGACTGGGATTATGAGTAATAACCCCGACAACTATAACTTTGCAATTAGCAGATCGTTCGATCACTTATCCTAAAGGAGTTATTGAAGATGTTTTGGTGAAAGTGGATCAATTTATCTTTCTTATTGATTTCATTGTGTTGGATATGAAGGAAGATAAAGAGATACCCATAATTTTAGGGAGACCTTTCCTAACCACAGGCAGAGCAATGATAGATGTGCAAAAAAGGGAATTAATGATGTGAGTCAATGATCAAACTGTTACATTCAATATTTCAAAATTCAATGAAATATCCTGCAAGAGGTAAAGATGATCAATGTTATAGGGTGGATGTTATCAGATATTTGAGTGAATGCCATTTCAATTCAACTTATGAAAAGTAACCTGAAAATGATGAATTAGAACACGAGTAAGAAGAGCAACTACAATATTCTGAAGATTTTCATGAGGAAGATTTAAATTATGTTCATGAAAATTTTGAATTATTGGACATTACTGAAAAAGATGAATCTTTTAGTCCATCAATTGAAAAACCTCCTGTACTTGATTTAAAGTTGCTTCCTACCTATTTAAAATATGCATTTTTAGGAGATTCCTCAACTTTGTCGGTTATAATTTCCTCTCAATTGGCTGAAAAAGAAGAAGAGAGTTTGCTTGAAATTTTAAAGAATATAAGAAAGCCTTTGGATGGACAATAACCGATATTAAAGGAATCAATCCTTCAATTTCTATGCATAGAATCCTTATAGAAGATAATTGCAAACCTCAGGCTGATCCTCAAAGGAGACTAAATCCTATCTTGAAAGAAGTTGTTAAGAAAGAAATTTTAAAGTGGTTGGATGCTGGAATTATCTTCCCTATTTCAGATAGTGCATGGGTTAGTCCTATTCAATGTGTTCCTAAGGAAGGAGAAATTACTGTGTCTGTCAATGAAAAGAATGAAATTAAACCAACAAGATATGTTATAGGGTGGAAAATATGCATTGATTAGAGAAAATTAAACCTTGCCACAAGGAAAGACCATTTTCCACTACCCTTTCAAGATCAGATGCTGGATAGACTGGCTGGGCATAAATACTTTTGTTTTCTGGTTGAATATACTGGTTACTCCCAAATATAAATTGCTCCTGAGGATCAAAAGAAAACAACATTTACCAATTCTTAAGGTACATTTTCTTTTAGAAGAATGCCTTTTGGTTTATGTAATGCCTCAGCAATATTTCAGAGATGTATGATGAAAATTTTTTGTGATTTAATTGAAAAAGGAATTGATGTTTTTATGGATGATTTTTCAGTGTTTGAAATTTCATTTGAATCATGTTTAGAACGTTTATCAAGAGTTCTGAAATGATGTGAAGAACCTAATTTAGTCCTTAACTAGGAAAAATGCTAATTTATGATAGCAGGAGGAATTGTTATGGGACATCGTATATCAAAAAATGGTATGGAGGTAGATCCTGCAAAAATTCAAGTTATCTCTAATTTACCTTGTCCAACAAATGTAAATGGAATTAGAAGTTTTTTGGGATATGTTGGATTCTACAAACGTTATATTAAAGACTTTTCAAAAATTTCAAAGCCTTTATGCTATTTACTGGAAAAAGATGTGACTTTATATTTTGATGTTGAATATCTAAAAGATTTTGAAACATTAAAAGAAAAATTAATCACTGCACCTGTTATAGTTTCACCAAACTAGGAAGAACCTTTTGAATTAATGTGTAATGCTAGTGATTATGCTATTGGAGATGTTTTAGGTCAGAGATGTGATAAAATTTTCAAAGTGATTTACAATGCTAGTAAAACTCCTATTGAAGCTAAAATTAATTACACCACAATAGAGAAACAGTTATTAGTTATAGTAGTTTCCTTTGATAAATTCATATCATATTTAATTGAAACAAAATGTGTGGTGCATACTGATCATTCTGCTATTATATATTTAATGAAGAAGAAGGATGCAAAATTGATACTTATAAGATGGAATCTTCTTTTGCAAGAATTTGATTTGAAATAGTAGATAGGAAAGGTGTTGATAATCAAATTGGTGATCATCTGTCTAGGCTTGAAACTGAAAAATCTCTTTGTGATAATGAAGAAATCAATGAACATTTTCCTGATGAAAAATTGTTCACTATTAATAAGTGGTGTGTTTCGTGGTATGCCGACATTGTAAACTTTATTTTCATTGATATTATACCCTATCGTTTGACATACCAAGAGAGGAAAAATTTTTTATCTAAAGCCAAGACTTATTTCTGGGATGACCCGTTTTTATATAAACATGGAAATGATCTGATCATTTGAAGATGTGTGCCTTTAGAAGAAACTTATGAAATTATTTAAAAATCTCATAATTCTGATTATGGGGGACATTTTGGTGTTGATAAATCTACATATAAAATCTTACAATCTGGATTTTATTGGCCTACAATTTTTTAGGATGTTAATGCTTGATAGATGTCAATGTGTAGGCAATATTTCTAAAAGAAAAAATATGCCCCTCAATTATATGTTGGAAGTTGAAATATTTGACTTTTGGGGATTAGATTTCATGGGACCGTTTATACCATCTTTCAGAAATACATACATTTTGATATCAGTAGACTATGTATCTAAATGGATAGAAGCGGTTGCTTTACCTCGAAGTGATGCTCAAAGTGTTGTAAAATTTTTAAGAAAGAATATATTTTACAGATTTGGAATGCCAAGTGTGATCATAACTGATGAGGGAAGTCATTTTAGAAATGTGATTATGGAAAAGCTAACAAAGAAATATCATATTAACCATCACATTGCTACTGCTTATCATCTGAAGATAAGTGGTTTGGTTGAATCATCTAATCATGATATTAATAGAATTTTGGAAAAGATTGTTAATCCAAACAGAAAGGATTGGTCAATTAAATTGGATTATGCTTTGTGGGCTTATATGACTGCATACAGAACTCTTATAAGAATGTCCTAATATAGGCTAATTTTTGGAAAAGCTTGTCATTTATCATTTGAACTTGAGCATAAAGCATATTGGAATCTTAAAGAGTTCAATTATAATTTGAAAGATGCTGGTGAAAAGAGATTTTTGCAATTAAATGAGCTTGAAAAAATAAGGAATGAATCTTATGAGATGTTAAGATTTATAAAGAAATGATGAAGTTATGACATGATCGGAAGATTCTTACCAAAAATCTTGAGCCAGGACAACAAGTTTTGTTATATAATGCCAGATAGAAAATATTTGCTCGAAAACTTAAGTCCAGGTGGATGGGTCCATTTATCATAATGATATTTTATTCGTATAGAGCTGTGGATATTAAAGATCCTAAGACTGGAAAAATATTTAAAGTTAATGGTCATAGAATTAAACCTTATTTCTCAGTTGATCAATTTAAACTTGAGAAGAATCTGATGTTGGGTCACTTAGAATAAGCTCTAGGTATTTTAGGTTAAAGACGATAAACCAAGTGCTTTGTGGGAGGCAACCCATAGGTATCAGTGTGCTTTGCTTTATGTTTGCTTTGTGTGTTTTATTTGGTTTGATTTGAAAACTTTGGTAGTATTTTGGAATTTTTATGTTATAGTGGTGTTTATTTGACCTAATTTGATGACTTAGAGGAGTCAGAATGAAGATTTAGATGTTTAGCAGACCTGTGATTAAACGAGCACTGGCGGCTATGCGCTGCAAGTTGGCGCTTAGGCGCCGGAGTTACAAAAATGTGAAAATTGAGATTCTAGAAACCTAAATTGATGATAAATAGTATTGGAAGTTATTTGGGAGTTTTAACACTACTTATGTTGACTTTATGACTTCCCAAGTCTATAAACAAGCCCAGAATTAAAGAGATACTTGTCCCCGTTCTTATATTCATTCCTGAGTCTTAAGAAGAGTATTTTGAGTGTAAAAATGTCTTCTTGGGAGAGAAAATTTAAGAATAAAGTCGAAGCCAACAAGAAGAAGTTCATTAGTGAAAGTGCGTAAGAGTTATTCAACGGATTTTTGGTCATTAGTATTCAAGGAATTGTAGAAAAGCTTGCGAAGATAGAGGCTGACGTGGCTTCAATTAAAGCAAAGGTAAATGAAACTAATGCACATTTTGTGCACTTGAGATGACAACTCAAAATGCAATTCAGTCATACAAGTCATTTGGAAGAAGTAGATAAATCGATGTTTCTAAAGAACAAATGGATAAAAGAAGAAGATGTGAGAGTTTTTAGTCATCGAACGTTTTATCAGATTTACATTCCAGATGGTTCAAATAGACTTAATGGTGATTATGGATATATTCATCCTACAAAAGATTGGATTTAAATTGAGTGTGGTCTTGTGGTTTAGTTATTTGTGTTTGGTGTTTTGTGTTTATGATTATTATAATGTTTATGTTTTGTTGCATTTTAAGATGTGTTTGTTACATATTAATGATGTAACTTTGTGTCTATGATATGTGTTATGAACTTATGTATTGGAAAATTTCATCCAAGGTGTTTGGATAGAAATTTATAGTTTGTATTAAGTGTATTTTGTTATTAATGAAATATAGGTTTGTGTTTGTGTGAAATTTATTTTGAATTAATGGAAATTAAAGTGTAATTTTGGAGTATTAGAAGTGTTATGGGGTAGAATTAATTATTTGAAGTGATTAAGGGTGATTAACTAGCTATTTTAGTGAGATTAACATAAATTTTCAAAATCTGGACACTGGCGGCTAAGCGCCAGACCTTCGGTTCTTAAGCGTCAGATTTCGCGGCTAGGCACTGTAGCATCGCGCATAAGCACCGGTTCGTGAAAATCAATTTTTATACGTTAAAAACTCAAAATTTGTCTTTTTTAACCCCATCAACACCTTCAACCTCTCAAACTCACGAAAAAGGAGCTTAGGGCATCACTGATTTTGATCATTTTAAAGCCGATTTTGATGAAATTTTTTGAATTTGAACTTCTTATGGTATCACTTCTCTTAAGCAAAAATTTTTTTATTTCACCATGTATTTTGAGTACATTATTGAGAAATCCAAAAATCACTATTAATGGTGAAAATTTGAGGAAAAGCATGAGAAATTTACTTAAATGTAGTGGATTTTGCCTTTTAATGTTAAGTTAGCAAGTTTAGTTTGATTTTAGAATTTCTGGTAATTTTTTTGTGAATTTTTAAAATCGCTCCCCAGTCGAAGCGCTTGATACACCTAAAATATATAGTGTTTTTATACACATTTTTATACCTATTTTTGATGATATTGCACTTTAATGGAATGTATTTTGTGTTTTCTTGTAGGTATGATGAAAATAAGTGATTATGATGAAAGGAGAAAAATTGGATCAAATTTGGAGCAAAAAAATAAAAAAAATGAAAAATTGGACTTTGGCGGCTAAGCGCTGCCTGGTTGGTGCTTAGCCGCCATAGTTAAAAATAAAATTTTCTTCATTTTTTGCACCAATTTCAAGGGGTGTTTGAGGAAACTTTTGGTGGTGACTTCCTTAACTTCCCATAGGCAGCAAATTTGAATGTAGGGATGCATCTTTTGGAGGATACATTGAATCGGGACATAATTTGAAGAGACACCAAGGAACCTTTTGGGGTTATTTTTAAAATTATGTCATGAGAGTCTTTTGGAGTATGTGTGTGTGTGTGTGTGTGCGCGCGTGTGAGTCTACTCTTCTAGTTTTCTAGTGTCATCTTCCAGTTTCAAAGAGTCTTACTTTCAGTCTTTTATTGTTTATAATTTAGTTAATTTAGTTTTAGAGGAGAAAGGGTTGGTGTGAAACTTTCTTTCCACCAAATTTTTATTCATCCATTTATCTAGTTTTTATTGAAGTCTAAAGTCAGAGTTGGAGTCAATAGAGTTGGGTGCTAACCTCTGTAGTGTTGTTCTATGGAAAGTCATGTTTGAAAGGAACTTTCGGAGTGTTGTGGAGAGGATTTTCAGATAAGTGTTTAATTCTATTTGTTTATATTTAGTTTTTCTTGTTGTGTTTTCTTTATGATTTCTAATTTCAAATCAACATGTGCTTGTGTTTTCTCCATGAATTCTGAGTAGTTTTCTTTATCTTTTTCTTTCTTAAATGAAGAAGTAATTAAATTATGTAGGATTGTCATGGAATGATAAGTGTTTAAAGTTGGAATAAGTTGTGAAGATTTAATTCCATGAGCTTAATTTACTTCTTAATTTGGCCAGTTAAGATATTTAAATTTATTATGAGATTATGTAAATTCCAATGCGGTATTGTCTCAAACAACAATTGGTAGAAATCACATGCAATTATAAGGTTGAGAATTGTAGTCCATATAATTGTATGCAATATATTAGGAGATATGATTTTAATGGGGAGTAAAATTAGAGTTTTTAGAGTGATAGGCTAAAGCCTCATAATTTGGTTTGATATTTTAAATTTTGTTATGAGTAGTTATCCCCCAGGTGGAGGGAATCGAGGGAACTCTAGAGTGAGAGCTGGTATCTTCCCTGCCTAACCATGTTCAAGATTTTAAAATCTCAAATTAACCAATATTCTTTATAGAACTAAGTAAGGGTAAAGATTAAATTTGCTCCTATTTATCACAACACATTTAAATACTTCCACAACAATACTTTCATTATTATTAATGCTTTTTAAGAGAAATAAAAAGATATTTTATTTCCTACTATTTTATACCGCATTTTAAAGTTCTAATAATTTTCATTTCCTGCTTAGCATTTATTAAAAATACCAAAAGCAATTTTCATGCTTTACGAATCAAAACATTCTTTCAAAAGTCATTAAAAAAAAGTAAAAATATAATTTTCTTAGTTCTTTAAAAAGTTTATACATTTCCCTGTGGGTTCGATATCTCCGGGCTTAATCAAAAAGTCATATATTAATTGATAAACAATACGTATACTTGCGTAGTATCCCATATTATAAAATCATAATTTTCATATCTAAATCATCAGCACATATTTTTAGTGTGGAGTCAAGTTTTTGGCGGACACATATTTATCGGGGATCAAGTTTTTGGCGTCTTTGCCGGGGACATTAATTAAAACTGCATTTTTAAAGAAAATTAAGAAAATGTAATTTTTTTACTTTTCTTTGTTTTTGTTAGTGTGTTGTGTTTTGTTTTATTTTATCGTTGCATGCGTAGTTCAGGTTCTGAGGGACTTGTGCCTTACGATTCTTAATTAGAAATAACTATCAGAAAACTCAAAAAAATTACAGATTTTGAAAAAGATAAAAGTATAAAAGAAATGGTAAATCATCAAAATCAAAATGTTGGCATTCATCAAGAATTCAGGCCTTTAAGAGTTTATGCTAACCCTACAGTGGATCAACTTCATGGTAGTATTTAACACCATGTTGTAGCTGCTAATTCCTTTGAACATAAACCTGCTATTATCCAAATGGTGTCTAATAATCAGTTTGGGGAAGCAACAACTGAAAATCCTAATTTGTAACTTGCTAACTTTCAAGAATTGTGTGCTACTTTTAAATATGATGGTGTTTTGGATGATGCTATTAGACTCAGTCTTTTTACTTTCTCACTAAGGATAAAGCTAAGATATGATTAAATTCATTAGCACCTGGATCTATCAGAACTTGGGGTGATTTAGCACAAAATATCCTTGCTAAATATTTTCCACCATTGAAGACTGCGAAGTTGAGAAATGATATTACATCTTTTTGTCAGTTTGAAGCTAAATCATTATATGAAGCATAGGAAAGATTTAAAGATTTCCTCAGGAAATGTTCATATCATTCGATACCAGATTGGTTAATAATTCAAACCTTTTACAATGGATTAGTTTGATCTCTTAGATCAATTATCGATGATGCTGCTGTTGGATCATTAATGTCTAAACAGTTTTCTGATGCTTATGCCTTAATTGAAGAAATGGATACTAATAATTTTCAATCTACTTCTCAAAGGTTAAATCCTAAAAAGGTAGCCAGTGTTCATGAAAATGATGCTTTTGCAATGTTAGCAAATCAAGTTGCTGCAATTTCAAGGCAGATAGACTAATTTGGGATGAATTTTTCTTTGCCAAATTGCATGATTGAAGAAAATTCATTAGGCCAAATGGTTGAATATTATTCTTCACTAGAAACTTTGAATGCTATAAGCTAGCTTAATAACCCATATTCCAATTATTATTACCCAGGTTGGAAGAATCATCCAAACTTTAATTAGAATACCAATAATCAGGGTGGTATTAATCAACAATGGGAGAACCACCAAGTAAACCCATTGGAGAACTGAAACAATCAAGGAAATAATAATTATAGACTAACCTATCCTCCAGGTTTTAACAATGCTTTACAATTAAAGGAGAAGAAGTTATCTATTGAAGAAGTGGTGTCACATATGGGAAATCAATTGTAAATTCAAGGAGTAACCATCAGAAATATTGAAAATCATTTGAGTTAAATTGCAATTTCATTAAGTAATAGATCCTAAGGAATGCTTCCATGTAATACTGAACTGAATCCAAGAGATAAAAATAAAGAGCATGTAAAAGCAATTTAACTGAGAAGTGGAAGAGAGTTGGAAGGTAGAGTTCAGAAAGAAACTGAAGTAGAGAAAGAAGAGATTGAAGAACCAAAAGAGGACGCTCCTAAAGGTTTGAAAAGACCAATTTCTCCACCTAAGGTTGATCATGAAAAGCCACCACCTCCATTTCCTTAGGGACTTTGTCAACAAAAGTTGAATAAGTAATTTTCAAAATTCTTGGAGATATTTAAGAAGCTTACAATTAGTATTCCATTTGCTGAAGCCTTAGAACAAATGTCGAGCTATGTGAAATTTATGAAGAATAATCTCAACAAAAAGAGGAAGTTTGAAGATAATGAGACAGTTGCACTTAGTGAGGAGTGCAGTGCAATAATTCAGAAGAAGCTTCCTGAATAACTTAAAGATCCTGGTAGTTTCACAATTCCATGTACAATCGGAGAAAGATTCTATGGAAAAGCTTTATGTGATTTGGGTGCAAGCATTAACCTTATGCCTCTATCAATATTCAAAAGACTAGGATTAGGATAAATAACCTTAACTACTGTAACTCTGTAATTAGCAGATCGTTCGATCACATATCCAGAAGGAGTTATAGAAGATATTTTGGTTAAAGTAGATCAATTTATCTTTCCTGTTGATTTCATTATACTTTATATGGAGGAAGATAAAGAGATACCCATCATTTTGGGGAGACCTTTTCTAGCCACACGCAGACCAATGATAGATGTGCAAAAAGGGAAATTAACAATGAGGGTTAACGATCAAACTGTTAAATTCAATATTTCGAAATCGATGAAATATCCTGCAATAGGTAAAGATGATGAATGTTTTAGGATGGATGTTATCAGATATTTGAGTGAATGTCATTTCAAGTCAACTTATGAAGAAAAACCTGAAAGAGATGAATTGGAACAAAAGCAAGAAGAGGAGTTACATTATTCTGAAGATTTTTAAGAGGAAGAATTAAATTATGTTCATGAAAATTTTGAATTGTTGGATATGACTGAAAAAGATGAACCTTATAGTCCATCAATTGAAAAACCTCCTACACTTGAGTTAAAAATGCTTCTTGGTCATTTGAAGTATATTTTTCTGGGTTAGTCCTCAATCCTGCATGTTTTAATTTCATCTCAATTGACTGAAAAAATAAGAAGAGAGTTTGCTTAAAATTTTGAAGAAGCACGAGAAAGCCTTTGGATGAACAATTGCTGATATTAAAGGAATTAGTCCTTCAATTTTTATGTACAGAATTGTTATGGAAGTTAATTGCAATCCTCGGGCTGATCACCAAAGGAGATTAAATCCTATCATGAAAGATGTTGTTAAGAATGAAATTTTGAAGTGGATGGATGCTGGAATTATCTACCCTATTTTCAGATAGTGCATGGGTTAGTCTTATTCACTGTGTTCCTAAGAAAGCAGGAGTGACTGTTACTGTTAATGAAAAGAATGAAATGATTGCAACAAGACAAGTTACAGGATGTCGAATATGCATTGATTATAGAAAATTAAATCTTGCCACTAGGAAATATCATTTTCCACACCCATTTCTGGATCAGATGCTGGATAGACTGGCTAGGCATAAATACTTTTATTTTTTGGATGGATATATTGGTTACCACCAAATTCAAATTGTTCCTGAGGATCAAGAGAAAACTACATTTACCAGTCCTTATGGTACGTTTGCTTTTAAAAAAATGTCCTTTGGTTTATGTAATGCCCCTGCTACATTTCAGAGATGTATGATGGCTATTTTTTGTGATTTAATTGAAAAAGGGATTGAAGTTTTTATGGATGACTTTTTAGTGTTTGGAATTTCATTTGATTCATGTTAGAACATTTGTCTAAATTTCTAAAATGCTGTGAAGAAACTAATTTAGTCTTTAACTAGGAAAAATGTCAATTTATGGTAGGAGGAGGAATTGTATTTGGACATAGGATTTCAGAGAAAGGTTTGGAGGTAGATCATGCAAAAATTCAAGTTATTGCTAATTTACCTTGCCCGACTAATGTAAGGGTAACTAGAAGTTTTCTGGGACATGCTAGATTCTACAAGCGTTACATCAAAGATTATTCAAAGATTAGAAAACCTTTATGTCGTTTACTGGAAAAGGATGCAATTTTTTATTTTGATGATGATTGCCTAAAAGCTTTTGAAACATTAAAAGAAAAATTAATCATTGCACCTGTTACAATTTCACCAAATTGGGAAAAAAACTTTTGAATTGATGTGTGATGCTAGTGATTATGCTATTGGTGCTATTTTGGGTCAGACATATGATAAAATTTTTAAAGTTATTTATTATGCTAGTAAAACTCTTAATGAAGCTCAAATTAATTATACCACTACTAACAAAAGTGTTATTAGTGATAACATTTGTCTTTGATAAATTTCGATCATATTTAATTGGAACTAAATGTGTGGTGAATACTGATCATTCTGCTATCAAATATTTAATGAAGAAGAAGGATGCGAAGCTAAAATTGATTAGATGGATTCTTCTTTTGCAAGAATTTGATTTTGAGATAGTAGATAGGAAGGGTTCCGATAATCAAATTGCTGCTCATTTTTCCAAGCCTGAGAATGAAAAATGTCTCTGTGATGTTGAAAAATTAATGTACATTTTCCTGATGAAAAATTTTTCACTGTTAGTGAGTGGTGTGTTCCATGGTATGGCGACATAGTAAACTTTATTGTCAGTAATATTATACCCTATGGTTTGACATACCAGGAAAATAAAAAATTTCTGTCTGATGCTAAGACTTATTTTTGGGATGACCCATTTTTATATAACAAGGAAAGGATCTAATAATTCGAAGATGTGTACCTTTAGAAGAGACTTATGAAATTATTCAAAAATGTCATGATTCTGATTATGGGGGACATTTTTGAGTTGAAAGAACTGCATATAAAATCTTACAATTTGGATTTTATTGGCCTACAATTTTTAAGGATTTGAATGCTTATATTAAAAATTTTGATAGACTCCAGTATGTTGGCAATATTTCTAGAAGAAATGAGATGCCCCTCAATTATATGCTGGAAGTTAAAATATTTGATGTTTGGGGATTAGTTTTCATGGGTCTATTTACACCATCTTTCGGAAATGTTTATATTTTGATAGTAGTAGATTATGTTTCCAAATGGATTGAAGCTATTGCTTTACCTCAATGTGATGCTCAATGTGTTACAATGTTTTTAAGAAATAATATATTTTGCAGATTTGGAATACCAAGAGTAATCATAACTGTTGGGGGAAGTCATTTTAAAAATGTGATTATTAAGAAGTTAGAAAAGAAATATCATACAAATCATTGCATTGCTACTGCTTATCATTCTCAGACAAGTGGTTTGGTTGAATTATCCAATCATGAAATAAAAAGAATATTGAAAAAGACTGTTAATCCAAACAGAAAGGATTGGTCAATCAAATTGGATTATGCTTTGTGGGATTATAGGACTGCCTATAGAACCCCTATAGGAATGTCCCCATATAGGTTGATTTTTGGAAAAGCTTGTCATTTGCATATGAACTTGATTATAAAGCATATTGGGTTATTAAAGAGTTCAATTATAATTTGAAAAATGTTGCTGAGAAGAGATTATTGCAGTTAAATGAACTTGAAGAGGTAAGGAATGAATTTTCTGAAAATGTTAAGATTTATAAGGAAAAGATGAAGTTATGTCATGATCGAAAGATTCTTACTAAAAATCTTGTGCCTGTCGGCGAATTTTAATTTAATTTAAATAAGTAATTTGAAAAGTAGTATTTGATTTTTGAAAATAATTTTAAATTTGGAAATTTTATGAAATCAAACTGATCTCACATCCCGAATAGTTTATGTAAACGAGCGCCGCACTACAAACCGTGTATCTATCCCGAAGAATAGACATACTGCTTGATAATGAGGCTCGATTAAATAAACTAGAAAGGTTTGTGACATCCGTTTGGTCTGCGAACCAATTTTATAAGCCGACAAATTCCCCTGTTTAATATGAAAACATTAAACAGGGTTTATATTACTCAGGTTCTTAAAATTCCCTATAAGGGAAAGCCCCTATAGTTAATTACATCTTAAGTGACGGAAATCACCTAAGAAAACTCTCGATAATAATCAGTAGTTCTGCTCTCAAGAATTTCAAGGTTTAAGTTTTCAATGGATTGAGTTTTGGAATTTCAATAGGGAATGGATCAAATTTAGAGCATTATATTTTGGGAATCCGAAGGAAGAAAGGTAGGAGAAATCACAGATTCGAAGCGAACTTTGGTAATTTCCCGACTATCCTATTATTTGGCTTGAATTTAGGAAAGTCCTAATATTTATTTAATGTTTTGATCTTGCCAATTTTAATTAATTAGGACTTATGTTTGTATGATAAAATCATACAAATAGCCTCGGAGATGTGAGGTTTTATGTCGTATCGGACGACTACCTCGGAGTCCTAAGACCGATTAGGGCTTAATTTACATGACATAATCATGCAAATGCCTAACGAAGAGTTGAGGATTTATGTTGCACTAGTGCGAGCTACCTCGAAGTCCTATGGCTTAGTTATTTAGTTCTAAGGAAAGTTTTGCTGGAGTAGATTCAGGTTTTGCTGATGACGATGGCCGTGCTGCCCACCATGCCCCGAGCTTCTTGTCGTTGCAGAGGTTTAGTTTTAGAAGTCATAAATCAGGAGATGAGAGAAGTGTTTGGTTTTAGAGCAAGTCTTAATTTCCATGTGTCTTTAATATTTTAGTTAAGACAAATCTTAAAGTTGATTATAACAACACCGGTTAAGATCCGCGGTTCCATCCTTCGGCATCGTTATTTTTATCGGATTCACTTAGTCCAGATGAATTTGCTAAACTCAGCTGAATGAGTTCCACACTTTCATTTAGACCGTGGGAAATCCCGTTAGCAACACGTAGGTTACATCATCCCGGGTATTCCCGATCATCCAACAAGACGTTTTAATTTAGTTGTAGTTGTAGTTTTGTTGTTCGTTTGTGATTAAATTTTGAGTTGTTTTATATTTTGAATGTTGTGGCGGTGAATTTTATCTTGTAGTGTCTTTTAATTTAGTTATGGGTTTCGGTTTTGGTTTCACGTCCTAAAGGTGTAGGTTTTCATGCAACCGTTGTTTATCATGCAAAAAAGAGTAAAGTGCGACACGAGTAAATGAATTGCAGTAAGATAAATTGCAATAAAATAAAAGCGTACCTGGAGGGTCTTCCCGTCATCCCAAGCTGCACTTAAAATACAATTTAGAGCATTTAAGCATTTATAGCAATTTCTTAGGTAAAGCTAAGGGAAGGGTTATGGTTTTCTACCAAAATCCTAATCCTATGCTTAGTCATTTCCTATGACGTCTAGGTTCTTGTATTTTAGTTTGAGGACGATTTTCTTCATCAAAGAACAATTAAGTTCGATTTTTCTTATAAATATCCTATCATATTGAGGAAGTGCTTAAGACGAATCTTAAACATCTTTTCGATATTTCTAGGATTGTTTTAAGTCCAAATGAATTTAATTACACAAATGAATTAATCGTCCGAGAGTTTAAGTTTTGTTGTCTTGCTTCGAGTGAACTTAGGACATTTGAATATCCTTATGAGTGAAATGACATTTCATTTGATACTCCATTTAGGAGTTATAATAGTAAAAGCTCCCAAGGGCAAAATGATATTTAATGATTTGTGATTCAAATTTAAGTTCGAATTGATGATTTAAGTTTGGAATAGTGTTCAAGTTATTTTAGATTTATTTTTGAGTTCTTCATGTCTTAGGTGATGTTATTTTTAATTCAATTTAATTTAACTTTAATTTAATTTAATTTGGTTTAGTTTCAATTTTAATTTAATTTGATATATTTAATTTAATTTAATTTTAATTTTGACTTGGTTTTATTTTAATTTAATTTAATTTAATTTAATTTAATATGTTTTAATTTAATTTAATTTAATTTAATTTCATTTAATTTAATATGATTTGATTTAATTTGATTTAATTTAATATGTTTTAATTTAATTTAATTTAATTTAATTTAATTTAATTTAAATTTTAATTTAATTTTATTTTTAATTTTAATTTAATATTTTATTTTTTTTATGTTTTAAAGATGATTTAATTTTAATTGTTAAAGTATTAATTTAATTGAAATTGTAAAAGGATTTAATTTAAATAATTTAACTTTAATTTAATTTAATGATTAAGTCTTTTAGAATTTTAAATCTTAAATTCGAATTATCATTTTAATTAGGACTTAAATATTATTGAGATGATTAATTTAGGGATTCTTAAATTAGAGAACAAATCTCTTCCTAATAATATCCCTATTTTAATAATTCCAATTTTTCATTCTTCCAAATTTAATTAATTACTTAATTAAGGTTTATTTTAATTATTTTTAAATTGCTTAGTAGATTTTTTACCCATTAATTATTTAAATTTCAATCATCCAAATCAGATTAAGATCAAATATTTTACCTTTTCATTTTATTAAGCCTAAAGTTTTAATTAAGGGTTAAAATTTTAATTACCATTTTGCCCTTCAAGCTTAATAATTTCATAACTCATTAAATTGAGCTTAAATGAACTTGAAATTTTTATGTGACTTCACTCATATATCAATGAAGACATTAGAGGAGAAAATGTGATTTTTCTGTATTTAATTTATTTATATAATTATTTTTGGTGGAAAATAAGGATTTCCAAGGAAAATTTAATAATATGACCAAGGGAAAGCTTCTGTCCTTAAGAAAATTATGGGACATTCCTAATGACCAGAGGACCACTTGGACCAATTTTTGTGATTTTTTGAATTATATTTTATTTATTAGAATTATTTTAATTTCTGGAGTATTAATTAATTTAAAAATAGAATATAAGTTGAAAAATGAAATTTATAATTTTTAAAATTCTCTCTGATATCAAGGATTCCAAAGAACCAAATTTTACAATTTTCTGATTTTTCTTTGATTTATTAGAATTATTTTGGTGGAAATGCTAGAAAATACATTTTTTAATTTTAAAAATTACCCTAGGGCTTTAAAATTTAATAACTCATCATAGAGACCTAGGAAAAATATGGGATTTGTTTCTAAGTGATTAGAATTCAAAATGTGACATTTTGATGAATTTTATTATTTTTGTGATTTTTATTATTTTTTAATTATTAAAATATTAAAATAATACTAAAAAATTAACTTTTTTAGAAAATTGAAATTTTAATTTTCTTAAATTCCCCTGATATCAGAGAGGCTCCAAAACCAATTTGGTGAATTTTTGAAAGGTATTTTGAAAGTTATGAATTTTTTAAAGTTTAAAATGACTAAATGGCTTAATCAACCCATTTAGTAAGGCTAACCGAAGTCCAATTGACTTCAAACTTTTGTGGTGGTTTCCTCTAATCCTAAAGGTCAGTCGAGAATTGATTTCAAGTCAATTTGATGTATAGTTAGCTCTAATTAATTAGGGGTCTATTTTAGGTGTTTAAGCCAATTAGGGTTGTTTTGAGTGAATTAACTCAAGTCCTATTTTTCCTAGGGTTCTCTGGTCATAAGGAACATCACCAAATTTTCCTAGAATTTATTTCACAACATGCTAATTTTTGGAATTAAAATACTCAAAACAGCCACATGCATTTGAAAAATCAATAACTTTTCACGAGAGATGGCCTCGACCTTGGAAAATTCGGGGAATGTTCCCAGAGTTCGGAGGCTTCAAAAGCCCTATGGTCTCATGCCATGGTGAATTGTATGAATGCATGGAGAATTAAAACAATGCAGGGAGTAAATAATTAATTAAAAATAAAGTACTTGGGCAAAATTAATTAATTTCTTTTCCACATTATTCTCCTACGTTCACTCGAGCAAGAGGGTATTTTTATTTTATTTTTAGGATTTTTCTACACAAAGATATGAATTTTCAAAGTTTCGATATTTAATAAATACATTAAATACCACTATTTATCTACTTATCCACGCGGCGCCGGCGAAACATCGGCGACTCCGAAGAGGTACGTGTCGCGCCGCGATTGGGCGCCGCCATCCGAGTCGGCCGTCCGGGACCCGCGGTTCGCGTAACATTCTCAATCCGGCGCAATCCGAGCCGTCCAGCTCGATACACGCGCGATCCGACGGCTCTCGGTCATCGTCTACGGCCGGTGTGCACCCGTGACCGTCAACCTTCTAACCCTAATTTCTCGCTCGATTCTCGACGGATTTTCGTGTTCTTATGCTCTATGGATTCGTCTTGAAGAGATGAACACATCCATACGGTAAACATGCATTGAAATTCATTCGAATGAAATGGAGAATCTCTGTAAGCTCGGGAAGAAGAATGAGTTCATACCTTTGCTCGGAGAAGTGAAGCTTCGATGCGAGAGTTGTGTCACCTTCGATTGGGTCCAAGTAAGCTCCGGATGAAGTCCCTTGGCACAGTGAATTGTCTAGCTATGAAAGTGACCACGGTCGATCACAAAGCTTGGAGGGCTGGAGCAAGCTGGGTGGCTCGGAGATGTGGCTTTCGGTGGGAAACTTCTCCTCTTGGTCCGGTGAAGGTGTAGGACCAATCGATTTGGGGATTGGCTCACCTGTGAAGAAGTGTCCCGGTTTTGGGCTTGGATTTCAACTACGAAATTGAGCTCGCGGAGAGGAAATGGCAGGGGGATTTCGGTGGGGATCAAGTTCTCTATGTGTGGGGAGTAGTGCGGAACAATTTTGGCGAGTTTCCTTAAGGTTTGTTTCGGCACCTCTCATGGCCGAGAGGGGTGGTGTTTAAATAGGAGAGGGTGGAGGGCCTCCAGGGAGAGTTAGGGCTTGGGATCGATTGCTTAGGTCGAGGGCGGAACGGCCATGGTGGCCATTGGGCATGGGGCGGCTCGGCGAGGTAGAATCCCAAAGTTGGCTCACATGTGAGCTCTCGGCCATGGTGTTTTCCGGCGACACAGTGGGTGGCCGGCCGGGCATTGGTCACCATCTTGGTCGGGTGGGTCGAGGGCTGGGGTTTAGTGTAGGCGATTGGCAAATGCCAGTGTGTAAAAGGCTTGGATTAGAATGGAATGGGAGAGGGCTCATTTTGGCTCAAATTGGTCAACCCATCCATTTGGGCTAGGTGCACCACCCGAGGCTTGGTTTAGGCTGAAGAGAAAGTGATTTGGATAAGCTTGATTAGTGGGGTCAAGTCACGATCCAAGTACGATTAAGTTTAAGCATGGTTTAGTGGAGTCGTGGAAGTGGTTAATCACTCTTAAGAGAGTATGGAAAGGGCCTCCTCCTCTTGCCATCTTGGGTATGGTGAGGTGGAAAGTAGATTCCATGGCTCTCATGGCTCCCATGTGGCTCATGCATGGCTTCATGGCTCATCTTTGGCTTGGGAAAAGTTAAGTCGATTTCATAAAAAAGGATTTTGTGGATTTTGGCATTTTAATGGAAATTGTTATGGGGCTTGATTTGGAATGGCTTTATGATTAATTTTCAAACTTAGGGATTGATTTTAATCAATGGTATGATGAGAAGAATTTGTCATGTGGGCTTTGGATGAATTTGGGCTTTTGAATTTGAAGGAAGTGGGCTTTTAGGAAGGTTTAAGGGAAGTGGGCTTTTAAGTTTAAGAATGTGTTCATGGATGAGAATTTTTGTAAAATTTTGGGCCAAATAATTGTTGGTTTTGGTTTAGGGATGTTTCATGAGTAATTTGAAATAGATTTAAGGTGGTTTGGGTTTGAATTGGGTTGAATTTGGGTTTATTTGGTAAATGGGCCAATGTAGGTCAAATTGGGCTAACTTGGGCCAATGTTGGGCTATGGTTGAAATTGATGTAAAATAAATGTTGGGAAATGTTTATGGGAGTGTTTCAAAGAAGTTTTGGCTTTGGTTGGGTTTTGATTTTGGGGTTTGGGTCTATTTGGGTTAGGTTTGGGTTTAGGCCAAAATTGGGCTTTTTGATTTTGGGTTGAATTTGAGTGGGGTTTGGGTCAAAATCTTGGGCAAATCATGTTAGTGTTTTGTTTATGGGGATGTTAAGGAAGGTTTAGAAAAGATTTGGGGTTAATTGGAGTTGAATTGGGTGAGTTTGGGCTAAGTTTGGGTCATGGGTCCAAATTGGGCTTTAAGGCCAAAAGTGAAATTGGATCCCAATGCCAATCAAATTGGGCTTGGATTTGGTCTAGGTTGGTGTTGGGGATGTTGAATTGAAGTTTAGAATTGAATTGGACCAGAATTTGGGTCAATTGGATAGGTTTAGTTTGACATTGGGTTTACTTTGGGTTAAAATGGGTCAAATTGGGGGTTTTGATAAAAGTGGGGTAAATTGACAAAATTGGCCCATGGTGTAGTTGGACAAAATGAAATTGGAAATATTTGGGATTTTCTGGAATTTTCTGGGAATTTTCTGAATTTTTGGATTTTTTGGCTAAGAGGGGTATTTTGGGTATTTGGAGGGTATTGGGAGGTATTTTTGGAATTTTGGTATTTTTGGGTATGGATGATCAATTTGATTGGTGAGGCAATGTTTAGGATTTATTTTGGAGAATTTTGGGTAATTTAAGTGATTTTGCAAGTTTTGGGGGGTTTCAAGGGTTTTGGGTAGGCCAGGCGGGTGTAGGGTCCTGGGGGTCGAAAATTGAAAATTTGGAAAATTGAAGATTGGGTGAATGTAAGTGGAATGAAATCATTTTTGTTGAGCCATGAAGCCATATCAAGTCCACATGTGCCATGAAGGGACTCATTTGAGGCATCCACTATGTTGTTCCTAACCCTGCTTGCGAGGGCTTAGGGGTTAAGGACCATCCATGTGAACCACCGCATGAGTCGGGAGGTCGAAGTGGGTATGGGTGTGTTTCTAGGAGGTGTGTGAAAGTGTAGTGTATGGGTGTAGTGTGTGTGTAAGTCGGCCCCCTCACCGAACCGGACCACCTGGGGGCGATCCTGAGGCCGAAGAGTCCTATAGGAACTCATCTTTTAAACTTCCACATTTGATCTCGACCCTCTAGGTGATTAGGGGTCTACAATCAAGTTTGTGGAGTTTGCAGGGAGTTAAGAAGTGGTTTGAATTTCTAAGTGGTGGGTCCCGATTCTAATCCTCTAGGATAGTCAAAGGAAAAGCCTAAGGCTAGATCCTAAGTACTAAAGAGAAGAAGAGAAGACCTCATCAAAAATGAGGTCAACAGTGCCAGGATGGAAAGTTTTGCTGTATAATGCCAGATTTAGAATTTTTCTGGAAAACTTAAGTCCATGTGGATGGGTCCATTTATTTTGATAAAAGTTCATTCCTATGGATCTGTGGATATTCAAGATCCTAAGACTGGAAAAATAATTAAAGTTAACGGTCATAGACTTAAACCTTATTTTCAGTAGATCAACTTAAATCTGATGAGACTCTGATGTTGGGTCACTCAAAATGAGTTTTGGGTATGCCAGGCTGATGACGTTAAACCAAGCGCTTTGTGGGAGACAACCGATAGTTATCAGTGTGCTTTGCTTTATGTTTGCTTTGTGTTCTTTGTTTGGTTTATTTTTATATTTTGGTGGTAGTATTTTGGAGTTTTTATGTTATATTAGTCTTTATTTGACTTTATTTTATGACATAGAGGAGTTGGAATGAAATTTTGGACATTTGACAGACCTGTGCTAAATTGAGCACTGGCGGGTAAGCGCTGCCTATTTGGCGCTTAGGCGCCGGAGTTATGAAACATGTCATAAATGAGGTTCTAGAAGCCTAGATCACGGGGAATTGGTTTTGGAAGTTATTTTAGAGTTTTTAAACGATTAAGGGCGGGTTTAAGCTCTTCTAAAGTTTAAAAAAATGTCCTAAATTAAGAGAAACACTTACCTCAAGTCCTATTTTCATTCTTGAGTCTTAAGAAGAGTGTTTTGAGTGCATCATCTCTTCCTAGGCAAATGAGATCGAGAAGAAAGAGGAGTCTGACAAGAGTAAATTTATTAGTGACAGTGCTAAAGAGTTATTCAATAGATTTCTCACTGTTAGTATTCAAGGAATTGCAGAAAAGTTTGCAATGATCGAAGCTCGAGTGACTTCAATCGAAGCAAAGATTAATGAAACTAACGCACATTTGGAGCATATGGGATGGCAACTCAAGATGCAATTCAATCATACAAGTCACGTGGAAGAAGCGGATAAGGTGATGTATCCAAATCCCCCACAATTTTAAGTATGGGGGATTTTGATACATCTAAAATCTGACGCTTAAGGATAAGTAACATTTTAAGTATGGGGGATTTTGATACATCTAAATTATATAGTATTTTTATGCACATTGTTATACCTATTTTTGATTATATTTCACTTTAATGGAAGGTATTTTGTGTTTTTCTTACAGGTATGATGAAAATAAGTAATTATGATGAAAGGAGAAAAATTGGATCAAATTTGGAGCAAAAAAATAAAAAAAATGAAAAATTGGACTTTGGTGGCTAAGCGCGCCAGAGTTAAAAATAAAATTTTCTTCATTTTTGGCACCAATTTCAAGGGGTGTTTGATGTAACTTTTATGATGACTTCCTTAACTTCCTATGGGCGGCAAATTTGAATGAAGGGATGCATCTTTTGGTGGATACATTGAATCATGACATAATTTGAAGAGACACCGAGGCTTCCTTTGGGGTTTTTATTAAAATTATGTATTGAGAGTTTTTTGGAGTGTGTGTGTGTGTGAGTCTACTCTTCTAGTTTTCCAGTGTCACCTTCTAGTTTCAAAGAGTTTTACTTTCAGTCTTTTATTGTTTATAGTTTATTTAGTTTAGTTTTAGAGGAGAAAGGGTTAGTGTGAAACTTTCTTTACACCAATTTTTATTACATCCATTTATCTAGTTTTTATTGAAGTCTAAAGTTAGATTTGGAGTCAATAAAGTTGGGTGCCAACTTTTGTAGTGTTGTCCTGTGGAAAGTTAAGTTTGAAAGGAACTTCTGGAGTCTTCTGGAGAAGATTTTCAGATAAGTGTTTAGTTCGATTTTTTTATATTTAGTTTTTCTTGTTGTGTTTTCTTTATGATTTCCATTTTAAAATCAATTTGTGCTTGTGTTCTCTCCATGAATTCTGCGTAGTTTTCTTTATCTTTTTCTTTCTTAAATGAAGAAGTAATTAAATTATGTAGGATTGTTGTGGAATGTATAAGTGTTTAAAGTTGGAATAATTTGTGAAGATTTATTTCAATGAACTTAATTTTATTCTTAATTTGGCCAGCTAAGATGTAAAAATTTATTGTGAGATTATGTAAAATCCAATGCGGTATTGTCTCAAACAACAATTGGTAAAACTCACATGCAACTATATGGTTGAGAATTGTACTCCATATAATTGTATGCAATATATTAAGAGATATGATTTTAATGGGGAGTAAAATTAGAGGACTTTAGAGTGATAGGCTAAAACCCCCTAAATTGGTTTGATATTTTAAATTTTTTTATGAGAAGTTAGCCCCGAGGTGGAGGGAATCGAGGGACTCTAGAGTGAGAGCTAGTATCTTTCCTGCCTAACCATGTTCAAGATTTTAAAATTTCAAATTAACCAATGTTCTTTATAGAACCAAGTGAGGGTAAAGAATAAATTTTTTCCTATTTATCACAACACATTTAAAAACTTCCACAACACTACTTTCATAATTATTACTACTTTATAAGAGAAAGAAATAGATATTTTATTTCTTAGTATTTTATATCGCATTTTAAAGTTATGATAATTTCATTTCCTGCTTAGCTTCTATTAAAAATACCAAAAATAATTTTCAAGCTTTACGAATCAAAACATACTTTCAAAAGTCATTAAAAAAATTAAAAATATAATTTTATTAATTCCTTAAAATGTTTTTACATTTCTCTGTGGGTTCGATATCTCGGGGCTTAATTAGAAAGTCGTATATTACTTGATAAACGATACGTATACTTGAGTAGTATCCCATATTATAAAATCATATTTTTCATATCTAAATTATCAGCACATATATTTGGTGTGGATTCAAGTTTTTGGCACACATATATTTATCGGGGATCAGCGCTCAAAAGAGAAAGCAAGATTTTATGCAGACAAATTTGTAAGGTCTAGAACAGAGAATCATTACGTCGATGCACTATCATCACGTAAGTTGATTCCAGAATGACTTTCTAGTAAACCAGGAGGAGAAATTGAAGAGAAGATTGCTCGAAGGAATTGTGAAAAGTATTATTGCTTCTCCGCTGTTGTTGTTGTTTCTGTGGTAAGAGAGTTTTATGCTAACTTGCAAGCAGTAAAGGAAAATATAGTGATAGTTCGAGACAGCAAGTGGTTTTTTCTTTTGTGGTAATCAATACATTTTACCAATTACCTCTTAAATTGTTTTGTTATTTTGATAATTATCATCCTACGGAAGGAGAATTAGATGAGATTATGTCTTTGTCGGCATATTTTTAGATCATGTGTTTTGAAAAGGGGTCGCCTACAGCAGTTGTCGGCGAATTTTTTAGATTTTAAATTTAATTTAAATATATATATAATTTAGAAAGTAGTATTTGATTTTGAAAATAATTTTGAGTTTGAAAATTTTAAGATATGAAATCAAACTGATCTCACATCCCAAATAGTTTATATAAACGAGCACCGCATCACAAACCGTGTATCTATCCTAAAGAATAGACACACTGCTTAATGATGGGGCTCGGTTAAATAAACTAGAAGATTTGTGCCATCCGTTTGGTTTGCGAACCAATTTTATAAGCCGACAAGTTCCCCTGCTTAATATAAATGAATTAAGCAGGGTTTATATTACCTAGGTTCTTAAAGTTCCCTATAAGGGCAAGCCCCTATAGTTAATTACATCTTAAATGACGGGAATCATTTAAGAAAACTCTCGATAATGATAAGTGGTTTTGCTCTCAAGAAGTTCAAAGTTTAAGGTATTCAAACAATTGAATTTTAGAGATTTCAATAAGGAATAGCTCAAATTTGGAACAGTTTATTTTGGGAATCCAAAGGAAGAAAGTAGGGGAAGCTGAGAATCCGAGAAGAATCTTGGCAACTTCCCAAACTATCCTATTGTTTGGCTTCAATTAGGGAAAATTATTTAATGTTGTAATCTTGCCAACTTTAATTAATTAGGACTTATATTCGTATGACATGATCATACAAATAGCCTGGAAGATATGAGGGTTTATGTCCTACCAGACGACTACCTCGGAGTCCTAAGAAAGGTTAGGGCTTAATTTACATGACATGACCATGCAAATGCCTAACAAAAAGTTGAGAATTTATGTTGCACTAGGCAAACTACCTCGAAGTCCTATGGCTTGATTATTTAATTCTAAGAAAGGTTTAGCTGATGTAGACACAAATTTTACTGAAGACGATGGCCATGCTGCCCACTATGCTCCGAGCTCCTGATTATTGCAGAGGTTTAGTTTTAGAAAATGATAATCAGGAGATGAGAAAAGTGTTTTGGTTTAGAAATCTTAAAGTCCAAATATTTTTTTAGTGTTTTAATTAAAAAAATCTTAAAGTTTTTTAAACAGAACCGATTAAGATCCCACGGTTCCATCATCCCAGCACCGTTATTTTCATCGAATTCACTTAGTCCAGATGAATTTGCTAAACTCAGCTGAATGAGTTCCACACTTTCATTTAGACCGTGGGAAATCCCGTTAGCAACACGTGGGTTACATCATCCGAGGTATTCCCGATCATTCAACGAGACGTTTTAATTTAGTTGTAATTGTAGTTTTGTTGTTCTGTTTGTGATTAAAATTTGAGTTGTTTTATATTTTGGAATGTTGTGGCGGTGAATTTTATCTTGTTGTGACTTTTAATTTAGTTTTGGGTTTCAGTTTAGGGACTATCCTATAGGTTTTGGTTTTCATGCAACAGTTTTGTTTAACATGCAAGAAAAGTAAAGCGCAATGCATGTAAGTAAATTGCAATAAAGTAAATTGCAATAAAAAAAAAGCGTACCTGGAGGGTCTTCCCGTCATCCCAAGCTACATTTAAAACATATATTAAGGCATTTAAATATTTATAACAAGTACCTAGGTAAAGCTAAGGGAAGGTTTTGGTTGTCTACCAAAGTCCTAATCCTATTGGTAGTCATCTCCTTTGACGTTTAGGTCCTTGTATTTTGTTTAAGGTTAATTTTCTTCATCAAAGAACAATTAAATTCAATTGTTCTTCTAAAACATCTCATCATATTGAGAAAGTGTTTAGGACGAGTCCTAAACATCTTTTCAATATTTTCGAGACTATTTTGAGTCCAAGTAAATTTAGTTGCACAGGTGAATTAATCATCTAGAAGTTTAGTTAAGCTTTGTCTCATGCTCAGTGAATTTGGGCATTTGATTACCTGATGAAATAAGTGACATCTCACTTAATACTCCATTCAAGAGTTATAATAATTAAAGCCTTTAGGGGCAAACTGGTTTGTTAAGAATTTTAATCATTCTTAATTTGAAATTTGAGTTTAAAGTTTAAAGTGATTTAGTTTAATTATGAGGTTTTAATTAATAATTTTAAGTTTGGAATAATGTTCAAATTATTTTTGGTTTAAATCTTTATACTTTAAGTGATCTTAATTATTTAAATTTATTTTACTTTTATTATTGAGTGATGTTAATTTAACTTAATTTAACTGAATTTAATTTAATTTAATTTAATTTAATTTCAATATTTTAAATTTAATTTATTTTTATTGTTAAAATGTTAATTTAATTTAATTTTAATTTTTATTTAATTTTTACTTAATTTAATTTAATTTAATTTTAATTTAATTTGATTTAATTGTTAAACCACGTAATATTTTGAGCTTTCCTTTAATTTAAGGGTTATTATTATTTTTTTATTTTTTAATTTTAATTTACTTAGTTTGGATTATCATTTTAATCTTAATTAAGAGTTAAATATTATTGAAGTGATTTATTGAGGGATTTTTTTACTAAAGAATCAATATCTTCTCAAGTTATATCCCTATTTTTAATAATTCAAATTTTCATTAATCTTCCAAAATTTAAATTTGTTTAAATAATTAAAGTTTCATTTTTGGTTTATTAAAAGTGATTAATGGGATCCTACCCTTTTAATTTCCCTAAGTTTCAATCATCCAAGAAAGATAAAATCAAATATTTTACCCTCCATTTTAATTACGCCTAAAATTTTAATAAAGGGGTTTAAATTCTTTAATTACCTTTATGCCCTTTTAAGCTTATTTATTTCATAACTCACTAAATTGAGTTCAAATGAACTTGAAATTTTTATGTCACTTCACTCATATGTCAATTAAGACAATAGAGGAGAAAATATGATTTTTCTGAATTTAATTTATTTATATAATTATTTTTAGTTAAAAATAGGGATTTTCAATGGAAATTCAACAACATGACCAAGGAAAGGTTTCTATCCTTAAGAAAATTATGGGATGTTTCTAATGAGTAGAGGATCACTTGGAACAATTTTAGTGATTTTTTAAAATATATTTTATTTATTATAATTATTTTAAATTTTGGAGTGTTAATTAATTATAAAATAAAAATAAAGTTGAAAAATGGATTTTATATTTTTCTTAAATCTCTGTGAGCTCAAGGAGTTCAGAGGAACAAATTTTACAATTTTCTGATTTTTCTTTGATTTATTGGAATTAATTTAATGAAAAGGTTGGAAAATATATTTTTAATGTTAAAAAATTGTTTTAAGCATTTAAAATTCAATATCTTAACTTAGAGACTTGGGAAAAATATTTGGTTTGTTCCTAAGTGATTAAGAGTCAAAATGTGACATTTTTATGATTTTTATTATTTTTTAAGTATTAAAATATTAAATATATCATTAAAAACAAAAATTTTTAGAAAATTCCAATTTTAATTTTTATAGACTCCTCTGATATCAGAGAAGTTCCAAAATCAATTTGTGAATTTTGGAAATGTATTTTTGGAGTTATGAATTTTTAAAGTTTAATTTTGATCATGTGGCTTAATTAATCCATTTAGTGGGGTTAAATATTTCTAATTGACTTCAAATTTTTATTCAAGGTTCTCTGTATCTTAAAGGTCAGTGGAGAATTGATTTCAAGTTATTTTAATTTGTGGTTAACCTTAATTAATTAAAGTTCAGTTTTGAGTAATTAGGCCAATTAGGGTTATTCTTAATGAATTAACTCAAACCATAATTATCCTAGGGTCGTCTGGTCCTAAGGAACTTCACCAAATTTTCCTAAAATTTTTTAAGCAACATGCTAATTTTTGGAATTAAAATACCAAAAACAGTGACATAAACTTGAAAAATACATAACTTTCCATAGGGATGTCTTCTGACTTTGAAATATTTAGGGAATGTTCCCAAGATTAGAGGCTTCAAAAGCCCTATGGTCTCATGCCATGGTGAATTGTCTATGCAAATGAAGAATTAAAATACTAAAATGAGTAAATAATTAATTAAAAATAAAATACTCATCAAATTAACTCAATTCTTTTTCCACATTATTCTTCTCTGTTCACTGAGCAAGAGGGTATTTTTAGTTTATTTTTATGATTTTTCTACACAAAGATATGAATTTTCTAAGTTCTGGGTATTTAAATAAATAAAAAATCCATATTTTTCTACTTATCCACGCGGCGCCGACTCATCCTTGGCAGCTCCGAAAGCCCACGCGTCGCGCTCCCATTCGACGTCGCTATCTGACTCAGCGCTCCAGGGGCCCGCGGTTCATGTAACGTCCTTCGATCCGGCGCTCCTGGTCATCGTCTACGACTGGTGTGCACCCGTGACCGTCCACACTAAATCCCTAAGAACTCTCTCATTTCTCAACAGATTTTCGTGTTCTTATGCTCTATGGATTCATCTTGAAGAGACGAACACATCCATACAATTTACATCTATGAAATTAAGTAAATAAAAATGGAGAATCACTAGAAGCTCGGGAGGAAGGAATGATCCATACCTTTGCTCTGAGAAGTGTAGCTTCGATCGGAGAGTTGTGTCACCTTCGATTGCACCCAAGGAAGCTCCGGATGAAGTCTCGGCTGCGGGGAATTGTCTAGGTATGAAAGTGTCCACAGTCGATTTCAAAGCTTGGAGGCTAGAGCAACTGGGTGGCCTGGAGAGGGGGCTTTCACTGGGGAACTCCTTCTCTTGGTCCTGTGCAGGTGTGGGTGAGTTTAATTTGGATTTGGTGGAGGTTTTAGAGATGTCCTGGTTCTGGGCTGAGAATTGAGCTCCAAAATTGAGCTCAATCAATGGGATTTAGGACAGGAAAGCAGTGAGAATCAATTGCTTTAGGTGAGGAGAAGGTCTTGGAGCAATTTTGGCAGAGTTTTGTTTACGTCTGGTTCATCACCTTCTTTGGCTGAGAGGGTGGTGGGTTTAAATAGACATGGCTGGAGGGCCTCCCAGGGGGAGTTGAGGCTTGGGATCAGCTGCTTTGGTCAAGGGAAGAACAACCATGGTGTCTAATAGGGTTGGAACAGCTCAGCAAGGAAGAATTGAATTTTTGAACCAAATGGGTGCTCTCGGCCTGGTGTTTTTCGGCGACTGTGGTGGCTGGCCGGCCAGGGTCAGGTCACCCTCAAGGTTAGGGAGGTCAAGGCTGGGGTTTAGTGCAGTCAATTGGCCATGGACATGTGTAAAAGAGTTTGATTTAAATGGAATGGGAGAAGGCTCATTTTGGCTTGGTTTGGTCAACTCATGCATTTGGGCTAGGTTCACCCCCCATGATCCGATTTGGGTGAAGGGGATCGGTTGGGTCGGCTAGGAAGGGGTGGTGAAGTCCCCAGTCCAAGGTGATGTGGCTAATTTTAGTTTAGAGTGTAGCATAGATGAGGTTAAAAATGCTTAATGAAGGTTTAAGAAAGAGCCCCTCTTCTTGCCATTAATGGCTTGGTGAGGTGTCAAAGCTCTCATGGCTTCATATGGCTTGTAAATGGCTTCATTTGGCTTGCTCATGGCTTGGGAAAAGGTTGGTTTATTTTCGTAGGAATGGGTTTTGAGATTTTTGATGAGTTTAAGGGAAATTGGTATGAGGCTTGATTTGGATTTATTTGATGATTGATTTAGAACTTAGGGATGATATCAATTAAAGGTATGATGAGAAAAAATTGTCATGTGGGCTTTGGAGCTAATTTTGGGCTTTTGGATTTGGTAAAAATGGGCTTTTAGATTGGTTTAAGAAAGTGGGCCTTTAGGTTTGAAAACAAATTGGTGAATGGAAATTTTGTGAAGGATTGGGCTAAACAAGTGTTGGGTTTAGTTTAGGGATGTATCATGAACATTTTAGAAAAGGTTTGGTGTCATTTAGAGTTGAATTAGATTTAATTTGGGCTTTTTTGGTAAAGGGGCCAAAGTGGGTCAATTTGGGCTAACATGAGCTAAGGTTGGGCTAAGGTTGGATTTGATGTAAAATTAATGTTGAGAAATGCTTATGGGAGTGTCACAAAGAGTTTTCAGCTTTGGTTGGGCTTTGATTTTGAGATTTGGGCCCATTTGAGTTAGGTTTGGGTTTAGGCCAAAAATGGAGATTTTGGTTTTAGGTTAGGTTTGGGTGGAGTTTAGGTTCAAATTTGGGGTAAATCTTGTTAGTGTTTTATTTTTAGGGATATTAGGAAGGTTTAGGAAAAGATTTGGGGTTAATTGGAGTTGAATTGGGTTGGTTTGGGCTAGGTTTAGGTCATGGGCCAAAATTGGGCTTTAAGCTTCAAATTGGAATTGGATCCAAATGTTAATCAAATTGGGCTTATATTTGGTCTAAATTAACATTGGCGATATTGAATTGAAGTTTAGAATTGAATTGGGTCAAATTTGGGATCAATTGGGTTGATTTGGTTTGACATTGGGTCCATTTGGGTTAAGAATGGGTCAAATTGGGGGTTTTGGTAAAAGTGGGTTAAATTGACAAAATTGGCCTATGGTGTAGTTGAACAAAATGAAATTGGGATTATTTTGGATTTTTTGAAATTTTCTGGAAATTTTCTGAATTTTCAGAATTTTTGGTTAAGAAGGGCATTTTGGGTATTTGGAGGGTATTGGGGGTATTTTAAGAAATTTTGGTATATTTGGCTATGGATGATCAATTTGAGTGCGGGGAAATGTTTAGGATTGGTTTTGAGGAATTTTGGGTAATTTAGGCAATTTTGCAAATTTTGGGCAATTTCAAGGGCATTTGGTAGGCTTGGTGGGTTTAGGGCCCAGGGGGTAAAAAATTAAAATTTTGGGAAAATGAAGGTTGATCAAGTATGAGTGAAATTAAATCATTTTTATTGAGCCATGAAGCCATATTAAGCTCACAAAATCCATGAGAGGACCCATTTGAGGCATTCACTATGTTGTTCCTAACCCTCTTAGCCAAGGGCCTAGGGGTTAAGGTCCATCCATATGAATTACCTACATGAGTTAGGAAGCCAAGTTGGGTAAGGGTGGTTTTAGGGCTTGAAATGTGTGTGAAAGTGTAATGTGTGTGCAAGTCAGCCCTTACCAGACCAGACCACCCAGAGTAGTCCTAAGGCCAAAGAGTCCTATAGGGAACTCATTCTTTAAACCTCCACATTTGATCTTAACCCTCCTAGTGACTTGGGGGTTTACAATCAAACTTATGGGGTTTGCAGGGAGTTAAGAGGTGTTTAAATTTTTAAGTGGTGGGTTCCATTTCTAGTCCTCTAAGATAATCAAAGGGAAAGCCTAAGGCTAGATCCTAAGTACTAAAGAGAGAGAAGAGAAAAAGACCTCATCAAAAATGAGGTCAACAGTCTTTTCTTACTGATGGAAGAAGTTTACGGAAAATTATAAATGAGAGAAGAGTAAATTTTCCAGCCTCTAAGTTGAAGATATTGCCTTCAAGTCATGTCAGTGAAGTTACGAGGGAGAGAAATGTTTTAAACTATTGTATTCAACAAGGAAAGTCGGTTAACATAAAAGCTATTATTTTTTATTATATTTTAAACTGTGCCAGAGCTGTCACTACTACAGGTATGGGATGTTCTTCCCCGATCCATTCAATTTGTGAACAGTTTGGGGTAAATTTTGAAACTTGGGAAGAGGTACTTCAGCCACTTAGACCTATCTCTAGTGTAAATGTGAGCACTTACACTGTGCATTCAGAGTTCGGCTGGAAAGGTGGATCTGTTAGAGCTTTTGGTGCTTCTGCTTCTACTGCTTCTACTTCTTGTGCTTCTATTTCATAGGCATCATCATCTAGAGATTCACGGGCTGGATTATTAAAGAAGATTTTAAGGAAGTTGAGTCTGACCAGAGAGAATGTTAGAGATATGGATGGAAATGTAGAAAATATTGAGAGGTATACACAGAAACATGATGAGTATGAGGAGAATTATTAGCAATACATAGACAGACTGATTAGTAGAGATTACAGTGCTAAGATGCCTCCTCATCCTTATTTTATACCTTATGTGCCATCCAGAGATTGGAATGAGAGAGATGATGATGATATGGATGATGAGTAGGATTTTTTTATGTATTGAGTTTGTGATGTTTGTACTTGTGATTAATATTGTGTTGTGATGTGATCACTGAAAAATTTATTAAGAAATTCATACCTATTTTTGATGAAATTGCACTTTAAAGAAGGGTATTTTCTTTATTTTGTTGCAGGAATGGAGAATTTAGGTGATAAAAGCAAAAATCATAAAAAGGAGCGGATTTGGAGCAAAAAGGAAGAAAATAATGCAATTTGTGCTGAGTCGCCGCGGCGAGATCGAGCCCGCCGACGGCGAGGGTACGAGGAAGAAAATTCTGAAGGATTTATAACTGTCTCGCTGACAGCGAGCCCGAGCCCGCCGACAGCGAGATAGCGCGGTTCGAAGACCTTCTAGAAGCCTCGCCGACAGGCGAGGTAGTTCGTCGCCGACGGCGAGATAGTTCAAATGGCGCAGATACATTGAACCTGGACACTTTTTGAAGGGATGCTTACACACCTCTTGGTCCTTTGCTCATCTCTATATATAGAGGCCAAAATTTAGCCTCTAAGTGTGTTCTAAGTGTCTTTAAGTGCAGTTTTGTGTGTCAAATTGTGTCTTTAGTAAGTTTAGTGAGTAATTAGTGAGTCGTGTTGTACTGGAAGGAAGAGTCAAAGGAACTACGAGGAGTACGCAGGGATAAATCAAGATAAGTATTTGTATTTATTGTTTTTAACTTTAAATGAAATCCATGCTTAGTTTAGTTCCCATGCATTACGAGTAGTTTATTAGTCTTTCTCCCTGTTATGAAATTAAGTGACTTGATGAACTTTAAACAGAAGTACTTATATATATATATATTAATAAATTGTGATAATTTTTACTTAAAACTTAATTTACTTTCAAACTGGCCATTTGATTTGTTAAAATATGTTGATTATCAACTATAGTAAAAATTACATCTGATATTCGGGGAATTCAAAAGCCTTGGAAGGAAGGTGCAAATAAATAGGGAAATAATATCACTTGGGCGTAGAATTGAGCATTTTAGTGTGACGGACTAAAATATTCAATTCGGTCCTATTGTTTGAGAGCTGAAGTGTAGATGTTAGCCCTCGGGCGAGGGGAACGTGGGAGCTACGAAGTGGCGATCGGTATCCTCCCGGCTTAGCCGCGGATTCGGTAATCAAACATAGGATTAGTCAATATTCTTTACACCGGACCAAAGGGTAAAGAATAGGAATGCTCCTATTTGTCACAATACCTTAAAATTATCTATTTAAATTCATCAATCACTTAAATTTCTAAACAAGGGGAAATATACTTTTTCGAATAGTTAAGACTTATTTAGCAATTAGTTTAATTTCCGCACTTTCAATACGTATTAATTTTCTACTTAGTTAAGTTACCTAATTAAAATACTTAGTTTACTTTATTGCGCTTAAATTTAGAATTCCAAATTTTTGTATACTATTTTAAAATTATTATTATTATTATTTTAAAATTAGTTGTTATTTAATTTTCTCTTTCCCTGTGGGATCGATAACCAGGACTCCACTAGAGCCCTGTATTACTTGATACGATACGTATACTTGCGTAGCATCCACAACATAAACAATTACAATTCTATACATATAATATAGCGGGGTCGAGTTTTTGGCGTCGTTGCGATTAAATTAAAAATATCATAATATAAAATTGTGGGTCGAGTTTTTGGCGCCGTTGTTCGGAGAAAGTAAGAAAAATTTACTTAGAGTAACGGACTATTTTAAAATAATCATAATAAATAAATTAATATCTATTCTAAAATTGTATGCGCAAATTTGGAAACAAAAATTTAATACCTTACGATTCTGAATTAGAGCGTACAATTAAAAGAATTAGAAAACAAAAGAAACAAATTATAAATTTAACATAAATGGCGAATATTCCTGAAATTCAAAATATGAACCAACAAAGACCATTAAGAGATTATGCCAACCCTACATCGGATGAAATTCATTTAACTATTCAAAACCCTGATGTAGCTGCTAATTCATTTGAACTTAAACCTGCAATTATCCAAATGGTACAAAACAATCAATTTAGTGGTTCACCTATCGAAGATCCTAACTTACATCTTGCTAGTTTTCTAGAACTTTGTGCTACTTTTAAATATCAAGGAGTATCTGACGATGCTATAAGACTTAGACTTTTTCCTTTTTCATTAAGGGATAAGGCTAAAATGTGGTTGAATTCGTTAGCACCTGGATCTATTAAAACTTGGGGAGAATTATCACAAAAATTTCTATCCAAATATTTTCCACCATCTAAAAGCTGCTAAGTTTAGAAATGATATAACTTCTTTTTGTCGGTTAGATGGAGAATCAATATATGAAGCTTGGGAGAGATTTAAGGAACTTCTTAGGAAATGCCCACATCATGCGCTACCAGATTGGTCGATTATTCAAACCTTTTATAATGGATTAGTAGGATCTTTAAGATCAATCATCGATGCTTCTTCTTGGAGGTTCATTAATGTCTAAACCATTTGATGAAGCTTATGCACTAATCGATGAAATGGCAACAAATAATTTCCAATGGCCTGTCGATAGAGTAAATCCGAAAAAGATAGCCGGCATTCATGAAAACGATGCAATATCTATGTTAACTTCTCAAATTGCTTGCTATATCTAAGAAATTAGATCATTTTGGAATGAACTACTCTCCTACTTTAGAAGAAAACTCATCCGGACAAATCCTAGAATCTCAATCTAATTATGAAACTTTAAATGCTATTAATAATAGAACTAATAACCCTTATTCAAACTATTATAATCCTGGTTGGAAAACTCATCCAAATTTTAATTGGAATAACACATCTAATCAACAATGGATGAATCAACCTAATCAAGCGAATCCAAACTATAAACCTAATTACCCACTTGGATTTAATAACAATAACCCTCAATTCAAAGATAAGAAATTATCTATGGATGAATTAATTTTGAATATGGGTCATCAACTACAAAATCAAGGAAATCAACTACAAATTCAAGGAAATCAATTACAAATTCAAGGAACATCTATTAAAAATATCGAAACTCAACTTGGACATATTGCTATCTGCGCTAAATAATAGAATACTGGAACTTTTCCTAGTAATGTGGAAATAAATCCTAAAGATCAAGGAAAAGAACAAATTAAAGCAATACAACTAAGGAGTGGAAAAGAATTAGAACCTCAAATTCAAAAAGAACTTAAAAGCCAAAAAGAGGAAGTGGAAATTGAAAAGGAAACACTTCAACAAGATTCAAACTTAGAACATCCTTTAATACCTATGAAAATTTCTTTTGAAAAACCTCCACCACCATTTCCTCAACGACTAGCTCAACATAAAAAAGATAAACAATTTGCTAAATTCCTTGAAATATTAAAGAAATTAACAATCAATATACCTTTTGTCGAAGCTTTAGATCGGATGCCAAATTATGTAAAATTTATGAAAGATATTCTAAATAAGAAAAGAAAATTCAACGATAATGAAACGAGTCGCACTTAGTGAAGAGTGTAGTGCTTATTATTCGGAAGAAGCTTCCGAAAAATTGAAAGATCCTGGTAGTTTCACTATACCCTGCGCTATAGGAGAAAAATTTTATGGAAAAGCTTTGTGTGACTTAGGAGCAAGCATCAATCTAATGCCTCTATCGATTTTTAAGAGATTAGGATTAGGAAAAATTACACATACTTCAGTAAACCTTCAATTAGCTGATCGTTCGGTTACCTATCCTAAGGGAGTTATTGAAGATGTGTTATTAAAGTGGATAAATTTATCTTCCCAGTAGATTTTATTGTTTTAGATATGGAGGAAGATAAAGAAATTCCTATCATTTTAGGAAGACCATTTTTAGCTACTTGGAAAAGCTATGATTGATGTTCAGAAAGGAGAATTAACTATGAGAGTAAATGACCAAAAAGTTACATTTAATATTGCAAAATCAATGAAATATCATGCGCTAGAAAGAGATGATGAATGTTTTCGGATGGAAATACTTGAACATTTACAACAAGAACATTTTAAGGAATATTACGAAGATAAATTAGAAAAAGAAAACACTGAATTAATTGAAGATAATAATGAAGAACTAGATTATATTCGGGAAAGATTTGAATTTTTGGATAATACCGAAAACACCGACAAGAATATAGTTCCATCAATTATTAAACCTCCCGAACTTGAGCTAAAAATATTACTCGATCATTTGAAATATGCTTATTTAGGTAATTCTTCAACTTTACCGATTATTATTTCATACGCATTAAACGAATCTCAAGAACAAAAACTTTTAGAAACTTTAAAAAAATATAAGAAAACTTTTGGTTGGACTTTAGCGAGATATTAAAGGAATTAGTCCTTCAATCCGTATGCATAGAATTATTTTAGATGATGAACATAAACCTAAAGCGGATCCCCAAAGGAGATTAAACCCGATAATGAAAGAAGTAGTTAAGAAAGAAATTTTAAAATGGTTAGATAATGGTATTATATATCCTATTTCGACGAGTGCTTGGGTAAGCCCAATTCACTGTGTTCCTAAGAAGGGAGGAGTGACCGTCACTCGCCAATGAAAATAACGATCTTATTCCTATAAGACAAGTTACTTGGTTGGCGTATATGTATTGATTATAGGAAATTAAATACCGCCACCAGGAAAGATCACTTCCCTTTACCATTTCTAGACCAGATGTTAGATAGATTAGCCGGACATAAGTATTTTTGTTTTCTAGATGGATACACCGGTTATCATCAAATACAAATTTCTCCTGAGGATCAAGAGAAAACTACATTTAATAGTCCTTATGGAACTTTCGCTTTTCGAAGAATGCCTTTTGGATTATGTAATGCACCAGCAACATTCCAGAGATGTATGATGTCTATATTTAGTAAGTTAATTGACAATGGAATAGAAGTATTTATGGATGATTTCTCCGTATTTGGAACATCATTTGACACATGCTTAACTCATCTTGAAAAAGTATTAGAAGTATGTGAGAAAACAAATTTAGTTCTAAATTGGGAGAAATGTCGATTTATGGTTGCGGGCGGCATTGTATTAGGGCATAAAATTTCGGAAAAAGGCATGGAAGTGGATCCTACAAAAATTCAAGTTATAGCTAAATTACCACCTCCAACTACGGTAAAAGGGGTAAGAAGTTTTCTTGGACATGCTTGGATTCTACGGACGCTATATAAAAGATTTTTCAAAAATTACTAAACCTCTATGCCAACTTCTCGAAAAGGACAAGAAATTTGAATTTACTAATCGAATGTCCGAATGCTTTTGAACTCTTAAAAGAAAAATTAATTACTAGACCTATAATAGTTTCACCTAACCAGGAGAAACCATTTGAGCTTATGTGTGATGCTAGTGATTATGCTGTAGGAGCGATTCTTGGGCAAAGATATGAAAAGATTTTTAAAGTTATATACTATGCTTAGTAAAACTCTAAATGATGCTTGAAATAAATTATACGATTCTGAAAGAGAATTATTAGCGGTAGTATATGGTTTTAATAAATTTAGACCTTATCCGATTGGAACAAAATGTATCGTGCATACCGATCATTACTGCTATCAAATATTTAATGCAAAAGAAAGATTCCAAACCAAGATTAATTAGATGGATGCTATTAATGCAAGAATTCGATTTTGAGATCGTTAATAAGAAAGGAACTGATAATCAAATTGCGGATCATGTATCAAGATTAGAAAATAATGAATTATCTGATATTGAAAATGAAATTATAGACAGTTTTCTCCGATGAACAACTATATAATATCAATGAGTGGAAAATACCATGGTATGCTTGATATAGTAAACTATATAGTTAGTAATATTTTACCACCTATGCTAACTTTGCAACAACAGAAAAAATTCATTCATGATACTAAATCATATTTTTGGGATGAACCATATTTATATAAGCAATGTAAGGATTTAATTATTAGAAGATGTGTACCTTATGATGAAACTGAACCAATTATTCAAAAAAGTCATGATTCGATTTTGGAGGACATTTTGGGATCGATAAAGCTGCTTATAAGATTCTACAATCTGGATTTCTACTGGCCTACTCTATTTAGAGATGTATACGGATATATTAAAACTTGCGATAAATGTCGAAGAGTAGGAAATATATCTAGAAGAAACGAAATGCCTCTAAATTTTATATTAGAAGTTAAAATTTTTGATGTTTGGGGATTAGATTTTATGGGACCTTTTATTCCTTCATTTGGAAACTCATATATATTAGTAGCTGTTGATTATGTTTCCAAATGGATTGAGGCACAAGCTTTACCTAGGTGTGATGCTAAGAGTGTTTCAAAATTTCGATGAAAAATATTTTTACTAGATTTTGAATGCCGAGAGTGATTATCACCGACGGAGGAACTCATTTTAGAAATAAATACATTCACAAACTAGTAGAAAAATACAATATTACTCATAAGATATCCACTGCTTATTATCCACGAGACTAGCGGATTAGTGAAGTATCTAATCGTGAGATTAAACGTATTTTAGAAAAATCAGTAAACCCAAATAGGTTAGATTGGTCTATTAGATTAGACAACTTGCATTATGGGCTTATAGGACTCGCTTAAAAACTCCGATTGGAATGACTCCTTACGAGCTTATATATGGAAAAACATGCCACTTACCAGTTGAATTAGAACATAAAGCATATTGGACGATTAAAGAATTTAATTATAATATGAAGGAAAGTCTGGTGAGAAAAGATTGCTGCAATTAAATGAATTGGAAGAATTAAGAAATGAATCATATGATAATGATCGGATTTATAAAGAAAAGATGAAATTATGGCATGATCGGAAGATTAATCAGAGAAATTTTGAACCAGGACAGGAAGTTTTACTATATAATACTAGATTGAAATTATTTCCTGGAAAATTGAAGTCTCGATGGTTAGGACCTTTCACCATAACTCAAATATTTTCATACGGAACTATAGAAATTGAAGATCCAAAAACTGGACATAAATTTAAAGTTAATGGACATAGATTAAAACCATATTTCGAAGGTATAAGACCTAACTATAAAGAGGTTTTAATGCTTAGTCGACCCGATTAATAATTGAAATTAGGTCGGTGCGACGACGTTAAACCAAGCGCTTTATGGGAGGCAACCCATATTAGTTATCTATTTTTATTGTATCTTAATAGTTAGTCTATATTATTGAAACTTTACTACTCAATTATTATTAAGAATCATCACATATTCTAACCATTATGATGAGAAAAGAAATTATTCAATTTAGAGCGAAATTGGACATTATTTTAGAATCTCGCCGACGGCGAGGTCGATACTCGCCGACAGCGAGGTTCGCGCCTAATTTAAATTCAGTTTATTTATCGAGCTCGGCCGACGGCGAGAAACTTCCCGCCGACAGCGAGAACATGGGAGGCAGTTTTTATAACTGAGTCGTGGACGGCGAGAAACTTCTCGCCGACAGCGAGGAAGTTATAAAGATGAGTTATTTATAATTTGAATGCCGATTTGGACGGTTTCAACACCAATTCCTTTGTGAAAACCCATTCTTAAATCATTTTAGATCTGCCTTCTTCACTAGAATTCATTCCATTCACCATAATGGCCTCCAAATTCTTAGATTCCTCTAATTCTGGAGTGTTTAACCGGAGGAAATTTGTGAGTGCGGAAGCGTAGCGGATCTTCAACAAGGTTTTGGTAAAGAAAAGAGTTATCAAGGAACGGGGATTTGTCAATCGAGAATTAGAGAATTCCACTATGAAGATAGAAGAAACGATCGCGCAGCGGCACTGGGAGGTATTTTGTTACACTACTTTGATGCTGAAGATTAGGACTTTATTTGTTTTGTTTGTTTGATGTTAAGTTATTTTTGAAACTTTTATATGTTTATAATATTCAGTACTTTATGTTGTGAGACATTGGATGTTAGTTAGATTAATTTGCTTGAATTGTGATAATAGTTTAGTTATTGTTTTTTGTATTAGTTAATTGCATTTGTTTTTATGTTAAATAGGATGTTAGTTTTCTTTAGTATGTTTTTATTTTATTCTGTATTGTTTTAAGTTGTAAAATTGTTAATCCGTTAGTTCAATGTTTTTAATATGTTAGTAATTCATATGTGTAGTGTAGAGTTAATTTTAATTGTTGTATTTAATACTTATCTCAGATTTTATCCCTGCATTTTCTTTAAATTGTTATATATATATGGAGAATACTAACAGTACAAGTTCAATGAAAAATGAAAAAGCCTGCAAAAATTTCAAAGAAAAAGAAATACCTAAACTTCAAAGGTATGATTTATTTACTTTCCCTTTTTCATTATTTAGAGTAGATATAAAAATTTAAGTTTGGGGGGGAGTAAAATACAAATTTAGTTATTAACTTGTTCTCAATTTCTATTTTCAAATTATTATAAAATGATTTTTATAGCAAATTTTTCAATTTAATTAATATGAATTATTTTATTTAATTATTATAAAAGGTTAAATGAAATATTTCTAGTGCTTTAATTAATTAAATAGAATAAAATATTTGGTTAAAGGGAATAAGAATATAGTAAACTATTTTTAGTAAGGAAACTATATTCTAAAATTAAAATTCTTAAGTATTCAAGTGAAAAAGAAAAGGTTGAAAATCAATGAAGTAAAAACTATGAAGTATATATAAGCTAAGAAATATTTCTAAGTTTCAAATTTAGAAAGATGAAAATGAAGTTCAAAATTATTAACAGGCTCTCCAGATACAGTAATCCTCATTAAAAAAAAAAAGAAAAAGAAAAAGAAAAAGAAAAAGAAAAAGAAAAATGAGGAGAAGCTTGAGGAGATGCCTTATCAAAAATTGGCTTCATTTGAATTAACCTAAAGGGAAAAACTTAGATATTTCCAAACTTATGTTTATGGATTAGAATTTTACCTAATAGTGTTTTCTTGAATTTCTTATCATATGAATATCTTAAGTAGTTATTCTTTTAAATATAGTCATTCCCGAAATGAATAGTAAGCTAGAAATCTTAGACTCGATAACTAAATAATTTATTTCTATAAGATTAATTAAATTACATGAATTATTTTTATTTAACTTTATTATGATATTAATTAATCTAATTCATAATTTATTTAAATTGAAAAATCTTATTATAGAACTCATTATTTTTATGTAGTACTAAAATTACTTGAGGACAAGTAATAAGTAAGTTTAGGGGATTTTGATCACTGAAAAATTTATTAAGAAATTCATACTTATTTTTGATGAAATTGCACTTTAAAGAAGTGTATTTTCTTTATTTTGTTGCAGGAATGGAGAATTTAGGTGATAAAAACAAAAATCATAAAAAGGAGCGAATTTGGAGCAAAAAGGAAGAAAATAATGCAATTTAGTCTTGAGTCGCCGACGGCGCGATCGAGCCCGCCGACGGCGAGGGTACGAGGAAGAAAATTCGAAGGATTTATAACTCGTCTCGCCGACAACGAGCCCGAGCCCGCCGACAGCGAGATAGCGCGGTTCGAAGACCTTCTGAAGCCTCGCCGACAGCCGAGGTAGTTCGTCGCCGGCAACGAGATAGTTCAAATGGCGCAGATACATTGAACCTGGACACTTTTTGAAGGGATGCTTACACACCTCTTGGTCCTTTGCTCACCTCTATATATAGAGGCCGAAATTCAGCCTCTAAGTGTGTTCTAAGTGTCTTTAAGTGCAGTTTTGTGTGTCAAATTGTGTCTTTAGTAAGTTTAGTGAATAATTAGTGAGTCATGCTGTACTGGAAGGAAGATTCAAAGGAACTACGAGGAGTCTGCTTGGGGATAAATCAAGATAAGTATTTGTATTTATTGTTTTTAACTTTAAATGAAATCCATGCTTAGTTTAGTTCCCATGCATTCGAGTAGTTTATTAGTCTTTCTCCCTCGTTATGAAATTATGTGACTTGATGAACTTTAAACAGAAGTACTTTTATATATATATTAATAAATTGTGATAATTTTTACTTAAAACTTAATTTACTTTCAAACTGGCCATTTGATTTGTTAAAATATGTTGATTATCAACTATAGTAAAAATTACATCTGATATTCGGGGAATTCAAAAGCCTTGGAAGGAAGGTGCAAATAAATAGGGAAATAATATCATCTGGGCGTAGAATTGAGCATTTTAGTGTGACGGACTAAAATATTCAATTCGGTCCTATTGTTTGAGAGCTGAAGTGTAGATGTTAGCCCTCGGGCGAGGGGAACGTGGGAGCTCGAAGTGGCGATCGGTATCCTCCCAGCTAGCCGCGGATTCGGTAATCAAACATAGGATTAGTCAATATTCTTTACACTCGACCAAAGGGTAAAGAATAGGAATGCTCCTATTTGTCACAATACCTTAAAATTATCTATTTAAATTCATCAATCACTTAAATTTCTAAACAAGGGAAAGATACTTTTTCTGAATAGTTAAGACTTATTTAGCAATTAGTTTAATTTCCCGCACTTTCAATACGTATTAATTTTCTACTTAGTTAAGTTACCTAATTAAAATACTTAGTTTACTTCATTGCGCTTAAATTTAGAATTCCAAATTTTCGTATATTATTTTAAAATTATTATTATTATTATTTTAAAATTAGTTGTTATTTAATTTTCTCTTTCCCTGTGGGATCGATGTTGACCTCATTTTTGATGAGGTCTTCTCTTCTTCTCTTTAGTACTTAGGATCTAGCCTTAGGCTTTTCCTTTGACTATCTTAGAGGACTAGAAATGGGACCCACCACTTAGAAATTCCAAACACTTCTTGATTCCCTTCAAACCCCACATGTTTGATTGTAAACCCCCAGGCCACTTGGAGGGTTAAGACCAATATGTGGAGGTTTAAAGGATGAGTTCCTATAGGACTCTTTGGCCTTAGGACTGCCCTGGGTGGCCTGGTCTGGTGAAGGGGCTGACTTACACACACACTACACCTATACACTACACTTTCACACACCTCCTAAAAGCACACCCATACCCAATTTGACCTCCTGACTCATGAAGGTGATTCACATGGATGGTCCTTAACCCCTAAGCCCTGGCTAAGAGGGTTAGGAACAACATAGTGGGTGCCTCAAATGAGTCCCTTCATGGCTCATGTGGGCTTGATATGGCTTCATGGCTCAACAAAAATGATTTCATTCCACTTACATTCACCCAATCTTCAATTTTTCAAATTTTCAATTTTTGACCCCGGGACCCTACACCCGCCTGGCTCTACCCAAACCCTCGAAACCCTCCAAAATTTGCAAAATCACCTAAATTACCCAAAATTCTCCAAAATCATTCCTAAACATGTCTTCACCAATCAAATTGATCATCCATAGCCAAAAATACCAAAAATTCCAAAAATACCTCCCAATACCCTCCAAATACCCAAAATACCCCTCTTAGCCAAAAAATCAAAAAATTCAGAAAATTCCCAGAAAATTCCAGAAAATCCCAAATATTCCCAATTTCATTTTGTCCAACTACACCATTGTCCAATTTTGTCAATTTACCCCACTTTTATCAAAACCCCCAATTTGACCCATTTTAACCCAAAGTAAACCCAATGTCAAACTAAACCTATCCAATTGACCCAATTTCTGGTCCAATTCAATTCTAAACTTCAATTCAACACCCCCAACACCAATCTAGACCAAATCCAAGCCCAATTTGATTGGCATTGGGATCCAATTTCACTTTTGGCCTTAAAGCCCAATTTGGACCCATGACCCAAACTTAGCCCAAACTCACCCAATTCAACTCCAATTAACCCCAAATCTTTTCTAAACCTTCCTTAACATCCCCATAAACAAAACACTAACATTATTTGCCCAAGATTTTGACCCAAACCCCACTCAAATTCAACCTAAAATCAAAAAGCCCAATTTTGACCTAAAACCAAACCTAGCCCAAATAGAACCAAACCCCAAAATCAAAACCCATCAAAGCCAAAACCTCTTTGAAACACTCCCATAAACATTTCCCAACATTTATTTTACATCAATTTCAACCCTAGCCCAACATTGGCCCAAGTTAGCCCAATTTGACCTATATTGGCCCATTCACCAAATAAACCCAAATTCAACCCAATTCAAACCCAAACCACCTTAAATTTATTTCAAATTACTCATGAAACATCCCTAAACCAAAACCAACAACTATTTGGCCCAACCTTCTACAAAAATTCCCATCCGTGAATACATTCTTAAACTTAAAAGCCCACTTCCCTTAAACCTTCCTAAAAGCCCACTTCCTTCAAATTCAAAAGCCCAAGCCTATCCTAAAGCCCACATGAAATTTCTCCTTATCATCCCTTGATTGAAATCATCCCTAAATCCTAAATTCATCATTGGATTATTCCAAAATTAAACCTCATGACAACTCTCACCAAAATGCCAAAAGTCACAAAATCCATTTCCATGAAATTGAACCAACTTTTCCCTAAGCCACATGGAGCCATGCATGAGCCATTTACAAGCCATATGAAGCCGTGAAAGTTTGGCATGTGACCATGCCATTAATGGTAAAAGGAGGGGCTCCTTTCCTAATCTTTCATTAGGCCTTTTTAACCTTATTCATGACACACACTAAACCATGTTTAGCCACCTCATCATGGATGGAGACCACACCATTCTCTCTTGGCTGACCCAACCGATCCTCTCGGCCCAAAATCGAGCCATGGGAAGGTGCACCCAACCCAAACCAATGGGTTGACCAAATTGAAGCCAAAATGACCCCTTCCCCATTCCATTTTAATTCAGCCACTTTACACATGGCAATTGCCGATTGCTTGCACCAAGTCCCGCCCCGACCCACTCGACCTCGAGGGTGACCGATGCTCGGCCGGCCGGCCACCCGGTCGCCGGAAAACGCCATGCCCGAGACCTCGGGAGAGGCCAAGCTTTGGAATTCTACCTTGCCGAGCCGCCCCATGCCCAATGGCCACCATGGCTGTTCTTCTCCTCACCTAAGCAGCTCGATCCCAGCCCTCAACTCCCCCTGGGAGGCCCTCCAGCCTCTCCTATTTAAACCCCTCACCCTCCCGGCCAAAGGAGGTGCTGAACCAGACCATACCAAAACTCTGCCAAAATCACTCCTCACTCCCCTCTAGACTTAGAGCAATTGATCCCCACTCGTTCTCCTGCTCTAATACCCATCGATTGAGCTCAATTTTGGAGCTCAATTCTCGAGCCGAACGAGACATTCCCGAATCCTTCACCAAAATCAAATTAAACTCACCTACACCTTCACTGAGCCAAGAGAAGAAGTTTTCCAGATGAAAGCCCCCTCTCCGAGCCACCCGAGTTGTTCCGGACTCCAAAGGTTGTGATCGGCTCGGTGGAAATCATACCTGACAATTCACCAAGCCAAGGGACTTCATCCGGAGCTTGCTTGGACCCGATCGAAGGTGACACAACTCTCGGATCGAAGCTTCACTTCTGCGAGCAAAGGTATGAACTCCCTCTTCTGCCCGAGCTTCAGTCAATTCTCCATTCTGATTGGCTCGATTTCATAGCATGTTCACCGTATGGATGTGTTCGTCTCTTCAAGACGAATCCATAGAGCATAAGAACACGAAAATCCATTGAGAATCGAGTGAGTTCTTAGGGTTAGAGTGTGGACGGTCACGGGATCGCACCAGTCGTAGACGATGACCAGGAACCGTCGGATCGCGCGTGTATCGGATGGACGGCTTGGATTGCGTCGGACCGGCAGATGGTACGTGAACCGCGGGGCCCCGGACAGCCGAGTCAGATGGCGGCACCGAATCAGGGAGCGACGCGTGTCGATTCGGAGCTGCCGAGGTTGACGCGGCGCCGCGTGGATAAGTAGAAAAATAGGATTTTTCTGATTTATTTAATTCCCTAAACTTCAAAAATCCATATCTTTGTGTAGAAAAATCACAAAAATAAAATAAAAATACCCTCTTGCTCAGTGAACAGAGGAGAATAATGTGGAAAAGAAATCATTTAATTTCATCTAATATTTTATTTTTAATGATTTATTTACCCTCTCGCATTGTTTTAATTCTCCATGCATATAGGAAATTCACCATGGCATGAGACCATAGGGCTTTTGAAGCCTCTGAACTCGGGAACATTCCTCGAATTTTCCAAGGTCGAGGCCATCTCCGCGAAGAGTTATTGATTTTTCAAATGCATGTGGCTGTTTTGAGTATTTTAATTCCAAAAATTAGCATGTTGTGAAATAAATTCTAGGAAAATTTGGTGATGTTCCTTATGACCAGAAAACCCTAGGAAAAATAGGAGTTGAGTTAATTCACTCAAAACAACCCTAATTGGCTTAAACACCCAAAATAGACCCGTAATTAATTAGAGTTAACCATAGATCAAATTGACTTGAAATCAATTCTCCACTGACCTTTAGGATCAGAGGAAACCACCACAAAAGTTTGAAGTCAATTGGACTTGGTTAGCCTTACTAAATGGGTTGATTAAGCCATTTAGTCATTTTAAACTTTAAAAATTCATAACTTTCAAAATACCTTTCAAAAATTCACCAAATTGGTTTTGGAGCCTCTCTGATATCAGGGAATTTAAGAAAATTAAAATTTCAATTTTCTAAAAAAGTTGATTTTTTATCATTATTTTAATATTTTAATAATTAAAAAATAATAAAAATTACAAAAATAATAAAATTCACCAAAATGTCACATTTTGAATTCTAACCACTTAGGAACAAAACCCATATTTTTCTTATGTCTCTAGGTTGAGATATTAAATTTTAAAGCCTTGGGGTAATTTTTAAAACTAAAAAAAATACATTTTCTAGCATTTCCACTAAAATAATTCCAATAAATTAAGGAAAAATCAGAAAATTGTAAAATTTGGTTCTCTGGAATCCTTGATATCAGAGAGATTTTTAAAAAATATAAAATTCATTTTTCAACTTATATTCTATTTTTAAATTAATTAATACTCCAGAACTTAAAATAATTCTAATAAATAAAATATAATTCAAAAAATCACAAAAATTGGTCCAAGTGGTCCTCTATTCATTAGGAATGTCCCATAATTTTCTTAAGGACAGAAACTTTCCCTTGGTCGTATTATTAAATTTTCCTTGGAAATCCTTATTTTCCACCAAAAATAATTATATAAATAAATTAAATACAGAAAAATCACATTTTCTCCTCTAATGTCTTCATTGATATATGAGTGAGGTCACATAAAAATTTCAAGTTCATTTAAGCTCAATTTAATGAGTTATGAAATTATTAAGCTTGAAGGGCAAAATGGTAATTAAAATTTTAACCCTTAATTAAAACTTTAGGCTTAATAAAATGAAAAGGTAAAATATTTGATCTTAATCTGATTTGGATGATTGAAATTTAAATAATTAAAGGGTAAAAACCTACTAATCAATTTAAAAATAATTAAAATAAACCTTAATTAAGTAATTAATTAAATTTGGAAGAATGAAAAATTGGAATTATTAAAATAGGGATATTATTAAGAAGAGATTTGTTCTTTAATTTAAGAATCACTAAATTAATCAGCTCAATAATATTTAAGTCTTAATTAAAATGATAATCCAAATTTAAGATTTAAAATTCTAAAAGACTTAATCATTAAATTAAATTAAAGTTAAATTATTTAAATTAAATCCTTTTAAAATTTCAATTGAATTAATACTTTAACAATTAAAATTAAATCATCTTTAAAACATAAAAAGATAAAATATTAAATTAAAATTAAAAATAAAATTAAATTAAAATTTAAATTAAATTAAATTAAATGAAATTAAATTAAATTAAATTAAATTAAATCATATTAAATTAAATTAAATTAAATTAAATTAAATTAAATTAAAACATATTAAATTAAATTAAATTAAATTAAATTAAAATAAAACCAAGTTAAAATTAAAATTAAATTAAATTAAATATATCAAATTAAATTAAAATTGGAACTAAACCAAATTAAATTAAATTAAAGTTAAATTAAATTGAATTAAAAATAACATCACCTAAGACATTGAAGAACTCAAAAATAAATCTAAAATAACTTGAACACTATTCCAAACTTAAATCATCAATTTGAACTTAAATTTGAATCACAAATCATTAAATATCATTTTGCCCTTGGGAGCTTTTACTATTATAACTCCTAAATGGAGTATCAAATGAAATGTCATTTCACTCATAAGGATATTCAAATGTCCTAAGTTCACTCGAGCAAGACAACAAAACTTAAACTCTCGGACGATTAATTCATTTGTGTAATTAAATTCATTTGGGCTTAAAACGATCTAGAAATATTGAAAAGATGTTTAAGATTCGTCTTAAGCACTTCCTCAATATGATAGGATATTTATAAGAACAATTGAACTTAGTTGTTCTTTGATGAAGAAAATCGTCCTCAAACTAAAATACAAGAACCTAGACGTCATAGGAAATGACTAGCTATAGGATTAGGATTTTGGTAGAAAACCATAACCCTTCCCTTAGCTTTACCTAGGAAATTGCTATAAATGCTTAAATGCTCTAAATTGTATTTTAAGTGCAACTTGGGATGACGGGAAGACCCTCCAGGTACGCTTTTATTTTTTTGCAATTTATCTTACTGCAATTCATTTACTCGTGTTGCACTTTACTCTTTTTTGCGTGATAAACAACAGTTGCATGAAAACTTACACCTTTAGGACAGAAACCAAAACTAAAACCCATAACTAAATTAAAAGACACTACAAGATAAAATTCACCTCCACAACATTCCAAAATATAAGATAACTCAAAATTTAATCACAAACAGAACAACAAAACTACAACTACAACTAAATTAAAACGTATTGTTGGATGATCGGGAATACCTCGGATGATGTAACCTACGTGTTGCTAACGGGATTCCCACGGTCTAAATGAAAGTGTGGAACTCATTCAGTTGAGTTTAGCAAATTCATCTGGACTAAGTGAATCCGATAAAAATAACGATGCCGGAAGGATGGAACCGTGGGATCTTAACCGGCGTTGTTATAATCAACTTTAAGATTTGTCTTAACTAAAATATTAAAGACACTTGGAAATTAAGACTTTCTCTAAAACCAAACACTTCTCTCATCTCCCGATTTATGACTTCTAAAACTAAACCTCTGCAACAACAAGGAGCTCGGAGCATGGTGGGCAGCGACGGCCATCGTCATCGACAAAACCCGAGTCTACTTCACAGAAACTTTCCTTAGAACTAAATAACCAAGCCATAGGACTTCGAAGTAGCTTGCCTAGTGCAACATAAATCCTCAACTCTTCGTTAGGCATCTGCATGATTATGTCATGTAAATTAAGCCCTAACTGGTTTTAGGATTCCGAGGTAGTTGTTTGGTACGACATAAACCCTCACATCTTCAAGGCTATTTGTATGATTTTATCATACAGATATAAGTCCTAACTAATTAAAATTGGCAAGATCAAAACATTAAATAAACATTAGGACTTTCCTAAATTCAAGCCAAACAATAGGATAGTCGGGAAATTACCGAAGTTCGCTTCGAATCTGTGATTTCTCCTACCTTTCTTCCTTTGAATTCCCAAAACAAATGTTCCAAATTTGATCCATTCCCTATTGAAATTCCAAAATTCAATCCTTTGAAAACTTAAACCTTGAAATTCTTGAGAGCAGAACTACTGATTATTATCGAGAGTTTTCTTAGGTGATTCCCGTCACTTAAGATGTAATTAACTATAGGGGCTTGCCCTTATAGGGAATTTTAAGAACCCAAGTAATATAAACCCCGCTTAATTCATTTATATTAAGCGGGGGAACTTGTCGGCTTATAAAATTGGTTCGCGGACCAAACGGATGTCACAAATCTCCTAGTTTATCTAATCGAGCCCCATCATCAAGCAGTGTGTCTATTCTTCGGGATAGATACACGGTTTGTGGTGTGGCGCTCGTTTATATAAACTATTTGGGACGTGAGATCGGCTTTGATTTCATATCTTAAAACTTTTAAACTTAAAATTACTTTCAAAATCAAATGTTATCTTTTAATCTATATATTTAAATTAAATTTAAAATATAAAAAATTCGCCGACAATTTCTGTAGGCGACTCCCTTTTCAAAATAAAACACATAACCTAAAAATATGCCGACAATCGATAACCAGGACTCCACTAGAACCCTGTATTACTTGATACGATACGTATACTTGCGTAGCATCCACAACATAAACAATTACAATTCTATACATATAATATAGCGGGGTCATGTTTTTGGCGTCGTTGCAATTAAATTAAAAATATCATAATATAAAATTGTGGGTCATGATGTTTGGATTTTTATTGTTTGTTTTGTTATGCTTTGAACACTGATATGAGCAAGCTATAGTAGGATCATTTCTATTATGCATATTTAGTTATATCTGTGTTGGACTTCTGTTTTATGTGTAATATGTTTGTGGTAGTAAAGGTTGTAATTTAATGTTTGAGTTTTTAATAGTGTATAATTTGATTCCAAAACTATTAGGATAATTTTTAACACTATTAGAAATCAATATTCAACTTTCATGTTTAAACTTTTCAAAATTTTCTACCATATCTTTTTTAGTATTATTGTGATTCTAGTTATGTTAAGTTGGTGTGTATTTTCTTTGAAAACCTCTACTACTATAGATGTCCGTTGAAATTTTTATTTTATAAAAAACTAAAAAACTTAATTTGATTTATTTTTACTCGAATTTTTAAACTGTTACACTTGCATATATAGGATATGAAAATTCCTGCAAGCATGTTATTATAGTTTTTAATTCTTACCCATGTATCATTTCTCATGCTTAAATGTTTTATACAAACTAAAAATTTAAAGTTTGGGGGTAATTAAAAAACAAATTTTCAAAAACTAAAACTTTAATTGTTTCCAAGTGTACTCCAAATAAATTTTAATTTTTATTGAAAATAATAATGTATATGAAGTTATATTAGGGAAGCAAAATTTTGAATATAGAAATGAGTAAGAAAATTTAGTTAAAATTTATAGTAATAACGAAAATTTTAAAGTTCAAATTTTCTTAGTAAAGAAATGTTAAATATAGTTGAACTATCTTTAGTAGGAAATGTTATATTTTTGTAAAAATAAAAGATTTGACTTTTGTTTTTCAAAGCTTAAATTTCTTCTATGAAAGAAAAATTTTCAACACCGTTATTATGATTTTAAGTGAAAGGTATATATCAAACCTTTATTTTAAATGGAAGGGTGTAATTCAAAATCTTTAAAGGCCTATCCAGATAAAATAATCCTTGCCTTATTTAAAAAAAAGAAAGAAAAGAAAAAAGAAAGAAAAAAAGAAAAAAAGAAAAAAAGAAAAAGAAAAAGTGAAAAATATTACGTGAAAAGGAAGGAGAAGCTTGGGGATTTAAGGGCTTAATCAAAAATTGGTTCCATACCTAAAGTTTAAAATATAAGTTTTGAGAAAATCTAAAACTTAAGATTATAATATAGTAAGTAAAATTATTTTCAAATAAAAATTTTTAAGTGAGAAAAATAAAATGTTTAAATCTATATTTTGAAAAATCTACAACTATTTATGAATAAGATAGTAACTCATATTTTTCATTATCCTTTACTTAAGAACCTTCTAAATTTTTGTTGGTCTTATTTACTAAACTTTTTTCTAAATTGGACTATTTCGTTTCATGAACAAAATTTTGAAACCTTCCTAAAGAAACTTATTTACATAATTTGCATGTTAAAATTTTCTATGTGATTAAATGTCACTTGAGGACAAGTAACATTTTAAGTTTGGGGGATTTTGATACACCTAAAATATATAGTATTTTTATGCACATTTTTATACTCATTTTTGATGATATTGCACTTTAATGGAAGGTTTTTTTGTATTTTTCTTGCAGGTAAGATTAAAATGACTAATTATGATTAAAGGAGCAAACAAGGATCCAATTTGGAGTAAAAATATGAAGTGTACAAATTTGGCCTCTGGCGCCTCAACGCCGATGGCTGGCGCATAGGCGCCACAGTTAAATGTGACTAATTAAATCAATTTTTGTGCAAATTTGAATGGATTTTTGAAGCACCCTTTGGTTTAAAGTTTCTTAACTTCTCATTAGCACCAAAATTCATTTAAAATTTGAATGGATGAATGCATCTCTTGGTAGATTCATTGAATCTGGACTTAATTTGAAGAGATACCAAAGCACCTTTTGGAGAATTATTAAAATGAAGACTTAAGATCAAAAAAAGAGAAGAGTTTTGAAAGGAAATTTTGGCTAGAGAAGTTATAAAAAAGGTTGAAGTGGTTCAAGGGAAAGAGGAAGAAAGAGAGCCTTTTTATGGCAATATTTGCTTTACTTTTCCACTTTACTCTATCATATTTTGTACTAGAATTTTGAAGAATTAATCCTTAGAGTTAAGCGCCAACCTCAAAGGTGTTATCTAGTGGAAAGCAACATTTCTAAGGAACTTTAAGAGTCTTGTGGAGAGGATTTTCAGATAAATGTTTATCGTTATTTTTACATTTGGTTTTTATGTATGACTTGTTGTGTTTTAACTATGATTTCTACTTTCAAATCAAATTGTGCTTCTATTTTCTTCATGAGTTCTGAGTAATTTTCTTTATCTTTTTTCTTTTAAATGATGAAGTAATTAAATTATGGAAGGAAGTTGTATGAAGTATAGGTGTTTAATGTTGTAAGAAGTTGTGATGATTCAATACCTTGCACTTCATTTACTTTTTGATTTGGAAAATTTAGTTTGTTGTGAGAACATGTAAGAACCAATCTGGTATTTTCTCAATCAATAATTTGAGAGAATCACATGAAATTGTATGGGTGAGAATTATAGTCCATATGGTTGAGTGCAAATAAATAAGGAGATATGCTTTTTAATAGGGAGTAAAATTAGAGGACTTTAGAGTGATAGGGTAAAGCCCCCAATTTGGTTTGATGTTTTAAATTTTGTTAGGAGATGCAGCCCCCAGGTGGAGGGAGAAGAGGGAACTCTAGAGTGAGAGCTAGTATCATCCCTACTTAACCCATCTACAAGATTTCAAAACTTCAGATTAACTTATGTTCTTTATAGAACCAAGTAAGGGAAAACATTATAATTGCTCCTATTTGGCACAACACATTTAGATACTTCCACAATGAAAATTCCATAATTATTACTAATTCATTGAAAGAGGAAAAAATATTTCATTCTCATTTGCTTTCATAAAGTTTTATAGTCTTATTAATTTTAGTTGCTTGCTTTACTTTTTCTTAAAAGAAAATATCAAAAGCAAATTTAAAACTTTCCATCTTAAAACATACTTTACAAAATCATTTTAAAAAAATTAAAAAGTTAATTTTCTGCTTTCTTTAAAATTTTAGACATTTCCGTGTGGGTTTGATATCTCGGGGCTTAATCAAAAAGTTCTATATTACTTGATAAACAATACTTATACTTGCGTAGAATCCCATATTATAAAATAAATAAAATTGATTTCTTATTTCCTTTATAATCAAGTTTTTGGTGTCATTGTAAAGAAAGAGATATTATCAATAAGAAAATAAAGTGTAAAACACAAGCATAAATATTTGGGGATCAAACATGGACGTGCTACCCACTATGCATGCTCTAAGCTCCTCATCGTACCAGGTTTAGTTTAAAGAATTGTCAATCAAAGAGAAAAGAGAAGTATCATGTTTTGGAAATTTTTGATTTGAGGTGTCTTAATGTCTTATTTAGAAGAATATCAAAGATGATTATAGCAACATTGGTTAGGATCCCACTGTTCCCTCATTCTGGCACCACTATTTTCTTCTGATTCACTTAGTCTAGATAAATTTACTAAACTCAGCTTAATGAGTTTAATATTTTCATTTAGACTGTGGGAAATCTCGATAGCAGCCATTGGTTGCATCCTCCGATGTATTCCCGATCATCCAATTAAGATCTTTTAATTTAGTTACAATTGTGATTTTTGTTTAGTTTGTGATTAAAGTTTAAGTAGTCTTATATTTTGACTGTTGTGGTGGTGAATTTTATCTTGTTTCATTTTAGTATTAATTTTTTCTTGGTTTTGTGACTATCCTAGAAGTTCTGGTTTTTATGCACGGTGACATTTATTGTTTACCATGCAAGCTTGTAAGCAAAAAAAGTAAAGTAAAAGAAGTACTGAAAGGAAGATACTGTAAACTTCTAAAAGCGTACCTATCAGGTCTTCTCATTCCTTCACAAGAAACTTTAGTATCTTTGAAAGTTAACATTTATAATTTGTAGCTCCATGGCTTTACAATAGATTTCTAATTTGTAACACCATGATACACCTAAAATATATAGTGTTTTTTATGCATATTTTTATACCTATTTTTGATGATATTGCACTTTAATGGAAGGTATTTTCTATTTTTCTTGCAGGTATGATGAGAATAAGGGATTATGATGAAATAAGCAAAATTGGATCAAATTTGGAGCAAAAAAATAAAAAAAAAAGAATATTTGGACTTTGGCGGCTAAGCGCCGCTTGGTCGGCGCTTAGCCGCCACAGTTAAAAATCGAATTTTCTTCATTTTTGGCACCAATTTTAAGGGGTGACTAAAGCAAATTTTGGTGGTGACTTCTTTAACTTCCCATGGGCGACAAATTTGAATGAAGGGATGCATCTTTTGGTGGATACGTTGAATCGGGACATAATTTGAAGAGACGTCAAGGCACCGTTTGGGGTTATTATTAAAATTATGTCATGAGAGTCTTTTAGAATGTGTGTGTCTGTGTGTGAGTCTACTCTTCTAGTTTTCCAGTGTCATCTTCTAGTTTCAAAGAGTTTTACTTTCAGTCTTTTATTATTCAAAATCTTTTAGTTAGTTAGTTTAGTTTTAGAGGAGAAAGGGTTGGTGTGAAACTTTATTTCCACCAATTTTTCTTTCATCCATTTATCTAGTTTTTATTGAATTCTAAAGTTAGAGTTGGAGTCAACAGAGTTGGGTGCCAACCTCTGTAGTGTTGTCCTGTAGAAAGTCAAGTTTGAAAGGAACTTTCGGAGGCTTGTGGAGAGGATTTTTAAAGAAGTGTTTACTTCTTTTTTTATATTTAGTTTTTCTTGTTGTGTTTTCTTTATGATTTCTATTTTCAAATCAATGTGTGTTTATATTTTCTCCATGAATTCTAAGTAGTTTTCTTTATAATTTTCTTTCTTAAATGAAGAAGTAATTAAATTATGTAGGATTGTTGTGGAATGTATAAGTGTTTAAAGTTGGAACAAGTTGTGAAGATTTAATTCCATGAACTTAATTTATTTCTTAATTTGGCTAGTTAAGATGTTAAAATTTGTTATGAGATTATGTAAAATCCAATGCGGTATTGTCTTAAACAACAATTGGTAAATATCACATGCAATTATATGGGTGAGAATTGTAGTTCATATAATTGTATGCAATATATTAGGAGATATATTTTTAATGGAAAGTAAAATTAGAGGTCTTTAAAATGACAAGCTAATGTTCCCTAATTTGGTTTGATATTTTAAATTTTGTTATGGGAAGTTAGCCCCCAGGTGGAGGGAATCGAATGAACTCTAGAGTGAAAGCTGTTATATTCCCTGCCTAACCATGTTCAAGATTTTAAAATTTCAAACTAACCAATGTTCTTTATATAACCAAGTAAGGGTAAAGAATAAATTTTCTCCTATTTATCACAACACGTTTAAATACTTCCACAACAATACTTTCATAATTATTACTGCTTTATAAGAGAAAGAAAAAGATATTTTATTTCCTAGTGTTTTATACCACATTTTAAAGTTCTGATAGTATTCATTTTTGCTTAGCCTTTATTAAAAATACCAAATTGATTTTCAAGCTTTTCAAATCAAAACATTCTTTCAAAAGTCATTAAAAAAAGTAAAAATATTCTTTTCTTAAATATTTAAAATTTTTTTACATTTTTGTGTGGATTCGATGTCTGGGGGCTTAATCAGAAAGTCCTACATTACTTGATAAATGATACGTATACTTGCGTAGTATCCCATATTATAATATCATAATTTTCATATCTAAATCATCAGCACATATGTTCAGTGTGGAGTCAAGTTTTTGGCACACATATATTTATCAGGGATCATGTTTTTGGCGCCGTTCCCGGGGAAATTAATTAAAACTACATTTTTAAAGAAAATTAAGAAAAAAATTAAATTTTTACTTTTCTTTGTTTTTGTTAGTGTGTTGTGTTATGTTTTATTGTATTGTTGCATGTGTAGTTCTGGTTCTGAGGGACTTGAGCCTTAAAATTTTGAATTAGCAAGAACTATTAGAAAAATAAAAAAAATTAAAAATTATGAAAAAGATAAAAATATTCAAAAAATGGCAAATCATTAAAATCAAAATGTTAGCATCCATCAGAAATTCAGACCTTTAAGAGATTATGCTAACCCTACAGTGGATGAACTTCATGCTAGTATTCAACGCCCTGATGTAGCTGCTACTTCCTTTGAACTTAAACCTACTATTATCCAAATAGTGTCTAATAATCAGTTTGGGGGATCAACAACTAAAGATCCTAATTTGCATATTGCTAATTTTATAGAGTTGTGTGCTACATTTAAATATGATGGTGTTTTGGATGACCCTATTAGACTTAGAATTTTTCCTTTCTCACTAAGGGATACAGCGAAGATATGGTTAAATTCGTTAGCACCAGGATCTATCAAAACTTGGGGTGATTTAGCACAAAAATTCCTTGCTAAATATTTTCCACCATGGAAGACTGCGAAGTTGAGAAATGATATTACATCTTTTTGTCAGTTTGAAGGTGAATCAATATATGAAGCATGGGAAAGATTTAAAGATCTCCTCAGGAAATGTCCACATCATTCGATACCAGATTGGTTTATATTCAAACCTTTTACAAATGATTAGTTGGATCTCATAGATCAATTATCGATGTTGTTGCTGGTGGATCATTAATGTCTGAACAGTTTTCTGATGCTTATACTTTAATTGAAGAAATGACTACTAATAATTTTCAATGATCTTCTCAAAGGTTAAATCCTAAAAAGGTAGCCAGTGTTCATGAAAATGATGTTTTTGCAATATTAGCAAATCAAGTTGCTGCAATTTCAAGGAAGATAGACCAATTTGGGATGAATTTTTCTTAGCCAAATTGCATGATTGAAGAAAATTCATTAGGCCAAATGGTTAAATTTTATTCTTCACTAGAAACTTTGAATGCTATAAGCTCGCTTAATAACCCATATTCCCATTATTATAACCCAGGTTGGAGAATCATCCAAACTTTAACTAGAATACCAATAATCAGGGTGGTATTAATCAACAACGGGGGAACCACCAAGTAAACCCATTGGGTAACTGAAACAACCAAGAAAATAATAATTATGGACTAACCTATCCTCCAAGTTTTAACAATGCTTTACAATTAAAGGAGAAGATGTTTTCTATTGAAGAAGTGGTGGCACATATGAGAAATCAATTACAAATTCAAGGAGCAACAATCAGAAATATTGAAAATCAATTGAGGTAAATTACAAATTCATTAAGTAATAGATCCCAATGAATGCTTCCAAGTAATACTAAAGTGAATCCAAGAAATAAAAATAAAGAGCTTGTAAAAGCAATTCAACTGAGAAGTGGAAGAGAGTTGGAAGGTAGAGTTCAGAAAGAAACTGAATTAGAGGAAGAAGAGATTGAAGAACCAAAAGAGGACGCTCCAAAAGGTTTGGAAAGGCCAATTTCTCCACCTAATGTTGATTTGGAAAAGCCACCACCTCCTTTTCCTCAGGGACTTCGTCAACAAAAGTTGGATAAGCAATTTTCAAAATTCTTGGACATATTTAAGAAGCTTACCATTAATATTCCATTTGCTGAAGCCTTAGAACAAATGCTAAGCTATGTAAAATTTATGAAAGATATTCTCAACAAAAAGAGGAAGTCTGAGGATAATGAGAGAGTTGCACTTAGTGAGGAGTGCAATGCAATAATTCAGAAGAAGCTTCCTGAAAAGCTTAAAAATCCTGATAGTTTCACAATTCTATGTGCAATCAGAGACAGAGTCTCTGGAAAAGCATTATGTGATTTGGGTGCAAGCATTAACCTTATGCCTCTATCAATATTCAAAAACTGGGATTAGGAGAAATAACCCCAACTACTGTAACTCTGCAATTAGTAGATCGTTTGATCACATATCCAAAAGTAGTTATAGAAGATGTTTTGGTTAAAATGGATCAATTTATCTTTCCTGTTGATTTCATTGTACTTGATATTAAGGAAGATAAAGAGATACCCATCATTTTGGGAAGACCTTTCCTAGCCACAGGAAGAACAATGATAGATGTGCAAAAAGGGGAATTAACTATGAGGGTTAATGATCAAACTGTTAAATTCAATATTTCCAAATTGATGAAATATCCTACAATAGGTAAAGATAATGAATGTTTCAGGATGGATGTTATCAGATATTTGAGTGAATGTCATTTCAAGTTAACTTATGAAGAAAAACCTGAAAGAGAAGAATTGGAATAGAAGCACGAAGAGGAGTTACATCATTCTGAAGATTTTAAAGAAGAAGAATTAACTTATGTTCATGAAAATTTTGAATTGTCGCATTTGACTGAATAAGATGAATCTTATAGTCCATCAATTGAAAAACCTACTGAACATGAGTTAAAAATGCTTCCTGATCATTTGAAGTATGTTTTTCTGGGTGAATCCTCAACCTTGCCTATTATAATTTCATCTCAATTGACATAAAAAGAAGAAGAGATTTTGCTTGAAATTTTGAAGAAGTATAAGAAAGCCTTTGGATGGACAATTGCTGATATTAAAGGAATCAGTCCTTCATGCACAGAATTCTTATGGAAGATAATTGCAAACTTCGGGCTGATCCCCAAAGGAGATTAAATCATATCATGAAAGATGTTGTTATGAAAGAAATTTTGAAGTGGTTGGATGCTGGAATTATCTACCATATTTCAGATAGTGCATGGGTTAGTCCTGTTCACTGTGTTCCTAAGAAAGGAGGAGTAACTGTGATTGTTAATGAAAAGAATGAAATGATTCCAACAAGACAAGTTACAGGATGGTGAATATGCATTGATTATAGAAAACTAAATCTTGCCATTAGGAAAGATCATTTTTCACTCCCATTTCTATATCAGATGCTGGATAGACTGGCCGGGCATAAATATTTTTATTTTCTGGATGGATATACTGGTTACCACCAAATTCAAATTGCTTCTGAGGATCAAGCGAAAACTACGTTTATCAGTCCTTATGGTACGTTTGCTTTTAGAAGAATGCTCTTTGGTTTATGTAATGCCTCTGCTACATTTCAAAGATGTATGATGACTATTTTTTATGATTTAATTAAAAAAGGGATTGAAGTTTTTATGGATGACTTTTCAGTGTTTGGAATTTCATTTGAATCATGTTTAGAACATTTGTCTAAAGTTCTAAAACGCTGTGAAGAAACTAATTTAGTCTGTAACTGGGAAAAATGTCAATTTATGGTAGCAGGAAAAATTATATTGGGACATCAAATTTTAGAAAAAGATTTAGAGGTAGATCCTGCAAAAAATCAAGTTATCTCTAATTTAACTTGCCCGACCAATGCAAGAAGAATTAGAAGTTTTCTGGGACATGTTAGATTTTACAGGCGTTACATCAAATACTTTTCAATGATTACAAAACCTTTATGTTGTTTACTGGAAAAGGATGCAATTTTTTATTTTGATCATGATTTCCTAAAAGCTATTGAAACATTAAAAGAAAAATTAATCACTGCACCTATTATAATTTCACCAAATTGAGAAAACCCTTTTGAATTAATGTGTGATGCTAGTGAATATGCTATTGGTGCTGTTTTTGGTCAAAATATGATAAAATTTTCAAAGTTATTTATTATGCTAGTAAAACACTTAATGAAGCTCAAATTAATTATACCACCACTGAGAAAGAGTTATTAGCTATAGTATTTGCCTTTGATAAATTTCAATCATATTTAATTGAAACTAAATGTGTGGTGCATATTGATCATTCTGCTATCAAATATTTAATGAAGAAGAAGGATGTGAAGCCAAGATTGATTAGATGGATTCTTCTTTTGCAAGATTTTGATTTTGAGATAGTAGATAGGAAGAGTTCCGATAATCAAGTTGCTGATCATTTGTCTAGGCTTAAAAATGAAAAATCACTTTGTGATGCTAAAGAAATTAATGAACATTTTCCTAATGAAAAGTTATTCACTGTTAGTGAGTTTCGTGTTTCGTGGATTGCCGACATAGTAAACTTTATTATCAGTAATATTATACCCTATTGTTTGACATACCAGGAAAAGAAGAAATTTCTGTCTGATGCTAAGACTTATTTGTGGGATGTCCCATTTTTATATAAACAAGGAAAAGATCTTATAATTCGAAGATGTATACCTTTGGAAGAGACTTATGAAATTATTCAAAAATGTCATGATTCTGATTATGGGGGACATTTTGGAGTTGAAAGATACTGCTGAGAAGAGATTATTGCAATTAAATGTGATTAAAGAGATAAGGAATGAATCTTATGAAAATGCTAAAATTTATAAAGAAAAAAATGAAGTTATGGCATGGTTGGAAAATTCTTACTAAAAATCTTGTGCCATGACATAAAGTTTTGCTGTATAATGCCAGATTGAGAATTTTTTCTTGAAAAATTAAGTCCATATGGATGGGTCCATTAATTGTTATAAAAGTTTATTTCTATGGAGCTGTGGATATTCAAGATCGTAAAACTGGAAAAATATTTAAAGTTAACGGTCATAGAAATCCTTATTTTTCAGTTGATCAACTTAAATCTGATGAGAATCTGATGTTGGGTCACTCAAAATGAGTTCTTGGTATGTTAGGCTGATGATGTTAAACCAAGCGCTTTGTGGGAGGCAACCGATAGTTATCGGTGTTCTTTGCTTTATGTTTGCTTTGTGTGCTTTGTTTGGTTTGTTTTTTTTTTTTTTTTTTTGGTAGTAGTATTTTAGAAATTTTATGTTATTGTAATGTTTATTTGACCTTATTTTTTGACTTAGAGGAGTTGAAATGAAATTTTGGACATATGACAGACTTGTACTAACTTGAGCACTAGCGGCCAAGCGCCACCTAGTTGGCGCTTAGGTGCCGGAGTTATAAAACATGTGATAAATGAGGTTCAAGAAGCCTAGATCGTGGGGAAGTGGTTTTGGAAGTTATTTTGGAGTTTTTAAACATTTAAGGGCAGGTTTATGCACTTCTAAAGTCTATAAAAGACCATTGATTAAGAGAAACACTTGCCCCAAGTCCTATCTTCATTCCTGATTCTTAAGAAGAGTGTTTTGAGTGCATCATGTCTTCCTAGGTGAATGGGATCAAGAAGAAAGAGGAGTATGATAAGATTAAGTTTATTAGTGATAGTGCTAAAGAATTATTCAATGGATTTCTTGCCGTTAGTATTTGATGTGGACTTTTATATTGCAAGAACTTATGAACCTTAATTTATAGATTTATAATGATTTTGTAAAGTCCAAACATCAACGCAAGTATACGTATCGTATCAAGTAATACAGGGCTCTAATGGAGTCCTAGTTATCGATCCCACAAAGAAGTCACGTTCCTTACAATAAATAGCGTATTACTGAAGTCCAATACTCAAATCGTAATTAAAGTTTAAGTTTACTTCCACTAACAAGATGCAGAAAACAGTAACAATTAAGCAAACTACAATTACTTCTAATATTTTTAGAACAAAATTAAATAACACACACACACACTAAGCTTGTATTTAAAAGGTTTTGATATCTATGGAATGTATCTTTCCTCTTGCAATGAGTATATGATGTGTGAATGATATAGAATGATTATTTATTGTATTGTGCCAAATAGGAGCATAAATGTTTCTTTACCCTCAAAAGAGTACCCAATCTTGGAAGCATGAAAAGAACATTGACATATACTAAGTTCAGACACTAAATCTAAGGCTAGGCTGGGAGGATACCGGCTGTCACTACGGTGCTCCCACTCACCCTTCACCTGAAGTCTAACCTTCGAGTTTAGTTACTAATCTTAGGACCAAATTGGGGATCTCAGCCTGTCACCCTGAAACCTTCAATTAGAAGTCCATCAAAACACATTTCCTTATTTAATTGCACTCAATTCCCATGAACTATGCAATTCATCCAATGACATTGAATGGATTCTTTGTTATTATTGTAGGACACTAAATCCTTTTAGAATTAACATTCAACAACAGATTTTAACAATTCAATTGGCCAGATTGAAAAGTAAATTAAGTTCAAAATGAAAAACCATCACAATTTCTTCAATACTTTAAAAGCTCTTCAAATCCACATTATCACATCATCACATCATCACATCTCTATGCAAGAAGAAAGACAAAGGAGACTACTCAGAATTCATAGAAAAGACATAATAAAACATGAATTTTATATATAAAAGAAAAGTCATACAAAACACAAAAGAAAATACAACTTATATCTTTTTCTTCCCTAGAAGGGAAGAAGTAATCTCTCACTTTACTCCTTCTCCTGCACTCCTTAGAGAAGAATCCCTCTCAAATTCTCACTTCTACACTCTTCTCTTACAAACCCTAACACTCAACACACTCAAATACACTTTAACTCATTTTCTACCCTCTCTAATTTTGTCCAAAAATAACTACATATATGTTAGAAATGAAATCCCAAGAGTTTCCTTAAGCATCCCTTCAAAAAGTCGCTAAAACTCTTCAAATTTGAATTGCACCGACATTGGGCGCCGGCGGTGCCCAATTAGGCGCCGCTGGCACTCTATCACCCGATTAATTCTGGAGCTCCCGTGAAAATGGCACTGGCGGCGCCAGAAGCTAGTTTACTCTCATTTTGCTCCTTTTAGCTCCAAATTCATTCCTTTTTTGCTTCTTTTCGCTTCAATCACCTAAAATCATCATAACTGCAACAAATCATGAAAAATAACTTTCCTTAAAGTGCAATATCACCAAAAATGGGTAAAATTATATAACAAAAATAGTATATATTTTTGGTGCATCAAAATCCCCTAAACTTAACTATTTTTTGTCCTCAAGTAATCCTTTTACTACATAAAAATATAACTCAAGGCAATGTACTTTTCACCTCTAGGACACTAAAATTTTTCATTCAAAAGAATATATTGGTAATACTTTTAGAAGGAAATTCAGTAACTCAGGTCAACACTATAGGTATAAGAATATTCAGCAATCAAGTCTAAGGGTTCTAGTCTTCTATTTATTTCAAGATAAAGCATAATTTGTCACATTAAGAGTGCCTTGAAAGACTATGTGAAAAAGGAGTTCATGTAAACTTCATCAGAATGTAGGCCAATACATTAAATATAAATTTAGAAATGAAATCAAATTCTCCCTTTAGGGTGACTCAAATGAAGTTAATTTTTTATTACGCATCTCCTCAAGCTTCTCCTTATAAATATTTTTCTTTCTCATTCTTTTCTTTTTCTTCTTTCTTTCTTTCTTTTTAGGATTGTTTTTCAATCCTTCTTTTCTTTTCTTTCCTTATTCTCTTTTTTTTAATGAGGATTACTATATCTGGATAGCCTTCAATGATTTTGAACATCACTCTCCTCTTTTTAAAGTTCAAACTTGAAACACCTCCTTAATTTAAAATTTGGTATGAGCTTTATTATTCATCATAAAGTCAAAATCTCTTCTTAACACACAATAATTTAAGTCTCTTAACATTTCAAAAATATTGTTTTCTTTACTTTAAATAGTTAGCTATAATCAAATCCTTTCATACCAAATATCTTACCCCTATAAAATTAACCTTTATTACTAAAAACTTTCATCTAATCCTTCCAAAATATTCAACTAAAATAAAAAGTTTTAGTTATCTAAAATGAGGTTCAATTGCCAGAAGTTATGCTAATAATTTTTGAAAATATAATTCAATATTTTCTAGGAATGATGTTCACAAAAACATGTTATATGAACAGAAAAAAATGTTTGAAGAAAGACATCGATTATCAGAAATTTCATTTGCCATTTTATTCATTGTTTTCCCAGTTTATGAATAAGTCATCATTTTTATGATGCATACTATTTTTTTAAGAAACACCCATTGATTGGGGGTAAGACTCTTTCTCCTTAACAGTTTACAAATTAGTATGATCCTCTCGAATATGTCTTTTCAATTACACATGGGCCCTCCCATTTTGGTTTAAACTTTCACCTATTCTTCGATGAGCAATGATAGGTCTTTGGAGAACTAATACTAGTTCACCAATTCGAAACGTTCTAGGTTGAACCAATTTGTCGTGAGCTCGTATCATTTTTTCTTGATGTAATTCGAGATTTTGTTGAGCTTGTAGATGCTTGCATTTTAAACTCTCAAGTTCTTTAAGTTGTAATTTGACATTTTTTTGAGTTATTTTGCTTGTGCCCGCAACTCTTAGAGAAGAGATTTGCACATTAAGTGGTAAGATGACTTCAGAACCATATACCAAAGCAAATTGTGTTGATTATGTTGGTTTTCGGTATGTAGTCCTATATGCCCATAAAGCTTCTATCAATCGCTCATGCCACTGTCTTCGACTGTTACCTAATTTTATTTTTAAAATTTGTACCAAAGTTTTATTGAAAGCTTCAGTTAAACCATTGGCTTTAGGATAATAGATTGTGGAATATCTCTACTCTATGCCATGTCTCTAAATAAGTTGTTCATTTTTGTATTTTTAAAATCCAGTCCATTGTCTGAGATGACTCTTTGAGGAAATCTAAATCTATAGACAATATGAGTCTTGAAGAAATGGATAACTTGTTCTGCCTTAACTTCTCTGAGTGGTATTTCTTCTGCCCATTTAGAGAAGTAATCAGTGGCTACTAGAATGAATCAATGGCCTTTAGATGACGGAGGGTCTATAGGCCCACTATGTCCTTGTCTCAACATTCAAATGACTAATACGATAGTTGGATGTAATACATTTTGTGGCAGATGTAAGACTAATCTATGTATCTGTACTGATGAAATTTCTTCGCGATTTCAAGACAATAGGTCATCATTTTTGGAAAAACATATCCCATTCTTTTTATTTCATCTTCATTTTAGGTCAAGATTGGTGTGCACCACATAAACCTGAATGAATTTATTTAACAATCTCTTGAGCTTCAAATTGGTTTAGACATTTTAACCATATTTGGTGAAAAGATCGTTTGTAAAGAATATCGTTCACTACAACATAATACAATGCCATTTGTCTTATTTAAGTTGCGATGGATTTGTTTTCGGGTAACCTTCTGGTCTGTAAATTTTGAATAATTGGTTGTCACCAATGATCATTTTCTTCGTCAATTACTATCGCTGTCGTGTTTTCACCAATTTTGTGCAGATCATCCATGTCAATCTCAGAAAGAACTTGTCGTCCTTTTATAGAAATCCTTATGTCATCTTCTTCTGGACAAGAGAATTCATTTTCAAACTTTGCCAATGTGTTTGTTAAAGAATTGTCTCGTCTTGGAATTAAGAAAAAAGTTACATCAGGAATTTGCTGAAGCAGTTTTAGAGTGTAACAGAAGTATTGTTACAGTTGAGGTTTCAAAGTTTTGTATTTGCCCGCAATTTGATTAATGATGAATTAAGAATCTCTGTAGATGTTGATATTTTTTATTTCCATTAATATTGTTAATTCTAGACCTGTTATGAGTGCTTCATATTCAGCTTCATTATTCGTGTATGGTTCAGTTAGATGATAAGAAAATGACATCATTGCTCTGTCTGGATTATTGAAAATTAATCTTACCCCAACTTTGTCTGGTATGATCGTCTGCTTGCTTTGTCTTTTTGAGAAGATGAATCTCCATAAAATTACAATTCCCATCGTTGTATGTTTGAATTTTGTATTTCTGATATTTGTTCATCAAGTAAATCATCATTAAGAGGTGATCCAGTCGGAATTTGGTGTGCTGCTAAGAAGTCTGCTAATATTTGACCTTTAATGACATGCAGTGGCACAAATGTTTAGTAAAATTGGAGCAGTATTGCCCATCTTGCTAATTTTCCAGAAAGTGTTGTTCATGTCATCAAGTAATGTAATGGGTTAACTCATGAAATAAAAGTTACTTTATGGGAAAGAATATAGTACCTTAGCTTTTAAACTGCGAAAATCAAAGCTAAGCAATGCTTTTAAATTGCTAGATATTTTATTTATGCATTTTCTTTTCGCTCATCGTTTACTTGGGCTAGTAATGCTCCAAGGGAATTTTCTAATTCTGCGCTGTAAAGGATTAGACGTCTTACAAACACAGGGGCTGCTAAGACAGGAGGTGTTGTTAGGTATTGTTTGATGTTTTCAAAGGCGTGTTGGCATTTTTCATCCCACATGAATTTGGTACCTTTTCTGGTTAGCGTAGTTAGGGGCTGACACCTACCTGACAAATTGGAAATAAATTGTTTTATATATCCTAGTTTTCCTTAAAAGGATCGTATTAGAGTTATATTTTTATAAGGAGGCATATTTAGAATAGCTTTAATTTTAAGAGGGACAATTTCGATCCCATGATGTCGAATAATAAATCCTAAAATTTTTTTCAAAGTGACACGAAAAGCACACTTTAAGGGATTCATTTTGAGATTATCTTGACGTAATCGTTCGAAGATGATTCTCAAATTGTACAAATGATTGTCTTTTTATATACTGTTAACAACCAAATCATCAACATAACATTCAACCTGATTATGTATGAGTTCATCAAAAAACCGTGCATGGCTCTTTGGTAGGTTGCACCAGCATAATTTAATCCAAATGGCATAACTTTCTAATTGTATGTCCATACGGGTGTCCTGAAGGCTGTAATGGATTCATCTTCTGGAAACATGTTTATTTGATTATATCTTGATGATCCATCCATAAAAGAAAATATTTCATGTGTTGATGATATGTCAACCATCAATTTTGGGAATGGTAAAGGAAATTAATCCTTTAGACAAGCTTTGTTTAGGTCTCTGAAATTCACACAGACCCTTATCTGGCGATTTTTCTTTTTAACTAGCACTACATTTGCCAGCCATGTTGGATAATTTTCTTCTTGCATAAAACCAGCCTCAATTAATTTCTTAACTTTGGCAATGTCTTGTTGTTCTATTTTAACACACATCCTTCCCGGAGATTGTTTAACAGATATTGCAATTTGATTTATCTCAAGTTTGTGGACTGCAACTTCTAAAGATTTCCTAGGCCTTTTGTCATAAGTCCAGGCAAAGCAGTCTTGATATTCTTTCAATAATTGATTTATTTCTTTTGTTTCCATGTTGTTAAGGAATGAACTAATGAAGGTTGGTATTGATTTTTCATTAGTTCCTCAATTTATTTCTTTTAATTCATCAACTGTTGATTTAATTTCTTCTTCCAATTCTGGAGGAGCATCTTCAATTGTGAAATCAGATGTTTGTTTAGAATTATGTTCTTTGGTGATGACTACGCAAAATTTTGTATCATCTAGGGAATCTAGTGTGCCAAATCCAATACCCTCGTTAAATTTAAGGTTTTGTTTATTGTTATCCGACATTTTTTCCGTAAAGTGTGGTGTTTTTAAAGATCATCTTTTGAGCAATAAACTATTTTGAATAAATTTTTGTTCCCATGGAGAATACAACTCAAAAAGGATTTTCATTTATTTTGCAAGATTTTCATCTTTTAATTTTACATCGTTTTCAGTAATAAAAGAAGTAGAGCCAAGTATAAACTTAATTAAATTTTTTATCATCACCATATACTTCTTTGATAACTAAATCCTTGATTTTAGAAGTAGAGATTGGAGTCAGGGTCATAGCGTGTATATAATGATTAATTTTCTCACACATAGACTCAAATCATTTTTCTTCATTTTCTTCTTCGAGAGGTATTTTGAACTGAGGTTCTTTTTGAACTACCTATGTTGCCTCTTCTTCTTTTGCATCTTCTTCAGAGTCTGGGTGAATTTTCAACTTTAATAGTTTCTTCATTTTGACAGTTGGGTTTTCTTTCCCTTGTCCTCATCCCCGGTCTTGACCTTGGGTGCGAGTCTGATGAGAATTATCACCCTTTGCTGGTTTTAAAGAAGAATATTCTTTTTCATTTATTTTCTTTTTTTTACTTTTTCTTTTGTATTCACCAATGTCTCTTTGGAGAATATCATTTTATTAGAACATAATATGTTGCGTCTTAATGTACTCCAATTTTATGGACTGAAAATGGTTGCAAATCCCCTCCGATACAACATTCTTGTCCTATATGTAAATATTTTATGCATTGATGCAGTGATGAAGGAACTATTTTATGCTCATGAAGCCATGGCTTTCCAAGTAAAGCATTAAAAGAGGTATCGCAGTCGATGATATAGTATTTTTCCGTTGTCACCCAATCATCCATTTCTAGGAGCAGTGTTATTGAACCTAGAGCTCATTCCCCTTATTGATTAACTCCTCGTAAGATCATTATATCTCTTGATAGCTGGGATGCGTCAATATCTAAATAAGCAAGAGTCCTTAATCTCATTATGTTAATCGAGGCACCTGGATCAATAAGCACCCTTGAAAGTGTTGTGTCATTTATATTTATTATGATGCATAGTGGACGATTGTGTTTAGTCCTTCAAGTAACAAGTCATTTTCAGAATCGGTAATTTTTTTTGTTCTTCTAATGGATAAGCTTCACTCTAAGTAATATTAGTAAGTTGAGCTAAGCAAATATCTGGGTCTAAAAGTGCTTTTATCAATGAATCCCTCATTTCTTTGAAAAGCATAAGGGTGTCATAAATGCTCAATTTTGCTGGTAATTTTTTCAGATAAGTTAATACATTATAATCCACTTTGTGAAGACTGACTTCATTTATATCAGATAATTGCGACTGTATCGGAGGAACGTTCTTTTTCGAAGTGACTATTTGTTTCTCTTTTTCTTGGGGAGCCATTCTGGGAGGCAAAACTTTTCCGCTTTGCAAATTAATTTCAGTTATTTCTTCTAGTTGACTTTCCGACTCTCTTGTCTCAGAGTATGAAAGTTTCAATTCTATGGAAATTGGTGTTCCATGTAGTTGTTGTGCGACAAAGTCTTTTTCATTTTTGTCGTTATCGAAATTATCTCTATTTTTTGTTGTTTTAATTGTTATTAGATTGGTCAGGATCGTGTACTAATTGAATATTGTCTACAGAAACGAAATTAAAGAAATTATTTTCAAAAATATCATCCAAAATAGACAATATGTAAGCAGAACTAGAAGCATTATTATTCACAGTATTGGTAAAAAGGAAGTCATACAAAGTTGTCGGTTCAAGGGATTTCCTCCCTTTATCCGAGACGACTACCCTTGTGGAAGATAAAGGAGCATGAGAACTAGAAGATACAAAAGGAAGAGTAGTTCCTATGTCTAAATAACTTCTAACCTTTTTTGTTTCTATATTTTTATTCTTCTTGCCATTCTTTGAAGATTTTGTAATTTGTAATTCCTTATGGATCCCCTCAGAAGATTTGCCTCGAGCAACGTCGCCTTTGTCTTTGGCATCAGTTTTAGGAATAAGTTTATCGACTGAAATAATATTTTCTGAACCTTTTCAGGTTCTTTAAGGTACTCTTTCGGGATTACTATATTCCCTTATTTAATGTTGTGCTCTAACCAATCTCTGAAGACAAAGCATTCTTCAATTTTATGCTCAAGCATTTTATGATAAGGACAATAATGTGGATTTTACTTCTTATCAAACTCTCCTGGCCTTTTGCCTCAGGCATCTTAAATTATGGTATCTTCAACATGATACAGAATATTTTGCAAACAGCTTCTATCTTGAATGAGTATTCCTTATTCATTCTTCCAATAATCGTTCTCTTGTCTGTCGATACTAGAATTTGTTGTTGAAATTGTGATTGAGAAGATGTTGGTTATGGAGGTTGGTTCTGTTGCACTGTTTCTTTTGTTGGTGGTTGTGGAGGTTGGTTCGGTTACGTCTCTGTGCTCGAGTCAACCAAGATGTCAATTTGTTGGCTCATGCAATAGCTATTTCTGGTATTTCATCATTCGCGGCGACTACAAATGACATCAATTTTCTGTTGTCAGATTTTTGTTTTTGTTTTATTGATTTTGCTCTTTCTTTAGAGATATCTGGTAGACGGGTCTTGAACTCCAGCATAGAAAATCCCTTTTCAGCTTCCCTTTTATCCACAATAAACAACAATTGTCCATTATATAGAAGTTTTATCTGTGTCATGTCAAAGTCAAAGTGGATCCTTTCTCGACACATTGGCGGTCCAATGCCAAAGACACACTACTTTGAAAAGAGAATATGAGTCTATTGTTTGACATTTTCCTGTAGTCAACAGGTTAATGAAAACATATCAGACCAAGTGTCAACCTAATTTGTCAATATGAAATTGAATATTTTCTAGGAATGATGTTCACAAACACATGTTATATGAACAGAAAAATATGTTCAAAAAAGACATCGATTATCAGAAATTTCATTTTCCATTTTATTCATTATTTTCCCAGTTTATAAACAAGTCATCAGTTTTATGTTGCATAATATTTTTTTGGGAAATGCCATTTGATTGGGGGTAAGACTCTTTCTCCTTAACAGTTTACCAATTAGTAAGATCCTCTTAAATATGTCTTTTCAATTACATATGGGCCCTTTCATATTGGTTTAAACTTTCACCTCTTCTTCAATGAGCGAGGATAGGTTTTCGGAGAACTAATACTAGTTCACCACTTCGAAACGTTCTAGGGCGAACCAATTTATCGTGAGCTTGTATCATTTTTTCTTGATATAATTCAAGATTTTGTTGAGCTTGTAGATGCTTGCCTTCTAAACTCTCAAGTTCTTTAAGTCATAATTTGGCATCTTCTTCCTCAGTTATTTTTCTGGAGACCTCAACTCCTACAAAAGGGATTGCACATTAAGTGCTAAGATGACTTCAGAACCATATACCAAAGAAATGGTGTTGACCGTGTTGGTGTTCGTTATGTAGTCCTATAGGCTCACAAAGCTTTTATCAATCGCTCATGCCACTGTCTTAGACTGTTACCTAATGTCTTTTTCAAAATTTGGACCAAAGTTTTATTGAAAGCTTCAACTAAACCATTGGCTTTAGGATAATAGATTTTGGAATATCGCTAATCTATCCCATGTCTCTGAATAAGTTGTTCATTTTTGTATTTTTAAAAGCCAGTCCATTGTCTGAGATACTCTTTGAGGAATTCCAAATCTATAGACAATATGAGTCTTCAAGAGATGGATAACTTATTCTGCCTTAACTTCTCTGAGTAGTATTGCTTCTCCCCATTTGGAGAAGTAATCAATGGCTACTAGAATGAATCAAAGGCCTTTAGATGATGGAGGGTATATAGGGCCCACTATATCCTTGTCCAAACATTCAAATGGCCAAGATGCAATAGTTGGATGTAATACATTTTGTGGTTGATGTAAGACCACTCTATTTATCTGACACTGATGACATTTCTTCGGAATTTCAAGACAATCGGTCATCATTATTGGCCAAAAATTTCCCATTCTTTTTATTTTCATCTTCAATTTAGGTCCAGATTGGTGTGCACTACATAAACTTGAATGAATTTCTTTAACAATTCTTGAGCTTCAGTTTAGTTTAGACATCTTAGCCACAATTGGTGAAATGATCGTTTGTAAAGAATATCGTTCACTACAGCGTAATACAATGCCATTTGTCTTATTTGAGTTGCGATAGAGTTGTTTTTGGGTAACCTTCTGGTCTGTAAATATTGAATAATTGGTTTTCACCAATCATCATTTTCTTCATCAATTACTATCGTTGTCGTGTTTTCACCAATTTTGTGCAGATCGTCTATGTCAATCTGAGAAAGAACTTGCCGTCCTTTTATAGAAATTCTTATGTCATCTTCTTCTGGAAAAGAGAATTCATTTTCAAGCTTTGCCAATGTGTCTGTTAAAGAATTGTCTTGTCTTGGAATTACAAAGAAAGTTACTTCAGGAATTTGCTGAAGTAGTTTTAGAGTGTAACAGAAGGATTGTTACAGTCGAGGTTTCAAAGTTTTGTGTTTTCCTGCAATTTGATTAATGATCAATTTAAAATCTCCGTAGATGTTTATATTTTTTATTTCCTTTAATATTATTAATTCTTGACCGGTTATGAGTGCTTCATATTCAGCTTCATTATTCGTGCATGGTTCAGTCAGATGATAAGAAAATGGCATCATTGCTCTGTCTGGAGTAATGAAAATTAATCTTACCCCAGCTTTATGTGGTATGATCGTCTGCATGTATTTATCTTTTTCAGAAGATGACCCTCCATCAAAGTATAATTCCCATCATTGTATGTTTGAAATTTTTATTTCTGATATCTGTTCATCAGGTAAATCATCATTAAGAGGTGATCCAGTCGGAATTTGGTGTGCTGATAAGAAGTCTGCCAATATTTGTCCTTTAACGGCACGTAGTGGCTCAAATATTATGTCAAATTGGAGCAGTATCATTGCCCATCTTGCTAATCTTCCAGAAATTATCGTTCATGTCTTCAAGTACTATAATGGGTTAACTTATGAAATAAGAGTTACTTTATGGGAAAGCATATAGTGCCTTAGCTTTTAAACTGTGAAAATCAAAGCTAAGCAATGCTTTTCAATTGATGGATATTTTATTTCAGTCGGAACCAAACAACGACTTAAATAATATAATACATTTTATTTTCCCTCATTGTTTATTTGAGCTAGTAATGCTCCAAGGAAATTGTCTAATGTTACAGTGTAAAGGATTAGAGGTCTTCTTATCACTGGGGCTGCTAACACAGGTGGTGTTGTTAGGTATTGATTGACGTTTTCAAAGGCGTGTTGGCATTTTTCATCCCACATGAATTTAGTACATTTTCTAGTTAGGGTAGTGAAGGGCTGACATCTACCTGACAAATTGGAAATAAATTGTCTTATACATGCCAGTTTTCATTAAAAGGATCGTTATGGAGTTAGATTTTTATGGGAAGGCATATTTAGGATAGCTTTAATTTTGAGCAGGTCAATTTCGATCCCACGATGTCGAACAATAAATCCTAAAATTTTTTTTGAAGTGACACCAAATGCACACTTCAAGGGATTCATTTTGAGATTATATTGGCGTAATCGTTTGAAGATGATTCTCAATTCATACACCTGATTGTCTTTTTATCTACTGTTGACAACCAAATCATCTACATAACATACAAACTGATTATGTATGAGTTCATGAAAAATCCGTGACATGGTTCGTTGGTAGGTTGCACCAGAATTATTTAATCCAAATGGCATAACTTTGTAATAGTATATCCATATGGGTGTCCTGAAGGCTGTAATGGATTCATCTTCTGAAAACATGTTTATTTGATTATATCTTGATGATCCATCCATAAAAGAAAACATTTCATGAGTGGGTGATATGTCAACCATCAATTCTGGGATTGGTAAAGGAAATTAATCTTTCAGATAAGCTTTGTTTAGTTCTCTAAAATCCACACAGACCCTTATCTGGCCATTTTTCTTTTTAACCAGCATTACATTAGCCAGCCATGTCGGATAATTTTCTTCTCATATAAAACCAGCCTCAATTAATTTCTTAACTTTGGCAATGTCTTGTTGTTCTATTTCGACATGCATGCTTCTCGGATATTGTTCAACAAAGATTGTAATTTGATTTATCTCAAGTTTGTGGACTGCAACTTCTAAAGATTTCCCAAGCCTTTCGTCATAAGTCCAGGCAAAGCAGTCTTTGTATTCTTTCAGTAGTTGAATTATTTCATTTGTTTCCATGTTGTTAAGGAATGAACTAATGAAGATTGGTTTTGAGTTTTCATGAGTTCCTAAATTTATTTCTTTTAATTCATCGACTGTTAATTTAATTTCTTCTCCCAATTCTGGAGGAGCATATTCGATTGTGAGATCAGATGTTTGTTCAGAATTATGCTCTTCAGTGATGACTAGGTAAAATTTTGTATCATCTAGGGGTTCTAGTGTGTCAAATCCAATACACTCTTTAGAGTTAAAGTTTTGTTTATTATTGTCCCACATTTTTTCAAAAATTTGGTGTTTTTAAAGACCATCGTTTGAGCAATAAACTATTTTGAATGAATTTTTGTGCCCAAGGAGAATACAACCTAAAAGGGATTTTCATTAATTTTGCAAGATTTTCATCTTTTAATTTTACATCAGTTTAATTAATAGAAGTAGTAGAGTCAAGTCTAAACTTAATTGACTTTTTTCTCATCACCATATACTTCTTTGACAACTAAATCCTCGATTTTAGAAGTAGAGATTGGAGTTAGGGTCATAGCGTGTATATAATGATTAATTTTCTCATACATAGACTCAAATATTTTTTCTTCGTCTTCTTCTTCAAGAGGTATTTTGAACTGAGGTTCTTTTTGAACTACTTATGTTGCCTCTTCGTCTTTGGCATCTTCTTCAGAGTCTGGGTGGATTTTGAACTTCAATAGTTTCTTCATTTTGACAGTTGGGTTTTCATTCCCTTGTCCTCATCCCCGACCTTGACCTTGGGTGTGAGTCTGATGAGAATTATCTCCCTTTACCAGTGTTAAAGAAGAATATTCTTTTTCATTTATTTTCTTTTTTTATCCTTTTCTTTTGTATTCACCTCTATCTCTCTGGAGAATATCGTTTTCTTTATTGGAGCATAATATGCTGCGTCTTCAAGTACTCCAATTTCATGGTACAACATTCTTGTCCTATTTGTAATTATTCTATGCATTGATGCAGTGATGAAGGAACTATTTTATGCTCATGAAGCCATGGTCTACCAAGTAAAGCAGTAAAAGAGGTATCAGAGTCAATGATATAGTGTTTTTCCTTTTTCACCAAATCATCCATTTCTAAGAGCAGTGTTATTGACCTTAGAGCTCGTTCCCCTTATTGATTAAATCCACGTAACATCATTATATCTCTTGATAGCTGGGATGAATCAATATCTAAATAAGCAAGAGTCTTTAAATTCATTATGTTAATCGAGGTACCTGGATCAATAAACACCCTTGAAAGTGTCGTGTCATCTATATTTATTGTGATGCATTGTGGAAGATTGTGTTTAGTCCTTCCAAGTAACAAGTCATTTTAGAAAAGGTAATCTTTGTTTATTCTTCTAATGGATAAGCTTCACTCTAAGTAATATTAGTAAGTTGGGCTAAGCAAATATCTGGGTCTAAAATTGCTTTTATCAACCACTCCCTTATTTTTTTGGAAAGCAAAAGGGCATCATAAATGCTCAATTTCACTGGCAATTTTCACAGATGAGCTAATACATTATAATTCACTTTGTGAAGACTGACTTTATTTCTATCAGATAATTGCGGGTGTATCGGAGGAACGATCTTTTCCGATGTGACTATCAATTTCTCTTTTTCTTGGGGAGCCATTCTGGGAGGCAGAACTTTTCCGCTTTGCAAATTAATCTCGGTTATTTCTTCTAGTTTACTGTCCGACTCTCTTATCTCTGAGTGTGAAAGTTTCAATTCTATGGAAATTGGTGTTCCATGTAGTTACTGTGGGACAAATTCTTTTTCTTCTTTGTCGTTATCGAAATTATCACTAATGTTTCTGCTGTTTTGATTGTAATTAGATTGGTCAGGATCGTGTACTATTTAAATATTTTCTACAGGAACGAAATTAAAGAGATTATTTTCAATAATATCATCCAAAATAGACAATAAGTAAGAAGAACTAGAAGCATTATTATTCACAGTATTGGTAAAAAGGAAGTCATACAAAGTTATCGGTTCAAGGGATTTCCTCCCTTTATCCAAGACGACTACCCTGGTGGAAGATAAAGGAGCATGAGAACTAGAAGATACAAAAGAAAGAGTAGTTCCTATGTCTAAAAGACCTCTAACCCTTTTTAGTTCTCTATTTTTATTCTTCTTTCCATTCGTTGAAGATTTCGTAATTTGTAATTCCTTAAGGATCCCCTCAGAAGATTTGCCTAGAGCAATGTCGCCTTTGTCTTTGGCATCAGTTTTAGGAATAAGTTTATCGACCGAAATCATATTTACTGAACCTTTTCAAGTTATTTAAGGTACTTGTTGACCTCATTTTTATGAAAGGTCTCAATAAACCCTACTGACCCAACAGGTCAACCCTTGACCCAAAAAGTCAACTTTGGTCAAATTGGTCAATTCTGACTCAATGACCAACCATACTGATCCAACAGGTCAATCCTTGACCCAAAAAGTCAACATTGGTCAAAATGGTCAATCCCGACCCAATGACCAACCCTACTAACCCAACAAGTCAATCCTTGACCCAATAAGTCAATGTTGACCTCATTTTTGATGAGGTCTCTTCTTTTCTCACTCCTTAGTGTTTAGGATCTAGCCATAGGATTTTCCTTTGACTAATCTTAGAGGACTAGAAATGGAACCCACCATTTAGAAATTCAAACACCTCTTAACTCCCTGCAAACCCCACAAGCTTGATTGTAGACCCCTAATCACCTAGAGGGTTGAGATCAAATGTGGAGGTTTAAAGGATGAGTTCCCTATAGGACTTTTTGGCCTTATGAATACCCTGGGTGGCCTGGTCTGGTGAGGGTTGACTTGCACATACACTACACTCTCACACACATTCCAAGTCCTAAAACCACACTCTCACCCAACTTGACTTCCCGACTCATGTAGGTAATTCATATGGATGGTCCTTAACCCCTAAGCCACTCGCTAAGAGGGTTAGGAACAACATAGTGAATGCCTCAAATGAGACCTCTAATGGCTCATATGAGCTTAATATGGCTTCATGCCTCAACCAAAGTGATTCCATTCTACTAACATTCAATCAATCTTCATTTTCCTAAAATTTTAATTTTTGACCCCCGGGGCCCCGGACCCACCAAACCTACCAAATGCCCTTGGAGCTACCTAAAATTTGCAAAATTACCCAAATTACCCAAAATTCCTCAAAATCAGTCCTAAACATTTCCCCCCACTCAAATTGATCATCCATAGCCAAAAGCACCAAAAATTCCAAAAGTACACCCCAATACCCTCCAAATATCCAAAATGCCCTTTTACCCCAAGAAATCCAAAAATTCAGAAAATTCCCAAAAAATTTCAAAAAGTCTCAAATATTCCCAATTTCATTTTGTTCAACTACACCATGGGCCAATTTTGCCAATTTACCCCACTTTTACCAAAACCCCCAATTTGACCTATTTTAAACCCAAGTGAACCCAATGTCAAACCAAACCGCCTCAATTAACCTCAATTTTGGTCCAATTCAATTCTAAACTTCAATTCAACATCCCAAATATCAATTTAGACCAAATCTAATTCCAATTTGATTGACATTTGAGCCCAATTTCAATTTGAAGCCTAAGGCCCAATTTTGGCCCATTAAACCTAGCCCAAACCAACCAAATTCAACCCCAATTGGCCCTAAATCTTTTCTAAAACCTTCCTAACACCCCCATAAACAAAAAAATAACTTGATTTGCCCAAAATTTGAACCTAAACTCCACCCAAACCTAACCCAAAACCAAAATCCCTTAAATTGACCTAAGCCCAAACCTAACCCAAATGGGCCCAAATCCCAAAATTAGAGCCCAACCAAAGTTGAAAACTCTTTGTGACACTCCCAAGAACATTTCACAACATTAATTTTACATCAAATCCAACTTTAGCCCAACCTTAACCCAAGTTAGCCCAATTTGGCCCACTTTGGCCCATTTAACTAAAAAGCCCAAATTCAACCCAATTCTACTCCAAATCACACCAAATTGATTCCAAACTATTCATGAAACATCCCTAAACCAATTGCAACATTTATTTGACATGGTCCTTCACAAAATTTTCATCCAAAAGCCCATCCTAAAATCCAAAAGCCCACTTCCCTAAACCAACTTGAAAGCCCATCCAAAGTGAAATCCAAAAGCCCAAACCCATTCCAAAGCCCACATGACAATTCCTTCTCATCATCCCTTTAATTGGGATCAATTCCTAAGTCCCAAATCAATCATCAAATCAACCTAAATCAAGCACCATCTATATTTTTCACTAAATTGCCAAAATCTCAAAATTCCTTTTTTCATATAAATGAATCCACTTTTCCTAAGCCAAGGATGAGCCAAATGGAGCCATATGCAAGCCATGGACAAGCCACATGAAGCCATGGGGGGTTTGACTTGTCACCAAGCCATTAATGGCAAGAAGAGGGGGTCCTTTCCTAAGCCTTCCTTAAGCCATTTTAACCTCTTTAATGCAACACCATAACCCAAAATTAACTTAAACTATTTTGATGGGGACTTGACCACTCCATGGCAGCTGACCCAACTGATCCCCTTGGCCCAAAATCAGACCATGGGGAGGTGAACCAAGCCTAAATACATGGGTTGACACATGTGAACCCAAAATCACTCTTCTCCCTTTACCACTTAAATCCAACCCTTTACACTTGGCATTAGACAATTGCTTGCACAAACCTCCAGCACTGGTCCTCCTGACCTTGAGGGTCACCTAACCCTGGCCGGCCAGCCACAACAGCCGCCAGAAACCACCAGGCCGAGAGCACCCATGTGAGCCAATTTTTGAATTTCTCCTTGCTGAGTTGTCCCAGCCCAATTGAACACCATGGCTGTTCTTCCCTTGCCCTAAGCAGCTGATCCAAGCCTTTAAACCCCCTGGGAATCCCTCCAGCCACGCCTATTTAAACACCACCACCTCTCGGCCAAATGAGGAGATGAACCAGACCTTAAGGAAACTCTGTAAAAATTGCTCCAGGACCTTCTCCTAACCCAGAGCAGTTGATCCCCAGTGTTCCTTTGCCTTAATCCCCATTGACAGAGCTCAATTTCTGAGTTGAAAATCCACCCAAACAGGACACTTCACCACAGTGAGCCAATCTCCAAATTGATTGGTCCTACACCTTCACCAGACCAAGAGGAGAAGTTCCCCAGCAAAAGCCCCCTCACCAGGCCAGGCATTGCTTCTAGCCTCCAAGCTTTGTGATCGGGCTTGGTCACTTTCATACCTAGACAATTCCTCAGAGCCAAATACTTCATCTGGAGCTTTCCTGGACCCAATCGAAGGTGACACAACTCTCAGATCGAAGCTTCACTTCTTTGAGCAAAGGTATGAACTCACTCTTCCTCTCGAGCTTCCAGTGATTCTCCATTTTGTTTAAGTTAATTTCATAGCCTATAAACTGTATAGATGTGTTCTTCTCTTCAAGATGAATCCATAGAGCATAAGAACGAAAATCCATTGAGAATCGAGTGAGATCTTAGGGTTTTAGTGTGGACGGTCACGGGTGCACACCATTTGTAGACGATGACCGGGAGCCCTTGGATCGCACGTGTATCGAGCGGACGGTTCAGATTGCACCGGACCATGGAATGATACTTGAACTGCGGGCCCCCGGAGCGCTGATTCGGATGGCGGCGTCGAATGGGAATGCGCCACGTGGACTTTCGGAGCTGCCGATGTTGCGCTGGCGCCGCGTGGATAAGTAGATAAATAGGGTATTTTTGAATTATTTAAATGCCCAGAACTTCAAAAATTCATATCTTTGCATAGAAAAATCACAAAAATAAAATAAAAATACCCTCTTGCTCAGTGAACAGAGGAGAATAATGTGGAAAAGAAATCAAGTTAATTGGATGAGTATTTTATTTTTAATAATTTCTTTACTATTTTCAATGTTTTGATTCTCCATTTGCATAGACAATTCACCATGACATGAGACCATAGGGCTTTTGAAGCCTCTGATCTTGGGAACATTCCCTGAATTTTTCAAGGTCAGAGGCCATCTCTGTGGAAAGTTATTGATTTTTTAAGTTCATTTCACTATTTTAGGTATTTTAATTCCAATAATTAGCATATTGTGAAATAAATTCTAGGAAAATTTGGTGATGTTCCTTAGGACCAGAGAACCTTTATGAAAAATATATCTTGAATTAGTTCATTCATATTCACCTTAATTGGCCTAAACCCCTAAAATTGAATTTGAACTAATTAGGGTTAACCACACATCAAATTGACTTAAAGACAATTCTTCACTGCTCCTTAGGGTCAGAGGAACCTCACATAAAAATTTGAAATCAATTGGACTTGATTAACCCCACCAAATGGGTTGTTTGAGCCTCATATGTAAAATGGAACTTTAAAAATTCATAACTCCAAAAATACATTTCAAAAATTCACCAAATTGATTTTTGGACTTCTCTGATATCAGAGGAGTCTAGAAAAATAAAATTGGAATTTTCTAAAAATTTTCATTTTTAAGCATATTTTAATATTTTTAATAATTAAAAAATAATAAAAATCACAAAAATAATAAAAATTATAAAATGTCATATTTGGTCCCCTAATCACTTAGGAACCAACCAATTATTTTTCCTAAGTCTCAAGGTTAAGATATTTAATTTCAAAGCCTTAAAACAATTTTTAATATTAAAAAATGAATTTTCAACCTTTTTCACTAAAATAATTCTAATAAATCAAAGAAAAAATAAAAAAATAAAAAAATTTATTTCTCTGAACTCCTTGAGGTCAGAGAAATTTAAGAAAAATATAAAATCCATTTTTGAACTTTTATTTTATTTTATAATTAATTAATACTCTAAAACTCACAATAATTATAATAAATAAAATATAACTCAAAAAATCACCAAAATTGTCCAAGTGGTCCTCTGGTCATTAGGAACATCCCATAATTTTCTTAAGGACAGAAACTTTACCTTGGTCATGTTGTTGAATTTTCTTTGAAAATCTTTATTTTCTACTAAAAATAATTACATAAATAAATTAAATTCAGAAAAATCACATTTTCTCCTCTAATATCTTAATTGACATGTGAGTGAGGTGACATAAAAATTTCAAATTCATTTGAGCTCAATTTAGTGAGTTATGAAATAAATAAGCTTAAAAGGGCATAAAGGTAATTAAAAATTTTAACCCTTAATTAAAACTTTAGGTTTAATCAAATTGGGGGGTAAAATATTTGATTTTAATTTTCTCTTGGATGATTGAACATAGGGAAATTAAGGGGTAGAAACCCATTAAACACTGTAAATATATCAAAATGAAACTTTAATTAATTAAATAATTTAAATTTTGGAAAGAATATATTTAAATTTGGATCATTAAAAAAGGGATATTATTAAGAGGATGTTTATTCTTTAATTTAAAAATCCATAAATGAGTCACTTTAACAATATTTAATTCTTAATTAAAAAAATTAAAATAATAATCTAAGTTAATAATTAAAACTAAGATTAAAATCAAATTAAATTAAAATCAAATTAAAATTAAAGTTAAACTAAAACTAACAATCAAAATTAAAATTAAAATAAAAATTTAAATCAAATTAAATCCAAATAAATTAAAATTAAATTAAATTAAAATTAAATTAAATTAAAGTTAAAATTATAATTAAATTAAATTAAATTAAATTAAATTAAATTAAATAAAATTAAATTAAATTAAATTAAAATTAAAATTAAATTGAATTAAAAAACTAAAACTAAAATTAAATTAAATTTAAAATCAAATTAAAATTAAATTAAATAAAATTAAATTAAATTAAATTAAAATCAAATTGAATTAAATTAAATTAAAATCATTTAACAACAAACCTAAATGAAATCATTAAGAATTAAATCTAAAATAATTTGAACACTATTCCAAACTTAAAATTGTTAATTAAAACTTCATAATTAAATTAAAACACTTTAAACCATTAACTCAAACTTTCAATTAATTTGATTAAAATTCTCAACAAATCAGCTTGCCCTTAAAGGCTTTAATTATTATAACTCTTGAATAGAGTATTAAGTGAAATGTCACTTCATTCATTTGGTAATCAAATACCTAAGTTCACTGAGCAAGAAACAAAGTTTAACTAAACTCCTGGATGATTAATTCGCCTGTGCAACTAAATTTACTTGGACTCAAAACAATCCCAAAAATATTGAAAAGATGTTTAGGACTCGTTCTAAGCACTTCTTCAATATGACGGGATGTTTTAGAAGAACAACTGAATTTAATTGTTCTTTGATGAAGAAAATCATCCTTAAACCAAACCAAGAACCTAGACGTCATAGGAAATGACTAGTTATAGGATTAGGAATTTGGTAGACAACCAAGACCCTTTCCCTTAGCTTTACCTAGGTATTTCTTGCAAAATATGTTTAAATGCTCTAACATGTATTTTAAGTGCAGCTTGGGATGACGGGGAGACCCTCCAGGTACGCTTTTATTTTATTGCAATTTACTTTATTGCAATTTACTTACATGCACTGTACTTTACCTTTCTTGCATGTTAAATAAAACTGTTGCATGAAAACCAAAACCTTTAGGATAGCCCCTAAACTGAAACCAAAACTAAATTAAAAGTCATCGCAAGATAAAATTCACCGCCACAACATTCCAAAATATAAAACAACTCAAAATTTAATCACAAACAGAAAAACAAAACTACAATCACAACTAAATTAAAACGTCTCATTGAATGATCGGGAATACCTCGGATGATGTAACCCACGTGTTGCTAACGAGATTTTCCACGGTCTAATCGAAAGTGTGGAACTCATTCAGTTGAGTTTAGCAAATTCATCTGGACTTAGTGAATTCGATGAAAATAATGGTGTCGGGATGACGGAACCGTGGCATCTTAATCGGTTCTATTTAAATAACTTTAAGATTTATTTTAATCAAAATATTAAAAAAAACACTTGGATTTGATGATTTTCTCTAAACCAAAACACTCCTCTCATCTCCTAATTTATGACTTCTAAAACCAAACCTCTGCAACAATAAGGAGCTCGGAGCATGGTGGGCAGTACGGTCATCGTCATCAGCAAAACAACTCTACTTCAGCAAAACATTTCTTAGAATTAAACAACAAATCCATAGGATTTCGAGGTAGTTTGCTTAGTGCAACATAAATCCTCAGCTTTTCGTTAGGCATTTGCATAATCATGTTATGCAAATTAAGCCCTAACCGGTCTTAGGACTCCGAGGTAGTTGTTCGGTTCGACATAAACCCTCACATCTTCGAGGCTATTTGTATGATTATGTCATACTAATATAAGTCCTAATTAATTAAAATTGGCAGGATTGCAACGTTAAATAATTTTCTTAAACTCGAAGCCAAACAATAGGATAGTTTGGGAAGTTGCCAAGATTCTTCTTGGATCCTCAGCTTCTCCTACTTCTCTTCCTTGGGACTCCTGAAAATAACTGTTCCAAATTTGATCCATTCCCTATTGAAATCTCTAAAATTCAATCCTTTGAAAACCTTAAACTTTGAAATTCTTGAGAGCAAAATCACTGATCATTATCGAGAGTTTTCTTAAATGATTCCCGTCATTTAAGATGTAATTAACTATAGGGGCTTGCCCTTATAGGGAACTTTAAGAACCTGGGTAATATAAACATCTGTTTAATTTCTTTATATTAAACGGGGGAACTTGTCTGCTTATAAAATTGGTTCACAGACCAAACGGATGTCACAAATCTTCTAGTTTATTTAATCGAGCCCCATTATCAAGCAGTGTGTCTATCCTTCGGGATAGATATACGGTTTGTGGTGCGGTGCTCGTTTATATAAACTATTTGGGATGTGAGATCGGTTTGATTTCATATCTTAAAATTTTCAAATTTAAAGTTATTTTCATAATCAAATGTTTCTTTCTAAAACTATATATATATATATATATATATAAATTAAATTTAAAATTTAAATTCGTCGAAAATTTCTGTAGGCGACCCCCTTTTCAAAATACAACACACAACCTAAAAATATGCCGACAGCTTCTGGCGACTCCGCTGGGGAATACTTCCTCTCTCCATTTTGATTAGATGGTTTTGCTTTCATAAATCGGTAGTGTGTCCATATCCCTAGTGGACCAAAACTACCATTCTTTCGTTGGAATACCCCATTCATTTCTGTCTTGAACGGGTATAGCCAACTCCTCTCGGATTTAGGAGCTACTGTTTAGACACCCCTAAACAGAGAGGTTCCGAGATCCTTTTACCTATTTTCTGAGGTGGGGTGGACCCCCAATAGGTGTTAGTTTAGGAGCGGTCCTTCGAGTCGAGAAGTCTTGCATAAGACTTTCTCTTCCTTTCCAATTCTAAATCGGGCCCTTTATATTTTCTATAACCTTTTGTCCTTTAATCGTTTTGTTTCTAACAAGCGAACCTTCTAATAAACAATCTCTGTTAAAAAAAAATTTACAAATACACTAAGATAAACGAAAATGTGTTCGGACTCTTTCTTTTTCGTCCTAAACTTTATGATGAAAAGAAGCATAATCCAGGACTGACATTCAGAATCTGCCCTGCAGAAAATGACTGCCCCAAAGTTAATCTTCTCCTTCACCAATGGAATGGACTTCGCCATTTACAAGGATGAGCTGCCCGACAATGGAATCATCTGTTTCGGACAAGGATTCGGCAACACAGATATCAAGTTCGCTGGTGTCACTCTCTTCGCACTAATGGAGAAAGTGTCAGAAACTGAAGAGCCCGTGATTGAGTTCAACCTGAAATCGACTCAAGAATTCCCTCCCCTGCAAAGGGTTCCAGCTGAAAGGAGTACAACTGTTCATAGGAGGACTGTTGTCTCTACCCCCACTGGCCTAGTCATCTCTCCACCTACCCCGACTTCTGCCAAACTGAAGGGGAAGGAGATCCAAGTCTGTGATGAGCCTGTCATCGTGGAGGGTACAGATTTTGCTACAATACCGTCTGTTTTTGAGATTGGGTCCAGTTCAAGAGTTGCACCCCTAACTCGGACTCAAAGGAGAAATAGAAGCAGGAAGATCTCCAAGAAAGCTAGAGCTGCTGAAGTTGCTTTTCTAGAAGAAATTCCCGAAGAAAAAGAAGAACTGCCTGAGTATATACATCTATTGGAAGGGAGCATGTTTCACCCCCTCTCTGCCAAATCAGATGAAGAGGATGTCAGTAGGATCGCCACTGCATTACCCCGACCTGCGTACTACAACAATTACAAAAGAAAAAGGGATAAGGCTACGCCATTTGCTCGACTGCAAGCTGTGATAGAAAGATTGGCAAAGAAAGAAAGATGCCTCGTGTCGAAATCTTAAGAAGGATAGGACGAGTGCCGGCTAAATCCCGCCTCGGACCGCGAACAGAGCTCGTTGCTTGCCACAGAGAAACCAAAGAAGAAGATAAAAGCTAGTTCACCCGTTGTTGTATCGGGTCTGCAAATTAGGGAGGATACCACCTTCCAGCTTATAGCCGACAGATCATCCGGTCCTAGGCTTCCGGCTGCGAGAAGGATGGTATGGCGACCTACTACCGGCGAGCTAAGACCAAAACAATGTCCTGAGAAGAAAAGCCTCGTCAGGAAACTTGAATCAGAAGAAAGTGCTACTGCAATAAAGGAGACTCCCGGGAAGGAAGTTCAACAAACGTCACGAGATAACTGCGAGACCGTGCGAAAAGGGCCGCTAGAGGATGCCATGGACAAGTTAAAGACCGACATCCGACGGTTAGCAAAAGAAAGAGAAGAAGAACTAGGAGATGAAGTAGACTCATCAGAGTCCATGGATGAGGAGCATGCTGAGATCAACATGGTTGAAACGCGAGCATCATCCGCTTCACAAGGAGCTCCAGCAGCTGCAGAAAGAGATGAACCGGAAGTGTTGAGAGCACAACTTCGGGAAAGAGATGATACGATTTCCCAGATGGCAAAGAGGATGGAAGGGATGACTGCTGCCTTAGCCACTCTCCAGAGTCAGGCCCAGCCTCAGAAAGAGACACCCCCAGAAATTATCCATATTGCGGATGGAGGAAAGGAGATCACATCCGTCAATGGAGACGAATCACCAAAGAAGGATTCTACACAAAGCATGATTCCAGAAAAGGATATTAAAAATATGGTAGAACAGCAGGTGCGAGAAGCTTTAGCACAATCCAAGAGTGGCATCTATTCAGACGGGTAGACCTTACCCCGAAGAGTTCATGCAGTCCAATATCCGAAAGGCTTCGTACCACCTCTGTTTAAGACTTTTGATGGAACAGGAAACCCTCGGCAGCATGTCGCACATTTTCATGCTAGTTGCTGCAATGCCGGTGGGAGCGACGCTTTACTCTTCCGCCAGTTCGTCAGCAGTTTGTCAGGGATTGCCTTCGACTGGTACGCAGAATTGCCGAACGGTTCAGTAAAGACCTTTTCAGAACTGGAGAATCTCTTCGTTAAACGATTTGCCGGGGCTCAGTACCACATCACTATCGGTGATCTAGTGGTGGAGCAACAGAAGCCGAATGAGACTTTAGTGGATTACATACTTCGATGGAGAAACTTAAGCATGAAGTGTGAACCACAGCTTCAAGAAGAACATGCAGTCGGCATCCTACTTAAAAGTATCCATGGCCCGATAGCACTCCTCATTAAAGGATTTACAATCAAGACTTTCAAGAAGTTGCTTAGCAAGGCCGGGAGCTTGCAAGAAGAGGCAAAACAGTTAAGTTTCGTAGACAAGAATGATAAGCAGAAGCCCGTGAAAACATTCGAAAAGAAATCTGGAATCGTCGCGGCAGTAGATAAGGGCAAGCAGCCAATGCAGATACCGCCAGAGCTACCACAGCCTAGTTACCGACCACCGCAACGAACATACCAACAACCTCAGCAGGGCTATCAACAACCTCAGCAGGGTTATCAACAACCTCATCCGAGCTATCAGTCGCCTCAGCATTATGAACAACCGCCTCATTCATCGCGTCTCTTAAGAGAACTTCTAAATAGAGAATATCCATTCAAAACTGAAGCAGTAGCGAAGATGTTCCGCAGCTTAATGAAGACACCGGATTTTCAGCTGCCAGAGCCCAAGAAGCCGGAGGAAGTCAATAAGAAAGATCATCCAAACTATTGCCCTTACCATCAGAAGCTCGGACACAAGATAGAGGATTGCATCACTTTCAAGAGTTGGCTTGATGATAATCTCCGGAGGGGGAACATAACGATCCCAAAGGAATACATGAAGGAACCCCAGAAAGTAGGTTCGGTCAATGTTATTTCAACGGATCCCATTGTTCCGATAGACCCTTACACGACTGATGATGGATGGAGTACTGTCTGGACAAGATCATTGAAGAAAATTTTGGATCACATCCAGGCCGCTTCGGTATGCGCTTCAACTCAGAGTTTGCAACCTGTCGAGCCGACACTATCACTTGCGACTGAAGAACCGCCCCGGAAGGAAGAGAAGATCGTGGAAGAAAAGAAGACCGAGGCTCCAAAGGGTAGACTAGGGGCTGCTTATCCTAGGATGGTTGTTTCCGATTCGGGGGAGAAATCCCTCAAACTCCTGGGTCTGTATGATTATCTACTCGCTCCGGCGGGATCTTATAATGATAAGGGTTATGGTGTTGGCTACGTTTTAACTGTTTCTAACGATTACGTAACTAGCGACAACCGGCTTAATCCGGATCTTGATTCCAATATAAATAACGATTCTCAAATCATACACAACCTTGACGACCAAGACGAAGAAGATGTTCACAAAGGAGGCTACAAAAGCTCGACAAGCAACGAGTCCATTTATGAATTCCAAGGGGCTCCGATCATGATAGAATTAGAACCATCAGACACCGAAGCAACTTCAGAAGAGCCAGTGGTTCCAATTAAAGAGGATACACCGGCAGATTCAACATCAAATTTAGAAGAAATAACTGAAGTAAATTTAAGAATTGGAAAAGTTCTACCCCCGAGAGTGGATCTAAAGGATAAAAGAAAGCAGGTGGTTGCTCAGGAAGAGCCAACCCCAGTAGAGGAACTGCCCATTCGGGAAGAAACCGAGGAACATGGTAATAAAGTGAACTACAACGTGCTAGCCCATCTTAGGAAGCTACCAGCCAAACTAAGCATATACGACGCTCTGATCCTGTCAAAGGAGATGAGGGAAGCTCTGATCAAGGCTCTACTTGATCCAGAAATTTGTTTAGCCCAAATGGCCGGTGATTCCTTCAATGAGGTTTGCTCGTTAAGAGAACAGCGAGGTGTTACCTTCACGGACAATGATCTATTACTTGGAACAGTCAGATCACAACCGACCGTTATACATTTCGATCATTATTAGAAAGTTTACGCTCTCCGGAGTGTTGGTTGATCCGGGAGCATAAATCAACATAATGAATCTTCGGACGCTAGCATATTTGGAAATTGGTGCTCGAAAGCTTGAAGCAGACAAGATGCTTTTAAGAGGCTTCAATCAAAAAGGAGAAAAATCTCTTGGATCGATAACACTACTAATGAAGACCGGTGATTTAGCAAAGACAACCGCAAAATTCCACATAATCGATTCTGAGACATCGTTCAACGCTCTACTGGGTCGGCCATGGATCCATGAAAACCAGATGGTGCCGTCATCTCTGCACCAGTGCATAAAGTATTACGAAGGAGGGGAACAGTGTATCAAAGGTGATTTACAACCGTTTTCTGTGCACAAAATTGGAATTCATGAAGATGCGGCCTACTACGCGCCCCCGAAGAAAACAATATTTTCCAGAAATACCATACCAAATGAAGCAAAGGAAATTCGAGACGATGAAGAACCTGAAGTTCTAGTTCAACAGTTACTCACCACTCCCTTACGGCGAGATGGTGAAGATTTCTCCAGAACTCGCACCCGAGGTCGAGGCCGAGGACGAGGACGTGGAAGAAATGTTGGAACAGTTAGACAGAAGAAACCGGTCATCGATGTTGATTGGGAGAACACTTCCGAAGAAGAAGAAGAAATCAAGAAAGAAGCAGCGACAATAAGTCAAAAGAAACCCCGATTCAAGATCTCTCTCGAAGATGAAAAGAATTAAGAATATAAATCAATGTACAAGAAGATTAACCATCATGTACATACTATGACCCTGACCCCGATCCATTCTAATAAGATCGAGGGTATGGTGGTCAAGGAAGTGCATGGTGGTGGTACTAAGCCAATCAAGTTTTACCGTGGTGCTTCTTCTTCCAATAATGAAAAAGATGTACAATTTGAAGATGTTACTTCTTCCGAATTAATAGAACTACCTTTTGAGTGGTACTCTCACTGTGTTCAAAATTTAATTCAACGTGGTGTCTTACCTCGACAATGGACAAAAGGCCGATCACAACATTTTGAAAAATTATGGAATAATGCCGGTCAGCGTCCCAATTCAAAACATGGTGTCGGATTCGGCACAGTAGGATCAGTTGATGATACGGAATTTTGCTTGGTTGTCACTTGCGAACCTAATGAAGACTGCTTGGAAGCTTCAGAAGATCTCGAAGATCTACCAATCTGAGATGCTCCATCAGAATTTGAGGAAGAAATCAAATCTACAATAGAGGAGTTAATGGAAGTTAACTAAGGTACTAGCGAAGAGCCTAGGCCAACCTTTGTTAGCTCCTTACTCAATAAAGAAGACTCCGAGGAAATGATCAAGCTACTAATGGAATTCAAGGACTGTTTTGCTTGGAGTTACGACGAAATGTCAGGATTAGCTCCAGAAGCCGCAGTTCACAGGCTAGGAGTGGATCCTACTTCCATTCCAGTCAGACAAGCTCCCAGAAGAATGCTTCTAGAAATTGAGCAACAAGTAATAGCCGAAGTTAAGAAGCTAATAGACGCTAAATTTGTCCGTGAAGAACAATACACTACTTGTTTAGCCAACGTGGTACCAGTCAGAAAGAAGAATGGTCCGATCAGAATCTGCGTAGATTTCAGAGATTTAAATAAAGCATGCCCAAAGGATGAATTTCTACTACCAATCCCAGAACTGATGATCGACATTGCTTCAACACATGAAATATTTTCATTCATGGATGGATCATCAGGATACAACCAGATAAAGATGGCACCAGAAGACGAAAAGCTCACGGCATTCAGAACGCCGATCGGAGTGTATTGCTACACAGTAATGCCATTCGGACTAAAGAATGCAGGAGCAACATACCAAAGAGCGATGACGAAGATTTTTTATGATCTCATTCACAACCAAGTTGAGTGTTACGTGGATGATGTGGTCATCAAAAGCAAACTGAAAGAAGATCACCTGTATGATTTGAGAATTGTTTTCGAGCGACTAAGACAATACAACCTTAAGATGAATCCCTTAAAATGAACCTTTGGCGTCACCTCCGGAAAATTCTTAGGATTTGTTGTCCGACATCGCGGGATTGAAATCTATCCGGAGAAGATTAAAGCTATCTTAGAAATGCCACCTCCTAAACCCTTGAAACAGTTACGATCCTTTCAAGGGAAGTTGGCATATCTTCGACGCTTTATCTCGAACTTGTCAGGAAGGTGTCAGCCTTTTTCGCTTTGGTTAAGAAGGATGCCAAGTTTACTTGGGACTCCAAATGTCAACATGCCTTCGATGACATCAAACGATACTTAATGACACCTTCTATCTTAGCAGCTCCAGTCTCAGGTAGACCGTTGATACTTTATACCGCGGCTTTAGACAATTCCCTTGGGGCCCTGCTAGCCCAGGTCAATGATGAGGGAAAAGAAAATGCTCTCTGCTACTTAAGCCGTCGTCTAATTCCAACGGAAGTAAGGTATCCTCCTATTGAGAAGCACTGCTTGGCCCTGATCTTCGCCGCTCAAAAGCTCAGGCATTACATGCTTTCTCATAAGGTCAACCTTATTTCGAGAGTTAATCCGTTGCAATACTTGATGACCCGACCGACGCTTTCTGGCAGACTTGCCAGGTGGTCGATGATACTATTGCAGTTTGACATAACTTTCGTTGCTCTTCGTGCCGTAAAGGGACAAGTCCTAGCAGACTTCCTCGCAGCACACCCTTTACCGGCAGATTCGCCTCTAGACGACGATTTGACTGACGAGCAGATAATGAGCCTAGAAGACCCTGATGATCGATGTTGGGACTTATACTTCGACGTTGCATCCTTAGCACAGAAGAACAAAGAATTGCAAATGATAGTGCCCGGTAAGGCAAGAATCGGACTAATCTTTATAACACCAGAGCGGGGGTGTTAAGATACTCCTACCACTTAACAGAACCATGTACAAATAACGAGGCAGAATACGAAGCCCTTATAACAGGATTAGAATTAACCATTCAGATGGGAATAACGGACATCAACATCTACGGAGATTCTCAGTTGATCATTCAACATGTTGCCGGACAGTACAAAATTTTAAAGCCAAGAAATGAGCAGTACTTTAAGTACGCCATAAAATTGTTGGAACAAATTCCAAACATAACAATCTACAAGATTCCCAGAGAAGAAAATGCTCTCGCCAATGCGTTAGCCCGCCTTACAAAGGAGTTTGCCTGCTTGCAGGATGAGTCAGTTGAAGTGTCAGTTCAAGGACGACAGGTCCTATCACAGCTCAACATGGATACAATACATAAATCAAAAGGAAAAGCAGAAGAAACAATTGCAGCAGTGACAAAAAATACAGAAGATTGGTGGCAGCCGTTAATAGCTACTTGCAGACAGGAAACCTACCGGACGATAAGTCATTAGCCCATCAAATCAAGAAAAGAACTCTGTCTTACACATTAATAAACAATACATTATATAGAAGGTCTTTTGATCAGATGTGGCTAAGATGCCTGAGCGGGTCCGAGGCTCGTGAAATTGTCAAAGAAGTACACTTTGGACTTTGTGGCACTCATCAGTCGGGTCCGAAAATGAAAATGAAGATTAAAAGACTAGGGTACTACTGGCCCTCAATGATGACCGACTGTATGAAAGTTGCCAAAAGCTGTCACCAGTGCCAAGTGCACGGAGTGCTTCTACACCAACCTCCAAATGTGCTACATCCGACAATCGCGTCGTGGCCATTTGAGTGTTGGGGCACTGATATAGTGGGTCCGATAGAACCGCCTTCTTCAAGAGGACATCGCTTCATTCTTGCAGCTATAGACTACTTTTCTAAATGGGCAGAAGCTATACCACTCAGAGAAGTGAAGGCACACAACGTGCTACAGTTTTTCAAGAACCAAGTTGTCTACCGTTTTGGGGTACCGCGCAGGATCATTTCAGATAATGGGTCCGCGTTCAAGAGTACAAAGATCAACAATTTTGTCAGAAGATACGGGATCGATTGGCGATACTCAACGATCTACTACCCAAGAGCAAACGGCTTGGCCGAGGCTTTTAATAAAACTCTCGTTCAAATTTTAAAGAAAACTTTGGACGACAACAAGAGAAATTGTCATGAGAAGTTGTTAGAAGCCTTATGGGCCTACAGGATGACTTTTAGGACTCCTACTCAGTCTACGCCTTACGCTTTAGTGTACGGGTCCAAGGCCATCTTACCCCTGGAAGTTCAGCTTCCATCACTCCGAATTGAAATTGCAGAAAAGATCACCACAGAAGAAAATGCCAGACTACGACTGGAAGAATTGGAAGGCTTGGAAGGGAAAAGACATTCCGCACAGCAGAATTTGGAACTGTATCAAGCCAAGATGATCTAGGCCCATGATAAACTGGTCCGCTCAAGAACTTTCAAAGTCGGTGACTTAGTTCTTGTTCTCAGAAGACCTATTCTTGCACATCGCAAGATAGGAGGTAAATTTGAACCAACATGGGAAGGGTCGTTCGTGGTCGAGACAGTCTAATCAGGAGGTTCCTACCAGCTTATGAATTGCCATGGAGAACGACCTATGCTTCCAATCAATGGATGGTATTTAAAGAAGTATTACGCAACCTGATGTTTCGAAGGGTGACCTCTAAAATAGAATCTTATCCCTAGAAACACGGGTGAGGTAATCACTTTGTGACTGGGTCTGAATCCAAAACAAAATAAAATGGATGATAAAAAAAAAAATCTCATCAACGAAAATGTTAAAAAGAAAACATAGGAAATCGTAATAATAAAATGTTAATCTTTCCTTTTAAATCCATTCATTCCTGATATTTTCTCATCTCTTCCTACTTCCTTTAAAATTAAAAGAAGTGAATAAGAATTTTTTAGTGTTTTTCTTATTGTTCTTGTTCTTAGTACAGCCCCTAATCCTTTCCTTATTTTTTTTGCAGGGAAATGTCGAACGGGCGGTTGGTTCTAAACTTTAGAAATGGCGTGAGTCTAGCACTTGATGAAAAGAGGGTGAGGGATGGAGCAGTGATAGAGATTGACTCGGACTTCACACCGACCGGCTTACAATACAAAGAAAATGATTGGATCCCGAGTTGATCGAGAAGAACTTCACGATCGGACAGGTGATGAAAATGGGTGGCCCGAGCCACCAATCCAAGAAGAAGAAAAGAAAAGCAAACGCCGCACATGCGACCGCGAGAGATAAGAAAGTTAAGTCCGTGGTTGCCACGGCGAGAGGGTAAGCTTGTCGGCGCTTCACCCACGGAAATTCAAGGGGTAAGGAGAGCTACTCTCACCGCCACCCGACGAAGAAATAAAAATCGTCGCATTCGCAAAATGTCGACCAAGTTAGCAGAAGATCAACACGAACAAACGATGGATACTGTTAATGCAAATGCTCCAAGGAGACCGGTTCGTCAGGAACCAGAAAGAAGAAAGTCAATTCCAAGAAGGTCGGAACAAATAAAAGAGATACCAAGAAAAGCAGAAATAGAGTCGGTACCTCGACGCCGAGCATATGTACTAGATTCGAGGAGTCTTGTTGCGAAAGCAACCCCGGAGGATGTCCCTACGGAGACTATCCCCGAGGAGCCGAGACATGCAGAAGAACGTGCTGGGGTTGAGCCATACATCCCGCAGTATGTTACTAGACACTGAGGACTTCAGATAATCCTGGAATACGAGCTGGAGAAAATGCAGCTAGTCAAAAATAAAACCTTTGTGTACTTTGAAAGAATTAGAAACAAGAGGGTCAACATCTTGGAAGGCCTCGAGCTGCATACAGATGTTTTCTCAGACTATGAGCAACAACAAATTGTAGATTGCATCCTTGAATTACGAGAAAATGGGTCGAGCTGGCGCTCGAGAGAAAAGACATATTCAGAACCCCGAAGATGGATGCCGGGAAAGGGAAGAGTTACAATCCAATGCGGATGTTGCTACAACTTTGCCATAGATAGAAAAGGAAACCCGTTAGGGATATTCCATCGCAGTGAGGTGGATCCAATGCCAAGAGTCATCAAGAGAATGGTGAAAAGGATGATAACATGGAGGGTATTGCCTACAGATGTCATACCCAACAGCTGCATTATCAACATCTACAAGGAAGGCGACTGCATACCGCTGCATATAGACCATCATGATTTTGTTAGACCATTCTGCACAGTGTCATTCCTCAGCCAGTGCAACATCATGTTCGGATCTGACCTCCGGATTGCAGGCCTAGGTGAGTTCCGAGGGCCGGTGGAGATACCACTACCGGTAGGTTCCGTCCTGGTGTTAAAAAGAAACGGAGCAGACATTGCGAAGCATTGCATTCCAGGAGTGCCTGTGGAGCGGATCTCAGTTACTTTTAGAAGAATGCACGACAGAAAAATGCCTTACCACTTTCAACCAGATCCAGAATTGGAGAGTCTCCAGCCCTACGAGCTGTGAGTTACATGGGAAATAGCATACCTCCAATGCACATCCATGAGGCATTCCTGTCAGGGATGGCTTGGAAGGTGATGTTATTGCCATGTTTCTTATTATTCAGACATGGATTTTTGACAGACGCTTTTGGATGGATCAACAAGAATCTTACACAATCCGTTTTGGATTTACATGGATTGTATGAGACATTAAATTTCTGAGGAAAATGTCATCTTGACGATCAAGTTGTATGATGTACTTTCAGCAAGTTGGAATGAAAATGACTACGTCATATTTTGCCTTCACCTCTTTTTGTGCAAATTGACTGGGAAACGCCATTAGAGTTAAATGAACTTTGAACGAAGAACAGAAGAGAAAAGAAAATAAATGAGAATTTTTCCTAAAAATCTGAATATTAAAATGAACTTCAAAATTCACATGAACACTAAATAAACAACAAAAATATAAAATGGGATCGTTAAAGGACAAACAAAATGAATCTAAATCTCAAATTGAATTCCGATCTGATTCCTCTGATTCGAGCCTTTCAGTTCTTTCCTCAATCGAAATTTGTTTGAAACTCTTTTGAAATTTGAATGCTTTCCTCGACTTATTGCTAAGTCATGTCTTTTCAGCTTGGTACACTTAGCAGCTCCTTTCAATTCTCTTTCTTCTGTGTCTTAGAGGATCGACTAGTTCAATTGACACAGAGCCACAAACTTTGTTTGATTTGGTTCTGATGGCATGAGACTGGGTCCCTCTTCATAGAGATAAATCTTCGAGGCTAGAGCCTAACTTCTAGTCCTCCTTTAAATTCCGAGACTGCTACCTAAATTCCAGTTCTCTTCCTTTTAAAGTCGGTACCTAAATTCCGACTCTTTTTTTGAGATTGATACCTAAATTTCAATTCTCATCTCTTTTCGAGATCGATACCTAAATTTCGATTCTCTTTTGAATTGATACCTAAATTTCAATTCTAAATTCCGAGACTGATACCTAAATTCCAGTTCTCTTCCTTCGAGGTCGGTACCTAAATTCTGACTCTCATTCGAGATCGATACCTAAATTTCGATTCTCTTTCAAATTGATACCTAAATTTCAATTCTAAATTCCGAGATTGGTACCTAAATTCCAGTTCTCTTCCTTCGAGATCGATACCTAAATTTCGATTCTCTTTCGAATTGATACCTAAATTTAAATTCTAAATTCCGAGACTGGTACCTAAATTCCAGTTCTCTTCCTTCGAGGTCGGTACCTAAATTTCGACTCTCATTCGAGATCGATACCTAAATTTCGATTCTCTTTTGAATTGATACCTAAATTTCAATTCTAAACTTCCGAGACTGGTACCTAAATTCCAGCTCTCATTTCGAGGTCGGTACCTAAATTCGACTCTCATTCGAGATCGATACCTAAATTTCGATTCTCTTTCAAGGTTGATACCTAAATTTCAATCCTCTAAATTTCCGAGACTAATACCTAAATTCTAGTTCTCATTCCGAGATCAGTACCTAAATTCTGATTCTCATCCTTTTCGAGGTCGATACTTAAATTTCGACTCTCTTCCGAGACTGGTACCTAAATTGCAGTTCTCATTTCGAGACTAGTACCTAAATTCTAGTTCTCATTCTGAGATCAGTGCCTAAATTCTGATTCTCATCCTTTTCGAGGTCGATACCTAAATTTTGACTCTCTTCCGAGATTGATACCTAAATTTCGACTCTCTTCCGAGATTGATACATAAATTTCAATTCTCATTTTGGTGACTGGTACCTAAATTGCAGTTCTCATTCCGAGATCAGTACCTAAATTCTGATTCTCATCCTTTTCGAGGTCGATACCTAAATTTCGACTCTCTTTCAAGATTGATACTTAAATTCCAAATCTCACTCTCTCGAGATCAGTACCTAAATTCTGATTCTCACCCTTTTTCCGTCGATACTTGAACTCTGATTCTCTTTCCGAGGCTGGTACCTAAATTCCAGTTCTCTTTGCAATCCCGAGGTTGAAACCCAGGTTTCAATTCTCATTTCAAATTCAAAATCTCCTTAAATTGATTTTAAATCAAACTTCAAATTGAAATCCAAACTCACACATTGAAACTTGAAATTTAAAAGTAAAATGAAATCTAAATCGAATTCCCCAGATCTTTTGATTTGGAGTTCACCTCCTTTTCCATTCCCCAGCGAGAGTTCAGAAAATCTCCAGTCTTGGAAATGTACCTGATACTCCCCAGCGGAAATTCTTCTACTCTGTTCTAAGTTTGTCACTTGGACATCTGTGTTGGTTTTTTTGATCTCTTCAGTCAACGCCAATAAGCGCGGTGTGCTCCGTCAGCACACAACACCTATTGGGGGTCCATTAATTGACCTCATTTTTGATGAGGTCTCTTCTTTTCTCACTCCTTAGTGTTTAGGATCTAGCCATAGGATTTTCCTTTGAATAATCTTAGAGGACTAGAAATGGAACCCACCATTTAGAAATTCAAACACCTCTTAACTCCTCGCAAACCCCACAAGCTTGATTGTAGACCCCTAATCACCTAGAGGGTTGAGATCAAATGTGGAGGTTTAAAGGATGAGTTCCCATGGGACTTTTGGCCTTAGGAATACCCTGGGTGGCCTGGTCTGGTGAGGGTTGACTTGCACATACACTACACTCTCACACACATTCGAAGTCCTAAAACCACACTCTCACCCAACTTGACTTCCTGACTGATGTAGGTAATTCATATGGATGGTCCTTAACCCCTAGCCCCCAGGCTAAGAGGGTTAGGAACAACATAGTGAATGCCTCAAATGAGACCTCTCATGGCTCATATGAGCTTAATATGGCTTCATGGCTTAACCAAAGTGATTCCATTCTACTCACATTCAATCAATCTTCATTTTCCAAAAATTTAAATTTTTGACCCCTGGGGCCCCGGACCCACCAAACCTACCAAATGCCCTTGGAGCTACCCAAAATTTGCAAAATTACCGAAATTACCCAAAATTCCTCAAAATCAGTCCTAAACATTTCCCCCCACTCAAATTGATCATCCATAGCACCAAAAATTCCAAAAGTACCCCCCAATACCCTCCAAATACCCAAAATGCCCTTTTACCCCAAGAAATCCAAAAATTCAGAACATTCCCAAAAAAATCCAGAAAATCCCAAATATTCCTAATTTCATTTTTTTCAACTACACCATGGGCCAATTTTGCCAATTTACCCCACTTTTACCAAAACCCCCAATTTGACCCATTTTAAACCCAAGTGAACCCAATGTCAAACCAAACCGCCTCAATTGACCTCAATTTTGGTCCAATTCAATTCTAAACTTCAATTCAACATCCCCAATATCAATTTAGACCAAATCTAATTCCAATTTGATTGACATTTGAGCCCAATTTCAATTTGAAGCCTAAGGCCCAATTTTGGCCCATGACATAAACCTAGCCCAAAATAACCCAATTCAACCCCAATTGGCCCCAAATCTTTTCTAAAACCTTCCTAACACCCCCATAAACAAAAAACTAACTTGATTTGCCCAAAATTTGAATCTAAACTCCACCCAAACCTAACCCAAAACCAAAATCCCTTGAATTGACCTAAGCCCAAACCTAACCCAAATGGGCCCAAATCCCAAAAGTAGAGCCCAACCAAAGTTGAAAACTCTTTGTGACACTCCCATGAACATTTCTCAACATTAATTTTACATCAAATCCAACTTTAGCCCAACCTTAACCCAAGTTAGCCCAATTTGGCCCACTTTGGCCCATTTAACTAAAAAGCCCAAATTCAACCCAATTCTACTCCAAATCACACCAAATTGATTCCAAACTATTCATGAAACATCCCTAAACCAATTGCAACATTTATATGACATGGTCCTTCACAAAATTTTCATCCAAAAGCCCATCCTAAAATCCAAAAGCCCACTTCCCTAAACCAACTTGAAAGCCCATCCAAAGTGAAATCCAAAAGCCCAAACCCACTCCAAAGCACACATGACAATTCCTTCTCATCATCCCTTTAATTGGGATCAATTCCTAAGTCCTAAATCAATCATCAAATCAACCTAAATCAAGTACCATCTAAATTTTTCACTAAATTGCCAAAATCTCCAAACTCCTTTTTTCATATAAATGAATCTACTTTTCCTAAGCCAAGGATGAGCCAAATGGAGCCACATGCAAGCCATGGAAAAGCCACATGAAGCCATGGGGGGTTTGACTTGTCACCAAGCCATTAATGGCAAGAAGAGGGGGTCCTTTCCTAAGCCTTCCTTAAGCCATTTTAACCTCTTTAATGCAACACCATAACCCAAAATTAACTTAAACTATTGTGATGGGGACTTCACCACTCCATGGCAGCTGACCCAACTGATCCCCTTGGCCTAAAATCAGACCATGGGGAGGTGAACCAAGCCCAAATACATGGGTTGACACATGTGAACCCAAAATCACTCTTCTCCCTTTACCACTTAAATCCGATCCTTTACACTTGGCATTGGACGATTGCTTGCACAAACCTTCGACGACTCGGTCCTCCCGACCTTGAGGGTGACGACCACTGGCCGGCCCGGCCACCACAGCTGCCGGAAACCACCAGGCCGAGAGCACCCATGTGAGCCAATTTTTGAATTTCTCCTTGATGAGTTGTCCCAGCCCAATTGAACACCATGGTTGTTCTTCCCTTGCCCTAAGTAGCTGATTGACCCACAATTTTATATTATGATATTTTTAATTTAATTGCAACGATGCCAAAAACTTGACCCCGCTATATTATATGTATAGAATTGTAATTATTTATGTTGTGGATGCTACGCAAGTATACGTATCGTATCAAGTAATACAGGGCTCTAGTGGAGTCCTGGTTATCGATCCCACAGGGAAAGAGAAAATTAAATAACAACTAATTTTAAAATAATAATAATAATAATAATAATAATAAAACTAGTATACGAAAATTTGGAGTTCTAAATTTAAGCGCAATAAAGTAAACTAAGTATTCTAATCAGGTAACTTAACTAAGTAGAGAATTAATACGTATTTAAAAGTGCGGGAAATTAAACTAAATAAGTCTTAACTATTTAGAGAAAGTATCTTTCCCCTTGTTTAGAAATTTAAGTGATTGATGAATTTAAATAGATAATTTTTAAGGTATTGTGACAAATAGGAGCATTCTATTCTTTACCCTTTGGTCAGGTGTAAAGAATATTGACTAATCCTATGTTTGATTACTGAATCGCGGCTAGGTCGGGAGGATACCGACGACCACTTCGAAGCTCCACGTTCCCCTCGCACGAGGGCTAACATCTACACTTCGGCTCTCGAACAATAGGACCGAATTGAATATTTTAGTCTGTCACACTAAAATGCTCGATTCTACGCCCGATGATATTATTTCCCTATTTATTTGCACCTTCCTTCCAAGGCTTTTGAATTCCCCGAATATCGGATGTAATTTTTACTATAGTTGATAATCAACATATTTTAACAAATCAAATGGCCGGTTGAAAGTAAATTAAGTTTTAAGTAAAAATTATCACAATTTATTAATATATAAAAGTATCTCTATTTTAATTTCATCAAGTCACTTAATTTCATAAACGAGGAGAAAGACTAAATAAACTACTCGGAATGCATGGGAACTAAACTAAGCATGGATTTAATTTAAAGTTAAAAACAATAAATACAAATACTTATCTTGATTTATCCCCAAACGAGACTCCTCGTAGTTCCTTTGACTCTTCCTTCCGATGCAGACACGACTCGCTAATTACTCACTAAACTCACTAAAGACACATAACACGCACACAAAACTAGACAAAAGACTAAAAGATTGCACACAAAAGGCTGATTTTCGGCCTCTATATATAGAGGTAAGCAAATGTCCAAGAGGTGTGTAAGCATCTCTTCAAAAGTGTCCGGGTTCGATGTATACGTGCCATTTGAACTAGCTCGCCGTCGGCGACGAACTACCTCGATTGTCGGCGAGGCTTCTAGAAGATCTTCAAGCCGCTCTATCTCGGCTGTCGGCGAGCTCGGGCTCGTCGTTAGCGAGACAGATTATAAATCCTTCGAAATGTCTCCTCGTAACCTCGCCGTCGGCGGGCTCGATCTCACCGTCGGCGACTCGGCCTAAATTGCATTATTTTCTTCCTTTTTGCTCCAAATCCGCTCCTTTTTATGATTTTTATTTTTATCACCTAAATTCTCCATTCCTGCAATAAAATAAAGAAAATACCCTTCTTTAAAGTGCAATGTCATCAAAAATAGGTATGAATTTCTTAATAAATTTTTCAGTGATCAAAATCCCCCAAACTTACTTATTACTTGTCCTCGAAGTAATTTTAGTACTACATAAAAATAATGATTTCTATAGTAAGATTTTTCAATTTAAATAAACTATGAATTATATTAATTAATATCATAATAAAGTTAAATAAAAATAATTCATGTAATTTAATTAATTTTATAGAAATAAATTATTTAGTTATCAGGTCTAAGATTTCTAGCTTACTTATTCATTTCAGGAAGGACTATATTTAAAAGAATAACTACTTAAGATATTCATATGATAAGAAATTCAAGAAAACACTATTAGGTAAAATTCTAATCCATAAATATAAGTTTGGAAATATTTAAGTTTTTCCCTTTAGGTTAATTCAAATGAAGCCAATTTTTGATAAGGCATCTCCTCAAGCTTCTCCTCATTTTTCTTTTTCTTTTTCTTTTTCTTTTTCTTTTTCTTTTTCTTTTGAGGATTACTGTATCTGGAGAGCCTGTTAATAATTTTGAACTTCATTTTCATCTTCCTAAATTTGAAACTTAGGAATATTTCTTCGCTTATATATACTTCATAGTTTTTACTTTATTGATTTTCAATCTTTTCTTTTTCACTTGAATACTTAAGAATTTTAATTTTAGAATATAGTTTTCCTTACTAAAAATAGTTTACTATATTCTTATTCCCCTTAACCAAATATTTTATTCTATTTAATTAATTAAAGCACTAGAAATAATTCATTTAACCTTTTATAATAATTAAATAAAATAATTCATATTAATTAAATTGAAAAATTTGTTATAAAAATCATTTTATAATAATTTGAAAATAGAAATTGAGAACAAGCTAATAACTAAATTTGTATTTTACTCCCCCCCCCCAAACTTAAATTTTTATATCTATTCTAAATAATGAAAAAGGGCAAGTAAATAAATCATACCTTTGAAGTTTAGGTATTTTTATTTATTTATTTTTTTTGAAATTTTTGCAGGCTTTTTCATTTTTCATTGAACCTGTACTGTTAGTATTCTCCATATATATATAACAATTTAAAGAAAATGCGGGGATAAAATGCGAGATAAGTATTAAATACAACAATAAAATTAACTCTACACTACACATATGAATTACTAACATATTAAAACAATTTAACTAACAGATTAACAATTTTACAACTTAAATCAATACAGAATAAAATAAAAACATACTAAAGAAAACTAACATCCTATTTAACATAAAAATAAATGCAATTAACTACACAAAAACAAAAACTAAACTACTATAACAATTCAAGCAAATAATCTAACAAACATCTAATGTCTCAAAACATAAAATACTGAATATTACAAATATATAAAGTCTTTAAAATAACTTAACATCAAACAAATAAAACAAATAAAGTCCTAATCTTCGACACCAAAGTTCCGAGTCTATATCATCTCCTCCACGATCTGTGGCTGAGAAGGCGAAGCGAGGATGATACTGTGAATATCGGGGGCACTCGGGAAAGACAACATCTAAATCACCACTCCTATAACGACGTTCGGCTTCATAGTATGCAATCTCGTATTCCGAATGTCGGCTGGAGATATTCGCTATCATAATCATGTCTCCTCTCCGGATTATCGATTCTTTGATCAAAATGATCAAATCTTCTCCCCATTGTTTCTCCAAGCTGCTCAAAACTTCTCCTATGCGGTGTCGATTCATTCATCGGATCTTGTAGGGTAGGGGTGGTAGGCTCGGGAGGTTCATGGCTAGTAGAGGGTACATCTGCTACTTGGCGAGTGAAATAACTTCTTACTCCTGCTCTCCACCCTTCATGAGATTCATACTTCTTAATATTGGCGAGTCGTGAGTGGTTTCATTGGTTCTACCCATTCTTCATTATCTCTAGCCTCGACTCCGGAGAGTTGACGAGTGTAAAAATTAATCCAGGGTGTCCCAATCCAGCTCCACTCTCATTTCGAGGAGTGGCCAGGATGTTTTGATAAATAATTCTCCCGATGTTGATGCTTCTGTTATTTTGAATACATAAATTCAGAATTGCTCTATCTCGTGTTACCTCACTGTGGTGATATGTGGGTAACAGAGTAGAACAAATAAAGTAATGCCAGGCTTTGGAGATCGCATTTAATTTAGAAAGAGGAAAATTCACTCTTTCCTGTCGCTTAATTTTCCAAACTCCGGTCCCATCGGTGAGAAAGTTAATGACTTCCTCCGGTGGTCCTTCCATCGTTCCAAAAGTTTCATACTCGCTAAAGTGCGAGTCATGAACTTCATAGAACGCGTTAATTCTTGCGGCATTGAATTCTACAAAAAACCCTCGTACCTTTCTTGGTGCATCTTTAGCGGCGATCAATTGGCATAAAATTCTTTAACCACTTTTACGAGCTACTCTATATTGAACGTAACGAAATTCTCCTAACCTCGTTCCTTAATAATCCGCTCTACTTCTCCTCCGGATTTTTGAAAACCCGATCTGCATTGCACTTTCTTCCTTGAATATTTTCAAAATATTTAGTACGTGCTCGTGCATTGATGAATCGGTCTTCGTCGAATTCTACTCGACGTTTTTGTCGTGGAGCCATACGATCGATCCGTGAAAATCATGAAAATTTTCACTAAACTTAAAAATAATCCTAAGAAGGCTTCCTACAACATTTATAAGCAATTTAAATTAAATTCCATGGATTTCCACCGAATATTTCTTCCATATTTTGATTTTTCCCAAAATTTGCAATGTGGTGAAAATACATGGTGAAAATAAAAAATTTTTGCATAGGAGTGAAGCACTTACCAAGAGAAGATGAAATCCGGTGTTTTTGAGTGATGAAATCGCTTCAAATCCAAGATTTCTCGAAGCCCTAGGTCGGTTTTGCGAAAATGAGGGGTTGGGGATGATGAATAGTGTTTTTGACCGGTCAAATATATGTTTTTCCCGACCTCGGCTGTCGGCGAGATTTTCTCGCCGTCGGCGAGCTAATATTTTTCGGAACCAAAAACTCTCGGGAAAAATCCGATGTCGGCGAGAAATTCTTCGTCGTCGGCGAGATCGATCTCGGTTGTCGGCGGGATTTTCTCGCCGTCTGCGAGATTCCAAAAATTTTAAAATTTTTGAAATTCTTCACTCATTTTCGTCCTTAATTTGCCTTATATTATATTTCCGATCACATCATTTATTAATTTAATATGAAGATTAGCTACTTATACACAAACAAATTCACACAACACAACAAATTAACTTTAATATTGAAATCCATGAGATATACAAACTAACATAATTTTAGACTCTATAATCAAACTTCGAACTTCAATCCTTACTATTAATCAGCATCGCAAACCAATCCATGACACACTAAATGCTGATACAAAACTATGACGCATATCTCAATTAAGTTTGAGATATTCAAATCATCACTCCACACATAATAAAATCTAAATAAAATCAAATACCATAAATACAAAAATACTATGGAAATCTTTACTACTACTCTTCAAGGTCAGAATCTTCATCTTCTCTGATATTTCCGAGATGACGATGATGCACAAATAAGTTATAGAAAGGCCTGAAGGGAAATTACGAAGCATATTCTTCAGTAATCCAATCCATACATCTCGGTAAATGAAGAAAGCTAGCTTCGGGTGTCCGGAATGATCAAAGTGTTCCTTCATCCTCCGGTCGATGTGATCGAATAAATCGGATATATTGTCGATTGAATCTCTCACTTTCTCCAGGTTCTTTCTCCATTCCTTTAATTTTCTTCAAAAGTAACTCCGTTTTATACGAAATAGGCCTTGCTATAGGATTATTCTGTGAAGCTCTATCGAGAGATAAATGTAATGTCTTCATTATTGTCCAAAGTAGAGAACATATCCGTAGGATCGAGCGGCTTCCAAGGTAACGAGAACCTTTTCCCAAGCTTCATAAGAAACCGATATCGACTGCATAATGCAAAAATAGTAGATGGGTGTCCTAGTCAGTGAGCCGACCCATGCACGATTAAACCCGATGCGGACTTAACAATTATTGATCCAACATCAATAGGCAATCCACTTTGAATACAATAATTCAATATAGCGCATTCCTTCGAAACCTTGTTTACCCTCATAGTAGGTAACAATTTAGATGAGATGAAAAAGTGCCGGTGCTTTGAGACGAGATTCAAAAGTGATGCGGAGAAACTAACATACCCGTCTTCACGCATTTCCCGATCTTCGGTTCATCGATCGGATATCGAAATATCTCATTCATATTATATCGAGAAGGCACAAAATTTGAATAGTGACATACCGGGGTGTTTTCTATAGAGAATAATTCATTTACTCTTGATGGAGTAAACGTTACCCATCTTCCTCGAACGTAGACATTTCCATTGTTGATCGCATGTAAGTTAGAGTAGAACTCTTTCACAACTAGAATAACAACAGCAGACGTAGTGTAACAAAATACCTCCCGGTGCGTCGCGCGATCGTTTCTTCTATCTTCGTAGTGGAATTCTCTAATCCTCGATTGACGAATCCCGTTCCTTGATAACTCTTTTCTTTATCAAAACCTTATTGAAGATCCATTGCGCTTCCGCACTCACAAATTTCCTTCGGTTAAACACTCCAGATTTAGAGGAATCTAAGAATTTGGAGGCCATTATGGTGAATGGAATGAATTCTAGTGAAGAAGGCAGACTTAGAATGGTTTAAGAAATGGTTTTCACAAAGGAATTGGTGTTGAAACCGTCCAAATCGGCATTCGAAGTATAAATAACTCATCTTTATAACTTCCTCGCTGTCGGCGAGGACGTTTCTCGCTGTCATCGAGCTCGATAAATAAACTGAATCTAATTTAGGCGCGAACCTCGCTGTCGGCGAGTATCGACCTCGCCGTCGGCGAGATTCCAAAATAATGTCCAATTTCGCTCTAAATTGAATAATTTCTTTTCTCATCATAATGGTTCTAATATGTGATGATTCTTAATAATAATTGAGTAGTAAAGTTTCAATAATATTGACTAACTATTAAGATACAATAAAAATAGATAACTAATATGGGTTGCCTCCCATAAGCGCTTGGTTTAACGTCGTCGGCCGACCTAATTTCAATTATTAATCGAGTCGACTAAGCATTAAAACCTCTTTATAGTTAGGTCTTATACCTTCGAAATATGGTTTTAATCTATGTCCATTAACTTTAAATTTATGTCTAGTTTTTGGATCTTCGATTTATATAGTTACGTATGAAAATATTTGAGTTATGGTGAAAGGTCCTAACCATCGAGACTTCGATTTTCCAGGAAATAATTTCAATCTAGTATTATATAACAAAACTTCCTGTCCTGGTTCAAAATTTCTCCGATTAATCTTCCGATCATGCCATAATTTCATCTTTTCTTTATAAATCCGATCATTATCATATGATTCATTTCTTAATTCTTCCAATTCATTTAATTGCGACAGATCTCTTCTCACTGACTTCTTTCATATTATAATTAAATTCTTTAATCGCCCAATATGCTTTATGTTCTAATTCAATTGGTAAGTGGCATGTTTTTCCATATATAAGCACGTAAGGAGTCATTCCAATCGGAGTTTTATAAGCGAGTTCTATAAGCCCATAATGCGATTGTCTAATCTAATAGACCAATCTAACTTATTTGGGTTTACTGATTTTTCTAAAATACGTTTAATCTCACGATTAGATACTTCAGTTAATCCGTTGATACATGGATGATAAGCGAGTGGATATCTTATGAGTAATATTGTATTTTTCTACTAGTTTGTGAATGTATTTATTTCTAAAATGAGTTCCTCCGTCGGTGATAATCACTCTCGGCATTCCAAATCTAGTAAAAATATTTTTCATCGGAAATTTTGAAACACTCTTAGCATCACACCTAGGTAAAGCTTGTGCCTCGATCCATTTGGAAACATAATCAACAGCTACTAATATATATGAGTTTCCAAATGAAGGAATAAAAGGTCCCATAAAATCTAATCCCCAAACATAAAAAATTTCTACTTCTAATATAAAATTCAGAGGCATTTCTTTTTTTCCAGATATATTTCCTACTCTTTGACATTTATCGCAAGTTTTAATATATCTGTATACATCTCTAAATAGAGTAGGCCGGTAAAATCCAGATTGTAGAATCTTATAAGCGAGTTTTATCGGTCCCAAAATGTCCTCCAAAATCGGAATCATGACATTTTTGAATAATTGGTTCGGTTTCATCATAAGGTACACATCTTCTAATAATTAAATCCTTACATTGCTTATATAAATATGGTTCATCCCAAAAATATGATTTAGTATCATGAATGAATTTTTTACGTTGTTGCAAAGTTAGCATAGGTGGTAAAATATTACTAACTATATAGTTTACTATATCGGCATACCATGGTATTTTCCACTCATTGATATTATATAGTTGTTCATCGGGAAAGCTGTCTATAATTTCATTTTCAATATCGGATAATTCATGATTTTCTAATCTTGATAAATGATCCGCAATTTGATTATCGAGTTCCTTTCTTATTAACGATCTCAAAATCGAATTCTTGCATTAATAGCATCCATCTAATTAATCTTGGTTTGGAATCTTTCTTTTGCATTAAATATTTGATAGCGAGAATGATCGGTATGCACGATACATTTTGTTCCAATCGGATAAGGTCTAAATTTATTAAAACCATATACTACCGCTAATAATTCTCTTTACGTAGCTTGTATAATTTATTTCGGCATCATTTAGAGTTTTACTTAGCATAGTATATAACTTTAAAAATCTTTTCATATCTTTGCCGAAGCTGCTCCTACGGCATAATCACTAGCATCACACATAAGCTCGAATGGTTTCTCCCGGTTAGGTGAAACTATTATAGGTGCTTGTAATTAATTTTTCTTTTAAGAGTTCAAAAGCATTCGGGCATTCGATTGTAAATTCAAATTTCTTGTCCTTTTCGAGAAGTTGGCATAGAGGTTTAGTAATTTTTGAAAAATCTTTTATATAGCGTCTGTGGAATCCAGCATGTCCAAGAAAACTTCTTACCCCTTTTACCGTGGTTGGAGGTGGTAATTTAGCTATAACTTGAATTTTTGCAGGGTCCACTTCCATGCCTTTTTCCGAAATTTTATGCCCTAATACAATGCCGCCCGCAACCATAAATTGACATTTCTCCCGATTTAGAACTAAATTTGTTTTCTCACATACTTCTAATACTTTTTCAAGATGAGTTAAGCATGTGTCAAATGATGTTCCAAATACGGAGAAATCATCCATAAATACTTCTATTCCATTGTCGATTAACTTACTAAATATAGACATCATACATCTCCGGAATGTTCTTGGTGCATTACATAATCCAAAGGCATTCTTCGAAAAGCGAAAGTTCCATAAGGACTAGTAAATGTAGTTTTCTCTTGATCCTCGGGAGCAATTTGTATTTGATGATAACCGGTGTATCCATCTAGAAAACAAAAATACTTATGTCCGATTAATCTATCTAACATACGAGTGCAGAAATGGTAAAGGGAAGTGATCTTTCTGGTGGCGGTATTTAATTTCCTATAATCGATACATATATGCCGACCGGTAACTTGTCTTATAGGAATAAGATCGTTATTTTCATTGGCGATGACGGTCACTCCTCCCTTCTTAGGAACACGGTGAATTGGGCTTACCCAGAGCATCGTCGTAAATAGGATATATAATACCATTATCTAACCATTTTAAAATTTCTTTCTTAACTACTTCTTTCATTATTGGGTTTAATCTCCTTTGGGGATCTGCTTTAGGTTTATGTTCATCATCTAAAATAATTCTATGCATAAGATTGAAGGACTAATTCCTTTAATATCTGCTAAAGTCCAACCAAAAGTTTTCTTATATTTTTTAAAGTTTCTAAAAGTTTTTGTTCTTGAGATTCGTTTAATGCAGATGAAATAATAGCTGGTAAAGTTGAAGAATTACCTAAATAAGCATATTTCAAATGATCAGGTAATATTTTTAGCTCAAGTTCAGGAGGTTTAATAATTGATGGAACTATATTCATGTCGGTGTTTTCGGTATTATCCAAAAATTCAAATCTTTCCTGAATATAATCTAGTTCTTCATTATTATCTTCGATTAATTCGGTGTTTTCTTTTTCTAATTTATCTTCGTAATATTCCTTAAAATGTTCGCGTTGTAAATGTTCAAGTATTTCCATCCGAAAACATTCATCATCTTTTTCTAGCGCAGGATATTTCATTGATTTTGCGATATTAAATGTAACTTTTTGGTCATTTACTCTCATAGTTAATTCTCCTTTACGAACGTCGATCATAGCTTTTCCGGTAGCTAAAAATGGTCTTCCTAAAATGATAGGAATTTCTTTATCTTCCTCCATATCTAAAACAATAAAATCTACTTGGGAAGATAAATTTATCCACTTTTACTAACACATCTTCAATAACTCCCTTAGGATAGGTAACAGAACGATCGGCTAATTGAAGGGTTGCTGAAGTAGGTGTAATTTTTCCTAATCCTAAACTCTTAAAAATTGATAGAGGCATTAGATTGATGCTTGCTCCTAAGTCACACAAAGCTTTTCCATAAAAATTTTCTCCTATAGCGCGGGGTATAGTGAAACTACCGGGATCTTTCAATTTTTCGGGAAGCTTCTTCGAATAATAACACTACACTCTTCACTAAGTGCGACTTGTTTCATTATCGGTGAATTTTCTTTTCTTATTTAGAATATCTTTCATAAATTTTACATAATTTGGCATACGATCTAAAGCTTCGACAAAAGGTATATTGATTGTTAATTTCTTTAATATTTCGAGGAATTTAGCAAATTGTTTATCTTTTTTATGTTGAGCTAGTCGTTGAGGAAATGGTGGTGGAGGTTTTTCAACGAAAATTTTCATTGGTATTAAAGGATGTTCTAAGTTTAAATCTTGTTGAATTGTTTCCTTTTCGATTTCCACTTCCTCTTTTTGGCTTTCAAGTTCTTTTTGAATTTGAGGTTCTAATTCTTTTCCACTCCTTAGTTGTATTGCTTTAATTTGTTCTTTTCCTTGATCTTTAGGATTTATTTCCACATTACTAGGAAAAGTTCCGGGTATTCTATTATTTAGCGCGGTAGCAATATGTCCGAGTTGAGTTTCGATATTTTTAATAGATGTTCCTTGAATTTGTAATTGATTTCCTTGAATTTGTAGTTGATTTCCTTGATTTTGTAGTTGATGACCCATATTCAAAATTAATTCATCCATAGATAATTTCTTATCTTTGAATTGAGGGTTATTATTATTAAATCCAGGTGGGTAATTAGGTTTATAGTTTGGATTTGCTTGATTATGTTGATTCATCCATTGTTGATTAGATGTGTTATTCCAATTAAAATTTGGATGAGTTTTCCAACCGAGGATTATAATAGTTTGAATAAGGGTTATTAGTTCTATTATTAATAGCATTTAAAGTTTCATAATTAGATTGAGATTCTATGATTTGTCCGAGATGAGTTTTCTTTAAGGTAGGAGAGTAGTTCATTCCAAAATTATCTAATTTCTTAGATATAGCAGACAATTTGAGAAGCTAACATAGATATTGCATCGTTTTCATGAATGCTTGGCTATCTTTTTCGGATTTACTCTATCGACGAGGCCATTGGAAATTATTTGTTGCCATTTCTTCGATTAGTGCATAAGCTTCATCAAAGGGTTTAGACATTAATGAACCTCACGGCGAGCATCGATGATTGATCTTAAAGATCCTACTAATCCATTATAAAAGGTTTGAATAATCGACTGATACGGTAGCGCATGATGTGGGCATTTCCTAAGAAGTTCCTTAAATCTCTCCCGAAGCTTCATATATTGATTCTCCATCTAAGCGACAAAAAGAAGTTATATCATTTCTAAATTTAGCGAGTTTTAGATGGTGGAAAATATTTGGATAGAAATTTTTGTGATAATTCTCCCCGAGTTTTAATAGATCCAGAGTCTTAACGAATTCGACCACATTTTAGCCTTATCCCTTAATGAAAAAGGAAAAAGTCTAAGTCTTATAGCATCGTCGGATACTCCTTGATATTTAAAAGTAGCACAAAGTTCTAGAAAACTAGCAAGATGTAAGTTAGGATCTTCGGTAGGTGAACCACTAAATTGATTGTTTTGTACCATTTGGATAATTGCGAGGTTTAAGTTCGAATGAATTAGCGGCTACATCGGGGTTTTGAATAGTTAAATGAATTTCATCTGATGTAGGGTTGGCAAAATCTCTTAATGGTCTTTGTTGGTTTATATTTTGAATTTCAGGAATATTTGCCATTTGTGTTAAATTTATAATTTGTTTCTTTTGTTTTCTAATTCTTTTGATTGTACGCTCTAATTCAGAATCGTAAGGTATTAAATTTTCGTTTCCAAATTTGCGCATACAATTTTAGAATAGATATTAATTTATTTATTATAATTATTTTAAAATAGATCCGTTACTCTAGTAAATTTTTCTTACTTTCCCGGCAACGGCGCCAAAAACTTGACCCACGATTTTATATTATGATATTTTTAATTTAATTGCGATGACGCCAAAAACTTGACCCAGTTATATTATATGTATAGAATTGTAATTATTTATGTTGTGGATGCTACGCAAGTATACGTATCGTATCAAGTAATACGGGGCTCTAGTGGAGTCTCGGTTATCGATCCCACGGGGAAAGAGAAAATTAAATAACAACTAATTTTAAAATAATAATAGTAATAATAATAATAATAAAACTAGTATACGAAAATTTGGAGTTCTAAATTTAAGCGCAATAAAGTAAACTAAGTATTCTAATCAGGTAACTTAACTAAGTAGAGAATTAATACGTATTTAAAAGTGCAGGAAATTAAACTAAATAAGTCTTAACTATTTAGAGAAAGTATCTTTCCCCTTGTTTAGAAATTTAAGTGATTGATGAATTTAAATAGATAATTTTTAAGGTATTGTGGCAAATAGGAGCATTCCTATTCTTTATCCTTTGGTCCAGGTGTAAAGAATATTGACTAATCCTATGTTTGATTACTGAATCTGCGGCTAGTGCGGGAGGATACCGGCTGCCACTTCGAGCTCCCACGTTCCCCTCGCACGAGGGCTAACATCTACACTTCGGCTCTCGAAACAATAGGACCGAATTGAATATTTTAGTACGTCACACTAAAATGCTCGATTCTACGCCCGATGATATTATTTCCCTATTTATTTGCACCTTCCTTCCAAGGCTTTTGAATTCCCGAATATCGGATGTAATTTTTATTATAGTTGATAATCAACATATTTTAACAAATCAAATGGCCGGTTTGAAAGTAAATTAAGTTTTAAGTAAAAATTATCACAATTTATTAATATATAAAAGTATCTCTATTTTAATTTCATCAAGTCACTTAATTTCATAAACGGGGAGAAAGACTAAATAAACTACTCGGAATGCATGGGAACTAAACTAAGCATGGATTTAATTTAAAGTTAAAAACAATAAATACAAATACTTATCTTGATTTATCCCCAAACGAGACTCCTCGTAGTTCCTTTGACTCTTCCTTCCGGTACGGCACGACTCACTAATTACTCACTAAACTCACTAAAGACACACAAGCTGCACACAAAACTAGACAAAAGACTAAAAGATTGCACACAAAAGGCGAATTTCGGCCTCATATATAGAGGTAAGCAAAGGTCCAAGAGGTGTGTAAGCATCTCTTCAAAAAGTGTCCGGGTTCGATGTATGCGTGCGATTTGAACTAGCTCGCCGTCGGCGACGAACTACCTCGGCTGTCGGCGAGGCTTCTAGAAGATCTTCGAGCCGCTCTATCTTGCTTGTCGGCGAGCTCGGGCTCGGCTGTCGGCGAGACGAGTTATAAATCCTTCGAAATGTCTCCTCGTAACCTCGCCGTCGGCGAGCTCGATCTCGCCGTCGGCGACTCGGCCTAAATTGCATTATTTTCTTCATTTTTGCTCCAAATCCGCTCCTTTTTATGATTTTTGTTTTTATCACCTAAATTCTCCATTCCTGCAATAAAATAAAGAAAATACTCCTCTTTAAAGTGCAATGTCATCAAAAATAGGTATGAATTTCTTAATAAATTTTTCAGTGATCACTGATCCAAGCCTTCAAACCCCCCTGGGAAGCCCTCCAGCCATGCCTATTTAAACACCACCACCTCTCGGCCAAATGAGGAGATGAGCCAGACCTTAAGGAATTTCTGCTAAAATTGCTCCAGGACCTTATCCTAACCCAGAACAGTTGATCCCAATGTTCATTTGCCCTAATCCCCATTGACAGAGCTCAATTTCTGAGTTGAAAATCCACCCAAAAAACAAGGCACTTCACCATAGTGAGCCAATCTCCAAATTGATTGGTCCTACACCTTCACTAGACCAAGAGGAGAAGTTCCCGACAAAAGCCCCTCACCGAGCCGGCCATTGCTTCTAGCCTCCAAGCTTTGTGATTGGGCTTGGTCACTTTCATACCTAGACAATTCCCGGAGCCATAGACTTCATCCGGAGCTTGCTGGACCCGATCGAAGGTGACACAACTCTCGGATCGAAGCTTCACTTCTCTGAGCAAAGGTATGAACTCACTCTTCCTCCCAAGCTTCCAGTGATTTTCCATTTTGTTTAAGTTAATTTCATAGCCTATAAACTGTATAGATGTGTTTGTCTCTTCAAGACGAATCCATAGAGCATAAGAACACGAAAATCCATTGAGAGTCGAGAGAGATCTTAGGGTTTTAGTGTGGACGGTCACAGGTGCACACCAGTTGTAGACGATGACCGGGAGCCGTTGGATCGTGCGTGTATCGAGCGGACGGTTCAGATTGCGCTGGACCAGGGAATGATACGTGAACTGCGGGCCACCGGAGCGTTGAGTCAGATGGCGGCGTCGAATGGGAATGCGCCGCGTGGACTTTCGGAGTTGCCGATGTTGTGCTGGCGCCGCGTGGATAAGTAGCAAAATAGGGTATTTTTGAATTATTTAAATGCCCAGAACTTTAAAAATTCATATCTTTGCATAGAAAAATCAATAAAAATAAAATAAAAATAACCTCTTGCTCAGTGAACAGAGGAGAATAATGTGGAAAAGAAATCAAGTTAATTGGATGAGTATTTTATTTTTAATAATTTATTTACTATTTTCAATGTTTTGATTCTCCATTTGCATAGACAATTCACCATGGCATGAGACCATAGGACTTTTGAAGCCTCTGATCTTAGGAACATTCCCTGAATTTCTCAAGGTTAGAGGCCATCTCTGTGGAAAGTTATTGATTTTTCAGGTTCATTTCACTGTTTTAGGTATTTTAATTCCAATAATTAGCATGTTATAAAATAAATTCTAGGAAAATTTGATGATGTTCCTTAGGACCAGAGAACCCTATGAAAAATATATCTTGAATTAATTCATTCATAATAACCTTAATTGGCCTAAACCCCTAAAATTGAATTTGAATTAATTAGGGTTAACCACACATCAAATTTACTTGAAGACAATTCTCCACTACTCCTTAGGGTCAAAGGAACCTCACATAAAAATTTGAAATCAATTGGACTTGATTAACCTCACCAAATGGGTTGATTGAGCCTCATATGTGAAATGGAACTTTAAAAATTCATAACTCCAAAAATACATTTCAAAAATTCACCAAATTGATTTTGGGACTTCTCTGATATCAGAGGAGTCTAAGAAAAATAAAATTAGAATTTTCTAAAAATTTTCATTTTTAAGCATATTTTAATATTTTTAATAATTAAAAAATAATAAAAATCACAAAAATAATAAAAATCATAAAAATGTCATATTTGGTCCCCTAATCACGTAGGAACCAACCAAATATTTTTCCTAAGTCTCTAGGTTAAGATATTTAATTTCAAAGCCTTAAAACAATTTTTAATATTAAAAAATGATTTTTCAACCTTTTTCATTAAAATAATTCTAATAAATCAAAGAAAAATTAGAAAATTATAAAATTCATTTCTTTGAACTCCATGAGGTTATATAAATTTAAGAAAAATATAAAATCCATTTTTGAACTTTTATTTTATTTTATAATTAATTAATACTCTAAAACTCAAAATAATTATAATAAATAAAATATAACTCAAAAAATCACCAAAATTGGTCCAAGTGATCCTCTGGTCATTAGAAACATCCCATAATTTTCTTAAGGACGGAAACTTTACCTTGGTCATGTTGTTGAATTTTCTTTGAAAACCTTTATTTTCTACTAAAAATAATTACATAAATAAATTAAATTCAAAAAATCACATTTTCTCCTCTAATGTCTTAATTGACATGTGAGTGAGGTGACATAAAAATTTCAAATTCATTTGAGCTCAATTTAGTGAGTTATGAAATAAATAAGCTTAAAAGGGCATAAAGGTAATTAAAAATTTTAACCCTTAATTAAAACTTTAGGTTTAATCAAAATGGGGGGTAAAATATTTTTTTTTAATTTTCTCTTGGATGATTGAAACTTAGGAAAATTAAGGGGTAGAAACCCATTAAACACTTTAAAAATATCAAAATGAAACTTTAATTAATTAAATAATTTAAATTTTGGAAAGAATATATTTAAATTTGGATCATTAAAAAAGGGATATTATTAAGAGGATGTTTATTCTTTAATTTAAAAATCCCTAAATGAGTCTCTTTAACAATATTTAATTCTTAATTAAAAAAATTAAAATAATAATCTAAGTTAATAAATCAAACTAAGATTAAAATCAAATTAAATTAAAATCAAATTAAAATTAAAGTTAAACTAAAAATAACAATCAAAATTAAAATTAAAATCAAAATTTAAATCAAATTAAATCCAATTAAATTAAAATTAAATAAAATTAAAATATAATGAAATTAAAGTTAAAATAAAAATTAAAGTTAAATTAAATTAAATTAAATTAATTTAAATTAAATAAAAATTAAATTAAATTAAAATTAAATTGAATTAAAAAACTAAAATTAAAATTAAATTAAATTTAAAATCAAATTAAAATTAAATAAAATTAAATAAAATTAAATTAAATTAAAATTAAATTGAATTAAATTAAATTAAAATCATTTAACAACAAACCTAAATGAAATCATTAAGAATTAAATATAAAATAATTTGAACACTATTCCAAACTTAAAATTGTTAATTAAAACTTCATAATTAAATTAAAACACTTTAAACCATTAACTCAAACTTTCAATTAATTTGATTAAAATTCTCAACAAATCGGCTTGCCCTTAAAGGCTTTAATTATTATAACTCTTGAATAGAGTATTAAGTGAAATGTCACTTCATTCATCAGGTAATCAAATACCTAAGTTCACTGAGCAAGAAACAAAGTTTAACTAAACTCCTGGATGATTAATTCACCTGTGCAACTAAATTTACTTGGACTCAAAACAATCCAGAAATATTGAAAAGATGTTTAGGACTCGTTCTAAGCACTTTCTCAATATGACGGGATGTTTTAGAAGAACGACTGAATTTAATTGTTCTTTGATGAAGAAAATCATCCTTAAACCAAACCAAGAACCTAGACGTCATAGGAAATGACTAGTTATAGGATTAGGAATTTGGTAGACAACCAAGACCCTTTCCCTTAGCTTTATCTAGGTATTTCTTGCAAAATATGTTTAAATGCTCTAACATGTATTTTAAGTGCAGCTTGGGATGACGGGGAGACCCTCCGGGTACGCTTTTATTTTATTGCAATTTACTTTATTGCAATTTACTTACATGCTACTTGTACTTTACCTTTCTTGCATGTTAAATAAAACTGTTGCATGAAAACCAAAACCTTTAGGATAGCCCCTAAACTGAAACCAAAACTAAATTAAAAGTCATCGCAAGATAAAATTCACCGCCACAACATTCCAAAATATAAAACAACTCAAAATTTAATCACAAACAGAACAACAAAACTACAATCACAACTAAATTAAAACGTCTCATTGAATGATCGGGAATACCTCGGATGATGTAACCCACGTGTTGCTAACGGGATTTCCCATGGTGTAAATGAAAGTGTGGAACTCATTCGATTGAGTTTAGCAAATTCATACTGGACTAAGTGAATTTGATGAAAATAACGGTGCGGGATGACGGAACCGTGGGATCTTAATCGGTTCTGTTTAAATAACTTTAAGATTTGTTTTAATCAAAATATTAAAAAAAACACTTGGATTTTAAGATTTTCTCTAAACCAAAACACTCCTCTCATCTCCTGATTTATGACTTCTAAAACCAAACCTCTGCAACAACAAGGAGCTCGGAGCATGGTGGGCAGCATGGCCATCGTCATCAGCAAAACAACTCTACTTCAACAAAAAATTTCTTAGAATTAAACAACAAAGCCATAGGATTTCGAGGTAGTTTGCTTAGTGCAACATAAATCCTCAACTTTTCGTTAGGCATTTGCATAATCATGTTATGCAAATTAAACCCTAACCAGTCTTAGGACTCTGAGGTAGTCGTTCGATACGACATAAACCCTCGCATCTTCGAGAGCTATTTGTATGATTATGTCATACTAATATAAGTCCTAATTAATTAAAATTGGCAGGATTGCAACGTTAAATAATTTTCTTAAACTCGAAGCCAAACAATAGGATAGTTTGGGAAGTTGCCAAGATTCTTCTTGGATCCTCAACTTCTCCTACTTCTCTTCCTTTGGACTCCTGAAAATAACTGTTCCAAATTTGATCCATTCCCTATTGAAATCTCTAAAATTTGATCCTTTGAAAACCTTAAACTTTGAAATTCTTGAGAGCAAAACCACTTGATCATTATCGAGAGTTTTCTTAAATGATTCTCGTCATTTAAGATGTAATTAACTATAGGGGCTTGCCCTTATAGGGAACTTTAAGAACCCAGGTAATATAAACCCTGTTTAATTTCTTTATATTAAACAAGGGAACTTGTCAGCTTATATAACTGTTCCAAACGGATGTCACAAATCTTCTAGTTTATTTAATCGAGCCCCATTATCAAGCAGTGTGTCTATCCTTCGGGATAGATATACGGTTTGTGGTGCGGTGCTCGTTTATATAAACTATTTGGGATGTGAGATCGGTTTGATTTCATATCTTAAAATTTTTAAACTTAAAGTTATTTTCAAAATCAAATGTTTCTTTCTAAAACTATATATATATATTTAAATTAAATTTAAAATTTAAATTCGCCGACAATTTCTGTAGGCGACCTCTTTTTAAAATACAACACCCAGCCTAAAAATATGCTGACAGTCAACTTTGGTCAAACATGTCAATTTATTGGCCCAATGACCAATTATTGACCCAATGACCAATTATTGACCCAAAAAGCCAACTTTTGACCCAAAAAACAACTTTGGACAAATTGATCAATTTTTGACTTAAAATCAACCATTCACTACCAAGTCAACCAAGATACTAAAATGGTTAAATATGAATTGTTTGACCAATTCAAGACATCACAAGACTAGTAATACAACTTTGGTCAACCTTGACCTAGATAGGTCAAATTTGGTCAAAAATGACTAACACATGCCCTTTTGACTGCAAGATTAACTTCAAAAATGGACATTGACATAATCAACTTGATATTGATCAAATTGATCAAAATTTAAACCAGGGGTCACCGCTTTGACCATTGGGTTAACCTAAACCCTAAAATTGGTCAACAAGACCAAATTAAACCCCATGTGACAAAAGTTTTGGACATTATGACTAATCCAAACCCTAACAAGGTTATGAAAGTCCAGATTGATCATCCTTAGACTAAAATGGTTGAACTTGGGACCTAGGTCAGCTATGGTCAATCAAAGATAAATTTAGTCAAAATACTCAATTTTGAACCAAAAAAAATATAAATTAATCAATTAATTATTATAAAATTATTTTGATTAATTAATTGGCCAATAATATAATTTTCAACATTTTAATTAATTAAATTATTAATTAAAATGAAGATATAATTAAAAGCCATGAAAAAAGAAAAAATTCAATTTTAAATAAAAATGACATAAAAATTAATCAAGTAATTAATTTGGAATTATTTTCAAATAATTGATTAATAAAATAATTTCCAATATTTTAATTAATGACATTATTAGTTAAAATGGAAATTAAATTAAGAAAATTGTATGAAATGGAATTTTAACCTTATGACATCATGGTTTTAAAAATTCCAAGCTCCTTTATGACATCACACATGACTTCATATAAAGTCATTCATAGGTCACCCTTGACCCATGAGACTCATTAGATGTGGGTTAACACATTAAGTAACCTATAATTAGCCACTTTAACCATGGTTACGAAAGTTCATCATGAAGGAAAGTGAGCTGTCATCCTCTCCCAAATTTAAAGTATGACTCATCTCCTCAATCAAGATGAGGTAGCTCACCACATTAGGTGCCTCATGAACTCACCAATGAGAGTAAAAAACTAATTAAACTCTATTGGATACCATGCTTAACTCAAGTTATGTTTCATCATGACTAAATTATTATTTTTTTTAATGAGAGGTTTATGTGTCACCCCCTTATTAAAAATTTAAATGACATGTTGAAAGGAAAAGAGCATGCCTTCTTGAATCACCATTCACCTCCTAGACCACCCAATGGAGGGGAAACAAGAGTATAACTCATTCCACACAATGGTTAGAAGCCATTATGGCTAAGGCATGCATGGAATGGCTAAGTGGCTAAGGTGTCACCATTCCTCAAAATGAAACAAATAAATTTGGAAATTACCTAGGGGAGGTGAATTCAGCAAGATTCACCAAGCCCAAGCCACCTCACAAAGGATCCAATGAGGGAAGACAAGATCCAAACTCAATGCCTTCACCATGGTTAAAAATATGATGCCTAGGCTTGGAAATTGACAATTCATCATTGAGATAGCCTAAATCTTCCCCCATAACATTAATGAGACAGTTAGAAACTCCCCCAGGTGATTCTAACCAGCTCAAACCCATCCATAGCCATTGTCATGGCTATAAAAAGCCCCCTTACCTGAGAACATGATGAGAGGAGAAGAAAAATCCCTAGAGACCTATAGGCTGGCCAAATCCTCTAGCTTTCAACATAAGAAACCTTGTTGGGATCTTAGCCATCCATCAAACCAAAATCGAGCCATAAAACTAGCCCAATCAAACCAATTTGGCTGAAATCCAAAGTGCACCCAAACCGAGGCACCTTGTCAAAATTACCCACTAAGACTTGTTATAAATCCAAATTGAAGTGACAAAGAACTTCTCTGGTTCCACTAAAGGCCGACTAACAAGTTTCATCAAGCTCAAGATCATTGTTGCCAAGGTATGAATTTTTTTATTCCAAAATAATTCATATAGTTGGAAAATCATACACTAAACTAGCCCAAAAAATTATGCTCAGTATCGATGTGATCTACATCTCCAGATGATTCCATAGGATCAAAAATCACTCAATTCCATGAAGACATGAGTGAGATATTGACCTTAGAAGTTGGACGGTTCAGGAATTTTTTGAATTATCTGGATTAATCCATGGCCGCCCGATCCTGTGTTTTGGAACGGACGGCCCAGATCGAAACGTACGCTGTTTGCAATCCGGATCCGCGCAGCATATCTTCCCGTCATTCAACTGTACGAGGACACGTGGCGGCCTCTGGTAATTCTGGAGCTATTTTAATTCCAAACAACCTTAAAATAATTGAAAATTCTTATCTTTTTGCACAGACCTCCTAAATATAAAATAAAAATACCTCTAGAAAACACTTGAAGAGAAGAAAATTATGAAATTAAAATCATAATTTTATTCTCTGTATTTAATTTTTAAATAATTAAATACTCTCTAGAGTATTTTAATTATTAAAAATTATTTATAAATCAGAAAAATCTGAAACTATGAGGGATTGATCTTTAGGCCTTTAGGGACCTTACATGATTTTTCCTAGGACAGAATACTCTTGTAAGGCTAATTTTTTCTAATTTTCAAGACATTTTGTAATTATTGCAAATATAATTATAAAAAATGAAAAATAAAAAAAAAGGTTGAAAATGACTAGAGAATAGAGGGTGACTGACATGAAACCTAAAAATAAATCTCTAGGCCATTAAATAACTTTAAATGACATCTTTTGAATTAAGGGTTAAAATTTATTAAAATTTAATAATATAAACCCTTAAAACACCTTTTTCACCAAATTGGCCTATCCTTCCATAACTCAAATCAAAATTGAAATTGAACTCTAAAAAGACATGTTTTAACCATAGAAAAATTCAAAATGACAATTTTCTCCTTTAGAGTTAAAAATAGTAAATTTTAAATTTACAATTCAAACCCTAAAACACCTTAAACCATAAACTTAGCTTCAAATGACATATAGGGTTGACAAAATCTTAAACTTTAGATCTAGGATAAACTCAAACTCTAACTAACATAGGGTTTTATTCATCACTTCAGGACTAGTGGGTCTGACCCATATAGACCCAAAGTCAAAACCCAAAATGTTAAGTTCAAACTTAAATTAAGTCTACGATGACAAATTAGAATTAATGAAACTAAGTTAAACCTTAATCACATTATGTTTAACCAATCAGATTCTCAATTAAGTCTAAGAAGACAAATTAGACTTAATTAACCACTTAAATCCTAATTACATCTGATTTAAGACATAAACCATCCTTAATTAAGTTTAAGAGACAAGTTAGACTTAATTAATCACTTAAATCCTTATTACATTAAGCTTAAGACATAAATGATCCTTTGATTAAGTTTAAAAGATAAATTAGACTTAATTAACAACCTAAATCCTAATTACATTGGGTTTAGAATTAATTAAATTCTAATGAAGACATATTAAACATAATTAACCTTAAATCAATTAGACTTAACCACTATTAAGTCTAATTAATCAATTAAACCTTACCTAAAATAGGTTTAATTAATCCTAAACCAGTTAGACTTAACCCTTATTAAGTCTAATTAATCAATTAAACCTTACCTAAATTAGGTTTAATTAATTGTAAACCAATTAGACTTAACCCATATTAAGTCTAATTAATCAATTAAACCTCACTTAATTAGGTTTAATTAATCCTAAATCAATTAGACTTAACCCTTATTAAGTCTAATTAATCAATTAAACCTCACCCAAAGTAGGTTTAATTAACCTTAAACCAATCAGACTCAACCCATAATAAGACTAATTACTCAATTAAACCTTACCAAAATTAGGTTTAATTAACCTTAAGCCAATTCGACTTAACCCCTATTAAGTCTAATTAATCAATTAAACCTTAGCCAAATTAGGTTAATTAATCCTAAACCAACCCTATTTAAGAATAATCAGTCTTAAAATAAATCAAATTCAAATCAAACTTGAGTTCAACCCACATTGAACTTAAGTTAACCTTAAGTCTAGGTTCAACATAACTTGAACCTAACTTAACCCAAACTTTAATCAAACTTAAACTATAATTAAGTCTACCACATAAGACTTAATTAAACTTTTAAACCTTAACTACCTAAGGATTAATCAAACTTAAACTATAATTAAGTCTACGGCATTAGACTTAATTAAAGTATTAAACCTTACTTAACTAAGGTTTAATCAAACTTAAACTATAATTAAGTCTATCACATTAGACTTAATTAAACTATTAAACATTAACTAACTAAGGTTTAATCAAACTTAAACTATAATTAAGTCTATCACATTAGACTTAATTAAACTATTAAACATTAATTAACTAAGGTTTAATCAAACTTAAACTACAATTAAGTCAACCACATTAGACTTAATTAAACATTAAACCTTAATTAACTGAGGTTTAATCAAACTTAAACTATAATTAAGTCTACCACATTAGACTTATTTAAATTATTAAACCTTGATTAACAGGTTTAATCAAACTTAAACTATAATTAAGTCTATCACATTAGACTTAATTAAACTATTAAATCTTAAATAAACTAAGGTTTAATCAAACTTACACTATAATTAAGTCTACCACATTAGACTTAATTAACTAAGGTTTAATTAAATTAAGTCTAACCTAAAAGACTTAATTAATATTTAAACCTCACTCAAATAAAACCTAAATAATCTCAAATCTCGGTTAAATTAAATTGGATTTAATTAAACCTTAAGTCTTACCTAAAAAGGACTTGAATGGTCTATAATTCTAATTAAGTCTAATCTATTTAGGCTTAATTAACCTTTAAGTACTATTTAGATAAGGCTTTAAACTTAATTAAGTCTTTTTTAACTAAACCTAACTTTAAATTTCTAACTTAAGCTCAAAGACACATAAACACAAGTTAATTAGATTCAATCTATATTGAATCTAGTTTTAATTTTCTAACTTAAGTTCAAACAGACGTGAACTCAAGTTAATTAAATTCAATCTACATTGAATCTAACTTTAAATTTTTAAATTTAAATTCAAATAGACATGAGCTCAAGATCTGTATAGAATTTAACTTTCCAAACTTAAATTCAAAATAGACATGAACTCAAAATTTAGGTTTAAACTTAATTTGAATTCAAGTTAAAACTTAAGTTCAACCTACATCGAACTTAACTCGACATAAAATTAAACATAAATCGACATTAAATCCAAAATCATACCCAAATCGACATAAATTGACCCAAATCAACATTCAAGATATACTAAATCAACATTTCAAATCAAACTTGGATATCCTACAATTCAGAGACAATGGGCATTCTTACCAAATAAATATTTTTATTATTTCTGACAATGTTTTCTTTGCAGGACAAAGACAAGTTTCATTTAGATTTCCTTTGCATGTTATAGGGTTTGCTAACTCTGTTTTGTAGGATGACATTCTGGAAATGAGACAAACAACAATGACATTAAAACAACGACATTGACAAAACAAAACACAACAAAACACAACATTAAAATGACAAAACTAAAACAAAACAAAAACTTTAAGGATAGCCACAAAAATGATAAACATCAAAATAAAAAAGGACAAACAACAAAACAAAATGATAAACTAGATAACATAAAACTGACATGACAAAATGACATTTAGGATTGATAGTGGGTACATCTTTCCTTAAAAACAAAAATTTCCAGAAAATAAGTGATCAACATTAATCAAAAGTTTTCTTTGATAATTATAAATTGCCTAAGATGTAATTAACTATTGGAGCTTTCTTCTATACGAGACTTAAAAGGACCCACGAAAGATATCAGATCTAGAAATCTTTAGTTAAAACTTCATGATTTTCCTTATATAGAAACCCTAAGATAAGTTATTTTAGAATCTTTTTTTATATGGATCATGATAAACATCCTTTTATACTATTTTCTATTAGCCTTTATTATCTTTAAATTTCTTAATTCCTTTATAGGATTTATAGAAACAAGATTAGGGCAATATTAAACAGAGTGGCGACTCATTTACATTAACATGATACGGGAATTGACGGCGACGACAAGCAAACGACATATTTCTTCGCCATTAATGGAGTGGCGACTCCGCTGGGGAATTTTCTTTCTTCTCATCTTTTGTTATCACATGTTTTCGTTTGACATTTCGTTCTTTGAAAAATAAGGACTACATCTCTTCAAACTTTTAAGACAAATTCCCAATTTATAAATAAGTCAATAATATTTGTTTTTCTAAAAATTCCAGAAAAGCTGCAATGGATTCTCCAAATTCAATCTTTTATTATTATCAAGACTTCAATACACCAATGAAGGAAGATCTTTCTTTTTATCAGAATGATTATGGATTATTTGGTGAAACTGAATTTGCATTAGATAATTCATACCAAACTGATATACACTCTTTTGAAGAATTTGATCTACAATCTTATGAAGACTTTCTAAATTTTGCAGAAGGCCTACCAAAATGTAATCCTAAAGAAACCTATACTCTTGAAGAAATGAAAAGACAAATTGATAGGAAAGGAAAACAAATCTTCGAGGAGGATGATATTCTACCGCCATCTGTATACGAAGTTGGATCTTGTTCCAAAAATATTCATAAAAATAGGACTCGTTCGCTTAAAAGGAAGAAAAGGTGGAACGAGAATGATAATTTTGAACACCTGAATTTGAGAAAAGTGTTTTCGGAAACCCTTCCTTTTCAAAAGAAAATCAGTATATTCTGATTTCTGTTGAATATACTGATAATTTCTTTCAACCTAAGAGTTCTCCATCAATTCATGTTATACATTCAGTGTTTAAGAGATTAGCATGTAAAGACAAATGTTCAATTTCTCGATTATTGTACAAAATGGGATGTACAATCTTTAAAACAATGAAAAGGAGAATTCTAGCAATAGAAAACTCTATTTATGAAGAAACAGGTTATCAAACCCCAACAGATGATCAAGGTACTCGAGTGCCAGTAAAATTCTGACTAGGGCCAAGAGTAAAAGATGTGACAGTTACAAAAGACAAGGCCAGATATGACAAAATGATATTGGAAGCGGAAGATACATCCACTAAAATGACAGATTTGGTCCATATGATACTCCGCTTAGAGTGTCTCGTCTCATACTAAGAAATAATGTGTGGAAACGAAGATCGTTTGAAAGAAATTCAGATACTATGAGCACTCCTTCAAATAGTTTACAAGAAGGAACTTGTAAAGAACATCCTGCAAAATCATTTGAAGAAAGACTAAAAAAATTAAAGAATGATATCAAACAATTCTCGGTACGAGGAAAGAAAGACTCTTCTGACAGTTCAAATGAAAATGTTGCCAACATTAATATGGTAGAAACACGGTCTACTTCTTTAGCATGAGAATTAAATGAAGAAATGCAAAAAACAAATTACGAGCAATTATACAACAATAAGACGAACAAATCAGTCATCTTGAGCAGAAAATGAAAAATTTGGTAGCAGCTTTACAAAATCCACCAACAAATCCATCACCGGCCATTAATATCGTTAGGCCATAGGCTATCCACATTTTAGAAGACAGAGGAGAGTCAATAGATGTTGAAGAAAGCACTCAGAAGGAAAAGCATTCCCCTCATAGTGGAATTCCAGAAAAAGATATCACACAACTTGTAGAACACAAGATAAAAGAAACAATGGCTCAGGTAAAGGCTGGATCATTAATTCCAAAGGGTAGACCATATCCAGAGGAATTTGACTCTGTCCAATTTACTAAAGGTTTTGTTTTTCCTATCTTTAAAATGTTTGATAGAACTAGTAATCTCCAACAACATTTAGCACTTTTTAGAGCTAGCTGCTGCAATGCAGGGGAAAGTGACACACTTTTATTCCGTCAATTTGTTAACAGTCTCGCGGGAATTGCCTTTGATTGGTATGCATAACTTCTTAATGGTTCTGTTAAAACTTCTGTAGAGCTCGAAAGTCTCTTCATTCAACGTTTTGCTGGAGCTCAACATCATACTATAGTTGGTGATCTAGTAGTGAAAAAGTAGAAACCATGAGAAAGTTTAGTGGATTACATTTTGTGTTGGAAAAATCTCAGCATGAAATATGAACCACAACTTCAAGAACAACATGCTTTTGAAATTCTGCTTAAAAATATTCATGGTCATATAACATTGATGCTTAAAGGATTTACAATAAAAACTTTTGAAAAATTGCTCAGTAAAGCAGCCAATCTTCAAGAAGAAGCTAAGCATATGAGTGTAACGAAAAAGACTGAAAAGACAAAAACCGTCAAGACATTTAAAAAAAACTGGAAATGTTGTAGAAAATGATAAACAAGTGATGCAGGTTCATTCTGAACAAAAGAAACAATGACAGAATCCGTCAGCATCACGAACATCTGCTCAATTACAACTTCAACAACCAATCCCAGTACCCGCAGATAAAAGGAAAACAACCGAAAGAATGAGTAAAGAATATCCATTTAAAACAAAAGCCGTCGGCAAAATATTCCGTAGCTTGCTTAAAATACCAGAATTTAAGCTACCAGAAGCTAAAAAGCCAGCAGAAGCTAACATGAAGGATAATTCTAATTATTGTCCTTATCATAGATTGCTTGGACATAAGATCGAAGAATGTTTTGCCTTCAAAGACTGGTTAGAGTGTAACTTTAAAGAAGGAAATTTAGTAATCCCGAAAGAATATTTGAAATAACCTGACAAAGATTCAGTTAATATGATTTTAGTAGAAAAACTTAATTCCAACAACAAGAACAAAGAAAACACTGTTCGAGGTAAATCTTCTGAGGAGATCCTTACTGAATATTAAGTTACAAAACCTTCCAAGAAAGAAAAGAAAAGAAAAATTAAATAAAAAAAAAGATTAGAGGTCTTCTAGATATGGGACTGCAGTTCCTTTTGTATCTTCTCGTTCTTATGTTTCTCCGTCTTCTACTATGGTAGTTATATCAAATGAAGGATAAAAAATCCTTGAACTGATGACCTTGTATGACTTCCTTTTTGCTACTACTGTAAATAATAATAATTCCAGTTCTGCTTACATTCTATTTATTTTGGGCAATTCTTGAAAATGATCATTGAAATCTTAATCCTGAACACAGAACTCAAATTGTACATGTTCTCGATCAATCTAAAGACAACCAAAATGACAAAAACATTGATGATAATTCTAACAATGAAAAAGAAAAAAGTGACACTGCTACATTCCAATTACAAGGAGCCCCGATTTCCAAAGAATTGGAATCTTCAGACTCAAAAACAAAAGAGTTGGATAGTCAACTTGAAGAGAAAGTTGAAATAAATTTGAGAAGTAGAAATTTCTACCTCCCACAATGGCTCTGTAAGAAAAGGAAAGAAAAATAATTACATTGAAAAAGATCATTCCTCCAATAAACCCCCAACTACCTGAAAGAAATGAGAATGATATTCACCACAAAGTGGACTATAATGTATTAGCCCATTTGAGAAAATTACTGGCTAAATTGAGCATCTATGACGCTCTTATGCTCTCCAAAAAAATGAGAGAGTCATAGATAAAATCCCTTTTAGATCCAGACATTTGCCTAGCTTAACTTGCTAGTATTACTCAGAATGAAGTCTGTCCATTAGAAAAATTAACAAAAATTACTTTCTCTGATATTGACTTGTTGCTTAGAACAACTGAGCATAATCGTCCACTGTATATCATAGTAAACATAACAGACAACACATTCAAGGGTTCTTATAGACCCAGGTGCCTCAATTACCATTATGAATTTGAGAACTCTTGCATATCTGGATTTTGATTCATCCCAACTATCAAGAGATACAATGATGTTACGAGGATTTAATCAACAAGGAGAACGAGCTCTTGGATCAATAACATTGCTCCTAAAGATAGCTGACTTGACGACAACTCTAAAATTCCATATCATTGACTCTGGTACCTCTTTTAATGCCTTTTTTGGCAGACCATGGCTTCATGAGCACAAAATGGTTCCTTCTTCACTGAATCAATGTATAAAATATTTACAAAAAGGACAAGATGTTGTATTGTAGGAGATTTGCAACCGTTTTCGATCCATGAAATCGATATACATGAAGATGCAACATATTACGCTCCTATAAAGAAAACACTATTTTCCAAAGATAGAATGGTGGATATGAAAGAAAAAAATAAAGAAAAGAAAATAAATGAAAAAAGATCTTTTTTTTTCAACAAAGACAAAAGGAGTTAATTCCCATCAAACTCATACTCGAGGCCGAGGTCGAGGATAAGGACGAGGGAAAGAAGATCCAATTGTCACAATGAAGAAACCATTGAAGTTCAAAATTCATCTGGACTCTGAGGAAGATACAAAAGAAGAAACAACTTTGGTGATTTTAAAAGAACCTCACTTTAAATAATCTCTTGAAGAAGAAGACAAAGAAAAACAATTTGAATCTGTATTATAAAATTTATCATTATATACACTGTATGACTCTAACTCCAATCTCTACTGATAAGGTTGAGAATTTAGTAGTCAAAGAAGTATGTAGTGATGACAAAAAGCCAATTAGGTTTAGACTTGGCTCTACTTATTCAAGTAGTGAAACTGATGTAAAAATAGAAGATGAAAATCTTCTGAAATCAATGAAAATTCCTTTTGAGTTGTACACTCCTTGGGCACAAAAATTTATTCAAAATAGTTTAATGCTCAAACAGTGGTCTTTAAAACAACCACATTTTATTAAACAAATGTGAATAATAACCAAGGAAATCCTAACTCAAAATAAGGTGTTAGATTTGGTACTCTAGAACCACTGGATAATACGGAATTTTTCCTAGGTGTCACTGAAGAACATAATTCCGAACTGATATCGGATCTTCCAATCGAAGATGCTCCTCCAGAATTGGAAGAGGAAATTAAATCAACAGTTGATGAATTAAAATAAATAAATTTAGGAACTAATGAAAATCCAAAACCAACTTTCATTAGTTCATTCCTTAATGATATGGAAGCAAAAGACATAATTCAATTGTTAACAAAATACAAAGACTGCTTTGCTTGGCCTTATGACGAAATGCCTGGTTTATCACCAGAGTTGCAGTCCATAAACTTGGGATAAATCAAATCGCAATCCCTGTTAAACAAGCTCCAAGAAGGATGCGTGTTGAAATAGAGCAACATGTCATTGCAGAAGTTAAAAATTTGATAAAAGCTTATTTCATATGAGAAGAAAACTATCCTACATGGTTAGCTAATATGGTGCCAATTAAAAAAAAATTGTCAGATAAGGGTCTGCGTAGACTTCAGGGATTTGAATAAAGCATGTCCAAAAGATGAATTCTCTTTACTAATTCCTGAATTAATGGTTGATATAGCATCGAAACATGCAATATTTTCCTTTATGGATGGATCATCAGAATATAATCAAATAAAAATGTTTTCGAAAGATGAAGAAAATATAGCCTTCCGGACACCTGCCATTTGGACTAAAGAATGCTGCTGCAACCTATCAAAGAGCCATGACACGAATATTTGATGAACTAATACACAATCAAGTCGAATGTTATGTGGACGATCTGGTTGTCAATAGTAAACAAAAAGATGATCATTTATACGATTTAAGAATTGTCTTTGAACGACTACGACAATACAATTTTAAAATGAATCTCTTAAAGTGTGCTTTCGGTGTTACTTCAGGAAAATTTTTAGGATTTGTAGTTCGACATCGTGGGATAGAAATTGATCCTCTCAAAATTGAAGCTATCCTAAATGTGCCTCCTCCTAAAAATCCAACTCAATTGATATCATTTCAAGGAAAGTTAGCATATATAAGACGTTTTATTTCTAATTTGTCAGGTAGGTGTCAGCCTCTTATTGCTTTAACCAGAAAAGATAACAAATTTGTGTAGGATAAAAAATGCCAACCTGCCTTTGAAAATATTAAATAAAACCTGACAACCCCTTCTGTTTTAGCAGCAGCTGTAGTAGGAAGACCTCTAATCTTTTACACCGCGGCGTTGGAAAATTCCCTTGGAGCATTATTGGCACAAGTAAACAATGAGGGAAAAGAAAATGCGTTATACTATTTAATCTGTTGTCTGGTTCCAACAGAAACAAAATACCTGGTTTTTGAGAAACATGGCTTAACCTTGAATTTTAAAGTTCAAAAATTGAGGCACTATATGCTTTCTCATAAATTAACTCTTATTTCAAGAGTTAATCTACTATAATATTTAATGACACTGCCGACACTTTCTGAAAGATTAGCAAGATTGGCAATGATATTACTCCAATTTGACATAACGTTTGTACCATTATGTGCTGCCAAAGGACAAATCTTGGAAAATTGTATAGCAGCACACCCAATTCCTACTGGATCACCTCTCAATGATGATTTATATGATGAACAAATATCAGAAATAAAAAGTTCCAATGTGCAACGATGGGAACTTTACTTTGATGGAGCATCATCTGCACGGAAAGATAAAGACAAGCAGACAATTATACCAAGCAAAGCAAGAGTAGGATTAATTTTCATCACTCCAGGCAAAACGATGATACCTATTTCCTATCATCTGACTGAACCATGCACAAATAATGAAGCCGAGTATGAAGCGATCATAATCGGTCTAGAATTGACAATACTAATGGAAATTAAAAATATTGACATCTGTCGGCATATTTTTAGGTTGAGTGTTGTATTTTGAAAAGGGGTCGCCTACAGAAATTGTCGGCAAATTTTAGATTTTAAATTTAATTTAACTATATATATATATATATAATTTAGAAAGTAGCATTTGATTTTGAAAATAATTTTAAGTATGAAAATTTTATGATATGAAATCAAACTGATCTCACATCCCAAATAGTTTATATAAACGAGCACCACATCACAAACTGTGTATCTATCTCAAAGGACAAACACACTGCTTGACGATGGGGCTAGATTAAATAAACTAGAAGATTTGTGACATCTGTTAGGTCTGCGAACCAATTTTATAAGCCTACAAGTTCCCCTGCTTAATATAAGAGAATTAAACAGGGTTTATAATACCTGGGTTCTTAAAGTTCCCTATAAGGGCAAGCCCCTATAGTTAATTACATCTTAAATGACGGGAATCATTTAAGAAAACTCTCGATTAAGATCAGTGGTTCTACTTTCAAGAATTTCAAAGTTTAAGGTTTTCAAAGGATTGGATTTCAGAAATTTCAATAGGGATTAGCTCAAATTTGAAACAGTTTATTTCAGGAGTCCAAAAGAAGAGAAGTAGGAGAAACTAAGGATCCAAGAGGAATCTTGGCAACTTCCCAAACTATCCTATTGTTTGGCTTCTATTCGAGAATTTACTTAATGTTGTAATTCTGCCAATTTTAGTTAATTATGACTTATATTTGTATGATATAATCACACAAGTAGCCTCGAAGATGTGATACCAAACAACTACCTCAGAATCCTAAGACCGGTTAGGACTTAATTTGCATAAAATGATTATGCAAGTGCCTAACGAAAAGGTTGAGGATTTATGTTGCACTAGGAAAACTACCTCGAAATCTTATGGCTTGGTTATTTAATTCTAAGAATGGTTTTGCTGAAGTAGACCCGAGTTTTACTGAAGAAGATGGTCGTGCTGCCCACCGTGCTCCAAGCTCCTTGTCGTTGTCGCAGAGGTTTAGTTTTTGAAAATGATAATCAAGAGATGAGAGAAGTGTTTTGGTTTAGAGAAATCTTAAAGTCCAAATGTTTTTAATTTTTTTAATTAAAACAAATCTTAAAGTTGGTTAAACAGAACCGATTAAGATCTCATGGTTTCGTCATCCCGGCACCGTTATTTTCATCGGATTCACTTAGTCCAGATGAATTTGCTAAACTCAACTGAATGAGTTCCACATTTTCATTTAGACCATGGGAAATCTCGTTAGCAACACGTGGGTTACATCATCAGAGGTATTCCCGATCATCCAACGAGACGTTTCAATTTAGTTGCAATTGTAGTTTTGTTGTTCTGTTTGTGATTAAATTTTGAGTTATTTTATATTTTGAATGTTGTGGCGGTAAATTTTATCTTGTTGTGACTTTTAATTTAGTTTTAGGTTTTAGTTTTGTGGCTATCCTAAAGGTTTCAGTTTTCATGCAGGGTGTCAATCTTGTTTAACATGCAAGAAAAGTAAAGTGCAGTGCAGGTAAGTAAATAAATTGCAATAAAATAAAAGCGTACCTGGAGGGTCTTCTCTTTATTTCCAAGCTGCACTTAAAACACAAGTCAAGGCATTTATATATTTGCAACAAGTACAAAGGTAAAGCTAAGGAAAGGTTCTGGTTGTCTACCAAAATCCTAATTCTATTGCTAATCAATCCCTATGACGTCTAGGTTCTTTTGTTTTTGTGGATGATTTTCTTCACCAAAGAACAATTAAGTTTGATTGTTCTTCTAAAACACCCCATCATATTGAGGAAGTGTTTAGGACGAGTCCTAAACATCTTTTCAATATTTTTGGAATTATTTTGAGTCCAAATGAGTTTTATTGTATTGGTGAATTGATCATCCAAAAAATTAGTTTAGTTTGTTTCTTGCTCAGTGAATTAGGATGTTTGATTATCCTATGAGTAAAGTGACATTTCACTTGATGCTTTATTTAAGAGTTATAATACCGAAAGCCTTTAGGGGGCAAATTGGTTTGTTAAAGAATTTAACCGCTTTGATTAAAGTTGAATTGATGATTTAGGATGATTTAATTTAGTTTCAAAATTCAAGTTGATTTTCTCTTAAGTGTTTTAAATTGTTTGATTTGAAAGAGGTGTTTAGATTATTCAATTTAATTAAACTTTTAATGATTTAAATTTAATTTGACTTAATTGTAACACTTTAGGTCAATTTTAATTGGTTTGATTTTTTTATGTTTTTAATTATGAATTGTCTTAAGGTTGATTTTCTTTAATGTTTAAAATTTGTTTTAGATTTTTTTTTAGTGATTTCAAATTAATTTTCATGTTTTAAATTTATTTCAATTTGATTATCAAATCACTTAATGTTTTAAGCTTTTAATTTAATTAAGGTTTATTTTCCTTTTAATTATTTAATTATTAATTTCAATTATCATCTTACATTGAATTCAAAGTTAAATATTATTAAAATGATTCATTTAGGGATTTTAAATTAAAGAATTGATATCTTCTTAGGTCATATCCCTAACCTTAATAATCCAAATTTTTAATCTATTCTTCCAAAATTTAAATTATTTAATTAATTAAAGTTCACTTCAAAATTTTTCAAGATAATTAGTGGGTTTCTACCCCTTAATTCCCTAGATTTCAATCATCTATGAGAAAAGTTAAGATCAGATATTTTACCCTCCCTTTGATTAGACCTAAATATTAATTAGGGTTAAAATCCTTTAATTGCCTTTATGCCCCTTTAGGCTTATTTATTTCATAACTCATCAAATTAAGATTAAATGAACTTAAAATTTTTATGTCACTTCACTCATATGTTAATTAAGACATTAGAGGGGAAAATGTGATTTTCCTGAATTTAATTTAATTTATATAATTATTTTTGTGAAAAAGAAGGGTTTTTAATGAAAATTCAACAACATGACCAAGGTAAGGTTTCTATCCTTAGGAAAATTATGGGATATTTCAACTGACCAGAGGACCACTTGGACCAATTTTGGTGATTTTTTGAATTATATTTTATTTATTATAATTATTTTGAGTTTTGGAGTATTAATTAATTATAAAATAAAATTAATGTTGAAAAATGAATTTAATATTTTTCTTAAGTCTCTCCGACCTCAAGGAGTTCAAAGAAAAAATTTTTATATTTTTATGATTTTTCTTTGATTTACTAGAATTAATTTAGTGAAAAGGTTGAAAAATCCATTTTTAATATTAAAAATTGTTTTAAGGTTTTAAAATTCAATATCTTTACTTTCAGGCTTAGGAAAAATATTTGGTTTGTTCCTAAGTGATTAGGAGGTGAAATATGACATTTTTATGATTTTTAATATTTTGTGATTTTTATGATTTTTTAATTATTAAAATATTAAAAATATGATTAAAAATTAAAACTTTTAGAAAATTCCAATTTTAATTTTCTTAGACTCCTCTGATATCAAAGAACCCAAAAAACCAATTTGCTAAATTTTTGAAATGTTTTTTGTGTTTTATGAATTTTTTAATTTTAAAAATGGCCACACAACTTAAATAATTCATTTATTGGGTTAAATTATTTTCATTTAACTTGAAATTTATATGTGAGTTTCTCTACATCCTATGTGACTGTGGAGAATTATTTTCAAGTGATTTTGATGTGTGGTTATTCCTAATTAATTAAAACTTAGTTTTAACGTTTTGGCCAAATTAGAGTTTGTTTGATTGAAATAAATCATGAGATAATTTATAATATTTCTCTATTCAAAAGGAACACACTCTAATTTTTATAGATTTTTCGAAGCTACATGATAATTTTTATAATTATTATAGAAAAACTGATGCATGATATTGAAAAATAGATATCTCATCATGGAAATCTTCCTTGACTTTGGAAAAATCAGGAAAGATCCATCATTATGCATAGAATAACATATCAAAATTTCAAATTATGCTGAAGCTCCTACATGCATGGAGAATTGAAAGATTGAAAAAACTATTTAATTAATTAAAACTAAAATATACATCAAATAAATATGAAATTACTTCCACAATATTCTCCTAGTTTCAGTGAGCAAGAGGGTATTTTTATTTTATTTTTTGGAGTTTTCTATGAAAAGTTATGATTTTTTTGAAGTTTATGTTCAAAAATAAATCAAAAATCCAATTTCCCTCTCAAACTATCGCTATCAAGGGGGCCAAATGTCGCTCCATAATTGGCTGGCGCATTTCTGTTTATGGATGAAGCTCCAGTCCGACTGCATCTCGGCCGTCCGTGCGATACACACGTGATCGGACGGCTACTGCTCCTCTCTCCTAGTGCTATTCACCCAAAACTGTCCACCTTAAAACCTTGATATCTCACTCGTTTCTCAACGAAATTGAGTGAATTGTTTTTTTTAAAATGATCTTATAATTGCGTAGCACACATCTATATGGTGATGGTACACTTAAAGCATGTAAATATTTACAGAAAATTAAAACATGCTTGGTTGGAAGAAAAAAAAATTGATACCTTCGTCCAAGAGGTGAGGCCTCAATGGGAAATGGTTTGATTGAGCTTAGAAATGCTTGGAGAAGCTTTGGGAATAATTTTACATGGTCTCCCCAAGGTAATCTTTCATCTCCTCTCTTTTGGCCATGAGAGGTGGGGTTTAAATAAGAAAGGTTATGGTGGAGCTTGGATGGCCATGGGGGTTAATTAGTGGGTTCAAAATGTGTGCTTAGGTGGAGGGGAGGTCAGAGTTTGATTTTGTTGCAATCAATTGGGTTATGCCATGTGTAAAGGCATGGATTTAAGTGGTATGGGTGTAAGGGCCATTTTTGGGTCAATTTGGGTCAAAGCATGGATTTGGCTTGGTGCAGCCTCCCATGGTTTGATTTTGGGCTGAAAAGGATGATTTGGGTCAACCAAAAGAAATGGAGAAGTCCCCATCCCAAGTACTTGTGTCAATTTTGGGTTAAGGTGTGTCATGGAAAGGGTTAAAAGTGCTTAAACATGGCTTAGGAAAGAGGTTTACTCCCTTACTATTTAGGGTTTGGTGATGTGTAAAGAGCTTACATGGCTCACATGTGGCTTGACACAAGCTTCATGGCTCACATTTGGCTCCTCCATGGCTCACATTTGGCTTAGCTAGGCTTGGTCAATTTGCATGAGAAAGGTATTTTTGAATTCTTTGGTTATTTTGAGATGATTTGGCATGATACTCCATTTGGAATTATTTGATGATTGATTTGGAACTTAGGGAGTGAATTTGATTAAAGGGATGACAAAATGATAATTGGCATGTGGGCTTTTGAGTGGATTTGGGCTAATTGAAGTGATTTAGCTCATGGGCTTAATTTTGGGCCTTTAAATTTGGGGTGAACTTTGGCTTGAGTTTGGGTTAGGTTTGGGTCAAATTTTGGGCTAAGTGAATGTTTTGTTTGGCTTAGGAAGGTGTTATGAAGAGTTTGGAAAAGATTTGGAGTGATTTTGAATTAAATTGGATGATCAATTTGATGGATTTGGACATAGGGTCAATTTTGGGTGAATTGGGTTTGGTTGGACTTGGGTGGATTTAGGGATCAAATTGGGGGCAAATTAATGTAGAGTTTTGTTTTTAGGGTTGTTAGGAAGGTTTCAAAACAAATTTGGGGAAAATTGGATGACATTTTGGTTCAATTTGGGATGGGTTGGGTTACTTGGTCAATTTTTGGCCTTAAGGGCCAACTTGGAATTCTTGATCAAATTGGGTTAAACTGACAAAATTGGGGTATGTAGCAGTTGAAGAAAAGGATGTGGATAATCATTTGGAATTTTTTGGATTTTGTGGGATTTTTTGTAATTTTTGAAATTTTTAGCTATGAAGGGCATTTTAGTAATTTTGGGGAGTTTGGGGGTACGTGGCAAAAGGCTGAATTAAAGGCTCGAGGTGGTTTAGAAAGAAATTTGGAGTCAAAAAAAAGTGTTCGGGGTCATTTTTAATTTATGTGGAAGGTTTTATGAATCCCGGAGCGTTTTTTAAGTATCGGCTATTTTGGCCGCGAGGGGCCCAAATGTAGCTCTGAAGTATGGCATGTTTACAGTCAAACTTTTTGATTTGAAGAGAGGAATGCACTGGCATGAATTTTTTTGAGAGCCAGGGTGACCGTGAAGTTTTGAGTTTCGAGGCCCTTTTCAAGCGCAATTTGGTAATTTTTGGAGAGTTTAGGGGCCAGGAGTCAAAAATTGAAATTTTGGCAAAAATGAAGATTGATTAGATGTGAGTAAAATGAAACCATTTTTATTGAGCCATAAAGCCATGTTAAGCTCACAAGAGCCATGAGAGGACTCATTTTAGGCACTCAATATGTTGTTGCTAACCCTCTTAGCCAAGGGCTTAGGGGTTGAGGTCCATCCATATGAATTTCCTACATGAGTCAGGAAGCCAAGTTGGGTAAGAGTGGTTTTAGGGTTTGGGATGTGTGTGAGAGTGTGGTGTGTGCAGGCTAACCATCACCATGACCAAGCCACCCAGGATTTTTATAAGGCTTGATCATCCTATAGGAACTCATCCTTGCACCACCACACTTGACTTTCAATCTTCCAAAGGGGTTTGGAGGTGGATGGTCATCTGTGGGGTTCAAGAAGAGTTAAGAGGTGTCTGAATTTCTAAGTGGTGGGTTCCATTTCTAGTCCTCTAGGATAGTCAAGGAGAAGTCCTATGGCTAGATCCTAAGCACTAAGGAGAGAAACGACCTCACCAAAAATGAGGTCAACAAATGGACCCCCAATAGGTGTGGTGTGCTGATGGAGCACACCACGCGTATTGGCGTTGACCGAAGAGATCAACTGATTCAACACATACGTCAAAAACAACTCTCTCAGAATAAACAGAGGGAGCGAAGAAAGTTTCCGCTGGGGAGTATCTGGTGGATTTTCACTATGGAAGAATACCGAACTCTCGTTGGGGAGGAAATGTGAAATCCTTCAAAATGAAGCAAAAGAATTTAAAATTTCACATTACAAAGGGGGAAACAATCGGATTTGATTTAGAGCTTAAGATTGAAAATTTCAAGATTTGAGTTGACGATTTGGAGTTTGAAATTTGAAGTTTGAAATTTTATTTTGAATTTGAAGTTTGGAATTTTAGTTTGAATTTGAAGTTTGGAATTTTAGTTTGAATTTGAAGTTTGGAATTTTGGTTTAGTTTATGTGTGATTTCTTTTAAGTTTAAAATGTTGATTTTGTATCTGAATTTGAGGTTTTCAAATAATTCCATTCTACGAAAGTTCGAGAGAAAAGTTTCAATTTGGTAAGATGAATTGATTGAATTTGAATGAGAGATGGAAGCTCGGTTCCAGCCTCCGAATTGAAATGAGAACTGGAAGTTCAGCTCTAGCCTCGAGAATTGAAGTTCTACGATGAGAACTTCAACTTGAACCATTGTGATAGAAAATGATCTTAAAGCAATGCCGTGTCGGATGCTGGGATCCTCAACCTCTAGAATTTAACAGGAGCCATTGCAAAGTAATGCGGTATCAGATACTGAGATCCTCAACCTCTAAAATTTGATATTTTGATTTGAACCATTGCGATAGGGAAAGAACCTAAAGCAATGCGGTATCAGATATAAAATCTTCAACCTCTAAAATTTGATATTTTGATTTGAATCATTGTGATAGGGAAAGAACCTAAAGCAATGCGGTATCGGATATAAAATCCTCGACCTCTAAAATTTGATATTTGATTTGAACCATTGTGATAGGGAACAAACCTAAAGCACTGCGGTATCGGATGTAAAATCCTAAACCTCTAAAATTTGATATTTGATTTGAACCATTGCAATAGGGAAAGATCCTAAAGCAATGCAGTATCAAATGTAAAATCCTCAACCTCTAAAATTTGATTTTTGATTTGAACCATTGTAATAGGGAAAGATCCTAAAGCAATGCGGTATCGGATGTAAAATCCTCAACCTCTAAAATTTGATATTTGATTTGGACCATTGCAATAGGGAAAGATCCTAAAGCAATGCGGTATTGGATGTAAAATCTTGAACCTCTAAAATTTGATTTTTGATTTGAACCATTACAATAGGGAATGATCCTAAAGCAATGCGATATCGGATGTAAAATCCTCAACCTCTAAAATTTGATTTTTGATTTGAACTATTGCAATAGGGAAAGATCCTAAAGCAATGCGGTATGGGATGTAAAATCCTCAACCTCTAAAATTTGATTTTCGATATGAACCAGTGCAATAGGGAAAGATCCTAAAGCAATGCAGTATCAGATGTAAAATCCTCAACCTCTAAAATTTGATTTTCGATATGAACCATTGCAATAGGGAAAGATCCTAAAGCAATGCGGTATCGGATGTAAAATCCTCAACCTCTAAAATTTGATATTTGATTTGAACCATTGCAATAGGGAAAGAACCTAAAGCAATGCTGGATCAGATATAAAATCCTCTACCTCTAAAATTTGACTTTTGATATGAACCATTGCAATAGGGAAAGATCCTAAAGCAATTAGGTATCAGATGTAAAATCCTCAACCTCTAAAATTTGAAAATTTGAATTTCACGATTGATTTGCAAAGATTGGTTGTGTTGATTTGCAAAGTGTAGAATTTTGGTGTTAGAGAATTTCATGAAAGTTGTAAAAGATTTTGTGGAAAGAAACGAATTAGGAGGGAATATGAGGATGCCACATATTCCATTCAAAAGAGTTGATCAAAAAGTTACTGGTTTGGATTGGATACGATTCCCCACCATCAGAACCAACTCGAAAACCTCGTAGCTCCATGTCAATGGAATCGACCGCTACTATCTCAAACAAGGAAGATAATTTAAGGGATTGGATTTTAGATTTGGAATTTTTGAATTTGAATTCGATTGGGATTTGATTTGAGATTTAAATTCAGCTTGGATTTGAAAGTACAGATTGGATATTCAGATTTGAGGTTTATTTTTAATATTGAGATTCATTTTTTTTTTTCGATGATTTGAGTTCGTTTTCATTTAGATTTCAATTTGATTTTGGATTTCATTTTGATTTGAAATTTTTTTCGTTATCTTATTCAATTTTTTTTTATTTACTTGTTGTCATTCGTTGGGGAATTTATTGTTGGTTTTTTTTGTGAAGTTTTATTTTATTCATTTATGTTTCGTGATTTTTCATTTTTTTTATTTTTATTTTTTTTAGTTAGGGTTTGGACCTAGTCATAAGCAAGTGCGGCATCTGTGCTTCGTAGAACAAGGTTGTCTTTGAAACATCACGATGCACAATTCTCCTTGAGGTATCGTCCACTGACTGAAAATATTTGTAGAAAATGACCTAGTCTTCGAGGTACTATTGGAATTATATCCTTTCAAGTACCTACAAAGATGTGTTAATTCTATAGACACCAAAGCTGAAGGGACAAGAACTTCGTAGCTTCGTCTGTAACAGTCGTCACTCTTTACCATTGATTTGGGAGGATTGTCTAGGCTATCTTTGTGAAGTTGCCCTGACGCCCTTTGAATTGATGTTGGATTTGTATTTACTGGGTATTGAATGATATGACTTCAGGTTGAATTTCCATCAATTACTAATAACATAGCCTCTTTTTAATTCTTTCTTTCTGGGCCTAAGCAGATTTCAAAATTTATGCTCATGTAATTAGAATATTTTTCACTATCCAAAAGATATTTCTGAGCCGATTAATAACCGACCAAAATGCATAAATCACTTGACTCTCTTCAAAGCATAATATCGAAAGAAACTTCTTAAGGTAGCCTTTCAAGTTTTATTAATCAGGGGAGAATTAAGACACCAATTTTTGATAATATGCTTGCCTCAAGTTTTTTCTCAGGGAGCTTACTTGTATTCTCTTTTGTTTTTGAGCTTTTCGCTTCTTTTTTTTCTTTATTGAGGATTACTATATTTGGTGGAGCACTTGTTAAAGATTTTGAATGTCTAGATTGTGACACTAATTTTTCATTTTGTGCTCACCTCAAGCTTCTCCTCAGTTGGATTTTCACGAAGAAAAGTTTTCCTTCTTTTTTTTCTTCTCTTTTTTTTTGCTCCTTTTGTTTTCTAAGAATTACTGCATCTGGTAAGACATATTTTTGTTAAAGATTTTGAATGTCGAAACTCCCGAAATTAATAAATTTGAAATGGTTTCTTAACATGAATCCTGGGATATTATAACTCATCCAGAAGCCTGGACCTAGTCACATGGCAGAAAATTAAAAGACACTTGATATCCTGGATCAATCACTCGTATTTCAACCACACTGCTTCATTTCAAAATTTTCTTAGGACTCAGTCTGAATTCTTTAAAGTGAAGGACCCAGTCATTAGAACATAAATTTCATTCTTTCTGAAGTTACTATCTTATCAAAATATCCAACTTTGAGCTTTCCAAATACCGAACAATTCTGAACAAAAAAAACTTTTTTCGTTCATTTTCATTCATAGCAATGGGAGGGATATGACAGATATACATCAATCTGGCAAATTTCCCTTTTACATTGGTAAATGTAGTACAATGGCAGTCAAGAAGTGTCTTCTTTGTTTCCAATTACATATGAGTCAGCTAGAATAAACAGATCGACCGAAATCATATTGATAGAACCTTTTTCAGGTTCTTTTCAAATATTCTTCCGGGATTGTTACGTTGACACTCTTGAAATTTTCTTCGAGCCAGTCTTTGAAATTGCAACACTCTTCTATGGTGTGTCCAACGAACCTGTGGTACGGGCAGTATCTTGGATGTCCTTTCTTATTGATTTCATCTAGTCTTTTTGGCTCAGGAAACCAAAATTCAGGGTTCTTGATTAGATTGTGGAACATCTTTCTTATTGCATCATCTTTAAAAGAGTACACCTTGTTCGTTCGAGTAACCATTGTTGGAACTTGTCTTTCATTTGTCTGGTAAAGTCTATGCAGAAAGGATTACTGAGCGTTCTGCCTGGTACGTTGGAAGGTCTGCTGATGTTGTTCGGCCTGTACTTGTCGGCGTATTTTTTAGGTTTTGGTGTTTTATTTGGAAAAGGGGTCGCCTACAGAAATTGTCGGCGAATTTTAATTTAATTTAAATAAATAATTTGAAAAGTAGTATTTGCTTTTGAAAATAATTTTAAATTTGAAAATTTTTAAGATATGAAATCAAACTAATTTCACATCCCGAATAGTTTATATAAACGAGCGCCGCACCACAAACCGTGTATCTATCCCGAAGAATAGACACACTGCTTGATAATGAGGCTCGATTAAATAAACTAGAAAGGTTTGTGACATCCATTTGGTCTGCAAACCAATTTTATAAGCCGACAAATTCCCCTGTTTAATATGAAAACATTAAACAGGGTTTATATTACCTGGGTTCTTAAAATTCCCTATAAGGGCAAGCCCCTATAGTTAATTACATCTTAAGTGACGGGAATCACCTAAGAAAACTCTCGATAATAATCAATAGTTACGCTCTCAGGAATTTCAAAGTTTAAGTTTTCAATGGATTGAGTTTTGGAATTTCAATAGGGAGTGGATCAAATTTTGAACATTATATTTTGAGAATCCGAAGGAAGAAAGGTAGGAGAAATCACAGATTCGAAGCGAACTTCGGTAATTTCCCGACTATCCTATTTGTTTGGCTTGAATTTAGGAAAGTCCTAATGTTTATTTAATGTTTTGATCTTGCCGATTTTAATTAGTTAGGACTTATATTTGTATGGTAAAATCACACAAATAGCCTCGAAGATGTGAGGGTTTATGTCGTACCAAACAACTACCTCGGAATCCTAAAACCGATTAGGGCTTAATTTACATGACATAATCATGCAAATGCCTAACGAAGAGTTGAGGATTTATGTTGCATTAGGCAAGCTACCTCGAAGTCCTATGGCTTGGTTATTTAGTTCTAAGGAAAGTTTTGTTGAAGTAGATTCAGGTTTTGCTGATGACGATGGCCGTGCTGCCCATCATGCTCCGAGCTCCTTGTTGTTGCGAGAGGTTTAGTTTTAGAAGTCATAAATCGGGAGATGAGAGAAGTGTTTGGTTTTAGAGAAAGTCTTAATTTCCATGTGTCTTTAATATTTTAGTTAAAACAAATCTTAAAGTTGATTATAACAACACCGGTTAAGATCCCACGGTTCCATCCTTCAGGCATCGTTATTTTATCGGATTCACTTAGTCCAGATGAATTTGCTAAACTCAACTGAATGAGTTCCACACTTTCATTTAAACCATGGGAAATCCCGTTAGCAACACGTAGGTTACATCATCCGAGGTATTCCCGATCATCCAACAAGACGTTTTAATTTAGTTGTAGTTGTAGTTTTGTTGTTCTGTTTGTAATTAAATTTTGAGTTGTTTTATATTTTGAAATGTTGTGGCGGTGAATTTTATCTTGTAATAACTTTTAATTTAGTTATGGGTTTCAGTTTTGGTTTCTGTCCTAAAGGTGTAGGTTTTCATGCAAGCTGTTGTTTATCATGCAAGAAAGGTAAAGTGCAACACGAGTAAATGAATTGTAGTAAGATAAATTACAATAAAATAAAAGCGTACCTGGAGGGTCTTCCCGTCATCCCAAGCTGCACTTAAAATACAATTTAGAGCATTTAAGCATTTATAGCAATTTCCTAGGTAAAGCTAAGGGAAGGGTTATGGTTTTCTACCAAAATCCTAGTCCTATAGCTAGTCATTTCCTATGACGTCTAGGTTCTTGTATTTTAGTTTGAGGACGATTTTCTTCATCAAAGAACAACTAAGTTCAATTGTTCTTATAAATATCCTATCATATTGAGGAAGTGCTTAAGACGAATCTTAAACATCTTTTCAATATTTCTAGGATTGTTTTAAGTCCAAATGAATTTAATTACACAAATGAATTAATCGTCCGAGAGTTTTAGTTTTGTTGTCTTGCTCGGTGAACTTAGGACATTTGAATATCCTTATGAGTGAAATGACATTTCATTTGATACTCCATTTAGGAGTTATGACATCACGAGCTTGCGAGGGCAAATGGATGTTCAAGTGAGTTGTGATTTAATTCTAGTTAATGGATTTAAGTTTGGAATAGTGTTCGAGTTGTTTTAGATTTATTTTGAATTCTTCATGTCTTAGGTGATGTCTTTTAATTCAATTTAATTTAACTTTGATTTAATTTAATTTAATTTAATTTAGTTTAGTTTGATTTAATTTATAATTTAATTTGATTTAATTTAGTTTAATTTTATTTAATTCAATTTAATTTAATTTAATATGATTTAATTTAATTTTAATTTCATTTAATTTTAATTTAATTTAATTTGTTTTAATTTAATTTAATTTAATTTGTTTTAATTTAATTTAATTTAACTTAATATTTTGTATTATATTTTTTTTATTTAATTTAATTTAATTTAATTTAATTTAATTTTTTTTAATTTTAATTTAATATTTTATTTTAAAAGGGTTTGCCTTAAATAATTTAACTTTAATTTAATTTAATGATTAAATCTTTTAGCATTTTAAATCTTAAACTTGGATTATCATTTTAATTAGGACTTAAATATTATTGAGATGATTAATTTAGGGATTCTTAAATTAAAGAACAAACCTCTTCCTAATAACATCCCTATTTTAATAATTCCAATTTTATTATTCTTCCAAATTAATTAATTATTTTATTAAGGTTTATTTTAATTATTCTTAAAGTGTTTAGTAAGTTTCTACCCTTTAATTATTTAAATTTCAATCATCCAAATCAGATTAAGATCAAATATTTTACTTTTTAATTTTATTAAGCCTAAAGTTTTAATTAAGGGTTAAAATTTTAATTACCATTTTACCCTTCAAGCTTAATAATTTCATAACTCACTAAATTGAGCTCAAATGAATTTGAAATTTTTATGTGACCTCACTCATATGTCAATAAAGACATTAGAGGAGAAAATATGATTTTTTTTTGTATTTAATTTATTTATGTAATTATTTTTGGTGGAAAATAAGGATTTCCAAAGAAAATTTAATAACATGACCAAGGGAAAGTTTCTATCCTTAAGAAAATTATGGGACATTCCTAATGACCAGAGAACCACTTGGACCAATTTTTGTGATTTTTTGAATTATATTTTATTTATTAAAATTATTTTAAGTTCTGGAGTATTAATTAATTTAAAAATAGAATATAAGTTGGAAAATGAATTTTATAATTTTTAAAATTCTCTCTGATATCAAGGATTCCAGAGAATCAAATTTTACAATTTTCTGATTTTTGTTTGATTTATTATAATTATTTTAGTGAAAATGCTAGAAAATACATTTTTTTAATTTTAAAATTACCCTTGGGCTTTAAAATTTAATATCTCATTAAATAGACCTGAGAAAAATATGGGGTTTGTTCCTAAGTGATTAAATTTCAAAATATGACATTTTGATGAATTTTATTATTTTTGTGATTTTTATTAATTTTCAATTATTAAAATATTAAAATAATACTAAAAAATTAACTTTTTAGAAAATTAAAATTTTAATTTTCTTAAATTCCCCTGATATCGAGAGAGACTCCAAAACCAATTTGGTGAATTTTTGAAAGGTATTTTGAAAGTTATGAATTTTTAAAGCTTAAATTGGCTAAATGGCTTAATCAATCCATTTAATAGGGCTAACCAAGTCCAATTGACTTCAAACTTTTATGATGGGTTCCTCTGATCCTAAAGGTCAGTGGAGAATTGATTTCAAGTCAATTTGATGTATAGTTAGCTCTAATTAATTAGGGGTCTATTTTGGGTGTTTAAGCCAATTAGGGTTATTTTAGTGAATTAACTCAAATCCTATTTTTCCTAGGGTTCTCTGGTCATAAGGAACATCACCAAATTTTTCTGGAATTTATTTCACAACATGCTAATTTTTGGAATTAAAATACTCAAAACGAGCAACATGAATTTGAAAAATCAGTAACTTCTCATAGGGATGGCCTCCGACCTTGGAAAATTCAGGGAATGTTCCCAAGCTCGGAGGCTTCAAAAGCCCTATGGTGTCATGCCATGGTGAATTGTATGAATGCATGGAGAATTAAAACAATGCGGGGAGTAAATAATTAATTAAAAATAAATTACTTGGACAAAATTAATTAATTTCTTTTCCACATTATTCTCCTCTGTTCACTGAGCAAGAGGGTATTTTTATTTTATTTTTGTGATTTTTCTACACAAAGATATGGATTTTTGAAGTTTAGGGAATTAAATAAATCAGAAAAATTCTATTTTTCTACTTATCCGAGTCGGCGCCGCGTCAACCTTAGCATCTCCGAAGTGCCGCGTGGCGCGCTCCCATTTGACGCCGCCGCTTGAGTCAGCAGCCCGGGTCCCGCCTTCCGCGTATCATCTGCCGATCCGACCTAATCTGAGCCGTCCGTCCGCGCGTGTATTAAATGGACGGCATCCATTCATCGTCCCCGAGCGTCCTCACCGTGAGCCGTCCACACTAAATCCCTAATATCTCACTCGATACTCGATGGATTTTTGTGTTCTTATGCTCTATGGATTCGTCTTGAAGAGACGAATACATCTATACGGTGATCATGCATTGAAATTAAAGCATTTGAAATGGAGAATCTCCGAAGCTCGGGATGAAGAATTAGCTCATACCTTTGCTCGGAGAAGTGTGGCTTCAATCCGAGGGTTGTGTCACCTTCGATTGCGTCCCGGCAAGCTCCGGATGAAGTCTCCTGGTCCGATGAATTGCCTAGGTAGGATTTCGACCACGGCCGATCACAAAGCTTGGAGGCTGGAGCAGCCGGGTGGCTTCGGAGATGGGGCTTTCTTTGGTGGACACCTTCTCTTGGTACGGTGAAGGTGTAGGACCAATCAATTTGAGGATTGATCCACTGTGGAGAAGTGTCCTGGTTTTGGGTGGAATTTCGGTTGAGAAATTGGATTTTGTCAGTGGAGATTAGGGCAAATTGACACTGGGGATCAACTGCCTTAAGGGTGGAGAAGGGTTTGGGACAATTTTGGCAGAGTTTCGGCAAGGTTTGTGCAACTCTCCTCTCATGGCCGTGAGGGGGTGGTGTTTAAATAGGAGAGGGTGGAGGGCCTCCCAAGGAGAGTTAGGGCTTTGGATCACCTGCTCTGGGCATGGGAAGAACAGCCACAATGGCCACTGGGGATGGGGCAGCTCAGCAGGTGAGAATTCCAAAGTTGGCTCACATGTGAGCTCTCGGCCATGGTGTTTTCCGGCGACTGGGGTGGCTGGCCGGCAGGCAAGGGTCACCCTCAGGGTCAGGTGGGTCAAGGCTGGGTGTTTGTGCAAGCAATTGGCAATGGCCAAGTTTAAAAGGCTTGGATTAGAATGGAATGGGAGAGGGCTTATTTTGGCTCAAATTGGTCAACCCCTCCATTTGGGCTAGGTGCACCACCCAAGGCTTTGTTTAGGCTGAATAGAAAGTGATTTAGGTCAGCTTAATCGGTGGGGAATGGTCACCATCCAAGTACAATTAAGCTTAAGCAAGATTTAGTGGAATCATGGGAGTGGTTAATCACCTTTAGGAATTAAGGAAAGAGTCTCCTCCTTTTGCCCAAAATGGCATGGTGACATGTAAAGAGGCTCTCATGGCTTTCATGTGGCTCATGCATGGCTTCATGGCTCACCTTTGGCTTGGGAAAAGTCAAGTCAATTTCATGGAAATGGATTTAAGAAAAATTTTGGTATTTGGGGGTGATTTGGCATGAGGCTTGATTTGGAATTATTTGATGATGGGATTATAACTTAGGGAATGGCTTTGATTAAATGGATGGCAAATGGAAATGTCATGTGGGCTTTAGGGCCAATTTTGGGCTTTTGTATTTGGTGGAAATGGGCTTTTAGGAAGGTTTAGGGATGTGGGCTTTTGGATTTTAAAATGGATTTTAGGATGGAATTTTAGTAAAGGCTTGGGCCAAATAATTGTTGGGTTTAGCTCATGGATGTGTCATGAGTGACTTGGAGCAAATTGGGAGTGATTTGGGTTTGAATTGGGTTGAATTTGGGCTTCTTTGGTGAATGAGCCAATATAGGTCAAATTGGGCTAACTTGGGCCAATGTTGGGCTAGGGTTGAAATTGATGTAAAATTAATGTTGGGAAATGTTTTTGGGAGTGTTTCAAAGAGGTTTTGACTTTGGTTGGGCTTTGATTTTGGGGTTTGGGCTTATTTGGGTTAGGTTTGGGTTTAGGTCAAAATTGGGCTTTTTGGTTTTGGGTTGAATTTAAGTGGGGTTTGGGTCTAAATTTTGGGCAAATCATGTTAGTGTTTTGTTTTTAGGGATGTTAAGGAAGGTTTAGAAAAGATTTGGGGTTAATTGGAGTTGAATTGGGTGAGTTTGGGCTAAGTTTGGGTTATGGGTCCAAATTGGGCTTTAAGGCCAAAAGTGAAATTGGATCCCAATGCCAATCAAATTGGACTTAGATTTGGTCTAGATTGGTGTTGAGGATGTTGAATTGAAGTTTATAATTGAATTGGACCAGAATTTGGGTCAATTGGGTAGGTTTGGTTTGACATTGGGTTCACTTTGGGTTAAAATGGGTCAAATTAGGGGTTTTGATAAAAGTGGGGTAAATTGACAAAATTGGCCCATGGTGTAGTTGAACAAAATGAAATTGGGAATATTTGGGATTTTCTGGAATTCTCTGGGAATTTTCTGAATTTTTGGATTTTTGGCTCAAGAGGGGTATTTTGGGTATTTGGAGGGTATTGGGAGGTATTTTTGGAATTTTTGGTATTTTTGGCTATGAATGGTCAATTTGAGTGATGTGGGAATGTTTGGGATTGGTCTTGAGGATTTTTGGGTAATTTGGAGGATTTTGAAAAATTTAGGTAATTTCGAGGGTTTTGGGTAAGTTAGCGGGTGTAGGGTCCCGAGGGTCAAAAGCTGAAAATTTGGAAAACTGAAGATTGGGTGAATGTAAGTGGAATGAAATCATTTTTGTTGAGCCATGAAGCCACATTAAGCCCACATGAGCCATGAAGGGACTCATTTGAGGCATACCGTATGTTGTTCCTAACCCTCTTAGCGAGGGCTTAGGGGTTAAGGACCATCCATGTGAATGACCTTCATGAGTTAGGAGGTCAAGTTGGGTAGGGGTGTGGTTTTAAGAGGTGTGTGAAAGTGTAGTGCACGGGTGTAGTGTGTGTGCAAGTCGACCCTTCACCGGACCGGGCCACCCGGGCGGATCCTAAGGCCGAAAGAGTCCTATAGGAACTCATCCTTTAAACTTCCACATTCGATCTCGACCCTCTAGGTGATTAGGGGTTTACAATCAAGTTTGTGGAGTTTGCGGGGAGTTAAGAAGTGGTTTGAATTTCTAAGTGGTGGGTCCCAATTCTAATCCTCTAAGATAGTCGAAGGAAAAGCCTAAGGCTAGATCCTAAGTACTAAAGAGAAAGAGAAGACCTCATCGAAAATGAGGTCAACAAATGGACCCCCAATAGGTGTGGTGAGCTGACGGAGCACACCGCGCGTATTGGTGTTGACCGAAGCGATCAACGAAACCAACACAAAAGTCCAAGTGACAAACTTAGGACGAAGTAGGAGAGTTTCCGGCAGGGAGTGTCGAGTATCTCTACGAGGCTGGAGATTCTCGAATTCTCGGCTGGGAAGAAAAAAGGAGGTGAATCCCAAATCACATGATCGCGGGAATTTCGATTTAGATTTTCGTTTTGTTTTAGTTTAAGTTTTGATGTGTAAGTTTAGATTTTGAGTTTTCATTTAGATTGAAGTTTTGTCAAGATTAATTTTGAAGGGATTTGATTTGAAATGAAAATTGAAATTTTGTGGTTTTAGATGTAACATCCTCAACCTCAAAAGAAAATTGAATTGATTGGATTGAATCATTACAATGAGGAGAGATCTCAGAGCAATGCGGTATTGGATGTAAAATTCTTAACTTCAAGAATTTGATTTTGATGTATTTCAGTGCAATAGGGAAAGAATCCTAAAGCAGTGCAGTATCGGATGTAAAATCCTCAACTTCAAGAATTTGATTTTGATGTATTTCAGTGCAATAGGGAAAGAATCCTAAAGCGATGCGAGTATCGGATGTAAAATCCTCGACTTCGAGAATTTGATTTTGATGTATTTCGGTACTAATAGGGAAAGAATCCTAAAGCGAGTGCGGTATCGGATGTAAAATCCTCGACTTCGAGAATTTGATTTTGATGTATTTCGGTGCGATAGGGAAAGAATCCTAAAGCGATGCAGGTATCGGATGTAAAATCCTCGACTTCAAGAATTTGATTTTGATGTATTTCGAGTGCAATAGGGAAAGAATCCTAAAGCGAGTGCGGTATCGGATGTAAAATCCTCGACTTCAAGAATTTGATTTTGATGTATTTCAGTGCTGATAGGGAAAGAATCCTAAAGCGGTGCGGTATCGGATGTAAAATCCTCGACTTCGAGAATTTGATTTTGATGTATTTCGGTGCAATAGGGAAAGAATCCTAAAGCAGTGCGGTATCGGATGTAAAATCCTCAACCTCAAGAATTTGATTTTGATTGGTAATTGATTTTGCCAAGATTTGTAGTGGCGACTTGAAGAGTGTGGAATTTTGGTGTTTCGGGAATTTCTTGAAAGTTGTAAAAGACTTTCATGGAAGGAAATAGATTAGGAGGAAATATGTAGATGTTGCATATCCCATTCAGAAGAGTTGATTGAAGGTTGCTTGGTTTAGATTGGATGTGATTCCTTGCCATCAGATTCGATCCGTGTCAATGGAATCAACCGCTTCCATCCCAGACAAGGGAGAGAGCAGAACAGATTGGATTTCAGATTTGGAAGGATAAGTTCGAATTTGATTGAGATTTGATTTGAAGTTTGGAAAGATTGAATTTGAAATTTGATTGAGATTTGATTTGAAGTTTGGAAAGATTGAATTTGAAATTTGATTGAGATTTGATTTGAAATTTGGAAAGATTGAATTTGAAATTTGATTGAGATTTTGTGGTCATTTTGTTTGTCTTTTAACGATTCAAATTTTATTTTATCGTGAATTTGGAGTTTATCATTTTTTTAGATTTTTAAGGAAAGTTTTCTTTTATTCTTTTTGTTTCTTTTCTGTTCTTTGTTCGAAGTTCATTTAACTTTTAATGGCGTTTCCCAGTCAATTTGCACAAAAGAGGTGAAGGCCAAAATTATGACATAGTCACTTTCATTCCAATCATCGTTGAAGATACATCGTACAACTCGATCTGGAATACATCTCATACAATCCATATAGACTCAAAACGGACTATGTATGATCTTTGTCGATCCATCCAAAAGGGTATCTGTCAAAAATCCATGTCTGAATAGTGAGGTTCATGGTCAATAACATCACCTTCCAAGCCATCCTTGGCAAGGATGCCGTATGGATGTACGTTGGAGGTGTGATATTTTCCATGTAGCTCACGACTCGTAAGGCCGGAGGCTCTCTAACTCCGGGTACGGTCGGAAGTGGTAAGGTGCTTTCCTGTCGTCCATCCTTCGAATGTAAGCGAGATCCGCTTCACCGGTACTCCCGGTATGCAATGCTTAGCGACATCTGCTCCGTTGCCCTTCGGTATCATGACGGAACCTACCGGTAATGGTATCTTTCTCGGCCCTCGGAACTCACACGGGCTGCTTATCCGGAGGTCGGATCCGAACATGATATTACACTCGTTCGAAAAGAAGCGTGCGGAATGGTCGACAAAGTCGTGGTGATCTATGTGCGGGGAATGCGGTCACCCTTCTTGTAAATGTTGATAATGCAAGCTGTTGGGTATGCAATCTGCTTGGTAATACCCCCATGTTACCATTCTTTTTACCATCCTTTTAATGACTAATGGCATTGGATCTACCGGCCATGACGGAGTATCCCGGTGGGTTTCCCTTCCTGTCTTCGCGAAGTTATAGCGGCATCCACATTGTATTGTAATTCTCCCCTTCCACGGCATCCATCTCCGGGGTTACGAGTAAGTGTTTTCTCTCGAAGCGACCTGCTCGGCCCATCTTTTTCAAATCCTGGATGCGATCCACGATTTGATGTTGTTCATATTACGAGAACACGTACGTATGTAGCTCGAGGCCTTCAAGTATATTGATCCTCCCTGCCTCGATTCTCTCGAAGTATTCAAAAGTTTTCTTACGGACATTACGTATCCTTTCTAGCTCGTATTCGGAATAATTTGCAAATGACGAGGCTCGGTGACGTATTGTGGGATATATGGCTCAATCCCTTCACGTTCTCCTCGCATACCTCGGCTCCTCGGGAATGATGTCCGTCGGGACATCCTCCGGGGTTGCTCCGCAACGAGGTCATGCATTACGGTGGTTTCATCTGGTGGCGTAGTAGCCTTCTTTCTTCTATTCTCCTTGAGATTTCTCTGGTTTCTTCTGTCATCCTGGGAGTTGGTCTCCTTTCTTCAGGTTCCTGGCGAACCGGTATCTTTGAAGTATATGTACTGGCAGTAGCAACTTCCTCGTCGCGCTGGTCTGCTGCTAATTTAGTTAGCATCTTGCGGATACGGCGATTTTTGTTTCTTCGTTGAGTTCTTGTGAGAGTAGCTCTTCGTACTTCTGAGTTTACGTGGTTGCGACAAGCACTGCCCTCTGCTTGTAGCGACTACGGATTTGATTCTCTTGTCTTCTTCGGTGTTTGTTTTTCTTTTCTTCTTGCTTTGGATTGGTGGCTCGGGCCACCCACTTTCATTACTTGTCGGCTGGGCGGTTCCTCTCGATCGATCGGGACCCGGTCACTTTCCTCGTATTGCGGGCTCGTCGGTGCGAAGTACGAGTCGATCTCTATTATCGCTCCATCTTTCACCCTCTTTTCATCGAGTGCAAGGCTTACGCCATTTCTAAAGTTCGGGACCAACCGCCCGTTCGACATTTCCCTGCGAAAAGACAAGGAAAAGGATCAGGGGCTGTACTAAGAACAAGAACATTAAGAAAATGTTTATTAAAGACCAAAAAAATTTTTATTACTTTTGTATTTTCAATTCAACAGGAATGAAATGGGATAAGATCAGGGAAGAGATTTGATTTGGAAGAGAGAAAACAAGGAAAACTTTATTATCATGATTTTATTTATTTTAGCACATTTTTTGTTATTTTTGGGTTCGGACCCAGTCATAAGTAATTACTTCACCCGTGCTTCTAGGGATGGAAAGTTCATTCCTTCGAAACATCAGGTAGCGTAATACTTTTTCAAGTATCGTCCGTTGATCGGAAGCATATGTCGTTCTCCTTGGCGGTTCACTAGGCTGGTAGGAGCCTCCTGAGTAGGCGCCTCGAGTACGAAATGGTCCTTCCCAGTGGGTTCAAATTTTCCTCCTATCTTGCGGTGTGCAAGAATAGGTCTTTTGAGAACGAGAACTAAGTCACCAACTTTGAAGGTTCTTGGGCGGACCAATGCTGTCATGGGCTTGAACCATCTTAGCTTGGTATAGTTCTAAATTTTGCTGCTGGCTGCAAGTCTTTTCCCTTCCGAGGCTTTCCAATTCTTCTAGTCGCAATTTGGCATTCTCTTCTGTCGTGATCTTGTTTGCAACTGCAATTCTGAGTGAAGGAAGCTGGACTTCTAAAGGTAACACTGCCTCGGACCCATACACTAGAGCATAAGGTGTAGCTTGAGTAGGAGTTCTGAAGGTTGTCCGGTAGGCCCATAAAGCTTCTAACAACTTCTCGTGCCAATTTCTCTTATTGTCGTCTAAAGTCTTCTTTAAAATTTGAACGAGAGTTTTGTTAAAAGCCTCAGCAAGGCCGTTTGCTCTTGGGTAGTAAATTGTTGAATACCGCCAGTCGATTCCGTGTCTCTTGACAAAATTGTTGATTTGCGTGCTTCTGAATGCTGACCCATTATCCGAGATGATCCTGCGCGGCACCCCGAAGCGGTAGACAACTTGGTTCTTAAAAAACTGTAGCACGTGGTGTGCTTTCACTTCTCTGAGTGGAACTGCTTCTGCCCACTTGGAAAAGTAATCTGTAGCCGCAAGAATGAAGCGATGTCCTTTTGACGATGGTGGTTCTATTGGACCCACTATATCCGTGCCCCAACATTCGAATGGCCACGATGCAATTGTCGGATGTAGCACATTTGGAGGTTGGTGTAGAACCACTCCGTGCACTTAGCCTTGGTGACGGCTCTTGGCGATTTTCATGCGGTCGGTCATCATCGAGGGCCGGTAGTACCCTAGTCTTTTAATTTTCATTTTCATCTTCGGACCCGTCGGTGAGCGCCACGAGTCCCGAATGCACCTCTTTAACAATTTCACGGGCCTCGGACCCGCTTAGGCACCTTAGCCACATTTGATCGAAAGACCTTACGTATAACGTGTTGTTTATTAATGCGTAGGACAGAGTTCTTTTGTTGATCGATGGGCTAACGACCTATCGTCACGGTAGTTTTCTGTTTGCGGGTAATCCATTAATGGTTGTCGCCAATCTTCGTGTTTTTACATCCTTTGCTTGCAATTGATCCTTTTTCCTTTTTCGATTTGTGTATTGTGTCTATATCGAGTCTGTGATAGGACTCGACGTCCGTGAGCCGACACTTCCACCGATTCATCTTGCAAACGAGCAAATTCTTTTGCGAGACGGGCTAGCGCATCCGCTAAAGCGTTTTCTTTTCTAGGAATTTTGTAGATCGTCACATTCGGAATTTGTTCCAACAGCTGTATGGCATACTGGAAGTATTGCTCGAGTCTTGGTTTCAAAATTCTGTATTGTCCGGCGATCTGTTGAATGATTAACTGCGAATCCCCGTAGATGTTGATGTCTGTTATCCCCATTTGAATAGTTAATTCCAATCCTGTTATGAGAGCTTCGTATTCCGCCGTTGTTTGTACATGGTTACGTCAAGTGGTAGGAGTATCTTAACATCCCCCGCTCCGGTGTTATAAAGATTAATCCGATCCCCGCCTTACCGGGCACTATCACTTGCGATTCTTCGTCTTTATGTGCTTGAAGATGCTCCGTCGAAATACAATTCCCAACGTCGATCATCGGGGTCTTCTAGGTTCATTATTTGTTCATCTGGCAAGTCGTCATTGAGAGGCGATTCTGCCGGCAAAGGGTGTGCTGCGAGGAAGTCTGCTAAGACTTGTCCCTTTACAGCACGCAGAGGCACGAAAGTTATATCGAATTGCAATAATATCATCGACCATCTGGCAAGTCTGCCGGAAAGCGTTGGGCGGGTCATCAAGTATTGCAATGGATTAAATTTCGAAATCAGGTTGACCTTATGAGAAAGCATGTAATGCATGAGCTTTTGAGCGGCGAAGATCAGGGCCAAACAGTGCTTTTCAATTGCAGGATACCTTATTTCCGTCGGCGATGAACGACGGCTTAGGTAATAAAGAGCATTTTCTTTACCCTCATCATTGACACAGGCTAACGGGGCTCCGAGAGAGTCATCTAAAGCCGCGGTATAAAGTATTAGCGGTCTACACGAGGCCAGGGCTGCTAAGACGGGAGGTGTCATTAAATATTGTTTAATATCCTCGAAGGCCCTCTGGCATTTCTCTTCCCAAATAAATTTGGCGTCCTTTTTAACTAGTGCCGAGAATGGCTGACACCTACCTGACAAGTTTGAGATAAAGCGTCGAAGATATGCCAGCTTCCCTTGAAAAGATCGTAGTTGCTTTAAGGTTTTGGGAGGTGGCATTTCTAAGATAGCTTTAATCTTTTCCGGGTCGATTTCAATTCCACGATGTCGGACAACAAATCCTAAGAATTTCACGGAGGTGACGCCGAAGGCGCATTTTAAGGGATTCATCTTAAGGTTAAATTGCCTTAATCGTTCGAAAACAATTCTCGAATCATACGAGTGGTTTTCCTTTACTTTGCTTTTGATGACCACATCGTCCACGTTGCATTCGACTTGTTTGTGGATGAGATCATCAAAAATTCTTGTCATCGCTCTCCGGTAGGTTGCTCCTGCGTTCTTCGATCCGAATGGCATCATCGTGTAGCAATATACTTCGATCGGCGTTCTGAATGCTGTAAGTTTTTCATCTTCTGGAGCCATTTTTATCTGGTTGTATCCTGAAGATCCATCCATGAACGAGAATATTTCATGTGTCGAAGCAATGTCGATCATTAATTCTGGGATCGGTAGAGGAAATTCATCTTTCGGACATGCCTTGTTTAAATCTCTGAAATCCACACAAATTCGATCCGACCATTCTTCTTCTCGTCGGTACCACATTGGCTAACCAAGTCGGGTATTGTTCTTCACGGACAAATTTAGCGTCTATTAGCTTTTTAACTTCAGCTATGACTTGTTGTTCGATTTCTAGACGCATTCTTCACGGGACCTTGTCCGATCTGGAACGAAGCGGGGATCCACTCCTAGCTTATGGATCTGCGACCTGCTGAGCTAAACACGGCATCTCATAGTAGCTCCAAGCAAAACAATCTTTAAATTCCATTAATAACTTGATTATTTCTTCGGAGTCTTCTTTATTGAGTAAGGAGCTAACAAAGGTAGGTCTAGGTTCTTCGCTAGTACCTAAGTTAACTTCCGTTAACTCGTCTATCGTAGATTTGATCTGTTCTTCGAACTCTGGTGGAGCGTCTCCAATTTGTAAATCTTCGAGTTCTTCTGCAGTTTCCATGCAGTTTTCATTAGACTCGCAAGTGACAACCATGCAGAATTCAATATCGTCGACTGATCCTACTGTGCCGAACCCGAGACCATATTTTGCATTGGGTGGACGACCGGAGTTATTCCATAATTTTTCAAAATGTTGTGATAGACCTTTTGTCCATTGTCGAGGTAAGAAACCACGCTGAATTAAATTTTGAACACAGGGAGAGTACCACTCGAAAGGCAATTCCATTAATTCGATGAAGTAGCATCTTCAAATTGTACATTATTTTCGAGTTTTGGAGGAAGGAGCACCACGGTAGAATTTGATGGGCTTTGCACCACCGCTACGTACCTCTTTGACCTCCATACCCTCGATCTTATTAGAATGGATCGGGGTCGGGGTCATAGTATGTACATAGTGGTTAATCTTCTCGTACATCGATTTATATTCTTCATTTCTTTCATCTTCAAGAGGGATTCTGAATTGCGGCTTCTTCCGACTTATTGTCGCTGCTTCTTGTTTGATTTCTTTTTCTTCTTCAGAACTATCTTCCCAATCGACATTGATGGCTGGTTTCCTCTGTCCAACCGTCCTAATGTCTCTGCCACGACCTCGTCCCCGGCCTCGACCTCGGATGCGAGTTGTGGAGAAACCTTCACCATCTCGCCGTAAGGGAGTGGTGAGTGACTGTTGGACTAGAACTTCAGGTTCTTCGTTGTCCCAAATTTCTTTTGCTTCATTTGTTATGGTATCTCTGGAGAAGATCGTTTTCTTCAGAGGCGCATAATAAGTCTGCATCTTCATGGATTCCGATTTCATGTACGGAGAACGGTTGTAAGTCACCTTTAATGCCTTCGTTCCCCTCCATCGTAGTACTTAATGCATTGATGTAGAGATGATGGTACCATCCTGTTTTCATGTATCCATGGTCGGCCCGATAGAGCGTTGAATGACGTTTACGAATCAATTATGTGAAATTTCGCGGTTGTCTTTGCTAAGTCACCGGTCTTCATTAGCGGTGTTATTGATCCGAGGGCTCTTTCTCCTTTACGGTTGAATCCTCTTAATAACATTTTGTCCGCTTCGAGCTCGCGAGCATCGATTTCCAAGTATGCTAGCGTTCGGAGATTCATTATATTGATTGATGCTCCTAGATCCACCAATACTGCGGAGAGTGTAAACTTCCCGATTATAGCTCGAAATGTACAACGGTCGGTTGTGGTCTGTTGTCCCAAGTAGTAGGTCATTGTCCGTGAAGGTAACACCTCGCTGTTCCTTTAACGAGCAAACCTCATCTAAGGAATCTCCGGCCATTTGAGCTAAGCAAATTTCTGGATCAAGCAAGGCCTTGATCAGAGTTTCTCTCATCTCCTTTGATAAGATGAGAGCGTCGTAGATGCTCAGTTTGGCTGGTAGTTTCCTAAGATGGGCTAGCACGTTGTAGTCCACTTTGTTTTCATGTGCCTCGCTTTCTTCTCGAATGGGTATTTCTTCGCTGGGGTTGGTTCTTCTCGAACAACCACCGCTTTCCTTTGTCTTTTGGACCCATTCTCGGAGGTAGAACTCTTCCACTTCTTAAGTTGACTTCGTGATTTCTTCTAAGTTTAGCATTGAGTTTGCTGGTGTCTCCTTCGAATTGGAATGACAGATTCTTCGAGATTAGCTTCGGAGTCCGAAGGCTCTAACTCTATTGTGATCTGGAGCTCCTCGAAACTCGCAAATAGATTCGTTGCTTGTTGAACTCTCGTAGCCTTCTCGGTGGATGTCTTCTCCATCATTGTGATCGTCGAGATTGTGTATGATTTGAGAATTGTTATTTGTATCGGAATCGACGTCCGGATTAGGTTGATTGTCGCTAGTTACGTAATCGTTAGAAACGGTCAAACGTAGCCAACGCCATAACCCTCATCATTATAAGATCCCACCGGAGTGAGCAAATAATCATACAAAGTCGGAGGTTCGAGGATTTCTCCCCGAATCGGAAACAACTATCCTAGGATAAGCGGCCCCTAGTCTAGCCTTAGGTGCCTCGGTCTTCTCTTCTTCGTCGATTTTCTTCTTTTCTTCAATCGTCTCTTGTTGAGGTTGTTCTTCTATCGCAAGTGATAGCGCCGGCTTGACAGTCTTCGAACTCTGAATTGAGGCTTGCACCGAAGCGGTTTGGATGTGATCCAAAACCTTCTTTGAAGACTTTGTCCAAGCGGTAGTCCATCCATCATCAGTCGCATAGGGATCTATCGGAACAATGAAATCCGTCGAGATAACATTGACGGAACCTCCTTTCTGGGGTTCCTTCATGTATTCTTTCGGGATCGTTATATTCCCTTTCCGAAGATTGTCGTTGAGCCAACACTTGAAGGTAATACAATCTTCTATTTTGTGCCCAAGCATCCGGTGGTAAGGGCAAAAGTTAGGATCACCTCTCTTGTCGACTTCTTCGGTCTTTTAGGCTCCGGCGGTTGGAAATCCGGGGTCTTCATCGGACTTGCGGAACATTTTCGGCACTTTGCCTCATTCTTGAACGGATACTCCCCTGCTCGAAGCTCCCTTAGCGTACGTTGTGGACGAGGCGGTTGTTCATACTTGTTGAGATGACCGATAGCTCGGGACGGGGTTGTTGGTAATTCCGTTGAGGTTGCTTTGCGGTCGTTCGACGATATTTGTATCGGTTGCTTGCCTTTATCGACTGTCGCGACGATCCCGGACTTCTTTTCAAAAGTTTTCACGGGCTTCTGTTTGTCTGTTTTATCGGTGAAACTTAATTGCTTCGCCTCCTCTTGCAAGCTTCCGGCTTACTTAACAACTTCTCGAAGGTCTTAATAGTAAATCCCTTGAGGAGAAGTGCTATCGGGCCATGGATGCGTTTTAGTAAAATGCCGACTGCGTGCTGTTCTTGTAGCTGTGGCTCACATTTCATACTTAGGTTCCTCCATCGAAGTATGTAGTCCACCAAAGTTTCATTCGGCTTCTGCTTCTCTACCACTAAATCACCTATAGTGATGTGGTGCTGAGCTCCGGCAAATCTCTTGATGAAGTGGTTCTCTAATTCTGAAAATGTCTTCACCGAACCATTTGGTAATTCCGCATACCAATCAAAGGCGATTCTCGACGAGCTGGCGACAAATTGTCGGAAGAGTAAAGCATCACTTCCGCCGGCATTGCAACAAGCGGCACGAAAATGTGCAACATGCTGCCGAGGGTTTCCGGTTCCATCAAAGGTCTTGAACGAGAGATGGTACAAAGCCTTTCGGATATTGGACGGCGTCGAATTCTTCGGGGTAAGGTCTACCCGTCCGAATGGATGTCCCGCTCTTTGATTGTGCCAAGGCTTCTCGCACTTTGCTTGTTCCACCATGTTCTTGATATCCTTTTCCGGAATCATACTTTGTGTTGCATCCTTCTTTAATTGATCATCCCCGTTGACGGATGTAATCTCCTTTCCTCCGTCTACAATGTGAATGACTTCCGGGGGTGTTTCTCTTTGGGGTTGAACTCGACTGCGGAAGTGGCTAGGGCTACGGCCATCTCTTCCATCCTTTTTGCCATTTGGGCGATCGTATCATCTTTCTCTTGAAGTTGCCTTCTCATTACTTCGGCTCCTCTCTTCTGCGCGTTGCGGGGAGCACCTTGTGAAGCTGACGAAGCTCGTGTTTCTACCATGTTAATTTCTGCATACTCATCATCCATGAACTCTGACGAGTCAACTTCATCTCCGAACTTCTCTTCTCTTTCCCTTGCTAATCGCCGAATATCAGTCCTTAGCTTTTCCATAGCGTCTTCTAATGGCCTTTTCTGCACATCCTTGCAGTTGTCATGTGATAAGCGTCGAGCTTCTTTCTCATGAATTCCCTTTCTTGCGGTAGCACTTTCTTCGGACTCAAGTCTCCCGACGAGACTTTCCTTTTCCGGTCGTTGTTTCGGTCTTAAGCGGCCGGTAGTGGGACGCCATACCATCCTTCTAGCGACAGAAGGCCCAGGACCGGATGGTACGTCGGTGAATGCTTGGAAGGTGGTATCCTCCACCGATCCGTAAACTCGAAACAACAATAGGTGGGCTAGCCTTCATCTTCTTATTAGGCTCTTCTGCAGCGATAGCAGATTCTACTCGCGGCCCAAGACGAGATTTGGCTTGCACCCGCCCTATCCTTCTTAAAATTTCCGATACAGGGCATCTCTCTTTCTTTGCTAACTTCTCAATCACAGTCTGTAGTCGGGCAAGTGGTCTAACCCTAGCCCTTTTCTTTCTGTTGTCACTATAGTATGCGGGTCGAGGTAATGTAGAGGCAATCCTGCGGACATTTTCCTCGTCAGCTGCGGCGGAAAGGGGATGGAATCTACTTCCTTCCAAAAGGGGTGTATACTCAGACAATGGTATGTATTCAGGTAGTGGTGTGTACTTAGGAATTTCTTCTAGGAAAGCGACTTCGGCGGCTGCGGCCTTTACGGCGATCTTCACTGCCTCTGTTTCTTCTCCGAGTCCGTGTTAGGGGTGGAACCCTTGAGTCGGACCCAATTTCAAAAACGGAAGGTCTTGTACGGAAATCTGTACCCTCCACGGTAACATGCTCGTTACAAATTTGAACTTCCTTCCCCTTCGGTTTGGCGGGAGCGAGGGTAGGTGCGGAGACGACTAGACCGGTGGGGGTAGAGATAACGATCCTTCATGGACAGCGGTACTCCTCTCAGTTGGAACCCTTTGCGAGAGGGGAAATTCTTGAGTTGATTTAAGGTTGAACTCAATCATGGGTTTCTCAGTTTCTGACACTTTGTCCATCAGCGCGAAAAGGGTAACGTCAGCGATCTTGACATTTGTGTTCTCGAATCCTTGTCCAAACCGGATGACCCCATTGTCGGGCAGCTCATCCTTATAAACAGCGAAGTCCAAGTCCGTTGGTGAAGGAGAAAATCGAGCTTTGGGGCTTCCATTTCTGCAAGGTAGATTCGATTGTCAGTCCCAAGTTATGCTTCTTCTCATCAGGATGAAAAGAAAGGAATCTAAAAGAGTACGAACACATTCTTGTTCATGTATATTTATTAGAAGAGTCATTCTTTAGAGGGTTTGTTTATTTAGAACGGAATGTTCAAAGGTGTAGAGAAGATAATGAATCTGATTCAGAATTAGAAAGGGAAAGAAAGTCTTATGCAAGACCTCTCGACTCGAAAGATCACTCCTAAACTAACACCTATTGGGGGTCCACCCCACCTCAGTAATGAGGTAAAAGGATCTTGGAACCTCTCTGTTTAGGGGTGTCTAAACAGTGGCTCCTAAATCCGAGAGAATGTTGGCCATACTCGTTCGAGGTAGAAATGAACATAATATTCCAACGGAAAGAAGGGTAGTTTGATCCATTAGGGACATGGATACACTACCGATTTTTGAAAGCAGAACTATTTGATTAAAATGGAGAGAGGAACTTTTCCCCAGCGGAGTCGCCAGAAGTATGTCGGCGTATTTTTTAGGTTTTGGTGTTTTATTTGGAAAAGGGGTCGCCTACAGAAATTGTCGGCAAATTTTAATTTAATTTAAATAAATAATTTGAAAAGTAGTATTTGCTTTTGAAAATAATTTTAAATTTGAAAATTTTTAAGATATGAAATCAAACTAATTTCACATCCCGAATAGTTTATATAAACGAGCGCCGCACCACAAACCGTGTATACTATCCCGAAGAATAGACACTTGCTTGATAATGAGGCTCGATTAAATAAACTAGAAAGGTTTGTGACATCCGTTTGGTCCGCAAACCAATTTTATAAGCCGACAAATTCCCCGTTTAATATGAAAACATTAAACGGGGTTTATATTACCTGGGTTCTTAAAATTCCCTATAAGGGCAAGCCCCTATAGTTAATTACATCTTAAGTGACGGGAATCACCTAAGAAAACTCTCGATAATAATCAATAGTTCTGCTCTCAGGAATTTCAAAGTTTAAGTTTTCAATGGATTGAGTTTTGGAATTTCGATAGGGAGTGGATCAAATTTTGAACATTATATTTTGAGAATCCGAAGGAAGAAAGGTAGGAGAAATCACAGATTCGAAGCGAACTTCGGTAATTTCCCGACTATCCTATTTGTTTGGCTTGAATTTAGGAAAATCCTAATGTTTATTTAATGTTTTGATCTTGCCGATTTTAATTAGTTAGGACTTATATTTGTATGGTAAAATCACACAAATAGCCTCGAAGATGTGAGGGTTTATGTCGTACCAAACAACTACCTCGGAATCCTAAAACCGATTAGGGCTTAATTTACATGACATAATCATGCAAATGCCTAACGAAGAGTTGAGGATTTATGTTGCATTAGGCAAGCTACCTCGAAGTCCTATGGCTTGCTTATTTAGTTCTAAGGAAAGTTTTGTTGAAGTAGATTCAGGTTTTGCTGATGACGATGGCCATGCTGCCCATCATGCTCCGAGCTCCTTGTTGTTGCAGAGGTTTAGTTTTAGAAGTCATAAATCAGGAGATGAGAGAAGTGTTTGGTTTTAGACAAAGTCTTAATTTCCATGTGTCTTTAATATTTTAGTTAAAACAAATCTTAAAGTTGATTATAACAACACCGGTTAAGATCCCACGGTTCCATCCTTCCGGCATCGTTATTTTATCGGATTCACTTAGTCCAGATGAATTTGCTAAACTCAACTGAATGAGTTCCACACTTTCATTTAGACCGTGGGAAATCCCGTTAGCAACACGTAGGTTACATTATCCGAGGTATTCCCGATCATCCAACAAGACGTTTTAATTTAGTTGTAGTTGTAGTTTTGTTGTTCTGTTTGTGATTAAATTTTGAGTTGTTTTATATTTTGAAATGTTGTGGCGGTGAATTTTATCTTGTAATGAATTTTAATTTAGTTATGGGTTTCAGTTTTGGTTTCTGTCCTAAAGGTGTAGGTTTTCATGCAACTGTTGTTTATCATGCAAGAAAGGTAAAGTGCAACACGAGTAAATGAATTGTAGTAAGATAAATTGCAATAAAATAAAAGCGTACTTGGAGGGTCTTCCCGTCATCCCAAGCTGCACTTAAAATACAATTTAGAGCATTTAAGCATTTATAGCAATTTCCTAGGTAAAGCTAAGGGAAGGGTTATGGTTTTCTACCAAAATCCTAATCCTATAGCTAGTCATTTCCTATGACGTCTAGGTTCTTGTATTTTAGTTTGAGGACGATTTTCTTCATCAAAGAACAACTAAGTTCAATTGTTCTTATAAATATCCTATCATATTGAGGAAGTGCTTAAGACGAATCTTAAACATCTTTTCGATATTTCTAGGATTGTTTTAAGTCCAAATGAATTTAATTACACAAATGAATTAATCGTCCGAGAGTTTTAGTTTTGTTGTCTTGCTTCGGTGAACTTAGGACATTTGAATATCCTTATGAGTGAAATGACATTTCATTTGATACTCCATTTAGGAGTTATGACATCACGAGCTTGCGAGGGCAAATGGATGTTCAAGTGAGTTGTGATTTAATTCTAGTTAATGGATTTAAGTTTGGAATAGTGTTCAAGTTGTTTTAGATTTATTTTGAATTCTTCATGTCTTAGGTAATGTCTTTTAATTCAATTTAATTTAACTTTGATTTAATTTAATTTAATTTAATTTAGTTTAGTTTGATTTAATTTTTAATTTAATTTGATTTAATTTAGTTTAATTTTATTTAATTCAATTTAATTTAATTTAATATGATTTAATTTAATTTTAATTTCATTTAATTTTAATTTCATTTAATTTGTTTTAATTTAATTTAATTTAATTTGTTTTAATTTAATTTAATTTAACTTAATATTTTGTATTATATTTTTTTTTATTTAATTTAATTTAATTTAATTTAATTTAATTATTTAATTTAATTTATTCATTCAATTTAATTTAATTTAGTTTTATTATTATTACATTTATTTTTTTTTGATTTAATTTAATTTAATTTAATTTAATTTAATTTTTTTATTTTAATTTAATATTTTATTTTAAAAGGGTTTTGCCTTAAATAATTTAACTTTAATTTAATTTAATGATTAAATCTTTTAGCATTTTAAATCTTAAACTTGGATTATCATTTTAATTAGGACTTAAATATTATTGAGATGATTAATTTAGGGATTCTTAAATTAAAGAACAAACCTCTTCCTAATAACATCTCTATTTTAATAATTCCAATTTTATTATTCTTCCAAATTAATTAATTATTTTATTAAGGTTTATTTTAATTATTCTTAAAGTGTTTAGTAAGTTTCTACCCTTTAATTATTTAAATTTCAATCATCCAAATCAGATTAAGATCAAATATTTTACTTTTTAATTTTATTAAGCCTAAAGTTTTAATTAAGGGTTAAAATTTTAATTACCATTTTACCCTTCAAGCTTAATAATTTCATAACTCACTAAATTGAGCTCAAATGAATTTGAAATTTTTATGTGACCTCACTCATATGTCAATAAAGACATTAGAGGAGAAAATGTGATTTTTTTTGTATTTAATTTATTTATGTAATTATTTTTGGTGGAAAATAAGGATTTCCAAAGAAAATTTAATAACATGACCAAGGGAAAGTTTCTATCCTTAAGAAAATTATGTGACATTCCTAATGACCAGAGAACCACTTGGACCAATTTTTGTGATTTTTTGAATTATATTTTATTTATTAAAATTATTTTAAGTTCTGGAGTATTAATTAATTTAAAAATAGAATATAAGTTGGAAAATGAATTTTATAATTTTTAAAATTCTCTCTGATATCAAGGATTCTAGAGAACCAAATTTTACAATTTTCGGATTTTTTTTTGATTTATTATAATTATTTTAGTGAAAATGCTAGAAAATACATTTTTTTAATTTTAAAATTACCCTAGGGCTTTAAAATTTAATATCTCATTAAATAGACCTGAGAAAAATATGGGGTTTGTTCCTAAGTGATTAAATTTCAAAATATGACATTTTGATGAATTTTATTATTTTTGTGATTTTTATTAATTTTCAATTATTAAAATATTAAAATAATACTAAAAAATTAACTTTTTTAGAAAATTGAAATTTTAATTTTCTTAAATTCCCCGATATCAGAGAGACTCCAAAATCAATTTGGTGAATTTTTGAAAGGTATTTTGAAAGTTATGAATTTTTAAAGCTTAAATTGGCTAAATGGCTTAATCAACCCATTTAATAGGGCTAACCAAGTCCAATTGACTTCAACTTTTATGATGGGTTCCTCTGATCCTAAAGGTCAGTGGAGAATTGATTTCAAGTCAATTTGATGTATAGTTAGCTCTAATTAATTAGGCGTCTATTTTGGGTGTTTAAGCCAATTAGGGTTATTTTGAGTGAATTAACTCAAGTCCTATTTTTCCTAGGGTTCTCTGGTCATAAGGAACATCACCAAATTTTCCTGGAATTTATTTCACAACATGCTAATTTTTGGAATTAAAATACTCAAAACGGCAACATGAATTTGAAAAATCAGTAACTTCTCATAGGGATGGCCTCGACCTTGGAAAATTCGGGGAATGTTCCCAAGTTCGGAGGCTTCAAAAGCCCTATGGTGTCATGCCATGGTGAATTGTATGAATGCATGGAGAATTAAAACAATGCAGGGAGTAAATAATTAATTAAAAATAAATTACTAAACAAAATTAATTAATTTCTTTTCCACATTATTCTCATCTGTTCATGAGCAAGAGGGTATTTTTATTTTATTTTTGTGATTTTTCTACACAAAGATATGGATTTTTGAAGTTTAGGGAATTAAATAAATCAGAAAAATCCTATTTTTCTACTTATCTGAGTCGGCGCCGCGTCAACCTTAGCATCTCCGAAGTGCCGTGTGGCGCGCTCCCATTCGACGCCGCCGCTTGAGTCAGCAGCCCGGGTCCCGCCTTCCGCGTATCATTTGCCGATCCGACCTAATCTGAGCCGTCCGTCCGCGCGTGTATTAAATGGACGGCATCCATTCATCGTCCCCAAGCGTCCTCACCCGTGAGCCGTCCACACTAAATCCCTAATATCTCACTCGATACTCCATGGATTTTTGTGTTCTTATGCTCTATGGATTCGTCTTGAAGAGACGAATACATCTATACTGGTGATCATGCATTGAAATTAAAGCATTTGAAATGGAGAATATCCGGAAGCTCGGGATGAAGAATTAGCTCATACCTTTGCTCGGAGAAGTGTGGCTTCAATCCGAGGGTTGTGTCACCTTCGATTGCATCCCGGCAAGCTCCGGATGAAGTCTCCCGGTCCGATGAATTGCCTAGGTAGGATTTCGACCACAGCCCGATCACAAAGCTTGGAGGCTGGAGCAAGCTGGGTGGCTCTGGAGATGGGGCTTTTGCTGGTGGACACCTTCTCTTGGTCTGGTGAAGGTGTAGGACCAATGAATTTGAGGATTGATCCATTGTGGAGAAGTGTCCCGGTTTTGGGTGGAATTTCGGTTGAGAAATTTGATTTTGTCGGTGGAGATTAGGGCAAATTGACACTGGGGATCAACTGCTCTAAGGGTGGAGAAGGGTTTGGGACAATTTTGGCAGAGTTTCGGCAAGGTTTGTGCAACTCTCCTCTCATGGCCGTGAGGGGGTGGTGTTTAAATAGGAGAGGGTGGAGGGCCTCCCAGGGAGAGTTAGGGCTTTGGATCACCTGCTCTGGGCATGGGAAGAACAGCCACAATGGCCACTGGGGATGGGGCAGCTCAGCAGGTGAGAATTCCAAAGTTGGCTCACATGTGAGCTCTCGGCCATGGTGTTTTCCGGCGACTGGGGTGGTCGGCCGGCGAGCGAGGGTCACCCTCGGGGTCGAGTGGGTCGAGGGCTGGGTGTTTGTGCAAGCGATTGGCAATGGCCGAGTGTAAAAGGCTTGGATTAGAATGGAATGGGAGAGGGCTCATTTTGGCTCAGATTGGTCAACCCTCCATTTGGGCTAGGTGCACCACCCAAGGCTTTGTTTAGGCTGAATAGAAAGTGATTTAGGTCGGCTTAATCGGTGGGGAATGGTCACCATCCAAGTACAATTAAGCTTAAGCAAGATTTAGTGGAATCATGGGAGTGGTTAATCACCTTTAGGAATTAAGGAAAGAGTCTCCTCCTTTTGCCCAAAATGGCATGGTGACATGTAAAGAGGCTCTCATGGCTTTCATGTGGCTCATGCATGGCTTCATGGCTCACCTTTGGCTTGGGAAAAGTCAAGTCAATTTCATGGAAATGGATTTAAGAAAAATTTTTGGTATTTGGGGGTGATTTGGCATGAGGCTTGATTTGGAATTATTTGATGATGGGATTATAACTTAGGGAATGGCTTTGATTAAATGGATGGCAAATGGAAATGTCATGTGGGCTTTAGGGCCAATTTTGGGCTTTTGTATTTGGTGGAAATGGGCTTTTAGGAAGGTTTAGGGAAGTGGGCTTTTGGATTTTAAAATGGATTTTAGGATGGAATTTTAGTAAAGGCTTGGGCCAAATAATTGTTGGGTTTAGCTCATGGATGTGTCATGAGTGACTTGGAGCAAATTGGGAGTGATTTGGGTTTGAATTGGGTTGAATTTGGGCTTCTTTGGTGAATGAGCCAATATAGGTCAAATTGGGCTAACTTGGGCCAATGTTGGGCTAGGGTTGAAATTGATGTAAAATTAATGTTGGGAAATGTTTTTGGGAGTGTTTCAAAGAGGTTTTGACTTTGGTTGGGCTTTGATTTTGGGGTTTGGGCTTATTTGGGTTAGGTTTGGGTTTAGGTCAAAATTGGGCTTTTTGGTTTTGGGTTGAATTTAAGTGGGGTTTGGGTCTAAATTTTGGGCAAATCATGTTAGTGTTTTGTTTGTAGGGATGTTAAGGAAGGTTTAGAAAAGATTTGGGGTTAATTGGAGTTGAATTGGGTGAGTTTGGGCTAAGTTTGGGTTATGGGTCCAAATTGGGCTTTAAGGCCAAAAGTGAAATTGGATCCCAATGCCAATCAAATTGGACTTGGATTTGGTCTAGATTGGTGTTGAGGATGTTGAATTGAAGTTTATAATTGAATTGGACCAGAATTTGGGTCAATTGGGTAGGTTTGGTTTGACATTGGGTTCACTTTGGGTTAAAATGGGTCAAATTGGGGGTTTTGATAAAAGTGGGGTAAATTGACAAAATTGGCCTATGGTGTAGTTGAACAAAATGAAATTGGGAATATTTGGGATTTTCTGGAATTCTCTGGGAATTTTCTGAATTTTTGGATTTTTGGGTCAAGAGGGGTATTTTGGGTATTTGGAGGGTATTGGGAGGTATTTTTGGAATTTTTGGTATTTTTGGCTATGAATGGTCAATTTGAGTGATGTGGGAATGTTTGGGATTGGTCTTGAGGATTTTTGGGTAATTTGGAGGATTTTGAAAAATTTGGGTAATTTCGAGGGTTTTGGGTAGAGTTAGCGGGTGTAGGGTCCTGTGGGTCAAAAGCTGAAAATTTGGAAAATCGAAGATTGGGTGAATGTAAGTGGAATGAAATCATTTTTGTTGAGCCATGAAGCCACATTAAGCCCACATGAGCCATGAAGGGACTCATTTGAGGCATACAGCTATGTTGTTCCTAACCCTCTTAGCGAGGGCTTAGGGGTTAAGGACCATCCATGTGAATGACCTTCATGAGTCGGGAGGTCAAGTTGGGTAGGGGTGTGGTTTTAAGAGGTGTGTGAAAGTGTAGTGCACGGGTGTAGTGTGTGTGCAAGTCAACCCTTCACTGGACTGGGCCACCTGAGGCGATCCTAAGGCCGAAGAGTCCTATAGGAACTCATCCTTTAAACTTCCACATTCGATCTCAACCCTCTAGGTGATTAGGGGTTTACAATCAAGTTTGTGGAGTTTGCGAGGAGTTAAGAAGTGGTTTGAATTTCTAAGTGGTGGGTCCCAATTCTAATCCTCTAAGATAGTCAAAGGAAAAGCCTAAGGCTAGATCCTAAGTACTAAAGAGAAAAGAGAAGACCTCATCAAAAATGAGGTCAACAGTACTTGCAATTATCGTTTTCCCCTGTTAACCACATCAACTGTCTCAGATTCCTTCTCGAATATCTTTGTTGGCTCTAGCTCGTTGATTTTTCCAAGAAAACCAAGTTGTTTAGCTTCTTCTTGAAGTCTTCCGGCTTTATTAAGTAACTTCTCAAATGTCTTGATGGTGAATCCCTTGAGCAAGAGACCAACTGGACCGTGAAAGCTCTCTAGAAGAATTTCAACTGTGTGTTGCTCTTGCAACTGTGGCTTGCATCTCATGCTGAGATTTCTCCTACGCAGAATGTATTCCACCAAGGTTTCATCTGGTTTCTGTTTCTCTACCACAAGATCACCGACGAGTGATGTGGTGCCGAGCTCCGAACAAACCGTTTGACAAAAAGATTTTCCATTTCCGTAAATGTTCTTTGCGAACCATTTGGTAACTCTGCATACCAATCAAAGGCAGCTCTAGTGAGGCTGTTCACAAATTGGCGGAACAAAAGTGCTTCGCTACCCCCCGCGTTGCAGCAGCTTGCTCGGAAGTATGCAAGATGCTATCGGGGATTTCCAGTTCCATCAAAAGTTTTGAAAAACAGTGATACGAAACCTCTGGGTACTAAACGGTATCAAACTCTTCTGGGTAAGTTCTAACCTTTGAAGCTAATTCCTCCATTTTTGATTGGACCAGGGCTTCTTTCACCTGTTGTTCGACTATCTGTTTAACGTCACTCTCCAGCATCGAACCCTGAACTAGATCCTTCTTCGAGTGTTTGTCAAAGGTGGACTCCTTTCTTTCATCTTTAACATGAACAATTTCTGGTTGGTTTGCTTCCAAAGTTGCTATTGGTAACGACTACGACTGCCCTTGAATTGTAGCCATGACGACCATTATTTCCTCCAGTTGTTTCTTCATTTGACCTATCTGCTCATCCCGCTGTTGAATGGACATTTGAAACTCATCCACGGTGTTCTCCTTAGTGGTTAAAGTAGCGTCAAACGAGGATGGTGTGGCCTCCGTCTCGATGACGTTGATTTATGTAAAACCCCCTTCCATGTAATCTAGAAGGCTGTAATTTCCATTTTTGACATCTTCTTTCTGGTCTTCAAATAGTTGTGCAATGTGAACCCTGAGCTTCTCTATGGAGGACTCAATCAAACTTCCTTTGAAAATTTTTAGGTCAACCAGGGACTTTTGAGGAACATCACTTATCCCCTCAAGCACTGGCATCATTGTATAGAAGCCAAGCGAAACATCTGAAATAATATTCACGAAACCTTTTTAAGGTTCCTTTAAATATTCCTTTGGGATTGCTATGTTCCCTCGACCGAGGTTATAATCGAGCCAGTTCTTGAAGGTGAAGCAGTCCTCTATCTTGTGACCGATGATCCGGTGGTAAGGGCAGTACAACGGGTGATCTTTCTTGTCCACATTCTCTAGTTTCCTGGGCTCTGGCAACTGGAATCCGTCCTTCTCGATCAGACTACGGAACATCTTGCCAACCGCTTCATTTTTAAAGGAGTATTCCTTACTTAAAAGCTCCTTCGCATCGCGTGTCCGTGCGTGTGGTTTCGCTAAGATGGTCGCCGACTCGACTCGGCGGCCTCTGCGGCAGTTGGTCGTCGTGGTCGGTCAACTTTTAGACCTTTCCGGTTGTGCTTCCTTTCTTGTGAATTCATTAGTTGCACGGTCTTTGAATTGGACCCAATTTCAAGTCCGGAAAAAGGTAGGGTGCAAGCGTCGACTGACTCTTCCTTATGTAAAATCTCTTTTCCTTTATCTAACAAAATAGTTGGTGTGGTGACTGCGGCTCTAACAGTAGGAGCTGAAACAGTCCTCAGAGAAGTCCCAGCGCTTCTAGCGGCAGACTTCACAATAATAGAAGAGTCTTTTTCAATCCACTCCTTCTTTGGCATAGGAAGCTCTTCACCAATTCTCAAGTTGAACTCTACAATAGGCTCAACGGACTTTCTCATTTCGGGTTTCATCATTTCAACAGACAAATTCCCGAACTTACTTTCAACACTGTCGAATCCTTGTCCAAACTCGATGATCGCCGGGTCGAGCGGTTCCTCCCTATCGAAGGCAAACTACACTCGCGAGGCGAAAGAAAAGACCAACTTGGGTGAAGACATTGTCTCCTGTCATTTGAAGAATTTCTGGAAGTCAGTGACGTCTCTTGCTTTGCAGTTTTAATGAAAGTACTCAATTTAACTTGCTTTGCACTGGGCATCCTTTAAGCATGTGAATTTTTTTTGTTTCTTTCTTTTTTATTATTGTATACTTGTCATGTCTTGAGAAGTTTTATTTTGGTTTGAAATTTTTGACAAAATTTTATTTTATTTAAGGTTTATTTGAAGGTTGTTGGAGTGAAATTTGAGTTTGACCAGTTAGCAGCAAGTCAAACCCAAAGAGGAATGAAGTATCGGACCCAGTCTGAGATTTAGAAGAGGTTAAATTCACATCGAAATCATATCAATAGATTGCTCCTATTCTATCACACCTATTGGGGGTCTACCTCGCCTCTTTAGGGAGGTAGGAGGATTCTGAAATCTCTATTTAGGGGTGTCTAAACAGTTGTTCCAGAATCCAAAGGAGTTGACTACACTCATTCAAGACTGAAATGAACGTGGTATGCCAACGGAAAGAATGGTAGTTTGGTCCACAAGGGGCATGGACTCACTACCGATTCATGAAAGCAAAATGATCTTATCAAAATGGAGAGAGGAACTATTCCCCAGTGGAGTCGCCAGAAATTATCAGCATATTTTTAGGTAGAGTGTTGTATTTTAAAAAGGGGTCGCCTACAGAAATTGTCGGCGAATTTTAGATTTTAAATTTAATTTAAATATATATATATATAATTTAGAAAGTAACATTTGATTTTGAAAATAATTTTAAGTTTGAAAATTTTAGGATATGAAATCAAACCGTTCTCACATCCCAAATAGTTTATATAAACGAGCACCACATCACAAATCATGTATCTATCTCGAAGGACAAACACACTGCTTGATGATGGGGCTCGACTAAATAAACTAGAAGATTTGTGACATCCGTTTGGTCTGCGAACCAATTTTATAAGCCGACAAGTCCCCCTGCTTAATATAAGGGAATTAAGCAGGGTTTATATTACCTGGGTTCTTAAAGTTCCCTATAAGGGCAAGCCCCTGTAGTTAATTACATCTTAAATGACAAGAATCATTTAAGAAAACTCTCGATTAAGATCAGTGGTTCTACTTTCAAGAATTTCAAACTTTAAGGTTTTCAAAGGATTGGATTTTGGATATTTCAATAGGGATTAGCTCAAATTTGAAATAGTTTATTTCAGGAGTCCAAAGGAGGAGAAGTAGGAGAAGCTGAGGATCCAAGAGGAATCTTGGTAACTTCCCAAACTATCCTATTGTTTGGCTTCAATTCGAGAATTTACTTAATGTTGTAATTCTGCCAATTTTAGTTAATTATGACTTATATTTGTATGATATAATCACACAAGTAGCCTCGAAGATGTGAGGGTTTATTTCGTACCAAACAACTACCTCGGAATCCTAAGACCGGTTAGGACTTAATTTGCATAAAATGATTATGCAAGTGCCTAACAAAAAGGTTGAGGATTTATGTTGCACTAGGAAAGCTACCTTGAAATCCTATGGCTTGGTTATTTAATTCTAAGAATGGTTTTGCTGAAGTAGACCCGAGTTTTGCTGAAGAAGACGGTTGTGCTGCCCACCGTGCTCCAAGCTCCTTGTCGTTGTCGCAGAGGTTTAGTTTTAGAAAATGATAATCAAGAGATGAGAGAAGTGTTTTAGGTTAGAGAAATCTTAAAGTCCAAATGTCTTTAATGTTTTAATTAAAACAAATCTTAAAGTTGGTTAAACAGAACCGATTAAGATCCAACGGTTCCGTCATCTCGACACCGTTATTTTCATCGGATTCACTTAGTCCAGATGAATTTGCTAAACTCAATAGAATGAGTTCCACACTTTCATTTAGACCGTGGGAAATCCCGTTAGCAACACGTGGGTTACATCATCCGAGATATTCCCGATCATCCAACGAGACGTTTTAATTTAGTTGCAATTGTAGTTTTGTTGTTCTGTTTGTGATTAAATTTTGAGTTGTTTTATATTTTGAATGTTGTGGCAGTGAATTTTATCTTGTTGTGACTTTTAATTTAGTTTTGGGTTTCAGTTTTGAGGCTATCCTAAAGGTTTCAGTTTTCATGCAGGGTGTCAATCTTGTTTAACATGCAAGAAAAGTAAAGGGCAGTGCAGGTAAGTAAATAAATTGCAATAAAATAAAAGCGTACCTAGAGGGTCTTCTCGTCATTTCCAAGCTGCACTTAAAACACATGTTAAGACATTTGTATATTTGCAACAAGTACCACGGTAAAGCTAAGGAAAGGTTCTGGTTGTCTACCAAAATCCTAATCCTATTGCTAGTCAATCCCTATGACGTCTAGGTTCTTTTGTTTTTGTGGATGATTTTCTTCACCAAAGAACAATTAAGTTCGATTGTTCTTCTAAAACACCCCATCATATTGAGGAAGTGTTTAGGACTAGTCCTAAACATTTTTTCAATATTTTTGGGATTATTTTGAGTCCAAATGAGTTTTATTGTATTGGTGAATTGATCATCCAAAAATTTAGTTTAGTTTGTTTCTTGCTCAGTGAATTAGGATGTTTGATTATCCTATGAGTAAAGTGACATTTCACTTGATGCTTTACTTAAGAGTTATAATAATGAAAGCCTTTAGGGGCAAATCAGTTTGTTAAAGAATTTAATCGCTTTGATTAAAGTTGAATTGATGATTTAGGATGATTTAATTTAGTTTCAAAATTCAAGTTGATTTTCTCTTAAGTGTTTTAATTTGTTTGATTTGAAAGAGGTGTTTAGATTATTCAATTTAATTAAACTTTTAATGATTTAAATATAATTTGACTTAATTGTAACACTTTAGGTCAATTTTAATTGGTTTGATTTTTTTAAGTTTTTAATTATGAATTGTCTTAAGGTTGATTTTCTTTAATGTTTCAAATTTGTTTTAGATTTTTTTTAAAGTGATTTCAAATTAATTTTAATGTTTTAAATTTATTTCAATTTGATTATCAAATCACTTAATGTTTTAAGCTTTAATTTAATTAAGGTTTATTTTTCTTTTAATTATTTAATTATTAATTTCAATTATCATCTTACATTTAATTCAAAGTTAAATATTGTTAGAATGATTCATTTAGGGATTTTAAATTAAAGAATTGATATCTTCTTAGGTCACATCCCTAACTTTAATAATCCAAATTTTAAATCTATTCTTCCAAAATTTAAATTATTTAATTAATTAAAGTTCACTTCAAATATTTTCAAGATAATTAGTGGGTTTCTACCCCTTAATTCCCTAGGTTTCAATCATCTATGATAAAAGTTAAGATCAGATATTTTACCCTCCCTTTATATTAGACCTAAATATTAATTAGGGTTAAAATCCTTTAATTGCCTTTATGCCCCTTTAGGCTTATTTATTTCATAACTCATCAAATTAAGCTCAAATGAACTTAAAATTTTTATGTCACTTCACTCATATGTCAATTAAGACAATAGGGGGGAAAATGTGATTTTTCTGAAATTAATTTAATTTATATAATTATGTTTGTAAAAAATAAGGGTTTCTAATGAAAATTCAACAACATGACCAAGGTAAGGTTTCTATCCTTAGGAAAATTATTGGATGTTTCTACTGACTAGAGGACCACTTGGACCAATTTTGGTGACTTTCTGAATTATATTTTATTTATTATAATTTTTTTGATTTTTGGAGTGTTAATTAATTATAAAATAAAATTAAAGTTGAAAAATGAATTTTATATTTTTTTTAGGTCTATCTGATCTCAATGAGTTTAGAGAAACAAATTTTATATTTTTATGATTTTTCTTTGATTTACTAGAATTAATTTAGTGAAAAGGTTGAAAAATCCATTTTTAATATTAAAAATTGTCTTAAGGTTTTAAAATTCAATATCTTTACTTTGAGGCTTACGAAAAAATATTTGGTTTATTCCTAAGTGATTAGGAGGTGAAATATGACATTTTTATGATTTTTAATATTTTTGTGATTTTTATGATTTTTTAATTATTAAAATATTAAAAATATGTTTAAAAATGAAAATTTTTAGAAAGTTCCAATTTTAATTTTCTTAGACTCCTCTAATATCAGAGAGCCCAAAAAACTAATTTGGTGAATTTTTGAAATGTATTTTGTGTTTTATGAATTTTTTTAATTTTAAAAATGGCCATACAACATAAATAATTCATTTAATGGGTTAAATTATTTTCGATTGACTTGAAATTTATATGTGAATTTCTCTACATCCTAAGTGACTGTGGAGAATTATTTTCAAGTGATTTTAATGTGTGGTTATTCCTAATTAATTAAAACTTTGTTTTGACGTTTTGGCCAAATTAGAGTTTGTTTGATTGAAATAAATCATGAGATAATTTTTTAATGTTTCTCTAGTCAAAGGGAACATACTCTAATTTTTCTAGATTTTTCAAAGTAATATGATAATTTTTATAATTATTATAGAAAAACTGATGCATAATATTGAAAAATAGATATCTCATCATGGAAATATTCCTTTACTTTGGAAAAATCAGAAAAGATCCATCATTATGCATAGAATAACATATCAAAATTTCAAGTTATGGTGAAGCTCCTACATGCATGAAGAATTGAAAGATTGAAAACACTATTTAATTAATTAAAACTAAAATATACATCAAATAAATATGAAATTACTTTCACATTATTCTCCTCGTTTTGGTGAGTAACTGGGTATTTTTATTTTATTTTTTGGAGTTTTCTATGAATAGTTATGATTTTTTTGAAGTTTATGTTAAAAAATAAATCAAAAATCCAATTTCCCTCTCAAACTATCGCTATCAAGGGGGCCACGTGTCGCTCCATGATTGGCTGGCACGTTTCTGTTTATGGATGAAGCTCCCGTCCGACTGCATCTCGGCTGTCCGTGTGATACACACGTGATCGGACGGCTACTGCTCCTCTCTCCTAGTGCTATTCACCCAAAACCGTCTACCTTAAAACCTTGATATCTCACTCGTTTCACAACTAAATTGAGTGAATTTTTTTTTACAATGATTGTATAATCGAGTAGCACACATCTATATGGTGATGATATACTTAAAGCATGTAAATATTTACAAAAAATTAAAAAATGCTCGGTTAGAGGAAAATAAATCGATACCTTCGTCCAAGAGGTGAGACCTCAATTGGAAATGGTTTGATTGAGCTTAGAAATGCTTGGAGAAGCTTTGGGAAAAATTTGGCATGGTCTCCCTAAGGTAATCATTCATCTCCTCTCTTTTGGCCATGAGAGGCGGGGTTTAAATAAGGAAGGTTATGGTGGAGCTTGGGTGGCCATGGGGGTTGATTAGTGGGTTCAAAATGTGTGCTTAGGTGGAGGGGAGGTCAGAGTTTGATTTTGTTGCAATCAATTGGGTTATGCCATGTGTAAAGGCATGGATTTAAGTGGTATGGGTGTAAGGGCCATTTTTGGGTCAATTTGGGTCAAAGCATGGATTTGGCTTGGTGCACCCTCCCATGGTTTGATTTTGGGCTGAAAAGGATGATTTGGGTCAGCCAAAAGAAATGGAGAAGTCCCCATCCCAAGTACTTGTGTCAATTTTGGGTTAAGGTGTGTCATGGAAAGGGTTAAAAGTGCTTAAACATAGCTTAGGAAAGAGGTTTACTCCCTTGCTATTTAAGGTTTGGTGATGTGTAAAGAGCTTACATGGCTCACATATGGCTTGACACAAGCTTCATGGCTCACATTTGGCTCCTCCATGGCTCACATTTGGCTTAGCTAAGCTTGGTCAATTTGCATGAGAAAGGTATTTTTGAATTCTTTGGTTATTTTGAGATGATTTGGCATGATACTCCATTTGGAATTATTTGACGATTGATTTGTAACTTATGGAGTGAATTTGATTAAAGGGCTGACAAAATGATAATGGGCATGTGGGCTTTTTGAGTGGATTTGGGCTAATTGAAGAGATTTAGCTCATGGGCTTGATTTTGGGCCTTTACATTTGGGGTGAACTTTGGCTTAAGTTTGGGTTAGGTCTGGGTCAAAATTTGGGCTAAGTGAATGTTGTGTTTGGCTTAGGAAGGTGTTATGAAGAGTTTGGAAAAGATTTTGAGTGATTTTGAATTAAATTGGATGATCAATTTGTTGGATTTGGACATAGGGTCAATTTTGGGTGAATTGGGTTTGGTTGGACTTGCGTGGATTTAGGGATCAAATTGGGGGAAAATTAATGTAGATTTTTGTTTCTAGGATTGTTAGGAAGGTTTCAAAACAAATTTGGGGAAAATTTGATGACATTTTGGTTCAATTTGGGATGGTTGGGTTACTTGGTCAATTTTGGTCCTAAAGGGCCAACTTGGAATTTTTTATTAAAATAGGGTTAAATTGACAAAATTGGGGTATGTAGAAGTTGACGAAAATGATGTGGATAATATTTTGGAATTTTTGGGATTTTTTGGGATTTTTTGGAATTTTCGAAATTTTTAGCTATGAAGGGCATTTTAGTAATTTTGGGGAGTTTGGGGGGTAAGTGGTCAAAAAGCTGAATTAAAGGCTCGAGGTGGTTTAGAAAGAAATTTGGAGTCAAACAAAAGTGTTCGAGGTCATTTTTGATTTATGTGGAAGGTTTTATGAATCCCGGAGCGTTTTTTAAGTATCGGCTATTTTGGCCGCGAGGGGCCCAAAGGTAGCTCGGAAGTATGGCATGTTTACAGTCAAACTTTTCGATTTGAAGAGAGGAACGCTCTGGCATGATTTTTTTTTTAGAGCCCGGGTGACCGTGAAGTTTTGAGTTTCGGGGCCCTTTTCAAGGGCAATTTGGTAATTTTTGGAGAGTTTAGGGGCCGGGAGTCTAAAATTGAAATTTTGGGAAAAATGAAGATTGATTAGATGTGAGTAAAATGAAACCATTTTTGTTGAGCCATAAAGCCATGTTAAGCTCACAAGAGCCATGAGAGGACTCATTTCAGGCACTCAATATGTTGTTCCTAACCCTCTTAGCCAAGGGCTTAGGGGTTGAGGTCCATCCATATGAATTTCTTACACGAGTCAGGAAGCTAAGTTGGGTAAGAGTGGTTTTAGGGTTTGGGATGTGTGTGAGAGTGTGGTGTGTGCAGGCTAACCATCACCAGGACCAGGCCACCCAGGGTTGTTCTAAGATATGACCATCCTATAGGAACTCATCCATGCACCTCCACACTTGACTTTCAATCTTCCAAAGGGGTTTGGAGGTTTATGGTCATCTGTGGGGTTCAAGAAGAGTTAAGAGGTGTCTGAATATCTAAGTGGTGGGTTCCATTTCTAGTCCTCTAGGATAGTCAAGGAGAAGTCCTATGGCTAGATCCTAAGCACTAAGGAGAGAAAAGACCTCACCAAAAATGAGGTCAACAAATGGACCCCCAATAGGTGTGGTGTGCTGAAGGAGCACACTGCGCGTATTAGCGTTGACTAAAGAGATCAACTGAACCAACACATACATAAAAAAAAACTCTCTCAGAATAAACGGAGGGAGCGAAGAAAGTTTCCGCTGGGGAGTATCTGGTGGATTTTCACTATGGAAGAATACCGGACTCTCGCTGGGGAGGAAATGTGAAATCCTTCAAAATGAAGCAAAAGAATTTAAAATTTCACATTACAAAGGGGGACACAATCGGATTTGATTTAGAGCTTAAGATTGAAAATTTCAAGATTTGAGTTGAAGATTTGGAGTTTGAAATTTGAAGTTTGAAATTTTGTTTTGAATTCAAAGTTTGGAATTTTAGTTTGAATTTGAAGTTTAGAGTTTTAGTTTGAATTTGAAGTTTGGAATTTTGGTTTAGTTTATGTGTGATTTCATTTAAGTTGAATATGTTGATTTTGTATCTGAATTTGAGGTTTTCAAATAATTCCATTCTGCGAAAGTTGGCGAGAAAAGTTTCAATTTGGTAAGATGAATTAATCGAATTTAAATGAGAGATGGAAGCTCGGCTCCAGCCTTCGAATTGAAATGAGAACTGAAAGTTCAGCTCCAGCCTCGAGAATTGATGTTCTACGATGAGAACTTTAACTCGAACCATTGCGATAGAAAATGATCTTAAAGCAATGCGGTATCGGATGTTGGGATCCTCAACCTCTAGAATTTAACAGGACCACTACAAAGAAATGCGGTATCAGATACTGAGATCCTCAACCTATAAAATTTGATATTTTGATTTGAACCATTGCGATAGGGAAAAAACCTAAAGCAATGCGGTATCAGATATAAAATCCTCAACCTCTGAAATTTGATATTTTGATTTGAATCATTGCGATAGGGTAAGAACCTAAAGTAATGCGGTATCAGATATAAAATCCTCAACCTCTAAAATTTGATATTTGATTTGAACCATTGTATAGGGAAAGAACATAAAGCAATGCGGTATCGGATGTAAAATCCTCAACCTCTAAAATTTGATTTTTGATTTGAACCATTGCAATAGGGAAAGATCCTAAAGCAATGCGGTATCGGATGTAAAATCCTCAAACTCTAAAATTTGATATTTGATTTGAACCATAGCAATAGGGAAAGATCCTAAAGCAATGCGGTATCGGATGTAAAATCCTCAACCTCTAAAATTTGATTTTTGATTTGAACCATTGCAATAGGGAAAGATCCTAAAGCAATGCGGTATCGGATGTAAAATCCGATACCTCTAAAATTTTTATTTATGATTTGAACCATTACAATAGGGAAAAATCCTAAAGCAATGCGGTATCGGATGTAAAATCCTCAACCTCTAAAATTTGATTTTTTATATGAACCATTGCAATAGGGAAAGATCCTAAAGCAATGCGGTATCGGATGTAAAATCCTCAACCTCTAAAATTTGATTTTCGATATGAACTATTGCAATAAGGAAAGATCCTAAAACAATGTGGTATCATATATAAAATCCTCAACCTCTAAAATTTGATATTTGATTTGAACCATTGCAATAGGGAAAGAACCTAAAGCAATGCGGTATCAGATATAAAATCCTCTACCTCTAAAATTTGATTTTTGATATGAACCATTGAAATAGGGAAAGATCCTAAAGAAATGCAGTATCAGATATAAAATCCTCAACCTCTAAAATTTGAAAATTTGAATTTCGAGATTGATTTGCAAAGATTGGTAGTGTTGATTTGCAATGTGTAGAATTTTGGTGTTTGAGAATTTCATGAAAGTTGTAAAAGATTTTCGTGGAATGAAACGGATTAGGAGGGAATATGAGGACGCCACATATCCCATTCAAAAGAGTTGATAAAAAAGTTATTGGTTTGGATTGGATACGATTCCCCACCATCAAAACCAAATCGAAAACCTCGTGGCTCCATGTCAATGGAATCGACCGCTCCTATCTCAAATAAGGAAGATAATTGAAGGGATTGGATTTTAGATTTGGTAGTTTTGAATTTGAATTCGATTGGGATTTGATTTGAGATTTAAATTGAGCTTGGATTTGAAAGTACAGATTGGAGATTCAGATTTGAGGTTTATTTTTAATATTGAGATTCATTTTTTTTGTTTCGATGATTTGAGTTCGTTTTGATTTAGATTTCAATTTGATTTTGGATTTCATTTTGATTTGAAGTTTCATTTTGATTTGAAGTTTGTTTCGTTATCTTATTCAAAATTTTTTTTTTATTTACTTGTTGTCATTCGTTGGGGAATTCATTGTTGGTTTTTTTTTTGTGAAGTTTTATTTTATTCATTAATGTTTCATAATTTTTCATTTTTTTTAATTTTTATTTTTTTTAGTTAGGATTTGGACCCAGTCATAAGCAAGTGGGGCATCTGTGCTTCGTAGAACAAGGTTGTCTTTGAAACATCATGATGCACAGTTCTCCTTGAGGTATCGTCCACTGACTGAAAACATTTGTAGAAAATGACCTAGGCTTCGAGGTACTATTGGAATTATATCCTTTCAAGTACCTACAAAGATGTGTTATTTCTACAGACACCACAACTGAAGGGATAGGAACTTCGTAGCTTCGTCTGTAACAGTCGTCACTCTTTACCATTGATTTGGGAGGATTGTCTAGGCTGTCTTTGCGAAGTTGTCCTGACGCACTTTGAATTGATGTTGGATTTGTATTTACTGGGTATTGAATGATATGACTTCAGGTTGAATTTCCATCAATTACTAATAACATAGCCCTCTCTTTAATTCTTTCTTTCTGGGCCTAAGCAGATTTCAAAATTTATGCTCATGTGATTAGAATATTTTTCACTATCCAAAGATATTTCTGAGCCAATTAATAACCAGCCAAAAGGTATAAATCACTTGACTCTCTTCAAAGCATAATATCGGAAGAAACTTCATAAGGTAGCCTTTCAAGTTTTATTAATCAGGGGAGGATTAAGACACCAATTTTTGATTATATGCTTGCCTCAAGCTTTTTCTCAGGGAGCTTACTTGTTTTCTCTTTTTTTTTGAGCTTTTCGCTTCTTTTTTTTCTTTATTGAGGATTACTATATCGGTGGATCACATGTTAAAGATTTTTATTGTCAGGATTGTGACACTAATTTTTGATTTTGTGCTCACCTCAAGCTTCTGCTCAGTTGGATTTTCACGAAGAAAAGTTTTCCTTCTTTTTTTTCTTCTCTTTTTGTTTTTGCTCCTTTTGTTTTATAAGAATTATTGTATCTGGTACGACATATTTTTGTTAAAGATTTTGAATGTCGAAACAATCCTAATTAATAAATCTGAAATGGTTTCTTAACATGAATCCTGGGATATTATAACTCATCCAAAAGCCTGGACCCAGTCACATGGCAGAAAATTAAAAGACACTTGATATCCCAGATCAATTACTCGTATCTCAACCACACTAATTCATTTCAAAATTTACTTAGGACTCAGTCCGAATTCCTTAAAGTGAAGGACCCAGTTATTAGAACATAAATTTTATTCTTTCTGAAGTTACTGTCTTATCAAAATATCCAACTTTGAGCTTTTTACAAAAAAACTTTTTTCGTTCATTTTCATTCATAGTAATGGGAGGGATGTGACAGATATACATCAATCCTGCAAATTTCCCTTTTACATTAGTAGATGTAGTACAATGGCAGTCAAGAAGTGTCTTCTTTGTTGCCAATTATGTAGGAGTCAGCTAGAACAAACAGATCAACCGAAATCATATTGATAGAACCATTTTCAGGTTCTTTTCAAATATTCTTCCGGGATTGTTACGTTCCCACTCTTGAAATTTTCTTCGAGCCAGTCTTTGAAATTGCAACAGTCTTCTATGGTGTGTCCAACGAACCTGTGGTACGGGAAGTATCTTGGATGTCCTTTCTTATTAATTTCATCTGGTCTTTTTGGCTCAGGTAACCAGAATTCAGGGTTCTTAATTAGATTGCGGAACATCTTTCTTGCTGCATCATATTTAAAAGAGTACACCTTGTTTGTTCAAGTAACCATTGTTGGAACTTGTCTTTCATTTGTATGGTAAAGTCTTTTCTGAAAGGATTGCTGAGTGTTCTGCCTGGTATGTTGGAAGGTCAGCTGATGTTGTTCCGCCTGTACTTGCAATTGTCGCTTTCCCCTGTTAACCTCAGTAACTGTCTCAGATTCCTTCTCGAATATCTTCGTTAGCTCTAGCTTGTTGACTTTTCCAAGAAAACCAAGTTGTTTAGCTTCTTTTTGAAGTCTTCCGGCTTTATTAAGTAACTTCTCAAATGTCTTGAGGGTGAATCCCTTGAGCAAGAGACCAACTGGACCGTGAATGCTCTTTAGAAGAATTTCAACTCCGTGCTGCTCTTGCAACTGTGGCCTGCATCTCATGCTGAGATTTCTCCAATGCAGGATGTATTCCACCAAGGTTTCATCTGGTTTCTATTTCTCTAACACAAGATCACCGACGGTGATGTGTTGCAGAGCTCCAGCAAACTGTTTGACAAAAAGATTTTCCATTTCTGTAAATGTTCTTAGCGAACCATTTGGTAACTCTGCATACCAATCAAAGGCAGCTCCAGTGAGGCTGTTCACAAATTGGCGGAACAAAAGTGCTTTGCTACCCCCCGCGTTACAGCAGCTTGCTCGGAAGTGTGCAAGATGCTAACGGGGATTTCCAGTTCCATCAAAAGTTTTGAACAAATGTGATACGAAACCTCTGGGGTACTGAATGGTGTCAAACTCTTCTGGGTAAGTTCTACCCTTTGAAGCTAATTCCTCCATTTCTGATTTGACAAGGGCTTCTTTCACCTGTTGTTCTACTATTTGTTTAATGTCACTCTCCAGCATCGGACCCTGAACTAGATCCTTCTTCGAGTGTTTGTCGAAGGTGGACTCCTTTCTTTCATCTGTAACATGAACAATTTCTGGTTGGTTTGCTTCCAAAGTTGTTATTGGTAACGACTGCGACTGCCCTTGAATTGTAGCCATGACGACCATTATTTCCTCTAGTTGTTTCTTCATTTGACCTATCTGCTCATCCCGCTGCTGAATGGCCATTTGAAACTCATCTGCGGTGTTCTCCTTAGTGGTTAAAGGAGCGTCACATGAGGATTGTGTGGCCACCGTCTCGATGACGTTGATTTATGCAAACCTACCTTCCATGTAATCTAGTAGGCTGTAATTTCCATTTTTGACATCTTCTTTCTGGTCTTCAAGTAGTTGTGCAATGTCAACCCTGAGCTTCTCTATGGAGGACTCAATCAAACTTCCTTTGAGAATTTTTAGGTCAACCGGGGACTTTTGAGGAACATCACTTATCCCCTCGAGCACTGGCATCATTGTAATGAAGCCAAGCGAAACATCTGAAATCATATTCACAGAACCTTTTCAGGTTCCTTTAAATATTCCTTCGGGATTGCTATGCTACCTCGACCTAGGTTATACTCGAGCCAGTTCTTGAAGGTGAAGTAGTCCTCTATCTTGTGTCTGATCATTCGGTGATAAGGGCAGTACAACTGGTGATCTTTCTTGTCCACATCCTCTAGTTTTCTGGGCTCTGGCAACTGAAATTTGTCCTTCTCGATCAGACTACGGAACATCTTGCCAACTGCTTTGTTTTTGAAAGGAGTATTCCTTACTTAAAAGCTCCTTCAGATTGCATGTCGGTCCGTGTGGTTTCTGCTGAGATGGCTGCTGACTCAGCTGGCGGCACTACGACAAATAGGGCTGTCGTGGCTGGTCAACTTTTAGACCTTTCCGGTTGTTCTTCCTTTCTTGTGAATTCATTAGTTGCATGGTCTTTGAATTGGACCCAATTTCGAGTCTGGAAAAAGGTAGGGTGCAAGCGTCGACTGACTCTTCCTTATGTAAAATCTCTTTTCCTTTATCTAACAAAACAGTTGGTGTTGTGACGGCGCCTCTAACAGTATGAGCTGAAGCAGTCCTCAGAGAAGTCCCAGCGCTTCTAGCGGCATACTTCACAAGAATAGAAGAGTCTTTTTCAATCCACTCCTTCTTTTGCATAGGAAGCTCTTCACCAATTCTCAAGTTGAACTCTATAATAGGCTCAACGGACTTTCTCATTTTGGATTTCATCATTACAACAGACAAATTCCTGAACTTAGTTTCAACACTGTCGAATCCTTGTCCAAACATGATGACTGCCAGGTCAGGCAGTTCCTCCCTATTGACGGCAAACTACACTCTAGAAGCGAAAGAAAAGACCAACTTGGGTGAAGACATTGTCTCCTGTCATTTGAAGAATTTCTGGAAGTCAGTGACGTCTCTTGCTTTGCAGTTTTAACGAAAGTACTCAATTTAACTTGCTTTGCACTGGGCATCCTTTAAGCATGTGAATTTTTTTGTTTCTTTCTTTTTTATTGTTGTATACTTATCATGTCTTGAGAAGTTTTATTTTGGTTTGAAATTTTCACAAAATTTTATTTTCTTTATGGTTTATTTGAAGGTTGTTGGAGTGAAGTTTGAGTTTGACCAGTTAGCAGCAAGTCAAACCCAAAGAGGAATGAAGTATCAGACCCAGTCCGAGATTTAGAAGAGGTTGAATTCACATCGAAATCATATCAATAGATTGCTCCTATTCTAACACACTTATTGGGGGGTCTACCTCGCCTCTTTAGGGAGGTGGTAGGATTCTGAAATCTCTGTTTAGGGGTGTCTAAACAGTTGATTCAGAATCCAAAGGAGTTGACTACACTCGTTCAAGACAGAAATGAATGTGATATGCTAAAGGAAAGAATGGTAGTTTGGTCCACAAGGGGCATGGACTCACTACTGATTTATGAAAGCAAAACCATCTGATCAAAATGGAGAGAGGAACTATTCCCCAACGGAGTCGCCAGAAATTGTCGGCATATTTTTAGGTTGAGCGTTGTATCTTGCTCAGGGTGCTTGGTGTGAAGGCTTTCTGCTGGTGGGGTGCTGATAGCCAAAGTGAGTTTTCCCGGGCTTAGCTGGATTCAAACTGAGTTACTGTTACATTGGATATGGGAAGTTCCAACACTTCTTCTTTGCCATTTTCTTATGCTTCTGCTGTTAGCAGAGGTAATAACAACAGTGAAGTTGAACTGTTAACTTTCCCCCAGCTCTTACATGATGCAGCAGCAGGTAAAGCTGTTTGCCCCTTTGTAAGACCACTTGGCTCTAAGGAAGGCAGACCTGCTATATACTTTACTTCTCAAGAGATGAATACCATGGCAGAGGCTATCAAATTCTCTATTGTGGGCCAATTCCAGCTTGACACCCCAAAATGGAATTGGTGAGGAGTTATTTTGAAAATTTTTAGTTTATGGGTAATTGGAAGATAGGTGTTCTGGATGGAAGACATCTTCTGATCAGGCTTACAAGGGAGGAAGACTATGCTAAAGTGTTAGGCATGGAGTTTATGACCATAGCAAACTCAAGAATGAAATCGATGAAGTGGTATCCGGGTTTTGATCCAACAAAAGAACCCCCACTTAAACCTTTATGGTATTCTTTCCCCAATCTTCCTATACAGACTATACCATACTAATGCCATCTTTCGCATCGCAGAGCTTTGGGAACTCCTCTCGTGGTTGACACTCCAACCCATGATCCGAGCAATCCAGCAGCAGCCTAAAGTCCTTATTGAAAGAGATGTGTCTCTACCCGAGCTAGACAAGATTTGGATCACAGCTTCGATGAAGGAGAAGGTTTTCGGCAAGAGGTGGTTTTGGAAAATAAACCAGCCTTTTGTTCCCACCGCAGGATGTTTGGGCACCTTAAAGAAAAATGCTATAGATCGAAACCTACACTAAAAAAGATGGGGAAAAGGAAAACCGTAGAAGTGAAAGATCCAAGGATCACCTCGGAAGACAATCAAGGTGCCTCGGAGGACCATAATGTACTAATAGAAACCATTGTGGGAGATAATCCCCCGAAGTTCTTCAACAATCATCTTTGTTAGCCGAAGGGGACATAGATCAGCCTAATACAGTTGGCAGTGGGCTACAGAAGGAAAGTTTGGACTCGTATGGGCTTTGAAGTGGGGCAAGCTTCTCAAGATACGTAAGTTCTTCCCCTCCCCAGCTATTGATGGATGGAGAACAAAAGAGATTGGAGGCCTCCCGGCAAATCCAAACTGTCCGTAAAAAAGAAGAAACATACAACTGAGATACAAAACCGGAACTTCCAAACAATGACAATCACAGAATAACCAAAGATTCGGGCTATCCTCTCGACTCCCTCAAGGGCGTGACCGCATCTAGATCCGTAACCAATAAAAACCATTCATCACCAACCTCAAAACCCCCGATGTTTAGCCGCCTTTGTCGGAACATTAGAGGGGCTACCCACCCCTTATCCCTCAAAAGGCTTATCTACTTATACAAGAAACACAAACTATGGTGTATCATACTTTTGGAACCCATGGTCAATAAAACCCTTAACAAAATTTTGAAAAATTTCCTGTGCCGCACTTTCTATGCTAACTCCTCTAATAAAATTTGGCTCATTCGTGAAAAGAACTTCATTGGACTCTCCAAGTAGATCACCCCCAATTGGCCCACTTTCATTTTTATTGGCAAGGTATAAAGTTGGCAGCCTCTTTTGTTTATGCTGGTTGCACCCCTAAAGACAGAATTGTTCTATGGCAAGAGCCGCCGCAAATCGCAAGACCGAGCAATCTAGCCGGATAGTTGGAGGGGACTTTAATCGCATTGCTTTATCGATGAAAAAAGAGGAGGCAGTAATTCCTAATCAACACACTATGGATCCGTTTAATGAAAATATTCGAAAGTCGGTCTGTTTGACCTTGGATATCGTGGCACTAAATTTACTTGGAGGAGAGGAAGTATTTGGGAAAGGCCGGATAGGTTCATGGCTAACATCAATTGGCATCAAAATTTCCTATATACAAACATAACCCACTTAAACTTTGTTGGTTCTGATCATAAACCTATACTCATCACTATTGCTCCTCCCCCAACAACCAACAGAACTCCCCATTCGTATTTCCGAACTTCGGGCTACCCATAGCAATTTCAAAACCATTGTTCGAATAACCGGGTTGGAGCATTTTGTAACAATCCTTTTGATAAACTTCAAAAACTTCAAACTAAAATTGCTAAAGTGCCGAGAAGTCGGAGTCAGGGCTCTATTGGGGATATTAACAAAGGTGTTATCGCATTGAAAGGAATATTCAAAAACTGGAAATGGAGGCTCGTGTAGATGGAAGTAAAAATATCGAGTTGATGGCAACTCAAGACAAGCTTATGCAAGACATTAACCGGCAGATCTCTTGCTTAAACGTAAAGCTTCTTGTATTAAATTCAAAGATGGTGACAGGAACACTAAGTATTACCATGCTTCGCATTAATTTCGAAGAAAAAGTAATACCATCTTGTCTATCACTACCGATCGTGGAGAAATTATTAGAGACAATGCTGCCATTGCCAACAATGCTATTAATTTCTATAGAGATTTGCTTACTTTTAAGGCCGATTCCATTCCCGATATTGACGTAGGTTGTTCGAAGATGTCAAGCAACTACACACAACTCGCTCCAACTAACCGAAGTTCCTTCCCAAGATGAAATCTGGATCGCTCTCAACTCTATAGATAGCTCTAAGGCCGCCGGGCCCGATGGCTACAATTCGAATTCTACTAGAAGACTTGGGATATTTGCAAGGTGGATGTTTGTACTCGCTATTCAAAGCTTTTTCCAAGGTATGGACATCCCACACTATTTCTATGCATCTACCATGGTCCTTATCCCCAAGACCCCTGATCCCAAAAACTGGAACCAGTATAGACCTCTCAGCCTTACCACTGTAATCAGCAAAATAATAAGTAAGATAATAGTTGGCAGGCTTCAACCCCATCTGGATAAGATTATCAGCCCTAACCAGTCAGCTTTTGTCCTTGGTAGAACCATTGCTGATAATGTTCTTCTTGCTCAAGAAATGCTTTTAGATCTTGACAACCCTTGCAGGGGGGGCAACTTGATTTATAAGCTTGATATTAAGAAAGCATATGATACCCCGGAATGGAATTTTATACTTCGTGTTCCGCACTCTAGAGGTTTTAATGAAGATTTTCGTGTTTTGATCAAGAATCGGCTTAAGTTTAATCACCATTCCATTTTGATCAATGGTCGTAGCCGGGATGGTTTTCAAGCCACTAGGGGGCTTAAACAAGGGGACCCTCTATCCTCCTCTATTTTCATATTGGTCATGGACTATCCGTCTAGGCTCATTAATTATCGATTGCTCCTCTCCAAGCATGCTAGATACCACCACAAATCCAACATTCTTATCTCTCACCTTCTTTATGCCGATGACATAATGGTGTTCTCTAGGGCTTCAAAAAATGCCGTCAAGCAAGTGATCAAATGCCTTAACCAAGCTTCAACTCATTTCTGGCCTTCGCTTTAACAAAGCTAAGTGTGAAATCATTTTTCCAAAGAATATCAATGTCAATGTAACCCACCGGATTTTGCATCACACAGATTCTCTAAAGCTTCCCTTCCTACGAAATATCTTGGAGTGCAACTCATTAAAGGGAGGGTCAGCGTACTCAACTTGATGATATCATCGGGAAGGTGAAGGCTCAATTGAAAACTCGGACAAACTCTTATTTATCTACCGGAGGTAGATTCACTCTACTTCACAAAGATTCTCACCACTTTTCCTAATTATGTCCTCCAAATGACTACAATGAAAAGAAGCACCGTGCACTATCTCGGAAGGTTTATTTAATAGGTTTCTATGGACTCGGAAACGTAAAGGAGATCCATCGGATGGCTTGGAATAAGCCGGCTAAACCTTAGAGGTCGGGGGTTTGGGTTTTAAAGGCATCCAACAGCTTACGTAAAGTTAACTATTGCAAGCTCGGATTCAGCTTCAGTAGCGTAACTCTCTTTGGGCCAAGTTCTTGATTGGGAAATATTGCAAAGGCCGCCATCCTTCTAAGGTTAGTATTAAGAAGGGTGCATCTAGAATCTGGAATCATATGCTCGAAGAATAGTGGAAATTGCCGAATCTTCGTATAGCCGGGAGCCGGGTAATGGCCATGTAAATTTCCGGGAAGACAATCGGTGCCCTCCCCATATGAAGGAAGCCATCCCAAACATTGATAAAACCCGTTTCACTCGTTTCAAATTGTTGGGAAAGTGAGAAGTGGTCTTTACGAGAACTTCGTAAATTTGTCACCGCCGAGTCCGCTAACCGCATTGCCACCATCCCATTCGATAAAAATAATTATGATAAAATTATTTGGAGTAATGGTACTACTCACAAGCATTACTAAACAAATATATCTAAAGATCCATGAGTGGCCTAAAGTTCATTGGGGAAGAATTATCTCGGAACAAATACCTCACCCCTTCAATGTCTTTTCTCACCCGGAGAGTGTTTCATAAGCTTATTCCTACAGTATGATATACTAAAGCTAAAGGGGATCGCAGGACCTTCAAAATGCTATCTCGTGTGGGGTGGAGGAGGAGACTGCTCAACATATGTTTTTCCATTGCAATTTTTCCCAAGAGGTGTGGAAGGGGATCATTAGAGAGATTAACATAAACACCATCCTTCCGGACCGGTTGGATCTAAGCATACGCTGGATTTCTTGCGAAGTCCAAATTGGGTACCATCCCTCTCATGATTACTTGGTTTATTTGGATGCATAGAAATTCAATCAAATTTGATAATGGTATTAGCACAGTATGCTACAGTGGTGGGAAATTGTGTATCCTTTCTTACTAAACCGATCCAACCTAAAGAATTTCCTGACCATTTTGAAGGTCCCACATAAACAACACATTACAAGATACCACATTCAAACATTCTATCGGAAGTACCCACCCACCCCTTACATTAAGGCCAACACAAATGGTTCCTACTCGACCGAGGGGCCGGTCGTGGTGGTTTGTTCAGGAATCATGAGGGAAGATGCCTTGCATACTTTCAATCTCCCGTTATTGTCGAAGATGTTTTGGAATCTAATCTGGCAGCAATTTGCAAGGCTCTCGAACTTGCTATGGCTTTCAACTGGAAATTCATCATTGTGGAAAATAATTCAACTTGTGGTAATTAATGTCTTAAAGCAAAATCAACATCTAGCCTCGGCCCTCTCCTAATGATTATCAATTAAAATGGCAAAGATGTGTACCGGATTAACAAAATTAAGGCTTTTGCACTTCAGTCCAACATCAAATATAGCCATATCTATAAGGAAGGGAATAGACCTGCTCATTGGCTAGCTAGAAATGCAGAATCTACTCTTCAGGTGATGGTGTCTACTACCCCAACCCCACAACTGCATTTTCTGATGGATGCTGATTGTTTAAAGGCACCATTTTTCAGATTTGTGAGCCACTGATTTGTTGTGGTTCATGGTCTTTGGATGGAGGTTCCTTTTTCCAGCTGCAGCACTTCAATTTTGCTCCTTGAGTCTTTCTATGTTTTTTGCTATTTTGGGGCTAGTTTCTTACATCCAATCTTTTTTTTGTTTTTGGTGTAGAGTCCGTGTCTGGGCAATGTTTGTGTATTTTTCATTTTCATACTTCAACACGTAGGGAGTCTCTTGTAGCTCCTTTACTTAAAATATATATATATATATATATATATATATATATATATATATATATATATATATATATATATATATATATAATTTAGAAAGTAGCATTTGATTTTGAAAATAATTTTATGTTTGAAAATTTTAAGATATGAAATCAAACCGATCTCACATCCTAAATAGTTTATATAAATGAGCACCACATCACAAACCGTGTATCTATCTCGAAGGACAAACACACAGCTTGACGATGGGGCTCGATTAAATAAACTAGAAGATTTGTGACATCCATTTGGTCTGCGAATGATCACAAGAAAATATATTAAGAAATTCATACCCATTTTTTATGAAATTGCACTTTAAAGAAAGGTATTTTCTTTATTTTATTGCTAGAATGAAGATTTATAAGTGATGAAAGCAAAAAGCATGAAATGGAGCGAATTTGGATCAAAAAAGGAAGAAATTCATGCAAAATGAACTAAGTCGCTGATGGCGAGATCGAGCCCACCGACGGCGAGATCATGAGGAGAATTTTTGAAGGATTTGCAACAACCTCGCCGACAGCGAACCCGTGCCCGCCGACGGCGAGATCGCGCGGTTTGGAGACCTTCTAGAAACCCCGCCGACGGCGAGGTCGTTTCTCGCCGACGGCGAGACAGTTCAAAATGCTAGATACATTGAACCTGGACGCTTTTTGAAGAGGTGCTTAAGTACCCCTTGGACCTTTGTCAACCTCTATAAATAGAGGACGAATTTTAGTATGTGGTGTGTCTATTGTGTGTCTACTGTGTGTCTATTTTAGAGAGTCTTAGTGTCTACTTGGTGTCTAGTTTTAGTTTTAGTAAGTGTAATTAGTGAGTTTAGAAGTGTGCTGTACTAGAAGGAAAAGTCAAAGGAACTTCAAGGAGTCTTCTTGTGGAGGAAATCGAGATAAGTATCTTTGTTTATTGTTGTTAACTTTAAATGAAATCCATGCTTTGTTTAATTTCCATGCATTCTGAGTAGTTTTCTTAGTCTTTCTCGTTGTTTATGAAATTATGTGAATCGATGAAATTAAATGAAGTGCCTAATATATTAAAATAAATTGTGATAATTTTTACTTAAAACTTAATTTACTTTTCAATCTGGCCTATTGATTTGTTAAAATATGTTGAATTATCAACTATAGTAAAGATTACATCCAATATTCAGGGAAGTCAAAAGCCTTGGAAGGAGGATGCAAATAAATAAGGAAATATTATTTATCGACGTAGAATCGGACATTTTAGTGTGACGTACTAAAATATTCAATTTGGTCCTATTGTTTCGAGAGTCGAAGTGTAGATGTTCTCCCTCAAGTGAGGGGAACGCGGAGCTCAAGTGGCAACACGCATCCTCCTGCACTAGCCGCATATTCAGCAATCAAGCATAGGATTAGTCAATGTTCTTCGCACCTGACTCAAAGGGTAAAGAATAAGAATGCTCCTATTTGTCACAATACAATAAAAAATCTATTTGAATTCATCATTCACTTAATTTTCTAAAAACAAGGAGAAGGATACTTTTTCTGAAATCTTTAAATCAACTTTATTTAAAGCATTAGTTTACTTTATTTCGCTTTAGTTACGTATTCTAAATTTCAGTATACTATATTAGTAAGTAAATTTTTTAAATTTAGCTGTTACAAATCTTTTAAAACTTCCCTGTGGGATCGATAACCAGGACTCCACTAGAGCCCTGTATTACTTGATACAATACGTATACTTACATAGAATCCACATTATACATTCCATCATAAAATCAAATATATATATTAAAGCGGGATCAAGTTTTTAGTGCCGTTGCTATTAACATAATTTGCAAACACAAAAAAGTGGGTCAAGTTTTTGGCGCCGTTGCCGGGGAAGTAAAGAAATTATTTACTAGAGTAACAGACTATTTTAAAATTTATTTTACAAAATTGTATGCGTAAATTTGAAAACGAAAATTTAATACCTTACGATTCGTAATTAGAGCGTACAATTAAAAGAATTAGAAAACAAAAAAGAGAAATTATAAATTTAACACAAATGGCGAATATTCCTGAAAATGAAAATAACAATCAACAGAGACGATTAAGAGATTATCCCAACCCTACATTAGATGAAATTCATTTAACTATTCAAAACCCTGATGTAGCTGCTAACTCATTTGAACTGAAACCTGCAATTATCCACAAAACAATCAATTTAGTGGTTCACCTACTGAAGATCCTAATTTACATCTTGCTAGTATTTTAGAACTATGTGCTACTTTCAAATATGAAGGAGTATCTAACGATGATATTAGACTTAGACTTTTTCCTTTTTCTATAAGGAATAAGGCTAAAATGTTGTTAAACTAGTTAGCACCTGGATCTATTAAAACTTGGGGAGAGTTATCACAGAAATTTCTATCCAAATATTTTCCACCATCTAAAACTCGCTAAGCTTAGAAATGATATAACTTCTTTTAGTCGACTTGATGGAGAATCAATATATGAAGCTTCGGGAGAGATTTAAAGAACTTCTTAGGAAATGCCCACATCATGCGTTACCGTGATCGATTAATTATTCAAACTTTCTATAATGGATTAGTAGGATCTCTTGATCAATCATCGATGCTGTCATCGGAGGATCATTAATGTCAAAACCATTTGATGAAGCCTATACACTAATCGAAGAAATGGCTACCAATAATTTTCAATGGCCTCACTGATAGAATGAATCCGAAAAAGATAGCCAAGTATTCACAAAAATGATGCAATATCTATGTTAGCTTCGCAAATCGCTGCTATATCTAAAAAATTAGATCATTTTGGAATGAATTACTCTCCAACTATATTAGAAGAAAACTCATCTGGACAACTTATAGAATCCCAATCTCATTATGAAACTATAAATGCTATTAATAACAAACCCAATAATCCTTATGCAAATTATTATAATCCTGGATGGAAAAATCATCCTAATTTTAATTGGAATAATAATACAACTAATCAACCATGGATGAACAACATAACATAACCATTAGGAAATCCCTCTAACCAAGGAAATTCTAATTATAAACCTAGTTATCCACCTGGATTTAATAATAATAACCCTCAATTTAAAGATAAGAAATTATCTATAGAAGAATTAATATTAAATATGGGTCAACATTTACAAAATCAAGGAAATCAATTACAAAATCAAGGAAATCAATTACAAATACAAGGAAACCAATTACAAAATCAAGGAACAACTATTAAAAATATTGAAACTCAACTTGACATATCGCTACCGCGCTTAATAATAGAATACCTGGAACATTTCCTAGTAATGTGGAAATAAATCCCAAAGACAAAGGAAATGAACAAATTAAAGCGATACAATTACGAAGTGGAAAAGAATTAGAACCTCGAATTCAAAAAGAACTGGAAAGTCAAAAAGAGGAAGTGGAAATCGAAAAGGAAAAGAATCAACAAGATCCAAACTTAGAAAATCCTTTAATACCAATGAAAATTCCACCACCATTTCCTCAACGACTAAATCAACATAAAAAACATAAACAGTTTGCTAAAATTCCTTGAAATTCTGAAGAAATTAACAATAAATATTCCTTTCGTAGAAGATTTTGAACATATGCCAAACTATGTAAAATTCATGAAAGATATTCTAAATAAAAAAAGAAAATTTGCCGATAATGAAACGGTCGCACTTAAGTGAAGAGTGTAGTGCTATTATTCGAAAAAGCTTCTCGAAAAATTAAAAGATCCCGGTAGCTTTCACTATACCATGCGCTATCAGAGAAAAATTCTATGGAAAAGCTTTGTGCGACTTAGGAGCAAGCATCAATCTAATGCCTCTATCAATTTTTAAGAGATTAGATTGGGAGAAATTTCACCTACTTCAAGCAACCCTTCGCTAGTCGATCGTTCGTTACATATCCTAAGGGAGTTATCGAAGATGTTTTAGTAAAAGTGGATAAATTTATCTTCCCCGTAGATTTTATTGTTTTAGATATGGAAGAAGATAAAGAAATTCCTATCATCTTAGGAAGACCATTTTTAGCCACCGGGAAAGCTATGATCGATGTTCGTAAAGGAGAATTAACTATGAGAGTAAATGACCAAAAAGTTACTTTTAATATTGCTAAATCAATGAAATATCCCGCACTAGAAAAAGATGATGAGTGTTTTCGAATGGAAGTACTCGATCATTTACAAAAAGAACATTTTAAGGAATATTATGAAGAAAAATTAGAAAAAGAAAATACCGAATTAATCGAAAAAGCCGATATAAATGAAGAACTAGATTATATTCAAGAGAAATTTGAATTTTTGGATAATACGTAAAACACCGAAAAAAATATAGTTCCATCGATTATTAAACCTCCCGAACTTCGAGTTAAAAATGTTACCTAATCATTTGAAATATGCTTACTTAGGTAATTCTTCAACTCTACCGCTTATTATTTCATCCGAATTAAATGAATCTCAAGAACAAAAACTTTTAGATACCTTAAAAAATATAAGAAAATTTTTTGTCGGACTTTAGCAGATATTAAAGGAATTAGTCCTTCAATCCGTATGCACTGTAATTATTTTAGATAATGAACATAAGCCTAAAGTAGATCCCCAAAGGAGATTAAACCCGATAATGAAAGAAGTAATCAAGAAAGAAATTTTAAAATGGTTAGATAATGGTATTATATATCCTATTTCTGACAGTGCTTGGGTAAGCCCAATTCACCGTGTGCCTAAGAAAGGAGGAGTGACCGTAAAAGCTAATGAAAATAATGATCTTATCCCTATAAGACAAGTTACCGGATGGCGAATATGTATCGATTATAGAAAATTAAACGTCAACCACCAGAAAGATCACTTCCCTTTACCATTTCTGGACTCGTATGTTAGATAGATTAACCGACATAAGTATTTTTGTTTCTTAGATGGATACACCGTGTTATCATCAAATACAAATTGCTCCCGAGGATCAAGAGAAAACTACATTTACTAGTCCTTATGGAACTTTCGCTTTTCGAAGGATGCCTTTGGATTATGTAATGCACCCGCAACATTCCGTAGATGTATGATGTCTATATTTAGTAAATTAATCGATAATGGAATAGAAGTATTTATGGATGATTTCTCTCGTATTTGGAACATCATTTGACACATGCTTAAATCATCTTGAAAAAGTATTTCAAGTATGCGAGAAAACTAATTTAGTTCTTAATCGGGAGAAATGTCAATTTATATTGCAGTGCGCATTGTATTAGTGGCATAAAATTTCGAAAAGGCATGGAAGTAGACTCTCGCAAAAATTCAAGTTATAGCTAAATTACCACCTCCAACTACGGTGAAAGGGGTAAGAAGTTTTCTGGACATGCCGGATTCTACGTACGTTATATAAAAGATTTTTCAAAAATTACTAAACCTCTATGCCAACTTCGAAAAGGACAAGAAATTTGAATTTACAACCGAATGCCCGAATGCTTTCGAATTATTAAAAGATAAATTAATTACAAGACCTATAATAGTTTCACCTAATCGGGAGAAACCATTCGAGCTTATGTGTGATGCTAGTGATTATGCTATAGGAGCAGTTCTTGGGCAAAGATATGATAAGATTTTCAAAGTTATATATTATGCTAAGTAAAACTCTAAATAATGCCGAAATAAATTATACAGCTTATCGAAAGAGAATTATTAAGCATTGTATATGCTTTTAATAAATTTCAAGCATTATCTAATAGGAACTAAATGTATCGTGCATACCGATCACTCGCTATAAAATATTTAATGCAAAAGAAAGATTCTAAACCAAGATTAATTAGATGGATATTATTAATGCAAGAATTCGATTTTGAGATCGTTAACAAAAAGGGAACCGATAATCAAATTGCCGATCATTTATCAAGATTAGAATATCATGAATTATCTCGATACCGATAATGAAATTATGTATAGCTTTTCCCGATGAACAACTTTATAATATAAATGAGTGGAAAATACCTTGGTATGCCGATATAGTAAATTATATCGTAAGTGACATTTTACCACCTATGTTAACTTTGCAACAACGTAAAAAATTCATTCATGATACTAAAACATACTTTTGGGATGAACCATACTTATATAAGCAATGTAAGGATTTAATTATTGAAGATGCGTGCCTTATGAAGAAATCGAACCAATTATTCAAAAATGTCATGATTCTGATTTTCGAGGACATTTTCGGATCGATAAAACTCGCGTATAAAATTCTACAATCTGGATTCTACCGGCCTACTCTATTTAGAGATGTATACAGTATATATAAAAACCTCGCGATAAATGCCAAAGAGTAGGAAATATATCAAGAAAAATGAAATGCCTCCGAATTTTATATTATAAGTTGAAATTTTTGATGTTCGGGGATTAGATTTCATGGGACCTTTTATTCCTTCATTTGGAAACTCATATATATTAGTAGTTGTTGATTATGTTTCCAAATGGATCAAGCGCAAGCTTTACCTAGGTGTGATGCTAAAAGTGTTTCAAAATTTTTAATGAAAAATATTTTTACTAGATTTGGAATGCCGAGAGTGATTATCACTGACGGAGGAACTCATTTTAGAAACAAATATATTCACAAACTAGTAGAAAAATATAATATTATTCATAAGATATCAACTGCTTATCATCCACAAACTAATGGATTAGCTGAAGTTTCTAATCGAGAGATTAAGCGTATTTTAGAAAAGTCTGTAAACCCTAATAGATTGGACCGGTCTATAAGACTAGTACATCGCATTACGGCATACAGGATCGCTTATAAAACTCCGATTGGAATGACTCCTCATGTGCTTATATATGGAAAAACTTGCCACTTACCACTTGAATTAGAACATAAAGCATATTGGGCAATTAAAGAATTTAATTATAATATGAAAGAAGTCGGTGAGAAGAGATTGTTGCAATTAAATGAATTAGAAGAATTAAGGAATGAATCATATGATAATGATAGGATTTATAAAGAAAGGATGAAATTATGGCATGATCGGAAGATTAATCGCAGAAATTTTGAACCAGACAAGAAGTTTTGCTATATAATACTAGATCGAAATTATTTCCGGGAAATCGAAATCTCGATGGTTAGGACCTTTCACTATAACTCAAATATTTTCATATGGAACTATAGAAATCGAAGATCCAAAAATAGACATAGATTTAAGGTAAACGGACATAGATTAAAACCATATTTCGAAGGTAGAAGACCAAATTTTAAAGAGGTTTTAATGCTTAATCGACTCCGATTACTAATCGAAATTAGGTCTGGCCGACGACGTTAAACCAAGCGCTTTATGGGAGGCAACCCATAAGTAGTCTTTTATTTTAATTATATACAAATTAGTGAGTCCGTATTATTAAAACAAATCTTACTACTCAATTTTTTTAATTAGAATCATCACAAATTCGAACCTATATGATGAGATCGTAAAATATTCGACGAGAGAGAAATTTGACAATTTTACGAAATCTCACCGACGGCGAGGTCGATTCTCGCCGACAGCGAGAACGGCGCCTAATTACATTTCAGTTTATTAACGAGCTCGCCGACGGCGAGAAACTGCCCGCCGACAGCGAGATCGCGTGCCATATTTTAAATCAGTTTTATAACTAGCTTGCCGACGGCGAGAAACTTCCCGCCGACGGCGAAGTAACTGAAAATTGGTTTCTTAAGTTTTTTTGTGCGGTTTTGGACGGTTCTAAAGCCATTTCTTTGTAGAAAACCATCCCAAATTCATTTTTACACTGTTTCTTCCTAAGAAACGACTAGAGACCATTCCTTTCAATCCGAAATGGCCACCAAACTCTTAGAAACCACAAAACCGGAGTTTTCAACCGAAGAAAATTTATTAGTTCGGAGGCGCAGCGTATTTTCAACAATGTTTTGATGAAGAAGTGACTTATTTAAGAAAGGGGATTTGTCAACGTAGGAGTAGAGAATTCCACCACAAAAATTGAAGAAATGATCGCGCAAGCGGCATCGGGAGGTATTTTGCTATACGACATCCGCCGTAGTTATTCCCGTAGTTAAAGAGTTTTACTCTAATCTACATGCGATCAACAATGGAAGTGTCTACGTCGAGGAAGATGGGTAACATTTACTCCTTCAAGGGTAAATGAATTATTTTCTATAGAAAATACCCTCGTCTCGTCATTATTCAAACTTTGTTCCTTCAAGATACAATACGAACGAGATTTATAGATACCCGACCGACGAACCCGATGATCGGGAGTCGCGCGAAGACGGTATGTCAGTTTTTCTCGCATCACTTCTTAACCCCGTCTCGAAGCATCGGCATTTCTTTATCTCATCAAAATTATTACCCACTACGAGGGTAAATAAGGTTTCAAAGGAATGCGCTATATTAAATTATCGTATTCAAATCAGACTACCTATCGATGTTGGATCAATTATAGTAAAGTCCGCATCGGGATTGATCGTGCATGGGTCGGCTCATGGACTCGGACACCCATCGACTATATTTGCTTTATGCATTCAGCACTAAGTTTCTTATGAGGCTTCGGGAAAATGTACTTTTGCCATGGAAACCACTCGATCCTACCGTATATGTTTCCAACTTTGGATAACAATGATGAGATTACCATTATTTCGATGCAGCATCACGTAACAATCCTTTAGCAAGGCCCCTCATCGATAAAACAAATTTCATTCGAAAAAGATTAAAGGATTGGAGAAAGAATCGCAAAACGTGATGAATTCCATCGATAATATCTCTCGATATGTTCGATCACATCGACCGGAGGATGAAGGAGCACTTTGATCATACCGGACATCCGGAGGCCAGCTTTATTCATTTACCGAGACGTAAAGGGTGGATCGATGAAGAATCTATCGCAGAATTCCTTTCGTGCCTTTCTACAATCTATTTCGTGCACCTGCGTCACATCGAGAATATCGTAGAGGATGTTAGTTCGTATAATCGAGGAGTAGTAAAGATTTCTATCTTATGTTATATTTGTGTGTATATATGTGTTGATTTGGATTTAGGTTTTATTATGATTTAAACTTTAAATTTGATCATCTCGTATTCGATGAAATTATATGTATTTGTTATGTCTCAAGCATTTAGTGTATAAGTGGTTTGGATCGCGATGCCGAGTATTATGGATTTGGACATTTAAGTTAAGTATGTTGTTAGTTGTTAGTGTGAAGTTTGTAAGTCTCATGGATTTCATATATAAAGTTATATTGTTTGTGTTGTGTGAACTTTTTGTGAGTATAAGTATCTAATCTTCATACTAAATTATTAAATTAAGTGATCGAAGGATTGATTAAGGACAAATCGAGGTTGAAAATGATTGACGAATTTCAAAAATTTAAAATTTTAGGATCTCGCCGACGGCGAGAATTATCCTGCCGACAGCGAGGGAAATCCCACTGACAGCGAGAACGATCTCGCTGACGGTGGATTTTTCCCGAAACTTTTGCCTCTGTCAAATTAATTAGCTCGCCGACGAGCGAGAAAAATCTCGCCGACAACGAGATCGTTGAAAAGTCTTACATTCGACTACCAACCGACACTATTCATCATCCCCTTCCTCAAAACTTCGAAAAACCGACCTAGTGGCTTGCGAGATCTCGGATTCGAGGCGATTTCAACACTTTTCGACACCGCATTTCATCTTCCCTTGGTAAGAGCTTCACTCCTATGCAAAAATTTTTGATTTTCACCATGGATTTCTTCTACATTGGGAAATTTTGAAAAAATTTGAAATGTGGAGAAAATACTTGGAAGAAATTCATGGAGATCGATTTAAATGGATTTTAGATGTTATAGGAAGCCTTCTTAGTAATATTTGGGAGTTTAGTTAAGATTTTTTGCAAATTTCACGTATCGAAAATGGCTCCACGACAAAAGCGACGGTTGGATTACGACGAAACCCGATTTGTGAATGCAAAAGCACAATCAAGATATTTTCACAACATTCAATGCAAGAAAATGCATTCAAGATCGAGTTTTTAAGAATCCAGGAGGAGAGGTGGAGCGAGTAATAAAGGAACGAGGATGGGAGAATTTTGCTATGTTTCATACCAGCAGTAGCCGTCGGAGGTAGTTAAGGAGTTCTATGCTAATTCGACTACAACCGAAGATGCACCAGTTAAGGTTAGAGGATTTTTGTGGAATTCAACGCCGCAAGAATAAATGCTTATTACGAGGTACGTGACACCTACACCAGCTGAGTATGAGACATTCTGGAACGATGGAAGGACCACCGGAAGAGGTGATCGACTTTCTCACCGACGGGAAAGGAGTTCGGAAGATCAAGCAACGAGAACGGGTAAATTTTCCTCTTTCTATGTTAAATGCAACATCTAAAAGCCCGACACTATTTTATTTGTTCTACTTTGTTACCTACTTACCACCATAGTGAGGTAACAAGAGATAGAGCAGCTTCTGAATTTCGTATTCGTAACCAAAAAGTATTAATGCGGGAAGTGTAATTTATAAGAATATATTAGCCACCTCAAGAAGTGAAAGTGGAGGAGGACTAGGACATCCCGGTCTTATCTATGCACTCGCCAATTATCTCGGGGTAGAGGCAAGAGATGATGAGGAATGGGCCGAGCCTATGAAACCCATTACTCCGGCTAATATTAAGAAATATGAATCCCACGAAGGATGGAGATCCGGGACAAGGAACTATGTACCTTCTTCAAGTAGTAGATATACCCTCTACTAGTTATGAACCCCCTCGCACACCACTCCTACCCTTCAAGATCCGATGAATGAGCCGACCCTAAGTAGAAAGAGTTTTGAACAATTGGAGAGAATATGGAAAGAAAATTCGAGCATATGGACCACAGTGATCGATGGCTCGGAAAGAAGACATGATTATGATAGTGAATATCTCCAGCTGGCATTCGTAGTACGAAATTGCATATTATGAGGCCGAACGTCGATATAGGAGTGGTGAGTTAGATGTTGTCTTTCCCGAGTGCCCCCGCTACACACAAGCATCACTTACTCACCTTTCTCACCTGGAGATCGTGGAGATGATATAGCTCGGATTTTGATGTGAAGATTAGTAGACTTTGTTTAGTTTGTTTAGATTAATTGTTATTTTGAAAACTTTATTATTTCGTGTGTAATTATTCCGTACTTTCATGGATCATGGATTCGTGTGTTTCGTGTGTTCGTTTGCGTCGTAATGTTAAACTTTTTATGTGTGTTAAGTTAGTTTGCAATTTTTCTTTTAGATAGATGTTAGTTTTTCTTTAATGTGTTGTTTAAGTTTTTATAAGTTATGAACTTTTAATATGTTTAGATTGTTTTAATATGTTTAAAGTAGGTTAGTTGATTGTATGTGTAGTAATAGATTAAGTTTTCATTTGTTGTGTTTTATACTTATTAAAAATTTCTTATCCCAAAGACTTTCTTTTAAATATTATATATATGAAAGAATACTAACAGTACAGGTTCTTTAAATAATGAAAAAGCCTGCAAAAATTTCAAGGAAAAGAAATACCTAAAGCTCAAAGGTATGATGTAAATTTATTATATATTTTCCTTTTCACCATTTAGAAATAGATAGAAAAATTTAAGTTCTGGGGAGGAAAAATACAAATTTAATTATTAAATTGTTCTCAATTTCTTATTTTCAAAAATTATTATCAAATGATTTTTCTATAGTAATTTTTCAATTCAATAAACATGAATTACTTTATTTAATTATTATAGAAAGTTAAATAAAATGTTTCTAGTAATTCAATAATTTAATGTAATAAGATATTTTGTTAAAAGGAATAAGAATATAGTAAACTATTTAAAGTAAGGGAAACTATATTCTAAAATTGAAATTCTTAAGTATTTAGAGGAAAAGAAGAGATTGAAACTCAATGAAGTAAAGGCTATGAAATACATATAAGCAAAGAAATATTTTAAGTTTCAAATTTAGGAAGAGAAAGTCGAAGTTCAAAATTATTAACAAGTGCTATTCAGATATAAGTAATCCTCACTTAAAAAGAAAAGAGAAGGATTGAAAATCAATCCAAAAGGAAAAAGAAAAAAAAGAAAAAAAAGAAGAGAGAAAAGAAAAGAAAATATAAGTGAGGAGAAGCTTCGAGGAGATGCCTTATAAAAAATTGGCTTCAATGGAATCAACCTAAAGGGTAAAACTCAAATATATTTCTAAACTTATATATATGGATTAGTATTTTACTAAATAAGTGTTTTCGAACTTCCTATCATCTAAATATCTTAAGTAAATTACTCTTTTAAATATAGTCTTTCCCGAAATAAATAGAGAGCTAGAAATCTTAGATCTGATAACTAAATAATCTTATATCTATAAAATTAATTTAATTACTTAAAAATATTTCTATTTAACTTTACTATAGTATTATTTAAATTTAATTCATAGTATATCTGAATTGAAAAATTCTATTACAGATCATTATTTTTATTTAGTATAAAAATTACTTGAGGACAAGTAATAATTAAGTTTGAGAGATTTTGATCACAAGAAAATATATTAAGAAATTCATACCCATTTTTTATGAAATTGCACTTTAAAGAAAGGTATTTTCTTTATTTTATTGCAGGAATGAAGATTTATAAGTGATGAAAGCAAAAAGCATGAAATGAAGCGAATTTGGATCAAAAAAGGAAGAAATTCATGCAAAATGAACTAAGTCGCTGACGGCGAGATCGAGCCCGCCAACGGCGAGATCATGAGGAGAATTTTTGAAGGATTTGTAACTACCTCGCCGACAGCGAGCCCGAGCCCGCCGACAGCGAGATCGCGCGGTTTGGAGACCTTCTAGAAGCCCCGCCGACGGCGAGGTCGTTTCTCGCCGACGGCGAGACAGTTCAAAATGCTAGATACATTGAACCTGAACGCTTTTTGAAGAGGTGCTTATGTACCCCTTAGACCTTTGTCTACCTCTATAAATAGAGGACAAATTTTAGTATGTGGTGTGTCTATTGTGTGTCTACTGTGTATCTATTTTAGAGAGTCTTAGTGTCTACTTGGTGTCTAGTTTTAGTTTTAGTAAGTGTAATTAGTGAGTTTAGAAGTGTGTTGTACTAGAAGGAAAAGTCAAAGGAACTTCAAGGAGTCTGCTTGGGGAGGAAATCGAGATAAGTATCTTTGTTTATTATTGTTAACTTTAAATGAAATCCATGCTTTGTTTAATTTTCATGCATTCTGAGTAGTTTTCTTAGTCTTTCTCCTTGTTTATGAAATTATGTGAATTGATGAAATTAAATAGAAGTGCCTAATATATTAAAATAAATTGTGATAATTTTTACTTAAAACTTAATTTACTTTTCAATCTGGCCCATTGATTTGTTAAAATATGTCGAATTATCAACTATAGTAAAGATTACATCCAATATTCAAGGAAGTCAAAAGCCTTCGAAGGAGGATGCAAATAAATAGGGAAATATTATTTATCGGACGTAGAATTGGACATTTTAGTGTGACGTACTAAAATATTCAATTTGGTCCTATTGTTCGAGAGCCGAAGTGTAGATGTTAGCCCTCAGTGTGAGGGGAACGTGGGAGCTCAAGTGGCAACAAGCATCCTCCCGAACTTAGCCACAGTATTCGCAATCAAGCATAGGATCAGTCAACGTTCTTTGCACCTGGACCAAAGGGTAAAGAATATGATGCTCCTATTTGTCACAATAAAATAAAAAATCTATTTGAATTCATCATTCACTTAATTTTCTAAAAACAAGGAGAAGGATACTTTTTCTGAAATCTTTAAATCAACTTTATTTAAAGCATTAGTTTACTTTAGTTCGCTTTAGTTACGTATTCTAAATTTTCGTATACTATATTAGTAAGTAAATACTTTTAAATTTAGTTGTTACAAATCTTTTAAAACTTCCCTATGGGATCGATAACCAGGACTCCACTAGAGCCCTGTATTACTTGATATGATACGTACACTTGCGTAGAATCCACATTATACATTCCATCATAAAATCAAATATATATATTAAAGCGGGATCAAGTTTTTGGTGTCGTTGCTATTAACATAATTTGCAAACACAAAAAAGTGGGTCAGCGAACCAATTTTATAAGCCGACAAGTTCCCCTGCTTAATATAAGGGAATTAAGCAGGGTTTATATTACCTGGGTTCTTAAAGTTCCCTATAAGGGCAATCCCCTATAGTTAATTACATCTTAAATGATGGAAATCATTTAAGAAAACTCTCGATTAAGATCAGTGGTTCTACTTTCAAGAATTTCAAAGTTTAAGGTTTTGAAAGGATTGGATTTTGGAAATTTCAATAGGGATTAGCTCAAATTTGAAACAGTTTATTTCAGGATTTCAAAGGAAGAGAAGTAAGAGAAGCTGAGGATCCAAGAGGAATCTTGGCAACTTCCCAAACTATCCTATTGTTTGGCTTCAATTCGAGAATTTACTTAATGTTGTAATTCCGCCAATTTTAGTTAATTATGACTTATATTTGTATGATATAATCACGCAAGTAGCCTCGAAGATGTGAGGGTTTATGTCGTACCAAACAACTACCTCGGAATCCTAAGACCGGTTAGGATTTAATTTGCATAAAATGATTATACAAGTGCCTAACGAAAAGGTTGAGGATTTATGTTGCACTAGGAAAACTACCTCGAAATCCTATGGCTTAGTTATTTAATTTTAAGAATGGTTTTGCTGAAGTAGACCCGAGTTTTGCTGAAGAAGATGATCGTGCTGCCCACCGTGCTCCAAGCTCCTTGTCGTTGTCGCAGAGGTTTAGTTTTAGAAAATGATAATCAAGAGATGAGAGAAGTGTTTTAGTTTAGAGAAATCTTAAAGTCCAAATGTCTTTAATGTTTTAATTAAAACAAATCTTAAAGTTGGTTAAACAGAACCGATTAAGATCCCACGGTTCCGTCATCCTGGCACCGTTATTTTCATCAGATTCACTTAGTCTAGATGAATTTGCTAAACTCAACTGAATGCGTTCCACACATTCATTTAGACCGTGGGAAATCCCGTTAGCAACATGTGGGTTACATCATCCGAGGTATTCCCGATCATCCAACGAGACGTTGTAATTTAGTTGCAATTGTAGTTTTGTTGTTCTGTTTGTGATTAAATTTTGAGTTTTTTTATATTTTGAATGTTGTGGCGGTGAATTTTATCTTGTTGTGACTTTTAATTTAGTTTTGGGTTTCAGTTTTGTGGCTATCCTAAAGGTTTCAGTTTTCATGCAGGGTGTCAATCTTGTTTAACATACAAGAAAAGTAAATAAAGTGCAATACAGGTAAGTAAATAAATTGCAATAAAATAAAATTGTACCTGGAGGGTCTTCTCGTCATTTCCAAGCTGCACTTAAAACACATGTTAAGACATTTATATATTTGCAACAAGTACCTAGGTAAAGCTAAAGAAAGGTTCTGGTTGTCTACCAAAATCCTATACCTATTGCTAGTCAATCCCTATGACGTCTAGGTTCTTTTGTTTTTGTGGATGATTTTCTTCACCAAAGAACAATTAAGTTTGATTGTTCTTCTAAAACACCACATCATATTGAGGAAGTGTTTAGGATGAGTCCTAAACATCTTTTCAATATTTTTGGGATTATTTTGAGTCCAAATGAGTTTTATTGTATTGGTGAATTGATCATCCAAAAATTTAGTTTAGTTTGTTTCTTGTTCAGTGAATTAGGATGTTTGATTATTCTATGAGTAAAGTGACATTTCACTTGATGCTTTACTTAAGAGTAATAATAATGAAAGCCTTTAGGGGGCAAATTTGTTTGTTAAAGAATTTAACCGCTTTGATTAAAGTTGAATTGATGATTTAGGATGATTTAATTTAGTTTCAAAATTCAAGTTGATTTTCTCTTAAGTGTTTTAAATTGTTTGATTTGAAAGAGGTGTTTAGATTATTCAATTTAATTAAACTTTTAATGATTTAAATTTAATTTGACTTAATTGTAACACTTTAGGTCAATTTTAATTGGTTTGATTTTTTTATGTTTTTAATTATGAATTGTCTTAAGGTTGATTTCTTTAATGTTTCAAATTTGTTTTAGATTTTTTTTAAGTAATTTCAAATTAATTTTAATGTTTTAAATTTATTTCAATTTGATTATCAAATCACTTAATGTTTTAAGCTTTTAATTTAATTAAGGTTTATTTTCCTTTTAATTATTTAATTATTAATTTCAATTATCATCTTACATTTAATTGAAAGTTAAATATCATTAAAATGATTCATTTAGGGATTTTGAATTAAAGAATTGATATCTTCTTAGGTCATATCCCTAACCTTAATAATCCAAATTTTTAATCTATTCTTCCAAAATTTAAATTATTTAATTAATTAAAGTTCACTTCAAATATTTTCAAGATAATTAGTGGGTTTCTACCCCTTAATTCCCTATGTTTCAATCATCTATGAGAAAAGTTAAGATCAGATATTTTACCCTCCCTTTGATTAGACCTAAATATTAATTAGGGTAAAAATCCTTTAATTACATTTATGCCCCTTTAGGCTTATTTATTTCATAACTCATCAAATTAAGCTCAAATGAACTTAAAATTTTTATGTCACTTCACTCATATGTAAATTAAGATATTAGAGGGGAAAATGTGATTTTTCTGATTTTAATTTAATTTATATAATTATTTTTTGTGAAAAATAAGGGTTTTCAATGAAAATTCAACAACATGTCCAAGTTAAAATTTCTGTCCTTAGGAAAATTATGAGATGTTTCTACTGACTAGTGGACCACTTGGACCAATTTTGGTTATTTTTTTAATTATATTTTATTTATTATAATTATTTTGATTTTTGGATTGTTAATTAATTATAAAATAAAATTAAAGTTGAAAAATGAATTTTATATTTTTCTTAGGTCTCTCTGACCTCAAGGAGTTCAGAGAAATAAATTTTATATTTTTATGGTTTTTCTTTGATTTACTAGAATTAATTTAGTGAAAAGGTTGAAAAATTCATTTTTAATATTAAAAATTGTCTTAAGGTTTTAAAATTCAATATCTTTACTTTAAGGCTTAGGAAAAATATTTGGTTTGTTCCTAACTGATTAGGAGGTGAAATATGATATTTTTATGATTTTTAATATTTTTGTGATTTTTATGATTTTTTAATTATTAAAATATTAAAAATATGATTAAAAATAAAAATTTTTAGAAAATTCCAATTTTAATTTTCTTAGACTCCTCTGATATCAGAGAGACCACAAAACCAATTTGGTGAACTTTTTAAATGTATTTTGTGTTTTATGAACTTTTTAATTTTAAAAATGGCCAGACAACTTAAATAATTCATTTAATGGGTTAAATTATTTTCAATTGACTTGAAATTTATATGTGAGTTTCTCTACATCCTAAGTGACTGTGGAGAATTATTTTCAAGTGATTTTGATGTGTGGTTATTCCTAATTAATTAAAACTTAGTTCTGATGTTTTGGCCAAATTAGAGTTTGTTTAATTGAAATAAATCATGAGATAATTTTCTAATGTTTCTCTAGTCAAAGGGAACACACTCTAATATTTATAGATTTTTCGAAGCAACATGATAATTTTTATAATTATTATAGAAAAATTGATGCATAATATTGAAAAATAGATATCTCATCATGGAAATCTTCCTTGACTTTGGAAAAATCAGGAAAGATCCATCATTATGCATAGAATAACATATCAAAATTTCAAGTTATGGTGAAGCTCATACATGCATGAAGAATTGAAAGATTGAAAACACTATTTAATTAATTAAAACTAAAATATACATCAAATAAATATGAAATTACTTCCACATTATTCTCATCATTTCAGTTAGCAAGAGATTATTTTTATTTTATTTTTTGGAGTTTTCTATGAAAAGTCATGATTTTTTTTAAGTTTTTGTTCAAAAATAAATAAAAAATCCAGTTTCCCTCTCAAACTATCGCTATCAAGGGGGCCACGTGTCGCTCCATGATTGGCTGGCGCGTTTCTGTTTATGGATGAAGCTCCCGTCCGACTGCATCTCGGCCGTCCCTTCGATACACACGTGATCGGACGCTACTGCTCCTCTATCCTAGTGCTATTCACCCAAAACCGTCCACCTTAAAACCTTGATATCTCACTCGTTTCTCAACGAAATTGAGTGAATTTTTTTTAAAATTATCGTATAATCGAGTAGCACACATCTATACGGTGATGATATACTTAAAGCATGTAAATATTTACAGAAAATTAAAACATGATCGGTTGGAGGAAAAAAAATTTGATACCTTCGTCCAAGAGGTGAGGCCTCAATTGGAAATGGTTTGATTGAGCTTACAAATGCTTGGAGAAGCTTTGGGAACAATTTGGCATGGTCTCTCCAAGGTAATCTTTCATCTCCTCTCTTTCGGCTACGAGAGGCGGGGTTTAAATAAGGAAGGTTATGGTGGAGCTTGAGTGGCCATGGGGGTTGATTAGTGGGTTCAAAATGTGTGCTTAGGTGGATGGGAGGTAAGAGTTTGATTTTGTTGCAATCAATTGGGTTATGCCTGTTGACCTCATTTTTTATGAGGTCTCTTCTCTTCTCTCTCCTTAGTACTTAGGATCTAGTCTTAGGCTTTTCCATTGACTAATCTTAGAAGACTAGAAGTGGAACCCACCATTTAAAAATTCAAACTACTTCTTAACTCCCTGCAAACCCCACAAGCTTGATTGAAGACCCCTAATCACCTAAAGGGTTGAAATCAAATGTGGAGGTTTAAAGGATGAGTTCCCCATGGACTTTTCGGCCTTAGAATACCCCGGCGGCTCGGTCCGGTGAGGATCGACTTGCACATACACTACACTCCGACACACATTCCAAGTCCTAAAACCACACTCTCACCCAACTTGACCTCCCGACTCATGTAGGTAATTCATATGGATAGTCCTTAACCCTAAGCCCCTAGCAAGAGGGTTGTGAACAACATAGATGAATGCCTCAAATGAGTCCTCTCATGGCTTATATGAGCTTAATATGGCTTTATGGCTCAACCAAAGTGATTCCATCCTACTCAAATTCGATCAATCTTCATTTTTCCAAAATTTCAATTTTTGACCCCCGGGGGCCCCGGACCTACTAAACCTACCAAAAGCCCTTGAAACTACCCAAAATTTACAAAATCACCTAAATTACCCAAAATTCCTCAAAATCAATCCTAAACATTTCCCCCCACTCAAATTGATCATCCATAGCCAAAAATACCAAAAATTCGAAAAAGTACCCCCAATACCCTCCAAATACCCAAAATGCCCTTCTTAGCCCAAAAATCCAAAAATTCAGAAAATTCTAAAAAAATTCCAAAAAATCCCAAATATTCCCAATTTCATTTTGTTCAACTACACTATGGGCCAATTTTTCCAATTTACCCCACGTTTACCAAAACCCCCAATTTGACCCATTTTTAACCCAAGTGAACCCAAGGTCAAACCAAACCACCCCAATTGACCTCAATTTTGGTCCAATTCAATTCTAAACTTCAAATCAACATCTCCAACATAAATTCAGGCCAAATCCAAGTCCAATTTGATTGAAATTTGAGCCCAATTTCAATTTGAAGCCTAAGGTCCAATTTTGGCCCATGACCTAAACCTAGCTCAAACCAACCCAACTCAACCCCAATTGACCCCAAATCTTTTCTAAAGCCTTCCTAACATCCCCATGAACAAAACACTAACTTGATTTGCCCAAAATTATAATCTAAACTCCACCCAAACCTAACCCAAAACCAAAACCTCTTAAATTGACCTAAGCCCAAACCTAACCCAAATGGGCCCAAATCCCAAAATCAAAGCCCAACCAAAGTTGAAAACTCTTTGTAACACTCCCACAAACATTTCTAAACATTAATTTTAAATCAAATCCAACTTTAGCCCAACCTTAACCCAAGTTAGCCCAATTTGGCCCACTTTGGCCCCTTTAACTAAAGACCCCACATTAAACCCAATTCAATTCAAAATCACTTCACACTTGTTCCAAACCACTCATGACACATACCTAAACCAATTGCAACATTTATTTGGCATGATTCCTCACAAAATTTTCATCCACCAATTTATTTTCAAGCCTAAAGGCCCACTTTCTTAAACCATTCTAAAAGCCCACTTCCACCACATCCAAAGGCCCAAAATTCATCCAAAGCCCACATGACATTTCTCTACATCATCCATTCAATTAAAATCATCCCTAAGTCCTAAACCAATGATCAAATAATTCCAAATAAAGCTTCATCCAAATTTCCACCAAAAGTGCCAAAATTCATAAAATCCCCTTTTATGAAATTGACCAAGCTTTTTCCAAGCCAAATGTAAGCCATTGAGCCATGTACAAGCCACATGGGAGCCATGGAAGCCACTTTCCACCTCATCAAGACATTAATGGCAAGAAGAGGGGACCCTTTCCTAATCTTTCATTAAGCATTTTTAACCATACTCATGTCACACTCTAAACCATGCTTAGTCACCTCACCATGGATGGAGACTTCACCACCCCTTCCAAGCTGACCTAAATGATTCCCTCAGCTCAAAATCAGGTCTTGGGGAGGTGCACCAAGCCTATTTCCATGGATTGACCAAACCAAGACCAAAAAACACTCTCCCCCCATTCCATTTTAATCAAGCCTTTTACACATGTCAAACTCCAATTGACTTCACCAAATTCAACCCCTGACCCCACTGAGTCAGATGGTGACCCATGCCTGGCCGGCCAGCCACCACAACAACCGAAAAAAACCATGGCCGAGAGCTCCATGTGAGCCAAAAAATTTAATTCTCCCTTGCTGAGCTGTCTCAACCCTAGTGGACACCAGAGCTCTTCTTCTCCTCCCCTGAGCAGCTGATCCCAGCCTCCAATTGTCCCTGGGAAGCCCTCCAGCCATGCCTATTTAAACACCACCACCTCTCAGCCAAAAAAAGGTAGATGAACCAGACCTTAAGGAAACTCTGCCAAAATTGCTCCAGGACCCTCTCCTAACCTGCGAGCAGCTGATCCCCAGGTGTTCCTTCGCCCTAATCCCCATTAACAAAGCTCAATTTTTAAGTTGAAAATCCACCCAAAAATAGGACACTTCACCACAGTGAGTCAATCTCCAAATTGATTGGTCCTACACCTTCACCAGACCAAGAGGAGAAATTCCCCAGCAAAAGCCCCTTCACCAGGCCAGCCATTGCTTCTAGCCTCCAAGCTTTGTGATCGGGCTTGGTCACTTTCATACCTATATAATTCCCCAGAGTCAGAGACTTCATCTGGAGCTTGCTTGGACCCAATCGAAGGTGACACAACTCTCAGATCGAAGCTTCACTTCTCTGAGCAATGGTATGGACTTACTCTTCCTCCCGAGCTTCCAGCGATTCTCCATTTTGTTTAAGTTAATTTCATAGCCTATAAACCGTATGGATGTGTTCGTCTCTTCAAGGTGAATCCATGGAGCATAAGACTATAAAAATCCATTGAGAATCGAGTGAGATCTTAAGGTTTTAGTGTGGACGGTCACGGGTGCACACCAGTCGTAGAAGATGACCAGGAGTCGTTGGATCGCGCGTGTATCGAGCGGACAGTAGAGATCAAGTCGGACGGTGTGAAGGTACATGAACCGCGGGACATGTGGCTGCTGACTCAAGTAGCGGCGTCGAATGGGAATGCGCCGCGTGGGCTTTCGGAGCTGCCGATGTTGCGCTGGCGCCGAGTCGGATAAGTAAATAAATAGGGTATTTTTGAATTATTTAAATGCCTTGAACTTTAAAAATTCATATCTTTGCATAAAAAAATTACAAAAATAAAATAAAAATACCCTCTTGCTCAGTGAACAGAGGAGAATAATGTGGAAAATAAAATCAAGTTAATTGGATGAGTATTTTATTTTTAATAATTTATTTATTATTTTTAGTATTTTGATTCTTCATTTGCATAGATAATTCACCATGGCATGAAACCATAGGGCTTTTGAAGCCTCTGATCTTGGGAACATCCCTGAATTTTTCAAGGTCAGAGACCATCTCTGTGAAAAGTTATTTAATTTTCAATTTCATGTCACTGTTTTAGATATTTTAATTCCAATAATTAGCATGTTGTGAAATAAATTCTAGGAAAATTTGGTGATGTTCCTTAGGACCAGAGAACCCTATGAAAAATATTTTTTGAATTAATTCATTCATAATAATCTTAATTGGCCTAAACCCCTAAAATTGAATTTGAATTAATTAGGGTTAACCACACATCAAATTGACTTGAAAATAATTCTCCACTGATCTTTAGGATCAGAGAGACCTCACATAAAAATTTGAAATCAATTGGACTTGATTAACCCTACCAAATGGGTTGATTAAGCCTCATAAGCAAAATGGAACTTTAAAAATTCATAACTCCAAAAATAGTTTTCAAAAATTCACAAAATTGGTTTTTGAGCTTCTATGGTATTAGAGGAGTCTATAAAAATTAAAATTATAATTTTCTAAAAATCTTTATTTTTTGACCCTACTTTAATATTTTAATAATTAAAAAATAATAAAAATATTAAAAATATTAAAAATCATAAAAATGTCATATTTTGACTCCTAATCACTTAGGAACAAACCAAATATTTTTCTCAAGTCTCAAAGTAAAGATATTGAATTTCAAATGCTTAAAACAACTTTTAATATTAAAAAATGAGTTTTTAACCTTTTTCACTAAAATAATTCTAATAAATTAAAGAAAAATCAGAAAATTATAAAATTTGTTTCTCTGGACTTCTTGAGGTTAGAGAGATTTAAGAAAAATATAAAATCTATTTTTTAACTTTAATTTTATTTTATTACTAATTAATACTCTAAAAAATCAAAAATAATTATAATAAATAAAATATAATTCAAAAAATCACCAAAATTGGTCCAAGTGGTCTTCTGGTCATTAGGAACATCCCAAAATTTTGTTAAGGATAGCAACCTTTCCTTGGTCATGTTGTTGAATTTTCTTTGAAAACCCCTAATTTCTAATAAAAATAATTATATAAATAAATTAAATTCAGAAAAATCACATTTTTTCCTCTAATATCTTAATTGACATGTGAGTGAGGTGACATAAAAATTTCAAATTCATTTGAGCTCAATTTAGTGAGTTATGAAATAAATAAGCTTAAAAGGGCATAAAGGTAATTAAAAATTTTAACCCTTAATTAAAACTTTAGGTTTAATCAAAATGGGGGGTAAAATATTTAAATTTAATTTTCTCTTGGATGAGTGAAACTTAGGGAAATTAAGGGGTAGAAACCCATTAAACACTTTGAAAATATCAAAAATGAAACTTTAATTAATTAAATAATTTAAAATTTGGAAAGAATATATTTAAATTTGGATCATTAAAATAGAGATATTATTAAGAGGACATTTATTATTTAATTTAAAAATCCCTAAATGAGTCACTTTAACAATATTTAATTCTTAATTAAAAAAATTAAAATAATAATCTAAATTAATAATTAAAACTAAAATTAAAACAAATTAAATTAAAATCAAATTAAAATTAAAGTTAAACTAAAACTAACAATTAAAATTAAAATTAAAATCAAAATTTAAATCAAATAAAATCCAATTAAATTAAAATTAAATTCAATTAAAATTAAATTAAATTAAAATACAAATTAAATTAAATTAAAATTAAAACTAAATTAAATTAAATCAAAAATTAAATTAAATTAAATTAAATTAAATAAAAATTAAATTAAATTAAATCTAAATTGAATTAAAAGTTAAAATTAAAATTAAATTAAATTAAATTTAAAATTGAATTAAAATTAAATAAAATTAAATAGAATTAAATTAAATTAAAATCAAACTGAATTGAAATCATTTAATAACAAACCTAAATGAAATCATTAAGAATTAAATCTAAAATAGTTTGAACACTATTCCAAACTTAAGATTATCAATTAAAACCTCATAATTAAACTAAATTAAAAATGATTAAAATTCTCGATAAACCAACTTGCCCGTAAAGGCTTTAATTATTATAACTCTTAAATAGAGTATTAAGTGAGATGTCACTTCATTCATCAAGTAATCAAATACCTAAGTTCACTGAGCAAGAAACAAAGTTTAACTAAACTCCTGGATGATTAATTCACCTGTGTAACTAAATTTACTTGGACTCAAAATAATCCCAGAAGTATTGAAAAGATGTTTAGGACTCGTCCTAAACACTTCTTCAATATGACGGGATGTTTTAGAAGAACAATTGAATTTAATTGTTCTTTGATGAAGAAAACCATCCTTAAATCAAACCAAGAACCTAGACGTCATAGGAAATGACTAGTTATAGGATTAGGAATTTGCTAGACTACCAAAACCCTTTCCCTTAGCTTTACCTAGGTATCTGTTAAAATATTTAAATGCCTTAACATGTGTTTCAAGTGCAGTCTGGGATGATGGGAAGACCCTCTAGGTACGCTTTTATTTTATTGTAATTTACTTACATGCACTGTACTTTACTTTTCTTGCATGTTAAATGAAACTGTTGCATGAAAACGAAAACGTTTAGGATAGTCCCTAAACTGAAACCAAATTAAATTAAAATTCATTGCAAGATAAAATTCATCGCCACAACATTCCAAAATATAAAACAACTCAAAATTTAATCACAAACGAAACAACAAAACTACAATTATAACTAAATTAAAATGTCTCATTGAATGATCGAGAATACCTCGGATGATGTAACCCACGTGTTGCTAACGGGATTTTTGACGGTCTAAATGAAAGTGTGGAACTCATTCAGTTGAGTTTAGCAAATTCATCTGGACTGAGTGAATTCAATGAAAATAACGGTGCCGGGATGACGGAACCGTGGGATCTTAATCGGTTCTGTTTAAACAATTTTAAGATTTTTTTAATTAAAATATTAAAAACACTTGGATTTTCAGATTTTCTCTAAACCAAAATACTTCTCTCATCTCCTGATTTATGACTTCTAAAACTAAACCTCTGCAACAACAAGGAGCTTGGAGCACAGTGGGCAGCACGGCCGTCGTCATCAGCAAAACTTGAGTCTACTTCAGCAAAACCTTTCTTAGAATTAAATAACAAAGCCATAGGATTTCGAGGTAGTTTGCCTAGTGCAACATAAATCCTCAACTCTTCGTTAGGCATTTGCATGATCATGTCATGTAAATTAAGCCCTAACCGGTCTTAGGACTCCGAGGTAGTCGTTCGGTACGACATAAACCCTCACATCTTCAAGACTATTTGTATGATCATGCCATACAAACATAAGTCCTAATTAATTAAAATTGGCAGGATTGCAACATTAAATGATATTCTCAAATTCAAACCAAACAATAGGATAGTTTGGGAAGTTGCCAAGATTCTTCTTGGATCCTCAGCTTCTCCTACTTCTCTTCCTTTGGACTCTTAAAATAAACTGTTCTAAATTTGAGCTAATCCCTATTGAAATCTCCAAAATTCAATCCTTTGAAAACCTTAAACTTTGAAATTCTTGAGAGCAAAATCACTGATCATTATCGAGAGTTTTCTTAAGTGTCTTCGGACATTTAAGATGTAATTAACTATAGGGGCTTCGCCCTTATAAGGAACTTTAAGAACCTGAGTAATATAAACCCCGCTTAATTCATTTATATTAAGTAGGGAACTTATCTGCTTATAAAATTGGTTCGCAGATCAAACGGATGTCACAAATCTTCTAGTTTATTTAACCGAGCCCCATCATCAAGCAGTGTGTCTATTCTTCGGGATAGATACACGGTTTGTGATGCGGTGCTCGTTTATATAAACTATTTGGGATGTGAGATCGGTTTGATTTCCTATCTTAAAATTTTCAAATTTAAAATTACTTTAAAAAATCAAATACTACTTTCTAAATTATATATATATATATATATATATATATATATATATATATATATATATATATATAATTTTTTATGCTTGGAATATTATCCCCTCCAATACTCGCTACTTTTTCTAATATTATCCCTCCAATATCGCTACTTTTTCTAGGCTTACTAGAGGAAGTAGATCTACTCATGATTAATTTTTTATGCTGGAATGTTAGGGGAGTGGCCAACCCCGGCTCCCTTAACGTAATTCTAAGTCTCAACAGGGGTTCATAAATTTTGGGTCATTGTTCTTCTTGAACCTTTGGTGAAAAAGAATTTTGATAGAATTTTAAGGAGTTTTTCTGGTTTTTCTTTTGTCTCCAATTCTACTAATAAGATCTGGTTTTTAGTAGGAAGGAGTTGAGAGTTGATATTCTTATTGATCATCCTCAATTCTTACATCTGCATTTTGAGCTTGATCAGTTTAAAGGATTTGCTACTTTTGTTTATGCTTCTTCTACTATTGCTGGTAGATCTGAACTTTGGTCTCACTTGAAGGATATTGGTCAAAATATGGTTGAGGGCTGGATAGTGGGTGGAGACTTTAATTGTATTCTACATCCTAGTGAGAAGAAAGGAGGAAGGAATCCAAATCTTCAAGATATGCTAAATTTTACTAATCAAGTTAGTGCTGCTAATCTATTTGACATTGGGTTTGAAGGTTCTCCATTTACTTGGAGAAGAGGTTCTCTTTATGAAAGGTCTGGATGGAATCTTTACTAATCAACTCGGCTCGATATGTTTAGCCTTTCCCAAGTTAAGCACTTAGCTAGATTTGGTTCGGATCATGCTCCATTGCTTGTTCAATTCTCTCATTTTATCAATACTAAACAACATACTTTCAGATACTTAAATGTATGGTCTTCGCACCCTACTTGCTATCAAGTTGTTAAGCAAAACTGGACTCTTCCACCTAATTATTCTCACTGCTAACCCTTTATTGAAATTCGGCAACTACACAAGTCGATTGCTAAGGCTTTAATTAATTGGAATTGGTCCGAATTTGGGAACATTACATACAACATTCAAAAGCGAAACCTTGGTGGCCCAGAGTTGAAATTGAAGTGGAAGTCTGGGAGGAAAACCGATAAAGACCTACCGGAAGCTAATGTTCGTTGCAGTACCTGCTTTGCTACGGGAAGAGCTCCTTCTTAAACGAAGCAGTACGTTAACCATTTACTTCATGGAGATAGGAATTCAAAATTTTTTCATGCTATAATTAAGCATAGAAGATCCATTAATACTATTCAAAGAATTAAATCTACCAATAATTGCCGGCTTTCTACTTCTCGGAAATTGGGGATGATGCTCGTTCATTATTTTCAAAATCTTTTCTCTTATCAAGATACCAATTCGATATCTTCTCTAATAATCTTATGCAAGCTGATTTGCGGTTGGCTAGGGAATTAGATCTATCCGAATACCTAATGAGGATGAAATATTATCCGCAATCAATTCTTTGGACGATAATAAGACAAATTGGTCCGGATGGGTTTACTCTCGATTTTTACAAGAAATTTTGGCAAATTATCAAGATGGATACCGTTGAGGTTATTAAAATTTTCTTTCGGGGTATGGATCTTCCTAAGTATTTTGTATCCTCTTCTATTATTCTCATACCTAAAGATAAAAAGAAGGATTGTCAGCGGGACTTCGTACCTATTAAGCATCACTTCAACCTTTTCAAAAATCATCGACAAGCTTCTTGTGGCTAGAATTCAGCCTTTTATGGATACATTGATTTCGGAGAATCAATCAGCATTTGTTAAAGGAAGAAGTATTAGTGAAAATATTTTGTTAGCTCAAGAAATGCTTACTGATATTGATAAGCCTTGTAGGGGTTCTAACCTGATTTTTAAACTGGATCTTTCTAAAGCTTTTGATACTATAAGTTGGTCCTTTATTCTCAAAGTACTTTATGCTAAAGGGTTCAGTTCTGATTGCTGTGGTCTCATTTCAAGGTGGTTAAACAATAATTACTATAGTGTTCTCATTAATGGTGAGAGCAATGGGTTTTTTCAAGCAGGTAGAGGCATTAAACAAGGAGACCCCCTTTCTCCTTATATCTTCATATTGGCTTTTGACTACCTTTCCAAGCTTCTTAATAATGTTCAGACCACTCATCCTTATGCCCAGTTTCAACACAAATCCACTCAACCGATTTCCCATCTTGCATTTGCCGATGATGTCATAGTTTTCCGGAATGGGAGTAAGAATTCCATAAGATGTTTAATGAAGGTGTTGGATGAATTTGAAGAGGTCTCTGGTATGACTTTTAACAAGTCCAAATGTCATTTTTTACTCAGTTCTGGCTTTAATGTTAATACTAAAAAGTGGATAGCAGATTTCACTGGGTTTAGGGAGGCTAAATATCCTCTCAAGTATTTGGGTTTTCCTTTAATCAAAGGTAGACTTAGACATTCCCACTATGATGAGGTGGTTTCTAAAATTTCTGCTCAAATTCAATGTTGGACAAATTCATTTCTATCAAATGGTGGTAGAATCACTCTTCTTAAGAGTATTTTAACTACTTATCCTCTCTATATTCTTCAAATGATCAAGATGAAGAAGAGCACACAAAAATTACTGTCCATAATATTTAATAAGTTTCTTTGGGAAGGTCATCATAGACAAATGCATTGGACCAATTGGGATAAAGTTTGTAAACTCTGTTGCTAATGGTGGGTTGGGTTTTAAGAGTTTTCAGCAAATCAGCTTTTCCTTTTACTGCAAACATTGGATTAACTTTAGAGCCAAGAACTCCTTATGGTCTAAGTTTTTGCATGGAAAGTATTGTTCTAATACTCATCCAACTCAAGTTCAATTGAAGAATGGGGATTCAAATCACTGGAAGCAACTGCTGAAAGTTAGAGATGCAGCTGAACAGCTTTTTGTATGGGAGCTTGGGGATGGGCAAATTCATTTTTGGAGCGATAAGTGGATTTTTAATGAGTCACTGATTGATCATAATATTCACCATTCCATCCATCATCCCATTCAGAAAGTAGCTGATTGCTGGATCAATTCAGAATGGGATACTGCTAAGCTTAGTAGCTGTATTGATTCTGCTACCCAAAAAAAGATTTTGAACATTCCTATTCATCCGACCAAAAGAGATAAATTGGTCACAAAGATTCCACCAAATCAAAGCTTGTCTAATTTTCTTTATAGAGGTACATGTTCTACTAATGATTGGGGGAAGAAGCTATGGAATAAATTCTTAACACCTTCCATATCTTTTTTCTGTTGGAGACTTTTTAGGAAGTTTCTTCCAACAGATGACATTCTAAAACTTAAGGGAATTCGTGGACCTTCGATTTGTCATTTTTGCCATGCTGATGAAGAATCCATTTCTCACATATTTATAAGATGCCTTGTTGTTCAAGAGGTATGGAAATCTGTTTTGGATAATCTTGGGCTTTCTTCTAGATTTTTTTCATGGCTTAGTATTGAATTATGTTGGCAAGATTGGAAAGATTCTACCGATTATTACATTCCTCTTATTATCTTCTCGGTTTATATGGATGGGGAGGAATGATGTTATTTTCAACAGACAAGGTTTGCTCTACCCGACTTATTATCAGGAATTGTCTAATTTATATTCATAAGGCCAAGCAAATAATGAATTACCAGCAGATTCCTGTTATTAACAAGGTCAAGCTTGTTATTTGGAGACTGCCTATGGCTCCTTGGGTTAAAATTAATTCTGATGGGAGTTTTTCTTCAATTGGTGCTATAATTGGGGCTATATGCAGGGATCATCTTGGTAATTGTAATTGGTTTCTCTCTGCTCCTGTTATGGCGGAAAACAGCCTTGAAGTCGAAGTAATTCGTCGCTTATCGGGGTCTTAAAGCTGCCTTCCTTAATAAGCATAATTATATTCATATGGAGATGGATTCTTTGCTTCTAGTAAAGATGTTATTGAATGAAGTTGTTGTTCCTTGGTACATTCTTATTTGGGTTAAAATGATCCTCAAGTTATCCTCTAAGCTAATTGTTATATGGAGTCATATTCATAGAGAGGGGAATCAACCTGCAAATTGGTTGGCTAAGAGAGCTACTTCTAGGAAGGAGATAATTTGTAACTCAAGCTCTTCTGCAGAATTTTTATCTTCTTCTTTTTCTATTTTTAGAACTCTTTTACATGGGGATTTACTTGCCATTCCTCATGTCAGATGTAACAAAACCACCATTATTCAATAAAACTTAACTTGTGGTGAAAATATATATATATATATATATATATATATATATATATATATATATATATATATATATATTTAAATTAAACTTAAAATTCAAAATTCGCCGACAACTTCTGTGGGCGACCTCTTTTCAAAATACAACCACATAACCTAAAAAAATGCCGACAATACCATGTGTAAAGGCATGGATTTAAGTGGTATGGGTGTAAGGGCCATTTTTGGGTCAATTTGGGTCAAAGCATGGATTTGGCTTGGTGCACCCTCCCATGGTTTGATTTTGGGCTGAAAAGGATGATTTGGGTCAGCCAAAAGAAATGGTGGAGTCCCCATTCTAAGTACTTGTGTCAATTTTGGGTTAAGGTGTGTCATGGAAAGGGTTAAAAGTGCTTAAACATGGTTTAGGAAAGAGGTTTACTCCCTTGCTATTTAAGGTTTGGTGATGTGTAAAGAGCTTACATGGCTCACATATGGCTTGACACAAGCTTCATGGCTCACATTTGGCTCCTCCATGGCACACATTTGGCTTAGCTAGGCTTGGTCAATTTGCATGAGAAAGGCATTTTTTAATTCTTTGGTTATTTTGAGACGATTTAGCATGATACTCCATTTGGAATAATTTGATGATTGATTTGGAACTTAGGGAGTGAATTTGATTAAAGGGATGATAAAATGATAATTGGCATGTGGGCTTTTTGAGTGGATTTGGGCTAATTGAAGTGATTTAGCTCATGGGCTTGATTTTGGGCCTTTAAATTTTGGGTGAACTTTGTCTTGAGTTTGGGTTAGGTTTGGGTCAAAATTTGGGCTAATTAAATGTTGAGTTTGGCTTAGGAAGGTGTTATGAAGAGTTTGGAAAAGATTTGGAGTGATTTTGAATTAAATTGGATGATCAATTTGATGGATTTGGACATAGGGTCGATTTGGGTGAATTGGGTTTGGTTGGACTTGGGTGGATTTAGGGATCAAATTGGGGGCAAGTTAATGTAGAGTTTTGTTTTTAGGGTTGTTAGGAAGGTTTCAAAACAAATTTGGGGAAAATTGGATGACATTTGGGTTCAATTTGGGATAGGTTGGGTTACTTGGTTAATTTTGGGCCTTAAGGGCCAACTTGGAATTCTTGATTAAATTGGGTTAAACTGGCAAAATTGGGGTATGTAGTAGTTGAAGAAAATGATGTGGATAATATTTTGGAATTTTTGGTATTTTATGGAATTTTTTGGAATTTTTGAAATTTTTAGCTATGAAGGTCATTTTAGTAATTTTGGGGAGTTTGGGGGTAAGTGGTCAAAAGGTTGAATTAAAGGCTCGAGGTGGTTTAGAAAGAAATTTGGAGTCAAACAAAAGTGTTCGGGCTCATTTTTTATTTATGTGGAAGGTTTTATGAATCCCGGAGCGTTTTTTAAGTATCGGCTATTTTGGCCGCGAGGGGCCCAAAGGTAGCTCGGAAGTATGGCAAGTTTACAGTCAAGCTTTTTGATTTGAAGAGAGGAACGCTCTGGCATGATTTTTTTTGAAAGCCCGGGTGACCGTGAAGTTTTGCGTTTCAGGGCCCTTTTCAAGGGCAATTTGGTAATTTTTGGAGAGTTTAGGGGCCGGGAGTCAAAAATTGAAATTTTGGCAAAAATGAAGATTGATTAGATGTGAGTAAAATGAAACCATTTTGTTGAGCCATAAAGCCATGTTAAGCTCACAAGAGCCATGAGAGGACTCATTTTAGGCACTCAATATGTTGTTCCTAACCCTCTTAGCCAAGGGCTTAGGGGTTGAGGTCCATCCATATGAATTTCCTACATGAGTTAGGAAGCCAAGTTGGGTAAGAGTGGTTTTAGGGTTTGGGATGTGTGTGAGAGTTTGGTGTGTGCAGGCTAACCATCACCAGGACCAGGCCACCCAGGGTTGTTCTAAGGCTTGACCATCCTATAGGAACTCATCCTTGCACCTCCACACTTGACTTTCAATCTTCCAAAGGGGTTTGGAGGTTTATGGTCATCTGTGGGGTTCAAGAAGAGTTAAGAGGTGTCTGCATTTCTAAGGAGTCAGTTCCATTTCTAATCCTCTAGGATAGTCAAGGAGAAGTCATATGGCTAGATCCTAAGCACTGAGGAGAGAAAAGACCTCACCAAAAATGAGGTCAACAAATGGTCCCCCAATAGGTGTGGTGTGCTGAAGGAGCACACCGTGCATATTGGCGTTGATGGAAGAGATCAACTAAACCAACACATACGTCAAAAACAACTCTCTCAGAATAAACGAAGGAGCGAAGAAAGTTTCCGCTGGGGAGTATCTAGTGGATTTTCACTATGGAAGAATACCGAACTCTCGCTGGGGAGGAAATGTGAAATCCTTCAAAATGAAGCAAAAGAATTTAAAATTTCACATTACAAAGGGGGACACAATTGGATTTGATTTAGAGCTTACGATTGAAAATTTCAAGATTTGAATTGAAGATTTGGAGTTTGAAATTTGAAGTTTGAAATTTTGTTTTGAATTTGAAGTTTGGAATTTTAGTTTGAATTTGAAGTTTGGAATTATAGTTTGAATTTGAAGTTTGGAATTTTGGTTTAGTTTATGTGTGATTTCATTTAAGTTGAAAATGTTGATTTTGTATCTGAATTTGAGGTTTTCAAATAATTCTATTATGCAAAAGTTCGCGAGAAAAGTTTCAATTTGATAAGATGAATTGATCGAATTTGAATGAGAGATGGAAGCTCGGCTCCAGCCTCCGAATTGAAATGAGAACTGGAAGTTCAGCTCCAGCCTCGAGAATTGATGTTCTACGATGAGAACTTTAACTTGGACCATTATGATAGAAAATGATCTTAAAGCAATGCGGTGTCAGATGTTGGGATCCTCAACCTCTAGAAATTAACAGGAGCCATTGCAAAGCAATGCGGTATCAGATACTGAGATCCTCAACCTCTAAAATTTGATATTTTGATTTGAACCATTGTGATAGGGAAAGAACCTAAAGCAATGCGGTATCAGATACAAAATCCTCAACCTCTAAAATTTGAAATTTTGATTTGAATCATTGCGATAGGGAAAAAACCTAAAGCAATGCGGTATCGGATATAAAATCCTCAACCTCTAAAATTTGATATTTGATTTGAACCATTGCGATAGGGAAAGAACCTAAAAGAATGCGGTATCGGATGCAAAATCCTCAACCTCAAAAATTTGATATTTGATTTGAACCATTGCAATAGGGAAAGATCCTAAAGCAATGCGGTATCAGATGCAAAATCCTCAACCTCTAAAATTGGATTTTTGATTTGAACCATTGCAATAGGGAAAGATCCTAAAGCAATGCGGTATCGGATGTAAATCCTCAACCTCTAAAATTTGATATTTGATTTGAACCATTGCAATAGCGAAAGATCCTAAAGCAATGCGGTATCAGATGTAAAATCCTCAACCTCTAAAATTTGATTTTTGATTTGAGCCATTGCAATAGGGAAAGATCTTAAAGCAATGCGGTATCAGATGTAAAATACTTAACCTCTAAAATTTGATTTTTGATTTGAACCATTGCAATAGGGAAAGATCCTAAAAAAATGCGGTATCGGATGTAAAATCCTCAACCTCTAAAATTTGATTTTCTATATGAACCATTGCAATAGGGAAAGATCCTAAAGCAATGCGGTATCGGATGTAAAATCCTCAACCTCTAAAATTTGATTTTCGATATGAACCATTACAATAGGGAAAGATCCTAAAGCAATGCGGTATCGGATGCAAAATCCTCAACCTCTAAAATTTGATATTTGATTTGAACCATTGCAATAGGGAAAGAACCTAAAGCAATGCGGTATCAGATATAAAATCCTCTACCTCTAAAATTTGATTTTTGATATAAACCATTGCAATAGGGAAAGATCCTAAAGCGATGCGGTATCGGATGTAAAATCCTCAACCTCTAAAATTTGAAAATTTGAATTTCGCGATTGATTTGCAAAGATTGGTAGTGTTGATTTGCAAAGTGTAGAATTTTGGTTTTTGAGAATTTCATGAAAGTTGTAAAAGATTTTTGTGGAAAGAAAGGGATTAGGAGGGAATATGAGGACGCCACATATCCCATTCAAAAGAGTTGATCAAAAAGTTACTGGTTTGGATTGGATACGATTCCTCGCCATCAGAACCAAATCGAAAACCTCGTGGCTCCGTGTCAATGGAATCGACCGCTCCTATCTCAAACAAGGAAGATAATTGAAGGGATTGGATTTTAGATTTGGAAGTTTTGAATTTGAATTCGATTGGGATTTGATTTGATATTTAAATTGAGCTTGGATTTGAAAGTACAGATTGAAGATTCAAATTTGAGGTTTATTTTTAATATTGAGATTCTTTTTTTTTGTTTCGATGATTTGAGTTTGTTTTGATTTAGATTTCAACTTGATTTTGGATTTCATTTTGATTTGAAGTTTGTTTCGTTATCTTATTCAATTTTTTTTAATTTACTTGTTGTCATTCGTTGGATAATTTATTGTTGGTTTTTTTTTGTGAAGTTTTATTTTATTCATTTATGTTTCATGATTTTTCATTTTTTTTATTTTTATTTTTTTTAGTTAGGGTTTGGACCCAGTCATAAGCAAGTGCGGCATCTGTGCTTCGTAGAACAATGTTGTCTTTGAAACATCACGATGCACAGTTCTCCTTGAGGTATCGTCCACTGACTAAAAACATTTGTAGAAAATGACCTAGTCTTCGAGGTACTATTGGAATTATATCCTTTCAAGTTCCTACAAAGACGTGTTATTTCTAGAGACACCACAGCTGAAGGGACAGGAACTTCGTAGCTTCGTCTGTATCAGTCGTCACTCTTTACCATTGATTTGGGAGGATTGTCTAGGCTGTCTTTGCGAAGTTGCCCTGACGCCCTTTGAATTGATGTTGGATTTGTATTTAGTGGGTATTGAATGATATGACTTCAGGTTGAATTTCCATCAATTACTAATAACATAGCCCTCTCTTTAATTCTTTCTTTCTGGGCCTAAGCAGAATTCAAATTTTACGCTCATGTGATTATAATATTTTTCACTATCCAAAGATATTTCTGAGCCATTTAATAACCGACCAAAAGGCATAAATCACTTGACTCTCTTCAAAGCATAATATCGGAAGAAACTTCTTAAGGTAGCCTTTCAAGTTTTAATAATCGGGGGAGGATTAAGACACAAATTTTTGATTATATGCTTGCCTCAAGCTTTTTCTCTGGGAGCTTACTTGTTTTCTCTTTTTTTTGAGCATTTCATTTCTTTTTTTTTCTTTATTGAGGATTACTATATCTGGTGGAGCACAAGTTAAAGATTTTGAATGTCTGGATTGTGACACTAATTTTTGATTTTGTGCTCACCTCAAGCTTCTCCTCAGTTGGAATTTCACGAAGAAAAGTTTTCCTTCTTTTTTTTCTTATCTTTTTTTTTGCTCCATTTGTTTTCTAAGAATTACTGTATCTGGTAAGACATATTTTTGCTAAAGATTTTGAATGTCGAAACTCCCCTAATTAATAAATCTGAAATGGTTTCTTAACATGAATCCTAGGATATTATAACTCATCCAAAAGCCTGGACCTGATCACATGGCAGAAAATTAAAAGACACTTGATATCCCGGATCAATTACTCATATTTCAACCACACTGCTTCATTTCAAAATTTACTTAGGAGTCAGTCCGAATTCCTTAAAGTGAAGGACCCAATTATTAGAACATAAATTTCATTCTTTATGAAGTTACTGTCTTATCAAAATATCTAACTTTGAGCTTTCCAAATACTGAACAATTCTGAACAAAAAAAACTTTTTTCGTTCATTTTCATTCATAGCAATGGGAGGGATGTGACAGATATACATCAATCCTGCAAATTTCCCTTTTACATTGGTAGATGTAGTACAATGGCAGTCAAGAAGTGTCTTCTTTGTTGCCAATTACGTAGGAGTCAGCTAGAACAAATAGATCGACCAAAATCATATTGATAGAACCTTTTTCAGGTTCTTTTCAAATATTCTTCTGGGATTGTTACGTTCCCACTCTTGAAATTTTCTTCGAGCCAGACTTTGAAATTGCAACACTCTTCTATGGTGTGTCCAACGAACCAGTGGTACGGGCAGTATCTTGGATGTCCTTTCTTATTGATTTTATCTGGTCTTTTTGGCTCAGGTAACCAGAATTTAGGGTTCATGATTAGATTGCGGAACATCTTTCTTGCTGCATCATCTTTAAAAGAGTACACCTTGTTTGTTCGAGTAACCATTGTTGGAACTTGTCTTTTATTCATCTGGTAAAGTCTTTGCCGAAAGGATTGTTGTGCATTCTGCCTGGTACGTTGGAAGGTCCGCTGATGTTGTTCGGCCTGTACTTGCAATTGTCACTTTCCCCGTTTAACCACAGCAACTGACTCATATTCCTTCTCGAATATCGTCGTTTGCTCTAGCTCGTTGACTTTTCCAAGAAAACCAAGTTGTTTAGCTTCTTCTTGAAGTCTTTCGGCTTTATTAAGTAACTTCTCAAATGTCTTGATGGTGAATTGTATGACTTATTTTTAGGTTGAGTGTTGTATTTTTGAAAAGGGGTCGCCTACAGAAATTGTCGGCAAATTATAAATTTTAAATTTAATTTAAATATATATATATATTTTAGAAAGTAGTATTTGATTTTGAAAATAATTTTAAATTTGAAATTCTTAAGATATGAAATCAAACCAATCTCACATCCCAAATAGTTTATATAAACGAGCACCGCATCACAAACCGTGTATCTATCCCGAAGAATAGACACACTGCTTGATGATGGGGCTCGATTAAATAAACTCAAAGATTTGTGACATCCGTCTGGCCTCCGAACCAATTATATAAGCCGACAAGTTCCCCTGTTTAATACAAAGAAATTAAGCAGGGTTTATATTATCTGGGTTCTTAAAGTTTCCTATAAGGGCAAGCCCCTATAGTTAATTACATCTTAAATGATGGGAATCATTCAAGAAAACTCTCGATAATAATCAGTGGTTTTGCTCTCAAGAATTTCAAAGTTTAAGGTTTTCAAAGGATTGGATTTTGGAAATTTCAATTGGGAATGGATCAAATTTAGGACAATTTATTTTGGGAATTCAAGAGAAGAGAAGTAGGAGAAATTGAGGATCCAAGAAGAATCTTGGCAACCTCTCAAACTATCCTATGGTTCAGTTTCAATTTAGGAAAATTATTTAATGATTGAATTTTATTTATTTAGGTCTTATATTTGTATGACATCATCACACAAATAGTCTCGAAGATGTGAGGGTTTATGTCATACCAAACGACTACCTCGGAGTCCTAAGACCGGTTAGGGCTTAATTTGCATAACATGATTATATAAATGCCTAACAAAAAGTTGAGGAATTATGTTGCTCCAGGTAAACTACCTCGAAATCCTATGGCTTGGTTATTTAATTCTATGAAAGTTTTGCTGAAGTAGATCCGAATTTTGCTGATGACGATGGCCGTACTGCCCACTATGCTCCGAGCTTCTTGTTGTTGTAGAGGTTTAGTTTTAGAAGTCATAAATCGGGAGATGAGAGAAGTGTTTTGGTTTAGAAATCTTAAAGTCCAAATAATTTTAATATTTTAATTAAAACAAATCTTAAAGTTGTTTAAACAGAACCGATTAAGATCCTACGGTTCCGTCATCTCGGCACCGTTATTTTCATCGAATTCACTTAGTCCAGATGAATTTTCTAAATTCAACTGAATGAATTCCACACTTTCATTTAGACCGTGCGAAATCCTGTTAGCAACACGTGGGTTACATCATCCAAGGTATTCCCGATCATTCAATGAGACGTTTTAATTTAGTTATAATTGTAGTTTTTTTGTTCTGTTTGTAATTAAATTTTAAGTTGTTTTATATTTTGGAATTTTGTGGCGGTGAATTTTATCTTGCAATGACTTTTAATTTAGTTTTGGTTTCAGTTTTGTGGCTATCCTATAGGTTGTGGTTTTCATGCAACAGTTGTTTTACCATGCAAGAAAATTAAAATGCAGCACATGTAGGTAAATTGCAATAAAGTAAAAGCGTACCTGGAGGGTCTTCCCGTCATCCCAAGCTACACTTAAAACACATGTTAGAGCATTTAAACATATTTCTGCAAGAAATTCCTAGGTAAGGCTAAGGGAAAGGGTTTTGGTTGTCTACCAGAATCCTAATCCTATTGCTAGTCATTTCCTATGATGTCTAGGTTGTTGGTTTGGTTTAAGGATGATTTTCTTCACCAAAGAACAATTAAGTTCAATTATTCTTCTAAAACACCCCATCGTATCGAGGAAGTGTTTAAGACGAATCTTAAACATCTTTTCAATACTTCAGGATTATTTTGAGTTCAAATGAATTTTATTGTATTGGTGAATTAATCATCAAAGGATTTTAATTTTGTTTTGTTTCTTGCTCAATGAACTTAGGACATTTGAATATCTTATGTGTGAAGTGACACTTCACTTGATGCTTCACTTAAGAGTTATAACAATAAAAGCCTTTTAAGGGCAAAGTAATAAATATTTTAATGATTTAATTTGATTTGATTTAATTATAAAAATTAATTATTGATTATCAAGTTTGGAATAGGGTTTGAGTTATTTTAGATTTAATTTAAATCTTTACACTTTAAGTGATATTATATTTCAGATTAACTTTTTATGTTTTAGATTTACTTAGAAAGAAAGATGTGTTGAAATTGTTGATATGTTTTGATTTAACTCTTAATGTTTTCATTTAGGTTTGTTGTTAAGTGATTTTAATTTAATTTAATTTAATTTGATTTGATTTTAATTTAATTTAGTTTAATTTTATTTAATTTAATTTAATTTAATTTTTTAATTTAATTTTTAATTTAATTTTAATTTAATTTAATTTTAATTTAATTTAATTTAATTTTTAAGGTGTTAATTTAATTTAATTTAAACTTTGACTTACCTTAATTTAATTTAATTTAATTTAACTCCAAGATTTTAAATTTGATTTTAATTATTGGACCATTTAACATTTTAAGCTTTAATTCATTTAAGCGTTATCTTCTTTTTTTTTTAATTTTAATTAGTTTGGATTATTATTTTAATTTTTAATTAAGAACTAAATATTATTGAAGTGACTTATTTAGGGATTTTTAGATTAAAGAATAAATATCCTCTTAATAATATCCCTATTTCAATAATCCAAATTTTAAATATATTCTTTCCAAAATTCAAATTATTTAATTAATTAGTAGTTTCATTTTGATATTTTCAAAGTGTTTAATGGGTTTCTACCCTTTAATTTCCCTAAGTTTCAATCATCCAAGAGAAAGTTAAAAATCAAATATTTTACCCCCCCACCCCCTTTGATTAAACCAAAAGTTTTAATTAAGGGTTAAAATTTTTAATTACCTTTATGCCCTTTTGAGCTTATTTATTTCATAACTCACTAAATTGAGCTCAAATGAATTTGAAATTTTTATGTCACCTCACTCACATGTCAATTAAGATATTAGAGGAGAAAATGTGATTTTTCTGACTTTAAATTATTCATATAATTATTTTAAGTAGAAAAAAGGGGTTTTCAAGGAAAATTCAACAACATGACCAAGGTAAAGTTTCTGTTCTTAAGAAAACTATAGGATGTTCCTAATGACCAGAGGACCACTTGGACCAATTTTGGTGATTTTTTGAATTATATTTTATTTATTATACTTATTTTGAGTTTTAGAGTATTAATTAATTTTAAAATAAAAAAATTGAAAAAATAGATTTTATATTTTTCTTAAATTTATCTGACGTCAAGGAGTCCAAAGAAATAAATTTTATAATTTTCTGATTTTTCTTTGATTTATTAGAATTATTTTAGTGAAAAAGGCTGAAAATTCATTTTTTATTATTAAAAATTACATTAAGCCTTTAAAATTCAATATCTTATCCTAGGGACTTAGGAAAAATATTTTGTTTGTTCCTAAGTGATTAGGAGTCAAAATGTGACATTTTTATGATTTTAAATATTTTTGTGATTTTATTATTTTTTAATTATTAAAATATTAAAATATTGTGACAAATCAAATTTTTTAGAAAATTCGAATTTTAATTTTCCTGGACTCCCTGATATAAGAGAAGCTCCAAAACCATTTTTGTGAATTTTTGAAAAGTATTTTTGGAGTTATGAATTTTTAAAGTTCCATTTTGCTTATGAGGCTTAATCAATCCATTTGGTGGAGTTAATCATTCCAATTGATTTTAAAATTTTATGTAAGGTTCCTCTAACCCTAAAGAGCAATGGAGAATTTTTTTCAAGTCAATTTGGTGTGTGGTTAACCCTAATTAATTCAAATTCAATTTTGGGAGTTTAGGCTAATTAGGGTTACTATGAATGAATTAACTCAAAATATATTTTTCATAGGGTCCTCTGGTCCTAAGAAACATCACCAAATTTTCCTAGAATTTATTTTATAACTTGCTAATTATTGGAATTAAAATACCTAAAACAGTGACATAAACTTGAAAAATGAATAACTTTTCACAGAGATGGCCTCTGACCTTGAAAAATTCAGGAAATGTTCCCAAGATCAGAGGCTTCAAAGGTCCTATGGTCTCATGCCATGGTGAATTCTCTATGCAAATGGAGAATCAAAACAATGGAAACAGTAAATAAATTATTAAAAATAAAATACTCATCTAATTAACTTGATTTCTTTTCCACATTATTCTCCTCTGTTCACTGAGCAAGAGGGTATTTTTATTTTATTTTTGTGATTTTTCTATGCAAAGATATGAATTTTTGAAGTTCTGGTATTTAAATAATTCAAAAATATCCTAATTTTCTACTTATCCGACTCGGCGCCGCGTCAACCTATGGCGGATCGAAAGCCCACGCGTCGCTCTGTGATTCGGTGCCGCCATCTGACTCAGCGATCCAGGGGCTCGCGGTTCAAGTACCATTGCGCTGTCCGGCTTGATCTCGACCGTCCGCTCGATACACGCGCGATCCAACGGCTCCTGGTCATCGTCTACGACTGGTGTGCACCCGTGACCGTCCACACTCAAACCCTAATATCTCTCTCGATTCTCAATGAATTTTTGAGTTCTTATACTCTATGGTCGTCTTGAAGAGAAGAACACATCCATACGGTTTATAAGCTATGAAATTAATCCAAACAAAATGGAGAATTGCTGGAAGCTCGGGAGGGAGAGTGAGTTCATACCTTTGCTCAGAGAAGTGAAGCTTCGATCTGAGGGTTGTGTCACCTTCGATTGAGTCCAAGCAAGCTCCAGATGAAGTCTCTGGCTCTAGGGAATTGTCTAAGTATGAAAGTGACCAAGGCCGATCACAAAGCTTGGAGGCTGGAAGCAATGGCTGGCCTGGTGAGGGGGCTTTTGCTGGGGAACTTCTCCTCTTGGTCTGGTGAAGGTGTAGGGTCAATCAATTTGAAGATTGGCTCACTGTAGTGAAGTGTCCTATTTTTTGGGTGGATTTTCAACTCATAAATTGAGCTCTGTTAATGGGGTTTAGGGCAAAGGAACACTGGGGATCAACTGCTCTGGGTTAAGAGAAGATCCTGGAGCAATTTTGGTAGAGTTTTCTTAAGGTCTGGTTCATCACCTTGTTTGGCCGAGAGGAGGTGGCTGGAGGGCCTCCCAGGGGGTTTAATGGCTTGGATCCACTGCTCAAGGCAAGGGAAGAACAGCTGTAATGGCCATTTAGGTTGGGACAAGTCAGCTAATTCAAATTGAATTTTTGATTCAAATTAAGCCTCTCGGCCTGGTGGTTTCCGGCGGCTGTGGTGGCTGGCCGGCTGTGCATGGGTCACCTCGGGGTCGTGGAGGTCAGTGCTTGAGTTTGGTGTCAATAATTGGCTTTGGACATGTGTAAACGAGTTGGATTGAAATGGCATGGGGAGAAGGTTATTTTGGGTTCAAATGGGTCAACCCATGGTTTTGGTCTTGGTGCACCACCCAAGGCCTGGATCTAGGCTGAAAAGATTCATTTGGGTCAGCCAAGAGGAAATGGTGTAGCCTCCATCAAGGATTAGGTGGCTAACTTGGTTTAGTGTGTATCATGGATGAGGTTAAAAAAGCTTAAGGAATGCTTAAGAAAGGGGCCCCTCCATTTGCCATAAATGACATGGTGAGGTGTCAACACTCTCATGGCTTCATATGGCTTGTAAATGGCTCACATTTGGCTTACATTTGGCTTGGAAAGGTTGGCTCATTTCATGAAAAAGGGTTTTAAGGATTTTTATTATTTAGGGGGTAATTTGGCACATGGCTTAGTTTAGAAAAATTCAATGATGAATTTGAAACATAGGGAATGATTTAACTAAATGGATGATGAGATGAAAGTGTCATGTAGGCTTTGGATTGATTTTGGGCTTTTTGGAATCATTTTGGATGGGCTTTTAAAGTGGTTTAAGGAAGTGGGCTTTTGGATTTAAAAATAAATTTAGGATGAAAATTTTGTAAAGGATTGTGCCAAATAAATGCTGCAATTGGTTTAGGCATGTGACATGAGTGATTTGAAACAAGTTTAAAGTGATTTTGAATTGAATTGGGGATTTGGGCTTTTTTGGTAAAGGGGCTAAGGTGGGCCAAATTGGGCTAACTTGGGTTATGGTTGGGCTAATGTTGGATTTGATGTAAAATTAATGTTGAAAAATGTTTATGGGAGTGTTACAAAGAGTTTTCAACTTTGGTTGGGCTCTATTTTTGGGATTTGGGCCCATTTGGGTTAGGTTTGAGCTTAGGTCAATTTAAGGGATTTTGGTTTTGAGTTAGGTTTGGGTGGAGTTTAGTTCAAATTTTGGGCAAATCAAGATAGTGTTTTTTTGTGGGGATGTTAGGAAGGCTTTAGAAAAGATTTGGGACCAATTGGAGTTGAATTGGGCTAGGTTTGGGTCATGGGTCAAAATTGGGCCTTAAGCCCCAAATTGGAATTGGGCCCAAATGTCAATCAAATTGGACTTGGATTTGGTCTAAATTGATATTGGGGATATTGAATTGAAGTTTAGAATTGAATTGGACCAAAATTGAGGTCAATTGGGGTGGTTTGGTTTGACATTGGGTTCACTTGAGTTAAAAAATGGGTCAAATTGGGGGTTTTAGTAAAAGTGGGGTAAATTGACAAACTAGCCTATGGTGAAGTTGAACAAAATGAAATTGATAATATTTAGGATTTTCTGAAATTTTCTGGGAATTTTTAGAATTTTTTGGATTTTTGGGGTAAAAGGGTATTTTGGTAATTTTGGGTGGGATTTAGGGGTATTTTTGGAAATTTTGGTATTTTTGGCCAAAGATGGTCAATTTGAGTGGTGGGAAGTGTTTAGGATTGATTTTGAGGGATCTTGGGTAATTTAGGTAATTTTGCAAATTTTAGGTCATTTCAAGGGTATTTGGTAGGTTTGGTGGGTCCGGGCCCCAGGGGTCAAAAACTGAAATTTTGAAAAAAAAGAAGATTGATCAAGTGTGAGTGAAATGGAATCATTTTGGTTGAGCAATGAAGCCATATTAAGCCCATATGAGCCATGAGAGGACTCATTTGAGGCATTCACCATGTTGTTCCTAACCCTCTTAGCCAGGGGCTGAGAGGTTAAGGACCATCCATATGAATTACCTACATGAGTGAGGAAGTCAAGTTGGGTGAGAGTGTGGTTTTAGGACTTGGAATGTGTGTGAGAGTGTAGTGTATGTGCAAGTCAACACTCACCAGACTAGGCCATCCAGGGTATTCCTAAGGCCAAGAAGTCTTATAGGGAACTCATTCTTTAAACCTCCACATTTGATTTCAACCCTCTAGGTGATTAGGGGTCTACAGGGAGTTAAGAAGTAGTTTGAATTTCTAAATGGTGGTTTCCATTTCTAGTCCTCTAAGATTAGTCAAAGGAAAAGCCTAAGGCTAGATCCTAAGTACTAAAAAGAGAAGCAAAAGACCTCACCAAAATTGAGGTCAACAAATGGACCCCCAATAGGTGTGGTGTGCTAACCAAGCACACCACGCGTATTGGCGTTGACTGAAGAGATCAACAAAATCAACACATATGTCCAAGTGACAAACTTAGGATGAAGTAGAAGAATTTCCGCTGGGGAGTATCAGGTATATTTCTAAGACTGGAGAATCCTGAACTCTCGCTGGAGAATGGAAAAGGAGGTTAACTCCAAATCACAAGATCTGGGGAAATCGATTTAGATTTCATTTTACTTTTAAATTTCAAGTTTCAATGTGTGAGTTTAGATTTCGATTTGTTCTGAGTTTCAATTTCGATTGAAGTTTTAATTTAAAATCAATTTAAGGAAATTTTGCATTTGAAATTTGGATTTGAAATGAGAATCAAAACCTGGGTTTCAACCTCGGGATTGCTAAGAGAACCGGAATTTAGGTACCAGCCTCGGAGTGAGAATCAGAGTTTAAGTATCGACGGAAAAAGGATGAGAATCAATATTTAGGTACTGATCTGGAGAGAGTGAGATTTGAAATTTAAGTATCAAACCTGAAAGAGAATCAAAATTTTGGTATCGATCTCGGAAGGAGAGTCAGAATTTGGTACCGACCTCGAAAGGAGAGGACTAGAATTTAGGTACCAGTCTCGAAAGTTGTGAATCGAAATTTAGGTATCAATTCGGATGAGAGTCGGAATTTAGGTACCGACCTCAAAAGAAGAGAACTGGAATTTAAGTACCAGTCTCGAAAGTTGTGAATCAAAATTTAGGTATCAATTCGGATGAGAGTCAGAATTTGGTACCGACCTCGAAGGAGAGAATTGAAATTTGGTATCAACCTCGAAAGAGAATCGAAATTTAGGTATCGATCTCGGAAAGAGAGAACTGGAATTTGGTACCAGTCTCAGGAATTTAGAATTGAAGTTTGGTATCAATTCGAAAGAGAGTCGGAATTTGGTACCGACCTCGAAGGAAGAGAACTGGAATTTGGTAGCAGTCTCGGGAATTTAGAATTGAAATTTAGGTATCAATTCAAAAGAGAGTCAGAATTTGGTACCGACCTCAAAAGAAGAGAACTGGAATTTGGTACCAGTCTCGGAAATTTAGAATTGAAATTTAGGTATCAATTCGAAAGAGAGTCGGAATTTGGTACCGACCTCGAAGGAAGAGAACTGGAATTTAGTACCATTCTCGGAAATTTAGAATTGAAATTTAGGAATCAATTCGAAAGAGATTCGGAATTTGGTACCGACCTCGAAGGAAGAGAACTGGAATTTGGTACCAGTCTCGGAAATTTAGAATTGAAATTTGGTATCAATTCGAAAAAGAGTCGGAATTTGGTACCGACCTCGAAGGAAGAGAACTGGAATTTGGTACAAGTCTCGGAAAGAGAGGATAGAAATTTGGTATCAACCTCGAAAGGGAATCGAAATTTAGGTATCGATCTCAGAAAGAGAGTCGGAATTTAGGTATCGATCTCAGAATGAGAACTGGAATTTGGTACCAATCTCGGAGATTTAGAATTGAAATTTGGTATCAATTCGAAAGAGAGTCGGAATTTGTTACCGACCTCGAAGGATGAGAACTGGAATTTGGTACCAGTCTCGGAAATTTAGAATTGAAATTTAGGTATCAATTCGAATGAGTGTCGGAATTTGGTACCGACCTCGAAGGAAGAGAACTGGAATTTGGTACCAGTCTCGAGAGTTGGAAAGAGGACTAGAAGTTAGGCTCTAGCCTCGAAGAGAACTGGAAGTTAGGCTCCAGTCTCAAAGATTTATCTGTATGAAGAGGGACCCAGTCTCATGCCATCAGAACCAAATCGAACAAAGTTCGTGGCTCCGTGTCAATAGAACTAGTCGATCCTCTAAGACACAGAAGAAAGAGAATTGAGAGGAGCTGGTAAGTGTACCAAGCTGAAAAGACTTGACTTAGCAATATGTCGAGGAAAATATTCAAATTTCAAAAGAGTTTCCAACAGATTTCGATTGAGGAAAGAACTGAAAGGTTCGAATCAGAGGATTCAGATCAGAATTCAATTTGAGATTTAGATTCGTTTTGTTTATCCTTTAACGATCCCATTTTATTTTTCGTTGTTTATTTAGTGTTCATGTGAATTTGTAGTTCATTTTAATATTTAGATTTTTAGGAAAAGTTCTCATTTATTTTCTTTTCTCTTCTGTTCTTCGTTCAAAGTTCATTTAACTCTAATGGCGTTTCCCAGTCAATTCCTCTTTTCATCAAGTGCTAGACTCACGCCATTTCTAAAGTTTAGAACCAATCTCCCGTTCGATATTTCCCTGCGATAAAAACAAGGAAAGGATCAGGGGCTGTACTAAGAACAAGAACAATAAGAAAAACACTTAAAAATTCTTATTCACTTCTTTTAAATTTAAAGGAAGTAGGAAGAGATGAGAAAATATCAGGAATGAATGGATTTAAAAGGAAAGATTGACATTTTATTATTACGATTTCTCATGTTTTCTTTTTAACATTTTCGTTGATGAGATTTTTTTTATCATCCATTTTATTTTGTTTTGGGTTCGGACCCAGTCAAAAAGTCATTACTTCTCCTGTGTTTCTAGGGATAAGATTCTACTTTAGAGGCCACCCTTTGAAACATCAGGTTGCGTAATACTTCTTTAAATACAGTCCATTGATTGGAAGCATGGGTCGTTCTCCACGGCAATTCACCAATTGGTAGGAACCTCTCGAGTAGACTGTCTCGACCACGAACGACCCTTTCCATGTTGGTTCAAATTTACCACCTATCTTGCGATGTGCAAGAATAGGTCTTCTGAGAACCAAAACCAAGTCACCGACTTTGAATGTCCTGGGACAGACTAATTTATCATGGGTCTGGATCATCTTGGCTTGATACGGTTCCAAATTCTGCTCGCGCGGAAAGTCTTTTCCCTTCCAAGCTTTCCAATTCTTCCAGTTGTAGTCTGACATTTTCTTCTGTAGTGATCTTTTCTACAACTGCAATTCGGAGTGATGGAAGCTGAACTTCTAGGGGCAAGATGGCCTTGGACCCTTACACTAAAGCATAAGGCGTAGACTGAGTAGGAGTCCTAAAAGTTGTCCTGTAGGCCCATAAGGCTTCTAACAACTTCTCGTGCCAATTTCTCTTGTTGTCGTCCAAAGTTTTCTTTAAAATTTGAACGAGAGTTTTATTAAAAGCCTCGGCCAAGCCGTTTGGTAGTAGATCATTGAGTATCGTCAATCGATCCCGTGTCTTCTGACAAAATTATTGATCTTTGTACTTTTGAATGCAGACCCATTATCTGAAACGATCCTGCGCGGTACCCTAAAACGGTAGACAACTTGATTCTTGAAGAATTGCATTACATGATGTGCATTCACTTCTCTGAGCGCTACTGCTTCTGCCCACTTAGAAAAGTAATCTGTAGCTGCAAGAATGAAACGATGTCCTCTCGAAGAAGGCGGTTCTATCAGACCCACTATATCTGTGCCCCAACACTCAAATGGCCACGACGCGATTGTCGGATGTAGCAAATTTAGAGGTTGGTGTAGAACCACTCCGCGCACTTGGCTCTGGTGATAATTTTTGGCAACTTTCATACAGTCGATCATCATTGAGGGCAAGTAATACCCTAGTCTTTTAATCTTCATTTTCATTTTCGAACCCGACTGATGAGCGCCACAAAGTCCTGAGTGTACTTCTTTAACAATTTCACGAGCCTCGGACCCGCTCAGGCATCTTACCCACATCTGATCGAAAGACCTTCTGTATAATGTATTGTTTATTAATGCGTAAGACAGAGTTCTTTTCTTGATTTGATGGGTTAACGACTTATCGTCAGGCAGGTTTCCTGTCTGCAAGTAGTCTATTAATGGCTGCCGCCAATCTTTTGTATTTTCTGTTATTGCCGCCACTGATTCTTCTACTCTTTCTGATTTGTGTACTGTACCCATGTCGAGCTATGATAGGACCTGTCATCCTTGAACTGACACTTCAACTAACTCATCCTGCAAGCAGGCAAATTCCTTTACAAGAAGGGCTAACGCATCTGCGAGAGCATTTTCTTTTCTGGGAATCTTGTAAATTGTTACGTTTGGAATTTGTTCCAATAATTTCATGGCATACTGAAAGTATTGTTCGAGTCTTGGCTTTAAAATTCTGTATTTTCCGGCGACCTGTTGAATGATCAACTAAGAATCTCTATAGATGTTGATCCGTCATCCCCATCTGAATGGTTAATTCCAATCCGGTTATGAGGGCTTCGTATTCTGCCTCGTTTTTTGTACACGGTTCTCTTAAGTGGTAGGAATACCTTAACATCCCCCGCTCCGGTGTTATAAATATTAGTCTGATTACTGCCTTACCGGGCACTATCGTTTGCAATTCTTTATCTTTCTATGCTGAGGACGCACCATCGAAGTATAGTTCCTAACGTCGATCATCAGGGTCTTCTAGGCTCATTATCTGCTCGTCAGGCAAATCGTCGTCGAGAGGCGAATCTGCCGGCAAAGGGTGTGCTACGAGGAAGTCTGCTAGAACTTATCCCTTTACGGCGCGAAAAGGAACGAAAGTTATGTCGAATTGCAATAGTATCATTGACCACCTGGCAAGTTTGCCAGAAAGCGTCGGTCGGGTCATCAAGTATTGCAACGGATTAACTCTCAAAATAAGGTTGACCTTATGAGAAAGCATGTGATGCTTGAGCTTTTGAGCGGCGAAGATCAGGGCCAAACAATGCTTCACAATCGGAGGATACTTTACTTCCGTCGGGATTGGACGACAGCTTAGGTAGTAGAGAGTGTTTTCTTTTCCCTCGTCATTGACCTAGGCTAGCAGGGCTCCGAGAGAATCTTCTAAAGCTGCGGTATAAAGTATCAACGGTCTACCTGAGACTGGGGCTGCTAAGACATGAGGTGTCATTAAATATTGCTTAACGTCCTTGAAAGCCCACTGGCATTTCTGATCCCAAACGAATTTGGCGTCCTTTTTAACCAATGTCGAGAAGGGCTGACACCTACCTGACAAGTTCGAGATAAAGCGTCGAAGATATGCCAACTTCCCTTAAAAGGATCGTAGTTGTTTCAAAGTTTTGGGAGGAGGCATTTCTAAAATAGCTTTAATCTTCTGTGGATCAATTTCAATCCCGCGATGTCGGACAACAAATCCTAAGAGTTTCCTGGAGGTGACGCCGAAGGCGCATTTTAAGGGATTCATCTTAAGGTTAAATTGTCTTAGTCGCTCGAAAACAATTCTCAAATCATACAGGTGATCTTCCTTCAGTTTACTTTTGATGACTACATCATCTACGTAGCACTCGACTTGGTTGTGAATGAGATCATCAAAAATCTTCGTCCTCACCCTTTGGTATGTTGCTCCTGCGTTCTTCAGTCCGAATGGCATTACTGTGTAGCAATACACTCCGATCGGCGTTCTGAATGCCGTGAGCTTTTCGTCTTCTAGTGCCATCTTTATCTGGTTGTATCCCGATGATCCAACCATAAATGAGAAGATTTCATGTGTTGAAATGATGTCAATCATCAATTATGGAATTGGTAGTGGGAATTCATCCTTTGGACATGCTTTATTCAAATCTCTGAAATCCACGCAGATTCTGATCTAACCATTCTTCTTTCTAACCGGTACCACATTGGCTAACCAAGTTGGATATTGTTCTTTGCGAACAAATTTAGCGTCTATTAGCTTCTTAACTTCAGCTATAAGTTGTTGCTCAATTTCTAGACGCATTCTTCTGGGAGCTTGTCTAACTGGAACAGCAGTGGGATCCACTCCTAATTTGTGAACTGCGACTTCTGGAGCTAATCCTGGCATTTCGTCGTAACTCCAAGCAAAACAGTCCTTGAATTCCATTAATAGCTTGATTATGTTTTCGGAGTCTTCTTTATTGAGTAAGGAGCTAACAAAGGTCGGCCTATGCTCTTCGCTAGTACCTAAGTTAACTTCCATTAACTCTTCTATTGTAGATTTAATTTCTTCTTCAAATTCTGGTGGAGCATCTCAGATTGGTAGATCTTCGAGATCTTCTGAAGCTTCCAAGCAGTCTTCATTAGGCTCGCAAGTGAGAACCAAGCAAAATCCTGTATCATCAACTGATCCTACTGTGCCGAATCCGAGACCATGTTTTGAATTGGGAGACTGACCGGCATTATTCCATAATTTTTCTAAGTGTTGTGATCGGCCTTTTGTCCATCGTTGAGGTAAGACACCGCGTTGAATTAAATTTTGAACACAAGGAGAGTACCACTCAAAAGGCAGTTCCATTAATTCGGAAGAGGTAACATCTTCAAATTGTACATCTTTTTCAGTATTAGAAGAAGAAGCACCACGGTAGAACTTGATTGGCTTAGCACCACCATACCCTCGATTTTATTAGAATAGATCGGGGTCAGGGTCATAGTATGTACATAATGGTTAATTTTCTCGTACATTGATTTGTATTCTTCATTTTTTCATCTTCGAGAGAAATCTTAAATTGTGGTTCCTTCTGACTTATTATCGCTACTTCTTTCTCAATTTCTTCTTCTTCTTCGGAACAGTTCTCCCAATCAACATTGATGACCAGTTTCTTATGTCCAACTGTTCCAACGCTTCTTCCACTTCCTTGTCCCCGGCCTCGACCTCTAGTGCGAGTTCTGGAGAAATCTTCACCATCTCGCCGTAAGGGAGTGGTGCGTAACTGTTGGACTAGAACTTCAGGTTCTTCATCGTCTTGAATTTCTTTTGCTTCATTTGGTATGGTATTTCTGGAAAAGATTGTTTTCTTCGGAGGTGCGTAGTAGGCCGCATCTTCATGAATTCCAATTTTGTGCACGGAGAACGGTTGCAAGTCACCTTTGATGCACTGTTCCCCTCCTTCATAATACTTTATGCACTGGTGCAGAGACGAGGGTACCATCCGGTTTTCATGGATCCATGGCCGACCCAGTAGAGCGTTGAACGATGTCTCAGAATCAATTATGTGGAATTTTGCGGTTGTCTTTGCTAAATCACCGGTCTTCATTAGTAGTGTTATCGATCCAAGAGCTCTTTCTTCTTTTTGATTAAAGCCTCTTAATAACATCTTGTCTGCTTCAAGCTTGCGAGCATCAATTTCCAAATACGCTAGCGTCCGAAGATTCATTATGTTGATTGATGCTCCTGGATCAACCAACACTCTAGAGAGCGTAAATTTTCCAATAGTGACTGAAATGTACAACGGTCGGTTGTGATTAGCTATTCCCAGTAATAGATCATTGTCTGTGAAGTAACACCTCGCTGTTCTTTTAACGAGCAAACCTCGTCGAAGGAATTACCGGCCATTTGAGCTAAACAAATCTCTGGATCAAGTAAAGCCTTGATCGTAGCCTCCCTCATCTCCTTCGACAGGATCGAGCGTCGTATATGCTTAGTTTGGTTGGTAGCTTCCTAAGATGGGCTAGCACGTTGTAGTCCACTTTATTACCATGTTCCTAGGTTTCTTCCCGAATGGGCAGTTCCTCTGCTGGGGTTGACTCTTCCTGAGCAACCAACTGCTTTCCTTTATCCTTTGGACCCATTCACGGGGTAGAACTTTTCCGCTTCTTAGATTGACCTCTGTTATCTCTTCTAAATTTACCAGTTTCTTCTCTTGAATCGGAACAACTGGCTCTTCCGAAGTTGCTTCGGTGTCTGATAGTTCTAATTCTATCGTGATCGGAGCTCCTCGGAATTCACAAACGGACTCGTTGCTTGTCGAGCTTTCGTAGCCTCCTTTGTGAACATCTTCTTCATCTTGGTCATCGAGGTTGTGTATGATTTGAGAATCGTTATTTGTATTGGAATCAAGATCCGGATTAAGCCGGTTGTCGCTAGTTACGTAATCGTTAGAAACAGTCAAAACGTAGCCAACACCATAAACCTTATCATTATAAGATCCCGCCGGGGCGAGCAGATAATCATACAGAGTCAGGAGTTCGAGGGATTTCTCCCCCGAATTGGAAACAACCATCCTAGGATAAGCAGCCCCTAGTCTACCCTTCGGAGCCTCGGTCTTCTTTTTCCACGATCTTCTCCTCCTTCCGGGGCGGTTCTTCAATCGCAAGTGATAGTGCCGGCTCGACGAGTTTCAAACTCTGAGTTGAAGCACGTACTGAAGCGGTCTGGATGTGATCCAAAATTTTCTTTAAAGACTTTGTCCAGACGGTACTCCATCCATCATCGGTCGTGTAAGGGTCTATCGGAACAATGGGATTCGTTGAAATAACATTGACAGAACCTCCTTTCTGGGGTTCCTTCATGTATTCCTTTGGGATCGTTATGTTCCCTTTTCAGAGATTTTCATCAAGCCAACTCTTGAAATTGATGCAATCCTCTATCTTGTGTCCGAGCATCTGGTGGTAAGGGAAATGGTTCTGGTGATCTTTCTTATTGACTTCCTCCGGCCTCTTGGGCTCTGGTAGCTGAAAATCTGGTGTCTTCATTAAACTGCAGAACATCTTCGCTATTGTTTCAGTTTTGAATGGATATTCTCTATTTAGAAGTTCTCTTAAGGTACACGATGAATGAGGCAGTTGTTCATAATGCTGAGGCGACTGATAGCTCGGACGAGGTTGCTGATAGCCATGCTGAGGTTGTTGATAGCCCTGCTGAGGTTACTGATAGCCCTGTTGAGGTTGCTGATAGATCTGTGGTGGTTGTTGGTAAGTCCGTTTCGGTGGTTGATAACTGGGTTGTGGTCGTTCTGGCGGTATCTGCATTGGCTGCTTGCCCTTATCTACTGCCGCAACGATTCCAGATTTCTTTTCAAATGTCTTCACAGGCTTCTGCTTGTCGTTCTTGTCCATTAAACTTAACTGCTTTGCCTCTTCTTGCAAGCTCCCGGCCTTCCTAAGCAACTTCTCGAAAGTCTTGATTTTAAATCCTTTAAGGAGAAGTGTTATCGAGCCATGGATACTCTTGAGCAAGATGCTGACTGCATGTTGTTCTTGAAGCTGTGGTTCACATTTCATGCTTAAATTCCTCCATCGAATTATGTAATCTATTAAAGTCTCATTCGGCTTCTGTTGCTCCACCACTAGATTACCGATAGTGATGTGGTGCTGAGCCCCGACAAATCGCTTAACGAAGAGATTCTCTAGTTCTGAAAAGGTCTTTACTGAACCGTTTGGCAATTTTGTGTACCAGTCGAAGGCAATCCCTGACAAACTGCTGATGAACTGAAGGAAGAGTAGAGCGTCTCTCCCACCGGCATTGCAGCAACTAGCACGAAAATGTGCGACATGCTGCCAGGGGTTTCCCATTTCATTAAAAGTCTTAAACAGAGGTGATACGAAGCCTTTCGGGTATTGGACCGCATCGAACTCTTCGGGGTAAGGTCTACCCGTCTGAATAGATGCTCCACTCTTAGATTGTGCTGTGGCTTCTCGCACTCCGCTCGTTCTACCATGTTTTTAATGACCTTTTCTGGAATCATGCTTTGTGCAGAATCCTTCTTTGGTGGCTCGTCTCCGTTGACGGATGTGATCTCTTTTCCTCCATCTGCAATATGGATGATCTCTAGGGGTATTTCTTTCTGAGGTTGTACCTGACTCTGGAGAGTGGCTAAGGCAGCAGCCATCTCTTCCATCCTCTTTGCCATCTGGGAAATTATGTCATCTCTTTCCCAAAGCTGTGCTCTCATCACTTCTGGTTCATCTCTTTCTGTAGCTGCTGGAGCACCTTGTGAAGCTGATGATGCTCGCGTCTCAACCATATTGATCTCGGCATACTCCTCATCCATGAACTCTGATGAGTGAACTTCATCCTCTAGTTTTTCTTCTCTTTCTTTTGCTAACCATCAGATGTCGGTCCTTGACTTGTCCATGACATCCTCTAGTGGCCTTTTCTGCACGGTCTCGCAGTTGTCTCGTGACGGTTATTGAACTTCCTTTCCGGGAGTCCCCTTTATTGCAGTAGCGCATTCTTCTGATTCAAGTCTCCTGACGAGACTTTTCTTCTCAGGACATTGTTTTGGTCTTAGCTCGCCGGTAGTAGGTCGCCATACCATCCTTCTTGCAGCTCGAAGCCTCAGGACCGGATGGTCCGTCGGCTATATGCTTGGAAGGTGGTATCCTCCCTAATTTGTAGACCCGATACAACAACGGGTGAACCGGCTTTTATCTTCTTCATCGGTTTCTCTGTGGCAGTAACATACTCTATTCGCAGTCCGAGGTGGGATTTAGCTGGCACCCGTCCTATCCTTCTTAAGATTTCTGACATAGAGCATCTTTCTTTCTTTGCCAATCTTTCTATCACAGCTTGTAGCCGAGCAAATGGCGTAGTCTTATCCCTCTTCCTCTTGTAATTGCTGTAGTACGCAGGTCCGGGTAATGCAGCGGCGATCCTATGGACATTCTCTTCATCCGATGTGGCAGAGAAAGGGTGAAACCTGCTCCCTTCCAGCAGAGGTGTATACTCAGGCAGTTCTTCTCTTTCCTCAGGGATTTCTTCTAGAAAAGCAACTTCAGCAGCTCTTGCTTTCTCGATCTTAGCGATCTTTCTACTTTTATTTCTTCTTTGAGTCCGAGTTAGGGGTGCAACTCTTGAACTGGACCCAATCTCAAAAATAGATGGTATTGCAGCAAAATCTGTACCCTCCACGGTGACAGGCTCATCACAGACTTGGATTTCCTTCCCCTTTAGTTTGGCAGAAGTCGGGGTAGGTGCAGAAATGACTAGACCGGTGGGGGTAAAGACAACAGTTCTCCTAGGAGCAGTAGTACCTCTTTCTGCTGGAATCCTTTGCAGGGGAGGGAATTCCTGAGCCGACTTCAAGTTGAACTCAATTCTGGGTTTCTCAGTTTTTGACACTTTGTCCATTAGTGTGAAGAGAGTGACGTCAGCTAACTTGATATCTGTGTTGCCGAATACTTGTCCAAAACGGATGATCCCATTGTCGGGCAGCTCATCCTTGTAAACGGCGAAGTCCATTCCATTGGTGAAGGAGAAGATTAACTTTGGGGCAGTCATTTTCTCGTAGGCGCATTCCAAATGTCAGTCCCAAATTATGCTTCTTTTCGTCGTAAAGTTTAGGACGAAAAAAGAAAGAGTCTGAACACATTTTCGTTTATCTTAGTGTATTTGTGGTTTTTAAAAGAGATTGTTTATTAGAAGGTTATTTATTAGCAGGTTCGTTTGTTAGAAACAAAACGATTAAAGGAAATAGGTTATAGAAAAGGTAAAGGGCCCGATTTAGAATTGGAAAGGAACAGATAGTCTTATGCAAGACTTCTCGACTCGAAGGAACGTTCCTAAACTAACACCTATTGGAGCTCCATCCCACCTCAGAAAAGTGGTAAAAGGATCTCGGAACCTCTCCGTTTAGGGGTGTCTAAACAGTGGCTCCTAAATCCGAAAAAAGTTGGCTATACTCATTCAAGACAGAAATGAACAGGGTATCCAACGGAAGAATGGTAGTTTGCTCCACTAGGGACATGGATACACTACCGATTTATGAAAGCAAAACCATCTAATCAAAAATGGAGAGAGGAACTAGTCCCCAGAGGAGTCGCCAGAAATTGTACGGCTTATTTTTAGGTTGAGTGTTGTATTTTTGAAAAGGGGTCACCTACAGAAATTGTCGGCGAATTTTAAATTTTAAATTTAATTAAAAAATATATATATATAATTTAGAAAGTAGTATTTGATTTTGAAAATAATTTTAAATTTGAAAATCTTAAGATATGAAATCAAACCGATCTCACATCCAGAATAGCTTATGTAAACGAGCACCGCATCACAAACCGTATATCTATTCCGAAGAATAGACACACTGCTTGATGATGGGGCTCGTTAAATAAACTAGAAGATTTGTGACATCTGTTTGGTCTGCGAAACAATTTTATAAGCCTTCAAGTTCCCCTACTTAATATAAATGAATTAAGCTGGGTTTATATTGCCTGGGTTCTTAAAGTTCCCTATAAGGGCAAGCCCCTAGAGTTAATTACATCTTAAATGATGGGAATCATTCAAGAAAACTATCGAAAATAATCAGTGGTTTTGCTCTCAAGAATTTCAAAGTTTAAGATTTTCAAAGGATTGGATTTTGGAAATTTCAATTGGGAATGGATCAAATTTAGGACAATTTATTTTGGGAATTCAAGGGAAGAGAAGTAGGAGAAGTTGAGGATCCAAGAAGAACCTTGGCAACCTCTCAAACTATCCTATGGTTCGATTTCAATTTAGGAAAATTATTTAATGTTTCAATCTTGCCAATTTTATTTATTTAGGTCTTATATTTGTATGACATAATCACACAAATAGTCTCGAAGATGTGAGGGTTTATGTCGTACCAAACGACCACCTCGGAGTCCTAAGACCGGTTAGGGCCTAATTTGCATAACATTATTATACAAATGCCTAACAAAAAGTTGAGGAATTATGTTGCACCAGGCAAACTACCTCAAAATCATATGGCTTGGTTATTTAATTCTAAGAAAGTTTTGCTGAAGTAGATCTGAATTTTGCTAATGATGATGGTCGTACTACCCACTATGCTCCGAGCTTCTTGTTGTTGTAGAGGTTTAGTTTTAGAAGTCATAAATCGGGAGATGAGAAAAGTGTTTTGGTTTAGAAATCTTAAAGTCTAAATATTTTTAATATTTTAATTAAAACAAATCTTAAAGTTGTTTAAACAGAACCGATTATGATCCCACGGTTCCGTCATCCCGGCACCGTTATTTTAATCGAATTCACTTAGTCCATATGAATTTGCTAAACTCAACTGAATGAGTTCCACACTTTCATTTAGACCGTGGGAAATCCCGTTACCAACACGTGGGTTACATCATCCGAGGTATTCCCGATCATTCAACGAGACGTTTTAATTTAATTATAATTGTAGTTTTGTTGTTCTGTTTGTGATTAAATTTTGAGTTCTTTTATATTTTGGAATGTTGTGGCGGTGAATTTTATCTTGCAATGACTTTTAATTTAGTTTTGGTTTCCGTTTTGTGGCTATCCTATAGGTTTTGGTTTTCATGCAACAGTTGTTTTACCATGCAAGAAAATTAAAATGCAGCACATGTAGGTAAATTGCAACAAGTAAAAGCGTACCTGGAGGGTCTTCCCGTCATCCCAAGCTACACTTAAAACACATGTTAGAGCATTTAAACATATGTCTGCAAGAAATACCTAGGTAAAGCTAAGGCAAAGGGTTTTGGTTGTCTACCAGAATCCTAATCCTTTTGCTAGCCATTTCCTATGACGTCTAGGTTGTTGGTTTGGTTTAAGGATGATTTTCTTCACCAAAGAACAATTAAGTTTAATTATTCTTCTAAAACACCCCATCGTATCGAGGAAGTGTTTAAGACGAATCTTAAACATCTTTTCAATACTTCTCGGATTATTTTGAGTTCAAATGAATTTTATTGTATTGGTGAATTAACCATCAAAGGATTTTAATTTTGTTTTGTTTCTTGCTCAGTGAACTTAGGACATTTGAATATCTTATGTTTGAAGTGACACTTCACTTGATGCTTCATTTAAGAGTTATAACAATAAAAGCCTTTTAAGGGCAAAATAATGAATATTTAAATGATTTAATTTGATTTGATTTAATTATAAAAATTAATTAATGATTATTAAGTTCGGAATAGGGTTCGAGTTATTTTCAATTTAATTTAAATCTTTACACTTTAAGTGATATTAAATTTCAGATTAACTTTTTATGTTTTAGATTTACTTAGATAGAAAGAGGTGTTGAAATTGTTGATATGTTTTGATTTAACTCTTAATGTTTTCATTTAGGTTTGTTGTTAAGTGATTTTAATTTAATTTAATTTAATTTAATTTGATTTTAATTTAATTTAGTTTTATTTAGTTTTACATAATTTAATTTAATTTTAAATTTAATTTTAATTTAATTTTCATTGAATTTAATTTTAATTTAATTTAATTTAATTGTTAAGGTGTTAATTTAATTTAATTTAAACTTTGACTTGCCTTAATTTAATTTAATTTAATTTAACTCCAAGATTTTAAATTTGATTTTAATTATTGGATCATTTAACATTTTAAGCTTTAATTCATTTAAGGGTTATCTTCTTTTTTTTAATTTTAATTAGTTTGGATTATTATTTTAATTTTTAATTAAGAATTAAATATTATTGAAGTGACTTATTTAGGGATTTTTAGATTAAAGACTAAATATCCTCTTAATAATATCCCTATTTCAATAATCCAAATTTTAAATATATTCTTTCCAAAATTCAAATTATTTATATAATTAGAGTTTCAATTTTATATTTTCAAAGTGTTTAATGGGTTTCTACCCTTTAATTTCCCTAAGTTTCAATCATCCAAGAGAAAGTTAAAAATCAAATATTTTACTCCCCCCTTTTGATTAAACCTAAAGTTTTAATTAAGGGTTAAAATTTTTAATTACCTTTATGCCCTTTTAAGCTTATTTATTTCTTAACTTACTAAATTGAGCTCAAATGACTTTGAAATTTCTATGTCACCTCACTCACATGTTAATTAAGACATTAGAGGAGAAAATGAGATTTTTCTGACTTTAAATTATTTATATAATTATTTTTAGTAGAAAATAGGGGTTTCGAAAGAAAATTCAACAACATGACCAAAGTAAGGCTTCTATCCCTAAGAAAATTATGGAATGTTTCTATTGACCAGAGGACCACTTGGACCAATTTGGGTGATTTTTTTATTTATATTTTATTTATTATAATTATTTTGAGTTTTAGAGTATTAATTAATTTTAAAATAAAATAAAAATTAAAAAAATAGATTTTATATTTTTCTTAAATTTCTCTGACCTCAAGGAGTCCAAAGAAACAAATTTTATAATTTTCTAATTTTTCTTTGATTTATTAGAATTATTTTAGTAAAAAAGGTTGAAAATTCATTTTTTAATTTTAAAAATTACATTAAGCCTTTAAAATTCAATATCTTATCCTAGAGACTTAGGAAAAATATTTGGTTTATTCCTAAGTGATTAGGAGTCAAAATGTGACATTGTTATGATTTTTAATATTTTTGTGATTTTTATTATTTTTTAATTATTAAAATATTAAAATATTGTGAAAAATCAACTTTTTTAGAAAATTCCAATTTTAATTTTCTTGGACTCCCCTGATATCATAGAAGCTCTAAATCTATTTTTGTGAATTTTTGAAAAGTATTTTTGGAGTTATGAATTTTTAAAGTTTCATTTTGCTTATGAGGCTTAATCAATCCATTTGGTGGGGTTAATCAAGTCCAATTGATTTCAAAATTTTATGTAAGGTTCCACTGAAAGTAAAGAGCAATGGAGAATTATTTTCAAGTCAATTTGGTGTGTGGTTAACCCTAATTAATTCAAATTCAATTTTGGGAGTTTAGGCCAATTAGGGTTACTATGAATGAATTAACTCAAAATATATTTTTCATAGGGTCCCCTGGTCCTAGGAAACATCACCAAATTTTCCTTGAATTTATTTTACAACATGCTAATTATTAGAATTAAAATACCTAAAACAGTGACATGAACTTGAAAAATCAATAACTTTTCACATAGATGGCCTCCGACCTTGAAAAATTCACGGAATGTTCCCGAGATCGAGGCTCAAAAGCCCTATGGTCTCATGCCATGGTGAATTGTCCATGCAAATGGAGAATCAAAACATTAGAAACAGTAAATAAATTATTAAAAATAAAATACTCATCGAATTAACTTGATTTCTTTTCCATGTTATTCTCCTCTGTTCACTGAGCAAGAGAGTATTTTTATTTTATTTTTGTGATTTTTCTATGCAAAGATATGAATTTTTGAAGTTCTGGTATTTAAATAATTCAAAAATATCCTAATTTTCTACTTATCCGACTCGGCGCCGCGTCAACCTACGGAGGATCGAAAGCCCGCGCGTCGCTCGTGATTCGGCGCCGCCATTTGACTCAGCGCTCCAGGGGTCCGCGGTTCACGTACCATTGCGCTGTCCGGCTTGATCTCGACCGTCCGCTCGATACACGCGCGATCCAACGGCCCCTGGTCATCATCTACGACTGGTGTGCACCCATGATCGTCCACACTCAAACCCTAATATCTCTCTCGATTCTCAATGGATTTTCGAGTTCTTATACTCTATGGATTCGTCTTGAAGAGACGAACACATCCATACGGTTTATAAGCTATGAAATTAACCCAAACAAAATGGAGAATTGCTGGAAGCTCGGGAGGGAGAGTGAGTTCATACCTTTGCTCAGAGAAGTGAAGCTTCGATCTGAGGGTTGTGTCACCTTCGATTGAGTCCAAGCAAGCTTCAGATGAAGTCTCTGGCTCTGGGGAATTGTCTAAGTACTAAAGTGACAAAGGCCGATCACAAAGCTTGGAGGCTGGAAGCGATGGCTGGCTCGGTGAGGGGGCTTTTGCTTGGGGAACTTCTCCTCTTGGTGCGGTGAAGGTGTAGGGTCAATCAATTTGAATATTGGCTCGTCGTAGTGAAGTGTCTTATTTTTTGGGTGGATTTTCGACTCAGAAATTAAGCTCGTTAATGGGGTTTAGGGCGAAGGAACATCGGGGATCAGCTTGCTGCAGGTTAGGAGAAGATCCCGGAGCAATTTTGGCGGAGTTTTCTTAAGGTCCGGTTCATCACCTTGTTTGGCCGAGAGGTGAGTGGGTTTAAATAGAGGTGGTTGGAGGGCCTCCCGGGGGATTTAATGGCTTGGATCCATTGCTCGGGGCAAGGGAAGAATAGGCTGCGATGGCCATTTAGGTTGGGACAAGTCGGCTAATTCAAATTGAATTTTTGATTCAAATTAAGCCTCTCGGCACAGTGGTTTCCGGCGGCTGTGGTGGCTGGCCGGCTAGGCATGGGTCACCCTCAGGGTCAGGGAGGTCAGTGCTTGAGTTTGGTGCCAACAATTGGCTTTGGAGATGTGCAAAGGAGTTGGATTGAAATGGCATGGGGAGAAGGTTATTTTGGGTTCAAATGGATTAACCCATGGTTTTGGGCTTGGTGCACCACCCAAGGCCTGCATCTAGGCTGAAAAGATTCATTTAGGTCAGCCAAGAGGAAATGGTGTAGTCTCCATCAAGGATTAGGTGGCTAACTTGGTTTAGTGTGTATCATGGATGAGGTTAAAAAAGCTTAAGGAATGCTTAAGAAGGGGCCCGTCCATTTGCCATAAATGACATGGTGAGGTGTCAACACTCTCATGGCTTCATATGGCTTGTAAATGGCTTACATTTGGCTTACATTTGGCTTGGAAAAGGTTGGCTTGTTTCATGAAAAAGGGTTTTAAGGATTTTTGGTATTTAAGGGGTAATTTGGCACATGGCTTAGTTTAGAAAAATTCAATGATGAATTTGAAACATAGGGAATGATTTAATTAAATGGATGATGAGATGAAAGTGTCATGTAGGCTTTGGATTGATTTTGGGCTTTTTGGAATCATTTTGGATGGGCTTTTAAAGTGGTTTAACGAAGTAGGCTTTTGGATTTAAAAATAAATTTAAGATGAAAATTTTGTAAAGGATTGTGCCAAATAAATGTTGCAATTGGTTTAGGCATGTGTCATGAGTGATTTGAAACAAGTTTAAAGTGATTTTGAATTGAATTGGGTTGAATTTGGGCTTTTTCGTTAAAGGGGCCAAGGTGAGCCAAATTGGGCTAACATGGGTTATGGTTGGGCTAATGTTGGATTTGATGTAAAATTAATGTTGAAAAATTTTTATGGGAGTGTTACAAAGAGTTTTCAACTTTGGTTGGGCTCTGATTTTGGGATTTGGGCTTATTTGGGTTAGGTTTGGGCTTAGGTAAGTTTAAGGGATTTTGGTTTTGGGTTAGGTTTGGGTGGAGTTAAGGTTCAAATTTTGGGCAAATCAAGTTAGTGTTTTGTTTGTGGGGATGTTAGGAAGGCTTTAGAAAAGATTTGGGACCAATTGGAGTTGAATTGGGCTAGGTTTGGGTCATGGGTCAAAATTGGGCCTTAAGCCCTAAATTGGAATTGGGCCCAAATGTCAACCAAATTGGACTTGGATTTGGTATAAATTGATATTGGAGATATTGAATTGAAGTTTAGAATTTAATTGGACCAAAATTGAGGTCAATTGGGGTGGTTTGGTTTGACAATGGGTTCACTTGGGTTAAAAAATGGGTCAAATTGGAGGTTTTTGTAAAAGTGGGGTAAATTGGCAAACTTGGCCCATGGTGTAGTTGAACAAAATGAAATTAAGAATATTTGGGATTTTCTAAAATTTTTTGGGAATTTTTAAAAATTTTTGGATTTTTGGGGTAAAAGGGTATTTTGGTAATTTTGGGTGGGATTTAGGGGTATTTTTGGAAATTTTGGTATTTTTGGCCAAAGATGGTCAATTTGAGTGGTGGGAAGTGTTTAGGATTGATTTTGAGGGATCTTGGGTAATTTAGGTAATTTTGCAAATTTTGGGTCATTTCTAGGGTATTTGGTAAGTTTGGTGGGTCTGGGGCACCGGGGGTCAAAAACTGAAATTTTGAAAAAAAGGAAGATTGATCAAGTGTGAGTGAAATGGAATCATTTTGGTTGAGCCATGAAGTCATATTAAGCCCATATGAGCCATGAGAGGACTCATTTGAGGCATTCACCATGTTGTTTCTAACTCCCTTAGCTAGGGGCTTAGGGTTTAAGGACCATCCATATGAATTACCTACATGAGTCAGGAAGTCAAGTTGGGTGAGAGTGTGGTTTTAGGACTTCGAATGTGTGTGAGAGTGTAGTGTATGAGCAAGTCAACACTCACCAGACCAGGTCATCCAGGGTATTCCTAAAGCCAAGAAGTCCTATAGGGAACTCATTCTTTAAACCTCCACATTTGATTTCAACCCTTTAGGTGATTAGGGGTCTACAATCAAGCTTGTGGGGTTTGCAGGGAGTTAAGAAGTAGTTTGAATTTCTAAATGGTGGGTTTCAATTCTAGTCCTCTAAGATTAGTCAAAGGAAAAGCCTAAGGCTAGATCCTAAGTACTAAAAGGAGAAGCAAAAGACCTCACCAAAATTGAGGTCAACAAATATAGGAGTGCTGTGCTAACCAAGCACACCGCACGTATTGGCATTGACCGAAGAGATCAACAAAACCAACACAGATGTCCAAGTGACAAACTTAGGACGAAGTAGAAGAATTTCCACTGGGGAGTATCAGGTATATTTCCAAGACCGGAGATTCTCGAACTCTCGGCTGGGAATGGAAAAGGAGGTGAACTCCAAATCACAAGATCTGGGGAAATCAATTTAGATTTCATTTTACTTTTAAATTTCAAATTTCAATGTGTGAGTTTAGATTTCGATTTGTTCTGAGTTTCAATTTCGATTGAAGTTATAATTTAAAATCAATTTCAGAAAATTTTGCATTTGAAATTTGGATTTGAAATGAGAATCGAAACCTGGGTTTCAACCTCAGGATTGCGAAGAGAACCGGAATTTAGGTACCAGCCTCGGAGTGAGAATCAGAGTTTAAGTATCGACGGAAAAAGGATAAGAATCAAAATTTATGTACTGATCTCGAGAGAGTGAGATTTGAAATTTAAGTATCAAATCTGAAAGAGAATCAAAATTTAGGTATTGATCTCGGAAGGAGAGTCAGAATTTGGTACAGACCTTGAAAGGAGAGGACTGGAATTTAGGTACCAGTCTCGAAAGTTGTGAATCGAAAGTTAGGTATCAATTCGAATGAGAGTCAGAATTTAGGTACCGACCTCGAAAGAAGAGAACTGGAATTTAGGTACCAGTCTCGAAAGTTGTGAATCAAAATTTAGATATCAATTCGGATGAGAGTCGGAATTTGGTACCGACCTCGAAGGAGAGAATTGAAATTTTGTATCAACCTCGAAAGAGAATCAAAATTTAGGTATCGATCTCGAAAAGAGAGAACTGGAATTTCGTATAGTCTCGGGAATTTAGAATTGAAATTTGGTATCAATTCGAAAGAGAGTCAGAATTTGGTACCGACCTCGAAGGAAGAACTGGAATTTGGTACCAGTCTAGGGAATTTAGAATTGAAATTTAGGTATCAATTCGAAAGAGAGTCGGAATTTGGTACCGACCTCGAAGGAAGAGAACTGGAATTTGGTACCAGTCTCGGAAATTTAGAATTGAAAATTATGTATCAATTCGAAAGAGAGTCGGAATTTGGTACCGACCTTGAAGGAAGAGAACTGGAATTTGGTACCAGTCTCAGAAATTTAGAATGGAAATTTGGTATCAATTCGAAAGAGAGTCGGAATTTGGTACCGACCTCGAAGGAAGAGAACTGGAATTTGGTACCAGTATCGGAAATTTAGAATTGAAATTTGGTATCAATTCGAAAGAGAGTCAGAATTTGGTACCGACCTCGAAGGAAGAGAACTGGAATTTGGTACCAGTCTCGGAATGAGAGGATTGAAATTTGGTATCAACCTCGAAAGAGAATCAAAATTTAGGTATCGATCTCGGAAAGAGAGTTGGAATTTAGGTACCGACCTCAGAATGAGAACTGGAATTTGGTACCAGTCTCGGAGATTTAGAATTGAAATTTGGTATCAATTCGAAAGAGAGTCGGAATTTGGTACCGACCTCGAAGGAAGAGAACTGGAATTTGGTACCAGTCTCAGAAATTTAGAATTGAAATTTAGGTATCAATTCGAATGAGAGTCGGAATTTGGTACCGACCTCAAAGGAAGAGAACTGGAATTTGGTACCAGTCTCGAGAGTTGGAAAGAGGACTAGAAGTTAGGCTCTAGCCTCGAAGAGAACTGGAAGTTAGGCTCCAGTCTCGAAGATTTATCTGTATGAAGAGGGACCCAGTCTCATGCCATCAGAACAAAATCGAACAAAGTTCGTGGCTTCGTATCAATAGAACTAGTCGATCCTCTAAGACACAGAAGAAAGAGAATTGAAAGGAGCTGGTAAGTGTACCAAGCTGAAAAGACTTGACTTAGCAATAAGTCGAGGAAAATATTCAAATTTCAAAAGAGTTTCCAACAGATTTCGATTGAGGAAAGAACTGAAAGGTTCAAATCAGAGGATTCATATCAGAATTCAATTTGAGATTTAGATTCGTTTTTTTTGTCCTTTAACGATCCCATTTTATTTTTTGTTGTCTATTTAGTGGTCATGTGAATTTGTAGTTCATTTTAATATTCAGATTTTTAGGAAAAATTCTCATTTATTTTCTTTTCTCTCCTGTTCTTCGTTCAAAGTTCATTTAACTCTAATGGTGTTTCTCAGTCAATTCCTCTTTTCATCAAGTACTAGACTCACACCATTTCTAAAGTTTAGAACCAACCGCCCGTTCGACATTTCCCTGCGAAAAAAATAAGGAAAGGATCGTGAGTCGTACTAAGAACAAGAACAATAAGAAAAACACTTAAAAATTCTTATTCACTTCTTTTAAATTTAAAGGAAGTAGGAAGAGATGAGAAAATATCATGAATGAATGGATTTAAAAGGAAAGATTGGCATTTTATTATTACGATTTCCCATGTTTTCTTTTTAAAATTTTTGTTGCTGTGATTTTTTTTATCATCCATTTTATTTTGTTTTGGGTTCGGACCCAGTCACAAAGTCATTACTTCACCCGTGTTTCTAGGGATAAGATTCTACTTTAGAGGCCACCCTTCGAAACATCAGGTTGCATAATACTTCTTTAAATACCTTCCATTGATTGGAAGCATGGGTCGTTCTCCACGGCAATTCACCAGTTGGTAAGAACCTCCTGAGTAGACTGTCTCGACCACGAACGGCCCTTCCCATGTTGGTTTAAATTTACCACCTATCTTGCGATGTGCAAGAATAGGTCTTCTGAGAACCAAAACCAAGTCACCGACTTTGAATGTCTTGGGACGGATTAATTTATCATGGGCCTGGATCAACTTGGCTTGATACAGTTCCAAATTCTGCTGCGCGGAAAGTCTTTTCCCTTCCAAGCTTTCCAATTCTTCCAGATGTAGTCTGGCGTTTTCTTTTGTAGTGATCTTTTCTGCAACTGCAATTCGGAGTGACGGAAGCTGAACTTCCAGGGGCAAGACGGCCTCGGACCCGTACACTAAAGCGTAAGTTGTAGACTGAGTATGAGTCCTAAAAGTTGTTCAGTAGGCCCATAAGGCTTCTAAGAACTTCTCGTGCCAATTTCTCTTGTTGTCGTCCAAATTTTTCTTTAAAATTTGAACGAGAGTTTTATTAAAAGCCTCGACCAAGCCGTTTGCTCTTGGGTAGTAGATCATTGAGTATCGCCAATCGATCCCGTGTCTTCTGACAAAATTGTTGATCTTTGTACTTTTGAATACAGACCCATTATCTGAAATGATCCTGCGCGGTACCCCAAAACGGTAGACAACTTGATTCTTGAAGAATTGCAGTGCATGATGTGCTTTCACTTCTCTGAGTGGTACTACTTCTGCCCACTTAGAAAAGTAATCTGTAGCTGCAAGAATGAAGCGATGTCCTCTCGAAGAAGGCGGTTCTATCAGACCCACTATATCTGTGCCCCAACACTCAAATGGCCACGACGCGATTGTCGGATGTAGCACATTTGGAGGTTGGTGTAGAACCACTCCGTGCACTTGGCACTGGTGACAATTTTTAGCAACTTTCATACAGTCGGTCATCATTGAGGGACAGTAATACCCTAGTCTTTTAATCTTCATTTTCATTTTCGGACCCGACTGATGTGTGCCACAAAGTCCTGAGTGTACTTCTTTAACAATTTCATGAGCCTCGGACCCGCTCAGGCATCTTAGCCACATCTGATCGAAAGACCTTCTGTATAATGTGTTGTTTATTAATGCGTAAGACAGAGTTCTTTTCTTGATTTGATGAGCTAACGACTTATCGTCAGGCAGGTTTCCTGTCTGCAAGTAGTCTATTAATGGCTGCCGCCAATCTTCTGTATTTTCTGTTATTGTCGCAATTGATTCTTCTACTCTTTCTGATTTGTATACTGTACCCATGTCGAGCTGTGATAGGACCTGTCGTCCTTGAACTGAAACTTCAACTGACTCATCCTGCAAGCAGGAAAATTCCTTTGTAAGACGGGCTAACGCATCTCCGAGAGCATTTTCTCTTCTGGGAATCTTGTAAATTGTTACGTTTGGAATTTGTTCCAACAATTTTATGGCATACTGAAAGTATTGTTCGAGTCTTCGCTTTAAAATTCTGTATTGTCCGGAGACTTGTTGAATGATCAACTGAGAATCTCCATAGATGTTGATATCTGTCATCCCCATCTGAATGGTTAATTCCAATCCGGTTATGAGGGCTTCATATTCTACCTCTTTGTTTGTATACGGTTCTGTTAAGTGGTAGAAATACCTTAACATCCCCTGCTCCGGTGTTATAAATATTAGTCTGATTCCTGCCTTACTGGGCACTATCGTTTGCAATTCTTTATCTTTCTGTGCTGAGGACGCACCGTCAAAGTATAGTTCCCAACGTCGATCATCAGGGTCTTCTAGGCTCATTATCTGCTCGTCAGGCAAATCGTCGTCGAGAGGCGAATCCGCCGGCAAAGGGTGTGCTGCGAGGAAGTCTGCTAGGACTTGTCCCTTTACGGCGCGAAGAGGAACGAAAGTTATGTCGAATTGCAATAGTATCATCGACCACCTGGCAAGTCTGCCAGAAAGCGTCGGTCGGACCATCAAGTATTGCAACGGATTAACTCTCGAAATAAGGTTGACCTTATGAGAAAGCATGTAATGCTTGAGCTTTTGAGAGCGAAGATCAGGGCCAAAAAATTCTTCTCAATCGGAGGATACGTTACTTCCGTCGGGATTAGACGACGGCTTAGGTAGAAGAGAGCGTTTTCTTTTCAATCGTCATTGACTTGGGCTAGCAGGTCTCCGAGAGAATCGTCTAAAGTTGCGGTATAAAGTATCAACGGTTTACCTGAGATTGGGGCTGCTAAGACAGGAGGTGTCATTAAATATTGCTTAATGTCCTTGAAAGCCCACTGGCATTTCTCATCGCAAACGAATTTGGTGTCCTTTTTAACCAATGCCGAGAAGGGCTGACACCTACCTGACAAGTTCGAGATAAAGCGTCGATGATATGCCAACTTCCCTTGAAAGGATCGTAGTTGTTTCAAAGTTTTGGGAGGAGGCATTTCTAAAATAGCTTTAATCTTCTCTGAATTGATTTCAATCCCGCGATGTTGGACAACCAATCCTAAGAATTTCCTGGAGGTGACGCCGAAGGCGCATTTTAAGGGATTCATCTTAAGGTTAAATTGTCTTAGTCGCTCGAAAACAATTCTCAAATCATACAGGTGATCTTCCTTCAGTTTACTTTTGATGACCACATCATCTACGTAGCACTCGACTTGGTTGTGAATGAGATCATCAAAAATCTTCATCCTCGCCTTTTGGTATGTTTCTCCTGCGTTCTTCAGCCCGAATGGCATTACTGTGTAGCAATACACTCCGATCGGCGTTCTGAATGTCGTGAGCTTTTCATCTTCTGGTGCCATCTTTATCTGGTTGTATCCCGACGATCCATCCATAAATGAGAAGATTTCATGTGTTGAAGCGATGTCAATCATCAATTCTGGAATTGGTAGTGGGAATTCATCCTTTGGACATGCTTTATTCAAATCTCTGAAATCCACACAGATTTTGATCCTACCATTCTTCTTTCTAACCGGTACCACATTGGCTAACCAAGTTGGATGATATTCTTCACGGTCAAATTTAATGTCTATTAGCTTCTTGACTTCAGCTATAAGTTGTTGCTCAATTTATAGACGCATTCTTCTGGGAGCTTGTCTAACTGGAACAGCAGTGGGATCCACTCCTAATTTGTGAACTGCGACTTCTGGAGCTAATCCTGGAATTTTGTATTAACTCCAAGCAAAACAGTCCTTGAATTCCATTAATAGCTTGATTATGTTTTTGGAGTCTTCTTTATTGAGTAAGGAGCTAACAAAGGTCGGCCTAGGCTCTTCGCTAGTACCTAAGTTAACTTCCATTAACTCATCTATTGTAGATTTAATTTCTTCTTCAAATTATGGCGGAGCATCTCCGATTGGTAGACCTTCGAGATCTTCTGAAGCTTCCAAGCAGTCTTCATTAGGCTCGCAAGTGACAACCAAGCAAAATCCCGTATCATCAACTGATCCTACTGTGCCGAATCCAAGACCATGTTTTGAATTGGGAGACCAACAGGCATTATTCCATAATTTTTCAAAGTGTTGTGATCGGCCTTTTGTCCATCGTTGAGGTAAGACACCGCGTTGAATTAAATTTTGAACACAGGGAGAGTACCACTCAAAAGGCAGTTCCATTAATTCGGAAGAGGTAACATCTTCAAATTGTACATCTTTTTCAGTATTGGAAGAAGAAGCACCACGGTAGAACTTGATTGGCTTAGCACCACCATCATGCACTTCCTTGACCACCATACCCTCAATTTTATTAGAATAGATCGGGGTCAGGGTCATAGTATGTACATAATGGTTAATCTTCTCGTACATTGATTTGTATTCATCATTTTTTCATCTTCGAGAGAAATCTTGAATTGTGGTTCCTTCTCACTTATTGTAGCTGCTTCTTTCTCAATTTCTTCTTCTTCTTCGGAACTGTTCTCCCAATCAACATTGATGACCGGTTTCTTCTGTCCAACTGTTCCAAAGCTTCTTCCACGTCCACGTCCCCGGCCTCGACCACGGGTGCGAGTTCTGGAGAAATCTTTACCATCTCGCCGTAAGGGAGTGGTGAGTAACTGTTGGACTAGAACTTCAGGTTCTTCATCGTCTCAAATTTCTTTTGCTTCATTTGGTATGGTAATTTTGGAAAAGATTGTTTTCTTCGGAGGTGCGTAGTAGGCCGCATCTTCATGAATTCCAATTTTGTGCACGGAGAACGGTTGCAAGTCACCTTTGATGCACTGTTCCCCTCTTTCGTAATACTTTATGCACTGGTGCAGAGATGACGGTACCATCCGGTTTTCATGGATCCATGGACGACCCAGTAGAGCGTTGAACCATGTCTCAGAATCAATTGTGTGGAATTTTGCGGTTGTCTTTGCTAAATCACCGGTCTTCATTAGTAGTGTTATCGATCCAAGAGCTCTTTCTCCTTTTTGATTGAAGCCTCTTAATAACATCTTGTCTGCTTCAAGCTCGCGAGCATCAATTTCCAAATACGCTAGCGTCCGAAGATTCATTATGTTGATTTATGCTCCCGGATCAACCAACACTCTGGAGAGCGTAAATTTTCCAATAGTGACTGAAATGTACAACGGTCGGTTGTGATCAGCAGTTCCCAGTAATAGATCATTGTCCGTGAAGGTAACACATCGCTGTTCTTTTAACGAGCAAACCTGTTTGAAGGAATTACCGGCCATTTGAGCTAAACAAATCTCTGGATCAAGTAAAGCCTTGATCAGAGCCTCCCTCATCTCCTTTGACAGGATCAGAGCGTCGTATATGCTTAGTTTGGCTGGTAGCTTCCTAAGATGGGCTAGCACGTTGTAGTCTACTTTATTACCATGTTCCTCGGTTTCTTCCCGAATAGGCAGTTCCTCTGCTAGGGTTGACTCTTCCTGAGCAACCACCTGCTTTCCTTTATCCTTTGAACCCATTCTCGGGAGTAGAACTTTTCCGCTTCTTAGATTGACCTCTGTTATCTCTTCTAAATTTACCGGTGTCTCCTCTTGAATCGGAACAACTGGCTCTTCTGAAGTTGCTTCGGTGTCTGATAGTTCTAATTCTATCGTGATCGGAGCTTCTCGGAATTCATAAACGGACTCGTTGCTTGTCGACCTTTCGTAGCCTCCTTTGTGAACATCTTCTTCGTCGTGGTCATCGAGGTTGTGTATGATTTGAGAATCGTTATTTGTATTGGAATCGAGATCCAGATTAAGCCGGTTGTCACTAGTTACGTAATCGTTAGAAACAGTCAAAACGTAGCCAACGCCATAACCCTTATCATTATAAGATCCCGCCGGGGCGAGCAGATAATCATATAGAGTCAGGAGTTCGAGGGATTTCTCCCCCAAATCGGAAACAACCATCCTAGGATAAGCAGCCCCTAGTCTACCCTTTGGAGCCTCGGTCTTCTTTTCTTCCACGATCTTCTCCTCCTTCTGGGGCGGTTCTTCAATCGCAAGTGATAGTGCCGGCTCGACAGGTTTCAAACTCTGAGTTGAAGCACGTACTGAAGCGGTCTGGATGTGATCCAAAATTTTCTTTAAAGACTTTGTCCAGACGGTACTCCATCCATCATCGGTCGTGTAAGGGTCTATCGGAACAATGGGGTCCGTTGAAATAACATTGACGGAACCTCCTTTCTGGGGTTCCTTCATGTGTTCCTTTGGGATCGTAATGTTCCCTTTTCAGAGATTGTCATCAAGCCAACTCTTGAAACTGATGCAATCCTCTATCTTGTGTCCGAGCATCTGGTGGTAAGGGAAATAGTTCGGGTGATCTTTCTTATTGACTTTCTTCGGCCTCTTGAGCTCTGGTAGCTGAAAATCTGGTATCTTCATTAAACTGCAGAACATCTTTTCTATCGCTTCAGTTTTGAATGGATATTCTCTATTTAGAAGTTCTCTTAAGGTACACGATGAACGAGGCGGTTGTTCATAATGCTGAGGCGACTGATAGCTCGGACGAGGTTGCTGATAGCCTCGCCGAGGTTGTTGATATCCCCGTTGAGGCTCATCGATAGCCCCGTTGAGGTTACTCGATGTATCCGTGGTGGTTGCTCGGTAAGTCCGTCGGGGTGGCTGATAACCGGGTCTGTGAGTCGTTCGGCGGTATCCGCATTGGCTGCTTGCCCTTATCTACTGGCGCGACGATTCCAGATTTCTTTTCAAATGTCTTCACGGGCTTCTTCTTGTCGTTCTTGTCCACAAAAATTAACTTCTTTGCCTCTTCTTGCAAGCTCCCGGCCTTGCTAAGCAACTTCTCGAAAGTCTTGATTGTAAATCCTTTAAGGAGAAGTGCTATCGGGCCATGGATACTCTTGAGCAAGATGCCGATCGCATGTTATTCTTGAAGTCGTGGTTCGTACTTCATGCTTAAATTCCTCCATCGAAGTATGTAATCCACTAAAGTCTCGTTCGGCTTACGTTGCTCCACCACTAGATCACCGATAGTGATGTGGTGCTGAGCCCCGGCAAACCGCTTAACGAAGAGATTCTCTAGTTCTGAAAAGGTCTTTACTGAACCGTTTGGCAATTCTGCGTACCAGTCGAAGGCAATCCCTGACAAACTGCTGACGAACTGACGGAAGAGTAGAGCGTCACTCCCACCAGCATTGCAGCAACTAGCACGAAAATGTGCGACATGCTGCCGGGGGTTTCCCGTTCCATCAAAAGTCTTAAACAGAGGTGGTACGAAGCCTTTCGGGTATTGGACCGCATCGAACTCTTCGGGGTAAGGTCTACCCGTCTGAATAGATGCTCCACTCTTAGATTGTGCTAGGGCTTCTCTCATCTGTTGTTCTACCATGTTTTTAATGTCCTTTTCTGGAATCATGCTTTGTCCAGAATCCTTCTTTGGTGGCTCATCTCCGTTGACGGATGTGATCTCTTTTCCTCCATCAGCAATATGGATGATCTCCGGGGGTATTTCTTTCGAGGTTGTACCGACTGCGGAGAGTGGCTAAGGCAGCAGCCATCTCTTCCATCCTCTTTGCCATCTGGGAAATTGTGTCATCTCTTTCCCGAAGCTGTGCTCTCATCACTTCCGGTTCATCTCTTTCTGTAGCTACTGGAGCACCTTGTGAAGCTGATGATTCTCGCGTCTCAACCATATTGATCTCGGCATACTCTAGTGGCCTTTTCCGCACGGTCTCGCAGTTGTCTTGTGACGGTTGTTGAACTTCCTTTCCCAAAGTCCCCTTTATTGCAGTAGCGCTTTCTTCTGATTCAAGTCTCCTGACGAGACTTTTCTTCTCAGGACATTATTTTGGTCTTAGCTCGCCAGTAGTAGGTCACCATACCATCCTTCTTGCTGCTGGAAGCCTAGGACCGGATGGTCCGTTGGCTATATGCTTGGATGGTGGTATCCTCCCCAATTTGTAGACCCGATACAACAACGGGTGAACTCGGCTTTTATCTTCTTCTTCGGTTTCTCGTGGCGCAATGCAGGCTCTATTCGAGGTCCGAGGCGGGATTTAGCCGGCACTCGTCCTATCCTTCTTAAGATTTCGACACGGGGCATCTTTCTTTCTTTGTCAATCTTTCTATCACAGCTTGTAGCCGAGCAAATGGCGTAGTCTTATCCCTCTTCCTCTTGTAATTGCTGTAGTACACAGGTCGAGGTAATACAGCTGCGATCCTATGGACATTCTCTTCATCCGATGCGGCAGAGAGAGGGTGAAACCTGCACCCTTCCAACAGAGGTATATACTCAGGCAGTTCTTCTCTTTCCTCAGGGATTTCTTCTAGAAAAGCAACTTCAGCAGCTCTGGCTTTCTCGATCTTGGTGATCTTTCTGCTTCTAATTCTTCTTTGAGTTTGAGTTAGGGTTGCAACTCTTAAACTGGACCCAATCTCAAAAAGAGATTGTATTGCAGCAAAATATGTACCCTCCACGATGACAGGCTCATCACAGACTTGGATTTCCTTCTCCTTCAGTTTGGCAGAAGTCGGGGTAGGTGCAGAGATGACTAGACCTGTGGGGGTAGAGACAACAGTTCTCCTTCGAGCAGTAGTACCTCTTTCAGCCGGAATCCTTTGCAGGGAGGGAATTCCTGAGCCGACTTCAAGTTGAACTCAATTACGGGTTTCTCAGTTTTCGACACTTTGTCCATTAGTGTGAAGAGAGTGACGTCAGCGAACTTGATATCTGTGTTGCCGAATCCTTATCCAAAATGGATGATCCCATTGTCGGGCAGCTCATCCTTGTAAATGGTGAAGTCCATTCCATTGGTGAAGGAGAAGATTAACTTTGGGGCAGTCATTTTCTGCAGGGCAGATTCCGAATGTCAGTCCCAAATTATGCTTCCTTTCGTCGTAAAGTTTAGGATGAAAAAAGAAAGAGTCCGAACACATTTTCGTTTATCTTAGTGTATTTGTGGTTTTTAAAAGAGATTGTTTATTAGAAGGTTGTTTATTAGCGGGTTCGTTTGTTAGAAACAAACGATTAAAGAAAAAGGTTATCGAAAAGGTAAAGGGCCCGATTTAGAATTGGGAAGGAAGAGAAAGTCTTATGCAAGACTTCTCGACTCGAAGGAACGCTCCTAAACTAACACCTATTAGGGGTCCACCTCACCTCAGAAAAGAGGTAAAAGGATCTCGGAACCTTTCCGTTTAGGGGTATCTAAACAGCGGCTCCTAAATCCGAGAGAAGTTAGTTATACTCGTTCAAGACAGAAATGAACGGGGTATCCAACGGAAGAATGGTAGTTTGCTCTACTAGGGACATGGATACACTTCCGATTTATGAAAGCAAAACCATCTAATCAAAAATGGAGAGAGGAACTAGTCCCCAGTGGAGTCGCCAGAAATTGTATGACTTATTTTTAGGTTGAGTGTTGTATTTTTGAAAAGGGGTCGCCTACAGAAATTGTTGGCAAATTTTAAATTTTAAGCTTAATTTAAATATATATGTAATTTAGAAAGTAGTATTTGATTTTGAAAATAATTTTAAATTTGAAAATCTTAAGATATGAAATCAAACCAATCTCACATCCCAAATAGTTTATATAAACGAGCACCGCATCACAAACCGTGTATCTATCCTGAAGAATAGACACTCTGCTTGATGATGGGGCTCGATTAAATAAACTAGAAGATTTGTGACATCCGTTTGGCTTGTGAACCAATTTTATAAGCCGACAAGTTCCCCTGCTTAATACAAAGAAATTATGCAGGGTTTATATTACCTGGGTTCTTAAAGTTCCCTATAAGGGCAAGCCCCTATAGTTAATTACATCTTAAATGATGGGAATCATTCAAGAAATCTCTCGATAATAATCAGTGGTTTTGCTCTCAAGAATATCAATGTTTAAGGTTTTCAAAGGATTGGATTTTGGAAATTTCAATTGGGAATGGATCAAATTTAGGACAATTTATTTTGGGAATTCAAGGGAAGAGAAGTAGGACAAGTTGAGGATCCAAGAAGAATTTTGGCAACCTCTCAAACTATCCTATGGTTCGGTTTCAATTTAGGAAAATTATTTAATGTTTCAATCTTGCCAATTTTATTTATTTAGGTCTTATATTTGTATGAAATAATCACACAAATAGAATCGAAGATGTGAGGGTTTATGTCATACCAAACGACCACCTCGGAGTCCTAAGACCGATTAGGGCTTAATTTGCATAACATGATTATACAAATGCGTAACAAAAAGTTGAGGAATTATGTTGCACCAGACAAACTACATCGAAATGCTATGTCTTGGTTATTTAATTCTTAGAAAGTTTTGCTGAAGTAGATCCGAATTTTGCTGATGACGATGGCCGTATTGCCCACTATGCTCCGAGCTTCTTGTTGTTGTAGAGGTTTAGTTTTAGAAGTCATAAATCGGGAGATGAGAGAAGTGTTTTGGTTTAGAAATCTTAAAGTCCAAATATTTTTAATATTTTAATTAAAACAAATCTTAAAGTTGTTTAAACAGAACCGGTTAAGATCCCACGGTTCCGTCATCCCGGCACCGTTATTTTCATCGAATTCACTTAGTCCAGATGAATTTGCTAAACTTAATTGAATGTGTTCCACACTTTCATTTAGACCGTAGGAAATCCCATTAGAAACACGTGGGTTACATCAACCGAGGTATTCCCGATCATTCAACGAGACGTTTTAATTTAGTTATAATTGTAATTTTGTTGTTATGTTTGTGATTAAATTTTGAGTTGTTTTATATTTTGCAATGTTGTGGCGGTGAATTTTATCTTGCAATGACTTTTAATTTAGTTTTGGTTTCAGTTTTGTGGTTATCCTATAGGTTTTGATTTTCATGCAACAGTTGTTTTACCATGCAAGAAAATAAAAATGCAGCACATGTAGGTAAATTGCAACAAAGTAAAAGCGTACCTGGAGGGTCTTCCCGTCATCCCAAGCTACACTTAAAACACATGTTAGAGCATTGAAACATATTTTTGCAAGAAATACCTAGGTAAAGCTAAGGGAAAGGGTTTTGATTGTCTACCAGAATCCTATTCCTATTGCTAGTCATTTCCTATGACGTCTAGGTTGTTGGATTGGTTTAAGGATGATTTTCTTCACCAAAGAACAATTAAGTTCAATTATTCTTCTAAAACACCCCATCGTATCGAGGAAGTGTTTAAGACGAATCTTAAACATCATTTCAATACTTCTGGGATTATTTTGAGTTCAAATGAATTTTATTGTATTGTGAATTAATCATCAAAGGATTTTAATTTTGTTTTGTTTCTTGCTCAGTGAACTTAGGACATTTGAATATCTTATGTGTGAAGTGACACTTCACTTGATGCTTCATTTAAGAGTTATAACAATAAAAGCCTTTTAAGGGCAAAGTAATAAATATTTTAATGATTTAATTTGATTTGATTTAATTATAAAAATTAATTAATGATTATTAAGTTTGGAATAGGGTTCAAGTTATTTTAGATTTAATTTCAATCTTTACACTTTAAGTGATATTATATTTCAGATTAACTTTTTATGTTTTGGATTTACTTAGATAGAAAGAGGTGTTGAAATTGTTGATATGTTTTGATTTAACTCTTAATGTTTACATTTAGGTTTGTTGTTAAGTAATTTTAATTTAATTTACTTTAATTTAAATTGATTTTAATTTAATTTAGTTTAATTTAATTTAATTTAATTTAATTTAATTTTTTAATTTAATTTTAATTTAATTTTAATTTAATTTAATTTTAATTTAATTTAATTTAATTATTAAGGTGTTAATTTAATTTAATTTAAACTTTGACTTTCCTTAATTTAATTTAATTTAATTTAACTCCAAGATTTTAAATTTGATTTTAATTATTGGACCATTTAACATTTTAAGCTTTAATTCATTTAAAGGTTATGTTCTTTTTTTTATTTTAATTAGTTTGAATTATTATTTTAATTTTTAATTAAGAACTAAATATTATTGAAGTGACTTATTTAGGGATTTTTAGATTAAAGAATAAATATCCTCTTAATAATATCCCTATTTTAATAATCCAAATTTTAAATATATTCTTTCCAAAATTCAAATTATTTAATTAATTAGAGTTTCATTTTCATATTTTCAAAGTGTTTAATGGGTTTCTACCCTTTAATTTCCCTAAGTTTGAATCATCCAAGAGAAAGTTAAAAATCAAATATTTTACCCCCCCCTTTTGATTAAACCTAAAGTTTTAATTAAGTGTTAAAATTTTTAATTACCTTTATGCCCTTTTAGGCTTATTTATTTCATAACTCACTAAATTGACCTCAAATGAATTTGAAATTTTTATGTCTCCTCACTCACATGTCAATTAAGACATTAGAGGAGAAAATATGATTTTTCTGACTTTAAATTATTTATATAATTATTTTTAGTAGAAAATAGGACATGACCAAGGTAAAGTTTCTGTCCTTAAAAAAACTATGGGATGTTCCTAATGACCAGAGGACCACTTAGACCAATTTTTGTGATTTTTTGAATTATATTTTATTTATTATAATTATTTTGAATTTTAGAGTATTAATTAATTTTAAAATAAAAAAAAATTGAAAAAATAGATTTTATATTTTTCTTAAATTTCTCCGACCTCAAGGAGTCCAGGAGAAATAAATTTTATAATTTTTTTATTTTTCTTTTATTTATTAGAATTATTTTAGTGAAAAAGTTTGAAAATTCATTTTTTAATATTAAAAATTACATTAAGCCTTTAAAATTCAATATCATATCCTAGGGACTTAGGAAAAATATTTGGTTTGTTGCTATGTGATTAGGAGTCAAAATGTGACATTTTTATGATTTTTAATATTTTTGTGATTTTTATTATTTTTCAATTATTAAAATATTAAAATATTTTGAAAAATCAACTTTTTTAGAAAATTCTAATTTTAATTTTCCTGGACTCCCCTGATATCAGAGAAGCTCCAAAACCATTGTGAATTTTTGAAAAGTATTTTTGGAGTTATGAATTTTTAAAGTTCCATTTTGCTTATGAGGCTTAATCAATCCATTTGGTGGGGTTAATCAAGTCCAATTGATTTCAAAATTTTATGTAAGGTTTCTCTGACCCTAAAGAGCAATAGAGAATTGTTTTCAAGTCAATTTGGTGTGTGGTTAACCCTAATTAATTCAAATACAATTTTGGGAGTTTAGGCCAATTAAGGTTACTAAGAATGAATTAACTCAAAATATATTTTTCATAGGGTCCCCTAGTCCTAAGAAACATCACCAAATTTTCCTAGAATTTATTTTTCAACATGCTAATTATTGGAATTAAAATACCTAAAACAGTGACATGAACTTGAAAAATCAATAACTTTTCACAGAGATGGCCTTTGACCTTGAAAAATTCAGGGAATGTTCCCAAGATCAGAGGCTTCAAAAGACCTATGGTCTCATGCCATGGTGAATTGTCCATGCAAATGGAGAATAAAAACATTGGAAATAGTAAATAAATTATTTAAAATAAAATACTCATCCAATTAACTTGATTCTTTTCCACATTATTCTCCTCTGTTCACTGAGCAAGAGAGTATTTTTGTTTTTTTTTTGTGATTTTTCTATGCAAAGATATGAATTTTTGAAGTTCTGGTATTTAAATAATTCAAAATTATCCTAATTTTCAACTTATCCGACTCGGCGCCGCATCAACCTACGGCGGATCGAAAGCCCACGCGTCGCTCTGTGATTCAGCGTCGCCATCTGACTCAGCGCTCTAAGGGCCCGTGGTTCACGTACCATTGCGCTGTCCGGCTTGATCTCGACCATCCGCTCGATACACGCGCGATCCAACGGCTCCTGGTCATCGTCTACGACTGGTGTGCATCCGTGACCGTCCACACTCAAACCCTAATATCTCTCTCGATTCTCAATGGATTTTCGAGTTCTTATACTCTATGGATTCATCTTGAAGAGACAAACACATCTATACAGTTTATAAGCTATGAAATTAACCCAAACAAAATGGAGAATTGTTGGAAGCTCGGGAGGGAGAGTGAGTTCATACCTTTGCTCAGAGAAGTGAAGCTTCGATTTGAGGGTTGTGTCACCTTCGATTGAGTCCAAGCAAGCTCCAGATGAAGTCTCTAGCTCTGTGGAATTGTCTAAGTATGAAAGTGACAAGGGCCGATCACAAAGCTTGGAGGTTGGAAGCAGTGGCTGGCCTGGTGAGGGGGCTTTTGCTGGGAAACTTCTCCTCTTGGTCCGAGTGAAGGTGTAGGGTCAATCAATTTGAAGATTGGCTCAGCTGTAGTGAAGTGTCCTGTTTTTGGGTGGATTTTCAACTCGAAATCGAGCTCGTTAATGGGGTTTAGGGCGAAGGAACACTCGGGGATCAACTCGCTCTAGGTTAGGAGAAGATTCGGAGCAATTTTGGTAGAGTTTTCTTAAGGTCTGGTTCATCACCTTGTTTGGCCGAGAGGTGAGTGGGTTTAAATAGAGGTGGCTGGAGGGCCTCCCAGGGGGTTTAATGGCTTGGATCCACTGCTCGGGGCAAGGGAAGAATGCACTGCAATGGCCATTTAGGTTGGGACAAGTCAACTAATTCAAATTGAAATTTTCATTCAAATTAAGCCTCTCGGCCTGGTGGTTTCCGGCGGCTGTGGTGGCTGGCCGGCCAGGCATGGGTCACCCTCAGGGTCAAGGAGGTCAGTGCTTGAGTTTGGTGCCAACAATTGGCTTTAGACATGTGTAAAGGAGTTGGATTGAAATGGCAGGGGGAGAAGGTTATTTTGGGTTCAAATGGGTCAACCCATGGTTTTGGGCTTGGTGCACCACCCAAGGCCTGGATCTAGGCTGAAATGATTCATTTGGGTCAGCCAAGAGGAAATGGTGTAGTCTCCATCAAGGATTAGGTGGCTAACTTGTTTTAGTGTGTATCATGGATGAGGTTAAAAAAGCTTAAGGAAGGCTTAAGAAAGGGGCCCCTCCATTTGTCATAAATGACATGGGGAGGTGTCAAAACTCTCATGGCTTCATATGGCTTGTAAATGGCTCACATTTGGCTTACATTTGGCTTGGAAAAGGTTGGCTTGTTTCATGAAAAAGGGTTTTAAGGATTTTTTGTATTTAGGGGGTAATTTGGCACATGGCTTAGTTTAGAAAAATTCAATGAAGAATTTGAAACATAGGGAATGATTTAACTAAATGGATGATGAGATGAAAGTGTCATGTAGGCTTTGGATTGATTTTGGGCTTTTCGGAATCATTTTGGATGGGCTTTTAAAGTGGTTTAAGGAAGTGGGCTTTTGGATTTAGAAATAAATTTAGGATGAAAATTTTGTAAAGGATTGTGCCAAATAAATGTTGCAATTGGTTTAGGCATGTGTCTTGAGTGATTTGAAACAAGTTTAAAGTGATTTTGAATTGAATTGGGTTGAATTTGGGCTTTTTTGGTAAAGGGGCCAAGGTGGGCCAAATTGGGCTAACTTGGGTTAATGTTGGGCTAATGTTGGATTTGATGTAAAATTAATGTTTAAAAATGTTTATGGGAGTGTTACAAAGAGTTTTCATCTTTGGTTGGGCTCTAATTTTGGGATTTGGGCCAATTTGGGTTAGGTTTGGGCTTAGGTCAATTTAAGTGATTTTGGTTTTGGGTTAGGTTTGGGTGGAGTTTAGGTTCAAATTTTGGGCAAATCAAGTTAGAGTTTTGTTTGTGGGGATTTTAGGAAGGCTTTAGAAAAGATTTAGGACCAATTGGAGTTGAATCGGGCTAGGTTTAGGTCATGGGTCAAAATTGGGCCTTAAGCCCCAAATTGGAATTGGGCCCAAATGTCAGTCAAATTGGACTTAGATTTGGTCTAAATTGATATTGGGGATATTGAATTGAAGTTTAGAATTGAATTGGACCAAAATTGAGGTCAATTGGGGTGGTTTGGTTTGACATTGGGTTCACTTGGGTTAAAAAATGGATCAAATTGGGGGTTTTGGTAAAAGTGGGGTAAATTGGAAAAATTGGCCCATGGTGTAGTTGAACAAAATGAAATTGATAATATTTAGGATTTTCTGGAATTTTCTAGGAATTATTAGAATTTTTTGGATTTTTGAGGTAAAAGGGTATTTTGGTAATTTTGGGGGGATTTAGGGGTATTTTTGGAAATTTTGGTATTTTTGGCCAAAGATGGTCAATTTGAGTGGTGGGAAGTGTTTAGGATTGATTTTTAGGGATCTTGGGTAATTTAGGTAATTTTGCAAATTTTGGGTCATTTCAAGGGTATTTGGTAGGTTTGGTGGGTCCGGGGCCCCGGGGGTCAAAACTGAAATTTTGAAAAAAAGGAAGATTGATCAAGTGTGAGTGAAATGAAATCATTTTGGTTGAGCGATGAAGCCATATTAAGCCCATATGAGCCATGAGAGGACTCATTTGAGGCATTCACCATGTTGTTCCTAACCCTCTTAGCCAGGGCTTAGGGGTTAAGGACCATCCATATGAATTACCTACATGAGTCAGGAAGTCAAGTTGGACGAGAGTGTGGTTTTAGGACTTGGAATGTGTGTGAGAGTGTAGTGTATGTGCAAGTCAACCCTCACCATACCAGGCCATCCAGGGTATTCCTAAGGCCAAGAAGTCCTGTAGGGAACTCATCCTTTAAACCTCCACATTTGATTTCAACCCTCTAGGTTATTAGGGGTCTACAATCAAGCTTGTGGGGTTTGCAGGGAGTTAAGAAGTAGTTTGAATTTCAAAATGGTAAGTTCCATTTCTAATCCTCTAAGATTAGTCAAAGGAAAAGCCTAAGGCTAGATCCTAAGTACTAAAAGGAGAAGCAAAAGACCTCACCAAAATTGAGGTCAACATGAATCCCTTGAGCAAGAGAGCAACTGGACCGTGAATGCTCTTTAGAAGAATTTCAACTGCGTGCTGCTCTTGCAACTGTGGCTTGCATCTCATGCTGAGATTTCTCCAACGCAGGATGTATTCCACCAAGGTTTCATCTGGTTTCTGTGTCTCTACCACAAGATCACTGACGGTGATGTGGTGCTGAGCTCCAACAAACCGTTTGACAAAAAGATTTTCCAATTCTGTAAATGTTCTTAGTGAACCATTTGGTAACTCTGCATACCAATCAATGGCAGCTCCAGTGAGGCTGTTCACAAATTGGCAGAACAAAAGTGCTTCGCTACCCCCCCCCCCCCGTGTTGCAGCAGCTTGCTAGGAAGTGTGCAAGATGCTATCGGGGGATTTCCAGTTCCATCAAAAGTTTTGAAAAACGGTGATACTAAACCTCTGGGGTACTGAACGGTATCAAACTATTCTGGGTAAGGTCTACCCTTTGAAGCTAATTCCTCCATTTTTGATTGGACCAGGGCTTCTTTCACCTGTTGTTCTACTATCTGTTTAATGTCACTCTCCAACATCGGACCATGAACTAGATCCTTCTTTGATTGTTTGTCGAAGGTGGACTCCTTTCTTTCATCCGTAACATGAACAATTTCTGGTTGGTTTGCTTCCAAAGTTGCTATTGGTAACGACTGCGACTGCCCTTGAATTGTAGCCATGACGACCATTATTTCCTCCAGTTGCTTCTTCATTTGACCTATCTGCTCATCCGCGGTGTTCTCCTTAGTGGTTAAAGGAGCGTCGCACGAGGATGGTGTGGCCTCCGTCTCGATGACGTTGATTTCTGCAAAACCACCTTCCATGTAATCTAGTAGGCTGTAATTTCCATTTTCGACATCTTCTTTCTGGTCTTCAAATAGTTGTGCAATGTTAACCCTGAGCTTCTCTATGGAGGACTCAATCAAACTTCCTTTTAGAATTTTTAGGTCAACTGGGGACTTTTGAGGAACATCACTTATCCCCTCGAGCTCTGGCATCATTGTATAGAAGCCAAGCGAAACATCTGAAATCATATTCAAAGAACCTTTTCCAGATTCCTTTAAATATTCCTTCGGGATTGCTATGTTCCCTAGACCGAGGTTATACTCAAGCTGGTTCTTGAAGGTGAAGCAGTCCTCTATCTTGTGTCCGATCATCCGGTGGTAAGGGCAGTACAACGGGTGATCTTTCTTGTCCACATCCTCTAGTTTCCTGGGCTCTGGCAACTGGAATCTGTCCTTCTCGATCAGACTACGGAACATCTTGCCAACTGCTTCGTTTTTAAAGGAGTATTCCTTACTTAAAAGCTCCTTCATACTGCGTGTCGGTCCGTGTGGTTTCTGCTGAGATGGCTACTGACTCAGCTGGCGGCACTGCGGCAGGTAGGGCTGTCGTGGCTGGTCAACTTTTAGACCTTTCCACTTGTGCTTCCTTTCTTGTAAATTCATTAGTTGCACGGTCTTTGAATTGGACCCAATTTTGAGTCCAGAAAATGGTAGGGTGCAAACATTGACTGACTCTTCCTTATGTAAAATCTCTTTTCCTTTATCTAACAAAACAGTTGGTGTGGTGACGGCAGCTCTAACAGTAGGAGCTGAAGCAGTCCTCAGAGAAGTCCCAGTGCTTCTAGCGGCAGACTTCACAAGAATAGAAGAGTCTTTTTCAATCCACTCCTTCTTTGGCATAGAAAGCTCTTCACCAATTCTCAAGTTGAACTCTACAATAGGCTCAACGGACTTTCTCATTTCGGGTTTCATCATTTCAACAGACAAATTCCCGAACTTAGTTTCAACACTATCGAATCCTTGTCCAAACTTGATGACTGCCAGGTCAGGCAGTTCCTCCCTATTGACATCAAACTACACTCCAGAGGTGAAAGAAAAGACCAACTTGGGTGAAGACATTATCTCCTATCATTTGAAGAATTTCTGGAAGTCAGTGACGTCTCTTGCTTTGCAGTTTTAATGAAAGTACTCAATTTAACTTGCTTTGCACTGGCCCTTCTTTAAGCATGTGAATTTTTTTGTTTCTTTCTTTTTTATTATTGTATACTTGTCGTGTCTTGAGAAGTTTTATTTTGGTTTGAAATTTTGACAAAATTTTATTTTATTTATGGTTTATTTGAAGGTTGTTGGAGTGAAGTTTGAGTTTGACCAGTTAGCAGCAAGTCAAACCGAAAGAGGAATGAAGTATCGGACCCAGTCTGAGATTTAGAAGAGGTTGAATTCACATCGAAATCATATCAATAGATCGCTCCTATTCTAACACACCTATTGGGGGTCTACCTCGCCTCTTTAGGGAGGTGGGAGGATTCTGAAATCTTTGTTTAGGGGTATCTAAACAGTTGTTCCAGAATCCAAAGGAGTTGACTACACTCATTCAAGACAGAAATGAATGTGTTATGCCAACGGAAAGAATGGTAGTTTGGTCCACAAGGGGCATGGAATCACTACCGATTTATGAAAGCAAAACCATCTGATCAAAATGGAGAGAGGAACTATTCCCCAGCGGAGTCGCCAGAAATTGTCGGCATATTTTTAGGTCAAGTGTTGTATTTTGAAAAGGGGTCGCCTACAGAAATTGTCGGCGAATTTTAAATTTTATATTTAATTTAAATATATATATATATAATTTAGAAAGTAGCATTTGATTTTGAAAATAATTTTAAGTTTGAAAATTTTAAGATATGAAATCAAACCGATCTCACATTCCAAATAGTTTATAAAAACAAGCACCACATCACAAACCGTGTATCTATCTCGAAGGACAAACACACTGCTTGACGATGGGGCTCGATTAAATAAACTAGAAGATTTGTGACATCCGTTTGGTCTGTGAACCAATTTTATAAGCCGACAAGTTCCCCTGCTTAATATAAGGGAATTAAGCAGGGTTTATATTACCTGGGTTCTTAAAGTTCCCTATAAGGGCAAGCCCCTATAGTTAATTACATCTTAAATGACGGGAATCATTTAAGAAAACTCTCGATTAAGATCAGTGGTTCTACATTCAAGAATTTTAAAGTTTAAGGTTTTCAAAGGATTGGATTTTGGAAATTTCAATAGGGATTAGCTCAAATTTGAAACAGTTTATTTCGAGAGTCCAAAGGAAGAGAAGTAGGAGAAGCTGAGGATCCAAGAGGAATCTTGGCAACTTCCCAAACTATCCTATTGTTTGGCTTCAATTTGAGAATTTACTTATTGTTGTAATTCTGCCAATTTTATTTAATTATGACTTATATTTGTATGATATAATCACACAAGTAGCCTCGAAGATGTGAGGGTTTATGTCGTACCAAACAACTACCTCAGAATCCTAAGACCGATTAGGACTTAATTTGCATAAAATGATTATGGAAGTGCCTAACAAAAAGGTTGAGGATTTATGTTGCACTAGGAAAACTATCTCGAAATCTTATGGCTTGGTTATTTAATTCTAAGAATGGTTTTGCTGAAGTAGACCCGAGTTTTGCTGAAGAAGATGGTCGTGCTACCCACTGTACTCCAAGCTCCTTGTCGTTGTCATTGAGGTTTAGTTTTAGAAAATGATAATCAAGAGATGAGAGAAGTGTTTTGGTTTAGAGAAATCTTAAAGTCCAAATGTCTTTAATGTTTTAATTAAAACAAATCTTAAAGTTGATTACACAGAACCGATTAAGATCCCACGGTTCCGTCATCCCGACACCATTATTTTCATTGGATTCACTTAGTCCATATGAATTTGCTAAACTCAACTGAATGAGTTCCACACTTTCATTTAGACCATGGGAAATCCTGTTAGCAACATGTGGGTTACATCATCCGAGGTATTCCCGATCATCCAACGAGACCTTTTAATTTAGTTGCAATTGTAGTTTTGTTGTTCTGTTTGTGATTAAATTTTGAGTTGTTTTATATTTTGAATGTTGTGGTGGTGAATTTTTATCTTGTTGTAACTTTTAATTTAGTTTTGGGTTTCAGTTTTGTGGCTATCCTAAAGGTTTCAGTTTTCATGCAGGGTGTCAATCTTGTTTAACATGCAAGAAAAGTAAAGTGCAGTGCAGGTAAGTAAATAAATTGCAATAAAATAAAAGCGTACCTGGAGGGTCTTCTCGTCATTTCCAAGCTGCACTTAAAATACATGTTAAGACATTTATATATTTGCAACAAGGACCTAGGTAAAGCTAAGGAAAGGTTCTGGTTGTCTACTAAAATCCTAATCCTATTGCTAGTCAATCCCTATGACGTCTAGGTTCTTTTGTTTTTGTGGATGATTTTCTTCACCAAAGAACAATTAAGTTTGATTGTTCTTCTAAAACACCCCGTCATATTGAGGAAGTATTTAGGACGAGTCCTAAACATCTTTTCAATATTTTTAGGATTATTTTGAGTCCAAATGAGTTTTATTGTATTGGTGAATTGATCATTCAAAAATTTAGTTTAGTTTGTTTCTTGCTCAGTGAATTAGGATATTTGATTATCCTATGAGTAAAGTGACATTTCACTTGATGCTTTACTTAAGAGTTATACTAATGAAAGCCTTTAGAGGGCAAATCAGTTTGTTAAAGAATTTAACCGCTTTGATTAAAGTTGAATTGATGATTTAGGATGATTTAATTTAGTTTCAAAATTCAAGTTGATTTTCTCTTAAGTGTTTTAAATTGTTTGATTTGAAAGAGGTGTTTAGATTATTCAATTTAATTAAACTTTTAATGATTTAAATTTAAATTGACTTAATTGTAACACTTTAGGTCAATTTTAATTGGTTTGATTTTTTTATGTTTTTAATTATGAATTGTCTTAAGGTTAATTTTCTTTAATGTTTCAAATTTGTTTTAGATTTGTTTTTTAAGTGATTTCAAATTAATTTTAATGTTTTAAATTTATTTCAATTTGATTATCAAATCACTTAATGTTTTAAGCTTTTAATTTAATTAAGGTTTATTTTCATTTTAATTATTTAATTATTAATTTCAATTATCATCTTACATTTAATTCAAAGTTAAATATTATTAAAATGATTCATTTAGGGATTTTAAATTAAAGAATTGATATCTTCTTAGGTCATATCCCTAACCTTAATAATCCAAATTTTTAATCTATTCTTCCAAAATTTAAATTATTTAATTAATTAAAGTTCACTACAAATATTTTCAAGATAATTAGTGGGTTTCTACCCCTTCATTCCCTAGGTTTTAATCATCTATGAGAAAAGTTAAGATCAGATATTTTACCCTCCCTTTGATTAGACCTAAATATTAATTAGGGTTAAAATCCTTTAATTAACTTTATGCCCCTTTAGGCTTATTTATTTCATAACTCATCAAATTAAGCTCAAATGAACTTAAAATTTTTATTTCACTTCACTCATATGTCAATTAAGACATTGGAGGGGAAAATATGATTTTTCTGAATTTAATTTAATTTATATAATTATTTTTGTGAAAAATAAGGGTTTTCAAAAAAAATTCAACAACATGACCAAGGTAAGGTTTCTGTCTTTAAGAAAATTATGGGATGTTTCTACTTACTAGAGGACCACTTGGACCAATTTTGGTAATTTTTTTAGTTATATTTTATTTATTATAATTATTTTGAGTTTTGGAGTGTTAATTAATTATAAAATAAAATTAAAGTTGAAAAATGAATTTTATATTTTTTATAAGTCTCTCTGACCTCAAGGAGTTCAGAGAAACAAATTTTATATTTTTATGGTTTTTCTTTGATTTACTAGAATTAATTTAGTGAAAAGGTTGAAAAATCCATTTTTAATATTAAAAATTGTCTTAGGGTTTTAAAATTCAATATCTTTACTTTGAGGCTTAAGAAAAATATTGGGTTTGTTCCTAAGTGATTAGGAGGTGAAATATGACATTTTTATGATTTTTAATATTTTCGTGATTTTTATGATTTTTTAATTATTAAAATATTAAAAATATGATTAAAAATGAAAATTTTTAGAAAATTTCAATTTTAATTTTTTTAGACTCCTCTAATATCAGAGAGCCCACAAAACTAATTTGGTGAATTTTTGAAATGTATTTTGTGTTTTATGAATTTTTTAATTTTAAAAATGGCCATACAATTTAAATAATTCATTTAATGGGCTAAATTATTCTCAATTGACTTGAAATTTTTATGTAAGTTTCTCTACATCCTAAGTGACTGTGGAGAATTGTTTTCAAGTGATTTTTATGTGTGGTTATTCCTAATTAATTAAAACTTAGTTTTGACGTTTTGGCTAAATTAGAGTTTTTTTGATTAAAATAAATCATGAGATAATTTTCTAATATTTCTCTAGTCAAAGGGAACACACTTTAATTTTTCTAGATTTTTTGAAGCAACATGATAATGTTTATAATTATTATAGAAAAACTGATGCATAATATTGAAAAATAGATATCTCATCATGGAAATCTTCCTTGACTTTGGAAAAATCAGGAAAGATCCACCATTATGCATAGAATATTATATCAAAATTCCAAGTTATGTTGAAGCTCCTACATGCATGAAGAATTGGATGATTGAAAAAACTATTTAATTAATTAAAATTAAAGTATAAATCAAATAAATATGAAATTACTTTCACATTATTCTCCTCGTTTCAGTGAGCAGGAGGGTATTTTTATTTTATTTTTGGAGTTTTCTATGAAAAGTTATGATTTTTTTGAAGTTTATGTTCAAAAATAAATCAAAAATCCAATTTCCCTCTCAAACCATCACTATCAAGGGGGCCACGTGTCGCTCCATGATTTGCTGGCGCGTTTCTGTTTATGGATGAAGCTCCCATTTGACTGCATCTCGGCTGTCCGTGCGATACATACGTGATTAGACGGCTACTGCTCCTCTCTCCTAGTGCTATTCACCCAAAACCATCCACCTTAAAACCTTGAAATCTCACTCGTTTCTCAATGAAATTGAGTGAATTATTTTTTTAAATGATCGTATAATCGAGTAGCACACATCTATACGGTGATGATATACTTAAAGCATGTAAATATTTACAGAAAATTAAAACATGCTCGGTTGGAGGAAAAAAATTTGATACCTTCGTCCAAGAGGTGAGGCCTCAATTGGAAATGGTTTGATTGAGCTTAGAAATGCTTGGAGAAGCTTTGGGAACAATTTGGCATGGTCTCCCCAAGGTAATCTTTCATCTCCTCTCTTTTGGCCATGAGAGGTGGGGTTTAAATAAGGAAGGTTATGGTGGAGCTTGGTTGGCCATGGGGGTTGATTAGTGGGTTCAAAATGTGTGCTTAGGTGGAGGGGAGGTCAGAGTTTGATTTTGGTGCAATCAATTGGGTTATGTCATGTGTAAAGGCATGGATTTAAGTGGTATGAGTGTAAGGGCCATTTTTGGGTCAATTTGGGTCAAAGCATGGATTTGGCTTGGTGCACCCTCCCATGGTTTGATTTTGGTCTAAAAAGGATGATTTGGGTTAGCCAAAAGAAATGGAGAAGTTCCCATCCCAAGTACTTGTGTCAATTTTGGGTTAAGGTGTGTCATGGAAAGGGTTAAAAGTGCTTAAACATGTCTTAGGAAAGAGGTTTACTCCCTTGCTATTTAAGGTTTGGTGATGTGTAAAGAGCTTACATGGCTCACATATGGCTTGACACAAGCTTCATGGCTCACATTTGGCTCCTCCATGGCTCATATTTGGCTTATCTAAGCTTGGTCAATTTGAATGAGAAAGGTATTTTTGAATTCTTTGGTTATTTTGAGATGATTTGGCATGATACTCCATTTGGAATTATTTGATGATTGATTTGGAACTTAGGAAGTGAATTTGATTAAATGGATGACAAAATGATACTTGGCATGTGGGCTTTTGAGTGGATTTGGGCTAATTGAAGTGATTTAGCTCATGGGCTTGATTTTGGGCCTTTAAATTTGGGGTGAACTTGGGCTTGTGTTTGGGTTAGGTTTGGGTCAAAATTTGGGCTAAGTAAATTTTGAGTTTGGCTTAGGAAGGTGTTATGAAGAGTTGAGAAAAGATTTGGACTGATTTTGAATTAAATTGGATGGTCAATTTGATGGATTTAGACATAGGGTCAATTTTGGGTGAATTGGGTTTGGTTGGACTTGGGTGGATTTAGGGATCAAATTGGGGGCAAATTAATGTAGAGTTTTGTTTTTAGGGTTTTTAGGAAGTTTTCAAAACAAATTTGGGGAAAATTGGATGACATTTGGGTTCAATTTGGGATGGGTTGGGTTACTTGGTGAATTTTGGGCCTTGAGGGCCAACTTGGAATTCTTGATCAAATTGGGTTAAACTGACAAAATTAGGGTATGTAGCATTTGAAGAAAATGATGTGGATAATATTTTGGAATTTTTGGGATTTTGTGGGATTTTTGGAATTTTTGAAATTTTTAGCTATGAAGGGCATTTTAGTAATTTTGGGGAGTTTGGGGGAAGTAGTCAAAAGGCTAAATTAAATGCTCGAGGTGGTTTAGAAAGAAATTTGGAGTCAAACAAAAGTATTCGGGGTCATTTTTGATTTATGTGGAAGGTTTTATGAATCCCGGAGCGTTTTTTAAGTATCGTCTATTTTGGTCGCGACGGGCCCAATGGTAGCTCGGAAGTATGGCATGTTTACAGTCAAAATTTTCGATTTGAAAAGAGGAACGCTCTGGCATGAGTTTTTTTGAGAGCCCGGGTGACCGTGAAGTTTTGAGTTTCGGGGCCCATTTCAAGGGCAATTTGGTAATTTTTGGAGAGTTTAGGGGCCGGGAGTCAAAAATTGAAATTTTGGCAAAAATGAAGATAGATTAGATGTAAGTAAAATGTAACCATTTTTGTTGAGCCATAAAGCCATGTTAAGCTCACACGAGTCATGAGAGGACTCATTTTAGACACTCAATATGTTATTCCTAACCCTCTTAGCCAGGGGCTTAGGGGTTGAGGTCCATCCATATGAATTTCCTACATGAGTCGGGAAGCCAAGTTGGGTAAGAGTGGTTTTAGGGTTTGGGATGTGTGTAAGAGTGTGGTGTGTGCAGGCTAGCCATCACCAGGATCAGGCCACCCAGGGTTGTTCTAAGGCTTGACCATCCTATAGGAACTCATCCTTGCACCTCCACACTTGACTTTCAATCTTCCAAAGGGGTTTGGAGGTTTATGGTCATCTGTGGGGTTCAAGAAGAGTTAAGAGGTGTCTGAATTTCTAAGTGGTGGGTTCCATTTCTAGTCCTCTAGGATAGTCAAGGAGAAGTCCTATGGCTAGATCCTAAGCATTAAGGAGAGAAAAGACCTCACCAAAAATGAGGTCAACAACATCTATGGAGATTCTCAGTTGATTATCAATTAAATTACTGGCAAATAAAAGACTCTAAAACCTCGACTTAAACAATATTCTCATTACACTTAGAAGCTTCTTAAGCAAATTCTTGATGTGACACTTTTCTTAATCCCGAGACGAGATAATTCTTTAATAGATGCTTTGGAAAAACTTGCAAAAGAGTTTGGTTGTCCAGAAGAAGATGACATAGCAATTTCTATAAAAGGACCACAAGTTCTTTATCAAATTGACATGGATAATCTGCATTAAATTGGTGAAGACATGACAGTGACAACAAATGATGAAAAGGATGATTGGTGACAACCAATTATTCAATATCTACAAACTGGAAGGTTACCTGAAAACACTTATATTACCACTCAAATTAAACAAAGAACATTATCATATGCTCTAATAAATGATGTCCTTTATAAATGATCTTTTGAACAAATGTGGTTAAGGTGCTTAAACCAAGTTTAAGCTCAAGAGATTGTTAAGGAGGTCCATTCAGGTTTATGTGGCGCACACCAATCTGGACCTAAAATGATAATGTAAATAAAAAGAATGAGATATTATTGGATGACAATAATGACTGATTTCCTTGAGGTTGCAAAAAGTGTCATCAATGTCAAATACATGGAGTAGTTTTACACCAGCCACCAAATATCTTACACCCAACTATTGCATCTTGGTTGTTTAAATGTTGGGGCACCGACATAGTGGGCCCTATAGATCCTCCATCATCTAAAGGTCATCGACTTATTCTAGCAGCCAATGATTACTTCTCCAAATGGACAGAATTAATACTGCTTAGAGAAGTCAAGGCAGAACAAGTCCTTTATTTCTTTAAGACACAAATTGTTTATAGATTTGGAATTTCTCGATGGGTCATATCAGACAATGGATTGGCCTTTAAAAATACGAAAATGAACAACTTTATCCAAAGACATGGGATATACTGGAGGTATTCCACAATCTATTATCCTAAAGCCAATGGTTTAGCTGAAGCCTTCAATAAAACATTGGTTCAAATTTTGAAAAAGACATTAATCAACAGCCCAAGACAGTGGCATGAACGATTAATAGAAGCTTTACGGGCCTATAGAACTACATACCGAACACTAATACGGTCAACACCATTTACTTTGGTATATGGTTCTGAGGCTATTTTACTACTCGAAGTCCAAATCCCTTCTCTCATAGTTGCGATAGCAAATAAAATAACTGAAGAAGAAAATTTCAGATTATGACTTGAAGAACTTTAGAGTTTAGAAGGCAAACGTCTGCAAGCTCAACAAAATCTCGAACTGTATTAAGCGAAGATGATACTGGTCCATGACAAATTAGTTTGCCTCAGAACCTTTCGAATCGGTGAATTAGTTTTAGTTCTTCAAAGACCTATACTAGCTCATCAAAAGATAGGTGGCAAATTTGAACCAATATGGGAGGGCCCATATGTAATTGAAAAGACATATTCTGAAGGATCTTAAAAACTGATGGATTGTCAATGAGAAAGAATCTTGTCTCCAATTAATGGTCATTTCCTAAAGAAATATTATGCGACATGAAAAATGATGACTTGTTTATAAACTGGGATAATAATAAATTTATTCAAATCGTCTTTGTGATACAAATCTTTACTTTTATATTTTGTGATATCTATTTCACCTATTAAACAAATGTTTTTAAGAATGATTCATTAACATAAAAAGTCTAAAATGTTACATTATCATGTTATTTACAAGAAAAATGTCTAAGAACAGACTTCTTTTCACATTCCAAAGTAGTGTTTGTATAGCTTTGGACCGACGATGTATTGAAAGAGGATCTAAAATCCACTTTGATTTTGAGCTTTCTCAAGTTGAATTACTCTATGAAGGGCCTTTACTATCCATTGCCAATCAACAAGAAGCAGAAGGAAAACCATCTGTATTAGAGTTCAAGCTTCGTCAACAAGCTATTGAAACAAAAAATGTTATTGACAATGGAAAATTAAAGTCAGTAATGGAAAATCCATCTTATGAAGATGGAATGGCATCTACTAGTGGAGTGAAGAAATTAGCTTATGGAATGACTAGAGCGCAAAGGAGAAACTGCAATAAATGGCTCAAGAAACTTGCAGAAATGGAAAGACCAAACATAAAACCAATGGAAGAAGAAGATGGGTTCAAATTTCCAATACTTGAAAACATTTCTAAAGAGACATATTAAGTCTTAGGAGAATAAATGATTGAAGAAGAGAAGAGAATTGAAAGGACATAATTCACTCCCGCTCCTTACGAACCAGCATTGGATCTCACGACAACAGAAGTATTAAATGACAAACGGATTGCTTCTCAAGAAGAAGTGAGACGTATTCGAACTATTAAAAGCCAATCATTTGATCAATTTCAATATATTTATGGTCGAACCATTAATATACTGGAAGGCTTTAAGTTGTTTACCCGGGTTTTTGATGAAGTGGAACAAGGTGCCATTATTGATCATGTAATGGAAGCGCGTGATCGCGAGCGAGCTGGATGTCTAAAAAGGAGGATGTATTCTGAACCTAATAGATGAATTTGTGGAAAAGGTTGTGTGACTATTCAATATGGATGCCGCTATAATTATGCTGTGGATAAGGACGACAATCCTCTTGGGTTAATACGAAATGAACAAGTAGATCCACTACCGACAGTCATTATTCAGATTATCAGACGACTCATCATGTGGAATATAATGCCTACTGATTGCATTCCAGATAGTTGAATTATAAATATATATGAGGAAGGTGACTGTATACCACCTCATCTTGAGAGTCGTGATTTTGAAAGACCCTTTTGCACTCTCTCCCGTATGAACAGGTGTTTTATTCTGTTTGGAAGAGAAATACAAATTGTGGGTCCTGGAGAATTTCGTGGATCTTATCAGATTCTCTTACCACGAGGATAAGTTTTAGTCTTGCAAGGCAATGGAGTTTATGTTTCAAAACACTGTATACCAAGTGTGAGTCAACAACGCATATCAATAACATTGAGAAGAATGCGCCCTGAAAAGCGTCCTAAGGGATATCAACCAATACCAGAACTGGAGGAGCTACAACCCTTAAAGTTACCATGACCCCATGAATGTTTAAACACCTAAGACATATGGAATAAACAATGTCTCAGAGTGTTAGACATTTTGTGGTAGGTCTAACAGTATCTGAGAGCTTTTGACATAGTAGTTTACAGTGTGTATGTGTGTATTGTATAATACATAATGTACTATAAACTTTTGCTATCTATGTACATTATTGGAAGTGGAATGAATCTTGTGAGATATTTCCTAGCTGACTATGATACATCGTCAAGTCCAGAAATGCCAAAATGAACTAAAATGACATGATGAATAACTTATGATAACTAACATGCGAATTATCATTCGGCCTATACAAGTCAAATCCCCAGCGAATATCGCCAGCAAATATCTTAGTGAGTCATCCACTCTCTACAGTTATTGGAAGTCCTTTTCCTGAAACGGAAATTATGACATTCCTCTAACTAGACATTGACATTTGACATTTCAAGAAATGGAATATGACATCCATTTTATCTCTCCTGTTATTAGATATAAGTCCTTTTCCTGACACAGAAATTATGGCATTCCTCTAACTAGACATCGACATTTGACATTTCGAGAAATGGAATATGACATCCATTTTCTCTCTCCAGTTATTGGATATAAGTTCTTTTCCTGACACATAAATTATGGCATTCCTCAAACAAAACATTGAAATTTGACACATCGAGAAATGGAATATGACATCCATTTTCACTCTCCAGTTATTGGATATATTTCTTTTTCTTGACATAGAAATTATGGCATTCCTCTAACTAAACATTAACATTTGACACATCGAGAAATGGAATATGATTTCCATTTTCTCTCTACAGTTGTTGGATATAAGTCCTTTTCCTGACACAGAAATTATGGCATTCCTCTAACTAAACATTGACATTTGACACATCGAGAAATGGAATATGACATCCATTTTCTCTCTCTTGTTATTAGATATAAGTCCTTTTCCTGACACAGAATTTATGGTATTTCAACGAATATTCCTTTGAAATAGGACATAAGTCGCATAGTTTTCCTTCTCAGAACTGACATATAAGACATCTAACATTTTTTTTCAATGACATGACACCCACTCCTTTCCTGATTATTATGAGACATTTCTTGACCATAGATATTCAGATCATTTCGGTCAACGCCAATATGTGCGGCATACTTATGTAGTATTCCACACATATTGAGGGCCCCTTTGTTGAACTAATTTTTATGAAAGGTCTCAATAAACCCAACTGACCCAACAGGTCAACCCTTGACACAAAAAGTCAACTTTGGTCAAAATGGTCAATCTTGACCCAATGACCAACCCTACTGACCCAATAGGTCAATCCTTAGCTCAAAAGTGAACTTTGGTCAAAATGGTCAATCCTGACCCAATGACCAACCCTACTGACCCAACAGGTCAATCCTTGACCCAAAAAGTCAACTTTGGTCAAACTGGTCAGTTATTGACACAATAACCAATTATTGACCCAATGACCAATTATTGACCCAATAAGCCAACTTTTGACCCAAAAAATAACTTTGGACAAACTGATCAATTTTTGACTCAAAGATCAACCATTGAATACCAAGTCAACCAAGATACTAAAATGGTCAAATATGACTTATTTGACCAATTCAAGACATCACAAGACCAGTAATACAAGTTTGGTCAACCTTGACCTAGATAGGTCAAATTTGGTCAAAAATGGCTAACATATACTCTTTTGACAATAAAATTAACTTCAAAGATAGACATTGACATAATCTACTTGATATTGATCAAATTTTTCAAAATTTAACCCAAGGGTCGCTACGTTGACCATTAGATTAACCTAAACCCTAAAATTGGTCAACATGACCAAATTAAACCTCAAGTGAAAAAATTGTTGGACATTATGACTAATCGAAACCATAAAAGGTTAGGAAAGTCCAGATTAATCACCCTTGGACCAAAATGGGTAAACTTGGGTCAACCTAGGTCAGCTATGGTCAATCAAAGACAAATTTGGTCAAAATACTCAATTTTGGACAAAAAATAATATAAATTAATCAAATAATTATTCCAAAAATTTTTTTGTTAATTAATGGCCAATAATATAATTTTTAACATTTTAATTAATTATATAATTAATTAAAATGAAGATGTAATCAAAAGCCATGAAATAAGAAAAAATTCAATTTTAAATAAAAATGACATGAAAAATAATCAAGTAATTAATTTGGAATTGTTTTCAATTAATAAATGATTAATAAAATAATTTACAATATTTAATTAATGTCATAAATAATTAAAATAAAAATTAAATTAAGAAAAGGGTATGAAATGGAATTTTAACCTATGACATCATGGTTTTAAAAAATTCCAATCTCTTTTATGGCATCACACATGACTTCATATAAAGTCATCCATAGGTCACCCATGACCCATGAGACTCATTAGATGTTGGTTAACATATTAAGTAACCCATAATTCACAACTTTAACCATGGTTAAGAAAGTTCATCATGAAGGGAAGTAAGGTGTCATCCTCTCCCAAATTTTAAGTATGACTCATCTCCTCAATCAAGATGAGGTGGTTCACCACATTAGGTGCCTCATGAACTCACCAATGAGAGAAGAACACGAATTAAACTCTCTTGGATACTATGCTTAACTCAAGTTATGTTTCCTCATAACTAAATTATAATTTTTTTTTATGAGAGGTTTATGCCCCTCATTAAAAATTTAAATGACATGTTGGAAGGAAAAGAGCATGCCTTAGTGACTCACCATTCACCTCCTAGACCACTGAATGGAGGGGAAACAAGAGTCTAACTCATTCCACACCATGGTTAGAAGCCATTGTGGCTAAGGCATGCATGGAATGGCTAAGTGGCTAAAGTATCACCATTCCTCCAAATGAAACAAATAAACTTGGAAATTACTTAGGGGAGGTGAATTCAACAAGATTCAACAAGCCCATGCCACCTCATAAGGGATCCAATGAGGGCAACACAAGATCCAAACTCAAAGCCTTCAACATGGTTAAACCTATGATGCTTAGGCCTGGAAATTGGAAATTCATCATTGCCATATCCTTAATCTTCCCACAAAACATTAATGAGACATTTAGAAACTCCCCAAGTGATTCTAACCAACTCAAACCCATCCATAGTCATTATCATGGCTATAAAAAGCCTCCTTACCCCGAGAATATGAAGAGCGGAGAAGAAAAATCCCTAAAGACCTATAGGTTGGCCAAATCTTCTAGCTTTCAACATAAGAAACCTTGCTAGGGATTTTAGTAATCCATTCGAACCAAAATCGAGCCATAAAACTAGCACAATTGAACAAATTTGGCTAAAACCCAAAGTGCACCCAAACCGAGCCACCTTGTCAAAATTACCCACCAAGACTTGTTATAAATCCAAATTGAAGTGACAAAAAACTTCTCTAGGACCATTAAAGGCTGGCCATGAAGTTTCATCTAGCTCAAGATCATTGGGGCCAAGGTATGGATTTTTTTATTTCAAAATAATTCATATAGTTGGAAAATCGTGGACTAAACTAGCCCAGAAAATTATGGCTTTTCACTTTGAACTTCATTTACTTTTCGATTTGGCCAATTGAATTGTTAAAACTTGTTGTGAAACAATCAATCCAAAAGGACTAAGTTTTCTACAACAATAGTGGAGAATCCATTCAATGTCCATGAATGAGTTGCGTAGTTCATGGGAATTGAGAGCACGTAAATAGAGAAATGTGGTTTAATGGGCATCGAATTAGAGATTTTAGAGTGACAGGCTGAAATCCTAATTTTGGTCCTAAGGTTTAGTAACTAAAGCTAGGGTTAGCCTTCAGATGAAGGGAAGTGAGAGCTCTAAAGTGAAAGCTAATATCCTCCCAACCTAACCTTGGATTTAGTGACTAGGCCTAGGATTTACCAATGTTCTTTCAATACTTGGAAGAGGGGGTACTCTGACAAGTGTGAAGAATATAATTGATTTTATTTGACACAATATAAATTTATTATCAACCTATATCAATGACTCATCACATAATCATTGCAAGAGGAAAGATATTTTTCCATATTATAACCTTTCAATACTAAACTTAGTGTGTGTTAGTTAATCTTGTTTGGAAATTTTGAAAGCATTTGTAGTTAATTTAGCCGTAGTTATCTTTGCACTAGCAACTTAAATAGTACATGAACTATCATTGTGAATTGAATATTAGATTTCAAATATTTTCTATATTTTGATAAGTTCCTACCTTCCTCGTGGGATCAATAACCAGTACTCGACTAGAGCCCTGTATTACTTGAACGATATGTATACTTGCGTATATGTGTGACTACCTAATATTTGAATTGATCTTATTGTGAAAGTGAACTAAAGCTATCATTTGAATAATTATGTTAGAGGCAGTGCCCGGACCCCGATCATTCAAGATTTTGGCGCCGTTGCTGGGGAAGGTATAAAACGATAACCGTTTAAATTATAGTATTTGCAAACCTTTACTTTGTATAAAATGACCCCTTTACTTTGTGTGCTTACTTACTTTTTAGTTTGTTTTGTGTGATTTTATATGCATAGGATTGGATCCGTAGGTTTAGTGACTTACAAAATGGAAAACAATCAAAATATACCAAGACATTTAAGAGATTATGCTAACCGAACAGTAAATGAAATTCACTTAACTATCCAAAATATTGATGTTGCTGCTAATTCATTTGAGCTTAACCCTGATATTATCCAAATTTTACAAAATAATCAATTTGGAGGAACACCTAATAAAGATCCTAATTTACATCTCACTAGTTAACTAGAACTGCGTGCTACTTTTAAATATGATGGTGTGTCGAATGATGCTGTCAGACTTAGACTTTTTCCTTTTTCATTAAGGGATAAATCAAAGGTGTGGTTAAATTCATTGGCACATGGATTTATCAGAACTTGGGGAGAACTTTTACAAAAATTTATGTTAAAAGATTTCCCTCCATAAAAAACTGTTAAGCTAAGAAATGATATTACATCTTTTGCTCACTCTGAAGGGGAATTAATCAATGAAGCTTGGGAAAGATTTAAAGACCTCCTTAGGAAGTTTCCACATCATGCTTTACTAGATTGGTTAATAGATCAAACATTTTATAATGGATTAGTAGGATCTCTTAGATCGATTATAGATGTTGCTGCAGGTGGATCATTAATGTCAAAATCATTTGATGAAGCATATTCACTAATAGAGGAGATGGCTACTAACAATTTTTAATGGCCCTTTGAACAGGTAAATCCTAAGAGAGTGGCTAATATTCATGATTCTGATGCTATAACTATGATAGTCTCTCAAATTGTTGCCCTTTTGAAGAAACTAGATCAGTACGGAATGAATTAATCTCAAACACCCCCAGTTTTAGAGTAAAATTCATTAGGAAAAATAATAAAATCTCAAACACCCTTTGAGACTTTAAATGCTATAAATATACCCAACAATCCTTATTCAAACTATTATATTCTTGGATGGAAGAATCATCTGAATTTTAACTGGAATAATAACAATGATGTTAAGCTATAATGGGGAAACAATTCTATGAACCTAGTAGGAAATTTGAACAACGAAGGAAACATAAACTTTAGACCTTCTTATCCTTCAGGTTTTAATAGTAACCCTCAATTTAAGGAAAATAAGTTGTCTACTGAAGAATTAAATTTAAATATGGGCAATATATGACAAAATTAGGGTGCTACGATTAAGAATATTGAAAATCAATTAGGACATATTTTCACTGTGCTTAATAATAAACCTTCAGGAACTCATCTCGGTAATGTTGAGATTAATCCAAAAGATTAAAATAAAGAGTAAATTAAGGCTATTCAATTAAGGAGTGGAAAAGAATTAGAAATGAGAGTGCAAAAAGAAGTTGAAATTGAGAAAGAGAAGGTTGAAATTGAAAAAGGGATTAATAAAATATATCCAGACTTAGAATATTCGCATGAACCAATGAATATTACTGTAAAAAACCACCATCTCCATTTCCTGAAAGATTAAATAAACAAAATAGGGATAGCTGCTTTACGAAATTTTTAGAAATCCTTAAGAAACTAACGGTAAATATTCCCTTTATTGAAGCATTAGAACAGATGCTTGATTATGCAAAGTTTATGAAGGATATTCTAAAAATGAAAAGAAAGTTCATAGATCACGAGACTGTTGCACTTAGCGGAGAGTGTAGTGCAATTATTTAGAAAAAAACTTCCTAAAAGACATAAAGACCTTGGTAGTTTCTCTATCCCGTGTGCTATAGGTGAAATTTTTTTTGAAAGAGCTTTATGTGATCTAAGAGCTAGTATTAACCTTATGCCTTTATCAAGTTTCAAAAGATTGGGAATAAGAGACATTTCACCTACTTCTATGACTCTTCAGTTAGTTGATCGTTTCATTACTTATCCTAAAGGAGTTGTGAAAGATGTATTAGTGAAGGTGGACAAATTTGTCTTTCCTGTGGATTTTATTATATTACATATGGAGGAAGATAAAGGAATTTCATTTATTTTGGGAAGACCATTTTTTGCCACTAGAAGAGCTATGATTGATGTTTAAAAAAAATAATTAACTATGAGATTTAATGATCAAGAGGTGACATTTAATATTCTGAAATCTATGAAATATCTCTCAACAGAAAAAGATGTTGAATGCTTTCGAATGGAAATCTGTGATTATCTAAGAGATGGTCATTTTAAAGAAATGTTGGAAGAAAAAATAGAATATGAAAATTTGAAATGTGAGGATTAAAATGAAATTGAAGATGATTTTGATGATATGAAGGATGACGATTTAGACATTGTTCAGGAAAGATTTGAAATGTTGAAAACTATGAAAATTTATGATAAAAGTTTAATTTCATCTATCATAAAACCTTTTGAACTTGAAATGAAAATTCTTTCTAATCATTTGAAATACATGTTTTAAGGAGAATCTTCTAACTTACCAGTTATTGTTTCTTCAGGTTTGAATGAATATCAAGAACAAAAATTATTGGATACCTTAAAAAGATACAAAGAGAGTTTTTGTTGGACCTTAGCCGTATTAAAGGAATCTGTCATTTGATCTCTATGCATAGAATTTTGTTGGATGAACAAGATAAACATAGAGCTGATCCTCAAAGGGCATTAAATCCAATCATAAAAGAAGTAGTTGAGAAAGAAATTTTAAAATGGCTTGATGCTGGAATTATTTATTCAATTTCAGACAGTACTTGAGTAAGGAGGAGTGACTGTTGATTGAGTCCTGAAGAAAGGAGGAGTGACTGTTGATGTGAATGAACAGAATGAAATTATACCGACAAGACAAATCAATGGCTGACAAATTTTATCGACTATAGAAAATTAAAGGCCACCACTAGGAAAGATAACTTTCCTCTTCTTTTTCTAGATCAAATGTTGGATAGACTTATCAGATACAAGTACTATTGCTTTTCAGATAGATATACTTGTTTTCATCAAATACCCATTGCTCCCGAGGATCAAGAAAAAACTACATTTACTAGCCCGTATGGAACCTTTGTTTTTAAAAGAATGTCCTTTGGATTATGTAATGCACCTGCAATGTTTCAAAGATGTATGATGTCTCTTTTTAGTAATCTGATTGATAATGGAATAGAAGTATTTATGGATGAATTTTTTTGTATTTGGGACTTCATTTGACATATGTTTGAATAACTTAGAAAAGGTTTTGGAGCTTTATGAGAAAACAAATTTAGTTCTAAATTAAGAAAAATGTCAATTTATGATTGCAGGTGGAATTGTAGTCGGGCATAAAATTTTCGAACTTGGAATGGAGGCTGACCCTGCTAAAATTTAGATTATTGATAAATTACCACCTTCTACTACAATGAGAGAGGTAAGGAGTTTCTTAAGACATGCTAGGTTTTACAGGTTTTATATTAAAGATTATTCAAAAATTACTAAACCTCTGTGCCAACATTTAGAAAAAGATAAGAAATTTGATTTTAATGAGGATTGTTTGGATGCCTTTGAACTATTAAAAGAAAAACTAATCACTGCCCCTTTAATTGTTTCGCCCGATTGGGAGAAACAAATTAAAGTTATGTGTGATGCCAGTGATTTTGCAATTGGAGTTGCTTTAGGGTAAAAGTTTGATAAAATATTCAAGATTATTTACTATACTAGTAAAACTCTTAATGAAGTTAAGATTAATTATACCACTACAGAAAGAGAATTATTAGCTATTACGTATGGTTTTAAAAAGTTTAGAACTTATATGGTTGGAGCTAAATGTAGAGTGCATACGGACCATTCAGTTAGCAAATATTTAATGCAAAAGAAGGATGTCAAACCATGATTAATCAGATGGATGCTACTTATGCAAGAATTTAACTTTGTAATAGTTGATAGAAAATGAACTGATAATCAAATTACTAACCATTTGTCTAGACTGGAGTATTATGAACAATCTGAATTTGAGAAGGAAACTACAGAAACATTCCCTGGTGAGCAACTTTACAACTTTAAGGAAAGGTATTTGTCTTGGTATGCTGATATTGTGAATTATATAATAAGTGATATTTTGCCACCTGATTTAACAAGGCAACAACATAAGAGCTTTAGATATGATGCTAACTTTTACTTTTGGGATGAGCCTTACTTATAAAAATAGTTTAAGGATTTTATTATTAGAAGATGTGTGCCATGTGAAGAAATTGAACCAATTATTTGGAGTTGTCATGACTCAAAATTTGGAGGACATTTTGGTACTGATAAAACTACTTATAAAATTTTACAATCTAGATTTTATTGGCCTGCTTTTTTTAGGGATGTATACAGATATATAAAATCATGTGATCGATGTCATAGAGTAGGTAATATTTCTTGAAGAAATAAAATGCCTCTAAATTTTAAATTAGAATTTTAGATCTTTGATGTATGGGATTGGAATTTATGGGACCATTTACCTCTTCATTTAAAAATTTATATATATTGGTTACTGTTGATTATGTCTCAAAATGGATCAAAGTAATTACATTACCTAGATGTGCTGCTTGGAGTGTTTCAAAATTTTTAATGAAAAATATTTTTACAAGATATGGAATGCCTTGAGTGATCATAACTGATGGTGGGTCTAATTTTATAAATAATCGGATTCAGAGATTGGTTAGGAATATAATATTATTCATAGAATCTCGACTGCTTATCATCCCCAAACTAGTGGTTTAGCAGAAGAGTCTAATCATGAAATTAAAAGAATTCTGGAGAAAACTTTGGATCATCACAAATTAGACTGGTTTGTGAGATTAGATACTGCATTATGGGCATAAAAAACTTCTTATAAGACCCCCTATTGGAATGTCTTCTTATAGATTAGTATTTGGAAAGACTTATTACTTACCTGTAGAATTGGAGCATAAAACATATTGGGTGATAAAAGAGTTGAATTTTAACTTAAAAATGTAAGTGAGAAGAAATTATTGCAATTAAATGAATTGGAAGTAATTAGAAATGAATCTTATCATAATGACAGACTTTATAAGGAGAAAATGAAATTATGGCATGATCAGAAGATATTAAGAAAGTAATTTGAACCTAGACAGAAGTTTTGCTATATAATACAAGATTGAAATTATTTCCTAGAAAACTAAAGTCTACATAGATATGACCTCTTATTGTTATAAAAAGTTTCTTCCTTTGGAGCTATTGATATTGAGGATCCTAAAACCATATTTTGAAGGGTATCAACTAGATTTTAAAGAGGTTTAATTTTAAGTCATCCTTAATAACTGAATGTTTGTAGGGATGACGACGTTAAACCAAGCACTTTATGGGAAGCAACCCATATTTATCTTCATTATGTTTGCTTGCTTATTTTTAGTAGTTATTCTTTTATTTATTAATATTTGAGTCATACTCGTTCGTAAATATCATAAAAGATTAGAAATTATTAGATCATATCGAAGAATTGGAATATTTCAGACCAAAATGTGGTTAGGTGCATTTTTGAACACTGGCACTGTCAACGCTAGAATGGGCGCCGCAGGTGCCCTAATTGAGAGAGCAGCACCTTATTTCAGGACTTTGACATCGCCGATGCCCTATCTGGCTCTGTCGGGGACGAAGCTCTGGTGACAGTTCTTTAGAGTTTCAAAATGCTTTTTTTGGCAATTTTAGGCGGGTTTTCGTCCTAATAACTTCCCAAAATGTGTTTTTAACCTCTAAACTCTAAAAAATGAAAGGATTCATTCCAAATTCGCATCCAAGTTGTTCCAACTCCTTAGAAACCCTTAAATTTAGGGTTTTTAATTGACTAAAATTCATTAGTTTCGAGGCGCATCGATTATTTAACAAAGTGATGATGAAGAGGATGATTATTAATGAAAGAGGCTTTGTGAATCGAGGTATGGATACTCCAAGTACTCGAGTAGAAGATATTATTATGCAGAGGCGTTGGGAAGTGGTATGCTACACTGCTGCTGATGTAGTCGTTCTTGTTGTGAAAGATTTTTATGCAAATCTTCATGGAATCAACCAAGGCTATGTTCGAGGCATGTTTGTCCCATTCACTCTTTCGAATATTAATCATTGGTTTATGATTGAGAACGTGCCTATCTCTCATTATACAGATTTAGATTGGACGAGGGATGTTATGAATAAAATTTATCACTATTTGACGGATGAAATTGAAGATTGGGAGATAAGAGACAACGAATTTGTAAGTTTTTCTACCGCATTTTTAAATCTGGTGTTGAAGAAATGGCATTAGTTTATTTCTGCGAAGTTAATTCCTACTATGAAAATTAGTAAAGTAACAATGGAAAGTGCTATTTTAAATTACAGTATTTAAACTGAAAGGCCGATTGATATTGGTTCTATAATTTTTAAATTTGTATTGGGACTATTTTTTCATGGATCTAAATATGGGCTTGGACATCCTTCAAACATATTTCCTCTTTACAACCAGTCACAAGTTCCATATGAAGGTTGGAAAAAAGTGCTTCTTCCCTGGAGGCCTATAGACCCAACTAATCTTTATGACTATAAGGCAATAAGAGATGAGAATTATGAGCCTCATTACAGATAAACCATCTCAAAGTTTACGTCCTATTTAGCCTTACTTTCCTGAAAGTTCCCAAGTGATTTTGAAGAAGATCAAAAGAGGTACATAATCTTATGAATGCTATTAATAATATCTCTAATTTATTTGATCACTTGGATTGGAGAATTAAAGATCAATTTGATCATACTGAGCGAATTGAAGATAGTTTGATAAATGTGATGAAAAAAGAATGTCGTGATTACTGAGGATTCGACTGATGAATTCCAATATCTTCCCTTCTACAATCTATTTGTACATCATCAATCTATTAGAGATATCAGAGGAGAATATAGTACTAAGGCCGACGATGAGTAGTGACTCATCTTTATATTTAGAATTATGTACTTTTATTGTGCTTTGGTGTGTTTAGTGCTGGAATGATTGACTATGTAGTATGTGTTTGGACTTACTATGCTTGGATTCTTTGTTTGTGTTTATTTTTCATCATTAGATTATCGTAATGTGCTTGTGAAACCGAAGTTCTATGGCTTGATGAACTCACATGGTGAATGCTTTAGAGTGTATGTATATTAAAGTGATATTTTGTGTTGTTCGTGTAGATTTGTTATTATTTAGCAGCTTAACTGATGAAATAGATGCTTAAAGAGGCCAATTGTGTGATGGCATAACGCTGAAACGATCAAAATTGCAAAAAACTTTTATGGACCGAGAAATTGAACTGGCGACATCAGCTCTAAAATGGACGCCGTCGGCGACCAAATACAGAGAGTTTGGGTAATTAAATTAAATAGAGCTCCACCAGCGCTCGAATACAGAAAAGGATCAAACCCTCTTTATTTCACGATTTTTGCCCTGGTACCCGCCATTTGTGCCATTTTCATCTTCTTCTACCTTTAGCTGATGCATTTTTTAGATATAGGGCTTGCTTGATCGTGGATTTAAAGCAATTTCAAGGCTTAAAAAGTGTGGATCTTTACTTCTCTTGGTAAGAGCTTCATCCTAAACTAAAATTTTTTTATTTTCACCATGGAAATTTCTTACATTATTTAGATCTGAGAATTAAAATTTTTGATGAAGTTTTGAGATTTTCCATAGTGATTTATGCTCTTACTTAGATTTGCTTTAGGAGTCTCCAACACTGTGATTTTGAAATTTATTAAATTTTCTTACAAATTTTTAGATAATTTTACATGGCTCCTAACACAAGTAAAAGGCACGAGAAAGTTGGATTTTGATGAAGAAATAGTTGTTAATGTGAAAGCACAATATCGTTTAAATTCAGTCCTATATAACAAAAAGTGTATTCAAGACTGGGCTTTTGAAAATCAGGGAAGATCTGTAAAGTAGTTGATTTCTGATCGAAATTTGGAAACCTTTTCTTATTTTACTTCTAATGCTATTATGGGTATTGTTCGAGAATTTTATGCAAATCTGCCTTGGACTGAAACGGAATATGTGTGTGTTTATGGTAAAATGGTAGAATTTACCCCTCAGCATATTAATGCTTTTTATCAGTTAAGGGGGCTGAGGTTTTGTGAATATGAAAAATTTGATATGAGGGAAGTTAATATGAAAGAAGATATAACATTTCTTACTGATGGAAGAGGCGAATAGAAAGTAAAGCAAAAACATATGATTAATTTCCCTGCTTCTAAGTTAAATGTAGCTTCTAAAGCATGGTACTATTTCATCTCAACAAGATTACTACCTTCTTATCATCACAACAAAGTCACTAGAGATAGAGTAATTCTTAATTATTGTATTTAGACTATGAAACAAATTATTATTGAATTGATTAACTTCAAGAATATTAAGACTATTTCTAGACGAGAAACCACTGGTGGATTAAGACATTCTGCCCTGATTCATGTATTATGTGCGCAATCTGTAGTTGAGTTTGATAGTTCTAAGGAGTTAGTCCATCAATTGAGGCCTATTACCAAGAACATTATTCGTACTTATGAGTCTCAAGTGTTAGGGAGAGGAGAAAGTGGGAGTACTGATATTCCTACCACCAATCAGGATATTTCATCTACTTCTGAGCCACCTACATTATCTGATGTTATGGAGCTTTTGAGGATTCAAAGCGCCAGTATAGTTAGACTCCATAGTAGGATGTATGACTTTGAGGCTAAAGGTGATGTTAATGAAGATCATACGAGGAGACGAGTTGGGTATGATATTGCTTATCATGATGCTCGGGTCAAATTCATGAGAGGAGACATTAGAGTGATATTTCCTACCTTCCCTAGTTATTTTCCTTACCAACTTGATCATGCAGAAGAAGCTGAGGAAGCTACTGATGATGATTGGTAGTTTTGTGATTTCTATTTTTATTTGTGTGTTGTTGTACTTTCTTGTGTTTGTTTTTTTTTTTTTTTGTGATTAGTGTAGTTTGCTTATGTATTTGTATTAAAAAAATGAAAAAAATGAAAATGTAATGAACTTTGTGTTAGTTTGTTTAGTAATTTGGATTGGGATTGTGATGTTATGTTAGATGTTTAATGTTTAAGTGTTTAATATTTCTTCACCCTTGCAAATTTTTAATATTAAATATATCACTGCATCTAACTGTTTCATGCTTGCTAGCTTAATTTTTTTATTTATACCAGCATAGCATCAGAAGATTTCAAAATCTCAGCACAAAAAGGTTATTTTTCTTTTACTCTCTACATTTGCAAATTTATATGTAATTAAAAAATGAAGTTTGGGAGAGGATAAAATATCAACTCTTATTTGTTCTCAATTAATATAATTTCAAAAATTATTAGCATGACTTTTACTCTTATTTGTTCTCAATTAATATAATTTTAAAAATTATTAGGATGACTTTTAGTAATTGAACCAAACTTTAGATAACTAAATTTTTTAATTCATTTAAATATTCTGGTAGATTTGAATGAAAGTTTTTAGTAATAAAGGTTAATTTTATAACGTTAAGATATTTAGTATGAGAGGATTGGACTATAGATGACTATTTAAAGTAAAGAAAACTATATATTTGAAATGTTAAGAGACTTAAAAAACTATGTGTGAAGAAAGGATTGTGACTTTATTATGAATTGAAACACCTCCTAACTTTATTATAAAGGATTGGACAAGTAATAGTTATGTTTGGGGGATTTTGATGCATCAAAAATATGTTGGAGTTTTGCTATATAATTTGTACTCATTTTTTGTGATATTGCAATTTAAAAGAAGGTATTCTTCATATTTTGCTGCACGTATAAAGAATTTAGGTGATTGGAGCAAAAGGAAGTGAAAAGGAACAAATTTGGAGCAAAAAGAGGCAAAATTGAGAAAACAACCTTCTGGTGCCGTCGACGCCCAATTCCAGAGAGTTCAGAAATTAAATACTGGCCCAGTGCCACCGGCACCCTATCCAGTGCCGCCGACACCCAAAGTCGGTGGAAGTAAAATTCAATGTATTTGGATGCTTTTTGAAGGGTTGCTTGAGGAAACTCTTGAGAAATTCATTTCTAAACTCTTATAAACAGTTATGGACGCCTTTCGAGAGAGAGAAGAGAGAAAGATGTGTGATAAGTTTCATGGGTCATGGGTGACCCATTGATGACCTCACATGATGTCATTTATGATGTCATGGTGGAGTTTTAAATTTGGAGGCCATTTATCGTTTTATATATGATGTCATCTTAAATTTTAATTTTAGGGATATTTTCTTATAATTCCACTTTGAATTAATTATGTAATTAATTAAAAGTGTAGGAAATTATAATATTAACCAATAAATTAATCAACATGAATTTAAAGGTTAATCATTTGATTAATTTTGTTAATTTGGTTAAATATTGAGTATTTTGATCAAATTTGACTAAAGATGACTATAGTTGACTAAGATTGACCATGGTTGACCATGGTTGACCAGTCCAAGTCTAGGGTTGACCCAAGTGATTTACTTAACTTTTTCATTGTTAATTTAATCATGGAGCCACTTATTTTGGTAATAGGACCTAGGTCTGACTAAGGTTAACTAAATGATTAAGTTTGATTATTTTAATATCTCAAATTAATCAAATGAGTCAAATTTGACCAATTTGGGGTCTAGATTAATTTGTTGGTTTGTGGGATTGACATTAGGTCAATGTGGAGGTTATTAGGTCATTAATTGATCATTTTGACCAATATTGACCTTTTGGTTCAAAGGTTGATCAATTTGGTCAATGTGGTGTTCATTGGTTAAGGGTTGATCATTTTGACATAATTTGACCATTTGGGTCAAAAGTTGACCAATTTGGTCATTGGGGTGGTCATTGGGTCAAAGGTTGACCATTTTAATCTAATTTTACCATTTGGCTAAATAGTTGATCAATTTTGTCAATGTGGTGGTCATTGGGTCAAGGGTTAACCATTTTGACCATTTGGGTCAAAGGTTGACCTGTTTAGTAAATGTGGTGGTCATTGGGTCAAGGATTAACTTTTTGACCTAATTTGATCATTTGGGTCAAAGGTTTGCCTGTTTGGTCAATTTGGTGGTCATTGGGTCAAGGGTTGACCATTTTGACCTAATTTGACCATTTGGATCAAAAGTTGACCAGTTTGGTCAATAGTTGATCAAATTAGGGTATATCATTGCTGATTTGATCATTTTAGAATGTCATTTAGATTTGGGTTAAAAAGGTACCTTACACATTAAGGTTTAGTGACCATTAATGAGATTTAGGAAGTCAATATTGGTAGACTTCCTGTCTCAAGAAGATTTAGAAACGATCCTTACAAAAGTGAGGTCAACAATCCCTCCAAAAGTCAACTAAATACATTGAATTTGGTCTCCACCAACACTAGGCGCCGTCGGCGCCAGATAGGGCTCCGCCCGCACCCTATTACGCGATTTAATTTTGAGCTCTCTAGAAAAACATGTCGTCGGCACTGGATTGAGCACCGTCGGCGCTGGTTTGGGGGTCTTCGGTGCCAGAACTTTAAATTCCTGGTCACTACCTTTGTTCATTCTAAATTTGTTCCTTTTCACTTCTTATTCCTTCATTTGCCTAAAATCATCATACCTGCAGCAAGACATGAAAAACACCTTCAATTAAAGTGCAATATCACAAAAAAGGAATATCAAATGTATATGAAAAATTAAATATATTTTTTGGTGCAGCATAGTGCATCGGCATAACGATCTTGAGCCTTAGAACTCACAAACTTTTTTGAATCAAATGTAGCCTTCTCCATGCTCCATTTCATTCTTGGTGTCATTCTAAAAATTACATAAAATTCACAATAAATTCCAAACTAAACCCTAATTCACAAGATCTACTTCTAAAAGCTTAAACTCATTTTTCCATGTAAAGTCCATTAAGTTTCATCAAATTTTCACCATGAATATTAAATTTTTGAATTTTTCATAATGATCTCCAAATCCATGGTGAACATTAAGCATTTCTACATAAAAGAGAAATTCTAACCTTGAGAAGATGAAGTCCAATGAATTTAGCTCAAATCCACTAAGAAATCTTTACTTATAGTGCTCCCTAATCCCAATAACACAAATATCTTCACACGAACACAACACTTTCATTAACATATATTCAACAAGTAAAAACAATTCACATGTGTAATCTCCACTCCAAAAGTTTTTGATAGATAATCTCTAAAACAAAAACACATAACAAAAACACACACAATCACATAAGCAAACAAACTAAACAAAGAACTTAATTCCATTCTCAATTACGTGGAATATATTCTTGACCTTCATTTATTCCTTCTGAACCATTTGACACATAAAATTGATAAAATGCACGATGATGAAGAGCTCTGATAGAATCCTCTTCAATCTACTTGTTTTTCAGATACATTGCCTTGTCCGCTTCTTCAATAAAACTTGAATGACTGAATTGCATTTTGAGTTGCCCACCAATATGCTCTGAATGTGTGTTAATTTCATTTACCTTTGCCTCAATTGAAACCACATCAATCTTAATTATCACAATCTTCTTTGTTATTCCTTCAATACTAACGGCTAGGAATCAGTTATATAACTCTTGCGCACTTTCACTTACAAACTTTTTCTTCATAGTTTCATCATTTTTAGTCTGGTCCCCTAAAAAATAGATTTTAAGACTATGGCCATTCACTTTAAAAATTTTCAGGGTTTTAGGATCTTTAATATCCACGGCTCCTTAGGGATAAACTTTTATCACAATAAATGGGCCTATCCACCTGGACTTAAGTTTGCCAGAAAATATCCTCAATTTTGCATTATAAAACAACACTTGTTGCCCTGTCTCCAAATTTTAGTTAGAATCTTCTGATCATGCCACTTTTTCATCTTATCTTTATAAATCTTAGCATTCTCATAAGACTCATTCCTTATCTCATCCAACTTATTTAAATGCAATAGTCTTTTCTTACCAGCATCCTTCTACTTATAGTTAAATTTTTTAATAGCACAATAAGCTTTATGCTCAAGTTCAACTGGTAAATGACAAGCTTTCCCATAAATTAACTTGAAAGGTGAGATTCATATATGAGTTCTGTATGCAGTCCTATAAACCCACTAAGCAAAATTAATCTTAACTGACAAATCCATTTTTATTGGATTTATAGATTTTTTGAAAATTTTTTTAGTTTGTCGATTCGAAACTTCAGCCAAACTGCTTGTGTGAGTATGATAAGAAAACTAAATTCGATGATGGAAACGATATTTCTTCAATAATTTTTCAATTAGCGCATTCTTTAAATGACTTCCCCCATCAGTTATGATAACTCTTGGCATTTCAAATCTGCAATATATTCATTTTTAAGAACTTTGCAACTCTTTGAGCATCAGGTCGAGGTAAAGTAACAACTTCTATCCATTTAGACGCATAGTCTAATGCTTACAATATATATAAATTCCAAAAAAAAATTTAAATGGTACCATGAAATCTAATCCCCAAACGTTTGAGAGGCTTCTCATTTCTTCTCAAAATATTGCCTACATGTTAACACCAATCACAATTTTTAATATAATCATTAACATCTCCAAAGATAGTAGGCCAATAACATCAAGATTGCAAGAATTTGTATGATGTTTTATCAACACCAAAATGTCCCCAAAATCAGAATCATGAAATTTTTAAATAATTTCCTAAGTCTTTTCTAAATACACACATCTTTGAATAATTAGATCCTTCCTCCATTTATATAAAAATGGGTCGTCACAAAAATAAGTCTTGGCTTTAGATAAAAATATTTTCTTTATTGGTGTGTCATACCATAAGGCAAAATGTTACTAACAAGAAAGTTCACAATGTCAGGATACCATGGAACACACCAATCATTATATTGAACAAATTTTCATCTGAAAATTGTTTATTAACTTCTTCTTCAGAACAAAATGATTTCTCAAAGTTAAGCCTGGATAGATGATCAACAATTTGATTACCAGCTCCTTTTTTATCTACAATTTCACAGTCAAATTCTTACAAAAGAAGAACCCATCATATTATTCTTTGTTTTGCATCCTTTTTTTTCATGAAATACTTAATAGCAGAATGGTCTGTATGCACCACATATTTAGTTCCAATTAAATATGATCTGAACTTTTCAATGGAAAATACTATTGCTAATAACTCTTTCTCAGTTATGATATAATTAATTTGAGCTTCATTAAGAGTTCTACTAGCATAGTAAATTACTTTGAAATTTTTATCATATTTCTGTTCCAAAATAGCTCCAATAGAATAATCATTTGCATCATACATTAGTTCAAATGCTTTTTTCCAATCTGATGAAACAATAATAGGTGTAGAGATTAATTTTTCTTTTAACAGTTAAAAAGCTTTTTGGCAAACCTTATCAAAATTGAAAATCATATCTTTCTTGAGCAAAAAACAAAGAAGCTTAGTAATTTTTTATAAGTCTTTAATATATCGCCTATAGAATCCAGCAAGTCCTAAAAAACAACTAATTTCCCTCACAATTTTTGGATGTGATAAATTAGCGATCACTTTTATTTTAGCAGGATCTACTTCCATACTTTTATCTGAAATGTGATGTCCCAATATAATTCCTCATGCTACCATAAATTGGCATTTAAGAACTCATGATAAATGTTCTAAACTAGATTCAAATGATGTTCCAAACACTGAAAAATCATCCTTAAAAACTTTAATTCATTCTTCAATTAAATCACAAAAAATAGCCATCATACATCTTTGAAATGTAGCAGGGGCATTACAAAAACCAAAGGGCATTCTTCTAAAAGAAAAAGTACCATAAAGACTGGTAAACGTTATTTTCTCTTGATCCTCTGGAGCAATTTGTATTTAGTGATAACCAGTATATCCATCCAGATAACAATAGAATTTATGCGCAACTAGTCTATCCAACATTTGATACAGAAAGGGTAATGGAAAATGATCCTTACTTGTTGATGGCACCCGAAATGAACGGAATGGATGAAGTTGAAGTGATGGATCTGACTTATCATCCTCGTCACTGCTCTGGCATTGTGTCACCGATAAATTCTCTGTAGATTGGTTGTTAGTGTCGTCGTTGTCAAGGAGTCGCCACTCTGTTTATTTATCGTATTGCCCTGATCTCTAAATAACTTACTCTTTTGGAATATGTAAGGGATCCTTAGATATTAATAAAATCAGACAATGAAGGAAAGGGCTAATGAAAATAAAAAACAGCAAAAAAGGAAATGTCGGGATTGTTTCATTTAGGTGAATATTACAGAGAAAACTCTAGAATGTTCGATTCCATAAATTCTTGTGTAAGGAAAACCACATGAAAACCTAATAACCTAAGATTTTAAGATATGATACCTATTCTGAGTTCTTAATTCTCCTGTAGGAGCAAGCTCCTACAGTTAATTACATCTTAAGTGATTAATCACTTAAAAAAACTCCCAACTAAGGTTAACCAATTATTCTCAAAGTAATTTTAAATGTCAAGCTCAAGGAAAGAAACATCAATGTTCATTCTTAGGGGGAATATGTTTCTAAGTGTTGCGTACTATTCTAAAGATTTAGTTTTGTTCCGTCATAATGTCGTTTTGCATTTGTTTATGTTATTTTGTTGTTATTTTTTTTTTTGTTGTCGTTGTTTTGTTTGAAAGTTTACGGTCCCGTCTTCAGAATGTCGCCCTGTAAAATGGAGTTAGCACATCCTAATAACATGCAAAGTAAATCTAAAATGAAACTTATCTTCAATTCACATGAAAAACAGTATCAGAGTTATTCTTACAAAAGAAATAATGTCGATTTTATTGATTTAGTTGGTTGAATTTTTAGATAACCCAGTAAAAATTTCCACGGCTCCGTCATCCCAGGGTTGTCGGAAGCCTTGATCTACTTAGTCCAAAAGGTATTTAAACCAGGACCAGAATACTCCTGTCAACAACCAGGATTGCATCATCCAAGAAATTTTCTATGATCAAGAATGCTGGGGTTCAAGTTGCTTTTAGTGATCTTTGTTCATTAAGGTTTCATTTAAGTTTTATTGTCTTTTGAAATTTTAGGTTGGATAATTTTAAGTTTTTTACGATTTATTAACCAATTAAAGTTTTCCATGTTTCATTTTAATTGATTTTTATATGTCGATTTTGATTTGTTTATTTAAGTCTAATGTAATTTGGACCTAAAGAAAGGAGACAAGTTTATTTGGATCCAATTTCTATAAGATCTAATTAAAATTGAGAATTTTAGATTCAGTGTCATTTGAATATAATGATTTCTAATATGAATTAGATCTAGAAATTTAGATTAGATGTCCTTTGAACCTGAAGGTTTGAATTAAGTATAATGTAAATTAGACATGAAAATTTAGATTCAGCATCGTTTGAATCTAATCTTTTAGAGGAGTTTAGATTCAATGTCTTTTGAATCTAAAGGTTTTGAATTAAGTTTAATGTGAATTATACTTGGGATTTTAGATTTAGTGTCATTTTAATCTAATATTTTTTAGATGAATCTAATATGTATTATATTTAGGAATTTAGATTCAATGTCATTTAAATCTAAAAGTTTTGAATTAAGTCTAACATAAATTAGACGTCGGAATTTAGATTCAGTGTCATTTGAATCTAAAACTTTTAGTTAAATCTAATATGAATTAGATTTAGAAATTTAGATTCAATGTCTTTTAAATCTAAAGGTTTTAAGAAATTTGACTAAGTTTAAAGGCAAATTAGACTTAATGTTTTAGTCCTAATGTTGGTTAGACCTAAAGAAATTTGGTTAAGTCTTGTATAGGTTAGACTTAAAAATTAAAAATAAATTCTCGTCTCGTAGAATCTCGTGTCATATAGTCAAATAAGAAAATTAATTTCTATTACAATAGGGAACGAAAAAGACAATATACAGGATAGGGGTAGAAGAAATCCTTCCCTTGGCTTGATCTATGGCCTGAAACTAAGGAATATAAAATGATTCACCAATCCAACCCCAAGGATTTCAGCCTATGGCTCTAACAATAAATAAAAGAATAATAGATAAGTTGTTTAGTCTTCCTTCGATTTTATCTTTTTAGATCCTGATGTCAGTTAGGCCTAAAGATTTGGTTAGGTTTGAATCAATGTAGATTGAATGTTGAGTTTAAGTTAAATGTAGGGTGAATCTAAAGTTGATGTTTGACTAAAGTTTAAGTTTGGGTTGATCCTAAGTTAAATGTTTAATTTTAGGATCAATGTGGGTTGAATCCTAAGTTAAGGATTTTGACTTAGGTTCAACTTTTGGTTGATCTTATGTTAAAGGTTTGGTTTAAGTTCAATGTGATTTGAACTTATGGTTAAAGATTATTTTAAGTCCAATTTAGGTAGGACCTAGGGTTGATTTAAGTCCAATATGGATTGAACTGAAGGGTTCAAAATGGTTTTAAGTCAATGTAGATAGGACTTAAAATTAGTTTAGGATTGATCCCAAGGAGTTGAAATGGTTCTAAGTCTGATGTGGGTATGACTTAAAGTTGATTTAGATCCAATGTAAGTAGACTCTAAAATTGGTTTATGTTTAACATGTATCAAACCTAATTTTTGATATGGTCACAAGTCCAATGTATTTTGATCCAATATATGTAGAATCTAAAGTTGGCTTAGGTTTAATATGAATTGAACCTAAGGTTTGAAATTATTCTAAGTCCAATGTAGGTAGGACATAAGATTAATTTATGTTTTAAAGGTTTGATGTGATTTAAGTTTAAGTTGGATTGAACTTAAGAGTTTGATTTGATTTAGGTTCAAGTTAGGTTGAACCTGAGAGTTTGATTTGATTTTGATTTAAGTTGGGTTAAACCTAAGTGTTCGACTTAATTTAGGTTCAATTTGGTTTGAACCTAAGAGTCTGATCTGATTTAAGTTTATGTTGGGTTGAACCTAAGAGTTTGATTTGATTTAGGTTTATTTTGGGTTGAACCTAAAAGTTTGATTTGATTTAGGTTCAAGTTAGGTTGAACATAAGAGTTAGCTTTGATTTAAATTTAAATTAAACCTAACATGGGTAAGGGTTTATTAGCTTTACTAGGTCTAGTTAGAGTTAGAACTAATTAGAGCTTAAGTTGAATTAGGCCTACTGTAAATAAGGCTTAATGTGGTTAATTAGGACTAATTTCAGTTAGACCTAATTAGGGTTTATTTATCTTAAGCCTATTGTAGTTAAGGCTTAAAAGAGGTCAATTAGATCTATTTAGGATTTAGACCTAATTAAGGTTTAATTGTATTAGCCTAATGTGAGTAAAGCTTAATGTGGTTAATTAGGGTTAGACCTAATTAGACTTTATGTTTACGTAAGCCTAATGTAAGTAAGGTTTAAGGCGATTAATTAGGTCTAATTAGGGTTAGGCTTAATTTGGGTTTAGATTTGGTTTGGGTTCAATGTGCGGAACCCAAGAAATTTAGATTTGACTTGAGTTCATTTTGTTGAACCTAAGGTTTAAGTTCGTTTAGGACAGCTTAAATTCAATTTAGGTTGAGCCGAAGGTTTAAGATTAATTTCGGTTGAACTTACAGTTTACGTTGACTTAGATTGAATTAAGTCAATTTGGGTTGAACCTAAGATATAGGTTGAGTTAGGATCAATATGAGTTGAACCTAAGGTATAGGTATGTGGGTTGAACCTAAGGTTGAGGTTGCGTCAAATTAAATTTTCGTTGAATCTAATGTTTATGTTGGGTTAGCGATCTACCTAAAAAATACCCATTTTTATGCCTTATTTATGATTCAATTCTTAAAGATATTATGCTTTAATGAAAGGTATTTTCATGTTTTTGGATGTAGGTGATTAAAAAAGAGTCCAAGAAATAAAAAGAAGGAAAAAGGAGCAAGAAAGAGCAAAAATGGAGCTTATGGAGCAAAATATTGGAATTATTGGCCTGGCGTCTAAACGCCAGAATCCGGCGCCTAAGCGCCAGCTCGATACAGACGTTGTTAAGATTTTTTGATGATTTGGGGAGTTATTTTGATAAAGTTAAGCGGTTATTGGAGCTTCTAAAAGACTGGAAGTTACTCCTAATATATAGGACATGTGATACAATGGATTTGGACACAAGGAAACTGTTTTAATCGCGAAGAGGTGTGATCCAAAGTGAAGAGGTGCGACGACTTGGTCACAGTGTCCGGCGCCTAAGCGCCAGATCCCGGCGCTTAGGCGCGACAGTTACCTTCTAGAAGATGCATTGAATTTGGACAAATTTTGAATGGGTGCCTTAAGCAACCTCTGGTCAAATTCAGAGCTTTATAAATAGCAGCCCATTGTATAGAAAAAAATACCACCTTCTCTCCCCCATCTAGTTTTACTTAGTTTTTTTAGTCTCTTCCACACTTAAGGTGCCACTTTACTTTGTATCTCGTGAGTTTATTTTGAGTATTTATTGTGTGTTGTTGTTGTTGAAGTCTTTCATCATTGCTTTGGAGTCAATAGAAGTCAACGGATCACTTGAAGGAACACTTCAGATAATTATTTGTACCTTAGTTTAAAGTTTTATAAATATGTTTTGTTGTGTGATTTCAATGTGTTATGAGTAGTTAATTATCTTTCTCCTTTAAACTATGAAAAGATAATAAATTAATTAAATTTTGTAGGAGAATTAAATTTAAAAAATTTATGACATTGTGATTATATTAATACCTGGTCTTAGTTTACTTTTTAAATTGGCCATTTAAATTGTTAAAACCTGTTGAAGAATTTTGAGACCTATCTGGAGATAAATTCTTAACTAGTAAATATCAAATGAATCCTTGTGTAGTCGAAGGCTTTATGCGGGTTATTCAAGGTGAAGTGCAAATAAATAGGAAGATATTATTTATTGGGCGTAAAATTAATTAGTTTTTACAGTGACAGACTGAATTCTAATAATTTGGTTTATAGAAAGAGAACGGGTCACTAGTACGGCCGACCATAGCCACCCTTGGATATCTAGTAGTGTGAGCCTAGATTCACTCATTCTACTAACAAAACATCCTGAACCGATCTATAGATTAGTCAATGTTCTTTGCTCCTGTACCAAAGGGGTAAAGAATAGGAATACTTCTATTTGGCACAATACCATAATCTAAATTCCCCACAAAAGATAATTATTCTAAAAATCTTGGATTAGTTGAAAAGGAGAAAGTCATTTTTATACTTGCATTGAATTTTAATTACTGCTTACTTTACATTATTACTGCTATCGCTTACTTGCTTATAATAAAAATTGTTAGTAAATTAAATTTAAAAATAATATATATATATATTTTTATATATATATAACTTTTAATTTGAAAAATTCCAAAATATTTCATACATTTCTTACTTTTTATAAAAACACTATCCCTGTAGAATCGATAATCAGGACTCCACTAGAGCCCTGTATTACTTGAACGATACGTTTACTTGCCTTTAAAATTGTGACTTTACAATAATTATTATAAAATCTAAATATAAATTCATAAGTAAAAGTAAACATCGCACATCAAGTTTTTGAAGCCATTTGTCGGGAATTAAATATTCTAAAAAGTGGTATATAATTCTTGTATTTAAAAGCATATATAAAGTTGCATCGCATCAAGTTTTTGGCACCGTTGTCGGGGATAGAATAGAATAAAAAGTAAAAAGAAAGATAAGAAAAATAATAAAAACAAAAAAATTAAACAAAAACAAAACAAAAATATTTTAAATTTTATCCGTAGTTCTGGATCTGAAGGATTACTACCTTTTGATTCTGAATTAGAAAGAACAATTAAAAGAATTAAAAAAGGAAAACAAATTTCATAACAGCAAGAAATGGCTAACTTACATAACAATAATCAAAATCTAATTGAAATTAATGAACAAAATATTTATAAACCTCTAAGGGAATATGCAAACTCTATAGCTGATGAACTTCATGTTTGTATTCAAATGCCAGCTGTAGATGCTAATTCATTTGAGCTTAAACCTTCTATTATTCAAATGGTTCAAAATAACTAATTTGGAGGAACACCTAATGAGGATCCAAATTTACACTTTGCTAGTTTTTTAGAACTTTGTGCTACCTCTAAATATAATAATGTTTCTGATGATGCTATTAGGCTTAGACTCTTTCATTTTCCTTAAAAGATAAAACAAAGATGTGGCTTAATTCATTAGCAACTTATTCTATTAAAACTTGGTCAGATATGGCACAAAAATTCCTAGCTAAAAATTTTCCTCCTTCTAAAATTGCTAAATTGAAAAATGATATTATTTCATTTACATAATTTGATGGAGAAACAATTTATGAAGCTTGGGAAAGGTTTAAAGTACTACTAAGAAAATGTCCCCATCATGCTTTACCAGATTGGTTAATCATTCAAACATTTTATAATGGACTTATTGGATCACTTAGATCTTTTATTGATGCTACTGCTGGTGCTTCTTTAATGGCTAAGACATTTGAATAAGCCTACACTTTAATTGAAGAAATGGCTAATAATAATTTTCAATGGCCTTCTGAAAGGGTTAATCCTAAAAGAATGGCCAGTATTCAAGATAATGAAGCCTTTTCTATTTTAGCTTCACAAGTGCCTACGATATCTAAAAAATTAGATAATTTTGCTATTAACATATCACATGTAAGTAATGATAATTCTTCAAATTCTGATGATTCTCAAACAATGGGAACTTTGTAAGCTATTGCTAGTAAAACTAATAACCCTTATTCTAATTATTATAATCCTGGTTGGAAAAATCATCCTAATTTTAATTGGAGTAATGAACATCAACAATGGAATAATAATCAAGTTAATCCAAAATGGAACAATCAAGGAAATTTCAACTATAGACCATGTTACCCTCCTGGTTATAACAACCAGCAGAAAAAGTTGTCTGTAGAAGAATTGATCTTGCAACTAAGTAATCAGCTACAAAGTCAAAACACTGCTATTCATAATATTGAGAATCAGATGGGTAAAATCGCTAATTTCATTAATTACATACCTCAAGGAACACTGCCTAGCAATGTCAAAATTAACCCTAAAGAATCTGGAAAAGAACATGAACAAGTAAAAGCTGTACAACTCAGAAGTGGAAAGAAATTAAAAGAGAAAACACGAAATGAGATTGAAAAAGAGAAAGAAGTTGAAGAGATTGAAAAACCTAAAGATACCCTTTCTCCAAGTAAAGATCACACTGTAGTACCTATTGAAGGAAGAGTTGAAAGACCACCACCACCTTTTCCTCAAAGACTAAAATAGTAGAAGCTTGACCATCAATTTTCTATGTTCTTTGAAATTTTTAAGAAACTTGCCATCAACATTCCTTTTGCTGAAGCTTTGGAGCAAATGCCAAGCTATGCAAAATTTATGAAGGATATTTTAAGCAAGAAGAGAATATTTGAAGCTTAAGAAACTGTTGCATTAAGTGAAGAAACTAAAGGCAATAATTCAGAAGAAATTACCTCAGAAACTTAAAGACCCTAGAAGTTTCACTATACCATGTGCTATTGGAGAGAAATTCTTTAGAAAAGCCTTATGTGATTTAGGAGCTAGTATTAATCTCATGCCATTTTCAATCTTTCAAAGTTTAGATTTAAGAGAGATTTCTCCTACCACTCTAAATCTTCAGTTAGCTGATCGATCGATCACTTATCCTTAAAGAATTATAGAGGATGTTCTTGTTAAGGTAGATAAATTCATCTTCCCGGTGGATTTCATTGTTCTAGATATGGAAGAAGATAAAGAAATACCTATCATTTTAGGGAGACCTTTTCTAGCTATCGGACGAGCTATGATTGATGTGCAAAAGTGAGAATTAACGATGAGAGTTAATGATCAAGAGATAACATTCAATGTTCTGAAATCAATGAGGTATCCTGATAAAGAAAAATTCTATCAGATGGATATTTTTGATTATATAATTGAAAAGCATTATCAAGAAAAATGTAAGGTCATTTCTGGTGATAAAGATAAAGAATCTATGTTATATAATTAGTCATTAAATGAAGAAATTGAAAAATTAAATGATGAAAATTTATCTGAAGAAACTCATTATATTCATGAAAATTGAGAAATTTTAGACACAACTAAAAATGATATACTTTTACCCTCAATTGAAAAAGCCCCTGAATTGGAATTAAAAAAGTTACATGCATATTTAAAGTATGCATTTCTTGGAAATTCATTAACTTTATCTGTAATTATATCTTCAGAATTAAGCAAAGATCAAGAAGAAAAATTAATAGGACTTCTAAAGAATTATAAGAAAGCTTTTGGTTGGGTTATTACAGATATAAAAGGAATGATCCCTTCAATCTGTATGCATAGGATTTTAATGGAAAAAATTGTAAACCCACTATTGAACCCCAAAGAAGATTAAACCCAATTATGAAAGAGGTTGTTAAGAAAGAGATTTTGAAATGGTTAGATGTTGGAATTATCTATCCTATTTCGGATACCCAATGGGTAAGTCCTATTCATTGTAAAATTATGAGAAAATTTTTAAAGTTATATATTATGCTAGCAAAACTTTAAATGAAACTCAAATAAATTACACTACTACTGAAAAAGAGATGTTTGCAATAGTATATGCCTTTGATAAATTTAGACCATATCTTCTTGGAACGAAATGTATCGTACATACTGATCATTCTGCAATTAAGTATTTAATGTCTAAAAAGATGTTAAACCTAGATTGATCAGATGGGTTTTACTTTTACAAGAATTTGACTTTGAAATTGTGAACAGAAAAGGAAGCAACCAAATTGCTGATCATTTATCAAGAATAAAAAATAATAGTGAGAAGAATTATGAAGAAAATATAAATGAGAAATTCTATGATGAACAGTTATATTTCATTCAAGGATTGCAAATGCCCTGGTATGCTGATATAGTTAACTATTTGGTTAGCAATATTTTACCTTTTGGGATGAATAACAAATATATTAAAAAATTCAAGAATGATTGTAAATCATATATTTGGAAAGATCCTCATTAATTTAAAATAGGAAGAGATTCTGTGATTTGAAGATGTGTACCATATGAAGAAACTTTTGCAATAATTCAAAAATGTCACGATTCTGAATTTGGAGGACACTTTGGAGTAGATAAAACTGCATTTAAAATTTTAAATTCTGGATTTTATTGGCCTACCTTATTTAAAGATGTTGGACATTATGTGAAAACTTGTGATCAATGTTAAAGAATGGGAAATATATCCAGAAAAGATGAAATTCCTCTATACCTTATATTAGAAATCGAAATTTTTGATGTATGGGGTTTAGACTTTATGGGACCTTTCGTACCATCATCTGAAAAAATTTATATTTTATCAGCAGTTGATTATGTTTCAAAGTGGATCAAAGTTTTAGCTTTACCTAATTGTGATTCCAAAAGTGTTTTGAAATTTTTAAAGAAAATGATTTTAACAAGATTTGGAATGCCCAGGATAATTATCACAGATGGGGGAAGTCATTTCAGAAATATAAGAATTCAATCATTGCTAAAAAAATTCAGAATTAAACATAGAATTGCAACTGCTTATCATTCTCAAACAAGTGGAATGACTGAAGTATCAAACAGAGAAATTAAAAAAAATATTGGAAAGACTATTAATCCTAAAAGAACTGACTGGGTTGATAGACTTGATTCTGCATTATGGGCTTATAGAACAACTTATAAGACACCTATCGGAATGTCACCTTATCGGTTTATTTATGGTAGACATTGTCACTTACCTATTGAACTTGAACATAAAGCTTATTGGGCGATAAAGGAGTTCAATTATAATTTGAATACGGCAGGAGAAAAACGATTATTACAACTGAATGAAATGGAAAAAATAAGAAATGAGTCTTACGAGAATGCAAAAATTTATAAGGAAAGAATGAAGAAATTGCATGAAAAAATGAATTCAAGAAAAATATTCGAGCCTGGACAAGAAGTATTATTTTTTAATGCTCGTTTAAAACTTTTTCCTGGAAAATTAAAATCTAAATGGATGGGACCATTTATAATTGAGAGATATACCCTTATGGAGTTGTGGATATTAAAGATCCCAAAACTGGAAAAGTATTTAAAGTTAACGGATTAAGACTAAAGCCTTATATGGGAGAAATGAAATTAAATTACAAAGAGGCTTATGAGCTGAGTCTACCCTATTAATTCAATTAATTAGGTCGGGCTGACGACGTTAAACCAAGCTCTTTGTGGGAGGCAACCCATATTTATTAGTGTGACTTAAATTATTGATGCAAGGTTATGCCTTGGTCTTGACTAAATTTGTATATAACTTCTGGAAATAGAAGGCTAACAAGTCTGTATTAACTTAAGCTAAACATTATCTTGAAGTATATAAAATATTGGACTTGGACCACCCCATGTCAAATGTGAGTAAAAAAGAGATCAAGTTAACCCTCATTTGTGATTATTTGTGATTTGAATTTTTCATAATTGTGTTTGTGTGTTGATCATACCCGTTTGTTAGACCTATTTTTACGACCGAAACTTACAAAATTTGACGATAGGCGAATCAAATTTGTTCGAGGTTCCTACGACTAGGCACCAAAAGTTGGCTCCTAAGCGCCAGAATGACCTGCGTATCGATGATCCGGCGCCTAGGCTCCAGATTCCGGTGCCTACGCGCCACGGTTACAGATCGTGTAAAAACCAAAATTCTTCAGTTTTTCACACGAACTCTCTTTATATATTGCCTTATCTTCGTCCCCAAACCTATAGAAACCTTAATTTCGACCAGAGCAATCCATTTTGGAGGAGTTAAGAAGGATTTGGAGGCAATGGATAGAGGAAATCAGGGAAATGAGGTAAGAGACAAATCTCCTAAAGATCCTCAGCCTTATTTTAATGGCTTTATTGCTGTTAGTATGGAGAAATTATTTAGTCGATTGGAGAAGATTGAAGCGGAACTTCAAAGTATTGGTAATCGTCTCCATGATATGTACCACCAATACGAACACTTGGAATGGCAAACCAAACTTCAATCTGATCATATGGCGGCCTATCATGACGCTCAAGTAGAAATGTACACAAAGAACAAGTGGATCGATGAAAAGATGGCTTTGGAATTTTCAAGGGCGTTGGTGTTCTATCCCTTTGGTCCTAGAGAACTTCATTGCAAAAGAGATGGTAATTGAAGATTAGTGTTAAATAAATCTTATATGTGTTTTAGGTGTGATCGAGTCATGTGTTAGTGTGTTGAATATCGAATTTGTGTGTTTGCTTAATTGTTCAATGTGTGTTGTTGGATTTGAATTTTTTTTTTGAATTTGTTGTTGTTTGTATTATTTTTAAAATGATGAACCTAGATACAGTCTTGTACAGAAATTTATTTAATTTGGAATGGAAGTTATGGATTGGAATTGAAGAATTTGGATACATTTTTGTGGATCTAAACTATCATTTTTTTAATTGATTGTGAAAATGTTTGGAGGATATAAATTGGATTAATACTCTCATAAGAGTAATTAAGAGTCAAATTTGATAAGATTTGGTGGAAAATATAAAATTTAAATCAAATTTTTGGAAAGGCGAGTCTGGCGCCTAGGCGCCAGAATTCGGCGCCTAGGCGCCGGTTTGGCCTAAACCCGAAAACTCATCTTCTTTAACCCCCCCCCCACGCCATTTTTGATGCCTAAGCTTCCTTCTCTACTTTTTTTTACGAAAATACTTCCTAGAGATCCCATTTAAAGCCGGATTTTCAAGTTTTTGAGCTTGAAATCACCCGATTTCTTCATCCCGATGTTAGATCTACATTCTAAACTCATTATTTTCGATTTTCACCATGGATTTTTCTCTCATTGAGAAAAACAAAAAATTTGAGAAAAATTATGATTTTTAAGGTTAAATCCATGAAATTTTTAAGCTCTTTCAAGTTTGAAAAGCTTAAATTAGTTTATTTTCCTAGATCCGTTGAATTTTTTTTGCGTTTTTATTTCATGTTTAGATGGCACCTAAATCTAAGCGATGAAAGGAACGAGAAAATTTTGATCATAGCAAGTTCGTCACTGCTGCTGCACACTTCCAATAAAATGATTTTGCTACGACTTAGAAATTTATCTCGAATCGAAGTTTTTACAATCCTGGAGGAAGAATTGAGAATACAATCGTTGCGCTCAACTAGCAACAATTCAGCTATTTCACTGTTGTTGTTGTTATCCCTGTTGTTAGAGAGTTTTATGCTAATTTCGTGGATGCTGAAGAATACGAGATTTTTGTACAAGGAGTTGGAGTAGGATTCACTCCTGAACGTATCAACATTTTTTACGGTTTGCTGCCGAACAGAGAGTGTTATTACCCTGGATTATCTCCATCTGAGGGAGATTTGGATATGATCATTGCCTACCTGACTGATAGTACTGGAGTCTGGAAGATTCAGAATGGAAAAGGGTAAATTTTTCATCTTCTAAGCTTAATGGTGTTTCAAAGGAATGACACTACTTTATTTCTGCTCGTCTCCTTCCATCTAATCATCTGAGCGAGGTTACCAAAGATAGAGCTATCCTCAACTACTGCATTCAAGAGAGAAAGCCTATTGATGTAAGGAGCATTATTTATGATTCTATAGAGGCTACTGCTCATTCTAGCACTTCTATTGGACTTGGTTTTCCAACTCTGATCTATTCTCTATGTTAAAGTACTGGAGTAGTTGTTGAGCTTTCTGAGGAAAAGCTCAAGTCGACAAAGCCTATAGGAAGAGAGAGTGTCAGTATCTATGATTGACTTCGAGGTAAGAGTTCTACTGCACTATCTAGTTCATTACCTACTTCAGGTAGAGCTTATATTTCTAGACCATCTACTTCTGCTGAGCCACCATCTACTTTTTGGGAAACCATGCATGATAAGTTTATAGAGCAGCGGAATGAGTTATTCCTAACTCATTGTAGATTAGATACGATTGATAAGAAGATCGATCATCTTTCTGAGTATTCACAAAGAAAGAGTGATAACGATGCTGAATATTCTGAGTCTTTAATGAGATTTCTGAAGGGTGAGCACGATGTTCAGTTCCCTACTTGTCCCATATATTCACCATATGTTGATCCGAAGGATATGGAGTTTTCTTTTGGTGATGACGATGATGATGCTATAGATAGTGATTTGTAGCTTAACTTACTTCTGGAGATGTGTTGATTCTATTTTTAGTGTGTTTCTTGTTTCTTGTGTTGTTTAGTTTGATGTTATTTGTTAGTGTTTATGTGAACTTTTTATGTTGAAACTGTTTTTAGATTATCTGATGTGTGTTTAAGACTGAAATATGAATGAAATTTTATAAAACTTTATTTCTGTTTCAGCCTACTATTTAGTGTTCATGAATAGTTAGTAATTTTGCATGTTCAAAAATAAAAATAAAAAAATAAAAAAAAAGATATTTTAGAAATTAACTCCTGCTCTGCAAAAATTTTCTATATATACTTAATCAATTCTGTTCTATTCATATTAAAGCATATGTAGAAGTAGAAGTTAGTTTTTCCTTCCTACATCATTATTGTACTTAGATTAATTCCTGTTTATTTCTTTCTCTCATGCTTTAGAAAATTTCATGATTCATATTTATACTAAAGCTGAAGTTTGGGGGAATGGAAAACATTTATCAAATTTAAGTATTATTTGTCCTTAATGAACTAATATTTTCTTTAAAAATATATTAACATAGCATAAATAATGAAAAATCTGTTTAAGATTACCTAAATTTTTGAATTTATAAATAATTTAGTAAACTTAACTAAAATTTCCAAAATTTTGATTGATTTTAAGAATAGAATTATTTAACTTAAAGAATAATAAGATCAAAATTTTTCTATTTATAGTATAGAGAATTGTATTTTTGAAATACTAAGGAATCAAAATTATTGCTTGAAAAAGAAAAGATTGAAATAAGTTTTAAAAAATAATAAATTATTAGAAATGTCATATTTATTAAGTATAAATGTATAAGTTTTTGAAAATAAGTTAAGGATAGTGAAGTTCAAAATCATTAACAGGGTATCCAAAAATAGTAATCCTCACTTGAAAAAAGAAAAAAAAAGACAAAAAAGAAAAAAAAAGAGAAGAAAAAAAAGAATGCGAGGAGAAGCTTGAGGAAATGCCCAATCAAAAATTGGCTTCACTTGATTTATCTTATAGGAAGAAAACTGATTACATTTTTAACTTAATTTCTATGTACAAATATTTTTACTAGAAAAATATTTCATGAAAATCTCTTTCTTGTAAATATTTTATGTGACCTTAATATGATAAACTATAATTATTCTTGAAATAAATGAAAAATTGGAAGTTTTATGATTTCATAGTTAAATGTCTTTAATTCTTAAAATTAAACTTAATTAGTGAAATTTAGTTAAAGATTTGCTAAAACATTTATAAAACCAAAAATTACAAGGAATATTAAATATTTTATGTAATTAAAAGGGTTACTTGAGGATAAGTAATGTTTAAGTTTGGGGGAATTTGATCTACCTAAAAAATACTCATTTTTATGCCTTATTTATGATTCAATTCTTAAGGATATTATGCTTAATGAAGGGTATTTTCATGTTTTTGGATGTAGTTGATTAAAAAAGAGTCCAAGAAAGAAAAAGAAGGAAAAAGGAGCAAAAATGAGCAAAAATGGATCTTATGGAGCAAAATATTGGAATTATTGGCCTGGCACCTAGGCGCCAGAATCCGGTGCTTAAGCGCCAGCTCGATACAGACGCTGTTTAGATTTTTTGATGACTTTAGGGAGTTATTTTGAAGGAGTTAAGCAGTTATTGAAGCTTCTAGAAGACTGGAAGTTACTCCTAATATATAGGACATGTGATATAATGCATTTGGATACAATGAAACAGTTTTAATCGTGAAGAGGTGTGATCCAAAGTGAAGAAGTGCGAAGACCTGGTGACGGAGTCCGGCGCCTAGGTGCCAGATCCCGGTGCCTAGGCGTGACAGTTACCTTATAGAAGATGCATTGAATTAGGATGAATTTTGAAGGGGTGCCTTAAGCAACCCCTAGTCAAATTTAAAGCTCTATAAATAGAAGCTCATTCTACAGAAAAAATAGCACCTTCTCTCCCCCTCTCTATTTTTACTTAGTTTTTTTAGTCTCTTCCACACTTAGGGTGCCGCTTTACTTTGGATCTAGTGAGTTTATTTTGAGTATTTATTATGTGTTGTTGTTGTTGGAGTCTTTCATCATTGCTTTGGAGTCAGTAGAAGTCAACGGATCACTTGAAGGAACACTTCAGATAAGTATTTGTACCTTGGTTCAAAGTTTTATAAATATGTTTCGTTGTGTGATTTCAATGTTTTCTGAGTAGTTAGTTATCTTTCTCCTTTCAACTATGAAAAGATAATAAATTAATTAAATTTTGTAGGAGAATTAAATTTAAAATATTTAAAACATTGTGATGATATTAATACCTGATGTTAGTTTACTTTTTAAATTGGTCATTTAAATTGTTAAAACCTGTTGAAGAATTTTGAGACCAATCTGGAGATGAATTCTAAACTAGTAGATATCACATGAATCCTTTTGTAGTCAAAGGCTTTATGAGGGTTATTCAAGGTGAAGTGCAAATATATAGGAAGATATTCTTTATTGGGCGTAAATTTAATTAGTTTTTAGAGTGACAGACTAAATTCTAATAATTTGGTTTATAGAAAGGGAACCGGTCACTGGTAGGGCCGACCATAACCACCCTTGGACATCTAGTAGTGTGAGCCTAGATTAACCCATTCTACTAATAAAACATCCTGAACCGATGTATAGATTAGTCAATGTTCTTTGCACCTAGACCAAAGGGTAAAGAATAGGAATGCTTCTATTTGGCACAATACCATAATCTAAATTCCCCACAAAAGATAATTATTCTAAAAATCATGGATTAGTTGAAAAGGAGAAAGTTGTTTTTATACTTGCATTGATATTTAATTACTGCTTACTTTACTTTATTACTGCTTACTGCTTACTTGCTTATAGTAAAAATTGTTAGTAAATTAAATTTGAAAATAAATAATATATATATATATATATATATATATATATATTACATTTAATTTGAAAAATTCCAAAATATTTCTTACATTTCTTACTTTTTATAAAAACACTATCCCTGTGGGATCTATAACCAGGACTCCACTAGAGTCCTGTATTACTTGAACGATACGTATACTTACATTTAAAATTGTGACTTTTACTATAATTATTATAAAATCTAAATATAAATTCATAAGTAAAAGTAAACATCGCACATCAAATTTTTGAAGCCATTTGTTAGGAATTAAATATTCTAAAAAGTGGGATCAAATTCTTGTATTTAAAAGCATATATAAAGTAGCATTGCATCAGTTAGATACAGTTTGGGTTGAATCTAAATTTTATGTTGAGTTAGATTCAATTTGGGTTGAATCTAAAGTTCTGGTTAATTTGGGTTTAAGTTGGGTTGGATCTAAGTTACAAGTTTGACTTATGTTCAATGTAGGATGAACCTAAAATTTGGTTAACTTGGGTTCAAGTTAGGTTGAACCTAAGTTATGGGTTTGATTTAAGTTCAATGTATGTTAAACCTAAAGTTTGGTTAGCTTGTGTTCAAGTTAGGTTGAACATAAGTTTAAGTTTGATTTAGGTTCAATGTATGTTAAACCTAAAGTTTGGTTAGGTTCAATTTGGATTGAACTTGAAGTTTGGTTGAGTTAGGTTCAATGTAGGTTGAACCTAAGGTTAGGTTAACTTGGGTTAAAGTTAGGTTTAACCAAAGTTAAAAGTTGATTTAGGTTCTATGTATGTTGAACATAAGTTTAGGTTTGATTTAGGTTAAATGTAAGTTGAAGCTAAGGATTTAAGTTAAGTTGGGTTCAATGTAAGTTGAACCTATAGGTTTGAGTTAACTTGGGTTCAAGTTGAATTGAACCTAAGTTATGGTTTTGATTTAAATCTACTCAAAGATAGACCTAAATAGGTTTTAAGGTTTCTTAAGCCTAATGCAGGTAAGACTGAAGAGTTAATTAAGTCTAATACGACTTATACTTAATTAGGGTTTAAGGTTGTTTAAGCTTAATTTATGTAAGTCTTAAGGGTTAATTAAGTCTAATTAGGGTTAGACTTAATTAGGGTTTAAGGTCATTTAAGCATAATATAAGTAAGACTTAAGGGTTAATTAAGTCTAATTAGGGTTAGACTTAATTAAGGTTAAGGTTGTTTAAGCCTAATTTAAGTAAGGCTTAAGGATTAATTAAGACTAATTAGGTTTAGACTTAGTTAGGGTTTAAAGGTTAATTAAACCTAATTTAGGTAAGGTTTAATTGATCAACTAGACCTAATTAAGGTTAGGTATAATTAGAGTTTAAGGTAAATTAAACCTTATTTAGGTAAGGTTTAATTGATTAAGTAGACCCAATTAGGGTTAGGTCTAATTAGGTTTTAGGATTAATTAAATTATTTTAGGTATAGTTTAATTGGATTAATTAGACCCTAGTTACCTAATTAAGGTTAACTCTAACTCAGAATTAGGATTAATTAAACCTAATGTAGGTAACGTTTAATTTAATTAATTACACCTAATTAGGGTTAGGTCTAATTATGGTTTTAGATTAATTAAACCTAATTGAATTAAGGTTTAATTGATTAATTAGACCTAATTAGGGTAAGGTCTAATTAGGGTTTAGGGTTAATTAAACCTAATTAAGTAAGATTTTAATGGATTAAATAGACCTAATTAGAGTCAGGTCTATTTAGAGTTTAGGACTTATTAAAACTAATTTAGGTAAGGTTTAATTGAGTTAATTTGACCTAATTAGGGTTTGGTCTAATTAGAGTTTAATTTATTTTAAACCTAATGTAATTAAGATTTAAGGTAATTAATCAGGTCTAATGAGGGGTTAGACCTAATTAGGGTTTGATTTGACTTAAACCTGATGCAATTAACGTTTAAGGTGATTAATCAAGTCTAATTGATGTCTTAGACCTAATTAGTGTTTATAGTGTTAAACCTAATGTAATTAAGGCATAACAGAGTTTAATCATATCTAATTGTTGTCTTTGAACTAATGGTTTATGGTGTTAAACCTAATGCGATTAAGGCTTAACAGGGTTTAATCAGGTCTAACTGGTGTCTTAGACCTAAATAGAGTTTATGGTGTTAAACCTAATATGATTAAGGTTTAACAGTATTTAATCATATATAATTGATGTCTTTGATTTAATTTTCTAACCATTTTTTAAAGTTAATTTTCAATTTGTTTAATTTTATAAATATCTTTGGAAATAATTACAAATATTGATAGAAAATAGGAAATCAAACCCTAGAGAATTTTCCTAGCCTTGGAAAACTCAAGGAATGTCTCTATGGATGAAATTATCAATCTGTGAAAATCTGAGAATTTTTGAAATTGTAAATAATGTTTAATAATTAAATTACTTTAGAGAGTAATTAATTAATTAAAAATTAAATATAATTCAATAATTCCATATTTTGGTTTCATAATTTTCTACTTGTCTCCCTGAGTCTGAGGATATTTTCATTTTATTTTTGTGATTTTTCTTTTTTAAGATATGAATTTTTGAAGATTTCTGAATTTAATTAGATAAGAAAATCCATATTTTCTTATTTAAGTGACGTGGTGCTGACTCATCAAATTCACACGGAGAGCGATTTGGTTGGCTGAGCATTTACACGTGGCATCCCATGTGGCTCATGGTTTCGTTGTTTTATACGGATGGTTTCACGGTCCGGCTCGATTGGGCCTGTCCATATTCAATACAAAGAAATGGACGTCATTGGTTCGTCATTCCAATGGGAGGATAAACTGAGAGTCTTTCATGATTGGGGCTTAAAATTTCTCTTGATTCTTGATGAAACTTTTTGGAAATCATTCCTAAAGGTTCATCTAAAGAAAAGGAGCATATTTATATGGTCATGTAAGGATTTTGAAACTGTCCTTTTCATAATGTCTGAAACTAAGCCTTAATTTAATAAAAATAGCCATACCTGAGCTTGATAAAGTGAAGCTTTAATCATGTTTTTTTGGAGTGGTCATTCTGTCCTTGCAAAGCTTTCTATATGCTCAATTTAGGGTGAGATCGAGTGCAATGACCTCACCAAAATGAGCTCACGGCTAGGTGTTGGAATGAGTTAGAGCTCGCGAAAAGATCCAATTTCGATTGGAAAGTTCCTCATACAACTCTGGGATGGTGTAGGAGTGATTAATTTGGGGTTTTGAATAGGTTTATGTTAAACCCAAAATATGTCCTATTTTTGGGTAGTGAAATCGGAAGAGAGTAGTGAGCTTCAGGGCTTGATTCTATGGGGAATGAATTGCCGAAGGTCTGGAGAACAACTTTAGTATTCAATGTTTCTAGAATTAGGGATTGTGGATGGGTCTCCTCTTCTCCATAGCTCTTGGGTTACCCCTTTTATTGCCATTAAAGGTGTTTATAGAATTTGGGATCATTTGGGGATGGCTGGTAGTGGCTCATGGCAAATGGATAAATCTGAGGCTAAGGATAACCATGGAAAATCTTTCCCAAATGATATTTATGATGATCCTTCATAAATATGGGAATTTATCCATGGTTTTTTCTTGCTTTCATTGGGTAAATGGAGAGGTGGATAAGACTCTTAAAGTGAGCCAGCTAATTTGCTTGCTTCAAGCATCCAAGTCATGTTTTAGGTTGAGGGAATGTTGACACATATGCTTCTCTCCCTCGTTCTCATGATTTACCGTCATGAACCTTATCTTCATAAACATAGCTTGTTCTTCCCCTATTCGTTAGTTTGTAATGTGCATAGAGCTCTTGGATCACCCTCCCCAATATGTACTTATTGGTCATTTAATGAATTTGGAATGAGATGACACATATGCCTTCTCATTCCCACTTTTCATCATTTGGTCATGATGATCCTAATTATGTGTAGGATAAATATTTAGATGAGTCCTTCTCTCATTGGATAGAGATGGAGGTGAGTGATGATCTCACCATATCTTCACACCAATTTTCATGAAGGAATGACACATAAGCTTCTCATTCCCTCATTTTCATGGCTTGGTTATGATGAACCTAGCCATGGTGAAGATTTGGCATGTAATTTTTGCCTCCTTCAATTCATAAGGTGGATAATAGCTTAAGATAGGGTAGGTAGACCTTCCCCATGTACTTCTTACCAATCATTTAATAAGTGTGGGGAGAGGATGACACATGGGTCCTCTCTTTCCTCGCTTCCATGGAATGTAATGATGAGGCCAATTATGATGGGGAGAATGGCATGGCTAAGTTTCTTTCTTTCCATTGTATTAGGAGGGAGGTGAGTGATGACTTCTCCTCATCCTTATTCAAAAATTCATGAGGGAATGAGACCTCATTATTTCCTTCATGATAGTGTCATAATGATTTTTTGTCTTTTGTTAAAGGGGTGACACATATCCCTCTTCATTCCATTTTTTACTCTTTAATCATGGTGGCCTTAATCATGCATTGGATAATGGTTTAGATATGTTTTATTCTCTCATTAGATAAAGATGGAGGTGTGTGATGAACTCACCATATTTTCCTTCCATGTTTCATGAAGGAATGACACATATGCCTTCTCGTTCCCAATTTTATAACTTGGTCATGATGACCCTGATTATGTAAGAATCAAGTGTTTAGATATGTCGTTATCCCTTTGGTTGGAGGTGATGGTGATTGATGACTCAACAATGTCATTCCTTAAGCGTTTTATGAAGGAGTGACACCTCCTTTACCTCTTCATGATGGCTTCATGATGATTTTTGTCTTTTGTCAAAGATGATGTGTCATGGCATATAATATGTCTCATGGGTGACCCATGGGCAATCCTACATGTGTTTAATTTGATTTTGAAAATCATTTATGGGTTTTAGATGTCATATCTGATGTCATTCATGTGATGTCATGTGTGATGTCATATGTGATGTCATATGTGATGTCATGTGTGAAGTCATATGTGATATCATCTGTGATGTCATGTGTGATGTAATGTGTGATGTCATATGTGATATCATGTGTGATTTCATAAGTGATGTCATATGTGATGCCATTCATTTTATTTTAGAGTTATGCGATTATAATTTCATTTTGAATTAATTATGAAATTATATTACAAACCCATGGATTTGTCAAAATGATTTTGAATGTTAACCAATTGACTAATTTTATCATTTGGTCTCAATTGAGTATTTTAACCAAAGTTGACGAAAGTCGACCAAAGTTGATCAAGGTTGACCATGGTTGACCATGGTTGACCAAAGTTGACTAAGGTTGACCAGGGTTGACTAAAGTTGACCAGGGTTGAGCAAGATTGACCAGGATCGATCAAAGTTGACCAAGGTTGACCATGATTGACCATGGTTGACCAATTTAGATCCAGGGTTGACCTATGGGTCAATGTAGTGGTCATTAGGTCATGGATTGATCATTTTGACCAAGTTTGACCATTTACGTCAATGGTTGACCAGCATGGTCAATGTGGTGGTCTTTAAGCCATGGATTGACCATTTTGACTAAGTTTGACCATTTAGGTCATTAGTTTGATCATAGGGTCAATTTGGTGGTCATTAGGTCATGGATTGACCATTTTGACCAAATTTGACCATCTTAGGTCAAGGGTTGGCCAGATAGTCAATGTGGTGGTCATTGGGTCCAAGATTGACGATTTTAACCAAGTTTGACCAGATGCTCAAGAGTTGACCTTGTGGTCAATGTGGTGGTCTTTATGTCATGGACTGACCATTTTGACCTAATTTGACCATCTGGGTCAAGGGTTGACCAGATCAAGGTTTTTCTTTGATTTTCTGATCATTGTAGGATGTCATGTTTTAATCCAAAAAAGGATATTTTAAGGCCAATAAAAATTTTAGGGTTTTAAGAAATTCCTAGAGAGTTTAAAGGGGTTAATATTGGTAGACCTCCTCCTAGGATGTATTTAATGACCATAGTGATCAAAAGGATTGTAAAGAGGTGTCTGGGGATATTAAGACAGTTAAGATGGCTTAAAACATGTCTTGTCTGAAGGTGTCAATTTAGGTCCTCAAAGAAGAAGTTCAACACTCATGGCAAGGTTTAATTTTCTATAATCAATGCATATTCACCATCCTGTAACTTGTCTTATTGATATTATTTCTTTCTTTTCATTAACATTTACACTCACTCCTCCTTTCTTAGGAACACAGTGAATAGGACTAACCCATCATTGGGTCATGTATTGACCATTTTGACCTAATTTGACAATTTAGGTCAAGAGTTGACCAGATCAAGGTTTTTCTTTGATTGTCTGATCATTGTAGTATGTCATTTTGGTTTGATCCAAAAAAGGATATTTTAAGGACAATAAAATTTTTAGGGTTTTACGAAATTCTTAGAGAGTTTAAAGGGGTTAATATTGGTAGACCTCCTCCTAGGATGTATTTAATGACCATAGTGATCAAAAGTTTTGTAAAGAGGTGTCTGGGGATCTTAAGCCAGTTAAGATGGCTTAAGACATGTCTTGTCTGTGAGTGTCAATTTGGGTCCTCAAAGAAGTAGTTCAACACTCATAGCAAGGTTTGCTTTCTATAATCAATGCATATTCACCATCCTCTAACTTGTCTTGTTGCTATTAGTTCTTTCTTTTCATTAACAGTTACAGTCACTCCTCCTTTCTTTGGAACACAATGAATATGACTAACTCATGCACTATCTAAAATAGGATAGATAATCCCAGCATATAACCATTTTAAATTTTCTTTCTCAATAGCTTATTTCATAATGGGATTTAAATCTCCTTTGAGGATTAGCATTGGGTTTGCAATTTTCTTCCATCAGGATTCTATGCATATAAATTGATGGACTTATTTCTTTAATATCAACAATTATCCATCGAAATGCTTTCTTATATTTCTTCAAAATTTTCAGCAAACATTCTTCTTCTTCTGAAGTTAATTTCAAGGAAATTATAACTAACAAAGTTTAGAAATCACCTAAAAAGGCTTATTTTAAATTCTTTGGAAGTAACTTCAATTCAAGTTCAAGAGGTTTTTCAATTGATAGGTATAAAGATTTGTCTTTTTCTGACATGTCCAAAACATCAAAAATTTCTTGAAAAAAAATTGAATCGTCTTCAATAAAATCATTAAGATGTTCTAATTCCTCTTCTTGCTCGTATTCTAATTCTTTCATTTCTGAATTCTCTTCATAAGTTTTTTTGGAAAAGTAATTACTAAGATATCTCATTACATCCATCCTAAAAAATTTATCATATTTTCCTTTTGCAGGGTATTTCATTGATTTGGAAATATTAAAAGTAACTGTTTGATCATTAACACGCATAGTTAATTCCCCTTTTCACACATCAATCATTGCTCTGCCTGTTGCTTGGAAAGGTCTCCCTAAAATGATAGGTATCTCTTTATCTTCCTCCATGCCTAACACAATGAAAGCAACAGGAAAGATAAATCAATCCACTTTCACCAAAAAATCTTCTACAACTCCCTTAGGATATGTGATAGAACGATCTGTTAATTACAAGGTTACAGTTTTAGGAGATATTTATCCTAATCCCAGACTTTTAAATATTGATAATGGCATAATGTTAATACATGCACACAAATTACATAAAGCTTTTCCAAAAAATTTGTCTCCAATTGCACATGGAATTGTGAATCTTCTAGGATCTTTAAGCTTTTTAGGAAATTTTTTCTGAATTATAGAATTGCACTCCTCCTAAGTGTAAATGTCTCATTATCTTCAATCTTTCCTTTTCTGTTAAGAATATCCTTCATAAACTTCACATAGCTTGGCATTTGTTCTAAAGCTTCAGCAAAATGAATATTAATTGTAAGCTTTTTAAAGATTTCCAGAAATTTTGAAAATTATTTTTCCAACCATTGTTGACAAAGTCTTTTAGGAAATGGAGGTGGTGGTGGTTTTTATAAATCAATCTTAAGTGGAGAAATTGTTCTCCTAGAACCTTCTCGAACGTCCTCTTTAGATTCTTTAATTTTTCTTTCTCTAGTTCAATCTCTTTATGAACTATACCTTCCAACTCTCTTCCACTTCTAAGTTAAACAGCCTTTACTTGCTCTTTATTCTGGATTTTTGGATTTACTTATGTATTATTATGAAGTGTTCCTTGGCTTCTATTACTTAGTGAATTTGTAATTTGTCCCAACTGACTCTCAATAGTTCTTATAGCAGCTTCTTGACATTGTAACTAATTTCACATTTGTAACACCACTTTTTATATAGACAACTTCTTATCCTTAAATTGTGGATTATTATTAAAACTGGGTGGATAGGTAGGTCTATAAATACTATTACCTTGGATGTTCCAGTTCCCCAATGTGTTTCCTTGGATACTTCTCTATTGCTGACTAGAACTACCCAAATTTTTATTCCAGTAAAAATTAGGATAGTTTTCCAACCTGGATTATAGTAGTTTGGATATGGATTATTTAACTTGTTATTTATAGCATTTAAAATCTTAACTGATGTTTGAGAATCTACCATTTGGCCTAATGAATTCTCTTCAATCATTAGAATTGGTAGAGAAAAATTCATTCTAAATTGGTCGATCTTCCTTGAAATTGTAGCAACTTGATTTGCTAACTTGGCAAAAAATTTAGAATCTTGTATATTGTCTTTTTTTTATGATGTAACCTTTCAGAAGTCAAATGAAAGTTATTAGTAGACATTTATTCAATTAAAGCATAAGCTTCAGGAAATGATTTTGACATCAATGAATTAACAACAGCGGCATGGATAATAGATCTAAGAGATCCAACTAGTCCAATATAAAGTTTTGAATAATTAACCAATCTGGCATAGCATGGTGTAGACGCATTCTTAGGAGTTCTTTAAATTATTACCAAGCTTCATAAATAAATTCTCCTTCAAACAAACAAAATGTTGTAATATCATTTCTAAGCTTCACAGTCCTTTTTGGTGGAAAATGGAAGTTATGATAGTTCCAAGTGCTAAAGAATTCAACCATATCTTAACCTTATCCCAAGTGAAAATGTAAGAAGCCTAAGCCTGATAGCATCATCATAAACACCATCATATTTAAATATAGCACACAATTCTAGAAAATTGGCAAGATGCAAATTTGGATATTCTGTTGGTGATCCCCCAAACTGATTATTAGATGTCATTTGGTTAATAGCAGGTTTAAGTTTAAATAAATTAGCAGCTACAGTAGGATTTTGAATACTACCATGCAGTTCATCCAATGTATGATTAACACTTAATTCATGATGAATTTTAGCATTTTAATTAATTTGATTTATCATTTCTTGATTTTTTTTTATTTTTTCTGTATTTTTAATTATTTTAAATTTTTCTAATTTTTCATTCTAATTTACAATCGTAGAGTACAAGTCCTTCAAAACTTGAACTCCGCATAAACTAATATAACAAAATAATAAAAATAAAAATTAAAAAAACACACATAAATAGAAAAGGTTTAAATATGATTTTTTTAAAAATAGAAATCTTGTTTTTCTAAAAATTCTTTTTAATTTTTCTTTTAAATTCAAATCCAAAGAAAATTTTATTTTTCCCCGGCAACGACGCCCAAAACTTGATCTTGATTCTTTTTACTACCACATTAATACTGATATATTTATACTTGTGGTAATTAGATTATACTTATATTATATATATATATATATATATATATATATATATATATAATTTCTTTATTTATAATGGCACCAAAAATTTGATTTCGATGTAAATGAAAATGCAACATTGATATTTAAATTTTGGGATTTTACGCAATTATATGTATCTTTATCAAGTAATATAGAACATTCTGACTAAGTCCCGAAATATCGATCCCACGGGTAAAATTTTGAAAACTTAAAAGATAAAAATGTTTTTAGATCAGAAATTCAATTTAGAGAAAGAAACTTACTTAAATAGTTTCAGAAAATAGAAAACTTTAAAATGTGATTCTTCTTGGTATTTTCTTAAATTGTGAAATAAATTAAACAATTTGCTAACTAGAACGAGACTTTTGTAAGATTAAAGATGTATGTATGAAAATATCTTTTTTCTTATCATGAATGAGTAATAAGTATAGGAATTCTGTTGTAGAATTATTCAAAATGTGTTGTGTCAAATATGAACAATTTTATTCTTTACCCTTTTGATGCACCAAAAATATTTGCGTTTTTTGTTATATGATTTTACTCATTTTTGGTGATATTAAACTTTAAAAGAAAGGTATTTTGTACGTTTTTTAGTTTTAGGTACAAGAAATGTGATTGGAGCAAAAAAAGTAAAAATGGTGCAATTTGGAGCAAAAACGAGGAAGAAAGCAAATTTTGGCTTGACACCTTTCGATAAGTCTTTCTATATTTAATCTCTTTTACATTTCTTGCATATTTTCTAATGAAATTAGAATTTAAAGAAAGGTTGTTGCTTATTTTGTAGGGCTATCTTATAGGAACGCAACGCAACTGAAACGGGGCAAATCGGAGCTGAAACGGAACCAAACGGAGCATAATGGTGGAGCTACGCAGGATGGGTGCCGGGGGCGCCCAAACTAGCGTCGGCGGCACTAGAAGCCCGAAAGCATGAAAAATAGGGCGCCGACAGCGCCCTATTCAGGCTCGAAACGGCCCGGATGCGATATTGGGTAGTTTTTGGCCAAATACATCGAATCTGGACACTTTTTGGAGGGTTTCTTCATGCAACTCTTGGGAAATTTGTCCCTACTCTATTTTAAACCAAAATTGAAGCAAAAAATGAAGACGAGAGAATAGAAAAATGTGGATAATGATTAGAGATCTTAGAATAGGAGTAGAAATGTAGATTTCTACCTTTTTAGAGAGATTGGTGAGGGGATTTTGAGAGAATATGTAAGGGAATGTTCTAGCATTGCATGAATCAACGGGAGACTTTGTGGGAGAGATTTTCATCTTTCTTTCAAGGGGAAAAAGCTAAGTATTGTGTTCTTCATTATCTTATGATTTCGTAAACACTTATTTTGTGGATTTGCATTGAAATGAGTTTTTCCATTGTGTTTTCTTTGTGTTTTGCGATGACTTTCTCTTACTCTTTCTTCTTCTATAGAAATAGTGGCATGAGAAGATTATGTCATTGTTTCCATTCTACTTTTTTTTTTGTAATAAGTAGGACTCATGTTTAGGATATTGGGATGCTTGCTAAGAGTTGTTTTAATAATAAATATGATGGTTTCTACTTGCACTTCATTTATATTACAAAAAGGGCCTGTTGTATTGTTAAAATTTGTTGTAATTGCATTGTCCTGAAAGGGCTGTGTGATTCTCAACAAAGTGGAACCACACTCAATGCCCGTGAATAAATTTCATAGTTCATAGGGATTGAGTACAAATAAATAGGGAAATTTGTTTTGATGGACTTCAAATTGGAGGTTTCAGGGTGACAGGCTGAGATTCCTAATTTGGTCCTAAGATTAGTAACTAAACTTGAAAGTTAGCCTTCAGATGAACGGTGAGTGGGAGCTCTGTAGTAACGGCTGGTATCCTCCCAGCCCAGCCTTAGATTTAATGACTAAACTTAGGATATGTCAATGTTCTTTACATGCTTGGAAGAGGGGGTACTCTTTTAAGGGTAAAGAAACATTTATTCTCCTATTTGGCACATACAATATTTAATGCATCTCATTCCTAAACTTTATCCAATTCATTACATAAGAATAGTGGATTTAATAATCTTAAAATTCACTAAACCAATTTCCCTAAAAGGGGTTATCTTTAGAAGTAATATTTGCATTTAGGAGTAGTTATTATTCTTACATGTAATCATCTACCTTTAGGAGTACTTGTTAGAAAAATCACTCATATCGACTTTCCAATCTAAAGTCTGATAATTGTAGACTAGAATTTGACTAAGAACCTCTTACCTCGCTTCCCTGTAGGATCGATAAACGGAACTCCATCAGAGCCCTATATTACTTGATACGATACGTATACTTGCGTTTGAAATTGTGACTTTACAAAACCATTATAAATATATAAATATGAGGTCATAAATTCTTACATATAAAAAAGTCGCATCAAGTTTTTGGCGCCGTTACTGGGGAAGCTTCGGTAAGAACTTTAGGAGAATTTTAGTTGAACTAATTAGGCTTAGAATTAGAAAACTTTAGTGTTGTAAAAAAATTGTTTGTGTGAAAAATAAGGTGTTTATAAAAATATTTTGTTGTGTTGAATTTATTTTTCATTTTATTTATTTTATTGTTAATGTACTGTTTGTTGTGTTACGTATGCAAAATAAAGGATCTGTAGGACTTGTGCCTTATGATCCTGAGTTAGAAAAATAGAAAAAAAAATAAAAAAATAGAAAAGGACTTGAAAAACTAGAAATGAAAATGGAAAACACATCATAAATCATTAAGGGATTATGTAAATCCTACGATAAATGAAATTCACTCAAGTATACAAAATCTTATCTTAGAAGCTGACTTGTTTGAACTAAATCCAGTGATTATCCAACTTGTGCAGAAAAACTAGTTTGGGGGAACTCCTTCGGAGGATCCCTATTTACACTTATCTGGTTTTCTAGAAATTTGTGCTACATTTTGTTATAATGGCATGTCAGATGATGTTGTTAGGCTAATAATTTTTCCTTTCTCACTAAAGGATAAGGCTAAAATGTGTTTATATTTATTAGCACCTGGTTCTATTAAAAATTGGGAGGAGTTAACTCAGAAATTCCTAGCTAAGTATTTTCCACCTTCAAAGACTACTCAACTTAGAAACAATATTATCTCATTTTGTTAGTATGAAGGGGAATCGATATACGAAGCCTGGAAAAGATTTAAGGAACTCCTAAGAAAGTGTCCACATCATGCTCTGCCAGATTGGTTAATCATTCAAACTTTTTATAATGGGGTAGTAGGATCCCTTAGGTCCATTATTGATGCTGCTGCTGGTGGTTCATTAATGTCAAAAACATTTGATGAAGCATATGCATTAATTGAAGAAATGACTACAAATGAATTTCAATGCCCTCTACAAGGTTAAATCATAAAAATGTAGCTAGTGTTCATAATATAGATGCGAATGCAATTCTTGCATCTCCGATTGCTACAATATCAAGGAAGTTGGACCAATTTGGAATGAACCAATATCAATTTACTTCTGTAAGTGAGGGAAGTTCATTAGGGCATATGATTGATTCTAACTTATTTTGTGAGACTTTAAATACCATAAACAACCCATATTCTAACTTTTAGAACTCATGTAAGAAGAACCATCCTAATTTTAACTGGAATCATACTACTAAAGGTGGAAACTAACAATGGGAAAACAATCATGAAAATCCTAAAGGAAGTTGGAATAGGCAGGGTAACACAAGATTTAGGCCTTCACATCATCTGGACTCTAATATTCATCAACAATTTGAGGATAAGAAGATGTCTATAGATAAAGTAGTATTGCAAATAGGAAAGCAGTTGCAAAGTTAAAATGCTGTGATTAGACACATAGAGAATCAAATGGGAGAAATTACTAATTCACTTAGCAATAGACCCAAAGGAACACTTCTAAGCAACACTGAGATCAAACCTAAAGAGAACGATAATGAACAACTATTCCTTGTTACTGGACAAACTACGATAGATGTGCAAAAAGGAGAGTTAATTATGAATATTAATGACCGGGAAGTCATTTTTGATGTGTTAAAAATTATGAAATTTCCAGCTGAGAGAAAAGATGATGAATGTTTTTGGATGGATGAAATTGATTATGTAAGTAAATACCATTTCCAAGAAAGTTTTGATAGTAAGATAACAGATGAAGTCGAAATGGACCTTCATGATAAGTTGAAAATATTGTTTAAAGAAGACTGTATGTATGTTCATGAGGTGTGAAATGATAGAAGCTGCTAAAAATAGTGAACTTTTAATTCCATCTCTTGAAAAATCTCATAAACTTAAGATGGATGTACCCCATATAATTTTAAAGCATACCTATTTAGGAAATTCATCTACACCACCTGTCTTTATATCTTTAGATTCATCTCAATTACAAGAAAAACCTAAATTGAATGATGAACAAGAAAAAGTTATTGAACTAGGATTTGGAAGAGAATTTGAGGATATATTTCAAAAAAAACTTTGAGTTAAGAAAAGAGGATAAGGGTATTGGAAGACCATTGGAAGAAATTCTTAAGGAATTAGAAAAACTTATTTACTCAACTAAGATAGATCCCCCATCATTTAATAATTATAAAGGGGAAAAATTGGAAGATAACTTGAAACAGAAGAGTGACATAGAAGAATTTGATCCTTAATCTGAATTATCTAGAGAGAATCTAATCCAAATTTAGGAGATCTTGAATTATCTTATAGAGATTCATTTCTTATAAATTTCAAGTATGATATTAATATGCAAATTCAGAAAATCAACAGAAGAATATTGGATCTAGAAAGAAATATGAGGAACAATGATATAAATCCATCTGAAAAGGAAGAGCTGAATGAAAAATTACAATTTGAGAATTTTGTAGGAATTCCTGGATCTAAAAAAAATTGGGCAATTGATCGAGGATTACTTAATTGGATTTTTGATCTAGAAGGAATCATTTGTTGAGCCCGCGACGTAAAAACCAAGTGCTTTATGGGAGGCAACCCATAGTTATCAGTGAGCTTTGATTTAATATGCTTGAGAGTCGTGATTGTTAGTGTTGTATTGTGTTTTCTTTAGTGTGGATTGATCAGTTTGATTTTTGATTAATAGATGTTTGGATTGTTAGTTGTTTAATTTGATTTTTGTGTGTCATGAGGGAGGTGATTCCTTAACTTCTTATTATGGTTAGACATTATGTTCTCTTATAATAGTTGTATTGATGAGTCCACTATGACTTGGGTCTCACTCGGACTTGAGTTTTACAAGGGACATCATGAATTTGAACAATGACAGATCCATCTTAATTTTTTTACTTCCTTTCTCTAACTTTTTTCTTTCATTTGGTAGGAGTCGTGAACCTATTTGATGAATAATATTAGGATGATCTTACACTACAATATGTAACTGTTAGAGGTGCTTAATTAAAGGAATTAGATGATGCCTGAGATTGGTGTCTGGAAATCAATTTATCAGGGATAATCTTATAATTGGGATTATAATCTATAAAATCATTTGAAAGTACCTAATTTATTAGTGTAGTGATCCCTTTAGAAATTGGAGGTAAGGTAGTGAGATTGGATGAGTTAAAGGATGAATTAACCTCATTTATCATATGTGTGTTTATGTTTATGTTACAACTTTATTTAGATCTTGAAGAACATTTTTATATTCCCTTGTTGATACCTGCTATGCTAATTAAACTTTTATTTAATGAATTTCATTTTGTCATGATTAGTTTAGATTTATTTTCTGCTGCATATTGTTCTGTCCTAATGAATACTTGTAAATGTTTTTTATAGACATGTGTGGTAGAGAGAATTTCTGAACTGTTTTCTTCCTGCTTATATTTTCTGTACTGAATGTTATATATGTTAAAAATTAAGTTTGGGGATAGGAAGAAAAATAAAATTTTAATGTGAAAATACTTCATTTTAGTGTAATTTTATTACAAGCATGTTTTAGGTTAGATTTACTTTCTCCTACAATCATTCTATCCTAATTATGCATGTATATGAATTTGATAGGATGTTGTAGTAGTAAGTAAATTCAACCTTTACTTTTTCTTCCTGCAACATTTTATGGAATCAATTGCAAAATATTTTAAAATTTAAGTTTGGGGGGAAGAAAATATTAACTCTTATTTGTTCTCAATTGTTATATTTTCAAAAATTATTAGCATAGCTTCTGGCAGTTGAACCTCGCTTGAAATAACTAAAACTTTTTACTTCATTTGAATATTATGGAAGGATTGGATGAAAGTTTTTAGTAATAAAGGTTAATTTTATAAGGGTAAGATATTTAGTATGAAAGAATTTGATTATAGTTAACTATTTAATGTAAAGAACACTGTATTTTTGAAATATTAAGAGACTTAAAGTATTGTGTGTTAAGAAGAGATTGTGACTTTATGATGAATAATAAAGCTCATACCAAATTATAAAGTAAGGATGTGTTTCAAGTTTGAACTCTAGAAAGAGGAGAGTGAAGTTCAAAATCATTACAGGCTATTCAGATATAGTAATCCTCATTAAGAAAAAGAGAAAAAATAGTAAAAGAAAAGAAAAGAAAAGAATGATTGAAAATCAATCCAAAAAAAAAAAGAAAAAGAAAAAGAAAGAAAAATATTTATGAGAAGAATCTTGAGGAGATGCCAAATCAAAAATTGGCTTCACTTGAGTCACCCTAAAGGGAGAACTTGATTTCATTTTTGAATTTATATTTAAGGTATTGGCCTACATTCTGATGATGTTTGCATAAACTCCTTTTTCACATAATCTTTCAAGGCATTCTTAATGTGACAAAATTATGGTTTATCTTAAAATAAATAGAAGACGAGAACCCTTAGACTTGATTGTTGAATATTCTTATACCTGTAGCGTTAACCTGAGTTACTGAATTTCTTTCTAAAAGTCTAACCAATATATTCTTTTGAATGAAAAATTTTAGAGTATTACATGTGAAAAGTACATTGCCTTGAGTTATATTTTTATGTAGTAAAAGGGTTCCTTGAGGACAAGTAACAGTTTAGTTTGGGGGATTTTGATTTACCAAAAATATATACGCTTTTTCCTATATGATTTTACTCATTTTTTGTGATATTACACTTTAAAAGGAATATATTTTGTATTCTTTTTGGTTTTAGGTACAAGAAATGTGATTGGAGCAAAAAGAAGCAAAAACGGTGCAATTTGGAGCAAAAACGAGCAAGAAAGCAAATTATGGCTTGACACCTTTCGATAAGTATTTCTATGTTTAATCTCTTTTACACTTATATATTTTTGAATAAGACTACACTTTAAAAAAAGATTTCTTTTATGCTTATTCTGTAGGGCTATCTGTTAGAAATGCAACACAACCAAAACGGGGCGAATCGGAGCTGAAACGGAGCCAAACGAAGCAAAATGGTGGACCTGCGCAGGATGGGCGCCGACGGCACCAGAAGCCTGAGAGCACAAAAATAGGGCGCCGGCAGTGCCCTATTCAGCGCCAGTGGCACCCAAGACGGCCTGGATGCGATATTGGGTAGTTTTTGGCCAAATACATCAATTCTGGAAGCTTTTTGGAGGGTTTCTTCATGCAACTGTTGGGAAATTTGTCCCTACTCTATTTTAAACCAAAATTGAAGCCAGAAATGAAGATGAGAGGATAGAAAAACGTGGATAATGATTAGAGATCTTAGAATATGAGTAGAAATGTAGATTTCTACCTTTTTAGAGAGATTGGTGAGGGGATTTTGAGAGAATATGTAAGGGAATGTTCTAGCATTGCATGAATCAACGGGAGACTTTGTGGGAGAGATTTTCATCTTTCTTTCAAGGGGAAAAAGCTAAGTATTGTGTTCTTCATTATCTTATGATTTTGTAAACATTTAATTTGTAGATTTGCTTTGATATGAGTTTTTCCGTTGTGTTTCTTTATATTTTGCGATGGCTTTTTCTTACTCTTTCTTCTTCTATAGAAATAGTGGCATGAGAAGATTATGTCATTGTTTCCATTCTATTTTTTTTTTTTTTGTAATGAGTAGAACTCATGTTTAGGATATTGGGATGCTTGCTAAAAGATGTTTTAATTATAAATGTGATGGTTTCTACTTGCACTTCATTTACATTACAAAAAGGGCCCGTTGTATTATAAAAATTCATTATGATTGCAATACCCCGAAAGGGCGGTGTGATTCTCAACAAAGTGGAACCACATTCAAAGCCCGTGAATGAATTGCATAGTTCATGGGGATTGAGTGCAAATAAATAGGAAAATTTGTTTTGATGGACTTCAAATTGGAGGTTTCAGGATGACAGGCTGAGATTCCCAATTTGGTCCTAAGATTAGTAACTAAACTTGAAAGTTAACCTTCAGGTGAACGGTGAGTGGGAGCTCTGTAGTAACAGCTGGTATCCTCCCAGCCTAGCCATATATTTAGTGACTAAACTTAGGATATGTCAATGTTCTTTACATGCTCGGAATAGGGGGTACTCTTTTGAGGGTAAAGAAACATTTAGGTTCCTATTTTGCACATACAATATTTAATGCATCTCATTCCTAAACTTTATACAATTCATTACATAAGAAAAGTGGATTTAATTATCTCAAAATTCACCAAACTAATTGCCCAAAAAAGGGTTATCTTTAGAAGTAATATTTGCATTTATGAGTATTTATTATTCTTACATGTAATCATCTACCTTTAGGAGTAATTGTTAGAAAAATCACTTATATCGACTTTCCAATCTAAAGTTTAATAATTGTAGACTAGAATTTGACTAAAAACCTCTTACCTCACTTCCTTGTGGGATCGATAAACGGGACTCCATTAGAGCTCTGTATTACTTGATATGATACGTTTACTTGTGTTTGAAATTGTGACTTTACAAAATCATTATAAATATATAAATCTGAGGTCATAAATTCTTACATATAAAAAAGTCACATCACCTTACTAGAGATGTTACAAAGAACACTAGCTAGTTTAAAGTTTGAATAATTTTGAAGACGGGTTAGGTGGGGAAGATACTAGATCTCACACTAGAGTTCCTTCCATTCCCTCCGCTTGGGGGCTAACATCTCGCATCAAAATCTAAAATAATAAACCATATTAGGGGCTTTATTATCACCCTAAAGTCTCTAATTCTACACTCATCAAAGTATATTTCTTTATTTATTTGCACATAATTATATGAATTATTTTCTCATCCAGATAATCTCATGTGATTTCTACCTTTTGTTAATTAAGATAATAGTTACTAGGATCTTACATGTTCTCACAACAAATGTTAACATCTTAATTGGCCAAATTAAGAAGCAAACAAAGTGCAAGGATTAAATCAATCACAACTTCTTCCAACATTAAAAATTAATACTTCCACAACTTTCATCCAACACTTAAATTACTTTTCATTTCAAGGAAAAAAATAAAGAAGACTACTCATAATCCATGGAGAAAACACAACAAAAAGTAGTTTTAAAAGTAGAAACAATGTAGTAAACACAAGAAGTCTCAATTAAAACCAAGTGAAGTACAAAGATTAAACTTATCTAAAGTTTCTCTTCGCCAAAATCTTAAAGTTCCTTTGAATCTCTTCCTTTCTCTTACAAGAATCCCTCAGACTAGTCGCCCAACCCAAGAGGGTTTAAATCTCTCTACAACAATGGATTTTTACTTAGGAATCCCTACTCACCCTCTCTTTCACTACGAATGAGAAAAGTGTGAAGAAATCCTAAGTAAGAATCCTACAACTTCTTACTTTAAATACTCACTAAAAAAATACTAATTCTTCTAACAGCCTCTCTAACTCTCCTCTTTTCACCCTAAAAACCCCTTTCTTATATACTTTCTCAAAATGTGTCTTGGTGTCACTTCAAAATGTGTCCATATTCAATGAATCCACCCAAGAGATGTATCCTTTCAAGTGAAATTCAAATGTCTTTTAGCGGCCTTGATCAGTTATCTATGTTTGTACCAAACGATGCCTCAAACACCTCTTCAAAATTTGCCAAAAATTCATTAAAATTGCAAAGTAACTACCTGGCGCTTAAGCAAAAGGTTTTGACACTTAAGCACGACCTTCTATGTCTACTGGTGCTTAGGCACCAGATCTGGGCACTTAGGTGCCCTAGTTCATTTTAACAGCTTCTTCATTATTGCTCCAAATTTGGTCCTTTTTCACTCTTATTGACATATTTAGTCCATTTAAGTGTACCTGAAAAAAGAACACACAAATGTCTTCCATTAAAATGCAATATCATCAAAGATAGATACAAATATGTGCATAAAAATATTATATATTTTAGGTATATCAATTTCCTAAACTATCCCATTGTTTCACTTTAATTTAAGCTAATTTTTTATTGTTTCATCTTGTCAATTTTATTATTTAGGGCTTACATCCACTTGATGCTGATCATGTGAATAGCCTGTAAGATAAGAGGATTTATGTCATATCCGATGACAACCTTGGAATCCTAAAACGAGTTTAGTGCTTATATTGCACGAGGTACAAAGGACTAAAGAGATAACATGAGGGTTTATGTTGCACTAGGAAGACAACCTCAAAGTCCTATGGCTTATTGTTTATTTCTAAAAAAAGAATATTACTTTTTAAGATGTCTGTGCTGCCCACTGTGTATGCTCCAAGCTCCTTGTTGCAGCAGGTATAGTTTTAAAAGTGTCAAATTGAAGAGATGAGAGAAGTGCTTTGTTTTGGAGATGTTTAAATTGAGGTTTCTTAATGTCTTGTTAGTGGAATACTTAAGTTGATTATAGCAACACCGGTTAGGATCCCACTGTTCCCTTGTGCAGACACCACTATATTCTTCGGATTCACTTAATCTAGATGAATTTACCAAATTTAACTAAATGAATTCAGTACTTTCATTTAGACCGTAGAAATCTTGTTAGCGGCCGTAGGATGCCTCTCTGAGGTATTCCTGGTCATTCTATAGAGACTTTTAATTTAGTTACAATTGTGATTTTATTTTAATTTTGATATATTTTTGAGTTGTCTTATATTTTGTTTTGTTGTTTCGGTGAGTTTGATTTTTGTTCTGTTTTGGTCCTACAAGGTTTCAGTTTTGACATGGAATTTTGATACACAGGTAAAAGTGTACCAGTTCTCTTCTCACACTCCAACTAAAAGTTTAGCCATTAGCATTGTATATATAATTTTTTAGGGATATTAAATTTACATGTAAGAAGATAGAAAACATGTTTAAAATGCACCTACCAAATCCTATGTCATAACTTGGTGGTTTCATATTTGTTCATTTGTGATGATGATTTTTCTTAAGCAAAGCATAGTAGGTTCAGTCGTCGTCCAAGATATCCAAAAGATCTTCAAGGGCCTGGGTCCAGAGAAATGCCCTAGACATTTCAGAACCTCTTGAATCATCTCGAGTTTATTTGCACTTATTATACTTGCTAAGTAATTCATCCACAATATACCTTTATGCTTAATGAATCTTAATGCTTTAATTATCCCTTTAAGTGGGTAATCATCACTTGATATTTCATTTATGAATTATGTGGGTGAAGGCCCTTAAGGGAAAATTTATTTGATTATGTGATTTAGCCAATAAATTTAGAGTTGTGCATGTAGTGTTCCAATGTGTTTAGTGTTGATTATATTTAATTTTCTAAACCTCATTAAGTCAAATCTTGATTAAGCCAAATCACTACTAAGCCCTTAAGACTTAATGTGTGGATTTGTAATTTTAAGAAACTTAAGTTATGTGATACTTTTAATCCTTATCAAATATTCAATAATCATTTGATCATTGACTAGGGGTTCTAAATTGGTGAATTATTCTCTTCCGAATACATATCCCTCACTTTAGAATCATTTAACTTCAATTTTCTTTCAAATTATAATAATTTAGGAAATTACAATTTTAACTTTTTTGTTGAAAATGTTTGAGATTAGTTCCTACCATTAAGTCCCTTGTATTTTAATTATCTATATATGTCAATTATGATCATTTATTACCTATTTCCCTTTAATTAGGCCTAAATATAAAATTAAGGATTAAATTTCAAAATTATAATTTTACCCCCAAAGTCCTATCACTTCATAATTCATTAAATTCAACTCAAATGACTTTAAAATTTTGTATGTTACCTCACTCATATTTTAATTAAAATATCAGAGGAGAAAAAGTGATTTTTCTGTTTTTAACTTTCTTTTTATAATTATTTTAATGCAAAATAAGGATTTTAATTGTTAATTCAATAACTTAGCTAAAGTAAATTATCTATCCTTAATAAAACTATTAGATGTTCATCTAGGTCATAGGACCACTTGGACCAATTTTCATAATTTTTAGAGTTTTAATTTAATTACTAGAGTTATTTGTTTGTTTTGAGTGTTAATTAAATATAAAATATTATTTAAGTGAAAAATTAAATTTTATATCTTTATTAAATCTCTTTGAGTTTAGGGAACATAGAGAAATAAATTTCATATTTTTCTAGTTTATATTTTAATTAATAGAATTATTTTAGTGTAAAATAAAGAAAAATTGATTTTAAGCTTTTAAAAAATTATTTTGAGCATATAAAAAATATTATCTTCAATTACAAATTTAGGAAAATTAATTTAAATGCTCCTAGGTGACAATGAGACCAAATGAGACTTTTTAGTAAATTTTATTATTTTTTGTGATTTTTATTATTCTTAAATATTTTTAAATTATTTAAATATTAAAAATAGGATTAAAAGTGACATATTTATTTTAATTATAAATTTTTCTTAAGTTTCTATGATTATTAGGAGCTCCCAAATCCAATTTCATAATTTTTTGACTTATATTTTAATGATATAATTATTTTAATGCCAAAAATACCATTTAACTTGAAAAATTCATTTCAGTGAGTAAATTAATTCCAATTCACTTTTATCTTAATTATTTAATTTTAAAATTCTTTTAATGAATTAATTACCATTAGTGTCATTCTTAATTATTTAAACCCCTTTTATGTTTTTTCTAGGGTCCTTAAACCACATTGAACCTATCAAAATAAGTTTTGTATTTTTCTGATTAAAGTATTTATTAATATAATTTTTAGACCAAAATAGAGGGGATTAATTTAAAAATTAGGGATCTCTAGTTAAAAATGCCCTTGACCATGGAAAAATCAATGAAGATCCCTATCCACAGCACCTTTAAGGCTTCCAAACCTCATGTCATGGTGAAATGTTTAGAGTGAATTATCTTAGATATGACTTATTATATTTAATTAAATTAAAATAAAACACAAGTCAAATAAATTCAAATTTATTTTCACTTTATTCTCCCCTATTCACTGAGTATTAGGGTTTTTTTATTTTATTTTTAGGAATTTTCTACACCAAGTTATGGATTTTCTAAGTTAACTAAATTAAATAATACCAAAAAATTCTAATTTTCTATTTATCCACCGAGGCACCACGGAATCCTCGGCAGCTCTGAAATGCTACACGGCGCGCTCCCATTCGACTCTGCCATCCACGTGGGTACTGACTCAGCCCGTGCTTTATGCATCAATCTCCCATCTTGCACAATCAGAGCTGTCTATTAATTCAAGCGCGATCCAGTGATGCTCATCATCCCTGACTGGTTCATCCCGAGAGTCTTTCACCTTCAAACCATATGATCTCGAGCTAGATTCAACCAAATCGAGTGCGATTTGTTTTTATAAACTCATCTGACCTAGATGAACCTATCTATATGGTATATACAGTATGAAATACAGTATGCATGCATGTATAATCAAATAAGGCTCAAGTTTGGGGAAGAGTTCTTCACCAAAGTCTAAGGGGTGAGGCCTCAATCATAAGTATTCGGCACATTTGTGGTGACCTTAGGTAGCTCCTGTATGTGCCAGTTTGAACTCTCCCCTGGTCTGCACCAAAACTCGATCAAGTGGCAATTCTGGGTCTGAAGGAAGTCTGGGTTGGAGAGGCTCTCTATGGAGCTTTATGGGGGATTTTCTTCTCTCAGTCTGATGATGGTGTGGGCACAAGTAATTGGATTTTTAGTTTAGTGTAGAGTTGTGATGAAATATGTGAATTGTCCTGAGAAATTGGCTCAAGGCAATGGGTTTGGGTAGCTGAAGATAGTGGGCTTGCACTTAGGATGGTTTGGAGGAGCTCTAGTGAGATTTTGGCAGAGTTTATCTAAGGTTTTTAGCACTCTCCCTTTTGTCCATGAAGAGCTCTATTTATAGCCATGGCGGTTTGGCTGAGCTTAGGGAGTCAATTTGGGTTCACTGAATTGCTAAGGTGGAGAGCTGAGCATCGTCAATGGCTAATTAGGTTTGGACTCATAGGTTGGGTTAAATTGGGTTTGATTTCAAGTGGGGTGGCTCTCATTTTGGGCTCCTCTAGTGACTAGGCCAGCCAGTTAGGCCAAGTGAGGTGGTCAAGTGAGCTAGAGGTGAGGCCATTAAGGTAATTAATTGAGTTGGTGATGGGTTTTGGCAAAGATCCCTTTAGCTTAGGCATTTTAGGAAAGAAATCCCTTAATTTAGGGGACCTTTGGTTCATGGCTCAACTAGGTTGGGCTAGGGTCCAAATGCTGGTTGTGGTGGGCTTGGTTTAGTCAATTTGGCTAGGTTTAGGTGAGCTTGGGTCTTAGGTTCAACATTGGGTCATTTGGGTTCAAGATGGGCTAGGATAGGTTTAAGATTAGTATAAGTCCAATTGATTTTTCAAAATGGTGTGTATGATTGTCACAAAGGTTTTAGAAAAGGATTGGAGTGATGTTGAGTTGGTTTGGATGGTGAATTTGGTTAATTTGGGCTAACTTGGATTAGACATGAGTTAGGGTTAGGCTAGAGCTTGGCTAGAGTTCAATGGATGGTTCAATATGGTGTGGGTGATTCTAATGAAGTTTTCTAGTCGGAAATTGGGTGGAAATTTTGGGTTAGGGCATTCAATTTGATGACATTTCGGCATGTGGCACATTTGGGGCAAGTTTGGAGATTTTAACTTGGGTTAGACTTGGGAGAGGCTTGGGTTCAAATTATGGTCAATTTTTAGATCCATTTTTTTATAGAAATGTTAGGAAGAGTTTAGAATTCAAAATTAGGGAAATTGATTTGGCTATGGGGTTCAATTTGGGGAATTTGGGTCATATGGCCAAAGTTGGGGCTTTTTTGTTTGGATTGAAATTGAGCTTGGAAATGAGTTCAATTGGACTTGGATTTTGTTTGAATTAAATTAGTTCTAATGAAGTGGTTCATATTGTTTTTGGGGATATTTGTTATGATTTTGAATTTTTTGAGAATTTTTGGAAATTTTGAAATTTGAGGGGCATTTTGGTAATTTTGGCTAATTTGGGGGGGGGGGGGGTATTTTGGTAATTTTTGGTATTTTGGTGGATTTTGATGGTGGAGAACATTTTGAAATATTTTTTGGAGAAAATTGGGTAATTTGGGCAATTTTTTTGAATTTGGTCAAAAAGTAGGGTTGTAGGGGCAATTTGGTAATCTTGGAGAATTTTATGGGTCAGAAGGCCAAAGTTGGGATTTTTTATAAAGTTGGGATGTATTAAAAATTTTGATCATGATGTTAGCCTATTTGAGCATGGACCAAGGAAAAGTCTCATTTTGAATCCTTCATGTGTTGGTCCTAACCAAGCCCTAGCCTAAAGTTGAGAGCTTGGGGAACCACCCACATGAGTTTCCAAACAGAGCAGAGGATCAAAGATAGACAAGTTTGGCTTAGGGTTTGAGGCATTGAGTAAATGTGTAGTAGGTGTGATTGTGTGAGAGCTTGACCCAGACCAGATCACCCAGGGTTAGTCCTAAGGCTTGACCATCCTCTAGGGATCTCCTTTTGAGTTTCCTTATGCTTAGCCTCATCCTCCCTTGTGTTTAGAGGTTAGAATTGAAGCATTTGAAACTCCAAGTAAAGCAAGGAAGTGTTTTGAATTTTTATGGGGTAAGGTTTCCATCACTAATTTTCTAAGATAGTCACCAGAAAAATCCTAAGGCTAGATCCTAGGCTCTTCTAAAGAAGGACTAGACCTCAACAAAAGTGAGGTTAACACATAAGTTTAAGGAAATTGAAATACACTATTTTATGCAAATGTAAGGTGACATATATTAAAAAATAAAGTTAAGATGTAAGATATGTAAATACATTGGATTTAAGTGGAATGTAAATCTTTCAAAAGAAAATAAATTATTTATCGATTGACGGAAATCTTCACACAACAAATGACTAATGACCTAGTCCTACAATAACATGTTGAAGGTTTGTGTGTAAGTAAATATGAAAGTTTAGGTGTTTGATATTTACATATATAAGAATTATGTGGTACGTATGTGAAACCCAACAAAATTAAATATGTTTATGATGATTACGTGCCTGCAGTGATATCAAGAAGTTTCAACCTCTAAATTATCCAGTTTCATATCAACAACCTGTTTTTATTTGTGACAGAACTTGTTTGGTTAGCATATGGATATCCTCTTAAAATGGATCTAATTACAATTTACAACCTAAGAATGTCCTAAAGATGGGATTATTGAAGTAATGCCCGCATAAAATAGAATTAAAGTATTGGAAATGTATATTACTTAAATGGAAAAGAAAATATTTTTGAAAATTATTGAACACAATTATTAATTAAAAAAAAAACAGTTTTGATTTATAGACAAATTTTCATTCGTTTATCTCGATAAGAACTCCACGGTTTTAAAATGGCGATAAGGCCATTGAGACTTCCTTCCTTTCAGTGGGCCTTAGATAATAGTTTTCATACCAGTTATAATATTAAAAAGACAGATTAATGCTGTCTTTATGTAAATATTTTTCTTTTTACTAGTTTTCGAATTGCTAAGACAGCTCTTTGGATAGATTTTTATACAAGTTAAATCTCCATCTAGAGCATGCATATCCTATCACCGCCAATTTTTCTATCAACCTAGTTTTATCATCTATCCATTATATTTTTCTTATGATATATTCACGAATAAATACTCAACTACTATACGGCATGACACGTGACAACTATTACTTCATAAATCTGAAATATTTCCAAGTGGCTGTTTGGCCATTTCGGAAGATTTAACTTGACAGAATTTGATACTTTGTAAATCTGAATTTAGTAAATTCTAGAGTTAGTAGACGTTAGGCTGTTTAACAAATGGTTACATTCCATTAAATTATTTAAAATGGTTGGTTGACTTCATTTTGATTTAAAATTTGTAACTTGAATTTAATTATTTTTTTATCATTTAATTATAGTAAAAAAAATTTAACAATTTATCAAGTAAATTAGGCAACATATGTCGCTGCTAAACCTTTTTCCGATGGTTCTTATTTTATCTCATTTTAATTTTTTTTTAAGCTCAACTGTATATTGCCACGTGCTATTTTATTTGTTGAAAGTAAAATGTAATGCACAGTATTCTAATTTCAAAATATTTGAAATACTCTGGAGCTCTTTGGTTCACTGTAAAGTAAGTAATAGAGCGATATTTTTTATTTAGTTTGAAGTAGATTGAACACAATATATTTTAAAATAAAATATTTTGGTCAATTGGGGCAGGGGCCTACAAGAGCCTAGTAACGACAGCGGCTAGTGGCAATGAACAGTAGGCTACAGCAGTTGGCCGGCGTACAGTGGTGCGGAGATTTTTGTTCGCTAACACCATAATGCCTTTAAGAAGACATTCTATCTGAATGATCGGGCATGATAATCCGAAAAATAGTATGTCATCTAAAGGAATAGAATTTTACTATAGAAATTGGTCTAACCACCGAATGATGAAAGTCTTCTTTCGATCTACAGAACCAGGGTTTTTCTCATACCTCACAAGTGTAAGATAAGATTTATTTTAATTACAAGATCATGCTTCCTACAATAGTAAGCCCTCATAGTTAAGTACGTATTTATGATCTTGAACCCTAAAGAAAACTCACAATTAATGTAATGAATCGAATTATGAAAAGATTTAAAGGGTTTAAGCTCAAAGGGGTAGTGAAAACTTTATTATCTGACAAAGAAAGCATGATATTTAAAGAGTGATATTTTAAAAGGTTTGAAGGTATTAAATTGATATTATTCGAATTGACTTAATAAGGTTTAAAGGATGAATGAAGGATATTCCAGAGTTTAAAATGATTGAAATTATGTTTTTAAGAGGAATCAATGGCATTTAAAATGATAGTCGTGAATTGATTAGAAACCTTATACTATAGAGTAAGGTAAGAAATATTTCCAGATAGAAAGTTGAACCTATACTCTATAAAGAAGCCTAATTGGTGGACTAACCTAGAAACTGGGAAGAACTTACCCGGTCATGATGCCCGTGGCTTTCCTTCATCCCAAGAAAATTGATATCCTTCAACTATAATGAGCCTCATAACAAGAAATACCCCTTAAATGTGGTAGCTCAAGAGATTCGTAGTCTTTAGGAGGTTTGAAATACCTTCATATGTAATTATAGGTTACAACCCTCTCAGATATTCTTTTTATTCTCAGAGGGTAGGTTTAAAGACTTTGTATATAATATTCCTTAATTCCAGCTAGGTACATCTGACTAGCCTAGGGTAAGTGTATGACCTTGAGTTACAGTTGCTGTGTTAGTTAACTTAGTGTTCATGTCGGACTGGCCTAAGTTCTGTTTTATTTCTTTTTCTTGGTCTATATTAAATGTAATTTGATAACATTCGATTAATCGTTTGTCTCAATTCCTAGATCATGTCGGTCATGTTGAATGACCAAGGTTTTCTAATTTAAAAGGTTTGCTATTTTTATATTTTTGTTTGAGAAGGAAACCACCTAGAAGGGGCTTCTGTCGTTTGTTTCTGTTGTTTTACTTCTAATTTTATTTTCCTTTTTTTATTTTTTTAACACAAAAAAATAATAAAATTTGCAATAGAACATGAAAGTCATAAAATAACGTAACATAACACGAAATAACAAAATAAAACATGGAGACATGCAAAAAATAACATAATTATAGCATTGGATTAGATTTGGACTGATTTAGGCAGTTCAAGTTTAAAATGGGTCGACTTGAGTTGGCCTATGTTAGTTGTGATTGAATTTAGGAGTAAGCTGGATCAAGCTGTATTGATTTTAGTAGGCTTAGGTTTAGTTTAGGTTGATTCGAGTTGACTTGGGCTAACCCAGGTAGGTTAGGGTTTGATTTTAGCTGACCTGGGTTGACATTGGATTGATCTGGGTTGATTAAGATTTGATTTGGGTTAACCAGAGTTGACTTGGGTTGACCCAAATAGGTTAGGGTTTGATTTGGACTTACTCGGGTTGACCTATCCTAGGGTTTGATTTGGTTTAATCTGGGTTGAATTTGGTTGACCCGGAAAGGTTGGGTTTGATTTGGGTTGAACTAGTTGATTTGGGTTTATCAGAGTAGGTTAGGGTTTTATTTGGAATTACCCTGGCTAACTAGGGTTGACTCAGGCAGATTAATGTTTGATTTGGGTTAAACCGAGTAAACTTCGATTAACTCAAGTTGACCAAGATATCTTAGGATTTGATTTGAGTTGAACCGGAATAACTTTAGTTGACCCTGATATGTTAGGGTATGGTTCGGTTTAACCTAGGTTAAGCTGAGTTAACTTAGGTTGGCTTAAGTTTGGTTCAGGTTAACTTCGGTTGTTTTGTTTTTGAGTTTGGGCTATGTTGGGTATGTTCTGGGTTAGGTTTTGGGTTCGAGCTAGATTAAGTTAGGTCTGGATTGGGTTAGACCTTGCTTGGGTCAGACATGGGCTAAGTAGGGTCAGATCTAGGTTAGACTTTAGTTAGGTTTATGATTTGAGCTTGGTCAGGTAAGCTCTGGGTTGGGTCAGACCTAAGTTAGACTTGGGTTAGGGTTATGGTTTAGGTTAAACCATTATAAGGATTAATATTTGATCAGTTTTGGGTCAAATTGAGCCGAACCTAAACACAAGTCTAATCTAAGGCTATTGAGTTAACCTAAACTAAATTTTTTTAAATCATGAAATTAAATGCTTAAATTAAACATTTAAACTAAGAGGAAAAGGAAATGGAGGAAATAGATATGAAGCGTGGGAGAGCTTTGCTTGATCATTTCACGACTAGATTCCTTTACTTCCTCTGAGCAAGCACAGTGTACTGAGCACACAGAGCACTGAGAACACACACTGAGCCCTGATAGGAAGGAACGACTGGCTTTTATAGGCGGTGACAGCTGTTTTGGGCTGTTAATCAGATGGGACATCGACAGTCTGGATTTTTTTGGTGGTTTCTGCATCCATCAAGAGTCGATGGATGAATTCAGCATTCCGATCGAATGAACGATTGAGATGAGAATTCATTGAAAAAGGCCACTGATCAGTGATGTATGTTTGGCAGTGTGGCGATGCCCAGGATGAGCTTGGCCACACCTCAGCTTAGACTAGCCCCAGTTAGGCATGACCACACCTAGGCATTGTCTCGCCCCAAGCTTAGCAAGATGACACCAGGATAGAAAAGGGCAAGTGCACTGCCTTTAGGTTTCAGAGGCATAGTGAGCTTTCTGGAAGCCCCATATGACTCCATAAGCTCCACGTGACCCAAAAAAATGAGTTTAACAGAAGACACAGACGACATACTATCAACAATAGTAGAGCACAACCATCAATGGTGGAGGAAGGTCTGCGACAAAGATAGAAGGCTAGCGCGGGTGGTGGCAGTAGGTGGCTTGCATGGGTTTGCTGATAACATTTTACAATGTAGCTCAAATCTCGCCAAATAGACTGAATTGTAAATTCAGAAAAAAAAGAACAGTGATGTGAACTTCAAATTCATTAATGAAAATCCCTATAAAAGGATTAATTGTAAATCTTTCTAACAAAAAAATCTTTGTGTGAAAGAGCCTTGAAAAAATGAATACTTAATTAATTTCAGAGAGTTGAATCTAAATTTTTTCATGAGACCTCTCTAAGGAAGTGAAAGAGAGAGATCAACAACAAAGTAAAGAATAGTAAATTTGCGTAACATTTATTCATGAAATAGACCCCTTATTTATAAGAATGGGTTTTTGCACATTTACATATTGTACCTCTAGTATACCTAGATACGATGGAGGTTTTTTAGTTTGTACGAGAATGTCATCATAGGGCCCAAGGGTACAGCCAAGCAGCTATTAGGTAGGGCGGCTATGTCATGAGGTGGCTATTTAGTGAGGGGGCTACTAGACTAAGTAGCTATTTTATACGGTTCACATCAACTATTTAGGAATATGGGATCCTCTTTGCTTTCTCAATTCATTAGAGCTACTGGGCTCGTCTGAGAGGACCTAGTTAGGTAGGTTTTTCAATAGTGACCAACCTCAATGAGTCTTAGACACATTGTCTTCCTGGTTCGTGTGACTGATTGACCCGATATAAATATATGTGTAATAAAATCTTCTTCCCTGGCAACGGCGCCAAAAACTTGACCCGAAGTCCTCTGAAGATCAACGTACTAATTAATGCTTTCAAAAATATATGTTATAAATAATAATAGCGGCTAGTGTATATAAATATAGTTTTATGAAAAATATTTTACACACTAGGGGTACGACGTAAGTATACGTATCGTATCAAGTAATATAAGGCTTTGAAACGAAGACCCCAGTATCGTTCCCACGAGGAGAGAGTTATAGAATTCATCTCCTTCGAGGTCTCAAAACTCTTCAACAGGTTTTAACAATTTAAATGACCAATTTAAATAGTAAATTAAGAATCAGTATTAATATCATCACAATGTTTTGAAAATATATGATTTTTAATTCTCCGAGCGAATTTTGTATTATCTTATTTATCTTTTCATAATTGAAAGGAGAAAGTAAAGTAACTACTCGAACACATTGAAATTAAATAACAAAACATAATAAATAAACTTTGAATCAAAATAAAAATACCCATCTTAGATGTTTCTCCTACTGAACTTCTGATTCCTACTGACTCCACAGCGTAATGAACTCCAGATGCACCAACTTTTTCAAACTCTAAATACAAACTCTAAAATAAACTCACTAATTTATGAAGGAAAGTAAAAAGGCGGCCCTAATATTATCTCTCTAATTCTCTCTCTAGGTTGGGTGTTTTTCTATGAAGGAGTACCCTCCTATTTATAGTTTTCAAGGGTTGCCTCAAGGCACATCTTCAAAATGTGTCCAAATTCAATGAATCTTCTAGAAGGTTTGTCTGGCGCCTAGGCGCCGGAATCTGGCGCCTAGGCGTCGGAATCTGGAGCCTAGGCGCCGGAATCTGGCGCCTAAGCGCCGGACACCGCGTCCAGTTCTTCGCACCTCTTCACTTTGGATCACACCTCTTCGTGATTAAAACCGTTTTGAAGCGTCCAAATACATTGTATCACATGTCCTATAAACCAGGAACAACTGCTAGTCTTCTAGAAGGTCCAATAATCGCTCACACCGTCAAAATAACCGCCCAAAAATCGTTGAAAACTTGACAGTTTTCTGTATCGAGCTGGCGCTTAGGCGCCGGACTCTGGCGCCTAGGCGCCAGGCCAGTAATTTCGACAATTTTGCTTTTTGGCTCTATTTTTGCTCATTTTTGCTCCTTTTTGCTCCTTTTTCATATTTTTCTCCTTCTCGAACATTTTTGCATCACCTACATCCAAAAACACAAAAATACCTTTCATTAAAGCATAATATCCTTAAAATTTAATAAAAATCAAGGCATAAAAATAGGTATTTTTTTCTTGGATCAAAATCGCCCAAACTTAAACGTTACTTGTCCTCAAGTAACCCTTTTTACTATATAAAATGTATAACATTTAGAATAAAAGGTAAATATTTAAGATTCCTTATGATTTTTGATTTTATAAAGGCTTTAGTAAATCATTAACCAAATTTCACTAACTAAGTTTAATTTTAAGAATTTAAAGAATATTCTAACTACCAAATTATAAGACTTCAAAAATTTTTCATTCACTTAGAAAATAATTGTAGTTTATTATATTAAGATCACATAAATTATTCACAAGAAAAATATCTTCATGAAATTCTTTTCTAATAAAAATACATGCATAAAAATTAAGTAATATATGTAATCAGTTTCCTTTTTATAAGTTAATTCAAGTGAAGCCAATTTTTTATTAGGCATTTTCTCAAACTTCTCCTCTCTTTTTCTCTTTTCTTTTCTTTTTTTTTTTTTTTTTAAAGAGAGAGGATTACTGTATCTGGATAGCCTGTTAATGGTTTTGAACTTCACTATCCTTAACATATATTTTCAAACTTATACATTTTCACTTAATTATTATAACATAAATAGATTTCAAAAAGAATTTCAATCTATTCCTTTTCAAGTTATAATTTTTTATTTCTTAATACTTCTAAAATTCAATTATCTCTACTATGAATAGAAAAATTTCTTAATCTTATTCTTCTTTAAGTTGAATAATTCTATTCTTAAAATCAATCAAAGTTATTAAAATTTTTGGTTAAGTCCACTAAATTATTTATAATTTCAAAATTTAAGTGATCTTAAATAGATTCTTCATTCCTCATGTTATGTTAAAATTTTTATTTTAAGAAAATATTAGTTCTTTAAGGACAAATAAAATTTAAATTTGAATGTATTTTCCCTTTCTCCCAAACTTAAGTTTTGGTCTATCATGAAAATTTTTTAAAGTATGAGAGAAAGAAAAACATAATTTTAAAAAGGAATTTTTATAAGTATGTAAAAAAATTCTAGAAAGAAAAATTTACTTCTATACATGCTTTTATGAATAATACTGAAATAATGAAGCAGGTATAAAAGTAAGCAGGCTCATTAGTAATTAAATTAAATGACTATACTACTTATAATAACAGAAATAGAACAACAATACTAACTACTAAACAGTAGGCTGAAACAGAAATAAACATAAATTCATCCAAATTTCAATCTTAAACACAATACATTAAAAATACTCTAACAATAGTCTCAACGTCAAACAATCCACACAAAGTACATAAACAAATCTAAACTAGCAAACAACAAACAACAATCAATACTAGCAAACAAACTAAACTAACAACAGACTTAGCACATCTCAGAGGTAAATCAGGCTACTAATCAATGTTTGTAGCCTCATCATCGTCATCATCACCAAAAGAAAACTCAACATCCTTAGGATCAACATATGGTGAGAATCTAGGAAAGGTAGGAAACTGAACATCATGCTCTCCCTTCAGGAATCTAACGAGAGCTTCATCATACTCAGCATCGTAACTACTCTTCCTCTGGGTATACTCAGATAAATGATCAATTTTCTTATCAATAGAATCAACTCTGCAGTGAGTTTGAAATAACTCATGCTGCTGCTCTATAAACTGATCATGCATCGATTCCCAAAAACTAGATGGTGGCTCAGCAGTAGAAGTAGAAGGTCGAGAAGTAGAAGGTCTACCTGAAGTGGGTGCAGAAGTAGAAGGAGTGGTCGATCTCTTCCCTCGAAGACGATCATATATGCTAACACTCTCCTGCCTAATTGGTTTGGTAGTTTTCAGCTTCTCCTCAGAAATATCAACAGTAACTCCATTGCTAACACATAAAGAATAGATCAAAGATTGGAATCCCAGTCCCACAGAAGTGCTGGATCTAGTAGTAGACTCCACAGAATCATAAATGATACTGTCAATATCTATCAGCTTCCACTCCTGAAAGTAATAGTTTAAGATAGCACGATCTCTAGTGACTTCGCTCAGGTGGTGGGAAGGTAGAAGTCTAGCAGAAATAAAGTAATGCCATGCCTTGGAAATACTATTTAACTTAGAAGATTTGAAATTTACCCATTTATCATTCCGGATCTTCCAGGCTCCAGTGCCGTCAGTCAAATAAGCAATGATCATCTCAAGATCTCCATCAGATGGAGATAATCCAGAATAGTGGTACTCAATGGTAGGTGGCAGTCCATAAAACACATTGATCCTCTCCGGAGTAAATCCAACTCTGACACCTCTAACGAAGACTTCGTAGTCTTCCGCATCTAAAAAGTTAGCATAAAATTCACGAACGACTGGAATAACAGTAACAGCAGTGAAATAACAGAATCGTTGCCAGTAGTGCGCAACGATTGTGTTCTCGATCATTTCACCCAAATTGTAAAAGCTTCGCTCCGAGATAAACTTTCTCGACTTCGCAAATTCGTGATATCGAAAATGCGCTGCCGCAGTCGCGAACTTGCTACTGTCAAAATTTTCTCGTCCATTCCCTCGCTTAGATTTCGGTGACATCTAAACGTGAAAGAAAACAAGAACAAATTTAGGAATCAAATACTTAAACTCTTTTTAAGTTTAAGAAACTTAATATAAGTTTAAAAATCCAAATAGAAGACCTAGAAATCAAAATTTTTCTCAAAATATCGGTTTTTAGCAAAACATAGGAAAAACTATGGTGACAATCGAATATAAATGGATTAGAGTGTAGACATGACCTCGAGACGAAGAAATCAAGTGATTTCGTGCCCCAAATACTTGATGTTTTGACCTCAAAATGGATCTAAGAGGTGTATTTTCGCGAAAATGGGGAAGGAGATGAAGCTTAGGCGTCATCCATGGCTAATGGGGTTTATATGTTAATTTTTGTTTAAGCAGGCCAAACCTGCGCCTAGGCACCGAATTCTGGCTCCTAGGCGCCAGACTCGCCTTTCACAAAAATCACTCTAAAAATTTTATTTTCCACCAAAATTCATAAATTCAACTTCCAATTACTCATATTAGAGTAGGGCTTCAGTTTCTAACTTCCAAAACATTTTCCAAAAATTTTAAAAATTAAATATTAAATCCACTAATCAAACACAAGGTTTAAATCAAACTCCTCTAATTTCCATTTATAATCTTCAATATTGGCTCAATACACTTCAGATAAGTATAATATAATGATTCAAGTCCTAACACTCAATCAAACAACACAATTCGAAAACAAATACAATACACATTGAACATGAAAGAAAATACACAAAAAAACACAATCGCTTCACTAAATTGATACAACGACTCACTAGATAAATCACATTCTCACCAAATCACTATCTAATTTCCATTATCTTGGCAAGAAAAACTATTCAGCCAACTTGGGAAGAACACTAATGCTCTCGGAAAATCCGTAGCCATCTTCTCGTCAATCCATTTGTTCTTCACATACATTTCAACTTGAGCATCTTGATAAGCCGCTAGATGATCAAATTGGAGTTTCGCTTGCCATTCCAGATGTTCAATCTGATGATACATCTCATGAAGGCGATCTCTAATACTCTTGAAATCCGCTTCAAATTTATCAAGACGACTAGAAATTTTCTCCAAACTTACAGCGATGAAACCATTGAAGTAGGGTTGAGGATCTTTTGGACCTTTGTCTCTAGCCTCTTCTCCAAGATTTCTCCTCTCCATTTCTTCGAAAATCCTCTCTAATCTCTCAAGAATGAAGTGTAAGGGTCGAAATATTGATTGCTTAGGGATTGGGGACGAAGATGGGTTAATTTAAAGGTGAAAATCGTGTGAAACACTGAAAAATTTTGATTTTTACACGACCCAGTAACCGTGGTGCTTAAGCGCCAAATCTGGCGCCAAGGCGCCGGACCCATCGACACACAGCTTATTCTGGTGCTTAGGCGAGCGCCGGAACCATGTTCGACTCCGTTTCGCCTAAAATCAAATTTCAAAGTTTCGTTCTCCAAAAATAGGTAAATTATAATGGTAAGATCAATATAGACTCAGTAACACAATTATACATAATTTCAATGAAGGTTAACTTGATCTCCTTTTTACTCACATATGAAATGGAGTGATCCAAAGTCCAAACTTTATATACTTCAAGATAATTTTTAATTTTCTGAAGTTATATAAAATTAGTCAAGACCGAGGCATAACCTTACATTAAAAATGTAAAAACACAGTAAAAATAAAATCTATGGGTTGTCTCCCATAAAGCGCTTGGTTTAACGTCGTCAGCCCAACCTAAGTAATTCTTTAATCAGGCTGACTCAATTTATAAGCCTCTTTATAAATCTTTTTAATGTCTTCCAAATAAGGCTTCAATCTTAATCCATTAACTTTTAAAATTTTCCCGTTTTGGGGTCTTTAATATCCACAGCTTCATATTGGTATACTTTTTTAATTATATATGGTCCCATCCATTTTGATCTCAATTTTCAAGGAAAAAGTCTTAAATGAGTAATAAATAGTAATACTTCTTGTCTAGGCTCAAATATTTTTCCTGAAATCTTTTTATCATGTAATACCTTCATTTTCTCTTTATAAATTTTTGCATTATCATATGATTCAATTCTTATTTCATCCATCTCATTTAATTGCAATAATCATTTTTCTCCTGAAGTATTCAAATCAGAATTAAACTCCTTTATCGCCCAATAAGCTTTATGTTCAAGTTTAACAGGTAAGTGACAGTGTTTACCAAAAACTAACCGGTAAGGTGACATTCCGATTGGTGTCTTATAAGTTGTTCTATAAGCCCATAATGCAGAATCAAGTCTATCAACCCAATCAGTTCTTTTAGGATTAACAGTCTTCTCTAAAATTCTTTTAATTTCTATGTTTGATACTTCAGCCATTCCACTTGTTTGTGGGTGATAAGCAGTTGCAATTTTATGTTTGATTCCAAATTTTTGCAGTAATGATTGAATTCTTATATTTCTAAAATGACTTCCACCATCTGTGATAATTACCTTAGGCATTACAAATCTTGAAAAAATCATCTTCTTTAAAAATTTATATACACTTTTGGAGTCACAGTTAGGTAAAGCTACAACTTCAATCCACTTTGAAACATAATCAACTACTAATAAAATATAATTTTTTTCCAGATGATGGTACAAATGGTCCCATAAAGTCTAAACCCCATATATCAAAAATTTCAACTTCCAATATATAGTTTAAAGGAATTTCATCTTTCTTAGATATATTTCCCATCCTTTGACATCGATCACATGTTTTAACATAAAGTCTCACATTTCTGAATAAGGTAGGCCAATAAAATCCTGAATTTAAAATTTTAAATGCAGTTTTATCTACTCCAAAGTGTCCTCCAAAATCGGAATCATGATATTTTTGAATAATAGCAAAAGTTTCTTCATGAGGTACGCATCTTCGAATTATAGAATCTCTTCCTAATTTAAATAAATGAGGATCTTCCCAAATATAATATTTAGCATCATTTTTAAATTTCTTAATAAATTTTTCATCCAATCCATAAGGTAGAATATTGCTAACTAAATAGTTAACTATATCCGCATACCAAGGTGTTTGGCATCCTTGAATAACATATAAATGTTCATCAGGAAATTTCTCATTTATGTTTTCTTCAGTCATTCTTAATTCTAAACAAATGATCAGCAATTTGGTTGTCAGTTCCTTTTCTATCCACTATTTTAAAATCAAATTCTTGTAGAAGTAAAACCCATCTTATTAGTCTAGGTTTAGCATCCTTTTTTGACATTTGATATTTAATAGCGGAATGATCAGTATGAACTATGCATTTAATACCAAGAAGATAAGGTCTAAATTTATCAAAGGCATATACTATAGCTATAAGTTCTTTCTCAGAAGTAGTGTAATTTCTTTGTGTTCCAAAGAGAGTTTTACTAGCATAATATATAACTTTAAAAATTTTCTCATATTTTTGTCCCAATACAGCTCCAATTGCAAAATCACTTGAATCGCATATTAATTCAAAAGATTTATTCCAATTAGGTGCAACAATGATAGGTGCAGTTATTAATTTTTCTTTTAAAATATTAAAAGCATTAACACAGTCTTTGTTAAATTCAAATTTAGCATCTTTTTCCAAGAAATGACAAAGAGGTTTAGAGTTTTAGAAAAAATCATTTATATATCTTCTATAAAATCCAACATGACCTAAAAAACTTCTCACATCAATAACAGTAGTAAGTGGTTGTAATTCAGCAATAATTTTCACTTTTGTTTGATCTACTTCCATCCCTTTTTGTGAAATCTTGTGACCAAGTACAATGCCTTCGTGACTATGAATTGACATTTTTCCCGTTAAGAACTAAGTTTGTTTCTTCACATCTTTTCGAATTTTGGAAATATTTTCCAAACAAGATTCAAAAGATGTTCCAAAAACTGAAAAATCGTCCATGAATATTTCAATTCCTTTGTCAATCAAATCACAAATTATTGACATCATACATCTTTGAAAAGTTGCAGGTGCATTACATAAACCAAAAGGCAATCTTCTAAAGGCAAATGTTCCATAAGGACTTGCAAATGTTGTTTTCTCTTGGTCCTTAGGAGCGACAGGTAATTGATGATAACCAGCATATCCATCCAGAAAATAGAAATATGAGTGTCCAGCTAATTTATCAAGCATTTGATCCAAGAAAGGTAAAGGAAAATGATCCTTTCTAGTGGCGTCATTTAATTTCCTATAATCAATGCAAATTTGCCATCCAGTAACTTGTCTTGTAGGAATTAGTTTATTTTTATCATTGACAATGACAGTTACTCCTCCTTTCTTTGGAACACAATGAATAGGACTTACCCATTGGCTATCCGAAATAGGATGAATAATATCAACATCTAACCATTTAACAATTTCTTTTTTAACAACCTCTTTCATGATAGGATTTAATCTTCTTTGCGGTTCAATAGTAGGTTTAAAATTTTCTACCATTAAAATTCTATGCATACAAATGGACGGGCTTATTCCTCTTATGTCAGCAATTGTCCAACCAAATGCTTTCTTATAATTCTTTAACACTCCTATCAATTTTTCTTCTTGATCTTTACTTAGCTCAGAAGAAATAATAATAGGTAAAGTTAATGAATTTCCCAGATATGCATACTTTAAATGTGAAGGTAACATTTTTAATTCCAGTTCGAGGGCTTTTTTAATCGAGGGTAAAAGTATATCATTTTGAGTTATGTCCAAAGTTTCCCAATTATCTTTAATATAATGAGTTTCTTCTTCTTTTAGTTCTTCATCTTCATCGGTTAATAATTCACATTTTTCTTCGTAAATGACTTTACATTTTTCTTGATAATGTTTCTCAATTAAATAATCAATTATATCCATTCGATAACATTTTTCTTTGTCACGGTACTTCATTGATTTAAGGACATTAAATTTAATCTCTTGATCATTAACTCTCATGGTTAATTCTCCTTTTTGCACATCAATCATAGCTCGTCCGATCGCTAGAAAAGTCTCCCTAAAATAATAGGTATTTCTTTATCTTCTTCCATATCAAGTACAATGAAATCTACAGGGAAGATAAATTTATCTACTTTAACAAGAACATCCTCTATAACTCCTTTAGGGTAAGTGATAGATCTATCAGCTAATTGAAGGGTTACAGTGGTGGGAGTAATCTCTCCTAAATTCAACCTTCGAAAAGTAGAAAATGGCATGAGATTAATACTTGCTCCTAAATAACATAAAGCTTTTCCACAAAACTTTTCTCCAATAGCACAAGGTATAGTAAAACTTCCAGAATCTTTAAGTTTTTGAGGTAATTTCTTTTGAATTATTTCACTACATTCTTCACTTAATGCAATAGTTTCAAAAGCTTCAAATCTTCGTTTCTTACTTAAAATATCCTTCATAAATTTTGCATAAGTTGGCATCTGTTCCAAAGCTTCTGTAAAAGGTATGTTTATAGTAAGTTTCTTAAAAATTTCAAAGAACTTAGAAAATTGATGATCAAGCTTTTGCTGTTTAAGTCTTTGAGGAAAAGGTGGTGGTGGTTTTTCAACTTCCATATTAATAGAAATATCAGTTTGATCTTTATTAGGAGAAGGAGTCTCTTTAGATTTTTCAATCTCTTCAACCTTAATCTCTTTTTCAATTTCATTCTACATTCTTTCTTTTAATTCCTTTCCACTTTTAAGTTGTACAGCTTTAACATGTTCATGTTCTTTTCTAGTTTCTTTTGGATTGATTTCAACATTACTAGAAAGTGTTCCTGGGGGTCTATAATTAATTAAATTAGCAATTTGTCCCATTTGAATCTCAATATTACGAATAGCAGTGTTTTGATTTTGTAATTGATTACTTAGTTGTAAAATTAATTCTTCTATTGATAACTTTTTCTCGTTGATTGTTAAATTCGAGTGGTTTATAATTTGAATTAACTTGATTATTCCAATTTCCAGTGGGATGAGATTGATTATTACCCCATTGTTGTGAATTATTCCAGGTTAAAATTAGGATGATTTTTCCATCCAGGATTATAATAATTTGAATAAGGATTATTTTTACTAGCAATAGCTTGTAAAGTTTCAATAGTTTGAGAATCTTCAATATTAGCAGAATTATTATGTGATACATTAATAGCAAAACTATCTAATTTCTTAGACATTGCTGCTACTTGTGAAGCTAAAATAGAAAAGGCTTCATTATCATGAATACTTGCCATTCTTTAGGATTAATCCTTTCGAAGGCCATTGAAAATTATTGTTAGTCATTTCTTCAATTAAAGTGTAAGCTTCTTCAAATGATTTAGACATTAAAGAACCTCCAAGAAGAAAGCATCAATAATTGATTTTAAAGATCCAATTAATCCATTATAAAATGTTTGAATAATTAACCAATCAGGTAAAGCATGATGAGGACATTTTCTTAATAGTTCTCTAAATCTTTCTCAAGTTTCATAAATTGTCTCCCCGTCAAATTGACTAAATGAAGTAATATCATTTCTTAAATTAGCAGTTTTAGAAGGAGGAAATATTTAGCAAGGAATTTTTGTGCCATTTCAGCTCATGTTTTAATAGAACCTATTGCTAATGAGTTCAGCCACATCTTTGCTTTATCTCTTAAAGAAAAAGGAAAGAGTCTAAGCCTAATATCATCATCAGAAACATTGTTATATTTAAAGGTAACACAAAGTTCTAAAAAACTAGCAAGGTGTAAATTTGGATCCTCATTTGGTGTTCCACCAAATTGATTGTTTTGAACCATTTGAATAATAGACGGTTTAAGCTCAAAAGAATTAGCATCTACTGTGGGTATTTGAATAGTACTATGAAGTTCATCAACTGTAGGGTTAGCACAATCCCTTAATGGTTTATAAACATTTTGATCATTAATTTCAATTGGATTTTGTAAATTGTTATGTAAATTAGTCATTTTTTGAAGTTTTTGAATTTGTTTTCCTTCTTTAATTCTTCTAGCAGTTCTTTCTAATTTAGAATCTAAAGGTAATAATCCTTCAGGTCCAGAACTACGCATAAAAAGTAAATTAGCAAGAATTAAAATAAATATTATTATTATATATATTACATATGTGTTTTTTTATATTATATATTTATTTTTTTATTTTTTTTACAATAAAGAAAAATGAATTCTTAAAATCTAAAAATTTGCGTCTGCTCTCCCCAGCAACGGCGCCAAAAACTTAACTCGATATAAATATATGCGTACTAAAATCTTCTTCCCTGGCAACGACGCCAAAAACCTGACTCGAAGTCCTCTAAAGATCAACGTACTAATTAATGCTTTCAAAAATATATGTTATAAATAAAAATAGTGGCTAGTGTATATAAATATAATTTTATGGAAAATATTTTACACACTAGGTGTACTACGCAAGTATATGTATCGTATCAAGTAATATAGGGCTTTGAAACAAAGACCCCAAGCATCGTTCCCACGAGGAGAGAGTTATAGATCTTTAAATATTTTTATTTTAAAGTATTTCTTTTATAGTCAAAAATAAAATATCTTTAATTTACTAGATGCAATAATAAAGCAAAAATAAAATGATTGATATAAATAACAATAAGAAAGCAACTTTCTCCCTTTCAATTAATCCAAGATTCTCTAAGATAATAATAATATTCGTGGAGAATATAAATTTATGGTATTGTGCCAAATAGAAGCATTCCTATTCTTTATCTTCGCTCGATAGTATAAAGAACATTGGCTAGCCTATAGATCAGGTCCGGATGTATTGTTAGTAAAATGGGTTAATCTAGGCTCACACTACTAGTTGTCCAAGGGTGGCTATGGTCGGCCCTACTAGTGACCCTTTCCTTTTCTATAAACCAAATCATAAGAATTTAGTCTGTCACTCTAAAAACTTATCAATTCTACGCCCAATATATAATATCTTCCTATTTATTTGCACTTCACCTTGAATAACTCGCACAAGGCCTTCGACTACCCAAGGATTCATGCGATATCTACAAGTTAAGAATTCATCTCCTTCTCGGTCTCAAAACTCTTCAACAGGTTTTAACAATTTAAATGGCCAATTTAAATAGTAAATTAAGAACCAGTATTAATATCATCACAATGTTTTGAAAATATATGATTTTAAATTCTCCGACGAATTTTTAATTATCTTATTTATCTTTTCATAATTGAAAGGAGAAAGTAAAGTAACTACTCAGAACACATTGAAATTAAATAACAAAACATAATAAATAAACTTTGAATCAAAATAAAAATACTTATCTTAGATGTTTCTCCTACCGAACTTCTGATTCCTACTGACTCCACAGCGTAATGAACTCCAGATGCACCAACTCTTTCAAACTCTAAATACAAACTCTAAAATAAACTCACTAATTTATGAAGGAAAGTAAAAAGATGGCCCTAATATTATCTCTCTAATTCTCTCTCTAGGTTGGGCGTTTTTCTCTGAAGGAGTACCCTCCTATTTATAGTTTTTAAGGGTTGCCTTAAGGCACCTCTTCAAAATGTGTCCAAATTCAATGAATCTTCTAGAAGGTATGTCTGGCGCCTAGGCGCCGGAATCTGGCTCCTAGGCGCCGGACACCGCGTTCAGTTCTTCGCACCTCTTCACTTTGGATCGGACCTCTTCGCGATTAAAACCGTTTTGAAGCGTCCAAATACATTGTATCACATGTCCTATAAACCAGGAACAACTGCCAGTCTTCTAGAAGGTCAAATAACCGCTCACACCATTAAAATAACCGCCCAAAAGTCGTAAAAAACTTAATAGTTTTCTGTATCGAGCTGGCGCTTAGGTGCCGGACTCTGGCGCCTAGGCGCCAGGCTAGTAATTTCAACAATTTTGCTTTTTGGCTCTATTTTTGCTCCTTTTTCATATTTTTCTCCTTCTTGAACATTTTTGCATCACCTACATCCAAAAACACAAAAATACCTTTCATTAAAGCATAATATCCTTAAAATTTAATAAAAATCAAGGCATAAAAATAGGCATTTTTTCTTGGATCACTGATACACATAAAATATATAGTGTTTTTAAGCACATTTTTATACCTATTTTTGATGATATTGCACTTTAATGGAAAGTGTTTTTATGTTTTTTCTTGCAGGTATGATGAAAATGAGTGATTGTGATGAAAGGAGCAAAAAAAGATCAAATTTGAAGCAAAAATAAGAATTTGTGCAAATTTATGCAATTTTGTCCTCTGGCGCCTATGCGTTGGATGGCTGGCGCAAAGGCGCCACAGTTAAAGTGATGAATTTTAACTAATTTTGGTGCAAATTTGAAGGGGTTTTTGAACCATTAGCACAAAAATTCATTTAAAATTTCACAGTTATCTTTAATATAATTAGTTTCTTTAGATAATTCTTCTTCTTTTAGTTCTTCATTTTCATCAGTTAATAATTCAATTTTTTCTTCAGAAATAACTTTACATTTTTCTTGATAATGTTTTTCAATTATATAATCAATAATATCTATTCGATAGCAATTTTCTTTATCAGGGTACTTTATTGATTTAAGAACATTGAATTTAATCTCTTGATCATTAACTCTCATGGTTAATTCTCCTTTTTGCACATCAATCATAGCTCGTCCGGTAGCTAGAAAAGGTCTCCCTAAAATAATTGGTATTTCTTTATCTTCTTCCATATCAAGTATAATGAAATCCACAGGGAAAATAAATTTATCCACTTTAACAATAACATCCTCTATAACTCCTTTAGGGTAGGTGATAGATCTATCAGCTAACTGAAGGGTTACAGTGATGGGAGAAATCTCTCCTAAATTCAACCTTCGAAAAATAGAAAATGGCATGAGATTAATACTTGCTCCTAAATCACATAAAGCTTTTCCACAAAATTTTTCTCCAATAGCACAAGGTATAGTGAAACTTCCAGAATCTTTAAGTTTCGAGGTAATTTCTTTTGAATTATTGCACTACATTCTTCACTTAATGCAACGAGCTTCAAAAGCTTCAAATTTTCGTTTCTTACTTAAAATATCCTTCATAAATTTTGCATAAGTTGGCATCCGTTCCAAAGCTTCAAGCAAAAGGTATGCATCAATGGTAAGTTTCTTAAAAATTTCAAAGAACTTAGAAAATCGATGATCAAGCTTCGTTGTTTTAGTCTTTGAGGAAAAGGTGGTGGTGGTTTTTCAACTTCCACATTAATAGGAATAACGATCGATCTTGACTAGGAGAAGGAGTTTCGAGGTTTTTCAATCTCTTCAACCTCAATCTCATTTTCAATTTCATTATGCATTCTTCCTTTAAATTCCTTTCCACTTCTAAGTTGCACAGCTTTAACATGTTCATGTTCTTTTCCAGTTTCTTTTGGATTGACTTCAACATTACTAGGAAGTGTTCCTGGAGGTCTGTAATTAATTAAATTAGAGATTTGTCCCATTTGATTCTCAATATTACGAATAGTAGTTTTTTGATTTTGTATTTGATTACTTAGTTGTAAAATTAATTCTTCTATAGATAACTTTTTCTGTTGATTATTAAGTCCAGGTGGTTTATAGTTTGAATTTACTTGATTGTTCCAATTTCAAGTTGGATGGGATTGATTATTACCCCGTTGTTGTTGTGAATTATTCCAGTTAAAATTAGGGTGATTTTTCCATCTAGGATTATAATAATTGGAATAAGGGTTATTTTTACTAGCAATAGCTTTGTAAAGTTTCAATAGTTTGAGAATCTTCAATATTAGCAGAGTTGTTATGTGATATATTGATAGCAAAATTATCTAATTTCTTAGATATTGCAGCTACTTGTGAAGCTAAGATAGAAAAGGCTTCGTTATCATGAATACTTGTCATTCTTTTAGGATTAATCCTTTTATAAGGCCATTGAAAATTATTGTTAGCCATTTCTTCAATTAAAGTATAAGCTTCTTCAAATGATTTAGCCATTAAAGAACCTCCAGCAGCAGCATCAATAATTGATTTAAGTGATCCGATAAGCCCGTTATAAAATGTTTGATAATTAACCAATCAGGTAAAGCATGATAAGGACATTTTCTTAATAGTTCTTTAAATCTTTCCCAAGTTTCATAAATTATCTCCCCATCAAATTGACTAAATGAAGTAACATCATTTCTTAATTTAGCAGTTTTAGAAGGAGGAAAATATTTAGCAAGGAATTTTTGTGCCATTTCAGCCCATGTTTTAATAGAAGTTGTTGCTAATGAGTTCAACCACAACTTTTCTTTATCTCTTAAAGAAAAAGGAAAGAGACTAAGTCTAATAGCATCCTCAGAAATATTGTTATATTTAAAGGTAGCACAAAGTTCTAAAAAACTAGCAAGGTGTAAATTTGGATCCTTATTTGGTGTTCCCCAAAATTGATTATTTTGAACCATTTGAATAATAGACAGTTTAAGCACAAAAGATTTAGCATCTACAATAGGTATTTGATTAGTACTATGAAGTTCATCAACTGTAGGGTTAGCATAATCCCTTAATGGTTTATAAACATTTTGTTCATTAATTTCAATTGGATTTTGTAAATTATTATGTAAATTAGCCATCTCTCGATATTTTTGAATTTGTTTTCCTTTTTTAATTCTTCTAACAGTTCTTTCTAATTCAGAATCTAAAGGTAATAATCCTTCAGATCCAGAACTACACATAAAAAGTAAATAAAAAGTAAAATATCAAGAAATAAAATTATTATTTTTTTATTTTTATTTTTGTTTTTGTTTTTTTTAAAATTTTTTTGTACTTTATATTTTTTACAATAAAAGAAATAAATAAAACTAAAATATTTAAAATCTATAAATTTTGCCTCCCCGGCAACGGTTCCAAAAACTTGACCCTCGATCTGCAACAATGCACCAAAAACTTGGTTCGCAATCGCCAAACAATGCAGTAATTTAAACTATCAAAAATATGTTATAGCTAATACTTTGACTCAAATAATAATAGCGGCTAGTGTATATAAATATAATTTTATGGAAAATATTTTACACATTAGGGGTACTACGCAAGTATACGTATCGTTTCAAGTAATATAGGGCTTTAAATAAAGACTCCAGTATCGATCCCACGAGGAGGATTATAGATTTTTTCTTTTAAATATTTTGATTTTATTTTTATGTATTTCTTTTAAAGTTAAAAAGTTGATATTTGATTTACTAGATGCAAAAATAAAGCAGTAATAAAGTAATGATTGATGTAAATAAAAATAAGCAAACAACTTTCTTCCTTTCAATTAATCCAAGACTTTTTAGATAATGTAATATTCGTGGAGAATATAAATTTATGGTATTGTGCCAAATAGAAGCATTCATATTCTTTACCTTCGCTCGATAGTATAAAGAACATTGGCTAATCGATAGATCAGATATGGATGTATTGTTAGTAGAATGGGTTAATCTAGGCTCACACTACTAGATGTCCAACGGTGGCTATGGTCGGCCCTACTAGTGACCTTTTCCTTCTCTATAAACCAAATTACAAGAATTTATCCTGTCACTCTAAAAACTTATCAATTCTATGCCTATTAAATAATATCTTCCTATTTATTTGCACTTCACCTTGAATAAAAGGCCTTCGACTACCCAAGGATTCATGTGATATCTACTAGTTAAGAATTCATCTCCTTCTAGGTCTCAAAACTCTTCAACAGATTTTAACAATTTAAATGGCCAATTTAAATAGTAATTTAAGATCCGGTATTAATATCATCACAATGTTTAAAATATATATATAGATTTTAATTCTCCAACGAATTTTATATTATCTTATTTATCTTTTCATAAAAAATAAATAAGGCTTTGTTGTTGTTGTTGTTGTTGTTGTTATTTATCTTTTCATAATTGAAAGAAGAAAGTAAAGTAACTACTCAGAACACATTGAATTTAAACAACAAAACATATAAATAAAACTTTGAATCAAAATACAAATACTTATCTCAAGTGTTTCTCCAACTGAACCTCTGAATTCTTCTGACTCCAAAGTAAATAGACTTCAAAAGCACCGACTCTTCAAATACTCTCAATACAAACTCTAAAATAAACTCACTAATTAATAAAAGAAACTATAAATATGGCCCTTAAAATATTTCTCTAATGTCTCTCTCTAAATGGAACTATGGGGCTAGGGGACTAGGTTGGGCGTTGGTGGTTTGTGGGCCGTTTTTCTCTGAAGGAGTAGCCACCTATTTATAGGCTTCAAGGGTTGCCTTGAGGCACCTCTTCAAAATGTGTCCATGTTCAATGAATCTTCTAGAAGGTGTGTCTAGCGCCTCTTCGCTTTGGATCACACCTCTTCGCGATCCTAACCGTTTCCAAGCGTCCAAATACAATGTATCACATGTCCTATAATCCAGGAATAACTGCCAATTGATCACAGAAAAATATGTTTAGAAATTCATACCTATTTTTTATGAAATTACACTTTAAAGAAAGGTATTTTCTTTATTTTATTGCAGGAACGAAGATTTATAAGTGATGGAAGAAAAAAGCATAAAATAGAGCAAATTTGGATCAAAAAGGAAGAAATACATGCAAAATGAACTAAGTCGCCGATGGCGAAATCGAGCCCGCCGACGGCGAGATTATAAAGAGAATTTCTTAAAGGTTTGCAACTACCTCGCCGACAGCGAGCCCGAGCCCGCCGACAGCGAGATCGCGCGGTTTGAAGACCTTCTAGAAGCCCCGCTGACGGCGAGGTCATTTCTCGCCGACGGCGAGACCGTTCAAAATGCCAGATACATTGAACCTGGACGCTTTTGAAGAGGTGCTTAAGTACCCCTTGGACCTTTGTCTACCTCTATAAATAGTGGACGAATTTTAGTATGTGTGTGTCTATTTTAGGAGTCTTAGAGTATTCTATTAGTGTGCTTTTCGAGTCTAAGTTGAAGTTTAGTGTGAGTAAGTGTAAGTAGTGAGTTAAGAAGTGTGTCGTACTAGAAGGAAAAGTCAAAGGAACTTCAAGGAGTCCGTCTGGGAGGAAATTGAGATAAGTATCTTTGTTTATTGTTGTTAACTTTAAATGAAATCCATGCTTTGTTTAATTCCCATGCATTCCGAGTAGTTTTCTTAGTCTTTCTCCTTGTTTATGAAATTATGTGAATTGATGAAATTAAATAGAAGTGCCTAATATATTAAAATAAATTGTGATAATCTTTTACTTAAAACTTAATTTACTTTCAATCCGGCCAATTGAATTGTTAAAATATGTTGAATTATCAACTATAGTAAAGATTACATCCAATATTCAGGGAAGTCAAAAGCCTTGGAAGGAGGGTGCAAATAAATAGGGAAATATTATTTATCGGACGTAGAATTGGACATTTTAGTGTGACATACTAAAATATTCAATTTGGTCCTATTATTTGAGAGCTGAAGCGTAGATGTTAGCCCTCGAGTGAGGGGAACGTGGGAGCTCGAAGTGGCAACCAGTATCCTCTCGACCTAGCCGCAGATTCGGTAATCAAGCATAGGACTAGTCAATATTCTTTGCACCTAGACCAAAGGATAAAGAATAGAAATGCTCCTATTTGTCACAATACAATAAAAAAATCTATTTGAATTCATCATTCACTTAAGTTTCTAAAAACAAGGGGAAGGATACTTTTTCGAAATCTTTAAATCAACTTTATTTAAAGCATTAGTTTACTTTAGATCGCTTTAGTTAAGTATTCTAAATTCCGTATACTATATTAGTAAGTAAATCCTTTTAAATTTAGTCATTACAAATCTTTTAAAACTTCCCCGTGGGATCGATAACCGAGACTCCACTAGAGCCCCGTATTACTTGATACGATACGTATACTTGCGTAGAATCCACATTATACATTCCATCATAAAATTAAATATATATTAAGCGGGATCAAGTTTTTGGTGCCGTTGCTATTTTTGTAAACATTAAAAAGTGGGTCAAGTTTTTGGCACCGTTGCCGGGGAAGTAAAGAAATTATTTACTAGAGTAACGGACTATTTTAAAATTTACTTTACAAAATTGTATGCGTAAATTTGGTAACGAAAATTTAATACCTTACGATTCAGAATTAGAGCGTACAATTAAAAGAATTAGAAAACAAAAAAGAGAAATTATAAATTTAACACAAATGGCGAATATTCCTGAAAATGAAAATATCAATCAACATAGACCATTAAGAGATTATGCCAACCCTACATTAGATGAAATTCATTTAACTATTCAAAACCCTGATTGTAGTTGCTAACTCATTCGAACTTAAACCTCGCAATTATCCAAATGGTACAAAACAATCAATTTAGTGGTTCACCTATCGAAGATCCTAATTTACATCTTGCTAGTTTTTTAGAACTATGTGCTACTTTCAAATATGAAGGAATATCTAACGATGCTATTAGACTTAGACTTTTTCCTTTTTCTTTAAGGGATAAGGCTAAAATGTGGTTAAATTCGTTAGCACCTGGATTTATTAAAACTTAGGGAGAGTTATCACAAAAATTTCTATCCAAATATTTTCCACCATCTAAAACTGCTAAGCTTAGAAATGATATAACTTCTTTTAGTCAGTTTGATGGAGAATCAATATATGAAGCTTCGAGAGAGATTTAAAGAACTTCTTAGGAAATGCCCACCTCATGCGTTACCGTATCAGGTTAATTATTCAAACTTTCTATAATGGATTAGTAGGATCTCTTAGATCAATCATCGATGCTGCTGCTTGGAGGATCATTAATGTCAAAACCATTTGATGAAGCCTATGCACTAATCGAAGAAATGGCTACCAATAATTTTCAATGGCCTCGTCGATAGAATGAATCCGAAAAGATAGCTAGTATTCATGAAAATGATGCAATATCTATGTTAGCTTCGCAAATCGCTGCTATATCTAGAAAATTAGATCATTTTGGAATGAATTACTCTCCAACTATATTAGAAGAAAAGTCATCTGGACAACTTATAGAATCTCAACCTTCATATGAAACTATGAATGCTATTAATAATAGACCCAATAATCCTTATGCAAATTATTATAATCCTGGATGGATAAATCATCCTAATTTTAATTGGAATAATAATACAACTAATCAACCATGGATGAACAACATAACACAACCATTAGGAAATCCCTCTAACCAAGGAAATTCTAATTATAAACCTAGTTATCCACCTGGATTTAATAATAATAAACCTAAATTTAAAGATAAGAAATTATCTATAGAAGAATTAATATTAAATATGGGTCAACATTTACAAAATCAAGGAAATCAATTACAAAATCAAGGAAATCAATTACAAATACAAGGAAACCAATTACAAAAATCAAGGAACAGTTATTAAAAATATTGAAACTCAACTTGGACATAGCGCTACCGCGCTTAATAATAGAATACCTGGAACATTTCCTAGTAATGTGGAAATAAATCCCAAAGACAAAGGAAAGGAACAAATTAAAGCGATACAATTACGAAGTGGAAAAGAATTAGAACCTCGAATTCAGAAAGAACTTGAAAGTCAAAAAGAGGAAGTGGAAATCGAAAAGGAAAAGAATCAACAAGATCCGAACTTAGAAAATTCTTTAATACCAATGAAAATTTATGTTGAAAAACCTCCACCACCATTTCCTCAACGACTAAATCAACATAAACAAGATAAATAGTTTGCTAAATTCCTTGAAATTCTGAAGAAATTAATAATAAATATTCCTTTCGTAGAAGCTTTAGAACAGATGCCAAACTATGTAAAATTCATGAAAGATATTCTAAATAAAAAAAGAAAATTTACCAATAATGAAACGGTCGCATTTAGTGAGGAGTGTAGTGCTATTATTCAGAAAAAGCTTCCTGAAAAATTAAAAGATCCTGGTAGTTTCACTATACCCTGCGCTATTGGAGAAAAATTCTATGGAAAAGCTTTGTGTGACTTAGGAGCAAGCATCAATCTAATGCCTCTATCAATTTTTAAGAGATTAGGATTGGGAGAAATTTCACCTACTTCAGTAACCCTTCGCTTAGCTGATCGTTCTGTTTCATATCCTAAGGGAGTTATTGAAGATGTTTTAGTAAAAGTGGATAAATTTATCTTCCCTGTAGATTTTATTGTTTTAAATATGGAAGAAGATAAGGAAATTCCTATCATCTTAGGAAGACCATTTCTAGCCACTGGGAAAGCTATGATTGATGTTCAGAAAGGAGAATTAACTATGAGAGTAAATGACCAAAAACTTACTTTTAATATTGCTAAATCAATGAAATATCCTGCGCTAGAAAAAGATGATGAGTGTTTTCGAATGGAAGTACTCGATCATTTACAAAAAGAACATTTTAAGGAATATTATGAAGAAAAATTAGAAAAAGAAAATACTGAATTAATTGAAAAAGCCGATATAAATGAAGAACTAGATTATATTCAAGAGAAATTTGAATTTTTGGATAATACGAAAAACACCGAAAAAAATATAGTTACGTCGATTATTAAACCTCCCGAACTCGAGTTAAAAATGTTACCTAATCATTTGAAATATGCTTACTTAGGTAATTCTTCAACTCTACCAGTTATTATTTCATCTGAATTAAATGAATCTCAAGAACAAAAACTTTTATATACCTTAAAAAAATATAAGAAAACTTTTGGTTGGACTTTAGCAGATATTAAAGGAATTAGTCTTCAATCTGTATGCACAGAATTATTTTAGATAATGAACATAAGTCTAAAGTAGATCCCCAAAGGAGATTAAACCCGATAATGAAAGAAGTAGTCAAGAAAGAAATTTTAAAATGGTTAGATAATGGTATTATATATCCTATTTCGACGATGTGTTCGGTAAGCCCAATTCACTATGTGCCTAAGAAAGGAGGAGTGACCGTAAAAGCTAATGAAAATAATGATCTTATCCCTATAAGACAAGTTACTTGGATGGCGAATATGTATTGATTATAGAAAATTAAACGCAGCCACCGGAAGGATCACTTCCCTTTACCATTTCTAGATTCGGATGTTAGATAGATTAGCCGGGCATAAGTATTTTTGTTTCTTAGATGGATACACCGGTTATCATCAAATACAAATTGCTCCTGAGGATCAAGAGAAAACTACATTTACTAGTCCTTATGGAACTTTCGCTTTTCGAAGGATGCCTTTTGGATTATGTAATGCACCCGCAACATTCCAGAGATGTATGATGTCTATATTTAGTAAATTAATCGATAATGGAATAGAAGTATTTATGGATGATTTCTCTCGTATTTGGAACATCATTTGACACATGCTTAAATCATCTTGAAAAAGTACTTGAAATATGTGAGAAAACTAATTTAGTTCTTAATTGGGAGAAATGTCAATTTATGGTTGCGAGCGGCATTGTATTAGGGCATAAAATTTCGAAAAAGGGCTTGGAAGTAGACCCTGCAAAAATTTAAGTTATAGCTAAATTACCACCTTCAACTACGGTGAAAGGGGTAAGAAGTTTTCTTGGACATGCTGGATTCTACAGACGATATATAAAAGATTTTTCAAAAATTACTAAACCTCTATGCCAACTTCTGAAAAGAACAAGAAATTTGAATTTACAACCGAATGCCCGAATGCTTTCGAATTATTAAAAGATAAATTAATTACAACACCTATATTAGTTTCACCTAATTGGGAGAAACCATTTGAGCTTATGTGTGATGCTAGTGATTATGCTATAGGAGCAGCTTCTTGGGCAAAGATATGATAAGATTTTCAAAGTTATATATTATGCTTAGTAAAACTCTAAATGATGCCGAAACAAATTATACGATTATCGAAAGAGAATTATTAGCAGTTGTATATGCTTTTAATAAATTTCGGCCTTATCTAATAGGAACTAAATGTATTATGCATACCGATCACTCGCTATAAAATATTTAATGCAAAAGAAGGATTCTAAACCAAGATTAATTAGATGGATATTATTAATGCAAGAATTTGATTTTGAGATCGTTAACAAAAAGGGAACCGATAATCAAATTGCCGATCATTTATCAAGATTAGAATATCATGAATTATCGATACCGATAATGAAATTATAGTACGATTTTCCCGATGAACAACTTTATAATATAATGAGTGGAAAATACCTTGGTATGCTGATATACTAAATTATATGGTAAGTGACATTTTACCACCTATGTTAACTTTGCAACAACAGAAAAAATTCATTCATGATACTAAAACATACTTTTGGGATGAACCATACTTATATAAGCAATGTAAGGATCTAATTATTAGAAGATGCGTGCCTTATGAAGAAAATGAACCAATTATTCAAAAATGTCATGATTCTGATTTTGGAGGACATTTTGGGACGTATAAAACCGCGTATAAAATTCTACAACTGGATTCTACTGGCCTACTCTATTTAGAGATGTATACATATATATAAAAACTTGCAATAAATGCCAAAGAGTAGGAAATATATCAAGAAAAAATGAAATACCTCTGAATTTTATACTAGAAGTTGAAATTTTTTATGTTTGGGGATTAGATTTCATGGGACCTTTTATTCCTTTATTTGGAAACTCATATATATTAGTAGCTGTTGATTATGTTTCCAAATGGATTGAAGCGCAAGCTTTACCTAAGTGTGATGCTAAAAGTGTTCCAAAATTTTTAATGAAAAATATTTTTACTAGATTAGGAATGCCGAGAGTGATTATCACTGACAGACGAACTCATTTTAGAAATAAATATATTCACAAACTATTAGAAAAATATAATATTATTCATAAGATATCAATCGCTTATCATCCACAAACTAATGGATTAATCGAAGTTTCTAATCGAGAGATTAAGCGTATTTTAGAAAAGTCTCGTAAACCCTAATAGATTGGACCGGTCTATAAGACTAGTACATCGCATTATGGGCATACAGGATCGCTTATAAAACTCCGATTGGAATGACTCCTTACGAGCTTATATATGGAAAATTTTGTCACTTACCGATTGAATTAGAACATAAAGCATATTGGGTGATTAAAGAATTTAATTATAATATGAAAGAAGTCGGTGAGAAGAGATTGTTGCAATTAAATGAATTAGAAGAATTAAGGAATGAATCATATGATAATGATAGGATTTATAAAGAAAGGATGAAATTATGGCATGATCGGAAGATTAATCGGAGAAATTTTGAACCGAGACAAGAAGTTTTGCTATATAATACTAGATTGAAATTATTTCCTTGGAAATTGAAATCTCGATGGTTAGGACCTTTCACTATAACTCAAATATTTTCATATGGAACTATAGAAATTGAAGATCCAAAAACGAGACATAGATTTAAGGTAAACGGACATAGATTAAAACCATATTTCTAAGGTAGAAGACCAAATTTTAAAGAGGTTTTAATGCTTAGTCGACCCGATTACTAATCGAAATTAGGTCGGCCGACGACGTTAAACCAAGCGCTTTATGGGAGGCAACCCATAGTAGTCTTTTATTTTAATTATATACAAATTAGTGAGTCTGTAATATTAAAATAAATCTTACTATTCAATTTTTAATTAGAATCATCACAAATTCAAACCTATATGATGAGATCAGAAAATATTCGGACCAGAGCGAAATTGGGCAATTTTACCGAATCTCGCCGACAGCGAGCCCGAGCCCGCCGACAGCGAGATCGCGTGCCATATCTTTAAATCAGTTTTATAACTGCTCGCCGATTGCGAGAAACTTCCCGCCGACGGTGAGGCAGTTGAAAAATTGGTCTCTTAAGTTTTATGTGCCGTTTTGGACGGTTCTAAAGTCTTTTCTTTGTAGAAAACCATCCCAAATTCATTTTTACACTGTTTTCTTCCCTAGAAATGGCTAGAGACCATTCCTTTCAATCCGAAATGGCCACCAAACTCTTAGAAACCACAAAAACTGGAGTTTTCAACCAAAGAAAATTCGTTAGTTCGGAGGCGCAGCGTATTCTCAACAAAGTTTTGATGAAAAAGCGACTTATTAAAGAAAGGGGATTTGTCAACAGAGGAGTAGAGAATTCCACCACAAAAATTGAAGAAATGATCGTGCAGCGGCATTGGGAGGTATTTTGCTATACGACATCCGCTGTAGTTATTCCTGTAGTTAAAGAGTTTTACTCTAATCTACATGCGATCAACAATGGAAGTGTCTACGTCGAAGGAAGATGGGTAACATTTACTCCTTCAAGGGTAAATGAATTATTTTCTATAGAGAATACCCCGTCCGTCATTATTCAAACTTTGTTCCTTCAAGATACAATATGAACGAGATTTATAGATACCCGACCGACGAACCCGATGATCGGGAGTCGCGCGAAGACGGGTATGTCGGTTTCTCGCATCACTTCTTAACCCCGTCTCGAAGCATCGGCATTTCTTTATCTCATCAAAATTATTACCCACTATGAGGGTAAATAAGGTTTCAAAAGAATGCGCTATATTAAATTACTGTATTCAAATTGGACTACCTATCGATGTTGGATCAATTATAGTAAAGTTTGTATTGGGATTGATTGTGCATTGGTCAGTTCATGGACTTGGACACCCATCGACTATATTTGCTTTATGCGATCAGTACCAAGTTTCTTATGAGGCACGGGAAAAGGTACTTTTGCCATGGAAACTACTCGATCCTACGGATATATTTCCAACTTTGGATAACAATGATGAGATTACCATTATTTCTGATAGAGCATCACAGAACAATCCTTTAGTGAGGCCCCTTACTGAAAAAACAAATTTCATTCTTAAAAAGATTAAAGGATTAGAGAAAGAGTTACAAAACGTGATGAATTCCATCGATAATATATCTGATATGTTTGATCACATCAATCGGAGGATGAAGGAGCACTTTGATCATACCTGGACATCCGGAGGCCGCTTTATTCATTTACCGAGACGAAAGGGTGGATTGATGAAGAATCTACTGCGAATTCCCTTTCGAGCCTTTCTACAATCTATTTGTGCACCCGCGTCATATCGGGAATATCGGAGAGGATGTTAGTTCGATAATCGATGAGTAGTAAAGATTTTTATCTTATGTTATATTTGTGTGTATATATGTGTTGATTTGGATTTAGGTTTTACTATGATTTAAACTTTAAATTTGATCATCTCGTATTTGATGAAATTATATGTATTTGTTATGTCTCAAGCATTTAGAGTGTTGTGGTGTGGATTGCAATGCCGAGTATTTATGAGAGTTCGAAGTATTGAAGTCTTAAGTGTTAGTGTTTAAAAATGTGAAGTTTGTAAGTATTATGGATTTCATATATAAAGTTATATTGTTTGTGTGAACTTTTTGTGAGTATAAGTACCTAGTCTTCATACTAAATTATCAAATTAAGAGATCGGAAGATTAATTAGGGCCAAATCGAGGTTGAAAAATGATTGAAGAATTTTAAATATTTAAAATTTTTGGGAGCTCGCCGACGGCGAGAATTATCCCGCCGACAGTGAGGGAAAGCCCGCTGACAGCGAGAACGATCTCGCCGACGGCAAGATTTTCCAGAAACTTTGGCCTTGGTAAATTAATTAGCTCGCCGATAGCGAGATCGCGAAATGTCCTATATTTGACCAGTCAACCGACACTATTCATCATCCCCTTCCTCAAAACTTCGAAAAAAATCGACCTAGGGCTCGTGAGATCTTGGATTTGAGGCGATTTCAACACTTTTTGACACCGGATTTCATCTCCCCTTGGTAAGTGTTTCACTCCTACGCAAAAATTTTTGATTTTCACCATGAATTTCTTCTACAATGGGAAATTTCAGAAAAATTTGAAATATGGAGAAAATACTTAGAAGAAATTCATGGAGATCGATTTAAATGGATTTTATTTGCTATAGGAAGCTATTTTAGTAATAATTGGAAGTTTAGTTAGAATTTTTTATGATTTTCATAGATCGAATGAAATGGCTCCTCGACAAAGACGAAGGTTGGATTACGACGAAACCGGATTCATAAATGCAAGAGCACAAACTCGATACTTTCATAACATTCAAGCAAGAAAATGCATACAGGATCGAGTTTTCAAGAATCCGGGCGGAGAAGTGGAACGAATAATTAAGGAAAGAGGATGGAAAAATTTTTGCTACACCACAAACAGGGCTGCTGTAGAAGTTGTCAAGGAATTTTATGCCAATCTGACTGCAATTGAAGATGCACCGATCAAAGTAAGAGGATTTTTGGTTGAATTCAGTGCTGCTAGGATTAATTTATTTTATGAGGTATGTGACCTGCATACCAGTGACTATGATACTTTTGGAACAATGGAAGGACCACTGGAAGAGGTGATAAACTTTCTCACTGACGGGAAAGGAGTTTGGAAAATAAAGCAGCGCGAAAGGGTAAATTTTCCTCTTTCAATGTTAAATGCATTATCTAAGGCTTGGCACTACTTCATTTGTTCTACCTTGTTACCCACATATCACCACAAGTGAGGTAACAAGAGATAGAACAATTCGAATTATTGTATTCGAATAAGAAAAGTATAAATGTGGGAAATATTATTTATAAGAATATATTAGCCATCGCACGAAGTGAAAGTGGAGGAGGACTAGGACACCCCGGTTCGATTTTTGCACTCGCCAACTCTCCGGAGTCGAGGCTAGAGATAATGAGGAATGGGTGGAACCAATGAAGCCCATCACTCCGGCTAATATTAAGACGTATGAATCCCACGAAGGATGGAGATCGTGGACGAGGAGTTATATGCCTTCATCGAGTAGAGATATACCTTCTACTAGTTATGACCCCTCTCAGTACACCACCCCTACCCTTCATGATCTGATGAATGAGCCGACCCTACATAGAAAGAGTTTTGAAAAATTTGGAGAGAACATGGAAAGGAAGTTTGAGCATATGGACCAAAGGATTGGAGGCTTGGAGAGAAGACATGATTATGACGATGAATATCTCCAGTGACATTCGGAATACGAAATAGCATATTATGAGGCCGAACGTCGTTACAGGAGAGGTGAATTAGATGTTGTCTTTCCCGAATGCCCCCACTACACACAATATCGACTCGCTCAGCCTTCTCAGCTCGAAGATCGGGGAGATGATATAGTTCGGGATTTTGATGCCGAAGATTAGAGACTTTATTTGGTTTGTTTAGATTAATTGTTATTTTAAGAACTTTATTACTTTGTGTGTAATTGTTATGTACTTTGTGTGGACTGTGGAGTTGGTGTGTTTTTTTTTTAAATTGCTTAAGCTGTTATGTTAGAATTTTTATATATGTTAAATTAGTATACAAATTCTCTTTAAGGTAGTATGTTAGTTTTTCTTTAAATGTGTTGTTTAAGTTTTATAAATTGTGAACTTTAATTTTAGATTGTTTTAGTAACCCAGTTGATTGGATGTGTAATAGTAGATTAAGTTTTAATCTGTTTGTGTTTTTATACTTATTTAAAAATTTCTTTACACAAGCACTCTCTTTTAAATACTATATATATGGAAGAATACTAACAAGTACATGTTCTTTAAATAATGAAAAAGCTCGCAAAAATTTCAAGGAAAAGAAATACCTAAAGCTCAAAGGTATGATGTAAACTCATTGTATATTTTCATTTTCACCATTTAGAAATAGATAGAAAAATTTAAGTTTGGGGGAGGAAAAATATAAATTTCATTATTAAATTGTTCTCAATTTCTATGTTTAAAAAAAATTATTATTATTTGATTTTCTGTAATAATTTTTAATTCAGTAACTTGAATTAATTTATATAATTATTATAGAAAGTTGAATAGAATATTTCTAGAAATCCAAATTAATTTAATAGAATAAGATATTTGGTTAAAAGGAATAAGAATATAGTAAACTATTTAAAGTAAGGGAAACTATATTCTAAAATTGAAATTCTTAAGTATTTAAGTGAAAAAGAAGAGATTGAAACTCATTGAAGTAAAGGCTATGAAATACATATAAGCAAAGAAATATTTTAAGTTTCAAATTTAGAAAAAGAAAGTTGAAGTTCAAAATTATTAACAGGCTATCCAGATACAGTAATCCTCACTTGAAAAAGAAAATGAGAAGGATTGAAAATCAATCCAAAAAGAAAAAAAAGAAGAAGAAAAGAAAAGAAAAATATAAGTGAGGAGAAGCTTGAGGAGATGCCTTATCAAAATTTGGATTCAATGTAATCAACCTAAAGGGTAAAACTCAAATATATTTCTAAACTTATATATATGGATTAGTATTTTACTAAATAGTGTTTTCTTGAACTTCCTATCATCTAAATATCTTAAGTAAATTACTCTTTTTAATATAGTCTTTCCCGAAATAAATAGAGAACTAGAAATCTTAGATCTGATAACTAAATAATCTTATATCTATAAAGTTAATTTAATTACTTAAAAATATTTCTATTTAACTTTACTATAATATTATTTAAATTTAATTCATAGTTTATTTCAATTAAAAAATTCTATTACAAAAATCATTATTTTTTATTTAGTATAAAAATTACTTGAGGACAAGTAATAATTAAGTTTGGGGGATTTTGATCACAGAAAAATATGTTAAGAAATTCATACCTTTTTGTGAAATTGCACTTTAAAGAAAGGTATTTTCTTTATTTTATTACGAGAACGAAGATTTATAAGTGATGGAAGAAAAAAGCATAAAATAGAGCAAATTTGGATCAAAAAGGAAGAAATACATGCAAAATGAACTAAGTCGCCGACGGCGAAATCGAGCCCGCCGACGGCGAGATTATAAAGAGAATTTCTTAAACGTTTGCAACTACCTCACCGACAGCGAGCCCGAGCCTGCCGACAGTGAGATCGCGCGGTTTGAAGACCTTCAAGAAGCTCCGCTGACGGCGAGGTTGTTTCTCGATGACGGCGAGACCGTTCAAAATGCCAGATACATTGAACCTGGACGCTTTTTGAAGAGGTGTTTAAGTATCCCTTGGACCTTTGTCTACCTCTACAAATAGAGGATGAATTTTAGTATGTGTGTGTCTATTTTAGGAGTCTTAGAGTATTCTATTAGTGTGCTTTTGAGTCTAAGTTGAAGTTTAGTGTGAGTAAGTGTAAGTAGTGAGTTAAGAAGTGTGCTGTACTAGAAGGAAAAGTAAAAGGAACTTCAAGGTGTCTGCTTAGGGAGGAAATTGAGATAAGTATCTTTGTTTATTTTTGTTAACTTTAAATGAAATCCATACTTTGTTTAATTCCCATGCATTCTGAGTAGTTTTCTTAGCCTTTCTCCTTATTTATGAAATTATGTGAATTAATGAAATTAAATAGATGTGCCTAATATATTAAAATAAATTGTGATAATCTTTTACTTAAAACTTAATTTACTTTCAATCTGGCCAATTGAATTGTTAAAATATGTTGAATTATCAACTATAGTAAAGATTACATCCAATATTCAGGGAAGTCAAAAGCCTTGGAAGGAGGGTGCAAATAAATAGGGAAATATTATTTATCGGACGTAGAATTGGATATTTTAGTGTGACAGACTAAAATATTCAATTTGGTCCTATTGTTTGAGAGTTGAAGTGTAGATGTTAGCCCTCAGGTGAGGGGAACGTGGGAGCTCTGAAGTGGCAGCCAGTATCCTCCCAGCCTAGCCGCAGATTCAGTAATCAAGCATAAGACTAGTCAATGTTCTTTGCACCTGGACCAAAGGGTAAAGAATAGGAATGCTCCTATTTGTCACAATACAATAAAAAAATCTATTTGAATTCATCATTCACTTAAGTTTCTAAATTTAACTGTTACAATTCTTTTAAAACTTCCCTGTGGGATCGATAACCAGGACTCCACTAGAGTCCTGTATTACTTGATACGATAAGTATACTTGTGTAGAATCCACATTATACATTCCATCATAAAATTAAATATATATTAAGCGGGATCAAGTTTTTGGTGCCGTTGCTATTTTTGTAAACATTAAAAAGTGGGACACCAATCTTCTTGATGGTCCAATAACCGCTAACACCATCAAAATAACTGTCCAAAATTCGTCAAAAATGTTACAGAATTCTGTATCGAACTGGCGCTTAGGCGCCGGATTCTAGCGCCTAAGCGCCAGGCCAATTATTTTGACAATTTTGCATTTTGGCTCCATTTTTGCTCATTTTTGCTCATTTTTCATCCTTTTTTCCTTCTTGAACATTTTTGCATCACCTACATCCAAAACACAAAAATACCTTTCATTAAAGCATAATATCCTTAAAAATTTGATAAAAATCAAGGCATAAAAATAGGTATTTTTTTCATGGATCAAATATAAAGTGTGATTTCTTTAGGTTGAATGTAAATATAACCTAAAGTTTGTTTGGGTTGATCGTAAGTTTTAAATTCATTTATGTTCAATATGAGTTGAACCTATGATGTCTTTTGACGTAGGTTCAATTTGGATTGATCCTAAGAAACAAACTGATTTAGGTGCAAAGGTTAAACCTATAATATTGTTTTGACCTAGGTTCAATTTAGGTTGAACCTAAGGTATAGACTGGAGTTTTGTCTTTAGTTAATAGAATTTAATATGTACTAAACTTAAGTGAGCGTAATGGGTATTTATGTCTTTCTTGAAATAAACTTAAGCAAGGTTTAAGCCTTATATAAGTAAGACTTAATTAAGTGAATTAGGCTTATCAAGGTTAGAACTAATTAAGGTTTAGGGTTAATTAAACCTAATTTAGGTAAGGTTTAATTGGATTAATTAGACATAATTAGAGTTAGGCCTAATTATGATTTAAGGTTAATTAAAACTAATTTAGGTAAGGCTTAATTAGATTAATTAGACCAAATTAGAGTTAGGCCTAATTATGATTCAGGATTAATTAAACCTAAATTTGGTAAGGTTTAATTGTATTAATTAGACCCTTAGGGTTAGGTCTAATTATGGTTTAAGGTTAACTAAACCTTGTTTAGGTAAGGTTTAATTAGATAAATTTGATCTAATTAGGATTAGGTCTAATTATGGTTTAAGGTTAATTAAACCTAATTTAGGTAAGGTTTAATTAGATTAATTAGACCTAATTAGGGTTAGGCGTAAGTATAGTTTTGATTAATTGAACCTAATTTAGGTAAGGTTTAATTGGATTAATTAAAAGTAATTAGAGTTATGCCTAATTATGGTTTAATTTGACTTAAACCTAATGTTATTAAGGTTTGAGTATGTTAATTAGGCCTAATAAGGGAATAGACCTAATTAAGGTTTGATTTGACTTCAATATAATGTTATTAAGGTATAAGGTGATTAAGCTTAATTAGAGTTTTTAAAGGTTTAAGTTATATTTAAACCTAACCTAACTAAAACTTAGGAGTTCATCTTGAGTTTAAAGTGATTTAAACCTTGATATTAGGATTTAGTTAATCCTAATTTTCTTTTTTATAAAAGATAGAAATTTTAGGGTTTAATTTATAAGTTTTTTAATTTTAGAAATTTTACCCTAAAAAGTTTAAAATTTCATTTCAAATTTTCCAAGCATAAGAAAATGTCATCTTGGGGTTCAAATTCATCACCCTAAGGTTTCTAATCATTTTTAAATTTTATCTTCCAATTTTCTAATTATTATAATTATTTTTGAAAATAATCACAAAGCGTGGTTAAAAATTGGATATCTCACGCTATAGAAATCCCCTAGAATTGGAAAAATAACATAATATCCCTAAGGATGAAAGTATCAATGTGTGAAAATTACAAAAATTTTAAACCTATTATTATGTTTTAATAATTAAATTACTCTAGAGAGCAATTAATTAATTAAAAATTAAATATAATTCATTAATTCCAAAATTTATTTTTATAATTTTCTCCTTGTTCTTCTAAATCCAGGGTATTTTTATCATATTTTTGTGATTTTTCTTTGTCAAGATATGAAATTTTAATGTTCATTTATTTTCTAAATTTATTAAATTTCTAAATTTCCTACTTATCTGATGAGGCGCCAGCACAACCTTATAGATGTTGAATCTCCATGTGGTGTTGTGTGATTGGTGGGGATTTACAAGCGGTAGTTTGCGTGGCCCGCGGTTTCGTCTTTTTCATATGAACAGATCTGCGGTTCAACTAGATCAGAGCCTTCCTTTTTCATTACAAAGAAATGGATGGCATCTGATCGCCTTTCCCAACCTGTGTATTCCGTGAGCCATTCTTTTTAAAACCCTAATATCACTGTCATTTCGTGATGGATTTGGATGAAATTTGTGTCTAAAGCTTCATCAAAGCAAGGAGATCACATCCATATGGTTATGTGGTTGTTTTGAAGTGATCTTTTTCATAATGTTCCAAGCCAGGGAAAAAATTAGGTTAAAATTGTCATACCTAGTCATGATGAGGTGTAGCTTCTATCAAGGTTGACAGAAACAATCACTGGGTCCTTGTGAAGCTCCTAGTCTAATGAATTTGAAGAGAAATCAGGTGGAGGTATGACTTCATTGAAATGGGCTCACAACTTGATCTTGGAATGGGTTAGGGCTCATGGGAAGGTCAAATTTTGATTGGAAACTTCTTCCTACAGCTTAGGGATGGTGTAAAGATAGTTTAATTGGAGTTTAATGAGGATTTATGTCAACGTGAAAACTTGTTATGCTTTTAGGGCATGAAATTTAAGCAAGTCAGTAGGTTTCATGAGCTGAATCTATGGGAAATCAACTCCTTAGGGTTTGGGGAGCAAGTTTGGTATTGAGGATTTTGGGAATTATGGATTGTGGGTAGGTCTCTCCTCTCTATATAAACTCTCGGGTTAACCCTTATATAGCCATGAATGGCCATGGCTGAGCTTGGGTTTACTTAGGGAAGAAGGTAACAATTTCATGATGGAATGAGGATTAGCTTCCTGGTTTGAGATAACCAGGGGTGATGTCCGCAATTCTTCCATTATGAGCCTTTATTAAGGCAAATTTTGGATTTTGGTTTTAACTCTGCTCCATTGTGGAGATGGTGAGGTGGTGAGGCGGTCTATGGATGAATTAGCTTGATCCTATCCTCCTCAGCCTAAGATTTGTCATGAGAATTTGGTGAGGAATGACCCATAAGCTTCCTCCTTCCTCACTTCAATGGCTAAGTCATGATGAGCTCAATTATGGTAAGAAGAATGACTTAAGCAATATCGTTCTTCCATTGTATGGGGATTGAGGTGAGTGATAACATCACAAAATGTTCCTTCAATATTTTCATGAAGGAATGACACATCCTTTCCCCCTTCAAAATGTCCTCATAATGACCTTGGACTAAGTTCAAAGATTGTGGGCTCATGGGTCTTTCATCGGTCTTGCAAGTCATGGCATGTCTCATGAGTTATGTATGACTCATGGGTCATGGATGAAGAAGGAGCCTTGGGCTTGGGCTTTCATACATGGGCTAGGTTTTCCATGTGTAGCATTTAGGCCAAAGTTTCTTCATGAAGTAATTAATGGTTTAATTAATTATTTAATTAATTGGCCAATTAATCAAATTAAACTCACGAAGTTGACCATTAAATCTTATTTGAACATAAGATTGGTCATGGTAGCTTGGTGCAGTTAATGGGTATCCCATGAGTTTGTCTTGTTATGGGTTTAAACCATGATTTTGAACTTAAAACTTAGGTCTAATGGAATAAAATAATTTGATTAAAAGACCAGATTTTTATCAAAATGGTGAAGTTGATCAAATTTGATCAAGGTTGACCATGGTTGACCAATTTAAGTCCAAGATTGACCCTGATAACTAATTTGACCTTGTCATGGTTGAATGAGTCGTGGGGGGCTAGGATATCATGGTTTGATCAAATGGCAATTTTAGTGTCTGGGTTGACTAAATGGTTTATAGGGTAGTCATTGGGTCCAAAATTGATCATTTTGACCATATTTGACCAATTTAGGTCTATGGTTCACCAAATGGTCAATGTGGTGGTCATTGGGTCCAAAATTAACCATTTTGACCAAGTTTGACCAATTTAGGTCTATGGTTGACAAAATGGTCAATGTGGTGGTCGTTAGGTCCAAAATTGGCTATTTTGACCAAGTTTGGCCAATTTAGGTCTATATTTGACCAAATGGTTAATGTGGTGGACATTGGGTCAAATTTTGATCAATTTGACCAAGTTCGACCAATTTATGTCTATTGTTAACCAGATGGTCATTGTGGTGGTCATTGGGTCCAAAATTGACCATTTTGACCAAGATAGACCAATTTGGTCATAGGGTAGGCCAAATGGTCCATGGGGTGGTCATTCGATCCAAAATTAATTATTTTGACCAAGTTTGACCAGTTTGGTCTTAGGGCTGTCCAAATGGTCTATTGGGTGGTCATTTGGTCCAAAATTGACAATTTTGACCAAGTTTGACTAATTTGGTCATAGGGTTGACCAAATGGTCCATATGGTGACTTTTGGGTTAAGGGTTGACCAAATCGGGGTTTGTCATTCTGATCTGACCATTTTGGAATATCATTATGGTTTGATCCAAAAAAAGGGTGTAGTAAGCTCAATCTAATTTTTAGAGTTTGAGGAAACCCTAGATGAGTTCAAATGGTTCAATATTGGTAGACCTCCTCCTAGGATGAATTTAATGATCATGATGATCATTAGGTCTTTAAAGAGGTGTATGGGGATCTTGAACCAGTGTAAATGACTCAAGACTTGTCTTGTCTATGGGTGTTAATTTGCAGTCCTCATAAAAGTGAGGTCAAAATTCGTCTTGAAAAATGTCAATCAATGCTTGACTTTGCTAGGTCATTCCGTTGAGCCAATATGTGTGGACTCACATGCACGCTTTGCCAAGCCTAATATTTAGCTCATTGGGCCATGCAATGCCTCCTCCACCAAGCCAGCATCCTAGACACGGTTTACAAATCAAAAGCTAAAATTTTTTTAAGGAGGAGACTTGAATGCATGTCATAGGGTAAGGAAGGAGAGCTTACTCCAACCAAGCTGCAATTCAACCTAGATATGCATACTACGTTGATTTAAAAAAAATAAAAAATCAAAGATCAAAATTTCTAGTATTTTTGGACAATGAAACTAGCCTTTTCAGAAAGAAAGAGGCAACCGACACGCCTTGAATAAATTTTCATCATTTGACAGGAACCTTGAGGGTGGTACAAATCTCGAAGCAAATTTTTTGAAAAATTAAAATCAAACTCAAAATAAAAAATTATCCAGAAAACTCTACTTTAAAGAAATTTACAGGCAAACTAACTGACTCGACAAGACGAACCAATTGACACCAAATTTGACCCAATTTGAGTTAAACCAATCGTGCTTCAAGTTGTAAAGCAACTTTTGAAAGCTTTTTGTACCAAATTGGAATTTCAAATGGAAAAAATCTGACAAGCTTATAGACAAATCGAGCGTCGTGATGAACCAAATCAAATGAGCCCAAGATCAGTCAATTCTAATATCATGAAAGCACATAAATATCCATCAAAATATCATTTGGTTAAGAGAATCTCTCTAAGCTATTCAATGGAGGTTCAAATTATTCCTATATTTGTAGGAAAACCACTTCTAGACTATCTAAATATTGTCCTAATGCATACATGAATTAGGACTAGACCTTAAACCAGAGGAAGATTGATGCTCTGAGAGGAAAGAATTGTGGTACAATGTTTGACACTAATGATCCAAAAAACGTCAACTGCTTACAGAATCACCGACCACCGTCAACCACCATCGGCAACGAAACTACTGAACCATAACTTGTGCTACAAAATCACGTCGTATTTTGCATAATAACGAAACACCTAATACAGCCGTACGTAGTGTTGAACACTGTGTAGAGACACCTCGAATGTGGTGTACTAAAGTTGCCATAACTACCTCCAACTGCAATCACTCCCATCCATAATGTGACAAGCATTGTATCTCCATAAACTGTGTAGTCTTTTCTTACTTGTGGGACTAGAATATGAATGTGTACTTACTAATTCATTGTAGATTGTTTTGACTTCCCATGATTTTTTTCCTTCGAGATTTTTCACGTAAAAATTTTTGGCATCTCTATTTGTCTCCTTTATTATCCGAGTATATGAGGGATTCTCATATAATGATGAGATGATAATTCAATACCCTACCGCCGCGAATCCTCTTACACGCATCTAGTATGACAAATAAGAGTTCATCAATCACAAAGTATTTTTTAATAAGCATAGTAAAATAAATTAAGCATATATGATAAAGATTGTAAAATCATAATTAGGAGAGTATCTAAATTTCATTATGTGTGAAACATTACCCCTTACTTAAAAATACTTAATCAAAAGAAGAAAAGCCATTTGATATTTTTTTTATTAATTTTTCTCCCTCTTTTAACAATATAAATGAAGAGAAAGTACAACTCAAACAAAATAGCATGAAAAAGATAAAATTAAATGATGGAAAACAAAACTAACATATGACATCAAAAATTCATCAAATACCAATTTATGATCAACATATCGTAATAAGCATTATCATTCTATAAATTATATTCTTTTTTAATGTTTCATATTTATAAATTAAGTTAGGGTTATATTTATTTTATTTAAAAGTATTGGCCCCAGAGAAAAAGAGAAAATAAGGAAAAAAAATAACACAAGTATAATTATTTTCCCCTAAATTGCTAGTGCACCGCTGTTTGTTAGTTTTGTCCAGCTCAATAAACCAATAGAATTAACCCAAATATATTTATTCATTTATGGTGCGAGATGGCCAACATGCACTGAGCTACAGCACACGTTCTCCACGTATCCGGCACGTGGCATTTCAGCTAAAATTTAAAATTCCAAAATTCCAAAATTTTTATCAATTCCCTGTTCGTAATTATCTCCTTTATAACCGCCATCACCCCATTCCTTCTTGCATCAATATAAAAATTCTATCAGTACGTAAATCTTAGTCGCGGCATTATGGATACCGTTACAGCACCGTCCAGCACTGACCTCCACGGCGAACACCCACCACGAACGGGGGAACAAGATGAAGATCACCATGAGAAGAAGCCAGTGTTGAAGAAAGTAATGGACAAGGTTAAGAAGATAAAGAAAGTCATCAGCAAGAAATCCCCCCGTCACGTTAAAGAAGGTGACGAAGACGATCATCACCAGCAGGGCAATTTGGATGAAGAGGAGGAGGAATTCGAGGAGGATGATGAGATTAAGGAAGACCCCGCGGTCCATGGCGGCTCAGGTGCGTACTCTGTTCATATATTTTTATATTTCACTTTATACAGCTTAAGCAATTTTATGGATATGACTGTGTATGAGAGCAGCTGCTGGTGCTCGAATTGGAGCGAGGGAAATACCAGGTGGAGAAGAAGGTACGAAGGGAGCTGGTGATGGTTTGAGTTTTATCAGGGAACCATTCTATGAAAATCAAGCCAAGCACAGGACAGATAACGAAACGGACACGACTGAACAAAATCGAAGCTTGCCGAACCCCATAATTGAACAAAAACAAGGTTTGCCGTTATCTTTGCATTCGTTTGCTTAATTTAACATGAAGAAAAAAAAAAGGGAGTGTGGATAAATCTGTTACTTCTCAGTTTTAACAAACTTATATTGCTATTAAAGAATATGAGAGTTCGAGAGGTGGAGGAGAAAGTGCAGAGGGAGTTGGCGATGGTTTGCGTTTGACCACGGAGAAATTTATTGGGGATCTAACCGCGCCCAATGATGAAGCTAAAGCGAATAGGGGAATTGGACAGAGTCAAGGTTTACCATTTATCCGAAATTTTGAACAAACAATGTTTTGGTATATAGCTTTTGCTTGCTCTGTTTGAACAAAATCTGCTTCGCTGTTACAGCGTATGAGAGTCCAATACCTAATGTGAGCACTGGAGAGAATGAAGGTGCTGAAAGAGTTAACGATGGCTTGGGTATAATCAATGAAGAGTCTGTTGAGGATCCAGGAGCTCCCAGAAATGAAGGTAAAAAGATTTAAGGAATTGAACAAGGTCTTAGTTGATTTTAATTTGTAAATAAAACCCAATCAGCTGAGATAAAAATCAATATGTGAACATAACTTTTTGCTGCCATGTTTTAGTTAAATTTAAATTGCCAATGCAGTGTATAAGAGTCCATCTACTGGTGTGAGAACTGGAGCGAGCGAGGGAGTTAAAAGTGGGTTGGGTTTGATTACCGACGATTTTATTAAGGATTCAACTCCGCCCTCAACTGAAGCTGAAGCTAACACAAGAAGTGACCTAAACCGAGGTTTTTTCATTTATTTTATCTTTATTTTTATATTTAAAATTTGAAAGAACCAATGTGTGCACATAACCTTAACTTTTCGCCATGGCAGTGTATGAGAGTCCAAATTCCGGTGCGCGAGCTGGAGCTAATGAAACGTTGGGAGCAGGAAGAGAAGATGCTAAGGGAGTTACAGATGGTCTAGGCTTGCTCTCGAAGGATTTCGTTAATGATCCAGCCGCGCCCAGGAGTGATGATGAAACAAATAAGATAATGGAAGAGAGTCAAGGTTTGCCATTTTTTGTATATCATACGATATTAAATTGCTATACAAAATTTCTATCTTTTAACTTAACTTCCATGGCTCTTGTAGTACATTTGAGTCCGACTAGTCGAGCTAGATCTGGAATGAATGAATTGTCCGGAGGAGCTGAAGAGCGTGCTGAGGCCGTTAGCGATGGTTTGGATTTGACCACCAACATGGAATTGGTTGAGGATCCAGCTGCGCCCAAAGATGAAGATGAAAATAACACGAATAATGAACAGAGTCAAGGTTTGTCATTTATTTTTTTTATTTAGTAGCCGAAGCAGAAGAGGGGGTGAAAGTGCTAACGCTGCCATTCTTCTTTAAATGCTTTCATGGTCTCACAGAACGGAAAGAGGTTGATATTGCGCCAGAGCTCTGCCGCTCCTTGGAGGCCATGACCGTCTCACCCCAAAACGAAAGAGGAGAACCCGAGCTTCCCAAAGGAGGAAATAGCAGCTACACTGGTATGGTCTCGTCGGCAGCATCCAAGGTGTACGAAATGGTCACCGATGCAAGTACAGCAGTGATCTCAAAGGTAAAACCTGAGGCTACAGAAAGGGGTGAAGGTGAACCGGTAGTGAATCAGAGCAAGGGACGTTCAATTAAGGAGTATATAACGGAGAAGCTGACGCCAGGGGAGGACGAGAAGACTCTTTCGGAATTGATTACGGAGGCTGGACAGAAGAGGAGGAATGAAACAGAGGAGGTACCGCGGCAAGCGGCGGCGCCCTCGGTCGAGGGTGAAAGGGGGACGGGCATAGTGGACAGGATAAAAGAGACTGTTACTTCACTTATCGGCGGTGGTGGGGGTTCTCCGAAGGCGGCAGCCACGGAAACTCACAGAAAGGGTGAGACAATTCGAGCAATTATTGAATATGCTGTGCAATACCATTATAATATTATCAAGATATCATCAAATTCGTACTTATTGATATCCATCTCATCTGTAGCTAAATTTTTTTTTTGAATAAAGTATTTACATTATTTTTCTTCATATAAAATTATGTTTAAATAAAATTTTTGTTCGAAGTTCTTTTATTTTTAAAATTATATTCAGAAGTTTTACTGGAGGCTTACCTCAAATGAAGAATATTATGATAATAAAGTGTATTGTGTATTTAATTTGTGTGTCTGATGCAGAAACAGAGGATAATGCTGACTTTCAAGTTCGTCCACCTGAAGCAATCAGCCAAGAGAAAGGATCAAGTGAGGAGCTGCCAACTTCGTATCACTGATGATGCCAATATAAGTTAACAATTGCTATAATGGAGGATGTAAATCTGTTTTTCCCTTTTTCGTTTGTCATTTTCATTGTCTATCCTTTATTTTCGTTATTCTAGTTTTTTACTTGTTTGATGTGTGTCGCCAATCATGCATGACGAATGTTTTTCTCAATTAAAGAGTCACCATTTTCTTTATTTTTCAGTTTTCGATTTTCATTGACAAGCAAATATATACTTGAAAGATTTAAAGTAATACACTTAATATTAGCTTCATTTTGACTGAGAAATCTTTCAATTCATTATTATAATTAATATTTGAAATTGTAACAACCGTTTTAGGGGACTCTTAAGCTCATCTGCAAGTAAATTTGCATATTGGCATTAATCCTAGTTGAAGACAAGCAACCGTCTTCTTTAGTAAAGCATCACAATGGCTAATTTTTTTTTTAAAAAATCATTCAATAACAACAAAAATAAAAAAATCATATATAAGACAAAGTCATTGAAAGATCTATTTGCATAATGATCAATTAATATGAATACCTAAAAAATTGTTTTAAATTTTGCCAGTTTTAAAGTGCATAGAGAAGCCCTAAATTACAAACTTCTTAAATTTGTTTTAAAAATCATTTTCTAAAACATTTTAGCACCTAAAAAAGAAAGTTTAGGGGAGTACCTATAATAATACAAATGGGTAATATTTTATTACCCTCATTCCTTCATCATTAATATGAAATGCTCTTAGAACCTGCGTGATTTCTGAAAAGATTAACTCCATATCGTAAAAAGTAAGATGCATTTCAAACTACGGAAGTTTAGGTGATGAATAATAGTGGAGATAAACAAACGCGAGGTTTATGGAATCTTACCATGGCAATCTTGTAAAGGAAATTTTGAAAGGAATACCTATGTATTCTACAGTATTGTTGTTTTATAGGTGCTAGAATGCACATGGATTAGGATGTTAAAAATCTAAATTTCGTCATGGAGTTGTTTGAAATTTTTATTGAGATATAACAAAAGTCTTGTGGAGTTTACTTGCCAAAGTAGAGGGCTTGTTAGCTTCATAAGAGTTGAAAAAAATTGTAAGGATTAAGGTATTGAAGCAATTGTTAGCAACATCAAGTTGGTAAATATAAAAGAGATTGCTAGAGAATATAAAGGATGCAAGGGAATGTGAGCTTACATGTTTGGGTAGGTAGAATGTCTTGACTAACTTGTTAGATAACAATGTGCTAATTTTCAACCATAATCTATTGTAAGAGGTGTTGCTGTATGTTTTTAAAGTTGGAAGTGAGATGAGATAATGCATCAAAGTCAAAAGTACCATTCTTATGAGGACGGTGGTCTTTTTGAGAGCAAGGCTTGTTGAATTAATTGTAATTGGTTTCCTAGAAAGGTTTGTCTTGTGCCAATTGTGAACTTTTGAATGCCTCTTTTTGTTATAGATTTGGCAACCTATGGAAGCTTAACTACAACTTTGAAAGAGTTAATAATGTAACTATCACATATATGTAGGTCAAGTTATGAGGGGCTTGTGGATGTTTCTGCATTGTTGATTTTCTTACTATTGTGCAGGTAGAGATCATCTATACTGGCGGGTTACAGGTTTGGCCATGTTGCTATCTAAGTCTTCATAAATCATCTTCATATTTTATACTTAAGATGGCTACAATGATTTTGTCGTTAGGGTAGTTGTCTTTTTTTTTTTCCTCATGGTTTAATTTCTTATACAAATTGAATTCTTGGATAAGAGCTTCTTGTCCTATGTGGGAAAAGCCATGTTTTTGCTGAAAAGTATGCTCACCACAATTCCTCTTTCCACTAAAAATTTAGAAAATGCCTCCAACCATCATGCACTTGTTGGTTTGAAGAAGTATGTCTCTATCATCTTGAGAGACTTTTCAAGAAAACCTTTTAGGACCCTGACCCGACCGCCGCGCTTAACACACCAAAAGATAGCCAAAAAGCTTTGACTCGATTTATAAATAGCGGCTAGTGTATAAAATTAATATTATATAAGTAATATTTTTACACACTAGGGGTACTACGCAAGTATACGTATCGTTTCAAGTAATATAGGGTTTTTAAACAAAGACCTCAGTATCGATCCCACAGGGAAGATTTATAGAAATAAATTTTCTTTAAAGCGAAAGCGAAATATAATAGTAAAAATATTTTTATTTTGATTATAAATTACTATTAATTTACTAGATGCAATTTAAAGAAAACAATAATAAGAAGTTTTATAAACTCTATATAAAATAAACAACTTTCTTTCCTTCAATTAATCTAAGATTTTTAAGATAATTTAATATTCATTGGAGAATTTAATTTATGGTATTGTGCCAAATAGAAGTATTTCTATTCTTTACCCTTTGATCCAGGTGCAAAGAATATTGACTAATTTACATAATAGGTCCGGATGTATTGTTAGTAGAATGGGTTAATCTAGGCTCACACTTCTAGATGTCCAAGGGTGGCTATGGTCGGCCCTACTAGTGACCCTTTCCTAGTCTATAAATCAAATTATAAGAATTTAGTCTGTCACTCTAAAAACTTATCAATTCTACGCCCTTTAAATATTATCTTCCTATTTATTTGCACTTCACCATGAATAGCTCGCACATGGCCTTCGACTACCCAAGGATTCATGTGACATTTACAAGTTAAGAGTTCTTCTCCTTCAAGGTCTCAAAACTCTTCAACAGGTTTTAACAATTCAAACGACCAATTTAAAAAGTAAAGTAAGATCGAGTATTAATGTCATCACAATGTTTTGAAAATATTTTGAATTTTAATTCTCCATCGAATCTTTATATTATCTTATCTATCTCTTCATAATTGAAGTAAGAAAGTAACTAACTATTCGTAACACATTGAAAATAAATAACAAAACATGATAATTAAACTTTGAATCAAATGTAAAAATATACTTATCTCAAATATTTCTTCTACGTATCTTCCGATTCCTACCGACTCCACAAGTGTAATGAACTCCGCATGCAATAACTTGAAAATAAACTCACTAAACTAAACAAAAATGGCCCTAAATTTCTCTCTCTAATTCTCTCTCAAGGATGAGAGATCTTAAAGTAGATAAGAGAAAGGGGTACAATGGGAGGGGCACGTTTTCTGAAGAATTGGACCTCTATTTATAGACTTCAAGAGTTTCCTTGAGGCACCTCCTCAAAACATGTCCACATTCAATGAATCTTCTAGAAGGTCTGTCTGGCGCCTAGGCGCCGGAATCTGGCGCCTAGGCGCCGAATACCGCATCCAGTTCTTCGCACCTATTCACTTTGGCTCGCACCTCTTCGCGATTAAAACCGTTTTGGAGCGTCCAAATGCAATGTATCACATGTCCTATTATCAAGGAACAACCGCCACCTTCTAGAATGTCCAATAACCGCTCACTCCGTCAAAATAACCGATCAAACGTTGTCAAAAACTTGACGATTGTCAGTATCGAGTCCGGCGCTGGCGCCAGCTGGCGCCTAGCGCCATGCCATATTTTTTTATACTTTCGTATTTTGCTCCATTTTTGCTCCTTTTTTGCTCATTTTTCCTTCTTAGACCTTTTTACATTACCTACATCGAAAAATACAAAAAATACCTTTCATTAAAGCATAATATTCTTAGAAATTAATAAGAATTAAGACATAAAGAAATAGGTATTTTTTATAGATCAGACGCTAAAAATTCCAAAGTTTGTTTGGTTGGAAGAAGTTATGATATTTGGGATTTAGGTCCCTTGTGAACTCTATGAACATTGCTTTATGAAGCTTTGGATTAAACTCGAGGTTGATAGCTCTCTTTGGTCTAGCCTCGTGAGGAAGAAATAAGTGCTCGCTCTTATCCTTTAAATTGCACTGCTGTAGAATTCGATTCTACTCTTGGAGGGAAATATTAAATCATAAGGCTATCGTTGAAGATCTCGTTACTTGGGAATTGAGCATGGGCAATATCAAATTTTAGTTTGATGATCAGAACACTTTACACCACTTACTATTTTCTTATGTTGGTCCCATAGATACTGAGTTTTATATGGCTGACTATTGTACTCATGACAGTTGTGATGTCCCTAAAATGAGCAAATTACTGATTTTGGAAAATCTAAAAGTACTATTTCAGCTTTCCTACTATTCCTAATGATAGAGATTCTCTTATTTTCAAAGGTTATGCTAGTGTTTCTATTTCCAAGAAAATTTATCAAACCTTCTATCATCCCAATTTAGGTATGAACTTCAAGTGGCTTTGGGCCCAGCTTTTAAAGCATTCCCCATCATTTTTTTGTTTGGAGGACTATTCATTCTTTACTTCTCAGTGATGACATTCACAAATTGGAAGGTCTCGTACTTCCCTCCATCTACCATCTGTGCAGATCTGAGGACGAGCCAATCTCTCACTTTTTTCTTTTTGTATGTATACTTTAAAGACATGGGATTATTGTGTTGATTAGTTAGCTTTCCTTTACTAGTACCAGCAACACTATAATCTTGGAATGCATTGTGAAGTGGAATGAGCTTGTCCTAATTAACCTTAAATATTTTAACATAAAAATAATTTATATTATTTTGAGCATATTTAGGGTCTGTTTGGGGCAGCTGCAGCTTATTCAGCTTATCCAGATAAGCTGCTTATTCTGATAATCTGCTGATAAGCAGCTGATTCGAATAAGCTGTCTGTCTGTTTGGTTTGAGCGTTTGGAAAACAGCTGATTTGCAGTTGTTTATGGATAAATGACTCTTATGCCCCTGAAATGAATAAGTTGTTGAGCTGTTTGGTATCTGCGGTTTGAAAACAGCTTATATGCAGCTGTTTGTAGAAAAATAACAATTTATGCTCCTCTTTATTAATAAAATTTTATTAAGATATAAAATCTTATTTCAAATTTAACAATAAATATTTTTAAATATAAAATTTTACTTTTAAATATAAAATCTTATTTTAAAAAATTATATCTTATTTCAAATCAATTCAAAGAAGGAAAAAATGCGGTGCTAACATAAACTCAAGAGCTCCATCAATTCAAAAGTCCCTCCTCAGCCTACTTCTGATTGCCTGCTAACAACTACCACAACGACATTTCAAAATCAAGATTACCTTCCATGGCTACCTAAAACTGAAACCTTACCAAAGACAAAAGATATATGTGAACAAACTATGCACTGACATAAAATGACAATAGCCACAACATAATTACGGTCCCTACTGTTTCTACCTTCAATCCAAAATATTTGCAATTAGCATCAATAGTATAATTGTATTATAACTTTGGCATTGAATAATGCAGAAGAACAGAGATGTCCATGAAGGTAAATACAAGCAAATACAGAAATCAGAACATAATTTCTAACTGCAAAGAAAAATGAATGTACAACTTCAAAAGTTATAATCTACTCTGTACGCTGGTTTCAAATTCACTTAAAAAAAAGAATTTACAAATTCAGAAATGAAGTTCTAATTCATTTACAAAAATGATAATCTAGATTGATACCAGTTACTTTTTTATGTGTTCAGTTTTCATAAATAAGAGCCCCTTTACCAGAAAGAAAGGCCTTTTTGGCTTCAAAGAGCCTCTTTTGCTTGCTTGGAAGGATCAGAAATAGTAGAAGAAGGAACAATGTCTTCTTTAGGCAAGGCGAAGGCCTTGGCTTCAAAGAAGGTATGGGACTGGGAGAAGAGGACAAGAAGAGAGAGCGCAGCAGGCGATGGAGAGAGCAGAAATGGAGAGGTGTGAGGCTTGGGATCGAGCGAGCGAGAAGCTAGCAGCGAATTATTGGAGAGGTGCGAGAGCGAGCGAGCGAGAAGCGAGAGCTAGCGAGCAAGCAACCACCATCGCCATTCCTTTCTCTGATCGCCATTCCTCTCAGAAATGGAGAGGTGCGAGAGCGAGCGAGCGAGAAGCGACATTGCGACGTGAGGGACATCGGGAAAGCGACGCGAGCAGCTACCTCGGTGTCGATCTCGGCGAGGGTGAGGAAGAAAAGGAAGATTGGGAAGGCGAGCACGAGGGAGAGCGGATGGGCACGACAAGAAAATCTTCCCTAACGCGCTATTCTGACGCCATAACGCGGGTCATCTCCTGCTTCGCGAACTATTAACAAAATCCCAATCAGCTTATTGGAGCGGTAGCAATAAGCTGACCAGCGTTTTTTTCAAACACTGCGGTTGCATTTTGAAAACGCCACCGCAGTCCAATAAACTGCCCAAAACGGAGGCTTAAGCTTAAATAGTTTATACGGTAATAAGCTTTAGAATTTCAAGCACATTTAAGCTCAGATAGTTTATAAGAATATATTTTTTGGAATTTCAAGTGCATTAGTTATTCATATCAAAATAATTTTTAGGGTTTTGATTACATTTAAGCTTAAGTAATTCATATGAACTTTGAAATTTTTAGTACATTTAATCTTAGATAATTCATTTGAAAATAATTCGGAATCATAGAGCACATTTATGCTTGCATAACTCAAATGAAATCAATTTTTAAAATTTGAGCACATTTAAACCTAAATAATTTATATAAAAAAAATTATAATTTTGGGAACAAATATAAGCTTAAATAATTCATGTTTGCAAATTAGCATAACTAAAGATAAGCTTGCAATTTAACATATACTACACATAAGCTTGCAAATAAACATAACCTAACACATGCTTCCAAATTTGCATAACTTGAAAAATAAACATGCAAATTAACACAACTTACATATAAACATGAAAATTAACAAAACTAACAGATGCTTATAAATTAACATAAACTAACACATTTTTTAAATTTATAACTGTGGCGCCTATGCTCCAACTAGCGTCTGAGGAGATGATTGTTAGAGCGAATTAGGAAAGATACTGTTGCTTCTCCGTTGTTATTGTTGTTTCTGTGGTGAGAGAGTTTTATGCTAACTTGTCAGCAGCTGAGAAAAATTTGGTGATAGTTAGCGTGTAACTAGTAGATTTTTCAACTGCAGTAATTAATACTTTTTATCGATTACCTCCTGCGATGTTTTGTTTTTATATGAATTATCATCTTTCTGAGGGAGAATTAGATGAGATTATGGCATTTTCTTACTAATGGAAGAGTTTTGTGGAAGATTACAAATGAAAGAAGAGTACATTTGTAAGCCTCTAAGTTGAATGCCACTTCAAAGGCTTGACATTACTTCATCTCATCTAAGCTTTTGCCTTCAAGTCATGTCAGTGAAGTTACAAGGGAGAGAGCTGTTCTGAACCATTGTATTCAGTAGGGAAAGCCTTTAGATATTAGTGCTATTAATTTTTATTATATTTTGAACTGTGTCAGAGCTGCTACTACAGCAGATATGGGATTTCCTTCACTGGAATTTCCTTCACTGATTCACTCGATTTGTGAGCAGTTTTGTGTTAAGTCTGAGACATGAGAAGAGGTTCTTCAGCCACTAAGACCTATTACCAGTGTAAATTGACCCGACCGCAATTATTTAAGTAAATTAGCTTATTAATATATGGTTAAACTTGACCCCAAATCTGATTACGCGGCTAATGTACAATAATTAAAGATTAAAGTTTTTATAATAAAATATAAATCGCACACTAGGGGTACTAAGCAAGTATACGTATCGTTTCAAGTAATATAAAGATTTATTTTTAAACCCCAGATATCGATCCCACGAGGATTAATTTAGTTAAAAGAAAGAAAACTAATATTAAAAATATTTTTATTTAAAACTAATTAAAATATGCAAAATATGAAAATTAACAAGTGATAAAATAATAAACAAAGATTCTTTCCCCATACGAAATGTTCCATGATTAATAAGTAGATCAAATGAGTTGAGAACTTGAAAATGTGGTTTTGTTACAAATAGGAGCATATATATCCTTTACTTTGGTCCAGGTCATAAAGAGCATTAGCTAATTTTTAAAGATTGGATTAGGATGTATTATTAGTAGAAAGGTACGAATTTCTAGACTCTCACTACTAGGTCCCCCCCGAATGGTCACGCTTAGTACCGCCTACTAGTGACCCGTCACATTTCTTGTAAAACTAAATTGATCGACAATTTCGCCTGTCACACTAAAACCAAAATCAATTCTACGTCCATTAAAGATCATCTCCCTATTTATTTGCACCTTCCCTTTAAGAGAAATATGATACATACAAGTTAAGAATTTCTTAGCCCATTGTCAGATCTTAAGAATTCTCCACAATTTTTAATAATACAAGAGGCCAATTTGTAAAGTAAATTAAAATTAGGTACAATATCATCACAATTTTTTAGAAAATAAATTAAGTTCTCAAATCTGATTTAAATCTGTTATTAATTCATTTCATATTCATAGGGAGAAAGAAAAGAAGACTACTCAGAAAGCATTGAAATTACACCACAAATCATATTCATAAAACTTAAATCCAAAACACTAAACTTAAGAAACAAGATATAAATACTTATTTGGAATGTATTCCAAGCAATCCTTTGAAGTTTCTTTGACTCCATAGACTCTAACAGGACTTTGACACTTCAATTCACACTAAACACTCACTAAAATAAAGAAGAAGACACTTAACACTCTTAATTAATTCTCCCTCACACACTACTCACTCACTCTAACACACTTTGCACACTCCACACACACCATGCTGTAGAAATGGTCTTCTATTTATAGATCTCCAGAAATAACCAAGGGTTGCTTAAGGAACCTCTTCAAAATTCGTCCACATTCATTGAATGTTCTAGAATTTAACGGTGGTGCCTAGGTGCCAGTTCTGGCACCTAGGCGCCAGGATTACTGTGCGAATGGACACACCCCTTCACATTTAGGTCGCACCTGTTCATTTAATAACTGCTCCCCCATGTCTATTTTCATTGTATTTGGTTTATAACATGTGGGAAAATGTCCAGAGGCTTCTAGATTAGTTTGAAAGTGTCAATAACCATCTAATAACCATCAAAAAATCTCTAGAATTAATCTGTTGTGTTTGGCGGTTAGCGCCAGATTTGGCGCCTAGGCGCCATAATCAGTTTCTTTTCTCTTTTTGGCTCATTTTTACTCATTTTTAACTCTTTTTCTTCATAAACTCATTTTATTGTACCTGCAACCAAAACATAAGAAATACCTTTCATTAAAGAGTAATATCCTTAAAATATTAATAAAAATTTGATATAAAATTCTATGTAATTTTAAGGCGGATCAATTCCCAAACTTAAACGTTACTTGTCCTCAAGTAACCTTTTACTACTAAAAATATAATTTATGGAGAAAATTTTCTTTAGGACTTCTATACTTTTTGTTTTATAAATAATATAATGAAACTTAAAGAGCTTTTTAAATAACTTAGACTAAAACAAAAATATATAAAATATTTAATATATAAGTGTTAAAAACTTTCTTCTTCTATCTATTTCAAAAATAATTGCAATTTGTCATATTAAGAATATATAGATAATTTACAGGAAAAAGATTTTCATGATAACTCTACTAGTAAGGATGCTTATACATAAGACTTTAAGTAAAAATTTGCATTAGGTCTCTTCCTATAAGATAATTCAAGTGAAGCCAATTTTTTATTTAGGCTTTTCCTCAAGCTTCTCCTCACTTATCTTTTTTTTTCTTTCATATTTTGGATTGCTTTCCAATCCTATATTTTTCGTTTCTTTTTCTGGGATTGTTTTCAATCCTTCTTCTTTTTTTTATTAAGTGAGGATTACTATATCTCGATAGTCTGTCAATGATTTTGAACATCACTATCCTTAACTTATATTTAAAGACTTAACACATTTTTCACTTAATGAATATGTGTTTAGCAAAAGTATTTTTCATAGAGTTTCAATTCCATCTTTTTAAGTAAACATCTAGATTTCTTAATACTTTCAAAAATACAACATTTTTAATTTAGATATTTGAATCAAAATTCTAACACCTTTTTATTAAATAATTACAATTTTAGAATTATCCTTTATTATTTAAAAATACTTTTATAAGTTTATTATAACATTCATGAAAACAATAGTATATCTATCTTAAATTAACTTTTATTCCATAGGTTATGTTATTAAGTTTTGAAAATATTGTTTACTAAGGACAAGTAAAATTTAAATTTAAGTTCATTTCCCTCCCCCAAACTTAGTTCTTTTAATAAGGTTTTAATATTTTTTACTATGAAAATTTAAACTAAGCAGGAAGAAAAGGTATAACATTTAAAGGTATTTAAAATAATGCTAATATAAGCAGGAATAGATATCTAACAGAGTAGCTAAATAAGTAACACATGAAAAACAAATGTGCTAAATTAAAAACAAACGAGAGCATGAAAAAGGACTAAGTCTAAGCAATCTGAATACAGAAATAAACTGAGTTACTACAAGTTCTCAATCAGTACAATAAAACATGAAAAGTAATAAACACACATAACAAGCACATCAGCAAAGCAAAGCAAATATAAAGTCTAATCATCCTCAGTCGCCTCCTCATCGTCAGAAGAATCGTCAGGAATAGGACTTTTGGGGTTGATCCAAGGGGTGAATTTAGGACATGTAGGAAATTCAATATTCCTATCACCCTTCAAAAATTTTACCAGTGCTTCATTATACTCCCCATCATAGTCACTCTTCCTCTGTAAATAGTCTGATACATGATCAAATTTGCTATCCATCTCATATATTCTGCAATTCATCAAGAATAGATCACTTTCATGCTCCAAATATCTCTGACAAACAGTGTTCCACACATCAGGTGGAGGCTCAGATGTAGAAGTAGATGGCATAGAAGCAGAAGTTGAAGGCACAAAAGAAGGATATGCACCAGTACTCTGACTCTTAGTTTTCCCATAAATATCAACATGAGATTTTCCTATTGGCTTTAGTGGCTTAAGCTGCTCTTCAGAAATGGAATAAGAAACACCAACATTCTTGCAAATCGAGAAAATAAGAGCCAGAAAACCTAAACCATAAATAACACTTCCTCTAGTAGAAGTGCTAATAACATCATAAATAATTGCTCCTACATCTATAGGCTTCATTTCTTGAATGCAATAGTTCAGAATAGCTCTCTCTTTCGTCACCTCACTCAAGTGGTTTGACGGAAGGAGACGAGCATAAATAAAATAATGCCAGGCTTTAGAAGTAGCATTAAGCATTGAAGAGGAGAAATTTACCCATTTATTATTTCTTATTTTCTAGGATCCTCTTCCATCAGTCAAATAAGCCAAAATCTCATCGAGCTCTCTCTCAGAAGGAGTAAAAGTATCATAGAAGCAGTCTGTCACTGGAGGCAGGCCATAAAACATGTTGATCACTTCCAGAGTGAATTCAACTATTGTCCCCCTCACATAAACTTCAAAATCAGTTGTTTCGAGAAAATTCACATAGAAATCTCGAACTAAAGAAATAATCACCACTGCAGAAAATTAGCAGAATTTCTCGCATTGTTTGGCAACAATAACATGCTCGATCAAAGCACCGGGATGATAAAAAATTCTTTCAACTATGAATTTGCGAACAGTAGCAAATTCGTTGTAACAAATTTGCGCACTCGCACTCATCAACCTTATTTGATCAAATTGACTGTGCTCCTTACCCCGCTTTGATTTAGGTGCCATTCCTAAAATTTGTAAATAATTCCAAATAAATCTCAAAAAATATAAAATCACACGACTCAAAAGCTCACCTCACTAAATCAAACTTAAATCCATGGATTTTTCTTCTAAAAATCAAAAATTTTTTCTCCAAAATTTTGGTACTTTGCAAAAGTAGAAAAATCCATGGTAAAAATTAACTTAAAACGTAGATCTAACCTCGAGAAGTTGAAAGTAGAAGTTAAAACACGTCAAAACCCTTCAAATCTTGAACAAAATGGAACCCTAGATCTGGTTTTCACGAAAATGGGTGAAGAAGATGAAGCTTAGGCGTCAAAATGGCGTTGGGTCGGTTTTAAAGGCGAAAATTAGGTCCAAGTGAACCAGCGCGTAGGCGCCAGATCTGGCGCCTAGGTGCCAGAATCACCAAATATTCTGAAAATTTTTTATATTTTTTAAGTTAGGTGATTTTAACATCTGTAAGCCTAAAACCAACTGTTAATCTTCATTAAACATCTTCTAGAAAATAATATTAAAATAAAATTCAAAAGGTTCCAAATGATTACATTCCAAATATCAAACAAATAACAATCCAAACTTTACTTCATTTCATTCATTCCATATTTTCAAGATAAGGCTAAAAAAATACAGAAAATAAACATCAACAACAAACACTCATATCTCACGAACACATAAACACTCATAAACATCTTCACATAAAACACTATCAAATTACAACTCACTTATCAATCACAATCAATCTCTCCACCTATTTCTCCTTAATTTCATCCATTTATTCCTAGTGTACATTGATACCTGATAATCTTCAGAGCATGCCAAATGATCTGATTGAACTTTCATTTGCCATTCAATATGCTGAATTTGGTGGAACCTCTCATGCAATCTCCCTCCAACTAGAATTAATTCCTCTTCAATCTTCTCAAGTTGATTGCATACATTCTCCAGAGACATGGAAATAAGTTTATGAATCTTTGTGCACAAACTTCTCCTTCCCATTGATTCCAATGTTTAATCTCTCCATGGAAGCAATTAAAACTCTTTCTATCTCTAAAGGAATGTTTCAGTTGAAAATTTTGATGGCTTGAAGGTTTAGGACGAAGGTATGGAGGTTTAAATAGATTAGAATGTGCAAAAACTGCTTTAGGATGGTTTTTACACGATCCAAAAACTGTGGTGCCTAGGCGCCAATCGGGGCTCTTAAGCGCCAGGATCATAGGTATCTGGCGCTTAGGCGCCAATTCTGGCGCCTAGGCGCCAGAATCCTGAAAATTACAGGTTCACAATTTGTCAAATTCTCCTGAGTTCCATACTTAATTAAGGTTTAAAAAGGTAGATCGATGATACGTAATTAAGTGTAGTCATAAAGAACACACAATCAAACTTGAAATAAAATCATTCTATGGGTTGCCTCCATAAAGAGCATGGTTTAATGTCGTCAGCCCGACATAAACAACATTTTACTTCGATTAGGTTAACAATAGCACGTCTTTAAAAGATGGCACGCTTTCTTCATAATAGTGTTTTAATCTATGTCTGTTCACCTTATTTACTGAATCAGTTTTTAAATATTTATTGTCCACAGCTCCATAAGGGTAAACTTTCTCAACCACATATGGCCCTATCCATTTGGATTTTAATTTTCCTGGAAACAATTTTAATCTTGAAAAGTACAATAAAACTTGTTGTCTAGGCTCAAAATTTTTTCTTAATATTCTTTTATCGTGCTTAATCTTTATTTTCTCTTTATAAATTCGAGCACTTTCATAAGAATCATTTCTCATCTCATCCAGTTCATTTAATTGTTATAATTATTTATCTCCTTCATCTCTGAGATTATAATTAAACTTTTTAATTGCCTAATAAGCTTTATGTTCCAATTCAACAGGCAAATGATAAGATTTTCCATAAATGAGCCTATAAGGTGACATTCCAATAGGAGTTTTATAAGCAGTCCTATAAGCCCCATAACGCATCATCAATTCTATCAACCCAATTAGTTCATTTTGGATTAACCGTTTTTTTCTAAAATTCTTTTAATCTCTCGATTTTATATTTTCGCTAATCCACTAGTTTGGGGATGATAGGCTGTTGAAATTTTATGTTTGATTCCAAATTTGCTCACTAATATTTGAATTAAAAAATTCTTAAAGTGACTTCCCCCATTCATGATGATTATCCATGGCATTCCAAATCTAGTGAAAATATTTTTAGTTAAAAATTTTTCCACACTTTTAGCATCACATTGAGGTAAAGCAATCGCTTCAATCCATTTCAAAACATAATCAACAACTAATAAAATATACATTTTTCCTGAAGAAGGCACATACGGTCCCATGAAATCTAAACCCCAGACATAAAAAATATCCACTTCCAGAGTGAAATTTACTGGCATTTCGTTTGTTCTAGAAATATTGCCTATGTATTGACATCGATCACAGGATTTAACAAAATTGTTAACATCCCTGAAAAATGTAGGCCAATAAAATCCAGATTGTAAAATTTTGAAAGCAGTTTTATCTTTTTTAAAATGTCCACTAAATTTAGATTTGTGGAATTTTTGAATAATCTCATAAGTTTCTTCATAAGGAACGCATCTTCGTATAATAGAATCCTTACATTGTTTAAAAAGATAGGGATTATCCAAAAAATAAAATTTAACATCATGTAAGAATTTATTTTTCTGATACTGATCTAATCCATACGACATAATGTTACTAGCTAAATAATTAAATATATCAACATACCATGGGATTAATCGAGCAGAAACAATATAAAGTTGTTAATCAGGAAAATAATCATTTATTTCATCCTTATCATTCATTTCATTATTTTTCAATTCTAGATAAATGAACGTCAATTTGATTATCAGACCCTTTTCTATCGACAATTTGGATGTCAAATTCTTGCAACAGAAGAATCCATCTAATCAATCTTCGTTTAGCTTCTTTTCTAGTCATAAGATATTTAATAGTAGAGTGATCTGTATGTACTATACATTTATTTCCAAGTAAATATGATCGAAATTTTCCAAAAGCATATACTATAGCCAATAGCTCTTTCTCAGTAATAGTATAACTAATTTGAGCTTCATTAAGAGTTTTACTGCTATAATATATAACTTTAAACATCTTATCATAATGTTGTTCTAAAGTAGCCCCAATAGCATAATCACTTGCATTACACATTAATTCAAATAGTTTTTCCCAATTAGGTGCAATAATGATAGGTGCAGTAATTAATTTCTCTTTTAACAAATTAAAGGCATTTAGGCAAATTTCATCAAATTCGAATTTAGTATCTTTTTCTAAAAGATGGTATAGAGGTTTTGTAATCTTGAAAAAATCTTTAATATATCTTCTATAAAATCCAGCATGTCCAAGAAAACTTCTTATACCAGTAATAGAAGTTGGGGGTTATAATCCAGCAATAACTTGAATTTTTGATTGATCAATTTCCATACCATTTTTAGAAACCTTATGACCTAATACAATTCCTTCTATGACCATAAACTGACACTTTTCCAGTTCAGAACTAAATTTGTTTCTTGACAGCGTTTCAACCCTTTTGATAAATTGTATATGCAAGAATAAAAAAAAGTTTCGAATACTGAGAAATCATCCATAAAAATTTCAATTCCTCTTTCAATTAAGTCACAAAAAATAGCCATCATACATCTTTGAAAAGTGGCAGGTGCATTGCATAATCCAAAAGACATTTTTCGAAAAGCAAAAGTTCCATAAAAACTTATAAATGTAGTCTTTTCTTGATTTTCAAGAGCAATGGTTATTTGATGATATCCAAAATATCCATCAGAAAATAAAAATAAGAATGTTGTCGGCGTATAAAATGTTCATTTATGTTTTGGTTGGGGTTGCCCACTAGAAGCTGTCGACCTCCGGAATCGAAATTCCTTCGCCCGCTTCGGAAGGACAATTTTAATTTAATTATAAGTTTAGTTTAGAAAAATATGAAGTCAAACTGATCTCATATTTTCTGAAGTTCAAATGAAAGAGCACTATACCTTAAACCTTGTATCTATCCCGAAGGATAAACACAAAATTTGAGGATGAGGCTCGATCAAATAAATTAAAGAATTAAATGACATCCGTTTGGTCTATGAAACCATTTTATTTTCTGACAAGTTCCCCTATTTAATACAAAGAATTAAATAGGGTTTATATTATGCTGAGTCAGAAAAGCTTCCTATAAGGACAAGCCCCTATAGTTAATTACATCTTAGATAATTAGGATTACCTAAGAAAACTTTTGATACGAATCAGAAAATATATTCTTACGACTTCAAAAGGCTAAGGTTCTCTTCAATGAAATGTGATAGACGAAATCCAATAGGTGAGTGGTGTCAAGTTTTGAGAAAGAGTTGTTGTGGAATCCAAAGGAGGAAGGACTGGGAGAAGGCACAGATCCGAGAAGATTCTCGGTGACTTCCCAAGCTATCCTATTTGTTTGGCTCAATTTAGGGAAATATTTAATTTATGTTTTATCCTGCCAATTTTAATTAAGTAGGACTTACATTCACTTGATGTCGATCATGTGAATAGCCTGAAAGATGTAAGGATTTATGTCGTATCAGAATGACAACCTCGGAAATCTAGACGAGTTAGGGCTTATAGTGCACCAGGTGTAAAGACCTAAAAGATGAGGTGAGGATTTATATTGCACTGGGAAAATACCTCGAAGTCCTAATGTTTGTTTCTATTACGAAGAAAGGAAGTTTGTTGTTGTAAACTCATTGTTTGCTTTCTTGAACATGTTCTTCCACATCCTCGATCGTGTTGCCCTCAGTGTGTTGCCTCGAGCTCCTTGTTGTTGTTGCAGATGTTTCGGTTTTAGAGGTGACAAGTGTAGGGGGTGAGAGAAGTAGTGTGTTTTAAAATGTTGAAAATTGAGGTGGCTGAGTGTTTTATTTAAACAGATGTTAAAGTTGATTATAACGCCACCGGTTAGGACCCCACGGCTCCCTCGTTCTGGTTACATTATTTCATCGGATTCCCTTAGTCCGGATGAATTTACTAAATCCAATTTAATGAATTCCATACTTTCATTCAGACCGTGGGAGACCTTATCAGCCACACGTAGGTTGCGTCGTCGAAGGAACTCCCGTTCATCCAAAAGGGTGATTTAATTTAGTTGAAGTTGCAATTTTATTTTGTTTGTGATTAAACCTTGAGTTGTCTTATATTTTGAAATGTTGTGAAGTGATTTATTTCATCCCAAGAAGTTATATTTGCAGTAATGTAAAGTACTGAAAAGTAAAGCAGGAAACTGTCCCAAGCAGGTATGTGTGCAGTAATGTAAGGTAGGCAAACTGAAATAAGCAAGTATGTATGTACTAAAAAGGAAAATAATAAACCCAAGCACACGTACTAAAAGTAGAGCATGAAAGCCTAACAAATAGGTGTGTGTATGTGACACAGTGTGTGTTAAAAGAGGCCAAGTGTAAAACACAGGCAGTAGACCAAAAGTGAATCAGAAGGGAAACCAAAAAAGTTTAAAAAAGGTAACGTCTCATAGGAAATCTAGGAAAGCAAATCCGTAAAGGAAATCTGTAGAAAATTCGTGAAAACAAATATATAAAGAAAATTTGTAGTAAATCCGAAAAAGGCAACGTAGGAAAAACCACAAAAAATAAGTCCAAGAGAACCGTAAGCACGATGGCGCAGAGGACTCAAAGCTGTGCTGTATGTCCCGCCTTAGGTACTGACTATTAGACCGACTTTCTGTAGAAGGCAGCCCTAACTCAACTCGAGTAGCCAACCATGGACCTTTGTAAATTTTCATGCATTCAGTTTGGATTCATATGCAGGTAAAAAGCTGTAGGTAAGTAGGTTGTTTTGTGGTGGAGGTAATTTTGTATTTTTTTTGAAAATATGTATGTATATTTTTTGTAAAGTAATTCGATCCACAGGTTGACTACCCTATTCGAACTAGGACTGCTAACATCTTTAGACCGCCGACGGTAGAAACCCCAACGGCGGGTGAATAGTATTGGTAATTTTCTTTCTCTACGCTCTCCAGGGTCTCTAAGTCAGAAGATACTATTCTGTGGTTCTCTCGGGTCAGTTCTCTATTGCAATTCTATCATTGTCCTCTCTCAACCACCGCACTTACATCCTTACTTGATGGCCCCACATATAGCGAAAAGCTATACATGCGCACTTATGTGTCCTACATAAGTACGTGAATTAAACTAAGAAATAAGGTGAAAAATAAAGGACAAGAGGTCAAGGAAAAGAAAGAGGAGAAAATAATCCACCTAACATGATATCAAAAAGGAGGGGAGTTATTTTCTCAAAATCGAAGTAAACAGAAAACATGTTAAAGTAGCTAATCCTCTCCCAACATGGTGCAGAGAGGTGACGGTGAGACATGTGAAGAAAATAAACTAAACCCCTCCAACGTGGTGCAAGGGGTAGCTGCAAAGTGTCAAACCTCTCCAACATGGTGCAAGGGGTAGCTGCAAAGTGTCAAACCTCTCCAACATGTAAAGCATGTAGAGTAAAAGGGTCAAACCCCTACAACATGGTGCCAAGGGTTATCATGTAGTAGGAGTGAAGAAGGAAAGTAAAGTAGTGAAGTAATGTGAGGGAATTTGAAGGGTGTAGTGGTGTGGCAAGGTAGTGTAACATGTGAGGTAGTGTGACATGTGTAGGGTAATGTACTGATGTAATGAAGTAGTGTGACATGTGAGGTAGTGTGACATGTGAGGTAGGAGGTAATGTTGTACGTAAGGTGAGAGGTAATGTAGTATGTAAGGGAGAGGTAATGTAGTATGTAAGGTAATGTAGTGTGTAAGATGTGGGGTAATGTAGTGTGTAAAGTGATTATGTAGGACATGTGGTGATGTAGTGTGTAAGGTGATATAATGTGTAAGATGTGGGGTGATGTGGTTTGTAAAGTAATAATGTAGGATGTGTGGTGATGTGAGGAACTAAGGTAATGTGATGAATAAGATGTGCGGTAATGTAGTGTGTAAAGTGATTTTGTAGGACATGTGGTGATGTAGTGTGTAAGACGATGTAATGTGTAAGATGTGGGGTAATGTAGTGTGTAAAGTGATTATGTAGGACATGTGGTGATGTGAAGAAGTAAGGTAATATGACATATAAGGTAATTTAGTGAGTGAAGTGGCATAGGAAATGTAGGAAGTAAAAACAAATCCCCCCATCCTGGTGCAGGAGATAACTATGAAGTATGTGGAGCAAAAAGGTTGAGATATGTGAAATCAAAACCAAAAGCTAGGAAAGCAAGGGGGAAATAAGCCCAAAAAGGAATAGAAAAAATGAACCCGAACAAGAAAAATCTGGCAGCATAACGACATAAAAATTTAATTTTCCACACCTGCAATTTGCAATCCAAGAAGTACACAAGCTTATATATGTAGCAACATCCAACACTTGCTTGAAATCCGAATTTCCCATAATCACAACAACATGATACTAGAGCAACATAAACATGTGGCAACATTCCAAGCATTTTAAGCAAGTGAAAGTATAAGTAGAAGAGTGCAAAGAGAGAGGCATCCCTCATTAACATGTAAGAATTAAAGCCCCAAGCATACTAAGCAAGTAGAAGAGTGTAAAGAGAAAGGCTTCTCTCATTAATATGTAAGATTTAAAGCCTACCAAGCTTGAATAGCAATTGGAACTCTTTCTTTGAAGTGGTAAGCATGCCACTTCTCCTCCTTTCTTTTTCTCTCTTGGAGGACAAGCCAAATGATGTTTAATAATGTAAACTTTAAGTGAGGGCAGCAAGGGAGTATTTAAAGTAAATATGCAAGGCAACCATCCATGCAATTTTCACCATAGGAGGAACAAAAGAACACTTAGAACCAACCTACCACAAGACAAATCATGTAGATTTTGTATAGGTGCAGCAAGAAAGTGACCTAAAGTATCCCACAACAAACACACGAGTGCTGATTTTGCATTTAAACAAATGTAGGAGTGATGAGAATCAACTCCACAAAGTGGTACAAGTGCAGATTTTGCATTTAATCAAGTGTAGGAGTGATGGAGTTATCTCATGTATGCAATAGACAACACCCAAAATAAATACAAGCATGTGTGTAACATTGACACATCTTTTCCAGAAGCATTTGATGCCAATAACCACCTCTATAACTGACACATGTATGTGTTTCGAAAATGAAGTGTGAACAATTAAATTTTAAGTGAAGTGTTGAGTAAAGTATGTGTGACATATGTAGGCAATTGAAAGTGGAGAGAAGTAGACATGAATGTGAAATTTCATGTGTGTAGCATGTAGGCATTTTGAAATTAATTAAAGTGAGTGTAAATGTGAAGTTTCATGGAGGTAGCATGTAAGCGTTTTGGAATTAGGTGAATGTAATGTAAATGTGAAGTTTCATGTAGGTAACATGTAGGAACATTGAAATTAGGTGAAATGTAATGTAAATGTGAAGTTTCATTCATGTAACATGTAGAAACTTTGAAATTAGTGAAATGTAATGTAAATGTGAAGTTTCATGTATGTAACATGTTGGAACTTATGTGAAAAAAGAGAGTTTTAAATTCCTACAAGTAAAACATGATTTTTGTGCATGAAATGAAGTGAAACATGTGTGAAATTATAGCTTGGGTGTTGTATACCCAAATACTAAATAAGTGAAGACCACGTGCATTCATGTCCAAATCTGGATGTTATGAAAGTGCTAACTTTCCAATCCAAAAATTATAAAATTTTTCACCAAATCATTATTATATGAGATAGCCAAACACCAAGCAACAAATGAGGATGTAGTGAGGTAGGAAACATGTGAAATTGAAGCTTAAGTGTTGTATATATGAACACATGTTAAAATAGATGAAAAGCAAGTGTACTTGTGCTCAAAATTTGATGTTTCATGGGTGAACATATTTGAGTCCAAAAATTACAAATATTTCACCAAATCATTTCTATGTGTATTCCAACCAATGCATGCATGGGATGAGTAAAAAAAGAGTGAAATACCAACTTTGATGTTGTGTACATGAATATGTGTTGAAATAAATGAAAAACAACTGCACATGTGCTCAAATTTGAGAGCTCCATGTGTGAACCTCTCTAAATCCGAAAATTGCACAAATTTTATGAAGTGTTTCACAAAGTGTACCCATAAGTGCAAGACACCATTGAATCCCTACAATTTCATATAACAAGTGTAAATATAAAAGTAACAAATTTACATAAGGCACAATGGGGGAAATGACTTTCAGGTCGCATGTAACTTGCAAAACTTTCAACCATGAAGGCACCATAAGAAACAAGTACCAAGTGTGTGAAACCTTCACATCTTTGCCAATAAAATATCACTTTATGCATGTGGCAAGGTGAAATATGTATGAGAAAATAAATCTTAGATGTTATGTATGCAAAAGGCTAGTAAAATAAGCAAAAAGGGGCACTTATACCTTCCTAGTTTAGGTGCCAAATGTGGTGTCACCTTGGAATTCGAAAATTGCATGAAATAAACAAGTATTTTCATGCTGCCAAAATGTAAAGTCATAAGGCTAAAATGTCCCAAATAGTAAAAGAAAAAAATGTGTTTCTTTTCTAAACAAGGTGTATTAAGCCTGAAGCATTTACCAACATGTATAAGATATCATCAAACTTTCAAATAGCAAAAGTTATGCTTATGAAATCCCAAGCATTTTCATCATGTAAAGCACCTTGAAAACCTAAGCATAAGCCTAAAACTTTCCATGGAGAAAGGGCATTAAAGACAACATAAGTTTCAAGAAACATAACATGTGAAAGTGGCTCCCAACATGAGGAAAATTTTCAAGCCTTAGAATGTAAAATTTCTAGCCTTTAGTGTATGAAGAAAGGCTCCAACATAAACAAACATTCTAGCCTTTATTATGTAAAGAAAGCTTCCACCACATGTAACCTTTCTTAGAATTTAAAATGTAAAGGAGTATCCAAACTAAGCATGAATTTGAGATTCTAACATGTAAAAACAACTTTTATGCTCAAACATAAGGCCTACAAATTTGTCATGTGAAATTAGCCTTCAACATAGGCAAAAAAAAGCCTAAATTCTAAACAAGAGACAGTGGCTTTAAGGCTAAACATAAAGCCTTCACTTTTACATGTGGAAAAAAAGAACATAGCCATGTAATCAAAGCCTTACCATGCGATCCTTAGAACAAAGCCAAAGAGATATGTAAGACTTTTCAAAAATGAAATTCTCAAGCTTTAAAAATTAAAGCAAGTTAACCACAATAAAGAGGAGTGTAAGCCTCTTAAAAATCTACATTTAAACCAAAGTTCCAAGCCATGGAAATTCTCTTTCTAAGCATGTGAACATAGCCTTAAACCTAGGCATGAATATCAACATTTCAAGCATGTGAAAATGGCTCCAAGTCAAGCTTTGATAGCCATGTAACTCTATAACCAAAGGAAACAATTAAGTAAACCATATGGGGTGCAATTTCATCCCAATGACTAAATCAAGCCATTTAAGCCCAAGAGAGATGGAAGTAGGTGAAAATACATAGCCTAAACAAAGAATAATCAAAATCCTTACCTAAGCTTCTGATCAAAATAAAAAAGGGCAGCACCTCCCCTTTTCTTGCAAAACTCAGCCAACCTCAAAAAATGGAGAAAGAAGGCTATTTTATAGCTAAAGGGGAGGGAAAGAAGGTACCTAGCACTTACCCATGGGTAATACCCATTGGTAGGAAGAAGATGAAGCCCTTTACCCATCTTTGAGATGATGGTGGTGAAAGAAAGCCATGGAGAAGTGACAAAGCACAAGAGAAGCGATAGGGACTGCCTGGCAGCATTTCCATGGAGAGGAGCAGGCCACGCCTCTCCTAAGCGCAAGAGAGGAGGAGGATCAGCCAAGGCATTGCACGAGGAGGAGGATCGGCCAAGGTAAGAATCGCGAAACCTAGGGGAGGGGGGGGGCCTCGGCCACCTTATTTTCATGAAAATAGAAGAGCAGGCGTCGGCTAGGGTTCGACCAAGAATGGGTTTTTGCGTGGATTTGAGTTAGGTGTGGCGTGGGCTTGATTTAAGTGTTAAAAAAGTAAATTTTATTGAAATCACGCCGATTTTCTTGACTTTTTTACGTCCACGAAAATATAGCAAATTATATGTCAATTCCTACTAATTTTGACGTCCTGAACGCGTTGGCGTTGTCCGTTTTGCGATCCGAGGCCATTTAAGCAAGTTTTGTCGTCGAGTACGTCAAAAAAGTGTCGAATTTGATCTGTCTCAAAATTTTTGGCTCGCTACCGCCAATTTTAAAAATTTAAATGTCGACGTCGTGGAAATGGATGTGAAATGTTGAGATATTTAGTAAAATTTTAAGAATTTTGGGCCTGCATGGAAATTTTGGTCATTTTAGGGAAATTTTAAGAAAATGTCCAAAATACCAAATTAACGGCACGGGACAGTTTAAAATGAAATTTGGAGCTAAACGACACTGTGCGTTTCTGACCACTGTGGAGGGTTTTGTGGGGCTCGGAATGCCGTTCAAGTAGTGACTATTTAAGCCACGAGGGATCCGCCGGTAGCTCAAAAGTATGGCATGTTTACAGTTAAACTTCTCAGTTAGACGAGAGGAACTGATCTACTTAAAAAAATACCCATTTTTATGCCTTATTTATTATTCAATTCTTAAGGATATTATTCTTTAATGAAAGGTATTTTCATGTTTTTGGATGTAGATGATTAAAAAGAGTCCAAGAAAGAAAAAAAAGGAAAAATGAGCAAAATGGAGCAAAAATGGAGCTTATGGAGCAAATTTTGGAATTATTGGCCTGGCGCCTAGGCGCCAGAGTCCGGCGCCTAGGTGCCAGAGTCCGGCGCCTAAGCGCCAGTTCGATACAGACGTTCTTAAGTTTTTTGGATGACTTTGAGCAGTTATTTTGACGCTGTTAAGCGGTTATTGGAGCTTCTAGAAGACTGAAAGTTACTCCTAATATATAGGACATGTGATACAATGTATTTGGATACAAGGAAACGGTCTGGATCGCGAAGAGGTGTGACCCAAAGTGTCACAGAGTCCGGTGCCTAGGCGCCAGATCCTGGCGCCTAGGCGCGACAGTTACCTTCTAGAAGATACATTGAATTTGGACAAATTTTGAAGAGGTGCCTTAAGCAACCCCTAGTCAAATTAAGAGCTCTATAAATAGGAGCCCATTCTACAAAGAAAATCACACCAAACCCCCCTCTTAGTACACATACCCATTTTAGCATATTCTCTCTCATCTCTAGCTTAATTTAGTCTCTTTCATACTTAGAGTGTCACTTTATTTTATATCAGTGAGTTATTTTGAGTGTTTATTGTGTGTTATTGCTGTTGGAGTCTTTCATCTTTGCTTTGGAGTTAGTAGAAGTCAGCGGATCTCTTGAAGGAACACTTCAGATAAGTATTTGTACTTTGGTTCAAAGTTTTATAAATATGTTTTGTTGTGTTATTTTAATGAGTTCCGAGTAGTTAGTTATCTTTCTCCTTTCAACTATGAAAATATTATAAATTAATTAAATTTCGTAGGAGAATTAAATATAAAATATTTTAAAATATTGTGATGATATTAATATGTGATCTTAGTTTACTTTTTAAATTGGTCATTTAATTTGTTAAAACCTGTTGAAGAATTTTGAGACCCATCCGGAGATAAATTCTTAACTAGTAGATATCACATGAATCCTTACATAATCGTAGGCTATAGGCGGATTCTTTATAGTGAAGTGCAAATAAATAGATAATTATTATTTATTGGGCGTAAAATTAATCAGTTTTTAGAGTGATAGACTAAATTCTAATAATTTGGTTTATAGAAATGTAACATGTCACTGGTAGGGCCGACCATAACCACCCTTGGACATCTAGTAGTGTAAGCCTAGATTAACCTATTCTACTAATAAAACATCCTGAGCCTAACTATAGATTAGTCAATATTCTTTGCACCTGGACCAAAGGGTAAAGAATAGGAATGCTTCTTTTTGGCACAATACTATAATCTTAATTCTCTACAAAAGATAATTAATCTATAATTCTTGAATTAGTTGAAAAAGGAGAAATTTGTTTTTATACTTGCATTGAATTTTAATTATTGCTTACTTACTTTCCCGCTTGTTGCTTACTTTCTTTTAGTAAAAATTTTAAGTTAATTAAATATATATATATATATATATATATATATATATATATATATATATATATATATATATATATATATAAAAGAGTATATATAATTTGCATAAGAAAATTTCAAAATATTACTTATATCTCTTACTTTTTATTTCACTATCCCTGTGGGATCGATAACCAGGACTCCACTAGAGCCCTGTATTACTTGAATGGTATGTATACTTGCATTTAAAATTGTGACTTTTACAAAAATTAAATGAAATCTAAAATTATAAAAGTAAACCTCACACATGAAGTTTTGAAGCAATTTGCTGGAACTTAACTATTCTAAAAAGTGGTATCAAATTCTTGTATTTTAAAGCATATTTAAAGTCGCATCGCATCAAGTTTTTGGCGCCATTGCCGGGGATAGAACAAAATAAAAAGTAAAAAGAAAAATAGAATAAAATAGAACAAAATAAAAATTAAAAAGAAGGATAGAATAAAATCAAAAGTAAAAATAAAATATAAAAACATAAAACAAAAATATTTTCTTTAAATTTTTATGCATAGTTCAGGATTTGAAGGATTACTACCTTTTGATTCTAAATTAGAAAGAACAATTAAAAGAATTAGAAAAGGAAAAAAATTTCAAAACATAAAAAAATGGCTAACTTACATAACAATAATCAAAATCTAATCGAAATTAATGAACAAAATGTTTATAAACCATTGAGGGAATATGCAAACCCTACAGCTGATGAACTTCTTGTTAGTATTCAAATTCCAGCTGTAGATGTTAATTCTTTTGAGCTTAAACCTTCTATTATTCAAATGGTTTAAAATAATCAATTTGGAGGGAGGAACACCTAATGAGGATCCAAATTTACACCTTGCTAGTTTTTTAGAACTCTGTGCTACCTTTAAATATAATAATGTTTCTGATGATGCCATTAGGCTTAGACTCTTTCCTTTTTCCTTAAAAGATAAAGCAAAAATGTGGCTTAATTCATCAACAACTTGTTCTATTAAAACATGGGCAGATATGACACAAAAATTTCTTGCTACATATTTTCCTCCTTCTAAAACTGCTAAATTGAGAAATGATATTACTTCATTTACGCAATTTGATGGAGAAACAATTTATGAAGCTTGGGAAAGATTTAAAGAACTATTAAGAAAATGTCCTCATCATGCTTTACCATATTGGTTAATTATTCAATCATTTTGTAATGGACTTACTGGATCACATAGATCAATTATTGATGCTGCTGCTGGTGGTTCTTTAATGGCTAAGACATTTGAAGAAGCCTACACCTTAATTGAAGAAATGGCTAATAACAATTTTCAATGGCCTTCTGAAAGGGTTAATCCTAAAAGAATGGCCAGTATTCAGGATAATGACGCCTTTTCTATTTTAGCTTCACAAGTGGCTGTAATATCTAAGAAATTAGATAATTTTTCTATTAATATATCACATGTAAGTAATGATAATTCTGCAAATTCTGATGGTTCTCAAACAATGGAAACTTTACAAGTTATTGCTAGTAAAACTAATAATCCTTATTCTAATTATTATAATCCTGCTTGGAAAAATCATCCTAATTTTAATTGGAGTAATGGAAACCAATCCAAATTGGATCAATCAAGGAAATTCAAACTATAGACCAACTTATCCTCCTGGTTATAACAATCAGCAGAAAAAGTTGTCTATAGAAGAATTGATCTTGCAACTAAGCAATCAGCTACAAATTCAAAGCACTGCTATTCGTAATATTGAGAAACAGATGGGTCAAATTGCTAATTTGATTAATTACAAACCTCAAGGAACACTGCCTAGCAATGTCGAAATTAATCCTAAAGGATCTAGAAAAGAACATTAATAAGCAAAAGCTGTACCACTTAGAAGTGGAAAGGAATTAAAAGAGAAAACACGGAATGAGATTGAAAAAGAGAAAGAAGTTGAAGAGATTGAAAAACTTAAAGATACCCTTTCTCCAAGTAAAGAACATATTGTTGTACCTATTGAAGTGGGAGTTGAAAGATCACCACCACTTTTTCCTCAAAGACTTAAACAGTAGAAGCTTGACCATCAATTTTCTAAGTTCTTTGAAATTTTTAAGAAACTTACTATCAACATTCCTTTTGCTGAAGCTTTGGAGCAAATGCCAAGCTATGCAAAATTTATGAAGGATATTTTAAGAAAGACAGAAAATTTGAAGCTTATGAAACTGTTGCATTAAGTGAAGAGTGTAGTGCAATAATTCAGAAGAAATTACCTCAGAAGCTTAAAGATCCTAGAAGTTTCACTATATCATGTGCTATTGGAGAAAAATTTTGTGGAAAAGCCTTATGTGATTTAGGAGCTAGTATTAATCTCATGCCATTTTCAATCTTTTGAAGGTTAGACTTAGGAGAGATTTCTCCTACCACTGTAACTCTTCAGTTAGCTGATCGATCGATCACTTATCCTAAAGGAGTTATAGAGGATGTTCTTGTTAAGGTAGATAAGTTTATCTTCCCTGTAGATTTCATTGTTCTTGAGATGGAAGAAGATAAAGAAATACCTATCATTTTAGGGAGACCTTTTCTAGCTACTAGTCGAGCTATGATTGATGTGCAAAAAGGAGAATTAATGATAAGAGTTAATGATCAAGAGATAACATTCAATGTTCTGAAATCAATGAGGTATCCTGAAAAATAAAAATGCCATCAGATGGATATTTTTGATTATATGATTGAAAAGCATTACAAAGAAAGATGTAATGTCATTTTTGAAGATAAAGATAAAGAATCTATGTTATATGATGAGTCATTAAATGAAAAAAATTCATCTGAAGAAACTCATTATATTTATGAAAATTAGGAAATTTTAGACACAACTAAAAATGATATACTTTTACCCTCAGTTAAAAAAGCCCCTGAACTGGAATTAAAGATGTTACCTGCACATTTAAAGTATGCATTTCTTGGAGATTCATTAACTTTACCTGTAATTATATCTTCAAAATTAAGCAAAGATCAAGAAGAAAAATTAATTGGAGTTCTGAAGAATTATAAGAAAGATTTTGGTTGGACTATTGCAGTTATAAAAGGAATAAGTCCTTCAATATGTATGCATAGGATTTTAATGGAAGAAAATTGTAAACATACTATTGAACCCCAAATAAGATTAAATCCAATTATGAAAGAGGTTGTTAAGAAAGAGATTTTGAAATGGTTAGATGCTGAAATTATTTATCCTATTTCGGATAGCCAATGGGTAAGTCCTATTCATTGTATTCCAAAGAAAGGAGGAGTAACTGTCATTGTTAATGAAAAAAATGAATTACTTCCAACAAGACAAGTTACTAGATGATGAATTTGCATTGACTATCGAAAATTAAACAACGCCACTAGAAAGGATCATTTTCCTTTACCTTTCTTAGATCAAATGTTGGATAAAATTGTTGGACACTCATATTTCTATTTTCTGGATGGATATTCTGGTTATCATCAATTACCTGTTGCTCCTGAGGATCAAGAAAAGACAACATTTACTAGTCCTTATGGAACATTTGCCTTTAGAAGAATGCCTTTTGGTTTATGCAATGCACCTGCAACTTTTCAAAGATGTATGATGTCAATATTCTGTAATTTGATTGATAAAGGAATTGAAGTATTCATGGATGATTTTTCAGTTTTTGGAACTTCTTTTAAATCTTGCTTGGAAAATATAACGAAATTTTTGTAGAGATGTGAAGAAACAAATTTAGTTTTAAACTGGAAAAAATGTCAATTTATGGTCACAGAAGGCATTGTACTTGGACATAAAGTTTCACAAATAGGGATGGAAGTTGATCAAGCAAAAGTGAAAATTATTTCTGAACTACAACCACCTACTACTGTTACTAATGTACGAAATTTTCTGGGTCATGCTGGATTTTATCTGAGATATATAAAGGATTTTTCTAAAATTGCTAAACCTCTTTGCCATTTATTGGAAAAAGAAGCTAAATTTGAATTTAATGAAGATTGTCTGAATGCATTCAATATTCTAAAAGAAAAGTTAATTACTACACCTACCATTGTTGCACCTGATTGGAATAAACCTTTTGAATTTATATGTGATGCTAGTGATTATGCAATCAGAGCTGTATTAGGACAAAAATATGAGAATATTTTCAAAGTTATGTATTATGCTAGCAACACTCTTAATGAAACTCAAGTAAATTACACAACTACTGAAAAAGAGCTGTTAGCAATAGTATATGCCTTTGATAAATTTAGACCATATCTTCTTGGAACAAAATGTATTGTGCATACTGATCATTCTGCTATTAAGTATTTGATATCTAAAAAGGATGCTAAACCTAGATTGATCAGATGGGTTTTACTTTTGCAAGAATTTGATTTTGAAATTGTGAACAGAAGAGGGACTGACAACCAAATTGCTGATCATTTATCAAGAATTAAAAATAATAATGAGAAGATTTATGAAGAAAATATAAATGAAAATTTTCCGGATGAGCAATTATATGTCATTCAAGGATTACAAAAGTCGTGGTATGCAGATATAGTTAACTATTTGGTTAGCAATATTTTACCATATGGGATGAATAGTAAATATATTAAGAAATTCAAGAATGATTGTAAATCATATATTTGGGATGATCCTCATTTATTTAAATTAGGAAGAGATTCTATGATTTGAAGATGTGTACCATATGAAGAAACTTTTGCAATTATTCAAAATTGTCACGATTCTGAATTTGGAGGACACTTTGGAGTGGATAAAACTGCATTTAAAATTTTAAATTCTGGATTTTATTGGCCTACTTTATTTAAAGATGTTAGAAATTATGTGAAAAATTGTGATCGATGTCAAAGAATGGGAAATACATCCAGAAAAGATGAAATGCCTCTAAACTTTATATTAGAAATAGAAATTTTTGATGTATGGGTTTAGACTTTATGGGACCTTTCGTACCATCATCTAGAAAGATTTATATTTTGATAGCAGTTGATTATCTTTCAAAGTGGATCGAAGCTGTAGCTTTACCGAACTGTGATTCCAAAAGTGTTTCAAAATTTTTAAAGAAAATGATTTTTACAAGATTTGGAATGCCTAAGATAATTATCACAGATGGGGGAAGTCATTTCAGAAATATAAGAATTCAATCATTGCTGGAAAAATTCAGTATTAAGCTTAGAATTGCAACTGCTTATCATCCTCAAACAAGTTGAATGGCTGAAGTGTCAAACAAAGAAATTAAAAGAATATTGGAAAATACTGTTAATCCTAAAAGAACTGACTGGGTTGATAGACTTGATTCTGCATTATGGGCTTATAGAACAGCTTATAAGACACCTATCAGAATGTCACCTTATCGGTTAATTTATGGTAAACATTGTCACTTACCTATTAAACTGGAGCATAAAGCTTATTGGGCGATAAAAGAGTTCAATTATAATTTGAATACTACAGGAGAAAAATGATTATTACAACTGAATGAAATGGAAGAGATTAGAAATGAGTCTTATGAAAATGCAAGAATTTATAAAGAAAGAATGAAGAAATTGCATGACAAAATGATTTCTAGGAAAATATTCGAGCCTGGACAAGAAGTATTATTATTTAATGCTCATTTAAAACTTTTCCCTGGAAAATTAAAATCTAAATGGATGGGACCATTTATAATTGAGAAAGTATACCCTTATGGAGCTATGGATATTAAAGATCTTAAAATTGGAAAGGTATTTAAAGTTAACGGATTAAGACCGAAGCCTTATATGGGAGAAATGAAATTAAATTACAAAGAGGCTTATGAGCTGAGTCTACCCGATTAATTCAATTAATTAGGTCAGACTGATGATGTTAAACCAAGTGCTTTATGGGAGGCAACCCATATTTTTTAATTTGAGTTTAATCATCGTTGTAAGGTTATGCCTTGGTCTTGACTGAATTTATATATAACTTCTAGAAATAGAAAGCTAATGAGTCTGTATTGGCTTAAGCTAAACATTTTCTTGAACTATATAGGAATTGGACTTGGACCACTCCATGTCAAATGTGAGTAAAAAGGAGATCAAGTTAACCTTCGTTTGTGATTGTTTGTGATTTGAATTTTTCTTAATTGTGTTTGTGTATTGATCATACTTTTTTGTTAGACCTATTTTTATGACTGAAACTTTGCAAAATTTGACAATAAGAGAATCAGAGTTGATCATGGTTCCGGCGCCTAAGCGCCAGAATAACTAGCGTATCGATGATTCGGCGCCTTATTGACCTCATTTTTTATGAGGTCTCTTCTCTTCTCTCTCCTTAGTACTTAGGATCTAGCCTTAGGCTTTCCCTTTGACTATCTTAGAAGACTAGAAATGAAACCCACCACTTAGAAATTTAAACACCTTTTAAACTCCCTGCAAACCCCATAAGTTTGATTGTAAATCCCTAAGTCACTTGGAGGGTTAAAATCAAATGAGGAGGTTTAAAAGATGAGTTCCCTATAGGACTCTTTGGCCCTAGGGCTACCCTGGGTGGCCTGGTCTGGTGAGGGTTGACTTGCACACACATTACACTTTCACACACATTCCAAATCCTAAAAACATTCATACCTAGCTTGACTTCCTGACTCATGTAGGTAATTCATATGGATGGACCTTAACCACTAGGCCCTTAGCTAAGAGGGTTAAGAACAACATAGTGAATGCCTCAAGTGAGTCATCTCATGGCTCTTATGGGCTTGATATGGCTTCATGGCTCAACCAAAGTGATTCCATTTTACTCAAACTTGATCAATCTTCATTTTTCCAAAATTTTAATTTTTGACCCCCGGGGCCCTACACCCACCAAACCTACCACATGCCCTTAAAACTACCCAAAATTTGCAAAATCATCTAAATTACCTAAAATTCCTTAAAATCAATCCTAAACTTTTCCCCCCACTCAAATTGATCATCCTTAGCCAACTATACCAAAAAATTTCAAAAATACCCCCCAATAACCTCCAAATACCCAAAATACCCCTTTTGACCCAAAAATCTAAAAATTCCAAAAATTCCCAGAAAATTCCAGAAAATCCCAAATATTCTCAATTTCATTTTGTTTAACTATACCATAAGCCAATTTTGTTAATTTAACCCACTTTTATCAAAACCCCCAATTTGACCCATTCCTAACCCAAGTGGACCCAATGTCCCACTAAACCAACCCAATTGACCTCAATTTTGGTCCAATTCAATTCTAAACTACAATTCAATATCCCCAATGTAAATTTAGACCAAATCCAAGCCCAATTTGATTGACATTTGGATCCAATTTCAATTTGAAGCTTAAAGCCCAATTTTGGCCCATGACCTAAACCTAGCCTAAACCAGCCCAATTCAACTCCAATTAACCCCAAATATTTTCCTAAACCTTACTAACATCCCCACAAACAAAACACTAACAAGATTTGTCCCAAATTTGAACGTAAACTCCACCCAAGCCTAACCCAAAGTCAAAATTCCCATTTTTTGCCTAAACCCAAACCTAACCCAAATAGGCCCAAATCCCAAAATTAAAACCCAACCAAAGTTGAAAACTCTTTCTGACACTCCCATGAACATTTCTCAACATTAATTTTACATCAAATTCAACCTTAGCCCAACCTTAAACCAAGTTAGCCCAATTTGACCCACTTTTGCCCCTTTACTAAAAAGACCCACATTAAACCCAATTCAATTCAAAATCACTTCAAATTTGTTCCAAATCACTCATGACACATCCCTAAACTAAACCCAATATTTATTTGGCACAATTTTTTACAAAACTTTCATCCACTAACTTGTTTTAAAACTTAAAAGCCCACCCTTTTTTAAGATACTTTAAAAGCCCATCCAAAACAATTTCAAAGGCCCAAAACCTATTTCAAAACCCATATGACATCTTCATTGGTCATCCATTTGATAAAATCACCCCCTAAGTTTTATTTCATCATTTAAACAAACAAAATGTGGCCCCATGAAAATTTTCCATCAAAATGTCTAAAAATTCAAAACCCTTTTTCATGTAATTGACCAAGCTTTGCCCCAAGCCACATGGAGCCATGGAGCCATGCATAAGCCATATGCGAAGCCTTGGAAGCCACTTTCCACATCACCAAACCATTTGTGGCTAGAGAGGGAACCCCTTTCCAAACTCCTTCTTAAGCCTTTTTAACCCCTTTTATGTCACACTCTAACCCATGCTTAATCAAAATTCTTGGGATAGAGACTTCTCCACCTAAAGTCGACTGAGCCAAATGATTCATTTCAGCCTAAATCAAACTCTTGGTGGGTGAACCCAACCCATTTCCATGGCTTGACCAAATTAAGCTCAAAATGACCCTTCCCCCTTACCACTTAAATCAAACTCCTTTACACATGTCAAGCCTCAATTGAACTCAACAACTTCCACCCCTGACCCCACTGAGCCAGATGGTGACCTAACCCTGCCGGCCAGCCGCCTGGGTCGCCGGAAAATGCCATGGCCGAGAGCTCTATGTGAGCCAAAATTTTTAATTCTTCCTTGCTGAGTTGTCCTAGTCCAATTGAACACCATGACTGTTCTTCTCTTGCATAGAGCAGCTGATCCCAAGCATCAAACCCCCCTGGGAGGCCCTCCAGCCATGTCTATTTAAATCCACCACCCTCTCAGCCAAAGGAGGTGATGAACTAGACCTAAACAAAACTCTGCTAAAATTGTTCCAGGACCTTCTCCTCACTTAGAGCAATTGATCCCCACCGCTCTCCAGCCACTAAACCCCATTGATTGAGCTCAATTTTGGAGCTCAATTCTCAGACCAGAACCAGGACATCTCTAAAACCTCCACCAAATCCAAATTAAACTCAACCACACCTGCACAGGACCAAGAGAAGGAGTTCCCTAGTGAAAGCCCCCTCTCCAAGCCACCCATTTGCTCCAGCCTCCAAGCTTTGAAATCGGCTGTGGACACTTTCATACCTAGACAATTCCCGAGAGCCAAAGACTTCATCTGGAGCTTCCTTGGGTGCAATCGAAGGTGACACAACTCTCTGATTGAAGTTACACTTCTCAGAGCAAAGGTATGGATCATTCCTTCCTCCCGAGCTTCCAGTGATTCTCCATTTTGTTTTACTTAATTTCATAGCATGTAAACTGTATGGATGTATTCGTCTCTTCAAGAAGAATCCATAGAGCATAAGAACACGAAAATCTGTTGAGAAATGAGAGAGTTCTTAGGGTTTTAGTGTGGACGGTCACGGGTGCACACCAGTCGTAGACGATGACTAGGAGCCGTCCGATCGAGTGTGTATCGAGTGAACGGTCCAGATTGCGCCGGACCAGAGAACGTTACATGAACTGCGGGCCCCTGGAGTGCTGAGTCAGATGGCGGCGTCGAATAGGAACGCGATGCGTGGGCTTTCGGAGCTGCCGAGGATGAGTCGGCACCGCGTGGATAAGTAGAAAAATATGGAATTTTTGATTTATTTAAATACCCAGAACTTAGAAAATCCATATCTTTGTATAGAAAAATCATAAAAATAAACTAAAAATATTCTCTTGCTCAGTGAACAGAGGAGAATAATCTGGAAAAGAAATTAAGTTATTTTGATGAGCATTTTATCTTTAATTAATTATTTACTTATTTCAGTATTTTGATTCTTCATTTGCATAGAAAATTCGTCATGGCATGAGACCATAAGGCTTTGAAGCCTCTAATTTTGGGAACATTCCCTGATTTTTTCATGGTCAGAGGCCATCTCTATGGAAAGTTATGTATTTTTCAAGTTTAGGTCACTATTTTTGGTATTTTAATTTCAATAATTAGCATGTTGTTCAATAAATTCCAGAAAAATTTGAGGAAGTTTCTTAGGACTAGAGGACCTTAGGATAATTATATCTTGGGTTAACTCATTAAGAATAACCCTAATTGACCTAATTATCCAAAACTTAATTTTAATTAATTAGGGTTAACCACACATTAAAATAACTTGAAATCAATTCTCCACTGATCTTTAGGATCAGAGAGACATTGCATAAAAATTTGAAGCCAATTGGAAATGATTAGTCTCACAAAATGAATTAATTAAGCCACATGATCAAAATTAAACTTTAAAAATTCATAACTCCAAAAATACATTTCAAAAATTCACCAAATTAGTTTTGTGGGCTCTTTGATATTAGAGGAGTCTATAAAAATTAAAATTAGAATTTTTTAAAATTTTTCATTTTTAATGATTTATTTAATATTTTAATAATTAAAATATAATAAAAATCATAAAAATATTAAAAATCATAAAAATGTCACATTTTGACTCCTAATCACTTAGGAACAAACCAAATATTTTATCCAAGTCTCTAAGTTAAGATATTGAATTTTAAATGCTTAAAACAATTTTTAATATTAAAAAATGTATTTTCTAACCTTTTCACTAAATTAATTCCAATAAACCAAAGAAAAATCAAAAAATTGTAAAATTTGTTTCTCTAATCTCCTTGAGGTCAGAGAGATTTAAGTAAAATATAAAACCCATTTTTTAACTTTAATTTTATTTTATAATTAATTAATACTCTAAAACTCAAAATAATTATAATAAATAAAATATAATTCAGAAAATCACCAAAGTTGGTCCAAGTGGTCCTCTAGTCATTAGGAATATCTCATAATTTTCTTAAGCATAGGAACCTTACCTTGGTCAGGTTGTTGAATTTTCCTTGAAATCCCTTATTTTTCACTAAAAATAATCATATAAATAAATTAAATTCAGAAAAATCACATTTTCTCCTCTAATGTCTTAATTGACATATGAGTGAAGTGAAATAAAAATTTCAAGTTCATTTGAACTCAATTTAGTGAGTTATGAAATAAATAAGCCTAAAAGGGCATAAAGGTAACTAAAGAATTTAAACTCCTTTATTAAAATTTTAGGTTTAATTAAAATGGAGGGTAAAATATTTGATTTTATCTTTCTTGGATGATTGAAACTTTGGGAAATTAAAAGGGTAGGAACCCATTAATCACTTTTAATAAACCAAAAATGAAACTTTAATTATTTAAACAAATTTAAATTTTGGAAGATTAATGAAAATTTGAATTATTAAAAATAGGGATATAACTTGAGAGGATATTAATTCTTTAATAAAAAAATCCCTAAATAAATCACCTCAATAATATTTAACTCTTAATTAAGATTAAAATGATAATCCAGACTAAGTAAATCAAAATTAAAAAAATTAAAAAAATAATAATAACCCTTAAATTAAAGGAAAGCTCAAAATATTAAGTGGTTTAACAATTAAATTAAATTAAATAAAATAAAATTAATTAAAAATTAAATTAAAATTAAAATTAAATTAAATTAACATTTTAACAATTAAATTAAATTAAATTAAATTAATTTAAATTCAATTAAATTAAATTTAAATTATATTAAATTATCATCATTCAATAATAAAAGTAAAACAAATTTAAAATATTAAGATCACTTAAAGTATAAAGATTTAAACCAAAAATAATTTGAACACTATTCCAAACTTTAAATTATTAATTAAAACCTCATAATTAAACTAAATCACTTTAAGCCATTAACTCAAACTTCAAATTAAAAATGATTAAAATTCTCAACATACCAACTTGCCCCTAAAGGCTTTAATTATTATAACTCTTAAATAGAGTATTAAGTGAGATGTCACTTCATTCACCAGGTAATCAAATGCCCAAGTTCATTGAGCAAGAGACAAAGCTTAACTAAACTCTTGGATAATTAATTCGCTAGTGCAATTAAATTTACTTGGATTCAAAATAATCTCGGAAATGTTGAAAAGATGTTTAGGACTTGTCCTAAGCACTTTCTCAATATGATGAGATGTTTTAGAAGAACAATTGAATTTAATTGTTCTTTGATGAAGAAAATCATCCATAAATAAAACACAAGAACCTAGACGTCATAGGAGATGACTAGTTATAGGATTAGGACTTTGGTAGACAACCAAAACATTCCCTTAGCTTTACCTAGGTACTTGTTATAAATATTTAAATGCCTTAATATATGTTTTAAGTGCAGCTTGGGATGACGGGAAGACCCTCCAGGTACGCTTTTATTTTATTGCAATTTACTTTATTGCAAATTACTTACATGCACTGTACTATACTTTTTCTTGCATGTTAAACAAGATTGTTGCATGAAAACCAAAACATTTAGAATAGTCTCTGAACTGAAACCAAAACTAAATTAAAAGTCATCACAAGCTAAAATTCACCGCCACAACATTCTAAAATATAAAACAACTCAAAATTTAATCACAAACATAACAACAAAACTACAATTGCAACTAAATTAAAATGTCTCGTTGAATGATCGGGAATACCTCAGATAATGTAACCCGAGTGTTGCTAACGGGATTTCCCACTGTCTAAATGAAAGTGTGGAACTCATTCAGTTGAGTTTAGCAAATTCATCTGGACTAAGTGAATTCGATGAAAATAACGATGTCGGGCTGACAGAACCGTGGGATCTTAATCGGTTCCGTTTAAACAACTTTAAGATTTGTTTTAATTAAAATATTAAAAATATTTGGACTTTAAGATTTCTAAACCAAAACACTTCTCTCATCTCCTGATTTTCACCTTCTAAAACTAAACCTCTGCAACAACAAGGAGCTCGGAGCATGGTGGGCAGCACGGCCATCGTCATCAGCAAAACTCGGGTCTACTTCAGCAAAACCTTTCTTAGAATTAAATAATTAAGCCATAGGACTTCGAGGTTGTTTGCCTAGTGCAACATAAATTCTCAACTCTTCATTAGGCATTTGTATAATCATGTTATGTAAATTAAGCCCTAACCGGTCTTAGGACTCCGAGGTAGTCGTTCGATACGACATAAACCCTCACATCTTCGAGGCTATTTGTATGATTATGTCATACAAACATAAGTCCTAATTAATTAAAATTGGTAAGATTGAAAAATTAAATAAAATTCCAAATTAAAACCAAACCATAGGATAGTTTGGGAAGTTGCCAAGATTCATCTTAGATCCTCAGCTTCCCCTACTTCTCTTCCTTTGGACTCCTGAAATTAACTGTTCCAAATTTGATCCATTCCCAACTGAAATTTCCAAAATCCAATCCTTTGAAAACCTTAAACTTTGAAATTCTTGAGAGCAAAACCAATGATCATTATTGAGAGTTTTCTTAAATGATTCTCGTCATTTAAGATGTAATTAACTATAGGGGCTTACCCTTATAGGGAACTTTAACAACCCAAGTAATATAAACCCAGCTTAATTTCTTTGTATTAAGCAGGGGAACTTATCGGCTTATAAAATTGGTTCGCAGACCAAACAGATGTCACAAATCTTCTAGTTTATTTAATCGAACCCCATCATCAAGCAGTGTGTCTATTCTTCAGGATAGATACACGGTTTGTAATGCTGTGTTCGTTTATATAAACTATTTGGGATGTGAGATCGGTTTGATTTCATATCTTAAAATTTTCAAATTTAAAATTATTTTCAAAATCAAATACTACTTTCTAAATTATATAAATATTTAAATTAAATTTAAAATTTAAAATTCGCCGACAATTCCTGTAGGCGACCCCTTTTCAAAAATACAACACTCAAAACACTCAACCTAAAAATATGCCGACACACCTAGGCGCCAGATTCCGGCACCTAAGCGCCACGGTTACAGATCGTGGAAAAACTAAAATTCTTCAGTTTTTCACACGAAATCTCTTTATATATAGCCTATTTTTCGTCCCCAATCCCATAGAAACACTAATTTCGACCAGAGCAATTCATTTTAGAGGAGTTAGGAAGGATTTGGAGGCCATGGATAGAGAAAGTCATGGAAATGAGGTAAGAGACAAATCTTCTAAAGATCCTCAGCCTTATTTTAATGGTTTTATTCCTGTTAGTTTGGAGAAGATGTTTAGTCGAATGGATAAGATTGAAGTGGAACTTCAAAGTATTGGTAATTGTCTCCATGAGATGTACCACCAATACGAACACTTGGAATGGCAAACCAAACTTCAATCTGATCATATGGCTGCCTATAATGATGCTCAAGTAGAAATGTACGTGAAGAACAAGTGGATTTATGAAAAAACAGCTTTGGTACTTCTAAGGGTGTTGGTGTTTTATCCCTTCGGTCCTAGCGAACTTCATTGTGAAAGAAATGGAAATTGAAGATCGGTGTTAAATATATTATATGTGTTTTAGGTGTCATCGAGTCTTGTGTTAGTGTGTTGAATATCTTATTTGTGTATTTGCTTAAATTGTTCAATGTGTGTTGTTGTATTTGAATGTTTGATTTAATTAAGTTGTTGTTTGTATTATTTATAAAATGATGAACCTTGATACAATTCTTGTACTGAAAGTTATTGAACTTGGAATAGATATTAGGATTTTGAATTGAAGAATTTGGATACATTTATGTGGATCTATGCTATCATTTTAAATTGATTGTGAAAATATTTGGAGGTTATAAATTGAATTAATACTCTCATAAGAGTAATTAGGAGTCAAATTTGATAAGATTTGGTGGAAAATATTTAATTTAAATTGAATTTTTGGAAAGGCGAGTCTGGCGCCTAGGTGCCAGAATTTGGCGCTTAAGCGTTGGTTCGGCCTGAACCCGAAAACTCATATTCTTAAAACCTCCACTCCATTTTTGACGCCTAAGCTTCCTTCTCCATAGTATTTAGCGAAATTACCACCTATAGGTCCCATTTTGAGCCAGATTTTATGTTTTTGGGCTTAAAATCACCAGATTTCTTCATCTCGAGGTCAGATCTACATTTTAAACTCATTATTTTTTATTTTCACCATGGATTTTACTCTCATTGAGAAAAAACCGAAATTTTGAGAAAAATTTTGATTTTTAAGGTTAAATCCATGAATTTTTAAGCTCTTTCAAGTTTGAAAAGCTTAAATTAGTTTATTTTCCTAAATCTGTTTAATTTATTTTGTGTTTTTCTTTCAGGTTTAGATGACACCCAAATCTAAGAGAGGAAAGAAACGAGAAAATTTTGATCGTAGCAAGTTCGTTACTGCTGCTGCACACTTCCAATACAATGATTTTGCTACGACTCGGAAGTTTATCTCGGAGCAAAGTTTTTATAATCCTGGAGGAAGAATTGAGGAAACAATCGTTGCACTCAACTAGTAATGATTCTGCTATTTCACTGCTGTTGTCATTATCCCGGTGGTTAGAGAATTTTATGCTAATTTCGTGGATGCGGAGGAATATGAGATTTTCATTCGAGGAGTTGGAGTAGGATTCACTCCTGAACGCATCAACATTTTCTATGGCCTGCCGCCAAACATAGAGTGTTATTACTCAGGTTTATCTCCATCTGAAGAAGATTTGGATATGATCATTGCCTACCTAACTGATAATACTGGAGCCTGAAAGATTCAGAACGGAAAAAGGGTAAATTTTTCATCTTCTAAGCTTAATGGTGTTTCCAAGGCATGGCACCACTTTATTTCTCGCTCGTCTCCTTCCATCCAATCATCCGAGTGAAGTTACCGGAGATGAGCTAATCTAAACTATCGCATTCAAGAGAGGAAGTCTATTGATGTAGGGAGCATTATTTATGATTTTGTGGAGGTTACTGCTCGTTCTAGCACATCTATTGGACTTGGTTTTCCATCACTGATCTATTCTTTATGTCAAAATACTGGAGTAGTTGCTGAGCTTTCTGAGGAAAAGCTCAAGTCGACATAGCCTATAGGAAGAGAAAGCGTCAGCATTTATGATCGACTGTGAGGTAAGAGTTCTGCTGCACCTTCTGGTTCATTACCTACTTCAGGTAGATCTTCTACTTTGAGACCATCTACTTCTGCTGAGCCATCATCTACTTTTTGGGTAACCATGCATGATCAGTTCATAGAGCAGTAGCATGAGTTATTCTTAACTCACTGCAGAGTAGATACGATAAACAAGAAGATTGATCACCTTTCTAAGTATACACAAATAAAGAGTGATTTTGATGCTGAGTATTCAGAGTCTTTAGTGAGATTTCTGAAGGGTGAGCACGATGTTCAGTTCCCTACTTGTCCCAGATTTTCACCCTATGTTGATCCTACGGATCTGGAGTTCTCTTTTGGTGATTATGATGATGAAGCTATAGATAATGATTAGTTGCTTGACTTATCTCTAGAGATTATAGATTCTATTTTTAGAGTGTTTTCTTATTTTTTGTACTGTTTATTGTGATGTTATTAGTTAGAGTTGTTGTGAACTTTTATGTTAAAACTGTTTTTTTAGCTTGTCTGATGTGTGTTTAAGACTGAGATGTGAATGAATTTCTATAAAAGTTTATTTCTGTTTCAGCCTACTGTTTAGTGTTCATGAATAGTTAGTAATTTGCATTTTCTAAAATTAAATAAAAAAAACCAACAAAAAGAATTTATTTTTAACTCCTGCTCTGCAAAACTTTTCTATATATGCTTAATCAGTTCGGCTATATTCATATTAAAGCATGTGTAGAACTAGAAGTTAGTTTTTCCTTACTACATCATTATTGTACTTAGATTAATTCTTGTTTATTTATTTCTTTCATGCTTTAGAAAATTTCATAATTCATATTTATACTAAAGCTGAAGTTTGGGAGAAGGAAAAATAGCTATCAAATTTAAATATTATTTGTCCTTAAAGAACTATATTTTCTTTAAAAATATATTAACATAACATAAGGAATGAAAAAGTTATTTAAGAATACCTATAATTTTGAATTTATAAATAATTTAGTAAACTTAACTAAAATTTTAAAAATTTTGGTTGATTTTAAGAAATGAATTATTTAGCTTAAAGAATAATAAGATGACAATTTTTCTATTTATAGTAAAGAGAATTGTATTTTTAAAATACTAAGGAATTAAGATTATTGCTTGAAAAAGAAAAGATTGAAATAGTTTTGAAAAATGATAAATTATTAATGTCATATTTATTAAGTAAGAATGTATAAGTTTTTGAAAATAATTTAAGGATAGTGAAGTTCAAAATCATTAACAGGCTGTCCAAAAATAGTAATCCTCACTTAAAAAAAAGAGAAAAGAAAAAGAAAGAAAGTGTAGAGAAACTTGAGGAAATGCCTAATAAAAAATTTTTTTCACTTGAATTATCTTATAGTAAAAAAACTGATTACATTTTTAACTTAATTTCTATGTACATGTATTTTTACTAGAAAAAATATTTCATGAAAATCTTCTTCTTGTAAATATTCTATGTGACCTTAATATGATAAACTACAATTATTCTTGAAATAAATAAAAAATTAGAAGTCTTATGATTTGGTAGTTAAATTTTCTTTAATTCTTAAAATTAAACTTAATTAGTGAAATTTGGTTAATGATTTGCTAAAACATTTATAAAACCAAAAATTATAAGGAATCTTAAATAATTTAGCTTCATTCAAATGTTATCTATTTTATGTAATTAAAAGAGTTACTTGAGGACAAGTAACGTTTAAGTTTGGGGGAATTTGATCTACTTAAAAAAAAACCCATTTTTATGCCTTATTTATTATTCAATTTTTAAGGATATTATGCTTTAATGAAAGGTATTTTCATGTTTTTGGATGTAGATGATTAAAACGAGTCCAAGAAAGAAAAAGAAGGAAAAAGGAGCAAAAAGGAGCAAAAATGGAGCTTATGGAGTAAATTTTGGAATTATTGTCCTGGCGCCTAGGAGCCAGAGTTTAGCGCCTAAGCGCCAGTTCGATACAGACGCTGTTAAGTTTTTTGATGACTTTGAGCAGTTATTTTGACGGTGTTAAGCAGTTATTGGAGCTTCTAGAAGACTGGAAGTTACTCGTAATATATAGGACATGTGATACAATGTATTTGGACACAAGGAAACGGTCTGGATCGTGAAGAGGTGCGACTTAAAGTGAAGAGGTGCAAAAGACCTGGTCACGAAGTCCGGCACCAAGGCGCCAGATTCCGGCGCCTATGCGCGACGGTTACCTTCTAGAAGATACATTGAATTTGGACGAATTGTGAAGAGGCGCCTTAAGCAACCCCTGGTCAAATTCAGAGCTCTATAAATAGGGGCCCATTCTACAAATAAAATCACACCAAAACCCCCCTCTTAGTACACATACCCATTTTAGCATATTCTCCCTCATCTCTAGTTTAATTTAGTCTCTTCCATACTTAGGGTGCCACTTTATTTTATATCTTCTGAGTTATTTTGAGTGTTTATTGTGTGTTATTGTTGTTGGAGTCTTTCATCATTGCTTTGGAGTCAGTAGAAGTCAGCGGATCTCTTGAAGGAACACTTCAGATAAGTATTTGTACTTTGGTTCAAAGTTTTATAAATATGTTTTGTTATGTTATTTTAATGAGTTACGAGTAGTTAGTTATCTTTCTCCTTTCAACTATGAAAAGATTAAAAATTAATTAAATTACGTAGGAGAATTAAATATAAAATATTTTAAAATATTGTGATGATATTAATAAATTATCTTTGTTTACTTTTTAAATTGGCCATTTAATTTTTTAAAACCTGTTGAAGAATTTTGAGACCTATCCGGAGATAAATTCTTAACTAGTAGATATTACATGAATCCTCAGATACTCGTAGGCTATAGGCGGATTGTTTAAGGTGAAGTGAAAATAAATAGAAAGATATTATTTATTAGGCGTAAAACTAATTAGTTTTTAGAGTGACAGACTAAATTCTAATAATTTGGTTTATAGAAAGGTAACGAGTCACTGGTAGGGCCTACCATAGCCACCCTTGGACATCTAGTAGTGTGAGCCTAGATTAACCCATTCTACTAATAAAACATCCTGAGCCTAATTATGGATTAGTCAATGTTCTTTGCACCTGGACCAAAGGGTAAAGAATAGGAATGCTTCTATTTGGCACAATACACTAATCTTAATTCCCTACAAAAGATAATTAATCTATAATTCTTGAATTAGTTGAAAAAGGATAAAGTTGTTTTTATACTTGCATTGAATTTTAAGTACTGCTTACTTACTTTCCTGCTTGTTGCTTACTTTCTTTAAGTAAAAATTATAAGTTAATTAAAAATATATATAAAGAAAAGAGAGTATATATAATTTGCATAAGAAAATTTCAAAATATTACTTATATCTCTTACACTTTTTTTCACTATCCCTGTGGGATCGATAACCAGGACTCCACTAGAGCCCTCTATTACTTGAACGATAAGTGTACTTGTGTTTAAAATTGTGACTTTTACAAAAACTAAATTAAATCTAAAATTATAAAAGTAAACCTCGCACATGAAGTTTTGAAGCCATTTGCTTGAACTTAAATATTCCAAAAAGTGGTTTCAAATTATTGTATTTTAAAGCATATTTAAAGTGGCATCGCTTCAGGAACGCTCCGGAATAATTTTTGGAAACCTTGGTTGACCGTGGAATTTTGGGTTTTCGGCCCCTTTTTAGGGGCAATTTGGTAAATTCGAGCTAAAAAATGAAATTTTGGGAAAAGTGAGGTATTGTCAGACCACATAGAATGGAATCATTCTGGATGGGTTATGGGCTAAGGAAAGCCTCTTTTGGTTCTCTATGTGGTGATTTTAGCTCTTTTGGCCATAGGCTTAAGGCTAGTGGGACCACTCACATGAGTTTCCAAAGGGTCTGAAGATCGAAGTAAAATGTAATTTATTTAGGATGTGAGTGTAGGAAGTAATGTGTAAATGTGAATGTCAGTGTGTGACACAAGCTTCCTGAGGGCTAATCCTAAGGCTTAGTCACTTATAGGGATTTCACTCAGACTTTCTTAGCTCTGTCTCTTCCACCCAAAAGCTGGAGGTTAGGCCTTAACATATGAAAGTTCAAGTGGAAATAAGCAAGCATGTGGATTTTCTATGTGACGGGTTCCATTGCTAGTCCTCTAAGAAAGCTCACTAGGAGGTCCTATGGCTAAACCCTAAGCAATCTATAGAGAAACTAAACCTCAACCAAAAATGAGGTCAAAAAATGTCAAGCTAATCTATCCAGCATTTGATCTAAGAATGGAAGAGGAAAATAATATTTTCTGGTGGCATCATTTAATTTTCTATAATCAATACAAATTCGCCAACCAATAACTTGTCTATTAGGTATTAATTCATTATTCACATTTTTAACAACAGTTACTCCTCCTTTCTTTGGAACATAGTGAATAGGACTTACCCAAGGACTACCTGATATTGGATATAAAATACCAGCATCCAACCATTTAAGCATTTCCTTCTTAACAACTTCTTTCATAAATGGATTTAATCTTCTTTGAGGATCAATTATGAGTTTACTGTCAGCTTCTAGTAATATTATCTACATACAAATTGAAGGACTGATTCCTTTAATATCTGTTATAGTCCATCCAAAAGCTCTTTTATATTCTCTTAATATATCAAGCAGTTTTACTTCTTGATTAGTAGTCAATTTAGAAGTTATAATAATAGGTAAAGTTAAAGAATTCCCTAAATAGACATATTTAAAATGAGAGGGTAACTCTTTTAATTCCAATTCAGGAGCTTTTTCAATAGATTGTTTGAATTCATTACTTTTAGAAGTATCTAATATTTTCCAATTTTCATTAATGTAATGAATTTCTCTTACTTCTGTTTCTTCAGAATGGCTTTCATCACTTCAATTTTCAGGATCTATAAATTCTTCTTATTTAAAATGAATCTGACATTTTTCTTGAAAATGTTGTTCAATAATGTAATCCAAAATGTCCATTCTATAACTCTTTTCTTTGTTAGGATACCTCATTAATTTAAGAACATTAATTGTTACTTCTTGATCATTAACTTTCATGGTTAACTCCCCTTTTTGCAAATCAATCATAGCTCGCCCGGTAGCAAGAAAAGGTCTTTCTAGAATATTATGAATCTATTTATCTTCTTCCATATCCAAAATTATAAATTCAACAGGGAAAATAACTTTATCCACCTTCACCAAAAAATCTTCTATTACTCCTCTAGGGTGAGTAAGAGATCGTTCTGCTAATTGCAAGGTTACAGTTGTAGGAGAAATTTCTCCTAGATCCAATCTCTTATAGATGGATAAAGGCATGAGATTATAGGGTGAGCCATTTCTCCCCAAGTTTTAATAGATCCCGTTGCTAATGAATTTAACCAAATAGCAAAAGGAAAAAGCCTAAGTCTAATAGCATAATCAGAAACACGATCACATTTAAAGGTGGTACAAAGTTCTTGAAAACTAGCCAGGTGTAAATTAGGATCTTTAGTATGAGACCATCCAAACTGATTATTTTGAACCATTTATATAATTGCAGGTTTTAATTCAAAAGAATTTGCAGCTACAACAAGTAATTAAATGCTTAAATGAATTTCATCAGTTGTAGGGTTGTCGGCATATTTTTAGGTTAAGTATTACTTTTTGAACAAGGGGACGCCTACAGAAGTTGTCGGTGAATTTTAAATTTTAAATTTAATTTAAACATATATATAATTTAGAAAGTAGTATTTGATTTTGAAAATAATTTTAAGTTTGAAAATTTTAAGATATGAAATCAAACCGATCTCACATCCCAAATAGTTTATATAAATGAGCACCGCATCACAAACCATGTATCTATCCCGAAGAATAGACACACTGCTTGATGATGGGGCTCGATTAAATAAACTAGAAGATTTGGGACATCTGTTTGGTCTGCGAACCAATTTTATAAGCCGACAAGTTCCCCTGCTTAGTATAAAGAAATTAAGCAGGGTTTATATTACTTGGGTTCTTAAAGTTCCCTATAAGGGCAAGCACCTATAGTTAATTACATCTTAAATGTCTGAAGACACTTAAGAAAACTCTCGATAATGATTAGTAGTTTTGCTCTCAAGAATTTGAAAGTTTAAGGTTTCAAAAGATTGAATTTTTGGAAGTTTCAACAGGGATTAGCTCGAATTAGGAAAAGTTTATTTTGAGAATCCAAAGGAAGAGAAGTAGGAGAAGCTGAGGATCCAAGAGGAATCTTGGCAACTTCCCAAACTATCCTATTGTTTGGCTTCATTTTGAGAGAATTATTCAATGTTTCCATCCTGCCAATTTTAATTAATTAGGACTTATATTTGCATGACATGATCATACAAATAGCCTTGAAGATGTGAGGGTTTATGCCGTACTAAACGACTACCTCAGAATCCTAAGACCGGTTAGGGCTTAATTTACATAACATGATTATGCAAATGCCTAACAAAAGGGTTGAGGATTTATGTTGCACTAGGCAAACTACCTCGAAATCCTACGGTTTGTTTGTTTAATTCTAGGAATGTTTAGCTGATGTAGAGTTATTTTGCTGACGAAGATGGCCGTGCTGCCCACCGTGCTTCGAGCTCATTGTTGTTGCAGAGGTTTAGTTTTAGAAGTCATAAATCAAGAGATTAGAGAAGTGTTTTGGTTTAGAGAAAATCTTAAAATTCAAGTGTTTTTTAATATTTTAATTAAAACAAATCTTAAAGTTGATTAAACATAACCGATTAAGATCCCACGGTTCCGTCATCCCGGCATCATTATTTTCATCGAATTCACTTAGTCCAGATGAATTTGCTAAACTCAACTAAATGAGTTCCACACTTTCATTTAAACCGTGGGAAATACCGTTAGCAACACGTGGGTTACAACATCAGAGGTATTCCCGATCATTCAATGAGACGTTTTAATTTAGTTGTGATTGTAGTTTTGTTGTTCTGTTTGTGATTAAATTTTGAGTTGTTTTATATTTTGGAATGTTGTGGCGGTGAATTTTATCTTGCAATGACTTTTAATTTAGTTTCAGTTTCAGTTCAGGGACTACCCTAAAGGTTTTTGTTTTCATGCAACAGTTTTATTTATCATGAAGGAAAAGTAAAGTATAGTGCATGTATGTAAATTGCAATAAAGTAGATTGCAATAAAATAAAAGCGTACCTGGAGGGTCCTCCCGTCATCCCAAGCTACACTTAAAACACATGTTAAGGCATTTAAATATTTCAACAGATACCTAGGTAAAGCTAAGGGAAGGGTTTTGGTTGTCTACCAAATTCCTAATCCTATAACTAGTCATCTCCTATGACGTCTAGGTTCTTGGTTTGATTTTAAGGATGTTTTCTTCATCAAAGAACAATTAGATTCAATTGTTTTTCTAAAACATCCCGTCATATTGAGGAAGTGCTTAGGACAAGTCCCAAACATCTTTTTAATATTTCTGGGATTGTTTTAAGTCCAAGTAAATTTAGTTGCACAGGTGAATTAATCATCCAGGAGTTTAGTTAAACTTTATTTTTTGCTCAGTGAACTTAGGTATTTGATTACCTCATGAATGAAGTGACATCTCACTTAATACTCTATTTAAGAGTTATAATAATTAAAGCCTTTAAGGGCAAGTTGGTTTATCGAGAATTTTAATCATAATTAATTAAAAGATTGAATTAATGGTTTAAAGTATTTTAATTTAATTATGAGGTTTTAATTAATAATTTTAAATTTGGAATAGTGTTCAAATTATTTTAGATTTAATTCTTAATGATTTCATTTAGGTTTGTTGTTAAATGATTTTAATTTAATTTAATTCAATTTGATTTTAATTTAATTTAATTTTATTTAATTTTACTTAATTTTAATTTAATTTTAATTTAATTTTAATTTAATTTAATTTAATTTTTAATTTAATTTAGTTTAATTTTAATTTAATTTAATTTTAATTTAATTTAATTTTAATTTAATTTAATTTTAATTTAATTTAATTTTAATTTAATTTAATTTTAATTTAATTTTAATTTTAATTTAATTTTAGTTTAATTTTTAATTTTAATTTAATTTTAATTTAATTTTGATTTAAATTTAATTTTAGTTTAATTTAATTTTATTTAATTTAATTTTATTTAATTTTATTTAATTTTAATTTTAGTTTAATTTTAATTGTTAATTTGGATTATTATTTTAATTCTTAATTAGGAACTAAATATTGTTAAAGTGATTTATTTAGGGATTGTTAAATTAAAGAATAAATATCCTCTTAATAATATCCCTATTTTAATAATCCAAATTTAAATATATTCTTTCCAAAATCTAAATCATTTAATTAATTAAAGTTTCATTTTTTGATATTTTCAAAGTGTTTAATGGGTTTGTACCCCTTAATTTCCCTAAGTTTCAATCATCCAAGAGAAAATTAAAATCAAATATTTTACCCCCCCATTTTGATTAAACCTAAAATTTTAATGAAGGGTTAAAATTTTTAATTACCTTTATGCCCTTTTAAGCTTATTTATTTCATAAGTCACTAAATTGAGCTCAAATGAATTTGAAATTTTTAAGTCACCTCACTCACATGTCAATTAAAACATTAGAGGAGAAAATGTGATTTTTCTGAATTTAATTTATTTATATAATTATTTTTAGTAGAAAATAGGGGTTTTCAAAGAAAATTTAACACCATGACCAAGGAAAGGTTTCTGTTCTTAAGAAAATTATGGGATGTTCCTAATGACTAAAGGACAAATTGGACCAATTTTTGTAATTTTTTGAATTATGTTTTATTTATTATAATTATTTTGAGTTTTAGAGTATTAATTAATTATAAAATAAAATTAAAATTGAAAAATGGATTTTATATTTTTCATAAATCTCTCTAATCTCAAGGAGTTCAGAGGAATAAATTTTATAATTTTCTGATTTTTTTTGATTTATTAGAATTATTTTAGTGAAAAAGGTTAAAAACTTATTTTTTAATATAAAAAATTACATTAAGCTTTTAAAATTCAATATCTTACCCTAGGGACTTAGGAAAAATATTTGGTTTGTTCCTAAGTGATTAGGAGTCAAAATGTGACATTTTTATGATTTTTAATATTTTTGTGATTTTTATTATTTTTTAATTATTAAAATATTGTGAAAAATCAACTTTTTTAGAAAATTCCAATTTTAATTTTCCTGAACTCCCCTGATATCAGAGAAGCTTCAAAATCTTTTTTGTGAATTTTTGAAAAGTATTTTTGGAGTTATAAATTTTTAAAGTTTCATTTTGCTTATGACGCTTAATCATCTCATTTGGTGGGGCTAATCAAGTCCAATTGATTTCAAAATTTTATATAAGGTTCCTCTGACCCTAAAGAGTAATGGAGAATTATTTTCAAGTCAATTTGATGTGTGGTTAACCCTAATTAAATCAAATTCAATTTTAGGGGTTTAGGCCAATTAAAGTTATTATGTATGAATTAACTCAAAATATATTTTTCATAGGGTCCTCTGGTCCTAAGAAACATCACCAAATTTTCCTAGAATTTATTTTACAACATGTTAATTATTGGAATTAAAATACCTAAAATAGTGACATCAACTTGAAAATTTAATAACTTATCACAGAGATGGCCTCTGACCTTGAAAAATTCAGGGAATGTTCCCAAGATCAGAGGCTTCAAAAGCCCTATGGTCTCATGCCATGGTGAATTGTCTATGCAAATGAAGAATTAAAATACTGAAAACAGTAAATAAATTATTAAAAATAAAATACTCATCCAATTAATTTGATTTCTTTTCCACATTATTCTCCTTTGCTCACTGAGCAAGAGGGTATTTTTATTTTATTTGTGTGATTTTTCTATACAAAGATATGAATTTTCTAAGTTCTGGGTATTTAATTAATTCAGAAAATTGGGATTTATCTACTTATCCACGCGGCGCCGCATCAACCTCGGCTGCTCCGAAGCCCTTACGTGTCATGCTCCCATTCGACACCGCCACTTGAGTCAGCAGCCACGCTTCCCGTGGTTCATGTACCATTGCGTCGTCCGACTTGATCTCAACCGTCCGCTCGATACACGTGTGATCCAACGGCTCCTGGTCATCGTCTACGACTGGTGTGCACCCATGACCGTCCACACTAAAACCCTAAGTTCTCACTCGATTCTCAATGGATTTTTGTGTTCTTATGCTCTATGGATTCTTCTTGAAGAGACGAACACATCCATACTGTTTATAAGCTATGAAATTAACCTAAACAAAATGGAGAATCGCTGGAAGCTCGAAAAGAAGAGTGAGTTCATACCTTTACTCAGAGAAGTGTAGCTTAGATCTGAGAGTTGTGTCACCTTCGATTGAGTCCAGGCAAGCTCCAGATGAAGTCTCTGGCTCTGTGGAATTGTCTAAGTATGAAAGTGACCAAGGCCAATCACAAAGCTTGGAGGCTGGAAGCAATGGCTAGCACAGTGAGGGGGCTTTGTTTGGGAACTTCTCCTCTTGGTCGCAGTCGAGGTGTAGGACCAATCAATTTGGAGATTGGCTCACTGTGGTGAAGTGTCCTGCTTTTTGGGTGTATTTTCTACTCAGAAATTGAGCACACAGAGAGGGTTTTAGGGCTGGATTTCAGTGGGGATCAAGTTCACTATGTATGGAGAGGAGTCTGGAATGATTTTGGCAGAGTTTTGGTAAGGTTTTTGTTCAACTCTCTATTTGGCCGAGAGGGTGATGGGTTTAAATAGACATGGCTGGAGGGCTTCCCAAGGGGGTTTGATGCTTGGGATCAGCTACTTTAGTGAGGAGAAGAACAGCCATGGTGGCCATTAGGCATGGGACAAGTCAGCAAGGCAGAATTCAAAAATTGGCTCACATGTGTGCTCTCAGCCTGGTGGTTTCCGGCAGCTGTGGTGGCCGGCAGGCCAGGCTCAGGTCACCCTCAAGGTCAAGGAGGTTAAGGGTTGGCAATGGTGCATTCAATTGAGGCTTGACATGTGTAAAGGAGTTGAATTGAAATGGAATGGGGGAAGGCTATTTTGGGTTCAAATGAGTCAACCCATGGTTTTGGGCTAGGTTCACCACCCAAGGCCTGGTTTTGGGCTGAAAAGAATCACTTGGGTCAGCCAAGAGAAAATGGTGTGGTCTCCATCCATGGTGAGGTGGCTAAACTTGGTTTAGTGTGTATCATGGATGGGGTTGAAAAGGCTTAAGGAAGGCTTAAGAAAGGGGCTCCTCCATTTACCATTTATGGGATGGTCACATGTCAAACTTCTCATGGCTTTACATGGGGCTTAAGGATGGCTTCATGGCTTCATGTGGCTTGGGAATGGCTTAGCCAAGTTTCATGAAAATGGGTTTTAGGGATTTTTGGCATTTAGGGGTGGTTTGGCATGAGGCTTGATTTGGAAACATTTGATCATGGATTTAAAACTTAGGGGTTGATTTTGGTTAAAAAGATGACAAATGAAAATATCATGTGGGCTTTAGGATAGATTTTGGGCTTTTGAAATGGTTTTGGATGGGCTTTTAAAGTGGTTTAAGGAAGTGGGCTTTTGGATTTTAAAATGGGATTTTGGATGAAAATTTTGTAAAGGACCATGCCAAATAAATGTTGCAATTAGTTTAGGCATGTGTCATGAGTGGTTTGGAATAAGTTTAAAGTGATTTTGAATTGAATTGGGTTGAATTTGGGTCTTTTGGTAAAGGGACCAAGGTGGGCCAAATTGGGCTAACTTGGGCTAAGGTGGGCATTTTTGGTATTTTGAGGGTATTGGGGGTACTTTTGGAATTTTTGGTATTTTTTGGCTATGGATGATCAATTTGAGTGGGGAGAAAGTTTAGGATTGATTTTGAGGAATTTTGGGTAATTTAGGTGATTTTGTAAATTTTGGGTAGTTCCAAGGGCTTTTGGTAGGTTTAGTAGGTCCGGGGCCCCGTGGGTCAAAAAATTGAAATTTTAGAAAAATAAAGATTGATCAAATTTGAGTAAAATGAAATCATTTTGGTTGAGCCATGAAGCCATATTAAGCCCATATGAGCCATGAGAGGACTCATTTGAGGTATTCAATATGTTGTTCCTAACCCTCTTAGCCAGGGGCTTAGGGGTTAAGGACCATCCATATGAATTGCCTACATGAGTCAGGAAGTCATGTTGGGTGAGAGTGTGGTTTTAGGACTTGGGCTGTGTGTGAGAGTGTAGTGTATGTGCAAGTCAACCCTCACCAGACCAGATCATCCAGGGTAATCCTAAGGCCAAGAAGTTCTATAGGGAACTCATCCCTTAAACCTTCACATTTGATTTCAACCCTCTAGGTGATTAGGGGTCTACAATCAAGCTTGTGGGGTTTGCAGGGAGTCAAGAGGTGTTTGAATTTCTGAAGGGCGGGTTCCATTTCTAGTCCTCTAAGATTAGTCAAAGGAAAAGCTTAAGGCTAGATCCTAAGTACTAAGGAGAGAGAAGAGAAGAGACCTCATCAAAAATGAGGTCAACAAATGGACCCCCAATAGGTGTGGTGTGCTAATCAAGCACACCGCGCGTTTTAGCGTTGACCAAAGAGATCAACAAAACCAACACAGATGTCTAAGTGACAAACTTTAGACAAAGTAGAAGAATTTCTGCTGGGGAGTATCAGCTATATTTTCAAGACCGGAGATTCCTGAACTCTCGCTGGGGAAGGGAAAAGGATGTGAACTCCAAATCACAAGATCAGGGGAATTCAATTTAGATTTCATTTTACTTTTAAATTTCAAGTTTCAATGTGTGAGTTTGGATTTCGATTGAAGATTAATTTGGAAAATCGATTTAAGGAAATTTTGAATTTGAAATTTGGATTTGAAATGAGGATTGAAACCTAGGTTTCAACATCGGGATTGCAAAGAGAACTGGAATTTAGGTACCAGCCTTGGAGTGAGAATCAGAGTTTAAGTATCGATGGAAAAAGGATGAGAATCAGAATTTAGGTACTGATCTCGAGAGAGTGAGATTTGAAATTTAAGTATCAAACCTGAAAGAGAATCAAAATTTAGGAATCGATCTCGAATGAGAGTCAGGATTTAGGTACCGACCTCGAAGGAAGAGAACTAGAATTTAGGTACTAGTCTCGGAAATTTAGAACTGAAATTTATGCATCAATTCGGAAGAGAATCGAAATTTAGGTATCGATCTCGAATGATTGTCGGAATTTAGGTACCGACCTCGAAGGAAGAGAACTGGAATTTAGGTACCAGTCTCAGAATTTAGAATTGAAATTTAGGTATCAATTCGAAAGAGAATCGAAAGTTAGGTATCGATCTCGAATGAGAGTCGGAATTTGGGTACCGACCTCGAAGAAAGAGAACTGGAATTTAGGTACCAGTCTCAGAACTTAGAATTAAAATTTAGGTATCAATTTGAAAGAGAATCGAAATTTAGGTATCGATCTCGAATGAGAGTCAGAATTTAGGTACCAACCTCGAAGGAAGAGAACTGGAATTTTGGTACCAGTCTCGGAATTTAGAATTGAAATTTAGGTATCAATTCAAAAGAGATTCTAAATTTAGGTATCGATCTCGAATGAGTGTCAAAATTTAGGTACCGACCTCGAAGGAAGAGAACTGGAATTTAGGTACCAGTCTCGGAATTTAGAATTGAAATTTAGGTATCAATTCGAAAGAGAATCGAAATTTAGGTATCGATCTCGAATGAGAGTCGGAATTTAGGTACCGACCTCGAAGAAAGAGAACTGAAATTTAGGTACCAGTCTCAGAATTTAGAATTGAAATTTAGGTATCAGTTCGAAAGAGAATCGAAATTTAGGTATCGATCTCGAATGAGAGTCGGAATTTAGGTACCGACCTCGAAGGAAGAGAACTGGAATTTAGGTGCCAGTCTCAGAGTTAAGAATTGAAATTTAGGTATCAATTCGAAAGAGAATCGAAATTTAGGTATCGATCTCAAATGAGACTCGGAATTTAGGTACCGACCTCGAAGGAAGAGAACTGGAATTTATGTACCAGTCTCAGAATTTAGAATTGAAATTTAGGTATCAATCAATTCGAAAGAGAATCGAAATTTAGGTATCGATCTCGAATGAGAGTCAAAATTTGGGTACCGACCTCGAAGGAAGAGAACTGGAATTTAGGTACCAGTCACGGAATTTAGAATTGAAATTTAGGTATCAATTCGAAAGAGAATCGAAATTTAGTATCGATCTCGAATGAGAGTCAGAATTTAGGTACCGACCTCGAAGGAAGAGAACTGGAATTTAGGTACCAGTCTCGGAATTTAGAATTGAAATTTAGGTATCAATTAGAAAGAGAATCAAAATTTAGGTGTCGATCTCGAATGAGAGTCGAAATTTAGGTACCGACCTCGAAGGAAGAGAACTGGAATTTAGGTACCAGTCTCGGAAATTTAGAATTGAAATTTAGGTATCAATTCGAAAGAGAATCGAAATTTAGGTATCGATCTCGAATGAGAGTTGGAATTTAGGTACCGACCTCGAATGAAGAGAACTGGAATTTAGGTACCAGTCTTGGAATTTAGAATTGAAATTTAGGTATCAATTCGAAAGAGAATCGAAATTTAGGTATTGATCTCGAATGAGAGTCAAAATTTAGGTACCGACCTCGAAGGAAGAGAACTGGAATTTAGGTACCAGTCTCGGAATTTAGAATTAAAATTTAGGTATCAATTCGAAAGAGAATCAAAATTTAGGTATCGATCTCGAATGAGAGTCGGAATTTAGGTACCGACCTCGAAGGAAGAGAACTAAAATTTAGGTACCAGTCTCAGAATTTAGAATTGAAATTTAGGTATCAATTCGAAAGAGAATCGAAATTTAGGTATCGATCTCGAATGAGAGTCAGAATTTAGGTACCGACTTCGAAGGAAGAGAGCTGGAATTTAGGTACCAGTCTTAGAATTTAGAATTGAAATTTAGGTATCAATTCGAAAGAGAATCGAAATTTAGGTATCGATCTCGAATGAGAGTCCGAATTTAGGTACCGACCTCGAAGGAAGAGAACTAGAATTTAGGTACCATTCTCAGAATTTAGAATTGAAATTTAGGTATCAATTCGAAAGAGAATCGAAATTTAGGTATCGATCTCGAATGAGAGTCAGAATTTAGGTACCGACCTCGAAGGAAGAGAACTGGAATTTAGGTACCAGTCTCAGAATTTAGAATTGAAATTTAGGTATCAATTCGAAAGAGAATCGAAATTTAGATATCGATCTCGAATGAGAGTCGGAATTTAGGTACTGACCTCGAAATGAGAACTGGAATTTAGGTACCAGTCTCGAAAGTTTGAAAGAGGACTAGAAGTTAGGCTCTAGCCTCGAAAAGAACTGGAAGTTAGGCTCCAGTCTCGAAGATTTATCTGTATGAAGAGGGACCCAGTCTCATGCCATCAAAACCAAATCGAACAAAGTTCGTGGCTCCGTGTCAATAGAACTAGTCGATCCTCTAAGACACAGAAGAAAGAGAATTGAAAGGAGCTGGTAAGTGTACCAAGTTGAAAAGACTTGACTTAGCAATAAGTCGAGGAAAATATTCAAATTTCAAAAGAGTTTCAAACAGATTTCGATTGAGGAAAGAACTGAAAGGTTCAAATCAGAGAATTCAGATCGGAATTCAATTTGAGATTTAGATTCATTTTGTTCGTCCTTTAACGATCCCATTTTTTTTATTTCTCGTTGTTTATTTAGTGTTCATGTGAGTTTGAAATTCATTTTAATATTCAGATTTTTAGGAAAAATTCTCATTTATTTTCTTTTCTTTTCTGTTCTTCGTTCAAAGTTCATTTAACTCTAATGGCGTTTTCTAATCAATTTGCACAAAAAGAGGTGAAGGCAAAATATGATGTAGTCATTTTCATTCCAACTTGCTGAAAGTACATCATACAACTTGATCTAGTCATGATGAAATTTTCCTCAGAAATTTATGTCTCATACAATCCATGTAAATCCGAAACAGATTGTGTAAGATTCTTGTTGATCCATCCAAAAGCGTCTGTCAAAAATATATGTTTGAATAGTGAGAAACATGGGTAATAACATCACCTTCCAAGCCACCCTTGGCAGGAATGCCGCATGGATGTGCATTGGAGGTGTGCTATTCCCCATGTAACTCACAGCTCGTAGGACCGGAGACTCTCCAATTCTAGATGCGACTGAAAGTGATAAGGCATTTTTACGTCGTCCATTCTTCTAAAAGTAGCCGAGATCCGCTCCACAGGCACTCCTGGAATGCAATGCTTCGCAACGTCTGCTCCGTTTCCTTTTAACACCAGGACGGAACCTACCGGTAGTGGTATCTCCACCGGCCCTCGGAACTCACTGAGGCCTGCAATCCGGAGGTCAGATCCGAACATGATGTTGCACTAGTTGATGAATGACACTGTGCAGAAGGGTCTAACAAAGTCATGATGGTCTATATGCGGAGATATGCAGTCACCGTCCTTGTAGATGTTGATAATGCAGCTATTGGGTATGCAATCTGCAGGCAGTACCCTCCATGTTATCATCCTTTTTACCATTCTCTTCATGATTTTGGGCATCGGATCCACCTCACTGCGACAGAGTATCCCTGGTGGATTTCCTTTTCTGTCTATGGCAAAATTGTAGCAACATCCGCATTGGATTGTAACTCTTCCCTTCCCTGGCATCCGTCTTCGGGGTTTTAAATGTCTTTTCTCTCAGGAGGCCAGCTCGACCCATTTTCTATAATTCAAGGATGCAATCTACAATTTGTTGTTGCTCATAATCGGAGAAAACATCTGTATGTAGCTCGAGGCCTTCTAAGATGTTGACCCTCTTGTTTCCAATTCTTTCAAAGTATTCAAAGGTTTTCTTCTCAACTAGTTGCATTTTCTCCAATACATATTTTGGGATTATCTGAAGTCCTTGGTGTCTAGTAACATACTACGGGATGTATGGCTCAACCCCAGTACGTTCTTCTGCATGTCTCGGCTCATCGGGGATAGTCTCCGTAGGGACATCCTCCGGGGTTGCTTTCGCAACAAGACTCTTCGGATCCGGCACATCTGCTTGGCGTCGAGGTACCGACTCTATTTCTGCTTTTCTTGGTATTTCTTTTATCTGTTCCGACCTTCTTGGAATTGACGTTCTTCTTCTACGGTTCTTGACGAACCGGTCTCCTTGGAGCATTTGCACTAACAGTATCCATTGTCTGTTCATGTTGATCTTCTGCTAACTTGGTCAACATTTTGCGAATGTGACGATTCTTATTTCTACGCTGGGTAACAGTGAGAGTAGCTCTCCTTACCCCTTGAATTTCTGCGGGAGCGGCGCTGACAAGCCTACCCTCTGTTGTGGCCACCATGGACTTAACTTTCTTATCTTCTCCGGTTGCAAGTGCGGCATTTGCTTTTCTTTTCTTGTTGCTGGATTGGTGGCTCGGGCCACCCATTTTCATCACTGTCTGGCTGTGAAGTTCTTCTCGATCAACTGGGATCCAATCATTTTCTTCGTATTGTAAGCCGGCTGGTGTGAAGCCTGAGTCAATCTCTATCACTGCTCCATCCCTCACCCTCTTTTCATCAAGTGCAAGACTCACGCCATTTCTAAAGTTTAGAACCAACCGCTCGTTCGACATTTCCCTGCGAAAAAATAAGGAAAGAATCAGGGGCTGTACTAAGAACAAGAACAATAAGAAAAACACTTAAAAATTCTTATTCACTTCTTTTAAATTTAAAGGAAGTAGGAAGAGATGAGGAAATATCAGGAATGAATGGATTTAAGAGGAAAAAATGACATTTTATTATTATGATTTCCCATGTTTTCATTTTAACATTTTCGTTGATGAGATTTTTTTTTATCATCCATTTTATTTTGTTTTGGGTTCGGACCTAGTCACAAAGTGATTACTTCACCCGCGTTTCTAGGGATAAGATTCTACTTTAGAGGCCACCCTTCGAAACATCAGGTCGCGTAATACTTCTTTAAATACCGTCCATTGATTGGAAGCATAGGTCGTTCTCCACGACAGTTCACAAGCTGGTAGGAACCTCCTGAGTAGACTGTCTCGACCACGAATGAACCTTCCCACGTTGGTTCAAATTTACAACCTATCTTGCAATATGCAAGAATAAGTCTTCTGAGAACAAGAACTAAGTCACCGACTTTGAATGTCCTGGGACGGACCAGTTTATCATGGGCCTGGATCATTTTGGCTTGATATAGTTCAAAATTCTGCTGTGCGGAAAGTCTTTTCCCTTCCAAGCTTTCCAGCTCTTCTAGTCGTAGTCTAGCATTTTCTTACGTAGTGATCTTTTCGCAGCTTGCAATTCGGAGTGACGGAAGCTGAGCTTCCAGGGGCAAGATGGCCTCGGACCCGTACACTAAAGCGTAAGGCGTAGACTGAGTTGGAGTCCTAAAAGTCATCCTGTAGGCCCATAAGGCTTCTAACAACTTCTCGTGCCAATTTCTCTTGTTGTCGTCCAAAGTTTTCTTTAGAATTTAAACGAGAGTTTTATTAAAAGCTTCGGCCAAGCCGTTTGCTCTTGGGTAGTAGATCGTTGAGTATCGCCAATCGATCCCGTGTCTTCTGACAAAATTGTTAATCTTTGTACTTTTGAATGCAGACTCATTATCTGAAATGATTCTGTGTGTTACTCTAAAACGGTAGACGACTTGGTTCTTGAAAAACTGTAGCACGTGGTGTGCCTTTACTTCTCTGAGTGGTATAGCTTCTGCCCATTAAGAAAAGTAGTCTGTAGCTGCTAGAATAAAGCGATGTCCTCTTGAAGAAGGCGGCTCTATCAGACCCACTATATCTGTGCCCCAACACTCAAATGGCCACGACGCGATTGTCGGATGTAGCACATTTGGAGGTTGGTGTAGAACCACTCCGTGCACTTGGCATTGGTGACAACTTTTGGCAACTTTCATACAGTCGGTCATCATTGAGGGCCAGTAGTACCCTAGTCTTTTAATCTTCATTTTCATTTTCGGACCCGGCTGATGAGCGCCACAAAGTCCTGAATGTACTTCTTTAACGATTTCACGAGCCTTGGACCCGCTCAGGCATCTTAGCCACATCTGATCAAAAGACCTTCTGTATAACATGTTGTTTATTAATGCGTAAGACAGAGTTCTTTTCTTTATTTGATGGGCTAATGACTTATCATCTGGTAGGCTTCCTGTCTGCAAGTAGTCTATTAATGGTTGCCGCCAATCTTCTGTATTTTCTGTCATTGCTGCAATTGTTTCTTCTGCTTTTTCTGTCGATTTGTGTATTGTATCCATGTCGAGCTGTAATAGGACATGTCGTCCTTGATCTGACATTTGAACTGACTCATCCTGCAAGCAGGCAAATTCCTTTGCAAGGCGAGCTAGCGCATTGGCAAGAGCATTTTCTTTTCTAGGAATCTTGTAGATTGTTACGTTTGGAATTTGTTCCAATAATTTCATGGCGTACTGAAAGTACTGCTCGAGTCTTGGCTTTAAAATTGCATCTTGTCCGGTGACTGTTGAATGATCAGTCGAGAATCTCCGTAGATGTTGATGTCCGTTATTCCCATCTGAATGGTTAATTCCAATCCGGTTATAAGGGCTTCGTATTCTGCCTCGTTGTTTGTACACGGTTCTGTTAAGTGGTAGGAGTATTTTAACATCCCCCGCTCTGGTGTTATAAAGATTAGTCTGATTCCTGCCTTACCGGGTACTATCGTTTGCAATTCTTTGTTCTTCTGTGCTGAGGACACACCGTCGAAGTATAGTTCCCAACGTCGATCATCAGGGTCTTCTAGGCTTATTATCTGCTCGCTAGGCAAATCGTCGTCGAGAGGCGAATCTGCCGGTAAAGGGTGTGCTGCGAGGAAGTCTGCTAGGACTTGTCCCTTCACAGCGCGAAGAGGAACGAAAGTTATGTCGAATAGCAATAGTATCATCAACCACCTGGCAAGTCTGCCAGAAAGCGTCGGTCGGGTCATCAAGTATTGCAACGGATTAACTCTCGAAATAAGGTTGACCTTATGAGAAAGCATATAATGCCTGAGATTTTGAGCGGCGAAGATCAGGGCCAAACAATGTTTCTCAATCAGAGGATACTTTACTTCCGTCGGGATTAAACGGTGGCTTAAGTAGTAGAGAGCATTTTCTTTTCCCTCATCATTGACCTGGGCTAGCAGGGCTCAAAGGGAGTCGTCTAAAGCCGCGAAATAAAGTATCAACGGTCTACCTGAGATTAGGGCTGCTAAGACAGGAGGTATCATTAAATATTACTTAACGTCCTTGAAAGACCGCTGGCATTTCTCATCCCAAATGAATTTGGCGTCCTTTTTAACTAATGTCGAGAAGGGCTGACACCTACCTGACAAGTTCGAGATAAAGCGTCGAAGATATGCCAACTTCCCTTGAAAGGATTGTAGTTGTTTCAAAGTTTTGGGAGGAGGAATTTCTAAAATAGCTTTAATATTTTCTGGATCGATTTAAATCCCGCGATGTCGGACAACAAATCCTAAGAATTTCCTGAAGGTGACACCGAAGACGCATTTTAAGGGATTCATCTTAAGGTTGTATTGTCTTAGTCGCTCGAAAACAATTCTCAAATCATACAGGTGATCTTCCTTCAGTTTGCTTTTGATGACCACATCATCCACGTAGCATTCGACTTGGTTGTGAATGAGATCATAAAAAATCTTCGTCATCGCTCTTTGGTATGTTGCTCTTGCGTTCTTTAGTCCGAATGGCATTACTGTGTAGCAATACACATCGATCAGCGTTTTGAATGCCGTGAGCTTTTCACCTTCTGGTGCCATCTTTATCTGGTTGTATCCTGATGATCCATCCATGAAAGAGAAGATTTCATGTGTTGAAGCAATGTCGATCATCAGTTCTGGGATTGGTAGTGGAAATTCATCCTTTGGACATGCTTTATTTAAATCTCTGAAATCTACGCAGATTCTGATCTGACCATTCTTCTTTCTGACTGGTACCACGTTGGCTAACCAAGTTGGGTATTGATCTTCACGGACAAATTTAACGTCTATTAGCTTCTTAACTTCGGCTATTACTTGTTGCTCAATTTCTAGACGCATTCTTCTGGGAGCTTATCTGACTGGAACGGAAGTAGGATCTACTCCTAACTTGTGAACTGCGACTTCTAGAGCTAATCCTGGCATTTCGTCGTAACTCCAAGCAAAACAATCCTTGAATTCCATTAATAGCTTGATTAGGTTTTCAGAGTCTTCTTTATTGAGTAAGGAGCTAACAAAGGTAGGCCTAGGCTCTTCGCTAGTACCTAAGTTAACTTCCATTAACTCGTCTATAGTAGATTTGATTTCTTCTTTGAATTCTGGTGGAGCATCTCCGATTTTTAGATCTTCAAGATCTTCTGAGGCTTCCAAGCAGTCTTCATTAGGTTCGCAAGTGACAACCAAGCAAAATCCCATATCATCAACTGATCCTACTGTGTCGAATCCGAGACCATGTTTTGAATTGGGAGGCCGACCGGCATTATTCCATAATTTTTCAAAGTGTTGTGATCGGCCTTTTGTCCATTGTCGAGGTAAGACACCACGTTGAATTAAATTTTGAACACAGGGAGAGTTCCACTCAAAAGGTAATTCCATTAATTCAGATGAAGTAACATCTTCAAATTGTACATCTTTTTCAGTATTGGAAGAAGAAGCACCACGATAAAATTTGATTGGCTTAGTACCACTACCATGCACTTCCTTGACCACCATACCCTCGATCTTATTAAAATGGATTAGGGTCAGGGTCATAGTATGTACATAATGGTTAATCTTCTCATACATTGATTTGTATTCTTCTGTCTTTTCATCTTCGAGAGAGATCTTAAACTGTGGTTTCTTCTGATTTATTGTTGCTGCTTCTTTCTTGATTTCTTCTTCTTCTTCAGAGCTATTCTCCCAAACAACATCGATGACCGGTTTCTTCTGTCCAACTGTTCCAATGTTTCTTCCACGTCCTCGTCCCGGCCTCGACCTCGGGTGCGAGTTCTAGAGAAATCTTCACCATCTCGCCGTAAGGGAGTGGTGAGTAACTGTTGGACTAGAACTTCAGGTTCTTCATCGTCTCGAATCTCTTTTGCTTCATTTGTTATGGTATTTCTGGAAAAGATTGTTTTCTTCGGAGGCGCATAGTAGGGCGCATCTTCATGAATTCCAATCTCGTGTACGGAGAATGGTTGCAAGTCACCTTTGATGCACTGTTCCCCTCCTACGTAATACTTTATGCACTGGTGCAGAGACGACGGTACCATCCGATTTTCATGGATCCATGGCCGACCCAGTAGAGCGTTGAACGATGTCTCAGAATCAATTATGTGGAATTTTGCGGTTGTCTTTGCTAAATCACCGGTCTTCATTAGTAGTGTTATCGATCCAAGAGATCTTTCTCCTTTTTGATTGAAGCCTCTTAATAGCATCTTGTCTGCTTCGAGCTCGCGAGCATCAATTTCCAAATATGCTAGCGTCCGAAGATTCATTATGTTGATTGATGCTCCCGAATCAACCAACACTCTGAAGAGCGTAAACTTTCCAATAGTGACTGAAATGTATAACGGTCGGTTGTGATCTGCTGTTCCCAGTAATAGATCATTGTCCGTGAAGGTAACACCTCGCTGTTCTCTTAACAAACAAACCTCATTGAAGGAATTACCGGCCATTTGGGCTAAACAAATCTCTGGATCAAGTAAAGCCTTGATCACAGCCTCCCTCATCTCCATTGACAGGATCAGAGCGTCGTATATGCTTAGTTTGGCTGGTAATTTCCTAAGATGGGCTAGCACGTTGTAGTCTACTTTATTACCATGTTCCTCGGTTTCTTCCCGAATGGGCAGTTCCTCTGCTAGGGTTGGCTCTTCCTGAGCAACCAGCTGCTTTCCTTTATCCTTTGGACCCATTCTCGGGGGTAGAACTTTTCCACTTCTTAAATTTACTTCAGTTATTTCTTCTAAATTTGGTGTTTCCTTTTGAATCGGAGCAACTGGCTCTTCTAAAGTTGCTTCGGTGTCTGATGGTTCTAATTCTATCGTGATCGGAGCCCCTCAGAATTCATAAATGGACTCATTGCATGTCGAGCTTTCGTAGCCTCCTTTGTGAACATCTTCTCCGCCGTGGTCGTCGAGGTTGTGTATGATTTGAGAATCATTATCTGTATTGGAATCGAGATCCGGATTAAGCTGGTTGTTGCTAGTTACGTAATCGTTAGAAACAGTCAAAACGTAGCCAACGCCATAACCCTTATCATTATAAGATCCCGCCGGAGCGAGCGGATAATCATACGAGTCGGGAGTTCGAGGGATTTCTCCCCTGAATCGAAAATAACCATCCTAGGATAAGCAGCCCCTAGTCTACCCTTCGGAGCCTCGGTCTTCTTTTCTTCCACGATCTTCTCCTCCTTCTGGGGCGGTTCTTCAATCGCAACTGATAGTGCCAGCTCGTCAGGTCCCAAACTTTGAGTTGAAGCATGTACCGAAGCGGTTTGGATGTGATCCAAAATTTTCTTCGATGACTTTGTCCAGACGGTACTCCATCCATCATCGATCGTGTACGGGTTTATCAGAACAATGGGATTCGTTGAAATAACGTTGACGGAACCTCCTTTCTGGGGTTCCTTCATGTATTCCTTTGGGATCGTTATGTTCCTTTTCCGGAGATTGTCATCAGGCCAACTCTTGAAAGTGATGCAATCCTCTATCTTGTGTCCGAGCATCTGGCAGTAAGGGCAATAGTTTGGATGATCTTTCTTATTGACTTCCTCCGGCTTTTTGGGCTCTGGCAGCTAAAAATCTGGTATCTTCATTAAGTTACGGAACATCTTCGCTACTGCTTCAGTTTTGAATGGATATTATTTATTTAGAAGTTCTCTTAAGGTACGCGATGAACGAGGCGGTTGTTCATAATGCTGAGGCGACTGATAGCTCGGACGAGGTTGCTGATAGCCTTGCTGAGGTTGCTGATAGCCCTGCTGAGGTTGCTGATAAGTCCGTTGGGTGGTTGATAACTAGGCTGTGGCCGCTCTGACTGTATCTGAACTGGCTGCTTGCCCTTATCTATGCCGCGAAGATTCCAAATTTCTTTTTGAATGTTTTCACAGTTTTCTGCTTATCATTCTTGTCCACAAAACTTAGCTGTTTTGCCTCTTCTTGCAAGCTCCCGGCCTTGCTAAGCAACTTCTTGAAAGTCTTGATTGTAAATCCTTTAAGGAGAAGTGCTATTGGGCCATGGATACTTTTAAGTAGGATGCCGACTGCATGTAGTTCTTGAAGCTGTGGTTCACACTTCATGCTTAAGTTTCTCCATCGAATTATGTAATCTACTAAAGTCTTGTTCGGATTTTGTTGCTCCACCACTAGATCACCGATAGTGATGTCGTGCTGAGCCCCGACAAATCGTTTAACGAAGAGATTCTCTAGTTCTGAAAAGGTCTTTACTGAACCGTTCGCAATTCTGCGTACCAGTCGAAGGTAATCCCTGATAAACTGCTGACGAACTGTCGGAAGAGTAAAGCGTCACTCCCACCGTCATTGCAGCAACTAGCACGAAAATGTGCAATATGTTTTCTGGGGTTTCCTGTTCCATCAAAAGTCTTAAACAGAGGTGGTACGAAGCCTTTCGGGTATTGGACTGCATCGAACTCTTCGGGGTAAGGTCTACCCGTTTGAATAAATGCTCCACTCTTAGATTGTGCTAGGGCCTCTCGCACCTGTTGTTCTACCATGCTCTTAATGTCCTTTTCTGGAATCATGCTTTGTGCGGGATCTTTCTTTGGTTGTTCGTCTCCGTTGACGGATGTGATCTCTTTTCCTCCATCTGCAATATGGATAATTTCTGGGGGTGTCTCTTTCTGAGGTTGTACCTGACTCTGGAGAGTGGCTAAGGCAGCAGCCATCTCTTCGATCCTCTTTGCCATTTGGGAAATTGTGTCATCTCTCTCCTGAATCTGTGCTCTCATCACTTCCGGTTCATCTCTTTTCGCAGCTGTCGGAGCACCTTGCGAAAGTGACGATGCCCGTGTCTCAACCATATTGATCTCAGCATACTCCTCATCCATGAACTCTGATGAGTCAACTTCATCTCCTAGTTCTTCTTCTCTTTCTTTTGCTAACCGTCGGATGTCGGTCCTTAACTTATCCATGGCATCCTCTAATGGCCTTTGCCGCACGGTCTCGCAGTCGTCTCATGACGGTTGTTGAACTTCCTTCCCGGGAGTCCCCTTTATTGCAGTAGCACTTTCTTCTGATTCAAGTCTCCTGACGAGACTTTTCTTCTCGGGAAATTATTTTGGTCTTAACTCGCCAGTAGTAGGTCGTCATACCATCCTTCTTGCAGCCGGAAGCCTAGGACGGGATGATCTGTCGGCTATATGCTGGAAGGTGGTATCCTCCCTAATTTGTAGACCTGATACAACAACGGGTGAACTGGGTTTTATTTTCTTCTTTGGTTTCTCTATGGCAGCAACATGCTCTATTCGCGGTCCGAGGCGAGATTTAGCTGGCACCCGTCCTATCCTTCTTAAGATTTCTGACACAGGGCATCTTTCTTTCTTTGCCAATCTTTCTATCACAGCTTGCAGCCGAGTCAATGGCGTAGTTTTATCCCTTTTCCTCTTGTAATTACTGTAGTATGCAGGTCGGGGTAATGCAACGGCGATCCTACGGACATTCTCTTCATCTAATGCGGCAAAAAGAGGGTGAAACCTGCTCCCTTCCAACAGAGGTATATACTTAGATAGTTCTTCTCTTTCCTCAGGAATTTCTTCTAGGAAAGCAACTTCAGCAGCTTTGGCTTTCTCTATTCTGGCAATCTTTCTGCTTCTATTTCTCCTTTGAGTCCGAGTTACGGGTGCAACTCTTGAACTGAACCCAATCTAAAAAACAGCTGGTATTGTAGCAAAATTTGTACCCTCCACGGTAGGCTCATCACAGACTTGGATTTCCTTCTCTTTCAGTCTGGCAGAAGTCGGGGTAGGTGCAGAGATGACTAGACCGGTGGGGGTAGAGACAGCAGTCCTCCTACGAACAGTAGTACTCCTTTCTGTTGGAATCCTTTGCAGGGGAGGGAATTCTTGAGTCGATTTCAGATTGAACTTAATCACGGGCTTTTCAGTTTCTGACACTTTGTCCATTAGTGTGAAGAGAGTGATGTCAGCAAACTTGACATCTGTGTTGGCGAATCCTTGTCCGAAATGGATGATCCCATTGTCGGGCAGCTCATCCTTGTAAACGGCAAAGTCCATTCCATTGGTGAAGGAGAAGATTAGCTTTGGGGCAGTCATTTTCTGCAGGGCAGATTCCAAATGTCAGTCCCGAATTATGCTTCCTTTCGTCGTAAACTTTACGACAAAAAAGAAAGAGTCCGAACACATTTTCATTTATCTTAGTGTATTTGTGATTTTTAAAAGAGATTGTTTATTAGGAGGTTCGTTTGTTAGAAACAAAACGATTAAAGGAAAAAGGGTTATAGAAAAGGTAAAGGGCCCGATTTAGAATTGGAAAGGAAAAGAAAGTCTTACGCAAGACTTCTCGAGTCGAAGAACCGCTCCTAAACTAACACCTATTGGGGGTCCACCCCACCTCAGAAAAGAGGTAAAAGGATCTCGGAACCTCTCCGTTTAGGGGTGTCTAAATAGTGGCTCCTAAATCCGAGAGGAGTTGGCTATACTCATTCAAGACAGAAATGAACGGGGTATTCCAACGGAAGAATGGTAATTTTGGACCACTAGGGATATGGACTCACTACCGATTTATGAAAGCAAAACCATATAATCAAAAATGAAGAGAGGAACTAGTCCCCAGCGGAGTCGCCAGAAGTTGTCGGCATATTTTTAGGTTAAGTATTGTTTTTTGAAAAAGGGGTCGCCTACAGAAGTTGTCGGTGAATTTTAAATTTTAAATTTAATTTAAATATATAAATAATTTAGAAAGTAGTGTTTGATTTTGAAAATAATTTTAAATTTGAAAATTTTAAGATATGAAATCAAACCGATCTCACATCCCAAATAGTTTATATAAACGAGCACCGCATCACAAACCGTGTATCTATCCCGAAGAATAGACACACTGCTTGATGATGGGGCTCGATTAAATAAACTAGAAGATTTGTGACATCCGTTTGGTCTGCGAACCAATTTTATAAGTCGACAAGTTCCCACGCTTAATATAAAGAAATTAAGCGGGGTTTATATTACACAGGTTCTTAAAGTTCCCTATAAGGGCAAGCCCCTATAGTTAATTACATCTTAAATGTCTGAAGACACTTAAGAAAACTCTCGATAATGATTAGTGGTTTTGCTCTCAAGAATTTCAAAGTTTTAGGTTTCAAAAGATTGAATTTTTGGAAGTTTCAATAGGGATTAGCTCGAATTAGGAAAAGTCTATTTTGAGAATCCAAAGGAAGAGAAGTAGGAGAAGCTAAGGATCCAAGAGGAATCTTGGCAACTTCCCAAACTATCCTATTGTTTGGCTTCATTTTGAGAGAATTATTCAATGTTTCCATTCTGCCAATTTTAATTAATTAGGACTTATATTTGCATGACATGATCATACAAATAGCCTTGAAGATGTGAGGGTTTATGCCGTACTAAACGACTATCTCATAATCCTAAGACTGATTAGGGCTTAATTTACATAACATGATTATGCAAATGCCTAACAAAAGGGTTGAGGATTTATGGTGCACTAGGCAAACTACCTCGAAATCCTACGGTTTGGTTGTTTAATTCTAAGAATGTTTAGCTGATGTAGAGTTGTTTTGCTGACGAAGATGGCCGTGTTGCCCACCGTGCTCCGAGCTCCTTATTGTTGCAGAGGTTTAGTTTTAGAAGTCATAAATCAGGAGATGAGAGAAGTGTTTTGGTTTAGAGAAAATCTTAAAATCCAAGTGTTTTTTAATATTTTAATTAAAACAAATCTTAAAGTTGATTAAATAGAACTGATTAAGATCCCATGGTTCCGTCATCCCGGCATCGTTATTTTCATCGAATTCACTTAGTCCAGATGAATTTGCTAAACTCAACTGAATGAGTTCCACACTTTCATTTAGACCGTGGGAAATCTCGTTAGCAACACGTGGGTTACATCATCCGAGGTATTCCCAATCATTCAATGAGACGTTTTAATTAGTTGTGATTGTAGTTTTGTTGTTCTATTTGTGATTAAATTTTGAGTTGTTTTATATTTTGGAATGTTGTAGCAGTGAATTTTATCTTGCAATGACTTTTAATTTAGTTTCAGTTTCAGTTCAGGGACTACCCTAAAGGTTTTGGTTTTCATGCAACAGTTTTATTTATCATGCAGGAAAAGTAAAGTATAGTGCATGTAAGTAAATTGCAATAAAGTAGATTGCAATAAAATAAAAGCGTGCACTGGAGGGTCTTCCCGTCATCCAAGCTACACTTAAAACACATGTTAAGGCATTTAAATATTTCAACGAGATACCTAGGTAAAGCTAAGGGAAGGGTTTTGGTTGTTTACCAAATTCCTAATCCTATAACTAGTCATCTCCTATGACGTCTAGGTTCTTGGTTTGATTTTAAGGATGATTTTCCTCATCAAAGAACAATTAGATTTAATTGTTCTTCTAAAACATCCCGTCATATTAAGGAAGTGCTTAGGACGAGTCCTAAACATCTTTTTAATATTTCTGGGATTGTTTTGAGTCCAAGTAAATTTAGTTGCACAGGTGAATTAATCATCCAGGAGTTTAGTTAAACTTTGTTTTTTGCTCAGTGAACTTAGGTATTTGATTACCTGATGAATGAAGTGATATCTCACTTAATACTCTATTTAAGAGTTATAATAATTAAAGCCTTTAAGGTTATGTTGGTTTATCGAGAATTTTAATCATAATTAATTAAAAGTTTGAATTAATGGTTTAAAGTGTTTTAATTTAATTATGAGGTTTTAATTAATAATTTTAAGTTTGGAATAGTGTTCAAATTATTTTAGATTTAATTCTTAATGATTTCATTTAGGTTTGTTGTTAAATGGTTTTAATTTAATTTAATTCAATTTGATTTTAATTTAATTTAATTTTATTTAATTTAACTTAATTTTAATTTAATTTTAAATTTAATTTTATTTAATTTTATTTAATTTTATTTAATTTTAAATTTAATTTAATTTTAATTTAATTTAGTTTTAATTTAATTTAATTTTAGTTTAATTTAATTTTAATTTAATTTTAATTTTAATTTAATTTAATTTTCATTTAATTTTAATTTTAATTTAATTTTAGTTTAATTTTTATTTAATTTAATTTTATTTTAATTTTAATTTTAATTTAATTTTAGTTTAATTTTATTTTATTTAATTTAATTTTATTTAATTTTAATTTTAGTTTAATTTTAATTTTAATTTTAATTGTTAATTTGGATTATTATTTTAATTCTTATTTAGGAACAAAATATTGTTAAAGTGATTTATTTTGGGATTGTTAAATTAAAGAATAAATATCCTCTTAATAATATCCCTATTTTAATAATCCAAATTTAAATATATTCTTTCCAAAATCTAAATCATTTAATTAATTAAAGTTTCATTTTTTTATATTTTCAAAGTGTTTAATGGGTTTGTACCTCTTAATTTCCCTAAGTTTCAATCATCTAAGAGAAAATTAAAATCAAATATTTTACCCCCCCATTTTGATTAAACCTAAAATTTTAATTAAGGGTTAAAATTTTTAATTACCTTTATGCCCTTTTAAGCTTATTTATTTCATAACTCACTAAATTGAGGTCAAATGAATTTGAAATTTTTATGTCACCTCACTCACATGTCAATTAAGACATTAGAGGAGAAAATGTCATTTTTCTGAATTCAATTTATTTATATAATTATTTTTAGTAGAAAATAGGGGTTTTCAAAGAAAATTCAACAACATGACCAAGGAAAGGTTTTTGTCCTTAAGAAAATTATGGGATGTTCATAATGACCAGAGGACCACTTGGACCAATGTTTATGATTTTTTAAATTATATTTTATTTATTATAATTATTTTGAATTTTAGAGTATTAATTAATTATAAAATAAAATTAAAGTTGAAAAATGGATTTTATATTTTTCTTAAATCTCTCTGACCTCAAGGAGTTCAGAAGAACAAATTTTATAATTTTATGATTTTTCTTTGATTTATTAGAATTATTTTAGTGAAAAAGTTTAAAAACTTATTTTTTAATATTAAAAATTACATTAAGCTTTTAAAATTCAATATCTTACCCTAGGGACTTAGGAAAAATATTTGGTTTGTTCCTAAGTGATTAGGAGTCAAAATGTGACATTTTTATGATTTTAATATTTTTGTGATTTTTATTATTTTTTAATTATTAAAATATTAAAATATTGTGGAAAATCAACTTTTTTAAAAAATTCCAATTTTATTTTTCCTGAACTCCACTGATATCAGAGAAGCTCCAAAATCATTTTTGTGAATTTTTGAAAAGTTTTTTTGGAGTTTTGAATTTTTAAAGTTTCATTTTGCTTATGAGGCTTAATCATCCCATTTGGTAGGGCTAATCAAGTCCAATTGATTTCAAAATTTTATGTAAGGTTCCTCTGACACTAAAGAGTAATGGAGAATTATTTTCAAGTCAATTTGGTGTGTGGTTAACCCTAATTAAATCAAATTCAATTTTAGAGGTTTAGGCCAATTAAAGTTATTATGTATGAATTAACTCAAAATATATTTTTCATAGGGTCCTCTGGTCCTAAGAAACATCACCAAATTTTTCTAGAATTTATTTTACAACATGCTAATTATTGAAATTAAAATATCTAAAACAGTGACATGAACTTGAAAATTCAATAACTTTTCACAGAGATGGCCTCTGACCTTGAAAAATTCAAGGAATGTTCCCAAGATCAGAGGCTTCAAAAGCCCTATGGTCTCATGCCATGGTGAATTGTCTATGCAAATGAAGTCAAAATACTGAAAATAGTAAATAAATTATTAAAAATAAAATACTCATCCAATTAATTTGATTTCTTTTCCACATTATTCTCCTTTGTTCACCGAGCAAGAGGGTATTTTTATTTTATTTTTGTGATTTTTCTATGCAAAGATATAAATTTTCTAAGTTCTAGGTATTTAATTAATTCAGAAAATAGGAATTTATCTACTTATCCACGCGGCGCCGCGTCAACCTCGGCAGCTCCGAAGCCCTTACGTGTCACGCTCCCGTTCGACGCCGCCACTTGAGTCAGCTGCCACGCATCCCACGGTTCATGTACCATTGCGCCGTCCGACTTGATCTCGACCGTCCGCTTGAAACACGGGCGATCCAACGGCTCCTGGTCATCGTCTATGACTGGTGTGCACCCGTGATCGTCCACACTAAAACCCTAAGATTTCACTCGATTCTCAATGGATTTTCGTGTTCTTATGCTCTATGGATTCGACTTAAAGAGAAAAACACATCCATATTGTTTATAGGCTATGAAATTAAACTAAACAAAATGGAGAATCGCTGGAAGCTCGGGAGGAAGAGTGAGTTCATACCTTTGCTCAGAGAAGTGAAGCTTCGATCTGAGAGTTGTGTCACCTTCGATTGAGTCCAGGAAAGCTCCGGATGAAGTCTGCGGCTCTGCGGGAATTGTCTAAGTATGAAAGTGACCAAGGCCGATCACAAAGCTTGGAGGCTGGAAGCAATGGTCGGCACTGGTGAGGGGGCTATTGCTGGGGAAGTTCTCCTCTTAGTCTGGTGAAGGTGTAGGACCAATCAATTTGGAGATTGGCTCACTGTGGTGAAGTGTCCTATTTTTTGGGTGGATTTTCAACTCATAAATTGAGCTCACAGAGAGGGTTTTAGGGTTGGATTTCAGTGGGGATCGAGTACTTTATGTCTGGAGAGGGGTTTGTAATGATTTTGGCAGAGTTTTGGTAAGGTTTTTGTTTAACTCTCTATTTGGCCGAGAGGGTGGTGGGTTTAAATAGACATGGCTGGAGGGCTTCCCAGGGGGGTTTGATGCTTGGGATCAGCTGCACGAGTGAGGAGAAGAACATCCATGGTGGCCATTAGGCATGGGACAAGTCAGCAAGGCAGAATTCAAAAATTGGCTCACATGAGTGCTCTCGGCCTGGTGGCTTCTGGCGGCTGTGGTGGCCAGCCAGCCAGGGTCAAGTCACCCTCAATGCCAGGGAGGTCAGGGGTTGGCAATGGTGCAGTCAATTGAGGCTTGACATGTGTAAAGGAGTTGAATTAAAATGGAATGGGCGGAAGGCTATTTTGGGTTCAAATGAGTCAACCCATGGTTTTGGGATAGGTTCACCACCCAAGGCCTGGTTTTGGGCTGAAAAGAATCACTTGGGTCAGCCAAGAGAAAATGGTGTGGTCTCCATCTTTAATGAGGTGGCTAAACTTGGTTTAGTGTGTATCATGGATGGAGTTAAAAAGGCTTAAGGAAGGCTTAAGAAAGGGGCTCCTCCATTTGCCATTTATGGGATGGTCACATGTCAAACTTCTCATGGCTTTACATGGGGCTTATGGATGGCTTCATGGCTTCATGTGGCTTGGGAATGGCTTAGCCATGTTTCATAAAAATGGGTTTTAGGGATTTTTGGCATTTAGGGGTGGTTTGGCATGAGGCTTGAATTGGAAACATTTGATCATGGATTTAAAACTTAGGGGTCGATTTTGGTTAAAAAGATGACAAATGAAAATATCATGTGGGCTTTAGGATAGATTTTGGGCTTTTGAAATGGTTTTGGATGGGCTTTTAAAGTGGTTTAAAGAAGTGGGATTTTGGATTTAAAATGGGCTTTTGGATGAAAATTTTGTGAAGGACCATGTCAAATAAATGTTGCAATTGGTTTAGGCATGTGTCATGAGTGGTTTGAAACAAGTTTAAAGTGATTTTGAGTTGAATTGGATTGAATTTGGGTTTTTTTGGTAAAGGGACCAAGGTGGGCCAAATTGGGCTAACTTGGGCTAAGGAGGGCATTTTGGGTATTTGGAGGGTATTGGGGGTACTTTTGGAATTTTTGGTATTTTTTGGCTATGGATGATCAATTTGAGTGGGGAGAAAGTTTAGGATTGATTTTGAGGAATTTTGGGTAATTTAGGTGATTTTGTAAATTTTGCGTAGTTCCATGGGCTTTTGGTAGGTTTAGTAGGTCTGGGGCCCCGGGGGTCAAAAAATTGAAATTTTGGAAAAATGAAGATTGATCAAATTTGAGTAAAATGGAATCATTTTGGTTGAGCCATGAAGCCATATTAAGCCCATATGATCCATGAGAGGACTCATTTGAGGCATTCACTATGTTATTCCTAACCCTCTTAGCCAGGGACTTAGGGGTTAAGGACCATCCATATGAATTACCTACATGAGTCAGGAAGTCAAGTTGGGTGAGAGTGTGGTTTTAGGACTTGGGCATGTGTGTGAGAGTGTAGTGTATGTGCAAGTCGATCCTCACCGAGACCAGGGCCATCCAGGGTATTCCTAAAGGCTAAGAAGTTACATAGGGAACTCAGTCCTTTAAACCTTCACATTTGATTTCAACCCTCACAGGTGATTATTAGGGGTCTACAATCAAGCTTGTGGGGTTTGCAGGGAGTCAATAGGTGTTTGAATTTCTAAAGGGTGGGTTCCATTTCTAGTCCTCTAAGATTAGTCAAAAGAAAAGCCTAAGGCTAGATCCTACGTACTAAGGAGAGAGAAGAGAAGAGACCTCATCAAAAATGAGGTCAACAAGGGTTAGCATATTATCTTAAAGGTCTTTGTTGATTTTCATTTTTATTTTCAATATTTTGATTAATATTATTTTGAGGTATATTAGCCATTTCTTAGAAATTACGAAATCTATTATCCTTTCTAATTTTTCTTATAGTACGCTCTAATTCAGAATTGTAAGTTATTAATCCTTCTGTTCCTGAACTTCGCATAAAAATATAAGAAAGATTTTTAATTTATTTAGATATATATTTTTGTTTTAATATATATTAATTTGCTTTCGTATAATTAGTTGTAATCCCCGGCAACGGCACCAAAAACTTGACCCAATCACAATTACGTAAGTAAATTAGCTTATTAAATTATGGCCATAGTTGATCCCAAATCTGATTAAGCGGCTAATGTACGATAATTAAAGATTAAATTTTTCATACTTAAATATAAATCGCACACTAGGGGTACTACACAAGTATACGTATCGTTTGAAGTAATATAGAGTTTTCTTTTTAAAACCCCATATGTTGATCCCACGAGGATTAATTTAGTTAAAAGAAAGAAAACTAATATTTAAAATATTTTAATTTAAAACTAATTAAAATATGTAGAATATGAAAATTAACAAGTGATAAAACAATAAACAAAGATTATTTCCCCATACAAAATATTCCATGATTAATAAGCAGATCAAATTAGTTGAGAACTTGAAATGTGGTTTTGTGACAAATAGGAGCATATATATCCTTTACCCTTTGGTCCAGGTCATAAAGAACATTAGCTAGTTTTTAAAGATTGGATTAGGATGTATTATTAGTAGAAAGGGATGAATTTATAGACTCTCACTACTAGGTTCCCCCCCCCGAATGGTTGCCTATGGTCTGGCTTACTTGTGACCCGTCACCTCTTTTGTAAAACCAAATTGATTGAATTTAGCCTGTCACACTAAAAACCAAATCAATTCTACGCCCATTATACATTATCTCCCTATTTATTTGTACCTCCCCTTTAAGAGAAATGTGATACATACAAGTTAAGAATTGCTTAGCCCACAATCAGATCTGAAGAATTTTCCACAGCTTTTAACAATACAAGAGTCTAATTTGTAAAGTAAATTAAGATTAGGTACAGTATCATCACAATTTTTTATAAAAAAAAATTAAGTTCTTAAATCTAATTTAAATTTTTTATTAATTCATTTCATATTTCTAGGGAGAAAGAAAAGAAGATTACTCAGAAAGCATAAAAATTACACCACAAATCATATTCATAAAACTTAAATCAAAAGCACTAAACTTAAGAAACAAGATATAAATACTTATCTGGAATGTAATCCAAGCAATCCTTTGAAGTTTCTCTGACTCCACAGACTCTAACAGGACTTTAACTCTTCAATTCACATTAAACACTCACTAAAATAAAGGAGAAGACACTTAACACTCATAATTAATTCTCCCTCACACACTACTCACTCACTCTAACACAATTTGCACACTCCACACACACCTTGCTGTAGAAATGGTCCTTTATTTATAGATCTCCAGAAATGAGAAAGGGTTACTTAAGGCACCTCTTCAAAATTCATCCACATTCATTGAATGTTCTAGAATTTAACGGAGGCGACTAGGCGCCAGTTCTGGCACCTAGGCGCTAGGATCACTATAGAATGGACGCACCCCTTTACATTTAGGTCGCACCTCTTTGTTTAATAACTGCTCGCGCATGTCTATTTTCATTGAATTTGGTTTATAACAGGTGGGAAAATGTCTAAAGGCTTCTAGATTGGCTTGAAAGCGTCAATAACCATCCAATAACCGTCAAGAAATCTCTAGAATTAATCTGCTATGTCTGGCACCTAGGCGCCAGATTTGGCGCCAAGGAGCTATAATCAGCTTCTTTACTCTTTTTGGCTCATTTTTGCTCATATTTAACTCTTTTTCTTCATAAACTCATTTTATTGTACCTACAACTAAAACATAAGAAATATCTTTCATTAAAGTTTAATATCTTTAAAAAATTAATAAAAATTTGATATAAAATTTTATGTAATTTTAAGGCGGATCATAAATGTGAACACTTACACTGTACATTCAGTATTTGGCTGGAAGGGAGGATCTATTAGATCTTCCAGTGCTTCTTCTTATGCTGCTTCTACTTCTCGTTCTTCTACTACACATGCATCATCCTCCAGAGATTCACAAACTGGATTATTACAGAGGATTTTGAAGAAGGTGAGTCTTACCAGAGAGCATGTTAGAGATGTGTATGGAAAGGTAGAGAATATTGAGAGGTATATTCAAAAACATGATGATTATTAGGAGAACTATCATCAGTACATAGATAGACTGATTAGAGGAGATCATAGTGCTGAGTTGCCTCCTCATCCTTATTATATACCTTAAGTGTCATCCAGAGACTGCAATGAAGATGATGATGACGATGATGATGATGATGGTGATTAGGATTTTTGTGTTTAGTTTGTGATATTGTTATGTAATTTCCATGTGTGTCGTGATACTTTTATTTCATCTTCTCATATGTGATGTGATGTATTTCGCTACGGACTCTGATGTTGTGTAGATTATAGTTAGACTATTTATTTTATGCACATTCAGATGTCTTATGTTGTAATATGCGATGTGTTTGTGGTAGTAAATGTTTTTATGTGTTTATAACGTTTAAGTTTTAGTAGTGTCTAATTTAATTCCTACAAATATTAGAAAAATTTAGAACACTATTAGAAACCACTATTTATGTAGCTTGTTTAAACGTTTTAAAATTTGCTACCATTTATTTTCTAGTATGTTGTGATTTGTGGTGTGTATTTTCTTTGAAAACCTTCACTATTGTAGAAGTCCTTTGAAATTTTGAAATTTCTATTTTATGGAAAATTGAATTTGATTTCTTTTTGCTCTTTGGTTTTAAACTATTATACTTGCATATTTAGAATAATAAAATTTCTGCAAGCATGTTATTCTAGTTTTTTAATTCTTACCTGTGTATCATTTTTATGCTTAAATGTTTTACCCTAATTAGAAATTAAAATTTGGGGGGATTAAAAAAAATTCAAAAACTAAAATTTAATTTGTTCTCAAGAAACTTAAATAAAATTTGATTTTTGATTGGAAATAATTAGGTATGTGAAGTTATATTAGGAAAGAAAAATTTTGAACATAGAAATGAGTAAGAAAATTTAGTTAAAATTTATAGTAATGATAAAAATTTTAAAGTTAAAATTTTCACAGTAAAGAAATGTTAAATATAGTTAAACTATCTTTAGTAAGAAGTGTTGTATTTTTGGATAAATAGAAGATTTAACTTTTATTTTTCAAAGCTCAAATTTCTTTTATTGATAAATAATTTTCAACACTATTATTATGATTTTTAAGTGAAAGATATATATAAGACCTTTATTTTAAATGAAAGAGCGGAATTCAAAATCATTAAAAGCCTATCCAGATATAGTAATCTTTGCCATATAAAAAAAAAGAAAAAGAAAAAGAAAAAGAAAAAGATAGAAAAATAGTATGTAAAAAGGAAGGAGAAGCTTGAGGATTTAAGGGCTTAATCAAAATTTGGTTTCATACCTAAAGTTTAAAATATAAGTTTTAAGAAAATCTAAAGCATAAGGTTATAATGTAGTAAGTAAAATTATTTCTAAATGAAAATTCTTAAGCGAGGAAGATGAAATGTTTGAATCCTATATTTTGAAAAATTTACAAGTATTTCTGAATTAGATATAAACTAATATTTTTCATTACCTGTTACTTAAGAACCTTCTAAACTTCAAGTTGATCTCATTTACTAATTTTTTTTTTAAATTCGACTATTTCATTTCTAGATTAAAATTTTGAAACCTTCATAGAGAAACTCATTTACATAATTTACATGTGAAGATTTTCTATGTGATTAAGTGTTAACTTGAAATGTGTTTTTCTTGGAAGTATGATTAAAATGAGTGACTATGATGAAAGGAGCAATAAAGGATAAAATTTAGAGTAAAATATGAATGGTGTACAAAATTGGCCTCTGACGCCTCCAGATGGGTGGCGCATAGGTGCCACAGTTAAAGTGACAAAATTTTATTTAATTTTGGCACAAATTTGAAGGGGTTTTTTGAAGCATCCTTTGGTTTAAACTTCACTAACTTCCCATCAGTGCTAAAATTCATTTAAAATTTTAGTGGATGGATACATTCTTGGTGGATACATTGACTCTGGACATATTTTGAAGAGACACCAAGGCACCTTTTAGAATATTTTTAAAAGAAGACTTTAAGATCAGAAAAATGGTTATTATTGGAGGGTGTGATTAGTGTTAAGAGTAAAGTTTATGTTGGAGAGTTATTGAGAGCTCACCATTTCACTTTACCACTTTTATTATCAATTGTATCTAGTTTTTTTTAAGAGTAGAATAGAGATTCGAAGTCAACAGAGTTGGGCGCCAATCTCTATTGTATCTTGTAATGGGAAAGCAAAGTTTGAAAGGAGAGAATTTTTAGATAAGTGTTTAACTTTGTTTTATATTTGGTTTTAATATAAGACTTGTTGTGTATGCACTATGATTTTTACTTTCAAATCAAGTTGTGATTGTGTTTTCTTCATGAATTCTGAGTAGTTTCTTTATCTTTTTCTTTTTAAATGATGAATTAATTAAATTATGAAACGAAGTTGTGTGAAGTATATGATTTCAAATGTTGGAAGAAGTTGTGATGATTCACTACCTTGCACTTCATTTACCTCTTGATTTAGCCAATTAAAATGTTAAAATTTGTTGTGAGAACAAGTGAGAACCAATGCGGTATTGTCTCAATCAACAATTGGAAAGAATCACATGAAATTGTATAGATGAGAATTGTTGTCCATATGGTTGGGTGAAAATAAATAGGAAGATATGTTTATAATGGAAAGTAAAATTAGAAGACTTTAGAGTGACAGGCTAAAGCACCCTAATTTAGTTTGATGTTTTAAATTTTGTTATGTGATATTAGCCCCCAGGTGGAGCGAATCGAGGGAGCTCTAGAGTTATAGCTAGTATCTTGCCTGTTTAACCCATCTACATGATTTCAAAACTTTAAACTAACCAATGTTCTTTATAGAACCAAGTAAGGGTAAGGAATATAATTGCTTCTATTGGCACAACACATTTTAGATACTTCCACAATGAAATTCCATAATAATTACTGATTCATTGAAAGAGGAAAAATATATTTTATTCTCATTTTCTTTCATACTACTTTGCAGTTGTAATAAATTTAGTTGTTTGCTTTAATTTTAATTCAAAACAAATAAAATATAAATTTGAAAAACTTTATATCTAAAAACATACTTTATAAAATCATTTTAAAAAGTAAAAATTTATTTTTCTTATTTTTTTAAAAATTTTAGACATTTTCCTGTGGGTTCGATATCTCGGGGCTTAATAAAAAAATCTTATATTACTTGATAAACGATACATATACTTGCGTAGTATCCCATATTATAAATAATTAAAGTTTAATTTCATATTTAAAATGTAAGGGTAAATATTCATGGATCAAGTTTTTGGCATAGTTGCCGAGGAAATTAATTAAAATATCATTTAAAGAAAATTTAAGAAAAATTAAGTATTTAATTTTTATTATTTTGTTAGCGTGATTTATTTTGTTTTGTTAATTGTGTATGCGTAGTCCAAGTTCTGAGGGACTTGTGCCTTACGATTATGAATAAGAGAGAACTATCAGAAAAATTAAAAAAATTAAAAGTACAGAAAAAGATAAAAATTTTTAAGAAATGAAAAATCAAGGTCATCAAAATGTTGAAATCCATCAAGAATTTAGACCTTTAAGAGATTATGCTAACCCTGTGGTGGATGAACTTCATGGTAGTTTTCAACACCCTGCTGTAGCTGCTAATTCATTTGAACGTATACCTGCTATTATACAGATGGTATCTAATAATAAGTTTGGGGGAGCACCAATTTAAGATCCTAATTTACATCTTGCTAATTTTCTAGAAATGTGAGCTACTTTTATATACGATGGTGTTTCGGATGATGCTATTAGACTTAGACTTTTTATTTTTTCACTAAGGGATAAAGCTAAGATTTGGTTAAATTTGTTAGCACCTGGATCTATTAGAACTTGGGGTGATTTAACACAAAAATTTCTTGCTAAATATTTTTCACCATCGAAGACTGTGAAGCTTAGAAATGATATTACATCTTGTTGTCAGTTTGAAGGGGAATCTATATATGAAGCATGTGAATGTTTTCAAGATCTCTTAAGAATGTGTCCACATCATTCGATGCCACATTAGTTAATAATTCAGACCTTTTGGAATGGATTAGTTGGATCTCTTAGATCAATTATCAATGGCGCTACTGGTGGATCATTGATGTCTAAATAGTTTGCTGATGCTTATGCTTTAATGGAAGAAATGACTACTAATAATTTTTCAATGGCCTTATGAAAGGTTAAATCCTAAAAAGGCGTCCAACATTCATGAAAATGATGCTTTTGCGATGCTAGCAAATCAAGTTGCTATAATTTCAAGGAAGATAGACGAATTTGGGATGAATTTTTCTCAGCTAACTTCCATAATTGAAGAAAATTCATTAGGCCAAATGGTTGATTCTCAAACTTCATCGGACACCTTTAATGCCATAAGTAAGCCTAATAACCCATATTCCAATTATTAAAACCCAGGTTGGAAAAATCATCCAAACTTTAACTGGAATAATAATAGTCAGGGTGGTGGTAATCAACAACGGGGGAACAACCAAGTAAACCCATTAGAAAACTGGAACAACCAAGGGAATAATAATTATAGACCAACCTAACCTCCAAGTTTTAATAATACTTCAAAACTTATGGAGAAGAAGTTATCTATTGAAGAAGTGGTGTTACAAATGGAAAATCGTTTACAAAGTCAAGGAGCTACTATCAGAAATATTGAGAATCAATTGGGACAGATTGCCGATTCATTAAGTAATAGATCCCATGGAATACTTCCTAATAATACTGAAATAAATCCAAGGGACAAGACTAAAGAGCAAGTACAAGTCATTCAGTTGAGAAGTGGAAGAGAGTTGGAAGGTAGAGTTCAAAAAGAGACTGAAGTAGAGAAAGAAAAAATTGAAAAACCAAAGGAGGACGCTCTGAAAGGTTTGGAAAGATTTATTTTTTCACCTAGGTTGATTTAGAAAAGCCACCCCCTCCATTTCCTCAGAGACCTCAATAAAAAAAATTGGATAAGTCAAAATTATTGGAGATATTTAAGAAGCCTACAATCAATATTCCATTTGTTGAAGCCTTAGAACAAATGCCAAGCTATGTGAAATTTATGAAAAAAATTCTCAACAGAAAAAGGAAGTTTGACGATAATGAGTCTGTTGCACTTAGTGAAGAGTGCAGTGCAATAATTCAGAAAATGCTTCCTAAAAAGCTTAAAGATTTTGGAAGCTTCATACTTCCATGTGCAATCAGTGACAGCTTTTTTGGAAAAACTTTATATGATTTGGGTGCAAGTATTAACCTTATGCCGTTATCAATATTCAAATGACTAGGTTTACAAGAAAAAACCCCTACTACTTTAAGTTTGCAATTAGTTGATAGTTCGATCACATATCCTAAAGAAGTTATAGAAAATGTTTTGGTGAAAGTGGATCAATTTATCTTTCCTATTGATTTCATTTTGTTGGATATGGAGGAAGATAAAGAGATACCCATAATTTTAGGGAGACCTTTCCTAGAGACAGTCAGAGTGATGACAGATGTACGAAAAGGGGAATTAACGATGTGAGTTAATGATCGAACTGTTACATTCAATATTTCAAAATCAATCAAATATCCTGAAAGAGGTAAAGATGATGAATGTTATAGGATGGATGTTATTAAATATTTGAGTGAATGCCATTTCAAGTTAACTTATGATGAGATATATAAAAATAAAGATTTGGAACGCAAGAAAGAAGAGGAATTACAAGATTCTGAAGACTTTCATGAGGAATATTTAATTTGTTTTCATGAAAATTTTGAAATGTTGGACATGACTGAAAAAGATGAATCTTTTGGTCCATCAATTGAAAAACATCCTGAACTTGATTTAAAGATGCTTCCTAATCATTTAAAGTATGCCTTTTTAAGTGATTCCTCAACTTTGCCAGTTATAATTTCCTCTCAATTAACTGAAATAGAAGAAGTGTGTTTGCTTAAAATTTTGAAGAAATATAAGAAAGCCTTTGGATGAACAATAGCTGATATTAAAGGAATTAGTCTTTTAATTTGTATGCATAGAATCCTTATGAAGGATAACTGCAAACCTCAGGCTGATCCTCAAAGGAGAATAAATCTTATCATGAAAGTAGTTGTTAAGAAAGAAATCTTAAAGTGGTTGGATGCTGAAATTATCTATCCTATTTCAGATAGTGCATGGGTTAGTCCTATTCACTGTGTACCTAAGAAAGGAGGAATTACTGTGACTGTAAATGAAAAGAATGAAATAAAACTAGTAAGATAAGTTACAGGATGACGAATATGCATTGATTATAGAAAATTAGACCTTGCCACCTGGAAAGATCATTTTTCACTTTCTTTTCTAGATCAGATGCTGGATAGACTGGCTAGACATGAATACTTTTATTTTCTGGATGGATATACTAGTTACCACCAAATTCAAATTGCTCATGAGGATCAAGAGAAAACAACGTTTACCAGTCCTTATGGTATATTTGCTTTTAGAAGAATGCCCTTTAGTTTATGTAGTGCCCCTGCAACATTTCAGAGATGTGTGATGATAATTTTTTGTGACTTAATAGAAAAAGGTATTGAAGTTTTTTATGGATAAATTTTCAGTATTTGGAATTTCATTTGAACCATGTTTAGAACATCTATCTAAAGTTTTGAAATGCTGTGAAGAAACTAATTTGGTCCTTAACTGAAAGAAATGCCAATTTATGGTAGCAGGAGAAATTGTTTTAGGACATTGTATATCAAAAAATGGTATGGAAGTAGATCCAGCAAAAATTCAAGTGATCTCTAATTTACCTTGCCTAACTAATGTAAGGGGAATTAAAAGTTTTCTAGGACATACTGGATTTTACAGCCGTTATATTAATGACTTTTCAGAATTTTCGAAGCCTTTATGTTGTTTACTGGAAAAAGATGTGATTTTTAAATTTGAAGATGATTGCCTAAAAGCTTTTCAAACTTTAAAAGAAAAATTAATCACTGCACCTGTTATAGTCTCACCTAACTGGGAAAAACCTTTTGAATTAATGTGTGATGCTAGTGATTATGCTATTGTAGCTGTTTTAAGTCAGAAATATGATAAGGTTTTCAAAGTGATTTACTATGCTAGTAAAACTCTTAATGAAGCTCAAATTAATTATACCACCACTGAGAAAGCGTTATTAGCTATAATATTTGCCTTTGATAAATTCAGATCATATTTGATTGGAACTAAATGTGTGGTGCATACTGTTCATTTTGCTATTAAGTATTTAATGAAGAAGAAGGATACAAAACCAAGGTTGATTAGATGGATTCTTATTTTGCAAGAATTTGATTTTTAGATAGCAGATAGGAATGATGCTGATAATCAAAGTGTTGATCATCTGTATAGGCTTGAAAATGAAAAATCTCTCTGTGATGCTGAAGAAATTAATGAATATTTTCCTGAAAAAAAATTATTTGATGTTAAAGAGTGGTGTGTTCCGTGGTATGCTGACATTGTAAACTTTATTGTTAGTGATATTTTACCCTATGGTTTGACATACCAGAAGAAGAAGAAATTTCTATCTGTAGCTAAAACTTATTTTTGGGATGACCCATTTTTATATAAACAAGGAGATGATTTGATTATTCGAAGAAGTGTGCCTTTAGAAAAAATTATGAAATTATTTAAAACTTTCATAATTTTGATTATTGGTGACATTTTGGAGTTGATGAAAATTTATATAAAATCTTACAATATGGATTTTATTGGCCTATAATTTTTAAGGATGTTAATGTTTATATTAAAAATTGTGATCAATGTCAATGTGTAGGCAATATTTTTAGAAGAAATGAGATGCCCCTCAATTATATTTTGGAAGTTGAAATATATGACGTTTGGGATTAGATTTTATGAGACTATTTATACCATCTTTCGGAAATACATACATTTTGATAATAGTAAACCATGTATCTAAATGGATAGAAGCTATTGCTTTAGGTCGAAGTGATGCTTAAAGTGTTGCAAAGTTTTTAAGTAAGAATATATTTTGCAGATTTGGAATACCAAGAGTAATCATAACTGATGGGTGAAGTCATTTTAGAAATACGATTATGGAGATATTCGTAAAGAAATATCATGTTAACCATCGCATTGCTACTACTTATCATCCATAGACAAGTGGTTTGGTTGATTTATCCAATCATGAAATTAAAAGAATATTGGAAAATACTGTTAATCCAAATAGAAAGAATTGGTCAATCAAATTGGATTATGCTTTGTAGGCCTAAAGGACTGCCTACATAACTCCTATAGGAATGTCACCATATAGGCTAATTTTTGGAAAAGCTTGTCACTTACCAGTTGAGCATAAAGCATATTGGGCTATTAAAAAGTTCAATTATAACTTGAAAGATGCTGGAGAAAAGAGATTGTTGCAATTAAATGAGCATGAAGAGATAAGTAATGAATCTTATGAAAATGCTAAGATTTATAAAGAAAAGATGAAGTTATGACATGAATGAAAGATTCTTACTAAAAATCTTAAGTCAGGGAAAAAATTTTTTCTATATAATGCTAAATTAAAAATATTTGCTGGAAAACTTAAGTACAGGTGGATGGGCCCATTTATTGTGATGAAAGTTTATTCATATGGAGCTGTGGATATTCAAGATCATAAGACTGGAAAAATACTTAAAGTGAACGATTATAGACAAACCTAAAATTGTAGTAGATCAATATAAACCTGATGAGAATCTAATGTTGGGTCACTCAAAATACGCTCTGGGTATGTCAGGCTGATGACGTTAAACCAAGCACTTTGTGTGAGGCAACCCATATTTATTGGTATGTTTTGCTTTATGTTTGCTTTGTGTGCTTTTATTTTGTTTGATTTGAGAAATGTGGTAGCATTTTGGAGTTTTTCATGTTATAGTGGTGTTTATTTGACCTTATTTGATGACTTAGAGGAGTCGGAATGAAGATTTTCAAGTTTGGCAGAACTATTAAAAAATGTGCAGTGGCGGCTATGCGCCGGTGGTTGGCGCATAGGCACCACAGTTTTAAAAAATGTGAAAAAGGAGATTCTAGAAGCCTAAATCGTGGTTGAGTAGTTTTTGGAGTTAATGAGGAGTTTTAACACGTCTAGGGTCAGTTTTGTGCCTTCCCAAGTCTATAAAAATACTCTGAATTTATGAGATACTTGCCCGAGTTCTTATTTTCATTCTTGTGTCTTAAAAAGAGTATTTTGAGTGTAAAACTGTCTTCTTGTGAGGGCAAAGTTAAGAAGAAATGGGATGCAAACAGGAAGAAGTTTATATGTGATAGTGCGCAAGAGTTATATAATGGATTTCTGGCTGTAAGTATCCAAGGAATAACAGAAAGGATTACAAAGATTGAGGTCGATGTAGAGTCTATTGATGCAAAGGTAAATGAAATTAATGTAAATTTAGCGCACATTGGATGGCAACTCAAAATGCAATTCAGTCATACAAGTCATGTGGAAGAAGTGAATAGAGCGATGTATCTAAAGAACAAATGGATAGAAGAACAAGATGTAAGAGCTTTCAATCATCGCCCGTTTTATCAAATTTAAATTCCAGATGGTTCAAATGGAACTAATGGTGGTTCTGGATATAATCCACCTAATGGAGATTATAAATAAATTATGTGTTATCTTGTGATTATGTGTGTTTAGTGTTTTAACTGCGTTTTTATTTTAATGTTTGTGTGTGTTGCACTTTACATGTGTTTGCTACATTTCAATGATGTAAATTTGTGTTAAATTACATGTGCTTGAACTTATGTATTAGGAAATTTCATCCAAAGTGTTTGGATAGAAATTTTTAGTTTGTATTAAGTGTGTTTTGATATTTAAATAATATAAGTTTGTGTTTGTGCAAAATTTGTGTGGAATCATTGAAATTTTAGTGTACATTTGTAGTATTAGAAAAGTTTATGGGGAGAACTAATTATTTGAAGTGATTAAAGGTGATTAACTCAAATTTTTCAGGTAATTAAATTAACACCCTCATCACCTTCAACCTCTGGGTTTCATGAAATAGGAGCCTAGGGCATCACCTGATTGGATCATTTGAGCCGATTTCGTTGAAATTTGTTGGATTTGAATTCCTTAAGGTATGATCACTACTCATAAGTAAAAAGTTTTTTATTTTCATCATGTATTTTGAGTACATTATTGAAAAATCCAAAAATCACTATTCATGGTGAAAATTTGAGGAATAACATGAGAAATTGCTTGGATTTAATGGAGTTTGCCTTTGGAAGTTGAGTTAACAAGGTTAGTTTAAATTTAGAATTTTTTGTGATTTTTTTGTGAATTTTTAGAGATGGATCCAAAGTCAAAACGCTCAAAAGAAAAAGCAAAATTTAATTCCGATAAATTTGTTAGTTCTAGAGCAGAGAATCGTTACGGCGATGCACTTGCATCACGAAAATTGATTGCAGAACAAGTTTTTAGCAAGCCAGGAGGAGATATTGAGAAGATGATTACTAGAAGGAATTGGGAAAGATATTGTTGCTTCTCCACTGTTGTAGTTGTTTCTGTGGTGAGAGAGTTCTATGCTAACTTGCCTGCACCTGAGGAAAGTTTGGTGATGGTTAGGGGGCAACATGTGGATTTTTCACCTGCCGTAATTAATACTTTTTACCGATTACCTCTTATGATGTTTTTCTTTTATGCGAATTTTCATCCTTCTGAGGGAGAGTTAGATGAGATTATGACATTTCTTACCATTGGAAGAGGTTTGTGGAAGATTACAAATGAAAGAAGAGTGAATTTTCAAGCCTCTAACTTGAAAACCACATCAAAGGCATGGCATTACTTCATCTCATCTAAGCTTTTACCTTCAATTCATGTCAGTGATGTTACAAGGGAGAGAGCTGTTCTGAACCATTGTATTGAACAAGGAAAGCCTTTAGATATTGGGGCTATTATTTTTTATTATATTTTGAACTATGCCAGAGCTGCTACTACAGTAGGTATGTGATTTCCTTCACTGATTCACTCGATTTGTGAGCAGTTTGGTGTTAAGTATAAAACATGGGAAGAGGTTCTGTGGCCACTTAGACCTATTACCAGTGTAAATGTAAACACTTACACTGTACATTTAGTATTTTGCTGTAAAGGAGGATCTATTAGAGCTTTCAGTGCTTTTGCTTCTGCTGCTTCTACTTCTCATGCTTCTACTGCACATGCATCATCCTCCAAAGATTCACAAACTGGATTATTAGAGAAGGTTTTGAAGAAGGTGAGTCTTACCAGAGAGCAAATAAAAGATATGGATGGAAAGGTGATCCACTCAAAATTTGATAGCTTTTTATTGTCTATTTCATACTTATTTTTGATGATATTGCACTATAAAGGAAGGTATTTTGTATGTTTTTTGGTTTTTGGTACAAAAAAGGCTTTTGGAGAAAAGGAAACAAAAATGGTGAAATTTGGAGCAAAAATGAGCAAAAATGCAAATTTTGGCCTGACACATTTTTAGAAGTCTTTCTTTGTTTAATCTCTTTTATACTTCTTGCATATTTTTTAATGATATTACACTATAAAGAAAGGTTGTTTTAAGTTTATTTTGTAAGGCTATATGTTACAAACACAACTCAACTGAAACGGGGCGAATCGAAGTTGAAACGGAGCCAAATGGAGCGAAATGGTGGAGCTGCACAGTACGAGTGCCTAACCGCACCCTATCCAATGCTGGACGGCGTCAGTGTCTTGAGGGAACGAAAATTCAATGGAATAATGTGCCAAATGCCTCCCAGACAGCGCCGGAGGAGTTATTAGTCATATACGTCGAATTTGTACACTTTTTGGAAGGTTTCTTCAAGCACCTCTTGAGAAATTCGTCCCTACACTTTAAAAGAACGATTTTAGGTCAGAAAAGGTGTGTGTAAAGAGAGGAATGCTAGGAAAAACTTGGAGAATGCTTAGAGATCTTAAACTAGGAGTAGAAATGTAGATTTTGACCTTTTTTGGAGAGATTGGTGAGGAGATTTTGAGAGAAGTTGTAAGGGTTTATTCTAGCATTGGATGGATCAGCAGGAGACTTTATGGGAGAGATTTTCATCTTTCTCTCAAGGAGAAAAAGCTAAGTATTATTTTCTTCATTATCTTATAAATTTGTAAACACTTATTTTATGGATTTGCTTTGAAATGAGGTTTTCTGTTGTGTTTTCTTTGTGCTTTGTGATGTCTTTCTCTTAGTCTTTCTTCTTCTTTGGAAATAGTGGCATTAGAAGATTATGTCATTATTTTCTTTCTACTTTTCTTTTGCAATGAGTAAGATTCATGTTTAGGATATCGTGATGCATGCAATAAGTTATTTTAATTATAAATGTGATGGTTTTTTACTTGTACTTCATTTACATTACAATAAGATCTCATTGCAGTGCTAAAATTCATTGTAATTGTGCTATATTTTAAGAGGGTTGTGTAATTCTCAAGAAAGTGGAACCACATTCAAATTCCATGGATGGTGAAGTTCATGGGGGTTAAGTGCAAATAAATAAGGAAATATACTTTGATAGACGTAGAATTAGAGATTTTAGAGTGACAGACTAAAATACCCAATTTGGTTCTAGTGTTTGGAAACTAAAGCCAGAGTTAGCCTTTAGGCGAAGGGAAGTGGGAGCTATGGAGTGAGAGCCTATATCCTCCCAGCCTAACCACGGATTTGGGGATGAAACCTAGGATTAGCCAATGCTCTTTATGCGCTCGGAAGATGGTAAAGAATAGGATTACTCCTATTTGGTACATACAATATTTAATGCATCTCATTCCTTTACATTATCCAATTCACTACATAAGAATAGTAGATTTTATTATCTCAAAATTCACTAAACCAACTCATTCATAAAGGTTATCTTTAGAAGTAATATTTGCATTTAGGAATAGTTATTATCCTTACATATAATCATCTGCATTTAGGAGTATTTGCTAGATAAAACACCACTTATATCGTCTTTCCAAACTAAAGTCTAATAATAGTAGACTAGAATTTGATTAAGAACCTCTTACATCGCTTCCCTGTGGGATCGATATCCAGGACTCCACTAGAGCCCGGTATTACTTGAGCAATATGTATACTTGCGTTTGAAATTGTGACTTTACAAAATAATTATAAATATATAAATCCAGGATCATAAATTCTTGCATTTAAAAAAGTCGCATCAAGTTTTTGGCGTCGTTGACGGGGAAGCTTTGGTAAGAATTTTAGGAGAATTTTAGTTGAATTAAATATGCTTAGAGTTAGAAAATTTTAGTGTCATAAAATTTTTTTTGTGTGCGAAATTTATATTTTGTATGAAAAAGTGTTTAAAAAAATTGTGTGTGAAAAACAAGGTGTTTGTGAAAATGTTTTGTTGTGTTGAATATATTTTACTTTTTATTTATTTTATTATTAATGTATTGTTTGTTGTGTTACGTATGCAAAATAAAGAATCTGTAGGACTTGTGTCTTATGGTCCTGAGTTGGAAAAATGAAAAAAAATCAAAAAATAGAAAGGACTTGAAAACCTAGAAATGGAAATGGAAAATATTCAAAATCATAACTTGGAAAATTATCGTAAATCATTGAGGGATTATGTAAATCCTACGATAGATTTAATTCACTAAGTATACAAAACCCTGTCGTAGAAGCTGACTCGTTTGAACTAAATCCAGCGATTATCCAACTTATGCAGAACAACCAGTTTAGGAGAACTCCTTTGGAGGATCCATATTTACACTTATGTAGTTTTCTAGAACTTTGAGCTACATTTCGTTATAAAGACATGTCAGACAATCCTGTTAGGCTAAGGCTTTTTTCATTTCTCACTAAAGAATAATGCCAAAATGTGGTTATACTCATTAGCACCTGGTTATTAAAAATTGGGAAGAGTTAACTCAGAAATTCCTAGCTAAGTATCTTCCACCTTCAAAGACTACTAAACTTAGAAATGATATTATTTCATTTTGTCAGTATGAAGGGGAATCAATATACGAAGCCTGGGATAGATTTAAGGAACTCCTAAGAAAGTGTCCACATCATGCTCTGCCAGATTGGTTAATCATTCAAACTTTTTATAATGAGTTAGTAGGATCCCTTAGGTCCATTATTGATGCTGCTGCTGGAGGTTCATTAATATCAAAATCATTTGATGAAGCATATGCATTAATTAAAGAAATGGCTTGAAATAAATTTCAATGGCCCTCTGTAAGGGTAAATCATAAAAATGTAGTTACTATTCATGATACAGATGTGATTGCAACTTTTGCATCTCAGGTTGCTGCAATATCAAGGAAGTTGGAACAATTTGGAATGAATCAGCCTCAATTTATTCCTGTAAGTGAGGAAAGTTCATTAGGGAATATGATTGTTTCCAACTTATTATATGAGACTTTAAATACCATAAACAACCTGTTTTCTATCTTTTACAACCTATGTTGGAAGAACCATCCTATTTTAACTTGAATCATACTACTGAGGTTGGAAACCAAAAATGGGAAAATAATCATGCAAATCTTAATGGAAGTTGGAATAATCTGGGTAACACAAGCTATAAACCTTCATATCCAATTGAATCTAACAATGGTCAACAATTTAAGGATAAGAAGATGTCTATAGACGAAGTGGCATTGCAAATGAGAAACCAGTTGCAAAGTTAAAATACTATGATTAGAAACATAGAGAATCAACTGGGACAAATTGCTAATTCACTTAGCAATAGACCCCAAGGAACACTTCCTAGCAACAATGAGATCAAATCTAAAGAGAATGATAATGATTCAGCTGAGAGAATAGATGATGATTGTTTTTGGATGGATGAAATTGATTATCTAAGAAAAGACCATTTCCAAAAATTTTATGAAAGTAACTTAACAGATGAGATCAAAATGAACTTTCATGATGAGTTGAAAATGTTGTTTAAAGAAGACTATATGTATGTTCAGAAGAGGTGTGAAATGATGGATGCTATTGAAAAAAAGTGAACTTTTAATTCCATCTGTTGAAAAATCTCATGAACTTAAGATGGATGTACTCATACAATTTTAAAGCCTATCTATTTAGGGAATTCATCTACACCACCAGTATTTATATCTTTAGATTCGACTCAATCACAAGAGAAACCTGAATAGAATGAAGAATAAGATAATTTTATTGAACTAAGACTTGGAAGAGAATTTGAGGATATATTTCAAAAGAACTTTGAGTTAAGAAAAGAGGATAAGGATATTGAAAGACCAATGGAAGAAATTCCTAAGGAATTAGAAGAACCTATTTCCTCAACTAAGATAGATATAGAAAGACCGCCTCCACCATTTAATAAATACCAAGGGGAAGAATTGGAAGATAACTTGAAACAGAAGAGTAACATAGAAGATTTTGATCCTGAATCTGAACTATCTAGAGAGAATCTGATCCAAAATTTGGGAGATATTGAATTATCATATGAAGATCCATTTCTTATAAATTTTAAGGATGATATTAATATAAAAATTTAGAAAATCAATATAAGAATATTGGATCTAGAAACAAATATGAGGAACAATAATATAAATCAATCTGAAAAGGAAGAGCTGAGTGAAAAGTTAAAATTTGAGGATTTTGTAGGAATCCCTGGATTTGAAAAAGATTGGGCGATTGATCGAGGATTACTGAAATGGAATTTTAATCCAGGAGGAATCATTTGTTAGGCTCGCGACATTAAAACCAAGCACTTTATGTGAGGCAACCCATAGTTATCAGTGTGCTTTGATTTAGTATTCTTGAGAGTCGTGATTGTTAGTGTTGTATTGTGCTTCTTTAGAGTGGATTGAGTTGATCTTTAAGTGTCATTTTGGATTGATAAGTTTGATTGTTGTTTGTGAATGCTTAGATTATTAGTGGTTTGATTTAATCTTTTTTTGTCATGAGGGAGGTGATTCATTAACTTCTTATTATGGATAGATTTGTATGTTCTCTTGTAGTAGTTGGATTTACAAGTTTACTAACTCAGGTCTTACTCGGAGTTGATTTTTACAAGAGACATTATGAATTTGAACAATGACAGTTCCATCTCAATTTTGTTACTTCCTTTCTCTAACTTTGATTTCATTTGATAGGAGTCATCTACCTATTTGATGAATAACTTGTGGATAATCTTACACTACGATTTATAATTGTTATAGGTGCTTAATTAAGGGAGTAGATGATGGCTAAGATTGGTGTCCAGAAACCAATATGTCAGGGATAATCTTATCTTTGGGATTATAACATGTAAAATCATTTAAAAAGCACCTGATTTATTAGTGTAGTGATTCCGTTAGAAATTGTAGGTAAGTAATGAGATGTGATGAGTTAAAGGAAGAATTGACCTCATTTATCATGTATGTTTGTGTGTGTTAGTGTTTGTGGTACAATTTTATATAATACTTGAAGAACACTTTTATATTCACATGCTGATACCTGCAATGCTAGTTAAACTTTTATTTAGTGAATTTCATTCTGTCAATATTAATTTAGATTTACTTTCTACTGCATATTGTTCTGTCCTGATGAATAACTAAAGATGTTTTTGATATAAAATTGTGGTAGATGAAATTTCTAAACTGTTTTCTTCCTGTTTATAATTTCTTTACTAAATGTTATATATCTTAAAAAGTAAGTTTGGGGGTAGGAAGAAACATAAAATCTTAAAGTGAGAATACTTCTTTTTAGTATAATTTTATTGCAAACATGTTTTAGGCTAGATTTACTTTCTCCTGCAGTCATTTTATCCTGATTATGCATGTATTTGAATTTGATAGAATGTTGTAGTAGTAAGTTGATTCAACCTTTACTTTTTCTTCCTGCTACATTTTATGGAATTAATTACAAAATATTTTAAACTTTAAGTTTGGGGGAGAGAAAAAATTAACTATTAGTTGTTCTCATTTAATAATATTTTCAAAATTATTAACATGATTTCCTGTGATAGAGCTCAATTTCAGATAACTGTGTTTTGTTTTATTTGAGTACTTTAGTGGACTTGAATGAAAGTTTTTAGTAATGAAAAGTAATTTTTGTAGATTAAAATATTTGGTATAAGAGAATAGAACTATAGTCAACTACTCAAAGTAAGAAAAATTGTATGTTTGAAATATAAAGAATCTTAAAACTTTATGTGAAAGGAAAGGATTGGTACTCCATGATGAATTAATAATAAGCTAAAGAAATGTCTATAAGGTAAATGATTGTGGTAAGTTTCATATTAGGGTGAGAAGGGTGAAGTTCAAAATTATTAAAGACTATCCAAATATAGTAATCCTCACTTAAAAAAGAAAAAAAGCAAAAAAAAAGAAAAAAATGTGAAAAAAAGGGGATTGAAAATGATCCCAAAAGAAATAAAAGAGAAAAGAATAAAAAGAAAAGAAAAAGTGCGGAGAAGCTTAAGGAGATGCCTAATCAAAAATTAGTTTCACTTGGATCTACATAAAAAGAAGAATTTAATTACTTTCCTGAACTTATATGTATGGATTAACATCTTTACTAGTAGTGTTCTCATAAACTTCTTTTTATGTAATTCTTTTAAGTGCCTTAATAGGACACTCTATAGTCATTTTTGAAAATAATAGAAGGCTAAAACTCTTAAACATGATGATTAGATAGTCTTACACCTACAGAATTTACTTGAATTATTCAAATATATTTCTGAAAATTTTACAAGTGTATTTATCTAGGTCAAAATTATGATATTCTAGAAAAAAGTTCATTGTAGTGGATCATCATTTTATGTATTAACTAAATTACTTGAGGACAAGTAATAGTTAACTTTGGGAGATCTTGATCCACTGAAAATTTGATAGCTTTTTTACTGTCAATTTCATACGTATTTTTGATGATATTTCACTATAAAGGAGGGTATTTTGTACGTTTTCTAGTTTTTGGTACAAGAAAAGGCTTTTGGAGAAGAGGAAACAAAAATGGTGCAATTTGGAGCAAAAACGAGTAAAAATGTAAATTTTAGACTCACACATTTTGATAAATTTTTCTTTGCTTAATCTCTTTTACACTTCTTGCATATTTTTTGAATGAGATTACACTTTAAAGAAAGGTTGTTTATATGTTTATTTTTTAGGGATTTCGGTTACGAATGCAACTTAACTGAAATTGGGCAAATCGGAGTTAAAATAGCACTAAACGGAGCAAAATGGTGGAGTTACGCAGTACCAGCATCGAACCATGCCCTATCCAGCGCCGGATAGCGCCAGTGTCCCGAGAGCACGAAAATTCAATGGAATAATGCATCGAACGAGTGCCCGGACGATGCCGGGCCTTGATAGAAGCGGTTATTGGCCATATACGTTGAATCTGGATGCTTTTGGAAAGTTTCTTCAAGCACCGCTTGGGAAATTCATCCCTACTCTTTAAACGAATGATTCTAGGTCAGAAAATGTGTGTGTAAAGAGAGGAATGTTAGGAAAACTTGGAGAATGCTTAGAGACCTTAGAATAGGAGTAGAAATGAAGATTTCTACCTTTTTGGAGAGATTGGTGAGGGGATTTTGAGAGAAGTTGTACGGGTTTGTTCTAGCATTGCTGGATCAGTGGGAGACTTTATGGGAGAGATTTTCATCTTTCATTCAAGGAGAAAAAGCTAAGTATTGTTTTCTTCATTATCTTATGAATTTGTAAACACATATTTTATGGATTTGCTTTGAAATGATGTTTTCCATTGTGTTTTCTTCGTGCTTTGTGATGTCTTTCTCTTAATCTTTCCTCTTCTATGGAAATAATGGCATTAGAAGATTATGCCATTGTTTTCTTTCTACTTTTCTTTTGCAATGAGTAGGATTCATGTTTAGGATATTGTGATGCATGCAAGAAGATGTTCTAATTATAAATGTGATGGTTTTTACTTGCACTTCATTTACATTACAATCAGAGCCCATTGTACTGTTAAGGTTTGTTGTAATTGCGCTATGATCTGAGAGGGCTATGTAATTCTCAAAAAAGTGGAACCACATTCAAATTCCATGGTTGGTGAAGTTCATGGGGGTTGAGTGCAAATAAATAAGGAAATATACTTTGATGGTGGTAGAATTAGAGATTTTAGGGTGACACACAAAAATCCTTAATTTGGTCCTAGTGTTTGGAAAATAAAGCGAGAGTTAGCATTTAGGCAAAGGGAAGTGGGAGCTCTAGAGTGAGAGCCAGTATCCTCCCAGCCTAACCACGGATTTTGGGACTAAACCTAGGAATAGCTAATGTTCTTTATGCACTCGAAAGAGGGTAAAGAATATGATTGCTCTTATTTGGCACATAAAATATTTAATGCATCTCATTCCTTTACATAATCCATTTTACTACATAAGAATAGTAAATTTTATTATCTCAAAATTCACCAATCCAACTCATCCAAAAAGGTTATCTTTATAAGTAATATTTGCATTTAGGAATAGTTATTATCCTTACATATAATCATATTCATTTAGGAGTAGTTGCTAGATAAAACACCACTTATATCGACCTTCCAAACTAAAGTCTAATAATAGTAGACTAGAATTTGATTAAGAACCTCCTACCTCGCTTCCCTGTGGGATCAATATCCATGACTCCACTAGAGCCCTGTATTACTTGAGCGATACGTATACTTGCGATTGAAATTTTAACTTTACAAAATAATTATAAATATATAAATCTCTTGCATATAAAAAATTCGCATCAAAAGATAGAGAATATTGAGTGGTATATATAGAAACATGATGATTATGAGGAGAACTATTATCAATACCTAGATAGACTGATTAGAGGAGATCACAGTGCTGAGTTGCCTCCTCATCCTTATTATATACCTTATGTGTCATGACCCGACCGCAATTACGCAAGTAAAATACTTTATAAAATTATGTCCAAACTTATCCCCAAATCTTATTAAGCGGCTAATGTACGATAATTGAAGATTAAAGTTTTGATAAATATAAATTGCAAACTAGGGGTACCACAAAAGTATATCTATCATTTCAAGTAATATAGGACTTTGTAATTAAGCCCCAGATATCGATGATACGGGGAATATTAAGTACAAATATAAGAAAAGAAAGATGAAAAATCTATTTATAAACTAATCAATTTTTAAGTAAAAATATGCAAGTTACTTGAAGTAGCTGTTGGAAATAAAATAGTTGTTTAAATTCTTCAACAAAATAAACAAAGATTCTTTCACCATACGAAATATTTAATGATTAGTAAACATCTAATTTAGTTTGAGAACTTAAATAATGTGGTAATGTGATGAATAGGAGAATAATTATTCTTAACCCTTGTTACAACAACTAAAGAACATTGGCTAGTTTAGAAGATAAGATCAGGATATATTATTAGTAGTAAGGGACAAAGTTCTTGGTTCTCACTTCTAGTTTCCCCCCATGAGTGCCTATGGTCAGGCCTACTTGTGGCCCGTCACCTCCTCTTAAACCAAATTGATATAATTTAGCTTGTCACTCTAAAAACCTATTCAATTCTATGCCTTCCAATAATTATCTCCCTATTTATTCGTACCTCCCCCTTTAAGGATTTACCATCTACCTTTCCAAGGGAGATGTGATACTTACATGTTAAAAATTCTTAGCCCATGGTCAGGTCTTAAGAACTCTCCACAGATTTTAACATTACGAGTGATAAAGTTGTAGTGAAAATGAAAATCAGGTAAAGTAACATCACAACTTATTAATTAAGAAAAATAAGTTCTCAAAACTAAATCAAATCTTTATTTTAATCATTTCATATTCGTAGGAAGAAAGATAAGAAGACTACTCATAAAGTATATGATTCACACCACAAACCATATTTAAATAATATAAATTTAAAGTACAAAACTTAAGAACTAAATTATAAATACTTATTTGAAATGATATTCAAGCAATCTTTTGAAGCTTCTCTGACTTTGACTGACTTCTACAAAACTCCAACACTCTGAACTCTCACTAAGGAAAAGTAAATAACACAAAAAAATCTTTTTCTAAATGAAGGGGTGTGAGAGCTTCAAAAATGACCAGGGGTTGCTTTAGGAACCTTTTCAAAATTCATCCAAATTTGTTGAATATTCTAGAAAGTAACTGTGGCGCCTAGGCGCCAGATCTGGCGCCTAGGTGCCAGACTTTTGCACAAATGGACGTGTCCCTTCAGGTTTTAAGTCGCATCTCTTCATTGAATAACTGATTCCCTGTGTCTAAATTCATTGTATCTTATTTTTAACATATGGGAAATTTTCCAGAGGCTTCTAGATCTTTTCTGAGTCATCAATAACCATCATTAAATCATCCACAGGTGCTCAAGATTTCCCTGCTGAGTCTGGCGCCTGAGCGCCAAAGTCAGCCCTTTTTTCTTCTTTTGTTCAATTGACTCATTTTTGCTCCTTTTACTCCTTTTTTGATTCTTTTCTTCATAAACTTATTTTCTTGTACCTGCAACTAAAAATATAAGAAATACCTTTCATTAAAGCGTAATATCCTTAAAATATTAGTTAAAACTAATATAAAAATTTAGGTAATTTTAAGGGTGATCAATTCCCCCAAACTTAACCGTTGCTTATCCACAAGTAAGTCTTAACTTTCTTTACTACTTAAAATAATAATCTATGGAGAAAATTTTTCTTTAAGGCTTCTATAACAATTTATTTATAAATAGAATAATGAAACTTAAAAAGCTTTTTTAAGTAACTTAGGCTAATACTAAAATATGTAAAATATTTAATATACAAGTGTTAAAAACTCTCTTCTCATATCTATTTCAAAAAATATCTGTAATTTGTCATATTAAGAATATGTAGATAATTCTTCACCAGTGCTTCATTATACTCCCCATCATAGTCACTTTTCCTCTGTATATATCAACACATGATCAATCTTGCTATCTATCTCATCTACTCTGCATTGCATCAAAAATAGATCACTTTGATGCTCCAAATATCTCTGACAAACAGTATTCCACACATCTGGTGGAGGAACAGAAGTAGAAGTGGAGGGTCCAGGTGCAGAATTCGAAGGCATAGAAGAAGTAAATGTTGTGGAACTTTGATTGTTTGACTTTCCATATATGTCCAAATGAGTTTTTTCAATTGGCTTAAGTGGCTTAAGCATCTCTTTAGAATGAGAATAAGTAATATCGGCATTCTTGCAAATTGAGAAAATGAGATTCGGAAAGCCTAAACCAGAAATAACACTTCCTCTAGCTAAAGTGTTGATCACATTATATATTATGACTCCCACATCTATAGGCTTCATTTCTTGAATGCAATAATTTAAAATAGCTTGTTCTTTTGTTACTTCACTCAGGTGATGTGATGGAAGAATACGAGCAGAAATAAAGTAATGTCAGGCCTTTGAAGTAGCATTCAACAGAAAAAAGGAAAAATTTACCTGTTTGTTGTTTCTGATCTTCCAAGATCGTCTTCCGTCGGTCAGATAAGCTATAATCTCATCAAGCTCTCTTTTAGAAGGAACAAAAATATCATAAAAACAATCTGTAGCAGGACGTACACCGTAAAACATATTGATAACTTCAGGAGTAAACTCTACTCCCATACCCCTAATATAAACTTAATTGTCAGCAGTTTCTGAAAAATTTACATAAAATTCACGAACCACTGAAATGACACCAACTGCAGAGAAATAGCAGAACAGTTCCCACTTTCGAGCAACTGTAATATTTTCAATTGATCCTTCAGGCTGAAAAAATTTCGTTCAGCTATGAATTTGTGAGAGGACACAAATTCATTATAACGCACTTAGGCACTTGCGCTAGCGAACTTGGACTGATCAAATTCACACCGCTCTTTTTTTCACTTTGATTTTGGTGCCATACTGTAATTAAAAAAATAATCCCAAATAATTTAAAAATTCAAATCATGGAACAAAATCTAAGCTTAAAATACTATATTAGGCTTAGTTTCATGGATTTTTTACTAACAAAATAAATTTTTCTCTAAAATTTCGGCACTATTCAAATGTAGAGAAATCCATGGTAAAAATTCAAAATAACTATGCAAAAATATAGATATAACTTCGAGAAGTTGGAATCCGGTGTTTTTATACGTCGAAACTTCACAAATCAAGCACAATAAGGAACCCTAGGACTGGTTTTTGCGAGTTTTAGGGAGGAAGATGAAGCTTAGGCGTTAACAATGGTGTTGGGTTCAGTTATATGGCTGAATTTTTCGTTCAGGTGAACCAGCTCCTAGGCGCCAGATTCGCCAAAAATTCCAAAAATTTCCTAAAATTTTACATTCTATATTTTAGGTGTTTCTAACCTCCGTATACTTAAATTTTGTCAAGAACTTCATTAATCATCTCCCAGAAATTAAAAAGAATATCCAAGTCCAAAATAGCTTCCAAATTTAAGATTCATTCCAAACACACTTTAATACAATCAAACTCAAGTTTCACTTCATTCTATTCAGATCTTCAAGAAAATGTTCAATAAATACAAAAAACACACATACATAACTTCTCACGATTCACAACAACACATAACACTCACATAAATCACTTACACAATAAATCAAGCAAATTACTTAACACTTCATAATCACATTCAATTTCTTCACATAAATTCACCCTAAATATTAGAACCTTCATTAGTTCCACAAGGTAATTCGCTACGAACAAAGGAGTGAAAGAAAGGAACACGAGGAAATTCCAAGGCTGTCTTTTCATCAATACATTTGTTTTGAGCATACATGGTTACTTGGTGGTCTTCAAATGCAGCCAAATGGTCAGATTCTACCTTTATTTGCCATTCCATATGCTCATATTGATGGTACATCTCGTGCATCCTTTCTCCAATATGCACCAATTCTCCCTCAATCTTCTCAAGTTGACCAAAAAGCTTCTCTAATGTCATGGTTAAGTGGCCATTGCAGTAGGTTTGAGAATCTTTGTGCATAAACTTGGCTTTCCCTCCACTCTCCATTGTAAGTCTCTCCATAAAAATAATCCAACCTTTCTTTTCACTCAAAAGAGTAATTCTAGGGTGGAAATTTGAGGGCCTGACGTTTTGGCACGAAGAAGTAGTGTTTTATAAAGACTTGTTTGGGTAAAAACTGGATTTAGGTGATTTTACCATGTAACAGAACTGTGGCACCTAGGCACCAATTTTGGCGCTTAGGCGCCAAGAATTCAGATATCTGGCACTTAGGCGCCAGTTCTGGCGCTTAGGCGCCAGTTATGGCGTTTAGGCGCCAGAATTCTGAAAATCACAGGTTCGCCCTTCGCCAAATTTTCATAAGTTTCACTCTAAAATAGGGTTCTAAAAGTGGATTAAAAGATATGTAACTAAGTGAAGTTACATATAAAACACACTTAATATCAAAACAAATTAAATCATACTATGGCTTGCCTCCCACAAAGCACTTAATTTAAGATTGTCAGTCCGACACAACCAACAATTTATTCCAAATGGGTTAAATATAGCACATATTTAAAAGATGACAAAGTTCTTCCAATATAGAGCATTAATCTTTGTCCATTTACTTTTATTACAGAATTTGTTTTCTGATCGATTATATACACCGCTCCATAAGGATAAAATTTCTTAACAATAAAAGATCCTGTCCATTTGGATTTTAATTTTCCTGTAAAAAATTTTAATCGTGAATTATATAATAAAACTTCTTGTCCAGACTCAAAAGCCGTTCTTAAAATTCTTTTGTCATGCAACTTCTTCATTTTCTCTTTATAAATTCAATCACTTTCATCTGAATCATTTCTAATTTCTTCAAGTTCATTCAATTGCAATATTTTTTATCTCCAGCATCACTTAAATTGTAATAAACTCTTTAATCGCCCAATAAGCTTTAAGTTCCAATTCAACAAGAAAATGACAAGGTTTTTTTATATATGAGCTTATATGTTAACATTCCAATAGGAGTTTTATAAGCAGTCCTATAAGCCCATACATCATTAAGTCTATCAGCCCAATTTGTTCGTTTTGAGTTAACTATTTTCTCTAAAATTCTTTTCATCTCATGATTTGATACTTCAGCTAATCCACTAGTTTGGAGATGAAAAACTGTTGATATTCTATGGTTAACCCCAAATTTACTCATTAATACACCTAAAATATATAGTATTTTTATGCACATTTTTATACCTATTTTTGATGATATTCTACTTTAATGGAAGGTATTTGTGTTTTTCTTGCATGTATGATGAAAATGATTAATTATGATGAAAGGAGCAAAAAATGATCAAATTTGGAGCAAAATTATGAATTTTGAGAAATTTGGCCTTTGGCACCTAAGAGCCACAATTAAAAATCAAATTTTATTCAAATTTGACACCATTTTTAAGGGGTGTTTGAAGCAACTTTTAGTGGTGACTTCCTTAACTTCCTTTGGGCGGCAAATGTGATTGAAGGGATGCATCTTTTGGTGGATACATTGATTTTGGACATGATTTGAAGAGACACCAAGGCACCTTTGAAAAATTAAAAAAATGAAGCCTCATAATTTGAAAAGTGTGTTGTGTGTGTTGAAAGTAGGTTAAGAGATTTTGGTTTTGGAGTTTGATCCACCTAAAAAAATACCCATTTTTATGCCTTATTTATGATTCAATTTCTAAAAATATTTTGCTTTAATGAAAGGTATTTTCATGTTTTTGGATGTAGATGATTAAAAAGAATCCAAGAAGGAATAAAGGAGCAAAAAGGAGCAAAAATGGAGCTTATGGAGTAATTTTTGGAATTATTGGCCTGGCGCCTAGGCGCCAGAGTCCGGCGGCTAAGCGCTAGTTCGATACAGACGCTATTAAGTTTTTTTTGATAACTTCGGGCAGTTATTTTGATAGTGTTAAGCGGTTATTGGAGCTTCTAGAAGACTGGAAGTTACTCCTAATATATATGACATGTGATACAATGTATTTGGACATAAGGAATCGATCTGGATCGCGAAGAGGTGCGACCCAAAGTGAAGAGGTGCGAATGACCTGTTCACGGAGTCCGGCATTTACGCGCCAGATCCTGGCGCCTAGGCGCGATGGTTACCTTCTAGAAGATACATTGAATTTTGATGAATTTTGAAGAGGTGCCTGAAGCAACCTCTGGTCAAATTCAGAGCTCTATAAATAGAAGCCCGTTCTATAGAGAAAATAGCACCAAACCCCCCCTCTTAGTACACATACCCATTTTAGCCTATTTTAGTCTCATCTATTCTTAAGGTGCCACTTTATTTTGTATTTAGTGAGTTTATTTTGAGTGTTTATTATGTGTAATTGTTGTTGGAGTCTTTCATCATTGTGTTGGAGTCAGTAGAAGTCAGCGGAGCTCTTAAAGGAACACTTCAGATAAGTATTTGTACTTTGGTTCGAAGTTTTATAAATATGTTTTGTTTTGTTATTTTAATGAGTTGTGAGTAGTTAGTTATCTTTGTCCTTTCAACTATGAAAATATTATAAATTAATTAAAATTTGTTGGAGAAATAAATATAAAATATTTTAAAATATTGTGATGATATTAAGACCTTATCTTATTTTACTTTTAAATTGGCCATTTAATTTTTTAAAATCAGTTGAAGAATTTTGAGACCTATCCGGAGATAAATTCTTAACTAGTAGATATCACATAAATCCTTAGGTAATCGTAGGCTATACGCGATTGTTTAAGGTGAAATGCAAATAAATAGGAAGATATTATTTATTAGGCGTAGAATTAATTAGTTTTTAGAGTGACAGACAAAATTCTAATAATTTGGTTTATAGAAAGGTAATGGGTCACTGGTAGGGCCGACCATAGCCACTCTTGGACATCTAGTAGTGTGAGCCTAGATTAAACCCATTCTACAAATAACACTTCCTGAGCTTAACTATAGATTAGTCAATGTTCCTTGTATCTGGACCAAAGGATAAATAATAGGAATGCTTCTATTTGACCCAATGCTATAATCTTAATTCCCTACAAAAGATAATTAATCTATAATTCTTGGATTAGTTGAAAAAGGAGAAAGTCGTTTTTATAATTGTATTGAATTTTAATTACTGTTTACTTTACTTTCCTGCTTATTGCTTACTTTCTTTTAGTAAAAGTTATTAGTTAATTAAATTTGAATATATATATATATATATATATATATATATATATATATATATATATATATATATATGTATATATAATTTCCATAAGAAAATTTCAAAATATTACTTATATATGTTTTCTTTTTATTTTTATTATCCCTGTGGGATCGATAACCAGGACTCCACTAGAGACCTGTATTACTTGAACGATACGTATACTTGATTTAAAATTGTGACTTTTACAATAATTAAATATAATAAAATAATAAAAGTAAACCTCGCACATCAAGTTTTTGAAGTCATTTGCCAGGAATTAAATTTTCTAAAAAGTGGTATCAAATTCTTGTATTTTAAAGCATATTTAAAGTCGCATCACATCAGAGTTCTTCTAGATTTTGGCCGCCGTTGCCTGGGATAAAATAAAATAAAAAGTAAAAGTAAAACAAATTAAAAAAAATAAATAAAATGTAAAAAAACAACGAAAATATAAAAACAAAATATAAAAACAAAAAAAAATTATCTTTAAATTTTTATGCGTAGTTCTGGATCTGACGGATTACTACCTTTTGATTCTGAATTAGAAAGAATAATTAAAAGAATTAAAAAAAGGAAAACAAATTACATAACATAAAAAAAAGGCTAATTTACATAACAATAATCAAAATCCAATCGAAATTAATGAACAAAATATTTATAAACCATTAAGGGAATATGCAAACCCTACAACTGATGAACTTCTTGTTAGTATTCAAATTCCAACTGTAGATGCTAATTCTTTTGAGCTTAAACCTTCAATTATTCAAATGGCTCAAAATAATCAATTTGGAGGAACACCTGATGAGGATCCAAATTTACATCTTGCTAGTTTTTTAGAACTTTGTGCTACCTTTAAATATAATAATGTTTCTGATGATGCAATTAGGCTTATACTCTTTCCTTTTTCCTTAAAAGATAAAGCAAAGATGTGGCTTAATTCATTAGCGACTTGTTCTATTAAAACATGGGCAAATATGGCACAAAATTTCCTTGCTAAATATTTTCCTCCTTCTAAAACTGCTAAATTGAGAAATGATATTACTTCATTTATGCAATTTGATGGAGAAACAATTTATGAAGCTTGGGAATGATTTAAAGAACTATTAAGAAAATGTCCTCATCATGCTTTACCAGATTGGTTAATCATTCAAAAATTTTATAATGGACTTATTGGATAACTTAGATCAATTATTGATGCTGCTGCTGGTTGTTCTTAAATGGCTAAGACATTTGAAGAAGCCTACACCTTAATTGAAGAAATGGCTAACAATAATTTTCAATGGCATTCCAAAACGGTTAATCCTAAAAGAATGGCCAGTATTCATGATAATGAAGCCTTTTCTACTTTAGCTTCACAAGTGACTGCCATATCTAATAAATTAGATAATTTTGCTATTAATACGCATGTGAATAATGAAAATGCTGTAAATTCTGATGATTCTCAAATAATAGAAACCTTGCAAGCTATTGCTAGTAAAACTAATAATCCTTATTCTAATTATTATAATCCTGGTTGTAAATAATCATCCAAATTTTAATTGGAGTAATGGAAATCAAACAAATCCAAATTGGAACAATCAAGGAAATTCAAACTATAGACCAAATTATCCTCCAGGTTATAACAAACAGTAGAAAAAGTTGTCTGTAGAAGAATTGATCTTGCAACTTAGCAATCAGTTACAAAGTCAAAACATTGTTATTCATAATATTGAGAATCAGACGGGTCAAATTGCTAATTTCATTAATTACAGACCTCAAGGAACACTACCTAGCAATGTCGAAATTAATCCTAAAAGATCAGGAAAAGAACATGAACATGCAGAAGTTGTACAACTTAGAAGTGGAAAGGAATTAAAAGAGAAAACGCAGAATGAGATTGAAAAAGAGAAAGAAGTTGAAGAGATTGAAAAACCTAAAGATACCCTTTCTCCATGTAAAGATCATACTGTTGTAACTACTGAAGTGGAAGTTGAAAGACCACCACCACCTTTTCCTCATAGACTTAAACAACAAAAGCTTGACCATCAATTTTCTAAGTTCTTTGAAATTTTTAAAAAACTTACCATCAACATTCCTTTTACAGAAGCTTTGGAGCAAATGCCAAGCTATGCAAAATTTATGAAGGATATTTGAAGTAAGAAAAGAAAGTTTGAAGCTTATGAAACTGTTATATTAAGTGAAGAATGTAGTGCAATAATTCAGAAAAAATTACCTCAGAAACTTAAAGATCCTGGAAGTTTCACTATACCATGTGCTATTGGAGAAAAATTTTGTGGAAAAGCCTTATGTGATTTTGGAGCTAGTATTAATCTCATGCCATTTTCAATATTTCGAAGGTTAGATTTAGGAGAGATCTCTCCTACCACTGTAACTCTTCAGTTAGCTGATCGATCGATCACTTATCCTAAAGGAGTTATAGAAGATATTCTTGTTAAGGTAGATAAATTTATCTACCCTGTAGATTTCATTATTCTAGATATGGAAGAAGATAAAGAAATACCTATCATTTTAGGAAGACCTTTTCTAGCTACCAGTCGAGCTATGATTGATGTGCAAAAAGGAGAATTAACAATGAGAGTTAATGATCGAGAGATAACATTCAACGTTCTGAAATCAATGAGGTATCCTAAAAAAGAAAACTGCTATAGGATGGATATTTTTGATTATATGATTGAAAAGCATTACCAAGAAATATGTAAGGTCATTTTTGATGATACAGATAAAGAATCTATGTTACATGATGAGTCATTAAATGAAGAAGATTCATCTGAAGAAGCTCATTATATTCATAAAAATTGGGAAATTTTAGAAACAACTACAAATGAGACATTATTAGCCTCAATTGAAAAAGCCCCTGAATTGGAATTAAAAATGTTACTTGCACATTTAAAGTATACATTTCTTGGAGATTCATTAACTTTACTTGTAATTATATCTTCAGAATTAAGCAAAGATCAAGATGAAAAATTAATTAGAGTTATGAAGAATTATAAGAAAGCTTTTGGTTGGACTATTGCAGATATAAAAGGAATAAGCCCTTCAATTTGCATGCATAGGATTTTAATGGAAGAAAATTTTAAATCCACTATTGAACCTCAAAGAAGATTAAATTCAATTAAGAAAGAGGTTGTTAAGAAAGAGATTTTGAAATGGTTAGATGCTAGAATTATTTATCCTATTTCGGATAGCTAATGGGTAAGTCCTATTCATTGTGTTCCGAAGAAAGGAGGAGTAACTGTCATTGTTAATGAAAAAATGAATTAATCTCAACAAGATGAGTTACTGGATGGTGAATTTGCATTGATTATCAAAAATTAAACAACGCCACTAGAAAGGATCATTTTCCTTTACCTTTCTTAGATCAAATGTTGGATAAACTTGCTGGACACTCATATTTCTTTTTTCTGGATGGATATTCTAGTTATCATCAATTACCCGTTGCTCCTGAGGATCAAGAAAAGACAACATTTACTAGTCCTTATGGAACATTTGCCTTTAGAAGAATGCCTTTCGGTTTATGCAATGCACCTGCAACTTTTCAAAGATGTATGATGTAAATATTCTGTGATTTGATTGATAAAGGAATTGAAGTAGTCATGGACGATTTTCAGTTTTTGGAGCTTCTTTTGAATCTTGCTTGGAAAATATAATGAAAATTTTAAACAGATGTGAAAAAACAAATTTAGTTCTAAACTGGGAAAAATGTCAATTTATGGTCATAGAAGGCATTGTACTTGGACATAAAGTTTCACAAATAGGGATGAAAGTTGATCAAGCAAAAGTGAAAATTATTGCTGAACTGCAACCACCTACTACCGTTACTGATGTAAGAAGTTTTTTGGGTCATGCTAGATTTTATAGGAGATATATAAAGGATTTTTCTAAATTGCTTAACCTCTTTGCCATTTATTGGAAAAAGAAGCTAAATTTTAATTTAATGAAGATTGTCTGAATGCGTTCAATATTCTGAAAGAAATGTTAATCATTGTACCTCTCATCGTTACACCTAATTGGAATAAACCTTTTAAATTAATATGTGATGCAAGTGATTATGCAATCAGAGCTGTATTAGGATAAAAATATGAGAAGATTTTCAAAGTTATATACTAAGCTAGAAAAACTCTTAATGAAACTGAAAAAAATTACACTACTACTGAAAAAGAGTTGTTAACAATAGTATTTTCCTTTGATAAATTTATACCATATCTTCTTGGAACAAAATGTATCGTACATACTGATCATTCTGCTATTAAGTATTTAATATCTAAAAAGGATGCTAAACCTAGATTGATCAGATGAATTTTACTTTTGCAAGAATTTGATTTTGAAATTGTGAACAGAAGAGAGACTGACAACCAAATTGCTGATCATTTATCAAAAATCAAAAAGAGTAATAAGAAGATTTATGAAGAAAATATAAATGATAAATTCCCGGATGAGCAATTATATGTCATTCAAGGATTACAAATGTCGTGATATGCAGATATAGTTAACTTTTTGGTTAGCAATATTTTACCATATGGGATGAATAGTAAATATATTAAGAAATTCAAGAATGATTGTAAATCATATATTTGGGAAGATCCTCATTTATTTAAAATAGGAAGAGATTTTGTTATTTGAAGATGTGTACCTTATGAAGAAACTTTTGCTATTATTAAAAAATGTCACGATTCTAAATTTGGAAGACACTTTGGAGTGCATAAAACTGCATTTAAAATTTTAAATTCTGGATTTTATTGGCCTACTTTATTTAAAGATGGTTGACATTATGTGAAAACTTGTGATCAATGTCAAAGAATGAGAAATATATCCAGAAAAGATGAAATGCCTCTAAACTTTATACTAGAAATCAAAATTTTTGATGTATGGGGTTTAGACTTTATGGGACCTTTCGTACCATCATCTGGAAAGATTTATATTTTATTAGCAGTTGATTATGTTTCAAAGTGGATCGAAGCTGTAGCTTTACTAAACTGTGATTACAAAAGTGTTTCGAAATTTTTAAAGAAAATGGTTTTTACAAGATTTGGAATGCCTAGGATAATTATCACAGATGGGGGAAGTCATTTCGTAAATATAAGAATTTAATCATTGCTTGGAAAAATTCGAATTAAGCATAGAATTAGTAATCGCTTATCATCCTCAAACAAGTGGAATGACTGAAGTATCAAACAGAGAAATTAAAAGAATATTAGAAAAGACTGTTAATCCTAAAAGAACTAACTGGGTTGATAGACTTGATTCTGCATTATGGGCTTTTAGAACAGCTTATAAGACACCTATCGGAATGTCACCTTATCGATTAATTTGTCGTAAACATTGTCACTTACCTATTGAACTGGAGCATAAAGCTTATTGAGCGATAAAGGAGTTCAATTATAATTTGAATACTGTAGGAGAAAAAGGATTATTACAACTGAATGAAATGGAAGAGAGAAGAAATGAGTCTTATGAAAATGCAAAAATTTATAAGGAAAGAATAAAGGAATTTCAAGACAAAATGATTTCAAGAAAAATATTTGGGCCTAGACAAGAAGTATTATTATTTAATGCTCGTTTAAAACTTTTCCCTGGAAAATTAAAATCTAAATGGATGGGACCGTTTATAATTGAGAAAGTATACCCTTATGGAGCCGTGTATTTTAAAGATCCTAAAACTGGAAAAGTATTTAAAGTTAACGGATTAAGACTGAACCTTTATATGGGAAAAATGAAATTAAATTACAAAGAGGCTTATAATCTGAGTCTACCCGATTAATTTAATTTAATTAGGTCTGGCTGACGACGTTAAACCAAGCGCTTTGTGGGAGGAAACCAATATTTATTAGTTTGAGTTTAATTATCGTTGTAAGGTTATGCCTTGGTCTTGACTGAATCTGTATGTAACTTCTAGAAATAAATAGCTAACAAGTCTTTATTGGCTTAAGCTAAACATTTTCTTGAAGTATATAGAAGTTGGACTTAGACCACTCCATGTCAAATGTGAGTAAAAAGGAGATCAAGTTAACCATCATTTGTGATTGTTTGTGATTTCAATTTTTTGTAATTATGTTTGTGTGTTGATCATATTCGTTTATTAGACCTATTTTTACGACCAAAACTTTGCAAAATTTGATGATAGGCGAATCGGAGTCGATCGAGGTTCCGGCGCCTAGGCGCCAAAAGTTGGTGCCTAAGCGCCAGAATAACTAGTATATCGATGATCGGACGCCTAGGCGCCTGATTCCGGTGCCTAAGCGCCACAGTTACGGATCGTGGAAAAATCGAATTTCTTTAGTTTTTCACACGAAGTCTCTTTATTTATAGCCTATTTTTCGTCCCCAATCCCATAGACACACTAATTTCGACCAGAGCAATCCATTTTGGAGGAGTTAGGAAGGATTTGGAGGCCATGGATAGAGGAAATCATGGAAATGAGGTAAGAGACAAATCTTCTAAAGATCCTCAGCCTTATTTTAATGGTTTTATTGCTGTTAGTTTGAAGAAGATGTTTAGTCGAATGGATAAGATTGAAGCGAAACTTCAAAGTATTGGTAATCATATCCATGAGATGTATCACCAATACGAACACTTGGATTGGCAAACCAAACTTCAATCTGATCATACGGCTGCCTATCAAGACGCTCAAGTAGAAATGTACGCGAAGAACAAGTGGATTGATAAAAAGACTACTTTGGAATTTCAAAGGGCGTTGGTGTTCTATCCCTTCGGTCCTAGCGAACTTCATTGCGAAAGAGATGGAAATTGAAGATCGGTGCTAAATATATTCTATATGTGCTTTAGGTGTGATTGAGTCTTATTTTAGTGTTTTGAATATCTAATGTGTGTATTTGCTTAAATTGTTCAATGTGTGTCGTTGGATTTGAATGTTTTCTTTGTTGATTGTTTGTGTTATTTATAAAACGATGAACCTTGATACATGTCTTGTACTTAAGATTGTTAATTTTGGAATGGATATTAGGATTTTGAAGTGCAAAATTTGGATACATTTATGTGGATCTATGCTATCATTTTAAGCCGATTGTGAAAATATTTGGAGGATATAAAATGGATAAATACTCTCATAAGAGTAATTAGGAGTCAAATTTGATAAGATTTGGTGGAAAATATTTAATTTAAATTGAATTTTTGAAAAGGCGTGTCTGGCGCTTAGGCACTAGAATTCGGCGCCTAGGAGTCGGTTCTGCCTGAACATGAAAATTCATCTTCTTAAACCCACCCACACCATTTTTGATGCTAAAGCTTCCTTCTCCATATTATTTTCATGAAAATACCACCTAGAGATCCCATTTAGAGCCGGATTTTCAAGTTTTTGGGCTTGAAATCACCCGATTTCTTCATCTCGAGGTCAGATTTACATTCTAAACTCATTATTTTTTTTACCATAGATTTTGCTCTCATTTAGAAAAACCAAAATTTTGAGGAAAATTTTGATTTTTTAAGATCAAATCCATGGGTGTTTAAGCTATTTCAAGTTTGAAAAGCTTAAATTAGTTTATTTTCATAAATCCGTTAAATTTATTTCGCATTTTTCTTTCATGTTTAGATGGCACCCAAATCTAAGCGAGGAAAGGAAAGAGAGAAATTTGATCGTAGTAAGTTCGTCACTGCTGCTGCACACTTCCGATACAATGATTTTGCTACGAATCGGAAGTTTATGTCAGTGCAAAGTTTCTATAATCCTAGAGGAAGAATTAAGGAGACAATCATTGCACTCAACTGGCAACGATTTTGCTATTTCACTGTTGTTGCCGTTATCCCGGTGGTTAAAGAATTTTATGCTAATTTCGTGGATGCGGAGGAATACAAGATTTTCATACGAGGAGTTGGAGTAGGATTCACTCCTGAACGCATCAACATTTTCTAAGGCCTATCGCCAAACATTGAGCGTTATTTCTCAGGTTTATCTCCATTTGAGAAAGATTTGGACATGATCATTGCCTACCTGACTGATAGTACTAGAGCCTGGAAGACTCGGAATGGAAAAAGGGTAAATTTTTCATCTTCTAAGCTTAATGGTGTTTCCAAGTCATGGCACTACTTTATTTCTACTCGTCTCCTTCCATCCAATCATCTGAGTGAAGTTACCAGAGATAGAGCTATTCTAAACTACTGCATTCAAGAGAGGAAGTCTATTGATGTAGGGAGCATTATTTATGATTTTGTAGAGGCTACTGCTTATTCTAGCACATCTATTGGACTTGGTTTTCCATCACTGATCTATTCTCTATGTCAAAGTACTGGAGTAGTTGCTGAGCTTTCTGAGGAAAAGCTCAAGTCGACGAAGCCTATAGGAAGAGAGAGTGTCAGCATTTATGATCGACTGTGAGGTAAGAGTTCTACTGCACCTGCTCGTTCATTACCTACCTCAGGTAGAGCTTCTACTTCTAGACCATCTACTTCTGCTGAGCCATCATCTAAATTTTGGGAAACCATGCATGATCAGTTCATAGAGCAGCAGCATGAGTTATTCTTAACTCATTGCAGAGTAGATACCATATACAAGAAGATTGATCACCTTTCTGAGTATACATAAAGAAAGAGTGATTATGATGCTGAGTATTCAGAGTCTTTAGTGAGATTTCTGAAGGGAGAGCATGATGTTCAGTTCCCTACATGTCCCAGATTTTCACCCTATGTTGATCCTAAGGATTTGGAGTTCTCTTTTGGTGGTAATGATGATGAAGCTACAGACAGTGATTAGTAGCTTGATTTATCTCTAGAGTTTATTGATTCTGTTTTTAGAGTGTTTTCTTTTTTCTTGTACCGTTTATTGTAATGTTATTTGTTAGTGTTGTTGTGAACTTTTTATGTTAAAACTATTTTTTTAGCTTGTCTGATGTGTGTTTAAGACTGAGATGTGAATGAATTTCTATAAAAGTTTATTTCTGTTTCAGCCTACTGTTTAGTGTTCATGAATAGTTAGTAATTTTGCATTTTCTAAAATTAAATAAAAAAAACCAACAAAAAGGATTTATTTTTAACTCCTACTCTGCAAAACTTTTCTATTTATGCTTAATCAATTCGGCTATATTCATATTAAAGCATGTGTAGAACTAGAAGTTAGTTTTTCCTTACTACATCATTATTGTACTTAGATTAATTCCTGTTTATTTCTTTCTTTCATGCTTTAGAAAATTTCATAATTCATATTTATACTAAAGCTGAAGTTTGGGGGAAGGAAAAATATCTATCAAATTTAAATATTATTTGTCCTTAAAGAACTAATATTTTCTTTAAAAATATATTAACATTACATAAGGAATGAAAATTTTATTTAAGAATACACACACACTAAGCTTTGTATTTAAAAGTTTTTGATATATATGAAAAGTGTCTTTCCTCTTGCAATAAGTATATGATGTGTGAATGATATAGAATGATTATTTATTTTATTGTGCCAAATAGGAGCATAAATGTTTCTTTACCCTCAAAAGAGTACCCCATCTTCCATGCATGTAAAGAAAATTGACATATCCTAAGTTCAGTCACTAAATCTAAGGCTAGACTGGGAGGATACCGGCTGTCACTACGAAGCTCCCACTCACCCTTCATATGAAGGCTAACCTTCAACTTTAGTTACCAATATTAGGACTAAATTGGGCATCTCAGCCTGTCACCCTGAAACCTCCAATTTGAAGCCCATCAAAACAGATTTTCCTATTTATTTGCACTCAATTCACATGAGCTATGCAATTCATTCATAGACATTGAATGGATTCTTCATTATTATTGTAGTACACTCAATCCTTTCAGAGTTAATGTACAACAACAAATTTTAACAATTTAATTGGCCAGATCGAAAAGTAAATTAAGTTCGAAATAAAAAACCATCACAATTTCTTCAATACTTTGAAAGCACTTCAAATCCACATCATCACATCATCACATTTCTATGCAAGAAGAAAGACAAAGTAGACTACAGAGATTTCATAGAGAAGGCACAATAAAACATGGATTTTATATATAAAAAAAAATTCATACAAACCACAATAGTAAAGACAAATATTCTTTTTCTCTTCCCTAAGCAAATCCCTTAAAGTTCCTTTGTATCCTTTTCTCTTTTCTTTGAAACACTCAATTCCATTTTTAGAATGGGAAGTAAGAAGGAATCTCTCCCTTTACTCCTTCTCCTTCACTCCTTAAAGAAGAATCCCTCTCAAATCTTCACTTCTACACTCACTCTTCAAAACCCTAACTCTAAACTCACACTCTCTCTACTTCTACACTCTTCTCCCCCTTTCAAATTTCGTCCAAAAATAGTTACATATATGTTAGAAAAGAATTCCCAATTGTTTCCTTAAGCATCCCTCCAAAAAGTCACCAAAACTCTTCATTTGTGAATTGCACCGATATAGGGCGCCGATGGTGCTCTATCGTCCATTTAATTCTGGAGTCTCTAGAAGTTGGCGTCGGCGGTGCCAGAAGCTGTTTTCTCCCATTTTGCTCCTTTTCGCTCTAAATTCATTCCTTTTTGCTTCTTTTTTCTCCAATCACCTAAAATCATCATACCTGCAACAAACATTAAAAAATACATTTCCTTAAAATGCAATATGGCCAAAAATGGGTAAAATTATATAGCAAAATATATATTTTTTGTGCATCACTTTCATTATGGTTAATGCTTTTAAATCAAGTTGTGTTTTTGTTTTTTTCATGAAGTCTGAGTAGTTTACTTTATTTTTTTCTTTCTTGGATGATGAAGTTATTAAATTATGGATGTTTGTTGTGGAATGTATAAGTGTTTAATGCTGGAAGAAATTATGATGATTCAAATCCTTGTACTTAATTTACTTCTTGATGTGGCCAATTAAGATGTTAAAATTTGTTGTGAGATTATGTAAGATCCAATGCGGTATTGTCTCAATCAACAATTGGAAAGAATCACATGCAATTATATGGGTGAGAGTTGTAGTCTATATGATTGAATGCAAATATATAGGGAGATAAGCTTTATTGGGGAGTAAAATTAAAGGACTTTAGAGTGACAGGCTAAAGCCTCTAATTGGTTTTGTTATTTTAAATTTTGTTATGAGATGTTAGCTCTTAGGTGGAGGGAATAGAGGGAACTCTAGAGTGAGAGCTGGTATCTTCCTTGCCTAACCAATCTACAAAATTTCAAAATTGCAAATTAACTAGTTTTCTTTATAGAACCAAGTAAGGGTAAAGAATATAATTGCTCCTATTTGGCACAATACAATTAAATAAATCAAAAACATAAATATCCATAATTTTTACTGATTCATTTAAGAAGGAAAAAGATATTTGATTCTTATAGCTTTTATATCGTGTTTAGAGTATTAATAATTTTAATTTCCTACTTAACTTTTTATTAAAAATATCAAAAACAACTTTTCAAAATTTGTGCCTTAAAACTTACTTACAAAATCAATCAAAAAAGTAAAATGTTATTTTTCTTATTTCTTTAAAGTTTTAGACATTTTCCTGTGGGTTCGATATATCGGGGCTTAATCAGAAAGTCCAATATTACTTGATAAGATAAACGATACTATATAAATCATAAATTTACTATCTAAATCGTAAGCATAAATATTCGGGGATCAAGTTTTTAGCGCCATTGTCGGGGAAATAAATTAAAATTTCATTTAAAGAAAATTAAGAAAAATTTAAATTTTTTTTACTTTTCTTTATTTTTGTTAGCGTGTTTTGTTTTATTTTATTTAACATTGTATGTGTAGTTTAGGATCTGAGGGACTTGTGTCTTATGATTCTAAATTAGAAATAACAAACAGAGAAATCAAAAAAATTAAAAATTCTGAAAAAGATAAAAAAATTCAAAAAGGGAAAATCATCATAATCAGAATGTTGACATCCATCAAGAATTTAGACCTTTAAGAGTATGCTAACCCTACAGTGGATGAACTTCATGTTAGTATTCAATACCCTACTGTAGCTGCTAATTCCTTTGAGCTTAAACCTGCTATTATCCAAATGGTGTCTAATAATCTGTTTGGGGGAGCACCAACTGAAGATCCTAATTTACATCTTGCCAACTTCTTAGAATTGTGTGATACTTTAAATATGATGATGTTTCGGATGAAGCTATTAGACTTAGACTTTTTCCTTTCTCACTAAGGGATAAAGCTAAGATATGGTTAAATTCGTTAGAACCTGGATCTATCAGAACTTGGGGTGATTTAGCACAAAATTTCCTTACTAAATATTTTCCACCATCAAAGACCATGATGCTTAGAAATGATATCACATCTTTTATTTAGTTTGAAGATGAATCTATATATGAGGCATGGGAATGATTTAAAGATCTTTTCAGAAAATGTCCACATTATTTGATACCAGATTGGTTAATAATTCAAACCTTTTCTAATGGATTAGTTGGATCTCTTAGATCTATTATCGATGCTGTTGTAGGAGGATCACTGATGTCTAAACAGTTTACTGATGCTTATGCTTTGATAGAAGAAATGACTACTAATAATTTTCAATGGCCTTCTAAAAGGTTAAATCCTGAAAAGGTAGCCAAAATTCATGAAAATGATGCTTTTGCGATGTTAGCAAATCAAGTTGCTATAATTTCAAGGAAGATAGACCAATTTGGGATGAATTTTTCTCAGCAAATTGCCATGATTGAAGAAAATTTATTAAGTCAAATGGTTGATTCTCATACTTCACCAGAATCTTTGAATGCTATAAGTAATCCTAATAACCCTTATTCTAATTATTATAACCCAGGTTGGAAGAACCATCCAAAATTTAACTGGAATACCAATAATCAGGGTGGTATTAATAAACAATGGGGGAACAACCAAGTAAACCCATTGGGGAGCTGGAACAACCAAGGGAATAATAATTATAGACCAACCTATCCTCCAGGTTTTAACAATGCTTCACAATTTAAGGAGAAGAAGTTGTCTATTGAAAAAATGGTGTTACAAATGGTAATTCAATTGCAAAGTCAAGGAGCTACATTTAGAAATATTGAAAATCAATTGGGACAAATTGCCAATACATTAAGTAATAGATCCCAAGGTATGCTTCCTAGTAATACTGAAGTAAATCAAGAGATAAGAATAACGATCTGTCGGCATATAAAAACATTGGATTTTTAAAATGTGGATCACCCAATAGAAGCTGTCGGCCACCGGAATCGAAACCTCGTCGCCCGCTTCGGAAGGACATTTTAGTTTAATTATAAGTTTAGTTTAGAAAAATATGAAGTCAAACTAATCTCATATTTTCTGAAGTTCAAATGAAAGAGCACTATACCTCAAACCTTGTATTTATCCCGAAGGATAAACACAAAATTTGAGGATGAAGCTCGATCAAATAAACTAAAGAAGTAAATGACATCCGTTTGGTCTATGAAACTATTTTATTTACCGATAAGTTCCCCTATTTAATACGAAGGATTAAATAGGGTTTATATTAAGTTGGGTTCAGAAACTTTTCCTATAAGGGCAAGCCCCTGTAGTTAATTACATCTTAGATAATTGGGATTACCTAAGAAAACTTTCGATACAAATCAGGAAATATGTTCTTACGACTTTAAAAGGCTAAGGTTCTCTTCAACAAAATGAGATAGTCGGAATCCATTAGGTGAGTGGTGTCAAGTCTTGAGAAAGAGTTTTTGTGGAATCCAAAGGAGGAAGGATTAGGAGAAGGCGCGGATTTGAGAAGATTCTCGGTGACTTCTCCAACTATCCTATTATTTGGCTCAATTTAGGGAAAGATTTAATTTATGTTTCATCCTGCCAATTTTAATTAAGTAGGACTTACATTCACATGATGTCGATCATGTGAATAGCCTGGAAGATGTAAGGATTTATGTCGTACTAGAATGACAACCTCGGAAACCAAGACGAGTTAGGGCTTATAGTGCACCAGGTGCAAAGGCCTAAAAGATGTGGTGAGGGTTTATATTGCACTAGGAAAATACCTCAAAGTCCTATGACTAGTAGTTATTGCTAAGGGAAGAAGGCTGCTGTTGTAGACTTATTGTTTGCTCTCTCAAACATGTCTTTCCACTCCTCGAGCTTCTTGTTGTTATTGTAGAAGTTTTAATTTTAGAGGTGACAAATGTAGGGGGGTTAGAGAAGTAGTGTGTTTTAGAATGTTGAAAATTGAGGTGGCTTAGTGTTTTATTTATACAAATATTAAAGTTGAATATAACGCCACCGGTTAGGACCCCACGGCTCCCTCGTTCCGGTTACATTATTTCATCGGATTCCCTTAGTCCGAATGAATTTATTAAATCTAACTTAATGGAGTCCATACTTTCATTCAGACCGTGGGAGACCTTATCAGCAACACGTAGGTTGCGTCGTCCAAGGAACTCCCATTCATTCAAATGGGTGATTTAATTTAGCTAAAGTTGCAGTTTTATTTTTTTTTTGTGATTAAATCTTGAGTTGTCTTATATTTTGAAATGTTGTGAAGTGATTTATTTCATCCCAAGCAGTTATATATGCAGTAATGTCAAGTACTAAAAAGTAAAGCAGAAAACTGTCCCAGGCAGGTATATGTGCAGTAATATAAAGTAGGCAAACCGAAACAAGCAAGTATAGGTGTACTAAAAATGGGAAATAAGAAATCCAAGCACAAGTACTAAAAGTAGAGAATGAAATCCTAACAAATAGGTATATGTATGTGTCGTAGTGTGTGAAAGAAATAGTAAGCGTAAAACCTGTGTAGTAGACCAAAAAGAATCCCTAGAAAACCAAAAGTTTGAAAGCGGTAACGTCTCGTAGGAGAGCTAGGAAAAAAAAATCTATAAAGAAAATTTCGTAGGAAATTCGTAGAAAATAAATATATAAAGAAAATCCGTAGTAAATCCAAAGAAAACAATGGAGGAAAAATGACAGAAAATAAAGGACTACAAATCCAAAAGGACCGTAAGCGCGATGGCGCAGAGGACTCAAAGTTGTGTTGTATGTCCCACCTTAGGCATTGACTACTAGACCAACTTTCTGCAGAAGGCAGCCCTAACCCGATTCGATTAGCCAACCGTGAACCTTTGTAAATTTTTATTCGTTTTAATTTGGATGTCATGCAAGTAAAAAGCTGTAGGTAAGTAGGCTATTTTTTGATGGAGGTAATTTTTTATTTTTTTTTGAAAATATGTATATGTCTTTTTGTAAAGTAATTTGATCCACAAGTTGAATACCCTAATCGAACTAGGACTGCTAACATCTTTAGACCGCCGGTGGTAGAAACCTCAAGGACGGGTGAATAGTATCGGCAATTTCCTTTCTCTACCCTCTCCAGGGTCTCTGAGTTAGGAGATACTATTCTGTGATTCTCTCGGGTCGGTTCTCTATTACAATTCTATCATTGTCCCCATCGCACTTACAACCTCGTTTGATGGCCCCACATATAGCAGAAAGCTATACGTGCGCACTTATGTGTTCTACATAAGTACGTGAATTGAGCCAAGAAACAAGGTGAAAAACAAAGGACAAAAGATCAAGGAAAAGAGAGAAGAGAAAATAATCCACCTAACATGACATCGGAAAGGAGGTGAGTTATTTTCTTGAAATCGAAGTAAACAAAAAACATGAGTCAAAACAGCTAAACCTCTCCCAACATGGTGCAGAGAGGTGACAGTGAGACATGAAAAGAAAATGAGCTAAACCCCTCCAACGTGGTGCGAGGGGTAGCTACAAAGAGTCAAAACTCTCCAACATGGTGCAAGGGCTATCATGTAAATTGTGTATTGTAAAAAGGTGTCAAATCCTTGCAAACGTGGTGCTAAGGATTATCATGTATGTATGTGAACAAGTAAAGGAAAGTAGCGAAATAATGCGAGGGAATGTGAAGGGTGTAGTGGTGTGGCAAGGAAGTGTAACATGTGAGGTAGTGTGACATGTGTAGTGTAACATAGTGATGTAATGTAGTGTGACATGTGAGGTAGGTGGCATGTGAGGTAGTGTGACATGTGTAGGGTAATGTAGTGATGTAATGAAGTATTGTGATATGTGAGGTAGTGTGATGTGTGTGGGGTAATGTAGTGATTTAATGAAGTAGTGTGATGATGTAACATGTAAGGTAGGAAGTGAAAACAAATCCCCCTCATCATGGTGCGGGGGACAACTATAAAGCATGTGAAATCAAAACCAAAAGCTAGGAAAGTGGAGAGAAAACATGCCCAAAAGGAAAGGAAAAGTCAAATCCGATCAGAGAAAAATCCGGCAGCATAACGACATAAAAAATTGATTTTCACACCTGCAATTTGCAATCCAAGAAGTACACATGCATATATATGTAGCAATATTCAACATTTCCATCAAATTCTAAGTTTCCCACAATCACAACATCCAACCTATATATATATATATATATAACACCATTCCAAGCATTTTAATCAACTAGAGTAATGTAAAGAAGGAAGAATTCCTTACTAACATATGAAATTTAAGGCACACAAGCATATTAAACATATAAGTTTCAAGCAAACCAAGCATGAATAGCATATCCAAGCTCTCTCTTTGAAGTGGTAAGCATGTCATTTATCCTCTTTTCCTCTTCTCACTTAAAAGCAACTCACGTGATGCTTAGCAATGTAAATTTAAAATAAGGGCGGCAAAGAGAAGCCTTGAATCAACTTGCAAAAAGGTTACCAATGTAATCTTTCATGTGGGGGCAGCAAGTAGATGTCCAAAACCAACTTGTAAAGAAGCTACCAATGTAATTTTTCATGTGGGGACATCAAGTAAGTGTTAAAAACCAACTCTAAGACAACATAAAAGTGGAGATTGTTTAGTTTAGGAATGCATAGGAATGATACAATGAACCTTTAAACAAATGTGCAAGTGCAGATTTTTCATTTAGGAATGCATATGAATGATCCGAAGCACCTCTAAATTAATGTACAAGTGCAGATTTTTATCCTTGGAGTGCATAAGGTTGACGTAAACCAATTCCAAATTAATGTATAAGTACTGATTTTGACATTTGGCATACATAGGATGGTGGCATTTCTTTCTGAAGGCAATGAACATGACCCAAAAATGTGCTAAAATCATGTATGTGACAATATCCCATCCTTCCATTAAGCATTTGATATCAGTGGCATTTCAAAAGTAAAGTGGAGTGGGTGTAACATGTGAAGTTTCATGTATGAAACATGTGAGTGTCTTGAAATTGAGTGAAATGAATATGAATGAGATGTTTCATGTATGTAGCATGTAGGTGTTTCAAAATTTAAGTGAAGTGAATGTAGAATGTAGGGTGTATGTTTGTAACATGTGATTGCTTTGAATTTGGTGAAATGTAATATGTGAAATGAATTTCCATGGATATAGCATGAATGTGTTTTAAAATTTAGTGGAATGTAATCTGAATGTGAAATTTCATGAATATAGCACGTGAATACTTCAAATGTAGTGAAGTGCATGTAAAAATTTCAAAACCATGAAATGACTTACATAAAAAAGAGAGCTTTGAGTTCCTACAAGTAAAACACCATTTTATACATGAAATGAGGTGAAACATATGTGAAATTATAGCCTTGATGTTATGTATATGAATACATGTTGAAATAGATGAAAAACAAGCTCACATAGCTTCAAATTTGGATGTTCCATGTGTGAACATGTTTAAATTCGAAAATTGCAAATATTTCACCAAATTGATTCATGTGCATTACAAACAATGCAAAGCACTATAAATGCATGGAATGAGTGAGGTATGCATGGAAAACAAGTTTAGATGTTACGCACATGAATACTTGATGAAATAGATGAAAAATAATCACATGTATGTTCAAATTTATATTGTTTTGCATATGCCTATCTCCAAATCCGAAAATTGCATAGCATGAACAAGTCGTTTCATGCCTAAAAAACGTAAAGCCCTAAAGCCAAGATATGTTAAGTTAGAGAAGAGAAACATGTCATCTCTTTCAAATGAGGTGTATCAAGCCCTAAGCACTTTCCAACATGTATATGGTATCACCAAGCTTTCAAGTAAAAGTGTAGCATACTTAAGCAATCCCAAGAATTTTGCCATATAAAGCACATTGAATACCTAAGCATAAGTTTAAAGCTTTGCTATGTAAAAATATCTTTAAGAACTAAACATAAGTTCCAAACTTTAGCCATAGAAAAGTGGCTTGAAACATAGGCACAAACTTAGGCATTTAGCATGAAAGAGAGACTTTAAAACATAGGCCAAACATAAAGCCTAAATTTCTACATATGAAAGAGCTTTTAAAATCAAGCATGAAGCCTAAGCTTTAGGTATATGAAAATGACTCCCAACAAGAGAAAAATTTCCAAACTTTAGCATGTAAAGAAAGGCTTCCGACATAAGTAAAATTTCAAGACTTTAACATGTAAATAAAGGCTTTCAACATAAGCATGAATTTGAAGTTCTAACATGTAAGAATAACTTCAATGCTCAAACATATGGCCAACCATTTCCCATGTGATAAGGACTTCAAATCCCAACATGAATCCAAGGATTATCGCATGTGAGAATAATCTCAAAACCAAGCCTAAATCTTAAATTTTGGCATGTGAAGGTTTAGCCAAAAGTCCCATAAAACCAAGCTATAGAAAATGATATTCATGCTTTATTAGCGATGTGACTCTTTAAAAAAAAAGGCAATAAAAAGTCAGCTTTTTAATGATAAATTTCCATGGTTTGAAGGCTAAAGAAAACTTACCAATGACATTAAAAAGTAAGCCACATGAATGAAATTTCCATGCCTTGAAGGCTAAAGCAAACCAAACAAAGGCAAAAAGGTATGTAAGAATGACAATTTACCAAGCCTTAGTAAAGGATATGAAAGATTTTTACCCAAGCCTTGGATCAAATAGCAAGAGGACAGCACCTCCTCCTCTTTTGTAAAATTTCGGTCAACATAAGAAATGCACGAATGAGATTCTGGCAACTTTTTCAAAAGTGTCAAAACCTCAAAAATTTTAAGCAGAGCACATGAATCTTAAAGAAACACGAATGAAAGACATTTGACATATCATTCAACGCAACCAAACCATAGATCCATGCATATACTTGAGGCTATGCCCCAATGACAAAGGCAAAGAAAATCATGTAGCCTGCCCTAAGAAATCATGAGGAATACCAAATAGATAATCAAATTAAAGTTTGCCATCCAATCCTTCATCCAAGCAAAAGTTTCATGTCATGAAGCAAGAAAAATGACATATACCTTGGGAGTTGGATAAACAACCAAAGTCACAAAAGCAAGAGGGTCTAGCTAAGGTGTTGAGCAAGCAAAAGGGAAATTCCGGCGAAAATCCGGCAATGTCTCCACCACTTCTCCAATTTTTGGCCAACAAAAAAAACAGAGAAAGGAGGTATTTTGTAGCGAAAGGAGAAGGAAGAAGAAGCCCCGGAATTCCCCATGGACAATACCCAAAGGTCCAAAGAAGGTGCAACCCTCAAACCACTTTTGAGATGATGGAGAAGTGATAAAGAATCAAGTAAGTCAAGAGGGCTGCCATGGATGTGATGGAGAGCAGAAATTCCCTCTCAAAGAAGAACTTACATGGAGGAGAAGAAGCCACGTCACCCTGTTGCACAAGAAGGAGGAGATGAGCCATGGAGGCGCAAGAGAGGAGGGGATTCGGCCATGGAGGTGCGCATGCTTGGGAAAAATCATGAGAGCTAGGGAAGAGGGCCAGCTGCTAGGGTTCGGGCAGGGCTAGATTAGGCGTGGGTTTGGTCCGGGTCGAACCAGAATGCAAGTTTTAAGTAAAATAGTGCCGACTTCGAGCCGATTTCATCGTGCGTCAGAATATAGCAAGTTGTATATGCTTCCCAAGTAATTTTGACATTTTAGATGCAACCCCGCAGTTCGTTTGCGAATCCGAGGTCGTTTGGGCAACCTAGTCATTAAAACAGGTCAAAAACAGGTCAATTTTGAGAATTTTGTGATTAAATCAGATTTGGGAGAAATTCAAAGCCAAATTGGTGGTGATTGAATGTTGCATTTAGTTTAGGGGGATGTGTCTAAGCATCAAAAAATTAAATCAGGAAGAAATTGGCTAACATTGGGTCAATTTGTGTCAAAGTGGAGCCTAGGTCGGGCTTAGGTCAAAATTGGGGCTTTTGATGAATCAGCTTAAATTGACATAATTGGGCTATGATTTAGTTAGAGAAAATGAAATTAGGAATTTTTTAATAATTTTTGGAATTTTTTGAATTTTTGGTCATGTAGGTGCATTTTGGTAATTTCAGGGATTTTTCGGGAGCTTGGTCAAAAGCATGATTTAAAGGTCCAAAGTGGTTCAAAATTGAATTTGGAGTTTAACAGCAGTGTACGTGAGCATTTCTGACCATTGCGGAGGGTTTTGCGGGGCTCAGAATGTCGTTCAAGTAGCGACTATTTAAGCCACGTGGGGTCCGCCGGTAGTTCAAAAGTATGGCATGTTTATAGTTAAACTTCTCAGTTCGACGAGAGAAATACTCTGGAACAATTTTTGGGAACCCCGGGTGACTCTGTGGAATTTTGGGTTTTGGGTCCCTTTTCAGGGGCAATTTGGTAATTTCGGGGTAAAATTTGAAATTTTAGGAAAAGTGAGGTATTGTTAGACCATGAAGAATGGGATCATTTTGGATGGGTTACGGGCTAATGAAAGCCTCCTTTGGTCCTTTATCTGGTGATCTTAGCCCTTCTAGCCATAGGCTTAAGGCTAGTAGGACCACTCACATGAGTTTCCAAAGGGTCCGAAGGTCGAAGTGAAATGTATTTGATTTAGGATGTGAGTGTAGAATGTAATGTGTAAATGTGAATGTCAGTGTGTGACACAGGCTCCCCAAGGGCTAATCCTATGGCTTAGTCACTTATAGGGATTTCACTTAGACTTTCTTATGTTTGGTCTCTTCCTCCCAAAGCTGGAGGTTAGGCCTTAACATATGAAAGTTTAAGTGAAGTAAGAAAAGTTAGAATTTCTACGATGAGGGTTCCATTGCTAGTCCTTTAAGAAAACTCACTAGGAAGTCCTATGGCTAGACCCTAGGAAATCTATATAGAAACTACACCTCAACCAAAAGTGAGGTCAACAAATGGACCCCTAATAGGTGTGGTGTGCGGGAAGAGCGCACCGCACGTATTGGTATTGACTGACGAGATCAACCAAACCAATATGACTATCTGAGTGTAAACTGCAGATAGAAAGAAGTATCCAGTGAGGGAGTATCCACTAGGGATTGAACTTCCACTGGGCAAAGGTGGGTGGAGATCCTTCAAAATAAAGATGTTAGTTCATGACTCCACATCCTAAAGAAGACCCAATCCAAGCAATGGTTTAGAATTTGATGGAAATTTAGAGTTCGAGAATTTGAATTTTGATTTGAAGTAAGTTTGAGATTTTAATTTTGAGGTTTTAACTTGTTGATTTTAAAATTTTGAGATTTTGATTTTTGAAGGTTTTAGCTTGTTGAATTTTTTTGAAATTTTGAAATTTTGATTTTAAAGGTTAAAGGTAACTGGGCGATCTCAGCTCTCTATCGAAGAGTGTATCGTGTAGAAAATTTATGGAAAATGTAGGGAAAGTGAGAGATAATAAAGAGTAAATGTAAGGAATCGAGCGATCCCGTGCCGATCCTGGAATTTATGACATGTAGGAAAGTATATAAATTTTAAGGAATTGGATGTTCTTTGGCCGATCCTAGAATGTGTGACTTGTAGGAAATGCCGAAATTGTAGGGACATGTATGACTTGTAGGAAATGCGGAAAAGTAGAGTAAGGAATTGGACAATCACGTACCGATCCTAGAATGTGTGACTTGTAGGAAATGTGGAAATTGTAGGGAAATGTATGACTTGTAGGAAATGTGGAAATTGTATGGAAATGTATGACTTGTAGGAAGTGCGAAAATTGTAGGGAAAAGGAATCAGACGATCACATACCGATCCTAGAATGTGTGACTTGTAGAAAATGCGGAAATTGTATGGAAATGTATGACTTGTAGAAAGTGCAGAAATTATAGGGAAATGTATGACTTGTAGGATATGCGGAAAAGTAGAGTAAGGAATCGACCGATCACGTACCGATCCTAGAATGTGTGACTTGTAGGAAATGCAGAAATTGTATGGAAATGTATGACTTGTAGGAAATGGAAAAAGTGTATGGAAATGTCTGAATTGTAGGATATGTGGAAAAGTAGAGTAAGGAATCGGACGATCACATACCAATCCTAGAATGTGTGACTTGTAGTAGATGCAGAAATTGTAGGGAAATGTATGACTTGTAGGATATGCGGAAAACTAGAGTAAGGAATCGACCAATCACATACCAATCCTAGAATGTGTGACTTGTAGGAAATGCAAAAATTGTATGGAAATGTAGGAAAATGTAATCAATCTTGGTGGAATTTGAGTAGAGATCATGCAACTTGTGCAAGAGGTATGGACACTTGTAGGATTCCTTGGATTTGAATAGACTTGAAATCTGTGAAGAGTGATGATGTGTGAGATATGAAAATTTTTGAAGCGCTCTACTCGGAAAGCAGAAGTTTTGGAACGAACGAGAGGCGTAGAATTTTGAAGAGAGAACTTAAGTTTCGAGTTTGTTTAAGTTTTCTTAATTTGAATTTTATTTTCCTTTCATTGATGTGTTTCACTTTGATTTATTCGTTGATGTTTTGATTTCAATTTTCTTTTGTTTAATTCATTCACGAGTTTTTCTTTTAACTTTGATTCATGTTATAATTTCATGTACATGTCTGTTTATTAATATTTGTATCGTTCTTTGTTCACTTTAATTTGGGATCCAAGTATGGCCATATGGTTTATTAACCATCGCGCACAAAAGGAGACATTCTGAAAACAGAAATCTTCATTCATTTTGCTGAAGAAATATTTTGGTACAACTGATCAAATGTTGATAAGTATCACAAAAACTGATCAGGTACAGACGTCTACATGTAGTAAGTTGAAATATCCATCAAATTGACGTTGTAGTAACAGTAACTGTTGTAAACTGATGTAGAAACTGGTGAAAATTGGTCGATATCTGGTATGTCGTCCCGTGGACAAGCCAGCCTCCCAAAGGCTGTGCTTCGAAACATAAGTTCCCTCTCGATCACCTAGAGGTACTGTAGTCACAGCAGTATTAGGCAGTAGCTTTCTAGCTCTGGATCTGGTTCGTAGTAAAACGGTGTCTTGTCTTCGTCCATTTGTCTGAATGTGACTGAAATTATTCATCCCTGAACCCCTGGGATGCAGTGCTTGGCTAGGTCCGCTCTTTTTTCCTGAAGCACCAAAGCTGATCCAATTGGTAGGGCGATCTTTACTGTGCCATTGAATTCTCCTGCTCGAACGATCTTTATCTCTCGACCAAACAAAATGCCACATTCACTGATGAATAAAACTGTGCAGAATGGTCTAACTAAGTCATGGTGATCGATATGAGGTGGGATGGAGTCCCTATCCCCATAAATGTTTATGATGCAGCTGTTGGGAATACAGTCTGCCGGCAGAATATTCCATTCAATCATCCTTTTGATCATACATTTAATCTTTGGTGACATTTCATCCACCTCATCATGCTGTAGGATCCCTGGGGTATTGCCTTGTCTGTCTTTTGCAAAGTTGTAGCAGCAGCCACACTGTATCGTGACTCTGGCTTTGCCTCTTTCCATTTCATGGGTTCTGAATAAGTCTTTCTTTTCAAGAATCCTTCTCTGCCCATATCTTGGAGAGTCCAAACACAGGCCAGGATCTTTTGCTCATCTTTCTTCGAGAATACATTTGTGTATAACTTCAGGCCTTCTAAAATGTTAACTGCTTTGCCCTGGATGATGTCGTAGTGCTAGAATGTGTCTTTTCTAACCCTTTTGATCTTTCTCACAATGTAATCGAGTATCGGCTGTGGCGGTGGTAGCAGGACGTACTCTGGTATGTAAGGCTCAACATCAGGTCGCTCTCCCAGCTGCCTCCTCAATGTAGCGGCGGCATATGCTTCATAAGTCCCATATTCCTCCAGTCGTAACACATTGCAGTCCGGGCATATTGAGAATGCCCTTGAAGTAGTCAACTTTCGAGGGAAGTCCGAGCTGCACGTTGGAAATCCTATGAAAATTTGCTCCATTAAGTCCTGTACTGGCTCTGGTTCTTCGATGAGCTCCGGTTCTGTGTCAGTCCTTGGTAGAATTTCTTCTATCTCTTTGATCTCAGGTTCATAAGGAACTTCTTCTGGAATTGGTGGCATCTCAGTGGCTAACTGTAGGGCCTGCCTCCTCTTCATCCTGTCTAGGTGATGGCGTTTGTGGAAATTTGCATTCCTTCTCGTAGTACGTCCTAATGGCGCATCCGGGTGTCTCTCAACTGAAGTTGCAACTAGATCACCTCTCGGAATGGTGATCATGGATGAAGGCTGACCGTGTCTACTGTGAAGCAAGTGTGAATCGAAAAATCCTCCAGTACCACCATACCCCGAGGACTGTCCTTCATGAAGTGCAAGGTTTAAGCCACTCTTAGAAGCAAATACCGACTTGTGTCCTGACATTTCCTGCACAAGAACGACAGGAGAGATGTCAGTGGTTGGTATTTTGCCTGAACAAGAACAATATCAAAATTTATTTTAATGAGTTTTAAGTTATGTGGCTTCAAATTATGTCAATGTGATTGTGTTATTTAATGTAATCTCATGGAATTTAGAATTAAAAAATTTCACATGAATGTTTTGTGGAAGGAGATTTTATTTTATTTTATTTTGAAGTTATTACAAAATTTTTAAACTCAGTCGCAGATGCGGGCCACATATTTTCATCGAAAGAAAAGTCCTACTTTAACATTTTCATGTTGCAAAGTATCTCTTCAAGTATCGTCCATTTATCGGCAACATAAGCCTTTCCCCTTGGGAATCCACCAGTTGGTAAGCTCCTCCAGAATAAACTTCCTCCACAAAGAATGGCCCTTTCCAAGTCGGTTAGAATTTCCCACCTATCTTGCGATGTGCAAGAATAGGTCTTCTGAGTACGAGTAACAGGTCACCAATTTTGAACGATCTTGGGCGAACCAATTTGTCATGGGCCTGGATCATCTTTGCTTGATAGAGTTCAAATTTTGTTGTGTGAGTAATCTCTTCCCTTTGAGGCTTTCCAATTCTGCTAGTCGGAGCCTGGCATTCTCTTGTGTAGTGATTTGATCTACAACAGCGACTCTAAGTGATGGTAGCTGTACTTCCAATGACAAGACTGCCTGGACCCATACACGAGAGTGTAGGGTGTATATCGTGTTGGGGTTCTAACTATTGTCCTCTAAGCTCAGAGCGCTTCTAGTAACTTCTCGTGCCATTTTATTTTGTTGTCGTTGAGCATTTTCTTCAAAATCTGTACTAGTGTTTTGTTGAATGCTTCTGCCAGTCTGTTAGCTTTGGGGTAATAAATTGTAGAGTACCTCCAATCTATCCTGTGTCGTCTGATGAAATTGTTGATCTTGGTGATCTTAAAGGCAGACCCATTATCGGAAATGATTTTGCGCGACACACCAAATCGGTAGACATCCCGCTTCTTAAAGAACTGTAGAACTTGTTGTGTTGTGGCCTGTCATAATGGAACGACCTCTGCCCATTTTGAAAAGTAGTCTGTAGTGGCGAGAATGAACTTGTGTCCTTTAGAAGAAGGAGGTTCTATCGGACCCACTATGTCTGTACCCCAATACTCGATTGGCCACTGTTGACCTCATTTTTGATGAGGTCTTCTCTTTTCTCTTTAGTACTTAGGATCTAGCCTTAGGCTTTTCCTTTGACTATCTTAGAGGATTAGAATCGGGACCCACCACTTAGAAATTCAAACCACTTCTTAACTCCCTGCAAACTCCACAAACTTGATTGTAAACCCCTAATCACCTAGAGGGTTGAGATCGAATGTGGAAGTTTAAAGGATGAGTTCCTATAGGACTCTTCGGCCTTAGGATCGCCCCAGTGGCCCTGTCCGGTGAAGGGTCGACTCGCACACACACTACACCCGTGCACTACACTTTCACACACCTCTTAAAACCCCACCCCTACCCAACTTCGACCTCCCGACTCATGAAGGTCATTCACATGGATGGTCCTTAACCCCTAAGCCCTCGGCTAAGAGGGTTAGGAACAACATAGCTGTATGCCTCAAATGAGTCCCTTCATGGTTCATGTGGGCTTAATGTGGCTTCATGGCTCAACAAAAATGATTTCATTCCACTTACATTCACCCAATCTTCAGTTTTCCAAATTTTCAGTTTTTGACCCCTGGGACCCTACACCCGCTTAGCCTACCCAAAACCCTTGAAATTACCCAAAATTTTCAAAATCCTCCAAATTACCCAAATTTTTCAAAATCCTCCAAATTACCCAAAAATCCTCAAGACCAATCCCAAACATTCCCACATCACTCAAATTGACCATTCATAGCCAAAAATACCAAAAATTCCAAAAATACCTCCCAATACCCTCCAAATACCCAAAATACCCCTCTTGACCCAAAAATCCAAAAATTCAGAAAATTCCCAAAGAATTCCAGAAAATCCCAAATATTCCCAATTTCATTTTGTTCAACTACACCATGGGCCAATTTTGTCAATTTACCCCACTTTTATCAAAACCCCCAATTTGACCCATTTTAACCCAAAGTGAACCCAATGTCAAACCAAACCTACCCAATTGACCCAAATTCTGGTCCAATTCAATTCTAAACTTCAATTCAACATCCCCAACACCAATCTAGACCAAATCCAAGTCCAATTTGATTGGCATTGGGATCCAATTTCACTTTTGGCCTTAAAGCCCAATTTGGACCCATAACCCAAACTTAGCCCAAACTCACCCAATTCAACTCCAATTAACCCCAAATCTTTTCTAAACTTTCCTTAACATCCCTACAAACAAAACACTAACATTATTTTCCCAAAATTTAGACCCAAACCCCACTTAAATTCAACCCAAAACCAAAAAGCCCAATTTTGACCTAAACCCAAACCTAACCCAAATAAGCCCAAACCCCAAAATCAAAGCCCAACCAAAGTCAAAACCTCTTTGAAACACTCCCAAAAACATTTCCCAACATTAATTTTACATCAATTTCAACCCTAACCCAACATTGGCCCAAGTTAGCCCAATTTGACCTATATTGGCTCATTCACCAAAGAAGCCCAAATTCAACCCAATTCAAACCCAAATCACTCCCAATTTGCTCCAAGTCACTCATGACACATCCATGAGCTAAACCCAACAATTATTTGGCCCAAGCCTTTACTAAAATTCCATCCTAAAATCCATTTTAAAATCCAAAAGCCCACTTCCCTAAACCTTCCTAAAAGCCCATTTCCACCAAATACAAAAGCCCAAAATTGGCCCTAAAGCCCACATGACATTTCCATTTGCCATCCATTTAATCAAAGCCATTCCCTAAGTTATAATCCCATCATCAAATAATTCCAAATCAAGCCTCATGCCAAATCACCCCCAAATACCAAAATTTTTCTTAAATCCATTTCCATGAAATCGACTCGACTTTTCCCAAGCCAAAGGTGAGCCATGAAGCCATGCATGAGCCACATGAAAGCCATGAGAGCCTCTTTACATGTCACCATGCCATTTTGGGCAAAAGGAGGAGACTCTTTCCTTAATTCCTAAAGGTGATTAACCACTCCCATGATTCCACTAAATCTTGCTTAAGCTTAATCGTACTTGGATGGTGACCATTCCCCACTGATTAAGCTGACCTAAATCACTTTATATTCAGCCTAAACAAAGCCTTGGGTGGTGCACCTAGCCCAAATGGAGGGGTTGACCAATTTGAGCCAAAATGAGCCCTCTCCCATTCCATTCTAATCCAAGCCTTTTACACTTGGCCATTGCCAATTGCTTGCACAAACACCCGACCCCGACCCACCCGACCCCGAGGGTGACCCTTGCTCGCCGGCCGACCACCCCGCCGCCGGAAAACACCATGGCCGAGAGCTCACATGTGAGCCAACTTTGGAATTCTCACCTGCCGAGCCGCCCCATCCCCGCGTGCCATCGTGGCCGTTCTTCCCATGCCAAGAGCAGGTGATCCAAAGCCCTAACTCTCCCCGGGAGGCCCTCCACCCTCTCCTATTTAAACACCACCCCCTCACGGCCATGAGAGGAGAGTTGCACAAACCTTGCCGAAACTCGCCAAAATTGTCCCAAACCCTTCTCCACCCTTAGAGCAGCTTGATCCCCGATGTCAATTCGCCCTAATCTCCACCGACAAAATCCAATTTCTCAACCGAAATTCCACCCAAAACCAGGACACTTCTCCACAGAGGATCAATCCTCAAATTGATTGGTCCTACACCTTCACCGTACCAAGAGAAGGTGTCCACCAACAAAAGCCCCATCTCCAGAGCCACCCGAGCTTGCTCCAGCCTCCAAGCTTTGTGATCGGCTGTGGTCGAAATCCTACCTAGGCAATTCATCAGACCAGGAGACTTCATCCGGAGCTTGCTGGGATGCAATCGAAGGTGACACAACCCTCAGATTGAAGCCACACTTCTCTGAGCAAAGGTATGAGCTAATTCTTCATCCCGAGCTTTTGGAGATTCTCCATTTCAAATGATTTAATTTCAATGCATGATCACACTATAGATGTATTCGTCTCTTCAAGACGAATCCATAGAGCATAAGAACACAAAAATCCATTGAGTATCGAGTGAGATATTAGGGATTTAGTGTGGACGGCTCACTGGTGAGGACGCTCGGGGACGATGAATGGATGCCGTCCATTTAATACACGCGCGGACGGACGGCTCGGATCAGGTCGGATCGGCGAGATGATACGCGGAAGGCGGGACCCGGGCCGCCGACTCAAGCGGCGGCGTCGAATGGGAGCGCGCCACGCGGCACTTCGGAGATGCTAAGGTCGACGCGGCGCCGACTCGTATAAGTAGAAAAATAGGATTTTTCCGATTTATTTAATTCCCTAAACTTCAAAAATCCATATCTTTGTGTAGAAAAATCACAAAAATAAAATAAAAATACCCTCTTGCTCAGTGAACAGAGGAGAATAATGTGGAAAAGAAATTAATTAATTTTGTCCAGTAATTTATTTTTAATTAATTATTTACTCCCTGCATTGTTTTAATTCTCCATGCATTCATACAATTCACCATGGCATGACACCATAGTGGCTTTTGAAGCCTCCGAACTTGGGAACATTCCCTGAATTTTCCAAGGTCGAGGCCATCCCTATGAGAAGTTACTGATTTTTCAAATTCATGTTGCTGTTTTGAGTATTTTAATTTCAAAAATTAGCATATTGTGAAATAAATTCCAGGAAAATTTTGTGATGTTCCTTATGACCAAAGAACCCTAGGAAAAATAGGACTTGAGTTAATTCACTCAAAATAACCCTAATTGGCTTAAACACCCAAAATAGACCCCTAATTAATTAGAGCTAACTATACATCAAATTGACTTGAAATCAATTCTCCACTGACCTTTAGGATCAGAGGAACCCATCATAAAAGTTTGAAGTCAATTGGACTTGGTTAGCCCTATTAAATGGGTTGATTAAGCCATTTAGCCAATTTAAGCTTTAAAAATTCATAACTTTCAAAATACCTTTCAAAAATTCACCAAATTGGTTTTCGAGTCTCTCTCGATATCAGGGGAATTTAAGAAAATTAAAATTTCAATTTTCTAAAAAAGTTAATTTTTTAGTATTATTTTAATATTTTAATAATCGAAAATTAATAAAAATCACAAAAATAATAAAATTCATCAAAATGTCATATTTTGAAATTTAATCACTTAGGAACAAACCCCATATTTTTCTCAGGTCTATTTAATGAGATATTAAATTTTAAAGCCCTAGGGTAATTTTAAAATTAAAAAAATGTATTTTCTAGAATTTTCACTAAAATAATTATAATAAATCAAACAAAAATCGAGAAAATTGTAAAATTTGGTTCTCTGGAATCCTTGATATCAGAGAGAATTTTAAAAATTATAAAATTCATTTTCCAACTTATATTCTATTTTTAAATTAATTAATACTCCAGAACTTAAAATAATTTTAATAAATAAAATATAATTCAAAAGATCACAAAAATTGGTCCAAATGGTTCTCTGGTCATTAGGAATGTCCCATAATTTTCTTAAGGATAGAAACTTTCCCTTGGTCATGTTATTAAATTTTCTTTGGAAATCCTTATTTTCCACCAAAAATAATTACATAAATAAATTAAATACAAAAAAAAATCACATTTTCTCCTCTAATGTCTTTATTGACATATGAGTGAGGTCACATAAAAATTTCAAATTCATTTGAGCTCAATTTAGTGAGTTATGAAATTATTAAGCTTGAAGGGTAAAATGGTAATTAAAATTTTAACCCTTAATTAAAACTTTAGGCTTAATAAAATTAAAAAGTAAAATATTTGATCTTAATCTGATTTGGATGATTGAAATTTAAATAATTAAAGGGTAGAAACTTACTAAACACTTTAAGAATAATTAAAATAAACCTTAATAAAATAATTAATTAATTTGGAAGAATAATAAAATTGGAATTATTAAAATAGGGATGTTATTAGGAAGAGGTTTGTTCTTTAATTTAAGAATCCCTAAATTAATCATCTCAATAATATTTAAGTCCTAATTAAAATGATAATCCAAGTTTAAGATTTAAAACGCTAAAAGATTTAATCATTAAATTAAATTAAAGTTAAATTATTTAAGGCAAACCCTTTTAAAATAAAATATTAAATTAAAATTAAAAAAATTAAATTAAATTAAATTAAATTAAATTAAATAAAAAAATAAATGTAATAATAATAAAACTAAATTAAATTAAATTGAATGAATAAATTAAATTAAATTAAATAATTAAATTAAATTAAATTAAATTAAATTAAATTAAAAAAAATAATACAAAATATTAAGTTAAATTAAATTAAATTAAAACAAATTAAATTAAATTAAATTAAAACAAATTAAATTAAATTAAAATTAAATGAAATTAAAATTAAATTAAATCATATTAAATTAAATTAAATTGAATTAAATAAAATTAAACTAAATTAAATCAAATTAAATTAAAAATTAAATCAAACTAAACTAAATTAAATTAAATTAAATTAAATCAAAGTTAAATTAAATTGAATTAAAAGACATCACCTAAGACATGAAGAATTCAAAATAAATCTAAAACAACTTGAACACTATTCCAAACTTAAATCCATTAACTAGAATTAAATCACAACTCACTCGAACATCCATTTGCCCTCGAAAGCTCGTGATGTCATAACTCCTAAATGGAGTATCAAATGAAATGTCATTTCACTCATAAGGATATTCAAATGTCCTAAGTTCACCGAGCAAGACAACAAAACTAAAACTCTCGGACGATTAATTCATTTGTGTAATTAAATTCATTTCGGACTTAAAACAATCCTAGAAATATTGAAAAGATGTTTAAGATTCGTCTTAAGCACTTCCTCAATATGATAGGATATTTATAAGAACAATTGAACTTAGTTGTTCTTCGATGAAGAAAATCGTCCTCAAACTAAAATACAAGAACCTAGACGTCATAGGAAATGACTAGCCATAGGACTAGGATTTTGTAGTAAACCATAACCCTTCCCTTAGCTTTACTCTAGAAATTGCTATAAATGCTTAAATGCTCTAAATTGTATTTTAAGTGCAGCTTGGGATGACTGGAAGACCCTCCGAGTACGCTTTTATTTTATTGCAATTTATCTTACCGCAATTCATTTACTCGTGTTGCACTTTACCTTTCTTGCATGATAAACAACAGTTGCATGAAAACCTACACCTTTAGGACGTAAACCAAAACCGAAACCCATAACTAAATTAAAAGTCATTACAAGATAAAATTCACCGCCACAACATTTCAAAATATAAAACAACTCAAAATTTAATCACAAACGAACAACAAAACTACAACTACAACTAAATTAAAACGTCTTGTTGGATAATCGGGAATACCTCGGATGATGTAACCTACGTGTTGCTAACGGGATTTCCCACGGTCTAAATGAAAGTGTGGAACTCATTCAGTTGAGTTTAGCAAATTCATCTGGACTAAGTGAATCCGATAAAATAACGATGCCGGAAGGATGGAACCGTGAGATCTTAACCGGTGTTGTTATAATCAACTTTAAGATTTGTTTTAACTAAAATATTAAAGACACATGGAAATTAAGACTTTCTCTAAAACCAAACACTTCTCTCAACTCCTGATTTATGACTTCTAAAACTAAACCTCTGCAACAACAAGGAGCTCGGAGCATGATGGGCAGCACGACCATCGTCATTAGCAAAACCTGAATCTACTTCAACAAAACTTTCCTTAGAACTAAATAACCAAGCCATAGGACTTCGAGGTAGCTTGCCTAATGCAACATAAATCCTCAACTCTTCGTTAGGCATTTGCATGATTATGTCATGTAAATTAAGCCCTAATCGGTTTTAGGATTCCGAGGTAGTTGTTTGGTACGACATAAACCCTCACATCTTCGAGGCCATTTGTGTGATTTTACCATACAAATATAAGTCCTAACTAATTAAAATCGGCAAGATCAAAACATTAAATAAACATTAGGACTTTCCTAAATTCAAGCCAAACAAATAGGATAGTCGGGAAATTACCGAAGTTCGCTTCGAATCTGTGATTTCTCCTACCTTTCTTCCTTCGGATTCTCAAAATATAATGTTCAAAATTTGATCCACTCCCTATTGAAATTCCAAAACTCAATCCATTGAAAACTTAAACTTTGAAATTCCTGAGAGCAGAACTATTGATTATTATCGAGAGTTTTCTTAGGTGATTCCCGTCACTTAAGATGTAATTAACTATAGTGGGCTTGCCCTTATAGGAAATTTTAAGAACCCGTGTAATATAAACCCCGTTTAATGTTTTCATATTAAACAGGGGAATTTGTCGGCTTATAAAATTGGTTCGCGGACCAAACGGATGTCACAAACCTTTCTAGTTTATTTAATCGAGCCTCATTATCAAGCAAAGGTGTCCGTTCTTCGGGATAGATACACGGCTTGTGGTGCGGCGCTCGTTTATATAAACTATTCGGGATGTGAAATTAGTTTGATTTCATATCTTAAAAATTTTCAAATTTAAAATTATTTTCAAAAGCAAATACTAATTTTCAAATTATTTATTTAAATTAAATTAAAATTCGCCGACAATTTCTGTAGGCGACCCCTTTTCCAAATAAAACACCAAAACCTAAAAAATACGCCGACAACTTCTGGCGACTCCGCTGGGGAATAGTTCCTCTCTCCATTTTAATCAAATAGTTCTGCTTTCAAAAATCGGTAGTGTATCCATGTCCCTAATGGATCAAACTACCCTTCTTTCCGTTGGAATATTATGTTCATTTCTACCTTGAACGAGTATGGCCAACATTCTCTCGGATTTAGGAGCCACTGTTTAGACACCCCTAAACAGAGAGGTTCCAAGATTCTTTTACCTCATTACTGAGGTGGGGTGGACCCCCAATAGGTGTTAGTTTAGGAGTGATCTTTCGAGTCGAGAGGTCTTGCATAAGACTTTCTTTCCCTTTCTAATTCTGAATCAGATTCATTATCTTCTCTACACCTTTGAACATTCCGTTCTAAATAAACAAACCCTCTAAAGAATGACTCTTCTAATAAATATACAAGAACAAGAATGTGTTCGGACTCTTTTAGATTCCTTTCTTTTCGTCCCGATGAGAAGAAGCATAACTCGGGACTCGACAATCGAATCTACCTTGCAGTAAATGGAAGCCCCAAAACCGATTTTCTCCTTCACCAACGGACTCGGACTTCGCCGTTTATAAGGATGAGCCGCCCGACAATGGGGTCATCCGGCTTGACAAGGATTCGAGAACACAAATGTCAAGATCACCGACGTTACCCTTTCGCGCCGATGGACAAAGTGTCGAAACCGAGAAACCCATGATCGAGTTCAACCTTAAATCAACTCAAGAATTTCCCCTCTCGCAAAGGGTTCCACTCGAGAGGAGTACCGCCGTCCATGAAGGACCGTTATCTCTACCCCCACCGGTCTAGTCGTCTCCGCACCTACCCTCGCTCCCGCCAAACCGAAGGGGAAGGAAGTTCAAATTTATAACGAGCATGTTACCGTGGAGGGTACAGTATTTCCGTACAAGACCTTCCGTTTTTGAAATTGGGTCCAGCCTCAAGGGTTCCATCCCTAACACGGACTCGCAGAAGAAACAGAGGCAGTGAAGATCGCCGTAAAGGCCGTAGCCGCCGAAGTTGCTTTCCTAGAAGAAATTCCCGAGTACACACCACTACCCGAATACATACCATCGTCCGAGTATACACCCCTTTTGGAAGGAAGTAGATTCCATCCCCTTTCCACCGCAAACTCGACGAGGAAAATGTCCGCAGGATTGCCTCTACATTACCTCGACCCGCATACTATAGTGACAACAGAAAGAAAAGGGCTAGGGTTACACCACTTGCCCGACTACAGACTGTGATTAAGAAGTTAGCAAAGAAAGAGAGATGCCCTGTATCGAAAATTTTAAGAAGGATAGGGCGGGTGCCGCCCAAATCCCGTCTTGGGCCGCGAGTAGAATCTCGCTATCGCCGCGAAGAGCCTAATAAGAAGATGAAGGCTAGCCCACCTCGTTGTTGTTTCAGGTTTACGGATCGTGGAGGATACCACCTTCCAAAGCATTCGACCGACGTACCATCCGGTCCTAGTGCCTTCTACCGCTAGAAGGATGGTATGGCGTCCCACTACCGGCCGCTTAAGACCGAAACAACGGCCGTAAAAGGAAAGTCTCGTCGAGAGACTCGAGTCCAAAGCAGTGCTACCGCAAGAAAGGGAATTCATGAGAAAGAAGCTCGACAAGCTATCACATGACAACCGCAAGGATGTGCGTAAAAGGCCATTAGAAGACGCTATGGAAAAGCTAAGGACCGATATTCGGCGATTAGCAAGGGAAAGAGAAGAGAAGTTCGGAGATGAAGTCGACTCGTCGTAGTTCATGGATGATGAGTATGCAGAAATTAACATGGTAGAAACACGAGCTTCGTCACCTTCACAAGGTGCTCCCGCGAACTTGCAGAATGAGAGGAGCCGAAGTAATGAGAAGGCAGCCTTCAAGAGAAAGATGATACGATCGCCCAAATGGCAAAAAGGATGGAAGAGATGGCCGTAGCCCTAGCCACTCTCCGTAGTCATGTTCAACCCCAAAGAGAAACACCCCCGAAGTCATTCACATCGTAGACGGAGGAAAGGAGATTACATCCGTCAACGGGGATGATCAATTAAAGAAGGATGCAACACAAAGTATGATTCCGAAAAGGATATCAAGAACATGGTGGAACAAGAAAGTGCAGAAGCCTTGGCACAATCAAAGAACGGGACATGCATTCGGACGGGTAGACCTTACCCCGAAGAATTCGACGCCGTCCAATATCCGAAAGGCTTTGTACCACCTCTCGTTCAAGACCTTCGATGGAACCGGAAATCCTCGGCAAGCATGTTGCACATTTTCATGCCGCTTGTTGCAATGCCGGCGGAAGTGATGCTTTACTCTTCCGACAATTTGTCGACGACTCGTCAGAATCGCCTTTGATTGGTATGCGGAATTACCAAACGGTTCGGTGAAGACATTTTCGTAATTAGAGAACCTCTTCATCAAGAGATTTGCCGAGCTCAAGCACCACATCACTATAGGTGATTTAGTGGCAGAGAAGCGAAGCCGAATGAAACTTTGGTGGACTACATACTTCGATGGAGGAACCTAAGTATGAAATGTGAGCCACAGCTACAAGAACAGCACGCAGTCGGCATTTTACTAAAAAGCATCCACGGCCCGATAGCACTTCTCCTCAAGGGATTTACTATTAAGACCTTCGAGAAGTTGTTAAGTAAGGCCGGAAGCTTGCAAGAGGAGGCGAAGCAATTAAGTTTCACCGATAAAACAGTACAAACGAAGCCCGTGAAAACTTTTGAAAAGAAGTCCGGATCGTCGCGGCAGCCGATAAAGGCAAGCAACCGATACAAATATCGTCGAACGACCGCAAAGAACCTCAACGAATTACCAAAGAACCCCGTCCCAGACTATCGATCATCTCAACAAGTATGAACAACCGCCTCGTCCACAACGTACGCTAAGGGAGCTTCCGAGCAGGAGTATCCGTTCAAGAATGAGGCAGTGCCGAAAATGTTCCGCAGTCCGATGAAGACCCCGCATTTCCAACCGCCGCAGCCTAAAAGACCAGAAGAAGTCGACAAGAGAGGTGATCCTAACTTTTGCCCTTACCACCGGATGCTTGGGCACAAAATAGAAGATTGTATTGCCTTCAAGAGTTGGCTCAACGACAATCTTCGGAAAGGGAATATAACGATCCCGAAAGAATACATGAAGGAACCCCAGAAAGGAGGTTCCGTCAATGTTATCTCGACGGATTTCATTGTTCCGATAGATCCCTATGCGACTGATGATGGATGGACTACCGCTTGGACAAAGTCTTCAAAGAAGGTTTTGGATCACATCCAAACCGCTTCGGTGCAAGCCTCAATTCAGAGTTCGAAGACTGTCAAGCCGGCGCTATCACTTGCGATGAAGAACAACCTCAACAAGAGACGATCGAAGAAAAGAAGAAAATCGACGAAGAAGAGAAGACCGAGGCACCTAAGGCTGGACTAGGGGCTTCTTATCCTAGGATAGTTGTTTCCGATTCGGGGGAGAAATCCCTCGAACCTCCGACTCGTATGATTATTTGCTCACTCCGGTGGGATCTTATAATGATGAGGGTTATGGCGTTGGCTACGTTTTCGATCGTTTCTAACGATTACGTAACTAGCGACAATCAACCTAATCCGGACGTCGATTCCGATACAAATGACAATTCTCAAATCATACACAATCTCGACGATCACACCGACGAAGAAGACATCCACCGTGAAGGCTACGAGAGTTCAACAAGCAATGAATCTATTTGCGAGTTTCGAGGAGCTCCAAATACAATAGAGTTAGAGCCTTCGTACTCCGAAGCTAATCCCGAAGAATCCGTCATTCCAATTCGAAGGAGACACCAACGAAACTCAATGCTAAACTTAGAAGAAATCACGAAGTCAACTTAAGAAGTGAAAGAGTTCTACCTCCGAGAATGGGTCCAAAAGACAAAGGAAAGCAGGTGGTTGTTCAGGAAGAACCAACCCCGGCAGAAGAAATACCCATTCGAGAAGAAAGCGAGGCACATGAAAATAAAGTGGACTACAACGTGCTAGCCCATCTTAGGAAACTACCAGCCAAACTGAGCATCTACGACGCTCTCATCTTATTAAAGGAGATGAGAGAAACTCTGATCAAGGCCTTGCTTGATCCGGAAATCGCTTAGCTCAAATGGCCGGAGATTCCTTAGATGAGGTTCGCTCGTTAAAGGAACAACGGGTGTTACCTTCACGGACAATGACCTACTACTTGGGACAAGCAGACCACAACCGACCGTTGTACATTTCGGCTTACAATCGGGAAGTTTACACTCTCCAGTAGTATTGGTGGATCCAGGAGCATCAATCAATATAATGAATCTCCGAACGCTAAGCATACTTGGAAATTGATGCTCGCGAGCTCGAAGCGAACAAAATGTTATTAAGAGGATTCAACCGTAAAGGAGAAAGAGCCCTCGGATCAATAACACCGCTAATGAAGACCAAGTGACTTAGCAAAGACAACCGCGAAATTTCACATAATTGATTCAGAAACGTCATTCAACGCTCTACTGGGCCGACCATGGATACATGAAAATAGGATGGTACCATCATCTCTACATCAATGCATTAAGTATTACGATGGAGGGGAACAGTGCATTAAAGGTGACTTACAACCGTTCTCCGTACATGAAATCGGAATCCATGAAGATGCAGCTTATTATGCACCTCCGAAGAAAACGATCTTCTCCAGAGATACCATAACAAATGAAGCAAAAGAAATTTGGGACAATGAAGAACCTGAAGTTCTAGTCCAACAACCACTCACCACTCCCTTACGGCGAGATGGTGAAGGTTTCTCCACAACTCGCATCCGAGGTCGAGGCCGGGACGAGGTCGTGGCGAGACATTAAGACGGTCTGGACAGAGGAAACCAGCCATCAATGTCGATTGGGAAGATAGTTCCGAAGAAGAAAAAGAAATCAAACAAGAAGCAGCGACAATAAGTCGGAAGAAGCCGCAATTCGAATCCCTTCGAAGATGAAAGAAATGAAGAATATAAATCGATGTACGAGAAGATTATCCACTATGTACATACTATGACCCTGACCCCGATCCATTCTAATAAGATCGAGGGTATGGAGGTCAAAGAGGTACGTAGCGGTGGTGCAAAGCCCATCAAATTCTACCGTGGTGCTCCTTCCTCCAAAACCGAAAATAATGTACAATCTGAAGATGCTACTTCATCGAATTAATGGAATTGCCTTTTGAGTGGTACTCTCCCTGTGTTCAAAATTTAATTCAGCGTGGTTTCTTACCTCGACAATGGACAAAAGGTCTATCACAACATTTTGAAAAATTATGGAATAACTCCGGTCGTCCACCCAATGCAAAATATGGTCTCGGGTTCGGCACGAGAGGACTCGCCGACGATACCGAATTCCGCATGGTTGTCACTTGCGAGTCTAATGAAAAGTGCATGGAAACTACGAAGAACTCGAAGATTTACAAATTGGAGACGCTCCACCGTAGTTCGAAGAAGAGATCAAATCTACGATAGACGAGTTAACGGAAGTTAACTTAGGTACTAGCGAAGAACCTAGTACCTACCTTTGTTAGCTCCTTACTCAATAAAGAAGACTCCGAAGAAATAATCAAGTTATTAATGGAATTTAAAGATTGTTTTGCTTGGAGCTACGATGAGATGCCGTGTTTAGCTCCGTAGGTCGCAGTCCATAAGCTAGGAGTGGATCCCGCTTCGTTCTAGTCGGACAAGGTCCCGTAAAAATGCGTCTAGAAATCGAACAACAAGTCATAGCCGAAGTTAAAAAGCTAATAGACGCTAAATTTGTCCGTGAAGAACAATACCCGACTTGGTTAGCCAATGTGGTACCAGATAAAGAAGAATGGTCGATCGAATTTGTGTGGATTTCGGAGATTTAAACAAGGCATGTCCGAAAGATGAATTTCCTCTACCGATCCCGTAATTAATGATCGACATTGCTTCGACACATGAAATATTCTCGTTCATGGATGGATCTTCGTGATACAACCAGATAAAAATGGCTCCGGAAGATGAAAAACTTACAACGATTCGTAACGCCGATCGGAGTATATTGCTACACAAAGTGATGCCATTCGGATCGAAGAACGCAGGAGCAACCTACCGCAGAGCGATGACAAGAATTTTTGATGATCTCATCCACAATCAAGTCGAATGCTACGTGGACGATGTGGTCATCAAAAGCAAAGTAAAGGAAAACCACTCGTATGATTTGAGAATTGTTTTCGAACGATTAAGGCAATTTAACCTTAAGATGAATCCCTTAAATGCGCCTTCGGCGTCACCTCCGGAAATTCTTAGATTCGTTGTCCGACATCGTGGAATTGAAATCGACCCGGAAAAGATTAAAGCTATCTTAGAAATGCCACCTCCCAAAACCTTAAAGCAACTACGATCTTTTCAAGGGAAGCTGGCATATCTTCGACGCTTTATCTCAAACTTGTCAGGTAGGTGTCAGCCTTTCTCGGCACTAGTTAAAAAGGACGCCAAATTTATTTGGGAAGAGAAATGCCGGAGGGCCTTCGAGGATATTAAACAATATTTAATGACACCTCCCGTCTTAGCAACCCCGGCCTCGTGTAGACCGCTAATACTTTATACCGCGGCTTTAGACGACTCTCTCTGAGCCTCGTTAGCCTGAGTCAATGATGAGGGTAAAGAAAATGCTCTTTATTACCTAAGCCGTCGTTCATCGCCGACGGAAATAAGGTATCATGCAATTGAAAAGCACCGTTTGGCCCCGATCTTCGCCGCTCAAAAGCTCGAGCATTACATGCTTTCTCATAAGGTCAACTCTGATTTCGAAATTTAATCCATTGCAATACTCGATGACCCGCCCAACGCTTTCCGCGGACTTGCCGGATGGTCGATGATATTATTGCAATTCGATATAACTTTCGTGTCTCCGCGTGTCGTAGAAGGGACAAGTCTTAGCAGCACTTCCTCGCAAAGACACCCTTTGCCGGCAGAACCGCCTCTACGACGACGACTTGCCGGATGAACAAATAATGAACCTAGAAGACCCCGATGATCGACGTTGGGAATTGTATTTCGACGGAGCATCTTCAGCACATAAAGACGAAGAATCGCAAGTGATAGTGTCTCGGTAAGGCGGGGATCGGATTAATCTTTATAACACCGGAGCGGGGGATGTTAAGATACTCCTACCACTCGACGTAACCATGTACAAACAACGAGCGAATACGAAGCCCTCATAACGAGATTGGAATTAACTATTCAAATGGGGATAACGTACATCAACATCTACGGGGATTCGCAAGCTAATCATTCAACGTATCGCCGGACAGTACAGAATTTTGAAACCAAGACTCGAGCAATACTTCCAGTATGCCATACAGCTGTTGGAACAAATTCCGAATGTGACGATCTACAAAATTCCTAGAAAAGAAAACGCTTTAGCGGATGCGCTAGCCCGCCTCGCAAAAGAATTTGCCTGTTTGCAAGATGAATCGATGGAAGTGTCAGTTCACTGGACGTCAGGTCCTATCACGACTCGATATAGACACAATACACAAATCGAAAAAGGAAAAAGGATCAATTGCAGCGAAGGATGGAAAACACGGAAGATCGGCGACGACCATTAATAGATTACCCGCAAACAGAAAACCACCGGACGATAGGTCGTTAGCCCATCGTATCAAGAAAAGAACTCGTCCTACGCATTAATATAAACACGTTATACGGAAGGTCTTTCGATCAAATGCGGCTAAGGTGCCTAAGCGGGTCCGAGGCCCGTGAAATTGTTAAAGAGGTGCATTCGGGACTCCGTGCGCTCACCGCTCGGGCCCGAAGATGAAAATGAAAATTAAAAGACTAGGGTACTACTGGCCCTCGATGATGACCGACTGCATGAAAATCGCCAAGAGCTGTCACCAGTGCTAAGTGCACGGAGTGGTTCTACACCAACCTCCAAATGTGCTACATCCGACAATTGCATAGTGGCCATTTGAATGTTGGGGCACGGATATAGTGGGTCCAATAGAACCACCGTCGTCAAAAGGACATCGCTTCATTCTTGCGGCTACAGATTACTTTTCCAAGTGGGCGTGCGGCTCCACTCGGAGAAGTGAAAGCACACCACGTGCTACAGCTTTTTAAGAACCAAGTTGTCTACCGCTTCGGGTGCCGCGCAGATCATCTCGGATAATGGGTCGGCATTCGAAGCACGCAAATCAACAATTTTGTCAAGAGACACGGAATTGATCGGCGGTATTCAACAATTTACTACCCAAGAGCAAACGGCCTCGTCGAGGCTTTTAACAAAACTCTCGTTCAAATTTTAAAGAAGACTTTAGACGACAATAAGAGAAATTGGCACGAGAAGTTGTTAGAAGCTTTATGGGCCTACCGGACAACCTTCGTAACTCCTACTCAAGCTACACCTTATGCTCTAGTGTATGGGTCCGAGGCAAGTGTTACCTTTAGAAGTCCAGCCTTCCTTCACTCGAATTGCAGTTGCAAACAAGATCACGACGAAGAGAATGCCAAATTGCGACTAGAAGAATTGGAAAGCTCGGAAGGGAAAAGACTTGCAACAAGCAGCAAAATTTAGAACTATACCAAGCTAAGATGGTTCAAGCCCATGACGTATTGGTCCGCCCAAGAACCTTCAAAGTTGGTGACTTAGTTCTCGTTCTCAAAGACCTATTCTCGCACACCGCAAGATATGAGGAAAATTTGAACCCACTTGGGAAGGACCGTTTGTAGTTGAGGCGACCTCACTCGAGAGGCTCCTACCGCCTAGTGAACCGCCAAGGAGAACGACATATGCTTCCGATCAAAGGACGATACTTGAAAAAGTATTACGCTACCTGATGTTTCGAAGGAATGAACTTTCCATCCCTAGAAGCACGGGTGAAGTAATTACTTATGACTGGGTCCGAACCCAAAAATAACAAAAAATGTGCTAAAATAAATAAAATCATGATAATAAAGTTTTCCTTGTTTTCTCTCTTCCAAATCAAATCTCTTTCCTGATCTTATACCATTTCATTCCTGTTGAATTGAAAATACAAAAGTAATAAATTTTTTTTTGTCTTTAATAAACATTTTCTTAATGTTCTTGTTCTTAGTACAGCCCCCGATCCTTTTCCTTGTCTTTTCGCAGGGAAATGTCGAACGGGCGGTTGGTCCTGAACTTTAGAAATGGCGTAAGCCTTGCACTCGATGAAAAGAGGGTGAAAGATGGAGCGATAATGAGATTGACTCGTACTTCGCACCCGACAGGCCCGCAATACGAGGAAAGTGAATGGGTCCCGATCGACGAGAGGAACCGCCCAGTCGGACAAGAATGAAAGTGGGTGGCCCGAGCCACCAATCCAGAAGAAAGAAAAGAAAAACAAACACAGAAGAAGACAAGAAAATCAAATCTGTAGTCGCTACAGCAGAGGGCAGGCTTGTCAGTGCCGCACCCACAGAAACTCAAGAAGTACGAAGAGCTACTCTCACAGCAACTCAACGAAGAAACAAAAATCGCCGTATCCACAAGATGCTAACTAAATTAGCAGCGGACCAGCGCGACGAGGAAGTTGCTACTGCCAGTACATATACTTCAAAGATACCGGTTCGCCAGGAACCTGAAGAAAGGAGACCAACTCCCAGGATGACAGAAGAAACCAGAGAAATCTCAAGAAGAACAGAAGAAAGAAGGCTACTACGCCACCGGATGAAACCACCGTAATGCATGACCTCGTTGCAGAAGCAACCCCGGAGGATGTCCCGACGGACATCATTCCCGAGGAGCCGAGGTATGCAGGAGAACGTGAAGGGATTGAGCCATATATCCCACAGTACGTCACCAGGCCTCGTCATTTACAAATTATTCCAGAATACGAGCTAGAAAGGATACAGAATGTCCAGAAGAAAACTTTTGAATACTTCGAGAGAATCGAGGCGGTGAGGATCAATATACTCGAAGACCTCGAGCTACATACGTACGTGTTCTCGAATATGAACAACAACAAATCGTGGACCGCATCCGGGATTTGAAAAAGATGGGCCGAGCGAGTCGCTCGAGAGAAAACACTTACTCGAACCCCGGAGATGGATGCCGTGGAAGGGGAGAATTACAATACAATGTGGATGTCGCTATAACTTCGCGAAGACAGAAGGGAAACCCACCGGGATACTCCGTCATGGCCGGGTAGATCCAATGCCATTAGTCATTAACAAGATGGTAAAAAGAATGGTAACATGGGGGGTATTACCGCAGATTGCATACCCAACGGCTTGCATTATCAACATTTACAAGAAGGGTGACCGCATTCCCCCGCACATAGATCACCACGACTTTGTCGACCATTCCGCACGCTTCTTTTCGAACGAGTGTAATATCATGTTCGGATCCGACCTCCGGATAGCAGGCCCGTGTGAGTTCCGAGGGCCGCGAAAGATACCATTACCGGTAGGTTCCGTCATGATACCGAAGGGCAACGGAGCGAGATGTCGCTAAGCATTGCATACCAGGAGTACCAGTGAAGCGGATCTCGCTTACATTCGAAGGATGGACGACATGAAAGCACCTTACCACTTCCGGACCGTACCCGGAGTTAGAGAGCCTCCGGCCTTACGAGCCGTGAGCTACATGGAAAATATCACACCTCCAACGTACATCCATACGGCATCCTTGCCAAGGATGGCTTGGAAGGTGATGTTATCGACCATGAACCTCACTATTCGGACATGGATTTTTGACGGATACCCTTTTGGATGGATCGACAAAGATCATACATAATCCGTTTTGAGTCTATATGGATTGTATGAGATGTATTCCGGATCAAGTTGTACGATGTATCTTCAACATGATTGGAATGAAAGTGACTATGTCACAATTTTGGCCTTCACCTCTTTTGTGCAAATTGACTGGGAAACGCCATTAAAAGTTAAATGAACTTCGAACAAAGAACAGAAAAGAAACAAAAAGAATAAAAGAAAACTTTCCTTAAAAATCTAAAAAAATGATAAACTCCAAATTCACGATAAAATAAAATTTGAATCGTTAAAAGACAAACAAAATGACCACAAAATCTCAATCAAATTTCAAATTCAATCTTTCCAAATTTCAAATCAAATCTCAATCAAATTTCAAATTCAATCTTTCCAAATTTCAAATTGAATCTCAATCAAATTTCAAATTCGATCTTTCCGGATCTCACATTAAACCTCAATCAAATTCGAACTTATCCTTCCAAATCGAAATCCAACTGTCTCGCTCTCTCCTTGTCTCGGGATGGAAGCTGGCTGATTCCATTGACACGGATCGAATCCGATGGCAAGGAATCACATCCAATCTAAACCAGACAACCTTCAATCAACTCTTCTGAATGGGATATGCAACATCTACATATTTCCTCCTAATCTATTTCCTTCCATGAAAGTCTTTTACAACTTTCAAGAAATTCCCGAAACACCAAAATTCCACACTCTTCAAGTCGCCACTACAAATCCTTGCAAAATCAAAATACATCAAAATCAAATTCTCGAGGTCGAGGATTTTACATCCGATACCGCACCGCTTTAGGATTCTTTCCCTATTGCACCGAAATACATCAAAATCAAATTCTTGAAGTTGAGGATTTTACATCCGATACTCGCACTCGCTTTAGGATTCTTTCCCTATCGTACCGAAATACATCAAAATCAAATTCTCGAAGTTGAGGATTTTACATCCGATACTCGCACTCGCTTTAGGATTCTTTCCCTATCGCACCGAAATACATCAAAATCAAATTCTTGAAGTTGAGGATTTTACATCCGATACCGCACTCGCTTTAGGATTCTTTCCCTATCGCACCGAAATACATCAAAATCAAATTCTCGAAGCCGAGGATTTTACATCCGATACTCGCATCGCTTTAGGATTCTTTCCCTATCGCACCGAAATACATCAAAATCAAATTCTTGAAGTCGAGGATTTTACATCCGATACCGCACCGTTTTAGGATTCTTTCCCTATCGCACCGAAATACATCAAAATCAAATTCTCGAAGTCGAGGATTTTACATCCGATACTCGCATCGCTTTAGGATTCTTTCCCTATCGCACCGAAATACATCAAAATCAAATTCTCGAGGTTGAGGATTTTACATCCGATACCGCACCGCTTTAGGATTCTTTCCCTATCGCACCGAAATACATCAAAATCAAATTCTTGAGGTTGAGGATTTTACATCCGATACCGCACCGCTTTAGGATTCTTTCCCTATCGCACTCGAAATACATCAAAATCAAATTCTCGAGGTTGAGGATTTTACATCCGATACCGCATCGCTTTAGGATTCTTTCCCTATCGCACTCGAAATACATCAAAATCAAATTCTCGAAGTTGAGGATTTTACATCCGATATCTGCATCGCTTTAGGATTCTTTCCTATCAGCACCGAAATACATCAAAATCAAATTCTCGAGGTCGAGGATTTTACATCCGATACCGCACCGCTTTAGGATTCTTTCCCTATCGCACCGAAATACATCAAAATCAAATTCTCGAAGTTGAGGATTTTACATCCGATACTCGCACCGCTTTAGGATTCTTTCCCTATCGCATCGAAATACATCAAAATCAAATTCTCGAAGCCGAGGATTTTACATCCGATACTCGCACTCGCTTTAGGATTCTTTCCCTATCGCACCGAAATACATCAAAATCAAATTCTTGAAGTCGAGGATTTTACATCCGATACTCGCACTCGCTTTAGGATTCTTTCCCTATCAGCACCGAAATACATCAAAATCAAATTCTCGAGGTTGAGGATTTTATATCCGATACCGCACTCGCTTTAGGATTCTTTCCCTATTGCACTGAAATACATCAAAATCAAATTCTTGAGGTTGAGGATTTTATATCTGATACCGCACTGCTTTAGGATTCTTTCCCTATTGCAATGAAATACATCAAATTCAAACTTTTGGGGTCGAGGATTTTACATCCGAGACCGCATTGCTTTAGGATTCTTTCCCTATTGCAATGGAATACATCAAAATCAAATTCTTGAAGTTAAGAATTTTACATCCAATACCGCATTGCTCTGAGATCTCTCCTCATTGTAATGATTCAATCCAATCAATTCAATTTTCTTTTGAGGTTGAAGATGTTACATCTAAAACCACAAAATTTCAATTCTCATTTCAAATCAAATCCCTTCAAAATTAATCTTTACAAAACTTCAATCTAAATGAAAACTCAAAATCTAAACTTACACATCAAAACTTAAACTAAAACAAAACAAAAATCTAAATCAAAATTCCCCTAGATCATGTGATTTGGGACTCACCTCCTTTTCCTTTCCCCAGCGAGAGTTCAGGAATCTCCAGTTTCAGAGATATACTTGACACTCCCCAACGGAAATTCTTCTACTTCGTCTTAAGTTTGTCACTTGGACATCTGTGTTGATTTTGTTGATCTTTTCGGTCAACGCCAATACGCGCGGTGTGCTTGGTTAGCACACCACACCTATTGGGGGTCCATTTGTTAACCTCATTTTTGATGAGGTCTTCTCTTTCTCTTTAGTACTTAGGATCTAGCCTTAGGCTTTTCCTTCGACTATCTTAGAGGATTAGAATCGGGACCCACCACTTAGAAATTCAAACCACTTCTTAACTCCCCGCAAACTCCACAAACTTGATTGTAAACCCCTAACCACCTAGAGGGTTGAGATCGAATGTGGAAGTTTAAAGGATGAGTTCCTATAGGACTCTTCGGCCTTAGGATCGCCCTCTAGTGGCCCGGTCCGGTGAAGGGCCGACTCGCACACACACTACACCCGTGCACTACACTTTCACACACCTCTTAAAACCCCACCCCTACCCAACTTGACCTCCCGACTCATGAAGGTCATTCACATGGATGGTCCTTGACCCCTAAGCCCTTGGCTAAGAGGGTTAGGAACAACATAGTGTATGCCTCAAATGAGTCCCTTCATGGCTCATGTGGGCTTAATGTGGCTTCATGGCTCAACAAAAATAATTTCATTCCACTTACATTCACCCAATCTTCAGTTTTCCAAATTTTCAGTTTTTGACCCCTGGGACCCTACACCTGCTTAGCCGACCCAAAACCCTTGAAATTACCCAAATTTTTCAAAATCCTCCAAATTACCCAAAATTTTCAAAATCCTCCAAATTACCCAAAAATCCTCAAGACCAATCCCAAACATTCCCACATCACTCAAATTGACCATTCATAGCCAAAAATACCAAAAATTCCAAAAATACCTCCCAATACCCTCCAAATACCCAAAATACCCCTCTCGACCCAAAAATCCAAAAATTCAGAAAATTCCCAGAGAATTCCAGAAAATCCCAAATATTCCCAATTTCATTTTGTTCAACTACACCATGGGCCAATTTTGTCAATTTACCCCACTTTTATCAAAACCCCCACTTGACTCCATTTTAACCCAAAGTGAACCCAATGTCAAACCAAACCTACCCAATTGACGCAAATTCTGGTCCAATTCAATTCTAAACTTCAATTCAACATCCCCAACACCAATCTAGACCAAATCCAAGTCCAATTTGATTGGCATTGGGATCCAATTTCACTTTTGGCCTTAAAGCCCAATTTGGACCCATAACCCAAACTTAGCCCAAACTCACCCAATTCAACTCCAATTAACCCCAAATCTTTTCTAAACCTTCCTTAACATCCCTACAAACAAAACACTAACATGATTTGCCCAAAATTTAGACCCAAACCCCACTTAAATTCAACCCAAAACCAAAAAGGCCAATTTTGACCTAAACCCAAACCTAACCCAAATAAGCCCAAACCCCAAAATCAAAGCCCAACCAAAGTCAAAACCTCTTTGAAACACTCCCAAAAACATTTCCCAACATTAATTTTACATCAATTTCAACCCTAGCCCAACATTGGCCCAAGTTAGCCCAATTTGACCTATATTGGCTCATTCACCAAAGAAGCCCAAATTCAACCCAATTCAAACCCAAATCACTCCCAATTTGCTCCAAGTCACTCATGACACATCCATGAGCTAAACCCAACAATTATTTGGCCCAAGCCTTTACTAAAATTCCATCCTAAAATCCATTTTAAAATCCAAAACCCACTTCCCTAAACCTTCCTAAAAGCCCATTTCCACCAAATACAAAAGCCCAAAATTGGCCCTAAAGCCCACATGACATTTCCATTTGCCATCCATTTAATCAAAGCCATTCCCTAAGTTATAATCCCATCATCAAATAATTCCAAATCAAGCCTCATGCCAAATCACCCCCAAATACCAAAATTTTTCTTAAATCCATTTCCATGAAATCGACTTGACTTTTCCCAAGCCAAAGGTGAGCCATGAAGCCATGCATGAGCCACATGAAAGCCATGAGAGCCTCTTTACATGTCACCATGCCATTTTGGGCAAAAGGAGGAGACTCTTTCCTTAATTCCTAAAGGTGATTAACCACTCCCATGATTCCACTAAATCTCGCTTAAGCTTAATTGTACTTGGATGGTGACCATTCCCCACCGATTAAGCCGACCTAAATCACTTTCTATTCAGCCTAAACAAAGCCTTGGGTGGTGCACCTAGCCCAAATGGAGGGGTTGACCAATTCGAGCCAAAATGAGCCCTCTCCCATTCCATTCTAATCCAAGCCTTTTACACTCGGCCATTGCCAATCGCTTGCACAAACACCCGCCCCCGACCCACCCGACCCCGAGGGTGACCCTCTGCTCGCCGGCCACCCACCCCGCCGCCGGAAAACACCATGGCCGAGAGCTCACATGTGAGCCAACTTTGGAATTCTCACCCGCCGAGCCGCCCCATCCCCAGCGGCCATTGCGGCCGTTCTTCCCATGCCAAGAGCAGGTGATCCAAAGCCCTAACTCTCCCCGGAGGCCCTCCACCCTCTCCTATTTAAACACCACCCCCTCACGGCCATGAGAGGAGAGTTGCACAAACCTTGCCGAAACTCGCCAAAATTGTCCCAAACCCTTCTCCACCCTTAGAGCAGCTTGATCCCCAGGTGTCAATTTGCCCTAATCTCCACCGACAAAATCCAATTTCTCAACCGAAATTCCACCCAAAACCAGGACACTTCTCCACAATGGATCAATCCTCAAATTGATTGGTCCTACACCTTCACCGCGACCAAGAGAAGGTGTCCACCGAAGAAAAGCCCCATCTCCAGAGCCACCCAGCTTGCTCCAGCCTCCAAGCTTTGTGATCGGCCGTGGTCGAAATCCTACCAAGGCAATTCATCAGACCAGGAGACTTCATCCGGAGCTTGCTGGGACGCAATCGAAGGTGACACAACCCTCAGATTGAAGCCACACTTCTCTGATCAAAGGTATGAGCTAATTCTTCATCCCGAGCTTCTGGAGATTCTCCATTTCAAATGCTTTAATTTCAATGCATGATCACCGTATAGATGTATTCGTCTCTTCAAGACGAATCCATAGAGCATAAGAACACAAAAATCCATCGAGTATCGAGTGAGATATTAGTGGATTTAGTGTGGACGGCTCACGGTGAGGACGCTTGGGGACGATGAATGGATGCCGTCCATTTAATACACGCGCGGACGGACGGCTCAGATTAGGTCGGATCGGCAGATGATACGCGGAAGGCGGGACCCGGGCTGCTGACTCAAGCGGCGGCGTCGAATGGGAGCGCGCCACGCGGCACTTCGGAGATGCTAAGGTTGACGCGGCGCCGACTCGGATAAGTAGAAAAATAGGATTTTTCTGATTTATTTAATTCCCTAAACTTCAAAAATCCATATCTTTGTGTAGAAAAATCACAAAAATAAAATAAAAATACTCTCTTACTCAGTGAACAGAGGAGAATAATGTGGAAAAGAAATTAATTAATTTTGTCTGGTAATTTATTTTTAATTAATTATTTACTCCCTGCATTGTTTTAATTCTCCATGCATTCATACAATTCACCATGGCATGACACCATAGGGCTTTTGAAGCCTCCGAACTTGGGAACATTCCCTGAATTTTCCAAGGTCGAGGCCATCCCTATGAGAAGTTACTGATTTTTCAAATTCATGTTGCTCGTTTTGAGTATTTTAATTCCAAAAATTAGCATGTTGTGAAATAAATTCCAGGAAAATTTGGTGATGTTCCTTATGACCAGAGAACCCTAGGAAAAATAGGACTTGAGTTAATTCACTCAAAATAACACTAATTGGCTTAAACACCCAAAATAGACCCCCTAATTAATTAGAGCTAACTATACATCAAATTGACTTGAAATCAATTCTCCACTGACCTTTAGGATCAGAGGAACCCATCATAAAAGTTTGAAGTCAATTGGACTTGGTTAGCCCTATTAAATGGGTTGATTAAGCCATTTAGCCAATTTAAGCTTTAAAAATTCATAACTTTCAAAATACCTTTCAAAAATTCACCAAATTGGTTTTCGAGTCTCTCTGATATCAGGGGAATTTAAGAAAATTAAAATTTCAATTTTCTAAAAAAGTTAATTTTTTAGTATTATTTTAATATTTTAATAATTGAAAATTAATAAAAATCACAAAAATAATAAAATTCATCAAAATGTCATATTTTGAAATTTAATCACTTAGGAACAAACCCCATATTTTTCTCAGGTCTATTTAATGAGATATTAAATTTTAAAGCCCTAGGGTAATTTTAAAATTAAAAAATGTATTTTCTAGCATTTTCACTAAAATAATTATAATAAATCAAACAAAAATCAGAAAATTGTAAAATTTGGTTCTCTGGAATCTTTGATATCAGAGAGAATTTTAAAAATTATAAAATTCATTTTCCAACTTATATTCTATTTTTAAATTAATTAATACTCCAGAATTTAAAATAATTTTAATAAATAAAATATAATTCAAAAGATCACAAAAATTGGTCCAAGTGGTTCTCTGGTCATTAGGAATGTCCCATAATTTTCTTAAGGATAGAAACTTTCCCTTGGTCATGTTATTAAATTTTCTTTGGAAATCCTTATTTTCCACCAAAAATAATTACATAAATAAATTAAATACAAAAAAAAATCACATTTTCTCCTCTAATGTCTTTATTGACATATGAGTGAGGTCACATAAAAATTTCAAATTCATTTGAGCTCAATTTAGTGAGTTATGAAATTATTAAGCTTGAAGGGTAAAATGGTAATTAAAATTTTAACCCTTAATTAAAACTTTAGGCTTAATAAAATTAAAAAGTAAAATATTTGATCTTAATCTGATTTGGATGATTGAAATTTAAATAATTAAAGGCTAGAAACTTACTAAACACTTTAAGAATAATTAAAATAAACCTTAATAAAATAATTAATTAATTTGGAAGAATAATAAAATTGGAATTATTAAAATAGGGATGTTATTAGGAAGAGGTTTGTTCTTTAATTTAAGAATCCCTAAATTAATCATCTCAATAATATTTAAGTCCTAATTAAAATGATAATCCAAGTTTAAGATTTAAAACGCTAAAAGATTTAATCATTAAATTAAATTAAAGTTAAATTATTTAAGGCAAACCCTTTTAAAATAAAATATTAAATTAAAATTAAAAAAATTAAATTAAATTAAATTAAATTAAATTAAATCAAAAAAAATTAAATGTAATAATAATAAAACTAAATTAAATTAAATTGAATGAATAAATTAAATTAAATTAAATAATTAAATTAAATTAAATTAAATTAAATTTAATTTAAAAAAATAATACAAAATATTAAGTTAAATTAAATTAAATTAAAACAAATTAAATTAAATTAAAATTAAATGAAATTAAAATGAAATTAAATCATATTAAATTAAATTAAATTGAATTAAATAAAATTAAACTAAATTAAATCAAATTAAATTAAAAATTAAATCAAACTAAACTAAATTAAATTAAATTAAATTAAATCAAAGTTAAATTAAATTGAATTAAAAGACATCACCTAAGACATGAAGAATTCAAAATAAATCTAAAACAACTTGAACACTATTCCAAACTTAAATCCATTAACTAGAATTAAATCACAACTCACTTGAACATCCATTTGCCTCTCGAAAGCTCGTGATGTCATAACTCCTAAATGGAGTATCAAATGAAATGTCATTTCACTCATAAGGATATTCAAATGTCCTAAGTTCACCGAGCAAGACAACAAAACTAAAACTCTCGGACGATTAATTCATTTGTGTAATTAAATTCATTTGGACTTAAAACAATCCTAGAAATATTGAAAAGATGTTTAAGATTCGTCTTAAGCACTTCCTCAATATGATAGGATATTTATAAGAACAATTGAACTTAGTTGTTTTATTGATGAAGAAAATCGTCCTCAAACTAAAATACAAGAACCTAGACGTCATAGGAAATGACTAGCTATAGGACTAGGATTTTGGTAGAAAACCATAACCCTTCCCTTAGCTTTACCTAGGAAATTGCTATAAATGCTTAAATGCTCTAAATTGTATTTTAAGTGCAGCTTGGGATGACGGGAAGACCCTCCAGGTACGCTTTTATTTTATTGCAATTTATCTTACCGCAATTCATTTACTCGTGTTGCACTTTACCTTTCTTGCATGATAAACAACAGTTGCATGAAAACCTACACCTTTAGGACAGAAACCAAAACTGAAACCCATAACTAAATTAAAAGTCATTACAAGATAAAATTCACCGCCACAACATTTCAAAATATAAAACAACTCAAAATTTAATCACAAACGAACAACAAAACTACAACTACAACTAAATTAAAACGTCTTGTTGGATGATCGGGAATACCTCGGATGATGTAACCTACGTGATGCTAACGGGATTTCCCACGGTCTAAATGAAAGTGTGGAACTCATTCAGTTGAGTTTAGCAAATTCATCTGGACTAAGTGAATCCGATAAAATAACGATGCCGGAAGGATGGAACTGTGGGATCTTAACCGGTGTTGTTATAATCAACTTTAAGATTTGTTTTAACTAAAATATTAAAGACACATGGAAATTAAGACTTTCTCTAAAACCAAACACTTCTCTCATCTCCTGATTTATGACTTCTAAAACTAAACCTCTGCAACAACAAGGAGCTCGGAGCATGATGGGCAGCACGGCCATCGTCATCAAGAAAACCTGAATCTACTTCAACAAAACTTTCCTTAGAACTAAATAACCAAGCCATAGGACTTCGAGGTAGCTTGCCTAATGCAACATAAATCCTCAACTCTTCATTAGTGCATTTGCATGATTATGTCATGTAAATTAAGCCCTAATCGGTTTTAGGATTCCGAGGTAGTTGTTTGGTACGACATAAACCCTCACATCTTCGAGGCCATTTGTGTGATTTTACCATACAAATATAAGTCCTAACTAATTAAAATCGGCAAGATCAAAACATTAAATAAACATTAGGACTTTCCTAAATTCAAGCCAAACAAATAGGATAGTCGGGAAATTACCGAAGTTCGCTTCGAATCTGTGATTTCTCCTACCTTTCTTCCTTCGGATTCTCAAAATATAATGTTCAAAATTTGATCCACTCCCTATTGAAATTCCAAAACTCAATCCATTGAAAACTTAAACTTTGAAATTCCTGAGAGCAGAACTATTGATTATTATCGAGAGTTTTCTTAGGTGATTCCCGTCACTTAAGATGTAATTAACTATAGGGGCTTGCCCTTATAGGGAATTTTAAGAACCTGAGTAATATAAACCCCGTTTAATGTTTTCATATTAAACGAGGGAATTTGTCGGCTTATAAAATTGGTTCGCGGACCAAACGGATGTCACAAACCTTTCTAGTTTATTTAATCGAGCCTCATTATCAAGCAAAGGTGTCTCGTTCTTCGGGATAGATACACGGCTTGTGGTGCGGCGCTCGTTTATATAAACTATTCGGGATGTGAAATTAGTTTGATTTCATATCTTAAAAATTTTCAAATTTAAAATTATTTTCAAAAGCAAATACTACTTTTCAAATTATTTATTTAAATTAAATTAAAATTCGCCGAAAATTTCTGTAGGCGACCCCTTTTCCAAATAAAACACTCAACCTAAAAAATACGCCGACAGCCACGATGCAATCGTGGGGTTTAGAACATTCGGAGGTTGGTGCAGGACCACTCATTGTACTTTACATTGATGACATTTCTTAGCTGTGTTTATGCAATCTGTCATCATTGCCGGCCAGTAGTATCCAAATCTCTTGATTTTCATTTTCATTTTCGGTCCTAACTGGTGTGCTCTGCACAATCGGCGTGAACCTTTTTGACGATATTCTGTGCTTCTGCTTTGCCAAGACACCTAAGCCACATCTGATCGAAGGATCTTCTGTATAGAACACTATTAATTAAATTTTATGACATTGCTCTTTTCTCTATCTGGAGCAATGTGGACTTATCTTCCGGTAACTTTCCAGTCTATAAATATTTTGTTATCGGTTGATGCCAGTCTGACGTGTCATCTATTGTTGTAGCTACTAATCTTTCATTTCCTAGTTCGTGTAAAGTGTCGAGGTCTATCTGTGACAGAACCTGGCATCCTCGTATAGTGATATCTATAGAATCCTCCGGTGAACATGTAAATTCTTTAGCCAGTTTAACTAAAGTATCTACGTAAGCGTTATCTGCTCAGGGAATTATATAGAATGTTACACTGGGGATTCACTCTAGGAGTTTCATTGTGTACCGGTGATAATCCGCTAATCATGGCTTCAGAATTCCGTACTCGTCCGTGCACTTGCTAGATAACGAGCTGTGAGTCACGCTAAACGGTAATGTCAGTTATGTCCATTAAAATTGTTAATTCCAGACCTGTAATCAAAGCTTTGTACTCTACTTCATTATTAGTGCATGGCTCTGTTAGATGGTAGGAGAAGCATAGCATTTCTCGATCTGGTGTCATGAAGATCAGACCAATACCTGCCCTGCATGGTATTACTGTATGCTGTCCCTTATCTTTTTTGGCTGAAGAAGCACCATCAAAGTACATTTCCCAACATCGTGTATTCGGTTCCTCTACTTGTAGTATTTGTTAGTCTGGTAGTTTGTCCTTAAGCGGAGACCCAGTTGGTAGTGGGTGCACAGAGAGAAAATCTGCTAAAATCTACCCTTTGATAGTGCGAAAGGGCATGAAAGTTATTTCAAATTGCAATAGTATCATCGACCATCTTGCAAGACGTCCGGAAAGAGTAGGTCGGGTCATCAAATATTGTAATGAATTAAATTTTGAAATCAGGTTTACCTTGTGAGATAACATGTAATGTCTAAGCTTCTAAGCGGCGAAAATTAAAGCTAGACAATGCTTCTCAGTAGGAGAATACTTTATTTCCACCAGTATTAGACGTCGACTCAAGCAGTAGAGTGCATTTTCCTTACCCTCATCATTGACTTGTGCAAGGAGAGCTCCAAGGGAGTCATCTAAGGCCGTGGTATAAAGTATCAATGGTCTACCTTGGATAGGGGCTGCCAGAACTGGTAGTGTCAAAGGATATCGTTTAATATCTTCGAAGGCCTGTTGGCTTTTTTCTTCTCAAATAAATTTGGCGTCCTTTTTAATTAAAGTCGAGAAAGGCTGACATCTCCCCGACATATTAGATATAAAGTGTCTTAGGTATGCCAGTTTTCCTTGAAAAGAACGTAGTTGTTTCAAGGTTTTAGGTGGAGGCATTTCTAAGATGGATTTAATCTTCTCTGGGTCGATTTCGATTCCCCGATGACGGACAAAAAACCCTAGAAATTTCCTGGAGGTAACGTCGAAAGCGCATCTTAAGGGATTCATTTTAAGGTTGTATTGTCATAATCGTTTGAACACGATCCTCAAATCACACAGGTGGTCTCCCTTTACTTTGCTTTTGATGACCAAATCGTCCACGTAGCATTCCACTTGGTTATGGATGAGGTCATCAAAAATGTATGATGGCTATTTTTTGTGATTTAATTGAAAAAGGGATTAAAGTTTTTATGGATGACTTTTCAGTGTTAGGAAGTTCATTGGAATCATGTTTAGAACATTCATCTAAAGTTCTAAAACGCAGTGAAGAAACTAATTTGGTCCTTAATTGGGATAAATGTCAATTTATGGTAGCAGGAGAAATTGTATTAGGACATCGAATATCAGAAAAAAGTTGGAGGTCGATCCTACAAAAATTCAAGTTATCTCTAATATACCTTGTCTAACGAATGTAAAGGGAATTAGAAGTTTTCTGGAACATGCTGGATTCTACCGGCGTTACATTAAAGACCTTTCAAAAATTTCAAAACCCTTATGTCGTTTATTGGAAAAGGAATTAATTTTTTAATCGCTGCACCTATTATAATTTCACCAAATTGGGAAAAACCTTTTGAATTAATGTATGATGCTAGTGATTATGCTATTGGTATTGTGTTGGGTCAGAAATATGATAAAATTTTCATAGTAATTTACTATGTTAGTAAAACGCTTAATGAAGCTTAAATTAACTATACCACTACTGAGAAAGAGTTATTAGCTATAGTATTTGCTTTTGATAATTTTGATCATATTTAATTGGAACTAAATGTGTGGTGCATGCTGATCATTCCACTATCAAATATTTAATGAAGAAGAAAGATGCGAAACTGAGATTGATTAGATGGATTCTTCTTCTGCAAGAATTTAATTCTGAGATAGTAGATAGGAAGGGTGCTAATAATCTAATTGCTGATCATTTGTCCAGGCTTAAAACTAAAAAATCTCTTAGTTATACTGAAAAAATTATTAAACATTTTTATGATGAAAAATTGTACACTATTAATGAGTGGTGTAATCTGTGGTATGCCGACATTGTAAACTTTATTGTTGGTGATATTTTACCATATGGTTTGATATACCAGGAGAGGAAGAAATTTTTATCGGATGCTAAAACTTAATTTTGAGATGACCAATTTTTATATAAACAAGGAAAGGATATGATTATTCGAAGATGTGTGCCTTTAGAAGAAACTTATGAAATTATTCAAAAATGTCATAATTCTGATTATGGAGGACATTTTGGAGTTGGTAGAACTGCTTATAGAATTTTACAATCTGGATTTTATTGGCCTACAATTTTTAAATATGTTAATGCATATATTAAAAATTGTGATCGATGTCAGCGTGTAGGCAATATTTATAGAAGAAACGAGATGACCCTCAATTATATGTTGGAAGTTCAAACATTTGGTGTTTGGGGATTATATTTCATGGGACCATTTACACCATCTTTCGGAAAGATTTATATTTTGATAGCAGCAGACTATGTATCCAAATGGATTGAAGCTGTTGCTTTACCTCAATGTGATGCTCAAAGTGTTGCGAAGTTTTTAAGAAAGAATATATTTTGCAGATTTCGACTACTAAGAGTAATCATAACAAATGGGGATGTCATTTTAGAAATGCTATTATGGAGAAGTTAGTAAAGAAATATCATATTAACCATCGTATTGCTACTGCTTATCATCTGCAAACAAGTGGTTTTATTGAATTATCCAATCTTGAAATTAAAAGATTATTGGAAAAGACTGTTAATCCAAATAGAAAGGATTGGTCAATTAAACTAGATTATGCTTTGTGAACCTATAAGAATGCTTACAGAACTCCTATAGGGTTGTCCCCATATAGGCTAATTTTTGGAAAAGCATGTAATTACCTGTTGAATTTGAGCATAAAGCATATTGGGCTATTAAAGAGTTTAATTATAATTTAATAGATGTTGCTGAGAAGATATTATTGCAATTAAAAGAGTTTGAAGAGATAAGAAATGAATCTTATGAAAATGCTAAGATTTATAAAGAGACGATGAAATTATGGGATTATCGAAAGATTCTTACTAAAAATCTTGAGTCAGGTCAAAAATTTTTACTGTATAATGCCAAATTGAGAATTTTTGTTGGAAAACTTAAGTCCGAATGGATGGGTCCATTTATTGTGATAAAAGTTTATTCTTATGGAGATGTGGATATTCAAGATCCTGATCACTGAAAATTTTATTAAGAAATTCATACCTATTTTTGATGAAATTGCACTTTAAAGAAAGGTATTTTCTTTATTTTGTTGTAGGAATGTAGAATTTAGGTGATAAAAGCAAAAATCATAAAAAGGAGCGGATTTGGAGCAAAAAGGAAGAAAATAATACAATTTGTGCTGAGTCGCCGACGGCGAGATCGAGCCCGCCGACGGCGAGGGTACGAGGAAGAAATTCTGAAGGATTTATAACTCGTCTCGCCGACAGCCGAGACCGAGCCCGCCGACAGCCGAGATAGCGCGGTTCGAAGACCTCTGAAGCCTCGCCGAGCGGCCGAGGTAGTTCGTCGCCGACGGCGAGGTAGTTCAAATGGCGCAGATACATTGAACCTGGACACTTTTTGAAGGGATGCTTACACACCTCTTGGTCCTTTGCTCACCTCTATATATAGAAGCCGAAATTCAGCTTCTAAGTGTGTGTTATTTTGTGTTATGTGTGCAGTTTTGAGTCTTTAAGTGTCAATTTTAGTCTTTAGAGTCTTAATCAGTGAGTTAGTGAGTTTTTAGCGAGTCTTGCTGTACTGGAAGGAAGAGTCAAAAGGAACTGCGAGGAGTCTGCTTGGGGATAAATCGAGATAAGTATTTATATTTATTGTTTTTAACTTTAAATGAAATCCATGCTTAGTTTAGTTCCCATGCATTCCGAGTAGTTAATTTAGTCTTTCTCCTCGTTTATGAAATTAAGTGACTAGATGAACTAAAAATAGAAGTACTTTTAAATATTAATAAATTGTGATAATTTTTACTTAAAACTTAATTTACTTTCAACCGGCCATTTGATTTGTTAAATTGTGTTGATTATCAACTATAGTAAAAATTACATCCGATATTCGGGAATTCAAAAGCCTTGGAAGGAGGGTGCAAATAAATAGGGAAATAATATCACCGGGCGTAGAATAGAGCATTTTAGTGTGACGGACTAAAATATTCAATTCGGTCCTATTGTTTGAGAGCCGAAGTGTAGATGTTAGCCCTCGGGCGAGGGGAACGTGGGAGCTCGAAGTGGCGCTCGGTATCCTCCCGACTTAGCCGTAGATTCAGTAATCAAACATAGGATTAGTCAATATTCTTTACACCTGGACCAAAGAGTAAAGAATAGGAATGCTCCTATTTGTCACAATACCTTAAAATTATCTATTTAAATTCATCAATCACTTAAATTTCTAAACAAGGGGAAAGATACTTTTTCTGAATAGTTAAGACTTATTTAGCAATTAGTTTAATTTCCGCACTTTCAATACGTATTAATTTTCTACTTAGTTAAGTTACCTAATTAAAATACTTAGTTTACTTTATCGCGCTTAAATTTAGAATTCCAAATTTTCGTATACTATTTTAAAATTATTATTATTATTATTTTAAAATTAGTTGTTATTTAATTTTCTATTTCCCCGTGGATTGATAACCGAGACTCCACTAGAGCCCCGTATTACTTCGATACGATACGTATACTTTCGTAGCATCCACAACATAAACAATTACAATTCTATACATATAATATAGCGGGGTCAAGTTTTTGGCGTCGTTGCAATTAAATTAAAAATATCATAATAAAAAATCTTGGGTCATGTTTTTGGCGCCGTTGCTCGGGAAAGTAAGAAAAATTTACTAGAGTAACGGACTATTTTAAAATAATCATAATAAATAAATTAACATCTATTCTAAAATTGTATGCGCAAATTTGGAAACGAAAATTTAATACCTTACTATTCTGAATTAGAGCGTACAATTAAAAGAATTAGAAAACAAAAGAAACAAATTATAAATTTAGCCCAAATGGCGAATATTCCTGAAATTCAAAATATGAACCAACAAAGACCATTAAGAGATTATGTCAACCCTACATCAGATGAAATTCATTTAACTATTCAAAACCCTGATGTAGCTGCTAATTCATTTGAACTTAAACCAGCAATTATCCAAATGGTACAAAACAATCAATTTAGTGGTTCACCTACTGAAGATCCTAACTTACATCTTGCTAGTTTTCTAGAACTTTGTGCTACTTTTAAATATCAAGGAGTATCTGACGATGCTATAAGACTTAGACTTTTTCCTTTTTCATTAAGGGATAAGGCTAAAATGTGGTTGAATTCGTTAGCACCTGGATCTATTAAAACTCGGGGAGAATTATCACAAAAATTTCTATCCAAATATTTTCCACCATCTAAAACTCGCTAGGTTTAGAAATGATATAACTTCTTCTTGTCGGTTAGATGGAGAATCAATATATGAAGCTTCGGGAGAGATTTAAGGAACTTCTTAGGAAATGCCCACATCATGCGCTACCAGATTGGCCGATTATTCAAACCTTTTATAATGGATTAGTAGGATCTTTAAGATCAATCATCGATGTCGCTCGCTGGAGGTTCATTAATGTCTAAACCATTTGATGAAGCTTATGCACTAATCGAAGAAATGGCAACAAATAATTTCCAATGGCCTCATTGATAGAGTAAATCCGAAAAAGATAGCCAAGCATTCATGAAAACGATGCAATATCTATGTTAGCTTCTCAAATTGCTGCTATATCTAAGAAATTAGATCATTTTGGAATGAACTACTCTCCTACTTTAGAAGAAAACTCATCTGGACAAATCATAGAATCTCAATCTAATTATGAAACTTTAAATGCTATTAATAATAGAACTAATAACCCTTATTCAAACTATTATAATCCTGGTTGGAAAACACATCCAAATTTTAATCAACCTAATCAAGCAAATCCAAACTATAAACCTAATTACCCACCTGGATTTAATAACAATAACCCTCAATTCAAAGATAAGAAATTATCTATGGATGAATTAATTTTGAATATGGGTCATCAACTACAAAATCAAGGAAATCAACTACAAATTCAAGGAAATCAATTACAAATTCAAGGAACATCTATTAAAAATATCGAAACTCAACTTGGACATATTGCTATCGCGCTAAATAATAGAATACCTGGAACTTTTCCTAGTAATGTGGAAATAAATCCTAAAGATCAAGGAAAAGAACAAATTAAAGCAATACAACTAAGGAGTGGAAAAGAATTAGAACCTCAAATTCAAAAAGAACTTGAAAGCCAAAAAGAGGAAGTGGAAATTGAAAAGGAAACACTTCAACAAGATTCAAACTTAGAACATCCTTTAATACCTATGAAAATTTCGTTGAAAAACCTCCACCACCATTTCCTCAACGACTAGCTCAACATAAAAAAGATAAACAATTTGCTAAATTCCTTGAAATATTAAAGAAATTAACAATCAATATACCTTTTGTCGAAGCTTTAGATCGGATGCCAAATTATGTAAAATTTATGAAAGATATTCTAAATAAGAAAAGAAAATTCACCGATAATGAAACAAGCCGCACTTAGTGAAGAGTGTAGTGCTATTATTCGAAGAAGCTTCCTGAAAAATTGAAAGATCCCGGTAGTTTCACTATACCCCGCGCTATAGGAGAAAAATTTTATGGAAAAGCTTTGTGTGACTTAGGAGCAAGCATCAATCTAATGCCTCTATCAATTTTTAAGAGATTAGGATTAGGAAAAATTACACCTACTTCAGTAACCCTTCAATTAGCCGATCGTTCGGTTACCTATCCTAAGGGAGTTATTGAAGATGTGTTATTAAAAGTGGATAAATTTATCTTCCCAAGTAGATTTTATTATTTTAGATATGGAGGAAGATAAAGAAATTCCTATCATTTTAGGAAGACCATTTTTAGCTACTCGGAAAAGCTATGATTGATGTTCGAAAGGAGAATTAACTATGAGAGTAAATGACCAAAAAGTTACATTTAATATTGAAAAATCAATGAAATATCCTGCGCTAGAAAAAGATGATGAATGTTTTCGGATGTAAATACTTAAACATTTACAACAAGAACATTTTAAGGAATATTACGAAGATAAATTAGAAAAAGAAAACACTGAATTAATTGAAGATAATAATGAAGAACTAGATTATATTCAGGAAAGATTTGAATTTTTGGATAATACCGAAAACACCGACAAGAATATAGTTCTATCAATTATTAAACCTCCCGAACTTGAGCTAAAAATATTACCCGATCATTTGAAATATGCTTATTTAGGTAATTCTTCAACTTTACCAGCTTATTATTTCATCCGCATTAAACGAATCTCAAGAACAAAAACTTTTAGAAACTTTAAAAAAATATAAGAAAACTTTTGGTTGGACTTTAGCAGATATTAAAGGAATTAGTCCTTCAATCCGTATGCATAGAATTATTTTAGATGATGAACATAAACCTAAAGCAGCATCCCCAAAGGAGATTAAACCCGATAATGAAAGAAGTAGTTAAGAAAGAAATTTTAAAATGGTTAGATAATGGTATTATATATCCTATTTCGATAGTGCTTCGGTAAGCCCAATTCACTCGTGTTCCTAAGAAGGGAGGAGTGACCGTCATCGCCAATGAAAATAACGATCTTATTCCTATAAGACTAGTTACTGGTTGGTGTATATGTATCGATTATAGGAAATTAAATACCGCCACCAGGAAAGATCACTTCCCTTTACCATTTCTAGACCAGATGTTAGATAGATTAGCCGGACATAAGTATTTTTGTTTTCTAGATGGATACACCAGTTATCATCAAATACAAACTGCTCCTGAGGATCAAGAGAAAACTACATTTACTAGTCCTTATGGAACTTTCGCTTTTCGAAGAATGCCTTTTGGATTATGTAATGCACCAGCCACATTCCAGAGATGTGTGATGTCTATATTTAGTAAGTTAATTGACAATGGAATAGAAGCATTTATGGATGATTTCTCTGTATTTGGAACATCATTTGACACATGCTTAACTCATCTTGAAAAAGTATTAGAAATATGTGAGAAAACAAATTTAGTTCTAAATTGGGAGAAATGTCAATTTATGGTTGCGGGCGGCATTGTATTAGGGCATAAAATTTCGGAAAAAGGCATGGAAGTGGACCCCGCAAAAATTCAAGTTATAGCTAAATTACCACCTCCAACTACGGTAAAAGGGGTAAGAAGTTTTCTTGGACATGCCTGGATTCTACGGTACGCTATATAAAAGATTTTTCAAAAATTACTAAACCTCTATGCCAACTTCTCGAAAAGGACAAGAAATTTGAATTTACAATCGAATGCCCGAATGCTTTTGAACTCTTAAAAGAAAAATTAATTACAAGACTCTATAATAGTTTCACCTAACCGGGAGAAACCATTCGAGCTTATGTGTGATGCTAGTGATTATGCCGTAGGAGCAGCTTCTTGGGCAAAGATATGAAAAGATTTTTAAAGTTATATACTATGCTAAGTAAAACTCTAAATGATGTCTGAAATAAATTATACAAGCTTACGTAAAGAGAATTATTAGCGGTAGTATATGGTTTTAATAAATTTAGACCTTATCCGATTGGAACAAAATGTATCGTGCATACCGATCATTCTCGCTATCAAATATTTAATGCAAAAGAAAGATTCGAAACCAAGATTAATTAGATGGATGCTATTAATGCAAGAATTCGATTTTGAGATCGTTAATAAGAAAGGAACCGATAATCAAATTGCGGATCATTTATCAAGATTAGAAAATCATGAATTATCTCGATATTGAAAATGAAATTATAGACGGTTTTCCCGATGAACAACTATATAATATCAATGAGTGGAAAATACCATGGTATGCTGATATAGTAAACTATATAGTTAGTAATATTTTACCACCTATGCTAACTTTGCAAAAACGAGAAAAATTCATCCATGATACGAAAACTTATTTTTGGGATGAACCATATTTATATAAGCAATGTAAGGATTTAATTATTAGAAGATGTGTACCTTATGAAGAAACCGAACCAATTATTCAAAAATGTCATGATTCTGATTTTGGAGGACATTTTGGGACCGATAAAACCGCTTATAAGATTCTACGATACTGGATTTTACCGGCCTACTCTATTTAGAGATGTATACGTATATATTAAAACTTGTGATAAATGTCAAAGAGTAGGAAATATATCTAGAAAAAACGAAATGCCTCTCGAATTTTATATTAGAAGTTGAAATTTTTGATGTTTGGGGATTAGATTTTATGGGACCTTTTATTCCTTCGTTTGGAAACTCATATATATTAGTAGCTGTTGATTATGTTTCCAAATGGATTGAGGCACAAGCTTTACCTAGGTGTGATGCTAAGAGAGTTTCAAAATTTCTGATGAAAAATATTTTTACTAGATTTGGAATGCCGAGAGTGATTATCACTGACGGAGGAACTCATTTTAGAAATAAATACATTCACAAACTAGTAGAAAAATACAATATTACTCATAAGATATCCATCGCTTATCATCCACGTACTAATGGATTAGCTGAAGTATCTAATCGTGAGATTAAACGTATTTTAGAAAAATCTGTAAACCCAAATAGGTTAGATTGGTCTATTAGATTAGACACTGCATTATGGGCTTATAGGACTGCTTATAAAACTCTGATTGGAATGACTCCTTACAGGCTTATATATGGAAAAACATGCCACTTACCAGTTGAATTAGAACATAAAGCATATTGGGCGATTAAAGAATTTAATTATAATATGAAGGAAGTTGGTGAGAAAAGATTGCTGCAATTAAATGAATTGGAAGAATTAAGAAATGAATCATATGATAATGATCGGATTTATAAAGAAAAGATGAAATTATGGCATGATCGGAAGATTAATCAGAGAAATTTTGAACCAGGACAGGAAGTTTTGCTATATAATACTAGATTGAAATTATTTCCTGGAAAATTGAAGTCTCGATGGTTAGGACCTTTCACCATAACTCAAATATTTTCATACGGAACTATAGAAATCGAAGATCCAAAAACTGGACATAAATTTAAAGTTAATGGACATAGATTAAAACCATATTTCGAAGGTATAAGACCTAACTATAAAGAGGTTTTAATGCTTAGTCGACTCGATTAATAATTGAAATTAGGTCGGGCTGACGACGTTAAACCAAGCGCTTTATGGGAGGCAACCCATATTAGTTATCTATTTTTATTGTATCTTAATAGTTAGTCTATATTATTGAAACTTTACTACTCAATTATTATTAAGAATTATCACATATTCGAACCATTATGATGAGAAAAGAAATTATTCGATTTAGAGCGAAATTGGACATTATTTTGGAATCTCGCCGACGGCGAGGTCGATACTCGCCGACAGCGAGGTTCGCGCCTAAATTAAATTCAGTTTATTTATCGAGCTCGCTGACAGCGAGAAACGTCCCGCCGACAGCGAGAACATGGGGGGGGCAGTTTTTATAACTGAGTCGCCGATAGCGAGGAAGTTATAAAAATGAGTTATTTATAATTTGAATGCCGATTTGGACGGTTTCAACACCAATTCCTTTGTGAAAACCCATTCTTAAATCATTCTAGATCTGCCTTCTTCACTAGAATTCATTCCATTCACCATAATGGCCTCCAAATTCTTAGATTCCTCTAATTCTGGAGTGTTTAACCGGAGGAAATTTTTGAGTGCGGAAGCGCAGCGGATCTTCAACAAGGTTTTGGTAAAGAAAAGAGTTATCAAGGAACGGGGATTTGTCAATCGAGGATTAGAGAATTCCACTACGAAGATAGAAGAAACGATCGCGCAGCCGGCACCGGGAGGTATTTTGTTACACTACGTCCGCCGTTGTTATTCCAGCTTGTGAAAGAGTTCTACTCTAACTTACATGCGATCAACAATGGGAATGTCTACGTCCGAGGAAGATGGGTGACGTTTACTCCATCAAGAGTAAATGAATTATTCTCTATAGAAAACACCCCGGTATGTCACTATTCAAATTTTGTGCCTTCTCGATATAATATGAATGAGATATTTCGATATCCGATCGATGAACCGAAGATCGGGAAATGCGTGAAGACGGGTATGTTAGTTTCTCTCGCATCACTTTTGAATCCCGTCTCAAAGCACCGGCACTTTTTCATCTCATCTAAATTGTTACCTACTATGAGGGTAAACAAGGTTTCGAAGGAATGCGCTAAATTGAATTACTGTATTCAAAATGGATTGCCTATTGATGTTGGATCAATAATTGTTAAGTCTGCATTGGGTTTAATTGTGCTTGGGTCAGTTCACGGACTAGGACACCCATCTACTATTTTTGCATTATGCGGTCAGTACTGTGTTTCTTATGAAGCTTCGGGAAAAGGTTCCGTTACCTTGAAGCCGCTCGATCCTACAGATATGTTCCCTACTTTGGACAATAATGATGAAATTACATTTATCTCTGATAGAGCTTCACAGAATAATCCTATAGCAAGGCCTATTTCAGATAAAACGGAGTTACTTATGAAGAAAATTAAAGGAATGGAGAAAGAACTCGCAGAAAGTGAGAGATTCAATCGACAATATATCCGATTTATTCGATCACATTGATCGGAGGATGAAGGAACACTTTGATCATTCCGGACACCCGGAAGCTAGCTTTCTTCATTTACCGAGACAAAAGGGTTGGATCACCGAAGAATCCGCTTCGGAGTTTCCCTTCGAGCCTTTCTATAACTTATTTGTGCATCATCGTCATATCGGAAATATCAGAGAAGATGAAGATTCTGACATTGAAGAGTTGTAGTAAAGATTTCCATAGTATGTTTGTATTTATATTATTTGATTTGATTTAGATTTTATTATGTGTGGAGTGATGATTTGAATATCTCAAACTTAATTGAGATATGTGTCATAGTTTTGTATCAGCATTTAGTGTGTCGTGGATTGGTTCGCGATGCTGATTAGTAGTAAGGATTGGAGAATCGAAGTTTGATTATAGAGTTTAAAATTATGTTAGTTTGTACATCTCATGGATTTCAATATTAAAGTTAATTTGTTGTGTTGTGTGAATTTGTTTGTGTATAAGTAGCTAATCTTCATATTAAATTAATAAATGATGTGATTGGAAATATAATATAAGGCAAATCAACGACGAAAATGAGTGATGAATTTCGGAAATTAAATTTTTTGGAATCTCGCCGACGGCGAGAAAAATCCCACCGACAGCGAGATCGATCTCGCTGACAGCGAAGGTTAGAGCAAAAATTTCTCGCCGACAGCAGATTTTTCCCGAGAGTTTTTGGTTCCGAAAAATATTAGCTTGCCGACGGCGAGAAAAATCTCGCTGACAGCGAGGTCGCGAAAAACACTTTAATTGACCGGTCAAAAACACTATTCATCATCCCCAACCTCTCATTTTCGCAAAAACTACCCTAGGGCTCACGAAATTTCAGATTTAGAGGCGATTTCATCACTCAAAAACACCGGATTTCATATTCTCTTGGTAAGTGCTTCACTCCTATGCAAAAATTTTTAATTTTCACCATGTATTTTCTCCACATTGAAAAATTTTGAAAAATCCTAAATGTGGAAGAATTACTCGGTAGAAATCCATAAATTTTTTTTTAATTTGATCTTAGATGTTGTAGGAAGCCTCCTTAGTAATATTAGGAAGTTTAGTGACGATTTTTGTGAATTTCATAGATCGATCGAAAAATGGCTCCGCGACAGAAAAGACGATAGATTACGATACTGACCGATTTGTCAATGCACGAGCACAAAATCAGTATTTTCAAAACATTCAAGCAAGAAAGTGCATTGCAAATCAAGTTTTTAAGAATCCGGGAGGTGAAGTTGAGCGGATCATTAAAGAACGAGGTTGGGAGAATCTCTGCTACATCACCAATAGAGCTGTTGTGGAAGTAGTAAAGGAATTTTATTCTAACCTGACTGCTGTAGAGGATGCACCAGTAAAGGTACGTGGATTTATGGTTGACTTCAACGGTGCTAGAGTTAACGCCTTCTATGAAGTTCGGGACGGTCCAAATGAGTACGAAACATTTGGAACTATGCCGGAACCTCTAGAAGATGTGATAAATTTTCTTACTGACGGGACTGGAGTTTGGAAGATAAAGCAGCGGGAAAGAGTGAATTTTCCTCTTTCTAAGTTAAATGCAAATTCTAAAGCATGGCACTACTTTATTTGTTCTACTTTGTTACCTACATATCACCACAGTGAGGTAACAAGGGATAGAGCAGCTTCGAATTTCGTATTCGTAACAATGAAGTATAAACATTCGAAGTGTCATCTATAGAAATATCTTAGCCACTGCCGGAAATGAAAGTGGAGGGGATTGGGACATCCCGGGTTGATTTATGCAATCTGCCAACTCTCTGGAGTTGAGGCAGCAGATGATGAGGTGTGGATAGAACCCATGAACCCACTCACAGCGGCCAATATTAAGAAATATGAGTCTCATGAAGGGTGGAGATCAGGAGTGAGAAGTTATTTCACTCAGCCGAGTAGAGATATACCCTCTACTAGCTATGAACCTCCCGAGCCTACCACCCCTACCCTACAAGATCCGATGAATGAGCCGACACCTGCATAGGAGGAGTTTTAAGCAGTTGGAGAGACAATGGGGAGAAGATTTGATCATTTTGATCAAAGGATCGATAATCCGGAGAGGAGACATGATTATGATAATGAGTACCTGCAGAGACATTCGGAGTACGAGATAGCATATCATGAAGCCGAACGTCGCTACAGTGAGTGGAGATTTAGATGTCATCTTTCCGTAATGCCCCGTGTATACTCGCATCATCCTCGCTCGCCTTCTCAACTCGCGATCAAGGAGGGGATGACAATATAGTTTGGGACTTCAATATGTAAGATTAGGACTTTATTTGTTTTGTTTATTCGATGTTAAGTTATTTTGGAAACTTTTATATGTTTGTAATATTCAGTACTTTATGTTGTGAGACATTGGATGTTTGTTAGATTATTTGCTTGAATTGTTATAGTAGTTTAGTTTTTGTTTTTGTGTTAGTTAATTGCATTTTTTTTTATGTTAAATAGGATGTTAGTTTTCTTTAGCATGTTTTTATTTTATTCTGTATTGTTTTAAGTTGTAAAATTGTTAATGTGTTAGTTAAATTGTTTTAATATGTTAGTAATTCATATGTGTAGTGTAGAGTTAATTTTAATTGTTGTATTTAATACTTATCTCGCATTTTATCCCCGCATTTTCTTTAAATTGTTATATATATATGGAGAATACTAACATTACAGGTTCAATGAAAAATGAAAAAGCTCGCAAAAATTTCAAAGAAAAAGAAATACCTAAACTTCAAAGGTATGATTTATTTACTTTCCTTTTTTTTCATTATTTAGAGTAGATATAAAAATTTAAGTTTGGGGGGAGTAAAATACAAATTTAGTTATTAACTTGTTCTCAATTTCTATTTTCAAATTATTATAAATTGATTTTTATAAAGAAATTTTTCAATTTAATTAATATGAATTATTTTATTTAATTATTATAAAAGGTTAAATGAAATATTTCTAGTGCTTTAATTAATTAAATAGAATAAAATATTTGGTTAAAGGGAGTAAATATAGTAAACTATTTTTAGTAAGGAAAACTATATTCTAATTCTTAAGTATTCAAGTGAAAAAGAAAAGATTGAAAATCAATGAAGTAAAAACTATGAAGTATATATAAGCTAAGAAATATTCCTAAGTTTCAAATTTAGGAAGATGAAAATGAAGTTCAAAATTATTAACGAGCTCTCCAGTATACAAGTAATCCTCATTAGTTTAAAAAAAAAAAAAAAAGGAGAAGCTTCGAGGAGATGCCTTATCAAAAATTGGCTTCATTTGAATTAACTCTAAAAAGAAAAAACTTAGATATTTCCAAACTTATGTTTATGGATCAGAATTTTACCTAATAGTGTTTTCTTGAATTTCTTATCATATGAATATCTTAAGTAATTATTCTTTTAAATATAGTCATTCCCGAAATGAATAGTAAGCTAGAAATCTTAGACTCGATAACTAAATAATTTATTTCTATAAGATTAATTAAATTACATGAATTATTTTTATTTAACTTTATTATGATATTAATTAATCTAATTCATAGTTTATTTGAATTGAAAAATCTTACTATAGAAATCATTATTTTTATGTAGTACTAAAAATTACTTGAGGACAAGTAATAAGTAAGTTTGGGGGATTTTGATCAGTGAAAATTTTATTAAGAAATTCATACCTATTTTTGATGAAATTGCACTTTAAAGAAAGGTATTTTCTTTATTTTGTTGCAGGAATGTAGAATTTAGGTGATAAAAGCAAAAATCATAAAAAGGAGCGGATTTGGAGCAAAAAGGAAGAAAATAATGCAATTTGTGCTGAGTAGCCGACGGCGAGATCGAGCCCGCCGACGGCGAGGGTACGAGGAAGAAATTCCGAAGGATTTATAACCTGTCTCGCCGACGGCGAGACCGAGCCCGCCGACGGCGAGATAGCGCGGTTCGAAGACCTTCTAGAAGCCTCGCCGACGGCGAGGTAGTTCGTCGCCGACGGCGAGGTAGTTCAAATGGCGCGGATACATTGAACCCGGACACTTTTGAAGGGATGCTTACACACCTCTTGGTCCTTTGCTCACCTCTATATATAGAAGCCGAAATTCAGCTTCTAAGTGTGTGTTATTTTTGTGTTATGTGTGCAGTTTTGAGTCTTTAAGTGTCAATTTTAGTCTTTAGAGTCTTAATCAGTGAGTTAGTGAGTTTTTAGCGAGTCTTGCTTGTATCTGGAAGGAAGAGTCAAAAGGAACTCGCGAGGAGTCCGTTCGGGGATAAATCGAGATAAGTATTTATATTTATTGTTTTTAACTTTAAATGAAATCCATGCTTAGTTTAGTTCCCATGCATTCGAGTAGTTAATTTAGTCTTTCTCCTCGTTTATGAAATTAAGTGACTAGATGAACTAAAAATAGAAGTACTTTTAAATATTAATAAATTGTGATAATTTTTACTTAAAACTTAATTTACTTTCAAACCGGCCATTTGATTTGTTAAAATGTGTTGATTATTAACTATAGTAAAAATTACATCCGATATTCGGGAATTTAAAAGCCTTGGAAGGAGGGTGCAAATAAATAGGGAAATAATATCATCTGGGCGTAGAATAGAGCATTTTAGTGTGACGGACTAAAATATTCAATTCGGTCCTATTGCTTCGAGAGCCGAAGTGTAGATGTTAGCCCTCGAGCGAGGGGAACGTGGGAGCTCGAAGTGGCGGTCGGTATCCTCCCGCACTAGCCGCGATTCGATAATCAAACATAGGATTAGTCAATATTCTTTTCACCTGGACCAAAGGGTAAAGAATAGGAATGCTCCTATTTGTCACAATACCTTAAAATTATCTATTTAAATTCATCAATCACTTAAATTTCTAAACAAGGGGAAAGATACTTTTTCTGAATAGTTAAGACTTATTTAGCAATTAGTTTAATTTCTGCACTTTCAATACGTATTAATTTTCTACTTAGTTAAGTTACCTAATTAAAATACTTAGTTTACTTTATTGCGCTTAAATTTAGAATTCCAAATTTTCGTATACTATTTTAAAATTATTATTATTATTATTTTAAAATTTGTTGTTATTTAATTTTCTATTTCCCTGTGGGATCGATAACCAGGACTCCACTAGAGCCCTGTATTACTTGATACGATATGTATACTTTGTAGCATCCACAACATAAACAATTACAATTCTATACATATAATATAGCGGGGTCAAGTTTTTGGCGTCGTTGCAATTAAATTAAAAATATCATAATAAAAAATTGTGGGTCAGATCCCAAGACTAGAAAAATATTCAAAGTTAATGGTCTTAGACTTAAACCTTATTTTTCAGTTGATCAACTTAAACCTTATGAGAATTTAATGTTGGGTCACTCAGAATAAGTTCTGGGTATGTCTGGCTGAAGATATTAAACCAAACGCTTTATGGGAGGCAACCATATTTATCGGTGTGCTTTGTTTTATGTTTGCTTTGAGTGCTTTGTTTGGTTTGTTTTCATGATTATATGGTATTATTTAGAGATATTGGTTATAGTGGTGTTTATTTGACATTAATTAATGACTTAAGAGAGTCAGAATGAAAAACTTGGACATTTGGCAGACCTCTGCAAAAATGAGCACTGGTGGCTAAGCGCCGCCTGATTGGCACTTAAGCGCCGCAGTTATAAAAAATGTGATAAATGAATTTCTAGAAGCTAAAATCATGGAGAAGTGGTTTTAGAAGTTATTTTGGAGTTTTAAAATGTCTAGGATCAGTTTTAGTACTTCCCATGTCTATAAAAAGGCCCTGAATTAAGAGAAACACTTGCCCTAGTCCCTATTTTCATTCCTGAAACTTAAGAAGAGTATTTTAAGTGCAAAAATGTCTTCTTGGGAGAGTGAAGTTGAGAAGAAAGAGGAATTTAACAAGAAGAAATTTATTAGTGAAAGTGCGCAAGAGTTATTCAGCAGAGTCGAAGCAGTTAGTATTCAAAGTATTGCAAAAAGGATTGCAAAGATTGAAGCCAATGAGGAATCAATTGAAGCAAAAGTAAATAAAATTAATGCTCATTTAACGCATATTGAATGGCAACTTAAAATGCAATTCAGTCATACAAATCATGTGGAAGAAGCAGATAAGGCGATGTTTTTGAAGAACAAATGGTTAGAAGAAGAAGATGAGAGAGATTTCAACCATCGCCCGTTTTATCAGATTTATATTTCAGATGGTTCAAATGGAACTAATGGTCATTCTGGATATATTCCACCTAATGGAGATTGGAATTAATTTGAGTATGGTCTAGTGTTGTAGTTTTTATGTGTTAAGTGTTTTGTGTAAGGTGTTTTATGTTTGTGTTTTGTTGAACTTTAATGTGTGTTTGTTACATCTTAATGATGTAAATTTATATTTTTTTATTTATTTCACTCATTGTGTATTGAGAAATTTCATCCAAAGTGTTTGGATAGAAATTTTTAGTTTGAATTAAGTGTGGTTTTTTTAATTAAATATCAGTTTGTGTTTGTGTGAAATTTGTTTTCTTTGGAGAATTAGAAAAATTAATGAGGGATAAATGATTATTTGAAGTGATTTAGGGTGATTAGCCAAGGGGTTTAGTACACTTTTAAATTAATTGTGAAAATCAGAGTACTGGCGCCTAAGCGGCAGAACTTCGGCGCTTAAGTGCTAGATTTTTTGGCTAAGCACCATATGCCTCGTGCATAGGAGTAAGTTAGTGAAAACCAATTTTCTGCAGTTAAAAAGCTAAAAATTGACATTTTTAACACCTCCCGTCACCTTCAACCTCTCAAAATCACGAAAAAGGATTTAGGGCATTTTTAGGTTGGATCAATTAAGAGCCGATTTCAACGAGATTTGTCAGATTTGAATTCCTTGAGGTATGAGCATCACTCCTAAGTAAATTTTATTAATTTTCACCATATATTATGAGTACGTTATTGAAAAATCTTAGAATCATTATTTACGGTGAAATTTGAGGAAAAGCATGAGAAATTGCTTGGATTTAGTGAAAATTACCTTTGGAGGTTAAATTAGCAAGTTTAGTTTAATTTTAGAATTTTTGGTGAATTTTTGTGATTTTTTTAGAGATGGCTCCAAACTTAAAGCGTTCGAAAGAGAAAGCAAGATTTGATTCCAACAAATTTGTTAGTGCGAGAGCAAAAGATTGTTATGTCGATGCACTAACGTCACCAAAATTGATTCCTGAACATGTGTTTAGTAAACTAGGAGAAATTATTGAAGAAATTATTACTAGAAGGAATTGAGAGAATTACTGTTATTTCTCTGTTGTCGCTGTTATTTCTGTGGTTAAAGAGTTTTATGTAAACTTGCCTGTAGCAGAAAAGAATTTAGTGTTGGTTAGAGGTGAACAAGTGCATTTTTTACCTGGGGTAATCAATGTCTTCTACAACTTGCCTCCTGTATTGCTTTATTTTTATGCTAATTATCATCCTACCTAAAAAGGAATTAGATGAGATAATATCTTTTCTAACTTATGGAAGAGGTTTGTGGAAGATAGCGAATGAAAGAAGAGTAAATTTTCAGACCTCTAAGTTGAATGCCATTTCAAAGGCATAAAATTATTATATCTCATCTAAACTATTGCTTTCAAGTCATATTAGTGAAGTTACAAGCGAGAGAGTTGTTCTGAACCATTGTATTCAACAAGAAAAGCTTATTGACATAGGGGCTATTATTTTTTATTATGTGATGAACTGTGCCAGATCTGCTACTACTACAGGTATGGGATTTCCTTCCTTAATTCATTTGATTTGTGAGCGGTCTGGTGTGAAGTTTGAAAAAATGGGAGGAATTTCTTCAGCCATTGAGACCTATTACCAGTGTAAATGTTGGCGCTTACACTATGTATTCAGAGTTTGGCTAGAGAGGAGGATTTAGAGCTTCCACTGCTTCTGCTTCTGCTGCTTCTACTTCACGTGCCACTACTTCTAGTGCATCATCATCTAGTAATTCATAGATTGGATTATTAAAGAATATTTTGAAGAAAGTGAGACTTACCCGAGAGCATGTTAGAGATATGGATGGTAAGATAGAAAATATTGAAAGGTATATTGTTAAACATGATGAATATGAGGAGAATTATCACCAGTATATGGATAGAATCATTAGAGGTGATCACAGTTCTAAGATGCCCCCTCATATGTATTATATACCTTATGTGCCATCCAGAGACTGGAATGAAGATGATGATGATGAGGATGATGATTAGGATTATTGTGTTAAGTTTGTTTTGTTTTGTGATTTCTTATGTGTTGATGTTTTAATATGTGATGTGATATTTAATTATTGTGTTATATAATTCTGATATGAACTCCGATATTGTATAGAACATAGTTGGTCTATTTCTTGTTATGCACATTCAGATGTTTATGTGACAAATTAAGGTTTTATGTTTTAGTTTGTGATATGTGTGTGGTAGTAAATGTTTTAATGTGTATTTAATGGTTGAATTTTTTAATAAAGTGTAAATTAATTCCAAATCTGTTAGGAAATGTAGAACACTATTAAAAACTACTATTTAAAAATTGCATGTTTAAAACTTTTCAAAATATACTACCAGTTATTATCTAGTATTCTTGTGATTTTAGTTCTGTTAAGTTGGTGTGTATTTGCTTTGAAAACCTCCATTACTGTAGAAGTCTTTTGAAAATTTTATTTTATGAAAAACTGAATTTACTTTCTTTTAACTCCTGTTTTTTAGACTATTAGACTTGCATATTTAGGATGATGAAATTCTTGCAAGCATGTTATTTTAGTTTTTAATTCTCACTCATGTATCATTTCATATGCTTAAATGTTTTTATCCTAACTAAAAATTAAAGTTTGGGGGATTAAAAAACTAAATTTTTTAAAAACTTAAATTTTATTTTTTCTCAAGAATACTTAAAATAAATTTGGTTTTTGATTGAAAATAATTATGTATATGAAGTTATATTAGGGAAACAAAATTTTGAATTTAGAAATGAATAAAAGAATTTAGTTAAAATTTATAGTAATAATGAAAAATTTAAAGTTAAAATGTTCTTAATAAAGAAATGTTAAATATAATCAAACTATATTTAATAAGAAATGTTGTGTTTTTTGGATGAACAAAAGATTTGACAATTATTTTTCAAAGATTAAATTTATTTTATTTGAGAAATAATTTTCAACACTATTATTATGATTTTTAAGTGAAAGATACATATTAGACCTTTATTTTAAATGGAAGGGTGGAATTCAAAATCATTAAAGGCCTATCCAGATACAGTAATCCTTGCCTTATAAAGAAGAAAAAAAAAGTAAGAAAAGGAAGAAAAGAAAAGAAAAGAATAGAAAAAGAAAAGGAGAAAAAAGTGAAAAATAATATGTGAAAAGGAAGGAAAAGCTTGAGGATTTCAGGGCGTAATTAAAAATTGGTTACATACCTAAAGTTTAAAATATAAGCTTAGAGAATATCTAAAACTTAAGGTTATAATATAGTAAGTAAAACTATTCTCAATTATAATTTTTTAAGTGAGAATAATAAAATGTTTGAATCCTATATTTTGAAAAATCTACAAGTATTTTTGAATTAGATAGAAACTTATATTTTCATTATCCTTTACTTAAGAACTTTCTAAACATTAAGTTGGTCTTAATTACAAAAAAATTTTCTAAATTGGATTATTTCATTTCTAGAACAAAATTTTAAAACCTTCTTAAGAAACTCATTTACAAAATTTGCATGTTAAAATTTTTATGATTAAGAGTCACATGAAGACAAGTAACATTTTTAGTTTGGGGGATTTTGATACACCTAAAATATATAGTGTTTTTATGCACATTTTTATACCTAATTCTGATGATATTGCACTTTAATGGAAGGTATTTTGTGTTTTGTTTGCAGGTATGATGAAAATGATTAATTATGATGAAAGGAGTAAAAAATGATCAAATTTGTAGCAAAATTATGAAGTTTGGGAGGCGCCGAAGTGCCGGCACTTAAGCTCCACAATTAAAAATTGAATTTTAAACAAATTTGGGGCCATTTTCAAGGGGTGTTTTGAGCAACTTTCGGTGGTGACTTCCTTAACTTCCTTTGGGCAGCAAATGTGATTGTAAGGATGCATCTTTTGGTGGACATGATTTGAACAGACACCAAGGCACCTTTTGGAAAATTATAAAAATGAAGCCTCATAATTTGAAAAGTGTGTTGTATGTGTTGAAAGTAGGTTAAGAGATTTAAGTTGTTGAGTTTTTCTATTTGTTAGAGAGTTTCTTAGAGAGAGTCTTTTAAAGTTTGGAGAGTTTAGTTCTATAGTTGTTAGTAGAGAGTAAGAAAGGAAAAAGGGTTGGTGTGAAGCCTTATTCTCACAAATTTTCTTCATCCCAATATCTAGTTTTTATTAAAGTCTAAAGTTTTTATTTGAGTCATCAGAGTTGGGTGCCAACCTCTGTAAAGTTGTATTGTGGAAAGAAAAATTTTAGAGAAACTTCCTGAGTCTTGTAGAGAGGATTTTTAGATAAGTATTTATCTTTGTTTTTACACTTTATTTTTAAGTATGATTTGTTGTGCTTCCTTTATGGTTTATGCTTTTAAATCAAGTTGTATTTTTATTTTCTTCATGAAATCTGAGTAGTTTACATTATCTTTTTCTTTCTTAGATGATGAAGTAATTAAATTATGGAAGTTTGTTGTGGAAAGTATAAGTGTTTAATGCTGGAAGAAATTGTGATGATTCAATTCCTTGTACTTAATTTACTTCTTCAAGTGGCCAATTAAGATATTAAAATTTGTTGTGAGATTATGTAAGATCCAATGTGGTATTGTCTCAATCAACAATTGGAAAGAATCACATGCAATTATATGGGTGAGAATTGTAGTCCATATGATTGAATGCAAATATATAAGGAGATAAGTTTTATTGGGGAGTAAAATTAGAAGACTTTATAGTGACAGGCTAAAGCCACCTAATTTGGTTTGTCATTTTAAATTTCGTTATGAGATGTTAGCCCCTAAGTGGAAGGAATAGAGGGAACTCTAGAGTGAGAGTTGGTATCTTCTTTGCCTAATCCATCTACAAAATTTCAAAATTACAAATTAACCAATTTTCTTTATAGAACCAAGTAAGGGTAAAGAATATAATTGCTCATATTTGACACACTACATTTAAATACTTTCACAACATAAATATCCATAGGTATTACTCATTCATTGAAGGAGCAAAAAGATATTTGATTCTTATAGCTTTTATATCGTGTTTGCAGTATTGATAATTTTAATTTCCTGCGTAACATTTTATTAAAAATATCAAAACCAACTTTTCAAAATTTGTACTCTAAAACATACTTACAAAAATCAATTGAAAAAGTCAAAAGTTATTTTTCTTATCTCTTTAAAGTTTTAGACATTTTCCTATGGGTTCGATATCTCGGGGCTTAATCAGAAAGTCCTATATTACTTGATAAATAATACGTATACTTGCGTAGTATCCCATATTATAAATCATAAATTTACTATCTAAGTCATAAGCATAAATATTTGGGGATCACTCATTAATCTTAGAATCATAAAATTTTTGAAATGACTTCCCCCATCTTAATAATTATTCTTGGAATTCCAAATCTGGTAAAAATATTTTCAATTAAAAATTTTTTAACACTTTTTGCATCACAATGAGGTAAAGCTTTAGCTTCAATCCATTTTGAAACATAATCAACAACTAATAATATATAAAATTTTCCTAAAGAAGGTATAAATGGTCCCATGAAATCTAAACCCCAGACATAAAAAATTTCCACTTCCAAATTAAAATTTAGAGGCATTTTATCTCTCCTAGAAATATTGCATATATGTTGGCAATGATCATAGGATTTAACATAATTGTAAACATTCATAAAAAATTTAGGCCAATAAAATCCGGATTGTAAAATTTTAAGAGCAGTTTTATCAATTCCGGAATGCCCGTCAAATTCAAAGTTGTGGCATTTTTGAATAATCTCAAAAGCTTCTTCATATAAAACACATCTTCGAATAATAGAATCCTTACAGTATTTAAACAGAAAGGGATTATCCCAAAAGTAAAATTTCACTTCATGTAAGAATTTCTTTTTCTGTTGATGATCTAATCTATTTGGTATAATGTTACTAGCTAAATAATTAACTATATCAGCATACCATGGGATTAATCCATCAAAAACAGTATAAAGTTGTTCATCATGAAAACAATCATTAATTTTTCCTTAACATTCAATTCCTTATCATATTCTATTCTTGAAAGATGATCGGCAATTTGATTATCAGACACTTTTCTATCAACTACTTGAAAGTCAAATTCTTGCAAAAGAAGGATCCATCAAATCAATATTGGTATAGGTTCTTTTTTGTAATAAGATATTTAATAGCAGAATGATCCATATGCACAATACATTTATTCCCAAGTAAATAGGATTGAAATTTGTCAAAGGCATATACTATAGACAATAGCTCCTTTTCAGTAGTAGTGTAATTAATTTGAGCTTCATTAAGAGTTTTTCTGGCATAATATATATCATTAAACATTTTATCATATCTTTGTCCTAAAGCTGCCCCTATAGCATAATCACTGGCATCACACATTAATTAAAATGATTTTTTCCAATTAGGTGCAACTATGATAGGTGCAGTGATTAAGTTTTATTTTAATAAATTAAAGGCATGTAGGCATTTTTTATCGAATTCAAATTTTATATCTTTTTCTAAAAGATGGCTTAAAGGTTTAGTAATATTGAGAAAATCTTTAATATATCTTCTATAATATACAGTATATCCAAGAAAACTTCTTATACCAGTTATATTAGTTAGGAGTTGCAATCCAGTAATAACTTGAATTTTTGCTTGATCAACTTCCATTCCATTTTTAGAAATTTTATGTCCAAGTACAATTCCTTCAGTAACCATATTTAACACTTCTCCCAATTCAGAACTAAATTTGTTTCTTGACAGCGCTTTAAAACTTTAATCAAATCATGAAAATAAGAATCAAAAGAAGTTCCAAATATAGAAAAATCATCCATAAAAATTTCAATTCCTTTTTCAATTAAATCAGAAAAGATAGCCATCATGCTCCTTTGAAAAGTGGTAGGTGCATTACATAACCCAAAAGGCATTCTACGAAAAGAAAAACATCCGTAAGGACTTGTAAACGTAGTATTTTCTTGATCTTCAGGAGTTATAGGTATTTGATGATAACGAGAATATCCATCTAAAAAACATAAATATGAATGTCCCACTAATCTATCCAACATTTGATCTAAGAATGGAAGAGGAAAATGATATTTCCTGGTGGCAGTATTTAATTTTCTGTAATCAATACAGATTCGCCAACCAGTAGCTTGTCTTATTGGAATCAATTCAAAATTTTCATTTTCAACAACAATCACTCCTCCTTTCTTTGGACACAATGAATAGGACTAACCCAATGACTATCAGATATTGGATAAATTGTTCCAACATCGAATCATTTTAACATTTTTCTCTTAAACACGTCTTTCATAACAGGGTTTAGCCTCCTTTAAGGTTCAATACTGGGTTTACTGTCGTTTTCCAATAGTATTATGTGCATACATATTGATGGGCTTATTCCTTTAATATTTGCTATTGTCCATCCAAAAGCTTTTTTATACTCTTTTAAAATGTCAATCAATTTCATCTCATGTTCTGTAGTTAATTTAGAAGATATAATAACAGGTAAAGTTAATGAATTTCCTACAAAAGCATACTTTTAATGAGAGGTTAGTTCCTTTAATTCCATTTTAGAAGCCTTTTCAGTTGATGGTTTGAATTCATTACTTTCAGTTGTATCCAATATTTCCAAATTTTCATTAATATAATCAATATCCTTTATATCTTGTTTAGAATCATTTTCATCACTTAAATCTTTAGGATCTAAGAACTCTTCTTCTTTAGAAATGATCTAACATTTTTCTTCATAGTGTTGTGCTATCATATAATCAAAAATATCCATTCTATAAACCTTCTCCTTGTTATGATACCGCATCAATTTAAGAACATTGAATGTTACTTCTTGATCATTAACTCTCTTGGTTAGCTCCTCTTTTTGTACATCTATCATAACACGTCCGGTAGCAAGGAAAGGTCTTCCTAAAATAATAAGAATCTCTTCATCTTCTTCCATATCTAGAATTATAAAATCTACAGGGAAAATAAATTTATCCACTTTTACCAAAACGTCTTCTATCATTCATCTTGGGTGAGTAATAGATCGGTCTGCTAATTGTAAAGTTACAGTAGTAGGAGATATATCTCCCAAATCCAACCTTTTAAAAATGGATAAAGGCATGAGGTTAATACTTGCTCCTAAATCTCATAAAGCTTTTCCATGAAATCTATCTTCTATAGCACAATGTATAAAAAAAATTCCAGGATCTTTAAGCTTCTGAGGTAGCTTTTTCTGACTAATTGCACTACATTCTTTGCTTAATGTAACTGTTTCAAAAGCTTCAAATTTTCTTCTCTTATTAAGAATATCTTTCATAAATTTGGCATACATAGGCATTTGTTCCAAAGCTTCAGCAAATGGAATATTAATAGTAAGTTTTTTTTAATACCATAAAAAATTTGTGAATTGTTGACCAATTTATGTTGTTTCAGTCATTTTAGTATAGTGGTGAGTATTCCCGCATTTCACGCAGGTGACCCGGGTTTGATCCCTAGCAATGGCGCCAAAAACTTGATCCGACCGCAATTACACAAGTAAAATAGCTTATAAATTATGGCCAAACATGACCCTAAATCTGATTAAGTGGCTAATGTACGATAATTAAATATTAAAGTTTTGATAAATATAAATCACACAGTAGGGGTACTACGCAAGTCTACGTATCATTTCAAGTAATATTACACTTTCTAATTAAGCCCCTGTCGGCATATTTTTAGGTTGTGTGTTTAATTTATAATTATATATAATTTGAAAGTAGCATTTGGTTTTGAAAATAATTTTAAGTTTAAAGATTTCAAGATATGAAATCAAACTGATCTCACATCACAAATAGTTTATATAAAGGAGCACCGCATCACAAATCGTGTATCTCTCCCGAAGAATAGACACAATGCTTGATGATGGGGCCCGATTAAATAAACTAGAAGATTTGTAACATCTGTTTGGTCTGTGAACCAATTTTATAAGCCGACAAGTTCCCCTGCTTAATATAAATGAATTAAGCAGGGTTTATATTACTTGGGTTCTTAAAGTTCCCTATAAGGGTAAACCCCTATAGTTAATTACATCTTAAATGACGAGAATCATTTAAAAAAACTCTCGATAATGATCAGTGATTTTGCTCTCAAAAATTTCAAAGTTTAAGGTTTTCAAACAATTGGATTTTGGAAATTTCAATAAGGAATAGCTCAAATTTGGAACAGTTTATTTTAAGAATCCAAAGGAAGAGAAGTAGGGGATGTCACGGAACCGAAGTGAACTTCGGTGACTTCCCAGACTATCCTAATGTTGGGCTTCGATTTGAGAGTTTATTTAATGTTGTAATCCTGTCAATTTTAATTAATTAGGACTTATGCTTATATGATATGATCACACAAACAGCCTCGAAGATGTGAGGGTTTATGTCGTATCAAACAACTACCTCGGAGTCCTAAGACCGGTTAGGACTTAATTTGTATAATACAATTATACAAATGCCTAATGAAAAGTTTAGGATTTATGTTGCACTAGGCAAACTACCTCAAAATTCTATGGCTTGGTTATTTATTTCTAAGAAAGGTTTTCCTGATGTAGAATCCAGTTTTGCTGACGACGATGGCCGTGCTGCCCACTATGCTCCAAGCTACTTGTTGTTGCAGAGGTTTACTTTTAGAAGGTGAAAATCAGGAGATGAGGAAAGTGTTTTGGTTTAGAAAAATCTTAAAGTTCAAATGTCTTTAATGTTTTATTAGGGGAATCTTAAAGTTGATTATAATAACACTGGTTAAGATCCCACGGTTCCATCATTCCGGCATCGTTATTTTTATCAGATTCACTTAGTCCAAATGAATTTGCTAAACTCAACTAAATTAGTTCCACACTTTCAATTAGACCGTGGGAAATCCCGTTAGTAACACGTAGGTTACATCATCTGAGGTATTCCCGATCATCCAACGAGATGTTTTAATTTAATTGCAATTGTAGTTTTGTTGTTCTATTTGTGATTAAATTTTGAGTTGTTTTATTTTTTGAATGTTGTGGAGGTGAATTTTATCTTGTGTCGATTTTTAATTTAGTTTTGGTTTCATTTTTTTGGCTATCCTAAAAGATTTCAGTTTTCATGCAACAATCTGGATTAACATGCAAGAAAGGTAAAGCGCAGTACATGTAAGTAACTTGCAATAAAATAAAAGCGTACCTGGAGGGTTTTCCCGACATTCCAAGCTACACTTAAAACACATGTTAAGAGCATTTGAATGTCTATTACAAATACCTAGGTAAAGCTAAGGGAAGGTTCTGGTTGTCTACCAAATTCCTAATCCTATTGCTAGTCATTTCCTATGACGTCTAGGTTCTTGTGTTTTGTTTAAGGATGATCTTCTTCAACAAAGAACAATTAAGTTCAGTTGTTCTTCTAAAACTTAAGAAAGTGCTTAGGATAAATCCTAAACATCTTTTCAATACTTCTGGGACTGTTTTGAGTCCAAATGAATTTCATTGTATGAGTGAATTATTCATCCAATAATTTAGTTAAGTTTTGTCTCTTACTCAGTGAACTTGGACATTTGATTGTCCGATGAGTGGAGTGACATTTCACTTAATGTTCCATTTAAGAGTTATGATATTGAAAGCCTTTAAGGGCAAATTAATTTATTAAAGATTTTAATGATTTAAAATTGGAATTAATGATTTAAAGTGGTTTAATTTAATTATGAAATTTTAATAATTTTAAGTTTGGGATAGTGTACAAATTGTTTTAAATTTAGTTTAAATCTTTAAACCTTTTTTTTATTATCTTAATGTTTCAGATTAATTTTGATGTTTTAAATTTACTTAGAAGTGTTTGAATTATTCATATATTTTGATGGTTTGATTTTGGTTAATTATGAAATTTTAGGTTAGTTTCATTAGCTTAATTTGTTTTATATGCTTAATTATGAATTGTTTTAATATTATTTAATATTTCAAATTTGCTTTAAGTTTGTTATTAAGTGATGTTGAATTAATTTTAAATTTAATTTAATTTAATTGTTAAATCACTTAATATTTTAAATATTAATTTAATTAAGGGTTATTTTCTTTTAATTTTTAATTTATTAATTCCAATTATTATTTTAAGTTTAATTAAGAATTAGATCTTATTGAAGTGATTTATTTAGGGATTTTAAATTAAAGAATTAATATATTCTAAAGTTATATCCCTAACATTAATAATCCAAATTTTAATTTAATCTTCCAAAATTTAAATTATTTAATTAATTAAAATTTACTTTAAATGTTTTTAAAGTAATTAGTGGGTTTCTACCTCCTAATTGCCTAGATTTCAATCATCTAATGAAAATTTTAAAATCAGATATTTTACCCTCCCCTTTGATTAAGCCAAAAATATTAATTAGGGTTAAATTTTTTAATTACCTTTATGCCCTTTTAAGCTTATTTATTTCATAACTCAGAAAATTGAGCTCAAATGAACTTAAAATTTTTATGTCACCTCACTCACATGTCAATTAAGATATTAGAGGAGAAAATGTGATTTTTGTGAATTTAATTTAATTTATATAATTATTTTTGTGAGAAAATGAGGGTTTCCAATGGAAATTCAACAACATGACCAAGGCAGTGTTCTATCCTTAAGAAAACTATTGGATGTTCCTAATGACCAGAGGACCACTTGGACCAATTTTGGTGATTTTTTGAATTATATTTTATTTATTATAATTATTTTAATTTTTGGAGTGTTAATTAATTATAAAATAAAATTAAAGTTAAAAAATGGATTTTATATTTTTCATAAATCTCTCTGACCTCAAGGAGCTCAGAGGAACAAATTTTATATTTTTCTGATTTTTCTTTGATTTACTAGAATTAATTTAGTGAAAATGTAAGGAAATTTATTTTTTTAATATTAAAAATTGTCTTAAGCATTTAAAATTCAATTTCTTAACCTAGAGACTTGGGAAAATATTTGGTTTGTTTCTAAGTGATTAGTAGACAAAATGTGACATTTTTAAGATTTTTAATATTTTTGTGATTTTTATTATTTTTTAATTATTAAAATATTGAAAATATGATTAAAAATGAAAATTCTTAGAAAATTTTAATTTTAATTTTCTTAGACTCTCCTAACAATAGAGAAGTCCCAAAACCAATTTTGTGAATTTTTAAAGTGTATTTTTGGAGTTATGAATTTTTAAAGTTTAATTTGGGTCATGTAACTCAATTGGTCCATTTAGTGGGGCTAATCACCTCCAATTGATCTCAAATTTTTATGTGAGGTTCGTCTGATCCTAAAGACCAGTGGAGAATTATTTTTAAGTTATTTTGATGTGTGGTTAACCCAAATTAATTAAAATTCAGTTTTGAGTATTTAGGCTAATTAGGGTTATTCTTAATGACTTAACTCAAACCATAATTTTCCTAGGGTCCTCTAGTCCTAAGATAATTCTCCTAATTTTCCTAGGATTTATTGCACAACATGCTAATTATGGAAATTAAAATATCAAAACAGGCAAAAAAATTAGGAAAATCAATAACTTGCCATGGAGATGGCCACTTACCTTGGAAAATTCAGGGAATATTCCCAATATCAGAGCATACAAAAGCCTTATGGTCTCATGCCATGGTGAATTGTCTATGCAAATGGAGAATTAAAACGTTGAAATGAGTAAATAATTAATTAAAAATAAAATACTCAACAAAATGACTTGATTTCTATTCCACAATGTTCTTCTCTGTTTACTGAGAAAGAGAGTATTTTTAGTTTATTTTTCTAATTTTTCTATGCAATGTTATGGATTTTTCAAATTCTGGGTGTTTAAATAAATAGAAAATAACCTATTTATCTACTTATCCACGCGGCGCCGCGCCAACGTCGGTAGCTCCGAAAGGCCATGCGTCGCTCTCCCATTCGACGCCACCATCTGACTCGGATGCCACACGGCCCGCGGTCTCGCTCCATCCTTCGATCCGGCGCAATCTGGACCGTCCATTTGATACACGCGCGAATGGACGGCATCCGTTCATCGTCCCCGAGTGCCCCAACCCGAGAACCGTCCACACTAAAACCTTAAGATCTTGAGCTATAGTTAACCAAATCACATGCGGTTTTCTCCGAAATGTTCGTCCCGCCTAGAGGTACACATTTATACGGCTAACATACATCAAAATCGACTTAAATTAAATGATGGATCTCTGGAAGCTCGGGCTAAAGAGAAATCCACATACCTTGGTTCAGGAGGTGAAGCCTCGACTGAATGTGCTTGGCACATTCGTTGGAGTAGGAGGAGCCTTGGGATGAAGCCTCTGGCCCTGGCGAATTGTCTAGGTGCAACTTCCACCAAGCCTGATTTCAAAGCTTGGCCGATAGAGAGAATGACTGGCCTGGTGAGGGGGCTTCCACTGGGGGACTCCTTCTCCTGGTCTTGTGCAGGTGTGGGTGAGTTTAATTTGATTTTAGTGAAGGTTTCAGAGTTGCCCTGATTTTGGGGCTAAGTTTGAACTCCGAAATTGAGCCCTGCTAGGGGAAATTGGGGCTGGATTTCAGTGGGGATCAAGTGCTTTATGTATGTAGAATGGTATGGAGTAATTTTGACAGAGTTTTGTTAAGTTTTTGTTCAACACCTCCTTTGGCCGAGAGGTGGTGGTGTTTAAATAGAGGTGGCTGGAGGGCCTCCCAGGGGGAGTTGAAGGCTGGGATGAGCTGCCTTGGTCAAGAGAAGAACAACCATGGTGACCATTAGGCATGGGACAGCTCAGCAAGGAAGGATTCAAAATTTTGGCTAACATGGAGCTCTCGGCCATGGAGTTTTCTGGCGACTGTGGTGGCTGGCCGGCCAGGGTCAGGTCACCATCTTGACCAGTGAGGTCAGGGCTGGGGTTTAGTGAAATCAATTAGGGTTGGCCATGTGTAAAGTGGCTTGATTTAAATGGTATGAGGGAAGGGTTATTTTGGGCTTGGTTTGCTCAACCCATGGAAATGGGCTTGGTGTACCCACCAAGGTTTGATTTTGGGCTGAAAGGAATCACTTGGGTCAGTCAAGAGAAGGTGGTGTGGTCTCTATCTATGGTGAGGTGGCTAAGCTTGGTTTAGAGTGTATCATAAATGGGGTTAAAAATGCTTAATGAAGGCTTAAGAAAGAGCCCCCTCTTCTTGCCATTAATGGCTTGGTGAGGTGGAAAGTGGCTTCCATGGCTTGCATATGGCTTATGCATGGCTTCATGGCTCACATTTGGCTTGGAAAAAGTTGGCTTAGTTTCATAAAAATGGATTTTAAAGGTTTTGGATATTTTGATGGAAGTTGTCATGTGGTTTGATTTAGAACAATTCGATATTTGATTAGGACTTTAGGGATGGTTTTAATTGAATGCATGATGAAGAAGAGTGTCACATGGGCTTTGGAATGAATTATGGGCTTTTTAGATTTAGTGAAGATGGGCTTTTAAAATGCCTTAAGGGAAGTGGGCTTTTAGGTTTTAAAAAAAATTGGTGGATGAAAATTTTATAAATGATTTGGCCCAATGAGTATTTAATTTGATTTAGGAATGTTTCATGAATGTTTTGGAACCAATTTGGGGCAATTTGAAGTTGAATTGGGTTTAATTTGGGTTTTTTGGTAATGGGGCCAAAGTGGTTGGGTTAAGGTTGGGCTAATGTTGGGTTTGATGTAAAATTAATGTTGGAAAAGGTTTATGGGAGTGTTACAAAGAGTTTTCAATTTTGGTTGGGTTTTGATTTTGGGATTTGGGCCTATTTGGATTCATGATTGGTTTAGGCCAAATTGGGGATTTTTTATTTGGATTGGGTTTGGGTGAAGTTTGGGTTCAAATTTTGCGCAAATCAAGTTAGTGTTTTATTTTTGGGGATGTTAGGAAGGTTTTGGAAAAGATTTGGGGCTAATTGGAGTTGAATTGGGTTGGTTTGGGCTAAGTTTAGGTTATGGGCCAAAATTGGGCCTTAGGCTTCAAATTGAAATTGGATCCAAATGTTCATCGCATTGGGCTTGGATTTGGTCTAAATTGATATTAGGGATATGAAATTGAAGTTTAGAATTGAATTCGATCAACATTGAGGTTAATTGGAGTGGTTTGGTTTGACATTGGGTTCACTTTGGATTAAAAATGGGTTAAATTGGGGTTTTGGTAAAAGTGGGTTAAATTGGAAAAATTGGCCTAAGGTGTAGTTGAACAAAATGAAATGGGGAATACTTGGGATTTTCTGGAATTTTTTAGGAATTTTTGGAATTTTTGGATTTTTGGGCTAAAAGGGTATTTTGGGTATTTTTGAAAATTGGAGGATATTTTTGAAAGTTTTGGTGTATTTGGCTATGGATGATCAATTTGAGTGTTGGATGATCAATTTGGTAGGTTTGGCGGATGTAGGGACCCCGGGCTTAAAAATTGAAATTTTGGAAAAATGAAGATTGATCAAATGCAAGTGAAATGGGATCATTTTGGTTAAGCCATGAAGTCATATTAAGCTCACAGGAGCCATGAGAGGACTCATTTTAGGCACTCAATATGTTGTTCTTAACCCTCTTAGCCAAGGACTTATGGGTTGAGGACCATCCATATGGATTACCTACATGAGTCAAGCAGTCAAATTGAGTGCAGGTGTGGTTTTAGGACTTGGAATGTGTGTGTGGGAGTGTAGTGTGTGTAAAAGTCAACCCTCACTAGACCAGGCCACTCAGGGTAGTCCTAAGGCCAAAGAGTCCTATAGGGAACTCATCCTTTAAACCTCCACCTTTGATCTTAACCCTCCAAGTGGCTTAGGGGTTTACAATCAGGCATGTGGGGTTTAAAGGGAGTTAAGAGGTGTTTGAATTTCTAAATGGTGGGTTCCATCTCTAATCCTCTAGGATAGTCAAAGGGAAAACATAAGGCTAGATCCTAAGTACTAGGGAGAGAGAGAAGAGAGAAGACCTCATAAAAAATGAGGTCAACAAATGGACCCCCAATAGGTGTGGTGTGCTGACCAAGCATACCGTGCGTATTGGTGTTGACCGAAGTGATCAGCAAAACCAACACAGACGTCTAAGTGACCCACTTAGAACGAAGTATAGAAAAGTTTCCGCTAGGGAGTATCAGGTAAATTTCCAAGACTGAAGATTCCTGAACTCTCGCTAGGGAAAAGAAAAGGAGGTGAATTCCATATCACAAGATCCGGGGGAAATTCGATTTAGATTTCGTTTCATTTTTCTTTTTCAAGTTTTAATGTGTGAGTTTGGATTTTGGTTTAAGTTTCAATTTCGGTTGAAGTTTAATTTAGAATTGATTTAAGAAAATTATGGATTTGAAATAAGAATTGGAACCTAGGTACCAGCCTCGAAGTGAGAATCAGAGTTTAAATATCGATTGAAAAGGATGAGAATCAAAATTTAGGTACTGATCTCAAAATGAGAACTGGAATCTGGTACTAGTCTCGAAGGTTTAAAAGGAATTAAAATTTAGTACCAATCTCGGAAGAGAGTCGGAATTTGGTACCGACCTCGAAAGGTGAGAACTGGAATTTGGTACCAATCTCGAAGGTTTAAAGAGAATTGAAATTTAGTATCAATCTCAGAAGAGAGTCAGAATTTGGTACCGACCTTGAAAGAAGAGAACTGGAATTTGGCACCAGTCTCGAAGGTTTAAAGAGAATTGAAATTTGGTATCAATCTCAAAAGAGAATCAGAATTTGGTACCAACCTCAAAAGGAAAGAACTGAAATTTGGTACCAGTCTCGAAGGTTTAAAGAGAATTGAAATTTGGTATCAATCTCAAAAGAGAGTCGGAATTTGGTACCGACCTCGAAAGGAGAAAACTGGAATTTGGTAGCAGTCTTGAAGGTTTAAAGAGAATTGAAATTTAGTATCAATCTCAAAAGAGAGTCGAAATTTGGTATCGACCTCGAAAGGAGAGAACTGAAATTTAGTACCAGTCTCAAAGGTTTAAAGAGAATTGAAATTTGGTATCAATCTCAAAAGAGAGTCGGAATTTGGTACCAACCTTGAAATGAGAGAATTGGAATTTGGTACCAGTCTCGAAGGTTTAAAGAGAATTGAAATTTGGTATCAATCTCAAAAGAGAGTCAGAATTTGGTACCGACCTCGAAAGGAGAGAACTAGAACTTGGTACCAGTCTCGAAGGTTTAAGAGAATTGAAATTTAGTATCAATCTCAAAAGAGAGTCAGAATTTGGTACCGACCTCGAAAGGAGAGAACTGGAATTTGGTACCAGTCTCGAAGGTTTAAAGAGAATTGAAAATTGGTATCAATCTCAAAAGAGAATCGGAATTTGGTACCGACCTTGAAAGGAGAGAACTGGAATTTAGTACCAGTCTTGAAGGTTTAAAGAGAATTGAAATTTGGTATCAATCTCAAAAGAGAGTCGGAATTTGGTACCGACCTCGAAAGGAGAAAACTGGAATTTGGTACCAGTCTCGAAGGTTTAGAGAGAATTGAAATTTAGTATCAATCTCAAAAGAGAGTCAGAATTTTGTACCGACCTCGAAAGGAGAGAACTGAAATTTGGTACCAGTCTCGAAGGATTAAAGAGAATTGAAATTTGGTATCAATCTGAAAAGAGAGTCAGAATTTGGTACCGACCTCGAAAGGAGAGAACTGCAATTTGGTACCGACCTCGAAGGTTTAAAGAGATTTGAAATTTAGTATCAATCTCAAAAGAGAGTCGGAATTTGTACCGACCTCGAAAGGAGAGAACTGGAATTTGGTACCAATCTCGAAGGTTTAAAGAGAATTGAAATTTGGTATCAATCTCAAAAGAGAGTCAGAATTTGGTACCGACCTCGAAAGGAGAGAACTGGAATTTGGTACCAGTCTTGAAGGTTTAAAGAGAATTGAAATTTGGTATCAATCTCAAAAGAGAGTCGGAATTTAGTACCGACGTCGAAAGGAGAGAACTGAAATTTGGTACCAGTCTCGAAGGTTTAAAGAGAATTGAAATTTGTTTGGAAGATCTTTGTGAAAATTTCAGTTTAGTGGAGGGTTGGAATGAGACATGAAAGCGTTTCACATCCCAGGAGCGTTGATCGAAGGTTAACTATTTGACAAATGATATGAACCCATGCCATCAGAACCAAATCGAAAATTTTCGTGTTTCTGTGTCAGTAGACTCAGTCTACCTTCTTAAAAGTGGGAAGGAACCGCGGGGAGTCGAAAAGATTTCGAGAACAGCCGGAGGCTGGGGATTTCAGATTCGGTGTTTCGTTTTAGTTTGTTTATTGTGATTCAATTTTAGCTTGATTTTCAATTTAGAGTTCGTGTTTATTTGGAATTTCTTTTGACATTCAGATTTTTAAGAAAGTTCTCATTTATTCTTATTTTTTCTTCGTTCTTTGTTCGAAGTCATTTTAATTTAATGGCATTTCCCAGTCAATTTGCACAAAAAAAAAGTGAAGGCAAAACACGACATGGTCATTTTCATTTCAATCTTGTCGAAAATACATCATACATCTTGATCCAAAACATGATGATATTTTCTTTGAGAATTTAGTATCTCATACAATCCATATATATCTAAAACGAATTGTGTAAGATTCTTGCAGGTTTCTTCCAAAAGCAACTGTCGAAATCCATGTCTGAATAATGAGTTACATGGACAACAACATAACCTTCCAAGCCACCCTTGGCAGGAAATGCCGTTTGGATGTGCATTGGAGGTGTGCTATCTCCCATGTAGCTCACAGCTCGTAGGGCCGAAGGCTCTCTAACTCTGGATCTGGCTGAAAGTGGAAAGGCATTTTTTTGTCATCCATCCTTCTGAAAGTGACGGAGATTCGTTCAACAGGCACTCCTGGAATGCAATGTTTTGCTATGTCCGCTCCATTTCCTTTTAATACCAAGACGGAACCTACCATTAGTGGTATCTCCACTGGCCCTCAGAATTCTCTAAGGCCTGCAATCCGGAGGTAAGATCTGAACATGATAATGCACTGGTTGACAAAATACACTGTGCAGAAAGGTCTGACGAAGTCATGATGGTCTATGTGTGGAGGTATGCAGTCGCCCTCCTTATAGATATTAATGATGCAGCTGTTGGGTATGCAGTTCGCGGGCAATACCTTCTATGTCACTATCCTCTTTACCATTCTTTTAATAATATTCGGCATCGGATCAACCTCACTGTGAAGGAGTATTCCTTGTGAATTTTCTTTTCTGTCTACCGCGAAGTTGTAGCAACACCCGCATTGGATCGTAACTCTTCCTTTTCTTAGCATCCATCTTCGGAGCTCTAAATAGGTCTTTTCCCTTAGGCGACTAGCTCGGCCCATTTTCTGAAGCTCAAGTACGCAGTCTACAATTTATTGTTGTTCGTAGTCCGAAAACACATCTATATGCAGCTCAAGGCCTTCCCAGATGTTGACCCTCTTGCCTCGTATTCTTTTGAAGTATTCAAAAGTTTTCTTTTCAACTTGCTGTAATTTCTCCAGCTCATATTCCAGGATTATATGAAGTCCTCGGGGTCTGGTAACATACTATGGGATGTACGGCTCAACCCCGGCACGCTCTCCTGGATGTATCGGCTCCTTGAGGATAGTCTCTGTCGGGACATCCTCCGGGGTTGCTTTCGCAACAAGACTCTTCAAAACTGGTAGCTCTGTCTGGCATCATGATACTATCTCCATTTCTATTTTCCTCAGGATTTCTTTCATCCTTTCTACTGTTCTTGGAATTGACTTCCTCTTTTCTGGTTCCTGACGAACCAATTTCTTCGAATTATTTATACCGACGGTAGTGACTGTCTCTTCACGCTGATCTGCTGCCAGCTTAGTCAGCATCTTACGAATGCAACGGTTCTTTTTCCTTTCATTGAGTATGAGTGAGAGTAGCTCTCCTCACCTCTTGAATTTCTATAGGCATGGCGCTGACAAGTCTTCCTTCTGCTGTAGCCACCACGGACTTAACTTTCTTATCCTCTCCCGTTGCATGAGCGGTGTTTGCTTTTCTTTTCTTGCTGGTGGACTGCTGACTTGGGCCACCCAATTTCATCACTGTCTGACTATGGAACTCTTCCCGATCAATCGGAGTCCAATCAGTTTCCTCATATTGTAACCCGGCTGGTGTGAAATCAGAGTCAATTTCAATCACGGCTCCATCCTTCATCCTCTTTTTATCAAGTGCTATACTCACACCATTTTTAAAGTTCAGAACCAAATACCCGCTTGGCATTTCCCTGTGAAAAATAAGGAAAGGATCAGGGGCTGTACTAAGAACAAGAACAATAAGAAAGCACTTATTAATGAAAAATTTTATTTACTTCTTTTAAATTTTAAAGAGAGTATGAAGATATGAGGAAATATCAGGAATGAATTGATTTAAAAGAAAAGATCAAAATTTTATCATTTCACATATTTTCTTTTTAACGCATTTTTTTGTTAATTATTTTTATTTTATCATCCATTTTTTTATTTTGGGTTCGGACCCAGTTACGAATGATTACTCCACCCGTGTTTCTAGGAATGAGACTCCACTTTTAAAGTTCATCCTTCGAAACATCAGGTTGCGTAATATTTCTTCAAATATTGTCCATTAATTGGAAGCATAGGTCGTTCTCCACGACAGTTAACAAGCTAGTAGGAACCCCCTGAGTAGACTGTCTTGACCACGAACGGCCCTTCCCAAGTTGATTCAAATTTACCACCTATCTTGCGATGTGCAAGAATAGGTCTTCTGAGAACTAGTACTAAGTCACCAACTTTGAATGTCCTTGGGCGGACCAGTTTATCATGGGCCTGGATCATCTTGGCTTGATACAGTTCCAAATTTTGCTACGCTGAAAGTCGTTTCCCTTCCAAGCTTTCCAATTCTTCTAGTCGTAGTTTGGCATTTTCTTCTGTAGTAATCTTGTTCGCAACTGCAATTCTGAGAGATGGAAGCTGAACTTCCAAGGGTAAGACGGCCTCAGACCCGTACACTAGGGCATAAGGTGTAGACTGGGTAGGAGTTCTGAAAGTCATCCTGTAGGCCCATAAGGCTTCTAACAACTTCTCGCGCCAATTTCTTTTATTGTCGTCTAAAGTTTTCTTTAGAATTTGAACGAGAGTTTTATTAAAAGCCTCGGCCAAGCCGTTCACTCTTGGGTAATAGATTGTTGAATAGCGCCAATCAATCCCATGTCTTCTGACAAAATTGTTGATCTTCATACTCTTGAATGCGGACCCATTATCTGAAATGATTGTGCACGGTACTCCGAAACGGTAGACGACTTAATTCTTGAAGAACTGTAGCACGTGGTGTGCCTTCACTTCTATGAGCGGTACTGCTTCTGCCCACTTGGAAAAGTAATCTGTAGCTGCAAGAATGAAGCGATGTCCTCTTGAAGAAGGCGGTTCTATCAGACCCATCATATCTGTGCCCCAACATTCGAACGGCCACGATGCGATTGGCGGATGTAGCACATTTGGAGGTTGATGTAGAACCACTCCATGCACTTGGCATTGGTGACAACTCTTGGCAACTTTCATGCAATCGGTCATCATTGAGGGCAAGTAGTACCCTAATCTTTTAATTTTCATCTTCATTTTTGGACCTGACTGATGAGCGCCACAAAGTCCTGAGTGTACTTCTTTAACAATTTTACGAGCTTCAGACTCGCTCAAGCACCTTAGTCACATATGATCAAAAGACCTTTTGTATAATGTATTGTTTATTAATGCGTAAGACAGTTCTTTTCTTGATTTGATGGGCTAATGACTTATCATCCGGTAAGTTTCCTATTTGCAAGTAGTCTATTAATGGCTGTCGCCAATCTTCTGTATTTTATGTTACTGCCGCAATTGTTTCTTCTTCTTTTCCTTCTGATTTGTGTATTGTATCCATGTCGAGCTATGATAGGACCTGTCGTCGTTGAACTGACATTTCAACTGACTCATCCTGCAAGCAGGCAAATTCTTTTGCAAGTCGGGCTAACGCATCTGCAAGAGCATTTTCTCTTCTGGGAATCTTGTAGATTGTTACATTCGGAATCTGCTCCAACAATTTCATGGCATACTGAAAGTACTGCTCGAGTCTTGGCTTTAGAATTATGTATTGTCCTGTGACCTCTTGAATTATCAACTGGGAATCCCCATAGATGTTGATATCCGTTATCCCCATCTGAATGGTTAATTCCAATCCAGTTATAAGGGCTTCGTATTCTGCCTCGTTGTTTGTACACGGTTATGTTAGATGATAGGAAAACCTTAACATCCCCCGCTCCGGTGTTATAAATATCAATCCGATTCATGCCTTACTGGGCACTATCGTCTGCAATTCTTTGTCTTTTTGTGTTGAGGATGCTCCGTCGAAGTACAGTTCCCAACGTCGATCATCGGGGTCTTCTAGGCTCATTATCTGCTCGTCTAGCAAGTCATCGTTGAGAGGCGATTCTGCTGGTAAAGGGTGTGCTACAAGGAAGTCTGCTAGGACTTGTCCCTTTATAGCACGAAGAGGAACGAAAGTTATATCAAATTGCAATAGTATCATCGACCACCTGGCAAGTCTGCCGGAAAGCATCGGTCGAGTCATCAAATATTGCAATGGATTGAACTTCGAAATAAGGTTGACCTTATGAGAAAGCATGTAATGCCTGAGCTTTTGAGCAGCGAAGATCAGGGCCAAAAAATGCTTCTCAATCGAAGGATACTTTACTTCCATTGGAATTAGACGACGACTTAAGTAGTGGAGAGCATTTTCTTTTCCCTCGTCATTGACCTGGGCTAGCAGGGCTCCAAGAGAGTCATCTAAAGCTGCGGTATAAAGTATCAACGGTCTACCCGAGACTGGGGCTGCTAAGATAGGAGGTGTCATTAATTGCTGCTTAATGTCCTCGAAGGCCCACTGGCATTTCTCTTCCCAGATGAATTCGGCGTCCTTTTTAACCAATTCCGAAAAGGGCTGACACCTACCTGACAAGTTCGAGATAAAGCGTCGAAGATATGTCAATTTTCCTTGAAAGGATCGTAATTGCTTCAAGGTTTTGGGAGGTGGCATTTCTAAGATAGCTTTAAGCTTTTCCAGATCGGTTTCAATTTCACGATGTCGAACAACAAATCCTACGAATTTCCCATAGGTGATGCCGAAGGCGCATTTCAAGGGATTCATCTCAAGGTTATATTGTCTTAATCGCTCCAAAACAATTCTCAAATCATACAGGTGATCTTCTTTTAGTTTTCTTTTGATGACTACATCATCCACGTAGCACTCAACTTAGTTGTGAATGAGATCATCAAAAATCCTCGTCATTTCTCTTTGGTAAGTTGCTCTTGCGTTCTTTAATCCAAACGGCATCACTGTGTAGCAGTATACCCCGATCGACATTCTGAAGGCTGTAAGCTTTTCATCTGCTGGTGACATTATTATCTGGTTGTATCCTGATGATCCATCCATGAAAGAGAAGATTTCATGTGTCGAAGCGATGTCGATCATCAGTTTTGGAATTGGTAGAGGGAATTCATCCTTCGGACATGCTTTGTTTAAATCTCTGAAGTCTACGCAGATTCTGATCTGACCATTTTTCTTCCTGACTGGTACCATATTGGCTAACCAAGTTGGATATTGCTCTTCACGGACAAATTTAGCATCTATTAGTTTCTTAACTTCAGCTATAACTTGTTGTTCAATCTCTAGACGCATTCTTCTGGGAGCTTGTCTGACTGGAACGACGGTGTGATCTACTCCTAGCTTGTGAACTGCGACCTCTGGAGCTAATCCTGGCATTTCATCATAACTCCAAGCAAAACAGTCCTTGAATTCCATTAATAACTTGATTATCTCTTTGGAGTCTTCTTTATTAAGTAAGGAGCTAACAACGGTCGGCCTAGGCTCTTCGCTAGTACCTAAGTTAACATCCATTAACTCGTCTATTGTAGATTTAATTTCTTCTTCGAATTCTGGTGGAGCATTTCCAATTGGTATATCCTCGAGATTATCTAAAGCTTCCAGGAAACTTTCATCATGCTCATGAGTGACAACTAAGCAAAATCCCAAATCATCAACAGACCCTACTGTGCCGAATCCGAGACCATGTTTTGAATTGGGAGGCCGACTGGCATTATTCCATAATTTTTCAAAGTACTGTGATCGACCTTTTGTCCATCGTTGAGGTAAGACACCATGTTGAATTAAATTTTGAACACAGGGAGAATACAACTCAAATGGCAATTCCATTAATTCGGAAGAAGTAACATCTTCAAATTGTACATCATTTTCAGTTTTGGAAGAAGAAGCACCACGGTAGAACTTGATCGGCTTAACACCACCACCATGCACTTCCTTGACCACCATACCCTCGATCTTATTAGAATGGATCGGGGTCAGGGTCATAGTATGCACATAGTGATTGATCTTCTCGTACATTGATTTGTATTCTTTATTCTTTTCATCTTCGAGAGAGATCTTGAAATGTGGTTTCTTCTGATTCATTTGCATTGCTTCTTTCTTGATTTCTTCTTCTTCGGAATTGCTTTCCCAATCAACATCGATGACTGGTCTCTTCTGTCCAACTGTTCCAATGTCTCTTCCTCGACCTCATCCCCGGCCTCGACCTCAGGTGCGAGTTCTGGAGAAACCTTCACCATCTCGCCGTAAGGGAGTGGTGAGTAACTGTTAGACTATAATTTGAGGTTCTTCGTCATCCCGAACTTCTTTTGCTTCATTTGGTACGGTATTTCTGGAGAAGATTGTTTTCTTCAGAGGCGCGTAGTAGGCTGCATTGTTTTCTTCAGAGGCGCGTAGTAGGCTGCATCTTCGTGAATTTCGATTTTATGCACGAAGAACGGTTGCAAATCAGCCTTGATACATTGCTCCCCTCCTTCATGATATTTTATGCACTGGTGCAGAGACGACGGTACCATCCGGTTTTCATGGATCCACGGCCGACCCAGTAGAGCATTGAATGATGTCTCAGAATCAATTATATGGAATTTTGCAGTTGTCTTTGCTAAATCACCGGTCTTCATCAGTAGTGTTATCGATCCAAGAGCTCTTTGTCCTTTCTGATTGAACCCTCTTAATAACATCTTGTCTGCTTCGAGGTCGCGATCATCAATTTCCAAATATACGAACGTTCGAAGGCTCATTATGTTGATTGAAGCACCTGGATCAACCAACACCCTAGAGAGTGTAAACTTTCCAATAGTGACTGAAATGTACAACGGTCGATTGTGATCAGTCGTTCCAAGTAGTAGATCATTATCCGTGAAGGTAACACCTTGCTGTTCTTTTAACGAGCAAACCTCGTCTAAGGAATTACCAGCCATTTGAGCTAAACAAATCTCTTGATTAAGTAAGGCCTTGATCAGAGTTTCTCTCATCTCCTTTGACAGGATCAGAGCATCGTAGATGCTCAGTTTGGCTGGTAGCTTCCTAAGATGGGCTAGCACATTATAATCCACCTTATTACCATGTTCTTCATTTTCTTCTTAAACGGGCAATTCCTCTGTTGGGGTTGGCTCTTCCTTGACAACCACCTGCTTTCCTTTATCCTTTGGACCCATTCTCTGGGGTAGAACTTTTCCGCTTCTTAGATTGACTTGAGTTATTTCTTCTGCATCTGGTGCTGAATCTACCGGTGTCTCCCCTTAAATTGGAAAGACTGGTTCTTTTGGAGTTGCTTTAGAATCTGATAGCTCTAATTCTATTGTGATTGGAGTTCCTCGGAATTCACAAATGGACTGATTGCTTGTCGAGCTTTCGTATCCATCCTTGTGAACGTCTTCTCCTTCATTGTGGTCATCGAGGTTTAGTATGATTTGAGAATTGTTATTTATATTGGAATCGAGATACGGATTAGTTTGGTTGTCGTTAGTTACGTAGTCATTAGAAACAGTCAAAATGTAGCCAAAACCAAAACTCTTATCATTATAAGATCCCGCCGGGGCGAGCAAATAATCATACAGAGTCAGATGTTCAAGGGATTTCTCCCCCGAATCGGAAAGAACCATCCTAGAATAAGCGGCCACTAGTCTACCCTTCAGAGCCTCAGTTTTATTCTCTTCCATGATTTTCTCCTCCTTCTGGGGCGGTTCTTCGATCGCAAGCGATAGCACCGGCTAGACAGTTTTCAAACTTTGAGTTGAAGCGCACGCCGAAGCTTTCTGGATATGATCCAAGATTTTCTTTGAAGATCTTGTTCAGACGGTACTCCATCCATCATTGGTCGTGTAAGGGTCAATCGGAACAATAGGATCCGTTGAAATAACATTGACGGAACCTCCCTTTTGGGGTTCCTTCATGTATTCCTTCGTGATCGTTATGCTCCCTTTCCGGAGATTGTCGTCAAGCCAACTCTTGAAAGTGATGCAATCCTCTATCTTGTGCCCGAGCATCCGGTTATAAGGGCAATAGTATGGATGATCTTTCTTGTTGACTTCTTTTGGCCTCTTGGGCTCTGATAGTTGAAAATCTGGTGTTTTCATTAAATTGCGGAACATCTTTGCTACTACTTCAGTCTTGAATGGATATTCTTTATTTAGAAATTCTTTCAAGGTACGCTGTGGACGAGGCAGTTGCTCATAATGCTGAGGCGACTGATAGCTCGGTCGAGGCTGTTGGTAGTTCTTTTGAGGTTGCTGATAAACCCGTTGTGGTGGTTGATAACTAGGTTGTGGCCGCTCTGACTGTATCTGCACTGGCTGCTTGCCTTTATCTACTGTCGCGACGATTCTGGATTTCTTTTCAAATGCTTTCACAGGCTTCTGCTTATCGGTTTTGTCTATGAAACTTAGCTATTTTGCTTCCTCTTGCAAGCTCCCGGCCTTACCGAGCAACTTCTCGAAAGTCTTAATTGTAAATCCTTTAAGGAGAAGTGCTATCGGGCCATTGATACTTTTCAGCAAAATACTGATTGCATGCTGTTCCTGAAGTTGAGGCTCACACTTCATGCTTAAGTTTCTCCATCGAAGTATGTAATACACCAAAGTTTCGTTCGGTTTCTGTTGCTCCACCACTAAATCACCGATGGTGATGTGGTGCCGAGCCCCGGCAAACCGCTTAATGAAGAAGTTTTCTAGCTCTAAAAATGTCTTAACTGAGTCATTTGGCAATTCTGCATACCAATCGAAGGCAATCCCTGACAGGCTGCTGACAAACTATCGAAAGAGTAAAGCATCGCTCCCACCGGCATTGCAGCAACTAGCACGAAAATGTGCGACATGCTGCCGTGGGTTTCCCGTTCCATCAAAAGTCTTGAACAGAGGTGGTACGAAGCCTTTTGGGTATTGGACCGCATCAAATTCTTCAGGGTAAGGTCTACCCGTCTTAATAGAAGCTCCGCTCTTAGACTGTTCTAAGGCTTCTCACACCTGGTGTTCTACCATATTTTTTATGTCTTTTTTCAGGAATCCTGCTCTGTGCAGAATCCTTCTTCGGTTGCTTGTCTCCGTTAACAGAAGTGATCTCCTTTCCTCCGTCCACAACATGGATGATCTCCGAGGGTATTTGTTTCTGAGGTTGCACCTGAGCCTGAAGAGTGGCTAAAGCGGTAGCCATTTCTTCTATCCTTTTTGCCATTTGGGAAATTGTGTTATCCTTCTCTTTAAGTTGTGCTCTCATCACTTCTGGTTCATCTCTTTCTGCTGCTGCCGGAGCACCTTGCGAAGCTGACGATGCTCATGTCTCAACCATGTTGATCTCGGCATTATCTTCATCCATAAACTCGATGAATCTACTTCGCTTCCAATTTTTCTCCTCTTTCTTTTGCCAACCGTCGGATGTCGGTTCTTAGCTTGCCTATGGCATCCTCTAGTGGCCTCTTCCAAACGGTTTCACGGTTGTCATGTGATGACTATTGGACTTCTTTCTCGGGAGTTTCTTTTAATGCAGTAGCATCTTCTTCAGATTTTGGCTTTACGACGAGACTCTTCTTTCCGTAACACCGTGCTTGTATCGGTTCGGCAATAACAGGTCGCCACACCATCCTTCTCGCAAGTAGATGGCTTAGGACCAGATGGTCTATCGGCTGTGCGTCGGTAGGTGGTGTCCTCCCTAATATGGTGTCCCGATACGACAATAGGCGAACTAGCCCGCACTTTCTTCCTTGGACTCTCCGGGGCGGTGACGGGGTTTACTCACTGTCCGAGGCGGGATTTGACTGGCGCTCGTCCCATTTTTCTTAAGATCTCTGATACAGGGCATCCTTCCTTCTTAGCTAGTTTCTCTATTACGGCTCGCAGTCGAGTAAGCAATGTAGTCTTGGCCCTCTTCCTCTTACAATCATTATAGTATGCAGGTCGAGGTAATGCAACGGCGATCCTCCAAAAATCTTCTTCATCTGATGCAGTAGAGAGAAGGTGGAACCTACTTCCTCCCAACAGCGGTGAAATTTCAGGTAGTTCTTCCTCTTCCTTAGGAATCTCTTCTAGAAAAGCAACTTCAGCAGCCTTAGCCTTCTCGATCCTGGCGATCTTTCTGCTCCTATTTCTTCTTTGAGTCCGAGTTAAGGGTGTAACTCTTGAACTGAACCCTATCTCGAAGACAGGAGGTATTGTAGCAAAATTTGTACCCTCCACGGTGGCAGGCTCATCACAGACTTGGATTTCCTTCCCCTTCAGTTTGGCAGAAATCGGGGTAGGTTCAGAGATGACTAGACAGGTGAGGGTAGAGACAACAATCCTCCTACGATCAGTGGTACTCTTTTCAGCTGGGACTCTTTGCGGGAGAGGAAACTCTTGAGTCGACTTCAGGTTGAACACAATCACGAGCTCCTCAGTTTTCGATACTTTATTCATTAGTGTGAAGAGGGTGACATCATCGAACTTAGTATCTGTATTGTCGAATCCTTGTCCAAAACGGATGATTCCATAGTCGGGCAGTTCATCGTTATAGATGGCGAAGTCCATTCCATTGGTGAAGGAGAAAATTAACTTTGGTGCAGTCATTTTCTGCAGGGTAAATTCCGAACGTCAGTCCCGAATTATGCTTCCTTTTGTCACAAAACTTAAGAAGGAAAAGAAAGAGTCCGAACACTTTTTAGTTTATCTTAGTATATTCGCGATTTAAAAGAGTTTGTTTATTAAAAGTATGTTTATTAGAGAATTTTCTTGTTAGGAACAAAATGATTAATGGAGGAAGGTTAAAGGAAAGGTAAAGGACCCGATTCAGAATTTAAAAGGAAGAGAAAGTCTCGTAAGACTTCTCAACCCGAAGGACCGCTCCTAAGCAAACAACTATTGGGGTCCACCTCACCTCAGAAAGAAGCAAAAGTATTTCGGAACCTCCATGTTTAGGGGTGTCTAAACAGTGGCTCCGAAATCCAAGAGAGTTGACTATACCCATTCAAGATAGAAATGAACGTGGTATTTCAACAGAAGAATGGTAGCTTGGTTCACTAGGGACATGGACTTGCTGCCGATTTATGAAAGCAAAACCATCTGATCAAAATGGAGAGAGGAACTACTCCCCAGCGGAGTCGCCAAAAATTGTCGGCGAATTTTTAGGTTGTGTGTTTAATTTATAATTATATATAACTTGAAAGTAGCATTTGGTTTTGAAAATAATTTTATGTTTAAAGATTTCAAGATATGAAATCAAACTGATCTCACATCACAAATAGTTTATATAAAAGAGCACCGCATCTCAAATCGTGTATCTCTCCTGAAGAATAGACACACTGCTTGATGATGGGGCCCGATTAAATAAACAAGAAGATTTGTAACATTCATTTGGTCTGTGAACCAATTTTATAAGCCGACAAGTTCCCCTGCTTAATATAAATGAATTAAGCAGGGTTTATATTACATGAGTTCTTAAAGTTCCCTGTAAGGGCAAGCCCCTATAGTTAATTACATCTTAAATGACAGGAATCATTTAAGAAAACTCTTGATAATGATCAGTGGTTTCGCTCTCAAGAATTTTAAAGTTTAAGGTTTTCAAACAATTAGATTTTGGAAATTTCAATAGGGAATTGCTCAAATTTGGAACAGTTTATTTTAAGAATCCAAAGAAAGAGAAGTAGGGGATGTCACGGACCCGAAGTGAACTTCGGTGACTTCCCAGACTATCCTAATGTTGGGCTTCAATTTGAGAGTTTATTTAATGTTGTAATCCTGCCAATTTTAATTAATTAGGACTTATGCTTATATGATATGATCACACAAACAGCCTCGAAGATGTGAGGGTTTATGTCGTACCAAACAACTACCTCGGAGTCCTAAGACCGGTTAGGGCTTAATTTGTATAACACAATTATACAAATACCTAATAAAAAGTTGAGAATTTATGTTGCACTAGGCAAACTACCTTGAAATCCTATGGCTTGGTTATTTATTTCTAAGAAAGGTTTTGCTGATGTAGATTCCAGTTTTGCTGACGATGATGGCCGTGCTGCCCACTATGCTCCAAGCTCCTTGTTGTTGCAGAGGTTTAGTTTTAGAAGGTGAAAATTAGGAGATGAGGAAAGTGTTTTAGTTTAGAAAAATCTTGATGTTCAAATGTCTTTAATGTTTTATTAGGGGAATCTTAAAGTTGATTATAACAACACCGGTTAAGATCCCACGGTTCCATTATTCCGGCATCGTTATTTTTATCAGATTCACTTAGTCCAAATGAATTTGATAAACTCAACTAAATGAGTTCCACACTTTCATTTAGACCGTGGGAATTCCCGTTAGCAACACGTAGGTTATATCATCCGAGGTATTCCCGATCATCCAACGAGATGTTTTAATTTAATTGCAATTGTAGTTTTGTTGTTCTGTTTGTGATTAAATTTTGAGTTGTTTTATCTTTTGAATGTTGTGGCGGTGAATTTTATCTTGTGTCAATTTTTAATTTAGTTTTGGTTTCAATTTTGTGGCTATCCTAAAAGATTTCAGTTTTCATGCAACAATCATGTTTAACATGCAAGAAAGGTAAAGCGCAATACATGTAAGTAACTTGTAATAAAATAAAAGCGTACCTGGAGGGTTTTCTCGTCATTCCAAGCTACACTTAAAACACATGTTAAGAGCTTTTGAATGTTTATTACAAATACCTAGGTAAAGCTAAGGGAAGGTTATGGTTGTCTACCAAATTCCTAATCCTATTGCTAGTCATTTCCTATGACGTCTAGGTTCTTGTGTTTTGTTTAAGGATGACCTTCTTCATCAAAGAACAATTAATTTAAGTTGTTCTTCTAAAACTACCCATCATATTGAGAAAGTGCTTAGGATAAATCCTAAACATCTTTTCAATACTTCTGGGACTCTTTTGAGTCCAAATGAATTTCATTGTATGAGTGAATTAGTCATCCAAGAATTTAGTTAAGTTTTGTCTCTTGCTTAGTTAACTTGGACATTTGATTGTCCGATGAGTGGAGTGACATTTCACTTAATGTTCCATTTAAGGGCAAATTAATTTATTAAAGATTTTAATGATTTAAAATTGGAATTGATGATTTAAAGTGGTTTAATTTAATTATGAAATTTTAATAATTTTAAGTTTGGGATAGTGTACAAATTGTTTTAAATTTAGTTTAAATCTTTAAACTGTTTTTTTATTATCTTAATGTTTTAGATTAATTTTGATGTTTTAAATTTACTTAGAAGTGTTTGAATTATTCATATATTTTTGATGGTTTGATTTAGGTTAATTATGATATTTTAGGTTAGTTTGATTAGCTTAATTTGTTTTATATGCTTAATTATGAATTGTTTTAATATTATTTAATATTTCAAATTTGATTTAAGTTTGTTATTAAGTGATGTTGAATTAATTTTTAAATTTAATTTAATTTAATTGTTAAATCACTTAATATTTTAAATATTAATTTTATTAAGGGTTATTTTCTTTTAATTTTTAATTTATTAATTCCAATTATTATTTTAAGTTTAATTAAGAATTAGATCTTATTGAAGTGATTTATTTAGTTATTTTAAATTAAAGAATTAATATCTTCTAAAGTGATATCCCTAACCTTAATAATCTAAATTTTAATTAAATCTTCCAAAATTTAAATTATTTAATTAATTAAAATTTACTTTAAATGTTTTTAAAGTAATTAGTGGGTTTCTACCTCCTAATTGCCTAGATTTTAATCATTTAATGAAAATTTTAAAATCAGATATTTTACCCTCCCCTTTGATTAAGCCTAAAATATTAATTAGGGTTAAATTTTTTAATTACCTTTATGCCCTCTTAAGCTTATTTATTTCATAACTCACTAAATTGAGCTCAAATGAACTTGAAATTTTTAATTCACCTCACTCACATGTCAATTAAGACATTAAAGGAGAAAATGTGATTTTTCTGAATTTAATTTAATTTATATAATTATTTTTGTGAGAAAATGAGGGTTTTCAATGGAAATTCAACAACATGACTAAGGCAAGGTTTCTGAATTTAAGAAAATTATGGGATGTTCCTAATGACCAGAGGACCACTTGGACAAATTTTGGTGATTTTTTGAATTATATTTTATTTATTATAATTATTTTGAGTTTGGAGTGTTAATTAATTATAAAATAAAATTAAAGTTAAAAAATGGATATTATATTTTTCATAAATCTCTCTAACCTCAAGGAGCTCAGAGGAACACATTTTATATTTTTCTGATTTTTCTTTGATTTATTCGAATTAATTTAGTGAAAATGTAAGGAAATTCATTTTTTTAATATTAAAAATTGTCTTAAGCATTTAAAATTCAATTTCTTAATCTAGAGACTTGGGAAAAATATTTAGTTTGTTCCTAAGTGATTAGTAGGCAAAATGTGACATTTTTTTGTGATTTTTAATATTTTTATGATTTTTATTATTTTTTAATTATTAAAATATTGAAAATATGAATAAAAATGAAAATTCTTAGAAAATTTTAATTTTAATTTTCTTAGAATCTCCTAACATTAGAGAAGTCCCAAAAACCAATTTTGTGAATTTTTAAAATGTATTTTTGAAGTTATGAATTTTTAAAGTTTAATTTTGGTCATATAACTTAATTGGTCCATTTAGTTGGGCTAATCACCTCCAATTGATCTCAAATTTTTATGTGAGCTTCCTCTAATCCTAAAGACCAGTGGAGAATGTTTTTCAAGTTATTTTGATGTGTGGTTAACCTAAATTAATTAAAATTCAGTTTTGAGTATTTAGGCCAATTAGGGTTATTCTTAAAGAATTAACTCAAACCATAATTTTCCTAGGGTCCTCTGGTCCTAAGATAATTCTCCTAATTTTCCTAGGATTTATTGCAGAACATGCTAATTATGGGAATTAAAAATCAAAACAGGCACTAAAATTTGGAAAATCAATAACTTGCCATAGAGATGGCCTCTGACCTTAGAAAATTCAGGGAATTTTCCCAAGATTCAGAGGATACAAAAGCTCTATGGTCTCATGCCATGGTGAATTGTCTATGCAAATGGAGAATTAAAACATTGAAATGAGTAAATAATTAATTAAAAATAAAATACTCAACAAAATGACTTGATTTCTTTTCCACATTATTCTCCTCTATTTACTGAGCAAGAAAGTATTTTTAGTTTATTTTTATGATTTTTCTATGAAAAGTTATGGATTTTTCAAATTTTGGGTATTTAAATAATTAGAAAATAACCTATTTATCTACTTATCCACGCGACGCCGCGTCAACCTCGGCAGCTCCGAAAGGCCATGCGTCGCGCTCCAATTCGAAGCCGACGTCTGACTCGGATGCCACGCGGCCCGCGGTCTCGCTCCATCCTTCGATCTGACACAATCTGGACCTTCCATTCGATACACGTGCGAATGGACAACATCCGTTCATCGTCCCCGAGAGCCCCAACCCGAGAACCGTCCACACTAAAACCTTAAGATCTCGAGCTATAGTTAACCAAATCGCATGCGGTTTTCTTCTACATGTTCGTCCCGCCTAGAGCTACACATCTATACGGCTAACATACATCAAAATCGACTCAAATTAAATGATGGATCGCTGGAAGCTCGAGCTAAAGAGAAATTCACATACCTTGGTTCAGGAGGTGAAGCCTCGACTGAATGTGCTTGATACGTTCGTTGGAGTTGGACGAGCCTGGGGATGAAGCCTCTGGCCCTAGCGAATTGTCTAGGTGCAACTTCCACCAAGCCCGATTTCAAAGCTTGGCCGATAGAGAGAATGGCTGGCCTGGTGAGGGGTCTTCCACTGGGGGACTCCTTCTCTTGGTCTTGTGCAGGTGTGGGTGAGTTTAATTTGATTTTGGTGAAGGTTTCGGAGTTGCCCCGGTTTTGGGGCTAAGTTTGAACTCCGAAATCGAGCTCGATTAGGGGAAATTGGGTCGGATTTCAATGGGGATCAAGTGCTCTATGTATGGAGAATGGTCTGGAGTAATTTTGGCAGAGTTTTGTTAAGTTTTTGTTCAACACCTCCTTTGGCCGAGAGGTGGTAGTGTTTAAATAGAGGTGGCTGGAGGTCCTCCCAGGGGGAGTTGAAGGCTGGGATGAGCTGCCTTGGTCAAGAGAAGAACAACCATGGTGACCATTAGGCATGGGACAGCTCAGCAAGGAAGGATTCAAATTTTTGGCTCACATGGAGCTCTCGACCATGGATTTTTCCAGCAATTGTGGTGGCTGGCCGGCCAGGGTCAGGTCACCATCTTGACCAGTGAGGTCAGGGCTGGGGTTTAGTGAAATCAATTAGGGTTGGCCATGTGTAAAGTGGCTTGATTTAAATGGTATGGGGGAAGGGTTATTTTGGGCTTGGTTTGGTCAACCCATGGAAATGAGCTTGGTGTACCCACCAAGGTTTGATTTTGGGCTGAAAGGAATCATTTGGGTCAGCCAAGAGAACGTGGTATGGTCTCTATCCATGGTGAGGTGGCTAAGCTTGGTTTAGAGTGTATGATAAATGGGGTTAAAAATGCTTAATGAAGGCTTAAGAAAGAGCCCCCTCTTCTTGCCATTAATGGCTTGGTGAGGTGGAAAGTGGCTTCCATGGCTTACATATGGCTTATGCATGGCTTCATGGCTCACATTTTGCTTCGAAAAATTTAGCTTAGTTCCATAAAAATGGATTTTTAAGGTTTTGGATATTTTAATGGAAGTTGTCATGTGGTTTGATTTAGAACAATTTGATATTTGATTAGGACTTTAGGGATGGTTTTAATTGAATGCATGATGAAGAAGAGTGTCACATGGGCTTTAGAATGAATTATGGGCTTTTTAGATTTAGTGAAGATGGGCTTTTAAAATGCCTTTAGGGAAGTGGGCTTTTAGGTTTTAAAACAAATTGGTGGATGGAAATTTTATAAAAGATTTGGCCCAATGAGTATTGAATTTGATTTAGGAATGTTTCATGAATGGTTTGGAACCAATTTGGGGCAATTTGAAGTTGAATTGGGTTTAATTTGGGTTTTTTGGTAATGGGGCCAAAGTGGGTCAAATTGGGCTAACTTGGGTTAAGGTTAGGCTAATGTTGGGTTTGATGTAAAATTAATGTTGCAAAAGGTTTATGGGAGTGTTACAAAGAGATTTCAATTTTGGTTGGGTTTTGATTTTCGGATTTGGACCTATTTGGATTCATGATTGATTTAGGCCAAATTGGGGATTTTTTATTTGGGTTAGGTTTGGGTGAAGTTTGGGTTCAAATTTTGGGCAAATCAAGTTTGTGTTTTATTTTTCGGGATGTTAGGAAGGTTTTGGAAAAGATTTGGGGCTAATTGGAGTTGAATTGGGTTGGTTTGGGCTATGTTTAGGTTATGGGCCAAAATTGGGCCTTAGGCTTCAAATTGAAATTGGATCCAAATGTTCATCAGATTGGGCTTGGATTTTTAGTCTAAATTGATATTAGGGATATGAAATTGAAGTTTAGAATTGAATTGGATCAACATTGAGGTTAATTGGAGTGGTTTGGTTTGACATTGGGTTCACTTTGGATTAAAAATGAGTCAAATTGGGGGTTTTGGTAAAAGTCGGTTAAATTGGCAAACTCGACCTAAGGTGTAGTTGAAAAAAATTAAATGGGGAATATTTGGGATTTTTTGGAATTTTTTGGGAATTTTTGGAATTTTTTGATTTTTGAGCTAAAAGGGTATTTTGGGTATTTTTGAAAATTAGAGGATATTTTTGGAAATTTTGGTGTATTTGGATATGGATGATCAATTTAAGTGGTGGGAAATTTCTGGGATTGATTTTGAGGAATTTTGGGTAATTTAGGCAATTTTGCAAATTTTGGGTTATTTCAAGGGCATTTGGTAGGTTTGGCGGGTGTAGGGCCCCCAAGGTCAAAAATTGAAATTTTGGAAAAATTAAAATTGATCAAATGTAAGTGAAATGGGATCATTTTGGTTGAGCCATGAAGCCATATTAAGCTCACAGGAGCCATGAGAGGACTCACTTTAGGCACTCAATATGTTGTTCCTAACCCTCTTAGCCAGGGGCTTAGGGGTTGAGGACCATCCATATGGATTACCTACATGGGTCAAGAAGTCAAATTGGGTGTAGGTGTGGTTTTAGGACTTGTAATGTGTGTGTGGGAGTGTAGTGTGCATGCAAGTCAACCCTCACCAGACCAGGCCACTCAGGGTAGTCCTAAGGCCAAAGAGTTCTATAGGGAACTCATCCTTTAAACCTCCACATTTGATCTTAACCCTCCAAGTGGCTTAGGGGTTTACAATCAGGCATGTGGGGTTTAAAGGGAGTTAAGAGGTGTTTGAATTTCTAAATGGTGGGTTCCATCTCTAATCCTCTAGGATAGTCAAAGGGAAAACCTAAGGCTAGATCCTAAGTACTAGGGAGAGAGAGAAGAAAGAAGACCTCATCAAAAATGAGGTCAACAGCCCCAGTTATTGATCCCACGAGAAAGATTAAGTACAAATAAATAAGAAAGGAAAGATGAAAATCTATTTATAAACTAATCAATTTTTAAGTAAGAATATGCAAGTTACTTAAAGTAGCAGTTGAAAAGAAAATAGTAGTTTAAATTGTTCAACAAAATAAATAAAGATTCTTTCACCATATAAAATATTTAATGATTAGTAAACATCTATTTTAGTTTGAGAATATAAATAATGTTGTAATGTGATGAATAAGAGCATAATTATTCTTTACCTTTGTTACAGCATCTAAAGAACTTTGGCTAGTTTTAGAAGATAAGATCAGGATATAATATTAGTAGTAAGGGACGAAGTTCTAGGCTCTCACTTCTAGTTCCCCCCAATGGTGCCTATGGTTGGGCTTACTAGTGACCCATCACCTCCTCTTAAACCAAATTTATAGAATTTAGCCTATCACTCTAAAAACCTATTCAATTCTATGCGCTTCAAATATTATCTCATTATCTATTCGCACCTCCCCTTTTAAGGATTTACCATCTACCCTTCCAAGGGAGATGTGATACTTACAAGTTAAAAATTCTTAGCCCACGATCAGGTCTTATGAACTCTCCACAGATTTTAACATTACAAGTGATCAAGTTGTAGTGTAAATAAAAATCATGTAAAGTAACATCACAACTTAATAATGAAGAAAAATAAGTTCTCAAAACTAAATTAAATCTTTATTTTAATTATTTCATATTCGTAGGGAGAAAGATAAGAAGGCTGCTCAGAAAGCATAGGATTCACACCACAAACCATATTTATATAATTTAAATTTAAAGTACAAAACTTAAGAACTAAATTATAAATACTTATCTGGAATGATATCCAAGCTATCGTTTGATGTTTCTCTGACTTTAACTGACTTCTACAAGACTCCAACACTCTGAACTCTCACCAAGGAAAAGTAAATAACACAAAATACTCTTTTTCTAAATTAAATGACACACTCCTTTCACTCTTATATCACTTACACACTCGAAACTACCACACGTTGCTGTAAAATTATCCTCTATTTAGTATTTGAGTCATCAAAGTTGGTCGCCAACCTCTGTAGAGTTGTATTGTGGAAAGCAAAATTTCAGAGGAACTTCAAGAGTCTCATTGAGAGGATTTTCAGATAAGTATTTATCTTTGTTTTGAAGTATGATTTGTTGTGCTTTCATTATGGTTTATGCTTTCAAGTCAGATTGTGTTTATGTTTTCTCCATGAAATCTGAGTAGTCTACTTTATCTTTTCTTTTCTTAGATGATGAAGTAGTTATATTATAGAAGTATGTTGTGGAAAGTATAAGTGTTTAATGCTGGAAGAAATTGTGATGGTTCAATTCCTTGTACTTAATTTACTTCTTGATGTGGCCAATTAAGATGTTAAAATTTGTTGTGAGATTATGTAAGATCCAATGCGGTATTGTCTCAACCAACAAATGAAAAGAATCACATGCAATTATATGGGTGAGAATTGTAGTCCATATGATTGGATACAAATATATATGGAGATATGTTTTATTGGGGAGTAAAATTAGAGGACTTTAGAGTGACAGGCTAAAGTACCCTAATTTGGTTTGTTATTTTAAATTTTTTTATGATATGGAAGGGAATAGAGGGAATAGAGGGAATAGAGGGAACTCTAGAGTGAGAGCTAGTATCTTCCCTGCCTAAACCATCTACAAAATTTCAAATTTTCAAATTAACTAATTTTCTTTATAGAACCAAGTAAGGGTAAAGAATATTATTGCTCCTATTTGGCACAATACATTTAAATACTTCCACAACATAAATATCCATAATTATTACTGATTCATTGAAGAAGGAAAAAGATATTTGATTCTTATAGCTTTTATATTGTGTTTAAAGTATTGATAATTTTAATTTCCTGCTTAACTTTTTATTAAAAATATCAAAAATAACTTTTCAAACTTTGTACCTTGAAACATATTTACAAAATTCAATTGAAAAAGTAAAAAGTTATTTTTCTTATTTCTTCAAAGTTTTAAACATTTCCCTGTGGGTTCGTTATCTCAGGGCTTAATCAGAAAGTTCTATATTACTTAATAAACGATACATATACTTGTGTAGTATCCCATATTATAAATCATAATTTCCTATCTAAATCGTAAGCATAAATACTCGGCAGGAGTCACCCGTCACCTCCTCTTAAACCAAATTGATAGAATTTAGCTTGTCACTCTAAAAACCTATTCAATTCTACACCCTTCAAAGATTATCTCTCTATCTATTCGTACCTCCTCCTTTAATGATTTAACATCTACCTTTCCAAGGGAGATGTGATACTTACAAGTTAAGAATTCTTAGCCCACAGTCAAGTCATAAGAACTCTCCACATATTCTAACATTACAAGTGATCAGGTTGTAGTGTAAATGAAAATCAAGTAAAGTAACATCTCAACTTATTAATGAAGAAAAATAAGTTCTCAAAACTAAATCAAATCTTTATTTCAATCATTTCATATTTGTAGGGAGAAAGATAAGAAGACTACTCAGAAAGCATAGGTTTTACACCACAAACCATATTTATATAATCTAAATTCAAAGTGCAAAACTTAAGAACTAAATTATAAATACCTATCTGGAATGATATCCAAGCTATCATTTGAAGTTTCTTTAACTTTAACTGACTTCTACAAGACTCCAACACTCTGAACTCTCACTAAGGAAAAGTAAATAACACAAAACACTCTTTTTCTAAATGAAGTGGCACGCCCCTTTCAATCTTATAACACTTACACACTCCAAACGACCACACTTTGCTGTAGAATTGTCCTCATTTTATAGAGCTTCAAAAATGATCAGGGGTTGGTTTAGGTACCCTTTTAAAATTTGTTTAAATTCAGTAAATATTCTAGAAGGAAACTGTGCCGCCTAGGCGCCAGTCTTCTATACTAATGGACACATCCTTTTAGGTTTTGAGTCGCATCTCTTCATATGGGAAATTGTTCAGATGCTTCTAGATCGCTTCTGAGTCATCAGTAACTGTCACAAAATCGTCCACAAGTGCTCTAGATTTCCCTGCTTAGTCTGGCGCTTGAGCGCCAGATCTGGTGCCTGGGTGCCAGAGTCAGCCCTTTTTTGTTCTTTTCTTCAATTGACTCATTTTTGCTCCTTTTACTCGTTTTTTGATTATTTTTCTTCATAAACTTATTTTCTTGTACAAGAAACCAAAACATAAGAAATACCTTTCATTAAAGCGCAATATCCTTAAAATATTAGTTAAAAATGACAAAATAATTTAGGTAATTTTAAGGGTGATCATGTTATCCAGAGACTAGAATGAAGATGATGATGATGATGATGATGAGGATATGATTAGGATTGTTGTGTTGAGTTTGTGATATTGTTATTTAATTTTCTTATGTGTTGTGATGCTTTTATTTAATGTTCTCATATGTGATGTGATGTATTTTGCTATGGACTTTGATGTTTTGTAGATTATAATTAAACTATTTCTTTTATGCACATTCAGATGTTTTATTTTTGTCGGCATATTTTTAGATCATGTGTTTTGAAAAGGGGTCGCCTACAGAAGTTGTCGGCGAATTTTTTAGATTTTAAATTTAATTTAAATATATATAATTTAGAAATTAGTATTTGATTTTAAAAATAGTTTTAAGTTTGAAAATTTTAAGATATGAAATCAAACCGATCTCACATCCCAAATAGTTTATATAAACGAGCACCGCATCACAAACCGTGTATCTATCCCGAAGAATAGACACACTGCGTGATGATGGGGCTCGGTTAAATAAACTAGAAGATTTGTGATATCTGTTTGGTCTGCGAACCAACTTTATAAGCCGACAAGTTCCCCTGCTTAATATAAAGGAGTTAAGTAGGGTTAATATTACTTGGGTTCTTAAAGTTCCCTATAAGGGCAAGCCCCTATAGTTAATTACATCTTAAATGACGGGAATCATTTAAGAAAACTCTCGATAATGATCAGTGGTTTTGCTCTCAAATATTTCAAAGTTTGAGGTTTCAAATGAATTGAATTTTGGAGATTTCAATAGGGATTAGCTCAAATTCGGAACAGTTTGTTTTAAAAGTCCAAAGGAAGAAAAGTAGGAGAAGCTGAGGATCCAAGAAGAATCTTGGCAACTTTCCAAACTATCCTATGGTTTGGTTTCAATTTGAGAATTTATTTAATGTTGTAATTCTGCCAATTTTAATTAATTAGGACTTATACTTATATGATATAATCATATGAATAACCTCGAAGATGTGAGGGTTTATGTCGTACCAAACGACTACCTCGGGGTCCTAAGACCGGTTAGGGCTTAATTTACATGATATGATCATGCAAATGCCTAACGAAGAGTAGAGCATTTATGTTGCACTAGACAAGCTACCTCGAAGTCCCATGACTTGGTTATTTAATTCTAAGAAAATTTTCTCTGAAGTAGACCCGAGTTTTGCTGATGACGATGGCTGTGCTGCCCACCATGCTCCAAGCTCCTTGTTGTTGCAGAGGTTTAGTTTTAGAAGGTGAAAATTAGGAGATGAGAGAAGTGTTTGGTTTAGAAATCTTAAAGTCCAAATATTTTTTAATATTTTAAATAAAACAAATTATAAAGTTGTTTAAACAGAACCGATTAAGATCCCACAGTTCCGTCATCCCGGCACCATTATTTTCATAGAATTCACTTAGTCCAGATGAATTTGCTAAACTCAACTGAATGAGTTCCACACTTTTATTTAGACCGTGGGAAATCCCGTTAGCAACATGTGGGTTACATCATCCGAGGTATTCCTGATCATTCAACGAGACGTTTTAATTTAGTTGCAATTGTAGTTTTGTTGTTCTGTTTGTGATTAAATTTTGAGTTGTTTTATATTTTGGAATGTTGTGGCGGTGAATTTTATCTTGTGGTGACTTTTAATTTAGTTTTGGTTTCAGTTTTGTGACTATCCTAAAGGTTTCAATTTTCATGCAACAATCTTGTTTAACATGCATGAAAAAGTAAAGTGCAGTGCATGTAAGTAAATTGTAATAAAGTAAATTGCAATAAAATAAAAGTGTACCTGGAGGGTCTTCCCGTCATCCCAAGCTGCACTTAAAACACATGTTAAGGCATTTAAATATTTATAGCAAGTACCTAGGTAAGGCTAAGGGGAGGGTTTTGGTTGTCTACCAAAGTCCTAGTCCTATTGCTAGTCATTTCCTATGACGTCTAGGTTCTTGTATTTTGTTTAAGGATGATTTTCTTCATCAAAGAACAATTAAATTCAATTGTTCTTCTAAAAACATCTCATCATATTGAGAAAGTGCTTAGGACGAATCCTAAACATCTTTTCAATATTTCCGAGATTATTTTGAGTCCAAGTAAATTTAATTGCACAGGTGAATTAATCATCCAAGAGTTTAGTTAAGCTTTGTCTCTTGCTCGATGAACTCGGGCATTTGATTACTCGATGAATGAAGTGATATCTCACTTAATACTCCATTTAAGAGTTATAATAATTAAAGCCTTTAGGGGCAAGTTGGTTTGTTGAGAATTTTTAATCATTCTTAATTTGAAGTTTGATTTAAAGGTTTAAAGTGATTTAGTTTAATTAAGAGATTTTAATTAATAATTTTAAGTTTGGAATAGTGCTCAAATTATTTTTCGGTTTAAATCTTTATACTTTAAGTGATCTTAATATTTTAAATTTGTTTTACTTTTATTATTGAATGATGTTAACTTAATATAATTTAATTTTGATTTAATTGAATTTAACTTAATTTAATTTAATTTAAATATTTTTTAATTTAACTTAATTGTTAAAATGTTAATTTAATTTAATTTTAATTTTAATTTAATTTTTACTTAATTTAATTTAATTTAATTTTAATTTAATTTAATTTAATTGTTAAACTACTTAATATTTTTGAGCTTTTCTTTAATTTAAGGGTCTTTTTTTTTTAATTTTTAATTTACTTAGTTTGGATTATCATTTCAATCTTAATTAAGAGTTAAATATTATTGAAGTGACTTACTTAGGGATTTGTTTATTAAAGAATTAATATCCTCTCATGTTATATCCCTATTTTTAATAATTCAAATTTTCATTAATCTTCTAAAATCTAAATTGTTTAAATAATTAAAGATTCATTTTTGGTTTATTAAAAGTGATTAATGGGTTACTACCCTTTTAGTTTCCCAAAGTTTCAATCATCCAAGAAAAATAAAATCAAATATTTTACCCTCCATTTTAATTAAACCTAAAATTTTAATAAAGGGGTTTAAATTCTTTAATTACCTTTATGCCCTTTTAGGCTTAATTATTTCATAACTCTCTTAATTGAGTTCAAATGAACTTGAAATTTTTATGTCACTTCCCTCATATGTCAATTAAGACATTAGAGGAGAAAATGTGATGTTTCTGAATTTAATTTATTTATATAATTATTTTTAATGAAAAATAAAGGATTTCAAGGAAAATTCAACAACATGACCAAAGTAAGGTTTATGTCCTTAAGAAAATTATGGGATGTTTCTAATGATCAGAGGACCACTTGGAACAATTTTGGTGATTTTTTGAATTATATTTTATTTATTATAATTATTTTGAGTTTTGGAGTGTTAATTAATTATAAATAAGTTTTGAGTAATTAGGTCAATTAGGGTTATTCTTATTTTGAGTAATTAGGAGTTCAGAGAAATAAATTGTACAATTTTCTGATTTTTCTTTGATTTATTAGAATTAATTTAGTGAAAAGGTTGAAAAATACATTTTTTAATATTAAAAATTATTTTAAGCATTTAAAATTCAATATCTTTACTTTGAGACTTAGGAAAAATATTTGGTTAGTTTCTAAGTGATTAGGAGTCAAAAAGTGACATTTTTATGATTTTTAATATTTTCGTGATTTTTATTATTTTTTAATTATTAAAATATTAAAAATATCATTAAAAATGAAAATTTTTAGAAAATTCCAATTTTAATTTTTATATGCTCCTCTGATGTCAGAGAGCCCACAAAACTAATTTGGTGAATTTTTGAAATGTATTTTTGGAGTTATGAATTTTTAAAGTTTAATTTTGATCATGTAGCTTAATTAATTCATCTAGTAGGGCTAATCATTTCCAATTGGCTTCAAATTTTTATGTGAGGTCCCTCTGATTCTAAAGATCAGTGGAGAATTGATTTCAAGTTATTTTAATATGTGGTTAACCCTAATTAATTAAAATTAAGTTTTGAGTAATTAGGTCAATTAGGGTTATTCTTAATGAGTTAACTCAAAATATAATTATCCTAGGGTCTTCTGGTCCTAAGAAACTTCCCCAAAATTTTCTGGAATTTATTGAACAATATGCTAATTATTGGAATTAAAATACCAAAAACAGTGACATAAACTTCAAAAATACATAACTTTCCATAGAGATGGCCTCTGACCTTGAAAAAATTCAGGGAATGTTTCCAAGTTCAGAGGCTTCAAGAGCCCTATGGTCTCATGCATGGTGAATTGTCTATGCAAATGGAGAATCAAAATACTGAAATGAGTAAATAATTAATTAAAAATAAAATACTCATCAAAATAACTTGATTTCTTTTCCACATTATTCTCCTATGTTCACTGAGCAAGAGGATATTTTTAGTTTATTTTTATGATTTTTCTACACAAAGATATGGATTTTCTAAGTTCTGGGTATTTAAATAAATAAAAAAATCCATATTTTTCTACTTATCCACGCGGCGCCGACTCATCCTCGGCAGCTCCGAAATCCCACGTGTCGCGCTCCCATTTGACGCTGCCATCTGACTCAGTGCTCTGGGGGCCCTCGAATCATGTAACGTCCTTCTATCCGGCGCAATCTGGACCGTCCACTCGATACACGCTCGATCGGATGGTGCCTAGTCATCGTCTATGACTGGTGTGCACCCGTGACCATCCACACTAAAACCCTAAGACTATCTTATGCTCTATGGATTCGTCTTGAAGAGACAAACACATCCATACGAATTACATGCCACGAAATTAGCCGAAATGAAATGGAGAATCGCTGAAAGCTCGGGAGGAAGGAATGATCCATACCTTTGCTCTGAGAAGTGTAGCTTCAATCAGAGAGTTGTGTCACCTTCTACTGTACCTAAGGAAGCTCCAGATGAAGTCTCTGGCTCTAGGGAATTGTCTAGGTATGAAAGTTTCCACAGCTGATTTCAAAGCTTGAGGCTAGAGCAACTGGGTGGCATGGAGAGGGGGCTTTCACTTGGGAACTCCTTCTCTTGGTCATGTGCAGGTGTGGGTGAGTTTAATTTGGATTTGGTGGAGGTTTGGGAGATGTCCTATTTTTGGGCTTGAATTTGAACTTAGAAATTGAGCTCAGCTGGGGGAAATTGGGGCTGGAATCCAATGGGGATCAAGTGCTCTATGTGTGGAGAGTGGTTTGGAACAATTTTGACGAGTGTTTCGGTAGGATTTGGTTCAAGACCTTCTTTGGCCGAGAGGGTGGTGGGTTTAAATAGACATGGGTCGGAGGGCCTCCCGTGGGAGTTAAGGCTTGGGATCAGCTACTCTGGTCAAGGGAAGAACAGTCATGGTGTCTAATTGGGTTGGGACAGCTCAGCAAGGAAGAATTGAATTTTTGAACCAAATGGGTGCTCTCGGCCCGGTGTTTTCCAGCGACTGTGGTGGCTGGCCGGCCAGGGTCAGGTCACCCTCAAGGTCAGGGAGGTCAAGGCTGAGGTTTAGTGCAGTAAATTGGCCATGGACATGTGTAAAGGAGTTTGATTTAAATGGAATGGGAGAAGGCTCATTTTTGGCTTGGTTTTGTTCAACTCATGTATTTGGGCTAGGTTCACCCCCCCATGATTTGATTTGGGCTGAAGGGGATCAGTTGGGTCAGCTAGGAAGGGGTGGTGAAGTCCCCATCCAAGGTGATGTGGCTAATTTTGGTTAAAGTGTAACATGAATGGGGTTAAAAAAGTTTAGTGAAGGTTTAAGAAAGAAATCCCCTCCTTTGCCAATAATCGGTTGGTGAGTGGCCCACTTTTAATATTTATGCAATTTATGTTTATAGCAAAGGCACCAAAAACTTGATCCCGCTTAAAATATAGATATATGATTTAATGTATAATGTGGATTCTACGCAAGTATACGTATCGTATCAAGTAATACAGGGCTCTAGTGGAGTCCTGGTTATCGATCCCACAAGGAAGTTTTTAACAGATTTGTTATCAGCTAAATTTAAAGGAATTACTTACTAATAAAGTAGACTGAAATTAAAAGTAACTATTGTAACTAAAGTAAACTAATGCTTGAAATAAGTTGATTTAAATAATTCAGAAAAAGTATCCTTCTCCTTGTTTTTAGAAAGTTAAGTGAATGATGAATTTAAATAGAATTTTTATATTGTATTGTGACAAATAGGAGCATTCCTATTCTTTACCCTTTCATCCAGGTGCAAAGAACATTGACTAATCCTATGTTTGATTACTGAATCTGCGGCTAGGTCGGGAGGATACTGGCTGCCACTTCGTAGCTCCCACGTTCCCCTCACCTGAGGGCTAACATCTACACTTCAGCTCTCAAACAGTAGGACCGAATTGAGTATTTTAGTCTGTCACACTAAAATATCCAATTCTACGCCCAATAATTAATATTTCCCTATTTTTTGCACCCGCCTTCCAAGGCTTTTGACTTCCCTGAATATTGGATGTAATTTTTACTATAGTTGATAATTCAACATATTTTAACTACTCAATTGGTCGATTGAAAGTAAATTAAGTTTTAAGTAAAAAATTATCACAATTTATTTATATTATATTAGGTGCTTCTATTTAATTTCATCAATCCGCATAAGTTTCATAAACAAGAAGAAAGACTAAGAAAACTACTCAGAATGCATGGGAATAAAACAAAGCATGAATTTCATTTAAAGTTAACAACAATAAACAAAGATACTTATCTTAATTTCCTCCTTAAGCAGACTCCGTGAAGTTCCTTTGACTTTTCCTTCTAGTACAACGAAACTAAATAGCACTCAACTAATGAACTCACTAAACACACTCGTACTTACATAAAAGACTCTGAGAAACTTTTTTAAGACTCAAAAGACACACCAATGACACACACAGACACTAGAATTCGGCCTCTATTTATAGAGGTAAGCAAAGGTCCAAGGGGTGCTTAAACACCTCTTCAAAAAGCGTCCAGGTTCAATGAATATGCATTTTGAACTAGCTCGCCGTCGGCGGGGAACGACCTCGCCGTCAGCGGGGCTTCTAGAAGGTCTTCAAACCACGCGATCTCGCTGTCGGCGGGCTCGGGCTCGCTGTCGGCGAGGTAGTTATAATTCCTTCGAAATTCTCCTCACGATCTCGCCGTCGGCAGCCTCGATCTCGCCGTCGGCAAAGTAGTTATATTTGCATGAATTTCCTCCTTTTTGATCCAAATTTGCTCCATTTCATGCTTTTTGTTTCCATCACTTATAAATCTTTATTCCTGCAATAAAATAAAAAAATACCTTTATTTAAAGCGCAATTTCATCAAAAATAGATATGAATTTCTTGATGTATTTTTCTGTGATCAAAATCCCCCAAGCTTAATTATTACTTGTCCTCAAGTAATTTTAATACTAAATAAATAATAATAATGATTTCTATAATAGAATTTTTCAATCCAGATAATATATGAATTAAATTTAAATAACATTATAATAAAGTTGAAATAGAAATATTTCTAAGTAATTAAATTAACTTTATAGAGATAAGATTATTTAGTTATCGACTCTAAGATTTCTAGCTTTCTATTTATTTCGAGAACGACTATATTTAAAAATAGTAAATTACTTAAGATATTTAGATGATAGGAAGTTCAATAAATCACTATTTAGTAAAATACTAATCCATAAATATAAGTTTAGAAATATAATTAAGTTCTACCCTTTAGGTTGATTCCATTGAATCCAATTTTTGATAAGGCATCTCCTCAAGCTTCTCCTCACTTATATTTTTCTTTTCTTTTCTTTTCTTTTCTTTTCTTTTCTTTTCTTTTTCTTTTTCTTTTTCTTTTTCAAGTGAGGATTACTGTATCTGGATAGCCTGTTAATAATTTTGAACTTCAATTTCTTCCTAAATTTGAAACATAAAATATTTCTTTGCTTATATATATTTCATAACCTTTACTTCATTGAGTTTCTATCCTTTCTTTTTCACTTAAATACTTAAGAATTTTCAATTTTTAGAATATAGTTTCTCTTATTTTAAATAGTTTACTATATTCTTATTACTTTTAACCAAATATATTATTCTATTAATTAATTGAATTACTAGAAATATTTTCTTTAACTTTATATAATAATTAAATAAAGTAACTCATATTTATTGAATTGAAAAACTATGATAGAAAATCATTTAATAATTTTTTTTTTTTGAAAATAGAAATTGAGAACAATTTTAATAATTAAATTTGTATTTTTACCTTCCCCCAAACTTAAATTTTTCTATCTATACTACATAGTGAAAAAGGGAAAGTATATAAATAAAATTCATCATACCTTTCGAGCTTTAGGTATTTCTTTTCTTTGAAATTTTCGCAGGCTTTTTCATTACTTACGTAACCTCGTATCGTTAGTATTCTTTCACATATACTATTTTAAAAAGAAAGTGCAGGGATGGAAATTTTAAAATAAGTATCAATCATAACAAAGAAAACTTAATCTATTACTACACATACATTTAAAATTTAAACAATACATTAAAGAAAGACTAACATCCTATATATATAAAAATTTGCAACTAATTTAACACACATAAGAAATCTAATATCACAGCTCAAGCAAACAAACAACATATCAAGTCCAAAGTCCACAGAGAGTACTGAAATATTACACACAGAAATAATAAAGTTTGCAAAACAATAAATCTAAACAAACCAAACAAACTAAACAAAGATTCTAATCTTCTGCATCAAAATCCCAAACTATGTCATCTCCCTGATCTCCAGGCTGTGAAGGCTGAGCAGGCTGGTACTGTGAATAACGGGGGCACTCAGGAAAGACAACATCTAAATCACCACTCCTATATCGACGCTCAGCTTCATAGTATGCAATCTCGTATTCTGAATGTCGCTGGAGATATCCGCTATCATAATTGTGTCTTCTCTCCAAGCCTCTGATCCTTTGATCTATATGCTCAAATCTTCTCTCCATAGTCTCTCCAAATAACTCAAAACTCTTTCTACTCAGGGTTAACTCATTCATCAGATCTTGAAGGGTAGGAGTGGTGTACTGAGGGGGTGGTTCATAACTAGTAGAGGGTATATCTCTACTTGAAGAAGGTACATAATCCCTTGTCCCGCATCTCCATCCTTGGTGGGATTCATATTTCTTTATATTAGCTCGAGTAAGGGGTTTCATAGAGCTCTATCCATTCCTCATCATCTCTTGCCTCTACCCCAGATAATTGGCAAAGTGCATAGATAAGACCAGGATGTCCTAGTCCTCCTCCACTTTCATTTCTAGCAATGGCTAATATGTTTTTATAAATAACATTTCCCACATCATTACTCTTCTGGTTCTGAATACAGAAATTCAGAACTGCTCTATCTCTTGTTACCTCACTATGGTGGTAGGTAGGTAACAAAGTAGAACAAATAAAATAATGCCGGGCTTTAGATGTTGCATTTAGCATAGAAAGAGGGAAGTTTACCCGTTCCCGCTGCTTTATCTTCCAGACTCCTTTCCCATCAGTGAGAAAGTCGATCACCTCTTCCAGTGGTCCTTCCATAGTTCCAAAAGTTTCATATTCGCTCATGTAGGTGTCTCATACTTCATAATAAGCGTTTATTCTAGCAGCATTGAAATCTACAAAAAATCCTCTAACCTTAACCGGTGCATCTTCAGCCTGTGTTAAATTTGTATAAAACTCCTTTACTACTTCTACAGCTGCTCTGTTGGTAACGTAGCAGAAGTTTTCCCACCCTCGCTCCTTTATAACTCGTTCCACTTCTCCTCCTGGATTCTTGAAAACTCGATCTTGTATGCACTTTCTTGCTTGAATGTTTTGAAAATATCGAGTTTGTGTTCTCGCATTAATGAATCGAGTTTCGTCATATTCTATTCGTCGCTTTTGTCGTGGAGCCATTTCTCAATCTGTGAAATTTGCAAAAATTTTAACTAAACTCCAAAATATTACTAAGAAGGCTTCCTACAACAACTAAAATCCATTTAAATCAATTTCTATGAAATTCTTCCAAGTATTTTCTTCACATTTCAAAATTTTTCAAAATATCCCAATGTAGAAGAAATCAATGGTGAAAATCAAAAATTTTTGTATAGGAGTGAAGTTCTTACCAAGGGAAGATAAAATCTGGTGTAAAAAAGTCTTGAAATCGCTTCAAATCCAAGATCTCTCAAGCTCTAGGTTGGTTTTTTCGAAAATTTGAAGAAATGGATGATGAATAGTGTCGGTTGACTGGTCAAATATAGGTCTTTTTGCGTTCTCGCTGTCAGCGAGGTTTTTCTCACCGTCGGCGAGCTAATTAATTCCATAAGGCAAAAGTTTCGGGAAAAATCCGCCGTCGGTGAGCTCGGTCTCGCTGTCAGCGGGTTTTCTCGCTGTCGGCGAGATAATTCTCGCCGTCGGCGAGGTTCCAAAAAAATTTTAAATTTTTGAAATTCGTCAAACATTTTCAACCTCGAATTGCCTTTAATCGATCTTCCGATCACTTAATTTAATAATAATACGAAGATTAGATACTTATACTCACAAAAAGTCACACAACACAAACAATATAACTTTTTATATGAAATCCATGAAACTTACAAATTTCACACTGACAACTTCACACATACTTAACTTAAATGTTCAAATCCATAATACTCAGCATCGCAATCCACACCACAACACTCTAAATGCTGAGACATAACAATTTACATAAAATCTCATCAAATTTGAGATGATCAAATCAAACTTCGACTCATAATAAAACCTAACTCCAAATCAAACACACACATATATATAAATATAACATAAACATAGAAATCTTTCCTACTCTTCAGTGTCCGTACTAACATCTCTGATATTTTCGATGCGACGTAGGTGCACAAATAAATTGTAGAAAGGCCTGAAAGGGAATTCTGCAGTAGATTCTTCATTAATCCATCCTTTCTGTCTTAATAAATGAATAAAACTGACCTCCAGATGTCCAGTATGATCAAAGTGCTCCTTCATTCTCCAATCAATATGATCAAACATATCAGAGATATTGTCAATAGAATTCATCACATTTTGCAATTCTTTCTCCAATCCTTTAATCTTAAATGAAATTAGTCTTATTAGTAAAGGGCCTTGCTAAAGGATTGTTCTGTGATGCTCTGTCAGAAATGACGGTGATCTCATCATTGTTATCCAAAGTGGGAAACATATCGGTAGGATCCGGGGTTTCCATGGTAAAAGTACTTTTTCCCAAGCCTCATAAGAAACTTGGTACCGATCGCATAAAGCAAATATAGTAGATGGGTGTCCAAGTCCATGCACTGACCCATGCACAATTAATCCCAATGCAGACTTTACTATTACTGATCCGACATCGATAGGTAATCCAATTTGAATACAGTAGTTTAAAATAGCGCATTCCTTTGAAACTTTATTTACTCTCATGGTAGGTAATAATTTTGATGATATAAATAAATACCAGTGCTTTGAGACAGGGTTAAGAAGTGATGCAGAAAAACTGACATACCCGTCTTCTTGTAACTCCCAATCATCCGGTTCATCGGTCAGGTATCTATAGATTTCGTTCATATTGTATATCGAAGGCACAAAGTTGGAATAATGACAAACAGAGGAATTTTCTATAGAAAACAATTCATTTACCCTTGCAGGAGTAAATGTTACCCATCTCCCACTGACGTAGACATTTCCATTGTTGATCACATGTAAATTAGAGTAAAACTCTTTAACTACTGGTATAACTACAGCGGATGCTCTATAACAAAATACCTCCCAATGCCGCTGTGCGATCATTTCTTCGATTTTTGTAGTAGAATTCTCTACTCCTCTATTGACGAATCCTCTTTCTTTAATCAGTCTCTTCTTCATCAAGCCTTTGTTGAAGATTCGCTGTGCCTCCGAACTGACGAATTTTCTCCGGTTGAAAACTTCAGTTTTTGTGGTTTTTAGGAATTTGGAGGCCATTTTGGATGGAAAGGATTGGTCTCTAGTCGTTCCTAAGGAAGAAAATGGTGTAAAATCGGATTTGGAATAATTTCTTACGAAGGAATGGCTTAGATCCGTCCAAAACCGCACGAAAAATCTTTAAGAAACCAAATTTTTAACTGCCTCACCTTCGGCGGGAAGTTCCTCACCGTTGGCGACTTAGTTATAAAACTTAATGGAGTAATGGTCCACGATCTCGCTGTCAGCGGGCTCGAGCTCGCTGTCAGCGAGATTCGTAAAAATCGCCCATTTTCGCTCTGGTCCGATTATTTTCTGATCTCATCCAATAGGTTCAATTTTGTGATGATTCTTAATAAAAATTGGAGTAGTAAGATTTGTTTTAATAATATAAATTCACTAATATGTAGACATTTAAAAATAAAAGACTACTATGGGTTGCCTCCCATAAAGCGCTTGGTTTAACGTCGTCAGCCCGACCTAATTCAGTTAGTGTTCAGGTTGACTAAGTATTAAAATCTCTTTAAAATTTGGTCGTCTATTTTCAAAATATGGTTTTAATCTATGTCCATTTACTTTAAATCTATGTCCTGTTTTTGGATCTTCAATTTCTATAGTTCCGTATGAAAATATTTGAGTTATGGTGAAAGGTCCTAACCATCGAGATTTCAATTTCCCAGGAAATAATTTCAGTCTAGTATTATATAGCAAAACTTCTTGTCCTGGTTCAAAATTTCTCTGATTAATCTTCCGATCATGCCATAATTTCATCCTTTCTTTATAAAACTTATCATTATCATATGATTCATTTCTTAGTTCTTCCAATTCATTTAATTGCAATAATCTCTTCTCACCAGCTTCTTTCATATTATAATTAAATTCTTTAATCGCCCAATATGCTTTATGTTCTAATTCAACTGGTAAGTGACATGTTTTTCCATATATAAGCCTGTAAGGAGTCATTCCAATGGGAGTTTTATAAGCAGTCCTGTATGCCCATAATGCAGTGTCTAGTCTTATAAACCAGTCTGATCTATTAGGATTTACAGACTTTTCTAATATACGCTTAATCTCTCGATTGGAAACTTCAGCTAATCCACTAGTTTGTGGATGATAAGCGATTGATATCTTATGCATAATATTATATTTTTCTACTAGTTTGTGAATATATTTGTTTCTAAAAGGAGTTCCTCCGTCATTGATAATCACTCTCGGCATTCCAAATCTAGTAAAAATATTTTTCATTAAAAATTTTGAAACACTTTTAGCATCACACCTAGGCAAAGCTTGTGCTTCAATCCATTTGGAAACATAATCAACAGCTACTAATATATATGAGTTTCCAAATGACGGAATAAAAGGTCCCATGAACCCCAAACATAAAAAATTTCAACTTCTAATATAAAATTCAGAGGCATTTCATTTTTTCTTGATATGTTTCCTACTCTTTGGCATTTATCGAAGGTTTTTATATATCTATATACATCTCTAAATAGAGTAGGCAGGTAGAATCCAGATTGTAGAATTTTATATGCAGTTTTATCCGTCCCAAAATGTCCTCCAAAATCGAGTCATGACATTTTTGAATAATTGGTTCAGTTTCTTCATAAGACACACATCTTCTAATAATTAGATCCTTACACTGCTTATATAAGTATGGTTCATCCCAAAAGTATGATTTAGTATCGTGAATGAATTTTTTCTGTTATTGCAAAGTTAACATAGGTGGTAAAATGTCACTAACAATATAATTTACTATATCAGCATACCAAGGTATTTTCAACTCATTTATATTATAAAGTTGTTCATCGTGAAAAGCCGTCTAAAATTTCATTATCAATATTAGATAATTCATGATTTTCCAATCTTGATAAATGATCGACAATTTGATTATCAGTTCCCTTTTTGTTAATTATCTCAAAATCAAATTCTTGCATTAATAATATCCATCTAATTAATCTTGGTTTGGAATCTTTATTTTGCATTAAATATTTTATAGCAGAATGATCAGTATGCACAATACATTTAGTTCCTATTAGATAATGCCGAAATTTATTAAAAGCATATACAACTACTAATAATTCTCTTTCAAGAATCGTATAATTTATTTCAGCATCATTTAGAGTTTTACTAGCATAATATATAACTTTGAAAATCTTATCATATCTTTGCCCAAGAACTGCTCCTATAGCATAATCACTAGCATCATACATAAGCTCAAATGGTTTCTCCCAATTAGGTGAAACGTTTATAGGTGTTGTAATTAATTTATCTTTTAATAATTCGAAAGCATTCAGGCATTCAGTTGTAAATTCAAATTTCTTGTCCTTTTCAAGAAGTTGGCATAGAGGTTTAGTAATTTTTGAAAAATCTTTAAAATAATGCCTGTAAAATCCAGCATGTCCAAGAAAACTTCTTACCCCTTTTACCGTAGTTGGAGGCGGTAATTTAGCTATTACTTGAATTTTTGCGAGGTCTACTTCCATGCCTTTTTCCGAAATTTTATGCCCTAATACAATGCCGCTCGTAACCATAAATTGACATTTCTCCCAATTAAGAACTAAATTAGTTTTCTCACATACTTCAAATACTTTTTCAAGATGATTTAAGCATGTGTCAAATGTTGTTCCAAATACGGAGAAATCATCCATAAATACTTCTATTCCATTATCAATTAATTTACTAAATATAGACATCATACATCTCTCGGAATGTTGCGGGTGCATTACATAATCCAAAAGGCATTCTTCGAAAAGCGAAAGTTCCATCAGGACTAGTAAATGTAGTTTTATCTTGATCCTTAGGAGCAATTTGTATTTGATGATAACCGGTATATCCATCTAAGAAACAACAATACTTATGTCCGGCTAATCTATCTAACATCTGGTCTAAAAATGGTAAAGGGAAGTGATCTTTTCTAGTGGCTGTGTTTAATTTTCTATAATCAATACAAATTCGCCATCCAGGTAACTTGTCTTATAGGGATAAGATCATTATTTTCATTAGCTTTGACGATCACCCCTCCTTTTTAGGTACACGGTGAATTGGGCTTACCCAAGCACTCGTCGAAATAGGATATATAATATCATTATCTAACCATTTTAAAATTTCTTTCTTGATCTACTTCTTTCATTATCGGATTTAATCTCCTTTGTGGATCGGCTTTAGGTTTATGTTCATTATCTAAAATAATTACGTGCATACGGATTGAAGGACTAATTCTTTTAATATCTCGCTAAAGTCCAATCGAAAATTTTCTTATATTTTTTTAACGTATCTAAAAGTTTTTGTTCTTGAGATTCATTTAATTCGGATGAAATAATAACTGGTAGAGTTGAAGAATTACCTAAGTAAGCATATTTTAAATGATTAGGTAACATTTTTAACTCAAGTTCGGGAGGTTTAATAATTGATGGAACTATATTTTTTTCAGTGTTTTCTGTGTTATCCAAAAATTCAAATTTCTCTTGAATATAATCTAGTTCTTCATTTATATCGGCTTTTTCAATTAATTTAGTATTTTCTTTTACTAATTTTTCTTCATAATATTCTTTAAAATGTTCTTTTTGTAAATGATCAAGTACTTTCATTCAAAAACACTCATCATCTTTTTCTAGCGCAGGATATTTCATTGATTTAGCAATATTAAAAGTTACTTTTTGGTCATTTACTCTCATAGTTAATTCTCCTTTTTGAACATCAATCATAGCTTTTCCTGTGGCTAAAAATGGTCTTCCTAAAATGATAGGAATTTCTTTATCTTCTTCCATGTCTAGAACAATAAAATCTACAGGGAAGATAAATTTATCCACTTTTACTAGTACATCTTCAATAACTCCCTTAGGATATGTAACGAACGGTCAGCCAATCGAAGAGTTACTCGAAGTAGGTGAAATTTCTCCCAATCCTAATCTCTTGAAAATTGATAGAGGCATTAGATTTATGCTTGCTCCTAAGTCACACAAAGCTTTTCCATAGAATTTTTCTCCGATAGCGCGAGTATAGTGAAACTACCGGGATCTTTTAATTTTTCGGGAAGTTTTTTCTGAATAATAGCACTACACTCTTCACTAAGTGCAACCATTTCATTATCGGTAAATTTTCCTTTTTTATTTAGAATATCTTTCATAAATTTTACATAGTTTGGCATCTGTTCTAAAGCTTCTACGAAAGGAATATTTATCTTTAATTTCTTCAAAATTTCAAGGAATTTAGCAAATTGTTTGTCTTTTTTATATTGAATTAGTCGTTGAGGAAATGGTGGTGGAGGTTTTTCAATAGAAATTTTCATAGGTGTTAAAGGATTTTCTAAGTTTGGATCTTTTTGATTCTTTTCCTTGTCAATTTCCACTTCCTCTTTTTGACTTTCAAGTTCTTTCTGAATTCGAGGTTCTAATTCTTTTCCACTTCGTAATTGTATCGCTTTAATTTGTTCATTTCCTTTGTCTTTAGGATTTATTTCCACATTACTAGGAAATGTTCCAGGTATTCTATTATTAAGTGCAGTAGCGATATGTCCAAGTTGAGTTTCAATATTTTTGATAGGTTGTTCCTTGATTTTGTAATTGGTTTCCTTGTATTTGTAATTGATTTCCTTGATTTTGTAAATGTTGACCCATATTTAATATTAATTCTTCTATAAATAATTTCTTATCTTTAAATTGAGGGTTATTATTATTAAATCCAGGTGGATAATTAGGTTTATAATTAGGATTTCCTTGATTAGGTGGATTTCCTAATTGTTGTGTCATATTATTCTTCCATAGTTGATTAGTTATATTATTATTCAAATTAAAATTAGGATGATTTTTCCATCCAGGATTATAATAATTTCCATAAGGATTATTGGGTCTGTTGTTAATTGCATTAATTGTTTCATATTGAGATTGGGATTCTATAAGTTGTCCAGATGAATTTTCTTCTGATATAGTTGGAGAGTAATTCATTCCAAAATGATCTAATTTTTTAGATACAGCAGCGATTTGTGAGGCTAATATAGATATTGCATCATTTTCATGAATACTAGATATTTTTTTCGGATTCATTCTATCAGCAGGCCATTGAAAATTATTAGTTGCCATTTCTTCGATTAGTGCATAGGCTTGATCAAATGGTTTTGACATTAATGATCTTCCAGCAGCAGCATCGATGATTGATCTCAAAGATCCTACTAATCCATTATAGAAAGTTTGGATAATTAACCGATACGGTAACGCATGATGTGGGCATTTCCTAAGAAGTTCTTTAAATCTCTCCCAAGATTCATATATTGACTCTCCATCAAGCTGACTAAAAGAAGTTATATCGTTTCTAAGCTTAGCGAGTTTTAGATGGTGGAAAATATTTGGATAGAAATTTTTGTGATAATTCTCCCCAAGTTTTAATAGATCCAGGTGCTAACGAATTTAACCACATTTTCGCTTTATCCCTTAAAGAAAAAGGAAAAAGTCTAAGTCTAATAGCATTGTTAGATACTCCTTCATATTTGAAAGTAGCACATAGTTCTAAAAAACTAGCAAGATGTAAATTAGGATCTTCAGTAGGTGAACCACTAAATTGATTATATTGTACCATTTGGATAATTGCGAGGTTTAAGTTCGAATGAATTAGCGGCTACATCAGGGTTTTGAATAGTTAAATGAATTTCATCTAATGTAGGGTTGGCATAATCTCGTAATGGTCTTGGTTGATTTATATTTTCATTTTCAGGTATATTTGCCATTTGTGTTAAATTTATAATTTCTCTTTTTTGTTTTCTAATTCTTTTAATTGTACGCTCTAATTCTGAATTATAAGGTATTAATTTTTCGTTTCCAAATTTTCGCATACAAAAATAGTCCGTCACTTAAGTAAATAATTTCTTTACGTTCCCCGGCAACGGCGCCAAAAACTTGACCCACTTTTAATATTTATGCAATTTATGTTTATAGCAACGGCACCAAAAACTTGATCCTGCTTAAAATATAGATATATGATTTATTGTATAATGTGGATTCTATGCAAGTATACGTATCGTATCAAGTAATACAGGGCTCTAGTGGAGTCCTGGTTATCGATCCCACGGGGAAGTTTTTAACGGATTTGTTATCGACTAAATTTAAAGGAATTAATTACTAATAAAGTAGACTGAAATTAAAAGTAACTATCGCAACTAAAGTAAACTAATGCTTGAAATAAGTTGATTTAAATAATTCAGAAAAAGTATCCTTCTCCTTGTTTTTAGAAAGTTAAGCGAATGATGAATTTAAATAGAATTTTTATATTGTATTGTGACAAATAGGAGCATTCCTATTCTTTACCCTTTGGTCCAGGTGCAAAGAACATTGACTAATCCTATGTTTGATTACTGAATCTGCGGCTAGGCTGGGAGGATACTGGCTGCCACTTCAGAGCTCCCACGTTCCCCTCACCTGAGGGCTAACATCTACACTTCAGCTCTCAAACAGTAGGACCGAATTGAGTATTTTAGTCTGTCACACTAAAATATCTAATTCTACGCCCGATAATTAATATTTCCCTATTTATTTGCACCCGCCATCCAAGACTTTTGACTTCCCTGAATATTGGATGTAATTTTTACTATAGTTGATATATCAACATATTTTAACTACTCAATTAGCCAGATTGAAAGTAAATTAAGTTTTAAGTAAAAAATTATCACAATTTATTTATATTATATTAGGTGCTTCTATTTAATTTCATCAATCCGCATAATTTTCATAAACAAGGAGAAAGACTAAGAAAACTACTCGGAATGCATGGGAATAAAACAAAGTATGGATTTCATTTAAAGTTAACAACAATAAACAAAGATACTTATCTTAATTTCCTCCCAACGGACTCCTTGAAGTTCCTTTGACTTTTCCTTCTAGTACAGCAAACTAAATAGCACTCAACTAATGAACTCACTAAACACACTCAGACTTACATAAAAGACTCTAGAGAAACTTTTTTAAGACTCAAAAGACACACCAATGACACACACAGACACTAGAATTCGGCCTCTATTTATAGAGGTAAGCAAAGGTCCAAGGGGTGCTTAAACACCTCTTCAAAAAGTGTCCAGGTTCAATGTATATGCATTTTGAACTAGCTCGTCGTCGGCGGGGAACGACCTCGCCGTCAGCGGGGCTTCTAGAAGGTCTTCAAACCGCGCGATCTCGCTATCGGCGGGCTCGGGCTCGCTGTCGGCGAGGTAGTTATAATTCCTTCAGAAATTCTCCTCACGATCTCGCCGTCGGAGGCCTCGATCTCGCCGTCGGCGAAGTAGTTATATTTGCATGAATTTCCTCCTTTTTGATCCAAATTTGCTCCATTTCATGCTTTTTGCTTCCATCACTTATAAATCTTTATTCTTGCAATAAAATAAAGAAAATACCTTTCTTTAAAGCGCAATTTCATCAAAAATAGATATGAATTTCTTGATGTATTTTTCTGTGATCAGTGAGGTGGAAAGGGCTCCTCATGGCTTGCATATGGCTTGTGCATGGCTCCATGGCTCCATTTGGCTTGGGGCCAAGCTTAGTCAATTTCATGGAAATGGGTTTTAAGGATTTTGGATATTTAGGGGTAATTTGGCACATGGCTTTGTTTAGAAAAGTTTAATGATGAATTTGAAACTTAGGGAGTGATTTAAATCAAAGGGATGATGAGGTGAAAGTGTCATGTAGGCTTTAGGATAGATTTTGGGCTTTTGGATTTATTTTAGATGGGCCCTTAGAAAGGTTTAAGGAGGTGGGCTTTTAGGTTTGAAAATAAATTGGTGGATGGAAATTTTGTGAAGGATTGGGCCAAACAAATGTTGGGTTTAGTTTAGGGATGTGTCATGAACATTTTAGAAAAGGTTTGGTGTCATTTAGAGTGGAATTGGATTTAATTTGGGCTTTTTGGTAAAGGGGCCAAAGTGGGTCAAATTGGGATAAATTGGGCTAAGGTTGGGCTAAGGTTGGATTGATGTAAAATTAATGTTGGGAAGTGTTTATGGGGGTGCTACAAAGAGTTTTCAACTTTGTTTGGGCTTTGATTTTGGGATTTGGGCCCATTTGAGTTAGGTTTGGGTTTAGGCCAAAAATGGAGATTTTGGTTTTGGGTTAGGTTTGGGTGGAGTTTAGGTTCAAATTTGGGGAAAATCTTGTTAGTGTTTTGTTTGTGGGGATATTAGGAAGGTTTAGGAAAAGATTTGGGGCTATTTGGAGTTGAATTGGGTTGGTTTGGGCTAAGTTTAGGTCATGGGCCAAAATTGGGCTTTAGGCTTCAAATTGGAATTGGATCCAAATGTCAATCAAATTGGGCTTGGATTTGGTCTAAATTAATATTGGGGATATTTAATTGAAGTTTAGAATTGAATTGGGTCAAATTTGAGGTCAATTGGGTTGATTTGGTTTGACATTGGGTCCACTTGGGTTAAGAATGGGTCAAATTGGGGGTTTTGGTAAAAGTGGGTTAAATTGACAAAATTGGCCTATGGTGTAGTTGAACAAAATGAAATTAGGAACATTTGGGATTTTCTGAAATTTTCTCGAAAGTTTTGGAGTTTATGAAATTTTTAGTTAAGAAGGGCATTTTTGGTATTTGGAGGGTATTGGGGGATATTTTTGGAAATTTTGGTATATTTGGCTAAGGATGATCAATTTGAATAGTGGGAAAGGCTTAGGACTGATTTTGAGGAATTTTGGGTCATTTAGGCAATTTTGTAAATTTTGAGTAGCTTCGAGGGCATTTGGTAGGTTTAGCGGGTGTAGGGCCCCGGGGTGAAAAATTGAAATTTTGGGAAAATGAAGATTGATCAAGTTTGAGTAGCATGGAATCACTTTGGTGGAGCCATGAAGTCATTTTAAGCTCACAAGAGCCACTCATTTGAGGCATTCACTATGTTGTTCCTAACCCTCTTAGCCAAGGGCCTAGGGATTAAGGTCCATCCATATGAATTACCTACATGAGTCAGGAAGTCAAGCTAGGCATGAATGGTTTTAGGATTGGAATGTGTGTGAAAGTGTAATGTGTGTGCAAGTCAACCCTCACCAGACCAGTCCACTCAGGGTAGTCATAAGGCCAAAGAGTCTGTCGGCATATTTTTAGGTTATGTGTTGTATTTTTAAAAAAGGGGTCGCCTACAGAAATTGTCGGTGAATTTTCATATTTTAAATTTAACTATATATATATGATTTAGAAAGTAGTATTTGATTTTTAAAATGATTTTTAAATTTGAAGGTTTTAAGATATGAAATCAAACCGATCTTACATCCCTAATAGTTTATATAAACGAGCACCGCATCACAAACCGTGTATCTATCCCGGAGAATAGACACACTGCTTGATGATGGGCCTCGATTAAATAAACTAGGAGATTTGTGACATCCGTTTGGTCTGCGAACCAATTTTATAAGCCGACAAGTTCCCTGCTTAATATAAATGAATTAAGCGGGGTTTATATTACTCGGGTTCTTAAAGTTCCCTATAAGGGCAAGCCCTATAGTTAATTACATCTTAAATGATGGGAATCATTCAAGAAAACTCTCGATAATGATCAGTGGTTTTGCTCTCAAGAATTTCAAAGTTTAAGGTTTTCAAAGGATTGAATTTTGGAAATTTCAATAGGGAATGGATCAAATTTCGAACAGTTATTTTCAGGAGTCCAATGGAAGAAAAGTAGGAGAAGCTGAGGATCCAAGAAGAATCTTGGCAACTTCCCAAACTATCCTATTGTTTGGCTCGAATTTAAGAAAATCCTAATATTATCTGATATTTCAATCTCGCCAATTTTAGTTAATTAGGACTTATATTCGTATGACATAATCATACAAATAGCCTCGAAGATGTGAGGGTTTATGTCGTACTTAAACGACTGCCTCAGAGTCCTAAGACCGGTTAGGGCTTAATTTACATAATAGGATCATGCAAATGCCTAACAAAGAAGTTGAGGATTTATATTGCACTAGGCAAACTACCTCGAAGTCCTATGGTTTGGTTGTTTAATTCTAGGAATGTTTAGTTGATGTAGATCCGAGTTTTGCTGACGATAATGGTCGTGCTGCCCACTATGCTCCAAGCTCCTTGTTGTTGCAGAGGTTTAGTTTTAGAAGTCATAAATCACGAGATGGGAGAAGTGTTTTGGTTTAAAGAAAATCTTAAAATCCAAGTGTTTTAAATATTTTAATTAAAACAAATCTTAAAGTTGTTTAAACAGAACCGATTAAGATCCCACGGTTCCGTCATCCCGGGACCGTTATTTTCATCGAATTCACTTAGTCCAGATGAATTTGCTAAACTCAACTGAATGAGTTCCACACTTTCATCCGAGGTATTCCAGATCATTCAACGAGACGTTTTAATTTAGTTGCAATTGTAGATTTGTTGTTCTGTTTGTGATTAAATTTGGAGTTGTTTTATATTTTGAAATGTTGTGGCGGTGGTTTTTATCTTGTAATGACTTTTAATTTAGTTTTGGTTTCAGTTCAGGGACTATCCTAAAGGTTTTGATTTTCATGCAACAGTTTTATTTAACATCCAAGAAAAGTAAAGTGCATTGCAATAAAGTAAATTGCAATAAAATAAAAGCGTACCTGGAGGGTCTTCCCGTCATCCCAAGCTGCACTTAAAACACATGTTAAGGCATTTAAATATTTCAACAAGTACCTAGGTAAAGCTAAGGGAAAGGTTTTGATTGTCTACCAAAGTCCTAATCCTATAGCTAATCATCTCCTATGACGTCTAGGTTCTTGTGTTTTGGTTTAAGGATGACTTTCTTCACCCAAGAACAATTAAATTTAGTTGTTCTTATAAACATCCTATCATATTGAGAAAGTGCTTAAGACGAGTCTTAAACATCTTTTCAATACCTCTAGGATTGTTTTAAGTCCAAGAGAATTTAATTATACAAGTGAATTAATCATCCAGGAGTTTAAGTTTTGTTCTCTTGCTCAGTGAACTAGGACATTTGAATATCCTATAAGTGAAATAACGCTTCACTTGATGCCTCATTTAAGAGTTATAATAATAAGAGCTTTAAAAGGGCAAATCAAATTATTAAGTATTTTAATGATTTAAACTTAATGATCTAATTTTAATTTTGACTTAATTATAAAAAGTTAGTTTAAGTTTGGAATAGTGTTCAAGTTACTTTAGATTTAATTCTTAATGATTTCATTTAGGTTTGTTGTTAAATGATTTTAATTTAATTCAATTTAATTTTAATTCAATTTAATTTAATTTTAATTTAATTTGATTTGATTTTAATTTCATTTAATTTAATTTAACTTGATTTGATTTAATTTTAATTTAATTTAATTTAATTTAATTTAATTTAGTTTAATTTAATTTAATTTAATTTTAATTTAATTTCAATTTAATTTTAATTTAATTTAGTTTTAATTTAACTTTAATTTTAATTTAATTTAATTTTAGTTTAATTTTAATCTTAATTTGATTTAATTTTAGTTTAATTTTAATTTGGATTATTATTTTAATTTTTTTTTTTAGTTAAGAATTAAGTATTATTGAAGTGATTTATTTAGGGATTTTTAAATTAAAGAATAAATATCCTCTTAATAATATCCCTACTTTAATAATTCCAATTTCTATTATTCTCCCAAAATTTCAATTAATTAATTAATTAAAGTTTTATTTTAATTATTTTTGAAATGGTTAGTAGGTTTCTACCCTCAATCATTTAAGTTTCAATCATCCAAAATCAGTTTAAAATCAAATATTTTACCCTCTCCTTTTTTAATTAATCCTAAAATTTTAATTAAAGGTTGAAAATTTTTTTTTAATTACTATTTTGCCCTTCAAGCTTAATAATTCTATAACTCACTAAATTAAGCTCAAATGAACTTGAAATTTTTATGTAACCTCACTCTCATGTCAATTAAGACATTAGAGGAGAAAATGTGATTTTTTTGTATTTAATTTATTTATGTAATTATTTTTAATGTAAAATAGGGGTTTTCAAAGAAAATTCAATAACATGACCAAGGAAATTTTTCTGTCCTTAAGAAAAATTATGGGATGTTCCTAATAATTAGAGGACCATTTGGACCAATTTTGGTGATTTTTTGAATTATATTTTATTTATTAGAATTATTTTGATTTTTGGAGTATTAATTAATTTTAAAAAAAAATTAAAGTTAAAAAATGGGTTTTATATTTTTCCTAATTCTCTCTGACCTCAAGAAGTTCAGAGAAACAAATTTTGTATTTTGCGGATTTTTCTTTGATTTATTAGAATTATTTTAGTGAAAAGGTTGGAAAATACATTTTTTAATATTAAAAATTACATTAAGCCTTTAAAATTCAATATCTTATCCTAGATACTTAAGAAAAATATTTGGTTTGTTCCTAAGTAATTAGAATTCAAAATGTGACATTTTGGTAATTTTTAATATTTTTATGATTTTTATTATTTTTTAATTATTAAAAATATTAAAATAATGATAAAAATCAACTTTTTTAGAAAATTACAATTTTAATTTTCCTAAGTTCCTCTAATATTAGAGAAGCTCGATAACCATTTTTGTGAATTTTTGAAAAGTATTTTGTGAGTTATGAATTTTTTAAAGTTTAATTTTACTCATTTTGCTTAAGAGGCTTAATCAACCCATTTGGTGGGGTTAATCAAGTCTAATTGATTTCAAATTTTTATGAGATGTTCCTCAAATCCGAAAGATCAGTGGAGAATTATTTTTAAGTTAATTTGATGTGTAGTTAACCCTAATTAATTAAAATTCAATTTTGGGCATTTAGACCAATTAGGGTTATTCCAAGTGAATTAACTCAAAACTTATTTTTCCTAGGTTCCTATGATCATAAGAAACATCACCAAATTTTCCTAGAATTTATTTCTCAATATACTAATTATTGGAATTAAAATATTCAAAACAGTAACATGCAATTGAAAAATCAATAACTTCTCATAGGGATGGCCTCTGACCTTGGAAAATTCAGGGAATGTTCTCAAGTTCAGAGGCTTTAAAAGCCCTATGGTCTCATGACATAGTGAATTTTCTATGTGCATGGAGAATTAAAATAGTGTAGAGAGTAAATAAATTATTAAAAATAAAATACTTAATGAAATTAATTGATTTCTTTTCCACATTATTCTCCTCTGTTCACTGAGCAAGAGGGTATTTTTATTTTATTTTTTTGATTTTTCTACACAAAGCTATGGATTTTCTAAGTTCTGGTAATTTAATAAATAGGAAAATAACCCAATTTATCTACTTATCCACGCAGCGCCGCGTCAACCTTGGCGGCTCCGAAGGGGTGGGTGTCGCACTGTGATTGGGCGCCGCCATCTGAGTCAGCCATCCCGGGACCCGCCTTTCACGTAACATCTTCTGGTCCGACGCGATCCGAGCCATCCATCCGATACTCTCGTGATCCAACGGCTCCTGATCATCGTCTACGACTGGTGTGCACCCGTGACCGTCCACACTAAAACCCTAAGAACTCACTCGATTCTCAACGGATTTTTGTGTTCTTATGCTCTATGGATTCGTCTTGAAGAGACGAACACATCCATACGGTAAACATGCATTGAAATCGATTCATATCAAATGGAGAATCTCCAGAAGCTCGGGAAGAAGAGAGAGTTCATACCTTTGCTCGGAGAAGTGAAGCTTCGATCTGAGAGTTGTGTCACGTTTGATTGGGTCGAAGCAAGCTCCAGATGAAGTCCCTTAGCCTGGTGAATTGCCTAGGTACAAAAGTGACCACAGCCGATCACAAAGCTTGGAGGCTGGACGCAATGGCTCGCCTGGTGAAGGGGCTTTTACTGGGAAACTTCTCCTCTTGGTCTGGTGAAGGTATAGAATCAATCAATTTGAGGATTGACTCACTGTGGTCAAGTGTCCTGGTTTTGGGCTTGAATTTCAACTGCGAAATCGAGCTTACGGAGAGGAAATGCCAGGGGGATTTCAGTGGGGATCAAGTTCTCCAGGTGTGGAGGAGAGTCTGGAATGATTTTGGCAGAGTTTCTGTATGGTTTTTTTTGTTTCAGCCCCTCCATGGCCGAGAGAGGTGGGGTTTAAATAGGAGAGGCTGGAGGGCCTCCCAGGGGGGTTTGAAGGCTTAGATCAGCTGCTCAGGGGAAGAGAAGAACAGCTATGGTGGCCATTGGGCATGGGGCAGCTCAGCAGGGGAGAATTTCAATGTTAGGCTCACATGGTGCTCTCGGGTATGGTGTTTTCCGGTGATTCAGGCGGCTGGCCGGCAGGCATGGGTCACCCTCGGGTTCGAGTGAGTCGGTGGCGGGGTTTTGTGTATTTAATTGGTAGTTGCCAAGTGTAAAGTGGTTGGATCAAAATGGAATGGGGGCATAGCTAATTTTGGCTCAATTTGGTCAACTCATGTATTTGGGTTGGGTTCACCTTCCCATGACTTGGTTTTAGGCTGAGGGAATGAGTTAGGTTAGCAGGTCAAAAGTGGTGAGGTCCCTTTCTAAGAATATTTAAATTAGATTTGGGTTTAAGGGAGACATGATTAAGAATAATGACTTTTAGGAATCACGGAAAGAGCCTCCCTCCTTTCCTATCTTGGGTATGTTGAGGTGCCCAAAGCCCTCATGGCTCTCATGTGGCTCATGCATGGCTTCATGGCTCACCTTTGGCTTGGAAGAAGCTAAGTCAACTTTCATGAAAGAGGATTTTAGGAATTTTAGTAATTTGGGGGTGATTTGATAGGATTTGGCATATGGCTTAATTTAGAAAAATTTGATGGCTTAATTAAAACTTAGGGATGATTTCAATTAAAGGTATGATGAGAAGAATTTGTCATATGGGCTTTAGCATGAAGTTTGGGCTTTTAGAATCATTTTGGAGTTGGCTTTTTAGGAAGGCCTAAGGAAGTGGGCCTTAGGTTTTAAAATAAATTTATGGATGGGAATTTTGTAAAAGGTTGGGCCAAATAATTGTTGGGTTTGGTTTAGAGATGTGTCATGAGTAATTTGAAATAAATTTAAGGTAGTTTGGGTTTGAATAGGGTTGGATTTGGGCTTCTTTGGTAAAGGGGCCAATATAGGTCAAATTGGGCTAATTTGGGCCAATGTTGGGCTAGGGTTGAAATTGATGTAAAAATAATGTTGGTAAATGTTTATGGGGGTACTAAAAAGAGTTTTCAACTTTGGTTGGGCTTTAATTTTGGGATTTGGGCCCATTTGGGTTAGGTTTGGGTTTAGGTCAAAAGTGGGAATTTTGGCTTTGGGTTGGACTTGGGTGGAGTTTAGGTTCAAATTTTGGGAAAATCATGTTAGTGTTTTGTTTGTGGTGATGTTAGGGAAAGTTTAGAAAAGGTTTGGGGTCAATTGGAGTTAAATTGGGTTAGTTTGGGCTAAGTTTGGGTCATGGGTCCAAATTGGGCTTTAAGGTCAAAAGTGAAATTGGATTCAAATGTCAATCAAATTGGGCTTGGATTTGGTCTATATTGACATTAGGGATATTTAATTGAAGTTTAGAATTGCATTGGACCAAAATTGGGGTCAATTTGGTTGATTTGGTTGACATTGGGTTCACTTTAGGTTAACAATGGGTCAAATTGGGGGTTTTGGTAAAAGTGGGGTAAATTGGAAAAATTTGCACATGGTGTAGTTGAACAAAATGAAATTACGAATATTTGGGATTTTCTGGAATTTTCTAGGAATTTTTGGAATTTATAAAAGTTTGGCCAAAAGTGTATTTTTAGTGTATTTGCAGTGTATTTTTGGAAATTTTGTTATATTTGGCTATGGATGATCAATTTGAGTGATGTGGAAATGTTTGGGATTGGTTCTGAGGAATTTGGGGTGATTTGGAGATTTTGGAAAATTTGGGCAATTTCAAGGCTTTTGGTAGGTTTGATGGGTGTAGGGTCCCCGGGGTCAAAAATTGAAATTTTGGAAGAATGAAGATTGATCAAATGTGAGTGAAATGGAATCACTTTGGTTGAGCCATGAAGCTATATTAAGCCCATATGAGCCATGAGAGGACTCATTGGAGGCATTCACTATGTTGTTCCTAACCCTCTTAGCCAGGGGCTTAGGGGTTAAGGTCCATCCATATGAATTACCTACATGAGTCAGGGAGTCAAGTTGGGCATAGGTGTGGTTTTAGGATTTGGATTGTGTGTGTGAGAGTGTAGTGTGTGAGTGTAGTGAGTGTGTAAGTCAACCCTCACCAGACCAGGCCACCCAGGGTAGTCCTAAGGCCAAAGAGTCCTATAGGGAACTTATCCTTTAAACCTCCACATTTGATCTCAACCCTCTAGGTGATTAGAGGTCTACAATCAAGCTTGTGGGGTTTGCGGGGAGACAAGAAGTGGTTTAAATTTCTAAGGGATGGGTCCCAATTCTAGTCCTCTAAGATAGTCAAAGGAAAAGCCTAAGGCTAGATCTTAAACACTGAAGAGGGAAGATAAGACCTCATCAAAAATGAGGTTAACAAATGGACCCCCAATAGGTGTGGTGTGCTGACGGAGCACACCGCGTGTATTGGCGTTGACTGAAGAGATCAACAAAACCAACACAGATTCCCAAATGATAAACTTGGGACGAGTAGAAGAACTTCCGCCGGGGAGTATCGGGTATATCTCCGAGACTGGAGGTTCCTGAACTCTCGCTGGGGAATGAAAAAGGAGGTGAACTCCAAATCACATGATCTAGGGAACTCGATTTAGATTTCATTTCATTTCATGTTCAAGCTTTGATGTGTGAGTTTAGATTTTAGCTTGAGTTTTAATTTAGATTGAAGTTAGGTTTAAAATCAATTTGAGGAAATTTTGAATTTGAAATTTGGATTTGAAATGAGAATTGAAACCTAGGCTTCAACCTCGGGATTATGAAGAAAACTGGAATTTAGGTACCAGCCACGGAGTGAGAATCGGAGTTTAAGTGTCGATTGAAAAGATAAGAATCGAATTTAGGTATCGATCCGAAAGAGCGAGAATTGAAATTTAAGTATCAATCCTGGAAGAGAATCGAAATTTAAGTATCGATCATGAAAGGAGAGTCAGAATTTAGGTACCCACCTCGAAATGAGAACTGGAATTTAGGTACCAATCTCAAAAATTTAGAATTGAAATTTAGGTATCAATTCGAAAGAGAATCGAAATTTAGGTATCGATCTCGAAAGGAGAGTCAGAATTTAGGTACCGACCTCGAAATGAGAACTGGAATTTAGGTACCAGTCTCGGAAGTTTAGAATTGAAATTTAGGTATCAATTTGAAAGAGAATCGAAATTTAGGTATCGATCTCGAAAGGAGAGTCGAAATTTAGGCACCGACCTCGAAATGAGAACTGGAATTTAGGTACCAGTCTCGGAAGTTTAGAACTGAAATTTAGGTATCAATTCGAAAGAGAATCAAAATTTAGGTATCGATCTCGAAAGGAGAGTCGGAATTTAGGTACCGACCTCGAAATGAGAACTGAAATTTAGGTACCAGTCTCGGAAGTTTAGAACTGAATTTTAGGTATCAATTCGAAAGAGAATCGAAATTTAGGCATCGATTTCGAAAAAGAGAGCGAGAATTTAGGTACCGACCTCGAAATGAGAACTGGAATTTAGGTACCAGTCTTGGAAGTTGAGAATTGAAATTTAGGTATCAATTCGAAAGAGAATCGAAATTTAGGTATCGATCTCGAAAAGAGAGTCGGAATTTAGGTATCGACCTCGAAATGAGAACTGGAATTTAGGTACCAGTCTCGGAAGTTGAGAATTGAAATTTAGGTATCAATTCGAAAGAGAATCGAAATTTAGGTATCGATCTCAAAAAGAGAGTCAGAATTTAGGTACCAACCTCGAAATGAGAACTGGAATTTAGGTACCAGTCTCGAAAGTTGAGAATTGAAATTTAGGTATCAATTCGAAAGAGAATCGAAATTTAGGTATCGATCTCGAAAAGAGAGTCGAAATTTAGGTACCGACCTCGAAATGAGAACTGGAATTTAGGTACTAGTCTCGGAAGTTGAGAATTGAAATTTAGGTATCAATTCGAAAGAGAATCGAAATTTAGGTATCGATCTCGAAGAGAATCGAAATTTAGGTATCGATCTCGAAAGGAGAGTCGGAACTTAGGTACCGACCTCGAAATGAGAACTGGAATTTAGGTATCAGTCTCGGAAGTTTAGAATTGAAATTTAGGTATCAATTCAAAAGAGAATCGAAATTTAGGTATCGATCTCGAAAAGAGAGTCGGAATTTAGGTACCGACCTCGAAATGAGAACTGGAATTTAGGTACCAGTCTCGGAAGTTGAGAATTGAAATTTAGGTATCAATTCGAAAGAGAATCGAAATTTAGGTATCGATCTCGGAAAGAGAGTCGGAATTTAGGTACCGACCTCGAAATGAGAACTGGAATTTAGGTACCAGTCTCGGAAGTTGAGAATTGAAATTTAGGTATCAATTCGAAAGAGAATCGAAATTTAGGTATCGATCTCGAAAAGAGAGTCGGAATTTAGGTACCGACCTCGAAATGAGAACTAGAATTTAGGTACCAGTCTCGGAAGTTGTAATGTATGAAGAAGGACCCAGTCTCATGCCATTAGAACCAAACCGAACCAAGTTCGTGGCTCCGTGTCAATAGACCTAGTCAATCTCTGTATAAAAGGGAAAGGAGATCACAGAAAATCAAAAGGATCTCGATGTGACGAAAAAGGTGTAGGATTTTTGAAATTTGAAGTGTGAGTTTTCCGTGAGGAAGAACCATCCCGAAAGAGGGTTTCAAAGTAGTTTGAAGTAGATTTTGATCTGAGGAAGAATTGAAGGATTTGAAAGAGATAGATTGAGATTGTAATTCCATTTGAGATTCATTTCCATTTTGTTTGTCCTTTAATGATCCAATTTTATTTTTATTGTTTATTTGATGTTCAAGTGAATTTTATTTGGTGTTCATGTGGATTTAAAGTTCATTTGAATATTTGGATTTCTAAGAAAGGTTCTTATTTATTTCTCCTTTCTTTTTTGTTCTTTATTCAAAGTTCATTTAACTCTAATGGCGTTTCCCAGTCAATTTGTACAAAAAGAGGTGAAGGCAAAATGTGACATGGTCACTTTCATTCCAATCTTGTTGAAGATACATCATACAACTCGATCTGAAATATTTCTCATACAATCTATGACTCAAAACGGACTATGTATGATTCTTGTTGATCCATCCAAAAAGTATCTGTTAAAAACCATGTCTGAATAATGAGATACACGGTCAATAACATCACCTTCCAAGCCATCCTTGGCAGGAATGCCGCATGGATGTGCATTGGAGGTGTGCTATTTCCGTGTAACTCACGAACTCGTAGGGCCGGAGACTCTCCAGTTCCGGATCCGGTCGGAAGTGGTAAGGCACCTTTACGTCGTCCATCCTTCTAAAAGTGATGGAGATCCGCTCCACTGGTACTCCCGGTATACAATGTTTTGCGATGTCTACTCCATTTCCTTGTAATATCATGACGGAACCTACCAGAAGTGGTATCTCCACCGACCCTCGGAACTTACACGGGCCTGCTATCTGGAGGTCAGATCTGAACATGATATTGCATTGGTTGACGAACGAAACCATGCAGAAAGGTCTGACAAAGTCATGGTGGTCTATGTGTGGAGGTATGCAGTCACCCTTCTGATAAATGTTGATGATGCAACTGTTGGGTATGCAGTCTGCTGGCAGTACCCTCCACGTTATCATTCATTTCACCATTCCTTTAATTATCCTCGGCATTGGATCCACCTCACCGTGACGGAGTATCCCTGGTGGATTTCCTTTTCGTCCTCTGCGAAGTTATAGCAACATCCGCATTGTATTGTGACTCTTCCTTTCCCCGGCATCCAATTCGGGGTTTCGAATAAGTCTTTTCTCTCGGACGGCCTCGCTCGACCCATTTTCCGAAGTTCTAAGATGCAATCCACAATCTGTTGTTGCTCGTACTGCGAGAATACACTCGTGTGTAACTCGAGGCCTTCCAAAATGTTGATTCTTTTGCCTCTAATCCTTTCAAAGTATTCGAAAGTCTTCTTCTCAACATTTTGCATTCTTTCAAGTTCATATTCTGGGATGATCTACAAGTGACGAGGCCTAGTAACGTATTGCAGGGTGTATGGCTCAATCCTGTTACATTCTCCTGCATACCTTGGCTCCTCGGGGATTGTCTCTATCGGGACATCCTCCGGGGTTGCCTCTGCAACAAGGTTCTTCAGATATGGTATCACTGTCCGGCATCGAGGCACTGATTCTATTTCTGTTCTTCTTAGAGTTCCCCTTATCTTTACTGTTGTTCTCGGAGCTTGTTCCCTCTTTTCAGGTTCCTGATGAACCGGTATCTTTGAAATGTGTGTGTTGGCGAAGGTGGTTGTTTCCTCTTGTTGATCTACTGCTAGTTTATTCAACATCTTGCGGATACGGCGATTCTTATTCCTTCTTTGAGTAGCAGTGAGAGTAGCTCTCCTTACCCTTTGAATTTCTGCGGGCGCGGCGCTGACGAGCCCACCCTCTGCCGTGGCAACTACTTACTTGATTTTCTTGCTTTCCTCGGTGTTTGTCTTTCTTTTCTTGTTGCTGGATTGGTGGCTTGGGCCACCCATCTTCATCACTGTTTGGCTATGAAGCTCTTCTCGGTCCACTGGGACCCAATCATTTTCTTCATACTGTAGGCTGGCTGGTGTGAAGTCAGAATCAATTTCTATCACTGCTCCATCCTTCACCCTCTTTTCATCGAGTGCGAGACTCACGCCATTTTTAAAGTTTAGGACCAACCGCCCGTTCGACATTTCCCTGCGAAGAAGACAACGAAAAGGATCAGGGGTTGCACTAAGAATAAGAACATTAAGAAAATATTTATCACTGAAGATTCTTATTCTCTTATTTTAATTTTAATTTTTAAGGAAAGTAAGAAAAGATGAAGAAAGATCAGGAACAAGATTTGATTTGACGGGAAGGGTAAAACTTTATTATTATGATTTCACATATTTCATTATTAGCACATATATATTTTTTTTTAATGATTGATTTTTCTTTTTATTCATTTTTATGTTTTTTGGGTTCGGACCCAGTCACAAAGTGATTGCTTCACCCGTGTTTCTAGGGATAGGACTCTATTTTAGAGGCCACCCTTCGAAACATCAGGTTGCGTAATACTTCTTTAAATACCGTCCATTGATTGGAAGCATTTGTCGTTCTCCTTGGCAATTCACAAGTTGGTAGGAGCCTCCTGAGTAGACTGCCTCGACCACAAACGGCCCTTCCCAAGTCGGTTCAAATTTGCCTCCTATCTTGCGATGTGCAAGAATAGGTCTTCCGAGAACAAGAACTAAGTCACCAACTTTGAAAGTTCTTGGGCGGACCGATCTATCATGGGCTCGGATCATCTTAGCTTGGTACAGTTCCAAATTTTGTTGCGCTGCAAGTCTTTTCCCTTCCAAGCTTTCCAGTTCTTTCAGTCGTAATCTGACATTTTCTTCTGTAGTAATTTTATTTGCAACTGCAATTTTCAGTGATGGAAGCTGAACCTCCAAAGGTAAAATGGCCTCGGACCCGTACACTAAAGTGTAAGGCGTAGACTGAGTAGGAGTCCTGAAAGTTGTCCTGTAGGCCCATAAGGCTTCTAACAACTTCTCATGCCAATTTCTTTTGTTATCGTTCAAAGTTTTCTTTAAAATTTGAACGAGAGTTTTATTAAAAGTCTCGGCCAAGCCGTTTTCTCTTGGGTAATAGATCGTTGAGTATCGCCAATCGATCCCGTGTCTTCTGACAAAATTGTTGATTTTTGTGCTTCTGAATGCGGACCCATTATCTGAGATGATTCTGCGCGGTACTCCGAAACGGTAGACAACTTGATTTTTGAAAACCGTAGCACGTGGTGTGCCTTTACTTCTACGAGTGGAACTACTTCGCCCATTTAGAAAAGTAGTACGTAGGCTGCAAGGATGAAGCGATGTCCTCTTGAAGAAGGTGGTTCTATCAGACCCACTATATCTGTGCCCCAACAGTCAAATGGCCACGATGCAATTGTCGGATGTAGCACATTTGGAGGTTGGTGTAGAACCACTCCGCGCACTTGGCACTGGTGACAGCTCTTGGCGACTTTCATACAGTCGGTCATCATTGAGGGCCAGTAGTACCCTAGTCTTTTGATTTTCATTTTCATTTTCGGACTCGACTGATGAGCATCACAAAGTCCTGAATGCACTTCTTTGACAATTTCACGAGCTTCAGACTCGCTCAGGCACCTTAGCCACATCTGGTCAAAAGACCTTCTGTATAACATATTGTTTATTAATGCGTAAGACGAGTTCTTTTCTTGATTTGATGGGCTAATGACTTATCGTCCGGTAATTTACTGTTTGCGGGTAGTCCATTAGCGGTTGACGCCAATCTCCTGTGTTTTCCGTCACTGCTGCAGTCGATTCCTCTGCTTTTCCGATTTACGTATCATATCCATGTCGAGCCGTGATAGGACCCGTCGTCCTCGAGCCGACACTTCAGCCGACTCATCTTGTAAGCGGGCAAATTCTTTTGCAAGGCGAGCTAGCGCATCCGCGAGAGCATTTTCTCTTCTGGGGATCTTGTAGATTGTTACATTCGGAATTTTTTGCAACAGTTTCATGGCATACTGAAAGTATTGCTCGAGTCTTGGCTTTAAAATTCTGTATTGTTCGGCGATCTGTTGAATGATCAACTGAGAATCTCCATAGATGTTGATATCTGTTATTCCCATTTGAATGGTTAGTTCTAGTCCTATTATGAGGGCTTCGTATTCTGCCTCGTTGTTTGTGCATGGCTACGGTAAGTGGTAGGAGTATCTTAACATCCCCGCTCCGGTGTTATAAAGATTAGTCCGATTCTCGCCTTCACAGGCACTATCGTTTGCGATTCTTTATCCTTCTGCGTTGAAGATGCTCCGTCGAAGTACAGTTCCCAACGTCGATCATCGGGGTCTTCTAAACTCATTATTTATTCGTCTGGCAAGTCATCGTTAAGAGGCGATTCTGCCGGCAAAGGGTGTGCTGCGAGGAAGTCTGCTAGGACTTGTCCCTTTACGGCACGAAGAGGCACGAAAGTTATGTCAAATTGCAATAGTATCATCGACCACCAGCAAGTCCGCGGAAAGTGTTGGACGGGTCATTAAATATTGCAACGAATTGACTTTCGAAATGAGGTTGACCTTATGAGAAAGCATGTAGTGCCTGAGCTTTTGAGCGGCGAAGATCAGGGCTAGCAGGGCTCCGAGAGAGTCGTCTAAAGCCGTGGTATAAAGTATTAACGGTCTACCCGAGACTGGGGCTACTAAGACAGGAGGTGTCATTAAATATTGCTTAATGTCCTCGAAGGCCGGTTGGCATTTCTCTTCCCAAACGAATTTGGCGTCCTTTTTAACTAATGCCGAGAAGGGCTGACACCTACCTGACAAGTTCAAGATAAAGTGTCGAAGATATGCCAGCTTCCCTTAAAAGAATCGTAGCTGTTTCAAGGTTTTAGGAGGTGGCATTTCTAAGATAGCTTTAATCTTTTCCGGATCAATTTCGATTTTGCGATGTCGGACAACAAATCCTAAGAATTTCACGGAGGTGACGCCAAAGGCGCATTTTAAGGGATTCATCTTAAGGTTGTATTGCCTTAGTCGCTCGAAAACATTTCTTAAATCATACAGGTGATCTTTCTTCAGTTTGCTTTTGATGACCACATCGTCCACATAGCACTTGACTTGGTTGTGAATGAGATCATCAAAAATCTTTGTCATTGCTCTTTGATATGTTGCTCCTGCGTTCTTTAGTCCGAATGGCATTACTGTATAGCAATACACTCCGATAGGCGTTCTGAAAGCTGTGAGCTTTTCGTCTTCTGGTGCCATCTTTATCTGGTTGTATCCTGATGATCCATCCATGAATGAAAATATTTCATGTGTTGAAGCAATGTCGATCATCGGTTCAGGATTGGCAGTGGAAATTCATCCTTTGGACATGCTTTATTTAAATCCCTGAAGTCTACGCAGATTCTGATATGACCATTTTTCTTTCTGAATGGTACCACGTTGGCTAACCAAGTAGGGTATTGTTCTTCACGGACAAATTTAGCGTCGATTAGCTTCTTAACTTCGGCTATTACTTGTTGCTCGATTTCTAGACGCATTCTTACGGGAGCTTGTCCGATCGGAACGAAGTAGGATCAACTCCTAACTTGTGAACTGCGACTTCTGGAGCTAATCCTGGCATTTCGTCGTAACTCCAAGCAAAACAGTCCTTGAATTCCATTAATAGCTTGATCATTTCCTCGGAATCTTCTTTATTGAGTAAGGAGCTAACAAAGGTTGGTCTAGGCATTTCGCTAGTACCTAAGTTAACTTCCATTAACTCGTCTAGTGTAGATTTGATTTCTTCTTCGAATTCTAGTGGAGCATCTCCGATTGGTAGATCTTCGAGATCCTCTGAAACTTCCAAACAGTCTTTATTAGGCTTGCAAGTGACAACCAAGCAAAATTCCGTATCGTCAACTGAACCTACTGTGCCGAATCCGAGACCATGTTTTGAATTGGGAGGCCGACCGGCATTGTTCCATAGTCTTTCAAAATGTTGTGATTGACCCTTTGTTCATTGTCGAGGTAAGACACAACGTTAAATTAAATTTTGAACACGGGAGAGTACCACTCAAAAGGTAATTCCATTAATTCGGAAGAAGTGACATCTTCAAATTGTACATCTTTTTCATTATTGGAAGAATAAGTACCACGGTAAAATTTGATTGGTTTAGCACCACCGCCATGCACTTCCTTGACCACCATACCCTCGATCTTATTAGACTGGATCGGGGTCAGGGCCATAGTGTGTACATGGTAGTTAATCTTCTCATACATTGATTTATATTCTTCATTCTTTTCATCTTCGAGGGAGATCTTGAATTGTGGTTTCTTCTGGTTTATTGTAGCTGTTTCTTTCTTGATTTCTTCTTCTTTTTCAGAGCTGTTCTCCCAATTCACGTTGATTACCAGCTTTTTCTGTACAACTGTCCCAACGTTTCTGCCACGACCTCGTCCCCGGCCTCGACCTCGGGTGCAAGTTGTGAAGAAACCTTCACCATCTCGCCGTAAGGGAGTGGTGAGTGATCGTTGGACTAGAACTTCGGGTTCTTCGTCGTCTTGAACTTCTTTTGCTTCATTTGGCATGGTATTTACGGAGAAGATTATTTTCTTTGGAGGCGCGTAGTAGGTCGCATCTTCATGAATTCCAATTTCATGTATGGAGAAAGGTTGCAAGTCACCTTTAATGCATTGTTCTCCTCCATCGTAGTATTTTATGCATCGATGCAGAGACGACGGTACCATCCGGTTCTCGGTATCCACGGTCGGCCCCGTAGTGCGTTGAATGATGTTTCGGAATCAATTATATGGAATTTTGCGGTTGTCTTTGCTAAATCACGGGTCTTCATCAACGGCGTTATTGATCCGAGGGCTCTTTCTCCTTTCACGGTTGAATCCTCTTAGTAACATCTTGTCCGCTTCAAGCTCGCGAGCATCAATTTCCAAGTATGCTAACGTCCAGAAGATTCATTATGTTGATTGATGCTCCTGGATCCACCAATACTCCGGAGAGCGTAAACTTTCCGATTGTGATCGAAATGTACAACGGTCGGTTGTGATCGAGCTGTCCCAAGTAGTAGATCATTCGTCCGTGAAGGTAACACCTCGTTGTTCCTTTAACGAGCAAACCTCGTCTAAGGAATCTCCGGCCATTTGAGCTAAACAAATCTCTGGATCAAGTAAGGCCTTGATCAGAGCTTCCCTCATCTCTTTTGATAAGATGAGAGCGTCGTAGATGCTCAGTTTGGTCGGTAGTTTCCTAAGATGGGCTAGCACGTTATAGTCCACTTTGTTACCGTGTGTTTCAGTTTCTTCCCGAATGGGCAATTCTTCTATTGGGGTTGATTCTTCCTGAACAACCACCTGCTTTCCTTTGTCTTTTGGACCCATTCTCGTAGGTAGAACCCTTCCGCTCCTTAAGTTGACTTCTGTGATTTCTTCGAATGCAGTGCGAGTTTATCGGTGTCTCCTTTTGAATCGGCATGACAGGTTCTTCTGGAGTCGCTTCGGAATCTGAAAGTTCTAACTCTATTGTGATTGGAGGTCCTCGATATTCACAAATAGATTCATTGCTTGTTGAACTTTCGTAGCCTTCTTGGTGAATGTCTTCTTTGTCATCGTGATTGTCGAGGTTGTGTATGATTTGAGAATTGTTATTTGTATCGGAATTGAGATCCGGATTAGGTTGGTTGTCGTTAGTTGTGTAATCGTTAGAAACAGTCAAAACATAGCCAACGCCATAACTCTTATCATTATACGATCCCGCCGGAGCGAGCAAATAATCATACAGAGTCAGAGGTTCGAGGAATTTTTCCCCCGAATCGGAAACAACCATCCTAGGATAAGTAGCCCCTAGTCTAGCCTTAAGAGCCTCGGTCTTTTCTTCTTCTACGATCTCCTCCTTTTCTACGATCTTTTCTTCCTGGGGTGGTTCATCAATCGCAAGCGATAGCGCCGGCTTGACAGGTTTCGAACTTTCAATCGAAGCACGCACCGAAGCGGTTTGGATGCGATCCAAAATTTTCTTCGATGACTTCGTCCAAGCGGTACTCTATCCATCATTCGTCGTGTAGGGATCTATAGGAACAATAGGATCCGTTGAAATAACATTGACGGAACCGCCTTTCTGGGGTTCCTTCATGTATTCCTTCGGAATCGTTATGTTCCCTTTTTGGAGATTGTCGTAGAGCCAAGTCTTGAAGGTAATGCAATCCTCTATCTTGTGCCCGAGCATCCGGTGATAAGGGCAATAGATGGGATGGTCTTTCTTATTGACTTCTTCTGGCTTCCTGGGTTTTGGCGGTTGAAAATGCGGAGTCTTCATCAACTGCGGAACATCTTTGGCACTGCCTCATTCTTGAATGGATATTCTATATTTATAAGCTCCTTTAACGTGCGCTGCGGGCGAGGCAGTTGCTCATACTGTTGAGTTGGCTGATAACCGGGTCGAGGTTGTTGGTAGTTTTGCTGAGGTTGCTGATACATCTGTTGCGGTGGCTGATAGCTGGGCTGCGGCCGCTCCGACTGTATTTGCATTGGCTGCTTGCCCTTATCGACTGCCGCGACGATCCCGGATTTCTTTTCAAATGTCTTCACATGCTTCTGTTTGTCTGTCTTGTCGATGAAACTTAGTTGCTTCGCTTCCTCTTGCAAGCTTCCGGCCTTGCTTAACAACTTCTCGAAAGTCTTAATCGTAAATCCCTTAAGGAGAAGTGCTATCGGGCCGTGAATGCTTTTAAGCAAGTTACCGACTGCATGCTGCTCTTATAACTGTGGCTCACACTTCATGCTTAGATTCCTCCATCGAAGTATGTAGTCCACTAAAGTTTCTTTCAGTTTCTGTTTCTCCACCACTAAATCACCGATGGTGATATGGTGTTGAGCTCCGGCAAACCGTTTCACGAAGAGGTTCTCTAATTCTGAAAAGGTCTTTACCTAACCGTTCGGTAACTCTGCGTACCAATCGAAGGCGATCCTTGATAGGCTGCTGACGAACTGTCGGAAGAGTAAGGCGTCACTTCCACCGGCATTGCAACAACTAGCGCGAAAATGTGCAACATGCTGTCGAGGGTTTCCGGTACCATCAAAAGTCTTGAACAGAGGTGGTACGAAGCCTTTTGGGTATTATACTGCATCAAATTCTTCGGGGTAAGGTCTACCCGTCTGAATAGATGCTCCGCTCTTAGAGCGTGCTAAGGCTTCTCGCACTCGCTATTCTACCATGCTCTTGATGTTCTTCTCCGGAATCATATTCGGGTAGAATCTTTCTTCGGTCGATCGTCTCCATTAACGGATGTAATCTCTTTTCCTCCGTCTGTAATATGAATAACTTCTAGAGGCGTTTCTCTTGGGGGTTGAACTCGACTGCGAAGAGTGGCTAGGGTTGCGGCCATCTCTTCCATCCTTTTCGCCATTTGAGAGATTGTATCATCTTTTTCTCGAAGTTGTGCTCTTAACATTTCCGGTTCATCTCTTTACGCAGCTGCCGGAGCACCTTGCGAAGCTGACGATGCTCGTGTCTCAACCATGTTGATCTCCACATATTCGTCATCCATGAATTCCGATGAATCTACTTCATCTCCTAACTTTTCTTCTCTTTCTCTTGCTAATCGTTGAATGTCGGTTCTTAGCTTTTCCATAGCGTCCTCCAATGGTCTTTTTCGTACAGTTTCGCAGTTATCATGCGATGGCTAATGGATTTCCTTCTCGGGAGTCCCCTTCATCGCAGTGGCGCTCTCCTCGGACTCGAGTCTCCTGACGAGACTTTCCTTTTCAGGTCATTGTTTCGGTCTTAATTGGCCAGTAGTAGGACGCCATACCATCCTAGGACCGGATGGTCTGTCGGTCCGAATCGTCGGAAGGTGGTATCCTCCACGATCCGTAAACCTCGAAACAACAACAGGTGGACTAGCTTTCATCTTCTTATTCAGCTTTTCTGTGGCGCTAACGGGTTCTACTCGCGGCCCAAGACGGAATTTGGTCGGCACCCGCCCTATCCTTCTTAAAATCTCTGATACAGGACATTTCTCTTTCTTTGCTAACTTCTCTATCACAGTCTGCAGTCGAGCAAATGGTGTAATCCTAGCCCTTTTCTTTCAGATGTTGCTATAGTATGCGGGTTGAGGTAATTTAGAAGTAATCTTGTGGACATTTTCCTCGTCAGCTGCGGCGGAGAGGGGATGGAATCTAATTCCTTCCAAAAGCGGTGTATACTCAGGAAATGATATGCACTCAGGCGATGGTGTGTACTCAGGGATCTCTTCTAAGAAAGTGACTTCAGCAGCTTTGGCCTTTCTGGCAATCTTTCTACTTCTGTTTCTCCTCTGAGTCCGTGTTAGGGGTGGAACCCTTGAACTGGACCCAATTTCGAAAACAAAAGGTCTCGCAGGGAGATCTGTACCCTCCACGGTAACAGGCTCATTACAAACTTGGACTTCCTTCCCCTTTAGTTTAGCGGGAGCCGGGGTAGGTGCAGAGACGACTAGACCGGTGGGGGTAGAGACAACGGTCCTCTTACGAACAGCAGTATTCCTCTCACTGGAACCCTTTGCGAGGGAGGGAACTCTTAAGCCGACTTCGGGTTGAATTCAATCACGGGCTCTTCGGTTTCGACATTTTGTTCATTAGTGTGAAGAGAGTGACGTCGGCGATCTTGACATCTGTGTTGCCAAATCCTTGTCCAAAACGGATGATCCCATTGTCGGGCAGCTCATCCTTGTAAACAGCGAAGTCCAGTCCATTGGTGAAGGAGAAGATTAACTTTGGGGCATCCATTTTCTGCAGGGCAGATTCCGATTGTCAGTCCCGAATTATACTTCCTTTCGTCGTAAAGTTTAGGACGAAAAAGAAAGAGTCTGAACACATTTTCGTTTATGTTAGTGCATTTGTGATTTATAAAAGAGGTTGTTTATTAGGTAGTTCGTTTGTTAGAAACAAAATGATTAAAGGAAAAAAGTTATAGAAAAGGTAAAGGGCCCGATGTAGAATTGAGAAGGAAGAGAAAGTCTTATGCAAGACTTCCCGACTCGAAGGACCGCTCCTAAACTAACACCTATTGGGGGTCCACCCCACCTCAGAGGTAAAAGGATCTCGGAACCTCTCTGTTTAGGGGTGTCTAGACAGTGGCTCCTAAATCCGAGAGAAATTGACTATACCTGTTCAAGATAGAAATGAACATAGTATGTCAACGGGAGAAAGATAGTTTTGGTCCACTAGGGATATGGACGCACTATCGATTTATGAAAGCAAAACCCTCTAATTAAAATGGAGAGAGGAACTAATCCCCAGCGGAGTCACCAGAAGTTGTCGGCATATTTTTAGGTTATGTGTTGTATTTTTAAAAAAAGGGGTCGCCTACAGAAATTGTCGGCGAATTTTCATATTTTAAATTTAACTATATATATATGATTTAGAAAGTAGTATTTGATTTTTAAAATGATTTTGAAATTTGAAGATTTTAAGATATGAAATCAAACCGATCTTACATCCCTAATAGTTTATATAAACGAGCACCGCATCACAAACCGTGTATCTATCCCGGAGAATATACACACTGCTTGATGATGGGGCTCGATTAAATAAACTAGGAGATTTGTGACATCCGTTTGGTATGCGAACCAATTTTATAAGCCGACAAGTTCCCCTGCTTAATATAAATGAATTAAGCAGGGATTATATTACCTGGGTTCTTAAAGTTCCCTTTAAGGGCAAGCTCCTATAGTTAATTACATCTTAAATGATGGGAATCATTCAAGAAAACTCTCGATAATGATCAGTAGTTTTGCTCTCAAGAAGTTCAAAGTTTAAGGTTTTCAAAGGATTGAATTTTGGAAATTTCAATAGGGAATGGATCAAATTTGGAACAGTTATTTTCAGGAGTCCAATGGAAGAAAAGTAGGAGAAGCTGGGATCCAAGAAGAATCTTGGCAACTTCCCAAACTATCCTATTGTTTGGCTCGAATTTAAGAAAATCCTAATATTATCTGATATTTCAATCTTGTCAACTTTAGTTAATTAGGACTTATATTCGTATGACATAATCATACAAATAGCCTCGAAGATGTGAGGGTTTATGTCATACTGAAACGACTGCCTCGGAATCCTAAGACCGGTTAGGGCTTAATTTACATAACATGATCATGCAAATGCCTAACGAAGAAGTTGAGGATTTATATTGCACTAGGCAAACTACCTCGAAGTCCTATCGTTTGGTTGTTTAATTCTAAGAATGTTTAGTTTATGTAGATCCGAGTTTTGCTGATGAAGATGGCCGTGCTGCCCACTATGCTCCAAGCTCCTTGTTGTTGCAGAGGTTTAGTTTTAGAAGTCATAAATCAGGATATGGGAGAAGTGTTTTGGTTTAAAGAAAATCTTAAAATCCAAGTGTTTTTAATATTTTAATTAAAACAAATCTTAAAGTTGTTTAAACAGAACCGATTAAGATCTCACGGTTTCGTCATCCCAGCACCGTTATTTTCATCGAATTCACTTAGTCCAGATGAATTTGCTAAACTCAACTGAATGAGTTCCACACTTTCATTTAGACCGTGGGAAATCCCGTTAGCAACACGTGGGTTACATCATCCGAGGTATTCCCGATCATTCAACGAGACATTTTAATTTAGTTGCAATTGTAGATTTGTTGTTCTGTTTGTGATTAAATTTTGAGTTGTTTTATATTTTGAAATGTTGTGGCGGTGGTTTTTATCTTGTAATGACTTTTAATTTAGTTTTGGTTTCAGTTCGAGGACTATCCTAAAGGTTTTGATTTTCATGCAATGAGTTTTATTTAACATCCAAGAAAAGTAAAGTGCATTGCAATAAAGTAAATTGCAATAAAATAAAAGCGTACACGGAGGGTCTTCCCGTCATCCCAAGCTGCACTTAAAACACATGTTATGGCATTTAAATATTTCAACAAGTACCTAGGTAAAGCTAAGGAAAGGTTTTGGTTGTCTACCAAAGTCCTAATCCTATAGCTAATCATCTCCTATGACGTCTAGGTTCTTGTGTTTTGGTTTAAGGATGACTTTCTTCACCCAAGAACAATTAAATTCAGTTGTTCTTATAAACATCCTATCATATTGAGGAAGTGCTTAAGACGAGTCTTAAACATCTTTTCAATACCTCTAGGATTGTTTTAAGTCCAAGAGAATTTAATTATACGAGTGAATTAATCATCCAGGAGTTTAAGTTTTGTTGTCTTGCTCAGTGAACTAGGACATTTGAATATCCTATAAGTGAAATAACGCTTCACTTGATGCCTCATTTAAGAGTTATAATAATAAGAGCTTTAAAAGGGCAAATCAAATTATTAAGTATTTTAATGATTTAAACTTAATGATTTAATTTTAATTTTGACTTAATTATAAAAAGTTAGTTTAAGTTTGGAATAGTGTTCAAGTTACTTTAGATTTAATTCTTAATGATTTCATTTAGGTTTGTTGTTAAATGATTTTAATTTAATTCAATTTAATTTTAATTCAATTTAATTTAATTTTAATTTAATTTGATTTGATTTTAATTTCATTTAATTTAATTTAACTTGATTTGATTTAATTTTAATTTAATTTAATTTAATTTAATTTAATTTTAATTTATTTTCAATTTAATTTTAATTTTATTTAGTTTTAATTTAACTTTAATTTTAATTTAATTTAATTTTAGTTTAATTTTAATCTTAATTTGATTTAATTTTAGTTTAATTTTAATTTGGATTATTATTTTAATTTTTTTTAATTAAGAATTAAGTATTATTGAAGTGATTTATTTAGGGATTTTTAAATTAAAGAATAAATATCCTCTTAATAATATCCCTACTTTAATAATTCCAATTTCTATTATTCTCCCAAAATTTCAATTAAATAATTAATTAAAGTTTTATTTTAATTATTTTTGAAATGGTTAGTAGGTTTCTACCCTCAATCATTTAAGTTTCAATCATCCAAAATCAGTTTAAAATCAAATATTTTACCCTCTCCTTTTTTAATTAATCCTAAAATTTTAATTAAAGGTTGAAATTTTTTTTTTAATTACCATTTTGCCCTTCAAGCTTAATAATTCTATAACTCACTAAATTAAGCTCAAATGAACTTGAAATTTTTATGTAACCTCACTCACATGTCAATTAAGACATTAGAGGAGAAAATATGATTTTTCTGAATTTAATTTATTTATGTAATTATTTTTAATGGAAAATAGGGGTTTCCAAGGAAAATTAAATAACATGACTAAGAAATTGGTTCTATCCTTAAGAAAATTATGGGATGTTCCTAATAATCGGAGGACCATTTGGACCAATTTTGGTAATTTTTTGAATTATATTTTATTTATTAGAATTATTTTGAATTTTGGAGTATTAATTAATTTTAAAATAAAATTAAAGTTGAAAAATGGGTTTTATATTTTTCATAAATCTCTCTGACCTCAAGGAGTTTAGAGAAACAAATTTTGTATTTTTCTGATTTTTTTTAATTTATTAGAATTATTTTAGTGAAAAGGTTGGAAAATACATTTTTTAATATTAAAAATTACATTAAGCCTTTAAAATTCAATATCTTATCCTAGAGACTTAAGAAAAATATTTGGTTTGTTCCTAATTAATTAGAATTCAAAATGTAACATTTTGGTAATTTTTAATATTTTATGATTTTTATTATTTTTTAATTATTAAAAATATTAAAATAATGATAAAAATCAACTTTTTTAGAAAATTACAATTTTAATTTTCCTAAGTTTCTCTGATATCAGAGAAGCTCCAAAACCATTTTAGTGAATTTTTGAAAAGTATTTTGTGAGTTATGAATTTTTTAAAGTTTAATTTTACCCATTTTGCTAAAGAGGCTTAATCAACCCATTTGGTGGGGTTAATCAAGTTCAATTGATTTCAAATTTTTATAAAATGTTCCTCTAATCCCAAAGATCAGTGGAGAATTATTTTTAAGTTAATTTGATGTGTAGTTAACCCTAATTAATTAAAATTCAATTTTGGGCATTTAGACCAATTAGGGTTATTCCAAGTGAATTAACTCAAAACTTATTTTTCCTAGGTTCCTCTGGCCATAAGAAACATCACCATATTTTCCTAGAATTTATTTCTCAATATGCCAATTATTGGAATTAAAATATTCAAAACAGTAACATGCAATTGAAAAATCAATAACTTCTCATAGGGATGGCCTCTGACCTTGGAAAATTCAGGAAATGTTCCCAAGTTCAGTGGCTTTAAAAGCCATATGGTCTCATGCCATGGTGAATTGTCTATGTGCATGGAGAATTAAAATAGTGCAGAGAGTAAATAAATTATTAAAAATAAAATACTTGATGAAATTAATTGATTTCTTTTCCACATTATTCTCCTCTGTTCACTGAGCAAGAGGGTATTTTTATTTTATTTTTGTGATTTTTCTACACAAAGTTATGGATTTTCTAAGTTCTGGTAATTTAATAAATAGGAAAATAACCCTATTTATCTACTTATCCACGCGGCGCCGCGTCAACCTCGGCGGCTCCGAAGGGGTGCGTGTCGCGCTGTGATTGGGCGCCGCCATCTGAGTCAGCCGTCCCGGGACCCGCCTTTCACGTAACATCTTCTGGTCCGATGCGATCCGAGCCGTCCATCCGATACACGCGCGATCCAACGGCTCCTGGTCATCGTCTACGACTGGTGTGCACCCGTGACCGTCCACACTAAAACCCTAAGAACTCACTCGATTCTCAACAGATTTTTCTCGTTCTTATGCTCTATGGATTCGTCTTGAAGAGACGAACACATCCATACGATAGAACATGCATTGAAATCGATTCATATCAAATGGAGAATCTCCAGAAGCTCGGGAAGAAGAGAGAGTTCATATCTTTGCTCAGAGAAGTGAAGCTTCGATCTGAGAGTTGTGTCACGTTCGATTGGGTCCAAGCATGCTCCAGATGAAGTCCCTTGGCCTGGTGAATTGCCTAGGTACAAAAGTGACCACAGCCGATCACAAAGCTTGGAGGCTGGACGCAATGGCTGGCCTGGTGAAGGGGCTTTTACTGGGAAACTTCTGCTCTTGGTCTGGTGAAGGTGTAGAATCAATCAATTTGAGGATTGACTCACTGTGGTGAAATGTCCTGGTTTTAGGCTTGAATTTCAACTCTGAAATTGAGCTTACAGAGAGGAAATGACAGGGGGATTTCAGTGGGGATCAAGTTCTCCAGGTGTGGAGGAGAGTCTGGAATGATTTGGGCAGAGTTTCTGTATGGTTTTTTTTGTTTCAGCCCCTCCATGGCCGAGAGAGGTGGGGTTTAAATAGGAGAGGCTGGAGGGCCTCCCAGGGTGGTTTGAAGGCTTGGATCAGCTACTCAGGGGAAGAGAAGAACAGCCATGGTGGCCATTAGGCATGAGGCAGCTCAGCAAGGGAGAATTTCAATGTTAGGCTCACATGGTGCTCAATTTGGTCAACTCATGTATTTGGGTTGGGTTCACCTACCCATGACTTGGTTTTAGGCTGAGGGAATGAGTTAGGTTAGCAGGTCAAAGGTTGTGAGGTCCCTTTCTAAGAATATTTAAATTAGATTTGGGTTTAAGGGAGACATGATTAAGGCTAATGACTTTTAGGAATCATGGAAAGAGCCTCCCTTCTTTCCTATCTTGGGTATGGTGAGGTGCCCAAAGCCCTCATGGCTCCCATGTGGCTCATGCATGGCTTCATGGCTCACCTTTGGCTTGGAAGAAGCTAAGTCAACTTTCATGAAAGAGGATTTTAGGAATTTTAGTAATTTGGGGGTGATTTGATAGGATTTGGCATATGGCTTAATTTAAAAAAATTTGATTGCTTAATTAAAGCTTAGGGATGATTTCAATTAAAGGTATGATGAGAAGAATTTGTCATATGGGCTTTAGCATGAAGTTTGGGCTTTTGGAATCATTTTGGAGTGAGCTTTTTAGGAAGGCCTAAGGAAGTGGGCCTTAGGTTTTAAAATAAATTTATGGATGGGAATTTTGTAAAAGGTTGGGCCAAATAATTGTTGGGTTTGGTTTAGAGATGTGTCATGAGTAATTTGAAATAAATTTGAGGTAGTTTGGGTTTGAATTGGGTTGGATTTGGGCTTCTTTGGTAAAGGGGCCAATATAGGTCAAATTGGGCGAATTTGGGCCAATGTTGGGCTAGGGTTGAAATTGATGTAAAAATAATGTTGGGAAATTTTTATGGGGGTACTACAAAGAGTTTTCAACTTTGGTTGGGCTTTAATTTTGGGATTTGGGCCAATTTGGGTTAGGTTTGGGTTTAGGTCAAAAGTGGGAATTTTGGCTTTGGGTTGGATTTGGGTGGAGTTTAGGTTCAAATTTTGGGCAAATCATGTTAGTTTTTTGTTTGTGGGGATGTTAGGGAAAGTTTAGAAAAGGTTTGGGGTCAATTGGAGTTAAATTGGGTTAGTTTGGGCTAAGTTTGGGTCATGGGTCCAAATTGGGCTTTAAGGTCAAAAGTGAAATTGGATTCAAATGTCAATCAAATTGGGCTTGGATTTGGTCTAGATTGACATTAGGGATATTTAATTGAAGTTTAGAATTGCATTGGACCAAAATTGGGGTCAATTGGGTTGATTTGGTTTGACGTTGGGTTCACTTTAGGTTAAAAATGGGTCAAATTGGGGGTTTTGGTAAAAGTGGGGTAAATTGGCAAAATTGGCCCATGGTTTAGTTGAACAAAATGAAATTGAGAATATTTGGGATTTTCTAGAATTTTCTGGGAATTTTTGGAATTTATAAAAGTTTGGCAAAAAGTGTATTTTTTGTGTGTTTGGAGTGTATTTTTGGAAATTTTGGTATATTTGGCTATGGATGATCAATTTGAGTGATGAGGAAATGTTTGGGATTGGTTCTGCGGAATTTTGGGTGATTTGGAGATTTTCGAAAATTTGGGCAATTTCAAGGGCTTTTGGTAGGTTTGATGGGTGTAGGGTCCCGGGTCAAAAATTGAAATTTTGGAAGAATGAAGATTGATCAAATGTGAGTGAAATGGAATCATATTGGTTGAGCCATGAAGCCATATTAAGCCCATATGAGCCATGAGAGGACTCATTGGAGGCATTCACTATGTTGTTCCTAACCCTCTTAGCCAGGGGCTTAGGGGTTAAGGTCCATCCATATGAATTACCTACATGAGTCAAGGAGTCAAGTTTGGCATAGGTGTGGTTTTAGGATTTGGATTGTGTGTGTGAGAGTGTAGTGTGTGAGTGTAGTGAGTGTGTAAGTCAACCCTCACCAGACCAGGCCACCCAGGGTAGTTCTAAGGCCAAAGAGTCCTATAGGGAACTCATCCTTTAAACCTCCACATTTGATCTCAACCCTCTAGGTGATTAGGGGTCTACAATCAAGCTTGTGGGGTTTGCGGGGAGACAAGAAGTGGTTTAAAGTTCTAAGGGATGGGTCCCAATTCTAGTCCTCTAAGATAGTCAAAGGAAAAGCCTAAGGCTAGATCCTAAACACTAAAGAGGGAAGAGAAGACCTCATCAGAAATGAGGTCAACAGAGTCCTATAAGGAACTCATCCTTTAAACCTCCTTATTTGATCTTAACCCTCCAAGTGACTTGGGGGTTTACAATCAAACTTATGGGGTTTGCAGGGAGTTTAAGAGATGTTTAAATTTCTAAGTGGTGGGTTCTATTTCTAGTCCTCTAAGATAGTCAAAGGGAAAGCCTAAGGCTAGATCCTAAGTACTAAGGAGAGAGAAGAGAAAAGACCTCATCAAAAATGAGGTCAATAAATGGACCCCCAATAGGTGTGGTGTGCTAACCAAGCACACCACGCGTATTGGCGTTGATCGAAGAGATCAACAAAACCAACACAGACATCTAAGTGACACACCTAGAACAGAGTAGAAACAAATTTCCGCTGGGGAGTATCGAGTATATCTCCAAGACTGGATATCCCTGAACTCTCGCTGGGGAAAAGAAAAGGAGGAAATTTGATTTAGATTTCATTTCATTTTCTATTTCAAGTTTTAATGTCGAGTTTGGATTTTGATTTGTTTCGAGTTTCAATTTCGATTGAAGTTTAATTTAAAATTGATTCAAAAAAATTCTGAATTTGAAATGAGAATTGGAACCTAGGTTCCAACCTCGAGATTTACAAAGAGAACTGGAATTTAGGTACCAGCCTCGAAAGAGAGAATTGAAATTTAGTATCAATTTCGGAAAGAGAGTCGGAATTTGGTACTGACCTCGAAAGGAGAGAACTGGAATTTGGTACCAATCTCGAAAGAGAGAATTGAAATTTGGTATCAATCTCGGAAAGAGAGTCAGAATTTGGTACCGACCTCGAAAGGAGAGAACTGGAATTTGGTACCAGTCTCGAAAGAGACAATTGAAATTTGGTATCAATCTCGGAAGAGAGAGTCAGAATTTGGTACCGACCTCGAAAGGAGAGAACTGGAAATTGGTACCAGTCTCGAAAGAGAGAATTTAAATTTGGTATCAATCTCAGAAGAGAGAGTCGGAATTTGGTACCGACCTCGAAAGGAGAGAACTGGAATTTGGTACCAGTCTCGAAAGAGAGAATTGAAATTTGGTATCAATCTCGGAAAGAGAGTCGGAATTGGTACCGACCTCGAAAGGAGAGAACTAGAATTTGGTACCAGTCTCGAAAGAGAGAATTGAAATTTGGTATCAATCTCGGAAAGAGAGTCAGAATTTAGTACCGAACTCGAAAGGTGAGAACTGGAATTTGGTACCAGTCTCGAAAGAGAGAATTGAAATTTAGTATCAATCTCGGAAAGAGAGTCGGAATTTGGTACCGACCTCGAAATGAGAGAACTGGAATTTAGTACCAGTCTCAAAAGAGAGAATTGAAATTTGGTATCAATCTAGGAAGAGAGAGTCGGAATTTGGTACCGACCTCGAAAGGAGAGAACTGGAATTTAGTACCAGTCTCGAAAGAGAGAAATGAAATTTATTATCAATCTCGGAAAGAGAGTCAGAATTTGGAAACGACCTCGAAAGGAGACAACTGGAATTTAGTACCAGTCTCGAAGGTCTAAAGAGAAATGGAAATTGGTTCCGATCTCGAAGATTTAATGAAAAATGGAAACTGGTTCCAATCTCGAAAGTTTATCTATATGAAGAGGGACCCAATCCCATGCCATCAGAACCAAACTGAACAAAGTTCGTGGCTCCTTGTCAATAGAACTAGTCGATCCTCTAACACGCAGAGAAAAGATTTAAAAAAAATTGGTAAGTGTACCAAGTTGAAAAGACTCAACCTGGTGACAATTCGAGGAAAAGATTTGAATTTCAGAAGGGTTTCAAACAGATTTTGTTTTGAAGAATAATTGAAGGATTCAATTCGAAGGATTCAAATCGAAGGATTCAGATCGAAGGATTCAGATCGAAGAATTCAGATTGAGATTTAAATTCATTTCGTTCATTTTGGTGATTCAATTTCAAAAATATTTGGAGTTCGTGTCAGTTTAGAATTCATTTTGACATTTAGATTCTTAAAAGAGTTCTCGTTTATTTTCATTTTCCTTTCTTCTTTGCTCGAAGTTCTTTTAATTTAATGGCATTTCCCAGTCAATTTGCACCAAAAAAAGGTGAAGCCAAAACATGACATGGTCACTTTCATTCCAATCTTGTTGAAAATACATCATACATCTTGATCCAAAACATGATGATATTTTCTTTGAGAATTTAATATCTCATACAATCCATATAAATCGAAAACGGATTGTGTAAGATTCTTCAAGTTTCTTCTAAAAGCAATATCGTCAAAATCCATGTCCGAATAGTGAGATACATGGACAATAACATCACCTTCCAAGTCATCCTTGGCAGAAATGTCGTATGGATGTGCATTGGAGGTGTGCTATCTCCCATGTAACTCACAGCTCGTAAGGTCGGAGACTCTCTAACTCTGGATCTGGCTGGAAGTGGAAAGGCATTTTTTTGTCGTCCATCCTTCTAAAAGTAACAGAGATCCGCTCAACAGGCACTCCTAGAATGCAATGCTTTGCGATGTCTGCTCCATTCCCCATTAACACAATGACAGAACCTATCGGTAGTGGTATCTCTACTGGCCCTCGGAACTCACCGGGGCCTGCTATCTGGAGGTCAGATCCGAACATGATATTGCACTGGTTGACAAAAGACACTGTGCAGAAAGGTCTAACGAAATCATGATGGTCTATATGTGGAGGTATGCAGCCGCCCTCCTTGTAGATGTTAATGATGCGAACTGTTGGGTATGTAATCTGCAGCAATACCCTCCATGTTATCATCCTCTTTACCATTCTTTTAATAACATTCCGGCATTGGATCCACCTCACCGCGACGGAGTATCCCCGGTGGATTTCCTTTTCGTCTACCGCGAAGTTGTAGCAACATCCACACCGGATCGTAACTCTTCCTTTCCTCGACATCCATCTTCGTGGTTCCGAATAAGTCTTTTCCCTCGTACGACTAGCTCATCCCATTTTCTGGAGTTCAAGTATGCAGTCTACAATTTGTTGTTGTTCATAATCTGAGAACACATTTGTATGCAGCTCGAGGCCTTCTAAGATATTGATCCTCTTGCCTCCAATTCTCTTAAAGTATTCGAAAGTTTTCTTTTCAACATTCTACATTCTTTCTAACTCATATTCTGGAATTATCTGCAACTGGTGAGGTCTAGTAATTTACTGGGGAATGTATGGTTTGGCACGCTCTCCTGCATGTCTTGGCTCCTCCGGGGTAGTCTCTGTCGGGACATCCTCCGGGGTTGCTCTCACAACAAGACTCTTCAGACCTGGTGCATCTGCTTGGCGTCAAGGCGCTGATTCTATTTCTGACTTTCCTAGAATTTCTTTCATATTTTCTGTTGTTCTTGAAGTTGATTTCCTCTTTTTTGGTTCCCGATGAACCGGTTTCCTCGGGGTATTTGTATTGCCGGTAGCAACTGTCTCTTCACGCTGATCTGCTGCCAGCTTAGTCAGCATCTTGCGAATGTGATGGTTCTTATTTCTTTGTTGAGTAGGAGTGAGAGTGGCTCTCCTCACCTCTTGAATTTCTGTAGGCATGACGCTGACAAGTCTGCCTTCTGTTGTAGCCACCACAAACTTAACTTGCTTATCCTCTCCTGTTGCATGAGTGGTATTTGCTTTTCTTTTCTTGCTAGTAGACGGTTGACTTCGGCCACCTAATTTCATCATTGTCTGAATGTGGAACTCTTCCCGATCAACCGGAGTCCAATCAGTTTCTTCATATTGTAGCCCGGCCAGTGTGAAGTCAGAGTCAATCTCGATCACGGCTCCATCCCTCACCCTCTTTTCATCAAGTGCTAGACTTACGCCATTCTTAAAGTTCAGAACCAACCGCCCGTTCGACATTTCCCTGTGAAAAACAAGGAAAGGATCAGGGGTTGTACTAAGAACAAGAACAGTAGAAAAATATGTTTATTAATGAAGAGCTTTTATTCGTTTATTTTAAATTTAAATAGGAGTAGGAAAAGGTGAAGAAAGATCAAGAGTGAAACCGATTTGAAAGGAAGGATAAAGACTTTATTATCATGATTTCACATGTTTTCTTTTAACATTTTTTTAACGATTTTCTTTATCATCCACTTTCTTTATTTATATTTTTGGGTTCATACCCAGTCATCAGTAATTACTGTACCCATGCTTCTAGGAATGAGGATTCATCCTTCGAAACATCAAGTTGCGTAATACTTCTTGAGATATCGTCCATTAATTGGAAGCATAGGTCGCTCTCCATGGCAATTTACAAGCTGGTAGGAACCTCCTGAGTAAACTATCTCGACCACGAATGGCCCTTCCCAAGTCGGTTCAAATTTACCACCTATCTTGCGATGTGCAAGAATAGGTCTTCTGAGAACTAGAACCAAGTCACCGACTTTGAATGTCCTTGGACGGACCAATTTATCATGGGCCTGGATTATCTTGGTTTGATACAGTTCCAAATTCTGCTGTGCTGAAAGTCTTTTCCCTTCCAAGCTTTCCAATTCTTCTAGTCGTAATTTGGCATTTTCTTCTGTAGTGATCTTGTTCGCAACTGCAATTCTGAGTGATGGAAGCTGAACCTCTAAGGGTAAAACGGCCTCGGACCCGTACACTAAGGCGTAAGGCGTAGACTGGGTGGGAGTTCTGAAAGTCATCCTGTAGGCCCATAAGGCTTCTAGCAACTTCTCGTGCCAATTTCTCTTATTGTTGTCCAAAGTTTTCTTTAGAATTTGAACGAGAATTTTATTAAAAGCCTTGGCCAAGCCGTTCGCTCTTGGGTAGTAGATTGTCGAATAACACCAGTCGATTCGGTGTCTTCTGACAAAATTGTTAATTTTCGTACTCTTGAACGCGGATCCGTTTTCTGAGATTATTCTGCGTGGCACCCCAAAACGGTAGACGACTTGATTCTTGAAGAATTGTAGCACGTGATGTGCTTTCACTTCTCTGAGCGGTACTATTTCTTCCCACTTAGAAAAGTAATCTGTAGCTGCAAGAATGAAGCGATGTCCTCTTAAAGAAGGCGGTTCTATCGGACCCACGATATCTGTGCCCCAACATTCAAACGGCCACGACACGATTGTCGGATGTAGCACATTTGGAGGTTGATGTAGAATGATCCACTTTCTGATATTTATACTTACAACTTTGATATGAAAATTAGCAACGACACCAAAAACTTGATCCCGCACTGAATATATATTGATGATTCTGTTATAGATTTTATGATTTATATTGTGGATACTACGCAAGTATACGTATCGTTATCAAGTAATATAGGGCTATAATGGAGTCCTATATATCGATCCCACAGGGAAGTTAGCAAATTTCAAAGACAATTTAAATTAAACTTACTTACTATTCTAGTATACGGAAATTAAGAATACTTAAACTAAAATTAACTAATGCTTAAGGTTGAATATAAGAATTCAGAAAAGTATCTTTCTCCTTGTTTTAGAGAATTAAGTGAATGAAGAATTAAATGAGCTTTTAGTTGTATTGTGCCAAATAGGAGCATTCCTATTCTTTACCCTTTGGTCCAGGAGCAAAGAATATTGACTAATCTTATGTTTGATTACTGAATCTACGGCTAGAGTCGGGAGGATATCGACCGCTCGTGCCAAATAGGAGCATTCCTATTCTTTACCCTTTGGTCCGAGAGCAAAGAATATCGACTAATCTTATGTTTGATTACCGAATCATGCGCTGAGCCGGGAGGATCTCGACTGCCACTTCAGAGCTCCCACGTTCCCCTCACCTGAGGGCTAACATCTACACTTCAGCTCTCAAACAATAAGACCGAATGGAATATTTTAGTCTGTCACACTAAAATGTCCAATTCTACGCCCGATAGTTAATATTTCCCTATTTATTTGCACCCTCCTTCCAAGGCTTTTGACTTCCCTGAATCTTGGATGTAATCTTTACTATAGTCGATAATTCAACAAATGTTAACAAATCAATCGGCCGGATTGAAAGTAAATTAAGATTTAAGTTAAAGATTAAGTACAATTTCTATTTTTATATTTTAGGCACAATTACTTTAATTCATCATTTTACGTAATCTCAATAACAATGAGAAAGACTAAGGAAACTACTCAGAATGCATGGGAAAAATAACACAAAGCATGGATTTCATTAAAGTTAACAAACAAATAACAAATGTACTTATCTCAATTCTTCTCCCCAAGCAGATTCTTGAAGTTCCTTTGACTCTTCCTTCCAGTACAGCACACCAAAACACTAAACACTCACTCAAAGACTCTTATCTTTCACACAAATGACAAAAACTGACAATCTAATTGACACACAAATGACACAAATTCATCTCTATTTATAGAAGGGGTTAAATCTCCAAAAGGTACTTAAGCACCTCTTCAAAAAGCGTCCAGGTTCATTGTATTTTGGCTCTTTTCAACTGTCTCGCTGTCGACGGCTTGATCTCGTCGTCGGCGGGCTTCTAGAAGATGGGCTTACCGCGCCGATCTCGCTGTCGGCGGGCTCGATCTCGCCGTCAGCGGGTTCCTTATAATATATTCAAAATCTTTAGGGAAAAACTCGCTGTCGGCGGCCTAAATCTCGCCGTCGGCGAGACAGTTCAATTTTCATCAAATTGAGTCCTTTTTGCTCCAAATTCGCTTCTTTTGTGTTTTTTGCTTTCAGTACTTATAAATCGTTATTCCTGCAATAAAACAAAGAAAATACCTTCCTTTAAAGTGCAATTTCATATAAAGTTGGTATGAAATTCTTAATATATTTTCTAGTGATCATAGAACCACTCCATGCACTTGGCACTGGTGACAACTTTTGGCAATCTTCATGCAGTTAGTCATCATTGAGGGCCAATAGTACCCTAGTTTTTTAATCTTCATTTTCATTTTCAGACTCGACTGATGAGCGCCGCAAAGTCCTGAGTGTATTTCTTTAACAATTTCATGAGCCTCGGACCCGCTCAGGCACCTTAGCCACATCTGATCAAAAGACCTTCTGTATAATGTATTGTTTATCAATGCGTAACACAGAGTTATTTTCTTGATTTGATGGGCTATCGACTTATCATCTGGTAAGTTTCCTTTTTGCAAGTAGTCTATTAGTGGCTACCGCCAATCTCTCGTATTTTCATATCGCCACAATTGTTTCTTCCGCTTTTTCCGCCGATTTCGTGTATTGTATCCATGTCGAGCTGTGATAGGACCTGTCGTCCTTGAACTTACACTTCAACTGACTCATCCTGCAAGCAGGAAAATTCATTTGCAAGGCGGGCTAACACATCTGTGAGAACATTTTCTCTTCTGGGAATCTTATAGATTGTTACATTTGGAATTTGCTCCAATAGTTTCATGGCATACTGAAAGTATTGCTCAAGTCTTGGCTTTAGAATTCTGTATTGTCCTGCGACCTGCTGAATGATCAACTGAGAATCTCCATAGATGTTGATATCTGTTATCCTCATCTGAATGGTTAATTCCAGTTCGGTTATAAGGGCTTCGTATTCTGCTTCGTTGTTTGTACACGGTTCTGTTAGATGGTAGGAATACCTTAACATCCCTCAGTCCGGCGTTATAAAGATTAGTCTGATTCCTGCCTTATCGGGCACTATCGTTTGCAATTCTTTGTCTTTCTGCGCTGAGGATGCTCCGTCGAAGTACAGTTCCCAACGCAGATCATCGGGGTCTTCTAGGCTCATTATCTGCTCGTATGGCAAGTCGTCGTTGAGAGGCGACTCTGCCGGTAAAGGGTGTGATGCGAGGAAGTCTGCTAGGACTTGTCCCTTTACAGCACGAAGAGGAACGAAAGTTATATCGAATTGCAATAGTATCATAGACCACCTAGCAAGTCTGCTGGAAAGTGTCGGTCGGGTCATCAAATATTGCAACAGATTGAACTTCGAAATAAGGTTGACCTTATGAGAAAGCATGTAATGCCTGAGCTTTTGAGCGGCGAAGACCGTGGACCAAACGATTGCTTCTCAATAGGAGGATACTTTACTTCCGTCGGAATTAGATGACGGCTTAAGTAGTGAGAGCATTTTCTTTTCCCTCATCATCGACCCGAGCTAGCGAGGCTCCGAGAGAGTCATCTAAAGCTGCGGTATAAAGTATCAATGGTCTACCCGAGACTGGGGCTGCTAAGACAGGAGGTGTCATTAAATACTGTTTGATGTCATCGAAGGCATGTTGACATTTGGAGTCCCAAGTAAACTTTGCATCCTTCTTGACCAAAGTAGAAAAAGGCTTACACCTTCCTGACAAATTCGAGATAAAGCGTCGAAGATATGCCAATTTTCCTTGAAAGGATCGTAGTTGTTTCAAGGTTTTGGGAGGCGGCATTTATAAGATAGCTTTAATCTTCTCCTGATCGATTTCAATTCCACGATGTCGAACAACAAATCCTAAGAATTTCTCAGAGGTGACGCCGAAGGCGCATTTCAAGGGATTCATCTTAAGGTTATATTGTCTTAATCGCTCGAAAACAATTCTCAAATCATACAAGTGATCTTCTTTTAGTTTGCTTTTGATGACCACATCATCTACGTAGTACTCGACTTGGTTGTGAATGAGATCATCAAAATTTTTTGTCATTTCTCTTTGATAAGTTGCTCCTGCGTTCTTTAATCCAAACGGCATCACTGTGTAGCAGTACACTCCAATCAGCGTTCTGAAGGCTGTAAGCTTATCATCTTCTGTTGCCATCTTTATCTGGTTGTATCCCGAAGATCCATTCATGAAAGAAAAGACTTCATGTGTTAAAGCAATGTCGATCATCAATTCTGGAATGGGTAGCGGGAATTCATCCTTTGGACATGCTTAATTCAAGTCTCTGAAATCTACACAGATTCTGATCTGTCCATTCTTCTTTCTGACTGGTACCACGTTGGCTAACCAAGTTGGGTATTGTTCTTCACAGACAAATTTAGCATCAATTAGCTTCTTAACTTCAGCTATTACTTGTTGTTCAATCTCTAGACGCATTCTTCTGGGAGCTTGCCTGACTGGAATGGCAGTGTGATCCACTCCTAGATTGTGAACTGCAAACTCTGGAGCTAATCTTGGCATTTCCTCATAACTTCAAGCAAAACAGTCTTTAAATTCCATTAATAGCTTAACTATTTCTTCGGAGTCTTCTTTGTCGAGTAAGGAGCTAACAAAGGTCGGCCTAGGCTCTTCGCTAATACCTAAGTTAACATCCATTAACTCGTCTATCGTAGATTTAATTTCTTCTTCAAATTCGGCGGAGCATCTCCGATTGGCAGATCTTCGAGATCATCTGAGGTTTCCAAGCAGTCTTCATTAGGCTCACTAGCGACAACCAAGCAAAATTCTGAATCTTCAGCTGATGCTATTGTGCCGAATCCTAGACCATGTTTTGAAATGGGAGGCCGACTGGCGTTGTTCCATAACTTTTCAAAGCGTTGTAATTGGCCTTTTGACCATTGCTTAGGCAAAATACCGCGCTGAATTAAATTTTGAACACAGGGAGAATACCACTCAAACGGCAATTCTATTAATTCAGAAGAAGTAACATCTTCAAATTATACATCATTTTTAGCTTTGGAAGAAGAAGCACCACGGTAGAACTTGATCGGCTTAGCACCACCACCATGCACTTCCTTGATCACCATACCATTGATCTTATTAAATGGATCGAGGTTAGGGTCATAGTATGCACATAGTGATTAATCTTCTCGTACATTGCTTTGTATTCTTCATTCTTTTTATCTTCGAGAGAGATCTTGAACTGGGGTTTCTTTTGATTTACTGTTGCTGCTTCTTTCTTGATTTCTTCTTCTTCTTCAGAGCTATTCTCCCAATCAACATCGATGACTGGTTTCTTCTATTCAACTGTTCCACCGTTTCTTCCTCGACCTCGTCCCCGGCCTCGACCTCGGGTGCGAATTCTGGAGAAACCTTCACCATCTCGTTATAAGGGAGTGCTGATTAACTGTTGAACTAGAATTTCAAGTTCTTTGTCGTCTCATGCTTCTTTTTCTTGATTTGGTATGGCATTTCTAGAGAAGACAGGTTTCTTTGGGGGTGCGTAGTAAGCTCCATCTTCGTGGACTCCAATTTCATGCACGGAGAACGGTTGCAAATCACCTTTGATACACTGCTCTTGTCCTCCTTCATGGTACTTTATAAACTGGTGTAGAGATGACGGTACCATCAGGTTCTCATTGATCCATGGCCAGCCCAGTAGAGCGTTGAATGATGTCTCAGAATCAATTATGTGGAACTTTCAGGCTGTTTTGGCTAATTCACCGATCTTCATTAACAGTGTTATCGATCCAAGAGCTCTTTCTCCTTTCTGGTTGAAGCCTCTTAGCATCATCTTGTCTGCCTCGAGATCACGGGCATCAATCTCTAAATAGGCTAGCATTCGAAGGTTCGTTATATTAATTGACGCTCCTGGATCAACTAGCACCCTGGAGAGTGTGAACTTTCCAATACTGACTGAAATGTACAACGGTCGGTTGTGATCTACTGATCCAAGTAGTAAATCATCGTTCGTGAAGGTAACACCGCGCTATCCTTTCAATGAGCAAACCTCATCGAAGGAATTACCAGCCATTTGAGCTAAGCAAATTTCTGGATCAAGCAAGGCCTTGACCAGAGATTCTCTCATCTCCTTTGACAGGATCAGAGCGTCGTAGATGCTCAGTTTGGCCGGTATTTTCCTAATATAGGCTAGCACATTATAGTCCACTTTGTTACCAGGCTGTTCAATTTCTTCCTAAACGGGCAATTCTTCCGCTGGGGTTGGTTCTTCCTGAGCAACCACCTGCTTTCCCTTGTCCTTTGGACCCAATCTCGGAGGTAGGACCTTTCCACTTCTCAGATTGACTTCGGTAATTTTCTCTAAATCTACCAGTGTCTCCTCTTGAATCGGAACAACTAGCCCTTCTGAAGTTACCTCGGCGTCTGATAGTTCTAACTCTATCGTGATCGGAGCTCCTCGGAATTCACAAATAGACTCGTCACTTACTGAACTTTCGTAGCCATCCTTGTGAATGTCCTCCTCTTCGTCGTGGTTATCTAGGTTTTGTATGATTTGAGAATCGTTATTCTTATCGAAATCGAGATTCGGATTAGATTGGTTGTCGTTAGTTACGTAATCGTTATAAACAGTCAAACCGTAGCCAACACCATAACTCTTATCATTATAAGATCCCGCCGGGGCGAGCAAATAATCATACAGAGTCATAGGTTCGAGGAATTTCTCCCCCGAATCAGAAACAACCATCCTAGGAAAAGCAGCCCCTAGTCTACCTTTCGGAACCTCAGTCTTCTCTTCTTCCACGATCTTCTCTTCCTTCTGGGGCGGTTCTTCAATCGCAAGCGATAGTACCGGCTCGGCAGGTTTCAAACTTTGAGTTGAAGCACGCACCGAAGCAGTTTAGATGTGATCTAAGATTTTCTTTAAAGACTTTGTCCAGACGGTATTCCATCCATCATGGGTTGTGTAAGGGTCTATCGGAACAATGGGATCCGTTGAAATAACATTTACGGAACCTCCTTTTTAGGGTTCCTTCATGTATTACTTCGGGATCGTTATGTTCCCTTTCCGGAGATTATCTTCCAGCCAGTTCTTGAAAGTGAAGCAGTCTTCGATCTTATGTCCGAGCATCCTGTGGTAAGGGCAATAGTTTGGATGATCTTTCTTATTGACTTCTTCCGGCCTCTTGGGCTCTGGTAGCTGAAAATCTGGTGTTTTCATTAAACTGCGGAACATCTTCTCCACTGCTTCAGCTTTGAATGGATATTCCTTGTTCAGAAAATCTTTTAGGGTATGCTCTGGACGAGGCAGTTGTTCATAATACTGAGGCGACTGATTGCTCGGTCGAGGCTGTTGATAGCCCTGCTGAGGTTGTTGGTAAGTACGTTGCAGTGGTTGATAGCTAGGCTGTGGCCACTCTGGCTGTATCTGCACTAGTTGCTTGCCCTTATCTACTGCCGCGATGATTCCAGATTTCTTTTCAAGTGCTTTTACGGGCTTCTGCTTATCGTTCTTGTCCACGAAACTTAGCTGCTTTGCTTCCTCTTGTAAGCTCCCGACCTTGCTAAGCAGCTTCTCGAAAGTCTTGATTGTAAATCCTTTAAAGAGAAATGTTATCGGGTCATGGATACTCTTAAGCAAGATGCTGACTGCATGCTGTTCCTGAAGTTGTGGTTCACACTTCATGCTTAAATTTCTCCATTGAAGTATGTAATCCACTAAAGTCTCGTTCGGTTTCTAGTGCTCCACCACTAGATCACCGATGGTGATGTGGTGCCGAGCCCCGGCAAACCGCTTAACGAAAAGGTTTTCAAACTCTAAAAAGGTCTTAACTGAACCATTTGGCAATTCTGCGTACCAGTCAAAAGCAATCCCTGACAAACTGCTGACGAGCTGACGAAAGAGTAAAGCGTCACTCCCACCAGCATTGCAGCAACTAGCATGAAAATGTGCGACATGCTGCCGGGGGTTTTCCGTTTCGTCAAAAGTCTTAAACAGAGGTGGTACGAAGCCTTTCGGGTATTGGACTGCATCAAACTCTTCGGGGTAAGGTCTACCCATCTGAATAGATGCTCCACTCTTAGATTGTGCTAAGGCTTCTCGCACCTACTGTTCTACCATGTTTTTAATGTCTTTTTCGGGAATCATGCTCTGTCCAGAATCATTCTATGGTGGCTCATCTCCGTTGACGAATGTGATCTCTTTTCCTCCATCTGCAATATGGATGATTTCTGGGGGTGTTTCTTTCTGAGGTTGCACCTGACTTTGGAGAGTGGCTAAAGCAGTAGCCATCTCTTCCATCCGCCTTGCCATCTGGGAAATTGTGTCATCTCTTTCCCGAAGCTGTGCTCTCATCACTTCTGGTTCATCTCTTTCCGCAGCTGCCGGAGCACCCTGCGAGGCTGACGATGCTCGTGTTTTAACCATGTTGATCTCGGCACACTCCTCATCCATGAACTCTGATGAATCAACTTCCTTTTCTAACTTTTCTCCTCTTTCTTTTGCCAACCGTCGGATATCCGTCCTTAGCTTTCCTATAGCATCCTCGAGGGGTCTCTTCCAGACGGTCTCGCGGTTGTCGTGTGATGACTGTTGAACTTCTTTTTTGGGAGTTTCTTTTATTACAGTAGCACTTCCTTCTGATTCAGGCTCTTTGATGAGACTTTTCTTCTCAGGATGTTATGTTGGTCTTAGCTCGGTAATAATAGGTCTCCACACCATCCTTCTTGCAGCAGAAGGCCTAGGACCAGAAGGTCTATCGGCTAAATGCTGGTAGGTGGTGTCCTCCCTAATATGATGGCCCGATACAACAACAGGTGAACTTGCTCTCATTTTCTTTCTTGGTTTCTCTATGGCAGTGACAGGCTCTACTCGTGGTCCGAGGCGGGATCTAGCTGGCACTCGTCCCATTCTTCTTAGGATTTCTAATACGGGGCATCTTTCTTTCTTGGCCAATTTTTTCTATCACGGCTTGTAGCCGAGCGAATGGCTTAGTCTTAACCCTTTTTCTTTGTAGTTACTATAGTATGCTGGTCAGGGTAGTTTTGCGGCAATCCTTCGGACATCTTCTTCATCCGATGCAGTAGAGAGGGGGTGAAACCTACTCCCTTCCAACAGAGGTATATAATCAGGCAGTTCTTCTCTTTCCTCAGGAATTTCTTCTAGAAAAGCAACTTCAGCAGCTTTGGCTTTCTCAATCCTGGCTATCTTTCTCGCTTCTATTTCTCCTTTCGAGTCCGAGTTAGGGGTACAACTCTTGAACCGGACCCAATCTCAAAAACGAGATGGTATTGTAGCAAAATCTATACCCTCCACGGTGACGAGGCTCACCACGGACTCGGATTTCTTTCCCTTTAGTTTGGCGTGCCGGGTAGGTGCAGAGATGACTAGACCTGATGGGGGTAGAGACAACGATCCTCCTACGAATAGCAAGTACTTCTTTCAAATTGGAACCCTTTGCAGGGGAGGGAATTCTCGAGCCGACTTCAAGTTGAACTCAATTACAGGCTCTTCAGTTTCTAGCACTTTGTCCATTAGTGCGAAGAGAGTGACGTCAGCGAACTTGATATCTGTGTTGTCGAATCCTTGTCCAAAATGGATGATCCCATTGTCAGGCAACTCATCCTTATAGAAGGCGAAGTCCATTCCATTGGTGAAGGAGAAAATTAACTTTGGCGCAGTCATTTTCTGCTAGGTAGATTTCGAATGTCAGTCCCGAATTATGCTTCCTTTTGTCGCAAAACATAGGACGAAAAAGAAAGAGTCCGAACACATTTTCGTTTATCTTAGTGTATTTATGATTTAAAAGAGTTTGTTTATAGAAAGGGTCGTTTATTAGAGGATTTGTTTATTAGGAACGAAATGATTAAAGGTATAGAAAAAGATAAAGGACCCGGTTCAGAATTGGAAAGGAAGAGAAAGTCTCGTAAGACATCTCAATCCAAAGGACCGCTCCTAAGCTAACACCTATTGGGGGTCCACCCCACCTCAGAAGAAAAGGTAAAAGGATTTCGGAACCTCTCTGTTTAGGGGTGTCTAAACAGTGGCTCATAAATCCGAGAGAAGTTGACTATACTTGTTCAAGATAGAAATGAACGTAGTATGCCAACGGAAGAATGATAGTTTTGGTCCACTAGGGATATGGACTCACTATCGACTTATGAAAGTAAAACCATCTAATTAAAATGAAGAGAGGAGCTATTCCCCAGCGGAATCGCCAGAAGTTGTCGGCATATTTTTAGATCATGTGTTTTGAAAAGGGGTCGCCTACAGAAGTTGTCGGCGAATTTTTTAGATTTTAAATTTAATTTAAATATATATATTATTTGGAAAGTAGTATTTGATTTTAAAAATAATTTTAATTTTGAAAACTATAAGATATGAAATCAAACCGATCTCACATCTCAAATAGTTTATATAAACGAGCACAGCATCACAAACCGTATATTTATCCCAAGGAATATACACACTGCTTGATGATGGGGCTCGATTAAATAAACTACAAGATTTGTGAAATCTGTTTGGTCTGCGAACTAATTTTATAAGCCAACAAGTTCCCCTGCTTAATATAAAGGAATTAAGCAGGGTTTATATTACTCGGGTTCTTAAAGTTCCCTATAAGGGCAAGCCCCTATAGTTAATTACATCTTAAATGATGAGAATCATTTAAGAAAACTCTCGATAATGATCAGTGGTTTAGCTCTCAAGAATTTCAAAGTTTGAGGTTTCAAATGAATTAAATTTTGGAGATTTCAATAGAGATTAGCTCAAATTCGGAACAGTTTGTTTTAAAAGTCCAAAGGAAGAAAAGTAGGAGAAGCTAAGGATCCAAGAAGAATCTTGGCAACTTCCCAAACTATCCTATGGTTTGGTTTCAATTTAAGAATTTATTTAATGTTGTAATCCTGCCAATTTTAATTAATTAGGACTTATACTTATATGATATAATCATACGAATAGCCCCAAAGATGTGAGGGTTTATGTCGTACCAAACGACTACCTCGGAGTCCTAAGACTGGTTAGGGCTTAATTTACATGACATGATCATGCAAATGCCTAACGAATAGTTGAGGATTTCTGTTGCACTAGGAAAGCTACCTCGAAGTCCTATAGCTTGGTTATTTAATTCTAAGGAAAGTTTCGCTGAAGTAGACCCGAGTTTTGCTGATGACGATGGCCGTGCTGCCCACCATGCTCCAAGCTCCTTGCTGTTGCAGAGGTTTAGTTTTAGAAGGTGAAAATCATGAGATGAGAGAAGTGTTTTGGTTTATAAATCTTAAAGTCCAAATATTTTTTAATATTTTAATTAAAATAAATCTTAAAGTTGTTTAAACAGAACCGATTAAGATCCCACGGTTCCGTCATCCCGGCACCATTATTTTCATCGAATTCACTTAGTCTAGATGAATTTGCTAAACTCAACTGAATGAGTTCCACACTTTCATTTAGGCCGTGGGAAATTCTGTTAGCAACACGTGGGTTACATCATCCGAGGTATTCCTGATCATTCAACGAGACGTTTTAATTTAGTTGCGATTGTAGTTTTATTGTTCTGTTTGTGATTAAATTTTGAGTTGTTTTATATTTTGGAATGTTGTGGAGTGAATTTTATCTTGTGGTGACTTTTAATTTAGTTTTGGTTTCAGTTTTGTGACTATCCTAAAGGTTTCAATTTTCATGCAACAATCTTGTTTAACATGCAAGAAAAAGTAAAGTGCAGTACATGTAAGTAAATTGCAATAAAATAAAAGCGTACCTGGAGGGTCTTCCCATCATCCTAAGCTGCACTTAAAACACATGTTAAGGCATTTAAATATTTATAGCAAGTACCTAGGTAAGGCTAAGGGGAGGGTTTTGGTTGTCTACCAAAGTCCTAGTCCTATTGCTAGTCATTTCCTATGACGTCTAGGTTCTTATATTTTGTTTAAGGATGATTTTCTTCATTAAAGAATAATTAAATTCAATTGTTCTTCTAAAAACATCTCATCATATTGAGAAAGTGCTTAGGACGAGTCATAAACATCTTTTCGATATTTCCGAGATTATTTTGAGTCCAAGTAAATTTAATTGCACAGGTGAATTAATCATCCAAGAGTTTAGTTAAGCTTTGTCTCTTGCTCAGTGAACTTGGGCATTTGAAGACCTGATGAATGAAGTGACATCTCACTTAATACTCCATTTAAGAGTTATAATAATTAAAGCCTTTAGGGGCAAGTTGGTCTGTTGAGAATTTTTAATCATTCTTAATTTGAAGTTTGAGTTAAAGGTTTAAAGTGATTTAGTTTAATTATGAGATTTTAATTAATAATTTTAAGTTTGGAATAGTATTCAAATTATTTTTCGGTTTAAATCTTTACACTTTAAGTGATCTTAATATTTTAAATTTGTTTTACTTTTATTATTGAATGATGTTAACTTAATATAATTTAAATTTGATTTAATTGAATTTAACTTAATTTAATTTAATTTAAATATTTTTTAATTTAACTTAATTGTTAAAATGTTAATTTAATTTAATTTTAATTTTAATTTAATTTTTACTTAATTTAATTTAATTTAATTTAATTTAATTTAATTTAATTTAATTTAATTTAATTGTTAAACTACTTAATATTTTGAGCTTTTCTTTAATTTAAGGGTCATATTTTTTTTAATTTTTAATTTACTTAGTTTGGATTATCATTTTAATCTTAATTAAGAGTTAAATATTATTGAAGTGACTTATTTAGGGATTTTTTAATTAAAGAATTAATATCCTCTCAAGTTATATCCCTATTTTTAATAATTCAAATTTTCATTAATCTTCCAAAATTTAAATTGTTTAAATATTTAAAGTTTCATTTTTGGTTTATTAAAAGTGATTAATGGGTTCCTAACCTTTTAGTTTCCCAAAGTTTCAATCATCCAAAAAAAATAAAATCAAATATTTTACCCTCCATTTTAATTTAACCTAAAATTTTAATAAAGGGGTTTAAATTCTTTAATTACCTTTATACCCGTTTAGGCTTATTGATTTTATAACTCACTAAAGTAAGTTCAAATGAACTTGAAATTTTTATGTCTGTTTACTCATATGTCAATTAAGACATTAGAGGAGAAAATATGATTTTTCTGAATTTAATTTATTTATATAATTATTTTTAATGAAAAATAAGGGATTTCAAGGAAAATTCAACAACATGACCAAAGTAGGGTTTCTGTCCTTAAGAAAATTATGGAATATTCCTAATGATAAGAGGACCACTTGGACCAATTTTGGTGATTTTTTTAATTATATTTTATTTATTATAATTATTTTGGTTTTTAGAGTGTTAATTAATTATAAAATAAAATTAAAGTTGAAAAGTGGATTTTATATTTTTATTAAATCTCTCTAACCTCAAGGAGTTCAGAGAAATAAATTTTACAATTTTTTGATTTTTCTTTGATTTATTAGAATTAATTTAGTGAAAAGGTTGGAAAATACATTTTTTAATATTAAAAATTATTTTAAGCATTTAAAATTCAATATCTTTACTTTGAGACTTAGGAAAAATATTTGGTTGGTTTCTAAGTGATTAGGAGTCAAAATATGACATTTTTATGATTTTTAATATTTTTGTGATTTTTATTATTTTTTAATTATTAAAATATTAAATATATAATTAAAAATGAAAAATTTTAGAAAATTCCAATTTTAATTTTTATAGGCTCCTCTGATATCAGAGAGCCCACAAAAACAATTTGGTGAATTTTTTAAATGTATTTTTGGAGTTATGAATTTTTAAAATTTAATTTTGATCATGTGGCTTAATTAATTTATCTAGTGGGGCTAATCATTTCCAATTGGCTTCAAATTTTTATCTGAGGTCCCTTTGCTAAAGATCAGTGGAGAATTGATTTCAAGTTGTTTTAATGTGTGGTTAACCCTAATTAATTAAATTAAGTTTTGAGTAATTAGGTCAATTAGGGTTATTCTTAATGAGTTAACTCAAAATATAATTATCCTAGAGTCCTCTGGTGCTAAGAAACTTCCCCAAAATATTCTGGAATTTATTGAACAATATGCTAATTATTGGAATTAAAATACCAAAAACAGTGACATAAACTTGAAAAATACATAACTTTCCATAGAGATGGCCTCTGACCTTGAAAAATTCAGGGAATGTTCCCAAGATCAGAGGCTTCAAGAGCCCTATGGTCTCATGCCATGGTGAATTGTCTATGAAATTGGAGAATCAAAATACTGAAATGAGTAAATAATTAATTAAAAATAAAATACTCATCAAAGTAACTTGATTTCTTTTCCACATTATTCTCCTCTGTTCAGTCGAGCGAGAGGTATTTTTAGTTTATTTTTATGATTTTTCTACACAAAGATATGGATTTTCTAAGTTCTGGGTATTTAAATAAATCAAAAATCCATATTTTTCTACTTATCCACGCAGCGCCGACTCATCCTCGGCAGCTCCGAAATCCCACGCGTCGCGCTCCCATTCGACGCTGCCATCTGACTCAGCACTCCGGGGGCCCGCGGTTCATGTAACGTCCTTCGATCCGGCGCAATCTAGACCGTCCACTCGATACACGCTCGATCGGACGGCGCCTGGTCATCGTCTACGACTGGTGTGCACCCGTGATCGTCCACACTAAAACCCTAAGAACTCTCTCATTTCTCAACGGATTTTCGTGTTCTTATGCTCTATGGATTCATCTTGAAGAGACGAACACATCCATATGGTTTACATGCCATGAAATTAACTAGAATGAAATGAAGAATCGTTGAAAGCTTCGGGAGGAAGGAATGATCCATACCTTTGCTCCGAGAAGTGTAGCTTCAATCGAGAGTTGTGTCACCTTTGATTGCACCTAAGGAAGCTCCGGATGAAGTCTCCGGCTCGAGGAATCGTCTAGGTATGAAAGTGTCCACGACCGATTTCAAAGCTTGGAGGCTAGAGCAACCGGGTGGCCCGGAGAGGGAGCTTTCACTTGGGAACTCCTTCTCTTGGTCCCGTGCGAGTGTGGGTGAGTTTAATTTGGATTTGGTGGAGGTTTGGGAGATGTCCTGTTTTTGGGCTTGAATTTGAACTCAGAAATTGAGCTCAGCTGGGGGAAATTGGGGCTGAAATCTAATGGGGATCAAGTGCTCTATGTGTGGAGAGTGGTCTGGAACAATTTTGACAGAGTTTCAGTGGGATTTGGTTCAGCACCTTCTTTGGTCGAGAGGGTGGTGGGTTTAAATAGACATGGCTGGAGGGCCTCCCAGGGGGAGTTGAGGCTTGGGATCAGCTGCTCTGGTTAAGGAAAGAACAGCCATGGTGTCAAATTGGGTTGGGACAGCTCAGCAAGGAAGAATTAAATTTTTTAACCAAATGGGTGCTCTCGGATCGGTGTTTTCGGCGATCGTGGTGGCTAGCCGGCCGTGGTCGAGTCACCCTCAAGGTCAGGGAGGTCAAGGCTGGGGTTTAGTGCAGTCAATTGGCCATGGACATGTGTAAAGGAGTTTGATTTAAATGGAATGAGAGAAGGCTTATTTTGGCTTGGTTTGGTTCAACTCATGTATTTGGGCTAGGTTCACCCCCCCCCCCCCCCATGGTCTGATTTGGACTGAAGGGGATTAGTTGGGTCAGCTATGAAGGGGTGGTGAAGTCCCCATCCAAGGTGATGTAGCTAATTTTGGTTAAAGTGTAACATGAATGGGGTTTAAAAAGTTTAGTAAAGGTTTAAGAAAGTAATCCCCTCCTTTGCCATTAATGGGTTGGTGAGGTGGAAAGGGCTCCTCATGGCTTGCATATGGCTTATGCATAGCTCCATGGCTCCATTTGGCTTGCGGCCAAGCTTAGTCAATTTCATGGAAATGGGTTTTAAGGATTTTGGATATTTAGGGGTAATTTGGCACATAGGTGAAAGTGTCATGTAGGCTTTAGGATAGATTTTGGGCTTTTGGATTTATTTTAGATGGGCCTTTAGAAAGGTTTAAGGAGGTGGGCTTTTAGGTTTGAAAAAAAATTGGTGGATGGAAATTTTGTGAAGGATTGGGCCAAATAAATGTTGGGTTTAGTTTAGGGATGTGTCATGAGCATTTTAGAAAAGGTTTGGTGTCATTTAGAGTGGAATTGGATTTAATTTGAGCTTTTTTGGTAAAGGGGCCAAAGTGGGTCAAATTGGGCTAACTTGGGCTAAGGTTGGGCTAAGGTTGGATTTGATGTAAAATTAATGTTGGGAAGTGTTTATGGGGGTGCTACAAAGAGTTTTCAACTTTGGTTGGGCTTTGATTTTGGGATTTGGGCCCATTTGGGTTAGGTTTGGGTTTAGGCCAAAAATGGAGATTTTGGTTTTGGGTTAGGTTTGGGTGGAGTTTAGGTTCAAATTTGGGGTAAATCTTGTTATTTTTTTTTTGTGGGGATATTAGGAAGGTTTAGGATAAGATTTGGGGCTAATTGGAGTTGAATTGGGTTGGTTTTGGCTAAGTTTAGGTCATGGGCCAAAATTGGGCTCTAGGCTTCAAATTGGAATTGGATCCAAATGTCAATCAAATTGGGCTTGGATTTGGTCTAAATTGATATTGGGGATATCGAATTGAAGTTTAGAATTGAATTGGGTCAAATTTGAGGTCAATTGGGTTGATTTGGTTTGACATTGGGTCCACTTGGGTTAAGAATGGGTCAAATTGGGGGTTTTGGTAAAAGTGGGTTAAATTGACAAAATTGGCCTATGGTGTAGTTGAACAAAATACAATTGGAAACATTTGGGATTTTCTGGAATTTTCTGGAAATTTTTGGAATTTATGGAATTTTTGGTTAAGAAGGGCATTTTGGGTATTTGGAGGGTATTGGGAGATATTTTTGGAAATTTTGGTATATTTGGCTAAGGATGATCAATTTGAATAGTGGGAAATGTTTAGGACTGATTTTGAGGAATTTTGGGTAATTTAGGTAATTTTGCAAATTTTGAGTAGCTTCAAGAGCATTTGGTAGGTTTAGCGGGTGTAGGGCCCCGGGGGTCAAAAATTGAAATTTTGGGAAAATGAAGATTGATCAAGTTTGAGTAGAATGGAATCACTTTGGTGGAGCCATGAAGCCATTTTAAGCTCACAAAAGCCATGAGAGGACTCATTTGAGGCATTCACTATGTTGTTCCTAACCATCTTAGCCAAGGGCTTAGGGGTTAAGGTCCATCCATATGAATTACCTACATGAGTCAAGAAGTCAAGCTAGGCATGAATGGTTTTAAGATTGGAATGTGTCTGAAAGTGTAATGTGTGTGCAATTCAACCCTCACCAGACCAGTCCACCCAGGGTAGTCCTAAGGCCAAAGAGTCCTATAGGGAACTCATCCTTTAAACCTCCACATTTGATCTTAACCCTCCAAGTGACTTGGGGGTTTATAATCAAACTTATGGGGTTTGCAGGGAGTTTAAGAGGTGTTTAAATTTCTAAGTGGTGGGTTCCATTTCTAGTCCTCTAAGATAGTCAAAGGGAAAGCCTAAGGCTAGATCCTAAGTATTAAGGAGAGAGAAGAGAAAAGACCTCATCAAAAATGAGGTCAACAATGTTGTAATATGTGATGTGTTTGTGGCATTAAATGTCTTTATGTGTTTCTAGTGTTTAGGTTTTTAGTTGTGTCTAATTTAATTCCGATAAATATTAGAAAAATTTGGAACACTATTAGAAACTACTATTTATATAGCATGTTTAAACTTTACAAAATTTGTTACCATTTATTTTCTAGTATGTTTTGATTTGTGGTGTGTATTTACTTTAAAAACCTTTACTATTGTTGAAGTCCTTTGAAATTTTGAAATTTCTATTTTATGAAAAACTGAATTTGATTTCTTTTTACTCCTTATTTTTAAACTGTTATACTTGCATATTTAGAGTATTAAAATTCCTGCAAGCATGTTATTCTAGTTTTTTAATTCTTACTCATGTATCATTTTTATGCTTAAATGCTTTATCGTAATTAAAAATTAAAGTTTGGGGGGGGAATTAAAAAAAACAAATTTTCAAAAACTAAAATTTAATTTGTTCTCAAGAATATTTAAATAAAATTTAATTTTTGATTGAAAATAATTATGTATATGGCGTTATATTAGGGAAGCAAAATTTTGAATATCTAAATGAGTAGAGAATTTAGTTAAAATTTATAGTAATGATGAAAAATTTAAAGTTAAAATTTTTTTAGTAAAGAAATGTTAAATATAGTTAAACTATCTTTAGTAATAAGTGTTGTATTTTTAGATAAATAGAAGATTTCACTTTTATTTTTCAAAGGATAATTTTTTTTATTGAGAAATAATTTTCAACACTATTATTAGGATTTTTAAGTGAATGACGTATATCAGACCATTATTTTAAATGTAAGGGTGGAATTCAAATTCATTAAAGGCCTATCTAGATATAGTAATCCTTGCCTTATAAAAAAATAAAGAAAAAGAAAAAGAGAGAAAAATAATATGTAAAAAGGAAGGAGAAGCTTGAGGATTTAAGGAACTAATCAAAATTGGTTCCATACCTAAAGTTTAAAATATAAGTTTTGAGAAAATCTAAAGCTTAAGGTTATAATATAGTACGTAAAATTATTTCCAAATGAAAATTTTTAAGTGAGGAAGATGAAATGTTTGAATCCTATATTTTGAAAAATCTACAAGTATTTCTGAATTAGATAGGAACTAATATTTTTTATTATCCTTTACTTAAGAAACATGTAAAGTTTAAGTTGATCTAATTTACTAAATTTTTTACTAAATTGGACTATTTCATTTCAAGAACAAAATTTTGAAACCTTCCTAAAAAAACTCATTTACATAATTTACATGTTAAGATTTTCTATGTGATTAAGTGTCACTTGAGGACAAGTAACATTTTAAGTTTGGGAGATTTTGATATACCTAAAATATATAGTGTTTTTAAATACATTTTTATACATATTTTTTATGATATTGCACTTTAATGGAATGTATATTTGTGTTTTTCTTGCAGGTATGATCAAAATGAATGACTATGATGAAAAGAACAATAAATGATCAAATTTGAAGCAAAAATTGAAAGGTGTGAAAAATTGGCCTGTGGCGCCTATGCGCCGGATGGCTAGCGCATATGCACCGGATGACTGGCGCATATGCGCCATGATGTACCTAAAATATATAATGTTTTAAAGCGCAATTTTATACCTTATTTTGATGATATTGCACTTTAGTGGAAGGTATTTTTATGTTTTTTCTTATAGGTATGATTAAAATGAGTGATTATGATGAAAGGAGCAAAAAAGGATCAAATTTAAAGTAAAAATTGAAAGATGTGCAAAATTGGCCTCTGGCGCCTAAGCGTCGGATGGCTGGCGCATAGGCACCACAGTTAAAGTGACGAATTTATTTAAATTTGTCGTGCATTTGAAGGGGTTTTTGAAGCATCAATTGGTTTAAAAGTCACTAAATTCCCATCAGCGCCAAAACTCATTTAAAATTTGAACGGATGGATGCATTCTTAGTGGATACATTAAATTTGGACATATTTTGAAGAGACACCAAGGCACTTTTTGAAAAATTTTAAAAAGAAGTCTTGAAGATCAGAAAAAGGGTTCTTGTTGGAGGGTGTGATTAACGTTAAGAGTCAAGTCTATGTTAGAGAGTTATTGAGAGTACACTTCTCCACACTTCACCACTTTTATTATCAATTGTATTTAGTTTTTATTAAGAGTAGAATAGAGATTTGGAGTTAACAGTGTTGGGCGCTAACCTCTATCGAGTCTTATAAAGGGAAAGCAAAGTTTCAAAGGAACTTCAAAAGTCTTGTGGAGAGGATTTTCAGATAATTGTTTATCTTTGTTTTATATTTGGTTTTTAAGTAAAACTTATTATGTTTTCACTATGATTTATACTTTCAAATCAAGTTGTAATTGTGTTTTCTCCATGGATTACAAGTAGTTTTCTTTATCCTTTTTCCTTTAAAAAGATGAAGTAATTAAATTATTGAAGGAAGTTGTGTGAAGTGTAGGATTTCAATGTTGGAAGAAGTTGTGATGATTCACTACCTTGCACTTCATTTGCTTCTTGATTTGGCCATTTAAGATGATATAATTTGTTGGGAGATTATGTAAGATCCAATGCAGTATTGTCTCAATCAAAAATTAAAAAGAATCACATGCAATTATATTGATGAGAATTGTAGTCCATATGATTGGGTGCAAATAAATAGAAGGATATGCTTATAATGAGGAGTAAAATTAGAGGACTTTAGAGTGAGGCTAAAGCCTCCTTGATCCACCTGATATTTATACTTTCAAATATTATATGAAAATTGGCAATAACGCCAAAAACTTGATCCCGCCCCAATTATTTATACTTACAAATATGATATGAAAATTGTCAACGGCGACAGAAACTTGACTCCACACCGATATTTATGCTTATGATTTTGATATGAAAATTATGATTTATAATGTGGATACTACGCAAGTATACGTATCGTTTATCAAGTAATATAGGACTTTCTGATTAAGCTCCGAGATATCGAACCCACGGGGACAGTGAAAAATCTTTAAAGAAATAAGAAAATTATCTTTTTACTTTTTTAATTGGCTTTTGAAAGTATGTTTTGATTTTGAAAAGTTTGATAGTTGATTTCACTCTTTAAATTTTCTTATAAAAGTCAAACAAGAAATTAAAATGATAATAACTGTAAACACAGTATGAAAAATACTATTAACTAGAATATCTTTTTCTTTCTCTTATAAAGTAGTATTAATTATGAAAGTATTGTTGTGGAAGTATTTAAATTTGTTGTGATAAATAGAAGCAAATGTATTCTTTACCCTTACTTCGTTCTATAAAGAACATTAGTTAATTTGAAATTTTATCATTTTGAACATTGTTAGGCAGGAAAGATACCGGCTCTTACTCTAGAGTTCCCTCATTTCCCTCCACCTGGCTAACTTCTCATAACAAAATTTAAAACTTCAAACCAAATTAGGGGTTTTTAGCCTGTCACACTAAAAATCCTCTAATTTTACTCCCCTTTTTAAAAAATCTAATATATTGCATTCAATTATATGAACTACAATTTTTACCCATATAATTGTATGTGATTCTTTCTAACTTTTATGAGACTATACCGCATTGGATCTTACATAATCTCAGCACAAATTTTACAACTTAACAGGCCAAATTAAGAAGTAAACGAAGTTTATAGAACCAATTTCCACAATTTCTTCCAACTTTAAACACATATACATTCCACAATAATTTTTCATGAATTACTTACTTCTTCATTTAAGAAAAAAAATATAAAGTAAACTACTCAGAATGCATTGCGAAAATACAAAAACACATTAATTTGAAATTAAAAACCATTAGAAAAACAAGAAAGACAAAAGAAAATAAATGAAAAAGAAAAAAATGAAAAAAAGTGAAAAATAGTATGTAAAAAGGAAGGAAAAGCTTGAGGATTTAAGGGCCTAATCAAAAATTGGTTCCATACCTAAAGTATAAGATATAAGTTCTGAGAAAATCTAAAGCTTAAGGTTATAATATAGTAAGTAAAATTACTTTCAAATAAAGATTTTTAAGTGAGAAAAATAAATTTGTGAATCCTATATTTTGAAGAATCTACAAGTATTTCTGAATTAGATAGAGAACTATATTTTACATTATCCTTTATCTAAGAACTTTCTAAATTTTAAGTTGGTCTTAATTACTGAAATTTTTTCTAAATTGGACTATTCCATTTCTAGAACAAAATTTTATTACCTTCCTAAGAAACTCATTACATGATTTGCATGCTAAAATTTTCTATGTGATTAAGAGTCACTTGAGGACAAGTAACATTTTGACTTTAGGATATTTTGATACACCTAAAATATATAGTATTTTTATGCATATTTTTATACCTATTTTTGATGATATTGAACTTTAATGGAAGGTATTTTATGTTTTTCTTGCAGGTATGATGAAAATGAGTGATTATGATGAAAGGAGCAAAATTGGATCAAATTTGGAGCAAAAAAATGAAAAAAATGAAAAGTTGGACTTTGGTGACTAAGCGTCGCCTGGTCGGCGCTTAGCCGCCACAGTTAAAAATTGAATTGTTTTCATTTTTTGTGCCAATTTCAAGGGATGTTTGAAGCAACTTTTGTTGGTGACTTCCTTAAATTCCCATGGGCTGTAAATTTGAATGAAGGGGTGCATCTTTTGGTGGATACGTTGAATCGGGACATAATTTGAAGTGACACTAAGGCACCTTTTGGATTATTATTAAAATTATGTCATGTAATGAGTCTAAGAGAGTTTTTAGAGAATCTTGTTTTCAAGAGTCTTTTCTAATTTTTCAGTCTTCTTCTGGTTTCAAAGAGTTTTTACTTTCAGTCTTTTATTGTTTATAGTAAGTTAGTTTAGTTTTAGAGGAGAAAGGGTTGGTGTAAAACCTTCTTTCCACGAATTTCTTTTCATTCATTTATCTAGTTCTTTTTGAAGTCTAAAGTCAGAGTTGGAGTCAACAGAGTTGGGCGCCAACCTCTGTAGTGTTGTCTTGTTGAAACTCAAGCTTCGAAGGAACTTCTGGAGTCTTATGGAGAAGATTTTGAGATAAGTGTTTATTTATGTTATTATATTTAGTTTTTCTTGTTGTGTTTCCTTTATGATTTCTATTTTCAAATCAATGTGTGCTTGTTTACTCCATGAGATCTAAGTAGTTTTCTTTATCTTTTTCTTTCTTAAATGAAGAAGTAATTAAATTATGTAAGACTGTTGTGGAATGTATAAGTGTTTAAAGTTGGAATAAGTTGTGAAGATTTAATTCCATGAACTTAATTTACTTCTTAATTGGGCCAATTGATATATTAAAATTTATTGTGAGAATATATAAGATCCAATGCGGTATTGTTTCAAACAACAATTGGTAAAAATCACATGCAATTATATGAGTGAGAATTGTAGTCCATATAATTGAATGCAAATATATTAGGAGATATGTTTTTAATAGGGCATAAAATTAGAAATCTTTAGAGTGACAGGCTAAAGGCCCTTAATTTGGTTTCATATTTTAAATTTTGTTATGAGAAGTTAGCCCCCTGGTGGAGCGAATCGAGAGAACTCTAAAGTGAGAGCTGGTATCTTCCCAGCCTAACCATGTTCAAAATTTTAAAATTTCAAATTAACCAATGTTCTTTATAGAACCAAGTAAGGGTAAAGAATAAATTTGCTCATATTTGTCACAACACATTTAAATACTTCCACAACAATACTTTCATAATTATTACTGCTTTATAAGAGAAAGAAAAAAATATTTTATTTCCTAGTGTTTTATATCGTATTTTAAAGTTCTGATAATTTTCATTTCCTGCTTAGCTTTATATCAAAAATACCAAAAATAATTTTCAAACTTTACAAATCAAAACATACTTTCAAAAGTCATTTAAAATATAAAAAAGTAATTTTCTTATTTCTTTAAAAAGTTTTTACATTTCTCTGTGGGTTCGATATCTCATGGCTTAATCAGAAAGTCCTATATTACTTGATAAACGATACATATACTTGCGTAGTGTCCCATATTATAAAATCATAATTTTCATATCTAAATCATATTGACACACGTATACTCGTCGGGATCACACATCCGCACACCACCACATAAACACCACTAGACATCACACCGACACCACCACCTCCACATAGACACCACTACCTCTACATCAACACCTCCACAACAACTCACCATCACCTCAACACACACACACGAACACCTCCACACAAATACCACCACCTCCACATACCAACCACACACCTCGACACATACACCAACACCTCCGCACAACAATCACCATCCCACTATCTCATAACCTACACCACAAACAACCACCATCTCCAAACCACACAACACTTGAATGTCACCAACCGACAACACCAATAACACACCACAATACTTCTCCACTTCCACATCACCTTCTTTCACAACGCATCACCACCTCCTCACAACCTAAATCCAAAATCAACACCCTCTTTCATCAATTGTTCAAATTATCAGAAAAACATCAAATATAATGGTGGAACCGCATCCCATATTTTTCATTTGAGGCAACTATATACAAGCACACAAAACCTTGCTATCTACAAACAAAGCACTCTCTTCCATTTGAGGCATTTACTTGCATGGCAACCATATATATCAAATTCTCACTAGTTACATACAGGGCACCTGAACAAGTGTTATCTACATATAGGGCACCGAATAAAAAGTTATTTCCAATCCATAATTTACATTTGAGGCAGTAATATACGGGACACCAAAAATAGTGTTATATACAGGTCAAGGTCCTTCTTTCATCCATTTTACAATTGAGGCAGTGACATACAGGGCACCCGAAATAGTCTTATCTATATACATGACACTCGAAACAGTGTTATCCACATACAGGGCACCCGAAAATTATTCCACTAAACCCTACAAATTGCAAAACTTGCAGAAGATATAAAATTCTCAAAATAATCAAAGTTGAAAATGAGAAAGCCACACAGTGAGACAGCTCAGGATCGGTTCCACAAAATTCTCACTTAACCATACACACTGCAAATAAGAAAGCCACAAATCGCAAAAGAAAGCATTCCATCGAAAATGAGCAAAGAATTACATACAGTGAATAATAACCAGAGATTGGAGGAAAACGAGAGAGGAGAAATGCAACTACCACTAGAGAGGTACACTTGAGAAACGCAAGAGAGGCGCGAGAGAGAAATGAGAGACATACATAGGCAGCGGGGTAAGAACTTCACGAGAGCGATCGAGAGAGGTAGCTCGGGCAGAAGAAATGCGAGAGAGGTAGCTAGGGCAGAAGAAATGCGAGAGAGGGATGCAGGGGGTGTGGGTTTATTATGTATGCGAAGAAACGTAGGATACAGGGTTGAATCTGCGTACCGCATTTTAACCTAGATTATTTAAGAACGTCACCGTGCTGCTGTTTCCAAAAGGACCCAATTGCATTTTCAAAACACATTGCGTCAAAAAAACTGGCCAAGGGCCTTAGTGCCCATTGGGGCAGCTTATTTGGTGCAGCGGCGCTTTGAAAATACACCACGCATGTTTGGGTAAACTGTGTTTTGACAGCTTATTCGTTTTCCAAATGTTGAAAACAATATTTTTACACCGCACTTATTTAGATCCGGTGGCAGCTTTCTGGCTGCAGTCTCACATTTTCAAAATAAAAATAAAAATTTGTAATGGCCGTAGTTTCTTTGAAGATTATTTTTATTCAGTTATCAACAAATTATTCAATAAGCTGCAGTTGCCCGAAACAGACCCTTAAGGTTTGCCGACAAGTTGCAACTTCAATCTCCATTCAATTCAAAAATCATTTATCAAAATCCAATCATCCAATAAGAGAATTCTATGATAACAAAATAATGTTGCTTGTTCGTAACATATCAAGCGTAAAATAAGTTCAAAATTTTTCAATTTATTTAAATAATTTATGGAAAAAAATTGAAGAGCTTCTTTGCCCATACTCCACGTTAGCCACTACGTGGCATATCATGAAATTTAAACAAGTAATACAATTCAAAAATTTTATGAAGATAAACACCTGTTTAATAAATAATATTTTTTTAAGAGACATAACATGTCTAAATAGTACCCAAATTTAATATTTATTTTTTAAAAATATTGCTAAAAATGTAAGACCTTTTTTTTGGAGAAATGAAAACGTAAGAACTTGAACGTATAATTTGAAATAAAAAACATTCTTTCACAGAACGAGTTTTGGCGATGATAATTCAAAAAAATTAAGCATCTCTTTCAGTACCGAATTGCTTATGGAGGGTAGTCCACGTCATTACCGAAGAAACATTCGCCGATCGAGCTTTGTCCATCTGGGCGGCGATGTGGCCAACATGCACTGCTGCTCAATCCTCTGTCCTTTGTTCTTCAACACGTAGTACTCATCCACCTGCTCTTAGCTATTCGCAAAACCAATCTCCATCTTTATAACCGGCCATCTCCTCCTTTTTCCAGCAAAAACAAACCACTTTTGCTTTTAGTAGTTTTTTTATCTCTGCACGATGGATAATGTCACTGCTCCATCTAGCACCTACGGCCACGGAGAACAACCTCCTCGAACAGGGGAGGGAGAGGATCAGCAGCACCACGAGAAGAAGCCTGTATTGAAGAAAGTAAAAGACAAGGTGAAGAAGATAAAGAATGCTATTGGTAAGAAATCTCATGGGCATGGCGATGAAGGCGAAGATGTTGATCATCACCAGCACGGCGACTTGGACGAGGGAGACGAGGGATTCGTGGAAGATGATGATATGATGGAAGACCCTGAAGTCCATGGCGCTCCAAGTGCATACTCTTGTCCATATTTATCTTTGTATTCATTTTTTACAGCTTTTGTTTGAAACTATTTTATTTACATGGCTATGACAGTGTATGATAGCTCAGCTATCGGTGTGAGAACTGGAGAGAAGGGTATTTCGGGAGGAAGAGGAGGAGAAGGTGCTGAAAGGGTTGGCGATGGTTTGGGTTCGATCAAGCCACAGTTTGCTGAGGATCCGACCTCGCCCCCCAACTCTGAAGCAGAAACGAAAACAGGAGCTGAACATAGACGAGGTTTGCCCTTAATATGTTATTTTTTTGTAATTTCAAATCCATAAAAAAACGCAACTGATGAGATTTAAGGTTTTAGAATTTAGTAAACTTGATAAATCCAAATTTACTAAATTTTGGATGGGTGAAGATCTAAAATTTGTTTAAAATCTTATTTGATATATTGTTTCATGAATTAAAATAAACGGAGAGAGAGGGGTTGAAATCCTCCGTAAACAAAAGTCTAGCAGTTTCTGTTACCTTAAAAAAAAAATTTCTTTCTCAATTTCATATTTATCAACAGTAACTTTTTTCATCATCGAACATATGTAATTCATGAATCGTCTCATGAATCTTTTTATTTCAACTACTTAAATTTTATGGTGTGACACATACACGATATGCAAAAAATTTGATGGGTTAAGATCGAAAATTTGTTTTAAATCTTAAGCCCTGTGAACCTAACTTACAAATTTCACTATTTACCACCGCAATGACTGTCGAGCAGGATTGCACTAAATTATAATTTTTATGAGGATGGACAGGTGGAGAAGAGGCGGATGTGCCGCCGGAGCTCCGTCGCTCCTTGGAGGCAATGACCGTCTCCAGCCACAATGACGGAGAAGAAAAAGAACCAATAAAAGGAGCAAATAACACTTACACCGGCATGGTCACGTCTGCAGCTTCTAGGGTGTACGAATTGGTGGCGGATGCAGGGACAGCAGTGATTTCAAAGGTGAAACCGGATGCTAGAAAGGAGGGTGAAGGTGAAGCGGTGGGGAATCAGGACAAGGGGCTTTCAGTTAAGGAGTATATAGCAGATAAGCTGACCCCAGGGGAGGATGAGAAGGCTCTATCGGAATTAATAACGGAAGCAGGACAACTGAGAAAAAGTGAGGAAGTGGAAGTGCCGCGGCAAGTGGGTACGGGGTTCGACGAGGGCGGGAGAGGAGCTGGTGTGGTGGATAGGCTTAAAGAGACTGTTACTTCACTTCTCGGCGGTGGCCAGGGTTCTCCTAAGTCACCAGCGACAGAAACTGCCAAGAAAGGTGAGTCTTAACTCTTTATTCGTTTCGCCTTTCTACTATAAGCCAAGTTAATTTTGTATGAAAGAGTGTGTGGTAAGACTATTTTGACGTAAATTCAATCAAACTTCGAAAATGCCACATTTAAAACCTATTCCCGGTCAAAAGGAATATTTTCTCGGTTTGTTTTTTTTTTTCAATGAAAATTCGACTTCATTAGGTTATTAAATCCAATTAACATAAATCTGGTACGCAGCCAAAAAACACCTAAATATCGTAATAGTATTTTCTCTGCGTTAAATATATAATAACCCCTGAATTTTAATTCTTAATAAAAGAAAACGTCAATATAAAAGCTGTTGAACTTGTATCAAATAGGCTGTAAACTCAATTTAATTTATATATCTTTATTTGTATTGGGCTCTAAACTATCTCATTTAAATTAATTAGAAAAATAATTTACCTCAATATAAATAAATATAATATAATATTATATAAATAATTTATATATATTTTTTGAATAAAAAATTGTTTATTGACTGTTCCATTATAATTGGAGCTTTAAATTTTTTTCAAATTCGGACTGCTTAATGATAAAGGGTTCAAACAAGCAATTGAGGATCAATTTGAGGTAACTTTGTGTATTTTAGTGACTCGTCTGCATGGAGCGTAAAAAAATCAACCGCGATAGACGCGTTTTTTAAAAAATTTATGAATCAAACTGTTAGTTAATATACCCCTACACTTATAAGTTCGTCCCAAAAGCACCCTTAATTATCTTATAAATTACATACATACTACATAATTTTTAGGTATATATAGTAATTCATATATATAAAAATATAAGAATTGTGTGGTTGAACAAAATTTTCTGTAATATCTTCATAAATTTATACAAAAATGATTTTTTTTTTTTAAGTGCAGCATGTTTTTAGAGCTCTCTTTTTTAATTGAATGCCAATGAAAAATATAAAATAAAATAAAAAACATTTTAATGCATTTGGAGACTGAAAACTTTTTTGTAATCACAGTGACAGACAGCGAGGACTCTCATCGTTGATCCTCTGAAGCAAAGGGCTGGGGTGAACAGTGTCCATCTTATCACTGTTGATACCATGATGGATTCAGAATGCCATAGTTCCTCTTTTTCTTTATTATTATTATTTTTTTAATATTCCTCGTTTGATCTCTGTTTCTCTTGTGTATTTCTTTCCTTTCAGTTTGAGTTGCGTGGCACGTGGTCCATGTCTTCCTGCTGTTTTTTCTTCGGATAAATAATCTTGGCAAACGTACCCTTTTCTTAATTTAATTGGTTCTTTCCATAATAAAATGTAAATTGCAATAATCTGCGTTGCCATTGCCATCTCTTGAAAATCTAGGCAAAATATTTAAGAAATAACTACTTTAATAGTGGATTCTTGGGGGGGGGGGGGGGGTGAACATCCACAAAGAAAACGTACGGTTCTTCAAATGTAATTACTCTTAACATTGTTTATATGGCAGATTCACTTTATAAAAATAAAAAAGATTTATATTTTAATCCATGATTCCGTCCGACTCTGTCATTTTCTTCCAAAATAAAACTATTCCTGCCGAATAAATACTAATTTCCTCGGTCGCCTTTGGGTAGGATTTTGTAGAGAGATTTTCTCAGTTGTCACGGTTGTCGGGTCTTCAAATATTGTTGAGGAAATCTCTAAAAGGTAATGAAGGTAATGAGAATCGGGTCTTCAAATATTGTTGAGGAAATCTCTAAAAGGTAATGAAGGTAATGAGAAGTTTGAAATAGGGGTAATGAGAAGTTTGAAATGGAAGTGATGAAATATGAAAATAATGCAATATGTTTGAAATTGAGGCAATGGATTTTTAATAAAATGCCCATAATAGAAATTGTGTTTAGCTTCATTTGAAATGTTGAAATTAATTTAGTTTTATTGTGTCATTTTGTGGTGTATGAATTTTAGGGTTGTTGTGTTGTTTTTGAGGTGTATTATTATGATATTATTGTGTGTTGTTATGATGTTATTGAGGCGAGGTGTAATTTTAGTGGTTTTGTGGTATCATTATGGTGTTATTGTGATATTTTTGTGGTGTTATTATGTTAATATTATGATGTTATTTAGATGTTATTAATGTGTTATTATAGTGTTATTGGGTATTATTATGTTATTATTGTTGTACTTTGGTGGTGTTATTGGTTTGCTTTTGCGGTTATTATATTGTTTTACGTTATTTTTGTGTTATTGAGCTGATAAAGGTGTTATGTTGATGTTATTTGAGTGGTATAATGGTGATTGTGTTGTGTTACTCGACTGTTGTTATTACTATGTTAGTCATGTGTTTTTGCGGTTTTATTGTGGTGTTATTTTAGTGGTACTGTGGCGGCGGTATTATTGTGATTTTATTACGGTGTTATTATAGTGATATTTTTTAATTTAATTAAACATACTATATGATACCTTCTTGCGGTACTGTTTTTAATTAAGTGTATGTTTCCATGTATACTTTTGTTCACATCTCTTCTTTCGCTCATCATTGTGAGTTATTTTTATAGTTCTTTTGAAACACTTTTAGTAATGATGAAGAAATTATCATTTATCTTATGTTGGCCATAAGCAAGTTACGATCGCTGATAATGACTCGCATAAATGCTATACATGTCTAAATATGGTGTTTTTCCTCATCACGTGCTTCAAACCTATTAAGAAGTTTCGAGCAAAGAAAAACAAGGATCGACATAAATCCAGAAGAAAACAAAGAGATTTAATGGGGTTCGGCGATGTGCCTACGTCCTCGGGAGCAGAGCGGCGATTTCACTATTCTAGAGGGAAAGCTCGTTATAATAAATACCCATAGGTTTACATTATATATATATATATATATATATATATATATATATATATATATATATATATATATATATATTGCTCCCCAACTCACTTAACTTCAAGAATCACACCTCTTCACTCCAAGAGACATCTTTTCACTTTAAGAGAGACTTCTCTTCACTCCACGAAACACTTCTCTTAACTCCAAGAGACTCCAATTTCTGGTATATCAGCCATATTTAACAAATCTCCTCCTTGGCGAATATCCATCCCTTTAGGAGAAAGATACCTTGGAGTTCCTCATACACCAAAGTGGGTTGGGTCGCCATGCTGACTAGCAACTGCAAACATTCAACAAGTTCAAGCACTGCAAGAACTTGTTGATAGTAACTGGATTAGTCAATAAATGTGTAACATTTTCATCATATGATTCAACAAAGTGAACTTAACCTACAATTGTACTCCTCAACAGTTTATAGATATACCTGCAGTGATCTTTCCTTTCATCACAGTCAATGCACCCTTAACAATTCTGATGGTTTTTCTATCCTCATCGCCTTAGTAATAAAATCATTTCTGTGTAAAGCGCTCAAGAAAATTAAATTCTTCAAATCAAGAATATTTCATACATCACATAATGTTCTAACAGTGTCATCATACATCTTAATTTTGACTTTACCAATACCCGCAATAATGTAACATATATTATCACCCAAATACACTGAACCAGAATCAGATAACCTGTATGAAGTAAACCACTCCCTGTCAGGTGTTATGTGATCCTTCAACTGAGTTGTTGTAACTGAAAGCATATCACAATCACTGCAATCTGACATGTCACACTCCACCATATTGGTATCTGCCGCTCGTTGTTGCAATTCTTCCCAATTTTCATCCTCCATGACAACTAGTTTTGCAGAACAAATCTTTCCCTTGTTTGCCACAACCCGATGTTTCCAATTTCAACACACTTCACCAACTTAAATTTTGCACCAGAAATTGCCATTACAAAAATAATCCTACCACGAACTTTCGCTGAGAATTCTTCTACTTCAGTTGCTGATCTGCTCGCCCAAAAAGTTCCTTCGAGCAAATCCTTCTACGAAGTCGAAACTACTTCTCAAACTTTTGCTACTATTTACAGAAGAAGTATGAGAAGTAGTGAACAGATTCTTCTGTGTTGATCCGAACATGCACGAACTCCTCCTGCTGCAAATCCGAAGCTAGTTGGAGAACCCTTGCCAAAACCTTCGTCCTCTGTTCGCGAAGACTTCATTGAAGTGTTGAACTCTAATTTGAAACCCTCTCGAGATTGTTCGTGAGTGTCCTTCGCGAACTCTGAATCTCACTCGAACTCGCAAATTCGTCTTACTGTCCCGCGAACATGCTTGCAGAATCTGTGAAAATGCATCGTGAAACCCCCTCTTGCCTTGCCTGGTCTTAAACCTCCATGCATCGCCGATCTCATAAGCCCTTTGCGTCACTGCCTTCTCTCCTGATCGCGCTTCGACTATCTTCGTTGTGAAACCCTTTGTCTTAAACCTCCTTTGCTGGTCACGATCCTCTCCGCATGTTCACAGGAGAAGCTCACTGAACTCCATGATCCAGAAAAGCCTTCTCTGTCACGAAAGTACTTACGACGAACTTGCGCATCTATGCTTCACCCCTGTGAACTGCTCTGCGTCGAGGTATAAAATGTCGTGTATCTCTTTGTTGTAGCAGTGGAAGAAGCCGTGTTGAAGACCTCTTTTGTCGCAATTCGCCTCCTCCGTTCCTGTGCCGGAGCCTTAGTTCAACAGAGATCGTCGAATCCTCCTTCCTTCGGCGCAGAACCTTTCCAGAAGCCCGGTTGAACTGCCGCAAACTGATTTTTTCTTCTTTGTCCTTCCTGCGACGATCTCTTTTATTTCATTAAATCTGTCTCTAAAACCAATTGTTAAGAAATTTAGGGCAAAGTTAAGCAAGAATCGACACAAAATCCAGAAGAAAACACACAGATTTAACAAGATTTGGTGATGTGCCTGCATCCTCGAGAGCAGAGCGGCGATTTCACCTTTCTAGAAGGAATGTTCGGTTACAGTACATACTAATAGGGTTATACATCATAGATATAGATAAAGCCCATAGATAAAATTACTAAAATGCCCCTGCTCTACCAACCCATTTAACTCAAAGAGACACACCTCTTCACTCTAAAAGACACATCTCTTCATTCTAAAAGACACTTCTCTTCACTCCAAAGGACACTTCTCTTCACTCCAAGAGAGACACTTCTCTTCACTCCAAAAAGACATCTTTTCACTCTAAGATATACTTCTCTTCACTCTAAGAGACACTTCTCTTCATTCCAAGAGATTCTACTTTCTGGTATATGAGTCATCTCTAACAAAACCCAATTGATAAATGAATGGATACAAATCAAGTTTCGTTTAACAGAAAAATTTCTTAAAATTAACATTCATTATTGGTCTCATGCTAAATACCCTTGTTATCCAATGCACTTTGGCATAACATTATTCTAAAAGTTAAAGATCAATTAACGTCACTCCTTCTGTCAATAGAATTACCTACTATGATTTGGTTTACATTAAATATAATGTCATAAATATGAGCAAAAACTACATATAAATATACATTTTTATCTGCAACATAAAAGTAATGAAATACCAAAATCTTGTAATTAATTACTTTATAACTTGTATTCTTGATGTTAATGTAAGTTTAGAAAGTTATCAACAAAACAAACCCATAGTGACATGAAAGTTTATTGAATAAAGCATTATTAAAATCATTATGTTTTTTTAGTCTATCTTTTCATATTACCATTCTCATTATTAAAATACTTTATTACATGCCTTGTATGTGTAATCATGCATTCTATCCCTCAATAAATACCCAAAAATTAGAAACATCTATTTTTTGATGATGGATAAAACAATATCAAATTTTAAGATTCATTTAAAATAACTGAAAATTTCCTTTGATAAGATTGATTGGTAAGATCCAACTAACTATCAAAGTACTAAACATTGTAAAATTAATAAGAAAAACAAAAATTACATTAGCCTTAATATTTTGAAAGATAACAAGCCTTCTTATGAAAACTCTACCAAAGGGCAGACATGTAAATAATTTGAAATCTAAATATAATCAAATGGAGCAGAATATATATCAACTCCTCTCACCTATTACAAAATAATTCTACTTTGTTAACATGATGAGACTTAGAGAGTTTAAGATTTGCATTTTCTTGTGCATTTTGGCGAGCCTGGATTTAATTATAAAGATCCAAGTGCAGGTAGATTTTTTCACACCGTTGTACACAATGAAAAAGAAACATATGCACTATATTGTGCTTATGTTCATGATATTAGATTTACTATTCGAAATGACCATAGTAGTTTTTAGCCGAATTCGATGAATATTAAGAAGAAGGTATTTTTATGTGGTAAAACTGGTTTTAAAAAAGAGATGAACACCAATACGGTGAAGTTCAAAAAAAGTGGACGAAAGGACTACTTGTCCAACAATAATTCGATATGCAATTGGTCTGTAAGAAAATTGGATAGTTAAAAGATTTATAGAGACTCATAGCCACTCCTTAGCGAATATCGGTGATATGCATCTTTTGCATTCTGACATAAAGATAAACAAACTCAATGCAAATTTGCTCAAATTGATGACATAAATAGGGATAAAAGCTACGAATGTGTTTAACTTTTTTTCTACAGAAGTTGGGGGAGAAGATAATCTTAAAGGTGTGAAGATAAATGCCTTCAAATTTATAAAATGAGAGAAGATTTGTAATTGAAAATGGTGATGCTAATTATCTATTACAATTGTTCAGGGAGAGACAGGCTATGGATAGTTTGTTTGCGTGTGAGTTCCAATTTGATGAGAGCGGAAGACTGATGAGTTTTTTTTTTTTTTGGAGTGATGATACTTTTAGGCTTGATTATGAATGTTTTAAGGATGTCATTTTTTTATATAAGTTATAGACTGAATAAATATAATTTATGTTGGCTCATTTTGTTGGTGTAAACCATCATTGGCAAAATGTTCTATTCAGAGTTAGGTTTTTTTCAGATGAGACGATTAATTCATTCAAATGATTATTCAAAACATTTATTCATATCATGGATGACAAGCATCGAATAACAATCTTTACTGATCATAATCAAGCAACGATGAGAGCTGTAGAAAATTTTTTGTCAGATACATAGCATAAATTAGGCCAGTGGAATATTTACAAAAATTTCCTTCGAAAGTTCATTGTCGGGTGATTAATAAGACAGTCAACGACCTTTTCTACAAATGCATGAGCAAATATGACAATGAATAGGAGTCAATAAATTTCGGTTGTCATGATTGAGGAAAAAAATCTACACAACAAAGTTTGGCTATATGACTTGTGCAGCATTAGAGATAAATGGTCAACAACCTTTAATAAAGAAATGATTCGAATGAGAATCTTATCAACACAAAGAAGCGAGTCCATAAATAATATTTTTCATGGTGTCTCAAAGCCAAAAGCTCTATTACCAATTATTTTTTTGGGTTGAAGAAGTCATGAATGCGTGGAGGCGGAATGAGAAGGACGATGATTTCAAATGTGCTCAATCTATAATTACACCTATCATTAAAAGCACTCAAGTGTTGAGGCAAGCAACTTCACTTTGTTTAAGGTAGTCGTACTCAATGTTTGAAAGAGAGTTACTACATGGGTTATGTGGTCTTGCTATAGAATTCCCTATAAATAGTTATTCAGAATTTTACATTATGAATTTGGATAAACAAGGGACGAGTAAACCTTGGAATGTTTAGTATGACAAGTCTAGTTCATAAATTACGTACAGATGCAAAAAAATTTAATGATGGGGTTTTTTTGTGCTCACTCTCTAAGAGTTCTCAACTTAGAAAATATAACAAAGATATCTAATAAATATCTCCTATTGCGATTTTCTGTACATGCATAAAAGGGATATCTCTGACATTTATGGATATAAACATTTCAAAAAGGCACAATGTGGAATGCTAATTTAAGTGGCCTCACATTTTGCACACGTCTAAAAGTTTGCATATCAAATTAATACTAAAGCATAAGGAAATGAAGCAACTAAGCGATGCAAGTTGGAATCTTTGAAAAAATTATCATTCGATGTTTATGTCATACTCAGTGGGAGAACACTGAAGTAAAAGGAAAAGCCCTAAAAGGAAAAAAAAACATTCAGTAAATAGTGCAATTTGAATGACATAAGATGCGCCCAAAAGGAATATCTATTTTTTTTATTAAATGAGTATTGGGAGAGAGAAAAAAGAAAAAGAAAGTATATATTCTTGCATTCAAAAGCAATTTTATTATATGTATCATTACACATCTCTAACATAAACCATTATATATAGGAAAGAAGAAAGAAACTTCATCTAGCTAATAGGCCCATGCAATGCAAATTTTATTGCAATGTTGGATTGTCTCTTACAGGTACATAACAGAAATTGAACATTAGAATTTTTTTATTATTATATTTTCCTAAACATTCACTCGTGATTACTTCAACGTAACAGGAATTGTTTACACCATAGCTCATGGAAACATATACGAGCCTAAAGATGTAATCATTTGTAAGATAATTCTTCACAAACTCTTCAATTATATAATTATGTTGATGGAATTTAACAATAAATTTTGAATTTGACCCATAAAGGATAATAAGAGGCAAGTTGTTGATCTATGTTCACAACACCTTGTGCACAACATAGTTATTCAAACCCCAACAGATAATAAAAAAATTTACCAATTGTCAAATTTCTTCTGAATAATATTTATAAATAAAATAAAGATTTGACTTTTTCTTTTGTTATGTAATTGGATATCCAAATACTACAAATCTTATTCTACCGACATACCTGTGACATTTTGGCCTTTCTAAAATGGTTACATTAAACAACTTTATATTTGCTTAATTTTCTTTTTCCACATGTTTCGAAAACCAGAAAGAAAAATTTGAAATCAGCTGCCCACCTTTAGCTTTGTATCTCCCATTAGCATGTTTGAGAATTTGTTGATTCATTGTGCAAGATAAATAATCAATGAGCAACATGAATAGAGTGGTGATAAGGGGTCACCTTACTTTAGACCTCTCTTAACTTTAAAAAAGATCATGCAGCATTCCATTTTTCATAGCTTAATAATAGTTCTGATGTAGAACTTTTTTTATGAGCTCACAGAAGTTAGATTTCAAGCCTTTAGCTTTAAGCAGATTAATGATGAAATCCCAATGAGTAGTGTTATATGCTTTCTTATGATCGCAATAACATTAAAAGAAAACAACATTAAGACCACAATAATGCCACTCAATGATAATACAACATATCTGCTGTAATTCCTCTTAAATAACACCACAATAACACCATAATAATATCTACATAGCACTTAAATAGCCTCACAGTAATGTCACAAATAACAATATAATAATGCTAGTCGATAATACAAGCACAACAACCACATTATCACTCAAATAACACCATAGTAACACTGTAATAAAATTTCAATAATAATATAAAAAATCACAATAATACCACAATAATGCCACTCGAGAATACAGAAAAGAGTCATCACAATAACTCTATTATAATATAAAAATAACATCATAAAACTACAACAATGATACCCAAATAACACCTTAATAACACCACAATAACACGATTCAAGAAACCCATCAAAATCACCCAATACTACCTTAATAATATCACAAGAGACCACGATAACACCAAAAATAATCGAGAATAACACACAATAACATTACTTTAACACAAAATGGCCACCATAATTCTACTCAAATAACACCACAATAACAAAATGGTAACACCTCAATAGCATATGTATAACCCCACAATAATGTCGCAGTAACACCGTAATTACACCAAATGATAAAACAACCACAACTACTATGATATTACTAAAATATCACCTTAATAACATCATAATAAAATTTCAAAAAAACCACAAAAAAATCATAATAACACTAAAACAACACTAATATAACACATCGAATAAACCACCACAGCCGCCACAATACTACCAAAATAATACCACAATAATAGTGTGCAGTTATTTGAGTGTTTTACAAATTAATTAGCCTGCTTTTGAGGTGTTATTAGCCTGATTTTACGGTGGATTTCAGTGTTATTAAAGTGATACTGTGGTGTTATGGAGTGTTACTTGGGTGTCCTTTCAGCATTATCGGCATGGTTTTGTCGTATTATTGGATTGGTACTAAGGAGGTATTAGCTTGATTTAGAGACGATTTCAGTGTTGTTGTGGTGATTCTGCGGTATTATTGGAGTGGCACCGCAGTGTTATTATCGTGTTTTTACTACAAATATTGCTTTATTTTTGAGGTGACACATGGTGTATTATTGGATTGTTACTTAGGTGTTGTTGCAGTGTTATTGAGGTGCCGCAACTGTGTTATTTGAAGTTACTAAGTTGTAATTGGTTATGTAATGAAGTGATTGTGTTGAGGGGTTGTTTCATTGTTATCTTCGTGTGATCGCTGTGTTATTGTGGTATTACCAAAGAGGCGTTGAAGTCTTATTGGAATTTTTTTGTTGTGTTATTATGTGTTAATAGAGTGATTTTGCGGTATTATTGATGTGTTACATAGCCGTTATTAAAATGTTATTACCGTGATTTTGTAATGTTAATGAAGTGTTGTTGCGGTATTATTGGTGTGGTTTTGTGATGGATTTCAGTGTTATTAAGGTGATACCGCAGTATTATTGGAGTGTTACTTAGGTGTTGTTCTTGTATTATTAGTGTGGTTTTGTTGTATTATTAGATTGGTACCAAGATGTTATTAGAGTGGTTTTGGGGCGATTTCGGTGTTATTTAGGTGATACCGCAGTATTACTGGAGTGGTGTCGCGGTGTTATTGCCGTGTTTTTTACGGCATCTATTGCGATGTTTTTAAGGTGACAAATGGTGTATTATTAGATTGTTACTTAGGTGTTATTGCAGTGTTAAGGTGGCGCTATGGTGTTATTGAAGGTTACTAATGTGTAATTGGTGTAGTATTGCAATTTTTGTATTTTGGAGTTATTGCGGTGTTATTTTTGTGTTATCCTAGTGTCATTACAGTATTATCAAAGTGGCACTGCGGTCTTATTGAATTTTTTTTACGGTGTTATTGGGTGTTATCGCTGTTGTTTTGCCGTATTATTGGTGTATTACGTACCTGTAATTGTGGTGTTATCGACGTGGTTTTGAGGTGTTGTTAAAGTGTTGTGCGGTATTATTGGCGTGGTTTCATGGTGTATTTGGCATGGTTTTTCGGCAAATTTCAGTGTTACTTGAGGTTATACCGCTGTAATATTGGAGGGTTCTGTAGGTTTTATTATGGTGTTATAAGTGTTGTTTTGCGGTATTATTGGATTGGTGTCGCAGTGTTATTGTTATGGTTTTGCGGTATTATTCACATAGTTTATGGAAGATTTCAGTATTATTTAAAGGGGCACAACTTTATTATTGGAGGGTTATTCAGGTGTTATTAAGGTGGTGGCATTGAGGTATTATTGAATTGTTTCCTAGATGTTATTCTGGTGCTATCAAAGAGTTGTAGGGTGTTATTGGTGTTTTTTGCTGTGTTATTGTCATGATTTAGCGATAATATTGAAAAGTACGGTGGCGTTATTGACATTACTTAGGTGTTGGCATAGTTTTGCTGTATTATGTGAGTGGTACCGAGGTGTTATTGAACTTTTTTTGCAGAGTTATTAGCGTGACTTTATCATCAAGGTTTTATTGTCGCGTTATTTAGTTATTATTGTCATGTTGTTCTGGTGTTGTAATTCACCTCTAGTGTGTGCTATTTTTCTATGTGTTTTATGTCAATTTAATTCCCTTAAGAGGGCTAGTGAACAAAATCAAAATGTTCTAAAATATAGATAATAGTTCACACACATTGTGGGTTCTACGCAATTGCACGTATCGCTCAAGTAATAAAGAGCTCTAATGGAGTCCTAAGTATCGATTCCAAAGGGAGGTGGAAATTATTATGGTTATAATGTAAAACACAATATTCAAACTATAAAAATAAAGTAAGCAAACCAAGTCGAAAGAAAGTTTAATGTATGATAAGGAAATGTAGGTAAAAGAACTGTTAATTAAGCTATTTTCTAATGTTCAAAGTTAAATTTACCAAGTCTAAATGAAGTTTTGTGACGAAAAGTTTAAGTTGAAGAAAGCATCATTCCCTTTTACAATGAGTTTATTGTTAGTAAAGTAATTAAAATTATTTAAAATTATATAAAATTGTATTGTGCCTAATAGGAGCAATCCTATTCTTTACCCTCTGTCGAGTGCAAAAAGAATATTGGATAATCTAGAGTTTGGTCCACAAAGCTACTCTTAGACTGGGAGTACACTGGCTTTCACTCCGGAGCTCCCACTCCCTCTTGCCCGAGGGTTAATATCTCACTTTAGTTTCCAAGCATCTAGACCAAATTGAGGATTTTAGTCTGTCACCCTACAATCTCCAATTCTACATCCATCAAAATATATTTTCTTATTTATTTGCACTTAACCTCATGAACTACATTCTTATCCATGAAATTGAATGTGACTCTCACCATTTGGTAGAAAGCATAGCCCTTTCGCATCTTATATTTCTCAATAATTTTTGCATTTCAATTAGTCAGATTGAAAAGAAAACAAAAATCAGAGTTCGAATCATCACAATTTACTGGCATTTAAAACCTTAGACAATAATGTTAATTCTTCACAAAACCATATGTCATTGTAGGGAGAAGGACAAAAAAGACTATTCAAAATTCATGAGGAAGATACAACAAAATATGGATATTATATATAAAAACAAGTTTACAAAACAAGAAAGAATCGAAAACAATTTATCTCAGTCTCGTCCTCAAGCAAATCCCTTTAAGTTCCTTGAAGTACTTTCTCTCTTTAAAATCATACTCAATTCTCTCTTAGAAGTGTAATGAAGAAGAAACCTCTCACCTTCCCTCCCCTCTTACAACTCTAGAAGAAAATCGTCTCCACACAAAACCTAACCCTAGACTTATAAGACTCACAAGATAAAGAAATCAAGACACACTCTCTCTCCACACACTAGACACTCCAAGACTTCTTAAGAGTGGCTCCAGCCCCACTTTTAAAGAAACTCAAAAATCCCTACTTTTTCCCAAGAGATACACCTCTTCATACCAAGAGGCAAATCCCTTCATCCAAAAGACATATCTCTTCATTCCAGAGCCTTCCCCAGTTGTCTAGATACATTGAACCACTCCATGGGTGCTTGAAATACTTAGAGCCTTCTAGAACATCTCAAAAATAGTAAAAACAGCCAAAAAATTCATTCAAATCCGTCTCTGGCACCTGTTTACTGGATTTTAGTGCTCCTCTTTGAATTGTGGTGCTTATGGCACCGTTCTGGCATCTCTTCTCTGTATTTTGATGCCAATATGCTGAAAATCTGCATTTTGACTACAAATTTCTTTCCATGTGCTCTTTTTTGCTCCAATGCCTAAAATCAATATACTTGCAAAAAACATGAAAATGCATTTCTTTAAAGTGCAATATCACCAAATTTAACATAAAATGTATACATAAAATTGCACATTTTTTTGTGTATCAAAATCCCCTGAACTTAAATGTTACTTGTCCTCAAGTAACTCTTTTACTACCTAAAAAAATATGACTTATGGTAGATATTTTAACTTATAAAACTCTATAATTTGATTTAATAAATATATTAATATAACTTAAGAAAAAATTTTAATAACTTAGGTTAAAACTAAAATATAAGAACACATAGTATTCAAGTCCAAGATTTCTGATTTTCTGTTCATTTCAATAAGAATTGTAATTTGTCATTTTAGAGATACTTAGAATGTCCTAATGACAAAAAAAATTTCATGAGAACTTTATTAGTAAGAATGCTAACACTCAAATAGAAGTTTAAAAAATGTAATAAAATCTTTTTCCTCAAGTTGATTCAATTGAAGTCAATTTTTTATTAGGCATCTCCTCAAGGTTCTCTTCACATATTATTCTTCTCATTTTCTTTTTCTTTTGCTCTTTTCTTTTCTTTTTAGGATCATTTTCAATTTTTTCTTTTCTTTTCTTTTTCATGTGAGGATTACTATATCAGGATAGCCTTTAATAACCTTGAACTTCACTATCCTCTTTTTGAAGTTTAAAACTTTTTACCTTCCTTCACTTCATAAATTCATATTAGCTCTGAAGATTTTTCAAAAAGTCTCATTGTTTTCTTCTTATATGAAACTCTAAGATTCTTAATACTTTAAAAATGCAATTTCATTTACCTTAAATAGAAAAAACATAGTCTTATCCTTTCATACTAAATATCTTAAATCTAGAATTGATTTTCATTATTAAGGATTTTTACTTAAATTTACTATAATATTTGAAAACAAAAATATAGTTTTCTAGTGTTTGCCTCTAGTACCAAAAGTCATGTTAAATGAATTTTTAAAAATATAGCTAATTGAGGACAATTAAAGTTTTGTTATCTTCTTCTAATGAAATTTTTCTTTTCCCCAAACTTGGTTTTTCTTTTAATAAGTAAATCATTCAGTACATAAAATGTAGGCAGAAAGAAAACAGTAAATGCATAAAAGTAAGAATAACCTGTAGAAGGCTCTAAATATGAAACCTGGCTCTGACACATTATAGGTAGTAATTTAAAAATTATAGGACTTAAAGAATTAAATAAAACATGATATGTCAATAGGATTTACTAAGAAAAGGTGAATTTAAAACATAAGAAATAAACTAAAAAAAACAAACAATACTGAAATAAAAACCAATAATTTACATCTACACACAAAAAATTCAATTTAAAATACACATCAAAGTTCAAATCATAACAAAAACAATAAAACGAAACAAACTACAACTAATGAAAATGGACAACAACCCAACAACTTATCAGTCAGCGGCTTCCTCTTCTTCTTCTTCATCTTGTCCAAAAGGCTTAAAATTGGGGCATGTAGGAAATTCTACAGTGTGGTACACCCCTTAAATATCTAACCATTACCTCATGATGCAATATCATGCTGACCTCTTCTCTGAAAATATTCATCATTGTGCAAATTCCTTGATTCCAATCTACCTATTCTATTATGCACTATAACCATATCTTCTTGATGAATCATTAACAGCTCCATAAGATTCTCAAGTGAATATATACTATAAGTAGATGGTCCTGTAGCTGATGTAGGAGGTCTATCGCTACCTCCAATTCTAGTTATAGATCCAACAAATAATTCAAAATTTTGACTAATGGGTTTCCCAATTGGTTTAAGTGGCTGTAACATTTCTTATTCTTTATCAAACTCTACTCTTGATTGTTCACATAAGGTGAAAATAAGGGCTAGATAACCTAAACCACCAGTTATTCTACCCTTAGCAATACTATGATCATTATGATGAATGAGAGCACCAATATCAATAACCTTCATTAGTTGTATGCAAAATTTTAGTATTGATCTTTCTTTAGTTACTTCTCTAAGCTGATTCGATGGAATTAGTTTTGAAGAAATAAAATTGTGCCACGCTTAGATTGTACATTTAACATGTGATTATTCTTAATTTTCCATACTCCCCTTCCATCATTAAGTTAGGCAATAACTTCATCATGATGATGTCAGCATTTGGAGTCGTGTCAGAGATTTTCTATATGTCAATGTCGATGTCGTTATTTTGGAGTCTCCAATCTATTTATCTATCATATCGTCTTAATCTTCAAGAAATCTTATTTCTTCAGATCATGTAAAGGATCCTCGGAAAATAAAAAACTTAAAGAAAATAAGAGCTAATAAAATAGAATATAGAGGAATGTCGATGATAATCCTTATAAAGGGAGATTTTAGAGTACCTTATCCTAGAAATTTTTATATAAGGAAAGTCTCATATGAAATTTTGATAACCAGAAATTTCTAGGTGTAATACCAATTCTGAGTTCTTAAATTTCCTATAGTTAATTACATCTTAGACAATCAAGATTGTCTAGGAAAAGTTATGATTAATGTTAATCACTTGTTTTCTAAGAAGTTTCAAGTGTCATACTACCCTAAGAGTTTGATTTTTGTCAATGTCATTTGTTATGTCAATTTTTTTGTTTTGTTTTTTGTAATTTTGTTGTTGTTTTATTTTGTAGTTTGTCATTTTTTTTGTGACTATCCTAACAGTTTAGGTTTTGTGGCAATCATAAAATTTTAGTTTTTTTTTTAAGTTTTGCCATTTTAATGTCATGTTGTTTATATTTTTTTTATTTTGTTTTGTCGTTGTTTTGGTGTTACTTTGATTTTATTTTATTGTCATTTGTCCTGTCTTCAGAATGTCGTCCTGCAAAATAAAGTTAACACACCCTAATAATATGCAAAGTAAATCTAAAGCAGATTTTTCTTCAACTTGCAAGAGAAATGAGTGTCGGATTTAAAAGAAATGATGTCCATTTCTTAAATCTTTTTAGCTTAGTTAGTTAGATTTTAGATAACTCGGTCAAGATGTTACTGGCTCCGTCGTCTCAGGGTTATCAGGGGACTTAATCTACTCAGTCTGAAAGGTGATTAAACCAAGACCGAAAAACTCCTATCAATAATCAGGATTGCATCGTCTAAGAAATCATCGTAGATCAAGAACACTGTGTTCAAGTTGGATTCAGTGATCTTTGTTTATTAAAGTTTCATTTAAGTCTTAATGTCTTTTCAGATTTTATGTTGGAAAATTTTAAGTTGATACAATTTATTAACCAATTAAAATATTCTATATGTCATTATTGATTTTCATATGTCGATTTTCAGTTGTTAATTTTAAGTATAATGTAACTTAGAATTAAAGAAAGAGGTCAAGTTTATTTAGATTCAATTTCTGTAAGATCTAATTAAACTTAAGAATTTTTAGATTCAATGTCGTTTGAATCTAGAAATTTTAAGAATAAAATATAACATTATTTAAACTTTAAAACGTTAGATTCGATGTCATTTGAATCTAAAAGGTGTTAAGTCTAATGTAGATTAGACTTAAATTGTGTAAAATCTAACATAATTTAGACTATATAATTTTAGATTCGATGTCATTTGAATCTAAGAGATGTTAAGTCTAATATAAATTAGACTTAAATAGGAGTTAGGAGTATTAATTTAAGTTCAGTATGGGTTAAGCTTAAGTTTGGATTTAACTTGGGTTCAATTTAGGTTGAACCTAACTTAGAAATGTTGACTTAAGTTCAATATAGGTTGAACTTAAGTTTGATTTAACATGGATTAAATTAAGGTTAAACTTAAGTTAGAAATGTTAACTTAAGTTCAATATGGATTAAACTTAAGTTTGATTTAACTTGGTTTAAATTTAGGTTGAATTTAAGTTAGAAATGTTGACTTAAGTTCAATATGGGTTGAACTTAAGTTTGATTTAACTTGGATTCAATTTAGGTTGAGCCTAAGTTAGAAATATTGACTTAAGTTCAATATGGGTTGAACTTAAGTTTAGGTTCTTGGATACAATTTTGGTTGAACCTAAGTTAGAAATGTAGATTTAAGTTCAAAAAGGGTTGAACTTAAGTTTGACTTAACTTGGGTTCAATTTAGGTTGAACCTAAGTTAGAAATGTTTACTTAAGTTCAATATGGGTTGAACTTAAGTTTGGGTTAACTTGGGTTCAACCTAACTAGAAATGTTGACTTAAGTTCAATATGGGTTGAACTTAAGTTTGATTTATCTTGGGTTCAATTTAAGAATATAAGGTTGGGTTAACTTAGGTTCAAGTTAGATTAAACTCAAGTTATGTTTTGGTTGAGTTAGGTTCAACATGGGTTGAACTTAATGTTTGGGTTAACTTTGGTTCAAGTCAGGTTGAACTCAAGTTAGATTTTGAATTTATGTCTAATTAAAGATAGAATTAATTCGTTTTTAAAGTTGTAAGTAAGGCTTAAAGGTCAATTAAGTCTAATTAGGGTTAGACTTGATTAGGGTTTAAGATTATTTAAGCCTAATGTAAGTAAGACTTAATGGTTAATTACGTTTAATTTAGGTTTTGCTTAATCAGAGTTTAAGGTTCTTTAAGCCTAATGTAAGTAAGACTTAAAGTTTAAGTAAGTCTAATTGGGTTAGACTTAATTAGGTTTAAGTTTGTTTATGTCTAATGTAAGTATGGCTTAGTTAGAGTTAGACTTAATTAGATTTTAAGATTGTTTAAGCCTAATGTAAGTAAGGCTTAAAGGTTAATTAAGTCTTATTTTGTTTAGACTTAATTAGGATTTAAGATTGTTTAAGCCTAATGTAAGAAAGACTTAAAGGTTAATTAAGTCTAATTAGGGTTAGACTTTAAGCCTAAAGTAAGGGAGGCTTAAAGGTTAATTAAGTCTAATTAGGGTTAGACTTAATCAGAGTTTAAGGTTGTTTAAGCCAAACGTAAAGGGCTCAAAGGTTACTTAAGTCTAATTAGGGTTAGAATTAACCATGCTTTAAGAAGTGTTTAAGGTTGTTTAAGCCTAATGTAATTGAGGCTTAAAGGTTAATTACGTCTAATTAGGGTTAGACTTAATTAGAGTTTAAGGTTGTTTAAGCCTAATGTAAGTAAAGCTTAAAGGTTAATTAAGTCTAATTGGGGTTAGCCTTAATTAGGGTTTAAGGTTATTTAAGCCTAATGTAAGTAAGGCTTCAAGGTTAATTAAGTCTAATTAGGGTTAGACTTAATTAGGGTTTAAGGTTGTTTAAGCCTAATGTAAGTAAGGCTTAAAGGTTAATTAAGTCTAATTAGGGTTAGACTTAATTAGGGTTTAGGTTGTTTAAGCCTAATGTAGGTAAGGCATAAAGGTAAATTAAGTATATTTAGGGTTAGACTTAATTAGGGTTTAAGATTGTTTAAGCTTAATGTAAGTAAGGCTTAAGGGTAAATTAAGCATAATTTAGGTCAGGTTTAATTGATTAATTAGACTTATATAGAGTTAAGTCTAATTGGTTTAATGTTAATTAAACCTAATTTAGGTAAGATTTAATTGATTAATTAGACTTAATTAGAGCTAAGTTTAATTTCTTTAAGGTTAATTAAAACTAATAAAGGTAAGGTTTAATTGATTAATTAGACTTAATTAGAGTTAAGTTTAATTTCTTTAAGGTTAATTAAACCTAATTGAGGTAAGGTTTAATTGATTAATTAGAATTAATTAGTATTAAGTCTAATTAGTTTAAGATGTTAATCTTAATGTGATCTTGTTTTAATTAGGTATTAATGGTATCTTAGATCTAATTAGGGTTTGTTAAGTTAAACCTAATATGATTAAGGTCTAACTTGTTTTAATTAGTCCTAAATGGTGTCTTAGACCTAATTAGGGTTTAAGGTATTAAACCTAATGTAATTAAGACTTAATGAATTAATTAGGTCTAATGGGTTAGACCTAATTGGGATTTGATTTGTCTAAGCCTAATTTAATTAGGGTTTTAATTATCATTTAAACATAATTTTATTAAGGCTTAAACTATTTAATTAAGTCTAATGATGATTAGACTTAATTAGGGTTTATTTGAACCTGTTTTTGTTAGGTTCAAAACTTAACTCATTTGTGAAATGAGCTAACTAATGTATGGTTTTAAGGGTTAATTAAATATAAAATAAATAATTCATAATTATTAACCCTAAGAGTTCAAAATGATATTTTAAATTTTTAAAGGCTAAATCTTGTCATTTTAAGGTTCATAACGGTCACCCTAAATTACTTAACCAATTTCCAATTTATTTTTCTTAACTTCTATTTTTTTATAATTACTGTTAAAAATAATTACAAAGTCTCATGCAAATTAAGAAATGTTGTTCAAGGGAATTTTTCTAGCCCTGGAAAAATCAGGGAATGTTCCTATGGGTCTAGAGATTGATTTCTGAAATTTTCATATTTTTTTGATTTATAAATAATTTTTAATAATTAAAATATTCCAAAGAGTATTTAATTAATTAATAATTAAATATAAGTCTCATGATTTTAATTCCACATCGTTCTCCTCACTGTCCAGAGTTCAGATGTATTTTTATTTTATTTTTGTGTTTTTTCTATGCAAAGATATGGATTTTTTATTAGTTTAAGCATAATCTGATTTAATTAAATGCAAACTAATTAGAAAAGACCAAAGGGTGTCGCGTGGCCTTAAACTTGTCGAAACACGGCTGATCCGCTGTAAGGCTCCGAACAGCGGATCCAGTTGGATTAAATCAGTGTTGTCCTTTTCCAAAACACGAAAATGGACGACATCCAATCATCTTCTTCGTTTTACCCAACACTTGAGCCATCCATTTGAAATCCTTAAGATCTCTGCTAATTCTTAATTGATTTTCATGATTTTTGTTTCTAAGGCTTCATCTGGAAAGACGAAGACATCAACGCCATGACTCATGGGTTGTGAAATGGTTTTCTTCATAAAAGCTCAAGCGTAAGCTTGGGTTGACCCACAGATTCATACCTTGGCCTTGCTAAATGCAAGCTTAAATTGAATGGGTCTGAAGATTCGTCTTGACCTCAGGAAGCTTTTCCTTAAGTCAATTTGAGTTAACATCTGGTATGTGTATGACTTTGATCTCAATGTGTCTCGACTTAAGAAGACGAGGTTGAATAGTGGGTTAGAACCTATGTGGATGGCCAATTTCGATTGGGCTCGTCTTCATTGGGGTCTGTGATGATGTGGGGGTGATCAATTTATAGTTTTGGAGATTTTCAAGTAAAACTCAAATTTTGTCCTGTTTTTGTGCAGGGAAATTGGAGGAGGATAGAGGGTTTTATGAGTTGATTCAATGGGGGATCAATTGCTTAAGGTATGGGGAGAAACTTTGATGTTCAAAGTTTCAGGAATTGAGCATTATATGGGTGTCTTCAATTTTGGTCTCCTCTCCTTAAGCTCTCGGGTTTGGTCCTTTTATAGTAATGAATGAAGTCATGGTGAGTTTAGGCTGGTTTGGAGAAGGTTGTATCAGGCTCATGATATCGTTTATATAAGATTTGAGCTGTGGATAAGGGGAATTAAACTTCCCAAGGGTAAACCATGTGAAGTTTACTCATGGTTTTATTTGAGTTCATGCTTTGGATTTCCCTCATTTGTTCATCCAAGAGGTGGATAAGATATGCTCATATGGTCTAAATTAACCTCCCTCACATAAGTTTATCAACTAATTTAATGGCCTTAAGAAGAGAATGCCGCATTAACTCCTTACTCATCTTTTTACGTGGCTTAGTAATCATATGCTTTCATCATGGTAAGGGGTGAGTATAAGCCTTGTTTTTCCTCCATTGGATGGTCTAAGAGGTGGGAAAGATTGTTTTTAGGTTGGCCAGCAACATCATCTCAAAGTAAGGGATGATTCATGCTTTGAAAAGGGGAGATCATGACACTTCAAAAAAAGTTATGATGAGCTTTAACCCATGGTTAACCATGATGGCTAATGGGTTTGTCATGTGTTGATTATGTCATGATGGATTTAATGAGTCATGAGTGACTCATTGATGACCCCCAATAATTTAATTTTGATTTAAAAATAAATCATGGAATTTTTATGTGACATGTGATGTCATGGAATTAAATTCATTTCATGGTTGTTTATCATAATTCCAATTTTTATTTAATTATGAAATTAATCAAAAAAATTAGAAATTATTTTTTTAGTCAATAAATTAATCAAAATAATTTTTGGAATTAATTATTTGATTAATTTTATCAATTTTGGTTCAAAATTGGTAATTTTGACCAAATTTGATTAATGTTGACCACGGTTGACTAATATTGACTTAGGTTCACCCAGGTTGACCAATTATAGTCTAAGGGTGTCCAATGTGACTCATCTAACCTTATCATGGTTGGGTTAGCCATAAGGTCCATAGGTTGTGTCATTATGAGTTTGATTTGGTCATGTTGACCAATTTTAGAGTTCAGGTTTACTCAATAGTCAATATGGTGACTTTTGGGATCTACATTGGTCATCTTGACCAATGTTATCTTAATTAGGTCAATCTCTAATCATAAGTCCAATATGGTGGTCATGGGGTCAAAGGTTGACCAATTTGGTCAATGTAGCGGTCATTGGGTCAAGGATTGACAAGTTTGACTAAAGTTAACCATTTGGGTCAAAGGTCGACCAGTTTGGTCAATGTGGTGGTCATTGAGTCAAGAATTTACTAGTTTGACCAAAGTTGACCATTTGGGTTAAAGGTTGACCAGTTTGGTCAATGTTTGGATCAAGTATTGACCAGTTTGACCAAAGTTGACCATTTGGGTCAAATGTTGACCAGTTTGGTCATTGTGGTGGTCATTGGGTCAAGAATTGACCAGTTTGACCAAAGTTGACCATTTGGGTTATAGGTTGACCAATTTGGTCAATGTGGTGGTCATTGGGTCAAGGATTGACTAGTTTGACCAAAGTTGACCATTTGGGTTAAAGGTTGACCAGTTTGTCAATGGTTGATCAGATCAAGGTTTGTCATTACTGATTTGATCAACTTAAGATGTCATCAAAATCTTGGTTTAAAAAGTTTTCATTATTGATTTACCCTAGGCAATAGGGTTTAATGACAATTGGTACAGTTTAGGAGGTCAATATTAGTAGACTTCCTTTCTCAAAATATTCTTGAAATGATCCTATCAAAATTGAGTTCAACGGAAGAATCCAGAATCGCAAATGAAGAATACTCACAATGAAACTGTTAACCTCACTTTTGGTTGAGCTCTAGTCTCTCCTTAGAATAGCCTAGGGTCTAGTCATATGACTCTCCTGGTGACTTTCTTAGAAGACTAGTCATAGAACCCTCCCCATATAATTCAAACTTTTCTTACTTCACTTGGATTTTTCATATGCTTAAGCCCTAAACTCCAGTTTTGGGACGAAGAGACCAAGCATAAGGAAGCATAGGGGAAGTCTCCTATAGGTGTTCAGACCTTAGGATCTACCCTGGGAGGTCTAAAGGTTACACCAGACTCGCACTACACACTCACAACCCTAAACAAAACACATCCCACTTTGATCCCCTAACTCTTTGGAAACTCATGTAAGCAGTTTTCTCAAGCCATTAGCCTCAGGTTAGGTTTTGGCTAGTACCAACACATAGAGAACCAAATGAGGGTGACCCTTGGTCCATTGCTCAATTTAAACAATTCTATATTACTCACCTTCAACCAACTTCAATTTGCCTAAACATTCCAAATTTCTAACCCATTTTCCCTAAAATACCCAAAATGCCCCCTGATGCACCAAAAATATATTCTGTTTTTGCTATATAATTTTACCCATTTTTGGTGATATTATACTTTAAAGAAAGGTATTTTTCATGATTTGTTGCACATATGATTATTTTAGGTGATTTGAGCAAAAAGAAGAAAAAAGGAATGAATTTAGAGTGAAACGGAGCAAAATAGGAGAAAGCAGCTTATGGCACCGCCGGTGCCAGAATGGGCGCTGCCGGTGCCAACTTCTAGAGACTCCAAAATTAAATGGACGATAGAGCGCCGCTGGGGCCCTATGTCGGTGCAATTAAAAAATGAAGAGTTTTGGCGACTTTTTGAAGGGATGCTTAAGGAAACTCTTGGGATTTTGTTTCTAATATATATGTAACTATTTTTCGACGAAATTTGAGAGGGGGAGAAGAGTGTAGAAGTAGAGAGAGTGTGAGTTTAGAGTTAGGGTTTTGAAGAGTGAGTGTAGAAGTGAAGATTTGAGATGGATTCTTCTTTAAGGAGTGAAGGAGAAGGAGTAAAGTGAGATATCGCTTCTTCCTTTCCATTCTAAAGAGGGAATTGAGTTTTGCAAAGAAGAGAGAAAAGGATTCAAAGGAACTTCAAGGGATTTGCTTGGGGAAGAGAAAGAGATAAGTTGTATTTTCTATTGTGGTTTGTATGATTTTTCTTTTATATATAAAATCCATATTTTATTGTGTCTTCTCTACGAATTCTGAGCAGTCTCCTTTGTCTTTCTTCTTGCATAGAGATGTGATGATGTGATGATGTGGATTTGAAGTGCTTTTAAAGTATTGAAGAAATTGTGATGGTTTTTCATTTTGAACTTAATTTACTTTCTAATCTAGCCAACTGAATTGTTAAAATCTGTTGTTGTACATTAACTCTGAAAGGATTGAGTGTCCTACAACAATAATGAAGAATCCATTCTATGTCCATGAATGAATTGTGTACTTCAAGGGAATTGAGTGCAAATAAATAGGAAAATGTGTTTTGATGGGCTTCAAATTGAAGGTTCCAGGGTGACAGGCTGAGATCCCCAATTTGGTCCTAAGATTGTTAACTAAAGTCGAAGATTAGCCTTCAGGTGAAGGGTGAGTGGGAGCTCTGTAGTGACAACTGGTATCCTCCTAGCCTAGCCTTAGATTTAGTGACTGAACTTAGGATATGTTAATGTTCTTTACATGCTTGGAAGAGGGGGTACTCTTTTGAGGGTAAAGAAACATTTATGCTCTTATTTGACACAGTACAATAAATAATCATTCTATATCATTCACACATCATATACTCATTGCAAGAGAAAAGAAACATTTCATATATATCAAAACATTTCAATTACAAAGCTTAGTGTGTGTGTGTGTGTTAGTTAATTATGTTAAAAGATATTAGAAGTAATTGTTGTTAGCTTAACTGTTACTGTTTTCTGCATCTTGTTAGTAGAGGTAAACTTAAACTTTAATTGCGATTTGAGTATTGGATTTCAGTATTACACTATTTATTGTATGGAATGTGCCTTCCCTGTGGGATCGATAACCAGGACTCGATTAGAGCCCTATATTACTTGATACTGTACGAATACTTGCGTCGAAGTTTGAATTTACAAAATCATTATAAATATATAAATTTAGGTTCGTAAGTTCTTTCCTTTAAAAGTTCCGCATCAAGTTTTTGGCGACTTTTTTCGGGGAAGGTATAAACGGTATCTATTGATAATATAATAGCTGAAAACCTTTACTTTGTAGTGTGTAATTGTGCGCTTGTTTACTTTTTAAAGTATTTTGTAATTTTATATGCATAGTAGTGGATCGATATGTTTAGTACCTTACGATTCAGAGTTAGAGCGTACTGTTAGAAAAATTAGAAAACAACAAAAATAAACTGAGAATCCTAGCGAAATGGCAAATAACATAGATATCAGAGAAATGATATTGGAAATTTGCCAAGACCTTTAAGTGATTATGCTAACCCAACAACAGATGAAATTCATGTGACTATTCAAAATCCTGATGTTGCTGCTAATTCATTTGAGCTTAAATTTTCTATTATCCAAATGGTTCAAAATAATCAATTTGGAGGAACACTGATCACTAGAAAATATATTAAGAATTTCATACCAATTTTATATGAAATTGCACTTTAAAGAAAGGTATTTTCTTTATATTATTGCAGGAATGAAGATTTATAAGTACTGAAAGCAAAAAGCACAAAAGAAGTAAATTTGGAGCAAAAAGGACTCGATTTGATAAAAATTAAACTGCCCCGCCGACGGCGAGATTTAGCCCGCCGACGGCGAGATTTAGCCCGCCGACGGCGAGATTTTCCTAAAAGATTTTTAATATATTATAAGAAACTCGCTGACGGCGAGATCGAGCCCCCCGACAGTGAGATCAGCGCCGTTAGCCTATCTTCTAGAAGCCCGCCGATGGCGAGATCAAGCCGCCGACGATGAGACAGTTGAAAAGAGCCAAAATACATTGAACCTGGACGCTTTTTGAACAGGTGCTTAAGCAACCTTTGGAGATTTGACCCCTTCTATAAATAGAGATGAATTTTAGTCATTTGTGTGTCAGTTTTGTGTCATTTGTGTGGAAGTTAAGTGTAATTTAAGAGTCTTTTGAGTGAGTAGATAAAGTGTTTAGCGTTTTGGTGTGTTGTACTGGAAGGAAGAGTCAAAGGAACTTCAAGAATTGCTTGGGGAGAAGAATTGAGATAAGTATATTTGTTATTTGTTTGTTAACTTTAATGAAGTCCATGCTTTGTTTTATTTTTCCCATGCATTCTGAGTTGTTTCCTTAGTCTTTCTCCTTGTTATCGAGATTTCGTGAAATGATGAATTAAAGTAGTTGTGCCTAAAAATATGAAAATAGAAATTGTGCTAATCTTTAACTTAAATCTTAATTTACTTTCAATCTGGCCAATTGATTTGTTAACATATGTTGAAGTATCAACTATAGTAAAGATTACATCCAAGATTCAGGGAAGTCAAAAGCCTTGGAAGGAGCGTGCAAATAAATAGGGAAATATTAGCTATCGGGCGTAGAATTGGACATTTTAGTGTGAAAGACTAAAATATTAAATTCGGTCTTATTGTTTGAGAGCTGAAGTGTAGATGTTAGCCCTTAGGCGAGGGGAACGTGGGAGCTCTGAAGTGGCAGTCGGTATCCTCTCAGCCTAGCCGCAGATTCAGTAATCAAACATAAGACTAGTCAATGTTCTTTGCACCTGGACCAAAGAGTAAAGAATAGGAATGCTCCTATTTGGCACAATACAATTAAAAACTTATTTAATTCTTCATTCACTTAATTCTCTAAAACAAGGAGAAAGATACTTTTCTGAAATCTTATATTCAACCTTTAAGCATTAGTTTATTTTAGTCTAAGTCTTCTTAATTTTCGTATACTAGATTAGTATGTAAGTTTGCTTTAATTTGTCTTTGAAATTTTCTAACTTCCCTGTGGGATCGATATCTAGGACTCCATTAGAGCCCTATATTACTTGATAATGATACGTATACTTGCGTAGTATCCACAATATAAATCATAAAATCCATAACAAAATCATCAGTATATATTAAGTGCGGATCAAGTTTTTGGTGCCGTTGCTAACTTTTTATATCACAATTGTAAGTATAAATATTAAAGAGTGGATCAAGTTTTTGGCGTCGTTTCCTGGGATTGAACCCGGGTCACCCGCGTGACAGGCGGGAATACTCACCACTATACTACAACGACTTAAACAACATAAAAAAGATAAGCAATTTGCTAAATTCCTTGAAATTTTAAAAAAATTAACGGTAAATATTCCTTTTGTAGAAGCATTAGAACAAATGCCTAATTATGTAAAATTTATGAAAGATATTTTAAATAAAAAAAAATTTACAGATAATGAAACTGTTGCACTTAGCGAAGAGTGTAGTGCAATTATTCAGAAAAAGCTTCCTGAAAAATTAAAAGATCCTAGTAGTTTCACTATACCTTGCTCTATTGGAAAATATTTTATGGAAAAGCTTTGTGTGACTTAGGAGCAAGCATAAATTTAATGCCTTTATCAATTTTTAAAAGATTAGAATTAGGAGAAATTTCACCTACTTCAGAAACTCTTCAGTTAGCTGATCGTTCTGTGACTTATCCTAAGGGAGATATTGAAGATGTGTTAGTAAAAGTGGATAAATTTATTTTCCCGATAGATTTTATTGTTCTAGATATGGAAGAAGATAAAGAAATTCCCATAATATTAGGAAGACCCTTTTAGCCACCTGGAAAAGCTATGATTGATGTTCGAAAGGAGAATTGACTATGAGAGTAAACGATCAAAAAGTAACTTTTAACATAGCAAAATCAATGAAATATCCTGCTTTAGAAAAAGATGATGAATGTTTTCGAATGGAAATACTTGAACATTTGCAAAATGAACATTTTAAAGAATATTATGAAGAAAAGTTAGAAAAAGAAAATATAGAATTAATTGAAGAAGCAAATAATGAAAAATTGGATTATATACAGGAAAAATTTGAAATGTTGGATAATACTGAAAACATTGAAAAGAATATAGTTCCGTCAATAATTAGACCTCCTAAACTCGAATTAAAAATTCTACCTAATCATTTAAAATATGCTTACTTAGGTAACCATTCAACCCTACCAGTTAGTATATCAGCTGAATTGAATGAATCACAAGAACAAAAACTAATAGACACATTAAAAAAATATAAGAAAACTTTTAGTTGGACTTTAGCAGATATTAAAGGAATTAGTCCTTCAATCTGTATGCACATAATTATTTTTTGATAATGAACATAAGCCAAAAGTAGATCCTCAAAGGAGATTAAACCCAATAATGAAAGAAGTAGTCAAGAAAAAAATATTAAAATGGTTAGATAATTGTATTATATATCCTATTTCGGACAGTGCTTGGGTAAACTCAATTCACAGTGTTCCAAAGAAATGAGGAGTGACCGTTAAAGCTAATGAAAATAATGATTTAATACCTATAAGACAAATGACTGGATGGCGTATATGTATTGACTATAGAAAATTAAATGCAGCCACTAGGAAAGAACACTTCCCATTACCATTTCTAGACAAAATGTTGGATAGATTAGCCGGACATAAATATTTTTGTTTTTTAGATGGATATATCGGTTATCATCAGATACATATTGCTCCTGAGGATCAAGAGAAAACTACATTTACTAGTCCTTATGGAACATTTGCTTTTCGAAGAATGCCTTTTGGATTATGTAACCTGCAACATTCCAGAGATGTATGATGTTTATATTTAGAATATAAGTATTTATGGATGATTTCTCTGTATTTGGAACGTCATTTGACGCATGCTTAAATCATCTTGAAAAAGTATTAGAAGTATGCGAGAAAACTAACTTAGTTCTAAATTGGGAGAAATGTCAATTTATGGTTGCAGGAGCAATTGTATTAGGGCATAAAATTTTAGAAAATGACATGGAAGTAGACCCTGCAAAAATTCAAGTTATAGCTAAATTACCACCTCCAACTACAGTGAGAGGGGTAAGAAGTTTTCTTGGACATGCTGGATTCTATAGACGCTACATAAAAGATTTTTCAAAAATTACTAAACCTCTATGCCAACTTTTAGAAAAGAACAAGAAATTTGAATTCACAACTGAATGCTTGAATGCTTTTGAATTATTAAAAGATAAATTAATCACAGCACTTATAATAGTTTCACCTGATTGGGAGAAACCATTTGAACTTATGTGTGATGCTAGTGGCTATGCTATAGGAGCAGTACTTGGGCAAAGACATGATAAAATTTTTAAAGTCATATACTATGCTAGTAAAACTCTTAATAATGCTGAATTGAATTATACAATTATCGAAAAAGAGCTATTAGCAATTTTTTATGCTTTTGATAAATTTAGGCCTTATCTAATTGGAAATAAATGTATCAGTGCATACTAATCACTCGCTATTAAATATCTAATGCAAAAGAAAGATTCCAAACCAAGATTAATTAGATGGATATTACTAATGCAAGAATTTTATTTTGAAATCATTAACAAAAAGGGAACTGATAATCAAATAGCAGATCATTTATCAAGACTAGAATATAATGAATTATCTGATACTGATAATGAAATTACCGATGATTTTCTCCGATGAACAATTATATAATATAAATGAGTTGAAAATACCATGGTATGCTGATATAGTAAATTATATTGTAAGTGATATTTTACCACCTATGTTAACTTTGCAACAACAGAAAAAATTCATTCATGATGCTAAAAAATATTTTAGGGATGAACCATATTTATATAAGCAATGTATGGATCTTATAATTAGAAGATGTGTGCCTTATGAAGAAACAGAACAATTCATTCAGAAATGTCATGATTATAATTTTGGAGGACATATTAGAACAGATAAAACTGCTTATAAAAATTTTACAATCTGGATTTTATTGGCCTACTCTTTTTAGAGATGTTTATAGATATATCAAAACTTGCGATAGATGCCAACGAGTAGGTAATATATCTAGAAGAAATGAAATGTCTCTAAATTTTATATTAGAAGTTGAAATTTTTTATGTTTGGGGATTAGATTTTATGGGACCATTTGTTCCTTCATTTGGAAACTCATATATATTAGTAGCTGTTGATTATGTTTCTAAATGGATTGAAGCACAAGCTTTACCTCGATGTGACGCTAAGAGTGTTTCAAAGTTTCTAATGAAAAGTATTTTTACTAGATTTGGAATGCCGAGAGTGATTATCACTGACGGAGGTTCTCATTTTAGAAATAAATATATTCACAAACTAGTAGAAAAATTTAACATTATTCATAAGATATCAACTGCTTATCATCCACAAACCAGTGGATTAGTTGAAGTTTCTAATCGAGAGACTAAACGTATTTTAGAAAAGACTACAAACCCTAATAGATTGGATTGGTTTATAAGACTAGACACTGCATTATGGGCATACAGGACTGCTTATAAAACTTCGATTGGAATGACTCCTTACAGGTTTATTTATGGAAAGACTTGCCACTTACTAGTTGAATTAGAACATAAAGCTTATTGGGCAATTAAAGAATTTAATTACAATCTGAAAGAAGCTGGTGAGAAAAGATTATTGCAATTGAATGAATTAGATGAATTAAGAAATGAATCTTATCATAATGATAGAATTTATAAAGAAAAAATAAATTTATGGCATGATCGGAAGATTAACCTCGAAGAATTTTGAGCCGGGACAAGAAGTTTTGCTTTATAATACAAGATTGAAATTATTTCCGGGAAATTGAAATCTCGATGGTTAGGGCCTTTCACTATAACTCAAATATTTTCATATAGAACTATAGAAATCGAAGATCCAAAAACTGGGCATAGATTTAAAGTAAATGGACACAGATTAAAACCTTATTTTGAAGGGATAAGACCAAATTTTAAAGAGGTTTTAATGCTCAGTCAACCTGATTACTAATTAAATTAGGTCGGGCTGACGACGTTAAACCAAGCGCTTTATGGGAGGCAACCCATAGTAATTATTAATTATGATCTATTTATTAAAGTCATTGAAAAATTAAAATAAAAAATGAATTCTACTCATTTTACTTTTTAGAATCATCATAAATTTGAATCTAAACGAAAGAATCAGAAAATATTCGGATCGGAGCGAAAAATTAGGCAATTTACCTAATCTCGCCGACGGCGAGATCGTTACCGCCGACGGCGAGATAGTTCAAAAGTGGTTTTTGTGAGTTATTTTGAGGTTTTGGACGGTTCTAAGGCCATTTCTCTATATAAAACATTTAAAACTTCATTTTTATATTATCTTCTTCCTTAGAAATGACTAGAGTCCCTCCAAAACAATTTATGATGGCCTCCAAACTACTTGAAACCACGAAATTCAGAGTTTTTAACCAACGAAAGTTCGTCAGAGGCTCAGCGACTATTCAACAAGGTTTTGATGAAGAAACGTCTGATTAAAGAAAGAGGATTCGTAAACAGAGGAGCGGAGAATTCAACAACAACAATTGAAGAAATGATTGTTCAGTGACGTTGTGAGGTATTCTGCTATACCACATCTGTTGTAGTCATTCCAGTAGTCAAGGAATTCTACTCTAATCTGCATGCGATCCATAATGGAAGTGTTTACGTAAGAGGCAGATGGATAATTTTCACTTCTTCTCGAATAAATAAATTATACTCAACTGAAAATACCCCTGTTTGCTACTATTCAAATTTTGTTCCTACAAGATACAACATGAATGAGATCTACAGATATCTGACCGACGAACCTGATGATTGGGAATTACGAGAAGACGGGTACGTTAGTTTTTCTACATCACTTCTTAACCCCGTCTTAAAGCATTGGCATTTCTTTATTTCATCGAAGTTATTACCCACTATGAGGGTAAACAAAGTTTCAAAGGAATGCACAATCTTAAATTATTGTATTCAATCTGGATTGCCTATTGATGTTGGATCTATCATTGTGAAGTCTGCATTATGATTAATTGTGCATATGTCAATTCATGGACTTGGACACCCATCAACTATATTTGCTTTATGTAGTCAGTACCAAGTTTCCTACGAAGCTTGGGAAAAAGTGTTATTGCCTTGGAAACCACTAGATCCGACATATATGTTTCCTACATTGGATAACAATGATGAAACAGTAATTATTTAAGATCAAGCATCTCAAAACAATCCTTTAGTTAAACCCCTGACTGATAGAACGAACCTCATTTTAAGGAAACTTAATGGATTGGAGAAGGAACTGCAGAATGTGATGAATTCTATTGATAAAATCTCTGATTTATTCTATCACATCGATTGGAGAATGAAGGAGCACTTTGACCATACAGGACACCTGGAGGCGAGTTTTATACGACTATTGAGACAGAAAGGATGGTTAAAGAAGATTCTACTGCAAAATTCCCATTTAGACCTTTCTATAATTTGTTTGTGCACCTGCATTCTATTGGAAACATCAGAGAAGAGATCAGTTCAGATTCCGATGAGTAGCAGAGATTTCTATCCATATTATATGTATGTGTGTTGATTTGAATTTAGTTTTTGATATAATTTGAACTTTACGTAGATAATCTCAGTTTATATGAGATTGTATGTTGTTTGTTTAGTCTCAGCATTTAGAGTATCGTGGTGTGGATTGCAATGCTGAGTTAAATGTGTTTGGGTTAATTTGATAAGTCAATTGTTAGTTTTGTAGTGTTTGAAGTTTGTAAGTTCATGGATTTTATTTATAAAGTTATAATGTTTGTGTTGTGTGAATTTATGTGTTAATATAGTATCTAATCTTAATAAAAATAATAATAATAAATATATCAAATTTAGTGACCAAAACAATGAGCAAGGCTTAATCTAGATTAAAAAAATTGTAAAAATTAAAAATATTAAAAATTTTGGAAACACCGCCGACAGCGAGAAAAGCCCACCGACGGCGAGGAAAAGTCCGCTGTCAGTGAGAAAATCCTGCTGACGGTGAGATTTTCTCGAAACTTTGGCCTTAGTGAATTAATTAGCTCGCCGACAGCGAGAAATTTCTCACCGACAGCGAGCTCGCGAAATATACTTTATTTGACCGGTAAACCGACACTATTCATCGTCTCCTACCTCAAAACTTCAAAAAAAACCCTAGGGCTTGTGGAATCTTGGATTTGATGCGATTTCAACACATTTTGACGCCGGATTTTATTTTCCCTTGGTAAGAGCTTCACTCCTATGTAAAAATTTTTTATTTTCACCATGAATTTCTTCTATATTGAGAAATTTTGGAAAAATTTGAAATGAAAAGAAAAGAATTGGAAGAAATTCATGAAACTTGATTTAGATTGATTTTAGTAACTATTGAAAGCCATCTTAGTAATATTTAGAAGTTTAGTTAAGATTTTTTGTGAATTTCACAGATCGAAAAATGGCTCCACGACAAAAGAGAAAAATGGATTACGACGAAACTCGTTTTGTGAATGCAAGGGCACAATCAAGATATTTTCACAATATTCAAGCCAGAAAATGCATTCAGGATCGAGTTTTCAAAAGTCCTGGAGGTGAAGTAGAGCGAATAATTAAAGAAAGAGGATGGGAAAAATTCTGTTTCATAACCAACAGAGCCGCTGTGGAAGTGGTAAAAGAATTCTATGCCAACCTGACACAGGCTGAAGATGCACCGGTTAAGGTTAGAGGATTTTTTGTGGAATTCAGCGCTGCAAGAATAAATGCTTATTACGAAGTGCAAGACCCCTACACCAGTGAGTATGATACATTTAGAACTATGGAAGGACCACTGGAAGAGGTGATCGACTTTCTCACTGACGGGAAAGAAGTTTGGAAAATGAAGCAGCGAGAACAGGTAAACTTCCCTCTTTCTATGTTGAATGCATCATCTAAAGCCTGGCACTATTTTATTTGTTCTACCTTGTTACCTACTTACCACCATAGTGAGGTAACAAGAGATAGAGCAGTTCTAAATTTCTGCATTCAGAACCAAAGAAGTATTAATGTGGGAAGTATAATTTATAAGAATACATTAGCCACCGCAAGAAGTGAAATTGGAGGAGGACTAGGACTTCCTGGTCTGATCTATGCACTATGCCAATTATCTGGGGTAGAGGCAAGAGATGATGAGGAATGGGTGGAGCCTATGAAATCCATTTCTCCGGCTAATATTAAGAAATATGAATCTCATGAAGCATGGAGATCTGGGACTAGGAGCTTTGTACCTTCTTCGAGTAGAGATATTCCCTCTACCAGTTATGACCCTCCTCCCTATAGTACTCCTGCCCTTCAGGATTTGATGAATGAGATGACTCTACAATGGAAAAGTTTTGAGAAAATAGAAGAAAAACTGGAGCATATTAATCAGAGAATTGGAGGCTTAGAGAGAAGACATGATTATGACTACGAGTATCTCCAGAGACATTCAGAGTATGAGATAGCCTATTATGATGTTGTGAATCATTACAGGAGAGGAGAGCTTGATGTTGTATTTCCTGAGTACCCCTGATATACTCATTACCAGCCTAATCCACCCACTGATCAAGGAAATGACGATATAGTTTGGGACTTTGATGCAGAAGATTAGATGTTATGTTTATTTGTTTAATTATAGATTCTGATGTTGTTATTGTTTGTTTGTTGTTTTACATTTTAGTATTGATGTTTTAGTTTATGAACTTGATTATGAGGTAGTGTAGATTGTTTTAATATTGTTGTTAAAGTTAGATAGTTTTTAAATTTTTAATGTTTTCAAACTACTATGGTAACCTTGGATTGAATTAGTAAATGTATATGGAAGTAGTATAATATGTTAGTATAAAATGTGGTAGTATTGAATTAAACTTCTTTACCCAGCACCTTCTTTAATATTTGGTGTATAGAAAAATACTAACAGTACATGTTAATTAAGTAATGGAAAAAGCCTGCAGAACTTCAAAAAACAAAAAGAAACACTAAAGCTTAAAGGTATGATTTAAATATTATAGTTTATTTCCTTTTCACTCTATATAGATAGAAAAAATTAAGTTTGAGGGAGGGAAAAATACAAATTTAATTATTAAATTGTTCTCAATTTACTTTTTCAAAATTATTATAAAGATGAATTTCTATAGTAATTTTAACTTAGTAAACAAAAATTTATTTATTTAATTATTATAGAAAGTTAAAAGAAATACTTTTAATGATTAACTAATTTTTAGATTAAGGATATTTAGTATAAGAGAATAAGAATATAGTTAACTATTTATAGTAAGGAAAAATATATTTTCAAACATAAAATTCTTAGGTATTTAGTTGAGAAAGAAAAGATTGAAACTCAATGAAGTAAAAACTTTGAAATATATATAAGAGAAGTAAATGTTTCCAGTTTCAAATTTAGGAAGAGGAAAATAAAATTCAAAATTATTAACAGGCTAACCAAAAATAGTGATCCTCACTTAAAAAAATAAATAATTAAAAAAGGATTGAAAATCAATCCTATCAATCCAGAAAGAAAAGAAAAAATATATATATATATAAAGTGAGGAGAAGCTTGAGGAGATGCCTTATCAAAAATTGGCTTCATTTGAATCAACCTAAAAGATAAACTTCAATTACATTTCTAAACTTATATATATGGATTAGTCTTTTACTAAGTAGTGTTTTCATGAAATTCCAATCATCTGAATATCTTAAGTAATTTAATGTTGAAAAATATAGTCATTCTTGAAATAAATAGAAGACTAGAAATCTTAAACTTGAAAACTAAATAGCCTTACATTTATATAATTAGTTTAATTATTTTAAAAAAATATTTCTATTAAACTTTACTATAATAATTATTTAAATCAAATTCATAGTATTTCTGAATTAAAACTTTAATACAAATAATCATTTACTTTTATGCAGTATCTAAATTACTTGAGGACAAGTTATAGTTATGTTTGGGGGAATTTGATCACTAGAAAATATATTAAGAATTTCATACCAGGTTTATATGAAATTGCACTTTAAAGAAATATATTTTCTCTGTTTTATTGTAGGAATGAACATTTATAAGTACTGAAAGCAAAAAGCACAAAAGAAGCAAATTTGGAGCAAAAAGGACTCAATTTGATAAAAATTGAACTGCCCCGCCGACATCGAGATTTAGGCCGTCGACGACGAGTTTTTCCCGAAAGATTTTTAATATATTATAAGGAACTCGCTGACGGCGAGATAGAGCCCGCCGACAGCGAGATCAGCGCGGTTAGCCTATCTTCTAGAAGCCCGCCGACGACGAGATCAAGCCGCCGACAGCGAGACAGTTGAAAAGAGCCAAAATACATTGAACCTGGACGCTTTTCGAAGAGGTGCTTAAGCAACCTTCGGAGATTCGACCCCTTCTAGAAATAGAGACGAATTTTAGTCATTTGTGTGTCAGTTTTGTGTCATTTGTGTGGAAGTTAAGTGTAATTTAAGAGTCTTTTGAGTGAGTAGATAAAGTGTTTAGCTTTTTGGTGTGCTGTACTGGAAGGAAGAGTCAAAGGAACTTCAAGAATCTGCTTGGGGAGAAGAATTGAGATAAGCATATTTGTTATTTATTTGTTAACTTTAATGAAATCCATGCTTTGAGTTATTTTTCCCATGCATTTTGAGTAGTTTCCTTAGTCTTTCTCCTTGTTATCGAGATTTCATGAAATGATGAATTAAAGTAGTTGTGCCTAAAAATATGAAAATAGAAATTGTGCTAATCTTTAACTTAAATCTTAATTTACTTTCAATCTGGCCAATTGATTTGTTAACATATGTTGAAGTATCAACTATAGTAAAGATTACATCCAAGATTCAGGGAAGTCAAAGGCCTTGGAAGGAGGGTGCAAATAAATAGAGAAATATTAGCTATCAGGCGTAGAATTGGACATTTTAGTGTGGCATACTAAAATATTCAATTCGGTCTTATTGTTTGAGAGCTGAAGTGTAGATGTTAGCCCTCGGGCGAGGGGAAAGTGGGAGCTCTGAAGTGGCAGTCGGTATCATCCCAGCCTCAGCCGCAGATTCAGTAATCAAACATAAGACTAGTCAATGTTCTTTGCACTCGGACCAAAGGGTAAAGAATAGGAATGCTCCTATTTGGCACAATACAATTAAAAACTTATTTAATTCTTCATTCACTTAATTCTCTAAAACAAGGAGAAAGATACTTTTCTGAAATCTTATATTCAATCTTTAAGCATTAGTTTATTTTAGTCTAAGTCTTCTTAATTTCCGTATACTAGATTAGTAAGTAAGTTTACTTTAATTTGTCTTTGAAATTTTCTAACTTCTCTGTGGGATCGATATCTAGGACTCCATTAGAGCCCAATATTACTTGATAACGATACGTATTCTTGCGTAGTATCCACAATATAAATCATAAAATCCATAACAAAATCATCAGTATATATTCAGTGCGGATCAAGTTTTTGGTGTTGTTGATAATTTTTTATATCACAACTGTAAGTATAAATATCGAAAAGTGGATCAGCAACCAACCAACTTCTTCAACCTGTCAACCGGAGGGCTACTAAATTTTCGGACGACAGGTTGTCGACTGAAGGACCACTTAGTGATAGGCTCAAACAAGTCAAAAGACTAGAATGCCTGCACAACCCCCTCTCAAGTAGGGGTAATCATGTAATTTTTATTTTCAGTCCTCCTATCCTCAATAAATAAGAGGATCCTTTCATGTTTCGGAACTGGGGATCCCTTAGATATACCTAACTATTCATGAAATTAAATGGGTTACAATGCCCAGGAAAACCCCTCTTCGCCTTTATTGGGAACATTTCGTTGTTCACTCTCTCTCTCTCTCTCTCTCTCCTGACCCAAATGCAATCCCTTGGATGTGATTCACAGAATAAATATGGATTATATAATATTCAAAAGAGATGATTATCCCTCAACGCATGCCAAATAGGGTTCGATTCAGACACAAATAGCCACATTTGAATCGTCTCGACGATCAAAATGCACACGTGCAGTCCGTTTAGTGAAATGGTTCTCAAATGAAAACAAATTTTTCCAGGTGAAAACTCATGCAAAAATATACTGACATGACTCGACTCGCAAAAAGAAAATTCAAACATGACTAAGGGCCTACGTGCAACATGTCGGCTCATCTCACTATTGTTAATGAACATGCAACAAGACATCAATTGGACTTGATCAACGATATTTAAAACTATCATATGAGGCCCATGGGTGATTGGTACAAGGACAGTAAAAATTGAGGTGAACACATATCACTTCAAAAATATCACTTTTTTATTTTTAAAAATTGAAATACACTATTTTATGTTTAGGTAAGGTGCTATACATGCAAAAATTTAAATTTACAGGTTACATATGTAAAAACATAGGACTTTAGGGGCATGTACTTGTATCTTTCATTTTTTTTTCTTCAAGAAGCATAAAAAGATTGTTGGATGGCTAAATATGTGTTGAGTAGAAGATTCTGACTGAAATTAGAGAGAATATTACATGCGGAGTCTTGATGCATTTGGACTTCATCTACAAGAATGTTATGTAAGTTGTACAACAATCTGTACAACATTATTGTATAAAATCCGGATACATCATTAGCATACAATATTTTTTTTTTTGAAATTGAGATCGACCCTTGAGTCTCAATGCCTTCCACAGCGACAGGAGACCAATTATTATGCAAGATTTGTTAGGTGGCTAATAATCGTTGGATTTGATTTGGACGATGATGGATCTATCATGAAATTTGGGACAAATTTGGTGCATCTTAAGCTGGGATTTTTTTTATTTTTGACTGGCTAGGATGAGTGCTCTATATCAAGATTTTTGATATTTTTCGCTTTATTTTCAATCAATATGCTATATATTTGAGCACATATACTTCCAAATCAATCCCAACTATAATGCAACTTGAATGTAGTGAGGTGTTGAAAGGCATTTTTTTTACAATTAATTGAAAAAATTATTTTGCATAAATGACCAATAGTTATGAATTATAAATAATACTAACTAAAGTTCATAAAAGATAATCTAACTATTATTTGTATTGAATTAGTATTATCAACACAAATGAAAGACACTATCATGACAATCTAACCATCTCAAAAAAATAAATAAATAAATAAATTATGCGAATTTTATTAAAAGTAATTTCTGAATTTTTTGACAGATGTAAGTTATCTAACTTTTAAAATTAATGATATATTATATTTATTATAACAAAGTTAATGATTATGAAATTTATTCGAATTAAATTTTAATGAGAATTTGATTCAATGAATTAACTCTCTCTACTTATTTATGATTATCCCTTGGCCTACTTATTTATGATTATCTTATTATAAAGGAAATATTTTGCACAATATTTTTCTGGAAAGAAATAATTAATATCAAACTCAAAATTATGTTGGATTATTCAATCTTAATTTATATATATAGTAATATTGTGCGCTACATCTTATTACAACAAAATTAAACAAATAGACATTAGAAATTTCAACAAATTATAAATATTTCTTAATATATTTGAAATTAATCCGATCAATTCTTTCATTAAAATTTGTCACATCTTCATTCCATCTTTTAATCAAATATGTGCAAAGATACAAGGTTCAATAATATGATTTAAAGTCTAACTTTACATGCTTGGCTATAGTAATATTTCTTCAACCTAGGCAAGAAAAATATCTAACATTATAAAAACAGGGGACCTAAAGTTTATTGCATTTAGGATCATAAACAATAAAAGAATCAAGAGAAAATACATGACAATTTGATTTTTTTTTTTTTTAAACTCAATCACCCATCATGTTAAGTTAACATTTGATTTAGTGGTTCAGACATCTACTTCTATCTTTGATGTTGTAAATCTGAGCCTCTATTCTATCATACAGATAAATGTCTCATATAGACAAACATGTTATATTCATGCGTTTATTTGCAAACATCACTGCAAAATCTTCTTTCCACACAGTCTTCACTTAGCCATACATTATCAGCTTTCAAAGTTGGAGTTCTACATAACAAATTGTTGTAATAAATAAATTGCAATACATGCCATTTTTGTCACACCATTATTAAGAAGATCTTTGATGCTTGTTGTCGAAATTGATGTATCTTGCTTGATATCTCATTTTAAAGATTGACACCATGAGAGTGAGTTGATTCTTCATGCAACAACACTAATCCCTTGATATATTTGGAAAAAACGTACCCTGGACTTGTTGCTGATTGAAGATAATGTAAACCAATATCAATTCTTTCTTGAATCAACATCTCCTCTTATAATATTTAGATATTTGTATTAATGAGCGTTATTTTTTAACATATATTTATAGCATAAATAAATATTGAATTGTTTTATTAAAATTTAATAAATATTTACTGCTTACCCATCAAAGCAAGGTGAGAGCGTTATTATTTTCGTTATCATCATAACTCTGAAGAAATCTTAAATATCTTTGTTTGTCATGCCAATAGATGCTCCAATCTTCAATAGCCATGTACTTTCCAACTCTTTTTGATGAACACGTTGCATGGAAATTCTTGCACCTACAGAAAAATCAATATTATAATTAATTATATTATAGTTATATAAATAAAATAAGAGCAAATTAGTAAAAATAATAATTTTATAATAAATAATACTTACGATTTTCGAAAACACTTAATATCACTGATAGGTGATGAAGAGGCAGAAAAAGCTTCTAACAAAATTTCTTCCAAAAGGTCCGGTAGAAGTGAACAAATGCGAGCCTTACTTGTGGCTTTCTTAAGATTCTTGTTTTTCATAATTACTCCAACTTTATCGATAAAATTTCTGCTATTTTTTAGAAAATAATAACAAAAATTATTAGGCTAAAATAGATATTACAGCAAAATAATAATGCAATATTTAAAGATGATTTATTAACTAAGCAAAGAATTAAAATTCTTTTTGTCTTTTTCTTTTTTCATTACAGAAATTATTAACATGCCTGAGATAATATATTTTATAAGTTCAGAAGCATTTCAAAGTATAGATTTGTAAATATTCATCATATGTTAAGTTTATTTTGGTTGGTGAAATAAGTAAAATAATATTTTAAATGATGATTAAGTTGTCATCATTTATTAGTAATTACTTGCATATAACATATTATATTATCTTTTAATGAAATTTAAAAGTCTAATATTATTTATAAATATTATAGTCGGTGCATGATTATTTTATATTATAATACATATATATATATATATATATATATATATATATATATATATATATATATATATATATATATAGAGAGAGAGAGAGAGAGAGAGAGAGAGAGAGAGAGATGAGTTAATTTATAGGTTAAAAATCATGGCTGGTATGTGCTACATGCAAAACGCATGTCTGACATGTGCTTAACGTGAAACACATGATGTTAAATGAACTTTATGTGACACATTTTTAGAGTGTGCTTTGCTATTAATATTTTTTAAAAAAAGTTTCCTATTACAAAAATTTTGTTTGCATGGGATCATTTTAAAAATTTATCCAATTGATTTTGATAGGGAGCACACTAATCATATTATAATGAAAATATTTTGCAAGAGAATTTTCTCGTAGGTGATAATTAATTAATATCAAACTAGAAGAAATTTCAATAATTGTCCAAAGGCAAATATTTCACATACAAAATTTGAGTCAATACGAACCAAAAACCACTCAAATATCAATCCTCTACACATGAAAATAGAGTGGATAGGGCATATAGCTTGATATTTTATCTGGCTCGATCTTGTACACTCAAAGGATAGAGTCAATAGGATCTATATCCCAACAACTTTAAAGACCCAATCATCTATCAAAGATGATGAACTGACATAGCTAAAGAAATAACAAATTTACATTTGTCTAAAACAAGCAATGTAACCAAGTTTCATTAGTTGACTTCAAGTCGTAGGGAAGATATTAAAAATCACACATTTGAATACAGAACATACAAATTAAATTTAAATGAGAGTTTGGTTCAATAGATTAAATTTCTCTACTTATCCATTAAGATATTAATGGATAAAACACAATTATCTTATTAATCAAACTCATCATATTATAAAGAAAATATATTGCATAAAATTATAATCGAAGGAAATAATTAATATAAAACTCAAATTAATGAGATGAATTATTCAATCATAATTTTTTATCAAAAATAATGTGGGTTGCATCTCATTACAACAAAATTAAACAAAAGAATCAAATTAAAGTACATGATAACTAAATCTAAAAAAATAATAGAAAACAAAACTTAATCGGGCATCTTGTTTACCCCAACTATTTTTGATAAAAGTGTTCCTATTTTTAGAAAATAAAGACAAAAACTATTAATTTAGATATCAAATCAAAATAATAAGATATTTTTTAATGGTGATTTTTCAACTTAGTAAAGAATTTATATTATCTTAATCAATATTTTTAACATTATTGAAAATTATAAGCATACCCATAACAATATAATTTCAAGATAATATAATTTAGCAAGCAGAATGGAAATTAAATTAAACAGTTATTAATTATTGATCTTATCTAGCATGTAAATTAATGATTAAGTTATTATGTTATTTATCTTTCATTTCTGTTAAGCTTACTAATTAATTATAGAAAACATATAAGATTATTTGTTGATGAAAATTAATTGAATTTTATCTATAAATATTATAGTCTCGTTGCTAGATTATTTCATATTATAAATACATATAATTATAATATAATAAAACATAATATAATATAATATAATATGAAACAGTGGGTATTATATGACATGCTTATAAAAATCAGAATTAGATTCTTTTCTGAAAAGTTAACATAATAACCAATTAAAATTCATAATGATTTTACCTTTAAATATAATTAATATAATATTAATTAAAAAAAAAGTATTTTTATCAAATTACCCCTAATCAAAATAATAACATAAAATACAACAGTCCATTGATTATTGTGTTCATAACTCCTGTGGCCTAATGAAAAAGAATAATATTGTAGCCACAACATTGATAAACATGCTTTTTTATTTATTTCAACATTCAATTCAGTTTTTTATTATTAAATTTTTATTTCTTTATATGAACCATGCTTGATTTGATTCTCCATTTAGAGCTAGTAGGCAACTCCAATTTTTTATTTTTAATATTTTTTTTATAATAATATCAGTCACATCAAGTAAGATTGCATTATTCAGTCATAATTTATATCAATAATAAATAGCTGGCTACTTCGATCTGCAGAAGAATTGAAGGACAAATGCAAGAGAAATATGGTAAAATTGTCTTATGAAGAAGGTTAGATGCAAAAAAATTGAAATTTATAGACATGCCAAGACAGGAAGTCGTTATGTTCTTGCAAATATTTTCTCTACGGTAGCCGTAAAATGGGAAAAATTACTATGTGCGGCCTACCGCACGTTCGAACGACTGATGTATGGTGGCCTATTCAAGTTATCGTCCGGTTGTCGAGTAATAATTTCTAGTAGAATAGGCCTTTAAAAGGGGAGATGTTCGCTGTAAATCCTTAGAATTTTGAGATCGGCCGCTAACTGCCGATTCTCTTCTCAGAATTTCGAGATCGGTCATTAACTGCCGATTCTCTTCGGAGAATTTCGAGGTCGGTCGTCGACTGCCGATTCTCTTCTCAGAATTTCGAGGTCGGTCGTCAACTGTCGATTCTCATCTCGAAGCTAGTACCAAAATTTCAGTTTTCAACTCAGAGTTTTGAGGTCGGTCGTCAACTGCCGATTCTCGTCCCGAGGCTGGTCCCTAACTTTCAGTTCTCACTCAGAATTTTGAAGTCGGTCGTTAACTGTCGATTCTCTTCTCATAATTTCGAGGTTGGTCGTCAATTGTCGATTCTCATCCAGAAGCTGGTACCCAAATTACAGTCATTAACTCAGAATTTCGAGGTGAGTCGTCCACTGCCAATTCTCATCTCGAGGCTGGTACCTAAATTCCAGTTCCCAACTTAGAACTTTGAAATCGGTGTGAAACCACCTTAAATGGACTAAGGTTTCTGATTCTCTTCTCTGAATTCTGAGATAGGTATGAGACCACCTTAAATGGAGTAAGGCATCATATTCTCACCCTCGAGATCGGTGTGAAGCCACCTTAAATGGAGTAAGGTTTCGATTCTCAACTGAGAATTCCGAGATAGGTAAGAGACGACCTTGAATGGAGTAAGGCATCTTATTCTCACCCTCGAGATCGGTGTGAAGCCACCTTAAATGGAGCAAGGTTTCCGATTCTCTCCTCTGAATTCCGAGATAGGTATGAGACCACCTTAAATGGAGTAAGGCATCCTATTCTCACCCTCAAGATCGGTGTGAAGCCACCTTAAATGGAGTAAGGTTTCTGATTCTCTTCTCTGAATTCCAATATAGGTATGAGACCACCTTAAATGAAGTAAAGCATACTATTCTCTTATCTGTGTTATGAAATTTAGAGCGAACAATACGCAAATCTAGAAGAAGAACACAGAGATTTAACGAGGTTCGGCATAGACATGCTTACGTCCTCGGGAGCAGAGCGACGAATTCACTATTTCAGAGGAGTTACAAAGTTCGGTCCAAAATATACCCATAGGATTACATATCTATTTATAGATAAAACTCATGAATAAATTATTAACTCGCCCTCGCCCCCCCCCCCCACCCAATAAATATGAAGAGACACACCTCTTCACCAAGAAAAACTCCAACTACCTAGATATGAACCATACCTAACAATTCCTCACCTTGGCGAATATCCAACACCTTAGGAGATATGCATCACCCGGTATATGTGTCTACCAAACAAATCTCCACCTTAGCGAATGTCCAGCCCCTTAGGAGAAATACACATGGAGTTTCTTAAACCAAGTGAGTTGAGCAACCAAGCCAACTAGCAACACACCTGCTAACATTCAACAAGTTCAAGTCACCCAAGAACTTGTTAAGAATACCTGGCTGTTCAACCGTGCCATTTAGCACCCAAAGCACCTTCCTATTTGCACAAAATTCAGCTGAACTACTGCGAACACCTTGCCCGAAGCCTTTTCCTGTTCACGTCAACGCCTCAGCCGAACTCCACCTGTCGCAACTCCTCCTGCGACGAACTTGTGAACTGTGCTTTGCCTCGGTCGCGATTCACCTGTTGTCATCCACCTGTTGCAAAATCACCTGCAACAAAACTGCGAACACCAGCTATCGAACACCACCTGTCGCAGCTGCACTTGCCGCAACTCCTGCAACAAACATGCGAACTCCGCTGCAACTGTACATGTCGCAACTCCTCGTGCGACAAACCTACGAATTCCTCTGCAACTGCACATGCCGCAACGACTCGTGCATCAAACCTGCGAATTCTGCTGCAACTGCACATGTCGCAACTCCTCGTGCAACAAACCTATGAATTCTACTGCAGCTGCACATGCCGCAACTCCTCATGCGACAAACCTGTGAATTCCGCTGCAACTGCACATGCCGCAACTACTCGTGCGACAAACCTGTGAATTCTGCTGCAACTGCACATGCCGCAACTCTGATCGTGATAACCGTCGCGATCAGAGCAGTAACCGTCAGAGGAGTTCAGGCGGGAATTGCATGGGCCACCAATTGTTATGAAATTTAGAGCGAACAATACGCAAATCCAGAAGGAGAACACAGTGATTTAACGAGGTTCGACATAGACATGCTTACGTCCTCGGGAGCAGACGGTTTGTGAACCTAATATTTGTGAGCAGACGGTAATTCCCCTCTCTTCTCGATGCTTCTCTCCCTGTCTCCACCTCTCTGCCAGCTGCTTGTCGCCTCTTCCGGTTGGTTGTGTTCGGTTCGCCCCGTTTAGCCTTGGGATGTTCTTCCATCTTCCTTGGCTATAAAAACCCCACATTGGGAAAGAGTGGAGGTTGTTGGAAGTTTGGAAAGTTGAGGGCTGCTGTACCTCTAGTAGTTGATTCATTCATTTGTGTTCTTGGGCCTTTCCGGATCCTCACTGGTTTAAGCATTCGCTGCTGTGTTCTGGGAGTCTTTGGGCTAAGGATTCTCGTGCTTGGCTTTCTTGCTCATTCAAATTCGTAAGGATTTCCTATCTCTCATTCCCTTCTCACTGATTCGCTACGCTGTCAGCGTTTTGCGCCTTAATTAGCGAGGGTGTTCTCACACGGTTAATTTCTCTCTGATTAAGTTTATGAGAAATGTGAATCCTTGTTTCTTTAATTTCAGATGCCCTCTTATCTTTGTGAACCTAATATTTCTGGTGCGTCTACTTTGGCTTTATTTGAGGCTCACCATGTTTTTGTTATACTAGAAAAAGGATGAGCTGGGTATGCTTTCTATGCGAGGCTTCAAAAAAACTTAAAAAAATAAAAAAACTTTCCTTTTCTTTGGTTTTTGGAACAGCAGTAAGTTTCAGGAGTTGTTTCTGTTGATTATCATGACATCGGGTTTGATTTTCCCTGCTTACTTGTGCTTGGCTTTATGATTTTGCTACATTTTCTCATTTGAGCTGAGACTTCTATTGTTTCTGAAAGGCTTTAAAACTCAACTTCTGGAAGTCAAGAGGGATGATGATGTGCCAGTTCTGTTTCTCTTTAACATTGTGTTTAAATAATTGGAGGAGAGATGGGATCTAATTTCCTGTAGATGTTGGGATCAGACTCTTTCTTTGTCTGGAATAGAAAAAGAAAAAAAATCAAATTCTTTAATACATACGTGTCATAATCAATATCAGATTGCTATTTTTTTTAATGTTTGCTTATATTTATATTGCATGATTTAATTTTTTATTTATATTAGTTGTACCTTGTTGTCGTGCTCATGTAAACTTGGAACTATTACCACCAAAGATAAGAAATACGGGTGATACTTAATATTATATCAATATCCATTTGTTAGAGTTATGAATTGCTTGAACTGAAGCCACGTTTATTGAATTTTATGATTGAGTGTAAGCTAACTTGATTTAAGCGAGTTTGTCAAGTAAGATGTCATTGCTCACTGATTTTGATCCGAAATTGATAAAATTTTGATTTGGTATTTTACTTATATTTGAACCTTACAGCTCTTCTTATATAGAACTCTGAATTACACATTTGTACATGTATAAATAACTTGCTCTGCTGTCACCCATTTCTTTGTCTTCCCTGCGAGGTAAATCCAAGCAGGTCGCCAGCCTTCCCTGCTTCTGCCAAGACCGTGTCTGAGGAGAAGAGGAGCTAAAGTGCAATGGACTTTGCTCTCGCTCTGTCGTCTCCACGGCAATGTCGAGCAGCTCCTTTCAATACGGCTCCATCGTCGTTCCAATGTGGGCTTATGAAGTGCTGAATGGTTGGCACGAGACTTCAAATACAAGCAATGTACCAAAACAATTTGGTCCGGTAGAAGTTGGAGCGGCGACATGCAAGCTGCGAAGACTGCTGTTCATCTTCTCAGATCCAGTCGTTCTCTGTCGAGGACAGAAAACTCCCCATACGGGCATGATCCTCACCATTCATTGATCCTGCCAAGTTATCACAGCAGTAGACGATGAATCTGCCATTGAAATTCCGGATACTGAGGCTGACAATATCTCAAACACCTCTCAACTCATCCACAAGCCAAATGAAGTTGCTGTTGTTCCAATTCTGAAACTCACAGCATTCATCAAACCAAAATTTGAAGAGGCTGAAGGATATTACAGTTACAAAGAGGCAGCTCGAGCAACTAAAGAGCTCCACCACGATTTCGTTGTCGACGATCAATCTGAATTCTTCCACTTCCAAAACTTTATATATAAATATATATATATATATATATATATATAAACTTCTTCAAAAATTAAACAGCACTTTTAATTTCAACACTTTTTCAAAATTTCATAATATACATTAATGTAACCATAAGATAATGTTTTAAATTTCATTTGATCCATAATAAAAATAAGAACATTGGTTAGGTCTTTCAATGACATGGTTTCTTTCTTCTATCTTCTCTCTTCTCAGAACGACGACGCAATCGTGCAGCGGTCAACTTTCGAGCGACGATCAAGATGGCTTGTTGTGTATGATTCGTTTATTTAAACTATTAAAGATATGAGATCGGTTTGGTCTTATATTTTTCAAAAATCAAAACATTACTTTCCAGAATTATATATATATATATATGTATGTATATATATATATATATATATATATATATATTAAATTAAATCTATTTTAAATCGGGGGACGAGATTCTTATTCCAGCGACCAACAATTTTTAATTTGGCGACCGACAATTTCTGGCGACTCCGCTGGGGACTAGTTCATCTCTCTATTTTAATCAGATGGTTTTACTTTTACAAATAGGTAGTGAGTTCATGCCCCTAGTTTGACCAAACTACTATTATTTCCGTTGGCATAACTCGCTCATTTCTACTTGAGCGAGTATAGTAAACTCCTTGTTGGATTCTAGAGCCACTGTTTAAACACCCTTAAACAGAGAGGTTCGAGAATTTTCCCCACCTCCCCAAAGAGGCAAGGCTGACCCCAATAGGTGTGTTAAAATATGAGCGGTTTATTGAAGTAGGTTCGATGCGAATTCGACTTTCTCCAGATCTCGGACTGGGTCTGACACTTCATTCCTCTTTGGGTTTGGCTAGTTGCGAACAAGTTAAACTGAAATATCACTCTAACAACCTTACAATAAACTCTAAACAAAATAAAATTATGTCAAATTTTCAAATCAAAATAAAATTTTTCAAAACACATCGAATATACAATAATAAAATGAAATGCATAATTTTGAAAGAAGAAATAATTCACATGATTAAATTTCAAAGGATGCTCAGTTTATAGGATAAGTACGTTAACTTGAGTACTACCGTTGAAATTATAAGGCATAGGACGTCACAAGATTTTCATGAATTCTTCAACTAACAGAAACAATGACATCGCTAAAGCTGATGTTCACATTCACTAGGGAACCGCCCCTTGACAAGGCTACCCACAAGTTAAACTGCCATTATCAACAACAAGAAAATGATATCAACAAGATGATGGATAGTTGAGCCAACCCTCTCACCGCAATAAAAAAAAAGAGAGAAGAAAGAACTGGCTAGTTGTCTAGAATTATTCAATATTTGGAAAGCTCAATCAAAGAATGTTCGAAGATCAATAGAAAGGCAATCGAGAAAAGAGTAATTCAAGATAAAAAATCTGGTGCTTTAACAAGCCATGGACCAAGGGTAACCCTCATTTGGTCCTCTATGTGTTGGTCCTAGCCTCCTTAGTCATAGGCTTAGGGCTGGACCACCCCCATGAGTTTCCAAAGAGTTGGGGGGATTAAGGTGGGATGAACTTGTTCAGGGTTTTGGGTGTAAAGTGTGTGTATTGTGTGAGCTTCAGATCTCTCAGGGTAAATCCTAGAGTCTAACCACCTATAGGAGACTTCCCCTGGACTTCCTTATGCATATGAAAAATTATGATCTCTTCCTCCCAAAAGATAGAGGTTAGGCCTTAAACATATGAAAAATCTCAGTGAAGTGAGAAAATTTTGAATTTCACAGAGGGAGGGTTCCATGACTAGTTTTCTAAGAAAATCACCAGAAGAGTTCTATGGCTAGACCCTAGGCTATTTTAAAGAGATATTATACCTCAACTAAAAGTGAGGTCAACAATCAGTTGATTAAAATATATCTTTTTATTCAATGTAAAACTTAAAAAAATTTATGAGTTTAGACAATTTTTTTTTAATGTGTTTTTGATTTATTTTATTTTTTATCAAAATTTATATTAGAGAGCTATAATTAAATTATGTCTCTGATAAAAATAGGGATTTAAAAAATATTAAAATTATTATTATTTAAATAAACTTCTTTCTGTCATTTATTGCACATGAGATGAGATTGGTTTTTATAATCTATGAGAAAAATAAGGATCACACCTATTTTTTAGGTAGAAATTTGAATTTATCAAACCTATATTTGATGGAGAAATGCTTGCGAGTGAAACCCCTTGAATCCAAGGCTCTTTGTGTCAACTGACTGTCATCCATTTGGGAAACGATGATTCACCCTCTACCCTTATGACTCGATGTACGCCTTGAGGTGTTAGGACTATCATAATTGAGATGACTCGATTATTTCGTGAGACTGGTTTACCCATAGACAACCGTCTGTAGTGGATACAGTTATTCACCCTCTACCCTGTGGCCCAGTATGACTTTGGTGCATCGAGATTCTCCCGCTTGATATAACCATAAAAATTTTTATGTAACTTCTTGTTATCCATGTTTACTCCAATTTCTATAAGAAATAGGTGGCTGTTTCGATTTGCAGAAGAATTGAAAGATAGATGCGAGAGTAATATCGTAAAAATATTTTATGAAGAATGTTAGATGCAAGGCCTATTAAGATGGGAAGCCGTTCTGTTCTTGATGCAAAATGGGTGAAATTACTATGTGATGGGCAGTGTGTTGGGAAGACTAATGTGTGGAGGCCTATTCAAATTATCGTCCGGTGTTCGTCGAGAAATAATTTCTTGTAGAATTAGACTTTAAAAGTGGAGATGATTGCTACAAATTAACAGTTTATTTATAGAGAAAAATATTTTTGGTCAATCTAGAAAAGGTTGATAAAAATTTTTACGAGAATAAATTCATTAAAGGCATAAACTACTCTTTTGAACATTTAATTTTTAGAAAATTTACATCTGCATATATGACACACTTTCTATGTATTTACATATCTAACATCCAAAGTTTATCATTTATATTTATAATATGATGATGCCATAAATTTATGCATAAGAAGTTGTACTTCACTTTTAAAAAATTAATGATAGTGCGTGATAATTTTGATATGATATTAAAATTAGAGTATTATATATAGTCATGTATTTTTCAATTTATATGAATAATAAGAAGAGAGCGAAGAGAGCATTACTAAATTGAAAAATACATGAATATTATGACACATTTTCTTGAAAATATATGAAAATATGTTGCTCTAAGTTTGCGATGAATGGCGTGCAGCGAGAGAGAAGTTGGAAGAAGAAATTAACTAACTCCCGAAACTATAGTTGGCTTTATTTATAAATAAAAGAGAGTAAAAGTTATAAATTACCCCAAAATATTTTCCTCAACTCTTTTTCTAGCATTCTTTGGCCTTAAATACTTCCTTAAATTCCGCTTCAAGTGCTCCGACACTTTATTTAAGATGCAGAATTATAATATTTGGACTCTTAACCCTTTTTTTTTTTCTGTTTTTTTGGAAAAAATAAGGATCACGCTTATTTATTGAAGTTTAAAGATGTCATTTAGGAATCTCAATATAGAGATAATATATACAAAAGAAATTTTAGCTAAAATATATTGTTATGTTGTTTGTGATAATTAGATTTTAGACCCTAAAAAATAGAAGATAGTTTATTTGATGGATGATATTCTTTTTTCCCAACTGAAACATAGTTAATAAATTTCTTATCATAAATATCAGCAAATCAAAACATATAATCCAACAAAGATATACATCAAATATAACAAATATAGATAATAATTGTCAAAATATTATTAGACCGTTAACTACAGTTCACAAGTAATTCATAATAGATTATTCCAATAAAATTGATGCAAACAAAAGATATACTCTAAAACAACAAAGATATACACCAAATATAGCAAATATAGATAATAATTGTCAAAATATTATTAGACCATTAATGACAGTTCATAAGTAATTCATAATAGATTATTCTACTAAAATTGATGCAAACAAATTAGAATGGATGCTACGGCATAAATTTATGAAAAAAAAATAGATAAAAATCATTCGACACATTCAGAATAGAAACAAGAAAAGTATAATGTTTCAATAAAGATAGAATGAGAGAAAAATAAACCTAAGAAAATATGTTGCTCTAACTTGGCGATGAATGATGTGCAGCGAGGGAGAAGTTGGAAAAAGAAATTAACTAACCACAAAACCATAAGTTGGCTCTATTTATAAATAAAAGAGAGTAAAAACGATAAATTACCCCAAAATATTTTCCTCAACTCTTTCTTTACCATTCTTTGGCTTTAAGTAGTTCCTTAAATTCCGCTTCAAGTGCTCCAACACTTTATTTAAGGTGCAAAATTATAATATTTGGACTCTCAACCCCCTTTTTCTCTTTTTTTTTTCAGAAAAATAAGGATCAAACATATTTATTGAAGTTTAATGATGTCATTTAGGAATCTCAATATAGAGATATTATTTACGAAAGAAATTTTAGCTGAAATATATTGTTATGTTGCTTGTGATAATTAGATTTTAGACCTCAATGAATAGAATACAGTTGATTCGATGGATGATAGTCTTTTTTCCTAACTGAAAGATAGATAATAAATTTATTATCATAAATATCAGCTAATTAAAACATATAATCTAACAAAGATATACACGAAATATAGTAAATATAGATAATAATTGTCAAAATATTATCAGACCGTTAACTATTGTTCACAAGTAATTCATAATAAATTATTCCACTAAGATTGATGCAAACAAATCAGAATGATTAACACGACATAATTTTATGAAAAAAAATAAGAGAAAAGTAATTCGACGGTATAAGTTGAGTAGAAACATGAAAAGTATAAGGTTTGAATGGAGATAAAATGAAAGGAAAATAAACCAAAGAAAATATGTTTCTCCAACTTGGCGATGAATGGCGTGCAGCAAGGGAGAAATTGGAACAAGAAATTAACTAACCCCAAAACCATAAGTTGGCTCTATTTATAAAAAGAAGAGATTAAAAGCTATAAATTACCCCAAAATATTTTCCTCAACTCTTTCTTTATCATTCTTTGGCCTTAAATAGTTCCTTAAATTCCGCTTCAAGTGCTCCAACACTTTATTTAAGATGCAAAATTATAATATTTGGACTATCAACCTCATTTTTATCTTTTTTTTTTGGAAAAAATAAGGATCACACCTATTTATTGAAGTTTAAAGATGTCATTTAGGAATCTAGTTATAGGTTAATTTATACGAAAGAAATTTTAGCTAAAATATATTGTTATGTTGCTTGTAATAATTAGATTTTAGACCCAAAAAAATAGAAGATATTTTATTTGATGGATGATATTCTTTTTTCCCAACTGAAACATAGATAATAAATTTTTTACCATAAATATCAGCTAATCAAAACATATATCTAACAAAGATATACACCAAATATAGTAAATATAAATAATAATTGTGAAAATATTATCAGACCGTTAACTACTGTTCACAAGTAATTCATAATAGATTAATCCACTAAGATTGATGCAAACAAATCAGAATGATTGCTACGACACAAATTTTTGAAAAAAAAAAGAGAAAAATTAATTGACGGTTGTTGACCTCACTTTTGTTGAGGTCAAGTCTTTCTTTAGAAGAGCCTAGGATTTAGCCTTAGAATTTTCCTAATGAATTTCTTAGAGAACTAATGATGGAATTCTTCCCCATAGAAATTTTAGACACTTATTCACTTGGAGTTTCATGTGCTTAAAGTCTAACCCCTAGCACTTAGGAGGATGAGACTAAGTATAAGGAAACTCAAGAAGAAATTCCCTATAGGTTGGTCAAGTTTTAGGGTAAACCTTGGGTGGTTTGGTCTGGAGCTAGGACACACTCACTCACAGACACACATAAACCTCACATTTACACTCACTTTCTCACACACCCCAAATCCTGAGATCACTTGCACTTGATTTGGTCTCTTAACTCCTTTTGGAAAGCTCATATGGGTGGACCCAAACCCTTAGCCTTTGGCTAAGAGGGTTAGGACCAGCATATTGAACATCCAAGATGATTCCTCATATGGCTCTTATGACTTGGAAATGGCTTCATAACCCATTTGCCCACTTTAGCCTAAACTTCATCAAAAATACCAAATACCCTTACAACCTTAATTTTCATCAAAATTCCTAAAACTGCCCAAATTCTTCCAAAATAGCCCAAAAACCCAATTCTCCACCAAAAGTTATTTTAAACCTTCCTAAATCACCTAAATACCCTAAAATTACCAAAATTTCCCAAAATACCAAAATCACTAAAAATTCTCAAAATGCCCCAAAATGCTCAAATTCCACCAATTCCCAAATTGCTCCAATTTCATCATAATCTCCAAATTATCTACACCCTATATCTCCATTTATGAAATTCATCATGCCATATTTCCAAATCTAAATTCAAATACGCATGATCAATTTTCAAAAGCCCAAATTTAAGCCCTTCATGAAAAACTATGGATCCCTTCATCATAAAGCCCATCATTTTAAAAGCCCACGTGACATGAGATCCTCCCCTCATCCATTTAATTAAATTGAAACCATAAGTCCTAAATTTCATAGTTGAAATTACATATATTTGGCTTCATGATAACCTTTCCAAAAAATGCGAAAATTATTAAAATCTACTTCCATACAAGCTAGCAAGCCACATGTAAGTCATGAAACCACCTCTAAACTATATGCAAATCATATGAGTTTTGTCATGTCACCAGTCCCTAAGTAGCAAATGGAGGACTCTCTTTTAGGATCATCTAAAAAGCACTTAACATTTCTCATGTTTCACCAAAACTCATGCTTAACACTAATCTCTATGATTGAGACCTCACCACCCAAGCCCCCATTAAGCTCATTCTTCATGAGAAGTTGGTACAACCCATTTCCATGACATTGACCAAAAGTACACAAATGTAAGCCAAGTCAACTTCCCTCCAAATCAAATCAAATCTCACATGTCACTAAATGCCAAAAAAAGGAGATAAAATGTAACAAAATAAAAATATACATCAAACTCTCTCATGACAAAACAAAAAGAAAAAATGATAACAATAATTTTAATAAAAAGAGAGAATAAATAAATATATATATATGCATTAAAATTAAAAATAAAATAAAAAGGAGGCAAAGTTATATATATATATATATATATATATATAAGCTCACGTTTTTTTTAAAAGGGTAGTGGATGTTTTTTTTTATTTATTTTAAGATTCCTCTCTCTCTCTCTCTCTCTCTCAACCAAAAAGCTCATCATCCCACTCTCTTTCTTCCTTGCCATTAGCTCACCTCCTCTATTCTCTTCTTCCAACGGTGACAGCCCCTAAGCACTTCCTCCTCCTTCTCCCAAGCAGCCATCTCCTCTAGTCGTGAGCCTCCACTGCAAACCGTGAACTCTAATAGCAAGGTAAGTTTCTCTCTCCCTCACTATTCCATCTGTTTTATAGATTTACATGCATACCACTCAATTCTTTTGTATTTACATATTTAATATCGACAAAACAAAAAAAAAAAAGAATTTACATCCATACCACCATATTCTCGTCTAACACTTTATAAAAAATAAAAATAAAAAAATAAAAAATAAAAAAAAAAAAAAAAGAGAGAGAGAGAGAGAAATTTTACGCATTTTCATGCTAGGTATTTAAACCTTATGTGTTCACATGCCAACACTCAAGTCTTAGGTATTCACATGAAAGATATTTTATTATCCTCTATTTACGTGTCCACTATAATTTTTATGGATTTACATGTCTAATATCTAAACTTCGACGATCTTTGTGTATGTCGTTCGAACATGTCCAAAACTTAGACTCATTAAGTGCAAAATAAATTAGGCTTCTGATACGGCGAGGTCGACGCCACGCCGAAGTGGATAGGTAGAAAAAAAGTTTTTTTTTTTTTAATTTCAATAAATACATAAACTTTAAAAATACATAATTTGGAGTAGAAAAATCCTAAAAGTAAAATAAAAATACCCATGTGCTCAGTGAAAAGAGGAGAATAATGTGGACTAAAATTTTAAAAAAATATATTTATATTTATATTTATTCTTTAAATCAATTAAATACTCCAGAACCAGTTTAAATTATAAGTAATTATGAAATTAATTGGCTAAACTTTCTCAAATGAATTAATTTTGCCTCTGAAGGCCCCATCCACATAAATCCTAAATGAAATAACAAATGATAATTCCCCCACCTTTTGGGTTAATCGAAACATCAATCCACTAAGGCATAAGGGTATAAATAGATGAATAATTTAATGATTATGATAAGTCCAAAATGAACTCAAGGAAGCTTAAAAGAATTGTGGAATATCTAGGTTCTTTCCCGAATCTTTTCACAAGTTTTATGGACACCTTTAGGACTACTGAACCTATCATATTTATTAAATAAAAACATCTCTCAAATAAACAAATAGGACCCACCAAGTTATGACATATGATCTTGTAGGCTTGTGACGAACCTATCTACGGGCTTTAATTTTTTGCAAATTATAAATGATTATTGCCAAAAAAATACTAAAATTTCAGGTGGAGATGACGGGAAGACCTGGCAGGTAACGCTTTTATTTGATTGCAATTTACTTACCTGCACTCTATTGCATTTTCCTTGCAAACTTACATGCTAAATAACAATGTCACCCTGCATGAAAATCAAAACTTTTAGGATAGTCACAAAACTAAAACCAAAATCAAAACTAAAAAAAACACAAAACAAGATAAAATTTACCGCCACAACAATCAAAATATAAGACAACTCAAAATTTAATCACAAACAAAACAAAATCACAATTGCAACTAAATTAAAATGTCTCTTTGAATGATCGGGAATGCCTTAGAGGATATAACCTACGTGTTGCTATCGAGATTTCCCACAGTCTAAATGAAATTATGGAACTCATTCACTTGAGTTTAGTAAATTCATCTGGACTGAGTGAATCCGAAGAAAATAGTGGTGCCAGAACGAGGGAACCGTGGGATCCTAACCTGTGTCGTTATAATCAATTTAAACCCCCAATAAGACGTTAAGATACCTCCATTTAAAATTTTCTAAAACATGATACTTCTCTCACCTCTTCAGTTGACATTTCTTTAGACAAAACCTGATATGACAAAGAGCTTGGAGCATGCATTGTGGGCAACACAACCATCTTCAACAGAAAAACTCCTTAGAAATTAAACAAAAATCCATAAGACTTCGAGTTAGTTTACCTAGTGCAACATAAATCCTCACCTTATTTCTTTAGGCCTTTGCTTGTGCAATATAAGCCCTAATTCTTCTTAGGATTCCGAGGTTGTCATCAGATATGACATAAATTCTCCTATCTCCCAGGCTATTCACATGATCGGTATCAAGTGAATGTAAGCCCTAATTAATTAAAATTAGCAAGATGAAACATAAAATAAATATCTCAAATTGAAGCCAAACCATAGGAATAGTTCTGGAAAACACCAAGATTCTTCTTGGATTTATGTTCTTCCCCTAGCCTTCTTTCCTTTGGATTTCGATAAAATAATTGTTTCCAACTTGAGCCACTCACCTATTTGATTTCCCGTTCTCACATTTTCTTGGAAAACCTTACCTTTTGGAAGTCATGAATATGAATATTTCATGATCTATATCAAGAGTTTTCTCAGGTGACGTAAGTTTTCTAAGATGTAATTAACTATAAGGGGTTTGCCCTTATAGGAAGCTTAAAGAACCCAGATTAATTTAAACATTATCTAATTCCTTCATATTAGATAGGGGACATTGTCGGTCAACATAAATGGTTCACAGACCAAACGGATGTAATGAATTCTTCAGTTTATTTGATCAAGCCTCACCAATAAGACATATGTCTATTCTTCGGGATAGATACATGTATTGTAGTGAAGTGCTCGATTATTTAAACTATTGATTATATAAGATCAGTTTGATTTCATATTTTCTAAAAATTAAAAAATGATATTTTCTAAACATACATCTATATACCTAAATTAAACCGATCGACCCCAAAATTTACACCGACAAGGCAAAACTCACTCTTTAAGGTAGTTATTCCCGTGAACCGACATATCAGGCAATGTAAATAGTGAAAATTGTATAAGCAATTATAATTGTATAATTACATACTTGGAGATGAGCAACATTTCATACATTCATTACACGTCTAAAGTTTTGAATTATTTAAAATATTATAATCTTGGGAACATCCTCTGATTTTTCCAAGGTCAGAGGCTATGTCCATAAGGCGTTATTTATTTTCTAAGTTCAGGACTATTTTCTTAAAAATTAATTATGAAAATTAGCATGTTGTTTATAAAAATCTAGAAAAGTTAGGGGAAGTATCTCTAGACCAGAGGACCCTAGGAAAATTATGGTTTGGCTTAATTCACTGAAAATAACCCTAATTTGACCAAACACTCAAAACTGAAATTAAATTAATTTGGAGCAATCATACATCAAAAATGACATGAAATCAATTCTCCACCGTGCTTTAGGATTAAGAGAACCTCACATAAAAATTTCAATTCAATTGAAGTTAATTTAACCCAATAAATGAATTACTTAAGTGACATAACTATATTTAAAATTAAAAAATTCATAAAATCTAAAATATAACTCAAAAATTCACCAAATCAAATTTTGGGGTTTCTCTGAGGTCAGAGGATCTTAAGAAAATTAAAATTGCAATTTTACAAAATTTCCATTTTTAATCTATTTTTGAATATTTTAATAATTAAAAAATTATAAAAATCATAAAGATATTAAAATTCACTAAAATGTCATATTTGGTCTCCTAATCACTTGGGAACCATCCAAAAATTTTTCTCAAGTCTCTAAGTAAAGATATTGGATTTTAAAGGCTTAAGGCAATTTTTAGTATTTAAAAATGGATTTTTCAACCCTTTCACGAAAATAATTCTAAAAATTCAAATAAAAATAAAAAAAATGTAAAGTTTGTTTCTCTAGGTCCTCTGACCCTAGAGAGATTTAAGAAAAATATAAAACCTAATTTTTCACCTCAATTTTATTTTATAATTAATTAATACATAAAAATTTAAAATAATTTTAATAAATAAATTAAAATTTAAAAAATCACCAAAATTGGTCCAAGTGGTCCTCTAGTCAGTAGGAATCTCCCATAATTTTCTTAAGGACAAAAGTTTCCCCTTGTTCATGTTGTTGAATTTTCATTGAAATCCTTATTTTCAACTAAAATAATTATATAAATTAAATTAAAAATAGAAAATCACATTTTCTCCTCTAATATCTTAATAGACATGTGAGTGAGGTGACATAAAAATTTCAAATTCATTTAAGCTTAATTTAGTGAATTATGAGACGAACAAGCTCAAGAAGGCGTAGAGGTAATTAAAGAATTTTATCCCTAATTAATATTTAGGCTTAACCAAAAGGGAAGGGTGAATATTTGATCTTGATTTTCCTCTTGGATGATTGAAAAATAGAGGGTTAAGGGGCAGAAACCCATTAATCACCTTGAACATTAAAGAAGAAATCTTAATTAATTAAACTTTAGAAGTTAATTAAAGCATGAATTATTATGGTTAAGGGATTTGATTTAGGAAGATTCTAATTCTTTGAATTGAATCCCTAACCAATGAATAGATCAAATATCATTTAATTCTTATTAATGAAACCATAAAAATGATGATTGAAACAAATAATTAAAAAGGGAATAATCTTGAAATCTTATAATTAAATTAAAGCTTAAAATATTAAAATTAATTTGAAATGATTTAAAAATCAAATTAAAACAACTTAAAGTATTAAAACTAATCTGAAATCATTTAAAACTAAAATTAAAACAAATTTAAAATATTAAGATTAATTTAAAGCAATTTATAATTGAAATATCATAATTAATTTAAACCAATAGAAATTAATCTAAAATATTATAATTAAATCAAAACAATTTAAATCATTAAAATCTAATTGAACTTAAATAATTAAAACTTTATAACTAAATTCAATCATCTTAAATCATCAATTTATACTTCAAATTAAGAATGGTTAAGTTCTTTAATGAACTAATTTGCCCCTAAAGGATTTCATCATTATAACTCCTAAATGAAGTGTCAAATGAAATGTCACCTTACTTATAGGATAACCAAATATCCAAGTTCATTGAGCAAGAATAAAAAATTAACTAAACCCCGAATGATCAATTCATCCACATAATGAAATTCATTTGGATTTAAAATAATCCCAAAGGCATTGAAAAGATGTTCAGGACCCGTCCTAAGCACTTTCTCAATCTGATGGGATGTTTTAGAAGAACAATTGAACTTCATTGTTCTTTGATGAAGAAAATCATCTTCAAACACACCTTAGGAATTGACTAGTGATAGGATTAGAATTTGGTAGACAACCAGAACTTTCCCTTAGCTTTACCTAGGTGCTTTCTTTTAAATGTTTAAATGCTCTAACCTGTGTTTTAAGTGCAGTTGGAAATGACGAGAGGACCCGCCAGGTACGCTTTTATTTCATTGCAATTTACTTACCTCCACTGTACTTTACTTTCCTTTCTTGCAAGCTTGCATCAGATGCTTTGGCAAAACTTGCAAAAGAATTTGTTTTTCTAGAAGAAGACGACATACCAATTTCTATAAAAGGACGATAAGTTCTTTCTCAAATTGCCATGGACAATTTGCACAAAATTGGTGAAAACACGATAGTGACAATAATTAACGAAAAAAAAGATGATTGGCGATAACCAATTATTCAATATCTACAAACCGGAAGGTTATCTGAAAACACTTATATTGCCACTCAAATTAAACAAAGAGCATTATCATATGTTCTAATAAATGATGTCATTTATAAACGAACTTTTGACCAAATTTGGTTAAGGTGCTTAAACCAAGTTGAAGCTCAAGAGATTGTTAAAGAGCTCCATTCAGGTCAATGTGGTGCACACCAATCTGGACCTAAAATGAAAATTAAAATAAAGAGAATGAGATATTATTTGCCGACAATGATGACTGATTGTCTTGAGGTCGCAAAGAAATGTCATCAATGTCAAATACATGGAGTGGTCTTACACCAACCACGAAATGTATTACACCCAACCATAGCATCATGGCCATTTGAATGTTGGGGTACTGACATAGTGGGCCCCATAGACCCTCCATCATCTAAAGGTCATAAATTTATTTTAGCAGCTACTAATTACTTCTCAAAATGGGAAGAAGCAATACCACTTAGAGAAGTTAAAGCAGAACAAGTTCTTTATTTCTTCAAAACACACATTGTCTATAGATTTGGAATTCCTCAAAGGGTTATATCAGACAATGGATTGGCCTTCAAAAATACAAAAATGAATAATTTTATTCAAAGACATAGTATAGACTGGAGGTATTCCACAATCTATTATCCAAAAGCCAATGGTTTAGCTGAAGCGTTCAATAAAACATTGTTTCAAATTTTGAAAAATAAATTAATCAACAGTCCAAGACAATGACATGAACGATTAATAGAAACTTTATGGGCCTATAGAACTACATACCAAACACCAACACGGTCAACACTGTTTGCCCTGGTATATGGTTCTGAAGCTATTTTACCACTCGAAGTGCAAATCCCTTCTCTCAGAGTTGCGATAGTGACCCGCAATTTTAAATATACTTATAAATATATAAGAATTTGACACCACTTTTAAAAGATATAACTCCTCAACAATAGTGCTAAAAACTTATATCGGTGATTTTTAATTTTAGTAACAATTAAATATTATAAACTTTTTATCGCAGAGTTTCCTTTTAAACATAAGTATACGTGTCACTCAAGTAATACAGGGCTCTAGTGGAGTCCTGGTTATCGATCCCACAGGGAAAAAATATTAAAGCCTACAGACTAGGATTATTTAAACCAAGATAAAATTTACAACTAATCGAATTTGCCTCACTGACACTAATATGCAATTGATAATAAAGTTCTTATATATAAACTAGTTTTATAAACAAAATACTAATAATACTAAGGTTAAGTTCAAATATATATATTAGCAAGAATCTTTCTCCTTTGTTAAGATATTTAAGTGAAATGATAATTAGAATTAGTTTTATATGTGTTGTGCCAAATAGGAACATACCTATTCTTTACCCTTTGGTCCAGGTATAAAGAACATTGACTAATCCTATGCTTGGTTACTGAATTTGCGGCTAGGCTAGGAGGATACCGGCTCTCACTTTGGAGCTCCCACGTTCCCCTCGCTTGAGGGCTAACAATCTACACTTCAGCACCCAAACGATATGACCGAATTGAGGATTTTAACATGTCACTCTAAAATCTCCAATTCTACGCCCGAATAATTTTATTTCCCTATTTATTTGCACTTCTCTTTTCAAAGATTTACCCGTCTACCTTTCAAAGAAAAATGTGATACAAACTAGTTAAGAATTCTCAGCCCACGGTCAAGTCTTAAAATTCTTCACAAATTTTAACAATACAAATGACCAATTCGTATAGCAAAGTAAGTTTAGGTATAGTATCATCACAAATTCTTTATATTTTTGTATAATAGCAAAGTAAGTTTAGGTATAGTATCATCACAACTTCTTTACATTTTTTATAATAGACTAATTCATATATTCATTTCATAAAAACATCAAAACAAGGAGAAAGACAGAACAACTACTCAGAATTCATGGAAAAGGATGCAATAAAACTTGGATTTCATATAATAAAGTAAAGTTCTACAATCTATAGTAAATAAAACTACTTATCTCAAATTCCTCCCCAAGCAAACTCTTTGAAGTTCCTCTGGATTTCTTCCTTTCTTACAGCACACAGAATTTTCCTTCGAAATGGCAATGTAGAAGAGATCTCTCCCTTCCCTTCCACTCTTACAATCTCTCGTAGAATTCCTCACAAAATCTCTATTTGAACTCACTACTCAATAAATAACAACATTAATGACTCACTAATAAACGCTTTAGAACACTTTGGACTCACTAGTAATCACGTAGGAGAACTTTTGTGACGCTTAGGAGTCACTTTTTTCGGCCTAATTTCGTTCTTTTTAAAGTTGTAGAAGAGTCTCTAAGGGTTTTGCAGGCACCCCTTCGAAAACCCCCACATTCGACGTATTTCTGGAAAAATTCGTCGATCAGGCCGTCAGCGGCCTTGAGCTCGCTGTCGGTGGCCTTCTAGAAATAGTACTTGTTGAATAGGCCCCGCCGTCAGCGGCCTCGATCTACACCGTCGGCGACCTTCCTTGTAATTAATTTTGAACTCTCGGGAAAATCACGTCGTCGGCGCCATCGACCTCGCCGTCGGCGCCCTAGGTCAATTTTGCATAATTTGGTCCTTTTTGCTCCAAATTCGCTCATTTTTGCATATTTTTGCTTCTTTGTCATTAAATCTTCATACCTGTAAAAAAACACCAAAAATACCTTTCTTTAAAGTGCAATATCGTCAAAATCAGTATAAAATAGGCATGAAAATCTTAACATTTTTTTCCTTGGGTCAAAATCCTCCAAACTTAACTATTACTTTTCCTCAAGTAATCCTTTAATACTACATAAAAGTTATGATTCATTGTGGTAAAGTTTTAATTCAGAATTGCTATATTTTCGATTTAAATAAATATTCTAGTAAGAATTCTTAGAAAAATTTTCAAATAAATAGATTAATTCTAGAGGTATAAGGATATCTAGTCATCAAGTTTAAGAGTTCTAGTTTTCAATTCATTTCAAGAATGTCTACATGTTGCAATATTAATTCACTTAGAGTATTCAGAAGATAGGAAATTCATGAAGAAACTATAAGTAAGAAACTAATCATAAATATAAGTTCAGAAATGCTTTTAGTTTTCCTTTTAGGTTAATCCAAGTGAAGCCAATTTTTGATAAGGCATATCCTCAAGCTTCTCCTCACTTATTTTCTTTTCTTTTTCTTTTCTTTTCAGGGATTGTCTTTCAATCCTTTTTCTTTTTCTTTCTTTTGTTCTTTTCTTTTTCTTTTTTTTTCTTTTTTTTTCTTTTTCAAGAGAGGATTACTATATCTGGATAACCTGTTAATAATTTTGAACTTCACTCTTCTTTTCCTAAATTTGAAACTTTCAAACATTCTTTACCTTATATGTACTTCATAGTTTTTACATTATTTGAATCTCAATCCTTTCTTTCCCAACTAAATTCCTAAGATTCTTAATATTTTAAAATATAGTTTTCTTTACTTTAAATAGTTAACTATAGTCTTATCCCCTTATACTAAATATCTTAATCTACAAAATTAATTTTCATTATAAAAAATATTTCTTTGAATCTTTTACAATATTTAGATAAAATTTAAACATAGTTATCAAAATTAAATTTTATCACAAAAATCATGTAATAATTTTTGAAAATTTATTATTTTAGAACATATAGTAGTTAAGATTTTTCTTCCCTCCCCCAAACTTAAAATTTTCTATAAATAGAAATAGTATATGGGTGAAAAAAAAATTCTAAATATAAAATTCATACCTTTGCACTTTAGGTATTTTTGTCCTTTTAAAATTTGCAGGTTCTTTTCAAAATTTCTATCTTCAAGTGACCTGTAATATTAAAAACCTTTCTACACACATAACAGTCTAAAAATTTGCTGGGGTAATGAAATTTTAAAACAAGTATATAAAACTGAACATCAAATAAAAATAACTAACTATAATACACAGGGCATATGTATTTAACAACACAAAACAAACAGTTTACAATTTTAACTAAACAGTTCACAATTACAATTACAATCACAAATATCACAAACATCCAGAAATAAAAAAGCAAACTACCAAACTATCATATATCACAAAAAATAAAGCATAGTCCAAAAAATATTAATCAAAGTACTACAACAAAAACAAAAACAAACAAATACATCACATCACTATCAAATCATCAAGTATCAAAGTCCCACGCAATGTCTTCTTCACCCTGGTCAGCAGGAGGATTGGGCTGATACTGAGTATACCTGGGGCAATCTGGAAAAGTCACATATGGCTCTCCTCAGTAATATCTACCCTGAGCATCATAATAAGCCATCTCAAAATCAGAGTGCCTCTGAAGATACTCACTATCATCATCATGTCTTCTCTCTAGCCCTTCAATCCTATGATCAATTTTATCCAGTTTTTCATCCAACTGTTCAAAAATTTTCCTCCGCAGGGTCATGTCATTCATCAGATCATACAAAGTAGGGGGACTAGAGGTAGGAGGGTCATAGCTAGTAGAAGGGATGTCTCTACTAGTAGAAGGTTCTTTGCTCCTACTCCCTGATCTCCATTCTTCATGGGATGTATAAGTCTTAATATTTCCTTTACTAATGGGTCTCATAGGATAAACCCATTCCTCATCATTCCTTGCTTCAACTCCAGATAGTTGACAAAGTGCGTAAATGAGGTCAGAATGCCCTAAATATCCACTTGTCTCACTCCTCGTAGTAGCCATAATATTCTTATAGATTATTCTCCCCACATTAATGCTTTGGTAGTTCTGAATACAGAAATTCAAAACAGCTCTCTCTCTAGAGACTTCACTATGATGGTAAGTCGGTAGTAGAGTCGAACAGATGAAATAGTGCCATGCCTTAGCATTGGCATTCATCATGGACAATGGAAAGTTAATCCGTTCTCGATTTTTAATTTTCCAAACACCTTTCCCATTAGTGAGAAAGTCGATAACATCGTTCAACGAACCTTCCATTGTTCCAAATGTTTCAAAGTCTCTAGAAAAATAGTCATGAAGCTCGTAAAAACTGTTAATGCGATTAGCATTAAATTCAACAGAAAGTCCTCTTACTTGGACCAGCACGTCCTCAAGTTGAGTAAGATTGGATTAAAACTCTCTAACAACTTTAATGGCAGCCTTGTTGGTTGTATAGCAAAAGTTCTCCCATCCTCTTTCTTTGATTACTCTTTATACCTCTCATCCAGGATTCTCAAAAACTCTATCTTGTATACACTTTTTACTTCTGTAGACTGAATCGTACCTCGCTTGTGCTTTCGCATTAACGAATCGAGTTTCATCAAATTCAAGTCTTCTCTTTTGTCTTGAAGCCATAGTTCGATCTATCAAATCATAAAAATTCCAAACTCATCTCCAAAATAACAATTCAATGACTTCTAAAGGGGGTTTAAAACAATCTAAATCAATTTCCATGAGTTTATTCCAAGTCTTTTCTCCACATTTTCAATTTTTCCAAAATTTCTTAATGTGGAAGAAATTCACGGTGAAAATCAAAAATTATTTACATAGGAGTGAAGTTCTTACCAAGGGAAGATGAAATCCGGTGTTAGATTTTGTTGAAATCGCTCCAAATCCAAGATCTCTTAAGCCCTAGGTCGACTTTTTTAGGTAAAAAGGGGAAGAAGATGATGAATAGTGGCATTTGACCGGTCAAAATCGCGGTAAATAGGTAGTTTTCACGATCGCACCATCGGCGGGCTCATTCACGCCGTCTGTGGGCTCTATTTAAATTAAATCCTATTCTTCTCGGGAAAATTGCGCCGTCGGCGAGATTCTCCAAAATTGATATTTTCTCAATTTTTTGCAATTTCGATCAATTTTAAGCCTCGTCATCATCCGTTTGATCCTTTTTATCATCTATTTTAAGTGATTAAGTGATGTATTAACACAAATAAATGTTTACACAATAAAATTTCACATTTATATATTAAATCTAAGTGTTTGCAACACACAATACATAACACACATAAGTAGGTATTCTTTCAACCTAAATCCATCTAATCAGCATCGCAATCCAAACCACAACACTCAAAACGCTGAAAACAAACATTTCAAATTTAATCTCATCTATACTGAGATTAAAAAGCAAACTAAAGAAATCAAACACACACAAATTCAAACATTATTCAAATCAAACACAACATAATCAAATCTACTACTCTTCAGAACTAGTGCTAGTCTCTCCTCTGATATCTCCCAATGCTTGAACATGGACGAACAGGTTGTAAAAAGGTCGGTATGGGAATTCTTCAGTTGAAACTTCATCAATCAATCCCATCCTTTTCATCAATCTCACCAAACTCACTTCAAATTGCCCAGTATGATCAAAATGTTCTTTCATTCTCCAATCAATATGATCGAAGAAATCAGAAATGTTGCAAACTGTACTCGTTAAGTTTTGTACCTGAATCTCCAGATTCTTGATTTTATGCATGAGCATTGGTGTCTTGTCAGCTACTAATGGTTGGACTGGAACAGAACTCTGCGATGCTTGATCCATAATCAAGCCTACATCACTCTCTCCATCATTGGCTGGGAACATCTGAGTTGGGTCTAATGGTTTCCAGGGTAGTAGTGTCTTCTCCCAAACTTCATACGAAACTTGAAACAAACTGCAAATTGAGAAAATTGTGGAAGAATGTCCAAGCCCTTGGGATGATCCTTGAACGATCAGGCCATAAACAGATTTCACAATAATCAGTCCAATATCAATGAGCCATCCCATTTGAATGCAGTAGTTCAAAATTACACTTTCTTTTGTGACTTTGCTAATTTTCATAGTTGGCAATAATTTCGCAGAGATGAAAAAGTGCCAATGTTTTGAAACAGGATTTAAAAGTGTTGCATAGAAACTAACATACCCGTTTTCTCTAATTTCCCAGTCATTGGTTTCGTCCGTCAAATATTGGTATATTTCATTCATTTTTTCTCTTGTTGGCATGAAATTCGAATAATAACAGAATGAAACATTCTCAAGCATATACAACTCATTAATTCTTCCAGAATTGAATGTAATCCACCTACCTCGCACATAAACGCTTCCTTGGTTGATTCCATGTAAATTGGCGTAGAATTCCTTAACCACTGGAACGACTACTGCGGTAGTAGTGTAGCAAAACACTTCCCATCTTCTCCGCACAATCATTTCTTCACTTGGTGTCGAAGGATTACTTTATCCTCTATTGACAAATCCTCGTTATTTTAATCAATCTTCTCTTCGAGATTACCTTGTTGAAAAGTCGCTGCACCTCCGTACTGACAAACTTTCTCCTGTTGTACACTCGAAATCTTGGGTTATCAATCAAATTGGAATCCATTTGAGAAGGATTTGAGAGAGTATCCATTCGTTTTTTGGAGTTTGGAGTGTTTAGGAACCGTCCATAGGAGTTTATAAAGGTTTAATTAGCTAAAAACTGCCAAAAATCGTCAATTTGAACATGAAAAACTGCCCACTCGCCGATCCCGCTGTCGGCGGCCTCGAAGGCGCCGTCGGCAAGCTTCATGCAATTAAATACTAGAGCTCTCAAGAAAAAACCCGCCGTTGGCGGCTTCGAGCGTGACGTTGGTGCCCTAGGCAAAAATTTGCATAAAAACGTCGTGGTCCAATACGTTCCAAATTTTCTCTATGGATTCAAATTCAATGATAATTAAAAGGGTAAATATTAGTAGTAGGACTTAATATTACTACAAATTAAAAATAATTTCAAACAAGCACACAACTATTAAAGATAACTATGGGTTGCCTCCCATAAAGCGCTTGGTTTAACATCGTCAGCCCGACCTATTTAAGTGTTATTCAGGTTGACTGAGCATTAAAACCTCTTTAAAATTTGGTCTTTTACTCTCAAAATATGATTTTATTCTATGTCCATTTACTTTCAATCTATTCCCAGTCTTAGGATCTTCAATTTCAATTGCTCCATAAGTATAAACTTGAGTCACAATAAAGGGTAATAACCAACGAGACTTCAATTTCCCAGGAAATAATTTCAACCTTGTATTGTAAAGCAAAACTTCTTATCCTGGTTCAAAGTTCTTTTGATTAATCTTCCAATCATGTCTTAAATTTAGTTTTTTCTTATAAATTCTATTGTTATTGTAAGATTCATTTCTTAATTTTTCTAATTCATTCAATTGCAGCCTTCTCTTTTCACTAGCATTTTTCAAATTATAATTGAATTCTTTTATCGCCCAATATGCTTTATGCTCTAATTCTACTAGTAAGTGACAAGTTTTTCCATATATAAGTCTGTAAGGAGTCATAACAATAGGAGTTTTATAAGCAGTCCTGTATGCCCATAATGCAGTATTCAGTCTAGCAGACCAATCTACTCTATTAAGATTTACAGTCTTTTCTAAAATTTGTTTAATCTCACGATTAGAAACTTAAGCTAAACCACTAGTTTAAGGATGATAGGCAATAGAGAATTTATGAACAATACTAAACTTTTCTGCCAATCTATGAATATATTTAGCCTAAATTGGGATCCTCTGTTAGTGATAATCACTCTCGGCATACCGTATCTTGTGAAAATATTTTTCATTAAGAATTTTGAAACACTTTTAGCATCACAACGAGGTAAAGCTTATGCTTCAATCCATTTTGATACATAATCAATAATAATCAAAATATATAGGTCCCAAAAGAAGGAATATATGGTCCCACGAAATCTAATCCCCAAACATAAATAATCTCAACTTCTAATATGAAATTTAGAGGCATTTCATTTCTTCTATATATATTACTTAGTCGTTGACATTTATCACATGTTTTGATATATCTGTAAACATCTCTAAAAAGAGTAGGCCAATAAAATCCAGCTTGTAAAATTTTATATGCAGTTTTATCAATCCCAAAATGTCCTCCAAAATCAGAGTCATGACATTTTTGGATAATCTATTCAGTTTCTTCATAAGGCACACATCTCCTAATAATAAGGTCATTACATTATTTATATAAATATGGTTCATCCCAAAAATATGATTTTGAATCATGAACAAATTTTTTCTGTTGCTGCAATGTTAGCATATGTGGCAAAATATCACTTACTAAATATTTTACTATATCAGCATACCAAGGTATTTTCCACTCATTAATATTATAAAGTTGTTCATCAGGGAAACTGTCTATTATTTCATTGTCAGTGTTAGATATTTTATTATATTCTAGTCTCGACAAATGATCAGCAATTTGATTTTCAGTTCCTTTTCTATCAATCACCACAAAATCGAATTTTTGCATTAAAAGTACCCATCTGATTAATCTTGGTTTAGTATTCTTCTTTGGCATCAAATATTTAATAGCTAAATGATCAATATGCACAATACATATAGTTCCAATTAAATATGATCTAAATTTATCAAAAGCATACACAATAGCTAGTAACTCTTTTTCAGTAACTGTATAGTTAATTTGAGCATCATTAAGAGTTTTACTAGCGTAGTATATAACCTTAAAAAATTTATCATATCTTTGACCAAGAACAGCTTCAATCGCTTAATCACTAGCATCACACATTAGTTTAAACGGTTTTTCCTAATCAGGTGAAACTATTACAAGTGTTGTGATTAATTTTTCCTTTAATAATTTAAAGGCATTCAAGCATTTTTCAGTAAATTTAAATTTCTTGTCTTTTTCTAAAAAGTTTGCATAGAGGTTTTGTAATTTTTGAAAAATCTTTAATATAGCGACTGTAGAAACTAGCATGTCCAAGAAAACTTCTTACCCCTCTCACTGCAGTAGGAGGTGGTAATTTAGCTATTACTTGAATTTTTGCAGGATCTACTTCCATGCCATTTTCTGAAATTTTCTGTCCTAATACAACTCCTCCTGCAACCATAAATTGACATTTCTCCCAATTGAAAACTAAGTTAGTTTTTTCGCATAGCTCCAAAACTTTTTCGAGATGATTTAAGCATGCGTCAAATGATGTTCCAAACACAGAGAAATCATCCATAAATACTTCTATTCCATTGTCTATTAATTTACTAAAAATAGACATCATACATCTTTAGAATGTTGCAGGTGCATTACATAGTCCAAAAGGCATTCTTCGGAAAGCAAAGGTTCCATAAAGACTAGTAGAAGTTGTTTTCTCTTGATTCTCAAGAGCAATAGGTATCTGATGGAAACCAGTATATCCATACAGAAAACAATAGTACTTGTGTCCAGCAAGTCTATCTAGTATTTGGTCTAAGGAAGGAAGAGGAAAGTGATCTTTCTGGGTGGCGGCATTTAATTTTTGATAGTCAACGCAAATACGCCATCCAGAAACTTGTCTGATAGATATTAATTTATCTTTTTCATTTTCTTCAACAGTTATTCCTCCTTTCTTGGGAACACAATGAATTGGACTTACCCAAGTACTATACAAAATAGGATATATAATTCTAACATCTAACCATTTTAAAATCTCTTTTTTAACTACATCTTTCATTATGAGGTTCAGTCTCCTTTGAGGGTCAATTTTTTGTTTATGTTTTTCATTTAATAATATTCTGTGCAAATAAATCGAATGACTAATTTCTTTAATATCAGCTAGAGTCCATCCAAAAGCTCTTTTATATTTTTTTAATTTATCCATTAATTTTTGTTCTTGAATTTCATTTAAGTCCAAGGATACAATTAATGGTAATGTTGAAAACTCTCCTAAAAATACATACTTCAAATGAATTGGAAGATTCTTTAATTCAAGTTCAGGGGGTTTTACAATAGATGGAATTAATATTTCATTTTTTGGTGCAGTTAAATTGAGCGTTTCATATTTTTCCTGAATATAATCAGCTTCTTCACTTTCAATTTCCTCAAATTTATCTTTTTCTACATCTTCTTTTTCTTCATAATTTTCCTTGAAATATTCTGTTCTTAGATAATCACATATATCCATTCTAAAACATTCATCATTTTTTTCAATTGATGGATATTTCATTGACTTTAAGATGTTAAAGGTTACTTCTTGATCATTTACTCTCATAGTCTATTACCTTTTTTGAACGTCTATCATAGCTCTTCCTGTAGCTAGGAATGGTCTTCCTAAAATGATTGGAATTTCTTTATCTTCTTCCATATCTAGAATGATAAAATCTACAGGAAAAATAAACTTATCAACCTTGACCAAAACATCTTCTACAACTCCCTTAGAATGTGTAATAGATCGATCAGCTAACTGTAGAGTTACAGAAGTTGGTGATATTTCTCCAATTCCTAACCTTTTAAAAGTTGATAAAGGCATCAAATTTATGCTAGCTCCCAAATCACATAATGCTCGCCCATAAAATTTTTCACCAATAGCACAAGGGATAGTGAAACTACCAGGATCTTTAAGATTTTCAGGAAATTTTCTCTGAATTATAGCACTACACTCTTCACTGAGTGCAACAGTCTCATGATCTAATAACTTCCTCTTTTTGTTGACTATATCCTTCATAAATTTAACATAATCAGGCATTTTTTTAAAGATTCAACAAAAAGAATATTTATTGACAATTTTTTCAAAATGTCTAAGAATTTAGCAAATTTTTTTCCTTTATCTTGTTGCTTTAATCTTTGAGGAAATGGTGGAGGTGGGTTTTCAACAGTAATTTTCATACGTTTCAGAGGAAAATCAGGATATATAATTTTGTTTTCTCCTTCAGTTTATTCTTTTTCCTTTTCAATTACAATTTCTTTTTGAACTCTTGTTTCCAACTTTTTAGCACTTCTCAATTCAATATCTTTGATTTGTTCTTTTCCTTGATCTTTAGGATTTACTTCAACATTACTAGGTAAATTTCCAACAGGTCTATTGCTTAATGTAGAAGTGATTTGCCCTAATTGGTTTTCTATGTTTTTTATAGCATTTCCTTGATTTTGTAATTGATTACCCATATTCAAAACTAATTCTTCCATAAACAACTTTTTCTCCTTAAATTGGGAATTATTATGAAAACCTAGTGGATTAGAAGGTCTATAATTGGAAATACTTTGATTGTTTATATTTCCTAATGGGTTTACTGGATTGCTCCCCCATTGAGGATTAACATTATTATTTTGATTATTCCAATTAAAGTTTGGATGATTTTTCCAACCTGGATTATAATTGTTTGAATAAGGATTATTTTTTCTATTATTTATTGCATTTATAGTTTCATATGAAGATTGAGCATCTACGATTTGTCCTAATGAATTTTCTTCTGACACTGGAGGTGTTTGAGAACGATTCATTCTGTATTGATATATTTTCTTTGAAAGAGCAGCAATTTAAGAAACTATCATAGTTAAAGCATCAGAATCATGAATACTGGCTACTCTCTTAGGATTTACCCTTTCAGCAGGCCATTAAAAATTATTGGTAGCCATTTCTTCTATTAACGCATAAGCTTCTTCAAAAGGTTTAGACATTAGTGATCCACCAGCAGCAGCGTCTATTATAGATCTAAGAAATCCTATTAATCCATTATAAAATGTTTGAATAATTAACCAATTTGGTAAAGCATGATGTGGACATTTCCTAAGAAGTTCTTTAAATCTTTCCCAAGATTCATATATCGATTCTCCCTCATACTGACTGAAAGATGTGATATCGTTTCTAAGCTTAGTAGTCTTAAATGGTGGAAAATATTTCGATAAGAATTTTTGCGAAAGTTCTCCCCAAGTTCTAATAGATCTAAGTGCTAATGAATTTAACCAAGCCTTAGCCTTATCCCTTAGCGAAAAAGGAAAGAGTCTAAGTCTGACAGCATCATCTGACACTGTTGTACTTAAAAGTAGCACAAAGTTCTAAGAAACTTGTAAGATGTAAATTAGGATCTTCATTTGAAGTTCCACCAAATTGATTGTTTTGTACCATTTGGATAATTACAGTTTTAAGCTTAAATGAATTAGCGGCTACATCAGGATTTTGGATAGTTAAGTGAATTTCATCTAATGTAGGGTTAGCGTAATCTCTTAATGGTCTAGATTTAATGTTCATTTTCTATTCTTTGGTTGTTTATGTTATTTTCCATTGTTTCAAAATTTATAGATTTTTTTCTCAGTTTTCAAATTCTCCTAACAGTGCGTTCTAATTTTGAATCGTAGGGTATAAGATTTTTAGAACCAAATTTGCACATACAATTGAAATCAGTTCACAATAAAATAATTAAGTAAATAAGTTGCAATTCTATAAAGGTTTTCTAACAGTCCTAATTTGTCCGTTACTTTAATTATGTTATTTCCCCGATAATGACGCCAAAAACTTGACCCGCGATTTTAAATATACTTATAAATATATAAGAATTCGACACCACTTTTAAAAGATATAAATCCTCAGCAACAGTGCCAAAAACTTGCATCGGCGATTTTTAATTTTAGTAACAATTAAATATTATAAACTTTTTATCACAGAGTTACCTTTTAAACGTAAGTATACGTATCACTCAAGTAATACAGGGCTCTAGTGGAGTCCTGGTTATCTATCCCACAGGGAAAAATATTAAAGCCTACGGACAAGGATTATATAAACCATGATAACATTTACAACTAATCGAATATTAGTTTTATAAACAGAATACTAATACTACTAAGGTTAAGTTCAAATATATATTAGTAAGAATCTTTCTCGTTTGTTAAGATATTTAAGTGAAATGATAATTAGAATTAGTTTTATATGTGTTGTTCCAAATAGGAGCATACCTATTCTTTTATCTTTGGTCCAGGTATAAAGAACATTGACTAATCCTATGCTTGGTTACGCGAATGCAGCAACTAGAGTCGGGAGGATACCGGCTCTCACTTCGGAGCTCCCACGTTCCCCTCGCCTGAGGGCTAACAATCTATACTTCAGCACCCAAATGATAAGAACGAATTGAGGATTTTAGCCTGTCACTCTAAAATCTCCAATTCTACTCCAGAATAATTTTATTTCCCTATTTATTTGCACTTCTCTTTTCAAGGATTTACCCGTCCACCTTTTAAAGAAAAATGTGATACATACTAGTTAAGAATTCTTAGCCCACGATCAGGTTTTAAAATTCTTCACATATTTTAACATACAAATGGCCAATTCGTATAGTAAAGTAAGTTTAGGTATAGTATCATCACAACTTCTTTATATTTTTGTTTAATAGACTAATTCATATATTCATTTCACAAAAACATCAAAATAAGGAGAAAAACAGAACAACTACTCAGAATTCATGGAAAGGATGCAATAAAACTTGGATTTCATATAATAAAGTAAAGTTCTACAATCTATAGTAAATAAACACTACTTATCTCAAATTCCTCCCCAAGCAAACTCTTTGAAGTTCCTCTGGATTTCTTCCTTTCTTACAGTACACAGAATTCTCCTTCGAAATGGCAATGCAGAAAAGATCTCTCACTTTCCTTCCACTCTTACAATCTCTCGTAGAATTCCTCACAAATTCTCTATTTGAACTCACTACTCACTAAATAACAACACTAATGACTCACTAATAAACTCTTTAGAATACTTTGGACTCACTAGTAATCACATAGGAGACCTTTTATGACGCTTAAGAGACACTTTTTTTGGCCTAATTTTGTTCTTTTTAAAGTTGTAGAAGAGTCTCTAAGGGTTTTGCAGGCACCCCTTCGAAAATCGTCCACAATTGACGTATTTCTGGAAAAATCCATCGATCCCTCCATCGGCGGCCTCAAGCTTACCGTCGGCGGCCTTCTAGAAATAGTACTTTTTGAACAGGCCCCGTCATCGGTGGCCTCGATCTCCACCGTCAGCGGCCTTCCTTGGAATTAATTCTAAACTCTCAGGAAAATCATGCCGTCGGCGCCATCGACCTCGCCGTCAACGCCCTAGGTCAATTTTGCACAATTTGGTCCTTTTTGCTCCCAATTCGCTCATTTTTGCATATTTTTGCTCCTTTGTCCTTAAATCTTCATACCTACAGAAAAACACCAAAAATACATTTCTTTAATGTGTAATATCATCAAAATCAGTATAAAATAAGCATGAAAATCTTAACCTTTTTTTCCTTGGGTCAGATAGCAAATAAAATAACTGAAGAAGAAAATGCTAAATTACGACTTGAAGAACTTGAGAGTTTAGAAGGCAAACATCTACAAGCTCAACAAAATCTTAAACTGCATCAAGCAAAAATGATACGAGCCCATGAAAAATTGGTTCAACCCAGGACCTTTCGAATCAGTGAATTAGTTTTAGTTCTATGAAGACCTATACTAGCTCATTGAAAAATAGGTGGAATGTTTGAACCAATATGGGAGGGCACATATGTAATCAAAAAGACATATTGTGCAGGATCTTACCAACTAGTAGATTGTCAAGGAGAAAGAATTTTGCCTCCGATCAATGGGCGTTTCTTAAAAAAATATTATGCAACGTGAAAAATGATGACTTGTTTATAGACTGGGACAGTAATAAATTCCTTCAAATCATCTTTGTGATACAAATTTTGACATCTGTGTTTTTTGATATCCTTTCCGCTTATTAAGCAAAAGCTTATAAGAATGGTTCCTTAACATAATAAAAAGAGTCTAATATGTTACATTCTCCTGTTATTTTCAGAGAAAATGTCTAACAACAGACTTCTTTTTACATTCCAAAGTGATGTTTTTCTGGCTTTGGACCGACGATGTATTGACAGAGGATCTAAAATCCATTTTAACTTCGATCTTTCTCAAGTTGAATTACTCTATGATGGACCCTTGTTATCCATTGCCAATAAAGAAGAAGCAAAAGGAAAACCCTCTGTATTAGAGTTCAAATTTCGTCAACAAACTATTGAGACAGAAAAAGTTGATGAAAAATTAAAGTCAGTAATAGTAGCTCCATCCCACAAAAATGGAATGACATGTGCTAGCGGTGTGAAGAAATTAGCCTCTGGAATGACTAGAGGCCAGAGAAGAAATCGCAATAAACAACTCAAGAAACTTAAGGAAAAAGAAAGGTAAAATATAAAACCGATGGAAGAAGATAATGAGTTCGAGTTTCCAGTACTGGAAAACATTCCTAAAGAGACATATTATGTCTTAGGAGAAGAAATGATTGAAGAAGAGGAAAGAATTGAGAGAACAACATTCACTCCCACTCCTTACGAACCAGCATTAGATCTTACAGCAGTAGAGACATCAACTGTCAAACGAATTGCTTCTTGAGAAGAAGTGAGACGTATTTGAGCCATTAAACGACAATCGTTTGAACAATTCAAACATATTAATGGTCGAACTATTAACATATTGGAAGGCATTCAGTTATTTACTGGAGTTTTTGACGAAGTTGAACAAGGTGCCATTGTTGAACATGTAATGGAAGCACGTAATCGAGGACGAGCTGGACGCTTAAAAATAAGAACATACTCCGAACCTGATAGATGGATACTTGGCAAGGGCCGGATGACGATCCAATATGGGTGTTGTTACAACTATGTCGTAGACAAAGATGGCAATCCTTCGGGAATCTTATGACATGACAAGTAGATCCGCTACCGACAGTGATTATTCAGATTATCAGATAACTAATAACGTGGAACATAATGCCTCCTGATTGTGTTCCAGACAGTTGCATCATGAATATATATGAGGAAGGAGATTGCATACCACCTCACATTGACAGCCACGATTTTGAAAGACCCTTTTGCACTTTGTCACTTATGAACAGATGTTCTATTCTATTTGGAAGAGAAATAAAAATTGTGGGACCTGGAGAATTTTGGGGATCTCACCAAATTCTTCTACCACGTGGATCAGTTTTAGTCCTACAAGATAATGGAGCTGACATTTCTAAACACTACATACCAAGTGTAAGCCGACAACGCATTTCGATAACATTAAAAAGGATGCGTCCTGAGAAGCATCCTGATGAATACCAACCGATACCAGAACTGGAAGGGTTACAACCCTTAGAGTTGCCATGACCCTATGAATATCTGAACACCTAAGACATATTCGATAGACAATGTCTTGGATTGTTAGATATTTGTGGTAGGTCTAGCAGAATCTGAGAACTTTTGACATGATATTGTACAAATAGTTTGTAGTGTGTATTGTATAATACATGATGTACTGTTAACTTTTACCATCTATTTACATTATTGGGAGTGAAATAAAATATTGTAAGATATGTCCCAGTTGACTATAATACATCGTCAGGTCCAATAATGCCAAAATGAACTAAAATGATATGATGAATAATTTGTGATAACTAATTTAAGAATTATTATTTGACCTATATAAGTTAAATCCCCAGCAGGAGTCCCCAAAAGATATATTCATCTTTGAGAATAATCTTCTCTCTATAGTTATTGGATATAAGTCCTTTCTTGACATAAAAAATTATGACATTCCTATAACTCAACATTTGACATTTCTGAGAGATGATATGACATCTTCTCTCTCTATAGTTATTGGATATAAGTCCTTTCCTAACACGGGAATTATGGAATTCCTATAACTTGACATTTGACATCTTTGAGAGACGATATAACATCTTCTCTCTCTATAGTTATTGGATATAGTCCTTTCCTGACACAGGAATTATGGAATTCCTATAACTTGACATTTGACATCTTTGAGGGATAATATGACATCTTCTCTCTCTATAGTTATTGGATATAAGTCCTTTTCTGACACGAAAATTATGAAATTCCCGTGAATTGACATTTAACATCTTTGAGAGATGATATGATATATTCTCTCTCTACAGTTATCGGATATGTCCTTTCCTGACACGGAAATTATGGCATTCCTATTCCTCGACATTTGACATTTCTAAGAAATGATATGACATCTTCTCTCTCTATAGTTATTAGATATAAGTCATTTCCTGTCACGAAAATTATGTCATTCCAATGACTATTCCCTTGAGGAAGGATATAAGTCTCATAGCATTTCTTCTGAAAATCAACATACAAACATTTTCTAAGGAAGGTATGATATTTATCCTCCTTTCCAATTATTATGAAATATTTCCCGACAAACTGATAATGAATATTATAACATCTAGACCGTTTCGGTCAACGCCAATATGTGTAGCATATTTATACAGTATTCCACACACATTGGGGGCCCCTTCGTTGACCTCACTTTTGTGATTCTAGCATAATAATTATTTCTTAGGAAGATGGAGCCATAGGATGACGGAGGGGTCATCATGGTATATAACTAGTATATGATTCTAGCATATTTTTGGTGTATCACTTCACATGGTGCATGTTCCAAGCTCCTAGTTGTAGAAGGTTTCAAGTTTGAAGTGTAAATTTTAAAGGGTTCAAAGAAGTTTGAAGAGTTAAAGTGTGTCCAGTATTTTTGTTATAATTGCTTTTATTGTTTTAGATGTCTTATGGGGGAAAGTTTTAGTTGATTAAGCGATACCGGTTAGGATATCACGGTTCCCACATTCTGGCACCACTATTTTCTTTGGATTCACTTAGTGTAAACAAGTTGTTAAGCTCATTTAAACATGGTAAATCTCGTTAGCAGCCGTAGGATGCCTCCTATGAGTGATTCCTGATCATCGAAAGTGGGTGTCTTAAATTTAGTTCATTTTCATGTTTTGGTATTGTTTTGAAAATGTATTTAACTTTTAAAGTTGTTTTGTTTTGGTTTTGGTTTAACATGCAAATTTGTTTTAAGTTTTGTAGGTAAAGTATGTAAATTGGGTAAGAACATGCAGTGAAGTAAATTGAAAGGAAATCACAATGCAAAAATGTAAATGCATACCTGTCATCTCCTCGTGCATCCGCTAAGATTTTAGGTTTTGCAATATATATTTTTTTTATATAAAAAGGAGCTATATTTGCTCCCTACATGTTAACACAAAATGTGGGGTTACAAGCAAAACCCATTGGGAATAAAACCAAACCATCCCAACGAACCCATAAAATATAGAAAGGTAATATCCAATCATCAAATACAATAAAACAAAATAATGAAAACTTGGCTTTAGTGAGGTAGTGGCACATCAGGCAGCTCAGATTGCAATTCAAATCCTTCCCAGTAAAATGCAACAGAAGATATATGGTGCTGCAGTAGAATAAAACTAAAACCTCAGTTCTATGAATAATGTTCAAGTCTGAAATGGGGAGAACTCAAATTATCCCCATTAATCGGGATCTTAAGCTCATAGGGAAGGAGATTTGAAACCAGGACCGTAGGAGAGTCAGCACCATTTCGGGCCAGCCAGTTGGCTGGTTTGTTTCCCTCTCTGAAATTGAAAGAAAATTGGGTCTGAGGGGATTTCATGGTATGGATTTGCTGCAACCAGTAATTGTGATGCCAATATGTGTGGGTAACACTATTTAGGCTTTGAATCAATTCATTGGAGTCCACCTCAATCCAAATATTGTTCCAGCAAGCTTTCCTAGCTAATTGAAGTACCCACATCACAGCTATTAGCTCAGCCTTAAAAGGATCATGTGCAGCAACAGGGGCTTGAAAATATAAAAGGCATTTACCACAATTGTTTCTGAAAATACCCCCCACTCCTGCACTATCGTTGGAGTAACTACCATCAGTGCTTATCTTTATGGTATTGCTTTGGGAGGAGGTCTGCCATCTAACAATTTTAACAAGTGGTGAGCTATTAGTAGATGGTAGAATCGAACTGTAGGAGATTAGGGAACCTCTTATGTGTAATGATTTTGCTTAGGTAGGATCTGCAGTTTCTCACCACTCGTAGAGACAACGGCGAGAATGTCTTCAAATTTGGATTGGTTTCTAGCCATCCAGATGAACCAGAGAACAATAAATTGGATGGTGTTAAACTTATGATTATTCCTCTCTTGCCAGCATGTGTGGAACAACTCCCAGTGAAGATTATTGCACCCCTTTCTTAGATGAGAAATAAGGTCCATCCACACGGATTGTGAGAAGCGCATCCGAAAAATAAATGAGGTAATGTTTCTTCCTGTTGGTGACATAGTACACATATAGAAGGCCCTCTCAGCCCTTTCAATTTGAGTATGTCATCAGTGGGGATGATGCTGTGAAGTACTGCCCAACAAAGGAAAGACATGGATGGAGACAAAAATTTGCTCCAGTTAATTTGCCCCTAAGGTACAAAAGGCCATTGAAAAGTTTTACTATAGATGGCTTTGGTAATACTTTAAAGCTTATAGGTTTCCAGATTAATTTGATCAGGTCTCCCTTTGGAGAATTTAACCGTAGAAATCTGTTGAGCTGAGTGATCCTGAAGAATTGCTATAAGGTGTGGAAGAGACCAGTTTTGGCCATCCCAGTAATTAGCCACCATTAGAGTATGATCCGCCTGAGCAACTTTTGGGATTAACCAGTCTTTAGGGCACTAGTTGTCAAGCCAGAAATTAATCTTCCCATTTCCAATTCCCAAATGAAGTGGTTCTCAGCCTCCTGTCTAGATTTAATCATTTTTACCTAGATTTTAGAATCCTCCACTCTTCTAACAACAAGGGAGGGATGGATATGTCTGCAATACTTTCCTTTCAAAAATTTTGCCCACAAAGAGGTCTGTGCTCTGAAATGAATCCACAGTTTGTAGAAATTAATCTGTTGCAGATGACGGAGTCCTTTAAACCCCAAACCACCAGCCAAGGTAGGTTTAGTTGCTTTTTGCCAAGAATTCCAGTGCAACTGATATCTCTGTCCAGACCACAAGAATCTATTAAAGGCCCTCTCTAGTTTCAATTGTGTGCTCTTTTTTATGGTTGTCACTTGCAGCAAATAAGAAGGGAAGGTGGTGAGTATGCTCTTCAGTAAAGTTATTCTACCTCCATTAGATAGGAAAGAGTTGGTCCAGCAGTTCAATTGAGAGTTAATCTTATCGAGGATATCATCAAATTGAAGTTGCTTGGTCCTTCCCAATGTAAGATAGACTCCTAGGTATTTAAAAGGAGGAGTAGTAGAGGAGAAACTAGTATGATCTATAATTCAGTGCTTGATGTGGGCTGGTGTGTGTTTAGAAAATATCATCTGACTTTTATCAAAGTTAAGAATCATACCTGACTGTGCTTGAAAGGAGTCCAGGCAGTGTTTTAATCTTTTACCATCAGTTTTGTGGGCCTTTGAATATAACATAATATCATCTGCATACATGAGGTGAGATATAGCAATATTAGATCTATGATGGTACCTGGAGTAATCTTGTTGCAGGATATCTCTATCAATCATTCTTGAGAGGTAATCCAATGATAGGATGAAGATTATAGGTGATAATGGATCTCCTTGCTTGAGTCCCCTAGTTGCTTTAAAATTGCCCCAGGCTTGGCCATTAATCAGAATAGAGTGATCATTGGACTCGAGCCATCTTTTGATAAGATTGCAGAACTGATGCTTAAATCCTCTAGCAGTAAGAACTTCCATAATGAAATCCCAACTGATGGTGTCATAGGCCTTTTGAATATCCAACTTGTAAATCATGTTGCCCCCTATGCACCTTTTCCAGATCCTGAAGTAGCTCTTGAGCCAGAAGTATCATCGTCATCGATGGATCTTCCTTTAATGAAGGCTGATTGGTTTGGTCCGATCAATTTATCAAGGTGAGGTTGGAGCCTTCCCACAATAATTTTACTAATTGTCTTACTGATCACAGAAGTGAGGCAGATTGGCCTGTACTGGTTCCAATTCTGAGAGTTGTTATTCTTGAGGACCAACACAAAATTAGAAGCACAAAAATATCTTGGGAGAGGTTGGCCCTAGAAAAAGCTTTGAATAGCAGTAATCACATCCCATTTAACTACTTCCCAGGCTTTATGATAAAAGTCTGCTGTGTAGCCATCTAGCCCAGCAGTTTTAGAGCTGTCCACATACCTTATTGCACTCCAGATTTCCTGCTCAGTGGGAATATCAGTAAGCCACAGATTTTTGGTGTATTGAACATCATCCTGGAATAGTGAACTATCAATAGACATTTTGGGACCATTGTTATGTGTAAGTAACTTCTCAAAATACTTAATAGCATCCTGGGCAATAACAGGAAGATCCACAAGCATGTTACCCTCTTCTGATTGAATACTATGAATATTGTTACATTTCCTTCTGTATTTAATATAGGCATGATAGAATTTGGTGTTCCTGTCACCATGTAGGAAATGATTTATAGCAGCTTTTTGTTTTAATAGTAAATCTTGTCTTTCAGTTACAAGCATAAGGTTGGCTTGTGCTGCAATAAGCTGTTCTTCATTTGCAATTCCAACTTGGACTTTGGCTTCCAGATCAATAACCTCTTTCTCAGCTACATTTACAGCTTCAAATATATCACCAATAGAATTTCAACTCCAATGTCTTAGAGCTTTACTGAGTTTAATCTGAAGTATACTTAACTTGATAAGGGGGGATGGATGAGTAATATTACACCAACTGTTGTAGACAGTACTTTGAAAATTTGCATGAGTGGACCACACATTCAGGTATCTGAAAGGGGGAGGAGAAGTAAGAGGATTAGGGAAAGTAATGGTGATAAGAAGAGGTCTATGGTCAGATTCGGCAAAGCTCAGATGAGTCACAAAAGTGAGGAGCCACTTGGAGAGCCAGCAGCTATTAACCAGAATTCTATCCAACCTTTCCCAAATATTCCCTCTTTTCCAAGTATAAGTAAGACCTTTGAACCCAACATCAAATAGATTTGCTGCATGTATATTATCATTAAAGTTAGACATCTTGGCCAAGCTAGGTGTCCTACCCCCCAACTTTTCAACAGAAGAACCAATACTGTTAAAATCCCCACCCACTAACCAGGGGGAGTTGAGATTAGCACCAATGTTATGAAGATTAGCCCATAAGTTCTGTCTGTCTTCTTTTACGCACCCAGCATAGACAAATGTAGCAAAGCCACTTTGTCCATTAACATGGAAAGAGGAATGAATGAACTGCTGATTGTCAATAAGGGGTGTCCAGGAGATTTCCTTTCTACGAAAGATCCATATCTTATTGTTGCAGTTGGCAAAATGCCCAAAACCATGAAATTTATTGATAATTTTGTTGGGGTATTTGTGCACCAGAGGTTAAAATATAGCAAAACACCAAAGCTGGTGTTTTTGATGAGGTAAAAGATTCTTTTCAGAGATAAGGGGTTACCAATACCCCTAATATTCCAGCATAGCAAATTGATCATTAGATTGGGGGGTGGGATTTAGATCTGGTCTTTATAGATCCAGCCAATTCCCCCACTGTTAAGGGAGTCCCTAATTTCTGAGCTTCAGTATTAATCTTTTTCTTCTTTCTTGATATTTGAGTGTGCCATTTCCCCTCTAAATCATTCTGCATCTCAGAAATGATATTGGTGGTTAGATCTTCTGACAAGAAATTAGTGGATTATGAGGAGGAGATGATTCTAATATCTTCCACTTCTCTTCTACACCAATTAGCATTCTCAACATAGGGGGACCCCAACACAGGCGGAGACCCACTATTGGATATGTCCAACTTATTGGGGGAGATAGAGCCAGTGCTAAGCCCCTTATCAGGAAGTAGAATTAAATTCTCCTTTGGGGAATTAGGGGATCTCACGACAGATTCCTGCGCTGTAAGGGGTGACGACCTCTCGTACTCCAGCTATACATGGTGCAGGCACCTTCGGAATTGGGTGCAACGACGAATGAGCGATGCGGTAGATGCTTTAACCAAATTAGGATCTCTTCTGTTAGGGGGGTGAAGTCTATAACATCTGTCATTAGTGTGGCCAAACATTTTACAATTTGTGTAGAAATAAGGTTTTTGTTGCATAATGACCTCTTGCCATTACCCATCTTTTGCAGTCCCAATCTAGATTTTCTTTATCTCAGGCAGGGAAACATCTCTTTCAACCTGAATTCTAGCTAGTTCAGGTTTTGCCTTATTGATAGTAGCAGCATCACATCTGAGAGGAATCCCAAGTGATCTACCAATTTGGAAAAAAGCATTTTGATTAAAGTATCTATAAGGGAGATTAGGTAATTTGAACCAAATTGGTACAATGGGAGGGTCTTTGCTAGGATCAAAATCTGAGGTCCACTTTATTATCTTCATTTCCACTCCTGCAACACTAACCAACTGTTTAGCAAAGAGCAATGCATAGCCCTCCTCATTAGAGAAATTGATTAATAAGTGCCTGTCATCCAGAAGACTAATCTTCCAGCTTCCTTTGAAGTTTATAGACTCAAAGTATTTCCTCACAAGCACCATCTTAGGGTGACCCAGCATAAATTTACCAATTAAAGTTAATTTGACCTCTTCATCCAACTCCTCCAACTCCTTTTCAGAAAAAATAACAGCTGGGCATCCCTCTTTCTCCTCAATAGATCTAATAAAAGGACAAGAGGATCTTCCAGCTGCAGCATCATGTAACCTTTGAGGGAAAATGAGTTTAGAGGGATCAGAAATGGAGGGGGCATTACCCACCACACAGCATAAGTAGCTTTAGCCTAGGCAATATTTGTTTCCAAATCAATAGGGTAGGCCATTGGAAGACTCCAAGGCACAACCAGAGACCAACAGAGCACAAGAAACCAGAATCTGAACCAAAGTGAATCAAACCAGCAGGAAGAAACCACCACCCAGAAGAGGTTCCCAAAACAGACAGGGAAAAATAAAACTGAAAGTTCAAGTAACCCTCCAAGGTAGAAGCACAAAATCAAACCACAGCAGCAGGGAGCCAAAAATCAATGGAACAGTAATATTTGAAAAGTGACCAGCCCGGGAAGGACCTAACCCCCAGCAAGGAAACCAGAAACCAATTCCACACCCCTCAGAAGTCCAAAGCAAAAAAGCACCAACTATCCCACTCACCTGAGCCACCACCAGAGAACCGACCACGGCGAGGTCATGGTTGAAACCCTAACAGAGCACGAGTTCCCGACCGCCATTTTTTATAATATATATATTAGCATTTGCAATATATATATATATATATATATATATATATATATATATATATATATATAGTTTTTCAAGAAAATTTGAATAATTTGCGAGAAAATAGAAAGAAGGAAAGGTTCGGGGGCTCCTAGTCATAACTTTGTGGGTTCGTATTCATTTGGATTTTGATAATGATTTCTTAAGCAAAGACATAATGGGTTCAATTGTCCTCCAAGATATCCAAAAGACTATAAAGGAATGCGGGGCATAAACCCTACACTTATTTTAAGATCCTTTGGAACGTCTCGAGTTCTTATGAACTTATTATGTTGCTAAATCATCCATCTGTCATTAAAGTTAAGGTTTAATATGTATGTTTTAAACTATTGCTCAATGAACCTTGATGTTTTAATTATCTCTATGAGTGGGGTAATTATCACTTGATGTTTCATTTATGAGTTATGTGAATGAAAGCCTTTAAGGGCAAATTAATTTATTAAGGGACTTACACATTTCAATTAAAGTTGGGCTAGAAGTGTTTTCAAATTTTTTATAATTAACCATGTTTTCTTTTCTAAACCTTGTTAAGCAAATTTGGATTAAGCCTAGTTCGCTACTAAACCATTAAGTTTTTATGGGTTCACTTGTAATTTTAATAGTATTACATGTGGTGAATTTTAATCTTTATTGAAAGATCATGTCATTGTTAAACCATTGATTTCAAGTTTTGAATTTATGAATTATAACCTTCTAAAATCAAACCTGTTACTCTTGGATCATTCAACTTAATTAGCTTCCAAATTATAGTAATTTAGGAAATTACAATTTTACCCTTGTGATGAAAAAGTGAGGAATTAGTTTCTACCTCTTAATCCCTTTTGTTTCAATCATCTAGAGACTTTGATTATGATCATTCATTATTCATTTACCCTTTAACTTAGCCTAAATATTTCCCATAATTATCATTTTTCTCTTTAAGGCATTATCACTTCATAATTCTTTAAGTTAAACTCAAATGACTTTGAATTTTTTTGTTACCCCACTCATATGTCAATTGAAATATCAGAGGAGAAAATATAATTTTCTAATTTTTATTTTATTTTTAGAATTATTTTTAATGCAAAAATAGGCATTTCTCAAGTTAATTCATTAACTTATCAAAAGCACACCATCTGTCCATAGAAAAATTATTGGAGTTCACCTATGTCAGAGGACCACTTAGGCCAATTTTCATGATTTTTTGAGTTTTATTTTAATTATTATAATTATTATTTAATTTTGAGTGTTATTTAAACATAAAATAGAATTTAACTTGAAAATTAATTTTTATTTTTTTCTTAAATCACACGGAGTTCAAGAAACATAAAGAAGCAAAATTCATATTTTTATGATTTTTATTTTAATTATTATAGTTATTTTAGTGCAAAATTAGGGAAAATTCATTTTTAGCCTTTAAAAATTCATACCTATTTTAAGAAAATTAGGAAAAATATTCCAATTGCTCCCAAGTGATGAACAAAAAATTTAAAACATTCTTGTGGACTTTTGTATTTTAGTGATTTTTGTGATTTTTTAATTATAAATAATTATTTTTGAATTAAAAATTAGCTTAAAAATGAAGTATTTATTGAACATCAATTTTATTTTTCTTAAGTTCCTCTCGTCACAAGGAAGTCCCAAATCATTTTCATAATTTTGAAAATTTTATTTTATTTATCATAATTATTTTAATACAAAAATACTATTTTACTTAGAAAATCAAGTTTATTGATAAAATCAGTTCATATTGAGTTCAAATTTTTATAAGTGGTTTCTTTTACTTTTTCCTTTAATGTGGATTCAATTTTGTGATTTTCCTAATTATATTTTATTTATTTAATTTTTTAGGACTTTTAATTAATTAAATACATAAAAAGCTATTTCTAATAATTTAAATCCATTTTATATATTTTCTAGGATCCTCTAACCACAATGAACCTACCAAATTTATTTTGTATTTTTTATTTATATTTTAATTTTAATAATTATTTAATTAAAATAGAGGTGATTAACATTGAAAAATGAGGTTTCCGCACTTATAGATGTCCTCTGACCTTGGAATAATCAGAAAAGACCCTTAAAGACATGAAGTTCAAACCCTTAAAATTTTAAGTCATGGTGATTAATATTTAATTAATTATAATTTAAAGAAGTCTCCGAGTATTTAATTAATTAAAAATATAATACATGATAAATAATTTTGATTTTTATTTTATATTTTTTCCTCTGTTCACTAAGCAAAAGGATATTTTTATTTTATTATTAGCATTTTTCTACATCAAGTTATGAATTTTATAAATTTTTGAATTAAAATAAATAAAAAATGGGGGATTTTTCTATTTATCCACGTCAACGCTGAGTCATCCTTGGCAGCCTAGAAAGTCCACGTGTCGCCTGATCCATGAAAAAAATACACATTTTTACGCCTTGATTTTTATCAAATTTTGAAGGATATTATGCTTTAATGAAAGGTATTTTTGTGTTTTTGGATATAGGTGATGGAAAAATGTTCAAGAAGAAAAAAAAGTGAAAAAGGAGCAAAAAGGAGCAAAAGGTGCAAAAATGGAGCCAAAATGCAAAATTGTCAAAATTATTGGTCTGGCGCCTTAGCGCCAGAATCCGACGCCTTGGCGCCAGAATCCGGCGCCTATGCGCCAGGTCGATACGGGATCTGTCAAGATTTTTGATGACTTTTGGACAGTTATTTTGACGGTGTTAGCGGTTATTGGACCTTCTAGAAGATTGGCAGTTGTTCCTGGTTTATAGGACATGTGATACAATGTATTTGGACGCTTGGAAACAGTTTTAATCACGAAGAGGTGCAATCCAAAGTGAAGAGGTGCGAAGAACTAGACGCAGAGTCCATCGCCTAGGTGCCAGATTTTGGCGCCTAGGCGCCAGAAACACCTTCTAAAAGATTCATTGAATGTGGACACATTTTGAAGAGGTGCCTCAAGGCAACCCTTGAAGCCTATAAATAGGAGGGTACTCCTTTAGAGAAAAACACCCACATAAGCCTCCCATACGTTCCCCTATCTAGAGCCCCATCTAGAGGGAGAATTAGAGAAATACTTTAGGGCCACTTTTATTAATTAGTGAGATTAGTTAGAGTGTGTATTGAGAGTTTAAAGAGTTGGTGCTTTTGAAGTTTATTTGCTTTGGAGTCAGAAGAATTCAGAGGTTCAGTAGGAGAAACACTTGAGATGAGTATTTGTAATTTTATTCAAAGTTTTATTATCATGTTTTGTTGTTTAAATTCAATGTGTTCTGAGTAGTTAGTTTACTTTCTTATTTCAATTATGAAAAGATAAATAAGATAATATATCGATGGAGAATTAAAAACTATTTATATTTTAAAACATTGTGATGATATTAATACCGGATCTTCATTTACTTTACAAATTGATCACTTGTATTGTTAAAATCTGTTGAAGAGTTTGATACCTAGAAGGAGATGAATTCTTAACTAGTAGATATCACATGAATACTTGGGTAGTCGAAGGCCTTGTGCGGGTTATTCAAGGTGAAGTGCAAATAAATAGGAAGATATTATATAATGGGCGTAGAATTAATAAGTTTTTAGAGTGACAGACTAAATTCTTGTGATTTGGTTTATAGAGAAGGAAAGGGTCACTAGTAGGGCCGACCATAGGCACCCTTGGACATCTAGTAGTGTGAGCCTAGATTAACTCATTCTACTAACAATACATCCGGACCTGATCCATAAGCTAGCCAATATTCGTTACACCTGGATCAAAGGGTAAAGAATATGAATGCTTCTATTTGGCACAATACCATAAATTTATATTCTCCACGAATATTATCATTATCTTAGAAAATCTTGGATTAATTGAAAGGAAGAAAGTTGTGTTCTTATTGCTATTTACACCAATTATTTCATTACTGCTTTATTATTGCATCTTTCATTACTGCTTTATTATTGCATCTTTCATTACTGCTTTATTATTGCATATAGTAAATTAAAAATATCAAATTTATAAACTATAAAAGAAATACATAAAAATAAAATTAAAATATTTAAAAATCCATAACTCACTCCTCGTGGGATCGATACTGGGGTCTTTGTTTCAAAGCCCTATATTACTTGATACGATACGTATACTTGTATAGTACCCCTAGTGTGTAAAATATTTTCAATAAAATTATCTTTGTATACACTAGTTGCTATTATTATCTATTACATATATTTGAAAGCATTAATTATTATATTTGTCATCAGCAGATTGCGGGTCAAGTTTTTGGCGTCGTTGCCGGGGATTGAATTTTTAGTAAGCATATATATAGCATTGGGTCAAGTTTTTGGTGCCGTTGCACAGGGAGGAGCGGAGTAGATTTTAAATATTTTTTATTTTATTCATTTTCTTTTATTTTCAAAAATATAAAATACCAAAAATATATATATATAAAATAAAATAATTTTTTTTTATAAATAGAAATTTTATTTCTTGTTAATTTACTTTTTATGCGTAGTGCTGGATCTGAAGGATTATTACCTTTAGATTCTGAATTAGAAAGAACTATTAAAAGAATTAAAAAAGGAAAACAAACTAAAAAAATTCAAGAGATTTCTAATTTACATAACAATTTACAAAATCCAATTGAAATTAATGAACAAAATGTTTACAAACCATTAAGGGATTATGCTTAACCCTACGAGTTGATGAACTTCATAGCTGTATTCAAATACCTACTGTAGATGCTAATTCTTATAAACCATCTATCATTCAAATGGTTCAAAATAATCATATTGGAGGAACACCAAATGAGGATTCAAATTTACACCTTGCTAGTTTTTTAGAACTTTGTGCTACCTTTAAATATAACAATGTTTCTGATGATGCTTATTAGACTTAGACTCTTTCCTTTTTCTTTAAGAGATAAAGCAAAGATGTGGTTGAACTCATTAGTAATAGGTTCTATTAAAACATGGGCTGAAATGGCACAAAAATTCCTTGCTAAATATTTTCCTCCTTCTAAAGCTTGCTAAATTAAGAAATGATATTACTTCATTTAGTCGATTTGACCGTGAGACAATTTATGAAACTTGAGAAAGATTTAAAGAACTATTAAGAAAATGTCATCATCATGCTTTACCTGATTGGTTAATTATTCAAACATTTTATAATCGTTTAATTGGATCACTAAAATCAATTATTAATGCTGCTGCTGGAGGTTCTTTAATTTCTAAATAATTTGAAGAAGCTTATACTTTAACTGAAAAAATGGCTAATAATAATTTTCAATGGCCTTCTGAAAGGATTAATCCTAAAAGAATGTCAAGTATTCAAGATAACAAAGCCTTTTCTATCTTAGCTTCACAAGTAGCTGCAATATCTAAGAAATTAGATAATTTTGCCATCAACATATCACATAACAACTCATCTAATATTGAAGAGTCTCAAACTATTGAAACTTTATAAGCTATTGCTAGTAAAGATAATCCGTATTCAAACTATTATAATCCTGGATGGAAAAATCACCCTAATTTTAACTGGAATAATCAATGACAACAATGGGGTAATAATCAATCCCATCCAACTGGAAATTAGAATAATCAAGTAAATTCAAATTATAAACCACCTGGATTTAATAATCAACAGAAAAAGTTATCAAGAGAAGAATTAATTTTACAAATGAGTAATCAATTACAAAATCAAAATACTACTATTCGTAATATTGAGAATCAAATGGGACAAATCGCTAGTTTAATTGAATTACTGAGACCTCAGGGAACACTTCCTAGTAATGTTGAAATTAATCCAAAAGAAACTGGAAAAGAACATGAACATGTTAAGCTGTACAACTTAGAAGTGGAAAGGAATTAAAAAAAGAATGCAGAATGAAATTGAAAAAGAGATTGAGGTTGAAGAGATTGAAAAACCTAAAGAAACTCCTTCTCCTAATCAAGATCAAACTAATATTTCTATTAATGTGGAAGTTGAAAAACCACCACCACCTTTTCTTCAAAGATTAAAACAGCGAAGCTTGATCATCAATTTTCTAAGTTCTTTGAAATTTTTAAGAAACTTAATATAAATATACCCTTTGCTGAAGCCTTGGAACAGATGCCAACTTATGCAAAATTTATGAAGGATATATTAAGTAAGAAATGAAAATTTGAAGCTTTTGAAACTATTGCACTAAGTGAAGAATGTAGTGCAATAATTAAAAAGAAATTACCTCAGAAACAAGATCCTGGAAGTTTTTCTATACCTTTTGCTATTGGAGAAAAATTTTGTGAAAAAGCTTTTTGTGATTTAGGAGCAAGTATTAATCTCATGCCATTTTCTATTTATCGAAGGTTGAATTTAGGAGAGATTACTCCCACCACTGTAACCCTTCGATTAGCTGATAGATCTATCACTTACCCTAAAGGAGTTATAGAGGATGTACTTGTTAAAGTAGATAAATTTATCTTCCATGTAGATTTCATTGTGCTTGATATGGAAGAAGATAAAGAAATACCAATTATTTTAGGGAGACCTTTTCTAGCTATCGGATGAGCTATGATTGATGTGCAAAAAGGAGAATTAACTATGATAGTTAATGATCAAGAGATTAAATTCAATGTTCTTAAATCGATGAAGTACCCTGACAAAGAAAAATGTTATCGAATGGATATTTTTTATTTTATAATTGAAGAACACTATCGAGAAAAATGTAAAATCATTCCTGAAGAAGAAATTAAATTTTTAATTGATGAAAATGAAGAACTAAAAGAAGATAAATTACTTAAAGAAACTCATTATATTAAAGACAACTGAGAAACTTTAGACATAGCTCAAAATGATATACTTTTACCCTCAATTAAAAAAGCTTCTGAACTGGAATTAAAAATGTTACCTTCACATTTAAAGTATGCATTTCTTGGAAATTCATTAACTTTACCTGTTATTATTTCTTCTGAGCTAAGTTTAGATCAAGAAGAAAAATTAATAGGAGTGTTAAAGAAATATAAAAAAGCTTTTGGTTGGACTATTGCTGATATAAGAGGAATAAGCCCTTCCATTTGTATGCATAGAATTTTAATGGAAGAAAATTTTAAACCCACTATTGAACCGCAAAGAAGATTAAATCCTATCATGAAAGAGGTTGTTAAAAAGAAATTTTAAAATGGTTAGATGCTGGAATTATTTATCCTATTTCGGATAGCCAATGGGTAAGTCCTATTCATTGTGTTCCGAAGAAAGGATGAGTAACTGTCACTCTCAATGATAAAAATGAACTAATTCCTACAAGACAAGTTACTGGATGGCAAATTTGCATTGATTATTGGAAGTTAAATGACGCCACTAGAAAGGATCATTTTCCTTTACCTTTCTTGGATCAAATGCTTGACAAACTAGCTGGACACTCATATTTCTGTTTTCTGGATGGATATTCTGGTTATCATCAATTACTTATTGCTCCTGAGGACCAAGAGAAAACAACATTTACAAGTCTTATGGAACATTTGCCTTTAGAAGAATGCGTTTTGGTTTATGTAATGCACCTGCAACTTTTCAAAGATGTATGAAGTCAATATTTTGTGATTTGATTGACAAAGGAATTGAAGTATTCATGGACGATTTTTCAGTTTTTGGAACTTCTTTTGAGTCTTGTTTGGAAAATATTTCCAAAGTTCGAAAAGATGTGAAGAAACAAATTTAGTTCTTAACTGGGAAAAATGTCAATTTATGGTCACAGAAGGCATTGTACTTAGTCATAAAGTTTCACAAAAAGGGATGGAAGTTGATCAAGCGAAAGTAAAAATTATTGTTGAACTGCAACCCCCTATTACTATTACTGATGTGAGAAGTTTTCTAGGTCATGCTGGATTTTATAGAAAATATATAAAGGATTTTTCTAAAATTGCTAAACCTCTTTGTCATTTATTGGAAAAAGAAGCTAAATTTGAATTTAATGAAGACTGTGTTAATGCTTTCAATATTTTAAAAGACAAATTAATAATTGCACCTATAATTATTGCACCTAATTGGAATAAACCTTTTTAATTAATATGCGCTGCAAGTGATTTTGCAATTGGAGTTGTATTGGGACAAAAATATGAGAAAATTTTCAAAGTTATATATTATGCTAGTAAAACTCTTACTGAAACTCAAAGAAATTACACTACTACTGAGAAAGAGCTTTTAGCTATAGTATATGCCTTTGATAAATTTAGACCTTATCTTCTGGGTACCAAATGCATAGTTCATATTGATCATTCCGCTATTAAATATTTAATGACGAAAAAAGATGCTAAACCTAGATTGATAAGATGGGTTTTTTGGAAAGGCGAGTCTGGTGCCTAGGCGCCGGTTTGGCCTGCTTACCTGAAAAACACCATTTAAACTCCAATTATCCATTTTTGACGCCTAAGCTTCATCTTCTGCCTCTTTTTCGCGAAAACTCACCTCCTAAATCTAGTTTGAGGTCAAAACATCAAGATTTTGAGCCCGAAATCACTTGATTTCTTCATCTCAAGGTCAGATCTACACTCTAATCAATTTATTTTTTATTTTCACCATAGTTTTTCGTATTTTGAGTAAAAATGGAAATTTTGAGAAAAATTTTGATTTTTAGTGTTTCTTCACGAATTTATAAACTCATTTTAAGTTTCTTAAGCTTAAAAAGAGTTTAAATCTTTGATTCCTTAATTAATTTGTGTTTTCTTTCACATTTAGATGGCACCAAAATCTAAGCGAGGAAAGGCACGAGAAAATTTTGACAGTAGCAAATTCGCGACGGCGGCAGCGCATTTTCGATATCACGAATTTACGACGTCCAGAAAATTTATCTCAGAGCGAAGCTTTTACAATCCTGGTGAAATGATCGAGAACATGATCGTTGAGCACAACTGGCAATGATTCTATTATTTCACCGATGTTGTTGTTATTCCAGTCGTGCGCGAATTTTATGCTAACTTTTTGGATGCGGAAGACTACGAAGTCTTCGTTAGAGGAGTTGGAGTAGGATTTACTCCAGAAAGGATCAATATTTTTTATGGACTGCCACCTACCATTGAGTGCCACTATTCAGGATTATCTCCATCTGAAGAAGATCTTGAGATGAATATTGCTTATTTGACTGACGGCACTAGAGCTTGGAAGATCCTGAACGATAAACGGGTAAATTTCAAATCTTCTAAGTTAAATGGTATTTCAAAGGCATGGCATTACTTTATTTCTGTAAGACTTATACCTTCCAACCACACGAGCGAAGTGACTAGAGATCGAGCTATCTTAAACTACTGCATTCAGGAGAGGAAGACGATAGATGTCGGCAGTATTATTTATGATTCTGTGGAGTCTACTGCTAGATCCAGTACTTCTGTAGGACTTTCCCATCTCTGATTTATTCTTTATGTGTGAACAATGGAGTCACTGCTGATATTTCTGAGGAGAAGCTGAAGTCTACCAAGAAAATTGGGCAGGAGAGTGTTAGTATCTATGATAGTCTTCGTGGGAAGAGATCTATAGCCCCTTCTACTTCTGCACCTACTCAAGGTAGAGCTTCAACTTCCAGACCTTCTACTTCTACTGCTGAGCCACCATCTAGTTTTTGGGAATCGATGCATGATCAATTTTTGGAGCAGCAGAATGAGTTATTTCTAACTCACTGCAGAGTTGATATTATGGATAAGAAGATTGATCACCTATCTGATTACACCTAGAGGGAGAGTAAATATGATGCTGAGTATTCAGAGTCATTTGTCAGATTCTTGAAGGGTGAGCATGATATTCAGTTTCCCACCTGTCCTAGATTTTCACCATATGTTGATCCTAAGGATATGGAGTTTTCTTTTGGTGATGACGATGACGAGGTTACAAACAGTGATTAGTAGCCTGATTTACCTCTGAGATGTCTTGAGTACTGTTGTTAGTTTAGTTTTTGTTTGCTAGTACTCGATTGTTATTTCGTCGTTTACTAGTTTAGATCTGTTTATGAGACTTTGTATGAATTATTTGATGTTGAGACTGTTTTAGATATTTATTTGCAGACCGAAATTTGAATGAATTTGTGTTTATTTTTGGTTTCAGCCTACTGCTTAGTATTTTAGAATAGTTAGTAATGTTATTTTTTTTCTGTTAGTAATATAGTTATTTAATTCAACTACTGCTATATAAAATTTTTGAGCATGCTTATTTTTATATGCTCCATTATTTCTGTAATATTCATAAAAAGCATGTGTAGAAGTAAATTATATTTCTTTCTAGAATTTTTTTTACATGCTTATAAAATTCCTTTTTAAATTATACTTTTCTTTCTCTCATACGTTATTATTTTCATGATATACCAAAACTTAAGTTTGGGGGAAGAGAAAATACATGCAAATTTAAATTTTTTTGTCCTTAATAAACTAATATTTTCTAAAAAAAAATCTTAACATAACATAAGGAATGAAGAATCTATTTAAGATCACTTAAATTTTTGAAATTATAAATAATTTAGTAGACTTAACAAAAATTTTAATAACTTTGATTGATTTTAAGAATAGAATTATTTAACTTAAAGAAGAATAAGATTAAGAAATTTTTCTATTCATAACAGAAATAATTGAATTTTAGAAATATTAAGAAATCAAAAATTATAACTGGAAAAAGAAAAGATTGAAAATCTTTTTTAAATTCTATTCATGTTATAAAAATTAAGTGAAAATGTAAAAGTTTGAAAATATAAGTTAAGGATAGTGAAGTTCAAAATCATTAACGAGTTATCCAGAATACGATAATCCTCACTATGAAAAAAAAAAAGAGAAAAAGAGGAGAAGCTTGAGGATATGCCTAATCAAAAATTGGCTTCACTTGAATTATCTTATATGAAGAAAACTAGTTACATACTTTTACTTATTTTTCATGCATGAATCTTTATTTAAGAAAGAATTTTCATGAAAATCTTTTTCTTGTAAATAATCTATGTGATCTTAATATAATAAACTTCTACTATTTTCGAAATGAATGAAAATTTTTTGAAGTCTCATGATTTGGTAGTTGAATATTCATTAAATTCTTAAAATTAAACTTAGTTAGTGAAATTTGGTTAATGATTTACTAAAGCCTTTATAAGATCAAAAATTACAAGGAGTGTTAAATATTTATCTTTCATTCCAAATGTTATACATTTTATATAGTAAAAAAGGTTACTTGAGGACAAGTAACATTTAAGTTTGGGGGATTTTGATCCATGAAAAAAATACCCATTTTTATGCCTTGATTTTTATCAAAATATTAAGGATATTATGCTTTAATGAAAGGTATTTTTGTGTTTTTGGATATAGGTGATGGAAAAATGTTCAAGAAGAAAAAAAATGAAAAAGGAGCAAAAAGGAGCAAAAATGGAGCCAAAATGCAAAATTGTCAAAATTATTGGTCTGGCGCCTAGGCGCCAGAATCCGGCGCCTAAGCGCCAGGTCGATACGGGATCTGTCAAGATTTTGGATGACTTTTGGACGGTTATTTTGACGGTGTTAGCAGTTATTGGACCTTCTAGAAGACTGGTAGTTGTTCCTGGTTTATAGGACATATGATACAATGTATTTGGATGCTTGGAAACAGTTTTAATCGCGAAGAGGTGCGATCCAAAGTGAAGAGGTGCGAAGAACTGGACGCAAAGTCCGGCGCCTAGGTACCAGATTCCGGCGCCTAGGCGCCAGACACACCTTCTAGAAGATTCATTGAATGTGGACACATTTTGAAGAGGTGCCTCAAGGCAACCCTTGAAGCCTATAAATAGGAGGGTACTCCTTCAGAGAAAAACGCCCACATAAGCCCCCCATACGTTCCCCTATCTAGAGCCCCATCTAGAGAGAGAATTAGAGAAATACTTTAGGGCCACTTTTATTAATTAGTGAGTTTATTTAGAGTGTGTATTGAGAGTTTAAAGAGTTTGTGCTTTTGAAGTTTATTTGCTTTGGAGTCAGAAGAATTCAGAGGTTCAGGAAACACTTGAGATAAGTATTTGTAATTTTATTCAAAGTTTTATTATCATGTTTTGTTGTTTAAATTAAATGTGTTCTGAGTAGTTAGTTTACTTTCTCCTTTCAATTATGAAAAGATAAATAAGATAATATAAAATTCGACGGAGAATTAAAAACTATTTATATTTTAAAACATTGTGATGATATTAATACCAGATCTTCATTTACTTTACAAATTGATCACTTTTATTGTTAAAATCTGTTGAAGAGTTTTGATACCTAGAAAGAGATGAATTCTTAACTAGTAGATATCACATGAATCCTTAGGTAGTCGAAGGCCTTGTGCGGGTTATTCAAGGTGAAGTGCAAATAAATAGGAAGATATTATATAATGGGCGTAGAATTAATAAGTTTTTAGAGTGACAGACTAAATTCTTGTGATTTGGTTTATAGAGAAGGAAAGGGTCACTAGTAGGGCCGACCATAGGCACCCTTGGACATCTAGTAGTGTGAGCCTAGATTAACCCATTCTACTAACAATACATTCGGACCTGATCTATAGGCTAGCCAATGTTCATTACACCTAGATCAAATGGTAAAGAACATGAATGCTTCTATTTGGCACAATACATAAATTTATATTCTCCACGAATATTATCATTATCTTAGAAAATCTTGGATTAATTAAAAGGAAGAAAGTTGTGTTCTTATTGTTATTTACACCAATCATTTCATTACTACTTTATTATTGCATCTTTCATTACTGCTTTATCATTGCATCTAGTAAATTAAAATATCAAATTTATAAACTATAAAAGAAATACATAAAAATAAAATTAAAATATTTAAAAATCCATAACTCACTCCTCGTGGGATCGATACTGGGGTCTTTGTTTCAAAGCCCTATATTACTTGATACGATACGTATACTTGAGTAGTACCCCTAGTGTGTAAAATATTTTCAATAAAATTATCTTTGTATACACTAGTTGCTATTATTATCTATTACATATATTTGAAAGCATTAATTATTATATTTGTCATCAGCAGATTGCGGGTCAAGTTTTTGGCATCGTTGCCGGGGATTGAATTTTTAGTACGCATATGTATAGCATTGGGTCATCGCCATGCCATTGGACACCGCCATCTAAGCCAGCTTCGTGCTTTATGTAACAAGAGTTCGCCCGACACGATCCCAACCATACATCAGATATACGCGCGATCCAACTGTTCTCTATCTTCATCCCTAACTAGTGTAATCCGAGAACCTTCCACTTTCAACCCGAAGTTTTCTCTCAATACTTGACCAAATCACATGGGGTATTTTTGAGACCTTCATCTAGTCCAGATGAATCTATCTATACAGTCACATGCACATGAATTTAAAGTTCTCTTCACAAAAGCCCAAACAGAGCTCGGTTTGGGGATTAATGGAGTATACCATAGCCTAAGAAGTTTGGCCTTGATTGGGATGGTTTCTGACATTCGTTGTGATCTGGCGTAGCTTCTCAAAGTAGAATCTTAATGCCCCATAATGTCGCCAAGGCGCTTCCCTATGCATGAGTAGGTATTGCAAGCAATACCTTGGTGCCACTCCTTAGAAAAGTTGGCACTTGGCCCACATATGAGAAGGTAGAATAGCTAAAAGTCTGATATCCAAGGAGAAATTCTGGCGCCTGCCAATTGACATTGAGAGTTAGAGTAATTTCTGTCCATGTGGCCTCACTGTAGCTATAATAGAAGCTTCTTGTTTCTTCAATGTTTTGAAGGTTAAACCTTCATATGAGAGCAAACAAGATTTTTGAGTAAAGATTGTGAGGAACTGTGTGAGGAATGAAGATGGACAATTATGAGAATTTCTCTTGTTGTTTGAACGTGCTACTCAGTCAACTTAGTGAAGAAGGAGAGAAATGTGGTGTTGTATTTCAAAACGATGTAATATACCCGATTTTCATTCCTAAACTCTTATATTTTGATTTGTTTTAGTGAATAAAATGACTTTTTTTTATAAAACTTGAGTAGCACTTAAATCATACTCTCTCCCTTGAACTGTTGTACTATGGATCTATGGTTTCTTTTTGTGTGTGATTTAGTTGATCGTCCATAATAGTGATGTTTTAACTTCCAATACATCAATTATTTTCAACCATGCCAGTTATTATGTTAAAATTTGTTATAATTTATGAGTTCTGAAAGAAAACTTGGTGGAACAACTAAGCTAAAGCACACATATTTAGGATAATAAGGATATTGCTTCTAGGATAGTACGATCATGTAGGAAAATACGAAATTACAAACTAATGATGGTTTAGAGAACTAAAATTTAATATGAATTTAAAAACCTTGTTGATTGTCACCTATGACTTTATCAACTGGTTAAACCTATATTTCTAGGATCCAATTCAAGAGAGAAACCTTCATTTGATAGAAACCATCTTTGTTTGGTTGAGACACTTTTTTTTGGAAGAATTAGGACTATTAACTTTAAAATCACAAAAATTCAAACACTTCTGACAAGACTTACGACTAGTTGACTCGAGCTTTTTCTATTTTAGAAGTTAAATCATTCCTCATGGGATCAACACACTGACTTTGATCTGAAATTATATGAGTTTAGGGGTATACTTGTGTGATTGCCACCTGCTTTGCAGCAGTTTCGGGCAACAAGTTTTTGCGCCATTACACGGAAACAATGTTAAACTTCTATTTTTGGGAAGATTATAGTTGAATTGATAGGGTTTATACTTAAAACTTATTGTATCGTATTTTTACCATATGTTTTGCTATTTTTTGTGTTATAAAAAAATTTGTGTTACATGTTTTCTATTAATGTAATTTTACACATATTTTTTGTTTTTATCTTGATTCTAAAAATTTATGTGAATTTGTTTTTTTATTAGATTTGGGTCACATGTCTATTATAGGTTTCTATGCATAGGACCAGTATCTTAGATTTAGTACCTTTTCACTCGAAAATAAGAAAGTAGCCAAAAATTTTGAAAAATCACTAAAATAAAAATGGAAACACTTAAAAATGATAAATCATCTTGAAGAATATATTAGTCCTCTTAGAGGCTATGCCAACCAGTTAGTGGAAAAACTTCACTTTAATATTAATAACTCTACTATTGAAGCTGCTACTTTTAAAACTTAATGGAAACACCAAGTGGTTTAGAATAACTAATTTGGGGGATCACCCACAAAGGACCCTAATTATATTTTTTAGGACCTAATTCATTTGGACTAAGTTAATTTTCACATTTTAATTTAAAAATATGAAATCAAAACTGATCTCATATATGCAATAGTTTAAATAAACGAGCACTACATTACAAGCTATGCATCTACCTCGAAAAACAAATGCATTACCTGATGATGAGGCTCATTTAAATAAACTAAAGAATCTATAACATTCATTTATTCTGTGAACCATTTATGTTGATCAATAGGTTCCCCTTTCTAATATAAGAGATTAGATATGGTTTATATTAAGCTGGGTTCTTCAAGTTTCCTAAAAGGGTAAGCCCCTATAGTTATTTACATCTCAAGCAACCAAAGTCACCTAAGAAAACTCTCAATATAGATCAGGAAATATTGCCTTCATGAACTCAAAAGGTTCGAGATTTTCAAGTTTGGAAATAGGAAATTCAAGTGAGAAAAGGTTCAAATGGGAACAATTATTTTCAAGACCAAAAGGAGGAAAAGCTAGGGGATGCCACGGATCCTAAGGTGAACCTCATTGACTTCCCAAACTATCTTATGGTTTGGCTTTAGTTTCAAAGAAATATTATTTAATGTTCATCCTGACAATTTTATTATTGTAGGGCTTACATCTATATGATATCAATCATACAAATAGCCTGAAAGATAGAAGGGTTTATGTTGTATCGGATGATAACCACATAATCCTAAGAGGAGTTAAGGCATAGATTACACAACATGGTTGTTCAAAAGTCTAAGAGATCAATTGAAAATTTATGCTGCACTAGGCAGACGAACTCGAAGTCCTATGGCTTGTTTTTTATTTCTATGGAAGGATTTACTGTTGTAGTATCGCTTTGCTGTTGTAGAATTTTTTGCTCTCTTGAAGATGTTCTTCAACATGTCTTCGTCATGCTACCCATGGTGCATTCTCCAAGCTCCTTGTTGCAGAAGGTTCAAGTTTAGAAGTGCAATGTTCAAGAGGTTCAAAGAAGTTCTAAGAGTTTTAAGGTGTCAATGCCAGGTTTTGTTGTTGTGATTGTTATTTAAATGTCTTATGGGGGGGATTTAAGTTTATTAAGAGATACCTGTTAGGATCCTCACGGATCGCTCATTCTCGCACCACCATTTTCTTCGGATTCACTTAATCCAAATAAATTGTTAAATTCATCTAAACCGGGAAAATCTCGTTAGCAGCCATAGGTTGCCTCCTTCGAGGGATTCAAGATCATCTAAATAGGATGTGATAATTTAGTTCATTTTTTTATTTACAAATTTTGTTTAATTTTGAAAAGAGTTTTGTTTTGTCTTGATTTTTGTCTTGAATGTATTTTAGTTTTTCTTTTTTTTTTTGTTTAGCATGCAAATTTGTTTTGATATTTACAAATAAAGTAAATAAATGCAGGTAAGAAAATGCAGTAATGTATAATGAAAGGAAATAACAATGCAAAAATGTAAATGCGTACCTGTCATCTTCTCGTGCATCCGCTAAAATTTTAGCTTTTGCAATATATATATAGTTTTCAAGAGAATTTGAATAATTTGTAGAAAAAGAAAGTGGGAAAGGTCCAGGGTGATCCTACCACTCCTACTCATAACTTGTTGAGTTCCTATTCATTTGGATTTTGAGGATGACCTTCTTGAGTAAAGACACAATGGGTTCAGTTGTCTTCCAAGATTTCCAAAAGACTATAAAAGGATGCAGGCATAAACCTTATACCTCTTTTAAGATCCTTTGGAATGTCTTGAGTTCTTCTGAAATTATTATGTTGCTAAATCATTCATCCATTGGAATTAAAGTTTAATGGAGATGTATTTATCCCGTCCTCAAGGAATGTTGATGTTTTAATCATCCCTATGTGTGGGTTAACCATCACTTTATGTTTCATTTATGAATTATGTGGGTGATGCCCTTAAAGACAAATTGAATTGTTAAGGAATTTAGCAAACTAAAATTGGCAAGTAGTGTTTTTCAAAGTACTTGTGATTAGTTAAATTGTTTTTTATAAACCTCATTAAAAAACTTGGATTAATCCTAATGCACTACTAAGCCCTTAAGACCTATGGGTGAAAGAAACTTAGAAATTTTAAGGATTTTAAATTACGTGGTATTTAATCTTTATCAAGGATTATAACACTAACTGGGGGACTTAAATTAGTGAGTTATTATCTTCCAAATCAGACCCCTCACCTTAATATCATTTAATTCAATTAACTTCAAAATTATAATGATTAAGGGAAATTACAATTATTCCCTTGCCAAGGAAAAGTGAGGAATTGGTTTCTAACTCTTAATCCATTGTGTTTCACACTTATGATCATACGTTACCCATTTTACCCCTTTCATTTAGCCTAAATATTAATTAGGGCTTAAATTCCATAATTACCAATTTTCCCTTTAGGGCCTTATCACTTCATAATTCTTTGAATTTAACTAAAAACACTTTGAAATTTTTATGTTACCCAACTTGTGGGTCAATTAAAATATCAGAGGAGAAAATTTATTTTTTTTTTATTTTTATTTTTTTTAGAATTATTTTTAATGCAAAAATAGGTATTTTTCAAGTTAATGCATTAAATTGTTAAAAGTATACCATTTATCCTTAGAAAATTTATTGGAGGTTTACCTAAGTTAGAGGACCACTTAGGCCAATTTTCATGATTTTTTGAATTTTATTATAATTTTTATAATTAATTATTTATTTTGAGTATTAATTAGACATAAAAAATTATTTGACTTAAAAATATACTTTTTATATTTTTATTAAATCTTTATGAGTTCAAGAAACTCAGAGGTACAAATTTTTTATTTTTATGATTTTTATTTTATTTATTATAATTTTTTTAGTGAAAAATTAGGGAAAATTTATTTTTAGCCTTAAACAATATCATAACTATTTTTAGAAAATTAGTAAAAATATTTCACTTGCTCTTAAGTGAACAAAAAAAAATTTATAATATTCTTGTGCACTTTTGTATTTTAGTGATTTTTAATTATTTTTTAATTAAAAATTAGCTTAAAAACAAAGTATTTATTTTAACATCAATTTTATTTTTCCTAAGTTCCTCTGGTCACAAGAAGCTCCCAGAACCATTTTGTAATTTTCTTAATTATATTTTAATTATTTTAATTATTTTAAAGAAAAAATTTCATTTTACTTAGAAAATCAAATTTGGTGGTCAAATTAATCAAAATTGAGTTAAAATTTTTACAGTGAGACAATATAATTATTATTTACAGTGTGGGTTCATTTTTTTATTTTTCTAATATTTTAACTATTTATTTTTTAAGGCTTTTAATGAGATAATTAAAATTAGTGCCATTTTTAATTACTTAAATTCCATTTGTATTTTTCCTAAGGTCCTCTAACCACAGTGAACCTACCAAAAAAAATTTTGTATTTTTTAGATTTATATTTTAATTATTATATTTATTAAATTAAACAAGAAGGATTTATCTTGAAAATTTGGGCTCTCTGGTTAGAGATGCTCTCTAACCATGGAAAACTTAGAGAACACCTTAAGAACAGAGGCAACAAGCTCTTAAAATCTTAAGTCATGGTGATCAATATTTCTCAAATTATGTTTAAAATGAGTTTATGAGCATTTAATAAATTAAAAAAAAAACTCAAGTCAAATAATTTTGATTTTTGTTCAACATTATTCTTCTCTATTCACTGAGCAACAAGATATTTTTATTTTATTTTTTCCATTTTTCTACACCAAGTTATGCATTTCTAAGCTAATTGAATTAAAATAAATAAAAAGTTCCATATTTTCCTACTTAACGACGCGACAACCAAGTCATCCTAGTAGCTCCGAAGCTCTGTGTCATGCTCCTTCATTTAATAGTGCCTTCCACATCAGTGCCTCTTCAGCCTGCGCTTTATGTCCAGTCCCTTCGTCCGACTGCATACATTCACGATAGAACAACTTTCCGTCTTCATTCCTATCTGGTGTATCCCATGAATCGTCCAGCTTCTAGACCTAATATCTCTCACTACACTCAACCAAATCACATTGGGTTTGTTCCTAAAGCTTCATCTAGTACAGACGAACATATCTATATGATTTATCAAGCATGAGATCAAACTTTTCTTCATAAAGACCCAAACCGAGGTCGATTTAGGGGTAAATGGTGTATACCTTAGTCTGAGAGGTGATGCCTCAATAAAATGCTTGCAGAAGCATCAACAAAGTCCAAAGAATTTCCTGGATGTGTCTCCTTGGTCCGGTGAATTATCTGTGTCAGACTTCCTCCTACATGTGGAGAGGTTGAGGTGGAAGTATGGTGTAGAGGGCTCTGATGATGGGGCTTTCTGTGTGAAACTTCTTATCTTGCTCTGGTGAAGGTGAGGAGCAATTTAATTTAGAATTTGGTGGGATGTCCTATTTCTGACCTAATTTTAAGTGGCAAAATTGGTCTCGAGCAGTGATGTCGATGGCTGGAAAATAGTTGGGTTGAGCTTAGAAAGGTTGTGAGAATCTATGGGAACAATTTGGCAGAGTTTCCCCTAAGTTTTGTGCACACTTCTTCTTTGGTTGTGAGGAGGTTAGGTTTAAAAAGGAACAACCATGGTGGCCACCAGGGCTGGCCAGTGGGTGCAAAAGGTTGCTGAGATGGAAGGCTAAACAACACAAGTGTCCAATAGGAGTGAGACAGCTTGGATGGGTGAAATTCATTGAGGGCTCTCTCGATTTTGGGTTCTCCAGCAACTAGGCCGGATGGCCAAACCAAGGCTGGTGGCTAGGATGGTATGAGAAACTAGAGAAGTTCTTTATGGTGATTAGTTGAGAGGTTTGATGGCTGGTGGAAAAGATCTCCTTGGCTTAGTCATTTTTTGGAAGAAATTCCTCAATTCAAGGGACCCATGGTCCATGGCTCAAGCAGGTTAGGCTAGGTGGATCTAGACTAGTCCCTACGATTCAGAAGTTGGCTATGGTGACCATGGTTTGGTCAATTTCATTGGGGTTGGTAGAATTTATGATTTGGGTTCAAAATTGGTGTTTTGGTTTGAACTTGGTTTTGGGTTTGGCTAAGGTTTAGGTTTAGCTCAATTGATTGTTCAAACTAGTGTAGGATATTTTCATGAGAAGTTTAGAGTTCAATTGGATGGAAATTTGAGGGTTTATAGAGTTCAATCTAGGCAATTTTGAATTTTGGGGAAAAATTTAGTATTTTGATTTGGGTTGTGTTTGGGTTAGGTTTGAGTTTGGGTCTAGTCTAATTAAGGGTTCAAATTTTTCTATAGGGGTGTCATGAAGAGTTTAAAATTTAACTTTGGGGAAATTAGATTGTTTATGGAGGTCAATTTGAGGAATTTTGAGATATGGTTACTTTGGGGTAATTCACTTAGGATTGGAATTTGGGCTTAAAATTTGGTTCAATTGGACTTGAATTTGGTTTCAATTTGGATTGTTCATGATGAATTTTGATTTAGAATTGAAATTCGATGAGATTGAAGTTAATTTGGTGGAAATTTTGGGTAATTTGGGCATTTTGGGTCTTTCAGGGTAATTTGGAGATTTTGGTCAAACCTAGTTAGTTTGGTCAAATTGAGCTCAATGGAATGGTTTGAATTTAGTTTGGGATGATTTGGAGTGATTTTGGAGATTTTTTTGGGAATTTTGGGAATTTTGTGCAATTTGAGTGATTTAGAATGGTTTAAGATGTTTTTTAAAGAAAATTTGAGAACTTGGGAAATTTTGGGAATTTCGAGAAAAATTAGGTTTTAGGGGTATTTTGGTAATTTGGGAATGTTTTGGGCTAAAAGGTCAAATTCGGGGGTTTTGGTGAAATTGTGACCAATTAAGAATGCAAATCGTGAGGTCACCCTATTTGAGCCATGGTTCAAAGAGAAGTCTCCCATTTTAGATCCTCCATGTACTGGTCCTAGCCAAACTCTAACATAGGGCTAAAGGTTTGGGGGACCACTCACATGAGTTTTTAAAAGAATTAGGGAACCAGATTAAGCTTGTTTGGTTTAGGGTTTATGTTGTGAGTGGAATTGTGAAGCGATGTGTGTCTGTGTGTAGGACTGACCAAAGCCACACCACCTGGGGTTAATCCTAAGTCTTGACCATCTTATGGGGACTCCCTTTTGAGCTCCCTCATATTTGGCTCCCACCTACTAAGTGCTAGAGGTTAGGACCAAACATGTAGAACTCCAAGAGGAGCAAATAAGCATTTAGAATTTCTGATGGGGGTAGGGTTCCATCACTAGTCCTCTTGGATAGTCAACAAGAAAGTCTTATGGCTAGATCCTAGGCTTCTAAGAAAGACTAGACCTTAACAAAAGTGAGGTCAATAAATGGACCCCCAATAAGTGTGTTGTACTGGAAAAGCACACCACACGTATTGTTGTTGACTGACGTGATCAACAAAACCAACACAACTGCCTAATCCAACATGATCAGAGCAGAATGCAGGATTGAGTGAAACTTGTTTCTGCTGGGGAAAAGGCAAGTGCATCCTCAAATCATAGCTTTAGAATTAAAGCCACCAAGCTTTTAAAACTACTCTCGTTGGAGATTTATAAGATGGGGTGTCTCATGAATTCACAAAGGTGACCATCAGGCTTTCTTATCGAAAACTTGACGGTCGGCACAAACTCAATTTGTAAAAACTTTGATTCAATTTCAATTTGGATTTAAGTTTTATATTTTTATTTAAATCCTTATTACCTTACGAAGCTTAAGTTGAGAAAAGGTGCAGAGAAGGAGTGCTTCATTGGGAAGGAGAGCTCGTGGACTCACATTCTACCCAAGAGGTAACACATGTGCTGAAAAGAGAATCAGATGCCTTGCTCCATTTAAGGGGTTTCATATCGATCTCGAAGTGTAGAGATGAGGACTAGGATCCTTGATCCATTTAAGGGGGTCTTACATCTGTCTCAAAATTCTGAGAATGTCACATTACGAAGGAATGCTCAGGGACTCACATCCATTCTAAGAGGTGATGAGCTACATTTGGCAGGAAAGCTCAGGGACTTACATCTAACCCAAGAGGTAGCAGAAGTGCTGAGAAGAGAATCAGATGCATTGATCCATTTAAGGGGGTCTTATACCAATCTCGAAGTGCTAAGAATGTCACATTAGGGAGGAAAGCACTGAGAATCACATCCGATCTAAAAGGTGATGATCTATAATGGGAAGGAAAACTCAGGGACTCACATCCAACCCAAGAGGTAGCGAAAGTGCTGAGCAGTGAATCAAATGCCTTGCTCCATTTAAGGGGGTCTTATAACAATCTCGAAGTACTGAGAATGTTACATTAGGGAGGAAAGCTCAGGGACACACATCCAACCTAAGAGGTGATGAGCTATGTTGGGAAGGAAAGAACAGGGACTCACATCCAACCCAAGTTGTAGATAAAGCGCTGAGATGAGAATCAAATGCCTTGCTCCATCTAAGGGGTACTTACACTAACCTTGAAGTGTTGAGAGTGTCACATTAGGAATGAAAGCACAGGGAACTCACATCCAACCCAAGAGGTAGCAAAAGTGCTGAGAATGCCAATAATATTGCATTGATATAGCCATTTCCTTCATAATTAGAGCCTTGCTTTAAGGGAGAGAGTGATAGTCAATGTTTGATATGGCTCATCTTCAAATTAAATTCACACACGTGCCAAAATTTGATGCGGAGAAAGGAAAATGGTTGAAATTTTCATGACATGAGGTGGAGGGGTTTGCTAAACATAGAATTATTCCATAAGTTTCATTAAATTGAAGAGCCACATGATGGATATGATAAAATTATTTATTTGTTTATTACAATCCAAGACTTTAGGAGGCAATTCTTTTTTTTATTTCTTTAGAAAGCTTATGGAAGCATATCCAAAAAATAAATTATCATCATCATGATCACGAAGCCTTAAACATTTATAATAATTTTATATAAGTTTTGGATGAATCTACCTATATTCCTTAAAGTGGAGACGTTGATAAAAGTTTTCGGATGGGAATTTCTCAGGCAAGGTGGGCCAACTAATTAACTAGATAGTATTCATTAATCCGACCATTTGGAGAAATTTTTGGATGATGAAGGTGTTGGCAAGTTAAGGGACTTAAGTGTTTAAGTCTTTACAAATGCATTGTTATGTGTTTGCATATGTGTTGTGTGCACCAGTTTAAGGATGAATGAGTTATGATCAATGAAAAATGTTGATTGATGAAGAAGAATTTGGTAAAGAATCTGTCGAACAAAGGAACAATCTGATTTGATTATGTCGCACCAATTCATCTAACATATAGCAAAGTATGATTAAACTTTAGTGCATTTTGTTTTAGAGTCTCTCACAATACTTTTTTATGCACACCAAAAAATATTATTGCATAAGCTTAATTAATTTAATAAATAATTGTTGTAAAATATTGACAACATGAACATACGCAACAACAACAACAACAACAAAAACAAGCTTTATCCCACTAAGGGGGTTGAGCTACACGATTCCTTTTTCAACATTATGTTCTATTGATAATCATATTTTCATTTAATGCTAAAGATTAGGATAATTTTTTATACAAAAGCCCAAGTCTTTTCAAGTCTACGTCCATCTTTATTAGCGCAAGTCGAATGTAAAACATCTACTCTCCTAACCTAATCACTAGATAGTCGACATTAAATATGACCAAACCATCTAAGATGACTGTCTAATCTTGTCTGCCACTATAGCTACACCAATCCAATTAAGGATATATTCATTTTGCATTTCAAGCCACTCATGCACCTAAGAATTATCATCTCAGCAACACCACTTAACTTTGTTTTATGCTTCTCATTTAAAGGCTAACAGTCTGCGACATAGAGCATTGCAAATCTTACCACAATCTTATAAAATTTTCCTTTAAGTCTAAGCAGTACTTTTCTAGCACACAAAAGCCCGAAGCATTCCTCCACTTCAACCAACCAACTTGATTCTACTAATAACATCCCCATCTATATCATCAACACTTCGAATAATAGATCTGAGATATCTAGAACGTTCACACCTTTTAATAATTTGATCACCGATAGCAACAACTTTGTTACTAGAACTACTACTGCTACTAAAATTACACTCCATGTATTCCATTTTAGATCTACACAAATGAAGGTTTTTAGACTCCAATGTAGTCCTCCATAATTCAAGTTTTTCCTAAAATTTTTCGAAAATCATATCCACAAGAAGGATATCATTAGAGAAAAGCATACAGTAAGATACATCCTCCAGTAAATGTGTAGTAAGAGAATCCATAGATAAAGTAAAAAGATATGAGCTTAAAGCCGGTTCCTAATGTAATCCAACTAAAACAGGAAAATACTTGGCCAATCCTCCTTCTGTTCGAACACAAGTAACAACAGTAGTATGCATATCTTTAATGACCTAAATATAAGTCTTATCAACACATTTCCTCTCTAAAACTCTCGAAAGGACTTCTTTTAGAATCTTATCGTAATTTTTTTTCTAAATCAACAAAAAATCATATGTAGAACCTCCTTGCTCTTTGTACTTCTCCAACAAACCTCTCAACAAATATAAAGCTTCCATAGTAGACTTGTTTTATAAATCTAAACTGATTATGAGAAATCTTTGTATTATGTCTTAATCTATTCTCAGTTACCCTCTCCCATAATTTTAAAGTATGATGCATCAACTTAATTCCTCTATAATATACCCAACCTTGTGCATCACATTTATTTTTAAAAAATAAGGACAAAAATTCTCTTTCTCCCTAGCATCCTTTTAGTTTATAAAATAATATTAAAGAGTTTAATAAGCCAAGAAACTCCCAAATCTCTTAAAATATTTATGCACTTTAATTAGGATATCATTTGGCCCGATTAATTTTTTGCCTTTAATTTTATTTCGACCATAGTTATCTTTAAATTCTCAACTTTTTTTTTACTAATACAATGATAAAAATAAAATATTGCAGTATTATAATGAGATATTATGAACACTTAAGTCTATCGTACTTTTAAAAACTTTTTTGAAAAGTTTATCAAAATATCTCACTCACCAATGTTGAATATATTCTTCTAAGAAAAATATTTTCTAATTTCAATCTTTAATACGTTTTATTTGAATTAAATATTTACTTTTTTTCTCTTTATTTGACTAATTTATGCATATATTTTTCACCCGCTTTATATATTCGATTATCAAAAGAACTATAGAAGCGTTATAAATTATTATCTTAAACTCGCCACCTTATATTATTCTCAGTTATCTAAGCTTTTAAAATTGAACTAATATTTTCAACACTTCATGTATTTTATCTTTACTTGCATTATTGTGTATTTTATGTTTGTGAAAACATGCGATAAAATTGAAACGATACAAAGAAGATCAACATAACCCTACACAACGATAACAAGCATAAATCGAGAAACATGAACATATGCAACAAAATAAAATAACAATAAATACAATTTAAAAATATGTATATGAATTTCCTAATCATTATTTTAAGTCTTTATTAAATCTTAAAGCGAAAAATACTAGGAAAAGAATTTACCAAAACGAGGTTTTTTACAAGATTCAGGTCAGGCTAGATCACCCATGTTACAGAGGTTATAATTAAAGTTGGCCAAAACAAGGCCAAAACAAAATTATTGATAGTTGTTTTGGGACACTGGTCCATCATTTTTTTATCATTTGTTCTCCAGCACGTAAATTTACGTATTTTATCTACATCTATATACTGTCGTAGAGACGTTGCTAATTTAACCTACAGTAAGAAACCTATTTCTCATAGGAAGATTTGGAAGTCGATTGATTCATAGTTCCAGAGTTTAATAACTCAGAGGAAGTTAGTTGTCCAACAATCTAATAAAATTAATGACGTTTGAAAATTGAAGTTTAGCCATCAGATATGTAATACATAAGAATTGAATGGTAAGAATGTAAATCTTCCATAAAAACATGAATCCCATAAGTAAAACATCTCAGTTGATTGTCAACACTCAGAATTTAGTAACCCAACTATCAAACGTCAAGATGAACTTATAAATGACAAAGGGTAATTAATATTAAGCGAATCACCATTAATTAACCCAAAACTGCTGGATTAACAACATGACCAAAGAACAAAATAGAACCTGTTACATCTTCTCGAAGAATAAACATGAAAGGATGATCAGCCACGAAGTTCACAGGCGGAGTGTAACACATTGCTGTAATTGTTGCCGCTGTTGCAGCTGCTGCCACCGTGCCTTCTTCATCAACCTCAATCGCGGCTTTATGGTGTACACTCGACACAAACAGTTTTGCTGATTCCAAACACATTCCACTCAAATCAGCATCTGACCAACTGAAAAGGTTTCTTAGGCCGAGATTTGACAGCACGTCAGTTGTTTCACAGCTGAATAAGATCTTAAACTTCGGAACCATGAAGTGCTTAACTTCAACTCTCCGGTAAGGAACGTGCTCGTCTATGAAATTTGGATCAGAAACAGCTCGGCTGATAAGATCACGAAGCCCGTTCCTCTCGTCTGGTAGAAAGAGAAGCATGGAAAAGCTACGCCTTTTTTGGTTCCCTCCTTGTTGCAGATAAGGAAGTTTGAGGACTTTGAATCCATTATAAGATGAGATGAATTGATCGTCTCTGCTGCTCATGAAGGGTACTTGAATTGTGCTTCCATTTAAGAGATAGAAGTGGTTATTTCTGGTCATGGAGCTATCGAATTTGTTTTGCCACTTTCCTTTGAAGTAGAGGGCGTTGGCAAGAATTAACCTGGTTGTGTTATTTACTGATCCATCAGGGATGAGATTTTTTATGATCCCATTGCTCTTTTCTTCAATCCAATTGTTTATTTTCTTTTGTTCGAGTGGCGCCTAATGCATCATGAAAAGAGACATCAATTGAATAATCCACTTTAAAAAGTTCTAATATTTTGGCCAAAATATGGAAAAGAGTATTTATTGATGATTTTTTTTTTTCATGACAGGTCTTTCAAATTAATGTTTTGTCGATATTCTTCAATAACAACAGCAAAACACTCAATGTGATGGTTATATCAATAAAAAAATATTATACTAATTTGGCAGCACCAAAGATTTAAGGTAAATAAAATTTAGTAAATCCAGTAAATCCGGATTTAGAAAAATGTTTGCTATGACTAAAGTTAAATCCAGTTAAATCTGTCTGTGATGCTTGGCGATTGTGTCTCTTCCTCATGTGTGACAAGAAAAACGACGTGACCTTTCTCCAATCCGGTAAATCCACCTATCGATCGGATTTAAAAAATTCAGGATTTACGTTACAGTGGAGAAGAAAATTAATTTAGGGAAGTGTCAAATTTATCTCCCCAGTTTTACGAGTTTGGCAGAATTTACATTAAATCCAACTTAAATTCTATCAAGAAAGGTACTACCAAAGACCCCGCTTACTCTTTTGCCAAAATGATTCATGTACTTGAAAATGAATTTTCACTCGTATATATTTTTTAATGAATGTAATATATTTAGTTTTAATTAAAGTATTTCAGCTAATATTAAACCTTTAACGATTTAGGATTTGCATAAAAATTATTTTAAAGTATCCAAAAAAAAAAAAAGAAACGTCAAATGGTAATAGTAAGTTTTGCGGCAAGGAAACACACTCAATTTGCCTGATTTAAACACAACCTTAAGAAATTTAAAACTAATCCACTTATCAGATCCAACATTTGATTTATATAATTAGCATCAAAGGAACATTTAAATTCTAGAAGCATGATCAAAACCTGACAATATCACATTCACATATAACACGGTTGAAAAACAAATAATCTTCTATTTCAAGATATTTTTACTTTCACAAGCAACAAATTAATCAAGGATTAAGAGCAACTATATATATATATATATAGATGCACGCAGAGAGAGAGATAAAAATTTAAGAGAAAAAAAGAAATTTATTTTAAATTTAGAGGGAAAGATTCGCCATCTATTTGATTAATCTCATGGGAATTGTATGCCCATAGTCAGCTAGTCAAGTTAATTAAGTCATACTATAGACTTGAATTAGGTTTAGCATGTTGCCAGCACTAAATGAATTGGCTGAATCCAGAAACTTCTTACAAAACCTCCTAAACCTAGTCACCTTTGATAATCTAGAAAATGATAATATAAAGGACTTTTACACCTATGAAACTTCAAAATTTAAGTAAGCAATTCACCAAAATCGCTCTCCAAATCCTTTTGATAGAGCTTTTCAACAAGTTAACTTAGCCCAACATTTTATCAACACTTCCTAAGTAAATTTACTTATATTACTCTTGATTTTAGCTTTTCCTACCTGACAATAGCTTATGATTGACTAAGCCATCACCTTGATTAGGCCATATTGCAGGTTTTACATGTGCTAAAGCTCTTCGCTTTCAAATATGTACAAGTCAATATGATCAAATCAATAGTTTGTAGTGACAGTAAAAGCAACAAAAAAAAAAAAAAAAGAAAAAGAGCTGAGACAATTAACCATTCAAATACATACTGCTCTTGAGTGTGTTATGTTTGGAGCCTGATTAGCAAGGAGAAGCGCCTAGGAATAGTGGAACGAGCAACCCAGCACCTAGGGGCGCCCATGCTCCTGGCAGCAAGCAACCCAGCGCCAAAGCCAGCGCCCTAGCGCCAGTGGGGCACCTAGGCGCCCAGCCAAAGCTTCCCAAGCGGAAGCACACTGCCAATAGGGGCACCTAAACGCCCAGAAGACTCGTTTCCAGCATTATGGAACAAAGCTCCTAGAGACAGGGCCCAGGGGTGGTTTTTAGGCACCTATAACCAATTTTTGCAGTTCAAGACTTTAAGTTTCGTGTTTCTTCACTGTGAGAGGTGCGTGCGATGGTGTGAAATGATGCTGCGAGTTGTTGAATTTTTTTGAGTTCTTTTGTGTGAAAGAGAAATAAAAAGACCGTTTGTGGGTTCCAGGACAAAGAGGCTCGAGTTTGTAATAAGTACAACTTCTCATTCTTAGTGAATTTTCTTAGTGTTGTGTGGCTTTGCAATTTTTTTCATGTTCTTGGGTTTCTTTAAGCTAAATCTTGATGTGCTTTGCGTATTTTTCTAGAATTACTTGTTTGTGTCCTTCTATTCAAGTATTTAGTTCCGCTCGAATCGATTTTTCACGTTTATCTTAACCTTATCACAAGTGGGATGAGAGATCGTTTTCTAAAGATCTATGATTTCAAGTGAGAGCAATGACCGACGAAACAAGGTACAAGGTAAAGAATTTTAATGGTACGAACTTTCCATTCTGGAAAATGCAATTTGTAGATTTACTATATAAAAAGAAATTATATTTGCCACTAGAAGGCATCACATTAAAGTCTGAATCGATGACTCTAAAAGAACGGGAAGTATTTGATTGAAAATTTCTATGTTTGAACGGACCCACTTTTCTCATTTGTTGCTTTCAACATTGTGAGTAAGAAAACTACAGTAGGGCTTATCCCTACACTAACAAGAATGTATGAGAAGCCTTTAGTTTCAGATAAAATTTTTTAATGAAGAGATTATTCAATATGAAGATGATGGATGATAGTTTGGTGACTGAACATTTGAATAATTTCAACATTGTGATAAACCAATTGCATTCTTTAGGTATCAAGTTTGATGACGAGATCAAAGCCTCCTATTTTCATTACCATATAGTAGAGAAAGACGAGTTACTGTGGTAAACAACTCTTCAAGAAACATGAATTTAAACATTGATGGCATTGTGAGGTTTGTGTTGAATGAAGAATTTCACAAGAAGACGAGATATGAAACTTCAAATTCTGCACTAAATATTGAAAGCAGAAGGAATCTAGACAAAAATACAAATAAAGAAATATTCAAGTCCAAGAAAAGAAAGTTCATGTTAGGGAGAGAAAAAGGCAAAGGTGAATGCTAAAATTTTCAAAAACGACTACAAAGCTCAAAAGGTTAGTAGTAAAAATTCAAAAAGGAAGATCTCTACAAATGTCTCCACAGATGAAATCCAATGTGACTCCCTAATTTTATCCCGAAATAATATTGAATCTTTAATAGTAGATTCAGGAGTCATTTTTCATGTGTACCCCAACAAAGAGATGTTTATAAATTACACTCAGTGATCTAGGAAATGTGTACTTGGGAGATAACAAAGTTTGCAGTGTTGTTGGAAAGGATGATGTGGATACTAGGTTATCTAATGAAACAACTAGAAGCACAATTAAGATTGATAAGTTTCATGTTTAAGGAAAAATTTAATCTTGATGAGCCAGTTTACAAGGTTAGGGTATTTGAATTCTTTTATAGGTGATTCGTAGAGAGTGACCATAGGAGAAACGGTGATCACTGGGCAACATTGAAGGCACGTTTCACCTAATCAATGATATTAATGAATCCATTAATATGACTAGAACAAAGATTGATGCAGACCATATGAACGAGAAGGGTATAAAGTACCTACTTTCTAAGAATGAGTATTATGGTTTGTAGTTTATAATGTTAGATTTTTGTGAACATTGTGTCTATGACAAGCAAAAGAAAATTACTTTTTTCAAAAATTGAGTCAAAAGTGAAGTCCAAAAAGCTAAAGTTAGTGCATACTGAAATTTGAGGTCCTACTCCAGTTCAGTTTATTGAAAAGTTTTCAATATTTTGTCAATTTTACAGATGATCACACTAGAAAGAAAAAGGTGTACTTCTTGAAATATAAATCTGATATAATTGAGGTGTTTAAGAAGTGGAAAGTAATGACTGAGAATGAGACATGTTTGAGGATAAAATGTCTCCAATTAGATAATGGTAGCAAGTATCGTGATCAGAGATTCAATAGCGATTGTGCATCAGAAAGAATTGGATATGAGTTCATTGTTTCAAGGAAAGCACGGTAGAATGGTGTGGTTAAGCATATGAATAGAACAATCATAGAACGTGCCAGAAATATTAGGTTGCAAGTAAGCTTGTTAAAATAACTCTAGGCAGAAGTAGTGAATACTGTAATTTATCGGATCAATCGTGGTATGTTTGTACCATTAAATGAAGGCTTACCCAAAAAAACTTGGAGTGGCAAGGAGGTATCTCACTTGATAGTATTTAGTTGTTCATCGTATTTTCATGTTGACGAAGGTTTCAAAAGTAGGCTCAAACTGAAATCAGTCAAGTGCACCTCTATTGAGTATGACTCGGATAAATTTGGATACAAATTCTGAAATTATTAGAAACAGTAATTCATCAGAATCGGGGATGTTATTTTCAGTGAAATAACAATGTACAAGGGCAAGAGCAGAACTCATGATTGTCCATCATTTAATTTTAAATACTCCTCCAAATATGTTAAGATGGAAGATACTAGTGATCGGTGAAATAAAAAAAATGTCCAAGTGCTCAACTTGGTGAATGATGCGGGGCTGCTACTTTGGAATAAATATTTGAAAAGTATTTTCAGTTTAGTCACAAAGTATAATCAATTTAATAAGAAAACAGTCAATTTATACGTAAGTATACGTATCGTTCAAGCAATACAAGGCTATAGCGGAGTCCTGGTTATCGATCCCACAGGGAAGAAGCAAACCTTCAACCGTAGCACATAAATCTAATATTCAAATTTGCAATGCATTAAAAGTAAATACTAAGTTGCTAAAGTTTAATGATGCTAGAGATTTTAATATCACTAAAGTACTTTCTATACTTCAAATTAAAATTAACTACTACTAAAATAAGTTTTGTATTGCAAGGTTTAAATTTAGAGAAAGTGTCTTCCCCTTTACAATGATGTTATGGTGAGTGAATGATAAAAATTAGTAAGATTCTTGTATTGTGCCAAATAGGAGCATACATATTTTTTACCCTATTCCAAGTGCTATAAAGAACATTGGCTAATCTTATATTTAGTCCCTAAATCCGTGGTTAGACTGGGAGGATACTGGCTCTCACTTCAGAGCTCCGACTTCCCTTCGCCTGAAGGTTAACTCTCGCTTTAGTTTCTGAACATTAGGACCAAATTGAAAATTTTAGTCTGTCACCATCAAATCTCCAACTTTATGCCCAACAAACATATTTCTCTATTTATTTGCACCCAACCCTCATGAACTACATCACTCATTCATGGACATTGAATGTAATCTTCACTTTTATTGTAGGAAGCATAGTCCTTTCGGATCGTATGTTTCACAACGTATTTTAACAGATCAATTGGCCAGATCGAAAAGTAAATATAATACAAAGTGAAAAATCCTCACAATTTCTTAACATTTATATGACACATTCAATCTAAACATCACTTCACCATATATCATTGCAAGGAGAAAGACGAAGAAACATACTCATAATTCATGAGAAAGATACGACAAAACAAAGATTTTATATATAAAAGCAAAGTCATACAAATATTAAGAAGTAAATACAACTTATCTCAATTTCTTCCCCAAGCAAATCCCTTGAAGTTCCTTTGAATCTTCTTCTCTTCACAACAACACACAATTCTCTCTTGGAATAGTAGGGAATAAGCAATCTCTCACTTTCTTTCTCCTCCTACAACTCATTTGAGAAGAATCCCTCACAAAACAACATTTTTCACCAAACCCTATACTCTAAAACACTTTACAAACACTCACACAACTTCTTCTCTAGACTCCTCTCTTTAATTCTGGCGCCAAAAATCAAGTTAAAATAGTATAGGGACAATTTCCCAAAGAGATGCTTCAAAAATACCTCCAAAAGTCGTCTAAATATATTGAATCTGGCCTCCACCGACATTGGGCGCCGTCGACGCTCCATCGCACTTAATTAATCTTGGCTCTCTGGAAAAATGCCCCGTCGGCCCCATAATTTCAAAATCCTGATTTTTGCCCTTTTTCGCTCCAAATTTGTTCATATTTGCTTTTTTTTGCTCAAGTTGCCTAAAATCATCATATCTATAAGAAACATGAAAAATACCTTCCTTAAAGTGCAATATCAACAAAAATGAGTATAAAATATATATGAAAAATCAAACATATTTTTGGTGCATCAAAATCTTTAAAACTTAACTATTACTTGTCCTCAGGTAATCTTTTTACTACATAAAAATATAGCACTTAGTAGTGAACTTTACTTAAAAAATACTATGATTTTTTATTTAAATAAATATAATAGTAAGACTTTAGAAAGATTTTCAGTAGCTTAGATCAAAACTATAGGTGTAAAAATATTTAGTAATCAAGTCTAAGAGTTCTAGTCTCCTATTCATTTCAAGAAAAATCATAATTTGTCACATTAAGGGTGCTTTAAAGGATCATATGAAAAAGAAGCTCATGAAAACTCTATTAGTAAGGATGCTTTAAATATAAATTCAGAAATGTAACTAAGCTCTTCCCTTAAGTTGATTCAGGTGAAGCCAATTTTTTATCAGACATCTCCTCAAGCTTCTCCTCACATATTTTTTTCTTTTTTTTTTCTTTTTGGGATTACTTTTGAATCCTCTTTTTTTTTCTTGTGATGATTACTATATCTGGATAGTCTTTAATAATTTTGAACTTCACTCTCCTCTCCCTAAATTTGGAACTTGAAACATTTTTTTCCTATATAGATATATATTAACTTTTAAATGATTCATCATAGAGTCACAATCTTTTCTCCTCACATAAACCTCTAAGACTCCTAACATTTAAAAAATACAGTTTTCATTATTTTAAATAGTCAACTATAGATAATCCTTTTATATTAAATATCTTAGCCCCATAAAATTAACCTTCAGTACTAAAAATTTTTATCTAAATCTACTATGATATTTAAATGAAATTAAAAATTTAGTTATCTAAAGTTAAGCTCAACTACTTAAGTCAAGTTAAAATAATTTTGAAAATATATTTTAATTGAGAACAAATAAAAGTTAATTTTTCCTCCCCCAAACTTAAGTTTTTCAGTGCATATCAAATTAATAAAAGAGAGAGAAAAACAAAAGCAAACAAACTTTTTTGTGTCGAGCTTTTGATAAGCATGCAAGTATTAATCAAAAATTTAACTACAGACATAAAATAGTTAGAAACATTATTCACATATATATCAGAGATTTGCAAGTGAAGAAAATTAAAACACAACTTAAAACACTTAATACAACATCCATTACAATTTTACTCCAACTGAACAACAAAACAACATAAGTTTTAATACAATTTAACTAAACTAAAAGATTATAATCGCTACACATATCAACTACACAAAAGCAAATAACAAACACAAAAATATACACAACAATAATAAACTAAAGAATACTACACTACCAATCATCCTCTCTTTTTCTTCTGCTTATTCTTCCTCTTCAGGCTGGTATGGAATATAACTGGGGCAAGTAGAAAATACCACACTAGTTTCTTCCCTCATGAATCTCATCTGAGCATCATGATAAGCTATATCATATTCCACTCTTCTCCTCTGATAATCATCATTGATGTTATTTCTTACTTCAAATCCATCAATCCTGCTATGAAGCCTCGTAATATCACCTTGTTGAATCATCTGTTGCTCCATAACATCAGAAATAGTAAGAGTTTCGGAGGTAGAAGGTATGTCATGACTAGTAGAGGAAATCTCACTACTCTTACTTCTAGATCTCCATCCTAGATGAGATTCATAAGTGCGTATGTTGGCTTTACTAATAGGCTTTAAAAGATGAACCAACTCTTCGCCACTCTCAACCTCAACTTCTGATTGTACACATAATGTGTAAATCAGGGCAGGATGTCTCAATCCTCCAGTGGTTTCCCCTTTAGCTATAGTCTGAATATTATTACCAATGTCTAATTCTCATGTTTTGGATGCAAAAATTTAGAATAGCTCTATCTCTTGTAACTTCACTATGATGATAAGTAGGTAGTAGTCTTGCAGAAATAAAGTAATGTCAGCTTTAGATGTGACATTAGGAGTGGAAGCAGGAAAATTTATCTTCTGTCTTTGCTTTGTTTTCCACTCCCTTTTTCCATCAGTAAGAAAAGTAATTACCTCATTTAAGGCCGCACCGACAATACCAAAAGATTTGTACTCACAGAGTGGATTATCTCTCAAGTGATAAAAAGCATTGATTCGTGCAAGCGTGAATTCTACCATTTGTCCTCGAACCAGCACATTCTTCTGCAGTCCACCGCAAGTTAGCATAAAACTCACATATTATATCAGCAACTGCATCGGCAGAAAAATAACAAAAAGTTTCCCAATTCTGATCAGCAATCACCTGCTCCACAACTCCGCCCGGATTTTCAAATCCTCGATCTTGTATACACTTTTTACTTCGGAGTGTAGAATTGAAGTATTATTGTGCTTTAATATTCACAATTTTCTTTTCATCTAAATCAACATTTCTCTTTCCTTTAAACATTCTTGGAGTCAATGCAAAATTTTTAGAAAATTTGAAAATAAATCCCAATAAATTCCAAAATCACAATCTAAAGACTCCAAAGTTAAATTTATTATGTAAGAGCATTTCACTATGTAGTATCTCAAAGTTTTCTCCAATGTAAGAGATTTTCATGGTGAAAATAAAAAATTATTAGTTTAAAGTAGAGCTTTTACCAAGAAAAGATGAGATCCAACCTCAAAAAACCTTGAAATCGCCACAAATCCAAATGCTAGCAAGTCCTATGAGTGTTTTTCAGCCTTGGCTGGAGGTTGAAGATGGTCAGATGCAGTCAGAGGCTCAAAATCGCGAATATAAAATGTCCAAGATGAGTTTTGGGTTTTGGGCGCCGTCGGCGCCAGACCGATTTTCAGGATTCCACCAAATTTTGCTATTTCAATCATTTCAAAGTAACGACATCTAATTAGCCTTTTTAAGCATCTATTTTCATAATTAAATGATGAACTAATACAAATATTACACAAACAATATAAAATATCAATTTTATAAATAAAATCCACAATTACAACCTTACATGTATAAGTCACTCTACCACAACAATAATTCAGCATCGCAATCAAACCACAACACTCTAACGCTTAAAACATAACATAAACTCAAATCTCAAGCATAATAAGTCTGAAATCACATCATAAGTAATCCCAAATACAAATCAAACTTAACAAAGTAAAGTCTAAATACTAAATAAAGTAGATAAAATAGAGAATCACTATTCCTCATCAATGCCAGTGCTATCTTCTCGGATATCTCTCATGAACTGGTGGTGCACAAACCAAATTGTAGAAGGGTCGATACGGGAATTCATCAGTCGAATCCTCTTCAATCCAAGCTTTTTTCTTCATCAAACGTATCAATCCTTCTTCCATACGCTCAGTATGATCGAACTGTTCCTTCATCCTCCAATCCAGATGATCAAATAATTAAGATATATTGTTAAATGCATCCATTAGATTTCGTACCTCTCTCTCTAGTTTATTGATCTTCCTCAGAATCAACTGCACATTTTTAGGAAAACGAGGTTGAATAGGTAGTAAACTCTGAGATGGTTGGTCTATAGTTATGCTCAGATGATTTTCATTCGAAGTTGTTGAACAGTCATAAATATTAGTTGGATCCATGGGATTCCAAGGGAGAAGCACATTTTACCAACTTTCATATGGTACTTACAGAGAAGAATTACAATGGAAGGATGTCCCAAACCGTAATTTGATCCATGCATAATCAAACACAAAACAGATTTCACAATTATGGTGTCAATATCAATAGGTCTTCCCGTTTGAATGCAAAAGTTCAATATTGCACTTTCCTTCGTCATTTTACTAATTTTCATGGTAGGGAGTAATTTTGATAAAAGAAATAAATGTCATTGATTCAACACAGGATTCAATAAGGTAGTAGAGAAATTGGCATATCGTTGTCACTTATCTCCCAATCTTCGCCTTCATCCGTCAAATATCGATATATTTCATTCATACTGTCTCTCGTAAGGACAAAATTGGTGTAATGACAGATTGACACATTATCTATCATACAAAGTTCATTAATCTTGGAATGAGTAAATGATATCCACCTACCTCGCACATAGGCGACTCCTTAGTTGATTTCATGAAGATTTGTATAAAATTCCTTCACCACATAAATGAATACTGCGGCAGTAGTAAAGCAAATAACTTCTCATTGCCTCTGCATAATAATTTCTTCTACTCGAGTACCAGGAACATTCATATCTCGATTGACAAAGCCTCGTTCCTTGATAAACCTCCTATTTATCAGAACTTTGTCGCAAAGTCGCTGCGCCTCAAAACTGACGAACTTTCTCCTGTTGAAAACTCTAAATCTTGGAGAAACAAAGAAGTTGAAAGTCATGAAATGCAAATTTTGGAACAACTCTTTCGTTTTTCTGGAGTTAATGGGTTTTAAAATGAGTTTGGGGGGTTATAAGGGTGAAACTCCCGCTTAAACCTGCCAATTTCGTCATTTGAAGCTCCAAAAATCGTTACTCGGCCGTCAGCGCCGTCAGCGCTGAATAAAGCACTATCGGCGCTGGATAAAGTACCGTCGGTGCCTAAGCTCCGAATATTAATAATGCTCTCTGAAAATCTCACCGTCGGCGCCCATTTTGGCGTCGTCGGTGCTAGAGCACTGTTTTTCTCCAACAACGTTTTCGTCCAAATAAACTCTGAATCTTCGATACAATTCAATAATTATCACCATTTAGGATATTTATGAGTAGGACTCAAATATACAACTATCTAATAATAATATCCACTACAATCAAATCAAACAAACTAAATAACACAGATAACTATGAGTTGTCTCCCATAAAACGTTTGGTTTAACGTCGTCAATCGGACAAACATTAGTTTTATTCAAGAAGACTTAACAATAAAACCTCTTTAAAATTTGGTCGTGACCCCTCAAAATATGGTTTTAATCGATGTCCATTAACTTTAAATATTCTTCCAGTTTTAGGATCTTCAATATCAACAACTCCAAACCAGTGAACTTTTATAACAGTGAAAGGACCTATCCACGTAGACTTTAGTTTTCCAGTTAATAAATTAAACCTTGTATTATATAACAAAATTTTTTGTCCAGTTTCAAATCTCTTTTTTATAATCTTTCGCTCATGCCATATCTTCATATTCTTCTTATAAATTCTATCATTATCATAAAATTCATTTCTAATTTCATCCAATCATTAAGTTGTAATGATCTTTTCTCGCCAGCATTCTTTAAATTGAAATTGAACTCTTAAATCGCCCAATATGCTTTATGTTCCAATTCAACTGGTAAATGACAAGTTTTTCAAAAATTAGTCTGTAAGGAGACATTCCTATAGGAGTTTTATAAGCAGTCATATATGCCCATAATGTAGTATCTAATCTAGCAGATCAATCTAGTTTATGAGGATTTACGGATTTCTCCAAATTTTGTTTAATTTTGGGATTAGATACTTCAGCTAAATCACTTTTCTGGGGATGATAAGCAGTTGAGATTCTATGCATAACATTTTATATTTCAGTCAATATCTGAATCCGATTATTTTTAAAATGAGATCCACCATCAGTAATGATAACTCTCGGTATTTCATATCTTATAAAAATATTTTTCATTGAAAATTTTGAAACACTTCGAGCATCACATTTAGGTAAAGTTATGGCTCAATGCATTTTGAAGGAATAAATGGTCACATAAAAAATAATCCTCAAACATCAAATATTTCAACTTCCAATATAAAAATTTAAAGGGATTTCATTCATTAATATTATAAAGTTGTTCATCAGAAAAAGTTTGTGATTTCATCTTCAAAATCAGATAATTCATTATGTTTCAACCTAGATAAATAATCAGTTATTTAATTGTTAGATCATTTTCTATCCATTATAATGAAGTCAAATTCTTGCATTAGATGTATTCATCTAATTAATTTTGGTTTAGCATCCTTCTTTTACATTAAGTACTTGATAGCAGAATGTTCTGTATGCACTATACATTTAGTCCAATTAAGTATGACTTTATTTTTCAAAAGCATATACAATCGCTAATAACTCTCTTTCAGTAACGGTATAATTAATTTAAGTTTTATTAAGAGTTTAAGTAGCATAATATATAACTTTGAAAACTTTATCATATATTTGTTTTAAAACAGCTCAAATTACATAATCACTGGCATCACAAATAAGTTCAAAAGGTTTCTTCAATCAGATGAAACTATTATATAGTAAGTGATTAATATTTCTTTCAATAATTCAAAGGCATTTAAACATTTTCATTAAAATAAAATTTCTTATATTTTTCTAATAGTTGGCACAGAGGCTTAGTAATTTTTGAAAAATATTTAATATAACGCATGTAGAAACTAGCACGTCCTAAAAAACTTCACCCCTCTCACAGTATTTGGAGGTGGAAGTTTCGCGATAATTTGAATATTTGCAGGATCTACTTCCATGTCATATTCAGAAAATTTATGCTCAAACACAATTCCTCTTGCAATCATAAATTGACATTTCTCCTAATTTAGAACTAAATTTATTTTTTCGCATAACTCCAACACATCTTCTAAATTATTTAAGCAAACATCAAATGAAGTTCCAAATACGAAAAAATTATCTGTAAAAACTTATATTTCATTATCAATCATATTATTAAAAATTGACATCATACATCATTGAAATGTTGCAGGAGCGTTACATAATCCAAAGGACATTCGTCGAAAAGCAAATGTTCTATAAGGACTACTAAATGTGATTTTTTCTTGATCCTCAGGAGCATTGGTATTTAATGATAATCGTATCCATCAAAAAAGCAAAAATATTTATGTCAAACAAGCCTATCCAACATTTGGTCTAGAAAAAGTAAAGGAAAGTGATATTTCCTAGTGGCGACATTTAATTTTCTATAATCAATACAGATTCGTCAACCAGTGATTTGTCTCGTGGTCATGAATTCATTTATTTCATTCGTTTCAACTGTCAGTCCTTTCTTAGAAATACAACGGATTGGACTTACTCACACACTATCTGAAATAGGATATATAACTCCAGCATCCAACCATTTTAAAATTTCTTTCTTTACTTCCTTCATCAATCGATTTAATCTCATTTGTGGATCTGCTTTAGGTTTATGTTGTTCATCCAATAGAATTTTATGCATACAGATCGAATGACTGATTTCTTTAATATCAGCTAACGTCCAACCAAAAGCTTTTTTATATCTTTTCAATGTATCTAGTAATTTCTGCTCTTGCAAATCATTTAAATATGAGGATACAATAACTGGTAATTTAGATAATTCTTCTAAGAACACATACTTCAAATGATTATGAAGTATTTTCATCTCAAGTTCAGGAGGTTTTATGATGGATGAGATTAAACTTTTATTATCATTTTCTGTAATATTCAATATCTTAAATCTTTCCTGAATATAATCTAGTTCCTCATTATCTATCTCATCATCTTTATCTTTCATTTCATTTTCATCCTTACATTTTAAATCTTCTTGTTTCTTTTTTTCTTCAATCTTTTCCTTAAAATGCTTATTTTTTAATTTGGCACAAATGTCTATTCGAAAGCATTCATCATCTTTTTTTGTTGTTGGGTATTTCATAGCTTTTGATATATTAAATATCACATCTTGATCATTAACTCTCATAGTTAATTCTCCTTTTTGAACATATATCATAGTTCTTCTAGTTGCAAGGAATTGTCTTCTCAAAATGATAGAAATTTTTTTATGATTCTCCATATATAAAATAATAAAATCCACAGGGAAGATAAATTTATCAACCTTTACTAAAACGTCTTTAACAACTCCTTTAGAATAAGTAATAGAACGATCAGCTAATTGAAGAGTTACTGAAGTATGAGAAATTTCTCATATTCCCAACCTTTTACAAGTTGATAGAGGCATGAGATTAATACTGGCTCCCAGATCATATGAGGCTCTTCCAAAAAATTCTCCAATAAGACACAGGTATAGTGAAGTCTACTGGGATCTTTGAGTTTTTCAGTAAGTTTTTTCTGAATAATTGTGTTACACTCTTCACTGAGTGCAACAGTCTCATTATCTGTAAATATTCTTTTTTTATTTAATATATCATTCATAAACTTCACATAATTAGGCGTTTGCTCTAAGGCTTCAATAAAAGGTATGTTTATTGTTAATATTTTAAGGATTTCTAGGAATTTTGAGAATTGTTTATCTCACTATTGTTTCAAAATTTGTGGAAATGGAGGTAATGGTCTTTCAATTGTACTTTTCATAGGTTTAAACGGATATTTTAAATCAAGATATATATTTTCATTACCTTTTTCAGTTTTCACCTTCTCCTTTTCAACTTCAACATCTTTTTGCACTCTTGATTCTAATTCTTTTTCACTTTTTAATTGTATAATCTTAATTTATTCTTTATTTTGATCTTTTGGGTTAATTTCAATATTACTAAGAATAGTTTCTGAAGGTTTATTACTAAGTGCAGTAGTAATATGTCATAATTTATTTTTAATATTTTAATAGCAGTTCCCTGACTTTGTAATTGGTTACCTTGACTTTGTAATTGGTTCCCCATATTTAATATCAATTCTTCCATAGACAACTTTTTTTCCTTAAATTGTGGGTTACTATTGAATCCTGGAGGATAAGGTCTATAAATAGTGTTTTCGTGGTTGTTCGAATTTCCTAATGGGTTCACAGAATTATTTACCCACTATGGATTAACAGTAGCAATGTTATTATTCCAATTTAAATTTGAGTGGTTTTTCCAACTAGGATTATAATAATTAGAATAAGAATTATTGGGTTTGTTATTTATAGCATTCAAAGTCTCATAAGATGATTGAGAAACTACTATTTGTCCCAATGAATTTTCCTCTAACACCTGAGGCGTTTGAGAATAACTCATTCCGAATTGATTTATTTTCTTTGAAATTGCAGCAATTTGAGAAGCCAACATAGATATTGCATCAGAATCATGAATAGATAGTTCTCATGAATGGAAGGAAATATTTTGACAAATTTTTGCGATATTTCTCCCTAAGATCTGATAGATCCAGGTGCTAACGAATTTAACCACGTCTTAGCTTTATCCCTTAATGAAAAAGGAAAAAGTCTAAGTCTGACAGTGTCGTTCGACACTCCGTTATATTTAAATATAGCACACAATTATAGAAAACAAGTAAAGATGTAAGTTAGGATCTTCATTCGGTGTTCCACTAAATAATGATTTTATACCATTTGGATAATAGCAGGTTTAAGCTCAAATGAATTAGCAGCTACATCAGGATTTTGAATAGTTAAGTGAATTTCATCTGTTGTAGGGTTAGCATAATATCTTAAAGGTATAGGTTGATGTTCATTTTCATTTCTTTAATTATCTAAATGTTCGTCATTTTGTTCAAGTATTTAGATTTTTTTGTTGTTTTCGAATTTTTCTAACGATACGTTCTAATTCTGAATCGTAAGGTACTAAACTTTATGATTCAAAACTACACACACAATTACAATAAGCACACTTAAAAGCAAGCACACAAACAAATACAAACTATAAAACAAAGGTTTCAGTTACTACTCAATTTATTATTGTCTCCCCGACAACGGTGCCAAAAACTTGATGTGGGGCTGTTAGCTTGGAATAAATATTTGAAAAGTATTTTCAGTTCAGTTACAAATTTTAATCAGTTTAATAAGAAAGCAGACAATCAATATGCAAGTATACGTATTGTTCAAGCAATACAGAGCTCTAGCGGAGTCCTGGTTATCGATCCCACAGGGAGGAAGCAAACCTTCAAGCGTAGCACGGAAATCCAATATTCAAATTTTCAATGCACTTAAAGTAAATACAAAAGTTGCTAAAGTTGTTAAAGTTTAACGATGCTAGAGATTTTAAGATTACTAAAGTACTTTATATACTTCAAATTTAAATTAATTACTACTAAAAATAAGTTTTGTATTGCAAGGTTCAAATTTAGAGAAAGTGTTCTCCCTCTTATAACGATGTTATGGTGAGTGAATGATAATGATTAGTAAGATTCTTGTATTGTATCAAATATGAGCATACATATTTTTTACCCTCCTCCGAGTGTTATAAAAAACATTGGCTAATCCTAGGTTTAGTCCTTAAAACCGTGGATAGGCTGGGAAGATACTGACTCTCACTCCAGAGCTCCCACTTCCCTTTGCCTTTACGCTAACTCTCGCTTTAGTTTATAAACACTAGAACAAAATTGAGGATTTTAGTCTGTCACCCTAAAATCTCCAATTATACGCCCAATAAATATATTTCTCTATTTATCTGTACCCAAACCCCATGAATTACATCACTCATTCATGGACATTGAATGTAATTTTCACTTTTATTGTAGAGAGCATAATCCTTTCGGATCGTATGTTTCACAACATATTTTAACAATTCAATCGGTCAGCGAGAAGTAAATAAAGTACGAAGTGAAAAATCATCACAATTTCTTAATATTTATATGGCACATTCAATCTAAACCATCATTTCACTATATATAATTGCAAGGAAAAAGACGAAGAAATCTACTCAGAATTCATGAGGAAGATGCGACAAAACAAAGATTTTATATATAAAAAAAAAGTCATACAAATAATAAGTAAATACAATTTATCTTAATTTCTTCCTCAAGCAAATATCTTGAAGTTCCTTTGAATCTCCTTCTCTTTTCACAACACATAATTTTCTCTTGGAATAATAAGGAAGAAGGAATCTCTCACTTTCCCTCTCCTCCTACAACTCCTTTGAGAAGAATCTCTTACAAAAGAACACTTTTCACCAAATCCTAGATCTAAAACACTTTATAAACACTCACACTTCTTCTCTAGACTCCTCTCTTTAATCATGGCGTCAAAATCAAGTTAAAATAGTGTAGAGACGATTTCCCAAAGAGATGCTTTAAAAATCCCTCCAAAAGGTGTCCAAATACATTGAATTTGGCCTCTACAGACATTGGGCACCGTCGGTGCTTTATCGCGCTTAATTAATCTGGGCTATGGAAAAATGCGCCGTCGGCGGCGCCATAGCTTCAAAATCCTGGTTTTTGCCGTTTTTCACTCCAAATCCGTTCATTTTTGTTTTTTTTTACTCCAATTGCCTAAAATCACCATACCTGCAGCAAAACATGAAAAATATATTCCTTTAAAGTGCAATATCACCAAAAATGAGTACAAAATATATATAAAAAACCAAACATATTTTTGGTGCATCAGTGAAGCAAAGAAAGTTCATCAATAACCTGCAACTGAAGTCAAGAGGAAAACCAGAGCTACACAATTGATATAAAGGTATTGGTCTTTTATATTATCATTTGTTATCTGATAGTAGTGCACCTAAGTGCTATGAAGAAACCACTCAAGTTAAAGACTAAAAGAAGTGAGAATTTGTCATGGATGACAAGATGTAATTACCAAAGTCAAGTCATACATGAGATTTGGTAGAACTATTAGATGACAAAAAGACATTGTACAACAATTTAATCTAGAGGCTAAAAGAAGAATCAGATGATAGCAAACACTACAAAAAAATGCTTGTTGTGAAGGGGTTTCAACAAAATGAATGAGTGGACTACTCGAAGATATTTTCTCCAATAGTAAAGATGCCAATAATTCGAGTTGTGTTGAGCATGATTGCAGAGGAAAACTTACATATGGAGCCAATGGATATGAAAATAGATTTCTTACATTGTGACTTAGAAGAGTTGTTTATGGTGTAAACAAATAATATAAAGTGTCAGGAAAAGGAGGCATGGTGTGCGGACTGAAGAAAAACCTTTATGATTTGAAGCAAACTCAAAGACAAAGGTACAACAAATTTGATAGGTTTATGTCACCCGATGGATATATCAAATGTCAAGCAGATTATTGTTCCATCATCAAAAATATTGGTAATTGTTATATCGTACTTCTATTGTATGTGAATGACATATTGACTGCAGGAGTAGATATGAAAAAGATCAAAGACTTAAAAAACAATTATAAAAAAAGTTTAAGATTAAAAATTTATGTCCAACCAAGAAAATACTAAAAAACCTAAAAGGAACAGTCAATAAGACACTTTGTTTCATAGGTATATGAATTAATCTACAGGAATATGTAGATTCGGATCAGATAGGGGATATTGATGTTAGAAATACAACAAGGTATGTCTTCATTTTGGGACACATAGCAGTGAGTTGGGTCTCCAAGCTATAGAAGATTATAGTACTTTCAACCACAGAAACTAAGTAAAATTGTTATTACTATGGCTAATAAGAAAATGATTTGACTACAGAGCATTATGACAGAATTGGGCAAGGAGAAAGATATTAGAAAGCTTTATAGTTATAGTATAAGTGTTATTCATCTAGCTAAGAATGTTATTTTCCATGCAAGATCGAAGCACATTTGTCTAATATAGCACTTTATTTATTCTCTCCTGGAAGATGATCATTTATCTTGAGGATACATATAATATAGAATCTTGTAGTTACGCTGACTAAGCTGATTACAATTGAGAAACTGAAACTATGCTTGGTTTCCGTTGGAATTTAGAAAGTTTAAGGTCAAGGATGAGCCACACTACCATACACAACTACAAAGATGGTGAAAGTTTGGAGGAGAGGAGGTTGCAATCTCACTAAGTAGGAGATTGTTGTGTGGAACTTGATTCCCAATGACTAGTGCAACGGGTACCATAACACCCAAGGGGCGCCCTTGTCCCTCACAGCTGCCAGCCCAACAACGGAGCAAATGCCAAAACTACCAAGGCAGAATGCCCAGAAGACTCGTTTCCAACATTCTAGAACAAAGTTCTCGAAATCACGGGGTCCGAGTTGGTGCGTAGGCACTTGTAATCATTTTCTGCAGCTCATAACTTTAAATTTTGTGTTTCATCAATGAAGAAAAGTGCATGCAAATAGTGTAAGCGGTAATGCAAGTTAGTTTTGAATTTCTGTGAGTTCTCTCGTGCAAAAGGGAAAGAAGAGGGACGTTCGTGAGTTCTTGGAGAGTAGAGAGACTTGAGTTTGTAATCAATATTATTTCTTCCCATTTTATAGAAAATTTATTGGTGTAATCTGGCTCTGTGGTTTTTTCATGTTCTCATGTTTTTCCACATTAAATCTTACTATGCTTTGCGTATTTTTCTGGAATTATTTGTTTATGTACTTCTATTCAAATATTTTGTTCTGAATCTTTCAAATCGATGTTCCGCATTTATCTTAACCCCATAACTGAGTATTTGACAACAACCTATGTCCAAAACTAGGTGAACATTGCTTTCATCTTGTTCCAAGAAAGGTTACCACCTCTAGGTGTTCCATTGCGAACACTTTGCGGAAATACCAAAAAAAATTACATAAAAAATCAAATACATGTAAAATGGTCTTAGTGTTCTCGTCGCGAATATTTTGTGAAAATACCAAAACAAATTACATAAAACATCAAATATATGTAAAATGATCTTCATGTTGATCCACTACTATATGATGAAATCAAGCTAATCAATGCAAAAATATCAAAGTAAATTCTCGAAAAAGATTAAATAACTTTTTTCTCTTCACCATATGCCAAAATTATTAAAGGTTTTACAAGGGAACAATGCTTGGTACCTGAGTTTGAGATTTCCATCCAAGTATTAGCCTTAGGTCAAACATTTATTGAGTTATCTATATAATATGATTTAAAAATAATCTAATATTGATATCCCATGTTTTAGCTTAAAATTAATGCACAAAATTGCCCAATTTATGGACTTGTTTTAGCTCCCAAATGATTATGATATTTACATAATTATTACCGAAAGTACTTTTAGTGGAGGCTTGTATATTTTGCGGACGCCTGTTAAGTACTTTGTCGATAAATGCAAAAGTTAGTGAAGGCTCGATATAATTAATTGACTTAGAAATCCAAATTGTACGACTAACTGCAACTAGTATGAATGAAAATTAAGAATAAAAAGTATAACCACCATACTTAAAAGGAAGCACATCTTGAGAACAACATTCAGTTCCAAACACTTAACCAACATGCAACAACAAGATAAAACTCAAAATTGTCTTCTTCATCATCATCATATTATCAGCTTCTTCAGAATCCTGAATAAGCTCCATCTATGGGCTCCTTTCACGGCCAATATTCAGCTATCCACTCCTGATGGATTTGGAGTGATCCAATATTTTAGAAATATTCATGGTTGCTACGGTTTTGGAGTGATTAATGAAGAAGGCAGAGCTATATTAGATTTTATTTTAGCATAGATTTTGTTAATACTACTACTTTATTCAAGAAAAAAGATGAGCATATTATTTTTTATAAGAATGGATCTACTAAACCACAACTTGATTATTTTATTATGAGAAGAATAGATCATCGAGAATGAAAATATTATAAGGTCATTCCACATGAAGATTTAAGTGCTTAACACCGATTATTAGTTCTATATTTTAAGATGAAGAATAGTAGGAATCATCGTCGTAAAATTAGATGGAGATCCATAAGACACAAATAAAATTATTTTTGAGTAAAATTCAAGATTTCAAAATTTGAAATGTTCATAAAGAAGCAAATTTTATTTGAGATAATGTAACAAACACTATTAAATAAGTGGCAAAAAATGTACATGGAGAATCAAAAGAGAAAATTTCTATAAATAAAAATAATTGTTCAACAACAACAACAACAACAACAACAAAGCCTTAATCCCACTAAGTGGGGTCGGCTACATGAATCCTTTTTCTCCATTGCGTCCTATTTAGTGTCAAATTTTCGTTTAATTCTAATAGATTAAGATCATTTTTTACGCAATAAGCTCCAAGTTTTCCTAGGTCGCCTCGCCTTTCTTAACATAAGTTATATTTAAAACATCTACTCTCCTAATCGGATCATCGAGTGGTCGACGTTTAATGTGACCAAACCATCTAAGGCGACTCTCTCTAATTTTATCCGACACCGGTGCAACTCCAACCCTATTACGGATATATTCATTTCGCATTTTGTCTCTAAGTGTAAAGCCACTCATCCATCTAATCATTCTCATCTCGGCAACACTTAACTTAACATTATGCTTCTCTTTTAAAGGCCAACATTCAGCACCATAGAGCATTGAAGGTCTCACCACCATCTTATAAAATTTTCCTTTCAGTCTAAATAAAAATAATTGTTGATAGAATAATAATGTGCAATAAAAGATAAAATATAATAAGTTATGTTATAAAAATTATTTTAAATGTATAAGCGTAGAAAACTGGGAAAAATATCAAATGACTTGTAGGGAGTCTAAGAGAACAATCTGTGACGCTAAAAATTCTACTTTTAATGATCATTATAATAGATTAGATAATAACGAGGGTGAACAATATATTTATAAACTAGTCAAACAAAGAGAAAAGATTTAACTCAAGTAAAGTGTATTAAAGATGAAAACCAAAAGGTACTTTTCTTAAAAAAGATATTTAAAATAGGGGAGTAACATATTTTGATAAACTTTTTAATGAAGTTTCAGAAAATACAATCGACCGTAGCGATCTAAATATCATTAATAATAACGAATTGTTACATTTTTATCTTCGCATTAGTAAAAGAAGTTTAGGAGGTTTAAAAGAGAACCAAGGGTGGAAAGTCTGTACGACCTGATGAAATCCCAATTGAAGTGTGGAAATATTTAAGAGATTTGGGAGTTTCTTGGCTTATTAAACTCTTTAATAGTACTTTAAAAACTAAAATGTTGCCTGAGGAGTGGAGGAAAAGTATTTTAGTCCCCATTTTTAAGAATAAAGAGGATGCACAAGAGTATGCACAAGAGTATGCAAATTATATAGGAATTAAGTTGATCTGTCATACTTAAAAATTATGGGAGAGGGTAATTGAACATGGGCTAAGACGTATTACAAAAATTTCTCATAATCAATTTGGATTTATGTCTGGCAGATTGTTGACCTCATTTTTTGTGAGATCCGAGTATTCTTCTCTTAGAAGCCTAGGATCTAGCCATAGGACTTTCATGTTGACTATCTTAGAGGACTAGTGAAGGATCCTGCCTCATAAGAATTCCAAACACTGCTTTACTCTTTCTGGAGTTTTTCATGTGTAGTGTTGACCTTTAGCACTTAAAAGTTGAGACCAACATGAGGAAGCTCAGAGAGAGTTCCTATAGGCTCAATTGACCTTAGGATAATCTTAGATGGCTTAGACTTGCACACACACTTGAACCCATCACAGACTCACGCACCTCCGAGCCCTAAAATTACTTACACTTGACCTAGCTCCTAACTTTTTTTGAAAAATCATGTGGGTGGTCCCAAGCCCTTAGCCTTTGGTTGAGATGGCTAGGACCAATATATGGAGAATCAAAAATGAATTCTCATATGGCTCTAGTTGTTTTAAGGTAGCTTCATGGCTTGCATGATCACACTACCTAAACAATTCCACCAAAAGTACCAAAATACTCTTGAAACCCAAAAAATTCTAAATTTGCTCAAATTCTCAATTTTTCACCAAGAATCATTTCAAACCACTTCAAATTGCCCAAATTTACTTCAAATCTCCCATAATTAGCCAAAATTTTAAAAATTCTTATAGTGTCCTAACGGCCCAAAATACCCATTTTCATCCAAAAATCATTTTTAAATTCCTCCAAATTATCCGATTGACCAAAAATACTCTACACTCCTCAAAATTAGCCAAATTGTCCTAAATTTTCAAAAATTGCCAAAGTAACCTAATTTTCATCAAAATTCCCAATTTACCCCCAATTTCCACCAAAACCAATTCCATCAAACCCAAACTCAATTTCATCAGATTTGAACCCAAAATAAATTCTTTTCATGACAATTATTCATTTAGCCCATTATGATCAAATTCAAAAGTCTACTTTTTAAAGCCTTCCCTAAATGATTTCTAAAAGCCCATGAATCTTAGCCCTACACACTTAAACTCAAAAAGTCCAAAATTCAATTAAAAGCCCACAAGACAAATTTTCCCTCATCATCCATTTAATCAAAATCAAGCCCTATGTTTCAAATTCATGATCAAATCATTCCAAATTAAGCATCACGACAGTGTCTCATAAGATCATACAAAATTCTAAAATCCTTTCTCATGCAAATTCGCCAAGCCAAGGACAAGCCATGAAGTCATCCACAAGACAAATGCAAGTCATGTGACTCATGCTCATGTCATCATGCTACTTTAGGCAAAAAAGAGCCTCTTTAATAGTCCCCAAAATATGATTAACCGCTCCCATGACACACCCAAACCTATAGTTAACACTAACCCACTTGGATGGGGACTTCACCATGCTAACAATCTGTGCCACGTGATCTCCATTAGTCTCAAACCAACCTTGGGGGCCGAACCCAACCCAAATCCATGCCTTGACCCAAGTTGACCCAAAAAATTGGCTCACCCCCATTCCACTTTGATCCAAGCCTTTACACATGGCAACCCTCAATTGAATTCACCAAAACCAAGCCCTGACGTCCATGAGCAGGATTTTGACCCCTCCCTGGCCGGCTGCCACCTTGGTCACCGGAAAACCCCATGGCCGAAAGGTCCGCCATGGCTAATACCCAAAATTCAGCCCATCCAAGTTGGCTCAACCTATGGCCACTTACATTCTTATGTATCTCTTCTAATAAAAGAAATAAAAAATTCTTTGATCAAGCTCGTCATTCTTTATCATAGTGGTAACACAATGAAACCATTGAAGCTTCAAATAAAATAATAACTACATACATTTAAATCACAGACATCCAATCCTCTTAATGAATAGCAACATATCTACTTCTCCTTTACAAAATCCTAAAATAATCAATACCATGCTAAACCTATCGTACAAAGAATTAAGAGCTTATTCTAAACCATACAAAACCTTTTTAAGTTAAAAATAACGATCTAGATTATAAATATCCATAAAGCTTGATGGTTGTTTTATATAAACATCCCCATATAAGACTCAATTCAAAAATACATTTTTCATATGCATTTGATATAGTATGAATCCTTCCATACAAGAAAATGCTAATAATAGTAACCTAATAGCTTCTAGTCCAGCAACAAGGATATATGATTTCTTAAACGTCCAGTACTTCAATCAAGCTATCTCCTAGTTATCAACTTAGCCTTATTTCTAAATATAGTTTGGAGTCATATGTTTTGTTCTTAAAAACTAATTTAGTTCTTATCGCATGCTGATCATTGCATCTTTATGCTAATTCCCAAATATTATTCATATTGAATTGAATTAGCGCTTCATGCATACCAATTATCCTAAATTCATCCTCTAATGTTTCACAATACTAGATGGCTCAGTGTTAGATAGAAATATAGAGTGATCTATCGCATCTCTGACTACACTCCTAGTCTGAATAGGATCTCCCTTAATCACCTCCTTAAGATGGTTGAAAGCATTCTTTCACTCATTAGGTAAATCGAGTATAGGTTCATCCATGGAAACATTTGGTTGGTCTATAACTCAAATTCTCTAATCTATTAATCTCTTCATCATTTGAGTCTCTCATCGTAAGGAATCTCTAACCATGCTCATTAAATGAAGTAATGTGAATTGATTCTTATATAATTATTGATCTCCTGTAAAATAATCTATATGCCCTATTATGATCTCAATATCCAAAAAATATACTTCATTTGATCTACCATCAAATTTTATTTTGCCATCTTTCCCACTTTTCTATAAAAATATCTAGGCCTAAAACATGAAAAAAGAGACAAATTGTGCTTCTTTCCTTTTCAAATCTCCAAAGATTTCTTCTTAAAAAAAGATCTAAAATTCACCTTATTAATCTCATAGAAAGCTATGTTTGCAACTTCAGCCCAAAAGTAGTAAAACAAAACAAAAATTTATGAAGCATTATTCTTGCCATGTGTACAAAATTCTATTTTTCTTTCTACTACATTATTCTACCTTGTTGTCATAAATATTACAAAGTTATCCTAATACTAACATCATTATAGAAAGCTTCAAATCTCCATTTACAAACATTCCTTGGTTACTTTTAATACAAAAATTAGACAATCTATTTTTATTTTGGATTCATTTTCTAAATTTTATGAATTCTGATATATCACTTTAATTTGTTAATATTACTACCCAACTAAACCTCAAATAATCATCAAGTATAACATATGCATACTTCTTCCCTTCTAAAGTAGTAGGTATAACCAGTCAAAATAAATATAACATAATAGCTCTAGAGGTCTAAAAGTAGAAATTTTATTCTTGGGCTTAAATAATTTGTAGGTATGTACCCAATTGACAGCCAGCACAAATATAATTCTTAGAATAATCTACTCCAAGTAATCCTGCCACCAACTTATCTTAAAAATTTTAGTTAAGGTGTACATGCTACCGTTACAAAATTGTCTATGCCAACACCATGATTCATCATAATTTGCTTCTATATATTTATGACTAGCGAAAATGATAATCAGTTCAAGTAATTCGATGTTATTATACCTATGACCTATAAAATATTCTTCAATATTCAGCTTAAAAAAAATATTGTGCAGAGGCGAATTGAATATCGTACCCTCTATCACATAATTGGTTGATAAAGATTATATTGTGCTATATTTCATCAAATAGTAGTTACTCATTGATAGCTAAGAAGTAATATAGTTGACTCCCATTACCTTCTAATGTTATTGTCTCTCAATGACACATACTTCCCTTTATTCCAACAAAGCAAACATCTTGAGCATCCACTATGAAAATACTATTTATAAGTCACTTATGGCCAACCATTCAGAAAGATTCAGAAGTCGAGGAATATTTATAGTACCAAAGATTTACCTTTATTCAACTGCAGCACAACTAAAGTTGATATCAAGTCCAAGGCCTTTTGAAAATTTGGGACATGAAGCTATTTGGTCATTTATACTAGCTAAGGATAAAGAAAATTTATAATTATTATAATTCACTATTTGAGAAATGGATTAAATCCAAGGATATTGGCAAAACAGCTAAAACGTTAAATTGTAAATACATATGGATCAACATTATCTATCGAAATGGAGTACCCAATATGATCATCACCAATAACAACTCACAATTCTTTAACAAAACCCTTAAAGACTCCTGACAGTGCAAAAAATTTGCATCAAATTTAGTTCATCGTCCCATGATGAATGGACAAGTCAATGCTGCTAATAAACAAATTCATAATGTATTAAGTGAAAAAATAAAATTAAAAGTGCCAAGGGAGAGTCGCATGATGTCCTACATTAAGTACTATGGGCATTTAGAATAAATCTATCATAAACAACTACGCAAATGCCTTTCACGTTATCACACAGAGCAAGGACATGCTTCTAAAGAGAGCACACCTTACACAACTAGAGGCTCACAACTGCCTATGGGTCCGATGAAAGAGATTTCAATCAATGGCAAGTATCAAATAAGAAAGCATTGTAGTTCGTACTTGACCTGTTTGAGGAACTCCAAATCCAGTAGACACTGAAAAAGATCAAATAAAGAACATTTAAAAACAAAAATTCAAACGTAAGAAAAAGGAAAGTTTATAGCAATGACCTAGTGTTAAAGAAAATTGACGCAACAGCTCACCAAATCGCACACAACAAAGTTAGATCAACTGAGGGCAGGACATACATATTTAAAGGGCAAAATAACATGGACGCTAATTGACTTCAACCGCACACAATTTTAAAAATCCCCAAGAAAAGGAGAACAACCACAAAAAATTCTTTTCTCGAAACATTATTTTTATTATTTTTATTTTATGTACACATTTCTCATTTTTCAAAATTATTAAAGCAAAGCACATTCACAAATAAACTTTTCAACTGAAAAGTTTTTTAAGGATGCTCATCCTTAGGAAGCGTTCTTAAGGAAACCCAGAAGCCAGAAATTAGTCCCGTAAAAAAGAGTCAATGAACTTGTCCCACAGAAAAGGTTCAATATAATAAAGATTAAGCAAAGAAAATAAAAATAGTTTTGCTAAAGGACACAAGACTAAGACAACCAATTCATGGTAGAAACACTAAGTTGACAATAGGAAAACATTTTCCCCAAATTTTTAACTTGGTTAATAAAAGGGAAGGTTAGCCAACTTAGAGATTGAAACCCCAAAAATCTTAAGCCTAAATAATTAACTACATAAACAACTCTCTAAACAAGAGTTATGGCCTCCAGGTAAAGGATGGTCCAAGCTTAACAAAGTTACATTATTTCGTTTTGGCTTTAAGTTATAATACATGAAAAAACTTATCTGGTAAACCAAAAATATAAAAGCCTTGTATTATTCTCACAACCAAGTTAAATCCAAATAAAATCAAGTATTTGCAAAATAGTTGTCAAGTTGACTAACAACACTTAAAGAACTCGCCTGGCAAAGCGAATTCAAATCAATGTAGAAACAGATGAAAAAATTACAAGGACTTGGCTCGAACAAGAAAACCTGAGTTAACACATATGTCAGAATAAAAAAAAACTCTTTCCTAATTGAAACTGGACTAAGAAGTTGAACGAATGACTTGAGGATTGAAAACCATGATATTTCAACATAATATAATAGGCAAGCTACAAAGACTATCCCTGCAAAAGAAGCTACGACACCAAGCAAAGAACAATTCGTGCTCAAAACAGTTGCTTTACCCTTTCAGCAATTGAGTTGCAATAGAAGAAAAAATATGATTGTAATGGTCTTAACGAGAAAGCCCTTATATCTCTCAAATAAAAAAACCAAACTAAAAGAGAAGACATTATCAATAAATTTTAGAGACCATTATTATTTTTTTTTTATTTAGTCACAATGTTGTAGACATCGGAGAAATTCAGTTGCAACTCACCTTCAATCTCAAGATTTGAAAGTAACCAATCCTCATATATCATCATTGGACAATCCGGTCCATAAAGTTCAACTCTCCCTTTGCAACATGATCTTCAATAATTAGCAAGAGAGTATGCTCTATTTAAAAGTCTAAATGAGTATCCCTACAAAGATTAAGCTTTGTTGTAAGGTGAGGCCAACTAAAGATGACAACTTACTGAGGGTGATATACAAAATGGAATGACAAGTAAGATTTGGGTCAATAGCACAAAAACTAAACCGAGCTTTAACTGGCCCAAAGAGCTGCCTTTCGATAATAAAAAGAATCTCATTCAGAACAAAAAGCTAACTCATATGATAATGCAATCTTAACGAACTAAAAGAGTCAACTCCCATGTGAGCTTTACTAACCTAGAGAGTTAACTCACATACTACACTCAACTCAAAAAGTCACATACTCGGTTGAAATATGGTCTAAAAGGCAACTCAATTTTCATCATTTTACGCATGACCTAATAGCGATGGAGAAAAAGGATTTATGAAGTCGACCCCACTTAGTGGGATAAAGGTTGTTGTTGTTGTTGTTGTTGTTTTATTTTATTTTTTAATGTGTTTTTTTTTTTTTTTGTATTTACACTCATGGCCTAATAGTATACTTGCATTTATGAATTCATTTATGTTATAAGAGCCTATCTGGATGTCTTAGGTCTCTTAGTCAGCCTAAAGAACCAACTCATTACTCATATAAAATTTTTATTCTTAATAGTGAAATTTGACTCAGTAGCATCACACAAATAAAATAATAGAGACAACAAAAATAAATGTTAAAATGTTTATTCTTAGCATACAATTGTTAACTTCATTAACACCAAGTGTATGCAGTTGTTAACCTCATTACCACCAAGTGAAGTTAGTATGAGTAACCAAAAATTGATATCTTGTATGTAGACAGTCAGAAAAGGTCATACGCGATCAAATTATTATCAAGCCAAAAAAAGTTGATGTTGATCTATCCGTCCAAAGTCTATCACCCCATTGAACTCATAGGCCATCTTCCTTTACACACTAGGGGTAGTCACCTAATCCTCTTGGGGGACTTGGTCACATTCTCCATCTTGCCATGAATGATCACCCAATTTTTCCATCTATTTTCTAGACTCTCTTGACCATCAACTCTTAATCTATATAAATGGCAAACGACTGACTCGAGATCGGCCCTGCAATCCTAGCACTCAATATAGAATAAGCTCAACTATTAAAATCACCTCCATAGGAACATATTCAGAAGGAGGGACTGAGACTCAATGGAAAAGGCAGGCAACTCAGACTCAAAAGATTCTTCTCTTACAAATGCTAAAGAAATTAACTTGAGTGATCACTGGTAGTAGCTGCTCTACAACTCAGCATGGCGACAGCTTGGACTTTTGCGCCCTTCGCATTAGACCTAACTACAAATTTTTTTTACACATTCTTCTAGAAACATCAACACTTTAGATTCATCCAAAATCAAATATGCATTGGGACTTAACAAAAATAAAAGGAAAAAGTAGGTATATACAAAATTATCAAAAAATGTTATAAACAAAGAAGTGCCAAATTCAAAATAAGAAAATAACTTTTACGACAAGTATCTTTCACATTTTGAATAGCCAAATATATTTTTATGTACCGCTTTAACTCCCCTCGCTCACAAGAATTGGCATAGGCAAATTCTAAATGATTGTCAACCAAGTGCGAAAAACACTTAATGAAGCAAAATATTTCTTTTGTCCTCCTCTATCTCATTCTCCTTCACGAACATAAGTGCTTACATTCCTCAAGTAGGTTTAAGTATAACTTAAAAAAAAGAAATCTAGAATGACCTAGAAGAATCAATAAAAAAGAAACCTTGTAAAAAAAGAATTTTTATTGAAGGAGATATAAATGGACATGTTGATAAAGTGGTAGAAGATTTTAGAAATACTCATGGTGACTACGATTTTGGAGTGATTAATGAAGCAAGTAGAATCATATTACATTTTGTTTTAACATACAATTTTGTTATTATTAATACTTTATTAAAAAAAACATGGAGATAAAACACAAAATGATTAGTTTCTTATGAGAAAAAAAAAATGTCAAGAATATAAAGATTGTAAGGTAATTCTGAGTAAAAATTTAAATACTCAACATCGATTATTAGTTCTAAATTTTAAAATGAGGAATTGTACAATAAAAAATACAATTAAACATTGTCATAGAATTGGATTGATGAACCTAAAAGACAATAAAAATTATTTTATGAGTAAGCTTCAAGATTTTAAGATATAGGATGTTCATGAAAAAGCTAATTTTATTTGTGATAAACAACAAGCACTATTAAATAAGTGGCAAAATATGTATTTGGAGAATTTAAAGAAAAAATTTATATAAATAAAAAAAGTTAGAGATTGAATAATAATACACAAGAAAAAATAAAATAGAAGAAGTTTGTTATAAAAACTTGTTTAAATATAAAAACTTAGAAAACAGAGAAAAATATAAGTTGGCTCGTAGGGAGTCTAAGAGAATAAATTGTGATGCTAAAAATTCAGCTTTTAGTGATCTTTATAATAAATTAAATACTAAAGTGGGTGAAAAATATATGTATAAACTAGCCGAACAAAGAGAAATGAAAAGTCAAGATTTAATTCAAGTAAAAGTATTAAAGATGAAAATCAAAATGTATTTTTCTTGAAAGAAAATATTCAACATATGTGGATGAGCTATTTTGACAAAGTTTTTCAATGAAGTTTGTGAAAATACGATTCGGCCTTAGTGATCTTAATATTGTTAATAATAATAAAAAGTTCTATTTCTACCGCCGCATTAGTAAAAATAGGTTGATCGGCCTTTAAAGAAAACCAAAGGTGGAAAATTAATAGAAAATAACGATATCCCAATTGAAGTGTGGAAATAATTAGGAGATTTTGGAGTTTTTTGTTCACTAAACTCTTTAATATTATTTTAAAAACTGAAAAGATGTCTGAGGAGTAGAGGAAGAGTATTTCGTTAGCCATTTTTAAAAATAAAGGAGATGTACAAGAGTGTGCAAATTAAAGAGGAATTAAGTTGACGTGTCATACTTAAAAATTATGAGAGGAGATGATTGAACTTGGTTGGGACGTAATAAAAAAGATTTCTCATAATTAGTTTGGATTTATCTCAGGTGGGGTCTACTATGAAAGCTATACAACTATTGAGAGGTTTGATGGAGAAGTACATAGACAATATTAAGGATCTACATATGATTTTTATTTATTTAGAAAACGCTTAAAAATATATTTTAAGAGAAGTTTTTTGGAGAATCGTGGAGAAAAAAGGTGTTAATATGACTTATATTCAAGTTATTAAAGATATGTATTTGTTTTCGAATTGAAGGAGGATTGACCAAGTATTTTCCTATTTAAGTTGGACTAAATCAAGGATTGGCTTTAAACTCATATCTTTTTGCTTTAGTTATGGATGCTTTTATTGGATAATTAGAGGAGATGTACCTTAATGTATGTTTTCTGCTGATGATATCCTTCTTGTGGATAAGCCTAGAGAAAAATTTCAGAAAAACTTAAATAATGGAAGTCTACATTGGAGTCAAAATGCCTTAGTTTGAGTAGATCTAAAACTGAATACATAGAATGTAATTTTAGTAATAGTAGCTCTAGTGGCAGAGTTCTAGCTTTGGGTGGTCAAATAATTAAAAGCTTTGAATGTTTTAGATATCTCGGGTCTATTGTTCAAAGTGATGGTGATGTAGATGGGAATGTTATTAGTAGAATTCAAGTTCGTTGGTTGAAGTGGAGGAATGCAACAAGCCTATTGTGTAATAGAAAAACACTGCTTCAACTTAAAGGAAAATTTTATAAGATAGTGGTGAGATCTATAATGCTCTATGGCACAGAATGTTGGCCTTTAAAAGAGAAGCATAAAACAAAGTTAATTGCCACATGAGAATGCTTAGGTGGATGAGCGGCTTGACACTTACGGACAAAGTGCAAAATGAATATATTCATGATAGGGTTGGTGTAGCTCCAGTGGCGAATAACATTAGAGGAGTCAGCTTAGATGTTTTGGTCGCATTAAATGTCGACCATCTGATGATCCAATTCGAAGAGTAGATGTTTTAGATTCGATTTATGTTAAGAAAGGCAGAGGTAGACCTAAAAAGACTAGGGTATATTTTATAAAAAATGATCTTAATCTAATAGAATAAAATGAAAATATAACATTCGATAGGACGCAATGGAGAAAAATGACTCATGTAGTCAACTCCACTTAGTGGGATAAAAGCTCGTTGTTTTATCAAATGCGCACAATCTAAATTCATATTTAGAAAGCTTGGTATGAAGTAAAAATATTAATATAGTTCTAATCATTTTCATGCCTTATTTTATTATCATTGAATTTTCTTCTCGTGTATGCTTAGCTAATCCAAACTATGCATTTAATAATATAATAGTTAGCATATATAAATTTTTCATCTATGGCTTTCTTAGTATTTAATTTTGAAAATTTTATGAACACATTCTTTTAAACATATTCATCTTTAACATGATGTTGATTTTATAAATTATAATTTCTGTTTTTCTGAAAAGAAGCTATTATTTCTTCATCTTGGAAAATCTCTAACTTTTATCTTCATGATAAATACGTGTTCTAATCTAGTAGCATAAACACTTTTCTTAAATGATTTACATCTTTTACAAAAGTACTATTTTTTGTTTTCACTTGTATTTAACTTGGTTAGGTTGTTATAGAGAACATAACACAACATTATTTAAAATTTAGTTTGGGGGCAAAAGTTGCACACATTATTGATTTGATCTTATTCATACCTTATGAGAAATATCTACTAGCTTATAGTTAAAATTGCATAATGACTTTCATTATGATAATTGGAGATACGTTAGGTAAAGATTAATTTAAACATTATAGTTTGGATTTCATCATATGGTTTTTAATCTTAATGTTATGCGGCCCAAAGATTATATAGAATTTCAAGTTTTTCTATATATTTCTAGAATATAATTTTGTTTGATTAAGCATCATGTTTCCATTCTGTTGAATAATGTGTTGTCAACATCTTTATATGTATGATTATTTAATTCATAGAACTGTATTCTATTTCCTCGTAATGTTTTCATGACAAATGATTAAAATAATTACCCAACAATCGTTATCATAATTTGATTATTTCAGGATTTAAAATTTTAAAATTGGCATCATGATTATTTCTTTATTTGTTTAAATAAAATCAACAATAATTGGTGATATAAATTACAAACCCTTTTTTTTTTATTTTGAGATAGATTTAGATCTTCTATGATGCATGAGTTATTTTCTTGATTAATTTTTCAAATGAAAATCTTTATTTAGAATAAGTATATTCAATGGAGAAGCTCTTTAGTGGTTAAATTGACATAAAATTTATAGTAAACCCTTTTGATTATGTTTAAGAGGGTGAAATTTTATATTGGGGTATATCACAGTCAATGCTAGGTATATGCTTGTGTTCATATTTAGGGATAGAAGAGCATAGCGCTATATAATGTCATTAGTTTCCCATATAGAAACATCAATTTGATATAATTAATTAGATGGAGATTACTGACATCATGAGCTTACGTGTCTTATATGTGACTCATTAGTGGTTTAATAATAACAAACTTATGTGTGGTATCATTTATTAATTTAGTATGTACTCGATATGCAAATAAGTGTCAATTAAACTATGAATATGATGAGCCATTAGATGAGATTCCTAAAGCCTTTATAGATTGAAAAGAAGCCATAAATGTCGAAATCGTGATAATTCAAAACTGCAAAATGTAAAGTCCAAGGAAATACCTTAATAGGTAATCTAAATATTTAATTGCATGGTCATAAAAAGTTCTTCAAGTATGACAAAGATTAGCAAGTAAGATTGGCAAAGAGAATTAACGATCCAAATATGTATTCCATATTTGCATATGATAAATGCTAGACTTGGTGATATTGGTCTGTTCTGATGCACATTCTATATTCCATATTTGCATACTAATAAGAATAGATCGATTCAATAAAACTAATCTAGCATAGAAAAGATAAAGCTCGGTTAGGACTAGTGAAATTGTCACAACTTCATTCAAGTGATTGGTTTTCATTATTATAATTACATTGTTATTATTTTGGTATAGAGTTGTTAAAATTTAAGTTTGTATTAAATAAATTAAGTTAATAAGATATTAAAAGCTTAAAAAGAAGAATAAACCCTGGCTCTCTATCTTTTGTCAATATCACATACACAATTCGCCCCCTTTGCCTCCACTCAAAGTTAAAATTATAAGACAAATTGAAAGTACATTAGAATTAGAAGAAATTTAAACTTTAAATTATAGAACATATTTCTTGTGTATATAATATATTTCATGAAATAATTATTTTATGTTTACCATATATTTGAATCATTATTATGTCATTTACATGATATTTAAATAATTTGCATATTCATCACATCATTCCAATTCAACATTGAATTCAACTCCGGTTGAACCTCTAAAACTTAAATTCTTACTTCTTGTTCAATGATTGGTCAGATTTCCAAAATCTTAAATGAATATTTTCTAAATGCTTGTACAAAGTGTACATACTATCATGTCATCACAATTCATCATCACAGTTATCTATATAAGATAGAAAGATTTGCAATCATAAACTACATAAAGATACCTGAACCACAAGGGACGTCAAACGATATATCCAACTATTCAAACAACCCATCATTTATATTAAACAACTTACACTTCATCGGGCGACTTGTAAATTTGGTGATATCCATTACACAATTCAATTTTAAGAAGATTGATGGGTTATTAAGCTTATTGAATATATCATTCAATCATGGAATGGGAAGATGATATTCACTTTTCATTTTGTTCATGGTCTAATTGCCAATGTGCATTTGCTATGTATCGCCCAATTTAAGATTAAGAAATGCAAGAACAACAGACTGACTAACACTCTCCCAAAATAACCTTCATCAATAAATTTAGCAACTAGTCATAGTCCTTATGTGTTTGCAAGATGATGTATATTTTGATAATTTTTGTAATGAGAACGAGAATATTTTAATCATAATGTATTGGAGGGATGCGAATGAGCATTTTGAATATGTACAATATCCTAATAAAATTTTAGGTTTGGCTATTACTTTAGATATCTACACAACATCTTAAATTTATTCAAGAAAAATGTATAACATTTTCACCTTCCTCAAAGCTCATTTGAAGTTGACTTGGACCCGGCTATGTCTTCATTAACTGCATCAATGACTTCCTCTTTTGGTGACAACAACATAGTGTGCTCACTTTCTAATTCTAACAAACATGTGTTATTGTGCCCATCATGGATTGTATGTCAAGCATATAACAATAGATATCTCAACAATAGTTGAACAACATCCATAAAGATAATATCATAGTAAATTTCTCTGTGTACTTCTTATCAATAAAGAAATAAAGCAAACAACACTTCTTCACCAAGATCTTTTTTCCTTTTCACAGCCAACAAAGCTTGTACGACCTTAGATATTCTTGCATTAGCGACATATTCTTCAATATGTAGGTGGACATAAGATTCTCATAGCTAACTCCATCAATAAGAGGTTGTAAGCCTTCCATTGTACGGTGCATTGGGTGTGAAAAATATCGTACCACTAACAATTCAATCCTTCCTCAACAGATGCATTTAACACATTGTAAACCAGGAGAGGCTACCCTTCAATATCAACTACCTGTTGATCTCTTTCAAAATAAGATATCCATTCCAATTCAACATCTTGGACACTTCAAAAAATGTGATCACTTGTTGATTAGTATAAGAATATACGATGTGATACGACCCATGAAATTTCGATAATTCCAATGCTTTATACTTTTTGGGTTAGATGCTAAATTGTTCATGCAATTGCTGCTATTGGTCTCTCATAGCTAGTTAGAGAGGTTAGGTCTGCAAACTATAGTTTCCCAAATAAGAACATCCTCCCTTTTTCGAGATCTGGTTGAATTAAACCTAGGAATATGTTATTGAAAATCTAGCTTCACAGGTAGCTTTTACATTATATAGCATCCAATAAACTGGAAGAGAACTACACATGTGATAGCTAAACACAAGTTCCAAAGAATCTTACAATTATATGTATTTCATGCAGAACGACATCAAAATTTACCATAAGTTATGTTCTGTAACTCAATAGCTACAAGCTAGTTACCGTAATCAAGTGACACTTCATACCCGAAGAGCCGCTTCTATGTATGCATCCAATTAATTCAGTCATTGGAATACAGCCTTCCTTCAAAGTCAAGGATGTCTTCTCCTTAAAAGCAAGATATTATCTTTTTGGCTCATGCATAGGTCCACAGTGAGGCAGATCCTTTTTATAAGACAGCTCATTGACCATTTGATCGATGGGGTTTTCCTACCCCCTATATTGTTGAATTTTTTTTTTTTTTTTTTTTTTTGTCTACGTTGGCTCTATTTGAATTTGTATCAAAATCAATGGATAAAGTACAAGCGATCTATGTTTGAGAGTTTAACATTAACTCAAATTAAATTGATTCAGAATGGAAAAAAGAAGGCGGTCAACCTGGTGTATGAAATCAACGGAATCGGCAGCTGCATTATAGATGGAATCGGCGATCCTGGTGAACGAGGGATTGACGGTCACAGAGCGGTCAACCCACACCCCGTTGACAAACGAAAGCAGCAGCTCACTGTCGCCGTCACGTACGGCTTCAATGAGCGTAGAAGAAGCAGAGTGGAGATGGTCAACGGTGGGTGAGCCGAGGAAGGACAGCAGCTGCCGCAGTGTCTCTCCCTTTGCACCGGCAGCAGTTAGGCTCAGAGCTGCGCGGAGAGAGAGCGGCGAGAAGATGAAATTACAGCCTTCAACCGCCGCCGGAATCCCCTTCAACTCGGCTATCTTAAGTAACGTGACCATTTTGCTGGCAGTAGTTTTTAACAGCGATGATGACAATATGAACACGAGGAACTGTCTATGGAACTTCAGTATGTTATAGCGAAAATGGAAGAGATATAACGTGGAAGAATAACATCAGTGGTGACATGATCACAGAGATGATGGCAACTCTGTAAAAGCCCTGCTCTTTATTAAGGAAACAATTTACGTCCGGAGACCGGACGCAACGCTGCGTCCTGTCTCCAATAGCTCGTTGTCACGTCGACTAAAGAGCCTCAGCAGTATTAAATTTGCGTAATGAATTTGCCCGACCCTATTTCTCGACCGCCATGGTAAACACGCGTGTACGCGCTTTTGCACTACAGGTATAATACCACGCGCGACAACCAGCGTAACTATTGTAATCGCGTTGTAACTCCTGTATAACCACACAGCGGAAGCAGGTGTACAGCTAAGCAGGTGCGCGGTACCACGGTTATCAACGTCATGTAAATCTATTATAACCTGACCGAATCGTGGTACCGCGAGTATAAGCTTCCTATAATTTCGGCGTAACCCATTCCACCCGAGGTACAACGGATATAACCTGATCGAATTGCGGTACCGCGCGTGTAAGCTCCCTATAATTTCAGCGTAACCCGATTCACCGAAGTGCTTGCGGATTTAACTCGACTGAATCGTGGTACCCGCGTGTAAGCTCCTATAATTTCGATGTAACCCATTCCACCCGAGGTACGGCGGATATAAACGCTCCGTAAGACTCGCGTAATCCCGGTAACCCGTCCGCAGCGATACCGTCGGTCTAACTATTTGTAAACTCCGTGTAACCCCGTCGCTGTTGCCGTGAACAAGTATTTAAGCAACTAGGGTTTACTGTTCTATTGCTACCGTCCGAACACCGATAGCTCGAGCTGCAGATGGATCGCGTAAACCAAAACAACCATTTTTTTGAAGTTATGGAAGAGAACTTTGATGCGGAAACTCAAGATATGTTCTTGGGGGTTAAAGAAGAGGTTTGCTTTGAGATGTGTTTTCATTATTTTTTTTTCGTTTTTTGTTTTCCTTGTTTGTTAGGTTTTGTTTTCTTGATTTATTTAATTTTTTTGTTTTAGAGACAATGCTCACGTAGCCTATTTGTTGTAGTTGTTTGTTACTTGCATGTAGCCTTTTTTTTTTCTTTGTCTTTCATGGTTTATAGTCTTTTGTAAAATGAGATACATGTTATTGTTGTGATGTTTGTTGTAGTTGTTTGTTACTTGCATGTAGCCCTTTTTTTTTCTTTGTCTTTCATGGTTTATAGTCTTTTGTAAAATGAGATACATGTTATTGTTGTGATGTTCTATGAGAGACAATGCTCACCTATGCTTTATGTTATTGTTGTTTTTTTGCACTCAAACAAGATGAGATACATGTTATTAAAGTTTATGAAGACTTAGTTGTAATGCCTTTATTAACATTATTTTTTTCTTGTAGTAGTATGTAACATATTTTTATTTTTGTTGCAATTACATGTGAGGTATGTAGTTGTTTGTTCGTGGAGGTATGTAGTTGTTTGTTCGTGGAGGTATGTCTGTAATTGTATGTGGTTGTATGTATTTTATATGCAACATGTTTGACATTTTATTCTCTTTTGTGCAGCTTGGTGACAGTGAAGTTACCCGTAACAATCAAGCTGCAAAGATGTTACTTCAAACGACGGTCCACAATGAGAACGAAGCTTACGAATTATATTGCGCATATGCCCACCACATCGGATTCACTGTTCGTAAGGATCACACAAGCTATTGGCCTAATTCAAAGAATATTAAGACGAATGACTTCTTATGTGGAAAAGCAGGATTGAAGAGAGAGCTGAAGATCAGCAAAACTATTAAATACAAGAGATCAAACTTAAGAAGTGGTTGTCCGGCAATGATTCGATTTATTGTTGATGACGAAGGCAACTGGTCAGTTAAGAATTTTATTGAATCACATAATCACTCTTTAGCGAGCCCTGGTGATAAGCACCTATTGCGTTCGAGCAGAAAGATTGGGAAAATCAATGCAGAAGTGCTTAGATCGATGTCACAGTCGGAAATAAGACCTAAAGACGCTTTCAACTTTATAGCCAACGAAGTTGGTGATGTAGAGAATCTGGAGTGTACAAAGATAGATGCCTTCAATTTCATCCGGAGAAGAGGATAGGTAGAATTGAAAAGGGTGATGCCGATGCGTTATTGCGGTTGTTCGCGAGGAGACGTGCTTCAGATTGCATGTATGAGTGAGATTTCAAAGTTGATGATATGGGTACGTTGATGAATTTTTTTTGGAGTGACGGGACATCCCGGCTTGATTACGATTGTTTTGGAGATGTCATCATATTCGATACGAGTTATAGATTGAATAAATATAACTTATGTTGTGCCCCTATTGTCGGTGTTAACCACAATTGACAGAATGTTCTCTTTGGTGTTGGTTTCCTGTCAGAGGAGACAGTAGAGTCGTTTAAATGGCTTTTTCAAACCTTTGTTCGTATCATGGGTGATAATCATCCAATAACAATTTATACTGATCAGGATCAGGCAATGGCGAGAGCGATAGCTGAGATTATGCCACATACACGACATAGATATGTCAGTGGCACATATACAAGAAATTGCCTACGAAGATTCACTGCGGTGTGATGAATAAGACAATCCATAGTCTTTTTTGTAAATGTATGCGTAACTGTGAGATTGAAGAGGAGTTCGATGAAACATGGGGTTTCATGATTCAGACAGGTAATCTACAGGATAATCTGTGGCTAGCTGATATGTATAGAATTAGACACAAGTGGTCCACAGCTTTTAATAAGGATATTTTCAGAATGGGAATTTTATCGACTCAGAGAAGTGAGTCGACGAATAACATTTATCACGGAGTCTCAATATCGACAAGTTCTATTACAGATTGCTTCGTAGGGATTGAAAATGTCATGAAATCATGGAGGCGTAACGAAAGGGAAGCGACAGCATTTTACTCGAGGAAACTTTACTCAATGTTTGAAGAAAATTTTCTGCACGGATCATGTGGACTACAACTACATGCATCTCCAAATGCAGAAAATGAATTTGTTATTAAGAGTTTTGACGAGCATAGGTCAAACACAACTTGGTTTGTTACATTTGACATTTTAAGTTCGGATATTCAGTGTAGCTGCAGGAATTTTGAAATGATGGGCGTACTGTGTGCACACTCACTACGAGTCCTGAACTTTTTTCATGTGAAGAAAATACCTGATAAATATCTCATTTTGAGAAGGTCTGCAAATGCAAAAAGAGATATATACAATAGCTATGGGTTGTCGGCATATTTTTTGGTTGTGTTTTGAAAAGGGGGTCACCTACAGAAATTATCGGCGAATTTTAAATTTTAAATTTAATTTTAAATATATATATATATATATATAATTTAGAAAGTAGCATTTGATTTTGAAAGTAATTTTAAGTTTAAAAATTTTAAGATATGAAATCAAACCTACCTCACATCCCGAATAGTTTATATAAACGAGCACCACACCACAAACCGTGTATCTATCTCGAAGGATAAACACACTGCTTAACGATGGGGCTCGATTAAATAAACTAGAAGATTTGTGACATCAGTTTAGTCTGCGAACCAACTTTATAAGCTGACAAGTTCCCCGCTTAATATAAAGAAATTAAGCGGTGGTTTATATTACTCGGGTTCTTAAAGTTTCCTATAAGGGCAAGCCCCTATAGTTAATTACATCTTAAATGACGGGAATCATTTAAGAAAACTCTCGATAATGATCAGTGGTTTTGCTCTCAAGAATTTCAAAGTTTAAGGTTTCAAAGGATTGAATTTTGGAATTTCAAAAGAGATTAGCTCAAATTTGGAACAATTTATTTTCAGGAGTCCAAAAGAAAATAAGTAGGAGAAGTTGAGGATCCAAGAAGAATCTTGGCAACTTCCCAAACTATCCTATTGTTTGGCTTCAATTTGGGAGTTTATTTAATGTTACAATCCTGCCAATTTTATTTAATTAGGACTTATATTTGTATGATATAATCATACAAATAGCCTCGAAGATATGAGGGTTTATGTCGTACCAAACGACTATCTCGGAGTCCTAAGACCGGTTAGGACTTAATTTACATGACATGATCATGCAAATACCTAACGAAAAGTTGAGGATTTATGTTGCACTAGGCAAACTACCTCGAAGTCCTATGTCTTGGTTATTTAATTCTAAGAAAGTTTCGTTGAAGTAGATCCGAGTTTTGTCGATGACGATGGTCGTGCTGCCCACCATGCTCCGAGCTCCTTGTTGTTGCAGAGGTTTTAGTTTTAGAAGGTGAAAATCAGGAGATGAGAGAAGTGTTTTGGTTTAGAAATCTTAAAATCCAAATATTTTTAATATTTTAATTAAAATAAATCTTAAAGTTGTTTAAACAGAACCGATTAAGATCCCACGGTTCCGTCATCCCGACACCGTTATTTTCATCGAATTCACTTAGTCCAGATGAATTTTCTAAACACAACTGAATGAGTTCCACACTTTCATTTAGACCGTGGGAAATCCCGTTAGCAACATGTGGGTTACATCATCCGAGGTATTCCCGATCATTTAATGAGACGTTTTAATTTAGTTACAATTATAGTTTTGTTGTTCTGTTTGTAATTAAATTTTGAGTTGTTTTATATTTTGGAATATTTTAGCGGTGAATTTTATCTTGTGGTGACTTTTAATTTAGTTTTGGTTTCAGTTTTGTGGCTATCCTAAAGGTTTTAGTTTTCACGCAACAATCTTGTTTAACATGCAAGAAAAAGTAAAGTGCAATGCATGTAAGTAAATTACAATAAAGTAAATTGCAATAAAATAAAAGCGTACCTGGAGGGTCTTCCCGTCATCCCAAGCTGCACTTAAAACACATGTTAAGGCATTTAAATATTTTAACAAATACCTAGGTAAAGCTAAGGGAAGGTTCTGGTTATCTACCAAGTTCATAATCCTATAACTAATCTTTTCCTATGACGTCTAGGTTCTTGTGTTTTGTTAATTGATGATTTTCTTCATCAAAGAACAATTAAATTCAATTGTTCTTCTAAAACATCCCGTCATATTGAGGAAGTGCTTAGGACGAGTCCTAAACATCTTTTCAATACTTCAGAGATTATTTTGAGTCCAAGTAAATTTAGTTGCACAGGTGAATTAATCATCCAGGAGTTTAGTTAAACTTTGTCTCTTGCTCAGTGAACTTGGGTATTTGATTACCTGATGAAAGAATTGACATCTCACTTAATACTCTATTTAAGAGTTATAATAATTAAAGCCTTTAAGGGCGAGTTGGTTTGTTGAGAATTTTAATCATTCTTAATTTGAAGTTTGAGTTAATGGTTTAAAGTGATTTAGTTTAATTATGAGGTTTTAATTAATAATTTTAAGTTTGGAATAGTGTTCAAATTATATTTTGGTTTAAATCTTTATACTTTAAGTGATCTTAATATCTTAAATTTGTTTTACTTTTATTATTGAATGATGTTAACTTAATTTAATTTAAATTTGATTTAATTTAATTTAATTTAATTTAATTTAAATATTTTTTAATTTAGCTTAACTTAATTGTTAAAATGTTAATTTAATTTAATTTTAATTTTAATTTAATTTTTACTTAATTTAATTTAATTTAATTTAATTTAATTTAATTATTAAATTATTTAATATTTTGAACTTTTCTTTAATTTAAGGGTTATTTATTTTTAAAATTTTTAATTTACTTAGTTTGGATTATCATTTTAATCTTAATTAAGAGTTAAATATTATTGAAGTGATTTATTTAGGGATTTTTTTATTAAAAGATTAATATCCTCTCAAATTATATCCTTATTTTTAATAATTCAAATTTTCATTAATCTTTCAAAAATTTAAATTGTTTAAATAATTAAAGTTTCATTTTGGTTCATTAAAAGTGATTAATGGGTTCTTACCCTTTTAATTTCCCAAAGTTTCAATCATCCAAGAAAGATAAAATCAAATATTTTACCCTCCATTTTAATTAAACCTAAAATTTTAATTAAGGAGTTTAAATTCTTTAATTACCTTTATGCCCTTTTAGGCTTATTTATTTCATAACTCACTAAATTGAGTTCAAATGAACTTGAAATTTTTATGTCACTTCACTCATATGTCAATTAAGACATTAGAGGAGAAAATATGATTTTTCTGAATTTAATTTATTTATATGATTATTTTTAGTGAAAAATAAGGGATTTCAAGGAAAATTCAACAACCTGACCAAGGTAAGGTTCCTGTCCTTAAGAAAATTATGGGATGTTCCTAATGACTAGAGGACCACTTGGACCAACTTTGGTGATTTTTTTAATTATATTTTATTTATTATAATTATTTTGAGTTTTAGAGTATTAATTAATTATAAAATAAAATTAAAGTTGAAAAATGGATTTTATATTTTTCATAAATCTCTCTGACCTCAAGGAGTTCAGAGAAACAAATTTTACAATTTTCTTATTTTCTTTGATTTATTGGAATTAATTTAGTGAAAAGGTTGGAAAATACATTTTTAATATTAAAAATTATTTTAAGCATTTAAAATTCAATATCTTTACTTTGAGACTTGGGAAAAATATTTGGTTTGTTCCTAAGTGATTAGGAGTCAAAATATGACATTTTTATGATTTTTAATATTTTATTATTTTTATTATTTTTTAATTATTTAAAATATTAAAATATGATTAAAAATAAAAAATTTTAGAAAATTTCAATTTTAATTTTTATAGACTCCTCTGATACCAGAGAGCCCACAAAACCAATTGGTGAATTTTTGAAATTTATTTTTGGAGTTATGGATTTTTAAAGTTTAATTTTGATCATGTGACTTAATTATTTCATTTAGTGGGGTTAATCATTTCCAATTGACATCAAATTTTTATATGAGGTTCCTCTGATCCTAAAGTTCAGTGGAGAATTATTTTCTAGTTATTTTAATGTGTGGTTAACACTAATTAATTAAAATTCAAATTTAGGTATTTAGGCTAATTAGGGTTATTCTTAATGAATTAAGCCTAACCATAATTATCCTCTGGACCTAAGGAACTTCACCAAATTTTTCTAGAATTTATTGGTCAATATGCTAATTATTGGAATTAAAATACCAAAAACAGTGACATAAACTTGAAAAATACATAACTTTCCATAGAGATGATCTCTGACCTTGAAAAATTCAGGGAATGTTCCCAAGATCAGAGGCTTCAAAAGCCGTATGGTCTCATGCCATGGTGAATTGTCTATGCAAATGAAGAATCAAAATACTTAAATGAGTAAATAATTAATTAAAAATAAAATACTCATCAAAATAACTTGATTTCTTTTCCACATTATTCTCCTCTGTTCACTGAGCAAGAGGGTATTTTTAGTTTATTTTTATGATTTTCCTACACAATGATATGAATTTTCTAAGTTCTGGGTATTTAAATAAATCAAAAAATCCATATTTTCCTACTTATCCATGCGGCGCCGACTCATCCTCGGCAGCTCCGAAAGCCCACGCGTCGCGCTCCCATTCGACGCCGCCATCTGACTCAGTGCTCCAGGGGCCCGCGGTTCATGTAACGTTCTCTGGTCCGGCGTAATCTGGACCGTCCACTCGATACACGCTCGATCGGACGACGCCTGGTCATCGTCTACGACTGGTGTGCACCCGTGACCGTCCACACTAAAATCCTAAGAACTCTCCCATTTCTCAACGGATTTTCGTGTTCTTATGCTCTATGGATTTGTTTTGAAGAGACGAACACATCCATACGGTTTACATGATATGAAATTAAGTAAATCAAAATGGAGAATCACTGGAAGCTCAGGGGGAAGGAATGACCCATACCTTTGCTTTGAGAAGTGTAGCTTCAATCAGAGAGTTGTGTCACCTTCGATTGCACCCAAAGAAGCTCCAGATGAAGTCTCTTGCTCTGGGGAATTGTCTAGGTATGAAAGTGTCCACAGCCGATTTCAAAGCTTGGAGGTTGGAGCAGCCGGGTGGCTCGGAGAGGGGCTTTCACCTGGGGAACTCGTTCTCTTGGTCCGTGCAGGTGTGGGTGAGTTTAATTTGGATTTGGTGGAGGTTTTGGAAATGTCCTGGTTTTGGGCTTAAATTTGAACTCAGAAATTGAGCTCAGCTGGGGGAAATTGGGGCTGGAATCCAATGGGGATCAAGTGCTCTAGGTGAGGAGAAGGTTCTGGAGCAATTTTGGCAGAGTTTTGTTTAGGTCTGGTTCATCACCTTGTTTGGCCGAGAGGTGGTGTGGTTTAAATAGAGGTGGCTGGAGGGCTTCCCAGAGGGGTTTGAGGCTTGGGATCAGCTGCTCTATGCAAGAGAAGAACAACCATTTTGTTCAATTGGACTGGGACAACTCAGCAAGGAAGAATTGAAAATTTTGGCTCACATGGAGCTCTCGGTCATGGCATTTTCTGTCGACCCAGGCGGCTGGTCGGCAGGGTTAGGTCACCATCTTGATCAGAAGGGTCAGGGTTGGCAATGGTGCAGTCAATTAGCCATGGACATGTGTAAAGAGTTTAGCTTTAAGTGGTATGGGGGGAGGGGTGATTTTGGATCCAAATGGGCCAAGTCATGCAAATGGGTTGGGTTCACCTCTCCAAGCTCGGTTTGGGCCGAGAGAGATCGGGTGAGTCGGCTAGCTTAGTGGGGAAAAGTCACCATCTAAGCATATTTAAGTTTAAGCATGGTTTAGGGGAAACATGGGAGTGCTTAATCACTTTAAGGGAATCAAGAAAGAGGCTCCTCCTTTTGCCCAATATGGCATGGTCACATGAACATCACTCACATGGCTTGCATGGGGCTTAAGGATGGCTTCATGGCTTCATTTGGCTTAGGAAAAAGTTAGCTCATTTGCATGAGAAAGGATGTTGGCATTTTTGATAACTTTAGGGGAGGTTGGCATGAGGCTTAATTTAGGATAAATTGATGATGAGTTTGAAACTTAGGGAATGATTTAAATCAAAGGGATGATGATAGGAAATCTCATGTGGGCTTTGGAATGGATTTTGGGCTTTTTGAAATCATTTTGGATAGGCTTTTAGGATGGTTTAAGAAAGTGGGCCTTTAGGTTTGAAAACAAATTGGTGGATGGAAATTTTGTGAAGGATTGGGCCAAACAAGTGTTGGGTTTAGAATAGGGATGTGTCATGAACATTTTAGAAAAGGTTTGGTGTCATTTAAAGTGGAATTGGATTTAATTTGGGCTTTTTTGGTAAAGGGGCCAAAGTGGGTCAAATTGGGCTAACTTGGGCTAAGGTTGGGCTAAGGTTGGATTTGATGTAAAATTAATGTTGAGAAATGTTTATGGGAGTGTCATAAAGAGTTTTCAACTTTGGTTGGGCTTTGATTTTTGGATTTGGGCCCATTTGGGTTAGGTTTAAGTTTAGGCCAAAAATGGGGATTTTGGTTTTGGGTTAGGTTTGGGTGGAGTTTAGGTTCAAATTTGGGGCAAATCTTGTTAGTTTTTTGTTTGTGGGGATATTAGGAAGGTTTAGGAAAAGATTTGGGGTTAATTGGAGTTGAATTGGGTTAGTTTGGGCTAAGTTTAGGTCATGGGCTAAAATTGGGCCTTAAGCCTCAAATTGGAATTGGATCCAAATGTCAATCAAATTAGGCTTGGATTTGGTCTAGATTGATATTGGGGATATTGAATTGAAGTTTAGAATTGAATTGGACCAAAATTGAGGTCAATTGGGTTGATTTGGTTTGACATTGGGTTCATTTGGGTTAAGAATGGGTCAAATTGGGGGTTTTGGTAAAAGTGGGTTAAATTGACAAAATTGGCCTATGGTGTAGATGAACAAAATGAAATTGGGAATATTTGGGATTTTCTGGAATTTTCTAGGAATTTTTGGAATTTATGGATTTTTTAGTTAAGAAGGGCATTTTGGGTATTTGCAGGGTATTGGGGGGTATTTTTGGAAATTTTGGTATATTTGGCTATGGATGATCAATTTGAGTGGGGAGAAATTTTTAGGATTGATTTTGAGGAATTTTGGGTAATTTAGGTGATTTTGCAAATTTTGGGTAGTTTCAAGGGCATTTGGTAGGTTTAGCAGGTGTAGGGTCCCGAGGGTCAAAAATTGAAATTTTGGAAAAATGAAGATTGATCAAGTTTGAGTAGAATGGAATCGCTTTGGTTGAGCCATGAAGCCATATCAAGCCTATAAGAGCCATGAGAGGACTCATTTGAGGTATTCACTATGTTGTTCCTAACCCTCTTAGCCAAGGGCCTAGGGGTTAAGATCCATCCACATGAATTACCTACATGAGTCAGGAAGTCAAGCTAGGCATGAATAGTTTTAGGATTTGGAATGTGTGTGAAAGTGTAATGTGTTCAGGTCAACCCTCACCAGACCAGGCCACCCAGGGTAGTCCTAAGGCCAAAGAGTCCTATAGGGAACTCATCTTTTAAACCTCCACATTTGATCTTAACCCTCCAAGTGACTTAGGGGTTTACAATCAAACTTATGGGGTTTGCAGGGAGTTTAAGAGGTGTTTAAATTTCTAAGTGGTGGGTCCCATTTCTAGTCTTCTAAGATAGTCAAAGGGAAAGCCTAAGGCTAGACCCTAAGTACTAAGGAGAGATAAGAGAAAAGACCTCATCAAAAATGAGGTCAACAAATGGACCCCCAATAAGTGTGGTGTGCTAACCAAGCACACCGTACGTATTGGCGTTGACCGAGGAGATCAACAAAACCAACATAGAAGTGTCACACTTAGAACAGAGTAGAAACAAATTTCCGTTGGGGAGTATCAGGTAAATCTCCAAGACTGAAGATCCCTGAACTCTCGCTGGGGAAAAGAAAAGGAGGTGAATTCTAGATCATAAGATATGGGGAAACTTGATTTAGATTTCATTTCATTTTCTATTCCGAGTTTTCTTTTTTTTTTAATGTGTGAGTTTAGGTTTCGATTTGTTTTGAGTTTCAATTTCGACTGAGGTTTAATTTAAAATCAATTCAAGGAAATCTGGATTTGAAATGAGAATTGGAACCTAGGTTCCAACCTCGAGACTGCAAAGAGAACTAGAATTTAGGTACCAGCCTCAGAGTGAGAATCAGAGTTTAAATATCGATTGAAAAGGATGAGAATCAGAATTTAGGTACTGATCTCGAAAGTTTAAAGAGAACTGGAATCGGGTTCCAGCCTCGAAGGTTTAAGGAGAACTGGAATCTGGTTCCAGCCTCGAAGGTTTAATGAGAAATGGAAACTGGTTCCAATGTCGAAGATTTAATGAGAAATGGAAACTGGTTCCAATCTCGAGGATTTAATGAGAAATGGAAACTGGTTCCAATCTCGAGGATTTAATGAGAAATGGAAACTGATTCCAATCTCGAAGATTTAATGAAAAATGGAAACCGGTTCCAATCTCGAAGATTTAATGAGAAATAGAAAGCCGGTTCCAATCTCGAGGATTTAATGAGAAATGGAAAGCCGGTTCCAATCTCGAGGATTTAATGAGAAATGGAAGCGGTTCCAATCTCGAGGAATTAATGAGAAATGGAAGCTGATTCCAATCTCGAAGATTTAATGAGAAATGGAAGCGGTTCCAATCTCGAGGATTTAATGAGAAATGGAAACTGGTTCCAATCTCGAAGATTTAATGAGAAATGGAAACTGGTTCCAATCTCGACGATTTAATGAGAAATGGAAACTGGTTCCAATCTCGAGGGTTTAATGAGAAATGGAAACTGGTTCCAATCTCGAGGATTTAATGAGAAATGGAAACAGGTTCCAATCTCGAAGATTTAATGAGAAATGGAAACTGGTTCCAATTTTAAAGATTTATCTGTATGAAGAGGGACCCAATCCCATGCCATCAGAACCAAATCGAACAAAGTTCGTGGCTCCGTGTCAATAGAACTAGTTGATCCTCTAACACGCAGAGAAAAGATTTAAAAAGAACTGGTAAGTGTACCAAGTTGAAAAGACTCGACCTGGTGACAAGTCGAGGAAAAGATTTGAATTTCAGAAGAGTTTCAAACAGATTTCATTTTGAAGAATAATTGAAGGATTCAGATTGAGATTCAGATTCATTTTGTTCGTTTTGGTGATTCAATTTCAAAAATATTTAGAGTTCGTATCAGTTTAGAATTCATTTTGACATTTAGATTTTTTAAAAGAGTTCTCGTCTATTTTCATTTTCCCTTTGTTCTTTGCTCGAAGTTCTTTTAATTTAATGGCGTTTCCCAGTCAATTTGCACAAAAAGAGGTGAAGGCAAAACATGACATGGTCACTTTCATTCCAATCTTGTTGAAAATACATCATACATTTTGATCCAAAACATGATGATATTTTCTTTGAGAATTAATATCTCATACAATCCATTTAAATCCAAAACGGATTGTGTAAGATTCTTCAAGTTTCTTCTAAAAGCTGCTTGTCAAAATCCATGTACGAATAGTGAGATACATGGACGATAACATCACCTTTCAAGTCATCCTTGGCGAAATGTCGTATGGATGTGCATTGGAGGTGTCTTATCTCCCATGTAACTCACAGCTCGTAGGGCCGGAGACTCTCTAACTCTGGATCTGGCTGGAAGTGGAAAGGTATTTTTCTGTCGTCCATCCTGTTGACCTCAATTTTGGTGAGGTCTTTTGCTTCTCTCTTTAGTACTTAGGATCTAGCCTTAAGCTTTTCCTTTGACTAATCTTAGAGGACTAGAAATGGAACCCACCATTTAGAAATTCAAACTACTTCTTAACTCCCTGCAAACCCCACAAGCTTGATTGTAGACCCCTAATCACCTAGAGGGTTGAAATCGAATGTGGAGGTTTAAAGGATGAGTTCCCTATGGGACTTTTTGGCCTTAGGAATACCTCGGATGGCTCAGTGCGAGTGAGGGTTGACTTGCACATACACTACACTCTCACACACATTCCAAGTCCTAAAACCACACTCTCACCCAACTTGACTTCCCGACTCATGTAGGTAATTCATATGGATGGTCCTTAACCCCTAAGCCCCTGGCTAAGAGGGTTAGGAACAACATAGTGAATGCCTCAAATGAGTCCTCTCATGGCTCATATGGGCTTAATATTGCTTCATGGCTCAACCAAAATGATTCCATTTCACTCACACTTGATCAATCTTCCTTTTTTCAAAATTTCAGTTTTTGACTCCCGGAGCCCTGGACCCACCAAACCTACCAAATACCCTTGAAATGACCCAAAATTTGCAAAATTACCTAAATAACCCAAGATTCCTCAAAATTAATCCTAAACACTTCCAATCATTCAAATTGACCATCTTTGGCCAAAAATACCAAAATTTCCAAAAGTACCCCTAAACCCCCCAAAAAAATTACCAAAATACCCTTTTACCCCAAAAATCCAAAAATTCTAAAAATTCCCAAAAAATTCCAGAAAATCCCAACTATTCCCAATTTCATTTTGTTCAACTACACTATGGGCCAATTTTGCCAATTTACCCCACTTTTACCAAAACCCCAATTTGACCCATTTTTAACCTAAGTGGACCCGATGTCGAACCAAACCACCCCGATTGACCTCGATTTTGGTCCAATTCAATTCTAAACTTCAATTCAATATCCCCAATATCAATTTAGACCAAATCCAAGTCTAATTTGATTGACATTTGGGCCCAATTACAATTTGGGGCTTAAGGCCCAATTTTGACCCATGACCCAAACCTAGCCCAATTCAACTCCAATTGGCTCCAAATCTTTTCTAAAAACAATAACTTGATTTGCCCAAAATTTGAACCTAAACTCCACCCAAACCTAACCCAAAACCAAAATCCCTTAAATTGACCTAAGCCCAAACCTAACCCGAATGGGCCCGAATCCCAAAATTAGAGCCCGACCAAAGTTGAAAACTCTTTGTAACACTCCCATAAACATTTTTCAACATTAATTTTACACCAAATTCAACCTTAGCCCAACCTTAGCCCAAGTTAGCCCAATTTGGCCCACCTTGGCCCCTTTACTAAAAAGCCCAAATTCGACCCGATTCTACTCCAAATCACACCAAATTGATTCCAAACCATTCATGAAACATCCCTAAACTAAACACAACATTTATTTGGCATGGTCTTTCACAAAATTCTTCATCCAAAAGTCCATTTTGAAATATAAAGGCCCACCCATTTAAGCCTTTTAAAAAGCCCACTTTCACCAAACCCAAAAGCCCAAAAATTCATCCAAAGCCCACATGACAATTCCTTCTCATCATCCACTTGATAAAATCATTCCCTAAAGTTTGAAACCTATGATTAAATCATTCCAAATTAGGCTTTATCCAAATTCCCATCAAAATGCCAAAATTCCTAAAATCCATTCCAATGAAATTGGTAAGCCATCCCCAAGCCCAAATAAAGCCATGAAGCCATCCTTAAGCCCCATGTAAAGCCATGAGAAGTTTGACATGTGACCATCCCATAAATGGCAAGAGGAGGAGCCTCTTTAAGGATTCTCTTAAAGGTAATTAAACCTTTTCATGCTTCCCCTAAACTATGCTTAAACTTAAACATGCTTGGATAGTAACTTCGCCCCACTAATCTAGCTGACTCACCTGACCTCCCTCAGCCCAAATCAGAGCTTGGAAATGTGCACCCAACCCAAACCCATAGGATGACCAAATTGAGTCCAAAAGAGCCCCTTCCCCCATTCCATTTTGAATGAAGCTTTCTACACATGGCCAATCTCCATTGCTTGCACCATTGCCAACCCCTGACCCTCCTGATGACAACAATGACTTGACTGCGGCGGCCGACCACCACGGCCTCTCGGAAACCACCGGGCCGAGAGCACCCATGTGAGCCGATTTTTGAATTTCTCCTTGCGAGTTGTCCCGCCCAATTGAACACCATGACTGTTCTTCCCTGCCCACGAGCGGTTGATCCAAGCCATCGAACCCCCACAGTGAGCCCTCCGGCCACCTCTGATTTAAGCACCACCTCCTCTCGGCCAAAAACGGTGTTGAACAAAACCTTACCAAAACTCGCCAAAATCACTCCGGATCCCTCTTCGGACATGAGAACTTGATCCCCACTAAAATCCAGCCACTAAAGCCCTCTCTCGTGAGTCCAATTTTGGAGTTGAAATTCGAAGCCCGAAACCGGGACACTTCACCACGGTGAGCCAATCTTCAAATTGATTGACTCTACACCTTCACCGGACAAGAGGAGAAGTTCCCCGGCAAAAGCCCCCTCACCGAGGCCAGCCATTGCTTCCGGCCTCCAAGCTTTGTGATCGGCCTTGGTCACTTTTGTACCTAGGCATTTCCCAGGAGCAAGAGACTTCATCCGGAGCTTGCTTGGCCTCGATCGAAGGTGACACGACCCTCGGATCGAAGCTTCACTTCTCCGAGCAAATGTATGAACTCACTCTTCCTCTCGAGCTCCTGGAGATTCTCCATTTAGTTTGAGTTGATTTCGATGCACACTTAACCGTATAGATGTGTTCGTCTCTTCAAGACGAATCGATAGAGTATAAGAAAGCAAAAATCCATGGAGAATTGAGTGAGATCTTAAGGTTTTAGTGTGGACGGTCACGGTTGCACACCAGTCGGAGACGATAACCAGGAGCCATTGGATCGCGCGTGTATCGAGCGGAAGGTCGAGATCAAGCCGGACAGCGCAATGGTACGTGAATGGCGGGCCCCCGTAGCGCTGACTTAGATGGCGGCGTCGAATCACGGAGCGACGCGTGGGCTTTCGATCCGGACAAGGATGACGCGGCGCCGAGTCGAATAAGTAGAAAATTAGGATTTTTTTGGATTTATTTAAATACCAGAACTTCAAAAATTCATATCTTTGCATAGAAAAATCACAAAAATAAAATAAAAATACCCTCTTGCTCAGTGAACAGAGGAGAATAATGTGGAAAAGAAATCAAGTTAATTGGATGAGTATTTTATTTTTAATAACTTATTTACTTGTTTCCGATGTTTTGATTCTCCATTTGCATAGACAATTCACCATGGCATGAGACCATAGGGCTTTTGAAGCCTCTGATCTTGGGAACATTCCCTGAATTTTGTAAGGTCAGAGGCCATCTCTGTGAAAAGTTATTGATTTTTCAAATTCATGTCATTGTTTTAGGTATTCTAATTCCAATAATTAGCATGTTGTAAAATAAATTCTAGGAAAATTTGATGGTGTTTCTTAGAACCAGGGGACCCTATGAAAAATATATTTTGAGTTAATTCATTCATAATAACCCTAATTGGCCTAAACTCCCAAAATTGAATTTGAATTAATTAGGGTTAACCACACACTAAATTGACTTGAAAACAATTCTCCATTGTTCTTTAGGGTTAGAGGAACCTTACATAAAATTTTGAAATTAATCGGACTTCATTAACCCCACCAAATGGATTGATTAAGCCTCATAAGCAAAATGAAACTTTAAAAATTCATAACTCCAAAAAATACATTTCAAAAATTCACAAAAATGGTTTTGGAGCTTCTCGATATCGGGGAGTTCGGGAAAATTAAAATTGGAATTTTCTAAAAAAGTTGATTTTTCACAATATTTTAATATTTTAATAATTTAAAAATAATAAAAATCATAAAAATATTAAAAATCATAAAAATGTCACAATTTGACTCCTAATCACTTAGGAACAAACCAAATATTTTTCCTAAGTCCCTAGGATAAGATATTGAATTTTAAAGGCTTAATGTATTTTTTTATATTAAAAAATGAATTTTCAACCTTTTTCACTAAAATAGTTCTAATAAATCAACGAAAAATCAGAAAATTATAAAATTTGTTTCTCTGGACTTGAGGTCAGAGAAATTTATAAAAAATATAAAATCTATTTTTCAATTTTTTATTTTATTTTAAAATTAATTAATACTCTAAAAGTCAAAATAATTTTAATAAATAAAATATAATTCAAAAAATCATAAAAAATGGTCCAAGTGGTCCTCTGGTCATTAGGAATATCCTATAATTTTCTTAAGGACAGAAACCTTGCCTTGGTCATGTTGTTGAATTTCCATTGAAAACCCTTATATTTCAATAAAAATAATTATATAAATAAATTAAATTCAGAAAAATCACATTTCTCCTCTAATGTCTTAATTGACATGTGAGTGAGGTGACATGAAAATTTCAAATTCATTTGGGCTCAATTTAGTGAGTCATGAAATAAATAAGCCTAAAAGGGCATAAGGGTAATTAAAGAATTTTAACCCTTAATTAAAACTTTAGGTTTAATCAAAATGGAGGGTAAAATATTTGATTTTAACTTTCTCTTGGATGATTGAAACTTAGGGAAATTAAAAGGGTAGAAACCCATTAAACACTTTGAAAATATCAAAATGAAACTCTAATTAATTAAATAATTTAAATTTTGGAAGGAATATATTTAAAATTTGGATTATTAAAATAGGGATATTATTAAGAGGATATTTATTCTTTAATTTAAAAATCCCTAAATAAGTCACTTCAATAATATTTAATTCTTAATTAAAAATTAAAATAATAATCCAAACTAAATAAATTAAAAATTAAAAGAAGATAACCCTTGAATGAATTAAAGCTTAAAATGTTAAATGGTCCAATAATTAAAATCAAATTTAAAATCTCGGAGTTAAATTAAATTAAATTAAATTAAGTCAAGTCAAAGTTTAAATTAAATTAAATTAACACCTTAACAATTAAATTAAATTAAATTTAAAATGTTGAAACTAAAATTAAATTAAATTAAATTAAATTAAAATTAAATTAAATTAAATTAAATTAAATTAAATTAAATTAAATTAAATTAAATTAAATTAAATCAAATTAAATTAAATTAAATTAAATTAACATCACTTTACAACAAACCTAAATGAAATCATTAAGAGTTAAATCAAAACATATGAAAGATTTTAACACCTTTTTTCAATATAAGTAAATCTAAAACATGAAAAGTTAATCTGAAATATAATATCACTTAAAGTGTAAAGATTTAAATTAAATCTAAAATAACTCGAACCCTATTCCAAACTTAATAATCATTAATTAAATTTTATAATTAAATCAAATCAAATTAAATCATTAAAATATTTATTACTTTGCCCTTAAAAGGCTTTTATTGTTATAACTCTTAAATGAAGCATCAAGTGAAGTGTCACTTTACACATAAGATATTCAAATGTCTTAAGTTCACTAAGCAAGAAACAAAACAAAATTAAAATCCTTTGATGATTAATTCACCAATACAATAAAATTCATTTGAACTCAAAATAATCCCAGAAGTATTGAAAAGATGTTTAAGATTCGTCTTAAGCACTTCCTCGATACGATGGGGTGTTTTAGAAGAATAATTGAACTTAATTGTTCTTTGGTGAAGAAAATCATCCTTAACAAAACACAAGAACCTAGACGTCATAGGAAATGACTAGCAATAGGATTAGGATTCTGGTAGACAACCAAAACCCTTTCCCTTAGCTTTACCTAGGTATTTCTTGCAATAATATGTTTAAATGCTCTAACATGTGTTTTAAGTGTAGCTTGGGATGACGGGAAGACTCTCCAGGTACGCTTTTACTTTGTTGCAATTTACCTACATGTGCTGGATTTTAATTTTCTTGCATGGTAAAACAACTGTTGCATGAAAACCAAAACCTATAGGATAGCCACAAAACTGAAACCAAAACTAAATTAAAAGTCATTACAAGATAAAATTCACCGCCACAACATTCCAAAATATAAAACAACTCAAAATTTAATCACAAACAAAATAACAAAACTGCAATTACAATTAAATTAAAATATCTCATTGGACGATCGGGAATACCTCAGATGATGTAACCTACGTGTTGCTAACGGGATTTCCCACGGTCTAAATGAAAGTGTGGTACTCATTCAGTTGAGTTTAGCAAATTCATCTGGACTAAGTGAATCCGATAAAAATAGCGATGCCTGAATGATGAAACCGTGGGATCTTAACCAGTGTTGTTATAATCAACTTTAAGATTTATTTTAATTAAAACATTAAAAACACTTTGATTTTAAGATCTTCTCTAAACCAAGACACTTTTCTCACCCCCTGATTTTCACCTTCTAAAACTAAACCTCTGCAACAAAAGGAGCTTGGAGCATAGTGGGCAGCACGACCATCGTCATCAGCAAAACTTGGGTCTACTTCAGCAAAACCTTTCTTAGAATTAAATAACAAAGCCATAGGATTTCGAGGTAGTTTGCATAGTGCAACATAAATTCTCAACTTTTTGTTAGGCATTTGCATAATCATGTTATGCAAATTAAGTCCTAACCAATTTTAGGATTCCGAGGTAGTCGTTCGGTACGACATAAGCCCTCACATCTTTAAGGCTATTTGTATGATTATGTCATACAAATATAAGTCCTAATTAATTAAAATTGGCAGTATTACAACATTAAATAAACTCTCAAATTGAAGCCAAACAATAGGATAGTTTGGGAAGTTGCCAAGATTCCTTTTGGATCCTCAACTTCTCCTACCTTTCCTCCTTTAGATTCCTAAAATAACTGTTCTAAATTTGAGTTATTCCCTATTGAAATTCCAAAATTCAATCCTTTGAAAACCTTAAACTTTGAAATTGTTGAGAGCAAAACCACTGATCATTATCGAGAGTTTTCTTAAGTGTCTTTGGTCATTTAAGATGTAATTAACTATAGGGGCTTGCCCTTATAGGGAACTTTAAGAACCCAGGTAATATAAACCCTGCTTATTTCCTTTATATTAAGCAGGGGAACTTGTCGGCTTATAAAATTAGTTCGCAGACCAAATGGATGTCACAAATCTTCTAGTTTATTTAATCGAGCCCCATCATCAAGTAGTGTGTCTATTCCTCGGGATAGATATATGGTTTTTGATGCGGTGCTCGTTTATATAAACTATTTGGGATGTGAGATTGGTTTGATTTCATATCTTAAAATTTATAAACTTAAAATTATTTAAAAACAATCATCAAATGTTACTTTCCAAATTATATATATATTTAAATTAAATTTAAAATTTAAAATTCACCGACAATATTTGTTAGGCGACCACTTTTTCAAAATACAACACAACCTAAAAATATGCCGGCACATCCTCCTGAAAGTAGCAGAGATCCGCTCAACAGGCACCCCTGGAATGCAATGTTTAGCGATGTCTGCTCCATTCCCTTTTAACACCATGACGGGACCTACCGGTAGTGGTATCTCTACTGGCCCTCGGAATTCACCTGGGCCTGCAATCTGGAGGTCAGATTCGAACATGATATTGCACTGATTGACAAAAGACACTGTGCAGAAGGGTCTAACGAAATCATGATGGTCTATATGTGGAGGTATGCAGTCGCACTCCTTGTAGATGTTAATGATGCGATACGTTGGGTATGCAATACGTAGGCAATACCCTCCATGTTATCATCCTCTTTACCGTTCTTTTAATAACGTTTGGCATCGGATCCACCTCCATTGCGACGAGTATCCACAGTGGATTTCCTTTTCGTCTACCGCGAAGTTGTAGCAACATCCGCACTTGGATTGTAACTCTTTCTTTCCTCGGCATCCACCTTCGGGGTTCCGAATAAGTCTTTTCCCTTAGGCGGCCGGCTCGACCCATTTTACGGAGTTCAAGTATGCGGTCTACAATTTGTTGTTGCTCGTAGTACGAGAACACATCCGTATGCGGCTCGAGGCCTTCTAAGATATTGATCCTCTTGCCTCCAATTCTCTCAAAGTATTCAAAAGTTCTCTTTTCGACATTCTGCATTCTTTCTAACTCATATTCTGGAATTATCTGCAATTGGCGAGGTCTAGTAACGTACTGGGGAATGTATGGTTCCACCCCGACACGCTCTCCTGCATGTCTTGGCTCCTCAGGGGTAGTCTCCGTCTGGACATCCTCCGGGGTTGCTTTTGCAACAAGACTCTTCAAAACTGGTGCATTTATCTGGCGTCGAGGTGCTGATTCTATTTCTACTTCTCTTGGGATTTCCTTTATCAGTTCCGCTTTCCTTGGAGTTGATCTCCTCCTTTCCGGTTCCTAACGAACCAATTTCTTCAGAGTATTTGTATTGCTGGTAGCAACTGTCTCTTCATGTTGATCTGCTGCTAACTTGGTTAACATCTTGCGAATGCGGCGATTCTTGTTCCTTTGTTGAGTGGCTGTGAGAGTAGCTCTCCTTACTCCTTGGATTTTTGTGGACATGGCGCTGACAAGCCTGCCCTCTGCTGTAGCAACAACAGACAAAACTTTCTTATCTTCTCCTGTTGCATGAACGGTGTTTATTTTTCTCTTCTTGCTAGTAGATGGTTGATTTGAGCCACCCAGTTTCATCACTGTATGGCTGCGGAGTTCTTCCCGATCAATCGGGGTCCAATCATTTTCTTAATATTGTAGCCCGGCTAGTGTGAAGTCAGAGCGATCACGGCTCCATCCCTCACCCTCTTTTCATCAAGTGCTAGACTCACGCCATTCTTAAAGTTCAGAACCAACCACCCGTTCGACATTTCCCTGCAAAAAAACAAGGAAAGGATCAGGGGCTATACTAAGAACAAGAACAGTAGAAAAATATGTTTATTAATGAAGAGCTTTTATTCGTTTATTTTAAATTTAAATAGGAGTAGGAAAAGATCAAGAGTGAGACTCGATTTGAAAGGAAGGATAAAAACTTTATTATCATGATTTCACATGTTTTCTTTTTAACATTTTTTTTAATGATTTTCTTTATCATCCATTTTTTTATATTTTTTTTCTTTGGGTTCGGACCCAGTCATAAGTAATTACTTTGCCCGTGCTTCTAGGAATGAGGATTCATCCTTCAAAACATTAGGTTGCGTAATACTTCTTTAGATATCGTCCATTAATTGGAAGAATAGGTCGTTCTCCATGGCAATTTACAAGCTGGTAGGAACCTCCTGAGTAAACTGACTCGACCACGAATGACCCTTCCCAAGTCGGTTCAAATTTACCACCTATCTTGCGATGTGCAAGAATAGGTCTTCTGAGAACTAAAACCAAGTCACCAATTTTGAATGTCCTGGGACGGACTAACTTATCATGGGCCTGGATCATCTTGGCCTAATACAGTTCCAAATTCTGCTGTGCTGAAAGTCTTTTCCCTTCTAAGTTTTCCAATTCTTCTAGTCGTAATTTGGCATTTTCTTCCGTAGTGATTTTGTTTGCAACTGCAATTCTGAGAGACGAAAACTGAACTTCTAAGGGTAGAACGGCCTCAGAACCGTACACTAAGGCGTAAGGCGTAGATTGGGTGGGAGTTCTGAAAGTCGTCCTGTAGGCCCATAAGGCTTCTAACAATTTCTCGTGCCAATTTCTCTTGTTGTCGTCCAAAGTTTTCTTTAGCATTTGAACGAGAGTTTTATTAAAAGCCTCGACCAAACTGTTCGCTCTTGGGTAGTAGATTGTTGAATAGCGCCAATCAATCCCGTGTCTTCTGACAAAATTGTTGATCTTCGTACTCTTGAATGCGGACCCATTATCCGAAATGATTCTGCGCGGTACCCAAAACGGTAGACGACTTGATTCTTGAAGAATTGCAACACATGATGTGCCTTCACTTCTCTGAGTGGTACTGCTTCTGCCCACTTAGAAAAGTAATCTGTAGCTGCAAGAATGAAGCGATGTCCTCTTGAAGAAGGCGGTTCTATCGGACCCACAATATCTGTGCCCCAACACTCAAACGGCCATGACGCGATTGTCGGATGTGGCACATTTGAAGGTTGATGTAGAACTACTCCATGCAATTGGCACTTGTGACAACTTTTGGCAATCTTCATGCAATCGGTCATCATTGAGGGCCAGTAGTACCCTAGTCTTTTAATCTTCATTTTCATTTTCAGACCCGGCTGATGAGCGCCGCAAAGTCCTGAGTGTACTTCTTTAACAATTTCACGAGCTTCGGACCCGCTCAGGCATCTTAGCCACATCGATCAAAAGACCTTCGTATAATGTATTGTTTATTAATGCGTAAGACGGAGTTCTTTTCTTGATTTGATGGGCTAATGACTTATCGTCCAGTAAGTTTCTGTTTGTAGGTAGTCTATCGATGGTCTGCCGTCGGTCTTCTGCATTTTACATTCTTGCCGCAATCGTTTCTTCTGTCTTTTCTGCTCATTTTTGTATTGTATCCATGTCGAACTGTGATAGGACCTGTCGTCCTTGAACTGACACTTCAACTGACTCATCCTGCAAGCAGGCAAATTCCTTTGCAAGGAGGGCTAACGCGTCTGCAAGAGCATTTTCTCTTCTGGGAATCTTGTAGATTGTTACATTCGGAATTTGCTCCAATAGTTTCATGGCGTACTGGAAGTACTGCTCGAGTCTTGGCTTTAGAATTCTGTATTGTCCGGCGACTTGTTGAATGATATACTGAGAATCCCCATAGATGTTGATATCCGTTATCCCCATCTGATTGGTTAATTCTAGTCAGGTTATGAGGTCTTCGTATTCTGCTTCGTTATTTGTACACAGTTCTGTTAAGTGGTAGGAATACCTTAACATCCCCCGCTCTGGCGTTATAAATATTAGTCTGATTCCTACCTTACCGGGCACTATCGTTTGCAATTCTTTATTTTTCTGCGCTGAGGATGCTCCGTCAAAGTACAGTTCCCAACGCTGATCATTGGGGTCTTCTAGGTTCATTATCTACTCGTCTGGCAAGTCGTCGTTGAGAGGAGATTCTACCGGTAAAGGGTGTGCTGCAAGGAAGTCTGCCAGGACTTGTCCCTTTACGGTACGAAGAGGAACGAAAGTTATATCGAATTGCAATAGTATCATTGACCACCTGGCAAGTCTGCCGGAAAGTGTCGGTCGGGTCATCAAATATTGCAACGGATTAAACTTCGAAATAAGGTTGACTTTATGAGAAAGCATGTAATGCCTGAGCTTTTGTGCGGTGAAGATCAGGGCCAAACAATGCTTCTCAATAGGAGGATACTTCACTTCCGTCGGAATTAGACGATGGCTTAAGTAATAGAGTGCGTTTTCTTTTCCCTCATCATTGACCTGGGCTAGTAGGGCTCCGAGAGAGTCGTCTAAAGCTGCGGTATAAAGTATCAACGGTCTACCCGAGACTGGGGCTGCTAAGACAGGTGTCATTAAATACTGTTTAATGTCATCGAAGGCATGTTGACATTTGGAGTCCCAAGTAAACTTGGCATCCTTCTTAACCAAAGCGAGAAAAGGTCGACACCTTCACGACAAATTTGAGATAAAGCGTCGAAGATATGCCAATTTTCCTTGAAAGGATCGTAGCTGTTTCAAGGTTTTGGGAGGTGGCATTTCTAAGATAGCTTTAATCTTCTCCGGATTGATTTCAATTCCACGATATCAGACGACAAATCATAAGAATTTCCCAGAGGTGACGCCGAAGGCGCATTTCAAGGGATTCATCTTAAGGTCATATCATCTTAATCACTCGAAAACAATTCTCAAATCATACAAGTGATCCTCTTTTAGTTTTCTTTTGATGACCACATCATCTACGTAGCACTCGACTTGGTTGTGAATGAGATCATCGAAAATTCTTGTCATTGCTCTTTGATAAGTTGCTCCTGCGTTTTTTAATCCAAACGACATCACTATGTAGCAGTATACCCCGATCGGCGTTCTAAAGGCTGTAAGCTTTTCATCTTATGGTGCCATCTTTATCTGGTTGTATCCCGAAGATCCATCCATGAATGAGAAGACTTCATGTGTTGAAGCGATGTCGATCATCAATTCTGGAATTAGTAGCGGGAATTCATCCTTTAGACATGCTTTATTCAAATCTCTGAAATCCACGTAGATTCTGATCTGACCATTCTTCTTCCTAACCGGTACCACATTGGCTAACCAAGTTGGATATTGTTCTTCACGGATAAATTTAGCGTCTATTAGCTTCTTAACTTTAGCTATAACTTGTTGTTCAATCTCTAGACGCATTCTTCTTGGAGCTTGTCTTACTGGAACAGCAGTGGGATCCACTCCTAACTTATGAACTGCGACCTCTGGAGCTAATCCTGGCATTTCATCATAACTCCAAGCAAAACAGTCCTTGAATTCCATCAATAGCTTGATCATCTCTTCGGAGTCTTCTTTATTGAGTAAGGAGCTAACAAAGGTCGGCCTAGGCTCTTCGCTAGTACCTAAGTTAACTTCAATTAACTCGTCTATTGTAGATTTAATTTCTTCTTCGAATTCTGGCGGAGCATTTCCGATTGGTAGATCTTCGAGATCTTCTGAAGCTTCCAAGTAGTCTTCATTAGGCTCGCAAGTGACAACCAAGAAAAATCCCGTATCGTCAACTGATCCTACTGTGCCGAATCCGAGACCATGTTTTGAATTGGGAGGCCGACTGGCGTTGTTCCATAATTTTTCAAAATGTTGTGATTGACCTTTTGTCCATCGTCAAGGTAAGACGCCACGTTGAATTAAATTTTGAACACAGGGAGAATACTACTCAAAAGGCAATTCCATTAATTCAGAAGAAGTAATATCTTCAAATATTACATCTTTTTCAGTATTGAAAGAAGAAGCACCACGGTAGAACTTGATCGGCTTAGCACCACCATCATGCACTTCCTTGACCACCATACCCTCAATCTTATTAGAATGGATCGGGGTTAGGGTCATAGTATGTACATAATGGTTAATCTTCTCGTACATTGATTTTTTATTCTTCATTATTTTCATCTTTGAGAGAGATCTTGAACTGGGGTTTCTTTTGATTTACTGTTGCTGCTTCTTTCTTGATTTCCTCTTCTTCGGAACTGGTCTCCCAATCAACGTTGATGATCGGTTTCTTACGTCCAACTGTTCCAACGTCTCTTCCACGACCTCGTCCCCGGCCTCGACCTCGGGTGCGAGTTCTGGAGAAACCTTCACCATCTCACCGTAAGGGAGTGGTGAGTAACTGTTGGACTAGAATTTCTGGCTCTTTATCATCTTGTACTTCTTTTGCTTCATTTGGTACGACGTTTCTGGAAAAGATTGTTTTCTTCGGAGGCGCGTAGTAGGCTGCATCTTCATGAATTCCGATCTCGTGTACGGAGAATGGTTGCAAGTCACCTTTGATACACTGTTTTCCTCCATCATAATACTTTATGCACTGGTGCAGAGACGACGGTACCATCCAGTTTTCATGGATCCATGGCCGACCCAGTAGAGCATTGAATGATGTCTCAGAATCAATTATGTGGAATTTTTCGGTTGTCTTTGCTAAATCACCGGTCTTCATTAATAGTGTTATCGATCCAAGGGCTCTCTCTCCTTTCTGATTGAACCCTCTTAATAACATCTTGTCTGCTTTAAGTTTGCGAGCATCAATTTCCAAATATGCTAACGTTCGAAGGCTCATTATGTTGATTGATGCTCCCGGATCAACTAACACCCTGGAGAGCGTAAACTTTCCAATAGTGACTGAAATGTACAACGGTCGGTTGTGATCAGCTGTTCCCAGTAATAGATCATTGTTCTTGAAGGTAACACCTCGCTGTTTTTTTAATGAGCAAACCTCGTCGAAGGAATTACCGGCCACTTGAGCTAAAGAAATCTCTAGATCAAGTAGAGCCTTGATCAGAGCTTCCCTCATCTCCTTTGACAGGATCAGAGCGTCGTATATGCTTAGTTTGGCTGGTAGCTTTCTAAGATGGGCTAGCACGTTATAGTCCACTTTATTACCATGTTCTTCATTTTCTTCCCGAATGGGCAGTTCTTCTGCTGGGGTTGGCTCTCCCTGAGCAACAACCTGCTTTCCATTATCCTTTGGACCCATTCTCGGAGGTAGAACTTTTCCACTTCTTAGATTTACTTCAATTATTTCTTCTGAATTTAGTGTTGAATCTGTCGGTGTATCCTCTTGAATTGGAATGTCTGGCTCTTCTGGCGTTGCTTCGGAATCTGATAACTCCAATTCTATCGCGATTGGAGCTCCTCGAAATTCACAAATAGACTCGTTGCTTGTTGAGCTCTCGTAGCCATCCTTGTGAACTTCTTCTTCTTCATCGTGGTCATCGAGGTTTAGTATGATTTGAGAATCGTTATTTATATCGGAATTGAGATCCAGATTAGTTTGGTTTTCGTTAGTTACGTAATCATTAGAAACAGTCAAAATGTAGCCAATGCCAAAACTCTTATCATTATAAGATCCAGCCGGGGCGAGCAAATAATCATACAGAGTCAGAGGTTCGAGGGATTTCTCCCCCGAATCTGAAACAACCATCTTAGGATAAGAAGCCCCTAGTCTACCCTTCGGAGCCTCGATTTTCTTCTCTTCTGCGATCTTCTCTTCCTTCGGGAGCGGTTCTTCAATCGCAAGCGATAGTGCCGGCTCGGCAGGTTTCAAACTTTGAGTTAAAGCACGCACCGAAGCGGTTTGGATGTGATCTAAGATTTTCTTTGAAGACTTTGTCCAGACGGTACTCCATCCATCCTGGGTTGTGTAAGGGTCTATCGGAACAATGGGATCCATTGAAATAACATTGACGAAACCTCCCTTTTGGGGTTCCTTCATGTATTCCTTCGGGATCGTTATGTTCCCTTTCCGGAGATTGATGCAATCCTCTATCTTATGCCCGAGCATCCGGTGGTAAGGGCAATAGTTTGGATGATATTTCTTATTGACTTCTTCCGGCCTTTCGGGCTCTGGTAGCTGAAAATCTGGTGTCTTCATTAAACTGCGCAACATTTTCGCTACTGCTTCAGTTTTGAATGGATATTCCTTATTCAGAAAATCTTTCGGGGTATCTTTGTGGACGAGGCGGTTGTTCATAATGCCGAGGCGACTGATAGCTCGGTCGAGGTTGTTGATAACCCTGCTGAGGTTGTTGGTAAGTACTGCCGCGGTGGTTGATAGCTAAGCCGTAGCCGCTCCGTTGTATCCGCACCGGTCGCTTGCCCTTATTCGTTGCCGCGACGATTCCAGACTTCTTTTCGAATGCTTTTACGGGCTTCTGTTTATCGGTCTTGTCCACGAAACTTAGTTGCTTTGCTTCCTCTTGCAAGCTCCCGGCCTTGCTAAGTAGCTTCTCGAAAGTCTTGATTGTAAATCCCTTAAGGAGAAGTGCTATCGGGCCGTGGATGCTTTGAAGCAAGATGCCGACTGCATGCTGTTCCTGAAGCTGTGGTTCACACTTCATGCTTAAATTCCTCCATTGAAGTATGTAATCCACTAAAGTCTCGTTCGGTTTCTGGTGTTCCACCACTAGATCACCAATGGTGATGTGGTGCCGAGCCCCGACAAACTGCTTACCGAAAAGGTTTTCTAACTCTGCAAAGGTCTTAACTGAACCATTTGGCAATTCTGCCAAAGGCGATCCCTGACAAACTACTGACGAACTGACGGAAGAGTAAAGTGTCACTCCCACTGGCATTGCAGCAACTAGCACGAAAATGTGCGACATGCTGCCGGGGGTTTCCCGTTCCATCAAAAGTCTTAAATAGAGGTGGTACGAAGCCTTTCGGGTATTGGACTGCATCGAACTCTTCGGGGTAAGGTCTACCCGTCTGAATAGATGCTCCACTCTTGGATTTTGCTAAAGCTTCTCGCACTCGTTGTTCTACCATGTTTTTAATGTCCTTTTCGGGAATCATGCTCACGTGCGGAATCCTTCTTTGGTGGCTCATCTCCGTTAACGAATGTGATCTCTTTTCCTCCATCTCGCGATATGGATGATCTCGCGGGGTGTTTCTTTCGAGGTTGTACGACTCGCGGAGAGTGGCTAAAGCAGCAGCCATCTATTCCATCCTCTTTGCCATCCGGGAAATTGTGTCATCTCTTTCTCAAAGCTGTGCTCGCATCACTTCCGGTTCATCTCTTTCTGCAACTGCCGGAGCACCTTGCGAAGCTGATGATGCTCGTGTCTCAACCATATTGACCTCGTCATACTCCTCATCCATGAACTCTGATGAATCAACTTCCTTTTCCAACTTTTCTCCTCTTTCTTTTGCCAACTGGCGGATATCCGTCCTTAGCTTTTCTATAGCATCCTCTAGGAGTCTCTTCCAGACGGTCTCGCGGTTGTCATGAGATGGCTGTTGAACTTCTTTTTCTAGAGTTTCTTTTATCGCAGTAGCACTTCCTTCTGATTCAGGCTCTTTGACGAGGCTTTTCTTCTCAGGACGTTGTGTTGGTCTCGGCTCGTTAATAATAGGTCGCCACACCATCCTTCTTGCAGCATAAGGCCTAGGACCGGAAGGTTTGTAGGCTATATGCTGGTAGGTGGTGTCCTCCCTAATATGATGGCCCGACACAACAACAGGTGAACTAGCTCTCATTTTCTTCCTTGGCTTCTCTACGGCAGTGACATGCTCTACTCGCGGTCCGAGGCGGGATCTAGCTGGCACTCGTCCCATTCTTCTTAGGATTTCTGACACGGGGCATCTTTCTTTCTTTGCCAATTTTTCTATCACGACTTGTAGCCGAGCGAATGGCGTAATCTTAACCCTTTTTCTTTTGTAGTTACTATAGTATGCAGGTCGGGGTAGTGTAGCGGAAATCCTTCGGACATCTTCTTCATCCGATGCAGCAGAGAGGGGGTGAAACCTACTCCCTTCTAACAGAGGTATATACTCAGGAAGTTCTTCTCTTTCCTCAGGAATTTCCTCTAGAAAAGCAACTTCAGCAGCTTTGGCTTTCTCGATCTTGGCGATCTTTCTGCTTCTATTTCTCCTTTGAGTCCGAGTTAGGGGTGCAACTCTTGAACTGGATCCAATTTCAAAAACAGATGGTATTGTAGCAAAACCTGTACCCTCCACGATGACAGGCTTATCACAAACTTGGATTTCCTTCCCCTTTAGTTTGGCAGAAGCCGGGGTAGGTGCAGAGATGACTAGACCGGTGGGGGTAGAGACAACAGTCCTCCTACGAACAGCAGTACTTCTTTCAGATGGAACCCTTTGTAGGGGAGGGAATTCTTGAGCCGACTTCAAGTTGAATTCAATTACGGGCTCTTCAGTTTCTGGCACTTTGTCCATTAGTGCGAAGAGAGTGACGTCAGTGAACTTGATATCTGTATTGTCGAATCCTTGTCTAAAATGGATGATCCCATTGTCAGGCAGCTCATCCTTATAGACTGCGAAGTCCATTCCATTGGTGAAAGAGAAAATTAACTTTGGCGCAGTCATTGTCTGCAGGGTAGATTCTGAGTATTAGTCCCGAATTATGCTTCCTTTTGTCGCAAAACTTAGGACGAAAAAGAAAGAGTCCGAACACATTTTCGTTTATTTTAATGTATTTGTGATTTTTAAGAGAATTCATTTATTAGAAGGTTGTTTATTAGAGGATTTATTTGTTAGGAACGAAATGTTTAAAGGTATAGAAAAGGTAAAGGATCCGATTCAAAATTGGAAAGGAAGAGAAAGTCTCGTAAGACTTCTCAATCCGAAGGACCGCTCCTAAGCTAACACCTATTGGGGGTCCACCCCACCTTAGAAAAGAGGTAAAAGGATTTCGGAACCTCTCTGTTTAGGGGTGTCTAAACAGTGGCTCCTAAATCCGAGAGAAGCTGGCTATACCCGTTCAAGATAGAAATGAACGTGGTATGTCAACGGAAAGAATGGTAGTTTGCTCCACTAGGGACATGGATACACTACCGATTTATGAAAGCAAAACCATCTGATCAAAATGGAGAGAGGAACTAGTCCCCAGCGGAGTCGCCAGAAGCTGTCGGCATATTTTTAGGTTGTGGTTTGAAAAAGGGGTCGCCTACAGAAATTGTCGACGAATTTTAAATTTTAAATTTAATTTTAAATATATATATAATTTAGAAAGTAGCATTTGCTTTTGAAAGTAATTTTAAGTTTGAAAATTTTAATATATGAAATCAAATCGACCTCACATCCTGAATAGTTTATATAAACAAGCACCACACCACAAACTGTGTATCTATCTCGAAGGATAAACACACTGCTTAACGATGGGGCTCGATTAAATAAACTAGAAGATTTGTGACATTCGTTTGCTCTGCGAACCATCTTTATAAGCCGACAAGTTCCCCTGCTTAATATAAAGAAATTAAGCAGGGTTTATATTACCTGAGTTCTTAAAGTTCCCTATAAGGGCAAGCCCCTATAGTTAATTACATCTTAAATGACGGGAATCTTTTAAGAAAACTCTCGATAATGATCAGTGGTTTTGCTCTCAAGAATTTCAAAGTTTAAGGTTTCAAAGGATTGAATTTTGGAGTTTCAAAAGAGATTAGCTCAAATTTGGAACAGTTTATTTTCAGGAGTCCAAAAGAAAAGAAGTAGGAGAAGTTGAGGATCCAAGAAGAATCTTGGCAACTTCCCAAACTATCCTATTGTTTGGCTTCAATTTGGGAGTTTATTTAATGTTACAATCCTGCCAATTTTATTTAATTAGGACTTGTATTTGTAAGATATAATCACACAAATAGCCTGGAAGATTATTTTGTATTTGCTCTTCTAAAACATCCCGTCATATTGAGGAAGTGCTTAGGACGAGTCCTAAACATCTTTTCAATACTTCCGAGATTATTTTGAGTCCAAGTAAATTTAGTTGCACGGGTGAATTAATCATCCAGGAGTTTAGTTAAACTTTGTCTCTTGCTCAGTGAACTTGGGTATTTGATTACTCGATGAATGAAGTGACATCTCACTTAATACTCTATTTAAGAGTTATAATAATTAAAGCCTTTAAGGGCAAGTTGGTTTGTTGAGAATTTTAATCATTTTTAATTTGAAGTTTGAGTTAATGGTTTAAAGTGATTTAGTTTAATTATGAGGTTTTAATTAAAAATTTTAAGTTTGGAATAGTGTTCAAATTATATTTTGGTTTAAATCTTTATACTTTAGGTGATCTTAATATCTTAAATTTGTTTTACATTTATTATTGAATGATGTTAACTTAATTTAATTTAAATTTGATTTAATTTAATTTAATTTAATTTAATTTAAATATTTTTTTAATTAACCTTAAATTAATTGTTAAAATTTTAATTTAATTTAAATTTAATTTTTACTTAATTTAATTTAATTTAATTTAATTTAATTTAATTATTAAATTATTTAATATTTTGAACTTTTCTTTAATTTAAGGGTTATTTATTTTTTTAATTTTTAATTTACTTAGTTTGGATTATCATTTTAATCTTAATTAAGAGTTAAATATTATTGAAGTGATTTATTTAGAGATTTTTTTATTAAAAGATTAATATCCTCTCAAATTATATCATTATTTTTAATAATTCAAATTTTCATTAATCTTCCAAAAATTTAAATTGTTTAAATAATTAAAGTTTCATTTTGGTTCATTAAAAGTGATTAATGGGTTCTTATCTTTTTAATTTCCCAAATTTTCCATCATCCAAGAAAGATAAAATCAAATATTTTACCCTCCATTTTAATTAAACCTAAAATTTTAATTAAGGAGTTTAAATTCTTTAATTACCTTTATGCCCTTTTAGGCTTATTTATTTCATAACTCACTAAATTGAGTTCAAATGAATTTGAAATTTTTATGTCACTTCACTCATATGTCAATTAAGACATTAGAGGAGAAAATATGATTTTTCTGAATTTAATTTATTTATATGATTATTTTTAGTGAAAAATAAGGGATTTTAAGGAAAATTCAACAACATGACCAAGGTAAGGTTCCTATCCTTAAGAAAATTATGGGATATTTCTAATGACTAGAGGACTACTTGGACCAATTTTGGTGATTTTTTGAATTATATTTTATTTATTATAATTATTTTGAATTTTAGAGTATTAATTAATTATAAAATAAAATTAAAGTTGAAAAATAGATTTTATATTTTTGGTAAATCTCTCTAACCTCAAGGAGTTTAGAGAAATAAATTTTATAATTTTCTGATTTTTCTTTGATTTATTGGAATTAATTTAGTGAAAATGTTGGAAAATACATTTTTAATATTAAAAATTGTTTTAAGCATTTAAAATTCAATATCTTTACTTTGTGACTTGGGAAAAATATTTGGTTTATTCCTAAGTGATTAGGAGTCAAAATATGACATTTTTATGATTTTTAATATTTTTATGATTTTTATTATTTTTTAATTATTTAAAATATTAAAATATGATTAAAAATAAAAAATTTTAGAAAATTCCAATTTTAATTTTTATAGACTCCTCTGATACCAGAGAGCCCACAAAACTAATTTGGTGAATTTTTGAAATTTATTTTTGGGAGTTATGGATTTTTAAATTTTAATTTTGATCTTGTGACTTAATTAATTCATTTAGTGGGGCTAATCATTTCCAATTGACATCAAATTTTTATATGAGGTTCCACTGATCCTAAAGTTCAGTGGAGAATTATTTTTAAGTTATTTTAATGTGTGGTTAACCCTAATTAATTAAAATTCAATTTTAGGTATTTAGGCTAATTAGGGTTATTCTTAATGAACTAAGCCTAACCATAATTATCCTAGGGTCCTCTGGTACTATGGAACTTCACCAAATTTTTCTAGAATTTATTAGGCAATACGCTAATTATTGGAATTAAAATACAAAAAACAGTGACATAAACTTGAAAAATACATAACTTTCCATAGAGATGGCCTCTGACCTTGAAAAATTCAGGGAATGTTCCCAAGATCAGAGGCTTCAAAATCCTTATGGTCTCATGCCATGGTGAATTGTCTATGCAAATGAAGAATCAAAATACTGAAATGAGTAAATAATTAATTAAAAATAAAATACTCATCAAAATAACTTGATTTCTTTTCCACATTATTCTCCTCTGTTCACTGAGCAAGATGGTATTTTTAGTTTATTTTTATGATTTTCCTACACAAAGATATAGATTTTCTAAGTTCTGGGTATTTAAATAAATAAAAAAATCCATATTTTCCTACTTATCCACGCGGCGCCGACTCATCCTCGGCAGCTCCGAAAGCCCACGCGTCGCGCTCCCATTCGATGCCACCATCTGATTCAGCGCTCCAGGGGCCCGCAGTTCATGTAACATTCTCTGGTTCGGCACAATCTGGACCGTCCACTCGATACACGCTCGATCGGACGGCGCCTGGTCATCGTCTACGACTGGTGTGCACCCGTGACCATCCACACTAAAACCCTAAGAACTCTCCCATTTCTCAACGGATTTTCGTGTTCTTATGCTCTATGGATTCATCTTGAAGAGACGAACACATCCATATTGTTTACATGCTATGAAATTAAGTAAATCAAAATGGAGAATCACTGGAAACTCGGGGGGAAGGAATGACCCATACCTTTGCTCTGAGAAGTGTAGCTTCAATCAGAGAGTTGTGTCACCTTCGATTGCACCCAAGGAAGCTCCAGATGAAGTCTCTGGCTCTGGGGAATTTTCTAGGTATGAAAGTGTCCACAGTTGATTTCAAAGCTTGGAGGCTGGAGCAACTGGGTGGCCTGGAGTGGGGGCTTTCATTGGGGAACTCCTTCTCTTGGTCCTGTGCAGGTGTGGGTGAGTTTAATTTGGATTTGGTGGAGGTTTTGGAAATGTCCTGGTTTTGGGCTTGAATTTGAACTTAGAAATTGAGCTCAGCTGGGGGAAATTGGGGCTGGAATCCAATGAGGATCAAGTGCTCTAGGTGAGGAGAAGGTCCTGGAGCAATTTTGGCAGAGTTTTGTTTAGGTCTGGTTCATCACCTTGTTTGGCCGAGAGGTGGTGTGGTTTAAATAGAGGTGGCTGGAGGTCTTCCCAGGGAGGTTTGAGGATTGGGATCAGCTGCTCTATGTAAGAGAAGAACATCCATGGTGTTCAATTGGACTGGGATAACTCAGCAAGAAAGAATTGAAAAATTTGGCTCACATGGGCGGCTGGCCGGTAGGGTTAGGTCACCATCTTGATCAGAAGGGTCAGGTGTTGGCAATGGTGCAATCAATTAGCCATGAACATGTGTAAAGAGTTTAGCTTTAAGTGGTATGGGGGGAGGGGTGATTTTGGATCCAAATGGGTCAAGTCATGCAAATGGGTTGGGTTCACCTCTCCAAGCTCTGGTTTGGGCTGAGGGAGATCAGGTGAGTCAGCTAGCTTAGTGGGGAAAGTCACCATCTAAGCATATTTAAGTTTAAGCATGGTTTAGGGGAAACATGGGAGTGCTTAATCACTTTAAGGGAATCAAGAAAGAGGCTCCTCCTTTTGCCCAATATGGCATGGTCACATGAACATCACTCACATGGCTTGCATGGGGCTTAAGGATGGCTTCATGGCTTCATTTGGCTTAGGGAAAAGTTAGCTCATTTGCATGAGAAAGGATGTTGGCATTTTTGATAACTTTAGGGGAGGTTGGCATGAGGCTTAATTTAGGATAATTTGATGATGAGTTTGAAACTTAGGGAATGATTTAAATCAAAGGGATGATGAGAGGAAATCTCATGTGGGCTTTGGAATGGATTTTGGGCTTTTTGAAATCATTTTGGATGGCCTTTTAGGATGGTTTAAGAAAGTGGGCCTTTAGGTTTGAAAACAAATTGGTGGATGGAAATTTTGTGAAGAATTGGGCCAAACAAGTGTTGGGTTTAGCTTAGGGATGTATCATGAACATTTTAGAAAAGGTTTGGTGTCATTTAAAGTGGAATTGGATTTAATTTGGGCTTTTTTGGTAAAGGGGCCAAAGTGGGTCAAATTGGGCTAACTTGGGCTAAGGTTGGGCTAAGGTTGGATTTGATGTAAAATTAATGTTGAGAAATGTTTATGGGAGTGTCATAAAGAGTTTTCAACTTTGGTTGGACTTTGATTTTGGGATTTGAGCCCATTTTGGTTAGGTTTGGGTTTAGGCCAAAAATGGGGATTTTGGTTTTGGGTTAGGTTTGGGTGGAGTTTAGGTTCAAATTTGGGGCAAATATTGTTAGTGTTTTGTTTGTGGGGATATTAGGAATGTTTAGGAAAAGATTTGGGGTTAATTGGAGTTGAATTGGGTTGGTTTGGGCTAAGTTTAGGTCATGGGCTAAAATTGGGCCTTAAGCCTCAAATTGGAATTGGATCCAAATGTCAATCAAATTAGGCTTGGATTTGGTCTAGATTGATATTGGGGATATTGAATTGAAGTTTAGAATTGAATTGGACCAAAATTGAGGTCAATTGGGTTGATTTGGTTTGACATTGGGTTCATTTGGGTTAATAATGGGTCAAATTGGGGGTTTTGGTAAAAGTGGGTTAAATTGAAAAAATTATCCTATGGTGTAGTTGAACAAAATGAAATTGGTAATATTTGAGAGTTTCTGGAATTTTCTGGGAATTTTTGGAATTTATGGATTTTTTGGTTAAGAAGGGCATTTTGGGTATTTGGAGGGTATTGGGGGGGTATTTTTGGAAATTTTGGTATATTTGGCTATGGATGATCAATTTGAGTGGGTGGAAATGTTTAGGATTGATTTTGAGGAATTTTGGGTAATTTAGGTGATTTTGCAAATTTTGGGTAGTTTCAAGGGCATTTGGTAGGTTTAGCGGGTGTAGGGTCCCGGGGGTCAAAAATTGAAATTTTGGAAAAATGAAGATTGATCAAGTTTGAGTAGAATAGAATCGCTTTGGTTGATCCATGAAGCCACATCAAGCCCATAAGAGCCATGAGAGGACTCATTTGAGGTATTCACTATGTTGTTCCTAACCCTCTTAGCCAAGGGCCTAGGGGTTAAGATCCATCCACATGAATTACTACATGAGTCAGGAAGTCAAGCTAGGCATGAATAGTTTTAGGATTTGGAATGTGTGTGAAAGTGTAATGTGTGTAGGTCAACCCTCACCAGAACAGGCCACCCAGGGTAGTCCTAAGGCCAAAGAGTCCTATAGGGAACTCATCTTTTAAACCTCCACATTTGATCTTAACCCTCCAAGTGACTTAGGGGTTTACAATCAAACTTATAGGGTTTTCAGGGAGTTTAAGAGGTGTTTAAATTTCTAAGAGGTGGGTCCCATTTCTAGTCCTCTAAGATAGTTAAAGGGAAAGCCTAAGGCTAGACCCTAAGTACTAAGGAGAGAGAAGAGAAAAGACCTCATCAAAAATGAGGTCAACATGGGTACAAGCATCTGCAACCGTCGGATACGTGGAATGGGAGTCAAGGGGACCTAATATTTCAAACACATATGCAAAAAGTTGCCTATCAAATCACCAAAAAAGCAAAAGGGAATCCAGCAGCCGAGCAACACATGACAGCCGCCATGAAAAAACTATCGTTGGATATTGATCACATGTTGATTGGCAGCGGTCCCATAGAAGTAAAGAAGCTAATAAAAATAAGAAGACTGTTGATAGTGAGTCCATCTTGAATGATCCGGCCAAAATGCGGTCGAAAGGAGTGTCCAACGTTAGAATTATAGGTTTTTGGGAAAGAAGTAAAAGATCAAAAGGTAAATTTTAACAAATTTAAGTGTGCTACTTTTCGTTTCCATATGTGTCTCAAATATATTATAACATATAGGAAAGCAAAAGGAGGTTCTCACCGCCGAAGAGGCCGTACCATTCCAATCTGGACAACCATTTCAGTCAATGCTTGATGTTCAAGCGCAGGTATAAATTTATTGCTGATTTATCACATTCTAAATTCTCTTAGCTGATATTTGGATTTGTACTGCATAATTTTTTTAATCCACGTACAGTGGAATCGTACACCACCATGATGAGAGACTCAGTTGACAAGACAAATTTCCGCAATGGTCTACCTTCTAAGATATCAAACTATGCCTTATAATGTAATTCATGTTTGTAGCTTTTGATTGTAGCAGCTGTTTTTTCGTTTTCTATATGTAGCAGCTGTTTTTTTGACAATCTGGAATCGTATACCGCCTTCAGCATAAACCCTGTTTGTGTTTTTGACAATCTGGAATCCTTAACGCTACTGGCTACACATCTAAAATTTATCTTGAAATAAAAATCAGCTTGAAAATTTTGATGATAACTTCTCATTATGCGAAGTTAGTTGCATAAAAAGTTTCACCTATAATTTGGTATCTTCATCTTTAAGAAGTGATTAATAAAAATGCTCTACATACGCAAACATCAAAAATTAAAATCAAGCTGCTACATTTTCTAAAATAGTATTTTTATTATGCAAAGTTAGTTGATGCAAAGTTAGTTGCACCTAAATATAAGCTAGGTCTAAATAGTATTTTCTATTCTAAAATAGTATTTTCATTTTAACTTAACCAAAAATTAAAATCAAAGTATAACCCTTCACCTTTAACTAACATTTAATTATCTAGATTTACAAATATTTTGACCCAAAAATGCAGAAAGGACGCATAACTCACATGTCCGCATAGTTTGTAAGAAGAAGGGAATTCATTCAAAATGCTGGAACTTTTAATGAGTTCATTAAGCGAGCCCTGAGTTTCAAACCATTCATAAAGATACTTAAAGAGATACAAAGATTACCACTTCTTCAACCTCCTTGTAATTTGGGCAATAATAGGAACACCACAAAAATACAAGTAATAATCAGATCTCATTGAACAAAATCATAAATCTAAAGGCACAAAGGGTACAATAAATACATAAACTAAAATGTAGAGAAACTGTGCCATCTAACAAGAGGCGATTAAAAAAATTGCAAGTTATTAAACAAAGCAGGATTTAAACTAGTCACCCCATATCATCCTGATACAAAAGCCGACTCATGATATCCTATTACAATAGAAGACTCAATTTTTAATGAGAAAATCTGTATTCAGCTCTCTGTATATAGATTCGAGATTTCCTGTCCTAGCTGAAACTACAGAAAATGCTGAATCTGGTGAATACTGCTGAAACTGCATGTCCTGCAAACAAAAATTGCTGAAACTGCTGAAACTGCATGTCCTGTAAACAGAAATTGCAAGAGCAGTCAAATACTGCATGTCCTGTAAACAGAAATTGCAAAAGCAGCCAAAAAATTTCATATTCAATACCACTGCCTCCTCCAAGAGCAGTCAAATATTGCATGGCTATCTTTGCTGTTTCAGTCTTCCCAGCACCACGTTCACCACTATAAAAACACACCACAATCAACAAATTGCAAAATCAAAGTCCAAAATTACTTAAAAATGGAATGGATTTTTAATACAGCGGCAAATAAAAAAGAATAAACCTTAAAACACATTAACTCTCCCATCAAAAGGATACTCTGGGTCAAACACCTTTACAGCCAGGCCATGTCGTGTGATACTTGATCATGGTGAATTGAAGGCCGAGTAGTTACCATGACTATCTCCAAAAACTGTAGAGGTTGAATTAAGCAAATTTAATAGTGAGAGGTTGTGCTTCCCACCATGGCATATTTATAAGTCAAATCCCAAAGGTTTTCTTACATGGCAAAATTTAAAGCTTCCCACCATCTGTACAATTTTTTCTGTGCCAAAGCGTACTTGAAAATCTCATAACCAAACATCGCCCGGAATAATACCACGGAGTCTTGCCAGTCCAATTTATCTTTCCAATCAATTTTACTCTTCTGAACCAGAGTATCCATGTAATTACAAACAAAAACACCACAGTCGTCGCTGTTGCTTTGCCTTGGAATGCCTCGGTTTGTTATGATTTGCCACTCAGTCAAATCCTCGGTGAACGTGTCTCTGGCATCCCTTATAAAATGTGTAATCTGCACAATGAAAAAATGTAAATTAATAAGAAATTAAAATAAGAAAATTTGTATAAAAAGGAGCAATGGTTTTGTTAAAATTCTAACAATATCACTGGTAATCGCCATGTGCATCTTGTTGGGCAAGGAGTCATAGAATCTCCACTTTCGCTCTTTCAATACAGTAACAAGCAATGTCCAATGTTGATTATTAATTATTGGTATGAAAATCAACTCTGCATTCTGAACAGTTTCCTTCGTAATGTGTTCAACGAATCGTTTAACATTACCTATCTTCCAGATCTAGAAAAGAAATATAATGTCGTATCAGAATTAATTCTACTTTTACATTATTTAGCGTTGTACTCACATAATGGCATGGAGACACGTATAGGTATGATTTGTACTGGTCTGGTGAGTTGCATCTCTTGTTCTCAAGTAGCATAGTGAAACAATCGACCTGCTCGTTTCCCAGCCAACCGTTTGTCAGAAGTTCATCAGGATATTTACGAGTCAGCGAGACCTTATCCTTATCAAAGACTAGGTCAGATCTGCATTTTAAATAAAATATTAATTCTAATCTATTATAGGAGAATCATTGGAATATAAAATGCAACACACTAACAAATCATTGAATTTGCTAAAGCAGCGATCGATAGTTTCCCGCATATAATCTGGAATTAGTTCTCTACCGGGAAAATCGAGTACCAATGTTGCTGGATGTGCCTATAAGACAAGCAACTAAAAATAGTTTTGCAAGAGGCAAAATGATTGTGATTTAGAAGGTGATGAAGTGTTCTCAAAACTTTTTAGAGATGTCCTGAGAATCAACATCAAGACTTGTAACAGGTTCGGTTGATGTAACGAAGCTAAAGTCACCCAATGTTTGTGGATGTGCAACCAATTTTTTCCCAATATCTGCAGCTTTAGGTTTTACTTCGGGCGATGAAGTCACTTCAACTGCTTTTGTTTCAGCTTGAACTTGCAATCGATTGCATGTTATTACTTGAAACTTTGTAAGAGGCAAAATGATTGTGATTTAGAAGGTGATGAAGTGTTCTCAAACCTTTTTAGAGATGTCCTGAGAATCAACATCAAGACTTGTAACAGGTTCGGTTGATGTAACAGAGCTAAAGTCACCAAATGTTTGTGGATGTGCAACCACTGAATCCCCAATATCTGTAGCTTTAGGTTTTACTTCGGGCAATAAAGTCACTTCAACTGTTTTGTTTCAACTTGAACCTGCAATCGATTGCATGTTATTACTTGAAAATTTGTATTGATAGTAAATATTAAAAGTACTAAATTCTTTACCTCGGAAGCCTCCATTGTTGTTTTTTTCCTTTTATGTCGTTCGAAAACCACGAATGGGGAACCTGACTGCCTCTTTTTTTATCTGCTCTTTCCTTTATTTTTTGAATCAAACTTCCTTGTGGGCTTTGTTTGCCCAATTTCATTGTAGATCCAACTTCTGATAGTTTTTTTGATTTCTTCAATTCAATTACTTCAATTTTCAACTGCCTTATTTCATTTTCAATATTTGTCAGGCGTGCGAAAACAACGTCTTGAAAGTCTGAAATCATTTTATTCTGACATTTCAACAATTCCTGTATATCTTCAGAGTCATGTCCATGGCTACTCTCCGGGTATGCATCGGCACGTGTTGGATCGGGACCGACGACATAAGGAACTAAAGTGACATCAGCGTCGAACGGTGGCGAATTGGGGATGGGTTGACTCTCTTTGTGGGGTAGACTCTTCCCAGGACTACTTCCTTCATAAACGGGAGGAGCAATTAATGTATGTTCGCTATCTTTCATTTGAATAAAAGAATCATACACCTGCAAAAGATATTGTTCAATTTGAATGTCAATCAAACTATCGCGTTAACATAATAACAGGTAAAGGAATAATTAACTCACATCAACAGGCCTGAGCCTCTGAAAAGCTAATTGAATCTTCGCACTGTTCCATTTCACTTTTTGTGGCCACCTCAGCATCCGTGGTCTAGCCTCAGGCAAAGCTGGAAGGACCAATGACGTGTGCTCGTAAAACCACAGCTGCGTAAGACAAGGAAGAATAATTAAGGCAGACGTCGAAAAAAGTATCCCAATAACGAAAAGAGTATTCCAATGCTCGTAAAAACACAAACCGTTAAGATGAAGAAAGCAGTTAGGTATCCCAATGACTCATTCGCTCTTATTTTCATGGCACTGACGTTCAGTTGCTCTATTAGGGATCGGTGAACTGTAGCGGGCCAATTATAAGATGTAAAGGCGGCCACATTATCGCACAAAGAACTCATTTCTTTCGATACTCTGAAGTTGTTAGATGGAAAGAGTAAATTTGACATTAGAAATTTAATTAGAAATTGCAAAAAATTATGCGATGACTCCCCTGGAGAAAAGTTTAGCGAAGGCATCCTTTATTTGTCTAAGCATCCATGCTCCCGGGCGAGCCTCGCTCCAACATGCAGGTGTGCCTCTATTGGGCATGCCAATCAACAGTGCCACCTCATCTGAATCAATATACCTCTCTCCCTCCTAGAACATGCCCATTGACCTAGAAAACAAACTTAAGAGTGGCCAAAGTCCTTAAATAATATTAAAAAAAAAACATTAGAAAAGAATACTCAAAAGAAGTATCAGGACAAAAATTACACAACTCTTAAACATCTTTTAAGTTTTTATGAAACACATACTTAATGTCAATTGTTGCAAAATGAAGTTATTCCCAATCACATATGTCAATCCCAATCAATACTAACACTAGCTTCCATAAAAAAAGTTAGATCTAGACCCCACCAAAGCCAAACAAATTCATAATCGAAAGAATAAATTCACAGACAAAATAAACATATAATTCTATAGTTTAAAACTGGGCTCCTATGATTAGAAACCAAAATAATAGGCAAAATAGATCACCAGAAAAGCAACAGAAAGCTGACCATTTCATTACATTAACAAAAAACATTTTACTTGGAAGGCCTAAAACACAAGTAAGCATCATCTACCCAAGTCTCATAAAAATTATCTTAATAGAGTCAAATTTATGCTCATTTATCACAGCATTACCTAGTCTGATACTATGGATTGAATAATACATTGCACATTAAATCACTAAACCACCTAAAACTCAAATAATACATCTACTTTGTAAAGCAGTAAAATGTATATACAACGGTATCCGGACGTAAATATATCATGCGAGCACACAAGCACAAAATTTTTTTACAAAAAATATCAAATAAAAACCCTAACCGATAATGCAACGGTGACTGAAAGGCAGAACTAAGAAAATACCTAGACGTGGTGTCCGTCTTCTTCAGAGCGTTCCTCTTGGTCATTTTCGTTGTCGGTTCTGTCTCCGCCTTATCCATCGCTTAAACTTCCACAACATTGCCCTTGTCTGTGCCTTCCAGTTGTGCAGGCTTGATCTCCGTGCTTTCCTCTGCCATCCTATGCAACGGAAAACCCTAGTGCGAGCAATGGGGTCGGAGGCTACCTGCGCACGAAGTCTTTCGAAATAGCTCTTCGAGCATTTTATGCCGGGTTAAAACCCTAAAAAATTGATTTTTACTAGAGTTACACGCGCAGTTTAAATTTATTACATGCGCGGTACCGCCTAGGCGGGATAATACTGAGGTTACAAATGGTTTATATTGACTTTACCACATAAAATGGGGAGAGATTTCAAAAGGGTTACAGAAGGTTTGCAGACGGGTTGCTGCGCGTGGTTTATACCAGTAGTGCAAAAGGTGTTCACGCGTGTTACCGCGGCGGGTCGGGAAATCGGGTCGGGCATATTCATTACGCGAATTTAATACTGCTGGGGCCCTTTAGTCGACGTGGCAACGAGCTATTGGAGACCGGACGCAGCGTTACGTCCGGTCTCCTGACGTAAATTGTTTCCCTTTATTTAAGAAGTATCAAGAGCTCTGCTCAGTACAAACCACCCAATTCTTACCTATTTACATGTCTATCACTTAAAATTTTGTTATTGTATTTATTATACTCGAATCTTTTGTATCACATAAAAATATCACCTTTTTAACTTTTGAAAAATAAAATAAACCTTTTCACACACACACACACACACACACACAGATATATATATATATATATATATATATATATATATATATATATATATATATATATATATATATATATATATTTCCAATCTCCCGAGAATACAGTGGAAATTGCTACAGACCAAATCAAGGGGGCAACTGATGATTTGCATAGTGCTTGGCAGATACAGAAAAACAGCAAGAGAAGAAAAAACAAAACTGAACTGCAGGGATTACTTGGACTTCAGTCTCCAGGAGACCCCCCAGATAGCCCTCAAGCCCCTCACCCAAGAACTAGGGGGAAAGGAAAAAATATTTCTCAATGATCAACTTCATGTGTTGGAATATTAGGGGGGCTGCTCACCCTTCCTCTCTAAATAGAATAAAACAGTTTGTTAAATTACATAAACTATGGTGTTTTGTACTTCTGGAACCTATGGTTCATAAAAACAAAAGTAAAATTGTTAAGTCCTTTCCAAATTTTACCTGTTATTCTAATCTCAGTAACAAGATCTGGGTCTTTGCAAGGAAGGAATTACAATGGTCTATCACTATAGACAACCCCCAATTTATACACCTTCAATTTGCCATCGGGGAACAAACTGGGTTTTGCTACCTTTCTTTATGCCGGCTTGCTCTCCTACCCAACAACGATTGCTTGTGGTCTGATTTGCTCTCCATTGCTAATAAGCATGAGCTCTTCTCGGATGGTTGGGGGAGACTTTAATTGCCTCTCTTCCTCAACCGAGAAGAAAGGTGGTTCTCCCCACTTACCTCTTCTATGAACATATTTAACCTTTTCATTAATAATGCTAAGCTCTTTGACTTAGGCTTTACTGGCCCCCCTTTCACATGGAGAAGAGGGAATACTTGGGAAAGATTGGATAGAGTCTTGGTAAATTCCTCTTGGCTTCATATTTTCCCCTTCACTTTTGTCACTCATTTGTCTATGGTTTGCTCTGATCATAGACCTTTACTCATCTCCATACAAAATTCTGGTGGGAAGGCTGGCAGAAACTTCAGATTCCAAAATATGTGGACTCTACACCCCGAATTTCCGTCCGAAATGGGAAAGATCCGGAAACCTACTCGGTGGCGACTCACCTTGGGGAAACCTTTGGTCTCTTCATAAAGTAACTGCTTAACATCTCAGCAGCTGGAACTGGACAACTTTTGGGAATCTCCAGGATAATATTCAAAGGCAGAATTAGAGGTTGCACATACTGAAGCTTCTTTCTTACACGGGGATAAGAATGAAGCAGATCTATTCAGAGCAGCTGAAAAGCTGCTCACACAGGTTAATTATCAAGCAGAATTTTATAAGCAGAAAGCTGCATCTGCCAAGTTTATTGATGGTGACAGAAATACCAAGTACTATCATGCTTATATCAACTTCAAAAGGAAATGTAATATGATCCTTACCATTACTAATGAAGCTGGAATCAAAATCATCGATGCTTCTCGCCATTGCTAGAGATGCTGAGAGACACTTTAGCAAACTTTTTACACAGGTTCCCTCTAGCTCCACTTCTATTCAACATTTTCTATTTCAGGATAACTATAATTATGTGCAGGAATTACATTTAACTGATATTCCTGAGGAAATTGAAATTAAGAGTGCTCTTGATACCATTAAAGACTCTAAAGCTGCTGGCCCTGATGGCTTCACATCCTCCTTCTACAAAGCTAGCTGGTCTATTACTGGTCGGGATGTTGTTCAAGCTGTGCAAGCATTCTTTCAAGGCATGGACCCTCCTAAATATTTTTCTTCTTCCACCATTGTGCTCATTCCCAAAAATAAAATCAGACAAAATTCGGGTGACTATAGACCTATCAGCTTAACTTCTGTGATGTCCAAGGTGCTAAGTAAAATCCTTGTATCTAGAATTCAACCTCATCTGATTCATATTATAAGTGAGAGCCAGGCTGCCTTTGTTAAAGGAAGAAATATTTCAGATAACATCCTTTTGGCTTAGGAAATGCTTTTGGACTTAGATAAAAAGTGCAGAGGCCACAATATCATTTTTAAACTTGATATAAAAAAAACTTATGATACTATTAGCTGGAAGTTTATATTAAATGTTCTATCTGCCAAAGGATTTCAACCCAGCTTTGTTCATCTCATCAGCAGGTGGTTAAAGTGCAATGCTCATTCTGTGCTTGTGAATGGGAATAAACATAGCTTTTTCAGTGCTTCAAGAGGTATCAAACAAGGAGACCCTCTCTCCCCAACTATTTTCATTTTAGCATTTGACTATCTGTCCAGATGTTTAGACCATGTTTTTGCTACTTCTCCCCACCTTGCTTACCACCACAAGTCCAACATTAGGGTAAGCCACCTATCCTATGCTGATGATATTGTAATATTTTCTAAGGCATCTAAAGCTGCTATCAGGGTGGTTCAGAAGACTTTAAACCATTTTAGGGATGTCTCTGGGCTAGAACTCAATCTTAATAAGTGCCTTTTCTACCCAAGTAAAAATTTGAGTCTTAATCTAAGAAGATGGATCTCTGATTACACTGGTTTTCACTCAGCAACCCTCCCCATCAACTATCTTGGAGTTCATCTTATCAAAGGCAGATCTAAACAGACCCAGTTTCAGGAGATCATTGAAAAGATAAAAAATCAAATTTCTAGCTGGTCCAACTCTTTCCTCTCTAATGGTGGGAGGATAACTTTGCTGAAAAGTATTCTTACTGCTCTCCCTTCCTATGCTCTCCAGATGTTCTCCATGAAGAAAAGCACAAATATGCAGATTAGCAAGCTTTTTAACAGATTCCTTTGGGCTGGACAGCACAAGCAGTTTCATTGGTTTCCCTGGCAGCAGCTATGCAAACCTACTCAGGCTGGGGGCCTTGGCTTTAGGAGCTTTGATCAACTGAGCTTCACCAATATGTGTAAACTGTGGATCAGGTTCAGAACAAAAGATAATCTATGGGCCAAATTTTTCCATGGTAAATACTGCAGATTGGAACATCCAACTACAGTTAAGCCAAAGCTGGGTGACTCCAGGCTTTGGATTTCTATGCTGAAAGTGAAGGAAAAAGCTGAACATCTGTTCATCTGGGAGTTAGGGGAGGGGCAAATCAACTTTTGGCTGGATCAGTGGGTCTGGAATGGAACAAAACTTTCTACTATCCCAACAACTGACCAGTCCAACACTTATGTGAAAGATTTCGGACCGATAATAGCCGGAATCGTAGTGCTCCGAACAATTTGTTAACTCTCGAGCGAGTGCAGCAGGTCACTCTAACTAAGGTTATACCCGATAAAAAGGACAACCGCTTACAAAGAATAAAAGGTCCCAAAAGCTCTCTTCCTACATTTATCATAAATTTTACACTCAGGATCATTTTCGATGGGGTGCGAATTTTGGGGTAAATTTCTTACTCCTTCCATCTCATTTTTCTGCTGGAGACTGAGACATCTTGCCATACCTGCTGATGACATTCTCAAACTCAAGGGCTTAAAAGGACCTTCCTGGTGCCACTTGTGCTCCAAAGATGAGGAATCTGCTAACCATCTTTTCTTCAAATGTCCCTTCTCTCAAGAGGTTTGGAAACATCTCATTAGTAGGCTTACACTTAACACTCTCAATTTGAGTTGGGATATTTTGGACACCTGCTGGGTGGATTGGCATAAGGAAAAACTTTTGGAGATACCTTGTTTGGTGGCTTGGTTCCTCTGGATGTGTAGGAATAAAGCTAAATTTGATGGAAGGGCTTCCTCCCCTCTTCAGAGTTGCTTGTCCGGTGTCTCAATTACATTCCGAAGCTTATTAAGTTCCATCATTTCGGAGATATTTGTAGGGTGGGGCTGAAGGCCGCCAAGAAGATTGTCGTTGTTGGTTGGAACCCCGCCCCTCCCCGTGGGTCAAAGTTAATACTGATGGCAGCTGTATTAAATCTGATGCTGGCATTGGTGGGATCTATAGAGACTGCCATGGACATTGCTTGTTGTATTTCCATTCACCCACATATGCTGTTGATGCCTTGGAAGCTGAGATGATTGCCATCTTTTGGGCCATCAAGATTGCTAAGTTATGTAAAATTACCAGGTTGCTGGTGGAATCTGATTCTAGTTGCTGCATCAACTATCTTATTAAGTCTGAACCTGCTCCTTGGAATATCAAGAGATGGATGAATAATATGCTAAGCCATATGGACAACATGGTGGTTAAGTTTGCCTTCATTCCTAGGGAAGGTAATACTCCTGCTCATTGGTTAGCCACACAGGGCTGCTGTAATGAAGTTATAAAGGTTGATGACATCATTTCCTCCCCTCTCAAGCTTTTGATTCATGGAGATAATTTAGGACTTCCTTTTGTTAGATGCTAGTTTTCCTTCCCTTCTTGGTCTACACAGAGTCAGATATGCTTTTTGTTGGTATACTTGTAACAAGGGTGTCTTTCATTTTTGTTTAGTTAGTTAATTCTGTGGTAGCTTTTATTTAGGATGAGGGGATCCTTTAGTCCTAGGGATCCTTCATCACATCTTTTATTAGTCTCTGTACTCATATTTAGTCTTAACATGTAGGGAGCCCTTGGTTGCTCCTTTTTTTTTAAGTATATATATATATATATAATGGTGGCGGCTAGGCTTGCTCTGCTAGGGTTTGGGGGCAGGGATGACCCCTGGCGGCGCTGGTGGCTGGTAAGTCGTCTCTGTTGGAGGTGGTGCTCTCAGGTGCAGTGTGACTTCCTTCTTGGCCTCTTTTTCCTCCTCTTCCCTCTTCCCGGGCTTTCAGATTTCAAAATTTTATTGTTCCATTGCTGGTTCCTGTCTGCCTCTGTCCTGGACCTGGCTGCCCCTCTTCTTTCTGTTACTGGTCTTTCATCCTCTTCTTGGGTCCTGATAGCTGCTGTTCTCTGGGCTGTTAGTCTCCTTCTGGTGGCTTCAAGCTGTTTCTTTCTTGACTTGCTGTCTTTGCTTTGACCTCCTGCCTGCTGTGCTGGGGTCTCAGCTTCCTGCATGGCTAACCCTGTGGAACCTTCTACTAGACTTGATTGGTCTAAAGCTTCTTATGCTGGAGTGGTGGGTAATGGTCCCACCCCCTTACAGAACATCAATCAGCTGGTCTTCCCTCAGGTTTTTCATGAAGCTGCTGCTGGAAAGGTTTCATGTCCTTATATTCATCCTATTGGTGAGAAGGAAGGGTGCCCGGCAGTTTTCTTTTCTGATGCTAAACTAAATGACTTAAATGAGGAAGTTAAACTAACACTTATTGGAAAATTCACTCTTGATCACCCCAAAATGGAGCTTGTTAGAGCCTTCTTTGATTCTTTAGCATTTATTGGAAGTTGGAGAATGGGCCTCTTAGATGGGAGGCATCTCCTTATTCACCTATCTACTGAGGAGGACTATGCTAGGCTTTTTTCTAAGCAAATGGTAACCATAACTGGAATGGAAATGAAACTCCTTAAATGGACACCAGAGTTTGATCCAAGCAAAGAACCCCCTATTGTACCAATCTGGTTTAAGTTCCCTAATCTCCCATATAGATTTTTCAACCACAATACTTTATTTCAAATTGCTAGAGCCATTGGTACCCCTCGAGATGGATGCAGCAACTTTTAATAGAGGTCTGCCTGATGCTGCCAGGATACAAATTGAAAGAGACATTTCCTTGCCTGAGATTAAAAGGATATGGGTAGGGTCAGCTTCTGATGGCTACTGACAGGAAGTTATAATGCAACAAAAACCATACTACTGCACTCATTGCAAAATTTTAGGGCATACCATCGGCAAATGCTTTAGCACTCAACCACCCTTAAAGAAACCTAATCCCGTAGCCGCTCGTTGGTTCCGTCACCTCCGCCAGCCAGGATTTTGCTCTACCTTCCGCTCCCGTTGCCGCTACCAATTCCCATTCGACCCCCTCCCCCTTCCGTCGCTAAAGCTTTATCTACCAACCTTATCCAGGCTCTATCTCCCAAACCTATCCCTTCCCCCTCTGGCCTTGGTTACCCCCACCTGAATCCTCTCCCCACTCCTGTTTCTGTGATCCCCCCTGATCCATTAACATCCAGTGTAACTCCTGCTCTTATTCCCCCACCTACTATCCCCTCATCTTTACCTGTTGAGCCTGATTTTATTGATCCTCCCCTGGCTGGTGATACTTCACAGGCTCTCCCCTCTGAGGTACCTTAGGACTCCATGGAGAATGCCTGGAAAAACCAGACTGCGAAAAAAGAGAAGAAACAAAGCTAACCTCCTCTGTGGTACCACTCCCCTTCCAAAGCAACTTAATGGACCTTCCCACCCTTCTACTAGGGGTAGAACCAGATCCAGATCTCACCCACGCACCTCCCCCCCTTTTATCTCATGATAAATCTCCTATGCCGGAATATTAGAGGTGTGGCTCATCCCCCCTCTCTTAAAAGACTTATTTACCTTACAAAAAAACACTCTATTTGGTGCTTTGCTATCCTTGAACCCCTAGTTCATCAATACCCTTCTAAAATCATTAACAAATTTTCTGGTTTCTCCCACTTTGCCAATTCAAACAACAAAATTTGGATCTTCTGCAAAAAAGAGATTAGCTGGACTGTGCTGCTGGACCACCCACAACTAGTCGATCTTTCCATCCAATTTGCTGGCCATCATGCTTTTGCTTCCTTTGTTTATGCTGGATGTAGATGTATTGATAGAACCCTCCTCTAGGATCAAATTCATTCCATCAGCACCAACACCAACTCCCCATGGATTGTGGGAGGTGATTTCAACTATATCTCCACTCCTGCTGAGAAGGTTGGTGGTATCAGGCCTAATGTGAAGACTATGCTAAGTTTCAGAGATAATATTCTTGCTGCTGGGTTATATGACTTGGGGTTTAAAGGCCCCCCATTTACTTGGAAAAGGAACTCTATTAGGGAAAGACTTGACAGATTTCTGTCAAATGAACTGTGGCAGTCTCATTTCCTCCATACTCAAATCACCCACCTTGCTTTGGCCTATTCTGACCACAGGCCCCTCCTTATTTCTCTCACTGTTCCCCCTGCCCCCCAACTAAACCCCCCTTCAGGTATCAAAATTTATGGTCTTCCTATCCTAAATTTCTGCTGTTTGTAAAAAATCATTGGAGGGATTCTCATCATCAGGAACCCTGGATCAAGCTTTGTTATCTACACCATAATCTGCTTCATCATCTGAAAAAAATGGGACTGGCATCAGTTTGGAAATGTGTTCTCAGAGGTGGAGAAGGCTGAACAAGATGTTTTGGATCCGGAGGTGAAAATTCAGGAGAACAGTGACCTCAACCCCCTACTATTAACTGCTGAAGCAAAATTGATGCAATCCATTGACATCCAGGAAATGTATCTCAAGCAAAAGGCTTCCATTAATCACTTTGCTGAGGGGGACAGAAATACTGCCTACTTTCATGCCTATCTCCAATATAGAAGAAAATGCAATTATATCCATCACATCAGGAAGGAGTCTGGGGATTGGATCTCTCATCATTGGGAGATTGGTAGAAGTGCCACTCAACATTTTAGCAAACTATTGCAGCAGCCTAATGTGAAAAGAACCCCAATTAATCCTGATCTTTTAAAGGAGCACTTTCAGTACCTTAATGAGTAGAACCTCAGCAACCCTCCATCAAAAACTGAAATCTGGCATGCTCTCTCTTCCATTGATTGTTCCAAAACTGATGGCCCTGATGGCTTTACCTCTGATTTCTATAAGAAAACTTGGGAGATTATCAAGTCTGAGGTTATTGAAGCCATTACCAATTTCTTTCAGGGAGGGGATATTCCCAGCTTCTTCCATTCTTCTAATTTTGTCTTAATTCCTAAAGGCAAGCATACGCTCTAGCTGGGACCATTTCAGACCAATCTGCCTTACATCTGTTATCAGCAAAATCATCAGCAAAGTCATTGTTAACCGACTCCAACCTCTTTTGGACAAACTCATTAGCCCCAACCAAACAGCCTTTGTCAAAGGTAGATCCATTGCTGACAACATCCTTTTAGCTCAAGAGTTGCTTTTGGACCTGAACAAACAGTGCAGGAGTGGCAATCTTATTTATAAATTAGATATCAAGAAGGCTTATGACACTATAAACTGGGATTTCCTCCTTGAAACCCTTGCTACTAGGGGCTTTCAAAATAATTTCTGCAGTCTCATTAAAAGATGGCTTAAGGTTAATGCCCACTCCATTCTTCTTAATGGCTCTTGCTCGAGCTACTTTTCTGCTACCAGGGGTCTTAAACAAGGAGACCCCCTATCCCCCACTTTATTTATTTTGGCCATGGACTACTTCTCTAAGCTCATCAACCATACTGCTACCAAACACGGCTCCATCAGGTACCATCACAAATCTAATATCCTTATTTCTCACCTAATCTGTGCAGATGATGTTATGATCTTCTCCAATGCCTCCAAAATTGCTGTTAAGCAAATTATGAAATGTCTGCACTCCTTCCAACATTGTTCTGGAATGGAATTCAACCCTACTAAAAGCCACCTTCTCTTCCCCGTAAGTTTTCTGCCGAGATGAAACATTGGATTACCGACTTCACCGGGTTCTCTAGCACTGCCTTGCCTCCGAAATACCTTAGGATTCAACTCAATATGGGCAGTAACCAAGCAAAGACAATTTGATGATATCCTCAATAAGATAAGCTCTTATCTGGCTAACTGGACTCATAACTGTCTTTCTAATGGAGGCAGAATTACCATCCTCAGGAGCATACTCACAACTTTACATGCTTATGTGCTTCAAACGACTACTATGAACAAAGGCACCCAAATTTTCTTTGAAATAGCTTTTAATCATTTTCTTTGGGCTGGTCAAAGGAAGCAAATCCACTGGACTTCTTGGCTTAAAGTGGCTAAGCCCCTCTGGGTTGGTGGGATGGGATTCAAGAATCTTCAGCAAATTATCCAAGTTAATCTATGCAAACTGTGGATCAAATTTAGATCCCAAGATTCCCTTTGGGCTAAATTTATTACAGGCAAGTACTACAGGCATTCTCATCCATCCTAGATCACCTGTAGACCTGGTGATTCCAAAACTTGGAAAGTCATGTTGAAAGTCAGAAACCAAGCTGAAAATATGTACATTTGGAACCTGGGGCATGGGGAATTATCCTTCTGGCTGGATCACTGGTGGCCCCCCTGATTGGCTCACTTCTGGGTCTACCATCCATGATCTTAACTTAAAAGTGGCTGATTGCTGGTCTGGGGATAACTTGTCTGCTACTTCCCTCCTTGCTGTATTGAGCAATGCTTCTGCTGAACAGGTGGCCACCATTAAATTTGATAGGCACAGGAAAGACTCTATTAATTGGCAGTCTGGTGTTCACCTCAGTCTGTCCAAAGTTATCTACACCAAACTTTACCACTGGGAGACTGTTCAATGGGGAGAAGCTCCCTGGAATAAATCTGTATCCCCCTTTATGAGTTTTTTCTCATGGAGAACTTTCCTTAAGCTGCTTCCCACTGATGATATTCTTAAACTCAAGGGAATTAGAGGTCCTTCATGCTGCAGACTTTGCTGGAGGGAGGAAGAATCTATTCCCCATCTGCTTTTCAGATGCAGTTTTTCCCAACTTGTTTGGAGAAATCTTATCAATCATTTACATATCAACACCAAAAATTTGGAGTGGGATTGCCTCTATTCCTGTTGGCCTTCCTGGCCTGGTCTTGGTATTTGTGCTGTCCCCTTTATATATGCTTGGTTTATTTGGATGGAAAGGAACAAAGCTACCTTTGAAGATACTACACCTAGTGAGCATACTGTTACCAAGAACTGTCTATCCCTTATCCATAAATTGATAAAGTACACCAAATTCCCTAACATTTGCTGTCTTGAGACTTCCCACTGTAGACCATCCTTCAGAATTGCTCTGGTGACCTGGCACCCCCCCTACCCCCTACCTCAAAGTAAACTGTGATGGAAGTTATTGGGATGGAAATGCTGGTATTGGTGGACTGTTCAGGAACAGTGTGGGGAACTGCAGGTTATTTTTCCATGCTCCTGTGGAAGCTGCTGATTCTATGGAAGCTGAATTAATTGCTGTCTACTGGGCTATGAAAATTGCTAAGAACCTTAAGTGGAACTACATTGAGGATGAAGGAGATTCTGAATTGTTTATTCAACAGATCAAGTTGAATGAGTTCCATGTCCCCCTCCCTTGGCATCATCTTCATTGGGTAAGCAGGATACATAACTTAAAGTGCCAGCTTCATACAAAGTTCTCTTTTATTCACAGGGAAGGTAATCAGCCGGCAGATTGGTTAGCCAAATTGGGATCTACCTCTGATTCTGTGGTCATTTCATCTGCCCCCCCCCCCCCACACATCATGCCACCCTTATTGGTGGAGACAATCTCCCTGCTCCTCATATAAGAATTGTTCACTGAATTTTCCTGTTGTGGTGCCCTGGGTGTCCTCCTCTTCTTTTGCTTCTGCTGGACATGTTTTGGCCTTTGGTTGGCCAGTTCCCGGTCCCTAAGTTTCTGATGGGTATACTTTATACATGGCTTCCGACATATATATATATAGATTCAGTTTTATTGTCTTTAGTTTGGAGGCTAGTGAAGTCTTGTTTTTGATTGGTTAGGTGGTGTATCTCCTTGTATTGGAGATCCCCCTTACCCTATTTTGTACCCCCTCCTTTTGATCTTAACAAAGTTAGAAGCTTTTGCAAAAAAAAAAAAAAAAAAAAAAAAAAATATATATATATATATATATATATATATATATATATATATATATATATATATATATATATATATATATATATAAATATATATAAACTCAGGATGAAGGCGGGTTTGGCTCTGCTAGGGTTCCTGGATGGCTGGTGACGGCAGCCGGAGGAGTGGTGGCTGGAGCTGGGCCTTTGGGTGCCTTGTAACCCTGTTAAGTGGTGATCTTGCTGAGTTTAAGGGATTTTTGCCCTTTCTGGGCAACTTCTCTTTTGAATTTTACTGTTCCATTGAAGTCTCCTTTACTCTCTCTGAAGTTTCTACTACTTGTCTTGCTCTTTTCCTCTACCATGGAGTTTCCCATTGAGTTAGAAACCAATGTGCAGTGGTCTAAAGCCACTTATGCAGGTGTGGTGGGCAAAAGTAATGATGGCCCTCTTAACCCTGACCAGCTTATGTTCTCTCAAGTCTTACATGATGTGGCTGTTGGAAAAACCTCATATCCGTTTATCCATCCTGTTAGGGTTAAGGATGGGGAACCTGCAGCATTCTTCACTGATCATGAATTAGATACTCTCAATAATGAAGTCAAGTTAACTCTGATAGGGAAATTTGCTATGGGGCATTCCAAAATGGAGCTTGTGAGGAGCTACTTTGAGTCCTTCCAATTTATTGGTGCATGGAAACTGGGATTACTTGATGGTACAGACCTGCTAATACAGCTCTCAAGTGATGAAGATTATGCAAGACTGTTTGGGAAACAGGCCATTACCATTGCTGGAGCTGAAATGAAATTAATCAAGTGGACCCCTGACTTTGACCCAAGGAAGGAGCCACCTGTGGTTCCCATCTGGTTTAAATTTCCAGGTCTCCTATTCAGATATTACAACAAGAATGCTCTTTTTAATATTGCAAAAGTCTTTGGCACTCCCCTGAAAATTGAACCCCCTACATAATACAAATCAAGACCTGCTGCTGCTAGTGTCCTTGTTGAGAGGGATATAACCCTCCCTGAAGACCACAGAATTTGGGTTGGTTCTGATTCAGAGGCAGCTTGGCAACCAGTAGTTATGGAACAAAAGCCCTAGTATTGCAGCCACTACAGAATGTTTGGTCACACAAAGGACAGATGCTACAAACTCATCCTCCCTAAAAAAAACCCCCTACGAAGGTCATTGTTTCAGCTGTTCCACCACCTGCCTCTGGACAGGTTCGCCCTCCACAGACTTCCATTGCTAAGGCACCTCTTATATTTATTTAAACCCTTCCATGGCATTTGTACCTGCTGAACATCCTCCCTGAACAGCCCCCCTTTCCACAATGTACCATTGATAAGGTAGCTTCTGATAAGCTGATCAGACCCATTCCTCACCTAAGGCACCTGCTGTTGAGGATTCCCAAATTGGGAGGTCTCTTCCCAATACACCTGCTGTATTGGGCTCCCCCACTGAGTCAAACAGAGAAGCTACCACACACTGGTATAGAAGGGAAGATGAGGAAATCAGAATTGTTACTCCTACACTGTCTTCGGGTTCCTTTAAGGAAGTGGTGGAACCTGAAGATGATGCTCAACTTACAGCCCTAGCCCCCTCAGTGGAGATCATCTCTAATATGAAGAACAATATGGAAGGGTCTTGGCACATTCAAAAATCAAGAAAGAAAAAGAAGAGCATCTTTGAATTACAGAAACTGGAGGTCTCCTTATCTGAGGGTGAGTTGGCAGGAACTTCCAAGACTAGGGGAAGGTCTAGATCCATATCCCAACCCTCACTCCACCCCCCAAATTAAATGATTAATTTCCTTTGCTGGAACATTAGGGGAATTGCACATTCCCTATCCCTTAAAAGACTTCTTTCTCTTAACAAAAAGCACAAGCTATGGTGAATTACTATTCTTGAACCTTTGGTTCACAAACACCCCCAAAAAATTTTCAGCAAACTTAATGGGTTCACTCACTATGCTAACTACAATAATAAGATCTGGATTTTCTGTAGAAAGGAGATCTCTTAGTCTATAGTTATGGATCATCAGCAGTTTATTCACTCTTCTTTCCAAATAAATGGGAAAAGTGGTTTTGCTACTTTGTCAATGCAGGATGCAGTAATGAAGACAGTCAGAACCTTTGGGCCAACCTCCATAATATTGGAGACCACTTGTCCTCCCCTTGGTTGGTGGGAGGAGATTTCAACAACATTTGTTCTGCTGCTGAGAAGATTGGGGTCATGGCTCCAAATCTAGCCAAGATGACAATTTTTAGTGATCACATCCAGTCTGCTAATCTCTTTGACCTTGGATTCAGGGGTCCCTCCTTCACTTGGAAGAGGGGTAAGATTTGGGAGAGACTTAACAGGATCTTGGTGAATAATTGCTGGCTGTCAAACTGGCTCCTCACATATGTTACACACCTTAGCCTTGCTGGGTCTGACCACAGACCTCTTCTTATCTCCATTACCTCCCCACCCAACCAAGTACCCCCCCTTTCAGATATCTAAATATGTGGTCTTCCCATTCTGAATTCCAACATCTAGTCTCCTACCACTGATGTAATATTGTACACCCCAATCCTTTCACTAAATTGAGCCTTCTACAGGTTATGCTCAGTAAAGCCCTAAGAAAGTGGGGATGGGATTCCTTTGGTGATGTGTTCCAAGCTGTTACTGAATCTGAAAAAGAAGTGAAGTGATTAGAAGATGATGTCCAGAATGGCCTTGCTAATGAGGATCAGTTACTCCTTACACAAAATGAACTTCTGATTGCCATTGAGAGATAGGATCTGCTGTTAAAACAAAAAGCTGCTATCAACCACTTCATAGATGGTGATAGGAATACAAATTATTATCATGCTTACATCAAATACAGGAGGAAGTGTAACACTATACACTCCATTCATACTGCTGAGGGTAGATGTCTCCAGGATAATTCTGAGATTGCACAAGATGCAGTTAATCATTTTCATCAGCTACTTACCCACACTACTGAGCACAGATTGCCTGTTGATGATTCCTACTTCATTGAAGATTCAGCCTACACTAATAGTCTAGAACTAACTAAAATCCCTACTGAACAGGAAATCTGGATGGCCATCAATTCAGTGGACAGCTCTAAAACTGCAGGGCCAGATGACTACACTGCAGATTTTTACAAAAAAGCTTGGGATATTATTAAATTGGATGTAGTAGCCGCCATCCAAAGTTTCTTCCAAGGACACCCCATTCCAAGTTACTTTAGTGATTCCAATTTTGTACTGGTCCCAAAGAATGACATCCTGCAGAAATGGGAGCATTTCACACCCATATGCCTTACTTATGTGATCAACAAGACAATCAGCAAAATAATTGTAGGGAGACTTCAGCCCCATCTTGATAGATTGATTTGCCCCAATCAATCTGCCTTTGTTAAAGGTATATCAATTATTGACAATGTTCTACTTGCTCAGGAACTACTATTGGATTTGGATAAGCCTCATAGAAGGGGTAACTTGATCTATAAATTGGATATACAAAAGGCTTATGATACTATCAGTTGGGATTTCATAATGGCTGTCCTTACTGTTAGGGGATTCAACTCACATTTCTGCACCCTTATAAGGAGATGACTGCATTCTAATGAGCACTCTATTATGCTAAATGGTCAAGCTTGGGGCAAATTCAGTGCAACTAGAGGGCTTAAACAAGGAGATCCACTCTCCCCAACTATCTTCATCCTTGCATTGGATTACCTCTCCAGAATGCTCAATAGGACTCTCCTCACCTAGAATTATTCCAGTTACCATCATAAATTTTGCATTGCTATCTCCCACCTCATTTATGCAGATGATATTATGCTTTTCTCAAGTGTACATAGGAATGCTATAAAAAAAGTGAGACACTGTCTGCACATGTTCCAAGCTCACTCAGGCATGCTGTTTAATCCTGATAAATGTCAGCTGATATTTCCTAAAAGGATCCCTATACATACTAAGCATTGGATCGTGACTTACACTAGGTTCTCTAACAGTACTCTTCCTATTAAATATCTGGGGGTCCCTCTCATTACTAGTAGAGCCAAGCAAACCCAATTTGATGATGTTCTTGCGAAGATCAATTCCCAACTGAATTGTTGGACTAATTCATTCCTTTCTAATGGGGGTAGAATTACTTTGCTCAAGAGTATACTCACCACCTTCCCTTCCTACATTATGCAAATGACAACTATGAAGAAAAACACCCAGCTGCAATTGGAGAGTGCTTTCAATAGATTTTTGTGGTCAGGTCAAAGACATCAATTGCACTGGGCTTCTTGGCAAAAAGTGACAAAGCCTGTTACTGCTGGTGGCCTGCGATTTAAATGGCTTCAAAAACTATTGCATGTCAATTTATGCAAACTCTGGATCAATTTTAGATCTCAGACCTCCTTATGGGCAAAAATCCTGAAAGGGAAATACTGTAGATACCAGCACCCCTCACTCACTGTTAGGAAATTGGGGGACTCTAAACTTTGGGTCAGGATGCTCAAGATTAGACACATTTCTGAAGACTTGTTTGTTTGGGAACTGGGAAATGGTGAAATCAACTTTTGGCTTGATAACTGGTGTCCTAAGGAATGGCTCATTCCTAGACTGGACCCTGCTAACACTAGCATTAAAGTTGCTGATTACTGGGATGGCCAACACTGGTCACTTCCACATCTTTGGGCTATTTTTTAGGATTCTTCAGCTCTTCAGATATCTACAGTTCAATTTAATAGAAACAGACCTGACAAGATCAATTGGCAAATCTAAAATCATCAGAGTGTCACCAAAGCAATCTACTCCAAATCTTATTCTTGGCCTTATGTACCTTGGGGGACATCATCTGAAGAAGATTTTTGTCCCCCTCTATGTTATTTTTCTACTGGAGTACTTTCCATAACCTCATTCCTGCAGATGATATATTAAAAATGAAAGGACTTAGGGGGCCATCAAGATGTATGTTCTGCTTTGCTCAAGAGGAATCCATTCCTCACTTATTATTTAGGTGCACCTTTTCCTAAGCTGTCTGGAAGGAACTGCTCACACATATGCATTTGGGGAAATCTACCTTTCACTGGGACCTCCTCATTACTTGTTGGCTTAGCTGGAGAGATCAAACTTATCATGTAGTACCTTTCATTGTGTCTTAGTTTCTTTGGATTGCTAGAAACCAATCTAAATTTGAATGAAAATCAATTATTGTCCTTCAGGTGGTGAGAAAGTGCACATCCTATTTGCACAAGATCATCACTTATAAAAGGTTCCCCAATATCTTAAAGACTGCTCTACCACCTGTTGTTGCACCTCCACTTGTAAGAACTATTTTTTGAAAGCCCCTAAATCATCCTACAATTAAGATTAATACTGATGGAAGCTATTTTAACAACTGTGCTGAAGTGGGGGAGTTTTTAGAAACCATCAAGGACATTGTCTTTTATTCTTTCAAGCCCCATTAATTGCTAATGATGCCCTTGAAGCTGAGCTGATTACAGTGTATTGGGCATTGCAGTTTGCCTGGTGTGCCTTCTGGAATAATCTCTGGCTGAAGGTAGACTCCACTATGCTGTTTCATCTCCTTGAAAATGATACCCAATCAATTGGCACCACAACTACTGGTTACAGAAAATTCATACAACTAGGCCTCCCCAAGCTCATTTTTCCTTTATTTTCAGGGAGGGAAACAAGCAGCTAACTGGCTTGCTCATGCTGGTGCTGTAACTTTGGAGGTGGTGGTCTCTCCCACCCCCTGCCCTCATTTTTCTTTTACTTGGGGATAGACTTGAGGTCCCACACCTCAGATTGGACACATCTCTCCTACACTGAAGGATCACTTGTCATGTATTTTTTTCAGATATTTGGGAAGTATTACCTCTAGGGTTTTGGGCTCAATCCAGCCTATTAGCTTGCTAGAAGGGCTCCTTCATCATTGGGCTTTGCTATGTCTCCTATCAGTAATACCTTCTGGTGGCAGTATAATCCAGTCTCCTTATTACAGCAATGTCATGCTATTGTGGCCCTTACTGATCTAATGCTGACTAATTTTAATCTGAAAGTATTGACTGACTATAAGCTGCTGTAACCATCCTCCCTAAAGAATATGGATCTTTGGTTTTCATTTGGAGGACTCATTAGGTTTTTGGGCACTTCATCTTTTGGGTGTTTTGGCTTTCTAACTTTACTTGTACCTATTTGCACTCATTGGTCTTTATTTATCTTCACTTTTTGGTGTGGAGTTGTAATGTGGATAGAGGTTCCCATAGGATCACTAAGGCCTATTTTTGTTCATGAGAGGAACCTTGTCCCTCCTTTTACATGTAAATATATATATATATATATATATATATATATATATATATATATATATATATATATATATATATGGAAGGAGCAACTCATGGCTTCCTACATGTTTAACAAAATTTGGAGTAAAAAAGAGGGGGTAATGGAACCGTATCTAAAAAAAGGAAATACATTGAAGTCATATAGGACTCTTCCATATTACAACTCCACACAAAAGGAAAAGCAAACTACATGGCAATATAGTATGTAAAAATCTATATATATATATATATACACACACACACACACACACACACAAATTTCCCCAAAAGCCTAACAACCAAAAGTAAAGAGTAGTTATTCTAAGGTTAGGGACCTCCAACAGATCACCTGCCAAAAGGAACTGAAGTGTAAGAGGAGGAGAGGAAGAAACCACAACATCATGAGAATCCAAACCACTCCTATCAAGCCAATGAGCAGGTTTAGTCCCCTCTCTATAAATGAAAGAGAAGTTAATGTTGAGATGAGACCTCAATACTCTGACCTTCTGTATCTAATATGTGTGTTGCCAAGAAGACTGATCCTCATTGTCAAGCAATTGAATTAAAATAGCTGAGTCCACCTCTACCCATAAATTAATCCAAGAGACCCTCAAAGCAATTTGCAATGCCCAATACACAGTGATCCGCGATTTTAAATATACTTAAAAATATAAGAATTCGACAGCACTACTAAAAGATATAAATCCTCAGCAACAGTGCCAAAAACTTGACTTGGAGTGTAATTTTAATTTTAGTAACAATTAAATATTATAATCTTTTGATCGTAGAGTTACCTTTAAACACAAGTATACGTATCGCTCAAGTAATACAGGGCTCTAGTGGAGTCCTGGTTATTGATCCCACAGGGAAATATATTAAAGTCTACGGACTAGGATTATATAAACCAATTCAGAATTACAACAAGATCGAAATTGCCTATCTGTCACTAATACACAATCGATAATAATATGAAATTTATATCTAAACTAGTTTTACTAACAATTTACTACTACTACTAAAGTTCAGCTCAAATATATAATAGCAAGAATCTTTCTCCTATGTTAAGATATTTTAAGTGGAGCAATAATTTAGAATTAGTTTTATATGTGTTGTGCCAAATAGGAGCATACCTATTCTTGACCCTTTGGTCCAGGAATAAAGAACATTGACTAATCCTATGCTTGGTTACTGAATCTGCGGCTAGGCTGGGAGAATACCAGATCTCACTTTGGAGCTCCCACGTTCCCCTCACCCGAGGGCTAATAATCTATAGATCAACGCCCAAACGATAGGACCGAATTGAGGATTTTAGCCTGTCACTCTAAAATCTTTAATTCTACGCCTAATTAATATTATTTCCCTATTTATTTGCACTTCGCCTTTCAAGGATTTACCCGTCTGCCTTTCAAAGAGAAATGTGATACATACCAGTTAAGAATACTTAGCCCACGGTCAGATCTTAAGAATTCTTCACAGATTTTAACAATACAAATGGCCAATTCGTATAGTAAAGTAAGTTTAGGTATAGTATCATCACAACTTCTTTATATTAGGTTTAATACACTAATTCATATAATCATTTCACAAAAAACATCAAAATAAGGAGAAAGACAGAACAACTACTCAGAATTCATGAAAGGATGCGATAAAACTTGGATTTCATATAATAAAGTAATGTTCTACAAACAATAGTAAATAAACACAAATTATCTTAAAATCCTCCTCAAGCATACTCCTTGAAGTTCCTCTAAATCTCTTCCTTTCTTTACAGTACGCAGAATTCTCCTTCGAAACGATAATGCAGAAGAGATCTCTCACTTCCCTTCCACTCTTACAATCCTTCGAAGAATTCCTCACAAAATCTCTATTTGAACTCACTACTCACTAATTAACAACACTAAAATAACTATCTACTCACTATAGACACACTAGTTGACTCTTTTTGATACTTTGGACTCTCTAATAAACACGTAGGAGACACTTTTTTCGACCTAAAATGGTTCTTTTTAAAGTTATAGAAAAGTCTCTAAGGGTTTTGCAGGCACCCCTTCGAAAATCGTCCACATTCGACGTATTTCTAGAAAGATCTGTTGATCTCGCTGTCGGCGGCCTCGTGCTGCGTCGTCGGTGGCCTCTAGAAACAATACTTTAAACAGGCCTCGCCGTCGGCAGCCTCGACCTCGCCGTCGGCGGATTCCCTTGTAATTTATTCTGAACTGTCAGAAAAATTACGTCGTCGGCACCATCGACCTCTCCATCGACGCCCTAGGTTAAATTTGCATAATTTGGTCCTTTTTGTTTAAATTTTCTCCTTTTGCATATTTTCGCTCCTTTGTCCTTAAATCTTCATACCTGCAGAAAAAATACCAAAATACCCTTCTTAAAATTGTAATATCATCAAAATCAATATAAAATATGTATGAAAATCTTATCATTTTTTCCTTGGGTCAAATCCCCCAAATTTAACTATTACTTGTCCTCAAGTAATCTTTAGTACTACATAAAAGTTATGATTCATTGTGGTAAAGTTTTAATTCAAAAATACTATAATTTTGATCTAAATAAATATTATAGTAAGAATCCTTAGAAAGATTTTCAAGTAATTATATTAATTTTGTAGGTATAAGGTTATCTAGTCATCAATTCTAAGAGTTATAGTTTTCTATTCATTTCAAGAATGACTATATGTTGCAATATCAATTCACTTAGAATGTTTAAAAGATAGGAAATTCATGAGACTTCTATTAAGTAAGGAAACTAATCATATATATAAGTTCAGAAATGCTTTTAGTTTTCCCTTTAGGTTAATCCAAGTGAGGCCAATTTTTGATAAGGCATATCCTCAAGCTTCTCCTTACTTACTTTTTCTTTTGGATTGTTTTTCAATCGTTTTTATTTTTATTTTCTTTTCAGGGATTGCTTTTCAATCCTTTTCTTTTTCTTTCTTTTTCTTTTTCAAGTGAGGATTACTATATCTGGATAACCTGTTAATAATTTTGAACTTCACTATTCTTTTCCTAAATTTGAAACTTTTAAACATTCTTTACCTTATATGTATTTCATAGTTTTCACATTATTGAATCCCAATCTTTTCTTTCTCAACTAAATTTCTAAGATTCTTAATATTTCAAAATATAGTTTTCCTTACTTTAAATAGTTAACTATAGTCTTATCTCCTTATACTAAATATCTTAACTTACAAAATTAATTTTCATTACTAAAAATATTTCCTTGAATCTTCTATAATATTTAGATAAAATCTAAACATAGTTATCAGAATTAAATTTTATCACAAAAATCATATTATTAATTTTTGAAAATATGTTATTTTAGAACATATAATAGTTAAGATTTTTCTTCCCTCCCCCAAACTTAGAGTTTTTCATTAATAGAAATAATACAGGGTAGAAAGAAAAATTCTAAATATAAAATTCATACCTTTACACTTTAGGCATTTTTGTCTTTTTAGAAATTTGCAGGTTCTTCTCAAAATTTCTAACTTCAACTGACCTGTATTATTTAAAAACCTTTCTACACACATAACAGTTTAGAAAATTTGTTGTGGTAATGAAATTTTAAAACCAATATATAAAACTAAATATTTAAACAAAAACAACTAACTACACTACACAGTACATATGCATTTTACAACACAAAACAAACATTTTACTATTTTAAACTAAAAAGTTCACAATTACAATTGCAATCACAAATATCACAAATATCAAGAAATAAAAAAGAAAACTACCAACTAAACACATATTACAAAAAATAAAACATAGTCCACAGAATACCAAAAAAAGTGCTACAACAAAACTAAAACAAACAAATACACCACATCACTATCACAAAGATCAATCATCAAAATCCCATACAACGTCTTCATCACCCTGGTCTGCAGGAGGATTGGGTTGATACTGAGTATACCGGGGGCATTCTGGAAAAATGACATCAGGCTCTCCTCTATAGTATCTGGCCTGAGCATCGTAATAAGCCATCTCAAAATTTGAGTGCCTCTGAAGATACTCACTATCGTGATCATATCTTTACTCTAATCCTTCAATACTGTGATCAATTCTTTCCAGTTTTTCATCCAACTGTTCAATACTTTTCCTCTGCAGGGTTATGACATTCATCGGATCATATAAGGTAGGGGGACTAGATGAAGGAGGGTCATAACTAGTAGAAGGGATATCTCTACTAGTAGAAGGTCCTTTACTCCTACTTCCTGTTCTCCATTTCTCATGTGATTAGTAAGTCTTTATATTTGCTTTACTAATGAGTTTCATAGGATATACCCATTCCTCATCATCTCTTGCTTCAACTCCAGATAATTGACAATGTGCATAAATGAGGCCAGGATGCCCTAAATATCCACTTGTCTCACTCTTCGTAGTGGCCATAATATTCTTATAGATTATTCTCCCACATTAATGCTTCTATTGTTTTGAATACAGAATTTCAGAAACGCTCTATCTCTCGAGACTTTACTATGGTGGTAGGTAGGTAGCAGAATCGAACAAATGAAATAATGTCATGCCTTAACAGTGGCATTCATCATGGACAATAGAATGTTAATCCGTTCACGATTTTTAATTTTCCAAACTCCTTTCCCATCAGTGAGAAAGTCAATAATATCGTTCAACGGACCTTCCATTGTTCCAAATGTTTCATACTAGCTAGAAAAATAATCGTGAAGTTCGTAAAAAGTGTTAATGTGGTTAGCATTAAATTCAACAGAAAATCCTCTTTCTTGGACTGGTTCTTCCTCAATTTGAGTCAGTTTTGAGTAGAAATCCCTCACAACTTCGATAGCAGCCTTGTTTGTTGTGTAGCAGAAGTTTTCCCAACCTCGCTCTTTGATAACTCGTTCCACTTCTCCTCCAGGATTCTCAAAAACTTTATCTTGGATACACTTCTTACTTTGAAAAAGTGAAGTTTACCTCGATTGTGCTTTTGCATTAATGAATCGAGTTTCGTCGAATTCGAGTATTCTCTTTTGTCGTGGAGCCATTATTTGATCTATCAAATCACAAAAATTCTAACTAATCTCCAAAATAATAATACAATGGCTTCAAAAGGGGGTTTAAAGCAATTTAAATCAATTTCCATGAATTCCTTCCAAGTCTTTTCTCCACATTTTTAATTTTCCAAAATTTCTTAATGTGGAAGAAATTCATGGTGAAAACCAAAAAAAAATTTTACATAGGAGTGAAGCTCTTACTAAGGGAAGATGAAATCCGGTGTTAGAATTTGTTGAAATCACTCCAAATCCGAAATCTATCAAGCCCTAGGTCGACTTTTCGGGTAAAAAGGGGAAGAAGATGATGAATAGTGGCATTTGACCGGTCAAAATCGCGTTAAATAGGTAATTTTCGCGATCGCGCCGTTGGCGAGCTCGTTCGCGCCGTCGGTGGGCTCTATTGAATTAAATTCCTATTCTTCTCGGGATAATCGCGTCGTCGATGGCCTCGAGCGCGCCGTTGGCGAGATTCTCAAAAATTGATCATTTTTCAAATTTTTACGATTTCGATCAATTTTAAGCCTGATCGTCATCCATTCGATCCTATATTTAAGTGATTAAGTGATGTATTAACACAAATAAACACAAATAAACATACACACAACAAGCTTCAATTTTTATATTGAATCTAAGTGTTTACAACACACAATACATAACATACATAGGTAGGTATTCTTTCAACCTAAATCTATTTAATCAGCATTGCAATCCAAACCACAACACTCAAAACGCTGAAAACAAACATTTCAAATTTAATCTCATCTATGCTGAGATTAAAAAGCAAACTAAAGAAATCAAACACACAAACGTACAATCATTGTTCAAATCAAACACAACATAATCAAGTCTACTACTCTTCAGAACTAGTGCTGGTCTCTCCTCTAATATCTCCCATTGCTTGAACAAGGAAAAACAGATTATACAAAGGTCGGTATGGGAATTCTTCAGTTGAATCTTCATCGATCAATCCCATCCTTCTTATTAATTGCACCAAACTCGCTTCAAATTGTCCAGTATGATCAAAATGTTCTTTCATTCACCAATCGATGTGATCGAAGAAATTAGACATGTTGTTAACTGTACTCATTAAGTTCTGTACATGATTCTCCAGATTCTTGATTCTATGCAAGAGCATCAGTGTTTTGTCTGCTACTAAAGGTTGAACAGGAACAGAATTCTGCGATGCTTGATCCACAATCAAGCCTACATCACTCTCTCCATCATTGGCTGGGAACATCTGAGTTGGGTCTAAGGGTTTCCAGTGTAGCAGTATCTTCTCCCAAACCTTGTACAATACTTGAAACAAACTGAAAATCGAGAAAATTGTGGAAGGATGTCCAAGCCCTTGGGATGATCCTTGAACGATCAGGCCAAATACAGACTTCACAATAATCGATCCAACAACAATGGGCCATCCCATTTGAATGCAGTAGTTCAAAATTGCACTTTCTTTCGTAACTTTGCCAATTTTCATCGTCGGCAATAACTTCGCAGAGACGAAAAAGTGCCAATGTTTCGAAACAAGATTTAAAAGTGTTGCAGAGAAACTAACATACCCGTTCTCTTTAACTTCCCAGTCATCGGTTTCGTCCGTCAAAAATTGGTATATTTCATTCATCTTTTCTCTCGTCGGCATGAAATTTGAATAATAAGACTGGAACATTCTCAAGCATATATAACTCATTAATTCTTCCGGAATTGAATGTAATCCACCTACCTTGCACATAAACGCTTCCTTGGTTGATTCCATGTAAATTGGAGTAGACCACTGGAACGGCTACTGCAGCAGTAGTGTAGCAAAACAGTTCCCATCTTCTCCGCACAATCATTTCTTCAATTGGTGATGAAGAATTGCTTTGTCCTCTATTGAAAAATCCTCTTTCTTTAATCAATCTTTTCTTCAAGATTACCTTGTTGAAAAGTTGCTGCGTCCCAGCACTGACGAACTTTCTCCTGTTATACACTTGAAATCTTGGGTTATCAATCGAATTGGAAGCCATTTGAGAAGAATTCAAAAGAGTATCCATTTGTTTTTGGGAGTTTGGAGTGTTTAGGAACCATCCATAGGAGTTTATAGAAGAGGAATTCGCTAAAAACCACCAAAAACCGTCGTTTTGAACACGAAAAACTGCCCACTCGCCGATCCCGCAATCGGCGGCCTCAAAGGCGCCGTCAGCTAGCCTTGTGCAGTTAAATACCAGAGCTCTCAGGAAAAACCTGTCACAGGCGGCATCGAGCGGGCTGTCGGCGCCCAAGATAAAAATTTGCACAAAAACACCGTGGTCCAATACGTTCCAAATTTTCTCTATGGATTCAAACTCTATGATAATCGAAGGGTAAATATGAGTAGTAGGACTTAATATTACTACAAAATAACAATAAATTCAAACAAACACACAACTATTACGGATAAATATAAGTTGCCTCCCATAAAGCACTTGGTTTAACCTCGTCAGCTCAACCTATTCAGGTGTTATTCAGGTTGTCTGAGCATTAAAACCTCTTTATAATTTGGTCTTTTATTCTTAAAATATGGTTTTAATCTATGTCCATTTACTTTAAATATATTCCCAGTCTTATGATCTTCAATTTAAATAGCTCCATAAGTATAAACTTGAGTCACAGTAAAGGGTCCTAACCAACGAGTCTTCAATTTTTCAGGAAATAATTTTAGCCTTGAATTGTAAAGCAAAACTTCTTGCCCTGGCTCAAAGTTCTTTTAGTTAATCTTCCGATCATGCCTTAACTTCAGTTTTTCCTTATAAATTTTATTGTTATTGTAAGATTCATTTCTTAATTCTTCTAATTCATTCAATTGCAACATTCTCTTCTCACCAGCATTTTTCAAATTATAATTAAATTCTTTGATCGCCCAATATGCTTTATGCTCCAATCCTACTGGTAAGTGACAAGTTTTTTCATATATAAGCCTGTAAGGAGTCATACTAATAGGAGTTTTATAAGCAGTCCTGTATGCCCATAATGCAGTATCCAGTCTTCCAAACCAATCTACTCTACTAGGGTTTACAGTCTTTTCTAAAATTTGTTTGATCTCACGACTAGAAACTTCAACTAAACCACTGGTTTGAGGATGATAGGCAGTAGAGAATTTATGAAGAATATTAAACTTTTCTGCTAATCTTTGAATATATTTATTCCTAACATGGGATCCTCCATCAGTGATAATCACTCTCGACATTCTGTATCTAGTGAAAATATTTTTCTTTAAGAATTTTGAAACACTTTTAGCATCACAACGAGGTAAAGCTTGTCCTTCAATCAACTTTGATACATAATCAACCACAATCAAAATATATAAGTTTCCAAATGAAGGAATAAATGGTCCCATAAAATCTAATCCCCAAACATAAAAAATCTCAACTTCTAATATGAAATTTAGAGGCATTTCGTTTCTTCTAGATATATTACATACTCTTGACGTCTATCACAAGTTTTGATATATCTGTAAACGTCTTTAAAAAGAGTAGGCCAATAAAATCCAGCCTGTAAAATTTTATATGCAATTTTGTCAACCCCAAAATGTCCTCCAAAATCAGAATCGTGACATTTCTGAATGATCTGTCTAGTTTCTTCATATGACACACATCTCCTAAAAATAAGGGCATTACATTGTTTATATAAATATGGTTCTTCCAAAAATATGATTTTTGAATCATGAACAAATTTTTTCTGTTGCTGCAATGTTAACATAGGTGGCAAAATATCGCTTACTAAATAATTTACTATATCAGCATACCAAGGTATTTTCCACTCATTTATATTATAAAGTTGTTCATCAGGGAAACTGTCTATTAATTCATTGTCAGTGTCAAATAATTCATGATATTCTAGTCTCGATAAATGATCAGTAATTTGATTTTCAGTTCCCTTCCTATCAATCACCATAAAATCGAATTCTTGCATTAAAAGTACCCATCTAATTAATTTAGGTTTAGTATCCTTCTTTTGCATCAGATATTTAATAGCAGAATGATCAGTATGCACAATAGATTTAGTTCCAATTAAATATAATCTAAATTTATCAAAAGCATACACAATAACTAGTAACTCTTTTTCAGTAACTGTATAGTTAATTTGAGCATTATTAAGAGTTCTACTAGCGTAGTATATAACCTTAAAAATTTTGTCATATCTTTGACCAAGAACAGCTTCAATAACATAATAACTAGCATCACACATTAGTTCGAATGGTTTCTCCTAGTCAGGTGAAACTATTACAGGTGCTGTGATTAGTTTTTCCTTTAATAATTCAAAGGCATTTGAGCAGTCTTCAGTAAATTCAAATTTCTTATCTTTTTCTAAATGTTGGCATAAAGGTTTGGTAATTTTGGAAAAATCTTTAATATAGCACCTGTAGAAACCAGCAAGTCTAAGAAAACTTCTTACCCCTCTCACTGTAGTGGGTGGTGATAATTTAGCTATTATTTGAATTTTTGCAAGGTCTACTTCCATGTCATTTTCTAAAATTTTATGCCCTAATACAATTCCTCCTGCAACCATAAATTGACATTTCTCCTAATTTAGAACCAAATTAGTTTTTTTCGCACAGCTCCAAAACTTTTTCAAGATGATTTAAGCATGAGTCAAATGATGTTCCAAACACAAAGAAATCATCCATAAATACTTCTATTCCATTGTCTATTAATTTACTAAAAATAGACATCATACATCTTTGAGATGTTGCATGTGCATTACATAGTTCGAAAGGCATTCTTCGAAAAGCAAAGGTTCCATAAGGACTAGTAAAAGTTGTTTTCCCTTGATCCTCAGGAGCAATAGGTATTTGATAGTAACCAGTATATCCATCCAGAAAATAGTAGTACTTGTGTCCAACAAGTCTATCCAACATTTGGTCTAGGAAAGGAAGGGAAAGTGATCTTTTCGGGTGGCGGCATTTAATTTTCGATAGTCAAAACAAATACGCCATCCAAAAACTTGTCTGATAGATATTAATTCATTTATTTCATTTGCTTCAACAGTTACTCCTCCTTTCTTGGGAACACAATGAATTGGACTTGCCCAAGTACTATCCGAAATAGGATATATAATTCCAGCATCTAACCATTTTAAAATATCTTTTTTAACTACTTCTTTCATAATAGGGTTTAGTCTCCTTTGAGGGTCAATTCTTGGTTTATGTTCTTCATTTAATAGAATTATGTGCATACAAATTGAAGGACTAATTCCTTTAATATCAGCTAAAGTCTAACCAAAAGCTCTTTTGTAATTTTTTAATGTATCCATTAATTTGTTCTTGAATTTCATTTAAGTCCGAGGATACAATTACTGGTAATGTTGAAAACTCTCCTAAAAATGTATATTTCAAATGAATTGGAAGATTCTTTAATTCAAGTTCAGGGGGTTTTACAACTGATGGAATTAATATTTCATTTTCTGATGTTGTTGAGTTGAGCATTTCAAATTTTTCCTGAATATAATCAGCTTCTTCACTATCAATTTCATCATAATTATCTTTTTCGATATCTTCTTTTTCTTCATAATTTTCTTTGAAATTTTCTTTTCTTAGATAATCACATATATCCATTCTAAAACATTCCTCATCTTTTTCTATTGATGGATATTTCATTGACTTTAAGATTTTAAAGGTTACTTCTTGATCATTTACTCTCATAGTTAATTGTCCTTTTTGAACGTCTATCATGGCTCTTCCTATAGCTAGGAATTGTCTTCCTAAAATGATTAGAATTTCTTTATCTTCTTCCATATCTAGAATGATAAAGTCACAGGAAAAATAAACTTGTCAACCTTGACCAAAACATCTTCTACAACTCCCTTGTTGACCTCATTTTTGGTGAGGTCTTCTCTTCTTCTCTTTAGTACTTAGGATCTAGCCTTAGGCTTTTCCTTTGACTATCCTAGAGGATTAGAATTGGGACCCACCACTTAGAAATTCAAACCACTTCCTAACTCCCTGCAAACTCCACAAACTTGATTGTAGACCCCTAATCACCTAGAGGGTTGAAATCAAATGTGGAAGTTTAAAGGATGAGTTCCTATGGGACTCTTTGGCCTTAGGACCGCCTCAGGTGGCCCGGTCGCAGTGAAAGGGCTGACTTACACACACACTACACCTATACACTACACTTTCACACACCTCCTTAAAAACACACCCATACCCAATTTGACCTCCCGACTCATGAAGGTGATTCACATGGATGGTCCTTAACCCCTAAGCCCTTGCGCAAGAGGTTAGGAACAACATAGTGGGTGCCTCAAATGAGTCCCTTCATGGCTCATGTGGGCTTGATATGGCTTCATGGCTCAACCAAAATGATTTCATTCCACTTACATTCACCCAAGCTTCAATTTTCCAAATTTTCAATTTTTGACCCCCGGGACCCTACACCCGCCTAGCCTACCCAATACCCTTGAAACCACCCAAAATTTGCAAAATCACCTAAATCACCCAAAAATCCTCAAGACCAATCCTAAACATTTCCTCACCACTCAAATTGATCATCCATAGCCAAAAACACCAAAAATTCCAAAAATACCTCCCAATACCCTCCAAATACCCAAAATGCCCCTCTTAGCCAAAAAATCCAAAATTTCAGAAAATTTCCAGAAAATTCCAGAAAATCCCAAATATTCCCAATTTCATTTTGTTCAACTACACCATGGGCTAATTTTGTCAATTTACCCCACTTTTATCAAAATCCCCAATTTGACCCATTTTAACCCAAAATGAACCCAATGTCAAACCAAACCTATCCAATTGACCCAAATTCTGGTCCAATTAAATTCTAAACTTCAATTCAACATCCCCAACACCAATCTAGACCAAATCCAAGTCCAATTTGATTGACATTTGGATCCAATTTCACTTTTGGCCTTAAAGCCCAATTTGGACCCATGACCCAAACTTAGCGCAAACTCATCCAATTCAACTCCAATTAACCCCAAATCTTTTCTAAACCTTCCTTAACATCCCCATAAACAAAACACTAACATGATTTGCCCAAAGTTTAGACCCAAACCCTACTCAAATTCAACCCAAAACTAAAAGGCCCAATTTTAACCTAAACCTAAACCTAGCCCAAATAGACCCAAACCTCAAAATCAAAACCCAACCAAAGCCAAAACCTCTTTGAAACACTCCCATAAACATTTCCCAACATTAATTTTACATCAATTTCAACCCTAGCCCAACATTGGCCCAAGTTAGCCCAATTTGACCTACATTGGCCCACTTACCAAATGAACCCAAATTCAAACTAATTCAATTCCAAATCACACCAAATTGACTCCAAACCATTCATGGAACATCCCTAAACCAATTGTAACATTTGTTTGGCCCAATCCTTCACAAAATTCCCATCCATAAATTTATTTTTTTAAAACCAAAAGCCCACCTTCTTAAACCCTCCTAAAAGCCTAAATTTCATGCTAAAGCCCATATGATAAATTCTTCTCATCATACCATTAATTAAAATCAATCCCTAAGTTTGAGAATTCATCATGAAGCCATTCCAAATTAAGCCCCATACAAATTCCCATCAAAATACCAAAATTTTTCTTAAATCCATTTCCATGAAATTGACTTAACTTTTCCCAAGCCAAAGATGAGCCATGAAGTCATGCATGAGCCACATGGGAGCCATGAGAGCCATGGAATCTACTTTCCACCTCACCATACCCAAGATGGCAAGAGAAGGAGGCCCTTTCCATACTCTCTTAGGAGTGATTAACCACTTCCATGACTCCACTAAACCATGCTTAGACTTAATTGTACGATTGTGACTTGACCCCACTAATCAAGCTGATCCAAATCACTTTCTCTTCAGCCTAAACCAGGCCTTGGGTGGTGCACCTAGCCCAAATGGATGGGTTGACCAATTTGAGCCAAAATGAGCCCTCTCCCATTCCATTCTAATCCAAGCCTTTTACACATGGCATTTGCCAATCGCCTACACTAAACCCCAGCCACGACCCACCCGAACAAGATGGTGACCGATGCACGGCCGGCCGACCACCGAGTCGCCGGAAAACACCATGGCCGAGACCTTGGGAGGAGCCAAACTTTGGAATTCCACCTTGCTGAGCTGCCCCATGCCCAATGGCCACCATAGCTGTTCTTCCCATGTCCAGAGCAGCTGATCCCAACCCTTGGCCATCCCCGCGAGGCTCTCCGACCACCTCTATTTAAACACCACCTCCTCTCGGCCATGAGAGGTGCTGAACCAAACCTTAAGAAAACTCTACCAAAATCATTCCAGATCACTCTCCACACATAGAGCACTTGATCCCCACTGAATTCCAACCCCAATTCCCTCCAGCTGAGCTCAATTTTGAGCTCAAACTTTAGCCCAAAAACCAGGACACTTCTTCACAAGTGAGCCAATCCCCAAATCGATTGGTCCTACACCTTCACTGGACCAAGAGGAGAAGTTTCCCACTGAAAGCCCCATCTCCAGGCCACCCAGTTGCTCCAAACTCCAAGCTTTGTGATCGGGCTTGGTCGAAATCATACCTAGACAATTCACCAGACCAGGAGACTTCATCTGGAGCTTGCTGGGATCCAATCGAAGGTGACACAACCCTCAGATTGAAGCCACACTTCTCTGAGCAAAGGTATGAGCTAACTCTTTATCCTGAGCTTCTGGAGATTCTCCATTTCAAATGCCTTAATTTCAATGCATGATCACCGTATAGATGTGTTCGACTCTTCAAGACGAATCCATAGAGCATAAGAACACAAAAATCCGTTAAGTATTGAGTGAGATATTAGGGATTTAGTGTGGACGGTTCTCGGGTTAGGAGGCTTGGGGACGATGAACGGATGCCGTTCATTTAATACACGCGCGGACGGACGGCCAGGATCGCGCCGGATGAGGAGACGGAACGATACGGCGGGCCCCCGGAGCGCGCGAGTTGGATGGCGACGCCGAATCGAAGGCGACGCGTGTGCGTTCGGAGTCGCCAAGGTTGAGTCGGCGCCGCCGTTTTAAATAGAAAATTAGGGATTTTTCCGATTTATTTAATTCCCGAACTTTGAAAATTCATAACTTTGTGTAGAAAAATCCTAAAAATAAAATAAAAATACCCTCTTGCTCAGTGAACAGAGGAGAATAATGTGGAAAAGAAATCATTTAATTTCATCAAGTATTTTATTTTTAATAATTTATTTATTGTCTGCATTGTTTTAATTCTCCATGCATATAGGAAATTCACCATGGCATGAGACCATAGGGCTTTTGAAGCCTCTGAATTTGGGAACATTCCCTGAATTTTCCAAAGTCAGAGGCCATCCCTATGAGAAGTTATTGATTTTTCAAATTCATGTTACTGTTTTGAGTATTTTAAATCCAATAATTAGCATGTTGTGAAATAAATTCTAGGAAAATTTGGTGATGTTTCTTATGACCAGAGGACCCTAGGAAAATAAGGTTTTGAATTAATTCACTTGGAACAACCCTAATTGGCTTAAACACCCTAAATAGGTTCTTAATTAATTAGAGCTAATCATACATCAAATTGACTTGAAATCAATTCTCCATTGACCTTTAGGATTAGGGGAACCCACCATAAAAGTTTGAAGTCAATTGGACTTGGTTAGCCCTATCAAATGGGTTGATTAAGCCATTTAGCCAATTTAAACTTTGAAAATTCATAACTTTCAAAATACTTTTCAAAAATTCACCAAATTGGTTTTGGAGCCTCTCTGATATTAGGGGAATTTAAGAAAATTAAAATTTCAATTTTCTAAAAAAGTTGTTTTTTTGCATTATTTTAATGTTTTAATAATTAAAAAATAATAAAAATCATAAAAATAATAAAATTCACCAAAATGTCACATTTTGAATTTTAATCACATAGGAACAAACCCCATATTTTTCCTAGGTCTCTATGATGAGATATTAAATTTTAAAGCCCTAAGGTAATTTTAAAATAAAAAAAATGTATTTTCTAGTATTTGTACCAAAATAATTCTAATAAATCAAAAAAAAATTAGAAAATTATGAAAATTGATTCTCTGATTTCCTTGATATTAGAGAGATTTTTAAAAAATATAAAATTCATTTTTCAAACTTTATTTTATTTTTAAATTAATTAATACTCCAAAACTCAAAATAATTATAATAAAAATAATATAATTCAAAAAATCACCAAACTTGGTCCAAGTGGTCCTCTGGTCATTAGGAATGTCCCATAATTTTCTTAAGGACAGAAACTTTCCCTTGGTCATATTATTAAATTTTCCTTGGAAATCTCTATTTTCTACCAAAAATAATTACATAAATAAATTAAATATAGAAAAATCACATTTTCTCCTCTAATGTCTTCATTGACATATGAGTGAAGTCACATAAAAATTTCAAATTCATTTGAGCTCAATTTAGTGAGTTATGAAATTATTAAGCTTGAAGGGCAAAATGGTAATTAAAATTTTAACCCTTAATTAAAACTTTAGGCTTAATAAAATGAAAAGGTAAAATATTTGATCTTAATCTGATTTGGATGATTGAAATTTAAATAATTAAAGGGTAGAAACCTACTAAACAATTTATAAATAATTAAAATAAACCTTAATAAAACAATTAATTAAATTTGGTAGAATAATAAATTTTGAATTATTAAGATAGAGATATTATTAGGAAGAGATTTGTTCTTTAATTTAAGAATCCCTAAATTAATCATCCCAATAATATTTAATTCCTAATTAAGATGATAATCTAAGTTTAAGATTTAAAATGCTAAAAGATTTAATCATTAAAATAAGTTAAAGTTAAATTATTTAAAGCAAACCTTTTTAAAATAAAATATTAAATTAAATTAAATTAAATTAAATTAAATTAAATTAAATTAAAACAAATTAAATTAAATTAAATTAAAACATGTTAAATTAAATTAAAATAAAATATTAAATTAAATTAAATTAAATTAAATTAAATTAAATTAAATTAAATTAAATTAAAACAAATTAAATTAAATTAAATTAAAACAAATTAAATTAAATTAAATTAAAACATGTTAAATTAAATTAAATTAAAAATATTAAATTATATTAAATTAAATTAAATTAAATTAAATTAAATTAAAACAAATTAAATTAAATTAAATTAAAACATGTTAAATTAAATTAAACTAAATTAAATTAAAACTAAATCAAATTAAATTAAATCAAATTGAATTAAATTAAGCTAAAGCATATTATATTAAATTAACTTAAATTAAATTAAATTAAATTAAACCACATTAAATTAAATTAAGTTAAATTAAATTAAATTAAATTAAATTAAATATAACATCACCTAAGACATGAAGAATTCAAAATAAATCTAAAACAACTTGAACACTATTCCAAACTTAAATCCATTAACTAAAATTAAATCATAAACCACTTGAACATCCATTTGCCCTCAAAAGCTCGTGATGTCATAACTCTTAAAAGGAGCGTTAAGTGAAGTGTTACTTCATTCATAGGATATTCAAATGTCCTAGTTCACTGAGCAAGACAACAAACTTAAACTCCCGGACGATTAATTCATTTGTATAATTAAATTCACTTGGACTTAGAATAATCCTAGAAATGTTGAAAAGATGTTTAAGACTCGTCTTAAGCACTTCCTCGATATGATAGGATATTTATAAGAACAATTAAACTTAATTGTTCTTTGATGAAGAAAATCGTCCTCAAACCAAAATACAAGAACCTAGACGTCATAGGAAATGACTAGCTATAGGATTAGGAACTTGGTAGAAAACCATAACCCTTCCCTTAGCTTTACCTAGGAACTTACTTTAAATGCTTAAATATTCTAATCGTGTTTTAAGTGCGACTTGGGATGACGGGAAGACCCTCCAGGTACGCTTTTATTTTATTGTAAATTTACCTTATTGCAATTTATTTAATCGCATCGCACTTACTTTTCTTGCATGATAAACAACTGTTGCATGAAAACCTACACCTTTAGGATAGTCCCTAAAACTGAAACCAAAACTAAATTAAAAGTCATTGCAAGATAAAATTTACCGCCACAATATTTCAAAATATAAAACAACTCAAAATTTAATCATAAACAGAACAACAAAACTACAACTACAACTAAATTAAAACGTCTTGTTGGATGATCGGGAATACCTCGGATGATGTAACCTACGTGTTGCTAACGGGATTTCCCACGGTCTAAATGAAAGTGTGGAACTCACTCAGTTGAGTTTAGCAAATTCATCTGGACTAAGTGAATCCGATAAAAATAACGATGCGGAAGGATGGAACCGTGAGATCTTAACCGGTGTTGTTATAATCAACTTTAAGATTTGTTTAATTAAAATATTAAAAAACACTTGGAAATTAAGACTTTCTCTAAACCGAACACTTCTCTCATCTCCCGATTTATGACTTCTAAAACTAAACCTCTGCAACAACAAGGAGCTCGGAGCATTGTGGGCAAGCACGGCCATCGTCATCAGCAAAACCTCGAGTCTACTTCAACAGAAACTTTCCTTAGAACTAAATAACCAAGCCATAGGACTTCGAGGTAGTTTGCCTAGTGCAACATAAATCCTCAACTCTTTGTTAGGCATTTGCATGATCATGTCATGTAAATTAAGCCCTAACCGGTCTTAGGACTCCGAGGTGGTCGTTCGGTACGACACAAACCCTCACATCTTCGAGGCTATTTGTATGATTTTATCATACAAATATAAGTCCTAATTAATTAAAATTGGCAAGATCAAAATATTAGATAAACATTAGGACTTTCCTAAATTCCGACCAAACAATAGGATAGTCGGGAAATTACCGAAGTTCGCTTCGAATCTGTGATTTCTCCTACCATTCTTCCTTTGAATTCCCAAAATAAAATGTTCCAAATTTGATCCATTCCCTATTGAAATTCCAAGATTCAATCCATTGAAAAATTAAACTTTGAAATTCTTGAGAGCAGAACTACTGATTATTATCGAGAGTTTTCTTAGGTGATTCCCGTCACTTAAGATGTAATTAACTATAGGGGCTTGCCCTTATAGGGAATTTTAAGAACCCGAGTAATATAAACCCCGTTTAATGTTTTCATATTAAACGGTGGAATTTATCGGCTTATAAAATTGGTTCGCAGACCAAACGGATGTCACAAATCTTCTAGTTTATTTAATCGAGCCTCATCATCAAGTAGTGTGTCTATTCTTCGGGATAGATACACGGCTTGTGATGTGGTGCTCATTTATATAAACTATTTGGGATGTGAGATCAGTTTGATTTCATATCTTAAAATTTTCAAATTTAAAATTATTTTCAAAATCAAATACTACTTTCTAAATTATATATATATTTAAATTAAATTTAAAATTCGCCGACAACTTCTGTAGGCGACCCCCCTTTTTCAAAATATACAACCTAAAAAATATGCCGACATCCCTTAGAATGTGTAATAGATCGATCAGCTAACTGTAGAGTTACAGAAGTTGGTGATATTTCTTCAATTCCTAACCTTTTAAAAGTTGATAGAGGCATGAAATTTATGGTAGCTCCCAAATCACATAAAGCTCGTCCATAAAATTTTTCACCAATAACACACGGGATAGTGAAACTACCAGGATCTTTAAGTTTTTCAGGAAGTTTTCTCTGAATTATAACACTAAACTCTTCACTGAGTGCAACAGTCTCATGATCTAGTAACTTTCTCTTTTTGTTAAGTATATCCTTCATAAATTTAACATAATCAGCATTTGTTCTAAAGCTTCAACAAAAGGAATATTTATTGACAATGTTTTTAAAATGTCTAAGAATTTATCAAATCTTTTTCCTTTATCTTGTTGCTTTAATCTTTGAGGAAATGGTGAAGGTGGTTTTTCAACAGTAATTTTGATAGGTTTCAGAGAAAAATCAGGATATAAACTTTCGTTTTATCCTTCAGTTTCTTCTTTTTCCTTTTCAACTACAGTTTATTTTTGAACTCTTGTTTCCAACTTTTTTCCACTTCTTAATTAAATAGTTTTGATTTGTTCTTTTCCTTGATCTTTAGGATTTACTTCAACATTGCTAGGTAAAGTTCCAACAGGTCTATTGCTTAACGCAGAAGCAATTTTCCCTAATTGGGTTTCTATGTTTTTTATAGCATTTCCTTGATTTTGTAATTGATTACCCATATTCAAAACTAATTCTTCCATAGACAACTTCTTCTACTTGAATTGTGAATTATTATAAAAACCTGGTAGATTAGAAGGTCTATAATTGGAATTACCTTGATTATTTATATTTCCTAATGGGTTTATTTGATTGTTCCCCCACTGAGGTTAAACATTATTATTTTGGTTATTCCAATTAAAATTTGGATGATTCTTCCAACCTGGATTATAATAGTTTAAATAAGGATTATTTTGTCTATTATTTATTACATTTATAGTTTCATATGAAGATTGAGCATCTACAATTTGTCCTAATGAATTTTCTTCTAACACTGGAGGTGTTGGAGAATGATTCATTCCGTATTGATCTATTTTCTTTGAAAGAGCAACAATTTGAGAAACTATCATAATTAAAGCATCATAATCATGAATTCTGGCTACTCTCTTAGGATTTAACCTTTCACCAGGCCATTGAAAATTATTGGTAGCCAGTTCTTCTATTAACGCATAGGCTTCTTCAAAAGGTTTAGACATTAGTGATCCACCAGCAGCAGCGTCAATTATAGATCTAAGAGATCCTACTAATCCATTATAAAATGTTTAAATAATTAACCAATCTGGTAAAGCATGACGTGGACATTTCCTAAGAAGTTCTTGAAATCTTTCCCAAGATTCATATATCGATTCTCTCTCATACTGACTGAAAAATGTGATATCGTTTCTAAGCTTAGCAGTCTTAGATGGTGGAAAATATTTCGATAAGAATTTTTGTGAAAGTTCTCCCCAAGTTCTAATAGATTCAGGTGCCAACGAATTTAACCAAGCCTTAGCCTTATCCCTTAGCAAAAAGGAAAGAGTCTAAGTCTGACAGCATCATCAGAAACTCTGTCGTACTTAAAAGTAGCACAAAGTTTTAAGAAACTTGCAAGATGTAAATTAGGATCTTCATTTGAAGTTCCCCCAAATTGATTGTTTTGTACCATTTGGATAATTGCAGGTTTAAGCTCAAATGAATTAGCGGCTACATCAGGATATTGGATAGTTAAGTGAATTTCATCTAATGTAGGGTTAGCGTAATCTCTTAATGGTCTAGATTGATGTTCATTTTCTATTCTTTGGTTGTTTACGTTGTTTTCCATTGTTTCAGAATTTATAGGTTCTTTTCTTAGTTTTATAATTCTCCTAACAGTGCTTTCTAATTCCGAATCGTAGGGTATAAGATTTTCAGAACCAAATTTATGCATACAATCGAAATCAGTACACAGCTAAACAGTTAACTAAATAAGTTACAATTCTATTAAAAAGGTTTTCTAATAATCCTAAATTGTCCGTTACTCTAATTATGTTATAATCCGTTAACAAATAAATATTTCCCTGACAACGGAATCAAAAACTTGGTTCAGCGCTTTTGAATATACTTAAAAATATAAGAATTCAACACCATTACTAAAAGATATAAATCCTCAACAACAGTGCCAAAAACTTAACTTGGAGTGTAATTTTAATTTTAGTAACAATTAAATATTATAATCTTTTGATTGCAGAGTTACTTTTAAACGTAAGTATACGTATCACTCAAGTAATACAGGGCTCTAGTGGAGTCTCAGTTATCGATCCCATAGGGAAATATATTAAAGCCTACGGACTAGGATTATATAAACCAATTCAGAATCACAACTAGATTGAAATTGCCTATCTGTCACTAATACGTAATCGATAATAATATGAAATTTATATCTAAACTAGTTTTACTAACAATTTACTACTACTAATAAAGTTAAGTTCAAATATATAATAGCAAGAATCTTTCTCCTTTGTTAAGATATTTTAAGTGAAGCAATAATTTAGAATTAGTTTTATATGTGTTTCGCCAAATAGAAGCATACCTATTCTTTACCCTTTGGTCCAGGCATAAAGAACATTGACTAATCCTATGCTTGGTTACTGAATCTACGGCTAGGCTTAGAGGATACCGGCTCTAACTTCAGAGCTCCTACGTTCCCCTCACCTGAGGGCTAACAATTTACAGATTAGCACCCAAACGATAGGACCGAAATGAGGATTTTAGCCTGTCACTCTAAATTATTGAATTCTACGCCCGATTAATATTATTTCCTTATTTATTTGCACTTCTCCTTTCAAGGATTTACCATCTACCTTTCAAAGAGAAATGTGATACATACTAGTTAAGAATACTTAGCCCACGGTCAGATCTTAAGAATTCTTGACAGATTTTAACAATACAAATGACCAATTTGTATAGTAAAGTAAGTTTAGGTATAGTATCATCACAACTTCTTTATATTAGGTTTTCACAAAAACATCAAAACAAGGAGAAAGACAGAACAACTACTCAAAATTCATGAAGAAGAAGCGATAAAACTTGGATTTCATATAATAAAGTAAAGTTCTATAAACTATAATAAATAAACACAACTTGTCATAAAGTCCTCCCCAAGCAAACTCCTTGAAGTTCCTCTGAATCTCTTTCTTTCTTTACAGTACGTGAAATTCTCTTTTGAAACGGTAATGTAGAAGAGATCTCTCAATTCTCTTCCACTCTTACAATCCTTCAAAGAATTCCTCACAAAATCTCTATTTGAACTCACTACTCATTAATTAACAACACTAAAATAACTATCTACTCACTATAGACACACTAGTTGATGCTTTTTGATACTTTGGACTCTCTAGTAAACATGTTGGAGACACTTTTTTCAGCCTAAAATGGTTTTTTTTTAAAGTTGTAGAAGAGTCTCTAAGGGTTTTGCAGGAACCCCTTCAAAAATCGTCCACATTCGACGTATTTCTGGAAAGATCCCTCGATCCTGCCGTCGGCGGCCTCGAGCTGCGCCGTCAGTGGCCTTCTAGAAACAGTACCTTAAATAGGCCCCGTCGTCGGCGACCTTGACCTCGCCGTCGGTGGCTTCCCTTGCAATTTATTCTGAACTCTCGAGAAAATCACGTCGTCGGCGCCCTAGGTCTAATTTGCATAATTTGGTCCTTTTTTCTCCAAATTCGCTCCTTTTTGCATATTTTCGCTCCTTTGTCCTTAAATCTTCATACCTGCAAAAAACACCAAAAATACCCTTCTTTAAAGTGCAACATCATCAAAATCAGTATAAAATAGGCATGAAAATCTTATCATTTTTTTCTTGGGTCACCCAGCAATCAGCTCAGCTTCTAGTGCATCCACAGCTATAACAGGTGCCTGGAAAAAGGTGAGGCATTGTCTAAAAGAGCATCTAAATACTCCTCCCACCCCAGCACCCAAATCTGAGATGCTCCCATCAGTGTTCACTTTGATTACATGAAGCTCAGGAAGTTTCCAATAAACTTTGCTTACCGTAGGGTAGATCACCTCTGCAGGGGAGAATGAATTCAATATATTCGTGAACCTTTTATGTTGAATCAATTTATTTATGACGGTTGCACATTGTCTCACAACATGTGCCACCGTAAGAGGGTTAGCATTAAATTTGGCTTGGTTCCTAGCCATCCAAATGAACCAAGTGACAATAAAAGGAATAGTTTAGAAGTTGCGAGATATCCAGCTTTTTTAGTATTTCTGGAGCTGATCCAACTAAAACTGTACCCTCTCAAACTTCAGATGTTGAAACAGTTCTGTCTAGATATTCTAGGAAATTCTGCAATGAAAGCAAAGGTGACAAACTTATTCCTCCTACTCTAGACACAACCAGCATCTTGAAGGACCCCTCAAACCTTTTAACATTAGGATATCATCAGTGGGAATCAATTGGTGAAATGTTTTCTAACAAAAGAAAGACATAGAAGGGGTCAGAAATCTATTCCAAATTACTTCCCCCCAAGGTTCAGAAGGCCAACTGATGGTTTTAGAGTAAATAGCTTTTGTAATGCTGTGGTTCTGATAGGTTCGCCAGATGATTTTATCTGCTCTACTTCTATCAAAATGTAATTAGGAAACCTGGGTAGCAAAGGGAGAATGGAGAATGGAGTTGAGGATTGGGAGGGACCAGCAGTTCCCCTCTCAGCAATCAGCCATCTTTAACTGTATATTGGAAATATCACTGCAGGGGGGCAACCACTCCTTAGGACACCAGTGATCCAGCTAGAAGTTGACCTCCCCATTACCCAAATCCCAATGAAAACAGTCTTCAACAATGTGTCTGTGCTTCAACATTCTAACCCATAACTTAGAATCTCCCATTTTCCTGACAATAAGAGAAGGGTACTGGTCTCTACAGTATTTGCCCCACTAAACTTGGCCCATAGGGAAGATGGAGTTCTGAACTTAATCCACAACTTACATAGATTAACTTGGAGTACTTGTTGATGTCCCTTGAACCCCATGCCACCAGCCTTGGTAGGTTTAGCAACTTTCTACCAAGAAGCCCAGTGTAATTGATGCCTTTGTCCTGACCACAGGAACCTGTTAAATGCCATTTCCAACTGTAATTGTGTGCTCGTCTTTATTGTGGTCATTTGTAAAATGTAAGAGGGGAATGAAGTAAGGATACTTTTTAGTAAAGTGACTCTACACCATTGGAGAGATAGGAATTAGTCCAGCAATCAATTTGGGACTGTATTTTGTTTAGAATCTCATCAAATTGGATTTTCTTTGCTCTACCAGTGATAAGTGGCACCCCAAGGTATTTAATAGGGAGATGAGTGTTGGAGAAACCAGTCAAGTCCATTATCCACTGCTTCCTATGGGGAGGAAGATTTTTTGGGAAAATTAATTGACACTTATCAGGATTAAACATCATCCTAGAATTGGATTTGAACAATTGGAGACATTGATACACTTGTCGAACATAATTCTTATTTGCCTTGGAAAAGACCATTATATCATCAGAATACACTAGATGTGAGACTGGCACTTTGGATCTATGGTGATAACTGTTATTGTTCTGAGAAATTAACCTCTTGTTGAGTAGTTTGGATAAATAATCCATAGAAAGTATTAAAACTCTAGCAGCACTGAATGACCCCCAGGCTTTTCCATTAATCAAGATGGAATGATCATTTTTAGACAACCATCTATGTATTATGGAGCAGAAATCAGCTTTGAAGCCCATAGCAGTTAAAACTTTTATAATGAAATCCCAGCTGATGGTATCACATGCTTTCCTGATATCCAATTTATAGATCAGATTACCCCCTCTACAGTGCTTATCTAGATCCAATAACAGTTCCTATGCAAGTAACACATTATTAGTAAAAGACCTCCCTTTGACAAAATCTATGTGATTAAGACTAACCATTTTCTTTAAATGGGGTTGCAACCTGCACACAATGATCTTACTTATGATTTTGCTAATCACTGAGGTGAGACTTAATGGTCTGAAATGATCCCAATTCTTCTGCACTTCAGATTTAGGCACAAGCACAGTATTTGATGCATTGAAACAACTATTCAGGTTATGAACTTGAAAAAAACTTCTATTGCTTCAATGACCTCCATTTTGATAATCTGCCAAGCCTTCTTATAAAAATCAGTAGTAATCCATCTAGGCATACTGTTTTTGAACTATTAATGGAATTCAGTGCCAACCATATTTCCTGCTCAGATGGCAGATCGGTAAGCTCAAGGTTATTTGTATAACTGAATTCTTCATTAAAGAGAGAGCTCTCAATGGGAAGCATGTGCACTGTTTTTTTACCCACAGCTGTTGAAAAGTGTCTCACTGCATCCAAAACAATTCCAGCAGTGTCATTCAACCAGATCCCCTCAGCAGTTTGAATAACATGGATGGTGTTGCATTTTCTTCTGTACTTTATATAAGCATGATAAAATTTTGTATTTCTATCCCCCTCTTTGAAGATGTTAATAGAAGCCTTATGTTTTAGTAATAACTCCTGTCTCTCTATGGCAGTAAGAAGATTATCTTGTGCAATCAGCAAATCTTTCTCTTCAACATTACCATTCTGCGCCTCAGTTTCTAACTTACTCACTTTTTTTCTGTACCAGTCACAGCAAGAAAAACATCCCCAAAAGTGGTCCAACCCCACTTTCTTAATGCAATCCCAACTTTGGTGTGAAGCATACTTAACTTAATAAAAGGATCAAGGTGTGAAACCCCAGTACAAGAAGAGGAGACACTGGTGAGAAGTTTTGGGTGTGAGGAACATAAATTAAGGTATCTGAAAGGGGGAGTGACCACCTGGTTGCTGGGAGCAGTAATTAAAATGAGCAGTGGCCTGTGATCAGAGCTAGCAAGACAGAGATGAGTGACAAAAGTTAGTAGGAATTGTGAGTGCCAATGATCATTAACCAAATATCTATCCAGCCTTTCCCATAGCTAACCTCTTCACCAAGTAAAATTAGGTCCTTTAAATCCTAAATCAAATAACCTAGCCATTTTGATGTTATCTTTAAATGTGGTCATCTTAGCCAGATTAGGGGCCCTAGCACCCAATTTCTCAGCATAAGACTTAATTCAAGTGAAATCCCCCCCACTAACCATGGGGAAGACATCTGGTCACTGATACTATGGAGATTTTACCATAAAACGCTTCTATCTTCTTTGCTGTAACCAACATAGATGAAGGAGGCAAACCCTCGTATGCCCATTCATCTTAAAAGAGATACGCACCAACTGATAGTTATCCACCAAAATAGTCCAAGAAATTTCCTTTCTACATAAAATTCAAATTTAACTGTTGTTATTTGCAAAATGTGAGAAACCAGATAGCCTCTTAATCAATCTTTGAGAGTGTTTGTGAACCATAGGTTCAAGAATACCATAACCTGTGCTTTTTTTTTAGGTGTAATAACCTTTTTAGTGATAGGGGATGAGCAATACCCCTAATGTTCCACACTAGAAAATTGATCATAGTTTTTGAGATAATAAGGGTTGAGATCTTGACCTAGATCTACCTTTAATAGATCTGGAGGGAGAACTAGTCTTGTGATCCCCAGTTATAGCTGAGCCTGTAGTTAGCTTCTTAGCTTTAGTTACTTGCTTTTTCTTCTTCCTGCCTGTGTGTATTTGTCAACCCTCTTTCATAACTTGCTGTAAAACTTCTAGTGTGCCATCAGTAGGGGCAACAAACTCATTGTTGTGCACCTCCTTAGCACATTCAACCTCCTTCTTCTTCTGTTGTCTGTCTAACTGAATTTGCCAATCACACTCCTTAATTTGTTGTAAATCTTTAGGAAGTACAACAGCTGAGACAACCAGCTCCTCTTCACAGTTTACCAAAGGAGGATTGCTTAAAGGGTTGACTATTTCAGCCACGTTCTCCTGTTTGACTTCAGTGGGAATAGATGCCAAATTAGACCCACTGGGAAGAACCTCTGCAGGTGGAGCCACTGAGACAGGTTCCTTAATAGTAATGGGAGGGTTTTTTCTGGCGAGGGTATGTAACCTGAAGCTCCTATCCAAAGTATGGCCAAACATTTTGTAGTGTTGGCAGTAATAAGTCTTTTGTTGCATCACCACTTCCTGCCAGAAACCATTCTCACCAGTTTTCATCCACAGCCTTTTGAGTTCAGGAAGAGTAATATCCCTTTCAACTAGGATTCTTGCCACACGTGGTCTTGCTTTGTTAAAGGTTGGGATATTCACCATCAATAGTGTCCCCAAGGACTGGCCAATATTGAACAATGCATTGTGGTTAAAGTAATGGTGAGGGAGGTCAGGCAGCATAAACCAGAGAGGCACCACAGGAGGTTCCTTACTAGGATCAAATATGGGGTCCTTTTCACCACTTTCATCTCTGTCACTGCAATTATGATAGGCTGTTTTGCCATAAGACTTGCATAGTCTTCTTCAACTGAAAGTTGTATCAAAAGATGCCTCTCATCTAACAATCCTACTTTCCAAGCTCCAAAAAATTTTAAGGATTCAAAGTATTCCATCACCAGTTCCATTTTAGGGTGACCCAACAGGAATTTTCCAATCAGTGAGAACTTTACTGCCTCATTTAATGATTTTATTTCTTGTTCAGAAAAAGTCACTGCAGGTTCTCCATCTTTAGAGCTCACTGGATGGTTGAAAGGGCAGAAACATCTTCTTGCCGCTGCATCATGGAATCCTTGGGGAAATATTAGTTGGTCATTATCCTTGAGCACCTTTATTCCTTTACCTACCACTCCAGCATAAGTGGCTTTAGCCCACTGTGCATTGGTCTCCAGCTCAATGGGGAATGCCATCAAACACAGCTGAGTGAAGGTCTCAATGGAGCAGTAAAATTCAAATTACAATGAACCCAGGAAGGGATAAAGTCACTCCACCACAGGCTAAGAGACGACCAAACCAAAAGTAGCTCCCCAAAGTAAGTGAGGCAACTCCTACCTCCAACTGCCGCCAACACCAGGGAGTCATCATTCTATATACCCTAGCAGAGCAAGGCTCCCAACTGCCACCATCTTGTTTTACACACACACACACACACACAGATACCTCTTCAACTATTTTCTTGATCCCAAAGAAAACAAGTAGAACAGGCTGGGGGGACTACAGACCTATTAGCTTGACCAATGTCATCTCTAAAATCTTTAGTAAAATACTTGTCAATAGACTTCAACCCCATTTGACTCATCTCATCAAACCAAATCAAGCAGCTTTTGTTAAAGGCAGATCCATCTTGGTAGCATATTATTAGCTCAGGAATTGTTGTTGGATATTGATAAGAAATGCATAGGTCACAATGCTATTTTTAAACTGGATATCAAGAAAGCCTATGATACCACCAGTTGGTCTTTTATTTTGGATACTCTTACTACCAGGGGCTTCAGACCTGTCTTTGTCTAGTCAATTAGAAGATGGTTGAAATGTAATGCTTCTTCTGTAATGTTGAATGGTAGATGTCATGGATTTTATAGTGCTACAAGGGGTATCAAATAAGGGGATCCCCTTTCTCCTACAATATTCATTCAAGCATTTGACTACATCTCCATAATCCTTGATAACTTGTTCCTACTATCTCCACATCTGGCTTATCATCATAGATCTAATATGGTCATCAACCATCTGTCATATGCTGATGACCTTATTATTTTTTCTAAAGCTTTCCGGCCTGCTATTAAAGCTGTAAGCAAAGTGCTCAAACATTTTCAACTCACTTCTGTGATGGATTTAAATTTGCAAAAAAGTGTGTTCTTTACTAGCTCAAATGTCCCTCTGCATACTCAACATTGGATCTCTGATTTCACTGGTTTCACTCATGCAAACCTTCCTCTCAACTACCTTGGGGTTTAGCTCCTGAAGGGGAGGGTGAAGCAAACACAATTTAATGCAGCTATCGATAAAATTAAAGCCAAATTAAACTGTTGGACAAATTCTTTTCTATCTAAGGGGACAGACTTACTTTTCTTAAAAGCATTATCCTCTCCATTTCTGCTTATGCTCTACAGATGTTCAGTATGAGAAAAAGCACTCAAAGTATGTTGGGAAGGATCTTTAATAGATTCCTTTGGGCTAGACAACAAAGACAGCTCCATTGGCTTTCTTGGAAGAAATTATGCAAACCACTCACAGCTGAAGGTTTAGGCTTCAAGGATTTCACTCAATTAAGCTTTATCAACCTTTGCAAAATTTGGATCAGATTTAGAGCTCAAGACTGCTTATGGATAAATTTCATGTTAGGGAAATACAGTAAAAATGTTCATCCCACTGCTGCCACTCCCAAGCTGGGGGACTCTAGACTGTGGACTCAGCTTTTGTCTATTAATAATCTGGCAGAGGAACTCTTTATCTGGGAGTTAGGAGAAGGCCAAATTCACTTTTTGTTAGATTAGTGGATCTGGAATGGGGAAAACTAATTAGTCACCAATCTCAACATCATACCAAGTAGCAGGTGAAAGACTTCTGGAGGGAAAATCAATGGGATAGGAATCTGCTGAACAACATCCCATCAACTGAACAAATCCAGCAAGTGATAAAGACTTCTATTAATCTGGGCCATAAAGACAAATTTCATACTAGGAACTGCCATACTCAAAAACTAAATACATTTATATATAAATAGTTTTTTTGTTGGCCTTAAGTGAATTGGGGTAAAGCACTTTGGGGCAAACTGCTCACCCCTTCTATGTCTTTTTTTGGCTGGAAGTTATGGCACAGGCTTCTTCCAACTGATGATATCTTAAAACTGAAAGGTCTCAGAGGCCCTTCATACTGTCCACTTTGTCTTGCAGCTGAGGAATCTTTGGACACCTCTTCTTCACTTGCCAGTTTTCTCAAAATGTTTGGAATAGCCTGTTGGACCAATTAAATCTGGATACTTTACTTCTGAGTTGGAACACTTTCTTTGATGTCTGGGGGAATTGGCAACAAGCAAATCTGATTGTTCTACCTTGTTTGGTGGCTTTGTTCCTCTGGATGGCAAGGAATCAAGCTAAATTTGAGGAGAAGCCACCTATGGCTTCCCTTGTGGTGAGGAACTGCATATCCTGTATCCAGAAACTCATTCAGCATCAAAATTTTCTGAACATTTGTAAAAGTTGGAGCCCTGAAACTCTTATTCAGAAGAACCTTATTTTAGCTATCTCCTAGACTCCCCCAAAACCTCCTTGGATTAAATCAAATACTGATGGCAGCTTTTGTCAAAATTCTGCTGGCATTGGGGGTTTGTTCAAGGACCCATTAGAAAGATGCTTACTATTTTCTCTTCCCCTACCTGTGCTGTGGATGCATTAGAAGCTGATATTATTGCCATCTATTGGGCATTAAGGATTGCACACATATGTATCATTGGCCCATTGTTGGTGGAATCAGACTCTTTAAGCTGTATTAAGTTCCTACAAAAGACTGACACCCCCCCTGGTACATCAACAAATGGATTGGAAGGATGGCCTCCATTATCTCTTCTATTGGCAACCACTTTGTTCACACCCCTAGGGAAGGCAATACTCCAGCCCATTGGCTGGCTACCCAAGGCAACTTTGCTGAATTCCTTACAATTGATACCCACCCTCCCCCTCCTCTGGCTAGATTAGTACATGGGGATAATTTAGGTCTGCCTTACATTCAGGCACTGTAAGGGCACCTACCTCCTGCTTTTTTCTGGGCTTCAGACCTTTTGGATTTTATACTTTTGGTTTTGTGTATATATATATATATATATATATATATATATATATATATATATATTGCTTTACTAGTAGCGATGGGTTTCATTTATTCTCATATTTTAGTGTGGAGTTGTAATGGGAAGGTGGCATCCCACTAGGTTTTCCGTGGGAGTCTCCCTCTCCTTTCTTTATTTTGTAATCCTTTTCATATTAACACATAGGGAGCCAATAGCTGCTCCTTTTACCAATATATATATATATATATATATATATATATATATATATATATATATATATATATATATATATATATATATATATATATATATATATATAAGAGATGGTTGCTTAAAAAAAATATAAGAGATGGTTGCTCTAGGGTTTGCCTCCGGCGATTCTAGGGCGATTCATGGATTCTTCCGCAAATTCCTCTCATCATGCCTGGTGAGATTTCGCGCTTTTGTATTCTCCCGTTGGTGAGCTCTCTTCTTTCCTTTATTTGGTTTCTGTTATGTTGATGAATTATGCTGTTGCGGTCTTTGGAGCAACACCTCCAGGCCCTAGTTTTTATCCTGTTTCTTTCCACAAGCATTTCATGATGTAATCGAGAATGGTGGGGACACCTTCATTAAGAAATTAGGGAAGAAAAATTGTAAGCTGGCTCTATATCTATGAGAGTGGAAACAAACATGGAAAAAAACATTCTAGCATCATCTTGTCATTTTGCTCTTGTTGGGAAATTTATGTTTGGTGATCCTAAATTAGAAATCATTCACCAATTCTTCGATTCACTAAAACTTACGGGTAGTTGGAAGGTGGGTTTATTAAGCGGCCGACATATCCTTATTCAACTTTCTAATGAGACTGACCATACTCTAGTTTTTTTTTTTGCGTAAAATTATCAAGATAGACAATCGATTCATAAAAATTTTGAAATGGATAGTTGATTTCGATCCCAAATCAGAGTCCCTATCATCTCGGTATGGATTAAGTTCCCTGATTTAAAATTTCATCTATATAATTATGAAACACTCTATTCTCTTGCTCAGGCCTTTGGGAAACCACTTAGAGTGGACACACCTACATTGGATGTTACCAGGCCTATGAACCCTGTGTTTTAGTTAAATGTGATATTACTCAATCTCACCCTGACAAGATATGGATTGGTTCCTCTCAGCAGGGATATTGGTAGCCGGCTCTTTTGGGAACTCACCCCCCTATTGTTCTCGTTGCGCTATGTTTGGGCATAATTCAGCTTCCTGCTACAGAGTGCATCCACAATTGAGGCCGGTTGTGACCCAGAAAACTGGATCCAAACCCAGTACAAATCTTCATGGTGTCCAAGAAACCAATTTCACGTTTATTGATCCTGAGCCAATTTCCCCTGTTATTGATATAACCACAGAAGATGTTCCATTATACCCATCTTTAACTCACACTGATGCTATTATTAATACTACTTCCATCCCTTCAGATACGTTAAAAGATCAAATTAGTGATGTCTTGAATGATATGTAGAATGAATAAGTAGCCTCCAGTGATGAACATCTAGGGCAACATTTGCCTATGAATGCTGCAGTTATTGATAGTACTACCTTACTCACTTCTCGTATCTCTCTAACTCCAATACAAATATCCCATCATTCCACTCCCCTACAAACTCAAATTGTTTTGGATAATAACGTAAAGGAAAATGATGATGTTTTACATCCTTCTCCTATCGCATCACTTGTTCCAATGCAAGTTTCTTTTCAAGAGGCAACTAATACTCTTGAATAGGAATGTCAAGTTCAAAGGCATTCTAGGAAAAAAAAGAATAAAAGAGAACTTTCATAACTAAATGCTAGCAATATAATTCAAGAAAGCATATATCATTCTGATAGAGAGTTGTTAATCAATCCTATTGGATCTTCTAGGAGGTTTGGCTTACATCATCGTGTTTAAAATCATGGTATGGAATATTAGGGGAGTGGCTGATCCTTCCTCCCTTTTTAGGAATAAAAATTTATGTAGGGTCAATAATCTTCCTATTTTGCTATCTTGGAGCCTAAGGTGACTGTTAACAATATAAAATACTTGGACATTTTAAGAGATATCAGTTTTATGGCAACAAAAATAACAAAAATTGGATTTTTTGGAAACGACATGTAACTTTATCCATTGAGGAAGATGACGAGCAATTTGTCTTAACTCATTTCAAGATGGATGAATTCTATTCCTGGGTCACTTTTGCTTTCACTAGTTCTTTACTACAGAATAAATATATTTTGTGGAATAAATTAGAGGTCATGGGTAAAACTATTACTAAAAACTGGATTATGGGGGGTGATTTTAATATGATTATGAAGCCTATAGAAAAGAAAGGAGGGGGGAGGTGTGACAATGCTCTTATAAATTGTTTTTGTAATTCAATGGCTGATGCAGGTCTTTTTGATTTGGGTTAAACTAACACCCCCTTTACTTGGAGAAGATTGTTTTTTCAAAGGCTAGATTGTTTTTTAGCTAATGGATGCTCTCTAAATTTATTCCCTATTATCCAAGTTCAGCATTTAAATTCTACATCTTCAGATCACAATCCTATATTACTTACTTTGGCTTGTCATGATAAACCATCTATCTCTCATTTCAGATTTCTTAATATATGGACAACTCATGAGTCTTCTTTTAGTGTTGTTTAACAGACTTGGCAGATTGATGCCGTGGGGACCTGATGCACCAAAAATATATACGGTTTTTACTATATAATTTTACCCATTTTTGGTGATATTGCACTTTAAAGAAAGATATTTTCATGATTTGTTGCAGGTGCGATGATTTTAGGTGATTGGAGTGAAAAGAAGCAAAAAGGAACGAATCCAGAGCAAAAACGAGTAAAAAGGAGCAAATTGGAGAAAAAGTGTTCTGGTGCCACCAGCGCCAAAGTGGGCACCGCCGGCGCCCTATCTGGCGCCGCCGACACCCAAAGTCAGTGGAGTTCAAATTTGAAGAGTTTTGGCGACTTTTTGAAGGGATGCCTATGGAAACTCTTGGGATTTCATTCCTATCTCATAAATAACTTATTTTTGATGAAAATGGTGTGCTTCTTCAGTGGTTATAGAGTAGTTTTAGTGAGTGTTAAGTGTTAGGGTTTAGGAGAAGAGTGTGTAGAGTGAGGATTTGAGAGGAATTCTTCTCTAAGGAGTGAAGGAGAAGGGGTAAAGTGAGAGATTGCTTCTTCCTTTCCATTCTAAAGAGAGAATTAAGTGTTGTGAAGAAGAGAGAAGAGGATTCAAAGGAACTTCAAGGGAATTGCATTGGGGAAGAGAAAGAGATAAGTTGTATTTTCTTTTATGGTTTGTATGACTTTTTTTATATATAAAATCCATGTTTTATTGTATCTTCTCCAACAATTTTGAGTAGTCTCCTATGTCTTTCTTCTTGCATAGAGATGTGATCATGGATTGATGTGGATTTGATGTGCTTTTAATGGAATAAAAAGATTGTGATGGTTTTTCATTTAGAACTTAATTTACTTTCGATTTGGCCAATTAAAATGTTAAAATATGTTTTTGAACATTAAGTTTGAAAAGATTTAATGTCCTACAACAATATTGAAAGATCCATTCAATTTATATGGATGAATTGCGTAGTTCATGGGAATTGAGTGCAAATGAATAGGGAAATATGTTTTGATGGACTTCAATGTGGAGATTTCGGAGTGACGAGTTGAAATCCCCAAATTGGTTCTAAGATTAGTAACTAATATCAAAGGTTAGCCTTCGGGTGAAGGGTGAGTGGGAGCTCCGAAGTGAGAGCCCGTATCCTCCCAGCCTAGCCTTAGATTTAGTGACTAAACTTAGGATATGTCAATGTTCTTTTCTTTCTTAGAAGAGGGGGTACTCTTTTAAGGGTAAAAAATCATCTATGCTCCTATTTGACACAATAATATAAATATTTGTTCCATATCAATCCACACATCATATTCTCATTGTAAGAGGAAAGATACTTTTCTCATATATCGAAAACCTTTCAAATACTTAGTTTAGTGTGTCTGTTAGTTAATTCTGTTTCTAAAGTTGTTAGAAGTAATAATAGTGTAGTTAATCGCTATTGTTTCCTGCATAGTAGTAGTAAGTAGTAAACTTTAATAACAATTTAAATATCAGATTTTAATGCGACGTTACCTATATTGTGAACACTTTCTTATATATTTCAAACTTCTCTATGGGATTAATAACCAGGACTCCATTAGAGCCCTGAATTACACTATACGATACGTATACTTGCGTTGAATGCTTGGACTTAACAAAATCATTATAATTATATATATCTAAGTTCATAAATTCTTGCAAAATATAAGTCCCGTGCATCAGGACCCCATGGTATGTATTATGGCAGTTGCATAAGTGATTAGCTGCAAGACTCAAGAAATGGAACACTCAGATTTTGGGAACATTCATACCAATGTTTTGGAAGCACAACATGCAATTTTATCAACTGGAATAAAAAAATAATAATTCTTTTGACTGGGTTGATGATGTGGCCAAAGCTCAATCTTCTCTTTTAGATTCCATCAACATGGAGGAACAACTTCTCCAAAAAAGCTAACAATATCTATTTTATTGCAAGAGATCATAATACCAAATATTTTCATGTTACACTGAAACATAGAAGCAATATCAATAGTATCTTGAAAATTAGAAATGCTAATGGGGACACTCTTACAAATATTGATGACATTGGTGAAAGTGTGGTTCAATACTTCACTATTCTATTTCAATCTACTATGCAGATCAATCCTGTAGATTCGACTTTTCTCTTGGAGGACAGGGAGTACCTATCTTCTCTAAATTTCTCATATGTGCCTGATGAAAAAGAAATATACTCTACATTCAAATCCATTAGTCCTAATAAAGCCTCTAAGCCTGTTGGTTTCTCTTCTTCATTTCATTTGCATTGTTGGGACATCATAACGAATGAGGTGATCCTTGCTATACAAAGTTATTTCTTGGGAGAGAACCCATGTAAGTATTTTACATCTGCTATGTTGTGTTCATCCCTAAGACTAATGACAAGTTTACTTGGGAGAATTTCAGGCCTATCTCTCTTACTTCAGTCATATCTATGGTGATAATTAAGTTTATTGTTAATAGGTTACAACCACATCTACCAAATATTATCTCTCCACAACAATCAACTTTCATTAAAGGGAGAGATATTACTGATAATATATTGCTGGCTCAGGAGATGGTTGAGGGTCTGGATAAAAAATGTAGGGGGGATATGGTTATTAAGCTTGACATCAGAAAGGTCTTTGACACAATTAGTTGGGATTTCATACTAAATTTCATGAAGGCTAAAGGTTTTCAACATGAGTTTTGCTTGATTAATAAGAGGTAGTTGGAAACTAACCACTATAGTGTATTGGATTTGCAAAGTCAATGAAGAAACGATGGAAATGCCATTGTAATTTTTAAAATAAAAAGGAATCTTTAAACCATTCTTATCCCACATGATTAATTCCCATATGCAAGGAGAAATAAAGAAAACTACTCAGATTTCATGAAGATAAAAAAAACACATGATTTGTAATGAAATTCAAGTCCTAACAACAAAAACTCAAACACAAATACATGATACTTATCTTATGTCTTCTCCCCAAGAAATTCCTAAAGTTTCCTTCAAGCAATCTCCAAACCCTTCTTATAAAATCAATACGAACTCTCTTACACAAACTCTGACTTACACACCCATTAGACTCTTCTACACACACCCCAAAATCCTCTTTTTTCGTTTAGCCATTGAACCACTCTGCACACTATGCGTAAGCTTAATATTGTAAGAATTTGATATAGAAGTGTATAAAATATTCAATAATCACAGAGTTACTCTTATCAACGCAAGTATATGTATCACTCAAGTAATACAGGGCTCTAATGGAGTCCTAGATATCGATCCCACAGGGAATATTTTAGAGGCTAAGAACTAGGATTTTAGAAACCAATACAGAATCACAACCTTGTAGTTTAAATTGTCACTAATATGTAATCGTAAATAAGATGTAATTTTAATAAACTAAATTTACTAATAATTAACTACTTTTACTAATAAAGTGAGGTTCAATATATAAGCAAGCATCCTTCTCCTCGTTAAGAAAATTAAGTGAATGAATAATTAGAATTAGTTTAAAACTATGTTGTGCCTAATAGGAGAATACTTATTCTTTACCCTTTGGTCTAGGCATATAGAACATTGACTAATCCTATGCTTGGTTATTGAATCTGTGGCTAGGATGAGAGGATAGCGGCTCTCACTTCAGAGCTCCCACGTTTCCCTTGCCTGATGTCTAACATCTACACTTCAGCACCCAAACGATAGGACCGAATTGAGGATTTTAGTCTGTCACTCTAAAATTTCCAATTCTACGCCCGATAAATAATATTTCCCTATTTATTTGCACCCTACTTTCAAGGACATTGACCTCCCTGAATCTTGGATGTAATATTCACTTTAGTTGTAAAAATCAACATATTTTAACAAATCAATTGACCAGATTGAAAATAAATTAAGATTGAATTGAAAAGATCATCACAACTTCTTTAACATTCTCTTGGCACAACTAATTCAAATCACCATTTCACAAAATCTCAAAACAAGGAGAAAGATAGAGAAACTACTCAGATCTCATGAAGAAGACAAGACAAAGCTTGGATTTCATATATAAAAGCAAAGTTATACAAATTATAAGAAGTAAATACAACTTATCTCGAATTCCTCCCCAAGAAAACTCCTTGAAGTTCCTCTGAATATCTTCCTTTCTTTACGGCACACAGAATTCTCCTTCGAAGCGGCAAGGAGGAAGAAATCTCTCACTTTCTTTCCACTCTTACAATCTCTCGAAGAATTCCTCACAATTAACACTAATTTAACTCACTCTCTATAACTATTAGGGAACCCAATACACTAACAGACACTTACAAACGCCTGGACACCACTGGACATAACTTGGACCCCCCCGTTTTTAGCCTCATTTTGTTTCTTTTAAAGTTGTAGAAGAGTTTCCAAGAGTTGCCCAAGCATCCCTTCAAAAATCATCCACATTCAATGCACCTCGTGAGAGAACCGACATACTCGCCATCGGCGGCCTCGATCTCGTCGTCGACGACCTTCTAGAATACTAGGTTTTGGACCAAATCTATTAAGGCTCGCTGTCAGCAGGTTTGAGCTCACTGTCGGCGTCCTTCTTTGTAATTTATTTTCTGAACTCTTGGGAAAAATCCGCTGTCGGCGGCGTTGATCTCGCCGTCGGTGCCCAAGGTCAAATCTTCATATTTTGGTCATTTTTGCTCCAAATTCGCTCCTTTTTGCATCTTTTTGCTTTAATGTCCATAAATCAACATACCTGCAACAAAACATAAAAAATACCTTTCTTTAAAGTGCAATATCATCAAAATCAATATAAAATAGGCATGAAAATCTCAACATATTTTCAGTTGGTCAGCTATTAGTCCTTTTACTAAAAATAACTAAGGGTCGCTTCAAGTACCCCTTCAAAATTCAGGCAAATTCAATGCATCTTCTAGAAAATTGGTTACTGGCGCTATAACACCACTCTGGGGCGCTATAGCGCCCATCTCACTCGTTAGTTGGCATTATGGCGTCAAGGCTGGCGCTATATCCCATATAGAGTTATGCCTTTTTGCTCCATTTTCTCTGTAAATATCCATTCCTTATTCTTGAAACCAAAAACCTGCAAAATACATTCCTCTAAAATACAATATCATAAAAAATGTGCATAAAATGAGCATTATATATATTAAAAACAGGTAAATTTCAGGTGTATGAATTTCCCCAAACATAAACGATACTTTTCCTCAAGTAACTCCTTGTACTATATAAAAAATTATAACATATGGTAATGAGTTTTACTTAAAGATTTCTATTCTTTTTGTCTTATAAATGCAATAATGAAACTTTTGAAAAATTTTCAATAACTATGGTTAAAATTAAAAATGTAAGAATATCTAGTAATCAAGTCTAAGAGTTCTGATTTTCTATTCATTTCAAGAATAACTACAATTTGTCATACTGAGGATGCTTAGAAGAATTACAGGAAAAACAATTTCATGAGAACTCTATTAGTATGGATGTTAATACTTTAAAAATAAGTTCATAAATGTAAATACCCTAAAACTTACTTAAATCATAACAAATTAAATACTAATCACCATATGGTGAAATTTGGAGGGCTTGATCCTTATAGGCTTAGGAGTATTCTTTAATTTTTTCAAAGTCAAAGAATGCCCCCAAGATTGAATGCACTAATTTTTGAACATCAAGCACATTTATTTTAATTAAAAGAGTATAAAAATTAAAATATAAATCAGAAAACTATAAGACTTGCTTTGGTAGGTTCACTATGGTAAGAGGATCTTAGGAAAAATATAAATTGAGTTCAAGTAGTTAAAAGTATAACTTTATGTATTTAAATCATTAAAAATCATAAATAATTAAGAAATAAAATATAATCAGAAAAATCACAAAAATTGGTCCACATTGGAGATAATGAGTATATTAAGCCTCTGTAAAAATTTGACGCCCATTTGAATTGTCTTTAATATAAAAGTCTATTTTCTTAAGTAAATGGGATTTTTGTATTAAAATAAATATAATAAATAAATTATGCTTAAAAAAGTTATGAAAAGTGGTTTGGAGTGATCCTTGTGACTATAGGCTCCCAAGAAAGAATAAAATTAAGTTTTCGATAAAAGGTTCATTTTCCACCATTTTCCTCAATTTTTAAATAATTAAAAATAATTAAAAATAATAAAATAAACACTAAAGTGTCACAAATTGCTCCCTGATTACTTGGGACCACTTAAAATATTTTTTCCTAATTGTTTAAATTTAGTTATGTATTTTTAAATGCCTAAAATGTATTTTCCTTAATTTTGCATTAAAATAATTACAATAAATAAAATAAAAATCATAAAAATACATAATTTGTTTCTTTGAGTAATCAAAGCTCAGAGGAATTAAAGAAAAATATAAAAATAATTTTCAAGATTAAAATATATTTTACATTTAATTAATCACTAAAATAAACAAATAATTATAATAATTAAAAAAACCTAAAAAATCATGAAAATTGGTCTAAGCGGCCCTCTAACCTAGATGAACCTCCAATAATTTTTCTAAGGATATATGATATGTTTTTGGTTGATTAAATGAATTAACTTGGAAATTCCTAATTTTTGACAAAAATTATTCTAAAAAATCACACCAAAATCAGAAAAATATAATTCCTCCTCTGATATTCAATTGACCCATGTGTGTGGTAGCATTAAAATTTTAAATTCATTTGAGTTAAATTAAAGAATTAAGAAGTGGAAAAGCCTTAAGGGAAAAATGGTAATTATGGAAATTTGAAGCTCTAATTAACATTTAGGCTGAGCCAATGGGTAAAACGGCAATGACTAATCTTAATTAACTCTATTAGATGATTGAAACTTGAGGGATTAAGAGGTAGAAACCAACTCACCACTTTTCCACAATAGCGAGAAAGTTGTAATTCCCTAAATTATTATTATTTGGAAGTAAATTGAATTGGGGGATCCTAAGGTATGGGGTTTGATCTAAGAAGATTATAACCAACCAATTTGAAGCTCCTAATCAGTGGCTAAGTGATAATCATAATCTTTTAATGAGAATTAAACCTATTAACCAATATTTTCAAAATGAAAAATCTACCATAAGAACTTAAGGGTTTAGTAGTGAACCCAGCTTAATAAAACATTGTTTAATAAGGTTTAGAAATGGAAATATAACTGATTGTGAAAACTTTTAAAATATTACAAGCCTAACTTCAATTGAATGAATAAAGACCCTTAATAACTCAATTTGCCCATAAGGGCCTTCATCTACATAATTCCTAAATGAAATATCAAATGAATGTCTAGTTACCCCATTCATAGGATAATTAAAATATCAAAGTTCATTGAGCAAAGGTTGGGGTATCATCATGAAACCCTAATTTAACCACTGATGGTTAATTGAGTAGCACAATGATCAAATGAGCTTGAAATAGTTCAAAAGGCTACAAGAAGTAATTCAAGGTCATGCCCCGAGAACTCCCTTAGTCTTTTAAATATTTTAGATGAAAAATTGAACTCATTGTTATTTTCTCAAGAAAATCATCATTAAAACATCTAAGGGACCCGCCAAGTCATGGATAATGCCTCTTTTAAATTTAACTCGTTTAGGCTACATTGCTACTTATACTAGTGGAAATTACATTCGCTTCCCGCTTCATTTTTTAAAATATATACATATGCTATAAATGCTAAAATTTCAGCGAAGGCAGTTAGAAGATGACAAGTACTCTTTTATAGTTTATTTACCGCACTTTCACTACTTTACTTACCCTTACTTTGTCATGTTAATATAAAATACACTTACAAAAAAAAAACAACACAATTTCATAATTAAATATATATTTTCAAAACAATGAACAAACATAATACACCCTTTTTGAGTTTACGATGATCACTCGGATGAAGTAACCTGCGGTTGCTAACAGATATCTTCTAGTCCAAACAAGCATAACAACTTGTCAAGACTAAGTAAATTTGAGAGAAAATAGTGGTGCCGAAATGAGGGAACCTCGGATGCTAATCGGTGTCGCTTAATTCAATTGAAATCCCCACATAATTACTCAAAATCATAAACCCTGGAGCCGTCACAACGAGGAGCTTGGTGCTAACTTCGTGGACAACATGACGAGGACCTACATAAGAACATCTTTAAGAGAGCAAAAAAGTCTACACCAGCTAAACTTTCTTTAGAAATAAATAACAAGCCATAGGACTTCGATATTGTTTGTCCAGTGCTACATAAATCCTCACCCTTTCTTTAGGCCTTTGCACAATCATGTTGTAATCTAAGCCCTAACTCTTCGTAGGATTTTAAGATATACTTTCGTTACGACATAAACCCCACTATCTTCCAAGCTATTTGTGCGATCATGTCGGGTAAACATAAGTCCTAAATAATAAAAAAATGACAAGATTGAAATATCAAATAAATCATTTCCAAAATATAAAGCCAAACAATAGGATAATTTAGGAAGAAACCGAGGTTTTCCCATAGATGCGTGACGTCCCCTACTTTTCATTCCTTTGGATTCCTAATAATAATTGTTCCCATTTGAGCCATTCCTTTCTTTGAAATTATAGAGTCCAATCATGAAAACCTTAAATTTTGAAATTATTGAAAGCAAAACCACTGATCTTAATCGAAGGCTTTCTTAATTGACTTCAGTCATTTAGGATGTAATTAACTATAGGGGCTTGCCTCTATAAAGAACTCTAGAACCTATGTAATATAAACCCTACCTAATTTTCTTATATTAGGAAGGGGAACCTGTCGGTCAACATAAATGGTTTGTAGACCAAGTGGATGTCTTAAATTCTCTAGTTTATTTAATCAAGCCTCACTACCAAGAAATGTGTCCATTCCTCGAGATAGGTACATGGCTTATAGTGTTGTGTTTATTTAGTTGAACTATTAAATGTATGAGATCAGTTCAATCTCATATTTTCAAAACTATAATACCACTTTTCAAATTATATATATTTATATATTAAATCAAATAAAATCGACAACTACTCTTAAGAAATTATATATATGCATTGAATCCCAATTTGGTGACCTACAACTTCTAGGAACTCCATTAGGGAACAGTTCTTCTCTCCATCTTAGATCAGATGATTTTGCTTTCATAAATCGGTAGTATTTCCATGTCCCTCGTGGGCTAAACTATCATTCTTCCATTGGCATACCTCGCCCATTTCTACCATGAGCGAGTATAATCAACTCTTTTTTTATTCTGGAGCCACTGTTTAAACACCCTTAAACAGAGAGGTTTTGAATTCTTCCCACCTTAAAAAGTGAGGTTGACCCCCAATAGGTGTTAGTATAGGAGCGATCCATTGAAGTGAGATCGTTGTGAATTTTTCCCTTCCTTTCCAATTTTGAAGTGCATCCTGTACTTTTCCTTCTTTCCCACATGTGGCTAGTTTGTTCCTAACGAACTATGCCTATTTTCCAATATTAGAACCCTTCTAAAAATCTATGAATGAAACAAGGCCTGAAGAAATTTTGAAACTTCACAACATAAATAAATTAAAATAAAATTAATAAAGACATGTTCGAACGACGTTTTGAAATAAATAACCAATTTGCTAAACAAGTTCAATTTCGTCCTGAAATTGTTACAATGGAAGGAAGCAGCATGTGAGACTAAGGCTCTGAATCCTCTATACAGAAGATTTCTACACTAAAATTGATTTTTTCCTTCACCACCGGGATGAACTTGGAAATTAATAAGAGTGACCTTCCCGACTGAGTAGTCATTCGCTTCAGACAACGATTTGACAATATTGATATCAAGTTTGATAGCATTATCATCCCTGTTCTGAAGTCCAAGACACCTGAATCTGTCAAGCCGATAGTGAAATTCAACATGAGGTCAGCTCAGAAGTTCTCTCCCTTAAAGAGGGTCTTGACTGAGGCAAACTCTAGCACTACAAAGTGGTCTGCTCCAGGACTATTGTCGCTTCCTGATATGCCTAAAAAATGACTACTATTGATATTACACTTTAATGACAGGTATTTTGTATATTTGTGGCTTCAGGTATAGTAAATGGATGTTTGGAGAAAAAGAAGAAAAAATGGTGCAATTTGGACCAAAAACGAGCAAAAAAGAAAATTATGACCTAACATATTTCGATATGTCTTTTTATTCTTAATCTCTTTTACAATTCTCACATTTTTTTGAACAAAATTATACTTTAAAGAAATATTGATTTCATTCTTATTTTGTAGGTGTATCTGTTAAAAATGAAACACAACTGAAACAAGGTGAAACAAAGATAATACGAAGCCAAACGGAGCAAAATGGTGGAGCTGCTGCAGGGTAACGCCGATAGCGCCAAAATCTAGAGAACAAAAAGAAACAACACTACAGGCACCATAATTCGGTGTCAAGGGTTCCAGAGAACGTTATCGACGACATAAGTCAGTTCCGGACGCCCAGGGATGCATCTCTTTTCAATATTTCATAGTTTTTAACATCCTTTGTCCCTAAGAAGTAAGAAGAATGTGGAGGAATGTTTAGGGATCTTAGAATAGAAGTAGAAATGTAGATTTCTACCTTTTTTTTGGAGAGATTGGTGAGGGAAATTTGAGAGAGTCTGTAAGGAAATATACAAGCATTGCATGGATCAGTGGCAGACTTTATAGGAGAGATCTTCATCTTTCTTTCAAGGGGAAAAAACTAAGTATTGTGTTCTTAAATATCTTATGATTTTGTAAACACTTATCTAGTGGATTTGCTTTGATGTAATGAGGTCTTCCGTTGTGTTTTCTTCGTGCTTTGTGAGTAGTTTTTCTCACTCTTTCTTCTTATTAGGAAATAGTGACATGAGTATGTTATGTCTTTGTTTTTCTTTTACTTTTCTTTTGTAATGAGTGGGATTTAATTTTAGGATTTTGGGATGCATGTTAGATTATGTTATGATTATAAATTTGATGGTTTTTAATTGAACTTCATTTGCATTACAATAAGGGCCCGTTTATAGTGTTAAAAATTATTGTGATTTCACTAAGATCTGAGAGAGCGGTGTAAATCTCAACAAAGTGGAAACATATTTAATTTCATGGATGAGAATGTAGTCCATGGGGTTGAGTGCAAATAAATAGGGAAATATACTTTGGTGAGCGTATAATTGGTGATCTTAGGGTGACAGACTAAAATCAAATATTCAGTTCAAATGTTTAGAAATTAAAGCAAGATTGTTAGACCTCAGGTAAGGGAGAAGTTGGAGCTCTAGAGAGAGAGCCAGTATCCTCTCAGCCTAATCACAAATTTAGATTCGAAACATCTGAATTAGCCAATGTTCTTTATCGCTTGTGCAGAGGATTAAAGAATATTATTGCTCCTATTTGGCACATACAATAATTAATGTAATCGAATGCACTTTTGAAGAAATATTTGTTAATAGGTGTAAATTGGTTGTTTCTAGGGTGACAGGCTAGATTCATATCAATTTGACTTAATGCTTCGTAGCTTAATGATCCCTGACACACAAATATAGGTATATTTTTACATGTGTTAATAAGATTATAATTATATTTATGATATAAATTTTCTTCTTTACAACGAAAGACGTGATTCCAATATAAACAAGAATACAACAATTATATTTAAAATTAGGTATTTTATGCAAGTATACATATCATTATCAATTAATATAGGACTTTCTGATTAAGCTCCAAAATATCAATTCCACGGGGAGAAGTTTTGGATATTTAAAAGATAAAAAGTTTTTAGATGACAAAATCTATTTAGAAAAAGACTTACTTAAATAGTTTTTAGATAATAGAAAACTTGAAAATGCGATTCTTTTTGGTATTTTCTTAAATTTTGAAATAAATTAGACAAATAACAAACTATAATGTGATTTTTGTAAGATTAAAGAAGTATGGATGAAAATATATTTTTCCTTATCATGAATAAGTAATAAGTACAAGAGTTCTATTGTGGAAGTATTCAGAATGTGCTATGCCAAATAGGAGCAATAATATTCTTTACCCATACTAGAGATGCTATAGAGAACATTGGCTAGTTTAAAGTTTGAATAGTTGTGACAACGGGTTAGGTAGGGAAGATACTAGCTCTCACTCTAGAGTTCCCTTTTTTTCCCTCCACTTGGGGGCTAACAACTCACATCAAAACCTAAAACAATAAACCAAATTGGGGGCTTTAGTCTGTTACCCTAAAGTCCTCTAATTCTACACCCATCAAAGTATATTTTCCTATTTATTTGCACAAAATTATATGAATTACTTTCTTTTCCATACAATCTCATGTGATTTCTACCTATTGTTAATTAAGACAATACCTTCTAGGATCTTACATGTTCTCACAAAAAATGTTAACATCTTTATTGGCTAAATCAAGAAGTAAATGAAGTGCAAGGATTAAATCAACACAACTTCTTCCAACATTAAAGATCAATACTTCCACAATTTTCATCCAACACTTAATTACCTTTCATTTTAAGGAAATAATAAAGAATACTACTCAGAATCCATGGAGAAAACACAACAACAAGTAGTTATAAAAGTAGAAATCACGTAGAAAACACAAGAAGTCTCCATTAAAACTAAATGAAGTACAAAGATAAAATCTTATATCACGTTCCTTTGAATTTCTTCCTTTCTCTTGCAAGACTCTCTTGAAATAGTCGCCTAACCTAAGAGGGTTAAATCTTTCTAAAGCAATGGATTTTTTTCTTAGAAATCTCAGCTCATCTTCCCTTTCACTAGGAATGAGATAAGTGTGAAGAAACCCTAAGTAAGAATCCTACAACACCTTACTATAACTACTTTCTCTACACACACTAATTCAACTTTCTAACTGCCTCTTACAACCTCTTTTCTTCTTCTTCAAGTTCATTCTCTTATACTTTCTTAAAATGTGCCTTGGTGTCTCTTCAAAATGTGTCTATATTTAATGAATCTACCCAAGAGATGCATCATTTCAAGTGAAATTTGAATGTCTTTTGGCGCCCTTGATCAGTTACCCACATTTGTACCAAAGGGTGCCTTAAACACCTCTTCAAAATTTGCCAAAAATTCCTTGAAATTGCAAAGTAACTACCCTGCGCTTAAGCACGAGGTCTCTGGCACTTAGGTGTGGCCTTCTCTGTCTGCTAGTGCTTAGGCACTAGATCTGGGCGCTTAGGTTCCCCAGTTCATTTTAACATCTTCTTCAAATTTGCTCCAAATTTGATCATTTTTCAATCCTTTTGACATATTTAGTCCATTTAATTGTACCTAAAATAAAAACTCATAAATACCTTCCATTAAAGTGCAATGTTATCAAAAATAGGTATGAAAATGTGTATAAAAATGTTATATATTTTAGGTTTATCAAATTTCACCAAACTTAAAATTTTACTTGTCCTCAAGTGACACTACAATCTTTCAAAACCAACATAAGCAAATTATGTGAATGAGTTTCTTTAGGAGATTCTAAAATTTTTTTCTATAAATGAAATATTCCAATTTAGAAAAAACATTAGTGAATAATATCAATTTAAATTTTAGAAAATTTCTAAAGTGAAAAAGTATGAAAATATGAGCTCTTATCTAATTCAGAAATACTTGATTTTCCAAATATAGTGTTTAGGCATTCTATCTTCTTTACATAAAAATTTTCATTAAAAATAATTATACTTACTATATTATATCCTTAAGTTTAGGAGTTGCTCAAATCTTATGCGTTAAAAAAATCAGACGTGGAACCAATTTTTTATTAGACACTAATCCTCAAACTTCTCCTTCTATTCTTTCTACATACTATACTATACTTTTTTCTTCTTTTTTTTCAGAAGGATTACTATATCTGGATAGGCTTTTTAATGATTTTGAATTTTACTATTCCTTTCTTAAAGAAATGGTTTGATATATATCCTTTACTTAAAAATATAATAATAGTTTTGAAAACTACTTTGAATAAAAGAAATTTAAGTATTGGAAATAAAAGTCTAGTTCTTCTATATTTTTCAAAAACCTAATATTTCTTACTAAAGATAGTTACACCATATTTAACATCTCTTCACTAAGAAAATTTTTAACTTGAAAATTTTCTTAATCACTATAAAGTTTTAACCAAATTCTCTTACACATTTCTATAATCAAAATTTTAAACCCTAATATAATTTCATACACATAATCATTTTTAAAATAAATATTCAAATTTATTTGTAGCATATTTGAGAACAAATAAATTTCAAGTTTTGAAAATTGATTTTTCATCGCTCCCTAAACTTAAATTTTTATAAAAATTAAACATTTTAGTATATCATATATGAATACAGGAATGAAAAATTAAATCATTATGCTAACAGAAATTTATATCCTAAGTATACAAGTACTTGAAATTAAAAACTGGAGTGAAAATAATCAAATTTCATTTTCATTTTTAGCATATATGAGATTCAAAAGACTTCTATGCAGTGGAGGCTAACATAAAAGGAAATCACACAAACAAACAAAATATCACAATCATAACAGAAAGAAAATACATGGTATTAAATTGAAATTTAAACCTAAAATTTTAAATGAAGGTTAGCTCTATTATAAACTTCCTAAAACAGCAGAAAAAAGTTCAACAAAACCAACAAAGTAAATTTAAAATAAAAGGGTTCACATACTTACTACCACATCAACATCACATAAAAACACATAACAACAAACAACAACAATGTTCACCACAACTATAAATAACAAAACACATAGTAGTCCATACATCAACACAAATAAAAGTTCAAATAAAATAAAATATAGCCTAATCTCTACTCATCCTTTTCACCATCGTTGATCCATAAAAAAAATACCTATTTTTATGCCTTAATTCTTATCAATTTCTAAGGATATTATGCTTTAATGAAAGGTATTTTTGTGTTTTTGGATGTAGGTGATGTAAAAAGGTCTAAAAAAGGAAAAAGGAGCAAAAAGGAACAAAAATGGAGCAAAATACAAAAATTATAAAAAATATGGCCTGGCGCCTAGGCGCCAGAAGTTGGCGCCTAAGCGCCAGACTCGATAAAGAACTGTCAAGTTTTTGACAACGTTTGAACGGTTATTTTGACAGAGTGAGCGGTTATTGGACATTCTAGAAGACTGGTAGTTGTTCCTTGATAACAGGACATGTGATACATTGCATTTGGACGCTACAAAACGGTTTTAATTGCGAAGAGGTGCGAGCCAAAGTGAAGAGGTGCGAAGAACTGGACGCGGTGTCCGGCGCCTAGGCGCTAGATTCCTGCGCCTAGGCGCCAGACAGACCTTCTAGAAGATTCATTGAATGTGGACATGTTTTGAAGAGGTGCCTCAAGGCAACCCTTGGAGCCTATAAATAGGAGTCCATTTCTTCAGAAAAACGTGCCCCCATGGTAACCCCTTTCTCTTAGCCACTTTAGGATCTCTCATCCTTAGAGAGAGAAATAGAGAGAGAAATTTAGGGCCACTTTTATTTAGTTTAGTGAGTTTATTTTCAAGTTGTTGCATCTGGAGTTCATTACACTCGTGGAGTCAATAGGAATCGAAGATCCGTAGAAGGAATATTTGAGATAAGTATTTTATTTTTGATTCAAAGTTTATTTATTATGTTTTGTTGTTTATATTCAATGTGTTACGAGTAGTTAGTTTACTTTCTTCCTTCAATTATGAAAAGATAAATAAGATAATATAAGATTCGATGGAGAATTGAAATTAAAAATATTTTCAAAACATTGTGACGATATTAATACCTGATCTTACTTTACTTTTTAAATTTGCCATTTAAATTGTTAAAACATGTTGAAGAGTTTTGAGACCTAGAAGGAGAAGAACTCTTAACTTGTAAATGTCACATGAATCCTTGGGTAGTCGAAGGCCATGTGCGGGCTATTCAAGGTGAAGTGCAAATAAATAGGAAGATAAGATTTAAAGGGCATAGAATTGATAAGTTTTTAGATCGACGGACTAAATTCTTATAATTTGATTTATAGATAAGGAAAGGGTCACTAGTAGGGCCGACCATAGCCACCCTTAGACATCTAGTAGTGTGAGTCTAGATTAACCCATTCTACTAACAATACATCCGAACCTGATCTGTAAATTAGCCAATATTCTTTGCGCCTACATCAAAGGGTAAAGAATAGGAATGCTTCTATTTGACACAATACCATAAATCAAATTCTCCAATGAATATTAAATTATCTTAAAAAAAATCTTAGATTAATTGAAGGGAAAAAGTTGTTTGTTTTATATAGTTTCACAAAATCATTTTCTTATTATTGTTTTCTTTAACTGCATTTAGTAAATTAAATGTAATTTATAGTTAGATAAAAATACAATAGATTTTTGAAATACAATATTTAAAAATTTATTACCATATTTTTTCCCCGTGGGATCGATACTGGGGTCTTTGTTTCAAAGCCCTATATTACTTGAAGTGATACGTATACTTGCGTAGTACCCAAAAAAGTATATAAAATATTTTCTTTTTAAATTATATTTTGCTATATAAACATATATTTAAAAAAGTATTAAACATTAACGGCCTAACATTCGAGTAGCAATCAAGTTTTATTTAATGTTATTGCCGTAATTAAAATTAGGTACACATCTATATAGCAAGTTATTCCAGGTCAAGTGTTTCGCGCCTTTGCCAGAAATTAAATTTTATTGCAGTGGTAACAAATCCTTGTATTTGGAAATACAAAAATCGGGTCAAGTTTTTGGCGCCGTTGCCGGGGAAGGAATAAAAATAGTTATAGATTTTTAAATATTATATTTCCAAAAACATAAAAAAAAATAATATAATAATATAAAATAAAAAAATATAAATATTTTATTCCTTGTTTTATTTTTTTTTTATGCGAAGTTTTGGTTCTGAAGGATTAATACCTTTAGATTCTGAACTAGAAAGAACAATTAGAAAAATTAAAGAGGGAAAAAAATTCAAAAATTTCAAGAAATGGCTACTTTACAAAATCCAATTGAACTTAATGATCAAAATGTTTATAAACCATTAAGGGATTATGCTAACCCTACAATTGATGAACTTCATAGTAGTATTCAAATACCCACTTGTAGATGCTAATTCTTTTGAACTTAAACCGTCTATTATTCAAATGGTGCAAAACAATCAATTTGGTGGAACACCAAATGAGGATCCAAATTTACACCTTGTTAGTTTTTTAGAACTTTGTGCTACCTTTAAATATAACAATGTTTCTGTTGATGCTATTAGACTTAGACTTTTTCCTTTTTCTTTAAGAGATAAAGCAAAGAGGTGGTTAAACTCATTAGCAACTAGTTCTATTAAAACATGGGCTGAAATAGCACAAAAATTCCTTGCTAAATATTTTCCTCCTTCTAAAACTGCTAAATTAAGAAATGATATTACTTCATTTAGTCAATTTGACGGGGAGATAATATATGAAACTTGGGAAAGATTTAAAGAACTATTAAGAAAATGTCCTCATCATGCTTTCCTTGATTGGTTAATTATTCAAATATTTTATAATGGATTAATTGGATATTTAAAATCAATTATTGATGCTGCTGGTGGAGGTTCTTTAATGTCTAAATCATTTGAAGAAGCTTACACTTAATTGAAGAAATGGCTAATAACAATTTTCAATGGCCTTCTGAAAGGATTAATCCTAAAAAGATGGAAAGTATTCACGATAATGAAGCCTTTTCTATCTTAGCTTCACAAGTAGCAGCAATGTCTAAGAAATTAGATAATTTTGCAATTAATATTTCACATAATAACTCTGCTAATATTGAAGATTCTCAAACTATTGAAAATTTACAAGCTATTACAAGTAAAAATAATCCTTATTCAAATTATTATAATCCTGGGTGGAAACATTATTCTGATTTTAAGTGGAATAATTCACAACAACAATGGGGTAATAATCATTCTCATCCCACTGGAAATTGGAATAATCAAGTTAATCCAAATTATAAACCTCCTGGATTTAATAATCAACAAAAAAGTTATCAATAGAAGAATTAATTTTACAAATGAATAATCAATTAACAAATCAAAATACTGCTATTCATAATATTGAAAATCAAATGGGGCAAATTGCTACTTTAATTAATAACAGACCTGTAGGAACACTTCCTAGTAATGTTGAAATTAATCCAAAGGAAACTGGAAAGGAACATGAACAAGTTAAGGCTGTGCAACTTAGAAGTGGAAAGGAATTAAAAGAAAGAATGCAGAATGAAATTGAAAAAGAGATTGAGGTTGAAGAGATTGAAAAACCTAAAGAAACTCTCTCTCCTAGTCAAGATCGATCGTTATACTCGTTAATGTGGAAGTTGAAAAGCCACCCCCACCTTTTCCTTAAAGACTTAAACAACAGAAACTTGATCATCAATTTTCCAAATTCTTTGAAATTTTTAAGAAACTTACTATTAACATACCTTTTGCTGATGCTTTGGAACAAATGCCAACTTATGTAAAATTTATGAAGGATATTTTAAGTAAGAAACGAAAATTTGAAGCTTTTGAAACTGTTGCATTAAGTGAAGAATCCAGTGCAATAATTCAAAAGAAATTACCTGAAAAGCTTAAGGATCCTGGAAGTTTCACTATACCCTGTGCTATTGGAGAAAATTTTTTTGGAAAAGCTTTATGTGATTTAGGAGCAAGTATTAATCTCATGCCATTTTCTATCTTTCGAAGATTGGATTTAGGAGATATTACTCCCACCACTCGTAACCCTTCGGTTAGGCGATAGATCTATCACTTATCCTAAAGGAGTTATAGAGGAAGTCCTTGTTAAAGTGGATAAATTTATCTTCCCTGTAGATTTCATCGTACTTGATATGGAAGAAGATAAAGAGATACCTATTATTTTAGGGAGACCTTTTCTAGCTACCGGACGAGCTATGATTGATGTACAAAAGGGAGAACTAACCATGAGAGTTAATGATCAAGAAATTAAATTCAATATTCTTAAATCAATGAAGTACCCTGATAAATAGAAATGTTATTGAATAGATATAATTGATTATTTAATTAAGAAACATTATCAAGAAAAATGTAAAGTCATTTCTGAAGAAAATTTGAATTTTTAACTGATGAAAATGAAGAAGTAGAAGAAGAAGAGACTCATTTTATTAAAGATAATAGAGAAACTTTAGACATAACTCAAAATGATATACTTTTACCATCAATTAAAAAAGCCCCTGAACTGGAATTAAAAATGTTACCTTCACATTTAAAATATGCGTTTCTTGGAAATTCATTAACTTTACTTGTTATTATTTCTTCTGAACTGAGTGAAGATCAAGAAGAAAAACTACTAAGTGTGTTAAAGAATTATAAGAAAGCTTTTGGTTGGACTATTGCTGATATAAGAGGAATAAGCCCTTCCATTTGTATGCATAGAATTTTGATGGAAGAAAATTTTAAACCTACTATTGAATCGCAAAGAAGATTAAATCCTATCATGAAAGAGGTTGTTAAAAAAGAAATTGTTAAGTGGTTAGATGCTGATATTATTTATCCTATTTCGGATAGTCAATGGGTAAGTCCTATTCATTGTATTCCGAAGAAAGGAGGTGTAACTGTCATTGTTAATGATAAAAATGAACTAATTCCTACAAGACAAGTTACTAGATGGCGAATTTGTATTGAATATAGGAAATTAAATAAAGCCACTAGAAAGGATCATTTTCCTTTACCTTTCTTGGATCAAATGCTCGATAAATTAGCTGGACACCCATATTTCGTTTTACGGATGGATATTACGGTTATCATCGATTACTAATTGCTCCCGAGGACCAAGAAAAAATAACATTTACAAGTCCTTATGGAACATTTGCCTTTAGAAGAATGCCTTTTGGTTTATGTAATGCACCTGCAACTTTTCAAAGATGTATGATGTCAATATTTTGTGATTTGATTGACAAAGGAATTGAAATATTCATGGACAATTTTTCGAGTTTTGGAACTTCTTTTGAATCTTTTTTGGAAAACATAGCCAAAGTTCGAAAAGATGTGAAGAAACAAACTTAGTTCTTAACTGGGAAAAATGTTAATTCATGGTCACTAACCTGACCGCAAGTAACGCAGTCATATATGCTTCCAAAAGATGGCCAAAGCTTGACCCAATTTATAATAAGCGGCTAGTGTATAAATCAAAATATGGTAATTTTTAGAAATTACTTTACACACTAGGGGTACTATGCAAGTATACATATCGTTTCAAGTAATATAGGGTTTTCTATTATAACCCAAGTATCGATCCCACGGGGAAAAATTATAGAAATAATTTTCTAAATATTATATTTTTAAAAATATCTTTTTATCTTTTAAATTAACTATAGATTACTATTAATTTACTAGATGCAATTAAAGAAAACAATACTAAAAGAATGATTTATGAAAACTATATAAAATAACATCTTTCTTTCCTTCAATTAATCCAAGATTTTTAAGATAATTTAATATTCGTTGGAGAATTTGATTTATGGTATTGTGACAAATAGAAGCATTCCTATTCTTTACCCTTTGATCCAGGCGCAAAGAACATTGGCTAACTTACAGATCAGGTCCGGATGTATTGTTAGTAGTAATGGGTTAATCTAGACTCTCACTACTAGATGTCCAAGGGTGGCTATGGTCGGCCCTACTAGTGACCCATTCCTGATCTATAAATCAAATTATAAGAATTTAGTCTGTCACTCTAAAAACTTATCAATTCTACGCCCTTTAAATCTTATCTTCCTATTTATTTGCACTTCACCTTGAATAGCCCGCACATGGCCTTCGACTACCCAAGGATTCATGTGACATTTACAAGTTAAGAGTTCTTCTCCTTCAAGGTTTCAAAACTCTTCAACAGGTTTTAACAATTTAAATGGCCAATTTAAAAAGTAAAGCAAGATCATGTATTAATGTCATCACAATGTTTTTGAAAATATTTTGAATTTTAATTCTCCATCAAATCTTTATATTATCTTATCTATCTCTTCATGATTGAAGGAAGAAAGTAAACTAACTACTCAGAACACATTGAAAATAAATAGCAAAACATAATAAATAAACTTTGAATCAAATATAAAAATACTTATCTCAAATATTCCTTCTACAGATCTTCCGACTCCTGACTCCACAGTGTAATGAACTCCAGATGCTACAACTTGAAAGTAAACTCACTAAACTAAACAAAAGTGGCCCTAAATTTCTCTCTCTAATTCTCTAGACTCTCTCTCTCTCTAATGAGATTTCTCTCTCTAAGGAGGCTAAAGGGGGTGGGGCAAATGGGGGGCGATTTTCTCTGAAAGAGTGGACTCCTATTTATAGGCTCCAAGGGTTGCCTTGAGGCACCTCTTCAAAACATGTCTAAATTCAATGAATCTTCTAGAAGGTCGGTCTAGCGCCTAGGCGCCAGAATCTAGTGCCTAGGCGCCGGAATCTAGTGCCTAGGCGCCGGACACCGCGTCCAGTTCTTCGTACCTCTTCGCTTTGGCTCGCACCTCTTCTCGTTTAAAACCGTTTTGGAGCGTCCAAATGCAATGTATCACATGTCCTATTATCAAGGAACAACTGCTAGTCTTCTAGAATGTCCAATAACTGCTCACTACGTCAAAATAACCGTCCAAAAGTCGTCAAAAACTTGACAATTTTTGTATCGAGTCTGGCGCCTAGGCGCCAGGCCATATTTTTTTTCTTCTTTTTGTATTTTGCTCCATTTTTGCTCCTTTTCGCTCCTTTTCCTTTTCTAGACCTTTTTACATCACCTACATCCAAATACACAAAAATACCTTTCATTAAAGCATAATATCCTTAGAAATTGATAAAAATCGAGGCATAAAAATATGTATTTTTCTTCATGGATCAAAATCCCCCAAACTTAAATGTTACTTGTTCTCAAGTAACTCTTTTTACTATATAAAATATAACTTTTGGAATAAAAGATAAATATTTAAGATTCCTTATAATTTTTGATTTTATAAAGTCTTTAGTAAATTATTAACCTAATTTCACTAACTAGGTTTAATTTTAAGAATTTAAAGAATATTCAACTACTAAATCATAAGATTTCAAACTTTTCATTCATTTTGAAAATAATAGAAGCTTATTATATTAAGATCTCATAGATTATTTACAAGAAAAAGATTTTCTTGAAAAATCATTTTTAAATGAATATTCATGTATAAAAATTAAGTAAGATATGTAACTAGTTTTCTTCCTATAAGATAATTCAAGTGAAGCCAATTTTTGATTAGGCATTTCCTCAAGCTTCTCCTCTCTTTTCTTCTTCTTCTTTTTTTTTTTTATATATAGAGAGGATTACTATATCTGGATAGCCTGTTAATGGTTTTGAACTTCACTATCCTTAACTTATATTTTTAAAACTTATACATTTTCACTTAATTATTATAACATAAATACGAATTCAAATAGATTTCCAATCTTTTCTTTTTCAAGTGATAATTTTTTATTACTTAATATTTTTAAATTCTATCATTTCTATCATGAATAGAAAAATTCTTTAATCTTATTCTTCCTTAAGTTAAATAATTCTATTCTTAAAATCAATGAAAGTTAGTAAAACATTAGTTAATTTCACTAAATTGTTTATAACTTCAAAAATAAAAGTGGCCTCAAATAAATTCTTTATTCCTAAAGTTATGTTAAAAAGTTTTATTTTTAAGAAAATATTAGCTCTTTAAGGACAAATAAAATTTAAATTTGAATGTATTTCCCTTCCCCCAAACTTAAGTTTTGGTACACTATGAAAATTTTGAAAGTATGAGAGAAAGAAAATCATAAGAATTTTTATAAGTATGTAAAAACAATCTTAAAAAGAAAAATTAACTTTCTAAACATGCTTTTATGAATAATTAAGATAAAATTGAAGCATGTATATAAAAAAAGTAAGCAGGCTAATTTTTTATTATACTAAATTTGAAACAAAAATTAAAGCAGAGCAAAATTACTAAGTTCTAAACAGTAGACTAAAACAAATATATAAATTAACTCTAACATCGGTCTCAACACAATATACTAAAAATGTTTTAACCACAGAATCCATCCACACAAGTACATAAACTAAACAAAAACATCAAGCATAAAACTAACAAACAATCCAAACAAAACAAACTAACAACAGAGAAGCACTACATAAAAATCTTTCTACTACTAATCACTAGCTGTCGCCTCATCGTCATCATCATCACCAAAGAAAAACTCAACGTCCTTAGGATCAATAAATGGTGTAAAGCTAGGAAAAGTAGGGAAACTCACATCATGTTCACCCTTCGGAAATCGACTAGGGCTTCATCGTACTACGCATCGTAACTACTCTTCCTGCGGGTATAGTCGGAAAGATGATCCTGTTTCTTGTCGATAGTATCTATTCTGCAGTGAGTGCGAAACAACTCCTAGCTGCTTGCTCTAAAAGCGATCATGCATGGACTCCCGAAACTAGATGGTGGCTCGAGCGAAGTAGAGGGACGAGAAGTAGAAGGTCTACCGGAGTATATGCGAAGTAGAAGGAGCGGTCGATCTCTTCCCTCGAAGACGATCATAGATACTAACACTCTCCTGCCCAATTGGCTTGGTAGTCTTTAACTTCTCTTCAGAAATATCAGCACTGACTCCATCATTAACACATAACGAATAAATCAAAGAAGGAAATGTCAATCCAACAGAAGTTCTGGATCTCGCAATAGAATCCACAGATTCATAAATAATACTGCCAACGTCTATAGGCTTCTTCTCTTGAATGCAGTAGTTCAAGATCGCTCGATCTTTAGTTACTTCACTCAGATGATTGGAAGGTAACAATCTCGCAGAAATGAAATAGTGCCATGCTTTTGAAATACCATTTAGCTTGGAAGATTTAAAATTTACCCTTTTGCCGTTCTCGATCTTCCAAGATCCGAGTACCGTCAGTCAAATAGGCAATAATCATATCCAAATCACCCTCGGATGGTGATAATCCGGAATAATAGCACTCGATCGTCGGTGGCGAGGCCATAGAATATGTTGATTCTTTACGGAGTAAATCCTACTACGATTCCTCTAACAAAGACTTCGAATCTTCGGCATCCGGAAAATATGCATAAAATTCTCGAACAACGGGATAACAGCAATAGCAGTGAAGTAACAAAATCGTTGCCAGTTGTGCGCAACGATAGTGTTTTCGATCATCTCCCCAGGATGATAAAAACTTCGTTCCGAGATGAACTTTCTCGATGACGCAAGTTCGTGGAAGCAAAAATGCGCAGCCGCAGTTGGAAATTTGCTGCTATCAAAATTTTCTCGTCCCTTCCCGCACTTAGATTTTGGGCCCATCTAAACGTGAAAGAAAACAAGAACAAATTTAGGAATCAAAGATTTAAACTCTTTTTAAGTTTATAAAACTTAAAATAAGTTTAAAAATTCAAAGAAATCACTAAAAATCAAAATTTTTTTTCAAAATTTCGGTTCTTAGCAAAAACTAGGAAAATATATGGTGAAAATCGAAAATAAATGGTTTAAAGTGTAGATCTGACCTTGAGACGATGAAATCGAGTGGTTTCGCGCTCAAATCCTTAATGTATTGACCTCAAAATGGATCCAAAGGGTGTATTTTCGCGAATTAAATGGTAATTTTTGGGTGGCAGGCGGAACTGGCGCTTAGGCACCGAATTCTGGCGCTAGGCGCCAGACTTGTCTTTCACAAAAAATTATTTATAAATTTAATTTTCCACCAAAAATTCATAAATTCAACTTCCAATTACTCATATTAGAGTAGGGCTTCAGTTTCTAACTCCCAAAACATTTTCCAAAAATTTTAAAAATTAAATATTAAATCCACCAATCAAACACTAAGTTTACATCAAACTTACTAAATTCCATTCATAATCTTCAATGTTGACTCAATACATTCCAGATAAGTATTATATTTGATTCAAGTTCCTAATACACACTCAAACATAACAATTTCTAAGAAAAAACAACACACATTGAACATGAAAGAAAATACACAAACAAACACAATTGATTCTCTAAATCGATACAACGACTCAACAAACCATATAATAATTAACCCATTACCAGAATATTCAATCTTCACAAGGGAAATTGTGAATTCTACTTGGAAAGAACACTAACGCTCTCGGGAAATCCGTAGCCGTCTTTTCGTCAATCCAATTGTTCTTCGCATACATTTCAACTTGAGCATCTTGATAAGCTGCAAAATGATCAAATTGAAGTTTCATTTACCATTCTAGATGTTCAATCTGATGAAACATGTCATGAAGGCGATCTTCAATTCTTTTAAAATCCACTTCAAACTTATCCAAACGACTAAAGATTTTTTCTAAACTTACAGCGATGAAACCATTGAAGTAGGGTTGAGGATCCTTAGAAACCTTCTCTAACTTCTTCTCCATGATTTCTTCCTTCCATTTCTTCAAAATTCTCTCAAATCACTCAAGAATGAAGTGCAAGGGATGTAATTCTGATTGCTTGATGGTTAGGGAAGAGAATAGGTTGATTTATAAGGGAAAATCGTGTGAAAAACTGAAAATTTTAGTTTTTGCATGTCTCAGTAACCGTGGCACTTAGGCGCCGAATCTGGCGCTTAGGCGCCGGACCTATTGATACGTAGCTGATTCTGGCGCCTAGGTGCCGAATTCTGGCGCCTAGGCACCGGAACTATGTTCAACTCCGTTTCACCTAATCGTCAAGTTTCAAAATTTTGCTCTCCAAGATAGGTATACTATACTGGTAAGAGTAATTTAGACTCAACAACTCACATCGTAAGCAATCATAATGAAGGTTAACTTGATCTCCTTTTTACTCATATTCAAAATAGAGTGATCCAATTTTTAAATTTACATACTTTAAAATAATTTTCAGCCTAAGTCAATAAAGACTTATAAGCATCAAATTTTTCTAAAGTAATATAAAATTAATCAAGATCGAGGCATAACCTTACATTAAAAAACAAAAACACTCAAAACACAAGAAAAATATGGGTTGCCTCCCACAATGCGCTTGGTTTAACGTCGTCAGCCCGACTTAAGTAAATCTTTAATCAGATTGACTCAATTCGTAAGACTCTTTATAAATCTTTTTAATGTCTCCCAAATAAGGCTTCAATCTTAATCCATTTACTTTAAAAATTTTTCATGTTTTGGGATCTTTAATATCCACAGCTCCATAATGATATACTTTCTCAACTATATAGGGTCCAATCCATTTAGATCTTAATTTTCCAGGAAAAAGTTTTAAACGAGAATTAAACAGTAATACTTCTTGTCCAGGTTCAAAAACTTTTCCTGAAATTTTCTTGTCATGTAACATCTTCATTTTCTCTTTATAAATCCTCGTATTTTCGTATGCTTCATTTCTTATTTCTTCCATCTCATTTAATTGCAACAATCTCTTTTCTCCTGCTTTATTCAAATTAAAATTAAACTCCTTTATCGCCCAATAAGCTTTATGCTCAAGTTCTACAGGTAAGTGACAATGTTTACCATAAATTAACCGGTAAGGTGACATCCCGATAGGTGTCTTATAAGCTGTTCTATAAGCCCATAAAGCAGAATCAAGTCTATCAACCCAATCATTTCTTTTAGGATTAACAGTCTTCTCTAGAATTCTTTTAATTTCTCCATTTGATACTTCAGCCATTCCACTTGTTTGTGGGTGATAAGCAGTTGCTATTCTATGCTTGATTCCAAATTTTTGTAGTAATGATTGAATTCTTATATTCCTAAAATGACTTCCACCATCCGTGATAATTACCTTAGGCATTCCAAATCTTGAAAATATCATTTTCTTTAAAAATTTAGAAACACTTTTGGAATCACAGTTTGGTAAAGCAACGACTTCAATCCACTTTGAAACATAATCAATCGCTAATAAAATATAAATTTTTCCAAATGATTGAACAAATGGTCCCATAAAGTCTAAACCCCATATATCAAAAATTTCAACTTCCAATATATAGTTTAAAGGCATTTCATTCTTCCTAGATATATTTCCCATCCTTTGACATCGATCACATGTTTTTACATATTGTCTCACATCATTAAATAAGGTAGGCCAATAAAATCCAGAATTTAAAATTTTAAATGCAGTTTTATCTATGCCAAAGTGTCCTCCAAAATCGGAATCATGACATTTTTGAATAATAGCAAAAGTTTCTTCATAAGGTACACATCTTCGAATCATGGAATCTTTTCCAATTTTAAATAAATGAGGTTCTTCCCAGATATAAGATTTAGCATCATATTTAAATTTCTTAATAAATTTGTTATCCAAGTCATAAGGAAAAATATTGCTAACTAAATAATTAACAATATCAGCATACCAATGTGTTTTATATTCTTGAATAGCATATAAAGATTCATCAGGAAATTTCTCATTTATGTTTTCTTCCAAAATAATATCATTTTTAATTCTAGACAAATGATCAGCAATTTGGTTTTCAGTTCCTTTTCTATCTATTATTTGAAAATAAAATTCTTGTAGAAGTAAAACCCATCTTATCGATCTAGGTTTAGAATCCTTCTTAGATAATAGATATTTAATAGCGGAATGATCGGTATGAACTATGCATTTAGTACCAAGAAGATAAGGTCTAAATTTATCGAAGGCATATACTATAGCTAGAAGCTTCTTCTCGGTGGTAGTGTAATTTCTTTGTGTTTCGAGTGAGAGTTTTACTAGCATAATAAACAACTTTGAAAATTTTCTCATATTTTTGTCCTAATACAGCTCCAATTGCAAAATCACTTGCGTCACACATTAATTCAAAAGATTTCTCCCAATTAGGTGCAATAATGATAGGTGCAAATATTAATTTTTCTTTAAGAATATTAAAAGCATTAATACATTCTTTATTAAATTCAAATTTTGCATCTTTTTCTAATAAATGACAAAGAGGTTTAGCAATTTTATAAAAATCCTTTATGTATCATCTATAAATCCAGCATGACCTAGAAAACTTCTCACATTAGTAACAGTAGTAGGTGGTTGCAATTCAGCAATAATTTTTACTTTTGCTTGATCAGCTTCCATCCCTTTTTGTGATACATTGTGACCAAGTACAATGCCTTCTGTGACCATGAATTGACATTTTTCCCAGTTAAGAACTAAATTTGTTTCTTCACATCTTTTCAGAACTTTGGAAATGTTTTCCAAACAAAATTCAAAAGAAGTTCCAAAGGTCGAAAAATCGTCCATGAATATTTCAATTCCTTTGTCAATCAAATCACAAAATATTGACATCATACATCTTTGAAAAGTTGCGGGTGCATTACATAAACCAAAAGACATTCTTCTAAAAGCAAGTGTTCCATAAGGACTTGTAAATGTTGTCTTTTCTTGGTCCTCGGGAGCAATAATTAATTGATGATAACCGGAATATCCATCGAGGAAACGAAAATATGAGTGTCCAGCTAGTTTATCGAAGCATTTGATCCAAGAAAGGTAAAGGAAAATGATTCTTTCTAGTGGCTTTATTTAATTTCCTATAGTCAATACAGATTCGCCATCCAGTAACTTGTCTTGTAGGGATAAGTTCATTTTTATCATTAACAATGACAGTTACTCTACCTTTCTTCGGAACACAATGAATATGACTTACCCATTGACTATCCGAAATAGGATAAATAATACCAGCATCTAACCATTTAATAATTTCTTTTTTAACAACCTATTTCATGATATGATTTAATCGTCTTTGTGATTCTATAGTTGGTTTAAAATTTTCTTCCATTAAAATTCTATGCATGCGAAATGGAAGGGCTTATTCCTCTTATATCGGCAATAGTCCAACCAAAAGCTTTCTTATAATTCTTTAACACACCTATTAGTTTTTCTTCTTGATCCGTACTAAGTTCGAAGAAATAATAACGAGTAAAGTTAACGAATTTCCAAGAAACACATATTTTAAATGGGAAGGTAACATTTCTAATTCCAGTTCAGGGGCTTTTTCAATTGATGGTAAAAGTATATCATTTTGTGTTATGTCTAAAGTTTCCCAATTATCTTTTATAAAATAACTCTCTTCTTGTTCCACAACTTCATCTTCATAAGTTAGAAATTCAAATTTTTCTTCAGAAATGACTTTACATTTTTCTTGATAATGTTTTTCAATTAAATAATCAATTATATCCATTCGATAACATTTCTCTTTATCAGGGTACTTCATTGATTTAAGAACATTAAATTTAATTTTTTGATCATTAACTCTCATGGTTAGTTCTCCTTTTTGCACATCAAACATAGCTCGTCCGGTAGCTAGAAAAGGTCTCCCTAAAATAATAGGTATCTCTTTATCTTCTTCCATATCAAGTACTATGAAATCTACAGAGAAGATAAATTTATCCACTTTAACAAGTACATCCTCTATAACTCCTTTAGGATAAGTGATAGATCTATCAGCTAACTGAAGGGTTACAGTGGTGGGAGTAATATCTCCTAAATCTAATCTTCAAAAGATAGAAAATGGCATGAGATTAATACTTGCTCCTAAATCACATAAAGCTTTTCCACAAAAGTTTTCTCCAATAGCACAGGGTATAGTGAAACTTCCAGGATCCTTAAGCTTTTTAGGTAATTTCTTTTGAATTATTGCACTGCATTCTTCACTTAGTGCAACAGTTTCAAAAGCTTCAAATTTCTGTTTCTTGCTTAAAATATCCTCCATATATTTTGCATAAGTTGGCATTTGTTCCAAAGCTTCAGCAAAAGGTATATTAATAGTAAGTTTCTTAAAAATTTCAAAGAACTTAGAAAATTGATGATCAATTTTCTGCTGTTTAAGTCTTTGAGGAAAAGGTGGTGGTGGTTTTTCAACTTCCACAATAACAGGTATAACAGTCTGATCATGACTAGGAGAGAGAGTTTCTTTAAGTTTTTCAATCTCTTCAACCTCAATCTCTTTTTCAATTTCATTCTGCATTCTTTCTTTTAATTCCTTTCCACTTCTAAGTTGCAGAGCTTTAGCTTGTTCATGTTCTTTTCCAGTTTCCTTTGGATTAATTTCAACATTACTAGGAAGTGTTCCTACATGTCTGTTATTAATTAAAGTAGCAATTTGTCCCATTTGAATTTCAATATTACGAATAACAATATTTTGATTTTGTAATTGATTATTCATTTGTAATATTAATTCCTCTATTGATAACTTTTTCGGTTGATTATTAAATCCAGGAGGTTTAAAATTTGGATTAACTTGATTATTCCAATTTCCAGTGGGATGAGATTGATTATTACCCCATTGTTGTTGTGAATTATTCCAGTTAAAATTAGGATGATTTTTCCTCCCAGGATTAATTTGAATAAGGATTATTTTTACTTGCAATAGCTTGTAAAGTTTCAATAGTTTGAGAATCTTCAATATTAGCAGAATTATTTTGTGAAATATTAATTGCAAAACTATCTAATTTCTTAGACATTGCTGCTACTTGTGAAGCTAAAATAGAAAAGGCTTCATTATCGTGAATACTTGCCATCTTTTTAGAATTAATCCTTTCGGAAGGCCATTGAAAATTGTTATTAGACATTTCTTCAATTAAAGTGTAAGCTTCTTCAAATGATTTAGACATTAAAGAACCTCCAGCAGCAACATCAATAATTGATTTTAAAGATCCAATTAATCCATTATAAAATGTTTGAATAAGGACATTTTCTTAATAGTTCTTTAAATATTTCCCAAGTTTCATATATTGTCTCCCCGTCAAATTGACTAAATGAAGTAATATCATTTCTTAATTTAGCAGTTTTAGAAGGAGGAAAATATTTAGCAAGGAATTTTTGTGCCATTTCAGCCCATGTTTTAATAGAACCAGTCGCTAATGAGTTTAACCACATCTTTGCTTTATCTCTTAAAGAAAAAGGAAAGAGTCTAAGTCTAATAGCATCATCAGAAACATTGTTATATTTAAAGGTAGCACAAAGTTCTAAAAAACTAACAAGATGTAAATTTGGATCCTCATTTGGTGTTCCACCAAATTGATTGTTTTGCACCATTTGAATAATAGACGGTTTAAGTTCAAAAGATTTAGCATCTACGAGTTGGTATTTGAATACTACTATGAAGTTCATCAACTGTAGGGTTAGCATAATCCCTTAATGGTTTATAAACATTTTGATCATTAAGTTCAATTGGATTTTGTAAAGTAGCCATTTCTTGAAATTTTTGAATTTGTTTTCCCTTTTTAATTTTTCTAATTGTTCTTTCTAATTCAGAATCTAAAGGTATTAATCCTTCAGAACCAAATCTTCGCATAAAATAAGGAATAAAATAATAATTTTTTTATATTTTATATTTTATATTTTTTTTATATTTTTATATTTTTAGAAATATAATATTTTTTTACAGAAATTTATAACTATTTTATTTCTTTCCCAGGCAACGGCGCCAAAAACTTGACCCGACCGCAAGTAACGCAGTAATATATGCTTCCAAAAGATGGCCAAAGCTTGACCCAATTTATAATAAGCGGCTAGTCTATAAATCAAAATATTGTAATTTTTAGAAATTACTTTACACACTAGGGGTACTACGCAAGTATACGTATCGTTTCAAGTAATATAGGGTTTTCTATTATAACCCAAGTATCGATCCCAGAGGGAAAAATTATAGAAATAAATTTTCTAAATATTATATTTTTAAAAATATCTTTTTATCCTTTAAATTAACTATAAATTACTATTAATTTACTAGATGCAATTAAAGAAAACAATACTAAAAGAATGATTTATGAAAACTATATAAAATAACAACTTTCTTTCCTTCAATTAATCCAAGATTTTTAAGATAATTTAATATTTGTTGGAGAATTTGATTTATGTTATTGTGCCAAATAGAAGCATTCCTATTCTTTACCCTTTGATCCAGGCGCAAAGAACATTGGCTAACTTACAGATCAGGTCCGGATGTATTGTTAGTAGTAATGGGTTAATCTAGACTCTCACTACTAGATGTCCAAGGGTGGCTATGGTCAGCCCTACTAGTGACCCATTCCTGATCTATAGATCAAATTATAAGAATTTAGCCTGTCACTCTAAAAACTTATCAATTCTACGCCCTTTAAATCTTATCTTCCTATTTATTTGCACTTCACCTTGAATAGCCCGCACATGGCCTTCGACTACCTAAGGGTTCATGTGACATTTACAAGTTAAGAGTTCTTCTCCTTCAAGGTTTCAAAACTCTTCAACAGGTTTTAATAATTTAAATGGCCAATTTAAAAAGTAAAGTAAGATCATGTATTAATGTCATCACAATGTTTTTGAAAATATTTTGAATTTTAATTCTCCATCGAATCTTTATATTATCTTATCTATGTCTTCATGATTGAAGGAAGAAAGTAAACTAACTACTCAGAACACATTGAAAATAAATAGCAAAACATAATAAATAAACTTTGAATCAAATATAAAAATACTTATCTCAAATATTCCTTCTACAGATCTTCTGACTCTTGACTCCACAGTGTAATGAACTCCAGATGCTACAACTTGAAAGTAAACTCACTAAACTAAACAAAAGTGGCCCTAAATTTCTCTCTCCAATTCTCTAGACTCTCTCTCTCTCTAATGAGATTTCTCTCTCTAAGGAGGCTAAAGGGGGTGGGGCGAATGGGGGGCGATTTTCTCTGAAGGAGTGGACTCCTATTTATAGGCTCCAAGGGTTGCGTTGAGGCACCTCTTCAAAACATGTCCAAATTCAATGAATCTTCTAGAAGGTCGGTCTGGCGCTTAGGCGCCGGAATCTAGCACCTAGGCGCCGGACACCGCGTCCAGTTCTTCTCACCTCTTCGCTTTGGCTCGCACCTCTTCACGTTTAAAACCGTTTTGGAGCGTCCAAATGCAATGTATCACATGTCCTATTATCAAGGAACAACTGCCAGTCTTCTAGAATGTCTAATAACCGCTCACTCCGTCAAAATAACCGTCCAAAAGTCATAAAAAACTTGACAGTTTCTGTATCGAGTCTGGCGCTTAGGCGCCAGTTTTTGGCGCCTAGGCGCCAGGCCATATTTTTTTCTTCTTTTTGTATTTTGCTCCATTTTTGCTCCTTTTTGCTCCTTTTCCTTTTCTAGACCTTTTTACATCACCTACATCCAAAAACATAAAAATACCTTTCATTAAAGCATAATAACCTTAGAAATTGATAAAAATCGAGGCATAAAAATATGTATTTTTCTTCATGGATCAGTCATAGAAGGCATTGTACTTGGTCACAAAGTGTCACAAAAAGGAATGGAAGTAGATCAAGCAAAAGTGAAAATTATTGATGAATTGCAACCACCTACTACTGTTACTGATGTGAGAAGTTTTCTAGGTCATGCTCGATTTTATAGAAGATACATAAAGGATTTTTCTAAAATTGCTAAACCTCTTTGTCATTTATTGGAAAAAGATGCGAAATTTGAATTTAACATAATGTATTAATGCTTTTAATATTCTAAAAAAAAATTAATAACTGCACCTATCATTGTTGCACCTAATTGGAATAAATCTTTTGAATTAATGTGTGATGCAAGTGATTTTGCAATTGGAGCTGTATTAGGACAAAAATATGAGAAGATTTTCAAAGTTGTATATTATGCTAGTAAAAATCTCACTGAAACACAAAGAAATTACACTACCACTGAGAAGGAGCTTCTAGCTATATTATATGCCTTTGATAAATTTAGACCTTATCTTCTTGGTACTAAATGCATAGTTCATACTGATCATTCTGCTATTAAATATCTATTATCTAAGAAGGATTCTAAACCTAGACTTATAAGATGGGTTTTACTTCTACAAGAATTTGATTTTCAAATAGTAGATAGAAAAGGAACCGAAAACCAAATTGCTGATCATTTATGCTAGAATTAAAAATGATATTATTTCGGAAGAAAATTTAAATGAGAAATTTCCTGATGAATCTTTATATGTTATTCAAGGATGCAAAACACATTGGTATGCTGATATTGTTAATTATATAGTTAGCAATATTTACCTTATGAATTAGATAATAAATTAATTAATAAATTTAAATATGATGCTAAATCTTATATTTGGGAAGATCCTCATTTATTTAAAATTGGAAGAGATTCTATGATTTGAAGATGTGTACCTTATGAGGAAACTTTTGCTATTGTTCAAAAATGTCATGATTCCGATTTTGGAGGACACTTTGGCATAGATAAAACTGCATTTAAAATTTTAAATTCTGGATTTTATTGGCCTACCTTATTTAAAGATGTGAGACATTATGTGAAAACATGTGATCGATGTCATAGGATGGGAAATATATCTAGGAAAAATGAAATGCCTTTAAACTATATATTGGAAGTTGAAATTTTTGATATATGGGGTTTAGACTTTATGGGACCATTTGTTCCATCATCTGGAAAAATTTATATTTTATTAGCAGTTGATTATGTTTCAAAGTGGATTGAAGCTGTTGCTTTACCAAACTGTGATTCCAAAAGTATTTCTAAATTCTTAAAGAAAATGATATTTTCAAGATTTGGAATGCCTAAGGTAATTATCACTGATGGTGGAAGTCATTTCAAGAATATAAGAATTCAATCATTACTACAAAAATTTGGAATCAAACATAGAATTGCAACTGCTTATCACCCACAAACAAGTGGAATGGCTGAAGTATCAAACAAAGAAATTAAAAGAATTTTAGAGAAGAATGTTAATCCTAAAAGAACTGATTGGGTTGATAGACTTGATTCTGCATTATGGGATTATAGAACAGCTTATAAGACACCAATCGGAATGTCATCTTACCGGTTAATTTATGGTAAACATTATCACTTACCTGTAGAACATGAACATAAAGCTTATTGGGCGATAAAGGAGTTTAATTTTAATTTGAATAAAGCAGTAGAAAAGCGATTATTGCAATTGAATGATATGGAAGAAATAAGAAATGAATCATATGAAAATTCAAGGATTTATAAAGAGAAAATGAAGATGTTGCATGATAAGAAAATTTCAGGAAAAATTTTTGAGCCTGGACAAGAAGTATTACTGTTTAATTCTTGTTTAAAACTTTTTCCTGGATAATTAAGATCTAAATGGATTTGACCCTATATAGTTGAGAAAGTATACCATTATGGAGCTGTGGATATTAAAGACCCCAAAACAGGAAAAATTTTTAAAGTAAATGGATTAAGATTGAAGCCTTATTTGGGAGATATTAAAATGATTTATAAAGAGGCTTATGAATTGAGTCAACCTGATTAATGATTTACTTAAGTCGGGCTGGCGACGTTAAACCAAACGCTTTGTGGGAGGCAACCCATAATTATCTTTTGTTATGAGTGTTTTTATGTTTTAATGTAAGGTTATGCCTCGATCTTGACTAATTTTATATTACTTTAAATTTTTTTGATGCTTATAAGTCTTTGTTGACTTAGGTGAAGATTATTTTGAAGTATGTAAGATTTAGAAATTGGATCACTCTATTCTAAATATGAGTAAAAAGGAGATCAAGTTAACCTTCATTATGATTGTTTACAATGTGCGTTATTGAGTCTAGATTACTCTTACCAGTTTAATTTACCTATCTTAGGGAACAAAACTTTGAAATTTGACGATTAGGCGAAACGGAGTTGAACATAGTTTTGGCGCCTAGGCGCCAAGATTCGACGCCTAAGCACCAGAGTCAAACTATGTATCAATAGGTCCGGCGCCTAGGCGCCAGATTCAGCGCCTAAGCGCCACGGTTACTGGGTCGTGCAAAAACCGAAAATTTTCAGTTTTTCACATGATTTTCACCTTTAAATCAACTTATCTTCATCCCTAACCATCAATCAATCAAAGTTACGTCCATTACATTTCATTCTTGAGAGATTTGAGAAATTTTTGAAGAAATGGAAAGAAGAAATCATGGAGAAGAAGTTAGGGACAAGGTCTCAAAGGATCCTCAACCCTACTTCAATGGTTTCAACGCAGTAAGTTTAGAGAAAATTTCTAGTTGTTTGGATAAGTTTGAAGCGGAGTTTAAAAGCATTGGAGATCACCTTCATGAGATGTTTCATCAGATTGAACATCTAGAATGGCAAAAGAAACTTCAATTTGATCATTTTGTGGCTTATCAAGATGCTCAAGTTGAAATGTATGCGAAGAACAAGTGGATTGAGGAAAAGACGGCTACGGATTTCCCGAGAGCGTTAGTGTTCTTTCCATGTGGAATACACAATTTCCCTTGTGAAGATTAGAATATTCTGGTAATGAGATAGTTATTATCTGGTTTGTTGAGTCGTTGTATCGATTTAGTGAATCGATTGTGTTTGTTTGTGTATTTGCTTTCATGTTCAATTTGTGTTGTTTTTGCTTAGAAACTGTTCTATTTGAGTGTGTATTAGGAACTTGAATCAAGTATAATACTTATCTGGAATATATTGAGCCAATATTGAAGATTATAAATGGAATATAGTGATGTTTGATTTAAACTTTATGTTTGATTTAAACTTTATGTTTGATTGGTGGATTTAATATTTAATTTTTAAAATTTTTGAAAGATGTTGTGGAAGTTAGAAACTGAAGCCCTACTCTAATGTGAGAAATTGGAAGTTGAATTTATGAATTTTGGTGGAAAATTAAATTTAAAAATAATTTTTTGTGAAAGGCGAGTCTGGCGCCTAGGCGCCAGAATTCGGCGCCTAAGCGCCGGTTCGGCCTGTACCCCTAAAAGCCATTATCGACGCCTAAGCTTCATCTTCTTCCCAATTTTCACAAAAATACAGCTTTTAGATCCATTTTGAGGTCAAAACATCAAGGATTTGAGCGCGAAATCACTCGATTTCTTCGTCTCAAGGTCAGATCTACACTTTAAGCTATTTATTTTCGATTTTCACCATAGATTTCCCTAAGTTTTGCTAAGAATCGAAATTTTAAATTTTTTTTTGATTTTTAGTGATTTCTTTAGATTTGTAAACTTATTTTAAGTTATATAAACTTAAAAAGATTTTAAATTTTTGATTCCTAAATTTGTTCTTGTTTTCTTTCACGTTTAGATGGCTCCAAAATCTAAACGCGGGAAGGCACGAGATAACATTGATAGCAACAAATTTTGTACTACTGCTGCGCATTTTTGATTCCACGAATTTGCGACGTCTAGGCAGTTCATTTCAGAATGAAGTTTCTATCATCCGGGAGAAATGATTGAAAATACTATCGTTGCGCACAATTGGCAACGATTTTGTTATTTCACTGCTGTTGCTGTTATCCCTATAGTTTGAGAGTTTTATGCAAATTTTCTGGATGCCGAAGATTATGAAGTTTTTGTCAGAGGTGTCGGAGTAGGATTTAATCCTGAAAGAATCAATGTATTTTATGGCCTGCCACCGACTATAGAATTATCACCATCTGAGGGAGATTTGGATATGATTATTGCTTATTTGACTGACGGTACTGGATCTTGGAAGATCAGGAACGGAAAAAGGGTAAACTTCAAATCCTCCAAATTAAATGGTATTTCTAAAGCATGGCACTATTTTATTTCTGCAAGATTGTTACCTTCCAACCATCTGAGTGAAGTGACTAAAGATCGAGCGATCTTAAACTACTGCATTCAGGAAAGGAAGCTTATTGATGTCGGCAGTATTATTTATGATTCTGTGGACTCTACTGCGAGATCCAGCACTTCTGTTGGACTAGGATTCCCATCTCTGATTTATTCTTTATGTATTAGCAATGGAGTCACTGCAGATATTTCAGAGGCAAGGTTGAAGACTACCAAGCCGATTGGTCAGGAGAGCATTAGCATTTATAATCGTCTTCGAGGGAAGAAATCGACTGCTCCTTCTTCTTCTGTACCTACTCCAGGTAGACCTTCTACTTCTTGACCCTCCACTTCTGCTGAGCCACCATCGAGTTTATGGGAGTCAATGCATGATCAGTTTATAGAGCAACGGCAGGAGTTATTTCAAACTCACTGTAGAGTTGATACTATTGATAGGAAAATTGATCATTTATCTGACTATACCTAGAGGAAGAGTAGCTATGATGCTGAGTATAATGAAGCCCTAGTCAGATTTTTGAAGGGTGAACATGATGTTAGTTTCCCTACTTTTCCTAGTTTCACACCATTTGTTGATCCTAAGAAAGTAGAATTTTCCTTTGGTGACGATGATGATGATGAGGCTACAGCCAGTGACTAGTAGTCTATAGATCTCTATGTTGTGCTACTTTGTTGGTTTGTTTTGTTTGGTTTGTTTGTTTAGTTTTATGTTTAATGTATGTTGATTTGTTTATGTACCTGTGTGGATTGATTAGTGTTAAGATTCTGTTGTTAGAATATTCTTAGTAGATTGAGTTTGAGACTGAGATTAGAGTTAATTTATGATATGTTTGTTTCGATCTCATCGTTTAGTAATTAGTAATTTTGCTCTGCTTTTATTTTATTTCAAATTTAGTATAATCATAAAAATTAGCCTGCTTACTTTTTATACCTGCTTCAATTTTATCTTAATTGTTCATAAAAGCATGAGTAGAAGTAAATTTTTCTTTTTAAGATCGTTTTTACATACTTAAAAAAATTTCCTTTTTAAAATTATGATTTTCTTTCTCTCCTACTTTCAAATTGTCATAGTATACCAAAACTTAAGTTTGGGGGAAGGGAAAATACATTCAAATTTAAATTTTACTTGTCCTTAAAAAGCTAATATTTTCTTAAAAATAAAAACTTTTTAACATAACTTAAGGAATGAAGAATTTATTTGAGATCACTTTTATTTTTGAAATTATAAATAATTTAGTAAAATTAACTAAAATTTTAATAACTTTGATTGATTTTAAGAATAGAATTATTTAACTTAAAGAAGAATAAGATTAAGAAATTTTTCTATTCATGGTAGAAATAATGGAATTTTAGAAGTATTAAGTAATAAAAAATTATCACTTCAAAAAAGAAAAGATTGAAAATCTTTTTGAATTCTTATTCATGTTATAATAATTAAGTGGAAATGTATAAGTTTTGAAAATATAAGTTAAGGATAGTGAAGTTCAAAACCATTAACAGGCTATTCAAATATAGTAATCCTCTCTGTATATATATATAAAAAAAAAGTAGAAGAAAAGAAAAAGAAAAAGAGAAAGAGAGGAGAAGCTTGAGGAAATGCCTAATCAAAAATTGGCTTCACTTGAATTATCTTATAGAAAGAAAACTAGTTACATATTTTACTTAATTTTTATGCATGAATATTTATTTAGGAAAGATTTTTCAAGAAGATCTTTTTCTTGTAAATAATCTATGAGATCTTAATCTAATAAACTTCTATTATTTTCAAAATGGATGAAAAGTTTGAAATCTTATGATTTGGTAGTTGAATATTCTTTAAATTCTTAAAATTAAACCTAGTTAGTGAAATTGGGTTGATAATTTACTAAAGACTTTATAAAATAAAAAATTATAAAGAATCTTAAATATTTATCTTTTATTCCAAAGGTTATACATTTTATATAGTAGAAAGAGTTACTTGAGGACAATTAACATTTAAGTTTGGGGGATTTTGATCCATAAAAAAAATACCTATTTTTATGCCTTAATTCTTATCAATTTCTAGGATATTATGCTTTAATGAAAGGTATTATTATGTTTTTGGATGTAGGTGATGTAAAAAAGTCCAAAAAAGGAAAAAGGAGCAAAAAGGAGCAAAAATGGAGCAAAATACAAAAATTATAAAAAATATGGCCTGACGCCAGAAGTTGGCGCCTAAGCGCCAGACTCGATAAAGAACTGTCAAGTTTTTGACAACGTTTGAATGGTTATTTTGACGGAGTGAGCGGTTATTGGACATTCTAGAAGACTGGCAGTTGTTCCTTGATTATAGGACATGTGATACATTGCATTTGGACGCTCCAAAATGGTTTTAATCGTGAAGAGGTGCGAGCTAAAGTGAAGAGGTGCGAAGAACTGGACGAGGTGTCCAGCGCCTAGGCGCCAGATTCCGGCGCCTAGGCGCCAGATAGACCTTCTAGAAGATTCATTGAATGTGGACATGTTTTGAAGAGGTGCCTCAAGGCAACCCTTGAAGCCTATAAATAGGAGTCCATTTCTTCAGAAAAACGTGCCCCCATTGTAACCCCTTTCTCTTAGCCACTTTAGGATCTCTCATCCTTAGAGAGAGAAATAGAGAGAGAAATTTAGGGCCACTTTTATTTAGTTTAGTGAGTTTATTTTCAAGTTGTTGCATCTGAAGTTCATTACACTGTGGAGTCAATAAGAATCAGAAGATCTGTAGAAGGAATATTTGAGATAAGTATTTTATTTTTGATTCAAAGTTTATTTATTATGTTTTGTTGTTTATATTCAATGTGTTCTGAGTAGTTAGTTTACTTTTTTCCTTCAATTATGAAAAGATAAATAAGATAATATAAGATTCAATGGAGAATTAAAATTAAAAATATTTTCAAAACATTGTGATGATATTAATACCTGATCTTACTTTACTTTTTAAATTGGCCATTTAAATTGTTAAAACCTGTTGAAGAGTTTTGAGACCTAGAAGGAGAAGAACTCTTAACTTGTAAATGTCACATGAATTCTTGAGTAGTCGAAGGCCATGTGCGGGCTATTCAAGGTGAAGTGCAAATAAATAGGAAGATAAGATTTAAAGGGCGTAGAATTGATAAGTTTTTAGAGTGACAGACTAAATTCTTATAATTTTATTTATAGATAAGGAAAGGGTCACTAGTAGGGACGACCATAGCCACCCTTGGACATCTAGTATTGTGAGTCCCGATTAACCCATTCTATTAACAATACATCCGGACCTGATCTGTAAATTAGCCAATGTTCTTTGCGCCTGGATCAAAGGGTAAAGAATAGGAATGCTTCTATTTGGCACAATACCATAAATCAAATTCTCCAACGAATATTAAATTATCTTAAAAAAAATCTTAGATGAATTGAAGGGAAGAAAGTTATTTGTTTTATATAGTTTTCACGAAATCATTTTCTTATTATTGTTTTCTTTAACTGCATTTAGTAAATTAAGAGTAATTTATAGTTAGATTAAAATACAAAAAGATTTTTGAAATACAATATTTAAAAATTTATTACCATATTTTTTCCCCATGGGATCGATACTGGGGTCTTTGTTTCAAAGCCCTGAATTACTTGAAACGATACGTATACTTGCGTAGTACCCAAAAAGTATATAAAATATTTTCTTTTTAAATTATACTTTGCTATATAAACATATATTTAAAAAAGTATTAAACATTAACGGCCTAGCCTGCAGTAGCAATCAAGTTTTATTTAATGTTATTGCCATAATTAAAATTAGGTACACATCTATATAGCATGTTATTCCAGGTCAAGTGTTTCGCGCCTTTGCCAGAAATTAAATTTTCTAGCAGTGGTAACAAATCCTTGTATTTGGAAATACAAAAATTGGGTCAATCGTTATCTTCTTCATCTTCATCATCATCATCCCAAAAACTAGTATAATCAAAATGAGGGTACCGTGGATATGGAGGAAATACCACACTCTAATCACCTCTAATGAGTTTCTACAAAGATGTGTTGTATTTCTCTTCATAATCATTATGCTTCCTTAAAAAGATTCAATATGATCAACATAGTTTTCAAGATTTGATACCTTATCCGTAGCATAATCAATGTTATCCATAATCCATTGCAACATTTGAGTATCAGAATCAGGACTGGATCTACCACATGATGTGGATGCATGAGATGTAGAAGCACGCGACGTAGAATCACCAGAACTTCTAGAAAATCCTCCTCCCTAGCCGAAAATCGAATGCTCAAAATAAGTCTTCACATTCACACTAGTAATAGGCTTCAAAGGTTGAAGAATCTCCTCCCAACTATCAAATATAAGACTAGCTTACTCACATAAAGAAAATATTAAGGAAGTGAATCTCAAACATGCAGTAGTGGTAGCTCTGGCAGAACTGGTAAAAACTTAATAAATGAGAGATCCAATATTAATAGGCTTAAACTGCTGAATGCAGTAGTTCAGTGTAGCCCTCTCTCTGGTCACTTCACTAACATGATTTGTGGGGAGTAGATGAGTAGAAATAATATATTGTCATGCTTTCGTTGTGTCATCCATCTTCGAAGTAGGAAAGTTTACCCTCCTACCACTAGTAATCTTCCATAGGCCTCTTCCAGCAGTTAATGAAGAAATAATCTCATCTAACTCATCCTCAGTAAGATTATAATTAGAATAAAAACATAACGTATCTGTAGGCAGTTGATAAAATAAATTGATTTCCTCTGGTTAAAACGCTACTGTCTTCCCTCTAACCATCACCAGATCGTCCTCTGATTCAAGGTGATTAGCATAAAACTCCACTACCACAGAAATCACCGCATCAGTAGAGAAATAGAAAAATCAATCCCACTATAGGCGGACAATTAAGTCTTCTACTTCTCTACTTGGATTTTTAAAAGAACGCTCAGGAATTAACTTCCATGATACATCGCATCGATATAACGATCCTGAACCTTAGAACTCACAAACTTGCTTGCATCTAACGTGGCCTTCACCTTGCTCCTTTTCATCCTTAGTTCCATTTCTAAAAATTACAGGAAAATTCATAATAAATTCTAAAATCAACCCTAACTCACTAGATCTAACTTCTAAAAAGCTTAAAATAACTTTTTCATGTAAAATCCATCAATTTACATCAAATTTTCACCATGAATAATAAATTTTCAGATTTTCCATAATGCACTCCAAATCCATGGTGTAAATAAAAAAATTTTACATAAAAGAGAAGCTCTAACCTTAAGAAGAAGAAATCCAACTAATTTGGCTCAAATCCACCAAGTAATCTTCACTTATAGGGATGACATAGGTGTAAAACCGCAAGCGCTTGAGGAAGAAAAAGATGAAATGAGGAGAAAATTGTGGTTTTCAACACTTAAAAATGTCATGAACCAGTTTCATGAACCAACACTTAAGCATGACAGATTTGGTGCTTAGGTGTCATGCTTTTGGGTTTGCCCGTACTTAAGCACGGGGTTTTGGCACTTAGGCGGCAGTGCACAAGTTTTGATTCAAATGCACATCTTCACAAGTCAACCACCCTCACATGGTCTTAATAAATCATAGTAACAATTTTCTTCCCCTTTTTCTCTCTTCTTTCTAAAAAATTCTCAACTTTTCACAACTTAGATTCGATCACAATAACATGAATATTTTCACACAAACAAAACAATTTCATTAAAATATTTAATAAATACAAACAGACATCACATATCTAATCTCTATTCCAAAAATTTTTGGTTGAGATAACCTCTAAATTCATAACAATATAAATCAAACTTACATAAACACTTAAAACAAACAAACACAAACAAACAATCAATCAAACTAAACACATAACTTAATTCCATTCTCCATTAGGTGGAATATATCCCTAGCCTTCATTTGTTCATTCTGAACCATTTGGCACATAGATTTGATAAAACAGACGATGATGAAGAACTCTGATAGAATCCTCTTCAATCCACTTGTTTTTCAGATACATCGCCTTGTCCGCCTCTTCAATATAACATGAATGACTGAATTGTATTTTGAGTTTCCAACCAATATGCACTAACTGTGTGTTATTTTCATTTACCTTTACCTTAATTGAAGCCACTTTAGCCTCAATTTTTGCAATCTTCTCCACTATACCTTCAATACTAACAGCTAGGAATCGATTATATAACTCTTGCGCACTTTGACTTACAAACTTCTTCTTGACGGCTTCATCCTTCTTCTTCAATTCATTCTCCCAAGAAGACATCTTTGCTAACTTATCACTTCTTACAACTCAAATCTCTCTTCTCTTAGACTTTAGAATGAAAATTTTGAAAGGGGCAAATATTCTCTTCATTTCCATGCTATTTATAGACTTTAGTAGAGCCTATACCCACTTCCAGCGTCTAAAAACCACCAAATAATGTTCAAGGCCACTTTTCTACTTTTAGTTCTTCTAGAACATCATTTAGGCATATTTGTATAGCTCTGGGGCATAAATGCCAAATTTGGGCGCTTAGGCTCCAGTGCTCATTTTAGCACAGGTCAGCTTAACGTCCAAATACTCATTCTAACATGTCTAAGACATCATTTAAAGTCTTAAAATTATCACCAAAAGTTCAAAATACTACCATAATTCTCTAAAACAAACACAACATAACATTCAAAATAAAAACACATAGATAACTATGGGTTGCCTCCCACTGAGTGCTTGGTTTTACGTCTTCATCCCGACGTACCAGTGCTTAGTTTGGGTGACCCAACATAAAAACATCATTCACTTAGTGTGATACCCTAAGAAATAAAGTTTCAGCCTATGCCCATTCACTTTGAAAATTTTTAGAGTTTTTGGATCTTTAATATCCACAGCTTCATAGGGATAAACGTTTATCACAATAAATGGGTCCATCCACCTGGACTTATGTTTGCCTAATAATAACCTCAATCTCACATTATAAAGCAAAACTTGTTGCCCTGGCTAAAAATTTTTAGTAAGAATCTTCTGATCATGCCACTTTTTCATCTTATCTTTATAAATCTAAGTATTCTCATAAGACTCATTCCTTATCTCTTCTAGCCCATTTAATTGCAATAATCTCTTTTTACGAGCATCATTTAAATTAAAATTAAATTCTTTAATATTCTAATAAGCTTTATGCTCAAGATCTACTGGTAAATGACAAGCTTTCCCACAAATTAACCTGAATGGTGACATTCCTATAGAAGTTCTATATGCAGTCCGATAAGCCCACAAAGTCAAATCAAGTTTAACTCACCAATCCATTTTTGATGTATTTATAGATTTTTCCAAAATTCTTTTGATTTCTCAGTTAGATACTTCAGCCAAACCGCTTGTATGAGGATGATAAATAGTAAAAATTGGATGATTGACATAATATTTCTTCAATAAAATTTCAATTATCGCATTTTTTAAATGAATTCCTCATCAGTTATGATTACTCTCGACATTCCAAATCTACAATATATATTTGTTTTTAAGAGCTTTGCAACACTTTGAGCATCACATTAAGGTAAAGCAACAACTTCTATCCATTTAGACACATAGTCTACTGCTAATAGTATATATAAATTTCTAAAAGATGGTTTAAATGGTCCCATGAAATCTAATCCCCAAACGTCAAATATTTCAACTTCCAAAATATAATTGAGGGGCATCTTATTTCTTCTAGAAATATTTCCTACATGTTGAAACTGATAGCAATTTTTAATATAATCATTAACATCTTTAAAGATAGTTGGCCAATAAAATCTAGATTGCAAGATTTTGTATGTTGTTTTATCAACACAAAAATATCCCTCAAAATCAAAATCATGAAATTTTGGATAATTTTAAAAGTCTCTTCTAAAGGCATACATCTTTGAATAATCAGATCCTTCCCTTCTTTATATAGAAATGGGCCGTCCAAAAAATAAGTCTCCGCTTCAAGTAAAAATTTCCTCTTTTGTTGATGTGTCAGACCATAAAGGTAAAATGTTATTACTAATAAAGTTCACAATTTCTGCACACCACGGAACATGCGATTCATTAATATTGAATAATTTTTCATCTAGAAAATGTTCAGTAATTTCTTCTTCAGAACAAAGTGATTTTTTAGAGTCAAGCCTGGATAGATGATCAGCAGATCAATTTCTATATACTATTTCAAAGTCAAATTCTTGCAAAAGAAGAATCCATCTTATCAGTCTTGGTTTTGCAACCTTCTTTTTCATTAAATACTTAATAACAAAATGATTAGTATGCACCATACATTTATTTCCAGTTAAATATGATCTAAATTTATCAAAGGCAAATACTATTGTTAATAACTCTTTCTCAGTTATGATATAATTAATTTGAGCTTCATTAAGAGTTTTAATAGCATAGTAAATTACTTTGAAAATTTTATCATTTTTCTGTCCCAAAACAGCTCCAATAGCATAATCACTTCATCACACATTAATTCAAATGGTTTTTTTTCCAATCTAGTGAAACAATAACTAGTGCAGTGATTAATTTTTCTTTTAGAAGTTCAAAATCTTTTTGATAGTTCTTATCAAAATTAAAAATCACATCTGTCTCGAGCAAATGACATAGTGGCTTTGTAATTTTTAAAAATATCTTTAATATATCGCCTATAGAATCCAACATGTCCTAAAAAACTCCTAATTTCTCTCACATTAGTTGGATGAGGTAAATTAGTGATCACTTGAATTTTAGCAGAATTTACTTCCATACCTTTCTCTAAAACGTGATGTCCCAAAATAATTCTTCCTGCTACCATAAACTGACATTTTACCTAACTAAGGACTAAGTTTGTTTCCTCACAGCGTTTAAGAGCTCGTGATAAATGTTCTAAACACGATTAAAATGAAGTTCCAAACACCAAAAAATCATCCATAAAATCTTCACTTCCTTTTTCAATTAAATTATAGAAAATAGCCATCATACATCTTTGAAATGTAGCAGAGACATTACATAAAACAAAGGGAAATCTTCTAAAAGAAAATATACTATAAGGCCTGGTAAACATTATTTTCTCTTGATCCTCTGGAGCAATTTATATTTGCTGATAACCAAAATATCCATCCATAAAACAAAAATATTTATGCCTAGTTATTCTATCCAGCATTTGAACTAGAAAGGGTAATGGAAAATGATCTTTACTCATGTCAAGGTTTAATTTTCTATAATCAATGCATATTCACCATCCTGTAACTTGTCTTGTTGGTATTAGTTCATTTTGTTCATTAACAGTTACAGTTACTCCCCCTTTCTTAGGAACACAGTGTACTGGACTAAGCCATGAACTATCTAAAATAAGATAGATAATCCCAGCATCTAACCACTTTAAAATCACTTTCTTAACAACTTCTTTCATAATGAGATTTAATTTCTATTGAGGATCAGCCCTGGGTTTACAATTTTCTTCCATCAAAATTATAAGCATAAAAATTGAAGGACTGATTTCTTTGATATCAGCAATTGTCTATCCAAAGGCTTTCTTATATTTCTTCAGAATTTTAAATAAACACTCTTCTTCTTCTGAAATTAAGTTCAAGGAAATTGTAATCGAGAAAGTTAAGGAATCACCTAAAAAGGCATATTTTAAATGTTTCAGAAGTAACTCCAATTCAAGTTCAGGAGGTTTCTCAATTGATGGATAAAAATATTTGTCTTTTTCATCATGTCCAAAACTTTAAAACTTTCTTGAACAAAATTTGAATCATCTTCAATAAAATCATTAAAATATTCTAATTCCCCTTCTTGCTCGTGTTCCAATTTTTTCATTTCAGAATTATCTTCATAAGCTTTTTTGAAATGACATTCACTAAGATATCTCATTACATTTGTTTTGAAACATTCATCATTTTTACCTTTTGCAGGGTATTTCTTAATTTTAAAATATAAAAAGTAACGGTTTGATCATTAACATCAATAGTTAATTCCCCTTTTTGCACATCTATCAATGCTCTTCCTAGAGCTAGGAAAAGTCTCCTAAAATGATATGTATCTCTTTATTTTCCTCCATATCTAGTGATCCACTAAAAATTTAATAGCTTTTTACCATTCATTTCATACCTGTTTTTGATGATATTACACTTTAAAGAAAGGTATTTTTCATGATTTCATGCAGGTACAATGATTTTAGGCCTTTGGAGCAAAAGGAAGCGAAAAGGAGCAAATTTGGAGCAAATAGGGCCAAAGTGCATTTTATTGAACTAGAACCGAACGGTGCTGTCACTAGCATCAGACCGCGTACAAAGAGTTACGACCGTATTAGCAGAATAATGCACCGAACGGTGCCCTATCCAGCGTCGGATCGTGTCTATCCCAATTTTAACTAGATTCAATGTTTTTGGCCAGATTTTGGAGGGTTGCTTTAGGAAAGTCTTAGGAATTCAGTTTTGGCCAAATTTAAACTCTTTTGGAGTCAAGTTTAGAGAGGAGAGAAGAGTTTAGAGTGTAAAGAGAGTTTAGAGAGAGTGTTTTTTCATTTAGTTTAGGAAATCTTGGTTTTGTGTTTTCTCTTCTAAGGAGTGTGAGAGGAGAGAGAAAGTGAGAGATTTCTTCTTTCTTACTTATCTAAAGAGAGAATTGTGTGTCGTTGTGAAGAAAGAAGAGAAATTAAAGGAATTCCTTGAGATTTGCTTGGGGAAGAATTTGAGATAAGTTGTCTTTACTACACTCTGTTTGTATGACGTTGTTTTTATATATAAAATCCATTATTTGTCATTTTTCCTCATGTGTCTTGAGTAGATTTCTTTATCTTTCTCCTTTTCATGTGATGTGTTGATATTGTGATATGAAAATGATGTGTCGATTTATTATGGAGAATTTGTGATGACCTTTTCACTTCGAACTTCATTAACTTTTTTATTTGACCAATTAAATTGTTAAAACTTGTTGGGAAACATATTTTCCGAAAGGATTATGAGTTCCACAACAAAAGTGATGGTCATATTCAATGTCCATGAATGAGAAATGTTGTTCATGGGGATTAAGTGCAAATAAATAGGGAAATATACTTTGATGGCCGTAGAATTGGAGATTTCAGAGTGACAAGTTGAAATCCTCAATTTGGTCCTAATGTTTGGAAACTAAAGTGTGAGTTAGCCTTTAGGCGAAGGAAAGTGGGAGCTCTGGAGTGAGATCCAGTATCCTTCTAGCCTAACCATGGATTTGGGGAAAAAACTTAGGATTAGCCAATGTTCTTTATACGCTTAAATATAGGTAAAGAATAGGAATGCTCTTATTTGGCACAATACATTTGCATCACTGATCTATGTCACAATAATTATCACATTATGATTGGTAAGGAAGAAGACTCTTTCTTGCAACTGAACTTTGTTATAAATTTATTCTTGTGTTAGTTTAACTTACTAGAGTTTAGAACGTACTTTGGTAGAAATAGTAATTAAAGCAGTTTGTGTTTATTTTAAGAATTGAACTCTTGCAATTGTGCTTTGATTTGATAAATAATTTCTGTGCTACACCATAAAATTAAAGCCTACCTCTGGGATCGATATCCAGAACTCCACCAGAGCCCTGCATTACTTGAGCGATACATATACTTATGTTTAATTGTGCGACTCATTATAAAACTAAATCAATATATATATATATATATATATATATATATATATATATATATATATATATATATATATATATATATCTAAATCTAAGTTCATAAATTTTGGCAAATTAAAAAAGTCACACCAAGTTTTTGGCATCGTTGCCGGTGTCGGCCTCATTTTTAATTACTAAGGAAAGGAAAGCTGACGAAGTCCACCGTGCTGTCCACCACGCTTGCTTCGAGCTCCTCGTTGTTGCAGAGTGTTTAGTTTAAGAAGTGACAATCAAGAGATGAGAGAAGTGTCATGGTTTAGAGGTTGAGTTTCAAATTCAATGTTTTAAGTTTTATTAGGGGAAATATTAAAGTTGATTAAGCAGAACTGGTTAAGATCCCACAGTTCCATTATCCTGACACCACTAATTTCATCGGATTCACTTAGTCCAAATGAATTTGCTAAACTCAACTGAATGAGTTCCACACTTTCATTTAGACCGTGAGAAATCTCGTTAGCAACACATGAGTTACATCATCTGAGGGATTCCCGATCATCCAACGAGACGTTTTAATTTAGATTAAAATTGGTGTTTTATTGTCTTGTTTGTGATTAAATTTTGAGTTGTCTTATATTTTGAATATTGTGGCGGTGAGTTTTATCTTGTTTTGATTTTAATCTTAATTTTAATTTCATTTTTTCAGCTATCCTAAAGGATTCAATTTGCATGCAGGGTGACATTGTTGTTTAACATGCAAGCTTGCAAGAAAAGAAAGTACAGTGCAGGTAAGTAAATTGCAATAAAATAAAAGCGTACCTGGCTAGTCTTCTCGTCATTTCCAACTGCACTTAAAATGCATGCTAGGGCATTTAAATATTTAAAAGAGAAAACCTAGGTAAAGCTAAGGGAAGGTTCTGGTTGTCTGCCTAAATTCCTAATCCTATTTCTAGTTAATTCCTATGGTGTGTTTGAGGATGATTTTCTTCATCAAAGAATAATGAAGTTTAATTGTTCTTCTAAAACATCCCATTAGGTTAATAAGGTGCTTAGGACGAGCCCTGAACATCTTTTCTACACTTTTGGGATTATTTTGAGTCCAAATAAATTTCATTATATGGATGAGTTGATCATCCGGGGTTTTAATTAAGTTTTGATTCTTGCTCAATGAACTCAGATGTTTGATTATCCTATGAGTAAGGTGACACTTCATTTGATATTTCATTTAATTGTTATAAAAGTGAAAGCCTTTAGGGGCAAATTAGTTTATTAAAGAACTGAACCATTTTTAATTGAAGTTCAATTGGTGATTTAAAATGATTCAACTTAGTTATAAAGTTTTAGTTGATTTTTAAATGTTTTAAATTATTTAGGTTGAAAAAGGTGTTTAAATTATTTGATTCAGCTAAGTTTTAATGATTGGAGTTTATTTTAACTTAATTATAATATTTTAGATTAATTTTAATTAGTTTAACTTAATTATAATGTTTTAGTTATAAATTATTTTTAATTGATCTTAATGTTTCAAGATTATTTTAACTTTTAGTTTTAAGTGATTTCTAGTTTAGTTTTAATATGTTAAGTTTTTTTGATTTAATTTTTAAATGTTTCAAATTAATTTTAATATTTTAAATTTTAATTTGATTATAATATTCCAAGATTATTCCCTTTAGTTTCAATCATCATTTTTGTTGTTTCATTGATAGAAGTTTAAGTGATATTCGGTCAATCCATTGGTTAGGGATTCAATCCAAAGAATTAGAATCTTCCTATGTTAAATCCGTTGACCTTAATAATTCATGCTTTAATTAACTTCCAAAGTTTAATGATTTAATTAATTAAGATTTCTTCTTTAATGTTTAAGGTGATTAATGGGTTTCTACCCCTTAACTCCCAAAGTTTCAAACATCCAAAAGGAAGATTAAGATCAAATGTTTACCCTTCCCTTTGGTTAAGCCTAAATATAAATTAAGGCTTAAGTTCCTTAATTATCTTTATGCCCTCTTGAGTTTGTTCATTTTATAACTCATTAAACTAAATTCAAATGAATTTGAAATTTTTATGTCACCTCACTCACATGTCAATTAAGACATTAGAGAAGAAAATGTGATTTTTCTAATTTAATTTAATTTATATAATTATTTTTGTGAAAAATAGGGATTTTCAATGAAAATTCAACAACATGACCAAGATGAAACTTCTATCCTTAAAAAAATTATGGGAGGTTCCTACTGACCAAGGGACCACTTGGACCAATTTTGGTGATTTTTTGGATTTCATTTTATTTATTATAATTATTTTAAATTTTGGAGTATTAATTAATTATAAAATTAAATTGAGTTGGAAAATTAGATTTTTTATTTTTCTTAAATCTCTCTGAGATCAAAGAACTCAGAGAAACAAATTTTATATTTTTTTTATTTTTCTTTGAATTTTTAGAATTATTTTAGTGAAAGGGTTAAACTATCCATTTTTTAATATTAAAAAATACCCCCAGCCTTTAAAATTCAATATCTTTACTTAGAGACTTAGAAAAAATATTTGGTTGGTTCCCAAGTGATTAGGACCAAAAATGACATTTTTGTGAATTTTAATATTTTTATGATTTTTGTAATTTTTTAATTATTAAAATAATAAAAAATAGGTTAAAAATGAAAATTTTAAGAAAATTCTAATTTTAATTTTCTTAGACTCCTTTGATCTCAGAGAGTCTTTAAAATTGATTTGGTCAATTTTTGAGTTATATTTTAGGTTTTATGAATTTTTTAATCTCAAATATAACCATGTAACTTGAATAATTCATTTAATGGGTTAAATCATTTTCAATTGACTTGAAATTTTTATGTGGGGTTCTCTTGATCCTAAAGAACAGTGGAGCATTAATTTCATGTCATTTTGTTATGTGGTTGTTCCAAATTGATTTAATTTCAGTTTTGAGTATTTGGCCAAATTAGGGTCATTCTTAATGAGTTAGATCAAATCATAATTTTCCTAGGGTCCTCTGGTCCAGAGATACTTCCCATAATTTTTCTAGATTTTTATAATAAACATGCTAATTTTCAAAATCAATTCATTAAAATAGGCACCTAAACTTGGAAAATATGGATCTCAACCTAGAAGTCTCCTATGACCTTAGAAAATTCAAGGAATGTTCCCAAAGACAGAGGGCACAAAAACCTCATAGTCAGAAATCATGGTGAATTATGCATGCTAATGGAGAATCAAAATACTCAAGGTAGTAAATAAATAATTAAGAAATAAATACATAACAAAATATTTTGATTTTAATTCCACATTATTCTCCTCTGTTCACTGAGCAAGAGGGTATTTTTAGTTTATTTCAAGAATTTTTCTATGCAAAGATATGCATTTTCAAAGTTTCGGAGATTTAAATAAATAAAAAATTCCTAATTTCCTACTTAAGTGACTCAGCGCTGACTGGATCCTAAGGCGGATCGAAAACACACACTGCGTGGTTTGATTCGGGGCTGCTATCTGAGTTAGGGCGTGCTTTACGTACAAAGCTCTCGTGCGACTCGATCTCTATGGTCCGTTCATTACACGCGCCATCCGACGCTGGCTGGTCATCGTCCCCATCTGGTTCAACCCAAGTGCTGTCCACGCTAAAACCCTAAGATCTCGCTTGAGACTCAACCAAATCAAGCGCGGTTGGTCTCTATCGATGCGTCTAGCCTATACGAACACATCTATACGAATAACATGCATTAAAATTGAGCAGAATAAAATGGAGAATTGCTGGAAGCTTGGGAGGAAGAAAGGTTCAATACCTTTGCTCTGAGAGGTGAAGCCTCAATCATAGATGCTCGACACATTCGTTGGAGTTCTAGAAGCCTACGGATTGAGCCCCTGGTCATGGTGAAATGCCTAGACCTAAGTTCGTCCAAGTCTGATTTGGAGCTCTGGCCGATAGAAGAGATGGGTGGCTTGGTGAGGGAGCTTTCACTAGGGAACTTCTTCTCTTGGTGTGAGGATGGTGTGGGTGCAGGTGGAGTTTCTAGGGATGTTCTGTTTCTGGCCTTAATTTCAACTGAGAAATTGATCTCGGCTGATGGGATTTAGGGCTGGAGGACTATGGGATCTTCTTCTCTTGGCTGGGAATAGGTCTGGGAGCAATTTGGGGGGTTTTGTTAGGAAAAGTTCAACACCCAAAACTTGGCTGTGAGGGAGGTATTTTATAGCCATGGCTGGAGAGGGGAGCTCAGGGTCAGGCAATGAGTGCCCTGGGCCGCTTAGAATGAGGGCTGAGCAGGTCAGGTGGCTGGTGAGGGGATTACTCACTGCCATGGCTCAATTTTGAGTTTTAAGCCCATGGGGGGTGCTCGGGCATGCCTATTCCGGTGGCTGGGGTGGCTGGCAAGGACTGGCAGGCGGCTGGCAGGCTGAGGAGTGGAGGACGAGTTCAGTGGCATTAATTTTGGGCAGGGAGGTTGCTTAAGGGGAGTTTTATGAATGTGACTTAGCCTTAGTCAAGTGGCTAGACCCAATGGTCCAAAGTGGTGGACCATTGGTCCATGGCTCATGGAGCTTGGGTTGGGTTAGGTCAAACCGACCTTAGGAGGTCTAGGGTTGGCTGCTATGTTGTTGGTTTGGTCCAATTCAACTTGGTTTGGTTCAATTTGGATCATATGTTCACATGGGTTGGTTTGGGTTTAGGTTGGGCTAACTTGAGTTTGGGTTTGGTTGGGATCAAATTGATTTATCAAAATGTCTTAAATGATTTTCACAAAGCTTAGGAAGAGTTTGGAGTGAATTTGAATTGATTTGGGAAGTGTATTTGATGGGTTTTGGTGATTTGGTTAATTTTGGTTACCATGGGTTAAGTTGGATTTAGGTTTGGTTAGAACTTGGTTAGGGCTCAATTAATGGTTCAAATGGATGTAGGTAATTGTTATGAAAGGTTTTGGATAGAAATTGGTTGGAGATTTTGGGTTTAGGGGATTCAATTTGGGGATTTTAGGTCATGAGGCAATTTTAGGATAAATTTAGGCATTTTGGTTTCAAGTGACTTTGCATGGGATTTCAATAAATGTTTTGGCCAAATAATTGTTATGTTTGGTATAGGGATGTGTTATGAAGGTTTTAGAATAATTTTGGGGAGCATTTGAGTTGAATTGGATTGAATTTGGGCACACTTGGGTTCCTAGGTAATTTAGGGAAAAAATTAGGCATTTTTGTTTAAATAAGACTTGAGTGAGGTTTGAGTTTAAATTGGGGGTAAATTGATGTTACATTTTGTTTGTGGAGGTGTTAGGGAGAGTTTAGAACTTGGTTTACGGAAAATTGAGTGGCTTTGGGTCATTTAGGGTGAATTGGGTCATAAGGCCAAAATTGGGGGTTTTGGATTAAAGTTGAAATTAAATTTAAATGTGGATGCAATTGGGCTTGGATTTAATTTAGATTGGTATTGGGTATATTGAATTAAAGTTTATAATTGAAACTGGGCAAAATTGTGGTCAATTGGGTCAAGATTGGGTTTAATTTGGGCACCTTTTGGGTTAAATGTGCAAAATTGGGGCTTTTGGTTAAATTGGGTTAAATTAACAAAATTGATGCATGTGGTTGTTGAAGAAAATGAAATTGTGAATATCTGGGAGATTTTGAAAATTTTTGGGAATTTTTGGAATTTTGAGCTAAGATGGGCATTTTGGTCATTTTGGGGTTTTGGTGGAATTTTTGGGGAATTTGGTAAATTTGGGATTAATTGGTCAATTTTGGTTGTGGGGAACAATTTGGAATGGCGTTTGGAGGAATTTGGGTAATTTGGGGAATTTTGGGTGATTTGTTGGTTATAGGGGCAATTTAGGTAATTTTGGGTAGGTTTAGGGGCCCAAGGTCAAAATTTAAATTTTTGGAAAAATGAAGGGGGCTTCTAATAGAGAAGGATGGAATTATTTTAGTGGGGTCAAGATTGAGTAGAAGTGATCTGGAATGGAATTAGGGTTTAGGAGCATGAGCCGTGGGCTTAGCCAAGTCCAACCACTTTGGAACCAGGTCTAGCCAAATGGTAACCACTTTATGACCCTTCATATATTGACCCTAGCCATCTTAATCAAAGACTAGTGGCTTTGGTTCAATCATGTGAGTTTCTTAAAGGGTAAAAGGGAAGGTTTTAAGGTTTGGGTTAAATGGCTTAGAGGTGTGTGTGTGTGCAAGAGAAACCTAAGTCACTCAAGGTTACCCTAAGTCCCAGCACTCTTATGGGAACTCACTATTGGTTGCTGATATGGTAGTTTTAACCTTCCAAGGTGTTTTAGAGGTTTGTAGCCATCCAAGTGGGGTCCTAAGAGGAGTTAAGAAGTGGCTAAAAATTTCTAAATGGTGGGTTCCAACTCTACTCTTCTAGGATAGTCCAGGAGAAACCTATGGCTAGATCCTAAGCACTAAGAGGAAGATCAGACCTCACAAAAAATGAGGTCAACAAATGGACCTCCAATAGATGTGGTGTGCTAACCAAGCACATCGCGTGTGTTGGCGTTGACCTAAGAGATCAAAAGACCAACACAAATATTCTAAGTTCACACACTCAGAACGAAACAAAGAAAGAGTAGAGAAGGTTCCCACTAGGGAGTATCAGGTAAATCTTCGAAGCTGAAGATTCCAGAACTCTCGTTGGGGATTAAGAGGGAGAGTTTCAATTTGATCAGATTCAAATTTGATTTAGATTGAGGTTTTAAATTTTGATTTTGATTTTGATCTTTTAATTTTGAATTTTTAAATTTTTATTTTTGATATTTTAGTTTTCAAATTTTGATTAAAATTGATTTGAGATTGGAATTGAAAGAGAATTTGGAGTTGACAAACGCAGAGTTTAAATTTGAAAGAGGGTGAGGACTGGAATTTAAGTACTGGCCTCGGAATGAGAATCAGAATCTAGGTACTGATCCCGAAGGGTGAGAATCAGAATTTAGGTACTGACCTCAGAAGGGTAGGAATCAGAATTTAGGTGTTGATCCCGAAAAGTGAGAACTGGAATTTAGGTAGCAGCCTTGAAAATGAGAATCATAATTTAGGAAACAATCTCAGAAAGATGACAGTCATAATTTAGTTACTGCCCACAGAAAGACAAAATTGAAATTTATGTATCAATCTCAGAAAGAGAGTCAGAATTTAGGTACCGACCTCAAAAGGTGAGAGTCAGAATTTAGGTACTAACTTCGAAAGGAGAGAACTGGAACTTATGTACCAGCCTCAAAGGTGAGAATCAAAATTTAGGTACCGATCTCAGAAAGATGAGAGTCAGAATTTAGGTACTGACCTCAGAAAGAGAGAATTGAAGTTTAGGTATCAATCTCAGAAAGAGAGTCGAATTTAGGTACCGACCTCGAAAGGTAGGAATTGGAATTTAGGTACCAGCCTCAAAATGAGGATCAGAATTTAGGTACCGACCTCGGAAGATGACGATTGACTTGTGAAGATTTCGGTGTTTAGAAGTGTAGTAGAAGATTGGAATGGAACATGAAATTGTTTCACATCCCGAAAGATTTGATCGAAGATTGATTTTTTGGCGAAGGATGTGAATCAATGCCATCAGAACCAAATCGAGAATCTCGTGGTTCTGTGTCAATAGACTCAGCGACCTTCTCAAAAGAGGGAAGAAATCACAGAGATTCAAAAGAATTTTGAGTACAGCCGGAGGCTGGGGATTTCAGATTCGGGATTTGTTTTCATTGCTCTTCGTGTTTTAGTGATTTGATTTTATTTTGATCTTCAAATTTCATTTCGATTGGAAGTTACTTTTGACTTGGATTTCCATTCATTTCTTTTGTTTGCAATTTGAAATTTTGAGTTGATTTACCTTGAGCTTTGATTTCATGTCTTATTTAGATTTCGAATTTGAATTTTTGTTTTGTTGTTATTATTTTTATTGGATTTTGCTAAATTCCATTTTTTTGTTTGTTATATTTCATTCAAATCGTTCTTCATTGAACTTTTCTTTAAATCGAGTCATGCCAAGATTCAGTGGCGTTTGCAGTCAATTGCAAAAAATCGAAGGAAAAATATGACATAGTCATTTCCATTGAAATGTCGAAAGTACATATCATATGATTCCACCAAACATTTCAGATGATGTCTTCTGGAAAACAGCCTGTTACAAAGTCCATGTATATTTGAACACAGACTGTACTGGCATCTTCATGTCATCTGGAAAAATTGTCTTTTTGACTCGTCCATGTCTGAAAAGTAAACTGCATAGGTAATAACATCACCTTCTAAGCCACTTTTCGGGGGAGAATCTCGTATAAGTGTACTTTAGAGGTGTGCTACTACTATGTAGCTTACAGCTCGTAAGGCTGCAAATTCTCTAACTCTGGATTTGGCTGGAATTAGACTGGAATCTTGCTCTCATCCATGTTTCTGAAGGTGATGGAGATCCACTAGTAGGGAACCCCTAGTATGTAGTGCTTTGCCACATCAGCACCATTTCCCTGTAGTACAAGGACAGAGCCTACCGGTAGAGGTATCTCTAGTGGCCCTCAAAATTCTCCGGGGCCGACTATTTGGATTTCGGTCCCGAACATGATGTTGCACTGATTATTGAAAGAGACAGTGCAAAAGAGTCTCACAAAATCATGATGGTCCACGTGAGGTGGAATGCAATCTCCTTCTTCATAAATGTTAATAATGTAGCTATTAGGTATGCAGTCAGTGGGTAAGACTCGCCAAGCCACCATCCTCTTTATCATTTTCTTGATTAAAACAAGCATTGGTCAACTTCATCATATCGGAGTATCCCTGGCAGATTTCCTTTTTTATCATCGGCAAATTTGTAGCAGCATCTGAACTGGATTGTAATCCTCCCCTTGCCTCGCTTCCATTTCTGCGGCTCGGAGTAGGTCTTGCTCCAGAGTCATCCTGCATGGCCCTGCTTTTTCAGCTCGAAGACGTAGTCCATGATCTCACTCTTCTCGTAGTGAGAGAACACATCTGTATGCAATTCTAGTCCTTCCAGGATATTGACATACTTGCCCTGAATCCTCTGAAAATATTCAAAATCCTGTTTCCGCACTCTCTGGATCATCTCCAACTCGTGTTCTGAGATCATCTGGAACTGTCGGGGTCTGGTGACCTACTGTGGGATGTACGGCTTTATGCCGACACACTCTCCTACAATCGTCACTACCTCAGGTACGGGCTCTGTAATTGCCTCATCTGGAACAACCTCTGCTATGGTGCTCCTATAGGCTGGACTCCTTGGGGCAACTGCTGTGATCGTTGAAATCTCTTCTTTATTCTGCTCTTTTGTCAATTTCTTCAGCATTCTGTGACTACGACAGTTCTTGTTTCTTCTTTGAGTCGGGGTGGCTCTTCTCTCCCCCTGGATGTCGGTAGGGATGGCACTTACAAGCTTCCCTCCTGCTGCGGTTATTACTGATTTCATCTTGTTGTCATCAATTACGTTAATCTTCCTTTTCTGATTTCCAGTGTGTTCAAATTTCTCACAGAGCCTCAATACTGTCTTTTCACGGGGCTCCCCGAGGTCTATAGTAGTACAAGCAGTTTCTTCATATTCTAGCTTCATCTGTGCAAAATCTGAGTCAACCTCGATCACAACACCAGCCTTCAGTTCCTCTTCATTAAGTGCAAGACTTACGCCATCTTTAAAAGAAAGGACCAGCCTCCCGCTCGACATCTTCCTGCGAAAACAAGGAAGGGATCAAGGGCTAAACCTAAAAGGAACGAGAACAATTGGAATTTTAAAATTTATTATATCTTCTTTTATACATTTATATATAATTATTATATTTTGAAAACTTATTAAGAAAGAGAAAGATTTGATTTGGAGTTTTGAAATTGCAACAAGTTTTGATTTTTATTTTATTTGAGAAAATTTCTTTTGTATTTTGGTTTTAGAGTTTTTTTTATAATTATTTTGGGTTCGGACCCAGTTACACATAATTATCAAGCCGACGCTTCTACGAGCGAAACTTTATTTCTAAAGTTCACTCTTCAAAACATCACGTCGCGTAATACTTCTTTAGATATTGTCTGTTGACAGGAAGCATTGGTCGCTCTCCACGATAATCCACGAGTTGGTAAGAGCCTCCTGAGTAAATTTTCTCGACTACAAACGGTCCCTCCCAAGTTGGTTCAAATTTACCCCCTATCTTACGGTGTGTAAGAATAGGTCTTCTGAGAACGAGAACCGATTCACCTGCTTTAAAAGTTCTTGGGCGGACCAGTTTGTCGTGGGTCTGAATCATCTTAGCTTGATATAACTCCAGATTTTGTTGCGCTGAAAGTCATCTTCCTTCCAAGCTTTCCAATTCTTCCAGACTTAATCTGGTGTTCTCTTCTGTAGTGATCATATTTGCGACTGCAATTCTGAGCGATGGAAGCTGAACCTTCAAGGGCAAGATGGCTTTGGACCCGTACACTAGAGCTTAAGGTGTAGACTGAGTAGGTGTTCTGAAAGTTGTTCTGTAGGCCCATAAGGATTCTAATAACTTCTCATGCCAATTGCTTTTGTTGTCGTCCAAAGTATTCTTAAGGATTTGGACGAGAGTTTTTTTAAAAGCCTCAGCCAAGCCGTTTGGTCTTGGGTAGTAGATTGATGAATAACACCAGTCGATCCTGTGCCATCTGACAAAATTGTTGATCTTCGTGCTTTTAAACGCGGAGCCGTATCTGAGATAATTCTGCGTGGTACCCCAAAACGGTAGATGACTTGATTCTTAAAGAACTGTAACATGTGATGTGCCTTTACCTCTCTGTGTGGTATTGCTTCTGGGAATTTTGAAAAAATAATCTGTTGCTATAAGGATGAAACAATGTCCTCTTAAAGAAGGTAGTTCTATCGGGCCCGTGATATCTGTACCCCAACACTCAAATGGTCACAACGCGATTGTCGGATGTAGCACATTTGGAGGTTGATGTAGAACCACTTCGTGCACTTGACACTGGTGACAACTTTTGGCAACTTTCATGCAGTCGGTCATCATTGAGGGCTAGTACTACCCTAGTCTCTTAATTTTCATTTTCAACTTCGGACCAAACTTATGAGCACCACAAAGTCTTGAGTGCACCTCTTTAACAATTTCACGAGCCTCGGACCCACTCAGGCACCTTAGCTACATCTGATTGAATGACCTTCTGTATAAGGTATTATTTATTAATACGTATGACAAAGTTCTTTTTTTGATCTGATGGACTGCTGACTTATCATCCGATAGGTTTCCTGTTTGCAGGTATTCTATTAATGGGTGCAGCCAATCTTCTGTAGTTTCTGCCACTGCTGCAACTGTCTCTTCATTTCCCAGTCTGCGCAATGTGTCTATGTCAATTTGCGATAGGACCTGTCGTCCCTGCACTGTCACTTCAACTGATTCTTCCTGTAGACATGCGAATTCTTTTGCAAGTCGAGCCAAAGTGTCTGCAAGGGCATTTTCTTTTCTGGGAATCTTGTATATCGTCATGTTCGGAATCTGCTCCAGCAACTTCATTGTATACTAAAAATACTGCTCGAGTCTAGGCTTCAGAATTTTGTACTGTCCAGCGACCTGCTATATGATCAACTGCGAATCACCGTAAATGTTGATATCTGTTATACCCATCTGAATGACTAACTCCAATCTGGTTATAGGAGCTTCATATTCTGCTTCATTATTCATACACGGTTCTGTCAAGTGGAAGGAGTACCTTAACATTCCCCGCTCCAGTGTTATAAATATTAGTCCGATTCCTGCCTTATAGGGCACTATCATTTGTAATTCTTTGTCTCGTTGTGCTGATGATGTTCCGTTGAAGTACAATTCCCAATGTTGATCATCGGGATCTTCTAAGCTCATTATCTGTTCATCTGGCAAATCGTCGTTGAGAGGCGATTCTGCCGGTAAAGGGTATGCTGCGAGGAAGTCTGCTAGGACTTGTCCCTTTACGACACAAAGAGGAATGAAAGTTATATCGAATTGCAATAATATCATTGACCACCTGACTAGTTTTCCAAAAAGCATCGGACGGGTCATCAAACATTGCAATGGATTAAACTTTGAAATAAAGTTGACCTTATGAGAAAGCATGTAATGCCTGAGCTTTTGAGCGGCGAAGATCAGTGCCGAATAATGCTTCTCAATAGAAGGTTAATTTACCTCCGTTGGAATTAGACGGCCACTTAAGTAGTAGAGTGCTTTTTCTTTACCCTCATCATTGACCTGGGCTAGCAGGGCTCCGATGGAGTCGTCTAAAGCCGCGTTATAAAGTATCAACGGTCAACCCGAGACTGGGGCTGCTAATACAAGAGGTGTCATTAAATATTGTTTGATATCATCAAAGGCAAGTTGACATTTACAGTCCCAAGTAAACTTGGCATCCTTCTTAACCAAAGTAGAAAAAGGCTAACACCTTCCTGAAAAATTAGAAATAAAGCGTCGAAGATATGCCAATTTCCCTTGAAAGAATCGTAGCTGTTTTAAAGTTTTGGGAGGCGACATTTCTAAGATAGCTTTAATCTTTTCTGGATCAATTTCAATTCCGCGATGCCGGACAACAAATCCTAAGAATTTCCCAGAGGTGACGCCGAAGGCGCATTTCAGGGGATTCATCTTAAGGTTAAATTATCTTAATAGCTCGAAAACAATTCTCAAATCATACAAGTGATCTTCTTTCAATTTACTCTTTATGACCACATCATCCACGTAGCACTCGACTTGATTGTGAATGAGATCATCAAAAATCCACGTCATTACTCTTTGGTATGTTGCTCCTGCGTTGTTTAATCCAAAAGGCATCACTGTGTAGCAGTATACCTCGATTGGTGTTTTGAATGTTGTGAGCTTTTCATCTTCTGGCGTCATCTTTATTTGATTGTATCTCGATGACCCATCCATGAAAAAGAAGACTTTGTGCGTCGAAGCGATGTCGATCATTAACTCCTGAATTGGTAGCTGGAATTCGTCCTTTGGACATGCTTTGTTCAAATCTTTGAAATCTACCCAGATTCTGATCTGACCGTTCTTCTTCCTAATTGGTACCACATTGGCCAACTTAGTCGGGTATTGTTCCTCACGGACAAGTTTAGCATTGATCAACTTTTTATATTCAGCTATCACTTGTTGTTCGATCTCTAGACGCATTCTTCTCGGAGCTTGTCTGACTGGAACGACAGTGTGATCCACTCCTAACTTGTGAACTACAACTTCTGGAGCTAATCCCGGCATTTCATCATAACTCCAAGCAAAACAGTCCTTGAATTCCATTAATAGCTTGATCATATTTTTAGTGTCTTCTTTATTGAGTAAGGAGCTAACAAAGGTCGGCCTAAGCTCTTCGCTAGTACCTAAGTTAACTTCCATTAACTAGTCTATCGTAGATTTAATCTCTTCTTCAAATTCTGGTAGAGCGTCTCCAATTGACTAGTACTCGAGATCATCTGAAGCTTCCAGGAAGTCTTCATTAGGCTCGCAAGTGACAACCAAGCAAAATTCTGTATCATCAGCTGGCCCTACTGTACCGAACCCGGGACCATGCTTTGAATTAGGAGGTCGACTGACATTACTCCATAACTTTTCGAAGCAGTGTGATTGATCTTTTGACCACTACTTTTGTAAAACACCATGTTGAATTAGATTTTAAACACAGGGAGAATACCACTCAAAAGGCAATTCCATTAATTTAGATGAAGCGACATCTTCAATTTAAACATCATTTTCAGGATTGGAAGAAGAAGCACCATGGTATAATTTGATTGGCTTAGCACCGCCACCATGTACTTCCTTGACCACCATACCCTCAACCTTATCAAGGTAGATCAGGTTTAGGGTTATATTCTGTACATAGTGGTTTATCTTGTCGTACATTGCTTTGTATTCTTCATTTTTCTCATCTTCTAGTGAGATCTTGAACTGAGGCTTCTTCTGACTTATCGTTGCTGCTTCTTTCTTGATTTTTTTTTCTTCTTCTTCGGAACTGTCTTTCCAATCAACATTGATAACCGGATTCTTTTGTTCAACTATTCCACCTTTTCTTCCTCGACCTCATCCTCGGTCTCGACCTCGGATGCGAGTTTTGGAGAAACCTTCACCATCTCGCCATAAGGGAGTGGTGAGTAATTGTTGAACTAGAATTTGAGGATCTTCGTCGTCTTGAATTTCTTTTGCTTCATTCGGTAGGGCATTTATGGAGAAGATTGTTTTCTTCAGAGGTGCGTAGTAGGCAGTGTCTTCGTGAATTCCAATTTTGTGCACGGAGAATGGTTGCAAGTCACCTTTGTTACACTGTTCTTATCTTACTTCATAATATTTTATGCACTGGTGTAGAGACGATAGTACCATCCAATTTTCATGGATCCAAGGTCGACCCAGTAGAGCGTTGAATGACGTTTCAGAATGAATTATATAGAATTTTACGGTTGTCCTTGCTAAGTCACCGATCCTCATAGATAGTGCTATTCATCCAAGAGCTCTTTCTCCTTTCTGATTGAATCCCTTTAATAACATTTTGTCTGCTTTGGGATAGCGGGCATCAATTTCCAAATATGTTAAAGTCCGAAGATTCATCACATTGATCGATGCTCCTGGATCAACTAACACCCTGGAGAGCGTGAACTTACTGATAGTGACTGAGATGTACAAGGGTTGGTTGTGATCAGCTGTCCCAAGTAGCAAGTCATTGTCCGTGAAAGTAACACCGTACTGTTCTCTTAACGAGCAAACATTGTCTAAGGAGTTACCGGCCATTTGAGCTAAGTAAATTTCTGGATCAAGTAGGGCCTTGATCAGAGCTTCCCTCATCTCCTTTGAAAGGATCAAAGCGTCGTAGATGCTCAGTTTGGCAGGTAACTTCCGAAGATGGGCTAGCACGTTATATTCCACTTTATTGCTTGGTCTTTCAACTCCTTCCCAAATGGGTAACGCTTTTGCTGGGGTTAGCTCTTCCTGAAAAACCACCTGCTTTCCTTTATCTTTCGGACCCATTCTCGAGGGCAAGACTTTTCCACTTCTCAAGTTGACTTTTGTTATCTCTTCCAAGTCTGGTACTAAATTAGCTGGTGCTTCCTCTTTCCTAATTGGAGCAGCAGATTCTTCTGGAGTCACTTCAAGATCTGAGAACTCTAGTTCAATTGTGGTAGGAGATCCTTGGAATTCACATATGAGTTTGTCATCTCCCAGGCCATCACAATCACTTTCGTTAACGTCCTCCTCTTTATCGCTACCGTCGAGGTTTTGTATGATTTGAGAATTGTTATTAGGATTGAAATAAATATTCTGATCAGGTTGGTTGTCGTTAGTTACGTAATCGTTAGAAAAAATCAAAACGTAGCCAACACCATAACTCTTATCATTATAAGATTCCACCGGGGTGAGCAAATAATCATACAGAGTCAGAGGTTTGAGGGATTTCTCCCCCAAATTAGAAACAACCATCCTAGGAAAAGAAGCCCCCTACTCTACTCTTCAGAGCCTCGGTCTTCTCTTCTTCTGTGATCTTCTCCTCCTTCTGGGGCGGTCTCTCGATTGTATTTGATATGCCGGCTCGGCGGGTTTCGAACTTTGAATTGAAGCAAGCACCGAAGCAGTCTGAATGTGTTCCGATATTTTCTTTGAAGACTTTATCAAAACAGTACTCCATCCATCGTCGGTTGTGTGCAGGTCTATCAGAACTATAGGCTCTATCGAAATAACATTAACGTAACCTCCTTTCTGGGGTTCCTTCATGTATTCTTTCGGGATTGTTATGTTCCCCTTCCGAAGGTTGTTCTCAAGCCAGTTCTTGAAAGTGAAGAAATCCTCTATCTTGTGTCCGATCATCCGGTGGTAAGGGCATTACATCAGGTGATCCTTCTTGTCCACATCCTCGGGCTTCTTGGGCTCTGGCAACTGGAATCCGTCTTTCTTGATCAGACTACGAAACATCTTGCCAACTGCTTCATTTTTGAAGGGATATTCTTTATTCAGAAGTTCTACCAGGCTCTGCTTCTACTGAACTGGTTGCTGGCCATACTACTGTGACTGCTGATAATTCTGTTGAGGTGGTTGATAACTTGGCGAAGGTTGTTGATAACTTTGTTGAGGTCATTCTATTCGTATCTGTATTAGCTGCTTACCCTTATCTAAAGCTGCTACAGTCCCGGACTTCTTCTCGAAGGCTCTAACCGGTTTCTGCTTATCAGTCTTATCGGTGAAATTGAGTTATTTTGCTTCCTCCTGTAGACTTGAGGCCTTGCTGAGCAATTTCTCGAATGTCTTAATTGTAAATCGCTTAATGAGAAATTTTATCGGGCCGTGAATGCTCTTTAGCAGAATTCCAATGGCATGCTATTCCTAGAGTTGCGGCTCGCATTTTATGCTTAAATTCCTCCACAGCAGAATGTAGTCCATCAAATTTTCATTTGGTTTCTATTGCTCTAACACAAGATCACCGATGGTGATGTGGTGTTGAGCTCCGACAAACCATTTTACAAATAATTTTTCTAATTCTGCGAATGTTTTCACTGAGCCGTTGGGCAGCTCTACATACTTGTCAAAGGCAATTCCTAAAAGGATGCTCACGAACTGGTGGAACAACAAAGCGTCGTTACCCCCCGCGTTGTAGCAACTTGCGCGGAAGTGTGCAATATGCTGTCGGGGGTTTCCTGCTCCATCAAAAGTCTTGAAAAGAGGTGGTACGAAGCCTTTAGGGTATTGCACGGTATTAAATTCTTCGGGATTTGGTCTACCCTTAAGAATCAATGCCTCGCCTTTAGATTGGGCTAAGGCTTCTCACACCTGTTGTTCTACCATATTTTTAATGTCATTTTCTAGTATTAGACTTTGAGTGGAATCCTTCTTCAGCTGCTCGTCTCCATTGACGGATGTGACTTCTTTTCTTCTGTCTGCATTGTGAATGACTTCCGGGGGTGTTTCCTTTGGGGGCTGAGGCTGACTCTGATGCGTGGCTAAGGCAGCCGCCATCTCTTCCAATTTCTTCTCCATCCAATAAATTATGTCATCCTTTTCCTGAATACGTAGCCTCATTACCTCTGGGTTATCTCCTTCTGTAGTTGCTAAAGCTCCCAGTAGAGCTGACGACGCCCGGGTTTCAACCACATTGATCTTGGCAAAATCCTCATCCATGTACCCTGACAGGTCTTTTTCATTATCTAATATTTCTTTCCGCTCTTTAGCCAACTACTGAATATCTGATCTTAACTTTTCCAAAGTGACTTCAAGTGACTTTCCTCTGATGGTCCTATGACTGGTAGACTGTAGTCGGTGAACCTCATTTTCTGGAGTTGTCTCTAACACGACAGTACTCCTTTTAGTTTTGGATTCAACATCGGAACTCCTCATTTCTAGCTGCTCTCCGTGTATTGGCACCGCGACTTTAGGTCATCACACCATCCTTTTGGAAATTGGGTGCCTAGAACTGGATGGTTCATCGGCGGTAGGTTGAAAGGTGGTGTGCCTACTAAGATGCGGGCTAGATACCACAGCAGGTAACTTCTTGCTACTCAGTTTTCTCTTCTTCGGTGGAAGTTCTCTTTGAACGACAGGGGGAAGCACTCTCGGTCCGAGACATGCCTTAGCAGGTATTCTACCCATACTTCCCAAGATCTCGGGCATAAAACAATTATCCTTTCTTCCAAACTTCTCAATTATCATCCGCAATAGAGTAAGTGGCGTACTTCTTGCCTTTCGTTCTTTGTGATCATCGTAATGCGCCGGTTGGGGTAACGTGACAGCAATCCTCCGAGCACTTTCTTCCTCAGGAGCAGTAGAATGTGGATAAAATCTATTTCCTCATTGCAGGGATGAAAGTTATGGCAGTTCTTCTTCCTCTTCCAGGATCTCTTCAAGAACAATAACTTCAGCGGTCTTGATTTTCTTGATCTTGGACATTCTTCTATTCTTATTCCTCCTTTGGGACTTAGTCAAGGGTGCCAACCTCGAGCTAGACCCAATCTCAAATACAAGCGGTTTTGCAGCAAAAGTCGTACCCTCCACGGTAGCGGGCTCATCACTTATCTGGACTTCCTTCCCTTTCCATTTGGTAGGGATAGGTGCAGCGATGGCCAGACCAGCGGGGGTAGCAACAACAGTCTTGGGGGCAGTCTTATCAGCTTTGACAGCCAATCTCTTACGTGCAGCAGTGTCTCCTGAGCCAACTTTAGATTGAACTCAACTATGCGCTCCACAGATTCTGGTACCTTGGACTTCAGTAGAGCAACAGTAACGTCTCCGAACTTAATGTCCGTTTGATCGAACCCTTGTCCAAAATCAATGGCTGCGTTGTCGGGCAGTTCATTCCTGTTGATTGCTAAGTCCATCCAAGCGGTGAAGGAAAAGATCAACTTTGGTGCAGACATCTTCTACAGAAAAGATTTGGAGTGTCAGAGTTACCCTACTCGCCTTCTCGTCGCAACGATCTTTAGGACGAAACAAAGAATATTCAAGGCAAAGTCCGAACAAGTTTTTTTATTAATTTCAATTTAATTTGGTTTATGTTAAGTTTTATTTCGTTTGTAGTTAATAGAGGAATTCAAGAAATAGAAAGTTGATAAAGATTTGGTTAAGAGTAAAGTCAATCACAATAAGAGAGAGAGAGCTACTGGACCCTTATCCTGAATTAAGGAAAGGTAAACCTCATAGGAATCTTGACTCGATAGATAGGTCTTAAACCACACCTATTGGGGGTCTCACCTCGCTCGGGAGGTGAAAAAGAGATTCCGGAACCTCTCTACTTAAGGGTGTTTTAAGTAGTGGCTTCAGAATAAAAAAAAGTTTACTATACTTGTTCAAGGCAGAAATGAACAAGGTATGTGAACAGAAGAATAGTAGTTTGGTCCACTAGGGGTAAGAACTTACTACCGATTTATGGAAGCAACACCATCTGATCCAAATGGAGAGAGAAATTACTCCGCAGCGGAGTCGCCGTAAAAATTGTCGGCCTCATTTTTTGTTTAATTTAATTTAAGTATATATATAGTTTTAAATAGTTTGAAAAATAGCATTTGATTTTGAAAATACGAGACCAAACTGATCCCATTTCTTTTGTAGTTTAAATAATTGAACACCGCACCATAAGCTATGCATTTATCCTGAGAAATAGACACATTGCTTAATAATGGGGCTCGATTAAATAAACTAGTAAATTCATGACTTCCGTTTGGATTGCGAAACATTTTTATTTGCTGACAAATTCCCTTATTTAATACAAAAGAATTAAATAGGGTTTATATTAAGCTGGGTTCTAAAATTCTCTATAAGAGCAAGCCCCTATAGTTAATTACATCCTAAGTGACGGGAATCACTTAAGAAAACTCTCGATTAAGATCAGTGGTTCTGCTTTCAAGAATTGCAAAGTTTAAGCATTCAAGGGATTTGATTTTAGAATTTCAAAAGGGATTGGATCAAATTTGGAACATCTTGTTTTGGAAATCCAATGGAAGAAAGGTAGGGGATGTCACGGATCCGAGGAGAACCTCGGTGACTTCCCAACTATCCTATTTGTTTGGCTTGAATTTGATAGAATTATTTATTGTTGCAGTCCTGCAAATTTTAATTAATTAGGACTTATATTCGTATGACATAATCATACAAATAGCCTGGAAATTATGAAGGTTTATGTCGTAATGAACGACGACCTCGGAGTCTTAAGATGAGTTAGCACTTAAATTGCATGATATGATCATGCAAATGCATAAAGGATGAAATGAGGATTTATGTTGCGCTAGGCAAACTACCTCAAAATCCTATGGCTTGTTTTTTAATTACTAAGGAAAGGAAAGCTGACGAAGTCCACCGTGCTGTCCACCGCGCTTGCTCCGAGCTCCCTGTTGTTGTAGAGGGCTTAGTTTTAGAAGTGACAATTAAGAGATGAGAGAAGTGTCACAGTTTAGAGGTTGAGTATCAAATTCAATTTTTTAAGTTTTATTAAGGGAAATATTAAAGTTGATTAAGCAGAACCGATTAAGATCCCACTATTCAATCATCCCAGCACCACTATTTTCATCAAATTCACTTAGTCCAAATGAATTTGCTAAACTCAACTGAATGAGTTCCACACTTTCATTTAGACCGTGGGAAATCTCGTTAGCAACACATGAGTTACATCATCCGAGGGATTCCCGATCATCCAATGAGGTGTTTTAATTTAGTTTAAATTTGGAGTTTTATTGTTTTGTTTGTGATTAAATTTTGAGTTGTCTTATATTTTGAATATTATGGCGGTGAGTTTTATCTTGTTTTGATTTTAATCTTAATTTTGGTTTTAGTTTTGTGGCTATCCTAAAGGTTTCAATTTTCATGCAGGGTGACATTGTTGTTTAACATGCAAGCTTGCAAGAAAATAAAGTACAGCGCAGGTAAGTAAATTACAATAAAATAAAAGCGTACCTGGCTGGTCTTCTCGTCACTTCAACTGCACTTAAAACGCATGTTAGGGCATTTAAATATTTAAAAGAGAAAACATAGGGAAAGCTAAGGGAAGGCTCTGGTTGTCTACCCAAAGTCCTAATCCTATTTCTAGTCAATTCCTAAGGTGTGTTTGAGGATGATTTTATTCATCAAAGAACAATGAAGTTCAATTGTTCTTCTAAAACATCCCATTAGGTTGAGAAAGTGCTTAGGACAAGCCCTAAACATCTTTTCAACGCTTTTGAGATTATTTTGAGTCCAAATGAATTTCATTTTATGGATGAGTTGATCATCCGAGATTTTAATTAAGTTTTGATTCTTGCTCAATGAACTTGTATGCTTGATTATCCTATGAGTAAGGTGACACTTCATTTGATATTTCGTTTAATAGTTATAAAGTGAAAGCCTTTAGGGGCAAATTAGTTTATTAAAGAACTTAACCATTTTTAATTGAAGTTGAATTAGTGATTTAAAATGATTCAACTTAGTTATAAAGTTTTAGTTGATTTTTAAATGTTTTAAATTATTTAGGTTGAAAAAGGTGTTTAAATTATTTCATTCAGCTAAGTTTTAATGATTTGAGTTTATTTTAACTTAATTATAATATTTTAGATTAATTTTAATTAGTTTAACTTAATTATAATGTTTTAATTATAAATTGTTTTGAATTGATCGTAATGTTTCAAATTTATTTTAACTTTAGTTTTAAGTGATTTTTAGTTTAGTGTTAATATGTTAAGTTTATTTTGATTTGATTTTTTAATTATTTCAAATTAATTTTAATATTTTTAATTTTAATTTGATTATAATATTCCAAGATTATTCCCTTTAGTTTCAATCATCATTTTTGTTGTTTCATTGATAGAAGTTTAAGTGATTTTTGGTCAATCCATTGGTTAGGGATTCAATCCAAAGAATTAGAATCTTCATATGTTAAATTCCTTGACCTTAATAATTCATGCTTTAATTAACTTCCAAAGTTTAATGATTTAATTAATTAAGATTTCTTCTTTAATGTTTAAGGTGATTAATGGGTTTCTACCCCTTAACTTCCTAAGTTTTAATCATCCAAAAGGAAGATTAAGATCAAATGTTTACCCTTCCCTTTGGTTAAGCCTAAATATTAATTAAGGCTTAAATTCCTTAATTACCTTTATGCCCTCTTGAGCTTGTTCATTTCATAACTCATTAACATAAGTTCAAATGAATTTGAAATTTTTATGTCACCTCACTCACATGTCAATTAAGACATTAGAGGAGAAAATGTGATTTCTCTAATTTAATTTAATTTAAAAAATTATTTTTGTGAAAATTAGGGATTTTCAATAAAAATTCAACAACATGACCAAGATGAAACTTCTGTCCTTAGGAAAATTATGGGAGGTTCCTCTTAATAAGAGAACCACTTGGACCAATTTTGGTGATTTTTTGGATTTCATTTTATTTATTATAATTATTTTAATTTTCGGAGTATTAATTAATTATAGAATATGGTGATCTTCTTCTCTTGGCTGGGAATAGGTTTAGGAACAATTTTGGAGGGTTTTGTGAGGAAAAGTTCAACACCCGAAACTTGGCCATGAGGGAGGCATTTTATAGCAATGGCCGGAGAGGTGAGCTCAGGGCCAGGCAATGAGTGCCCTGGGCCGCTTAGGGCGAGGGCTGTGTAGGTCAGGTGGTTGGTGAGGGGATTTCTCACTTCCATGGCTCAATTTTTAGGTTTAAGCCCGTGGGGGGCGCACGAGCTTGCCTATTCCGGCGGCTGGGGCGGCTGGCAAGGACTGACAGGTGGCTGGCTGGCTAAGGAAAAGTGGAGGAGGAGTTCGGTGGCATTAATTTTTGGCAGGGAGGTTGCTTAAGGGGAGTTTTATGGACGTGACTTAGCCTTAGCCAAGTGGCTAGACCCAATGGTCCAAAGTGGTGCACCATTGGTCCATGGCTCATGGAGCATGGGTTGGGTCAGGTCAAATCCACCCTAGGAGGTCTAGGGTTGGCTGCTATGGAGTTGGTTTGGTCCAATTCAATTTGGTTTGGTTCAATTTGGATCATATGTTCACATGGGTTGGTTTGGATTTAGGTTGGGCTAACTTGAGTTTGCGTTTGGTTGGGATCAAATTGATTGATCCAAATGTCTTAAATGATTGTCACAAAGCTTATGGAAGAGTTTGGAGTGAATTTGAATTGATTTGGGAAGTGTATTTCATGGGTTTTGGTGATTTGGTTAATTTGGGTCACCATGGGTTAAGTTGGATTTAGGTTTGGTTAGAGCATGGCTAGGGCTCAATTAATGGTTCAAATGGATGTAGGAGATTGTTATGAAAGGTTTTGGATAGAAATTGGGTGAAGATTTTGGGTTTAGGGGATTCAATTTGGGGATTTTAGGTCATGAAACAAATTTCGGACAAATTTAGGGATTTTGGTTTCAAGTGATTTTGTATGGAATTTCAATCAAAGTTTTGGCCAAATAATTGTTGTGTTTGGTATAGGGATGTGTTATGAACATTTTAGAACAATTTTGGGGAGCATTTGAGTTGAATTGCATTGAATTTGGGCACACTTAGGTTCATGGGTAATTTAGGGCAAAATTAGGCATTGTGGTTTGAATAGGACTTGGGTGAGGTTGTGTTTAAATTGGGGAAAAATTGATGTTGAATTTTGTTTGTGGAGGTGTTAGGAAGAGTTTAGAACTTGGTTTGGCAAAAATTGCGTGGCTTTGGGTCATTTTAGGGTGAATTGGGTCATAAGGCCAAAATTAGGGGTTTTGGATTGAAGTTGAAATTGAATTCAAATGTGGATCAAATTGGGCTTGGATTTGATTTAGATTGGTATTGGGGATATTAAATTAAAGTTTATAATTAAAATTGGGCAAAATTGTGGTCCATTGGGTCAAGATTGGGTTTAATTTGGACACCTTTTGGGTTAAGTGGAACAAATTGAGGCTTTTGGTTAAAGTTGGGTTAAATTGACAAAATTGAGGCATGTGGTAGTTGAAGAAAATGAAAATGGGAATATTTGGGAGATTTTGGAATTTTTATGGTAATTTTTGGAATTTTGGGATAAGAGGGGCATTTTGGTCATTTTAGGGTTTTGGTGGAATTTTTGGGGAATTTGATAAATTTGGGATTAATTGGTCAATTTTGGTTGTGGGGAATAATTTGGAATGGTGTTTGAAGGAATTTGGGTAATTTGGGGAATTTTGGGTGATTTGTTGGTTATAGGGGCAATTTAGGTAATTTTGGGTAGGTTTAGGGGCCCATGGTCAAAATTTGAAATTTTGGAAAAATGAAGGGGGCTTCAAATACGGAAGGATGGAATCATTTTAGTGGGGTCAAGATTGAGTAGAAGTGATCTGGATTGGAATTAGAAGCATGAGCCATGGGCTTAGCAAGTCCAACCACTTTGGGACCAGGTCTAGCCAAATGGTAACCACTTTATGATCCTTCACATATTGTCCCTAGCCATCTTAATCAAAGACTAGTGGCTTTGGTTCAATCATGTGAGTTTCTTAAAGGGTAGAAGGGAAGGTTTTAAGGTTTGGGTTAAATGACTTAGGGGTGGGTGTGTGTGCAAGAGAAGCCTAAGTCATTCAAGGTTACCCTAAGTCCAAGCACTCCTATGGGAACTCACTATTGGTTGCCCATATGGTGGTTTTAACCTTCCAAGGTGATTTAAAAGTTTGTAACCATCCAAGTGGAGTCCCAAGAGGAGTTAAAAAGTGGCTGAAAATTTCTAAATGGTGGGTTCCAACTCTAGTCTCCTAGGATAGTCTAGGAGAAACCTATGGCTAGATCCTAAGCACTAAGAGGAAGATCAGACCTCACCAAAAATGAGGTCAACAACCAGGGAGGTAAGGTAAGAAAAGGTAACTGCTAAAATTTAATTTTATAGTAATTGAAATCATTTATTTGAATTGTAAGTCATAATTGTGTGTGTCTGTTTATTGTTAATGTGCTTATTGTATTTGTATTCATAGTATCAGATCTAGAGGTTTAATGCCGTAGGATTCTGAATTAGAGCGTACTATTAGAAAAAATCAAAAACAACAAAATTGATACAATTAAAATATATAGTATTTTTATGCACATTTTTATACCTATTTTTGATGATATTGCACTTTAATGGAAGGTATTTTGTGTTTTTCTTGCAGGTATGATGAAAATGAGTGATTAAGATGAAAGGAGCAAAGTTGGATCAAATTTGGAGCGAAAAAAATGAAAAATGAAAATTATGGCACTAGAGGCTAAGTGCCACTGGGCTGGCGCTTAGCCGCCACAGTTAAAAATCAAGGTTAACTTGAATTTGGCGCCATTTTCAAAGGGGATGGGATGCAACTCTTGGTGGTAACTTCCATAACTTCCTTTGGGCGGCAAGTTTGAATGGAGGGGTGCATTCTTCTGTGGATACATCGAATCTAGACACATTTTGAAGAGACACCAACGAACCTTTTAGTTTAATTTTTAAAGAGAGTCTTAGAAATGATTAGGGGCTCTTCCATTGCATTTTGAAGAGAGTTTTTACAGAGTTTTTATTGTATTTTATAAGAGTTTTCATTAGGAGTAGGAGTAGAGAGTAGAAAAGAGAAAAGGGTAGGATTGAAGCCTTCTTCTTCCCACTTCTTTTCTTTCCTTTAGTTTAGTTTTTATTGAAGTTTGAAGTCTGTTTCTGAGTCATCGGAGTTAGGAGACCTGCTCTGAGGAGTAGTTTAGTGAAGATTCAAAGTTTCAGAGGAACTTCCTGAGTCTTGTGGAGAGGATTTTCAGATAAGTGTTTACTTTTGTTCTTACATTTAGTTTTTAATTAATACTTGTTGTGTTTGTTATTTTTCTTATGGTTTTTAATTTCAAATCAATGTGTTTTTGTATTTTCTCAATGCATTCTGAGTAGTTTACTTTATCTTTTTCTTTCTTAAATGAAGAAATAAGTAATTCATGAAGAATTATTGTGGAATGTATATGTGTTTAAAGTGGGAAGAAGTTGTGAAGATTGATTCTATAAACTTTATTTACTTCTTAATTTGGCCTGTTAAGATGTAAAATTTGTGGTGAGATTATGTAAGTTCCAATGTGGTATTGTCTCATAAAAGTTAGTAAGAATCACATGCAATTATATGGGTGAAAATTGTAGTTCATATAATTGAATGCAATATATTAAAAGATGTTTTAAAGGGGGAGTGAAATTAGACGATTTTTAGTGTGACCGGCTAAAAGCCCCTAATTTGGTTTGAAGTTTTGAATTTTGTTATGAGAAGTTATCCCCCAGGTGGAGGGAAATGAGGGAACTCTAGAGTGAGAGCTGGTATCTTCCTTGCCTAACCATGTTCAAAATGATAAAATTTCAAGTTAATCAATGTTCTTTATAAAACCAAGTAAGGGTAAAGAATACATTTGCTTCTATTTATCACAACAAATTTAAGTACTTCCACAACAATAATTTCATAATTATTACTACTTTATAAAGGAAAGAAAAAGGTATTCTAGTTAATAGTGTTTTTCATACCGTGTTTACAGTTATTATCATTTTAATTTCTTGTTTGACTTTTATATGAAAATTTAAAGAGTGAAATCAACTATCAAACTTTTCAAAATCAAAACATACCTTCAAAAGCCAATTAATAAAGTAAAAAGATAATTTTCTTATTTCTTTAAAAATTTTTCACTTTCCCTGTGGGTTCGATATCTCGGGGCATAATCAGAAAGTCCTATATTACTTGATAAACGATACGTATACTTGCATAGTATCCACATTATAGATCATAATTTTCATATCAAAATCATAAGCATATATATTCTGCGGAGCAAAGTTTTTGTCGCCGTTGCCAATTTTCATATCATAATTGTAAGTATAAATATCGGGTGGATAAAAAAGCAATCTGCAAATCTTCACAAAATGGTGAACAACTTAAACAATCAAAAAAAAAAATATAGCAAGACCTTTAAGAGATTATTCTAATCCAACAATAGATGAAATTCACTTAACTGACCAAAACCCTGATGTTGCTGCTAATTCAATTGAGCTTAAACCTGATATTATCCAAATGGTACAGAATAATCAATTTGGAGGAACACCTAATGAAGATCCTAACTTACTTCTCGCTAGTTTTCTAGAACTGTGTGCTACTTTTAAATATGATGGAGTGTCAAATGATGCTGTTAGGCTAATACTTTTTCCTTTTTCACTAAGGGATAAGGCTAAGGCCTGGTTAAATTCATTAACACCTGGATCTATCAAAACTTGGGGAGAGCTTTCACAAAAGTTTCTGCCAAAATATTTCCCTCCTTCCAAAACTGCTAAGTTGAGGAATGATATCACATCTTTTAGTCAGTTTGATGGAAAATCCATATATGAAGCTTGAGAAAGATTTAAAGATCTTATGAGAAAGTGTCCACACCATGATTTACCAGACTGATTAATAATTCAAACCTTTTATAATGGATTAGTGGGATCTTTGAGATTGATTATCGATGCTGCTGTTGGTGGATCATTAATGTCTAAGCCTTTTGATGAAGCATATTCATTAATTGAAGAGATGACTACTAATAATTTTCAATGGTCCTCTGAGCAGGTAAATCCTAAGAGAGTAGCTAATTTTCAATGATTCTGATGCGATAACTATGATAGTCTCTCAAATTGCTGCACTTTTCAAGAAAATAGATCAATATGGAATGAATTATTCTCCAACACCCCTAGTGTTAGAAGAAAATTCATCAGGACAGATGATAGACTCTCAAATGTCTTATGAAAATTTGAATGCCATAAATAATAAAGTCAATAATCCTTATTTGAATTATTATAATCCTAGTTGGAGGAATCACCTGAACTTCAATTGGTATAACACCAATGCTATTGTTAACCCGCAATGGGGGAAACAATCCTATGAATCTAGTTGGAAATCTGAACAACTAAAGAAATACCAATTTTAGACATTTGACCCGACCCGTAATTACGCAGTAATTTTTTCTTCCAAATGATGGCAAAAAACTTGACCCAATTTATAAATAGCGGCTAGTGTGCAAAATTGAAATGTTGTAAAATTTTTGAAAATATATTACACACTAGGGGTACTACGCAAGTATACGTATCGTATCGAGTAATACAGGGCTCTAATGGAGTCCTGGTTATCGATCCCACAAGGAAGATTAATTCGTAGAAATTAGTACATTTTTAAATTAAAAGTAATTATAATTTTTATTTTTTTCAAAAATCAGATTTTAAGTTTTATGAAATTTCTACTAGATGCAAGTAAAGTAGCAATAAAGTAAAGGTAGATGCAAGTATAAATGAAACAACTTTCTCCTTTTCAACTAGTCCAAGATTTTTCAGAAAAACTATCATTCGTGGAGAACTTGAAATTATGGTATTGTGGCAAATAGAAGCATTTCTATTCTTTACTTTCACTTGATAGTATAAAGAAGATTGGCTAATTTATAGATTGGTTCAGGATGTATTATTAGTAGAATGGGTTAATCTAGACTCACACTTCTAGATGTCCAAGGGTGGCAATGGTCGGCCCTACTAGTGACCCGTTCTCTTTCTATAAACCAAATTATTAGAATTTAGTCTGTCACTCTAAAAACTAATTAATTCTATGCCCAATAAACAATATCTCCCTATTTATTTACACTTCACCTTGAATAACCCGCACATGGCCTTCGATTACCCAAGGGTTCATGTGATATCTACTAGTTAAGAACTCATCTCCGGATAGGTCTCAGAATTCTTCAATAGATTTTAACATTTCAAATGACCAGTTTAAAAAGTAAATTAAGATCAGCTATGAATATCATCACAATAATTTTTAAAATAAAGTTAAGTTCTCCAACAAAATCAAATTATCTTTATTATATTTTCATGGTTGAAAGGAGAAAGAAAAGTAACTGCTCAGAACACATTGAATTCACACAACAAAACATATTTATAAAACTTTGAACCAAGTTACAAATACTTATCTGGAATATTCCTTCAAGTGATCCTTTGACTCCTACTGACTCCAATGCAAAACACAAGACTTCAACAGCACCAACTCTTACAAACTCTCACTTACTACTCAAGGAATTGAGTAGTAACACTCAAAGTAACTAAAATAAACTAAAAAAAACTCACGAATTACTTAAGATGAATATTTGGAGGCTCTCTAGAACTATTTTCGAGCGTGGGAGAGCTCTCCTTTTGGTAGAAATGTCTCCTATTTATAGAGCTTCAAAAATATCCAGGGGTTGTATAAGGTATCTCTTCAAAATTCATCCAAATTCATTGAATCTTCTAGAAAGTAACTCATGATTAAAACTGTTTTCCTGTGTCCAGATGCTTTGTATCACATTTCCAATGTAACAGGAGTAACTTCCAGTCTTCTAAAAGGTCTGATAACCGCTTAACACCATCAAAATAACTGCCCAAAGTTGTCAAAAATCTTAATTGCTTCAGTATTGAACTGACGCCAAGGCGCCAGACCTATAATTTTGGCAACTTTGTTTTTTAGCTCTATTTTTGCTCCTTTTTGCTTCTTTTTCCTTCTTGAACTATTTTTTTCATCACCTATATCAAAAAACATAAAAATACCTTTCATTAAAGCATAATATCCTTAAAAATTGAATCATAAATAAGGCATAAAAATAGGTACTTTTTAAGTGGATCAACTTTCTTATCATCCTAGTTTTAATATTAATCAACAATTTAAGGAAAAGAAGTTGTCTACTGAAGAAATTATTCTGAATATTGGTAATTAAATTCAAGCTCAAAACGTTGCAATGAAGAACATTGAGAATCAATTGGGACATATCTTTACTACGCTTGGTAATAGACCATATGAGAATCTTCCTAGCAATGTTGAGATCAACCCAAAAGATCAAAACAAGGAGCAAATTAAGGCTATTTAATTAAGTAGTGCAAAAGAATTGGAACCAAGAGTTCAAAAAGAAGTCAAAGTTGAAAGAGAGGAAATGAAAATTGAGAAAGGTTCTAATATGATATATCCAGACGAATATTCAATTGAACCAATGAAGATAACTGTTGAAAATCCACCTCCTCCTTTTCCTCAAAGATTAGAGAAATGTAACAGGGATAACATATTTATAAAGTTTTTGGAAATTCTTAAGAGAACAACGATTAAAATTCACTTTGTTGAAACATTAGAGCAGATGCCTGATTATGCAAAGTTTATGAAGGATATTATTAAAAAGAAAAGAAAGTTCAAAGACCACGAGACTGTTGCACTTACCGGTGAGTGTAGTGCAATTATTCAGAAGAAGCTCCCTGAAAAACTTAAAGATCCAGGTAATTTCACTATCCCGTGTGCTATAGGTTAGAAATTTTTCGGAAGAGCTTTATGTGATCTTGGAGCTAGTATTAATCTTATGCCTTTAATAACTTTCAAAAGATTGAGAATAAGAGAAATTTCACCTATATCTGTGACTCTTCAACTGGCTAATCGTTCTATCACTTATCCTAAAGGAGTTGTGGAAGATGTATTAGTAAAGGTGGATAAATTTATCTTTTATGTGGACTTTGTTATATTAGATATGGAGAAAGATAAAGAAATTCAAATTATTTTGGGAAGACCATTCCTTGCTACTTGAAGAGCTATGATCGATGTTCAAAAAGGAGAATTAACTATAAGAGTTAATGACCAAGAGGTAACTTTCAATATTCTGAAATCTATGAAATACCCTTCAACTGAAAAAGATGATGAGTGTTTTCGAATGGAAATCTGCAATTATTTGAGAGAAGATCATTTTAAAGAAGTATTTGAAGAAAATCTGGAATGTGAGGATGAATATGAAAGTGAAAGTGAAGATGATTTGGATTTTATGAAGAATGAAAAGTTAGAATTTGTTCAGGAAAAATTTGAAAGATTAGATACTATGGAAAATGGAGATAAAAGTTTATTTTCATCTATCATTAAACCCCCTGAACTTGTGCTGAACATTCTCCCTAATCATTTGATGTATATATGTTTAGGAGAATCATCTACTTTACCAGTCATTGTATCTTTGGATTTAAATGAATATCAAGAACAAAAATTATTGGACACCTTAAAAAGACACAAAAAGGTTTTTCGTTGGTCCATAGCTGATATTAAAGGAATCAGTACATTGATCTGTATGCACAAAATTTTGTTGAATGAACAACATAAACTTAGAGTTGATCCACAAAGGAGATTGAACCAAATAATTAAAGAAGTGGTTAAAAAAGAGATTTTAAAGTAGTTAGATGCTGGAATTATATATTATATTTCTGATAGTGTTTGGGTAAGCCCAATTCATTATGTTCCTAAGAAAGGAGGAGTGATTGTTGACGCAAACAATCGAAATGAAATCATATCGACAAACAAGTCACTGGTTGGCAAATGTGTATTGATTATAGAAAACTAAACGCCGCCACCAGAAAATATCACTTTCCTTTACCATTTTTAGACCAAATGCTAAACTGACTTACTGGACACAAGTACCATTGCTTTTTAGATGGATATACCGGTTATCACAAAATACCTATTGCTCCCGAGGATCAGAAGAAGACTAAACTTACTAGCCCTTATGGAACTTTTGCTTTTAGAAGAATGCCCTTTGGATTATGTAATGCACTTGCAACATTTTAAAGATGTATGACGTTTATAGTAAGCAAATTAATTGATGATGGAATAGAAGTGCTTATGGATGATTTCTCAGTATTCGGAGATTCATTTGATGCATGCCTATAAAATTTAGAAAAAGTTTTAGAGGTATGCAAAAGAACAAATTTAGTCCTAAACTGGGAAAAGTGTCAATTTATGGTTACAAGAGGAATTGTGCTTGGGCATAAAATATTTGAATATGACACAGAAGTAGATCCTGTGAAGATTCAAATTATAGAAAAATTACCACCTCCAACAACTGTGAGAGGGGTAAGAAGCTTTTTGGGACATGTAGGATTCTACAAGCGATATATTAAAGACTTTTCAAAAATTACTAAGCCTCTATGCCAACTTTTTGAAAAAGATAGAAAGTTTGATTTTAACGATAAATGCTTAAACACTTTCGATCTATTAAAGGAAAAATTAATCACTGCACCTATAATAGTTTCACCTGACTGGGAGAAACCATTTGAATTAATGTGCGATGCTAGCGATTATGCTATTGGAGTTGTTTTAGGGCAAAGACATGACAAAATGTTTAAAGTTATATACTATGCTAGTAAGACTCTTACTGATGCTCAAATTAATTACACCACTACTGAAAGAGAGTTATTAGCAATCGTTTATGCCTTTAAAAAATTTAGATCTTACTTAATTGTAGCTAAATGTATAGTGCAAACTGATCATTCTACTATTAAATATTTAAAGCAAAAGAAGGATGCAAAACCAAGACTGATTTGATGGATGCTTTTAATGCCAGAATTTGATTTTGAGATCGTTAATAGAAAAGGGGTCGATAATCAAATAGCTGATCATTTATCTAGACTTGAACAACATAATTTGGATGACTTTGAAAGAAATTACTGAAACTTTTCCTGATGAGCAATTATATAATATTATTGAAAGAAATTTACCATGGTATGCTGATATTGTAAACTACATCATTAGTAATATTTTATCACCTGACTTAACAATGCAACAATAGAAAAAAATTCAAGCATGATGCTAAACTTTATTTTTGGGACGATCCTTATCTGTACAAGCAATGTGAAGATCTTATTATTAGGAGATGTGTGCCTTATGAAGAAACTAAAAAAATTATTCGAGAATGTCATGATTCTAAATTTGGAGGACATTTCGGAATTGATAAAATTGCACATAAGATTTTATAATCTGGCTGACACTTTTCAAAGATGTTTATAGATTTATCAAAACTTGTGATCGATGTCAGAGAATAGGCAATATATCTAGAAGAAATGAAATGCCTCTTAATTTCACTTTGGAAGTTGAAATTTTTTATGCTTGGGGATTATATTTTATGGGACCATTTATACCTTCATTTGGAAATATATATATATATATATATATATATATATATATATATATATATATATATATATATATATATATATATATATATATATATATACTGATTGTTGTTGATTATGTATCAAAATGGATTGAGGCAATATCTTTAGCTAGGTGTGATGCTAGAAGTGTTTTGAGGTTTCTCATGAACAATATTTTCATAAGATATGGAATTCCTAGAGTAATCATCACTGATGGAGGATCCCATTTTAAGAATAATCTGATTTAGAGATTGGTGGAAAAATATAATATTATGCATAGAATCTCTACCACATATCATCCCCAAACTAATGGTTTAGCAGAGGTATCTAATCTTAAAATTAAACGAATTTTGGAGAAAGTCATTAATCCTAAGAAATTAGATTGGTCTGCTAGACTAGATACTGCTTTTTGGGCATACAGAACTGCTTATAAAACTTCTATAGAAATGTCTCCTTACAGATTAAACTTTAGAAAAACCTGTCACTTGCCAGATGAATTAGAATATAAAGCATATTGGGCGATAAAGAAATTGAATTTTAATTTGAATGATGCTGGTGAGAAGATACTGTTGCAATTGAATGAATTTGAAGAAATCTGAAATGAATCATATGATAATCATAGAATATATAAGGAAAGAAGAAAAATATGGCATGATCGGAAGATTGTTAAAAAGGAATTTGAACAAGGACAAAAGTTTTATTATATAATACAAGATTGAAATTATTTTCTGCAAAACTGAAATCTAGGTGGACAGGACCATTCATTGTCGTAAAAATATATTAGTTTGGAGCTGTGATTATCAAAGACCCTAAATCTGGAAGAATATTCAAAGTTAATGGCCAAAAGGTTAAAACCATATTTTGAAGGCAATAGACCTAATTTTAAAGAGGTTTTAATGCTGGATCAACCTGAATAACTAAAAGTTATGTCGGGCTGACGACGTTAAACCAATCGCTTTGTGGGAGGCAACCCATAGTTATTGAGAGTTTGCTTTGTTTGATGTATTATTTGTGTTTTTTTGTTACTTAATTAAGTCTTATTCTTCCTTAATTATCATTAAAAATATTTAAAAAATGATTTGGATCGAAGTTTGGAAAGAATTTGGATGAAGTGAAGTTTGCCGGAATTTAAACTAGCGCCGAACGACACTGTTATCAGCGCCAGACAGCGCTGCTGTTTAGAAAATAGTTTCTCATCTTTAAATATGAGTTTTGGTGGTTCTAGGCAGTAAATCTTCCATTAGAACTCCCATAAACTGTCCCTAGACACAGGAACTACCCAAGGAACGAAGAGGAAGATCCCAAATCTTGTCCAAATGGATTCTGACTCGATGGAAACTTCAAGATTTCAAGTTTTCAATCGTAGAAAGTTCGACAGTTTTGAAACGTAACGTCTATTCAACAAAAATATCTCAAGAATGAGATTGATTAAGGAGCGAGGCTTTGTGAATCGAGGTACGACTTCTCCTACCACTAGAATTGATGAAATTATTGTTCAGAGACATTGGGCAGTATTGTGTTATACTACTACCGCCGTAGTTATCTTAGTTGTTAAGGAGTTCTATGCAAATCTTCATGGAATCAACTAAGGATCAGTCTATGTGTAAGGTAGGTTTGTCAAATTTACTCCTGCAAAGATTAATGATTTATACATGATTGAGAATGTGCGAATCTGCCACTATTCAAATTTTGCCTCGAGAAGGACAATATGAATGATATATATAGATATTTGAAGGATGAAAGTGATGAATGGAATATGATTGACATGAGCATTATTGAAGATCAACCATCTCAGAGGTCAACACCTATTCCTCCTTACTTTCCTGAATGTTCACAGATTATCTCGAAGAAAATTAAGAAATTAGAGAAGGAAGTACAACATGTGATGAATGCTATCAACAATCTATCTGATATCTTTGATCATCTGGATTGGAGAATGAAGAAGCACTTTGATCATTCTGGATATCTTGAAAGAAGTTTGACGCGATTGATGAAAAGTAAAGGTTGGATTGAATAGGATTCTACTGAAGAATTTCCATTACGTCCATTCTACAATATGTTCGTTCACGCTCAATCAATTGGAGATCTTGGAGTTGGTGATAGTTCTGAGGAAAATGAGAACTTGATTACTGTATTTATGTGTTTGTGTATCTAATTGCTTTGCTTTGCTTTGCTTGGATGCTATATTTGGATTTGCTTTCTTGTTTAGCTTTCAGTGTTATTGTGTTGTGGTTGTGATTGATGCTGAATTTTAGAATTATATGGATTGTTGATGTGTAATGTTTAGTGTATGTGTCTGATACTTGGATTTTATATATGAAAGTGATGTTTTGTGTTGTTTGTGTTAAAAAATATCATTTGTCATGGCTTTAGAATGTTATTCAATGCTTAATTAGACTAATTAGACGTCGGAGCGGGCTTGAAAAGATTGAAATTGCAAATGAAAGTCAGAAGCCTAGTTTTTGAACACCGCCGAATAGCGCTGTCACCAGCGTCGGACCGCGCCAAAAGATAGACAGTTTGACCATAAGAGCAAAAAAATGCGCCAAACGGCTCTGCCGCTAGCGTTGAACAGCGCTCGACCAAGAAAAAGGCCTGAAACTCCAAATTTTCGTGATTTAACCCTAGGACCTCGTGTGAATTTTTTAATTTGCAAAAATTAATAAACTCAGATTTAGATTTATATATTGATTTTGATGATAATGAGTCACACAATAAGTGCAAGCATACGTATCGCTCAAGTAATACAGGGCTCTAGTGGAGTCTTGGAATATCGATCCCACAGGGAGGCTTTAATTTTATGGCGTAGCACAGAAATCACTATTAAATTACAACACAATTGCAAGTGGTTTAATTTTTAAAGTAAAGACAAATATATTCAATTTCAATTTCTACCAAGGCACGTTCTAAACTCTAGCAAGTTAAACTAACACATGACTAAATTTATAACAAGGTTCAGTTGCAAGAAAGAGTCATCCTCCTTTCCAATCATAATGTGATGATAATTTGTGACCTAGATCAGTGATACAAATGTATTGTGCCAAATAGGAGCATTCATAATCTTTACCCATATTTTTGATCGTATAAAGAACATTGGCTAATCCTAAGTTTAGTCCCTAAATCTGTGGTTAGGCCAAGAGGATACTGACTCTCACTCTAAAGCTCCCACTTCCCTTCACCTGAAGGCTAACTCTCGCTTCAGTTTCTAAACATTAGGACCAAATTGAGGATTTCAGCCTATCACTCTGAAATCTACAATTCTACGCCCATCAAAGTATATATCCCTATTTATTTGCACTTAATCCCCATGAACAACGTCTCTCATTCATGGACATTGAATGTGACCTTCACTTTTGTCATGGAACTCATATTCCTTTCGGAACATATGTTTCCCAACAAGTTTTAACAATTCAATTGGCCAGATCAAAAAGTAATTGAAGTTCTAAGTGAAAAGGTCATCACAAATTCTCCATAATAAATTGGCACATCATTTCAATATCACAACATCAACACATCACATGAAAAGGAGAAAGACAAAGAAATCTACTTAAGACTCATGAGGAAAAGATGACAAAATATGGATTTTATATATAAAACCAACGTCATACAAACAAAGTAAAGTAAAGACAACTTATCTTAAACTCTTCCCCAAGCGAATCTCAAAGAATTCCTTTGACTCCTCTTATTTCCTCACAATAACACAAAATTCTCTCTTTAGATGAGTAAGGAAGAAGAAATATCTCACTTTCCCTCTTCTCGCACAGTCCTTAGAAGAGAAAACACAAAACCTAACTTCTTATACAAAAAGGAAAGAAACTCTCTCTAAACTCTAAACTTTCTCTTCCTTTCTTCCCCTTCTAAATTTGGCTCCAAAAGTGTTTAAATTCGGCCAAAACTGAATTCCCAAGAGTTTCCTCAAGCAACCATTGAAAATTCGGCCAAATACATTGAATCTAGTTCAAAATCGGGATAGGGCACTGTTCGATGCTAGTGTCTTCGCCATTCGGTGCTAGTTCAATAAAATGCACTTTTGTCCTTTTTTGCTCTAAACTTGCTCCTTTTCGCTTCCTTTTGCTCCAAAGGCCTAAAATCATTGCACCTGTATGAAATCATGAAAACTAACTTTCTTTAAAGTGTAATATTATCAAACATAGGTATGAAATGAATAGTAAAAAACTATCAAATTTTCAGTGGATCAACCATCTCAATGGTTAGTACCTATTCCTCCTTATTTTCTTGAAAGTTCACAGATCATCTTGAAGAAAATCAAGAAATTAGAGAAGGAGGTACAACATCTGATGAATGCAATAAAGGCTTAGAAATTTTTTAAAATTTTTTGATATATAGCCTGTAGAATCTTACATGTCTCAAAAAGCTTCTTACCCCTCTCACAGTTGTTGGAGGTAGTAATTTTCCTATAACATGAATTTTCGTAGGATCTACTTCCATGCCATATTTAGATATTTTATGACCAAGCACAATTCCACCGGCAACCATAAATTGACACTTTTTCCAGTTTAGGACTAAGGGCCCGTTTGGGGCAGCTTATTTGGGTGCGGCGGCATTCCGAAAAAGCCCCCGCTGTGTTTGGAAAAGGCGATCGACCCGCTTATTTTTGCCGCTCTCGTAATCAAATCCAATTTTTATTAAGAGGAGGCGAAGAGAAGAAGAACCCGCGTTCGGCTTCTGCTTCTCGCGTTAGGTAAGGAAGTCCCTCGCTTGCCCTCGCCCTCCCTGTTTTGTTTTGCTCTTTCACCCTCGCGAACCACACCCCTCTCGCCAAAACTCTTCAACGACACCCGCCGACGAGCTGGAGCTGGAGCTGGCGGAGAAGGAATTTATGAGGGCATCTGGGTGCGTTCTCGAGAAGAGTTAGGTTGAGAGAATGAAGAAGGTTTCCACTCAGAGAATCAGTACCACCTTCATAGAAATCACTTCCCAAGCTTGACATCAGCAATTTCTGTCATGAAATCTCTTCTTAATCATATGAACTGCCTCCTTTGGATCAGTTCTAACGAGTTCGAATCAGGCTGAAATTTTTTGTTGAAAATGTAAGTCTGTCATGATTTCCATCGAAATATGTTTAATCAACCTTCCGAGAATGATATTATGCTTCCGATTATGATTGTATTCCCTAAAATGCATTTCGCTTCACTTGAAAATTGAGTACGTAAGAATCACATTTTCTGCATGCTCACTGTCAGGAACTTTCCTAAAATCTCACGAACACTAATCACTGCATCTACATAAGTCCATTTTTATTTCTGTTTGTGTTATACTTCATGCTTCTTTCAGATCCGAGCAAAATATTGAGCAAAGAAATTTTTTTTCTAAATAGTTGATGTTAATTAAGAAAATAAACAATCATTTTGTAATAATTGCATCAGCTTTAATGTTGGCTTCAAATTTATTGTTCCTGCATTTTATTTATTTACATCTTTTAAGTTTTATATTTACAGATTCTGTACATTAGCTATTAGTACCTCAAAAGAAATCAGATTCGGAATTTGTGAGCCATGGCTAGGTTTGCAGAAAAAAGAATGCCTCTCTGACTGTAGACATGAAAAAGACTACCACAAACAACTCTAACTCAGAACCTTTTCTAAAGCCCTCAATTCTGGAATCCATTCACCTGATTTGAAGTGTATAATTATTTGCCTCTTTATAAAGGAAGAACATCAACATTCTTTTATTTATGAAAAGTTGGGTGTCAGCATAAGTTTGATGTAGGAAAGAGTTAATTGTTGGACTTTAGCAATAACTTTCAAATTTTTTTTAAATTAAACTACATAGGTATTGATAACTCATATACTATTTTTCCTGTTGATCATTTTAGCTAATCAAGAGGTGTAAAATTATACTCTCACCCATAGCTGGAACAATAAATAATAATTGCAACTTCAATCATGTACACATCTATCAATGTCAGGCTTCATGCAATCAAACCTAAGGAGACTTCAAAACCAAATTAGAGCTTGCTAAAATAAGCCATATTGAATCCCTTAAGTGTCATTAATAAAACATAAACCTAAGATTCGTTATCTTAGAATTAATTAAACCAACTTATATTCTAACTGATTTATTTAACCCAAACCTAACATGTTTTAAACTATAGTTAGACCAAATTCAAACTTAAGCTTATGTGGGATAGGCTTAAGAGTGCTAGTCATTTTAAAGAAGGAAACCATTTAGTAATGTTGCAAACAGTTTCACCAAACAGGGGCATGAAGGTCATTTGTCCAGCAACAGCTATCAATAAGCTATTCTTGATAAGCTCCCCCAAACAGCAAGCCAGCTTATTTTGATAATCTGCAGATTATTAGATTATTTGAATAATCTGCTTATCAGCAGATTATAAATAATCAACAGCTGCCCCCAACAGACCCTAAATTTGTTCTTTCGCATACCTCTAAAAATTTTTCTAAGTTGCATAGGCTTGCATCAAATGAATCTCCAAATACTTAGAAATCATCCATAAATACTTCTATTCCATCATCAATTAATTTACTAAATATGGACGTCATACATCTATGAAATGTTGTAGGTGCATTTCATAATCCAAAGGGCATTCTTCTAAAAATAAAATTTCCATAAGAGCTAGTAAATGTAGTTTTCTCTTGATCCTCAGGAGCAATAGGTTTTTGATGATAACTGGTATATCCATCTAGAAAGCAATAGTACTTGTGTCCAGCAAGTCTGTCTAGCATTTAATCTAAAAAGGGTAAAGGAAAGTGATCTTTTCTGGTGGCGGCATTTTGTTTTCTATAATCAATACTTATTCTCCAACAAGTGACTTGTCTTGTCAGTATGATTTCATCTTGATCATTTACTTCAATAGTCACTCCTCCTTTCTTAGGAACACAATAAATTGGGCTTACCCAAACACTATAAAAAATATGATATATAATTCTAGCATCTAACCACTTTAAAATCTCTTTTTTAACCACTTCTTTCATTATTGAGTTCAGTCTCCTTTGTGGATCAACTCTTGGTTTGTGTTGTTCATCCAATAAAATTTTGTGCATACAGATCGAAGGACTGATTTCTTTAATATCAGCTATGGACCAACCAAAAGTCTTTTTGTATCTTTTTAGGGTTTCCAATAATTTTTGTCCTTGATATTCATTTAAATCTGAAGACACAATGACTGGTAAGGTAGTTGATTCTCCTAAAAACATATACTTTAAATAATTAGGAAGAATTTTCAACTCATATTTAGAGGGTTTAATGATAAATGGAATCAAACTTTTATCTCCACTTTCCATAGTATCCAATCTTTCAAAATTTTCCTGAACAAAGTCTACCTTTTCATTCTTCATATCATCCAAATCATCTTCATTTTCACTTTCATTTTTATCCTCACATTCCATATTTTCTTCAAATATTTCTTTAAAATGATCTTCTCTCAAATAATCGCAGACTTCCATTCGATAGCACTCATCATCTTTTTCAGTTGAAGGGTACTTCATATATTTCAGGATGTTGAAAGTTACCTTTTGGTCATTAAGTCTCATAGTTAATTCTCCTTTTTGGACATTGATCATAGCTCTCCCAGTAGCAAGAAATGGTCTTCCCAAAGTGTTGACCTCATTTTTGATGAGGTCTTCTCTCCTTCTTTTTAGTACTTAGGATCTAGCCTTAGGCTTTTCCTTTGACTATCCTAGAGGATTAGAATTGGGACCCACCACTTAGAAATTCAAGCCACTTCCTAACTCCTCGCAAACTCCACAAACTTGATTGTAGGCCCCTAATCACCTAGAGGGTTGAAATCAAATGTGGAAGTTTAAAGGATGAGTTCCTATATGACTCTTTGGCCTTAGGACTCTGCCTGGGTGGCCTGATCTGGTGAAGGGTTGACTTACACACACACTACACCTATGCACTACACTTTCACACACCTCTTAAAACCCCACCCATACCCACTTGACCTCCTAACTCATGCAGGTGATTCACATGGATGGTCTTTAACCCCTAAGCCCTTGGCTAAGAGGGTTAGGAACAACATAGTGGGTGCCTCGAATGAGTCCCTTCATGGCTCATGTGGGCTTGATATGGCTTCATGGCTCAACCAAAATGATTTCATTCCACTTACATTCACCCAATCTTCAATTTTCCAAATTTTCAATTTTTGACCCCCGGGACCCTACACCCGCCTAGCCTACCCAAAACCCTTGAAATTACCCAAATTTTCCAAAATTCTCCAAATCACCCAAAATTCCTCAAAACCAATCCTAAACATTTCCTCACCAATCAAATTGATCATCCATAGCCAAAAAATCCAAAAATTCAGAAAATTCCCAGAAAATTCTAAAAAATCCCAAATATTCCCAATTTCATTTTGTCCAACTACACCATGGGCCAATTTTATCAATTTACCCCACTTTTATCAAAATCCCCAATTTGACCCATTTTTAACCCAAAATGAACCCGATGTCAAACCAAACCTACCCATTGACTCAAATTCTGGTCCAATTCAATTCTAAACTTCAATTCAACATCCCCAACACCAATCTAGACCAAATCCAAGTCCAATTTGATTGACATTTGGATCCAATTTCACTTTTGGCCTTAAAGCCCAATTTGGACCCATGACCCAAACTTAGTCCAAACTCACCCAATTCAACTCCAATTAACCCCAAATCTTTTCTAAACCTTCCTTAACATCCCCATAAACAAAACACTAACATGATTTGCCCAAAATTTAGACCCAAGCCCCACTCAAATTCAACCCAAAATCAAAAAGCCCAATTTTGACCTAAACCTAAACCTAGCCCAAATAGGCCCAAACCTCAAAATCAAAACCCAACCAAAGCCAAAACCTCTTTGAAACACTCCCATAAACATTTACCAACATTTATTTTACATCAATTTCAACCCTAGCCCAACATTGGCCCAAGTTAGCCCAATTTGACCTATATTGGCCCATTCACCAAAAAAGCCCAAATCCAACCCAATTCAAACCCAAACCACCCCAAATTTGCTCCAAACCACTCATGACACATCCCTAAATCAAACTCAACAATTATTTGGCCCAACCTCTTTACAAAATTCCCATCCATAAATTCATTTTTAAACTTAAAGGCCCATTCCTTAAACCATTTTAAAAGCCCATCTTTTACCACATCCAAAGGCCCAAAATTGGTCCCAAAGCCCATATGACATTTCCCCTCATCATACTTTCAATTAAACTCAATACCTAAGTCCTAAATTCATCATCAAATCATCCCAAATCAAGCCTTATCCAAGTTCTCATTAAATTATCAAAAGAATCCCAAAACCCATTTTCATGAAATTGACTAAACCTTTCCCCAAGCCAAAGGTGAGCCATGAAGCCATGCATGAGCCACATGTGAGCCATGAGAGCCTTGGACACTCCACCATGCCATATTGGGTAAGAAGAGGGAGGGCTTTCCTTAATCCCTAAAGCTCATTAGCCTTAATCATGATTCACCTAAACTTAAATTTAATCCAAATATATTTGGATGGAGACTTCTCCATGCCAAACCAGCTGATCCCTTTGATCTCCCACAGCACCCAAAGCCACCTTGAAGGGTGCACCAAGCCCAAATGGGTGGATTGACCCATTTAGACTCAAAACTAGCCATGCCCCATTCTACTTTGGATCAAAGCCTTTACACATGGCAATTGCCAATTGCTTGCACCAAGTCCCAGCCACGACCCACCTGACCTTGAGGGTGACCCATGCCGGCCGGCCGGCCACCCGGTCCGCCGGAAAACACCATGCCCGAGACCTTGGGAGAGGCCAAGCTTTGGAATTCTACCTTATCGAGCCGCCCCATGCCCGATGGCCACCATGGCTGTTCTTCTCCTCACCTAAGCAGGCTGATCCCGGCCCTCGACTCCCCACAGGAGGCCCTCCGGCCTCTCCTATTTAAACCCCTCACCCTCTCGGCCAAAGGAGGTGTTGAACCGGACCATACCAAAACTCGCGCAAAATCACTCCTCACTCCCCTCCGGACTTAGAGCAATTGATCCCCACTGTTCTCCCTGCTCTCAATCCCCATTGATCGAGCTCGATTTTGGAGCTCGATTCTCGAGCCGAACGGGACACTCCCGAATCCTTCACCAAAATCAAATTAAACTCACCTACACCTTCACCGGGCCAAGAGAAGAAGTTTTCCAGTGAAAGCCCCCTCTCCGAGCCACCCGGTTGTTCCGGACTCCAAAGGTTGTGATCGGCTCGCGGTGGAAATCCTACCTGGACAATTCACCAAGCCAAGGGACTTCATCCGGAGCTTGCTTGGACCCAATCGAACGTGACACAACCCTCGGATCGAAGCTTTACTTCTGCGAGCAAAGGTATGAACTCCCTCTTCCGCCCGAGCTTCGATCGATTCTCCATTTTGATTGGCTTGATTTCATAGCATGTTCACCGTATGGATGTGTTCGTCTCTTCAAGACGAATCCATAGAACATAAGAACACGAAAATCCGTTGAGAATCGAGTGAGTTCTTAGGGTTAGAGTGTGGACGGTCACGGGATCGCACCAGTCGTAGACGATGACAAGGAACCGTCGGATCGCGCGTGTATCGGATGGACGGCTTGGATTGCGTCGGACCGGCAGATGGTACGTGAACCGCGGGGCCCCGGACAGCCGAGTCAGATGGCGGCGCCGAAACCGGGGAGCGACGCGTGTCGATTCGGAGCCGCCGAGGTTGAGTCGGCGCCGACGTGGATAAGTAGGAGAATAGGTTATTTTCTTATTTATTTAATCCCCTAAACTTCAAAAATGCATATCTTTGTGTAGAAAAATCACAAAAATAAAATAAAAATACCCTCTTGCTCAGTGAACAAAGGAGAATAATGTGGAAAAGAAATTAATTAATTTTGTCCAGTACTTTATTTTTAATTAATTATTTAATCCCTGCATTGTTTTAATTCTCCATGCATTCATACAATTCACCATGGCATGAGACCATAGGGCTTTTGAAGCCTCTGAACTTGGGAACATTCCTCGAATTTTCCAAGGTCGGAGGCCATCTCCGTGAAAAGTTATTGATTTTTCAAATGCATGTTGTCTGTTTTGAGTATTTTAATTCCAAAAATTAGCATGTTGTGAAATAAATTCTAGGAAAATTTGGTGATGTTCCTTATGACCGAGAGAACCCTAGGAAAAATAGGACTTGAGTTAATTCACTCGGATTAACCCTAATTGGCCTAAATACCCAAAATTGAAATTTAATTAATTAGAGTTAACCATAGATCAAATTGACTTGAAATCAATTCTCCACTGACCTTTAGGATCAGAGGAATCCACCATAAAAATTTCAAGTCAATTGGACTTGGTTAGCCCCATCAAATGGGTTGATTAAGCCACTTAGCCAAAATTAAACTTTAAAATTTCATAACTTTCAAAATACTTTTCAAAAATTCACCAAATTGGTTTTGAAGCCTCTCTGATATCAGGGGAATTCATGAAAATTAAAATTGCAATTTTCTAAAAAAGTTGATTTTTTATCATTATTTTAATATTTTAATAATTAAAAAATAATAAAAATTACAAAAATAATAAAATTCACCAAAATGTCACATTTTGAATTCTAACCACTTAGGAACAAACCCCATATTTTTCTTATGTCTCTAGGTTGAGATATTAAATTTTAAAGCCTTGGGGTAATTTTTAAAATTAAAAAATACATTTTCTAGCATTTCCACTAAAATAATTCCAATAAATTAAGGAAAAATCAGAAAATTGTAAAATTTGGTTCTCTAGAATCCTTGATATCAGAGAGAATTTTAAAAATTATAAAATTCATTTTTCAACTTATATTCTATTTTTAAATTAATTAATACTCAAGAACTTAAAATAATTTTAATAAATAAAATATAATTCAAAAAATCACAAAAATTGGTCCAAGTGGTCCTCTGGTCATTAGGAATGTCCCATAATTTTCTTAAGGACAGAAACTTCCCCTTCATCATGTTATTGAATTTTCCTTGGAAATTCCTATTTTTCACTAAAAATAATTATATAAATAAATTAAATATAGAAAAATCACATTTTCTCCTCTAATGTCTTGATTGACATGTGAGTAAAGTCACATAAAAATTTTAAACTCATTTGAGCTCAATTTGGTAAGTTATGAAATTATTAAGCTTAAAGGGCAAATTGGTAATTAAAACTTTAATCCCTTAATTAAAATTTTAGGTTTAATTAATATGGGTGGGTAAAACATTTGATACTAGGTTGATTTTGGATGTTTGAAACTTAGGTAATCAAAGGGTAGAAACCCATCAAACAATTTGAGAATAATTAAAATAAACCTTAATTAAATAATTGATTAAATTTGGAAGGCTAATAAAATGAGAATTATTCAAATAGGGATAATATCATTAAGAGATTTATTCTTTAATTTAAAAATCCCTAGATTAATCACTTCAGTAATACTTAATTTTAAAAATTTAAAATACTAAAAGACTTAATAATTAAATTAAAATTAAAACATCAAATTAAATTGTTCTAAATTAAACTAAATTAAAATTAAAGAAAAATAATAAAATTAAATAAGAACTAAATCAAATTAAATTAAAAGAAATTAAATCAAAATTAAATAAAAATCAAATTAAATTAAATTAAAATTAAAATTAAGGAATTAAATCAAAATTAAAACTAAATAAAATTAAAATTAAAATTAAAATTAAGAATTAAATTAAATTAAATTAAATAAACTAAACTAAATTAAATTAAGTCAAATAAATCAAATGTAATACCATTCAAAGACATAACATAAATCTAAAAATAACTTGAACACTATTCCAAACTTAAATCATTAATTTGAACTTAAATTTGAATCACAAATCATTAAATATCATTTTGCCCTTAGGAGCTTTTACTATTATAACTCTTAAATGGAGTATCAAGTGAAATGTCACTTCACTCATAAGGATATTCAAACATCCTAATTCACCGAGCAAGAAATAAAACTTAACTTAAACACCCTGGATGATTAATTCACGCCGCACAATAGAATTCATTTGGACTTAGGACGATTCACGAAATATTGAAAAGATTTTTAAGATTCGTCTTAAACACTTCCTCGATATAATGGAATGTCCTTAAGAACAAATTGAGCTTAGTTGTTCTTTGGTGAAGAAAATCATCCTTAAAACCAAAATTGAAGACCTAGACGTCATAGGAATGACTAGCTATAGGATTAGGATTTTGGTAGAAAACCATAACCCTTCCCTTAGCTTTACCTAGAAATTGCTATAAATGCTTAAATGCTCTAAATTGTATTTTAAGTGCAGCTTGGGATGACGGGAAGACCCTCCAGGGTACGCTTTTATTTTATTGCAATTTATTTTATCGCAATTCATTTACTCGTGTTGCACTTTACCTTTCTTGCATGATAAACAACAGTTGCATGAAAACCTACACCTTTAGGACAGAAACCAAAATTGAAACCCATAACTAAATTAAAAGACACTACAAGATAAAATTCACCGCCACAACATTCAAAATATAAAACAACTCAAAATTTAATCACAAACAGAACAACAAAACTACAACTACAACTAAATTAAAATGACTCATTGAATGATCGGGAATACCTCGGATGATGTAACCCACGTGTTGCTAACGGGATTTCCCACGGTCTAAATGAAAGTGCGGAACTCATTTAGTTGAGTTTAGCAAATTCATCCGGACTAAGTGAATTCGATGAAAATAACGGTGCGGGATGACGGAACCGTGGGATCTTAATCGGTTCGTTTAATCAACTTTAAGACATGTTTTAATTAAAACATTAAAGACACATGGAAATTAAGACTTTCTCTAAAACCAAACACTTCCCTCATCTCTTGATTTATCACCTTCTACAACTAAACCTCTGCAACAACAAGGAGCTTGGAGCTTAATGGGCGAGCACGACCATCGTCATCGCAAAACTCGAATGCAGCCAACGAAAACTTTTCTTTAGTTTAAACAATCAACTCATAGGACTTCGAGGTAGTTTTCCTGGTGCAACATAAAACCTCAACCTTCTTGTTTGGCATTTGCTTTGCAAATTAAGTCCTAATCGACCTTAGGGTTCCGAGGTAGTCATCCGCTACGACATAAACCCTCACACCTTCGAGGCTATTTGTGTGATCACATCATGCAAACATAAGCCCCCATTAATTAAAATTGGCAAGGTCAAAACATTAAATAAACATTAGGACCTCCCTAAATTCAAGCCAAACAATAGGATAGTCGGGAAATTATCGAAGTTTGCTTCGAATCTGTGATTTCTCCTACCTTTCTTCCTTTGAATTCCCAAAATAAAATGTTTCAAACTTGATCCATTCCCTATTGAAATTCCCAAAATTCAATCCATTGAAACTTAAACCTTGAAATTCTTGAGAGCACTACTGATTATTATCGAGAGTTTTCTTAGGTGATTCCCGTCACTTAAGATGTAATTAACTATAGGGGCTTGCCCTTATAAGGAATTTTAAGAACCCAGGTAATATAAACCCTGTTTAATGTTTTCATATTAAACAGGGAATTTGTCGGCTTATAAAATTGGTTCGCGAGACCAAACGGATGTCACAAACCTTTCTAGTTTATTTAATCGAGCCTCATTATCAAGCGAGTATGTCTATTCTTCGGGATAGATACACGGTTTGTAGTGCGGCGCTCGTTTATATAAACTATTCGGGATGTGAAATTAGTTTGATTTCATATCTTAAAATTTTTCAAATTTTAAATTATTTTCAAAAGCAAATACTACTTTTCAAATTATTTATTTAAATTAAATTAAAATTCACCGACAATTTCTGTAGGCGACCCCCTTTTCCAAATAAAACACCAAAACCTAAAAAATACGCCGACACCAAAGTAATTGGAATTTCTTTATCTTCCTCCATATCTAATATAATAATGTCTACAATAAAGATAAATTTATCCACCTTTACTAATACATCTTCCACAACTCCTTTAGGATAAGTGATAGAATGATCAGCCAGTTGAAGAGTCACAGATGTAGGTGAAATTTCTCCTATTCCTAATCTTTTGAAAGTTGATAAAGGCATAAGATTAACACTTGCTCCAAGATCACATAAAGCTCTTCTGAAAAAAGTTTCACCTATAGCGCACGGGATAATAAAACTACCTGTGTCTTCAAGTTTTTCAGGAAGTTGTTTCTGAATAATTGCACTACACTCATTGCTAAGGGCAACAGTCTCATGGTCTTTAAACTTTCTTTTCTTTTTAAGTATATCCTTCATAAACTTTGCATAGTCAGGCATCTTCTCTAATTCTTCAACAAAGGGGATATTAATCGTTAAAATCTTAAAACTTATCAAAAATTTTGCAAATCTATTATCCCTGTTCTGTTTCTTTAGTCTTTGAGGAGAAGGAGGAGGTGGTTTTTCAACAGTTATCTTCATTGGTTCTAGCGGATACTCGTCTGAATATATCTTATTTGAACCTTTCTTAATGTTCACTTCCACTCTTTTAACTTCGACTTCTTTTTGAACTCTTGGTTTCAATTCTTTTCCACTCCTTAATTGAATAACCTAAATTTGCACTTTATTTTGATCTTTCGATTTGATCTTAAAATTTCTAGGAAGATTCCCAGAAGGTCTATTATTAAGCGCAAAAAAGATATGTCCTAATTGATTTTCAATGTTCTTCATCGCAACGTTTTGAGCTTGAATTTGATTACCCACATTCAGAATCATTTCTTCAGTAAACAACTTTTCTTTAAATTTTTTATTACTAATAAAAGCAGGAGAATAAGAAGATTTATAATTGTTATTTCCTTGGTTTTTCAGATTCTAACTGGATTCATAGGATTGTTTCCCCATTGCGGATTAACAACAACATTGGTGTTATTCCAGTTGAAGTTTGGATGATTCATCCAACTAGGATTATAATAATTCAAATAAGGATTATTGACTTTATTATGTATAATATTCAATGTTTCATAAAACATTTGAGAGTCCATCATCAGTCTTGATGAATTTTCTTCTAACATGTTGACCTCATTTTTGATGAGGTCTTTTCTCTTCTCTCTCCTTAGTACTTAGGATCTAGCCTTAGGCTTTCCCTTTGACTATCTTAGAGGACTAGAAATGGGACCCACCACTTAGAAATTTAAACACCTCTTAACTCCCTGCAAACCCCATAAGTTTGATTGTAAACCCCTAAGTCACTTGGAGGGTTAGGATCAAATGCGGAGGTTTAAAGGATGAGTTCCCTATTGGACTCTTTGGCCTTAGGACTACCCCGGGTGGCCCAGTGCGGTGAGGGTTGACCTACACACATTACACTTTCACACACATTCCAAATCCTAAAACCATTCATACCTAGCTTGACTTCCTGACTCATATAGGTAATCCATATGGATGGTCCTCAACCCCTAAGCCCTTGGATAAGAGGGTTAGGAACAACATAGTGAATGCCTCAAATGAGTCCTCCCATGGCTCCTATGGGCTTGATATGGCTTCATGGCTCAACCAAAGTGATTCCATTCTACTCAAACTTGATCAATCTTCATTTTTTCAAAATTTCAATTTTTGACCCCGGAGCCCTACACCCGCTAAACCAACCAAATGTCCTCGAAACTACCCAAAATTTGCAAAATCACCTAAATTACCCAAAATTCCTTAAAACCAATCCTACACATTTCCCCCCACTCAAATTGATCATCTATAGCTAAATATACCAAAATTTCCAAAAATACCCCTCAATACCCTCCAAATACCCAAAGTGCCCTTCTTAACCAAAAATTCCATAAATTCGAAAAATTCGCAGAAAATTCCAAAAAATCCCAAATATTCCCAATTTCATTTTTTTCAACTACACCATAGGCCAATTTCGTTAATTTAACCCACTTTTACCAAAACCCCCAACTTGACCCATTTTTAACCAAAGTAAGCCCAATGTCAAACCAAATCAACCCAATTGACCTCAATATTGGTCCAATTCAATTCTAAACTTCAATTCAATATCCCCAATATCAATCTAAACCAAATCCAAGCCCAATTTGATTGACATTTGGATCCAATTCCAATTTGAAGTCTAAGGCCCAATTTTGGCCCATGACCTAAACTTAGCCCAAACCAACCCAATTCAACTCCAATTAACCACAAATCTTTTCCTAAACCTTCCTTATATCCCCACAAACAAAACAGTAACAAGATTTGCCCCAAATTTGAACCTAAACTCCACCCAAACCTAACCCAAAGTCAAAATCCCCATTTTTGGCCTAAACCCAAACCTAACCCAAATGGGCCCAAATCCCAAAATCAAAGCCTAACCAAAGTTGAAAACTCTTTAAAGCACCCCTATAAACATTTCTCAACATTAATTTTACAACAAATTCAACCTTAGCCTAACCTTAGCCCAAGTTAGCCCAATTTGACCCACTTTGGCCCCTTTACCAAAAAATCCCAAATTAATCCCAATTCAACTCCAAATCATTTCAAACCTATTCTAGATCACTCATGATACATCCCTAAACTAAACCCAACATTTGTTTGGCCCTATCCCTCACAAAATTTCCATTTACCAATTTGTTTTCAAACCTAAAAGCCCACCTCCTTGAACCTTTCTAAAGGCCCATCCAAAATAAAGCCAAAAGCCCAAAATCTATCCTAAAGCCCACATGAAATTTCCCCTCATCATCCCCTTTGATTTAAATCACTCCTAAGTTTCAAATTCATCATTAAACTTTTCTAAACCAATCCATGTGCCAAATTACCTCTAAATATTCTAAATCCTTAAAACCCACTTTCATGAAATCAAGCCAAGCCATCCCCAAGCCATATGGAGCCATGGAGCCATGCATAAGCCATATGCAAGCCTTGGGAGCCCCTTTCCACCTCACTAAGCCATTAATGGCAAGAAGAGGGGCCCTTTTCTTAAGCCTTCCTTAAGCACTTTTAACCCCATTCATGCTACACACTAAACCAAGTTTAGCCACGTCACCATGGATGGAGAACACACCATTTTCTCTTGGCTGACCCAAGTGATTCTTTTCAGCCAAAAACCAGGCCTTGGGTGGTGAACCTAGCCCAAAACCATGGGTTGACTCATTTGAACCTAAAATAGCCTTCACCCCATTCCATTTCAATTCAACTCCTTTACACATGTCCATGGTCAATTGACTGCACTAAACCCCAGCCCTGACCTCCCTGACCTTGATGGTGACCTGACCCAGGCCGGCCAGCCACCACAGCCGTCGGAAACCACCAGAATGAGAGCACCCATGTGAGCCAATTTTTGAATTCTGCCTTGCTGACTTGTCTCATGCCTAACGGCCACCATGGCTGTTCTTCTCCTCACCAGAGCAGTTGATCCAATCCACTAAACCCCCTGGAAAGCCCTCCAGCCACCTCTATTTAAACCACACCACCTCTCGACCAAAGGAGGTGCTGATCCAAATCCTACTGAAACTCTGTCAAAATTATTCCAGACCACTCTCCACACAGAGAGCATTTGATCCCCATTGGATTCCAGCCTCAATTTCCCTAGGCGAGCTCGATTTCGAGTTCAAATTCAAGCCCAAAACCGGGGCATCTCCTAAACCTCCACCAAATCCAAATTAAACTCACCCACACTCCGCACGGGACCAAGAGAAGGAGTTCCCAGGTGAAAGCCCCTCTCCGAGCCACGCAGTTGCTCTAGCATCCAAGCTTTGAAATCGGCTGTGGACACTTTCATAGCTAGACAATTCCCCAGAGCCAGAGACTTCATTTGAAGCTTCCTTGGGTGCAATCGAAGGTGACACAACTCTCTGATTGAAGCTACACTTCTCAGAGCAAAGGTATTGATCATTCCTTCCTCCCGAGCTTCCAGCAATTCTTCATTTCATTTCAGTTAATTTCATGGCATGTAAACCGTATGGATGTGTTCGTCTCTTCAAGATGAATCCATAGAGCATAAGAACTCGAAAATCTGTTGAGAAATGAGAGAGTTCTAAGGGTTTTAGTGTGGACGGTCACGGGTGCACACCAGTCGTAGACGATGACCAGGTGCCGTCCGATCGCGCGTGTATCTGTTGAACGGCTCAGATTACGTCGGATCAGAGGAAGGAGCGAGACAGTGGGACGTGTGGCGGCTGACTCAGATGGCGACATCGAATGGGAGCGCGCCACGTGTTCTTTCGATCCGTCGTAGGTTAACACGGCGCTGAGTCGGATAAGTAGATAAATAGGATTTTTTCTATTTATTTAAATACCCAGAACTTAGAAAATCCATATCTTTGTGTAGGAAAATTATAAAAATAAACTAAAAATACCCTCTTGCTCAGTAAATAGAGGAGAATAATGTGGAAAAGAAATCAAGTTATTTTGATGAGTATTTTATTTTTAATTAATTATTTACTCATTTCAGTATTTTGATTCTCCATTTGCATAGACAATTAACCATGGCATGAGACTTTAGGGCTTTTGAAGCCTCTGATCTTGGGAACATTCCCTGAATTTTTCAAGGTCAGAAGCCATCTCTATGAAAAGTTATGTATTTTTCAAGTTTATGTCACTGTTTTTGGTATTTTAATTCCATTAATTAGCATATTACTTAGGAAATTCTAGGAAAATTTGGGGAAGTTTCTTAGGACCAGAGGAACCTAGGATAATTATATTTTGAGTTAATTCATTAAAAATAACCCTAATTGGCCTAATTACTCAAAATTAAACTTTAATTAATTAGGGTTAACCACACATTAAAAGAACTTGAAAATAATTCTCCACTGATCTTTAGGATTAGAGGAACCTCACATAAAAATTTGAAATAAATTGGAAATATTTAACCCCACTAAATGGATTGATTAAGTCACATAATCAAAATTAAACTTTAAAAATTCATACCTCCAACAATACATTTCAAAAATTCACCAAATTGGTTTTGTGGGCTCTCTGATATCAGAGGAGTCTATAAAAATTAAAATTGGAATTTTCTAAAATTTTTCATTTTTAATGATATTTTGGATATTTAAATAATTATAAAAATAAAAATCTTAAAAATAATAAAAATCATAAAAATTTCATATTTTGACTCCTAATCACTTAGGAACAAACCAAATATTTTTCCCAAGTCTCAAAGTAAAGATATTGAATTTTAAATGATTAAAATAATTTTTAATATTAAAAAATGTATTTTCTAACCTTTTCACTAAATTAATTCCAATAAATCAAAGAAAAATCAAAAAAATTGTAAAATTTGTTTTTCTAAACTCCTTGAGGTCAGAGAGATTTAATAAAAATATAAAATCCATTTTTCAACTTTAATTTTATTTGATAATTAATTAACACTCCAAAACTCAAAATAATTATCATAAATAAAATATAATTTTAAAAATACTAAAATTAGTCCAAGTGGTCCTCTGGTCATTAGGAACATCGCATAATTTTATTAAGGACAGAAACCTTACTTTGGTCATGTTGTTGAATTTTCCTTGAAATACCTTATTTTTCACTAAAAAAAATTATATAAATAAATTAAATTCAGAAAAATCACATTTTCTCCTCTAATCTCTTAATTGACATATGAGTAAGGTGACATAAAAATTTCAAGTTCATTTGAACTCAATTTAGTGAGTTATGAAATAAATAAGCCTAAAAGGGCATAAAGGTAATTAAAGAATTTAAACCCCTTTATTAAAATTTTAGGATTAATTAAAATGGAGGGTAAAATATTTGATTTTATCTTTCTTGGATGATTGAAACTTTGGGAAATTAAAAGGGTAGGAGCCCATTAATCACTTTTAATAAATGAAAAATGAAACTTTAATCATTTAAACAACTTAAATTTTTGAAGATTAATGAAAATTTGAATTATTAAAAAATAGGGATATAACTTGAGAGAATATTAATTCTTTAATAAAAAAATCCCTAAATAAATCACTTCAATAATATTTAACTCTTAATTAAGATTAAAATGATAATCCAAACTAATTAAATTAAAAATTAAAAATAAATAACCCTTGAATTAAAGAAAAGCTCAAAATATTAAATGGTTTAACAATTAAATTAAATTAAATTAAGTAAAAATTAAATTAAAATAAAAATTAAATTAAATTAACATTTTAACAATTAAATTAAATTAAATTTAAATTAAATTAAATTAACTAAGTAAAAATTAAATTAAAATTAAAATTAAATTAAATTAACATTTTAATAATTAAATTAAATTAAATTTAAAATATTGAAATTAAATTAAATTAAATTATGTTAAATTCAATTAAATTAAATTTAAATTATGTTAAATTAACATCATCCAACAATAAAAGTAAAGCAAATTTAAAAAATTAAGATCACTTAAAGTATAAAGATTTAAACCAAAAATAATTTGAACACTATTCCAAACTTAAAATTATTAATTAAAACCTCATAATTAAACTAAATCACTTTAAACCATTAACTCAAACTTCAAATTAAGAATGATTGAAATTCTTAACAAACCAACTTGCCCCTAAAGACTTTAATTATTATAACTCTTAAATAGAGTATTAAGTGAGATGTAACTTCATTCATTAGGTAATCAAATACCCAAGTTCACTGAGAAAGAGACAAAGCTTAACTAAACTCCTGGATGATTAATTCACCTGTGCAACTAAATTTACTTGTACTCAAAATAATCTCGGAAGTATTGAAAAGATGTTTAGGACTCGTCCTAAGCACTTCCTCAATATGACGGGATGTTTTAGAAGAACAATTGAATTTAATTGTTCTTTGATGAAGAAAATCATACATAAACAAAACACAAGAACCTAGACGTCATAGGAAATGACTAGCAATAGGATTAGGACTTTGGTAGACAACCAAAACCTTTCCCTTAGCTTTACCTAGGTACTTGTTATAAACATTTAAATGCCTTAACATGTGTTTTAAGTGCAGCTTGGAATGACGAGAAGACCCTCCAGGTACGCTTTTATTTTATTGCAATTTACTTTATTGTAATTTACTTACATGCACTGCACTTTACTTTTTCTTGCATGTTAAACAAGATTGTTGCATGAAAACTGAAACCTTTAGGATAGTCACAAAACTGAAACCCAAAACTAAATTAAAAGTCACCACAAGATAAAATTCACCGCCACAATATTCCAAAATATAAAACAACTCAAAATTTAATCACAAACAGAACAATAAAACTACAATTGCAATTAAATTAAAACGTCTAGTTGAATGATCGGGAATACCTCGGATGATGTAACCCACGTGTTGCTAATGGGATTTCACACGGTCTAAATGAAAGTGTGGAACTCATTCAGTTGAGTTTAGCAAATTCATCTGAACTAAGTGAATTCGATGAAAATAACGGTGCCGGGATGACGGAACCGTGGGATCTTAATCGGTTCTGTTTAAACAACTTTAAGATTTGTTTTAATTAAAATATTAAAAACATTTGGATTTTAAGGTTCCTAAACCAAAATACTTCTCTCATCTCCTGATTTTCACCTTCTAAAACTAAACCTCTCCAACAACAAGGAGCTCAGAGCATCATGGTGGGTAGCACGACCATCGTCATCAGCAAAACTCGGATCTACTTCAGCAAGACTTTCCTTAGAATTAAATAACTAAGTCATAGGATTTCGAGGTAGTTTGCCTAGTGCAACATAAATCCTCAACTTTTCATTAGGCATTTGCATAACCATATTATGCAAATTAAGTCCTGACTCGTCTTATGATTCTGAGGTAGTCGTTTGGTACGACATAAACCCTCACATCTTCGAGGCTATTTGTGTGATTATATCATACAAACATAAGTCCTAATTAATTAAAATTGACAGGATTGAAACTTAAATAAATTCACTTCCAAAATTTAAAGCCCACCATAGGATAGTTTGGGAAGTTGCCAAGATTTGTCCTGGATCCTCAGCTTCTCCTACTTCTCTCCCTTTAGACTCTTAAAACAAATTGTTCCGAATTTGAGTCATTACCTATTGAAACTTCCAAAACTCAATCATTTAAAACCTTAAACTTTGAAATTCTTGAGAGCAAAACCACTGATCATTATCGAGAGTTTTTTTAAGTGATTCTCGTCACTTAGGATGTAATTAACTATAGGGGCTTGCCCTCATAGGGAACTTTAAGAACCCAGGTAATATAAACCCTGCTTAATTCCTTTATATTAAGCAGGGGAACTTGTCGGCTTATAAAATTGGTTCGCAGACCAAACGGATGTCACAAATCTTTTAGTTTATTTAATCGAGCCCCATCATCAAGCAGTGTGTTTATTCTTAGGGATAGATACACGGTTTGTGATGTGGTGCCCGTTTACATAAACTATTTGGGATGTGAGATCGGTTTGATTTCATATCTTAACATTTTCAAATTTAAAATTATTTTTAAAATCAAATGCTACTTTCTAAAATATATATATATATATATATTTAAATTAAATTTAAAATCTAAAATTCGCCGATAATTTCTGTAGGCGACCCCTTTTCAAAACACATAACCTAAAAATATGCCGACATAACATTGGGGGTGTTGGAGAATAATTCATTCCATATTGATATATTTTCTTAGAAAGTGCAGCAATTACAGTGACTATAATAGTTATCTCATCAGAATCATGGATAGTGTCTACTCTCTTAAGATTTACCCACTCAGAGGGCCATTGAAAATTATTAGTAGCCTTCTCTTTAATTAACTAACATGCTTCATCAAAAGGTTTTGACATTAATGATTCACCAGCAGCAGCATCGATAATTGATCTTAAAGATCCCACTAATCGATTATAAAAGTTTTGAATTAGTAACCAGTCTAGTAAATCATGGTGTGGAAACTTCCTCAGAAGATCTTTAAATTTTCCCAAGCTTCATATATGGATTCTCTATCAAACTGACTAAAAGATGTGATATCATTCCTCAACTTAGCAGTTTTGGAAGGAGGAAAATATTTCGACAGAAAACTTTTGTGAAAGCTCTCCCCAAGTTCTAATAGATTTAGGTGCTAACAAATTTAACCACGCCTTAGCCTTATCCCTTAATGAAAAAGGAAAAGGTCTAAGTCTAACAGCATCGTTTGACACTCCATCATACTTAAAAGTAGCACATAGTTCTAGAAAACTAGCGAGATGTATGTTAGGATCTTCATTAGGTGTTCCTCCAAATTAATTATTCTATACCATTTGGATAATAGCAGGTTTAAGCTCAAATGAATTAGCAACAACATCAAGATTTTGAATAGTTAATGAATTTCATCTAATGTTGGATTAGCACAATCTCTTAAAGGTCTTGGTATATTTTTGTTTTGATTATTTAAGTTGTTCACCATTTTGTGAGGATTTGCAGATTGTTTTTGTTGTTTTTGAATTTTTTAATAATACACTTTAATTCAAAATCGTAAGAAACTAAACCTATAGATCCAATACAACGCATGCAAACATAATAAACACACTAACAATAAACAAACACACATAACTATGACTTGCAATTCAAATATAAGGCTTCAAATACTACAAAAAATTAAATTTTAACAGTTACTCTTCTTTTTACCTTGCCTCCCAGGCAACGGCGCCAAAAACTTGGTGTGACTTTTTTTATTTGTAAAAATTAATGAACTCAGATTTAGATTTATATATTGATTTAGATGATAATGAGTCACACAATTAATGCAAGTAAACGTATCGCTCAAGTAATACAGGGCTCCAGTGGAGTCCAGGAATATTGATCCCACAGGGAGGCTTTAATTTTATGGCGTAGCACATAAATCACTAATCAAATTATAGCACAATTGTAATTGGTTTAATTCTTAAAGTAAAGACAAACATATTCAATTTCTATTTCTACCAAAGCACGTTCTATACTTTAGCAAGTTAAACTAACACAAGACTAAATTTATAACAAAGTACAGTTGCAAGAAAGAGTTTTGCTCCTTTCCAATTATAATGTGATGATTATTGTGACATAGATCAGTGATAAAAATGTATTGTGCCAAATAGGAGCATTCCTATTCTTTACCCATATTTCAGTGTATAAAGAACATTGGCTAATCCTAAGTTTAGTCCCCAAATCCGTGGTTAGGCTGTGAGGATACTGGCTCTCACACTAGAGCTCCCACTTCCCTTCACCTGAAGGCTTTCTCTCGCTTCAGTTTCTAAACAATAGGACTAAATTGAGGATTTCAGTCTGTCCCTCTGAAATCTCCAATTCAAAACCCATCAAAGTATATTTACCTATTTATTTGCCCTCAATCCCCATGAACTACATCTCTCATTCATGGACATTGAATGTGACCTTCACTTTTGTTGTGGAACTCATAATCCTCTCGAAACATATGTTTCCCAATAAGTTTTAACAATTCAATTGGCTAAATTAAAAAGTAAATGAAGTTCTAAGTGAAAAGGTCATCACAAATTCTCCATAATAAATCGACACATCATTTCCTTTTCACAACATTAACACATCACATGAAAATGAAAAAGACAAAGAAATCTGCTCAAGACTCATGAGGAATAGATAACAAAACATGAATTATATATATAAAAATAATGTCATACAAACAAAGTAAATTAAAGACAACTTATCTCAAACTCTTCCCCAAGTGAATCTCAAGGAATTCCTTTGACTCCTTTTATTTCTTCACAACAACACACAATTCTCTCTTTAGATGAGTAAGGAAGAAGAAATCTCTAACTTTCCCTCATCTCTCACACTCCTTAGAAGAGAAAACACAAAACCTAACTTCCTACACAAAATGGAAAGAAACTCTCTCTAAACTCTAAACTCTTCTCTTTCTTTCTTCCCCCTTCTAAATTTGGCTCCAAAATTGTTTAAATTCAGTCAAAACTGATTTCCCAAGAGTTTCCTCAAGCAAACTTTCAAAAGCCGGCAAAATACATTGAATCTAGTTCAAAATTGGGATATGGCACTGTCCGGCGCTGGTAGGAGCGTCGTTCGGCGCATTACTCCTCCAAAACATCGTAACTCTCTAGATTTTTCAGTGGAGACACTAGTGTTGTATTTCTACTTACTCTGAGTATACTCCATACCATTCTGAAGAACTTGATGATGGTGGAGCTCTTGCAGATGAAGATTTGTAGTTTTATAGTTTTATTTTCATTTTATTTTTTATTTGTGTTTTGTATATGTGATGTACCTGAGACTCTTTATGATTAGTATCTGTGATGTAATGTGTATTTGGTTGTACTTGTAGCATACTTTATCTTGATTTGTGATGTAGGTGATGTTATAGTAGAGTTTTCATGTGTTTGGTTTGTTAGTCTAATTTGTGATAGTAACAATTGAATGTTAATGTTGTGTGTGTAGTTTATGTTGCATGTTTTTAAACTTCTTCTCTTATAAATTTCTAACCCATATTTGTGTATATAAATGCTCTTAATTATTTCAGGCCTACTGTTCTACTTTATAAAGAAAAACCTGCTTAAACTCAATGGTATGAAAAGCCCAACATATTGAGGTATGAACTATATGTTTATATCTTTTCTTTCTTCCCATGTTAATTGTATTGGTATTCAAAAATCTAAGTTTGGGGGAGGGAAAGAATTAACTATTAATTGTTCTCATTTAAAAGTATTTTCAAAATTATTAACATGATTTTCTGTAATAGAACTCAATTTTAGATAACTGTATTTTGATTATTTAAGTATTTTGTAAAGTTGAATGAAAGTATTTGGTAATGAAAAGTAATTTTGTAGGCTAAGATTTTTGGTATAAGAGAATAGGACTATAGTCAACTATTCAAAGTAAGAAAAAGTGTATGTTTGAAATATTAAGATTCTTAAAACTTTATGTGATAAAAAAAGATTGAGACTCTATGATGAATCATTAATAAGCTAAAGAAATGCCTATGAGGTAAAGGAATGTGGTAAGTTTCAAATTTAGGGTGAGAAGGGTGATGTTCAAAATTATTAAAGGCTATCCAGATCCAGTAATCCTCACTTAAAAGAAAATAAAAGAAAAGGAAAGAAACTAAAAGAAAAAAAAGAAAATAAAAGAAAGAAAAGTGAGGAGAAGCTTGAGGAGATGCCTAATAAAAAATTGGCTTCACTTTGACCTACCTAAAGGGAAAAATTTAATTACTTTCCTGAACTTATATGTATGGATTAACATCCTTACTAGTAGTGTTCTCATAAACTTCTTTTCATGTAATTCTTTTTCGTGCCTTAATAGGACAATTTACAGTCATTTTTGAAATGAATAGAAGGCTAGAACACTTAGACTTGACTTCTAGATAGTCTTACATCTGCAGAATTTACTTGAATTATTCAAAGATCTTTTTAAAAATCATACTATTATACATTTCTAAATCAAAATTATGGTATTCTAGAAAGAAAGTTCATTACAGTGGATCATTATTTTATGTATTAACTTAAATTACTTGAGGACAAGTAATAGTTAAGTTTGGGCATCTTGATCCACTGAAAATTTGATAGCTTTTTACTATTCATTTCATACCTGTTTTTGATGATATTGCACTTTAAAGAAAGTTATTTTTCATGATTTCATGCAGGTACAATGATTTTAGGCCTTTGGAGCAAAAGGAAGAAAAAAGGAGCAAATTTGGAGCAAAAAGGGACAAAAGTGCATTTTATTGAACTAGCACCGAACGACGCTGTTATCAGCGCCGGACCACACCATTTTACAGAGAGTTGCGACCTTATTGGCGGAATAATGCGCTGAACGGCGCCTTATCCAGCACAGGACTGCGCCCTATCTGATTTTAAACCAGATTCAATGTATTTGGCCAGATTTTGGAGGGTTACTTTAGGAAACTCTTGGGAATTCAGTTTTGGCTGAATTTAAACTCTTTTGGAGCCAAGTTTAGAGAGGAGAGAAGAGTTTAGAGTGTAGAGAGAGTTTAGAGAGAGTGTCTTTCCATTTAGTTTAGGAAATCTTGGTTTTGTGTTTTCTCTTCTAAGGAGTGGGAGAGGAGAGGGAAAGTGAGAGATTTTTTCTTCCTTACTTATCTAAAGAGAGAATTGTGTGTTGTTATGAGGAAAGAAGAGGAGTCAAAGGAATTCCTTGAGATTCGCTTGGAGAATAGTTTGAGATAAGTTGTCTTTACTTTACTTTGTTTGTATGACATTATTTTTATATATAAAATCCATGATTTGTCATCTTTTCCTCATGAGTCTTGAGTAGATTTCTTTGTCTTTCTCCATTTCATGTGAAGTGTTGATGTTGTGATATGGAAATGATGTGTCGATTTATTATTGAGAATTTGTGATGACCTTTTCACTTTAAACTTCATTTACTTTTTGATCTGGCCAATTGATTTGTTAAAACTTGTTGGGAAACATATTTTCCAAAAGGATTATGAGTTCCACAACAAAAGTGAAGGTCGCATTCAATGTCCATGAATGAGAGACGTAGTTCATGGGAATTGAGTGCAAATAAATAGGGAAATATATTTTGATGGGCGTAGAATTGGAGATTTCAGAGTGACAGGCTGAAATCCTCAGTTTGGTCCTAATGTGTGGAAACTAAAACGAGAGTTAGCCTTCAAGCGAAGGGAAGTGGAAGCTCTTGTGTGAGAGCCAGTATCCTCCCAGTCTAACCACTGATTTGGGGACTAAACATAGGATTAGCCAATATTCTTTATATGCTAAAATATGGGTAAAGAATAGGAATGCTCCTATTTGGCACAATACATTTGCATCACTGATCTATGTCACAATAATAATCACATTATGATTGGAAAGAAGGAAGACTCTTTCTTGCAACTGAACTTTGTTATAAATTTAGTCTTGTGTTAGTTTAACTTGCTAGAGTTTAGAACATACTTTGGTAGAAATAGTAATTAAAACTGTTTGTCTTTACTTTAAGAATTAAACTTACTTGCATTTGTGATGTGATCCGATAAGTGATTTCTTGCTACGCCATAAAATTAAATCCTCCCAGTGGGATAGATATCCAGGACTCCACTAGAGCCCCATATTACTTGAGCGATACGTATTTTTGTGTTTAATTATGTGACTCATTATAAAACTAAATCAATATATATATATATCTAAATCTGAGTTCATGAATTTTGGTAAATTAAAAAAGTCGCACCATCTAGCACAGTGAAATCAACAAGAATGTTATATCGATCCACTTTCACCAAAACATCTTCTACAACTCCCTAAGGATACATTTTAGAACGATCTACTAATTACAAGGTTACAGTTGTAGGAATATTTCTCCTAATCTCATTCTTTTAAATACAAACAATGGCATAAGGTTAATGCTTGTACCCAAATCACATAAAAATTACCCAAAAAACATGTCTCCAATCTCACATGGAATTGTGAAACTTCCAGGATCTTTAAGCAATTTAGGAAGTTTTTTCTGAATTATAACACTGCACTCCTCACTAAGTGCAACTGCTTTATTATTTTCAAACTTCATTTTTTTTGTTAAGAATATCCTTTATAAACTTCACATAGCTTGAAATTTGTTCTAAAGCTTCAACAAAAGGAATATTCGTTCTAAGCTTTTCAAATATTTCCAGAGATTTTAAAAATTGTTTATTGATCCCCAATAGATATAAGTGCAACGGCGCCAAAAACTTGGTACCGTCAGATATAAGTGCACTGATGATTTAAGATATGAAAATAATGATTTTATAATATGGGATACTACACAAGTATACGTATCGTTTATCAAGTAATATAGGACTTTCTGATTAAGCCCCGAGATATCGAATCCAAAGGGAAAATGTGAAATTTTAAAGGAATCAGAGAAATTAACTTTTTATTTTCTTTAATTGTTTTCAAAAATGTATGTCTTGATTTTGAAAAGTTTTGAAGGTTGATATGTCTTTTGAAATTTTCTTAATAAAAATGCAAAGCAAGAAATTAAAATTACAATAACTAATAACACTGTAAAATACTATTAACTAGAATACATTTTTCTTTCCTTTCATTAAGTAGTAATAATTCTTAAAGTATTGTTGTGGAAGTATTCAATTTTTTGTTGTGACAGATAGAAGCCAATGTGTTCTTTACCCTTACTTGATTCTATAAAGAACATAGTTTAATTTGACATTTATATTATTTTGAACATGGTTAGGCAGGGAAGATACCAGTCTCTCACTCTAGAGTTCCCTCGATTCCCACCACCTATGGGCTAACATCTCATAACATAACTCAAAACTTCAAACCAAATTAGGGGGTTTTAGCCTATCACTCTAAAATCCTCTAATTTTACTCCCTTTTATAAAAATATCTTCTAATATTATATTCAATTATATGGACTACAGTTCTCACCCATATAATTTCATGTGATTCTTACTAACTTTTATGAGACAATACCGCATTGGATCTTACATAATCTCAAGAAATTTTACAACTTAACAGGCCAAATTAAGAAGTAAATAAAGTTTTTAGAATCAATCTTCACAACTTCTTCCAACTTTTAAACACTTATACTTTCCACAACAATTCTCTTTAAATTAATTACTTCTCCATTTAAGAAAGAAAAATATAAAGTAAACTACTCAGAATGCATTGAGAAAATATAAAAACACATTGATTTGAAATTAGAACCAACGATAAGAAAAATAATAAACGAAAACAAGTATTAATAAACTAAATAAAAGTAAACACTTATCTGAAAATCCTCTCCACAATACTAAGGAAGTTCCTCTGAAACTTTGACTCTTCGCTAAACTACTTCTCAGAGCAAGTCTCCCAACTCCGTTGACACAGAATACAAACTTCAGACTTCATTAAAAACTAAACTAAAATAAAAAAAAGAAGTGGGAAGAAGAATACTTCACTCCGACCCTTTTCTCCATTCTACTCTCTACTCCTATTCTAAATAAAAACTTTTAAAATACAGTGGAAGAACAATGGAAGTACTCTTCAAAATGCAGTGGAAGAGTCTCCTCAAATTGCCTCCCCTAAATCTTTTCTAAGACTCTCTTTAAATAGTAAACCAAAAGTTGCCTTGGTGTCTCTTCAAAATGTGTTCAGATTCAATGTATCTACCAAGGAATGCACCCCTTCATTCAAACTTGCCACCCAAAGGAAGTTATGGACGTTACCACCAAGAGTTGCATCCCATCCCCTTTGAAATTGGCGCCAAATCCATTTGAATCTCGATTTTTAACTGTGGAAGCTAAACGCCAGCCCAGCGGCGCTTAGCCGCCAGTGCCAAATTTTTCATTTTTTATTTTTTTGCTCCAAATTTGATCCAATTTTGCTCCTTTCATCATGACTATCCATTTTCATCATACCTGCAAGAAAAACACAAAATACCTTCCACTAAAGTGCAATATCATTAAAAATAGGTATAAAAATGTGCATAAAAATACTATATATTTTAGGTGTATCAAAATCCCCCAAAATTAAAATGTTAATTGTCCTCAAGTGACAGTTAATCTCATAGAACATTTTAGCATGCAAATTATGTAATGAGTTTCTTAGGAAGATAACAAAATTTTGTTCTAGAAATGGAATAATCCAATTTAGAAAAAAAATTTCAGTAATTAAAGCCAACTTAAAGTTTAGAAAGTTCTTAAGTAAAAGAAAATGATAAATACAAGTCTCTATTTATTTCAGAAATATTTGTAGATTTTTTAAAATATAGAATTCAAACATTTATTGTTCTCACTTAAAAATCTTTATTTGAAAAATAATTTTACTTACTATATTACAACTTTAAGCTTTAGATTTTCTCTGAACTTAAATCTTAAACTTTAGGTATGAAACCAATTTTTGACTAGGCCCTTAAATCCTCAAGCTTCTCCTCCCTTTTCATATACTATATTTTTCACTTATTTTTTATTTTTTATTTATAAGGCAAGGATTACTATATCTGGATAGACCTTTAATGATTTTGAATTCCATCCTTCCATTTAAAATAAAGATCAGATATACATCTTTCACTTAAAAATCTTAATAATAGTATCTGATATTTACTCTTCAATAAAAGAAATTTAAGCTTTGAAGAATAAAAGTCAAATCTTCTATTTATCCAAAAATACAAAACTTCTTACTAAAGATAGTTTAAATTTATTTAACACTTCTTCATTAAGAAAATTTTAACTTTAAGTTTTTCATGATTACTATAAATTTTAATAAAATTCTTTTATTCATTTCTATATTCAAAATTTTGTTCCCCTAGTATAACTTCATGTACATAATTGTTCTCAATCAAAAATAAGATTTATTTTTAAGTATTCTTGAGAATCAAATAAAATTTTAGGTTTTTGAAAATCTTTGATTTTAAAATCCCCCCAAAATTTAAATTTTTAATTAAGATAAAACATTTAAGCATAAGAAATGATACATGGGTGAGAAATAAAAACTGACATATCATGCTTGCAGGAATTTTTAATATCCTAATATGCAAGTATAACAATTTAAATACAGGAGTAAAATGAAATCAAATTTAGTTTTTCAAAACATTTTTCTCTTTTTTTATAATAATAAGAAAAGTAAAAATTTCAGAAGACTTCTACAATAGTGGAGGTTTTCAAAGCAAATACACACCAACTAAAATAACACACTGATATAGATAACGGATGATAGTGGAATTTGAAGAAGTTTAAACATGTAGTTTTACCAAGTAGAAGTTTCTAATAGTGGTTTATAATTTCCTAACAGTTTTTGAAATTAAAAATACATACTACTAAAAACTCTGACATAACATACACATAAAAACATTTACTATTACACACTACCACACAGAAACATATAAATCAACAATAAAACAATAACAATACCTGAATATGCATAACAGATAAATAGTACAACTACAATCTGCATACTATCAAGGTTCACATCACAACACAATCATCAAACAAAATACTAGATAAAGTACACAGTGACACAACACATCAATACAACAACTAAAACAAACAACATACATCTACTATTCATCCTCATCAACATCATCATCTTGCTCGTTCCAATCTCTGGATGGCACATAAGGTATATAGAATGGATGAGGTGGCATCTCAGCACTCTGATCTCCTCTATTCACTAAATCCAAATATTGTTGATAATTCTCCTCATATTCATCATGTTTTACAATATATCTCTCAACATTATCCAGCTTACCATCCATATCTCTCACATGCTCTCGAGTAAGACTCACTTTTTTCAAAATCTTTCTTAATAAACCAGTCAGTTAATCAGTAGATGATGAAGCACGTGAAGTAGTAGCACGAGAAGCAGAAGCAGCAGAAGTAGAAGCAGTAGAAGCCCTATCAAATCCTCCTCTCCAACCAAACTCTGAATGTACAGTGTAAGCACCAATGTTTACACTGGTAATTGGTCTCAATGGCTGAAGTACCTCTTCCCAGGTTTCAAATTTCACTCCAGATCTTTCACAAAGTGAATGAATCAAGGAAGGAAATCCCATACCTGCAGTCGTGGTTGATCTAGCACAGTTCAAAACATAATAAAAAATTATGCTTCCAATATCAATAAGCTTCCCATGCTGAATACAATGGTTCAACACCGCTCTTTCCTTCATCCCTTCACTGGTATGACTTGAAGGTAACAACTTAGATGAGATAAAGTAATGCCATGTCTTAGAAATGGCATTTAATTTTGAAGCAGGAAAGTTCACTCTTCTATCATATGTAATTTTCCATAATCCTCTTCCATCAGTCAGAAACTCCATAATCTCATCTAATTCTCCTTCCGAAGGATGATAGTTAGAATAAAAATAGAACATGTCAGGAGGTAGTCCATAAAAGGTATTGATTGCAACAGAAGAAAAGTTTACTTCATGCCTCCTAACCATCACCTGATTTTCCTCTCGGCAGGTAAATTTGCATAAAATTCTCTTTACCACGAAACAACAACAACGAGCGGAGAAGCAACGGTAATTCGCCAGTTTCTTCTTGCAATCATATCTTCAATCACCTCTCCTGGCTTACTAAACACTCGCTCAGGAATCAACTTACGTGATTGCAATGCATCGACGTATCGTTCCTCAGCACTCAAACTAACAAATTTATCAGAATCAAACTTCGTCTTTTCTCGTGCAAGCTTTGACTTTGGAGACATCTCTAAAAATTCACGAAAAATTCACCATGAATTCTAAAATCAAACTAAACTTGCTAAATTATCTTCCAAAAGATATTTTCACTAAATCCAAGCAATTTATCAACCTTTTCCTCAAATTTTCACCATGAATAATGTTTTTAAGATCTTCCAAAATGTACTCAAAATACATGGTGAAAATCAAAAATTTTTACTTAGGAGTAGTGCTCTTACCTCAAGGAATCCAAATCTAACAATTTTTTTTGAGATCGGCTCTTAAATGATCCACAATATGATACCCTAGGCTCCTCTTTCGCGGCAAAGCAAAGGTTGAAGACGATGGGGCAGTTGAAATGGAAATTTTCGGGTTTTTAACTTTCGGGAATCAATTTTCGCGAACGGGCACCTAAGCGCGAACTATCGGCGCTTAGCCGCGAAATCTGGCGCGTAAGCGCAGGCACTTTGGCGCTTAGCTGTCAATACACAAATTTTTATAATTAAGGTATATGCACTAAATCACTTTGTTAATTACCCTTAATTACTCTAAAATAATTAATTCTCGCCACAAATCTTCTAATACTCCAAATAAAAATTTAATATCCATTGATTCCACACAAATTTCTCAAAAACACAAACTTATTTTAAAATAAACATAACACTTAATACAATTCTAGAATTTCTATCCAAACATAAAGGATAAAATTCTCAAAATACAAGACACTTTAATCTTAAACTGATAAGTGTACATCTCTAAGATGTACCCATCATATCATCAGGCATATATAAAAACATTAAACACACCAAACATAAACTCACAAGAACACTAACATAACACATAAGACACTAAACAAATAGAAACAAAACACTTTTAGTTCCACTCTCTATTAGGTGGAATATAACCAGGACCACTATTATTCTCATTTGACCCTTCAGAAATATAAATTTGATAGAACGGGCGATCATTGTTCATTCTTATATCATCTTCTTCAATCCATTTGTTCTTCACAAACATCGCCTTATTTATTTCTTCCACATACATTGAATGATTGAATTGCATCTTGAGTTGCCATCCCATGTGATCCAGATGTAAAGTAATATCATTAATCTTTTCTTCCATTGAAGTCACTCGGGCTCAATTTTTGCAATCATCTTTGCAATACCTTGAAAGCTAACAACCAGATATCCATTAAATAACTCCTTAGCACTATCACTAATGAACTTACTTTTATCAGAATCTTGCTTCTTCTTCATCTCATTCTCCCAGGAAGACATGATGCACTCAAAATTCTCATCTTAGACTTCAGAAATGAAAATAGGACTTGGGGCAAGTGTTTTCCTTAAGTCAGGACCTTTTTATAGACTTGGGAGATGCTAAAATATTCTCCAACACGTTTAGAATCTCCTAAATAAATCCCACAACTTCTCCCCCACTATCTAGGCTCTAAATTCACATTTTTCACTTTTTTTATAACTGTGGCGCCTAAGCGCCAACTAGTCGGCGCTTAGCTGCCAGTGCACAATTTAGCACAGGTCTGCTAAGTGTCTAAATTCACATTCTGACTTTTCCAAATCATCAATAAAGGTCAAATAAACTCCACTTAAGTTTAAAAAATCCAAATTACTACCCCTAAAAACATAAAAACAAACCAAACAAAGTAAACAAAACACACAAAACAAACATAAAGCAAACACACCGATAAATATGGGTTGCCTCCCACAAAGCGCTTGTTTTAACGTCTTCAGCCTGACATACCGTAACTCATTCTAAGTGACCCAACATTAAATTCTCATCAGATTTAGATTTATTGAATGAAAAATATGGTTTAAGTCTATGTCCGTTAACTTTAAATATTTTTCCAGTCTTAGGATCTTGAATATCTACAGCTCCATAAGAATAAACTTTTATCGCAATGAATGGACCCATCCACCTGGACTTAAGTTTTCTAGAAAATATTCTCAATCTAGCATTATACAACAAAACTTGTTCTCCTGGTACAAGATTTTTAGTAAGAATCTTCCGATCATGCCATAACTTCATCTTTTCCTTATAAATCTTAGCATTTTCATAAGATTCATTCCTTATTTCTTCAAGCTCATTCAATTGCAATAATCTTTTTTCAGCAGCAACTTTCAAATTATAATTGAACTCTTTAATAGACCAATAAGCCTTATGCTCAAATTCAAAAGGTAAATGACAAGCTTTTCCAAAAATCAGCCTATATGGGGACATTCCTATAGATGTTCTATAAGCAGTCCTATAGGCCCACAAAGCATAATCCAGTTTAATTGAACAATCTTTTCTATTTGGATTAACAGTTTTTTCCAATATTCTTTTAATTTCATGATTAGATAATTCAACCAAACCACTTGTCTGCGGATGATAAGCAGTAGCAATGCAATGATTAATATGATATTTCTTTGCTAACTTCCCAATAATGGCATTTCTAAGATGACTTCCTCCTTCAGTTATGATTACTCTTGGTATTCCAAATCTGTAAAATATATTCTTTTCTAAAAACTTTGCAACACTTTGAGCATCACATCGAGGTAAAGCAATAGCTTCAATCCATTTGGAAACATAGTCTACTGTTATCAAAATATAAACATTTCCGAAAGATGGTGTAAATGGTCCCATAAAATCTAATCCCCAAACATCAAATATTTCAACATCCAACATATAATTGAGGGGCATCTCATATCTTCTAGAAATATTGCCTACACGCTGACATCTATCACAATTTTTAATATAATCATTCACATCCTTAAAAATTGTAGCCCAATAAAATCCTGATTGTAATATTTTATATGCAGTTTTATCACTTCCAAAATATCCCCCATAATCAGAATCATGACATTTTTGAATAATTTCATACGTCTCTTCCAAAGATACACATCTTCGAATTATAAGATCCTTTCCTTGTTTATATAAAAATAGGTCATCCAAAAAATAAGTCTTAGCATCAGACAAAAATTTCTTTTTTTCATGATATGTCAAACTATAGGGTATAATATTACTAACAATAAAGTTTACTATGTCTGCATACCACGAAACACTCCATTCTTTAACAGTGAACAGTTTTTCATCAGGAAAATGTTCATTAATTTCTTCAATATCACAGAAAGATTTTTCAATTTCAAGCTCTGGACAAATGATCAACAATTTGATTATCAGAACCCTTCCTATCTATTATCTCAAAATCAAATTCTTGCAAAAGAAGAATCCATCTTATAAGTCTCGGTTTTGCATCATTTTTCTTCATTAAGTATTTGATAGCAGAATGATCAATATGCACAACACATTTAGTTCCAATTAAATATGATCAAAATTTATCAAAGGTAAATACTATAGCTAATAACTCTTTCTCAGTAGTGGTATAATTAATTTGAGCTTCATTAAGAGTTTTACTAGCATAATAAATTACTTTGAAAATTTTATTATATTTCTGACCCAAAACAACACCAATAGCACAATCACTAGCATCACACATTAATTCAAAAGGTTTTTCCCAATTTGGTGAAATTATTACAAGTGCAGTGATTAATTTTTCTTTTGATGTTTCAAAGGCTTTATGGCAATCATCATCAAAATTAAAAATTGCATCCTTTCCCAGTAAACAACATAAAGGTTTTATAATCTTTGAGAAGTCTTTGATGTAACGCCTGTAGAATCCAGCATGTCCTAAAAAACTTTTAATTCCCCTTACATTGGTTGGGCAAGGTAAATTAGATATAAATTAAATTTTTGGAGGATCTACCTCCAAACCTTTTTCTAAAATCCGATGTCTCAAAACAATTCCTCCTGCTACCATAAATTGGCATTTTCCCAATTAAGGACCAAATTAGTTTCTTCACAGCGTTTTAGAACTTTAGATAGTTGTTCTAAACATGATTCAAATGAAATTCCAAACACTAAAAAGTCATCCATAAAAACTTCAATCCCTTTTTCAAGTAAATCACAAAAAATAGCCATCATACATCTCTGAAATGTAGCAGGAGCATTACATAAACCAAAGGGTATTATTCTAAAAGCAAACGTACCATAAGGACTGGTAAACATAGTTTTCTCTTGATCCTTAGGAGCAATTTGAATTTGGTGGTAACCAGTATATCCATCCAGAAAAAAAAAGTATTTATGCCCAGCCAGTCTATCCAACATTTGATCTAGAAAAGGGAGTGGAAAATGATCTTTCGTTGTGGCAAGGTTTAATTTTCTATACTCAATGCATATTCGACACCCTGTAACTTGTCTTGTTGGTATCATTTCATTCTTTTCATTAACAGTCCCAGTTACTCCTCCTTTCTTAGGAACACAGTGAATAGGACTAACCAATGCTCTATCTGAAATAGGGTAGATAATTCCAGCATCCAACCACTTTAAAATTTCTTTCTTAACAACTTCTTTCATGATAGGATTTAATCCCCTTTGGGGATCAGCACGTAGTTTGTTATTATCTTCCATAAGAATTCTGTGCATACAAATTGAAGGACTGATTCCTTTAATATCAGCAATTGTCCATCCAAAGGCTTTCTTGTGCTTCTTCAGCATTTCAAGCAAACTCTCTTCTTCTTTTTCAGTTAATTGAGAGGAAATTATAACAGGCAAGGTTGAGGATTCACCTAGAAAAACATACTTCAAATGATCAGGAAGCATATTTAACTCAATTTCAGGAGGTTTTTCAATTGATGGACCATAAGATTTATCTTTTTCAGTCATATCCAACAATTCAAAACTTTCACGAACATACTTTAAATCTTCTTCTTGAAAATCTTCAGAATCAAATAACTCCTCTTCTTGCTTATATTCAAATTCTTCTCTTTCAGCTTTCTCTTCATAAGTTGATTTGAAATGACATTCACTTAAATATTCGATAACATCCATCCTAAAAAACTCATCTTCTTTATCTCTTGCAGGATATTTCATCGATTTTGAAATATTAAATGTAACAGTCTGATCATTAACCCTCATCGTTAATTCCCCTTTTTGCACTTCTATTATGGCTCTGCCTGTAGCTAGAAAAGGTCTCCCCAAAATTATGGGTATCTCTTTATCTTCCTCTATATCTAACACAATGAAATCCATAGGAAAAATAAATTGATCCACTTTTACCAAAACATCTTCTATAACTCCTTTAGGATATGTGATCGAACGATCTGCTAATTGCAGAGTTATAGTAGTCGGGGTTATTTCTCCTAGTCTCAGTCTTTTGAATATTGATAGAGGCATAAGGTTAATGCTTGCACCTAAATCACATAAAGCTTTTCCACAAAATCTTTCTCCGATTGCACATGGAATTGTGAAACTACCAGGATCTTTATGTTTTTCAGGAAACTTTTTCTTAATTATCTCACTGCACTCCTCACTAAGTGCAACAGTCTCATTTTCTTCAAAATTCCTCTTTTTATTAAGAATATCCTTCTTAAATTTCGCGTAGCTTGGCATTTGTTCTAGGGCTTCAGCAAATGGAATATTGATGATAATCTTCTTTAATATCTCTAAGAATTTTGAAAATTGCTTATCCAACTTTTGTTGACAAAGTCTCTGAGGAAATGGAGGTGGTGGTTTTTCTAAATTACCTCAGGTGGAGAAATAGGTCTTTCAAAACCTTTTGGAGCGACCTCTTTAGGTCTTTCAATCTCTTCTTTCTCTACTTCAGTTTCTTTTTGAACTCTACTTTCCAATTCTTTTCCACTTCTCAATTGAATTGCTTTCACTTGTTCTTTATTCTTTTCTCTTGGATTCACTTCAGTATTACTTGGAAGCATTCCTTGGGATCTATTACTTAAGGCATTTGCAATTTGTCCCAATTGATTTTTAAGATTTATGATGGTTGCTCCTTGAATTTGTAATTGATTTCCCATATGTGATACTACTTCTTCCATAGACTACTTCTTCTCATTATTTTGTAAAGCTTTGTTATAACCTGAAGGATAAGTTAATCTATTATTATTATTACCTTGGTTGTTCCAATTCCCCAATGGGTTTACTTGGGTGTTGCCCTATTGTTGATTAACACCACCCTGATTATTGTTATTCTAGTTAAAATTTGGATGATTCTTCCAACTTGGGTTATAATAATTGGAATATGGGTTCTTAGGTTTGATTATAACATTCACAGTTTCTGGTGAAGAATAAGAATCAACCATTTTTCCTAATGAATTTTCTTGAATCATGAGATTTGGCTGAGAAAAATTCATCCCAAATTGGTTTATCTTCCTTGATAAAGCAGCAACTTGATTTGCTAACATTGTAAAAGCATCATTTTCATAAACACTGGCTACCTTTTTAGGATTTAACCTTTCGTGAAGGCCATTGAAAATTATTAGTAGCCATTTCTTCAATTAAAGCATAAGCATCAGAAAATGGTTTAGACATTAATGATCCACCAGCATCGATGATTGATCTAAGAGATCCAACTAATCCATTATAAAAAGTTTGAATTATTAACCAATCTGGTATCGCGTGATGTGAACATTTCCTGAGGAGATCTTTAAATCTTTCCCATGCTTCATATATTGATTCTCCTTCAAACTGACAAAACGATGTTATATCATTTCTCAACTTAGCAGTCTTAGATGGTGGAAAATATTTAGCAAGAAATTTTTGTGACAGTTCACCCTAAGTTCTAATTGATCCAGGTGCAAACGAATGTAACCACATTTTAGCTTTATCCCTTAGTGAGAAAGGAAAATGTCTAAGTATAATATCATCATCCGAAACACCATCATATTTAAAAGTAGCATATAACTCTAAAAAATTAGCAAGATGCAAATTAGGATCTTCAGTTGTTGCTTCCCCAAACTGATTATTTGACACCATTTGGATAATAACAGGTTTAAGCTCAAAAGAATTAGCAGCTACAGCAGGGTTTTGAATACTACCATGAAGTTCATCTACTGTAAGGTTAACATAATCTCTTAAAGGTCTTAATTCTTGATGGATGCCAACATTTTGATTTTGATGATTTACCATTTCTTGAATTTTTTTTTCTTTTTCTGTATTTTTAATGTTTTTGATTTTTCTGATAGTTCTTTTTAATTCAGAATCGTAAGGCACAAGTCCTTCAGAACCTGAACTATGCATACAATAATAAAACAAAAAAAAATACAACACACTAACAAAAACCAAGAAAAGTAAAAATTTATAATTTCTTAATTCTCTTTAAAATGCAATTTAAATTAATTTTCCATCGCAACGGCGCCAAAAACTTGATCCCTAACAGATATAAGTGCAACGACACCAAAAACTTGGTACCGTCAGATATAAGTGCGCTGATGATTTAAGATAGAAAATAATGATTTTATAATATGGGATACTACGCAAGTATACGTATCGTTTATCAAGTAATATAGGACTTTCTGATTAAGCCCCGAGATATCGAACCCACAGGGAAAATGTGAAATCTTTAAAGGAATCAGAGAAATTATCTTTTATTCTTTAATTGTTTTCAAAAACGTATGTCTTGATTTTGAAAAGTTTTGAAGGTTGATATGTCTTTTGAAATTTTCTTAATAAAAATGCAAAGCAAGAAATTAAAATTACAATAACTAATAACACTGGATGTAAAATACTATTAACTAGAATATCTTTTTCTTTCCTTTCATGAATGTTGATCTCATTTTTGGTGAGGTATTTTCTCTCCTTAGTACTTCTTAGGATCTAGCCATAAGGTTTTCTCCTTAACTTCCTAGAGGACAAGAATTGGGACCCACCCTTTAGCAATTCAGCTACTTTTTGACTCCTCTTGGGACCCCACTTGGATGATTGCAAACCTCTAAATCACCTTAGAAGGTTAAGACCACCATATGAGGAACCAATAATGAGCTCCTATAAGGTTGTTCAAGCCTTAGGACTACCCTGGGTGGTCTGATCCTGGTGAGGTCTGGCTTACACACACTGCACTCTCACACACACCATCCTTACCCATTTCTTCCCCTCGTTCATTTGAGCACTCATGTGGCTAAGTCCAAACCCCTAGCTCTTTGGCTAAGAGGGTTGGGAACAACCCATGAGATGTTCAGGGTGGACATTTCTTGGTCCATGGCTCACTTTAAGCTTCATCATAATCAAAATTTAACTTTTGCCAGATGCCTAGTTGTGACATTGGGTCCTTCAAACCTACCTAAAATTACCTGATTGCCCCAAATTTTCCAAAATTACCCAAAAATTACCCAAAATTCCCAACAATCCTAAAAAAATCATTTTGAAACAACCCCCACCTTTTTCACCAAAATACCCCAATACCCTCCAAATAACCTCTTGATACCCTAAAAATACCCTTTTAGCACAAAATTCCAAAAATTCAAAAAATTCCTAGAAATTTCCAAAAAAATCCCAAATATTCCCAATTTCATTTTGTTCAACTACACCATAGCCCAATTTTGCCAAAATAACCCACTTTTATCAAAATCCCCAAATTAACCCATTTTTAACCTAAATGGACCCAATGTCACACTAAACCAACCCATTTGACCTCAATTTTGCCTAATTTCAACTCTAAAATTTAATTCAACATCATTACTATCAATCTAAACCAAATACAAGTCCAAATTGATTCATATTTGAGTTCAGTTCCATTTAAAATCCAATACCCCCATTTTAGCCTAAAGTGAACCCATGCCCTAAACCTACCAAATTGATTAGCCAAACCATAAAATTTCTTCCCAATTGATGTTGGGAACTCTTCAATACATTCCCATAGACCATTTGAAACTTTCAATTGGGTCTAAACCCCACCTTAACCCAACTTGGACCCAAGTTGATTCAACCCTCCCCAAATTAACCAAAATACCAAAATCCATCAAATTAACCTTCCAATTGAACTCAAAACCTCCCCATGTCTTCATGAAACTTCTTCATGGAAATCAACTCTTCAAAATTGCTCAAGACATTTGGACCCAAATCAAGACCTAACTCAAGTTAGCCCAACTCAAACCCAAATGAGTCAATTTGAACCCATGACCAAACCAAACCAAGTTGAACCAAATGTGGCTAAACCAACCTATCCACAACCACTAAGTGAGCCTTAGAAACCACCCTAGATCCACCTAGCCCAAGATAAGTGAGCCATGGACCAAGGGTTCCCCATTTTAAGGGATATCTTCCCTTAAATGGACAAATCCTCTTTTGCCTCACCCCAACTCCCCCCTTGCCTGGTTTATCACCATTAAACCCTACTCCTTGGTTGACCTGACCCATGGCCATCTCCCTTGTCCTTGCCGGCCGGCCTAGCCGCTGGAGGGAGTCAAAACCGAGAGCCACCACCAAGTGAAGCAAACCCAAACTCACCCAATTGGCCACCTCAGCCAAATCAAACCTTGGAGCTGCTCTGCCCTCCACCTGAGCAGTGGAATCCACCCACCAATTGAGCCCTAGCTCAGCCCAATGGCCCTGGCCATTTAAACACCTCATCTAGGCCATGAGAAAGGTGCTGAAGGGTGTTGAAACTTTCCTCAACCAAACCTCACCAAATCACTCCCATAGCTTCTCCCAGCCTAGAGAAGAAGAACCCCATCGTTCTCCCGCCTCGAATCCCCCAGTCGAGCTCAATTTCTCAGTCGAAAATTAGCCGGAAACAGGACACTCTCGGAAACTTCACCAAATCCAAATTAACTCTTCCCACACTTTCACCAGAGGTAGAGAAGGAGTTCCCTAGTGAAAGCCCCCTCTCCAGACCACCCAGTTGTTCTAGCCTCCAAGCTTTAAGATCGGGCCTGGTGGAAGTCAAGCCTAGACATTTCACCACAACTCCAGGCTTCATCCCTAGCCTCCTTGGACTCCAACAAACGTGTCGAACCTCTCTGATAGAAGCTTCACTTCTCAAAGCCAAGGTATTGCCCTCTTCTTCCTCCCGAGCTTCCAGGGATTCTTCATTTTATTTAAGTTAATTCCAATGCCTGTTTACCATATGGATGTGTTCGTCTTCTAAAGACAAATCCATAGAGCATAAGAACTTGAAAATCCATTGAGAATCGAGGGAGATATTAGGGTTAGAAGGTCGATGGCTCATGGGACGCACCAATCGTAGACGATGACCAGGAGCCGTCCGATCGATTGTGTATCGGTTGAACGGCGGAGATCAAGTCGGACCAGAAGACGGAGTGGGACAGCGTGGCAGCTGACTCAGGTGGTGGCGTCGAATGGGAGCGCGACACGTAGAGCTTCGGAGCCGCCGAGGTTGACGCGGCGCTGACTGGTTTAAGTAGGAAAATCCGATTTTTCTTATTTATTTAAATACCTGAAACTTCAAAAATTAATATCTTTGCATAGAAAAATCATAAAAATAAAAGAAAATTACCCTCTTGCTCAGTGAACAGAGAAGAATAATGTGGAAAAGAAATTGATCTATTTTGTTGAGTATTTTATTTTGAATTAATTTAATACTATTTTGAGCATTTTAATTCTCCATGCATGTATACATTTCACCGTAGCATGAGACCATAGGGCTTTTGAAGCCTCTGATCTTGGGAACATTCTCTGAATTTTTCAAGGTCAGAGGCCATCCCTATGGTGAGTTATGTATTTTTCAAATTTATGTCACTATTTTTGACATTTTAATTCCAAAAATTAGCATGTTATTCAGAAAATTCCAGAAAAATATGGTGAAGTTCCTTAGGAACAGAGGACCCTAGGATAATTATGGTTTGAGTCAATTCATTAGAAATAATCCTAATTGGCCTAATCACTCAAAATTGAACTTTAATTAATTAGAGTTAATCACATATTAAAATAACTTGAAATCAATTCTCCACTGATCTCTAAGATCAGGGGAACCTCACATAAAAATTTGAAGTCAATTGGAAATGTTTAACCCCACTAAATAGATTAATTAAGCCACATAATCAAAATTAAACTTTAAAAATTCATAACTCCAAAAATACATTTCAAAAATTCACCAAATTGATTTTGGGACTTCTCTGATATCAGAGGAGTCTAAGAAAAATAAAATTGGAATTTTCTAAAAATTTTCATTTTTGAGCATAATTTAATATTTTTAATTAAAAAATAATAAAAATCATAAAAATGTCATATTTGGTCCCCTTATCACTTAGGAACAAACCAAATATTTTTCCCAAGTCTCAAAGTAAAGATATTGAATTTTAAATGCTTAAAACAATTTTTAAATTAAAAAATGTATTTTCTAGCCTTCCCCACTAAATTAATTCTAATAAATCAAAGAAAAATCATAAAAATGTAAAATTTATTTCTCTGGCTTTCTTGAGGTCAGAGGGATTTTTGAAAAATATAAAATCCATTTTTCAACTCTTATTTTATTTTATAATTAATTAACATTCCAAAACTTAAAATAATTCTAATAAATAAAGTATAATTCAAAAAATCACCAAAATTGGTCCAAGTGGTCCTCTGGTCATTAGGAATGTCGCATAATTTTCTTAACGATAGAAAGTTTACCTTGGTCATGTTGATGAATTTTCTTTGAAAATCCCTATTTTCCATTAAAAATAATTATATAAATAAATTAAATTCAGAAAAATCACATTTTCTCCTCTATTGTCTTAATTGACATGTGAGTGGAGTGGCATAAAAATTTTAAGTTCTTTAAGCTTAATCTAATGAGTTTTAAAATAAATAAGCTTAAAGGGGCATAAAGATAATTAAAAGATTTTAACCCCTAATTAAAACTTTAGGTTTAATCAAAATGACGGTAAAATATCTGATTTCAATCTTCTCTTAGATGATTGAAACTTTGGGAACTCAAAGGGTAGAAACCCATTGATCACTTTAAAAAACCCAAAAATGAAATTTTAATTAATTGAGTGATTTAAATTTTGGAAGATTAATTAAAATTGGATTACTAAAATAGGGATATAACATAAGAGGATACTAATTCTTTAATTTAAAAATCCCTAAATAAATCACATAATAATATTTAACTCTTAAACTTAAGAGGATAAGTGGAATTAATAATTAAATAATTGAAAGTAAATAATACTTAATTTGATTAAAAACTACCTCATTAAATAATCTAATAATTGATTAAAACCTAAAATGTTAAATAATTAAAAAGTAAATTAAAATAATTCGAACTAATTAAGAATCATTTCAAAACAAACTGAAATCAAATTTGCAAATTTTAAATAATTTTAAGTCAACTTACCTTAAAACATAATGTAAAAATTAAATTAATTAATATAATTTTATAAAAGGTTTAACTTGAATGAATCAAACACCATTCTAAACTTAAAATCATTGATTAAAATTTCATAATTAAATCACATTAAAATAAAAATCATTAAAAATCTTTAACAAATTAACTTGCCTCTGAAAGCTTCAAATTATTATAACTAGTAAATGAAGCGTTAAGTGAAATGTCACCTCACTCATAGGATAATCAAACATCCTAGTTCACTTAGCAAAGGAACAAAACTTAACTAAACCCTTGGATGATCAATTCACCAGTACAATGAAGTTCATTTGGACTTAAAATAATCTCAGAAGTATTGAAAAGATGTTTAGAATTCGTTCTAAGCACTTCCTCGATACGGTGAGATGTTTTAAAGAACAATTGAACTTAATTGTTCTTTGATGAAGAAAATTATCCTTAACTAAAAAAAATCAAGAACCTAGACGTCATAGGAAATAACTAACTATAGGATTAGGATTCTGGTAGACAACCAAAACCCTTCCTTTAGTCTTTATCTAGGTACTTGTTGAAATATTTAAATGCCTTAACATGTGTTTTAAAGTGTAGCTTGGAATGACGGGAAGACTCTCCAGGTACGCTTTTATGTTATTGCAATTTACTTTATTGCACTGCGTTTTACTTTTATTGCATGTTAAACAAGATTGTTGCATGAAAACCAAAACCTTTAGGATAGCCACAAAACTGAAACCAAAACTAAATTAAAAATCACTACAAGATAAAATCCACCGCTACAACATTTCAAAATATAAAACAACTCAAAATTTAATCACAAACAGAACAACAAAACCACAACTTTAACTAAATTAAAACGTTTCGTTGAATGATCGGGAATACCTCTGATGATGTAACCCACGTGTTGCTAACGGGATTTCCCACTGTCTAAATGAAAGTGTGGAACTCATTCAGTTGAGTTTAGCAAATTCATTTGGACTAAGTGAATTCGATGAAAATAATGGTGTCGGGATGACGGAACCGGGGGATCTTAATCGGTTCTGTTTAAACAACTTTAAGATTTGTTTTAATTAAAACACTAAAAGACATCTGGACTTTAAGATTTATAAACCAAAACACTTCTCTCATCTCCTGATTTTCACCTTCTAAAACTAAACCCCTGCAACAACAAGGAGCTCGGAGCATAGTGGGCAGCACGGCCATCGTCATCAGTAAAACTCGGATCTACTTCAGCAAAACTTTCTTAGAATTAAATAACAAAGCCATAGGATTTCGAGGTAGTTTGCCTAGTGAAACATAAATTCTCAACTTTTCGTTAGGCATTTGCATAATCATATTATGTAAATTAAGCCCTAACCGGTCTAACGACTCCGAGGTAGTCGTTAGGTACGACATAAACCCTCACATCTTTGAGGCTATTTTGTGTGATCATATCATACAAGTATAAGTCCTAATTAAATAAAATTGGCAGGATTGCAACATTAAATAAACTCCCAAAATGAAGTCAAACAATAGGATAGTTTGGGAAGTTGCCAAGATTCTTCTTGGATCCTCAGCTTCTCCTACTTCTCTTCCTTTGGATTCTTGAAATAAACTGTTCCAAATTTGAGCTAATCTCTTTTAAAATTCCAAAATTCAATCCTTTGAAACCTTAAACTTTGAAATTCTTGAGAGCAAAACCACGGATCATTATCGAGAGTTTTCTTAAATGATTCCCTTCATTTAAGATGTAATTAACTATAGGGGCTTGCCCTTATAGGGAACTTTAAGAACCCGGAGTAATATAAACCCCGCTTAATTCCTTTATATTAAGCGGGGAACTTGTCGGCTTATAAAATTGGTTCGCAAACCAAACGGATGTCACAAATCTTCTAGTTTATTTAATCGAGCCCCATCATCAAGAAATGTATTTATTCTTCGGGATAAATACACGGTTTGTGGTGCAGTGCTCGTTTATATAAAGTATTTGAGATGTGAGATCGGTCTAATTTCACATCTTATAATTTTTCAAATTTAAAATTATTTTCAAAATCAAATGCTACTTTATAAATTATATATATATTTAAATTAAATTCAAAACCTAAAAAAAATACGCCGACACGTTTCTGGCGACTCCGCTGGGGACTACTTACTCTCTCCATTTTGATCGGATGGTTTTGCTTGCATAAATCGGTAGTAAGTCCATGCCCCATAGTGGATCAGACTACCATTCTTCCGTTGGCATACCTCGCTCATTTCTGTCTTGAACGGGTATAGTCAACTCCATTTGGATTTTGGAGCCACTGTTTAGACACCCCTAAACAGAGAGGTTCCGGAATCTTCCTTTGATAACTCTCCGGAGAGGCGAGGTAGACCCCCAATAAGTGTTAGTTTAGGAGCGGTCCTTCGGGTTGGGAAATCCTACGAGATTTTCCCTTACTTTCTAAGCTCTGGATTGTGTCCTTTCCCTCTCTAATCTCCTCTCATTTTTAACAAACAAAATCTCTTTTTAATCAAACTTAAATAAATTATGTTCGGACTCTTTTCGATTTCTTTCTTTTCGTCCTGATGAAGGAAGCATAATTCAGGACTGATAGTCGGAACTTGCCTTGCAGAAGATGCCTGCCCCGAAGCTGATCTTCTCTTTCACCAACGGACTTGACTTAGCTGTCTACCAGGACGAGCTGCCTAGCGATGTAATCATCCGCTTCGGACAAGGGTTTGACAATATGGGCATTAAGTTTGCCGATGTTACTCTTTTCGCACTGATGAACAAAGTGCATGAGACTGAAGAACCTATGATTGAGTTTAACCTGAAATCAACTCAAGAATTCCCTCCCATGCGGAGAGCACCAGTTGAAGAGAACACTGCTATTTACAAGAAGTTGACTGCTACCCCCAGAACTATCGTCTCTACCCCCACCGGTCTGGTCATTACTGCACCTACCCCGGTTCCCGCCAAACTGAAAGGAAAAGAAGTACAAGTCAGTTATGAGCCTGTCACCGTGGAGGGTTCAGACTTCGCTACGATACCGTCTATTTTCGAAATAGGGTTTGGTTCGAAGTATAGGCCCTTTACCCGGACACAAAGGAGGAATAAAAATAGGAAGTTTGCTAAGATCAAGAAGGTCAGAGAAGCTGAAACCGCCTGTCTTGAAGAAATCCCCGAAGAGAAAGAGGAAGGACTGCCAGAATACTCACCACTGTTGGAAAGAAATAGATTCCACCCTCTCTCTGCTGCATCTGATGAAGTAGATGCCAGAGAGATTATCGCTACGTTATCTCGGCCTACATATTACAGTGACAGTAAGAAGAAGAAGAGCAGGGCTACATCGTTCACCCGATTGTGTGCGGTAGTCGAGAAATTAGCCAGAAAAGAAGGATGTCCTGTATCAGAGATTCTGAGAAGAATGGGACGAGTGCCAGTTAAGTCTCGCCTCGGTCCTAGAGTAGAGCCTGCTACTATCCCTGAAAGACCAAATAAAAAGGTACGAGCTAGCGAGGAAGGCTCACCTGTTGTTGTATCGGGTCTCCATATTAGGGAGGACACCACCTACTTACGAACCACCAACAGACCAGCCGGTCCTAGGCCTTCTGCTACAAGAAGGATGGTGTGGCGACCTATTATTGCCGAACCAATACAAACACAATGTTCTGGAAAGAGGAGTTTCACTGAAGATCCCAGATCTGAAGAGAGTGCCACAGTAAAGGAAACTCTTAAAAGAGAGGTTCAACAGTCGTCTCCTAACGACCATGATATCGCTCAGAAAAGGCCACTTGAGGATGCCATAGGGCAACTAAGAATGGAAATCCGACGGCTAGCAAGAGAAAGAGGAGAAGAATTAAGGGACGAAGTGGATTCGTCGGAATTTATGGATGAAGAGTATGTTGAGATTAACATGGTTGAAACACGAGCATCGTTAGCCTCACAGGGAGTTCCGCCAGCTTTAGAAAGAGATGAGCCAGAATTAATGAGAGCACAGCTTCGAGAAAAAGATGATACGATTTCCCAGATGGCGAAAAGGATGGAAGATATGGCTGCCGCCTTAGCCACTCTCCAGAGTCAGGCCCAGCCTCAGAAGGAAATACCCTCGGAGGTCATCCATATTACAGATGGAGGAAAAGAGATTACATCTATTAACGGAGATGATCAGCTGAAGAAAGATTCCGCACGTAACATGATTCCCGAAAAGGATATTAAGAGCATGGTAGAACAACGAGTGCGAGAAGCCTTAGCTCGGCTTTAAGAATGGAACATCTATTCAGACGGGTAGACCTTACCCCGAAGAATATGATGCAGTCCAATACCCAAAGGGCTTTGTACCACCTCTGTTTAAGACTTTCGATGGAATGGGGAACCCCCAGCAACATGTCACACATTTTCGTGCCAGTTGCTGCAACGCCGGTGGGAGCAACGCCTTACTTTTCCGACAGTTCGTCAGCAGTTTATCAGGGATCACCTTCGACTGGTATGCAGAATTGTCGAATGGATCAGTCAAGACTTTTGCAGAATTAGAAAATCTCTTTGTTAAGCGGTTTGCCGGAGCTCGACACCACATCACTATCGGTGATTTAGTGGTGGAGCGACAGAAACCGAACGAAACTTTGGTGGATTAAATACTTCGATGGAGGAACCTGAGCATGAAGTGTGAACTACAGCTTCAGGAACAGCATGCGGTCAGTATCTTGCTTAAGAGTATCCATGGCCCGATAGCACTTCTCCTTAAGGGATTCACCATTAAGACTTTCGAAAAGTTGCTTAGTAAGGCCCGGAGCTTACAAGAGGAAGCAAAACAGCTAAGTTTCATCGATAAAACCGATAAGCAGAAGCCTGTGAAAGTATTCGAGAAGAAATCTAGGACCGTCGCAGCAGTGGATAAAGGTAAGCAGCCAGTAAAAATATGGCCAGAGCAACCGCAACAGACTTATCAACACACTCAGCAAAATTATCAGTCTCAACAGAGTTTTCAGCCTCGACCGAGTTATCAGTCGCCGCGGTACGATCAATAACCGTCTCGTCCACTCCGTCCTCTGAAGGAACTGTTGAACAAAGAATACCCCTTCAAGACTGAGGCAGTGGCAAAGATGTTTCGCAGTTTGATGAAGACGCCTGACTTTCAGTTACCAGAGCCCAGGAAGCCTGAAGACGTCGACAAGAAGGATCATCCGAACTACTGTCCCTACCATCGGATGATCGGACATAAAATCGAAGACTGCTTCACTTTCAAGAATTGGCTCGAGAACAACCTTTGACAAGGGAACATAACGATCCCGAAGGAATACATGAAGGAACCCCAAAAAGGAGGTTCCGTCAATGTTATCTCGACGAAGCCTATTGTTCTGATTAATCCGTACACGACTAACGATGGATGGAGTACTGTCTGGACGAAGTCATCAAAGAGAATTTTGGATCACATCCAAACCGCTTCGGTGCGTGCTTCAACTCAGAGTTTGAAACCTGTCGAGCCGACACTATCACTTGCGATTGAAGGACCGCCTCAGGAGGAGGAGAAGATCGTAGAAGAAAAGAAGACCGACGCTCCGAAGACTAGACTAGGGGCTGCTTATCCTAGGATGGTTGTTTCTGATTTGGGGGAGAAATCCCTCGAACCTCTGACTTTGTATGATTATTTGTTCGCTCCGACGGGATCTTATAATGATAAGAGTTTTGGTGTTGGCTACGTTTTGACTGTTTCTAACGATTATGTAACTAACGACAACCAACCTAATCCGGATCTCGATTTCGACACGAATAACGATTCTCAAATCATAAAAAACCTAGATAACCACGATGAAGAGGAAGACATTCATAAGGATGGCTACAAAAGTTCAGTAAGTGACGAGTCTATTTGTGAATTCCGGGGAGCTCCGATCACGATAGAGTTAGAACTATCAGACGCCGAGGCAACTTCAGAAGAGCCAGTCGCTCCTATCCAAGAGGAGATACCGATAGATTCAGAGGAAATTATTGAAGTTAATCTAAGGAGCGGAAAGGTCCTACCTCCGAGATTGGGTCCAAAAGACAAAGGAAAGCAGGTGGTTGCTCAGGAAGAGCCAACCCCAGCGGAAGAATTGCCCGTTCAAGAAGAAATTGAACAGCCTGGTAACAAAGTGGACTATAATGTGCTAGCCAATCTTAGGAAGCTACTGGTCAAACTGAGCATCTACGACGCTCTGATTCTGTCAAAGGACATGAGAGAATCTCTGGTCAAGGCCTTGCTTGATCCAGAAATTTTCTTAGCTCAAATGGTTGATAATTCCTTCGACGAGGTTTACTCATTGAAAGGACAGCGCGGTGTTACCTTCACGGATGATGATTTACTACTTGGAACAGCAGATCACAACCGACCGTTGTACATTTCAGTCAGTGTCAGAAAGTTCACACTCTCTAGGGTGCTAGTCGATCCGGGAGCATCAATTAATATAATGAACCTACGAACGCTAGCCTATTTAGAGATTGACGCCCGTGATCTTGAGGCAGACAAGATGAAGCTGAGAGGCTTCAACCAGAAAGGAGAAAGAGCTCTTGGATCGATAACACTGTTAATGAAGATCGGTGAATTAGCTAAGACAACCGCAAAGTTCCACATAATTGATTCTGAGACGTCATTCAACGCTCTACTTGGCCGGCCCTGGATCCATGAGAATCGGATGGTACTGTCGTCTCTACACCAGTGCATAAAGTACTATGAAGGAGGACAAGAGCAGTGTATCAAAGGTGATTTGCAACCATTCTCCACGCATGAAATCGGAATCCATGAAGATGCAGCTTACTACACACCTCCAAAGAAAACTATATTTTCCAGAAATGTCATACCAAATCAAGAAAAAGAAGCACGAGATGACAAAGAACCTGAAATCCTCGTTCAACAGTTACTCACCACTCCCTTACGATAAGATGGTGAAGGTTTCTCCAGAACTCGCACCCGAGGTAGAGGTCGGGGACGAGGTCGAGGAAGAAACGGTGGAACAGTTGAACAGAAGAAACCGATCATCGATGTTGATTGGGAGAATAGCTCTGAAGAAGAAGAGGAAATCAAGAAAGAAGCAGCAACAGTAAACCAAAAGAAACACCAGTTCAAGATCTCTCTCGAAAAAGAAAAGAATGAAGAAAACAAATAAATGTAAGAGAAGATTAACCACTATGTACATACTATGACCCTGACCCCGATCCATTCTAATAAGATCGAGGGTATGGTGGTCAAGGAAATACATGGTGGTGTTACTAAACCAATCAAGTTCTACCGTGGTGCTTCTTCTTCCAAAACTGAAAAAGATGTACAATTTGAACATGTTACTTCTTCTGAATTAATGGAATTGTCGTTTGAGTGGTATTCTCCTTGTGTTCAAAATTTAATTCAACGTGGTGTCTTACCTAAACAGTGGTCAAAAGGTCAATCACAGCACTTTGAAAAGTTATGAAACAATGTCAGTCGGCCTCCCAATTCAAAATATGGTCTTGGATTCGGCACGGTAGGATCGGCTGATGATACGAGATTTTTCTTGGTTGTCGCTAGTGAGCCTAATGAAGACCGCTTGGAAGTTTCAGAAAATCTTGAAGATCTACCAATCGGAGATGCTCCGCCAGAATTTGAAGAAGAAATTAAATCTACAATAGACGAGTTAATGGAAGTTAACTTAGGTACTAGCGAAGAGCCTAGGCCGACGTTTGTTAGCTTCTTACTTAATAAAGAAGACTCCGAAGAAATGATCAAGCTATTAATGGAATTCAAGGACTGTTTTGCTTGGAATTATGATGAAATGCCAGGATTAGCTCCAGAGGTTGCAGTTCATAGACTAGGAGTGGATCCCACTGTCGTTCCAGTCAGACAAGCTCCCAGAAGAACGCATCTAGAGATTGAACAACAAGTTATAGCTGAAGTTAAGAAGCTAATAGACGCTAAATTTGTCCGTGAAGAACAATACCCTACTTGGTTAGCCAATGTGGTACCGGTCAGAAAGAAGAATGGACAGATCAGAATCTGCGTGGATTTCAGAGATTTAAATAAAGCATGCCCAAAATATGAATTCCCACTACCAATTCTAGAATTAATGATCGACATCGCTTTGACACATGAAGTCTTCTCTTTCATGGATGGATCATCAGGATACAATCAGATAAAGATGGCACCAGAAGATGAAAAGCTCACGAGCTCTTCGTAACGCCAATCGGAATATACTGCTACACAGTAATGCCTTTCAGATTGAAGAACGCAGGAGCAACTTACCAAAGAGCAATGACGAGGATTTTTGATGATCTCATTCACAACCAAGTCGAGTGTTATGTGAATGATGTGGTCATCAAAAGCAAACTGAAGGAAGATCATTTGTATGATTTGAGAATTGTTTTCGAGTGATTAAGACAGTTTAACCTTAAGATGAATCCCCTGAAATGCGCCTTTGGCGTCACCTCTGGGAAATTCTTAGGATTTGTTGTTCGACATCGTGGAATTGAGGTTGATCCGGAAAAGATTAAAGCTATCTTAGAAATGCCGCCTCCCAAAACCTTGAAACAACTACGATCCTTTCAAGGAAAATTGGCATATCTTCGACGCTTTATTTCGAACTTGTCAGGTAGGTGTCAGCCCTTCTCGGCATTGGTTAAAAAGGACACCAAATTCATTTGGGAAGAGAAATGCCAACGGGCCTTCGAGGACATTAAGCAATATCTAATGACACCTCCCGTCTTAGCAGCCCCAGTCTTGGGTAGACCGTTGATACTTTATACCGCGGCTTTAGACGACTCCCTTGGAGCCCTATTAGCCCAGGCCAATGATGAGGGAAAAGAAAATGCACTCTACTACTTAAGTCGTCGTCTGATTCCGACGGAAGTAAAGTATCCTCCGATTGAGAAGCATTGTTTGGCCCTGATCTTCGTCGCTCAAAAGCTCAGGCATTACATGCATTCTCATAAGGTCAACTTTATTTCGAAGTTCAATCCATTGCAATATTTGATGACTCGCCCGACGCTTTCTGGAAGACTTGCTAGGTGGTCGATGATACTATTGCAATTCGATATAACTTTCATTCCTCTTCGTGCCGTAAAAGGACAAGTCCTAGCAGACTTCCTCGCAGCACATCCTTTGCCGGCAGAATCGCCTCTCAATGACGACTTGCCAGACGAGCAGATAATGAGCTTAGAAGACCCCGATGATCAGCGTTGGGAATTGTACTTCGATGGAGCATCTTCAGCGCAGAAAGACAGAGAATCGCAAACAATAGTGCCCGGTAAGGCAGGAATCGAACTAATCTTTATAACACCGGAGCGGGGGATGTTAAGATACTCCTACCACCTAACAGAACCGTGTACAAATAACGAGGCAGAATATGAAGCCCTCATAACAGGATTGGAATTAACCATTCAGATGGGTATAACAGATATCAACATCTACGGAGATTTGCAGTTGATCATTCAGCAGATTGCTGGACAATACAGAATTCTGAAACCGAGACTCGAGCAGTACTTTCAGTATGCCATGAAACTATTGGAGCAAATTCCAAACGTAACAATCTACAAGATTCCCAGAAAAGAAAATGCTCTTGCAGATGCGTTAGCCCTGCCTCGCAAAAGAGTTTGCCTGCTTACAAGATGAATCATTTGAAGTGTCAGTTCAGGAACGACAGGTTCTCTCACAGCTTGACATGGACACGATACATAAATCAGAAGAAGAAGGAGAAATAATTGTAGCAATAACAGAAAATACAGAAGATTGGCGGCAGCTATTAAGAGACTACTTGCAAACAGGAAACCTACCAGACGATAAGTCGTTAGCCCATCAAATCAAGAAAAGAACTTTATCTTACGCATTAATTAATAATACGATATATAGAAGGTCTTTTGACTAGATGTGGCTAAGATGCCTAAGCGGGTCCGAGGCTCGTGAAATTGTTAAAGAAGTGCACTCAAGACTTTGTGGCGCTCATCAGTCAGGTCCCAAGATGAAAATGAAGATTAAGAGACTAGGGTACTACTGGCCCTCAATGATGACCAACTACATGAAGGTCGCCAAGAGTTGTCACCAGTGCCAAGTGCATGGAGTGGTTGTACATCAACCCTCAAATGTGCTACATCCGACAATCGCGTCGTGGCCATTTGAATGTTGGGGTACAGACATAGTGGGTCCAATAGAACTGCCTTCTTTAAGAGGACATCGCTTCATTCTCGCAGCTAGAGATTACTTTTCCAAGTGGGCAGAAGCAGTACCGCTCAGAGAAGTGAAGGCACATCACGTGCTACAGTTCTTCAAGAATCAGGTCGTCTACCTCTTTGGGTACCGCGCAGAATCATTTCAGATAATGGGTTCGCGTTCCGAAGCACAAAGATCAATAATTTTGTTAGAAGGCACGGGATCGATTGGCGTTATTTAACGATCTACTACCCAAGAGCAAACGGCTTGGCCAAGACTTTTAATAAAACTCTCATCCAAATCTTAAAGAAAACCTTGGACGACAACAAAAGAAATTGGCACGAGAAGTTGTTAGAAGCCTTATGGGCCTACAGAACAACTTTCAGGACTCTACTCGCCCACGCCCTACGCTTTAGTGTACGGGTCCGAGGCGCTTCTACCCTTGGAAGTTCGGCTCCCATCACTCGGAATTGCAGTTGCAAACAAAATCACTACAGAGGAAAATGCCATACTACGGCTGGAAGAATTGGAAAACTTGGAAGGAAAACGACTTGCAGCGCAACAGAATCTGGAACTGTATCAAGCTAAGATGATCCAGGCCCACGATAAACTGGTCCGCCCAAGGACATTCAAAGTCGGTGACTTGGTCCTAGTTCTCAAGAGACCTATTCTTGCACACCGCAAGATAGGAGGTAAATTTGAACCAACTCGGGAGGGGCCGTTCGTGGTCGAGACAATCTACTCAGGAGGTTCTTACCAGCTTGTGAATTGCCGTGGAGAACGATTTATGCTTCCGATCAATGGACGATATTTGAAGAAGTATTACGCAACCTGATGTTTCGAAGAATGAAATTTCATTCCTAGAAGCACGGGTAGAGTAATCACTTATAACTGGGTCCGAACCCGAAAGAAAATGAATGATAAAAAATCATAAGAAAAAGAATGTATTAAAGGAAAACATATGCAATTGATGTAATAATGGAGTTTTGACTCTTCCTTTCAAGCCCAGCTCACTCTTGATCTTTTCCTGTCTTCTCTTACTCTTATAAAATTTGAAGTAATTAAATAAGAATTTTTCATTAATAAGTAAATATTCTTATTGGTCTCGTCCTGAGTACAGCCCCTGATCCTTTCCTTGTTTTCTTTTCAGGGAAATGTCGAACGGGCGGCTGTTCCTGAACTTTAAGGATGGCGTAAGTCTTGCACTTAACAAAGAAGAGCTGAAAGCTGATGCTATGATAGAGGTTGGCTCGGACCTTGAACAGCTAGAGTTGGAATATGAAGAAACTGCTTGGACTGCTATGGATCCCGAACAGTTCCATGGGAAGACATTGATGAGGCTCAACAAGAAGGTTCCCCAAGCTGCAAACAAGAAGAGAAAGATCAATATGATCAAGGAAAACAAGATGAAATCAGTGATAACGTCCGCAGGAGGAAAGCTTGTCAGTGCTGCTCCTACCGAGATTCAGGGAGAGAGGAAAGCCACCCTGACCCCAACTCAGAGAAGAAACAAGAATCGCCGTATCGCCAAGATGCTGAAGAAATTAACAGAAGAGCAGAACAAAGAAGAAACCCCGACGGCCGTGGCATTTATCTCGAGGAGGCCAGTCCTCAGGAGCACCATAGCAGAGGTTGTCCTGGAGGAGGTCACTACAGAGCCTACACCTGAGATAGTGACAATCCCAGGAGAGTGTGATGGTGTGGAGCCATATATCCCACAGTATGTCACTAGACCACGACAGCTGCAGATAATTTTAGAGCACGAATTGGAGATGATCCAGAGGGTGCGGAAGCAGAATTTTGAATACTTTCAGAGAATCAGAGGTAGATATGTCCACATCCTAGAAGTGCTAGAGCTACATACAAATGTTTTCTCTCACTACGAGCAGAGTGAAATTGTAGACTACGGAAATGAACTGAAGAAACAAGGTCGTGTAGGATGATTATGTAGCAAGACCTACTCCGAGCTGAAGAAATGGAAACGAGGCAAGGGGAGGATTACGATCCAATTTGGATGCTGTTACAACTTCGCTGATGACAGGAAAGGGAATCCGCCAGGGATACTCCGCTACGATGAAGTGGATCCAATGCCAGTTTTAGTTAAGAAAATGATAAAAAAGATGGTGTCTTGGCGAGTCTTACCCACTGATTGCATACCAAACAGCTGTATTATCAACATCTATGCAGAAGGAGATTGCATTCCACCTCACATAGATCATCATGATTTTGTAAGGCCCTTTTGTACCGTTTCCTTCATCAACCAATGCAACATTATGTTCGGGACAGAACTCCGGATAGTTGGCCCCGGAGAATTCCGAGTACCGGTGGAGATACCTCTACCGGTAGGCTCTGTTCTCGTACTACAAGGAAATAGTGCAGATGTAGCGAAGCACTGCATACCGGGAGTTCCATACGAATGGATCTCCATCACTTTTAGGAGGATGGATGAGAGTAAAATTCTGTTCTACTTCCAGCCAGATCCAAAACTAGAGAATTTACAGCTCTACGAGCTGTAGGTTACATAGTAGTAGCACACCTCTAAAATACACTTACGTGGGATTCTCCTCCGGAAAGTGGCTTAGAAGGTGATGTTATTACCTATGTAGTTTACTTTTCAGACATGGATGAATCAAACAGACAATTTTGTCAGAGTACACGAAGATATCAATGCAGTCTGTGTTCAGATATATATATGAACTTTTGTCAAAGTTTGTTTTCAGAAGGATGTCATCAGAAATATTTTGATGGAATCACCTGATGTATCTTCGCCATGTTAATGGAAATGAACTTTGTATTTTACCTTTAGTTTTGTGTAATTTACTGCAAACACCACCAGATCTGAGTTTAACTCGGTCTAAAGAAGAAAATTGGACGAAGAACGATTTGAATGAAATAATAACAACAAAATAAAATTTGAATTCAAAGTCTGAATAAAACACGAACTAAAACTCAAAACAGATCAACTTAAAACTTCAAGATGTGAACCAAGTAAATCAATTAAAATCCGAATCAAAGTGAAATTTCAATCGAAAACGAAACTAATACAAAATTTAATCACTAAAAGCAATGAATAATGAAAACGAAATTCCCGAATTTGGTATCCCCAGCTTCCGGCTGTTCTTGAAACCTTTTCGACTCTCTGCGATTTCTCCCTCTTTTTGAGAAGGCCGACTGAGTCTACTGACACAGAACCACAAAATTTTCGATTTGGTTCTGATGGCATGGATTCATATCCTTCGCCAAACAATCAACCTTCAATCAACTCTCTTGGGATGTGAAACACTTTCATGTCTCATTCAAATCTTCCACTAAACTAAAATTTCCGCAGAATCTTCAAAACCAGATCAATACCAACTTTTGGGATTGGTACCTAAATTCCAGTTCCCATCCTTCTGAGACTGGTACCTGACTTCCAGTTCTCTTTTCGAGATCGATACTTAAATTTCGGTTCTCTCTTCTGAATTCCCGCCAATCTCGCATCCTATCCGAGAAACATTTCCGCACTCTAATCCTCTGACTCGGGTATAAGACCGCTAAGGCATCCTGATCTTGGTGTTCCTAAACCCGCACTCTTCCGAGAAACTTTTCCGCACTCCTGAAATTTTGAGATCGATACCTAAATTTCGATTCTCTTGTGAGACTGGTTCCTAAATTCCAGTTCTCTCCTTTTGAGGTCGGTACCTAAATTCCGACTCTCTTTTCTAGATCGATACCTAAAATTCGATTCTCTTTTGAGACTGGTACCTAAATTCCAGTTCTCTCCTTTTGAGGTCGGTACCTAAACCGACTCTCTTTCCGAGATCGATACCTAAATTTCGATTCTCTTTCGAGACTGGTACCTAAATTTTAGTTCTCTCCTTTTGAGGTCGGTACCTAAATTCCGACTCTCTTTCCGAGATCGATACCTAAATTTCGATTCTCTTTCGAGATCGGTACCTAAATTCCAGCTTCTCTCCTTTTAAGGTCGGTACTAAATTCGACTCTCTTTTCAAGATCGATACCTAAATTTTGATTCTCTTTCGAGACTGGTACCTAAATTCCAGTTCTCTCCTTTTGAGATCGGTACCTAAGTTCTGACTCTCTTTTCGAGATCGATACCTAAATTTCGATTCTCTTTCGAGACTGGTATCTAAATTCCAGTTCCCTCCTTTTGAGGTCGGTACCTAAATTCCGACTCTCTTTCTGAGATTGATACCAAATTTCAAATCTCACCCCTCTTCGAGATTAGTACCTAAATTCTGATTCTCATCCTTTGTGAGGTCGGTACCTAAATTCTGACACTCTTTTTGAGATTGATACCTAAATTTTAATTCTCAATCCTTCGAGATCAGTACCTAAATTCTGATTCTCATCCTTTGTGAGGTCGGTACCTAAATTCTGATTCTCTCTCTGAGGCTGGTACTTAAATTCAGGTCCTCATTCTGATTCTCTCTCTGAGGCTAGGTGGATCTAGGGTGGTTCCTAGGGCTCACTTAGTTGCTGTGGATAGGTTGGTTTAGCCACATTTGGTTCAACTTGGTTTGGTTTGGTCATGGGTTCAAATTGACTCATTTGGGTTTGGGTTGGGCTAACTTGAGTTAGATCTTGATTTGGGTCCAAATGTCTTGAGCAATTTTGAAGAAGTGATTGCCATGAAGAAGTTTCATGAAGACATGGGGAGGTTTTGAGTTCAATTGGAAGGTTAATTTGGTGGATTTTGGTATTTTGGTTAATTTGGGGAGGGTTGAATCAACTTGGGTCCAAGTTGGGTTAAGGTGGGGTTTAGACCCAATTGAAAGTTTCAAATGGTCTAGGGGAATGTATTGAAGAGTTCCCAACATCAATTGGGAAGAAATTTTAGGGTTTGGCTAATCAATTTGGTAGGTTTAGGGCATGGGTTCACTTTAGGCTAAAATGGGGGTATTGGATTTCAAATGGAATTGAACTCAAATATGAATCAATTTGGACTTGAATTTGGTTTAGATTGATAGTAATGATGTTGAATTAAAGTTTAGAATTGAAATTGGGCAAAATTGAGGTCAAATGGGTTGGTTTAGTGTGACGTTGGGTCCATTTAGGTTAAAAATGGGTTAATTTGGGGATTTTAATAAAATTGGGTTATTTTGGCAAAATTGGGCTATGGTGTAGTTGAACAAAATGAAATTGGGAATATTTGGGATTTTTTTAGAATTTTCTGGGAATTTTTGAATTTTTTGGAATTTTGTGCCAAAAGGGCATTTTAAGGGTATCAAGAGGTTATTTGGAGGGTATTGGGGTATTTTAGTGAATTTAAAAGGTGGGGATTGTTTCAAAATGATTTTTTTAGGATTTTTGTGAATTTTGGGTAATTTTTGGGGAATTTTGGAAAATTTGGGGCAATTAGGTAATTTTAGGTTGGTTTGAAGGACCCAATGTCACAACTACACATCTGGCAAAAGTTGAATTTTGATTATGATGAAGCTTAAAGTGAGCCATGGACCAAGAAATGTCCACCCTGAACATCTCATGGGTTGTTCCCAACCCTCTTAGCCAAAGAGCTAGGGGTTTGGACATAGCCACATGAGTGCTCAAATGAACCAGGGGAAGAAATGGGTAAGGATGGTGTGTATGAGAGTGCAAAGGTGTGTAAGCTAGACCTCACTGTGATCGTACCACCTGTGGTAGTCCTAAGGCTTGAACAACCTTATAGGAGCTCACTATTGGTTCCCCATATGGTGGTCTTAACCTTCTAAGGTGATTTAGAGGTTTGCAATCATCCAAGTGGGGTCTCAAGAGGAGTCAAGAAGTAGCTGCATTGCTAAAGGGTGGGTCCCAATTCTAGTCCTCTAGGATAGTCAAGGAGAAAACCTTATGGCTAGATCCTAAGAAGTACTAAGGAGAGAAAAGACCTCACCAAAAATGAGGTCAACAAATGGACATCAATAGGTGTGGTGTGCTAACGGAGCACACCGCGCGTATTGGCGTTGACCGAAGAGATCAACAAAACCAACACAGACGTCTAAGTGACACACTTAGAACAGAATAGAGAAAAATTTCCACTGGGGAGTGTCAAGCAAATCTCTAAGACTGAAGATCCCTGAACTCTCGCTGAGAAAGAAGGAGGTGAATTCCAAATCACAAGACTTAGAGAGATCGAATTTTAGATTCATTTTATTTTTATTTCAAGTTTCAATTTCGAGTATCAAATTGATTTGAGTTTCAAAACGATTTGAGTTTCAATTTTAGTTAAAGTTCGGTTTAAGATTGATTTTAAGGTGGATTTCGTTAAGATTCAGGATTTGGAATGAGAATCAGAACCTAGGTTATTATTGGTCTGGCGCCTAGGCGCCAGAATGCAAAATTGTCAAAATTATTGGTCTGGCACCTAGGCGCCAGAATCCGGCGCCTAAGCGCCAGGTCGAAACGGGATCTGTCAAGATTTTTGATGACTTTTGGACGGTTATTTTGACGGTGTTAGCGGTTATTGGACCTTCTAGAAGACTGGCTGTTGTTCCTGGTTTATAGGACATGTGATTCAATGTATTTGAACGCTTGGAAATGGTTTTAATTGAGAAGAGGTGCAATCCAAAGTGAAGAGGTGCAAAGAACTGGATGCAGAGTCCGGCGCCCTTTCATTAAAGCATAATATCCTTAAAAATTTGATAAAAATCAAGGCATAAAAATGAGTATTTTTTTCATGGATCAGCGGCTAAGCACCGCTGTGCCGGCGCTTAGCCACCACAGTTAAAAATCAAGATTAACTTGAATTTGGCACCATTTTCAAAGGGGATGGGATGCAAATCTTGGTGGTAACTTCCATAATTTCCTTTGGGAGGCAAGTTTGAATGAAGGGGCGCATTCTTTGGTGGATACATCGAATCTGGACAGATTTAGAAGAGACACCAAGGCACCTTTTGGTTTAATTTTTAAAGAGAGTCTTAAGAAAGATTAAGGGGCTATTCCATTCCATTTTGAAGAGAGTTTTTACAGAGTTTTTATTGTATTTTATAAGAGTTTTCATTAGGAGTAGGAGTAGAGAGTAGGAAAGAGAAAAGGGTAGTATTGAAGCCTTCTTCTTCCCAATTCTTTTCTTTCCTTTAGTTTAGTTTTTATTGAAGTCTGGAGTCTATTTCTGAGTCATCGGAGTTGCGAGACCTGCTCTGAGGAGTAGTTTAGTGAAGAGTCAAAGTTTTAAAGGAACTTCCTAAGTCTTTTGGAGAGGATTTTCAGATAAGTGTTTACTTTTGTTCTTACATTTAGTTTTTAATTAATACTTGTTGTGTTTGTTGTTTTTCTTATGGTTTTTAATTTCAAATCAATGTGTTTTTGTATTTTCTCAATGCATTCTGAGTAGTTTACTTTATCTTTTTCTTTCTTAAATGAAGAAGTAAGTAATTCATGAAGAATTTTTGTGGAATGTATATGTGTTTAAAGTTGGAAGAAGTTGTGAAGATTGATTCTATAAACTTTATTTACTTCTTAATTTGGCCTATTAAAATGTAAAATTTGTGGTGAGATTGTGTAAGATCCAATGTGGCGCGAGTGTGTCTCATAAAAGTTAGTAAGAATCACATGCAATTATTTGGGTGAAATTGTAGTTCATATAATTGAATACAATATATTAGAAGATGTTTTAAAGGGGAGTAAAATTAGAGGATTTTTAGTGTGACAGGCTAAAAGCCCTTAATTTGGTTTGAAGTTTTGAATTTTGTTATGAGAAGTTAGCCCCCAGGTGGAGGGAAATGAGGAAACTCTAGAGTGAGAGCTGGTATCTTCCCTGCCTAACCATGTTCAAAATGATAAAATTTCAAATTTACCAATATTCTTTATAGAACCAAGTGAGGGTAAAGAATACAATTACTTCTAATCATCAAAAAAAATTTAAATACTTCCACAACAATACTTTCATAATTATTACTACTTTATAAAGGAAATAAAAAGATATTCTAGTTAATAGTGTTTTTCATATCGTGTTTACAATTATTATAATTTTAATTTCTTGTTTAACTTTTATAAGAAAATTTAAAGAGTGAAATAAACTATCAAAATTTTCAAAATCAAAACATATTTTCAAAAGCCAATTAAAAAGTAAAAAGATAATTTTCTTATTTCTTTAAAGATTTTCACTTTCCCTAAGGGTTCGATATCTCGGGGCTTAATCAGAAAGTTCTATATTACTTGATAAACGATACATATACTTGCGTAGTATCCACATTATAAATCATAATTTTCATATCAAAATCATATGCATATATATCCGGCGGAGAAAAGTTTTTGTCGTTGTTGCCAATTTTCATATCGTAATTGTAAGTATAAATATCGGGTGGATCAAGTTTTTGGCGCCATTGCCGGGGAAAGAAATTAATTAAAATTACATTTTAAAGAAAATTAAGAAATTTTAAATTTTTACTTTTCTTTGTTTTTGTTAATGTGTTGTGTTTTGTTTTGTTTTATTGTTGTATGTGTAGTTCAGGTTCTGAGGGACTTGTGTCCTATGATTCTAAATTAAAAAGAACTATCAGAAAAATAAAAAAAACTAAAAATACAGAAAAAGATAGAAATATTCAAGAAATGGCAAATCATCAAGATCAAAATGTTGGCATCCATAAAGAATTAAGACCTTTAAGAGATTATGTTAACCCTACAGTGGATGAACTTCGTTATAGTATTCAAAACCCTGTTGTAGCTGCTAATTATTTTTAGCTTAAACCTGCTATTATCAAAATGGTGTCTAATAATCAGTTTGGGGGAGCAACAACTGAAGATCCTAATTTGCATCTTGCTAATTTTCTAGAGTTGTGTGCTACTTTTAAATATGATGGTGTTTCGGATGATGCTATTAGACTTAGACTTTTTCCTTTCTCACTAAGGGATAAAGCTAAAATATGGTTACATTCATTAGCACCTGGATCAATTAGAACTTGGAGTGAATTGTCACAAAAATTCCTTCCAAAATATTTTCCACCATCTAAGACTGCTAAGTTGAGATATGATATTACATGTTTTTGTCAGTTTGAAGGGGAATCAATATATGAAGCATGAGAAAGATTTAAAGATCTCTTCAGGAAATGTCCACATCATTCGAAACCAGATTGGTTATTAATTCAAACTTTTATAATGGATTAGTTGGATCTCTTAGATCGATCATCGATGCTGCTACTGGTGGATCATTAATGTCCAAACCATTTTCTGATGCTTATGCTTTAATTAAAGAAATGGCTACTAATAATTTTCAATGGCCGGTTAAATCCTAAAAAGGTAGCCAGTGTTTTTGAAAATGATGTTTTTACAATGTTAGCAAATCAAGTTGCTGCTATTTCAAGGAAGATAGACCAATTTGGGATGAATTTTTCTCAGCCACATTCCATGATTGAAGAAATTTCATTAGGCCAAATGGTTGATTCTTATTTTTCACCAGAAACTGTGAATGTTATAATTAAGCCTAACAACCCATATTACAATTATTATAACCCAAGTTGGAAGAATCATCCAAATTTTAACTGGAATACCAATAATCAGGGTGGTGTTAATCAACAATGGGGAAACCACCAAGTAAACCCATTGGGGAATTGGAACAACCAAGGAAATAATAATAATAATAGATTATTTTATCCTTCAGGTTATAACAATGCTTTACAATTAAAGGAGAATAAGTTGTCTATCGAAGAAGTGGTTTCACATATGGGAAATCAATTACAAATTCAAGGAGCAACCATCAAAAATATTGAAAATCAATCGGGACATATTGCAAATTCCTTAAGTATTAGATCCCAAGGAATGCTTCCATGTAATACTGAAGTAAATCTAAGAGGAAAGAATAAAACAAGTAAAAGCAATTCAACTGAGAAGTGGAAGAGAATTGGAAGATAAAGTTAAAAAATAAACTGAAGTAGAGAAAGAAGAGATTGAAGAACCAAAAGAGGATGCTTCGAAAGGTTTGGAAAGACCTGTTTCTCAACCTAAGGTTGATTTAGAAAAACCACCACCTCCATTTCCTCAGAGACTTTGTCAAGAAAAGTTGGATAAGCAATTTTCAAAATTCTTAGAGATATTTAAGAAGCTTACTATTAATATTTCATTTGTTGAAGACATAGAACAAATGCCAAACTATGCGAAATTTATGAAGGATATTATTAACAAGAAAAGGAAGTTTAAAGATAATGAGACTGTTGCACTTAGTGAAGAGTGCAGTGCAATAATTCAAAAAAAGCTTCCTGAAAAGCTTAAAGATCTTTGTAGTTTCACAATTCCATGTGTAGTCAGAGACAGATTCTATGGAAAAGCTTGATGTGATTTGGGTGCAAGCATTAACCTTATGCCTCTATCAATATTCATTAGACTGGGACTAGGAGAAATAACCCCAACTACTATAACTCTGCAATTAGCAGATCATTCGATCACATATCCTAAAAGACTTATAGAAGATGTTTTGGTTAAAGTGGATTAATTTATCTTTCTTGTTGATTTCATTGTGTTAAATATGGAGGAAGATAAAGAGATACCTATAATTTTGGGAAGACCTTACCTAGCTACAGGCCGAGCCATCATAGATGTGCAAAAAGAGGAATTAACGATGAGGGTTAATGATCAGACTATTACATTTAATATTTCAAAATCAATGAAATATCCTGCTAGAGGTAAAGAAGGTTAATGTTATAGGATGGATGTTATCAATTATTTAAGTGAATGTCATTTCAAATCAACTTATGGAGAGAAATTTGAAAGAGAAGAATTGGTACATAAGCAAGAAGAGGAGTTACTTGATTCTGAAGATTTTCAAGAGGAAGATTTCAAGTATGTTCGTGAAAGTTTTGAATTGTTGGATTTGATTGAAAAAGATGAATCTTATGGTCCATCAATTGAAAAACCTTCAGAACTTGAGTTAAAAATGCTTCCTGATAATTTGAAGTATGTTTTTCTAGGTGAGTCCTCAACTTTGCCAGTTATAATTTCCTCTCAATTAACTAAAAAAGAAAAAGGGAGTTTGTTTGAAATTTTGAAGAAGCATAAGAAAGCCTTTGGATGGACAATTGTTGATATTAAAGGAATCAGACCTTCAGTTTGTATGTACAGAATTCTTATGGAAGATAATTGTAAATCGCAGACTAATCCCCAAAGGAGATTAAATCCTATCATGAAAGACGTTAAGAAAGAAATCTTAAAATGGTTTGATGCTGGAATTATCTACCATATTTCAGATAGTGCATGGGTTAGTCCTATTCACTGTGTTCCTAAGAAAGGAGGAGTGACTGTGATTGTTAATGAAAAGAATGAAATAATACCAAGATAAGTTACAGGGTGGCGAATATGCATTGATTATAGAAAATTAAATATTTCCACAAGGAAAGATCACTTTCCACTCCCATTTCTGGATCAAATATTGGATAGACTGGCTGGGCATAAATACTTTTGTTTTTTGGATGGATATACTGGTTACCACCAAATTCAAATTACTCATGAGGAGCAAGAGAAAACTACGTTTACCAGTCCTTATGGTACGTTTGCTTTTAGAAGAATGCCCTTTAGTTTATGTAATGCCCTTGCTATTTTTTGTGATTTAATTGAAAAAGGGATTGAAGTTTTTATGGATGACTTTTCAATGTTTGGAATTTCATTTGAATCATGTTTAGAACATTTATCTAAGGTTTTAAAATGCCGTGAAGAAACTAATTTTGTCCTTAACTGGGAAAAATGCCAATTTATGGTAGCAGGAGGAATTGTTTTGGGACATCAGATTTCAGAAAAAGGTTTGGAGGCAGATCCTACAAAAATTCAAGTTATATCTAATTTACCTTGCCCAACCAATGTAAGGGGATTTAGAAGTTTTTTAGAACATGCTAGATTCTACAGGCGTTACATAAAAGACTTTTCAAAGATTACAAAACCTTTATGTCGTTTACTGGAAAAGGATGCAATTTTTAATTTTGATGATGATTGCCTCAAAGCCTTTGAAACATTAAAAGAAAAATTAATCACTGCATCTGTAATAATTTCACCAAATTAGGAAAAACCTTTTGAATTAATGTGTGATGCTAGTGATTATGTTATTGGTGTTGTTTTGGGTCAGAAATATGATAAGATTTTCAAAGTTATTTATTATGCTAGTAAAACTTTTAATAAAGCTCAAATTAATTATACCACTACTGAGAAAGAGTTATTAGCTATAGTAATTGCCTTTAATAAATTTTTATCAAATTTAATTGGAACAAAATATGCTATGCATACTGACCATTCTGCTATCAAATACTTAATGAAGAAAAAAGATGCAAAACCAAGACTGATAAGATGGATTCTTCTTTTGCAAGAATTTGACTTCGAGATAGTAGATAGAAAAGGTTCTGAAAATCAAATTAGTGATCATTTGTCCAGGCTTGAAATTGAAAAATCTCTCTGTGATGTTGAAGAAATTAATGTACATTTTCTTGATGAAAAATTGTTCACTGTTAATGAGTGGCGTGTTCCGTGGTATGCAGTTATAGTAAATTTTATTGTCAGTGATATTATACCCTAAAGTTTGACATATCAGGAAAAGAAGAAATCATGTTTGATGCTAAGACTTATTTTTGGGATGACCCATTTTTATATAAACAAGGAAAGGATCTTATAATTCGAAGATGTGTACCTTTGGAAGATACTTATGAAATTATTAAAAAATGTCATGATTCTGATTATGGGGGAAATTTTGGAAGTGATAAAACTGCATATAAAATCTTACAATCTGGATTTTATTGGCCTACACTTTTTAAGGATGTGAATGCTTATATTAAAAATTGCAATACATGTCAGCATGTAGGCAATATTTCTAGGAGAAATGAGATGCCCCTAAATTATGTGTTAGAAGTTGAAATATTTGATGTTTGGGGATTAGATTTTATGGGACCATTTACACCATCTTTTGAAAATGTTTATATTTTGATAGCAGTAGACTATGTTTCCAAATGAATTGAACCTATTGCTTTACCTCGATGTGATGCTCAAAGTGTTGCAAAGTTTTTAAGAAAGAATATATCTTGCAGAATTGGAATACCAAGAGTAATCATAATTGATGGGGGAAGTCATTTTAGAAATGCAATTATTGGAAAGTTAGCAAAGAAATATCATATTAATCATCGCATTGCTACTGCTTATCATCCGCAGACAAGTAGTTTGGTTGAATTATCCAATCGTGAAATTAAAAGAATATTGGAAAAGACTGTTAATCCAAATAGAAATGATTGGTCAATCATGCTGGATTATGCTTTGTGGGCCTATAGGACTGCCTACAGAACCCCTATAGGAATGTCCCCATATAGGCTGATTTTTGGAAAAGCTTGTCATTTACCTATTTAACTTGAGCATAAAGCTTTTTGGGCTATTAAAGATTTCAATTATAATTTGAAAGGTGCTGCTGAGAAGAGATTATTGCAATTAAATGAGCTTGAAGAGATAAGGAAAGAATCTTAAGAAGGTGCTAAGATTTATAAGGAAAAGATGAAGGTGTTGACCTCATTTTAGATGAGGTCCGATCTCTCTCCTTAGTACTTAGGATCTAGCCTTAGGCTTTCCCTTTGGCTATCCTAAAGGACTAGAGATGGAACCCACCACTTAGAAATTCAAAACACTTCTTGACGTCCTTCAAACCCCACAAGTTTGACTATAAACCCCTAAGAGACTTGGAGGGTTAAAATCAAATGTGAAGGTTTAAAAGATGAGTTTCCTATAGGACTCTTTGGCCTTAGGATTACCCTGGGTGGCCTGGTCTGGTGAGGGTAAGCTTGCACACACCACACTCCCACACACACACATTCCAAACCCTGAAACTACCTTTAGCCAATTTGACTTCCCGACTCATGTAGGCAATTCGTATGGATGGATTTCGACCCCTAGGCCCCTGGCTAGGAGGGTTAGGAACAACATATTGAGTGCCTAAAATGAGTTCTCTCATGGCTTTTCTGAGCTTAATATGGCTTCATGGCTCAACCAAAATGATTTCATTTCACTCACACTTGATTAATCTTCATTTTTCCAAAATTTCAATTTTTGACCCCGGGGGCCCTACACACGCCAAACCTACCAAATGGCCTTGAAATTGCCCAAAGTTTGCAAAATTGCCTAAATTACCCAAAATTCCTCAAAATCAATCCTAAACATTTCCCCCCACTCAAATTGATCATCCATGGCCAAATATACTAAAACATTCGAAAAATACCCCTCAATAGCCTCCAAATACCCAAAATACCCTTTTAACCCAAAAATTCCAGAAAATCCCAAATATTCCCAATTTCATTTTGTTCAACTACACCATAAGCCAATTTTGTCAATTTAACCCACTTTTACCAAAACCCCCAATTTGACCTATTTTTAACCTAAGTGGACCCAATGTCCCACCAAACCACTCCAATTGACCTTAATTTTGATCCAATTCAATTCTAAACTTCAATTCAATATCCCCAATACCAATTTAGACCAAATCCAAGCCCAATTTGATGCACATTTGGATCCAATTTCAATTTGAAGCCTAAGGCCCAATTTTGGTCCATGACCTAAACCCAGCCCAACCCAATCCAATTCAACTCCAATTAGCCCCAAATCTTTTCTAAAACCTTACTAACACCCCCACAAACAAAACACTAACTTGATTTGCCCAAAATTTGAAGCCAAACTCCACCCAAATATAACCCAAATAAAAATTTCCTAAATTACCAAAACCTAAACCTAACCCAAATAGGCCCAAATCCCTAAATCAAAGCCCAGCCTAAGTTGAAAGCTCTTTGTTACACACCCATAAACATTTAAAATTAATTTTACATAAAACCCAACATTGGCCCAACCTTAACCCAAGTTGGCCCAATTTGATCCATTTTGAATCCATTATCAAAAAGGCCCAAATTGAACCCATTTCAACTCCAAATGACACCAAACCTTTTGCAAATCACTCATGACACATCCCTAAACTAAACCCAACAGTTGTAAGGCCCAATCTTTACCAAAATTTTCATCCATCAACTTGATTTAAAATCTAAAAGCCCACTTGCCTAAAGCCTTTAAAAGCCCATTCCTAAACAATTCCAAAAGCCCAAAATTGACCCTAAAGCCCACATAGCATCTCTTTCCATCATCCATTTCAATTGAAGCCACCCCTAAGTCCTAAATCAATGATCAAATAATTCCAAATCAAGACTCATGCAAATTTCTCCTAAATCCATCAAAAATCCCAAAATCCATTTTCATGAAATTGAGCCAAGCCATGGGCAAGCCATAGGCTAGCCATGAAGCAATCCTTAAGCCCCATGCAAGCCATGTGAGTGGTGTTCATGTGACCATTCCATATTGGGCAAAAGGAGGGAGTCCTTTAATGATTCCCTTAAGAGTGATTAAACCTTTTCATGCTTCCCTTAAACCATGCTTAAACTTAAATATGCTTAGATGGTGACTTCTCCCCACTAAGCTAGCTGACTTACCTGACCCCCCACAGCACCCAAAACCCCTTGGTGGGTGCACCAAACCCAAATCCATGACTTGGCACATTTGAACCCAAAATAGCCCTCTCCCCATACCACTTAAATCAAATGCTTTACACATGGCCAAAGCCAATTGCTTGCACCAAACTCAATCCCTGGACTCACTGAGTCAAGATGGTGACCTGACCCTACCGACCAGCCGCCTGGGTCGCCAGAAAATGCCATGGCCGAGAGCTTTATTTGGATTCAAAAATTCAAATTCACCTGGCTGAGCTGTCCCAACTCAATTGGACTCCATGGCTGTTCTTCCCTTGCATAGAGAGCTGATCTCAAGCCCTAACTCCCCCTGGGAAGCCCTCCAGCCAGCTCTATTTAAACTCCACCACCTCTCGGTCAAACAAGGTGATGAACCAGAACTTAACAAAACTCTGCCAAAATTGCTCCAGGACCTTCTCCTAACACAGCAGCAATCGATTCCCAGTGTCCCTTTGCCCTAATCCCCATTAACAGAGCTCAACTTCTCAGTAAGAAATCCACCCAAAAACCAGGACAACTCTGAAACCTCCACCAAAATCAAATTAAACTCACCCACACCTGCACAAGACCTAGACAAAGAGTTCCCCAGTGAAAGCCCCCTCACCAGGCCAGCCATCCTCTCTATCAGCCAAGCTTTGAAATCGGTCTTGGTCACTTTTGTACCTAGGCAATTCCCCAGAGCCAGAGACTTCATCTGGAGCTTCCTTGGGTGCAATCAAAGGTGCCACAACTCTCTGATTGAAGCTTCACTTCTCAGAGTCAAGGTATGGATCACTTCTCCCTCTCGAGCTTCTATGAATTCTCCATTTCATTTGAATCGATTTCATAGCATGTAAACCATATGGATGTGTTCGTCTCCTCAAGACGAATCCATAGAGCATAAGAACACAAAAATCCGTTGAGAAATGAGAGAGATATTAGGGTTTGAGTGTGGACGGCTCTCGGGACACACCAGTCGGAGACGATGATCGGCCGCCGTTGGATCGAGCGTGTATCGAATAGACGGTACAGTTCGCGTCAGACGAGTGAACGGGACATGAACCGCGGGCCCCCGGAGTGCTGAGTCAGATGGCCGCATCAAATAGGGAGGCGACGCGTGGGCTTTCGGAGCTGCCGAGGATGAGTCGGCGCCGCGTGGATAAGTAGATAAATATGGTATTTTTTATTTATTTAATTACCCAGAACTTGAAAAATCCATAAATTTGCATAGAAAAATCAGAAAAATAAACTAAAAATACCCCCTTGCTCAGTGAATAGAGGAGAATATTATGGAAAAAGAATTGAGTCAATTTGATGAGTATTTTATTTCTAATTAATTATTTACTGATTTCAATGTTTTAATTCTCCATTTGCATAGACAATTCACCATGGCATGAGACCATAGGGCTTTGGTAGCTTCTTGGGAACATTCCCTGAATTTTCCAAGGTCAGAGGCCATCTCTATGGTAAGTTATTGATTTTCTAAATTTTTGTGCCTGTTTTGATATTTTAATTCCAGTAATTAGCATGTTGCTTAGAAAATTCTAGGAAAATTTAGGGAGGTATCTTAGGACTAGGGGACCCTAGGAAAATTATGGTTTGAGTTAATTCATTAAGAATAACCCTAATTGGCCTAAATACTCAAAACTGAATTTTAATTAATTAGGATTAACTATACACCAAAATAACTTGAAAATAATTCTCCACTGATCTTTAGGATCAGAGGAACTTCACATAAAAATCTGAAATAAATTGGAGGTGATTAGCCCCACTAAATGAATTAATTAAGTTACATGACCAAAATTAAACTTTAAAAATTCATAACTCCAAAAATACATTTAAAAAATTCACCAAAATAGTTTTGGGGCTTCTCTGATGTTAGGGGAGTCTAAGAGAATTAAAATTAAAATTTCTAAAAATCTTCATTTTTCATCATATTTTAATATTTTAATAATTAAAAAAATAATAAAAATCATAAAAAATATTAAAAATCATAAAAATATCATATTTTGCTTCCTAATCACTTAGGAACAAACCAAATATTTTTCCTGTGTCTCTAGGTTAAGATATTGAATTTTAAAGGCTTTAAACAATTTTTAATATTAAAAATGAATTTCCTTACATTTTCACTAAATTAATTCTAATAAATCAAAGAAAAATCAGAAAATTATAAAATTTGTTTCTCTAAACTTCTCGAGGTTAGAGAGATTTAAAAAAAATATAAAATTCATTTTTCAACTTTAATTTTATTTTATAATTAATTAACACTCCAAAATTCAAAATAATTATAATAAATAAAATATAATTTGAAAAATCACCAAAATTGGTCCAAATGGTCCCCTGGTCAATAGGAACATCCCATAATTTTCTTAAGGATAGAAACCTTACATTTGTCATGTTGTTGAATTTCCATTGAAAATCCCTATTTCTTTTTATTAAGATAATTATATAAATTAAATTAAATTCAGAAAAATCACATTTTCTCCTCTAATATCTTAATTGACATGTGAATGAAGTGACATAAAAATTTCAAGCTCATTTGAGCTCAATTTGATGAGTTATGAAATAATTAGGCTTAAAAGGACATAATAGTAATTAAGAATTTTAACCCTTAATTAAAACTTTAGGTTTAATCAAGGGGAGGGTAAAATATCTGATTTTAAAATTTTCATTAGATGATTGAAATTTTGGGAAATTAAAGGCGTAGAAACCCATTAATCATCTTGAAAATATTTAAAGTAAATTTTAATTAATTAAACAATTTGAATCGTGGAAGAATAAGTTAAAATTTGGATTATTAAGATTAGGGATATGATTTAAGAAGATATCAATTCTTTAATTTAAAATCCCTAAATAAATAACTTTAATCATATTCAACTCTTAATCAACTCAAAAATGATAATTGAAATTAATAAATTAAATAATTAAAAGGAAAGTAACCTTTAATTAAATTAAAAGCTTAAAACATTAAGTAATTTAACAATCAAGTTAAAATAAGTTTAAAACATTAAGATTAATTTCAAATCACTTAAAAGCAAATCTAAATCAAACTTGAAACATCAAAATCAACCTCCAAAATAATTCATAATAAAAAAAAACCAAACCATTTAAAAAAAAATTAAATTAAAATATTTCAATTAAATTAAAATTAAATCATTAAAATCTAAATTGAATAATCTAAACACCTCTTTCAACTCGAATTAATCTAATACATTGGGATCATTTAAGATGTAAAGATTTAATTAAATTTAAAACAACTTGAACACTATTCAAAACTTAAAATTATTAAAATTTCATAACTAAATTAAACCAATGTAAATCATCAATTCCAATTTTAAATCATTAAAATATTTAATAAACTGATTTGCCCTTAAAGGCTTTCGTTATCATAACTCTTAAATGGAGCATTAAGTGAAATGTCACTTTACTCATAAGATAATCAAATATCTTAGTTCACTGAGCAAGAATCAAAACTTAACTAAATTCTTGAATGATTAATTCATCAGTACAATAAAATTCATTTGGACTCAGAATAATCTCAGAAGTATTGAAAAGATGTTTAGGACTTGTCCTAAGCACTTTCTCAATATGATGAGATGTTTTAGAAGAACAACTGAACTTAATTATTCTTTGATGAAGAAAATCATCCTTAACAAAACAAAAGAACCTAGACGTCATAGGAATTGACTAGCTATAGGATTAGGACTTTGGTAGACAACCAAAACCCTCCCTTAGTTTTACCTAGGTGTTTTCTTGCAAATATATATAAATGTCTTAACATGTGCTTTAGGTGTAGCTTGGAATGACAAGAAGACCCTCCAGGTACACTTTTATTTTATTGCAAGTTACTTACATGTACTGCGCTTTATTTTTCTTGCATGTTAAACAAGATTGTTGCATGAAAACTGAAACCTTTAGGATAGCCACAAAAATGAAACCCAAAACTAAATTAAAAGTCGTAACAAGATAAAATTCACCGCCACAACATTCAAAATATAAAACAACTCAAAATTTAATCACAAACAGAACAACAAAACTACAATTACAACTAAATTAAAACGTCTCGTTGGATGATCGGGAATACCTCAGATGATGTAACCTACGTGTTGCCACCAAGATTTCCCATGGTCTAAATGAAAGTGTGGAACTCATTCAGTTGGTTTTAGCAAATTCATCTGGACTAAGTGAATCAGATAAAAATAACGGTGCCTGAATGATGGAACCGTGGGATCTTAACCGGTGTTGTTATACCCAACTTTAAGATTCCCCTAATAAAACATTAAAGATACTTGGACTTTAAGATTTATCTAAACCAAAACACTTCTCTCATCGCTTGATTATCATTTTCTAAAACTAAACCTCTGCAACAATAAGGAGCTTGGAGCATGGTGGGCAGCACGACCATCTTCTTCAGCAAAACTCGGGTCTACTTCAGCAAAACCCTTCTTAGAATTAAATAACCAAGCCATAGGATTTCGAGGTAGTTTGCCTAGTGTAACATAAATCCTCAACCTTTTCATTAGGCACTTGCATAATCATTTTATGCAAATTAAGTCCTAACCGGTCTTAGGATTCCGAGGTAGTTGTTTGGTACGACATAAACCCTCACATCTTTGAGGCTATTTGTGTGACTATATCATACAAATATAAGTCCTAAATAATTAAAATTGGTAGGATCATAATATTAAATAAACTCCCAAATTGAAGCCAAACAATAGGATAGTTTGGGAAGTTGCCAAAATTCTTTTTGGATCCTCAGCTTCTCCTACTTCTCTTTCTTTGGACTCCTAAAATAAACTGTTCCGAATTTGAGCTAATCCCTATTAAAATTTCTAAAATCCAATCCTTTGAAAACCCTAAACTTTCAAATTCTTGAGAGCAAAACCACTTATTATTATTGAGAGTTTTCTTAAGTGTCTTCGGACATTTAAGATGTAATTAACTGTAGGGGCTTGCCCTTATAAGGAACTTTAAGAACCCAGGTAATATAAACCCTGCTTAATTTCTTTGTATTAAGCAGGGAACTTGTCGGCTTATAAAATTGTTTCGCAAACCAAACGGATGTCATAAATCTTCTAGTTTATTTAATCGATCCCCATCATCAAGCAGTGTGTCTATTCTTCGGGATAGATACACGGTTTGTGGTGCGATGCTCGTTTATATAAACTATTTGGGATGTGAGATCGGTTTAATTTCACATCTTATAATTTTTCAAATTTAAAATTATTTTCAAAATCAAATGTTACTTTCTAAATTATATATATATTTAAATTAAAACCTAAAAATATGCCGACAGAAGGTATGGCATGATCGGAAGATTATTACTAAAAATCTTGTGCCAGGACAATAAGTTTTGCTGTATAATGCTAGATTGAGAATTTTTTCTGGAAAACTTAAGTCCAGGTGGATGGGTCCTTTTATTGGGATGAAAATTTATTCCTATGAAGCTATGGATATTCAAGATCCTTAGACTGGGAAAATATTTGAAGTTAATGGAAATAGACTTAAACCATATTTTTAAGTCGAACAATCTAAGTCTGATGAGATCTAATGTTGGGTCACTCATAATGAGTTCTGGGTTTTCCAGGCTGAACACGTTAAACCAAGCGCTTTGTGAGAGGCAACCCATAATTATCGGTGTGCTTTGATTTATGTTTGTTTTGTGCTCTTTGTTTGCTTTGTTTGTCTTGTTTTTATGTTTTTAGTGGTAGTAATTTTGAGTTTTTAAACTAAATAGAGTTTATTTGACCTTATTTGATGACTTAGAGGAGTCAGAATGAAAATTTAGACATTTGGCAGACCTGTGCTTAATTGAGCACGGGCGGCTAAGTGCCGCCTAATTGGCCCTTAGGCGTCGGAGTTTTTTTGGAGTTTTAAAACGTCTTGGGATGGTTTTAGCACTTCCCAAGTCTATAAAAAGAACCTGATTTAAGAGAAACACTTGCCCCAAGTCCTATTTTCATTTCTAAATCTTAAGAATAGTATTTTGAGTACATCATGTCTTCCTGGGAGAATGAGATTAAGAAGAAGCAAGATTCTAACAAGAGTAAGTTCATTAGTGACAATGCTAAAGAGTTATTCTTTGGATTTCTCGCTGTTAGTATTCAAGGGATTGCAAAAATGATTGCAAAAATTGAAGCCCGAGTGACTTCAATGGAAGCAAAGATAAATGAAACTAACTTACATTTGGAGCACATGGGATGGAAACTCAAGATGCAATTCAGTCATTCAAGATACGTGGAAGCAGCAGATAAGGCGATGTTTTTTAAGAACAAATGGATTGAAGAAGAATATAGAAGAATGAACAATTATCGCCTGTTCTATCAGATTTATATTCCAGAAGGGTCAAATGAGAATAATAGTGGTCCTGGAAATAATCCGCCTAATGGGGAGTGGAATTAAGTGTGCTTTGTTCTTATATGTTTTGTGTTCTTATGTGTTTTGTTTAATATGTTTAGTGTTCTTATGTGTTTTGTTTGGTATGCTTAGTGTTTATGTTTGAGTTTTAATTACGCCTTATGATGTGATAGTTACATCCTAGAGATGTAAACTTATCAGTTTGAGATTAAGTCTTTTGTATCTAGAGAATTTCATCCTATGTATGTGGATAGAAATTCTAGGATTGTATTAAGTGCTATGTCTGTTTTAATGAATATAAGTTTTTGTTTATGTGAAATTTGTTTGGAATCGATGAATATTAAACATTTTAATTGGAATATTGGAAGACTTATAGGGAAGAGATAATTATTTTGAAGAGATTAAGGGTGATTAACGAAGTGGTTAAAGCATATACCTTAATTGTGAAAATCTGGGTATGGCGGCTAAGCGCCAGAATGCTGGCGCTTAAGTTCCAGATTTCGCGGCTAAGCGCCGAAGGGTTCGCGCTTAGGCGCCAGTTCACGAAAATTGGTTCCCAGAAGTTAAAAACCCGTGAATCGCCATTTTAACTACCCTGTTCATCTTCAACCCATCGTTTTCATGCGAGAGAGAGTCTAGGGCATCCTTGATTTGAACCATTTAAGAGCCGATCTCAACAAAAATTTGTAAATATGGATTCCTTGAGGTAAGAGCACTCCTCCTAAGTAAATTTTTTTTTTTTCACCATGTATTTTGAGTACATTTTGGAAAATATTAAAATCACTATTCATGGTGAAAATTTGAGGAAAAACTTAAGAAATTGCTTGGATTTAGTGGAAACATCTTTTGGAAGATAATTTAGTAAGTTTAGTTTGATTTCAAAATTTATGGTAAATTTTTCATGAATTTTTAGAGATGGCTCCAAAGTCAAAGCGCGCGAGAGGAAAGACAAAGTTTGATTCTAACAAATTTGTTAGTGCGAGGGCTGAGGAACGATACGTCGATGCGTTACAGTCACGTAAATTGATTCCTGAAAGAGTGTTCAGTATGCCAGAAGAAGTAATTGAAGATATGATTGCTAGGAGGAACTGGGAGAACTACTGTTGCTTCTGCGCTGTTGCTGTTGTTTCTGTTGTTAGAGAATTCTATGCGAATTTGCTTGCATCAGAAGAGAATTTGGTGATGGTTAAGGGGCAAGATGTGAACTTTTTTGTTGGGGTAATTAACACTTTCTATCAACTACCTCCTGCTATGTTTTGTTTTTTTTCTAATTTTCATCCTACAGAGGGAGAGTTAGATGAGATAATGAGATTTTTTACTGATGGAAGAGGATTATGGAAAATAACAAATGATAGAAGAGTGAATTTTCCTGCTTCTAAATTAAATGCCACTTCTAAGGCATGGCATTATTTTATCTCTTCTAAATTGTTACCTTCAAGTCATACTAGCGAAGTGACGAGGGAAAGAGCTATTTTGAATCATTGCATTCAGCAAGGGAAGCCTATAGATATTGGAACGATCATTTATGATTATATTGTGAATTGTGCCAGATCTACCACTACTGCAGAGATGGGAATTCCTTCCCTGATTCATTCATTATGTGAACAGTCTGAAGTGAAATTTGAAACCTGGGAAGAGGTACTTCAGCCTTTGAGACCTATCACTAGTGTAAATGTTGGAGCTTACACTGTACGTTCAGAATTTGGCAGGAGATGAGGATTTAGTAGGGCTTCTACTGCTTCTGCTACATCCACTTCTCGTGCCACTACTTCACGTGCTTCATCATCTATTGATTCACAGACTGGTTTATTAAGAAAAATTTTGAAGAAAGTGAGTCTTACTCGAGAGCATATGAAAGATATGGATGGTAAGATGGATAATGTGGAGAGATATATTGTAAAACATGATAAGTATGAGGAGAATTATCAGAATTATTTAGATAGACTGATTAGAGGTAATCAAAGTACTGAGATGCCCCCTCATCCATTCTACATACCTTATGTGCCATCCAGAGATTGGAACGAGCAGGATGATGATGATGATGAGGATGAACAGTAGATGTATATTGTTTGTTTTAGTTGTTGTGTTGTTGTGTTGTGTTATTGTGTACTTTGTTTAGTATTTTGTTTAATGATTGTGTTGTGATGTGAACTCTGATAATATGCAGATTGTAGTTGTACTACTTATATGTTATGCATATTCAAATGTATTGTTGTTGGATTGATGTTTTATATGTTGCTTTGAGTGTAGTGTGTGTGGTAGTAAATGTTTTAATGTGTATGTTGTACTAGAGTTTTTTTAGGGTGTATTTTAATTCTAAAACTATTTGGAGATTAGAGAACACTATAGAAACTACTATTTAGGAAACTACATGCTTATAAACTTTACAAAAATCTACCACTACCATTTACTATCTAGTATCAGTGTGATTTCAGTTGGTGTGTATTTGCTTTGAAAACCTCAACTACTGTAGAAGTCTTTTGAAATTTTTACTTTTCTTGTTATAAAAAGAAAATGTTTTGAAAACTGAATTTGATTTCATTTTACTCCTATTGTTTTAATTGTTATACTTGCATATTCAGGATATTTAAATTCTTGCAAGCATGTTATGTTAGTCTTTAATTCTGACCCATGTATCATTTCTTATGCTTAAATGTTTTATCCTAACTAAAAATTAAAGTTTGGGGGGGAATTTTAAAAACAAAAAAAAAAATTCAAAAAACCTAAACTTTTATTTATTCTCAAGAATACTTAAAAGAAATCTTATTTCGTGATTAGAACAATTATGTATATGAAGTTAAAAATTTTGAATATAGAAATGAATAAAAGAATTTAGTTGAAAATTTATAGTAATCATGAAAAACTTAAAGTTAAAATTTTCTTAGTGAAGAGATGTTAAAAACAGCTATTATCTTTAGTAAGAAATTTTATATTTTTGGATAAATAGAAGATTTGACTTTTATTCTTCAAAGCTTAAATTTCTTTTATTGAGGAATAATTTTCAAATACTATTATTATGATTTTTAAGTGAAAGATATATATCTGACCTCTATTTTAAATGGAAGGGTGGAATTCAAAATCATTAAAGGCCTATCTAGATACAGTAATCCTTGCCTTAGAAAAAAAAGAAAAAACAGAAAAAGAAAAAGAAAAAAAGAAAAAAAAAGAAAAAGAAAAAGAAAAAGAAAAGAAAAAGAAAAAGTGAAAAATAATATGTAAAAAGGGAGGAGAAGCTTGAGGATTTAAGGGCCTAATCAAAAATTGGTTCCATACCTAAAGTTGAACATATATGTTCAGAGAAAATCTAAAGCTTAAGGTTATAATATAGTAAGTAAAATTATTTTCAAATAAAGATTTTTAAGTGAGAAAAATAAGATTTTTGAATCCTATATTTTGAAGAATCTACAAATATTTATGAATTAGATGGAGACTTATATTTGTCATTTTTCTTTCCTTAAGAACTTTCTAAACTTTAAGTTGGTCTTAATTACTGAATTTTGTTTTTCAAAATTAAACTATTTCATTTCTAGAAAAAAATTTTGTTATCTTCCTAAGAAACTCATTACATAATTTGCATGTTAAAATTTTTCTATGAGATTAATTGTCACTTGAGGATAAGTAACATTTTAAGTTTGGGGGTTTTTGATACACCTAAAATATATAGTATTTTTTATGCACATTTTTATACCTATTTTTGATGATATTGCACTTTAATGGAAGGTATTCTATGTTTTTCTTCCAGGTATGATGAAAATGAGAGATTATGATGAAAGGAGCAAAAATTGGATAATATTTGGAGCAAAAAAATGAAAAATGAAAATTTGGGCACTAGCGGCTAAGTGCCGCTGGGCCGGCGCTTAGCCGCCACAGTTAAAAATTGAGATTAACTTGAATTTGGTGCCATTTTCAAAGGGGATGGGATGTAACTCTTGGTGTTAACTTCAATAACTTCCTTTGGGCGGCAAGCTTGAATCAAGGGGTGCATTCTTTGGTGGATACATCAAATCTAGACACATTTTGAAGAGACACCAAGGCACCTTTTAGTTTAAATTTTAAAGAGAGTCATAGGAAAGATTAAGGGGCTCTTCCATTTCATTTTGAAGAGAGTTTTTACAGAGTTTTTATTGTATTTTATAAGAGTTTTCATTAAGAGTAGGAGTAGAGAGTAGAAAAGAGAAAAGGGTAGGATTGAAGCCTTCTTCTTCCCACTTCTTTTCTTTCCTTTAGTTTAGTTTTTATTGAAGTCTGAAGTCTATTTCTGGATCATTGAAGTTGGGAGACCTGCTCTGAGGTGTAGTTTAGTGAAGAGTCAAAGTTTCAGAGGAACTTCCTGAGTCTTGTGGAGAGGATTTTTAGATAAGTGTTTAATTTTGTTCTTACATTTAGTTTTTAATTAATACTTATTGTGTTTGTTGTTTTTCTAATGGTTTTTAATTTCAAATCGATGTGTTTTTGTATTTTCTCAATGCATTCTGAGTAGTTTACTTTATCTTTTTCTTTCTTAAATGAAGAAGTAAGTAATTCATGAAGAATTTTTGTGGAATGTATATGTGTTTAAAGTTGGAAGAAGTTGTGAAGATTGATTCTATAAACTTTATTTACTTCTTAATTTGGCATGTTAAGATGTAAAATTTGTGGTGAGATTATGTAAGATCCAATGCGGTATTGTCTCATAAAAGTTAGTAAGAATCACATGCAATTATATGGGCGAAAATTGTAGTTCATATATTGAATGCACTATATTAGAAGATGTTTTAAAGGGGAGTAAAATTAGAGGATTTTTAGTGTGACAGGCTAAAAGCCCCTAATTTGGTTTGAAGTTTTGAATTTTTTTATGAGAAGTTAGCCCCGAGGTGGAGGGAAATGAGGGAACTCTAGAGTGAGAGATGGCATCTTCCCTGCCTAACCATATTCAAAATGATAAAATTTCAAATTAACCAATGTTCTTTATAGAACCAAGTAAGGGTAAAGAATACATTTACTTCTATTTATCAAAACAAATTTAAATACTTCTACAACAATACTTTCATAATTATTACTACTTTATAAAGGAAAGAAAAAGATATTCTAGTTAATAGTGTTTTTCATACCGTGTTTAGAATTATTATCATTTTAATTTCTTGTTTGACTTTTATAAGAAAATTTAAAGAGTGAAATCAACTGTCAAACTTTTCAAAATCAAAACATAATTTCAAAAGCCAAATTAAAAAGTAAAACGATAATTTTCTAATTTCTTTAAAGATTTTTCACTTTGCGTGTGGGTTCGATATCTCGGGGCTTAATCAGAAAGTCTTATATTACTTAATAAACGATACGTATACTTGTGTAGTATCCACATTATAAATCATAATTTTCATATCAAAATCATAAGCATATATATCAGGCGGAAAAAGTTTTTGTCGTTGTTGTCAATTTTCATATCATAATTGTAAGTATAAATATCAGGTGGATCAATCGCCAGAAAACTGTCAGCTGTTAAAACGTTATTGTTGTGAGGTTTGATATTTTGAAAAGGTTTAAAATATAGTTTTATAAAAATAGAAAATTGATTTAATTTAATGTATATATATATATATGTGTGTATGGATTTTAAAAATAATATTTTAATTTTGGTGAATACAAAATCAAACTGATTTCATATAAACGTTAGTCTAGATAATTAAGCGCTTCATCACAAGACATGTATCTATTCTAAAGAATAGATATATGGTTTGGGGTGAGGCTTGATCAAATAAACTAATGAAATTATGACATCCATTTTATTTGCGCAACATTATTGACCGACAATTTCCCCTATATAACATGAAGGAATTAGATAAGGTTTATAATAATCTGGGGTCTTTAAGTTTCCTATAAGGGCAAGCCCCTATAGTTAATTACATATTAGATAACCGAAGTCATCTAAAAGAACACTTGATATAGATCAGGAAATATTTATATTCATGACTTCTAAAGGTAAGGTTTTTAAAGAAATTGTGATAGTTGGAAGTTCAACAGGTGAATGGCTCAAGTCTTTGAACATTTCATTTCATCAGAATCTAAAGGAGAGAAGGTTAGGGGAAGGACATAGATTCAAGCAAAATCTTCATGTCTTCCCAAACTATCTTATAGTTTGGCTTTTATTTAGGATATTTATTTTGTGTTTCATCCTTTAATTTTATTATTTAGGACTTGCATTCACTTGATAACGATCATGTAAATGGCCTGGAAGATAGGAGGGTTTATGTCATAGCCGATGACAACCCCAGAATCTTAAATCAAGTTAGGGCTTATGTTGCACAAGATGGTTGTACAAGGGCCTAAAGAAAATGTGAGGATTTATGTTGCACTAGGCAGGCTACCTCAAAGTCTTATAGCTTGTTTTTTAAATTCTTAAGAAATGGTTTTGCTGATGTAGACAAGTTTTGTTATTTAAGATGGTCGTGCTGCCCACCATGCATGTTCCAATCTCCTTGTCGTAGCAGGTTTAGTTTACAGAAGTGGAAATTGAGGAGAGAATGGAAGTTTTATGTTTTGGAAATATTTAAATTTAGATGTTTTAATATTTTATTAGGGGAACATTAAAGTTCATTATAGCAACACCGGTTAAGATCCCACGGTTCCATCATTCCGACATCGCTATTTTCATCAGATTCACTTAATTCAAATAAATTTACTAAACTCAACTTAATGAGTTCCATACTTTCATTTAGATAGTGAGAAATCCTGTTAGCAACACGTAGGTTACCTCCTCTTAGGGATTCCCGATCATCCAATGATACTTTTTAATTTAGTTACAATTGTGGTTTTTGTTTTGTTTTTTATTAAATTTTGAGTTGTTTTATATTTTAAATATTGTGGCGGTGAATTTTATCTTATTCTGATTTTTAAATTTTGATTTTGGTTTCAGTTTTGTGGTTATCCTAAAGGTTTCAGTTTTCATGCAGGATGACATCGTTGTTTAGCATGCAATTTTGCAAGAATAGGAAGTACAAATTACAATAAAATAAAAACATACCTGGTGGGTCTTTCCGTCATCTCCTCTCGAAACTTTAGTGTTCTGACAATAATCATTTATATTCTGCAAGGAAGTAAAACCCTATGGATATGTTCGTCATAAGCTTAGAATGTTTTAGGTCATAACTCGGTGAATTCTATTCATTTATGAGATTTCTTTATTTAATAAATATAATAGGTGCAATAGTCCTACAAGGTGTCCAGAAGACTTGTGAAAAGGTCCAGGAGAAACCTGGATATTTCACAATACTTTTGAACTTCCTTAAGGCCCTTTTAGACTTATTATAGTTTTTAAAAGATTTATCCCTTTCATACCCTTATGCTCAGTGAACTAGTGTTTTGGTTAATCCAAAAAGTAGGGGTGAATATCATTTGTCATTTCATTAGTGGATTATGTGTGTGAAGGCCCTAAAGCGGCAGATTAATGTTATTAGGCCACTTAGTCAAATTTTTAATTTTTTTTGTTTTGGACTTGCAGTATTTTAAAATGTTTGAATTTTTATTATATTGACCTTTCTAATCCTCTTTTAGTCAGTTTGATTAAGCCTAGTTCACTACTAAGCCCTTAAGACATTAGGTGAGTGTATTTTGCAATTTGAGAAAAAATTAAAATTTAAGTGGGAAGAATTTCTATCAAAATATCATGATATCCTTTAGATACCAAGTGAGGGGTTAGATTAGTGAATTATTGACTTCCAAAATCATATTCCTTAATCTAGGATCATTTGATTTTTAATTAACTTCCAAACGTTGATCATTTAATAAATTGAAGATTTTATAATTTTCTAAATAATAGAAGTGAGGTTGGTTTCTACCAATTATTCCCCTATGTTTCAAATATTCAAATGCACTTATTAAGATCAATACTTGCCCATTTTACCTTCTTAAATTAAGCATAAATATTCATTATGGCTAAGTTTCCAAAATTACAATTTTGCCCCTAAGGCCCTATCACTTCATAATTCATCAAATTCAATTCAAATGACTTTAAAATTTTTATCCTACCTTAATTATGGGTTAATTAAAACATCAGAGGAAAAAATGTGATTTTTGAAAATTTAATTTAATTTATATATTTATTTTCATGTAAAAAAAAGGATTTTTTAATGAAAATTCAATATCTTGACCAAGGCAAACCCGAATCCCTTCATATTTTAAGTGGAGGTAACCTTAGGTTAGAGAACCACTTAGACCAAATTTCATGATTTTTCTAATATTATTTTAATTATTGTAATTATTTTAATTTCTGGAGTATTTATTAATTATAAAATATTTTAATTGTAAAAAATTAAGTTTTGTATTTTTTAGAAATCTCTCTAAGGTCAAGAAACCTAGAGAAGTAAATTTTATATTTTTCTGATTTTTCTTTGATTTATTAGAATTATTTTAGTGAGAAATTGTAGAAAATCATTTTTTAGTCCTTAAAAATTATTTTGAGCCTTAGAAAATTATTATCTTCATTTGGACAGCAAGAAAAAAAATGCAATTACTCCTAAGTATTTAGGAAATAATTTTAGACATTTCCATGCATTTTATTAATTTTGTTATTTTTTTTATTTTTTAATTATTTAAATATTAAAAATATATTTGAAAATGAGATTTTTACATAAATTATAATTTTATTGTTATAAAATTTCTCTGATCACAGAGAACTCCCAAAACCATTTTCATAATTTTTTGAATTGTATTTTAATTTTTAAAAATCATTTAAGTGCCAAAAATGCCATTGGACTTAGAAAAAAATATTTGACTTATGAACTTACTTCCAAATGGCTCCAAAATTTTTAGGTGGGTTCCTTTATCTCTGAAACATAGTGGAGAATAATTTTTATATAATTTTGATTTTTATTTTGTTATAAATAATTAAAAGACTGTTTTAGGTTAAGTAGACAATTAAGCTTATTTTCACTGTTTTAATCCATGATGAATTTTTCTTAAGGTTTTCTGACTATAAGGAACCTATCATAATTTTTTGGGATTTTTCTAATCAACATGCAAATTATTAGATTTAATTTATGAAAACAGACACTTAAAATTGGAAAATAGGGTTCTCTGTCTATGAATTTCTTCTGACCTTAGAAATATCAAGGGATAAATCTCATGACAGAGGCAATAACATACCAAAATATCAAGCCATGGTTAAATGACCACATGCATGGAGAATCAAAAGACCCCAGGGGGTATTTAATTAATTAAAAATCATACATGCATTAAATAAACTTTAAACCATATCCACACTATTCTCCTCTGTTCACTGAGTAAGAGGGTATTTTTCTCTTATTTTAATGATTTTTCTACTCCAAGTTATCGATTTTTAAAGTTTAGGTGATTTAAATAATTCAAAAAATATCCTATTTTTCTATTTAAACCATGTGGTGCTAACTGCATCCTCGGCAGCTGCTAAAGTCCATGTGGTACGCTCCCATTCAATGTTGCCATTTGACTCAACTCTGCACTTTATGGGCAGGAGTTCATCCGGTGTAATTCTGGCTCTCCATTTGATAAACGCATGATCGGACAGTTGTGCGTCTTCATCTCCAACTGGTGTGAACAGAGAACTGTCCATCTTCTAGACTTAAGATCTCTCTCGATACTCAACCAAATCACATGGGGTTTGTTCTTAGAGCTTCATCTAGCCTAAACGAACCTATCCATATAAATTATACGGTATGAAATACATTATATAATTATGGAAGACGGAGAGAAACTCAGGAGGAAGAGTGAGTCCAATACCATTGTTTGAGAGGGGAGGCCTCAATTAAATGAATGTGGTAGCTTTCATTAGTCCCAACGAACCTCCAGATGGATCCATTTGCCTTAGTGAATTGTCTAAACCCAAACTCGACCAGACCCAATTTTAGTTGTTGATGGAAATTTAGTGTAGAGGCCTTCTATGATGGGACTTTGATAAGGGATTTTCTTCTTTCACTGTTGTGAAGCTGTGGAGGCAGTTAATTGAAATTTGGTGCACTATGGAGGTGTGGTGAAATGTGTCCTGGATTCCGGCCAAATTTGAGCTCTGAAATTGAGCTCCGGTGGTGGCAATCAGAAGGGGAAAATGGTTAAAATGATCTTAGGGAGGTCTGGAGGAGCTCTGCTGAAGTTTTGGCAGAGTTTGGTTAGAAAAATTTTAAGCACTTATTTTTGGCCGTGAAGAGCTCTATTTATGGCATGGCCATTGGGCTGAGCTCAGGGGCTTGTGACGGGTGGATTCAATTTCCTAGGTGGAGGGCAGATGAGCTCCAATGGAAATTTTAGGCTGACTTGGCTATGGGGTGGAGTTTGGGTTTGCTTGGCTTGAATGTGGCTCTCGGTTTGGGCTCTTTCGGCGACTAGGCCGACCAGTAAGGACGGGAGAACTGACCATGGGTCAGGTGAGTCAATGGTCAGGTGAGCCAGGCCATCAATTAGGAGCAATTAAGTTTGGTGAGTAAATTTGGATAGGATCCAAATGGTTTAAGCAAATATGGAAGGGGATCCCAAAAATTGAGGATCCCATGGTCCATGGATCACTAGCTTGGGCTAAGAGCATCTAGGGTGGTTCCTAGTATCAATTTAGAGGTTGTGGAGGAGTTGGTTTGGTCACATTTGGTTCAACTTGATTAAATTAGGTTATATGTTCAGTTGGGTCACTTTAGGTTCGCATTGGGCTAACTTGGATTTGAGCTTGGGTTGAGCCAAAATGATTTCGTAATATTGTGTATATGATTGTCATAAATGATTTAGGGAAGGATTGGAGTGGTTTTGGATTGGTTTGGGGATCAATTTGGCTTGGTTTAGTGTTTTGATCACTTTGGGGCAAGTTGACTAAGCTTGGGTCTAAGTTAGGCTACAGTTGGTTTCAAGGCCAATTGAAGGTTCCAAATGGTCTAGGTGGATGTCATAAAGAGTTACCAACATCAATTGGGTGGAAATTTGAGGTTTAGGGCAATCAATTTGGGAGATTTTGGGCATATGGTATGTTTGGGTCAAAATTGGGTAAGCTTGGTTCAAGTGGATTTGAATGGGGCTTAGATCCAAATTGTAGGAAATTGATGGTTCAACTCAGTTTAGGGGAGTGTTATGAAGGGTTTAGGACATTAGGTCAATTTGGTGGATTTGGGTCACTTAGGTAAAATTGGGGATTTTGGGTTTTAAGTGAAATTGAACTCAAATGTGGATCAAATTAGGCTTAAATTTGGTTTAGATTTGTATTGGAGATGTTGAATTAAAGTTTGGAATTGAAATTGGGCAAGATTGGGATCAATTGGGTAGACATTAGGTTTAATTTGGGCACTTTTGGGTTAAATTGGTCAAATTGGGGCTTTTAGTTAAATTGGGCTAAATTGGCCAAATTGGGTTATGTGGTAGTTGAGAGAAATGAAATTAGGAATATTTGGGAGGTTTTGGAAATTTATAAGAATTTTTAGAATTTTTGGAATTTTAAGCTAAGAGGGGCATTTTGAGGATTTTTTGGAGGAAGTTTGGCAATTTTGGGTAATTTTGCTTAATTTGAGTGGTAGGGAGTATTTTGGAATGTTTTTGGAGAATTATGGGTAATTTGGGTGATTTTGGTATTCTGGGGGATTTTAGGGTTTTGGGGGTATTTTGGATATTTTGGGGGGCAAACGGGTTAAAAATTTAAAATGATTGGGAAAAATGGGATTAGTTGAGCAAAATTGCATTGCTTAGGTTAACCCATGGACCAAGGGTCACCCTCATTTGGTTCTCTATGTGTTGGTACTAGCCAAACCCTAGCCTGAGGTTAAGAGCATGGGAAAATCACGTACATGAGTTTCCAAAGAGTTAGGGGATCAAAGTGGGATGTGTTTTGTTTAAGGTTGTGAGTGTAAAGTGTAAGTGTAGTGTAAGCTCCAGACCTCTAGGGTAGATCCTAAGGTCTGACCACATATAGGAGACTTCCCCTGGGCTTCCTTATGATTGGCCTCTTCATCCCAACTGGAGGTTAGGCCTTAAGCATATGAAAACTCCCAGTGAAGTGAGAAAAGTTTGAATTTCTATGGGGAAGGGTTCCATGACTAGTCTTCTGAGAAAGTCACCAGGAGAGTCCATGGGTAGATCCTAGGCTATTCTAAAGACAGAGTAGACCTCAACCAAAATTTAGGTCAACAAGCATAAGGGTATGAAATGGATGAATCATATCGTAAGTATGATAAGTTCAAATGAACTCAATAAAGTTCAAAAGAGTTGTAAAATATCTAGGTATTTCTTAGACCTTCTCACAAGTTTTCTGAAAACCTTCTAGGGAAACTGAATCTACCATATTTACTAAAAGAAGGTATCTGACCCAATGCTATATATATGCACACTAAAAATTTAATCCCCGGCAACGGCGCCAAAAACTTGACCCGCAATCCGCTGATGAAAAAAATAATAATTAATGCTTTCAAATATATGTAATAGATAATAATAGCAACTAGTGTATACAAATATAATTTTATTGAAAATATTTTACACACTAGGGGTACTACGTAAGTATACGTATCGTATCAAGTAATATAGGGCTTTGAAACAAAGACCCCAGTATCGATCCCACGAGGAGTGAGTTATGGATTTTTAAATATTTTAATTTTATTTTTATGTATTTCTTTTATAGTTTATAAATTTGATATTTTAATTTACTAGATGCAATAATAAAACAGTAATGAAATGATTGATGTAAATAGCAATAAGAACACAACTTTCTTCCTTTCAATTAATCTAAGATATTCTAAGATAATGATAATATTCGTGGAGAATATAAATTTATGGTATTGTGCCAAATAGAAGCATTAATATTCTTTACCCTTTGATCTAGGTGTAACGAACATTGGCTAGCCTATAGATCACGTCCGGATGTATTGTTAGTAGAATGGGTTAATCTAGGCTCACACTACTAGATGTCCAAGGGTGGCTATGGTCGGCCCTACTAGTGACCCTTTCCTTCCCTATAAACCAAATCACAAGAATTTAGTCTGTCACTCTAAAAACTTATTAATTCTACGCCCATTATATAATATCTTCCTACTTATTTGCACTTCACCTTGAATAACCCGCACAAGGCCTTCGACTACCCAAGGATTCATGTGATATCTACTAGTTAAGAATTCATCTCCTTCTAGGTATCAAAACTCTTCAACAGATTTTAACAATACAAGTGATCAATTTGTAAAGTAATGAAGATCCAGTATTAATATCATCACAATGTTTTAAAATATAAATAGTTTTTAATTTTCCATCAAATTTTATATTATCTTATTTATCTTTTCATAATTGAAAGGAGAAAGTAAACTTACTACTCAGAACACATAGAATTTAAACAACAAAACATGATAATAAAATTTTGAATAAAATTACAAATACTTATCTCAAGTGTTTCTCCTACTGAACCTTTGAATTCTTCTGACTCCAAAGCAAATAAACTTCAAAAGCACCAACTCTTTATTCTCTCAATACACACTCTAAATAAACTCACTAATTAATAAAAGTGGCCCTAAAGTATTTCTCTAATTCTCCCTCTAGATGGGGCTTTAGATAGGGGGATGTATGAGGGCATTTTTCTCTGAAGGAGTACCCTCCTATTTATATGCTTCAAGGGTTGCCTTGAAGCACCTCTTCAAAATTTGTCCACATTCAATGAATCTTCTAGAAGGTGTGTCTGGCGTTTAGGCGCCAGAATCTGGCACCTAGGCGCCAGACTCTACGTCCAGTTCTTCGCACCTCTTCACTTTCGATCGCACCTCTTCGCGATTAAAACCGTTTCCAAGCATCCATATACATTGTATCACATGTCTTATAAACCAAGAACAACTGCCAGTCTTCTAGAAGGTCCAATAACCACTAACACCGTCAAAATAACTGTCCAAAAGTCGTTAAAAATCTTCACAGGTCCCGTATCGACCTGGCGCTTAGGCGCCGGATTCTGGCGCCTAGGCGCTAGACCAATAATTTTGACAATTTTGCATTTTGGCTCCATTTTTGCTCCTTTTTACTCCTTTTTGCTCCTTTTTCACTTTTTTTTCTTCTTGAACATTTTTCCATCACCTATATCCAAAAACACAAAAATACCTTTCATTAAGGCATAATATCCTTAAAAATTTGATAAAAATCAAGGCATAAAAATGGGTATTTTTTTCATGGATCAAAATCCCCCAAACTTAAATGTTACTTGTCCTCAAGTAACCCTTTTTACTATATAAAATGTATAACATTTGGAATGAAAGATAAATATTTAAGACTCCTTGTAATTTTCGATCTTATAAAGGCTTTAGTAAATCATTAACCAAATTTCACTAACTAAGTTTAATTTTAAGAATTTAAAAAATATTCAACTACCAAATCATAAGACTTCAAAAATTTTTCATTCATTTCGAAAATAATAGAAGTTTATTATATTAAGATCACATAGATTATTTACAAGAAAAAGATTTTCATGAAAAGTCTTTCTTAAATAAAGATTCATGCATGAAAATTAAGTAAAAGTATGTAACTAGTTTTCTTCATATAAGATAATTCAAGTGAAGCCAATTTTTTATTAGGCCTATCCTCAAGCTTCTCCTCTTTTTCTCTCTCTCTTTTTTTCACAGTGAGGATTAGTGTATCTGGATAGCCTGTTAATAATTTTGAACTTCACTATCCTTAACTTATATTTTCAAACTTTTACATTTTCACTTAATTATTATAACATGAATAGAATTTCAAAAAGATTTTCAATCTTTTCTTTTTCAAGTTATAATTTTTGATTTCTTAATACTTCTAAAATTCAATTATTTCTGTTAAGAGTAGAAAATTTTCTTAATCTTATTCTTGTTTAAGTTAAATAATTCTATTCTTAAAATCAATCAAAGTTATTAAAATTTTGGTTAAGTTCACTAAATTATTTATAATTTCAAAAATTTAAGTGATCTTAAATAGATTCTTCATTCCTTATGTTAGGTTAAGATTTTTTTTTTATAGAAAATATTAGTTTATTAAGGACAAATAAAATTTAAATTTGCATGTATTTTCTCTTCCCCCAAACTTAAGTTTTGGTATATCATGAAAATAATAATGTATCAGAGAAAGAAAAGTTTAATTTAAAAAGGAATTTTATAAGCATGTAAAAAAAAATTCTAGAAAGAAATATAATTTACTTCTACACATGCTTTTTATGAATATTACAGAAATAATGGAGCATATAAAAGTAAGCAGGCTCAAAAATTTTATATAGCATTAGTTGAATTAAATAACTATATTACTAATATAAAATAACATTACTAACTATTCTAAAATACTAAGAAGTAGGCTGAAACCAGAAATAAACACAAATTCATTCAAATTTCAGTATGCAACTAAATATCTAAAACAGTCTCAACATCAAATAATTCATACAAAGTCTCATAAACAAATCTAAACTAGTAAACAACAAACAACAATCGATACTAGCAAACAAAAACTAAACTAACAACGGACTCAACGACATCTCGCGAGGTAAATCAGGCCACTAATCACTGTCTGTAGCCCCGTCATCGTCATCACCAAAAGAAAACTCCACATCCTTAGGATCAACATATGGTGAAAACCTAGGACATGTGGGAAACTGAATATCATGCTCACCGTTCAAGAATCTGACTAAAGACTCTGAATACTCAGCATCATATTCACTCTTCCACTGGGTGTAATCAGATAGGTAATCAATCTTCTTATCCATAAGTATCAACTCTGCAGCTGAGTTAGAAATAACTCATTCTCGTCGCTCCAAAATCGATCATGCATTGATTCCCAAAAACTAAACGGTGGCTCGAGCAGTAGAAGTAGAAGGTTTGGAAGTGGAAGCTCTACCAGGAGTAGGTGCAGAAGTAGAAGGGGTGGTAGATCTCTTCCCACGAAGACGATCATAGATACTAACACTCTCCTGCCCAATTGGCTTGGTAGACTTCAGCTTCTCCTCAGAAATATCAGCAGTGACTCCATTGTTCACACATAAAGAATAAATCAGAGATGGGAATCCTAGTCCTACAGAAGTACTGTATCTAGTAGTAGACTCCACAGAATCATAAATAATGCTGCCGACATCTATCAGCTTCCTCTCCTGAATGCAGTAGTTTAAGATAGCTCGATCTCTAGTCACTTCGCTCAGGTGGTTGGAACGTATAAGTCTTGCAAAAATAAAGTAATGTCATGACTTTGAAATACCATTTAACTTGGAAGATTTGAAACTTACCCGTTTATCGTTCTGGATCTTCCAAGCTCCAGTGCCGTCAGTCAAATAAGCAATAATCATCTAAAGATCTTCCTCAGATGGAGATAATCCAGAATAGTGGCACTCGATGGTAGGTGGCAGTCCATAAAAAACATTGATCCTTTCCGGAGTAAATCCTACTCCAACACCTCTGACGAAGACTTCGTAGTCTTCCGCATCCAAAAATTTAGCATAAAATTCGCGCACGACTAGAATAACAGCAACAGCGGTGAAATAACAGAATCGTTGCCAGTTGTGCGCAACGATCGTGTTCTCAATCATTTCACCGGGATTGTAAAAGCTTCGCTCTGAGATAAATTTTCTGGACATCGCAAATTCGTGATATCGAAAATGCGCTGCCAGCATCGCGAACTTGCTACTGTCAAAATTTTCTCGTGCCTTTCCTCGCTTAGATTTTGGTGTCATCTAAACGTGAAAGAAAACACAAATAAATTAAGGAATCAAAGATTTAAACTCTTTTTAAGCTTAAGAAACTTAGCATGAGTTTATAAATTCATGGAGAAACACTAAAAATCAAAATTTTTCTCAAAATTTCGGTTTTTAGTCAAAAATAGGAAAAACTATGGTGAAATGAAAAATAAGTGGATTAGAGTGTAGATCTGAACTTGAGATGAAGAAATCAAGTGATTTCGGGCTCAAAATCTTGATGTTTTGACCTCAAAATGGATTTAGGAGGTGGGCTTTCACGAAAAAGAGGAAGAAGATGAAGCATAGGCGTCAAAAATGGCTAATGGGGGTTTAAATGGTGTTTTTCGGGTAAGCAGACCGAACCGGTGCCTAGGCGCCGAATTCTGGCACCAGACTCGCCTTTCCAAAAAAATCTCTTAAAAATTTTATTTTCCACTAAAATTCATAAATTAAACTTCTAATTACTCATATAAGAGTATTGCTTCAGTTTCCATCTTCCAAAATATTTTCCAAAAATTTTAAAAATTAAAAATTAAATCCACCAATTAAATACAAGTTTAAATCAAACTCTTCTAATTCCATTCATGATTTTCAATTTCGAGCTCAATACAATTTAGATAAGTATCATAACATGATTCAAGTTCTAAAACAATCAAACAAAACAAATTTGAAAACAAATACAACACACATTGAACATGAAAGCAAACACACAAACAAACACAATCGATTCACTAAATCGATACAACGACACAGTATATAAATCACAATCTCACCACATCACTATCTAATTCCCATTATCTTGGCAAGGAAAACTATTCAGCCCACTTGGAAAGAATACTAACGCCGTCAGAAAATCCGTAGCCGTTTTCTTGTCGATCTAATTGTTCTTCGCATACATCTCTACTTGAGCATCTTGATAAGCCACTAGATGATCAAATTGAAGTTTCGCCTGCCATTTCAGATGTTCAATTTGATGATACATCTCATGGAGGTGATCACCAATGCTTTCAAACTCTGCTTCAAACTTATGTAGACGACTAGAAATTTTCTCCAAACTTACAGCGATGAAACCATTGAAGTAGGTTTGAGGATCCTTTGAAACCTTGTCTCTTGCCTCTTCTCCAAGATTTCTCCTCTCCATTTCTTCAAAAATCCTCTCTAATATCTCAAGAATGGAGTGTATGGGTCGAAATAATGATTGCATAAGGATTGGGGACGAAGATAGGGTCATTTATAAGAGAAAATCGTGTGAAAAACTGAAGATTTTTTGTTTTGACACGATTCAGTAACTGTGGTGCTTAGGCGCCAAATCTGGCACCTAGGCGCCGGACCCATCGACACATAGTTTTACTCTGGCGCTTAGGCGCCAAATCTAGCACCTAGGCTTCGAAACCATGTTCGGCTTCCTTTCGCCTAACGTCAAATTTCAAAGTTTCATTCTCCAAAATAGGTAATTTAGAATGGTAAGATCAATATAGACTCGATAACACAAATTATAAGCAATCCTAATGAAGGTTAACTTGATCTCCTTTTTACTCATATATGAAATAGAGTGATCCAATGTCTAAGCTTTATATAATTCGAGATAATTTTCAGCTTAAGTCAATAAAGACTTGTTAGCATTCAAATTTTCTAAAATAATATAAAATTAAATAAGACCGAGACATAACCTTACATTACAAATGTAAAAACTCACAAAACAACAAATAACTATGGGTTGCCTCCCACAAAGTGCTTAGTTTAATGTCGTCAGCCCGACCTAACTTTTAATCAGGTAGACTCAACTCATAAGCCTCTTTATAAATCTTTTTAAAATCTCCCAAATAAGGCTTCAGTCTTAATCCATTAACTTTAAAAATTTTTTCCGTTTTGGGATCTTTAACATCCACAGCTCCATAATGGTATACTTTTTCAATTATATATGGTCCTATCCATTTTGATCTTAATTTTCCAGGAAAAAGTCTTAAACGAGTATTAAATAATAATACTTCTTGTCCAGACTCAAATATTTCGCCTGAAATCTTTTTATCATGTATTATTTTCATTTTCTCTTTATAAATCCTTGCATTTTCATATGATTCATTTCTTATTTCATCCATCTCATTCAATTGCAATAATCGTTTTTCTTCTACAGTATTCAAATCAAAATTAAACTCCTTTATCGCTCAATAAGCGTTGTGTTCAACTTCAACAGGTAAGTGACAATGTTTACCATAAACTAACAGGTAAGGTGACATTCCGATTGGTGTCTTATAAGCTGTTTTATATGCTCATAATGCAGAATCAAGTCTATCAACCCAACCAATTCTTTTAGGATTAACAGTCTTCTCTAAAATTCTTTTAATTTCTCTGTTTGATACTTCAGCCATTCCACTTGTTTGTGGGTGATATGCGATTGCAATTCGTGTTTGATTCCAAATTTTTCCAATAATGATTGAATTCTTATATTTCTAAAATGACTTCCACCATCCGTGATAATTACCTTAGGCATTCCAAATCTTGAAAAATAATCTTCTTTAAAAATTTTGAAACACTTTTGGAATCACAACTAGGTAAAGCTACAGCTTCAATCCACTTTGAAACTTAATCAACCGCTAATAAAATATAAATCTTTCTAAATGATGGTACAAAAGGTCCCATAAAGTCTAAACCCCATATATCGAAAATTTCAACTTCCAATATATAGTTTAAAGGCATTTCATCTTTTTTGGATATATTTCCCATCCTTTGACATCGATCACATGTTTTCACATATTGTCTCACATCTTTAAATAAGGAAGGCCAATAAAATCCAGAATTTAAAATTTTAAATGCAGTTTTATCTACTCCATAGTGTCCTCCAAATTCGGAATCATGACATTTTTGAATAATAGCATAAGTTTCTTCATAAGGTACGCATCTATAAATTACAGAATCTCTTACTAATTTAAATAAATGAGGATCTTCCCAAATATAAGATTTAGCATCATTTTTAAATTTCTTAATAAATTTGTTATCCAATCAATAAGGTAAAATATTGCTAACTAAATAGTTAACTATATCTGCATACCAAGGTATTTGGTATTCTTGAATAACATACAAATGTTCATCGAGAAATTTCTCATTTATATTTTCTTCAGTAATAACATCATTCTTAATTCTAGATAAATGATCAGCAATTTGGTTGTCCGTTCATTTTATATCCACTATTTGAAAATCAAATTCTTGTAGAAGTAAAACCCATCTTATCAGTCTAGATTTAGCATCTTTTTTAGTTATTAAATATTTTATAGCGGAATGATCAGTATGAACTATGCATTTGGTACCAAGAAGATAAGGTCTAAATTTATCAAAGGCATATACTATAGCTAAAAGCTCTTTCTCAGTAGTAGTGTAATTTCTTTGAGTTTCAGTAAGAGTTTTACTAAGCATAATATATTACTTTGAAAATTTTCTCATATTTTGTCCCAATACAACTCCAATTGCAAAATCACTTGCATCGCACATTAATTCAAAAGGTTTATTCCAATTAGGTGCAATAATTATAGGTGCAATTATTAATTTGTCTTTTAAAATATTGAAAGCATTAACACAGTCTTCATTAAATTCAAATTTAGCTACTTTTTCCAATAAATGACAAAGAGGTTTAGCAATTTTAGAAAAATCCTTTATATATTCTCTATAAAATCCAGCATGACCTAGAAAACTTCTCACATCACTAACAGTAGTAGGGGGTTGCAGTTCAGCAATAATTTTTACTTTTGCTTGATCAACTTCCATCCCTTTTTGTGAAACTTTATGACCAAATACAATGCCTTCTGTGACCATAAATTGACATTTTTCCCAGTTAAGAACTAAATTTGTTTCTTCACATCTTTTCAGAACTTTGGAAATACTTTCCAAATAAGACTCAAAAGAAGTTCCAAAAACTGAAAAATCATCCATGAATACTTCAATCCTTTGTCAATCAAATCACAAAATATTGACATCATACATCTTTAAAACGTTGCAGGTGCATTACATAAACCAAAAGGCATTCTTCTAAAGGAAAATGTTCCATAAGGACTTGTAAATGTTGTTTTCTCTTGGTCCTCAGGAGCAATAAGTAATTGATGATAACTAGAATATCCATCCAGAAAATAGAAATATGAGTGTCCAGCTAATTTGTCAAGCATTTTATCCAAGAAAGGTAAAGGAAAATGATCCTTCCTAGTGGCGTCATTTAACTTCCGATAATCAATGCAAATTCTCCATCCAGTAACTTTTCTTGTAGGAATTAGTTCATTTTTATCATTGACAGTGACAGTTACTCCTCCTTTCTTCGAAACACAATGAATAGGACTTACCCATTGGCTATCTGAAATAGGATAAATAATTCCAGCATCTAACCATTTTAAAATTTTTTTTTTAACAACCTCTTTCATGATAGGATTTCTTCTTTGCGGTTCAATAGTAGGTTTAAAATTTTCTTCCATTAAAATTCTATGCATACAAATGGAAGGGCTTATTCCTCTTATATCATCAATAGTCCAACCAAAAGCTTTTTTATAATTCTTTAACACTTCTATTAATTTTTCTTCTTGATCTAAACTTAGCTCAGAGGAAATAATAACAGGTAAAGTTAATGAATTTCCAAGAAATGCATACTTTAAATGTGAAGGTAACATTTTTAATTCCAGCTCGTAGGCTTTTTAATCGAGGGTAAAAGTAAATCATTTTGAGTTATGTCTAAAGTTTCCCAGTTGTCTTTAATATAATGAGTTTCTTTAAATAATTCATCTTCTTTTAGTTCTTCATTTTCATCAGATAAAAATTTAATTTCTTCTTCAGGAATGATTTTACATTCTTCTCGATAGTGTTTTTCAATTATAAAATCAAAAATATCCATTCGATAACATTTTTCTTTGTCAGGGTACTTCATCGATTTAAGAACATTGAATATAATCTCTTGATCATTAACTCTCATAGTTAATTCTCCTTTTTGCACATCAGTCATAGCTCATCCGGTAGGTAGAAAAGGTCTCCCTAAAATAATTGGTATTTCTTTATCTTATTCCATATCAAGCACAATGAAATCCACAGGGAAGATAAATTTATCTACTTTAACAAGTACATCCTCTATAACTCCTTTAGGGTAAGTGATAGATCTATCAGCTAACTGAAGGGTTACAGTGGTGGAAGTAATTTCTCCTAAATTCAACCTTCAATAAATAGAAAATGGCATGAGATTAATACTTGCTCCTAAATCACACAAAGCTTTTCCACAAAAATTTTCTCCAATAGCACAAGGTATAGTAAAACTTCATGGATCTTTAAGTTTCTGAGGTAATTTCTTTTGAATTATTGCACTACATTCTTCACTTAGTGCAGCATTTTCAAAAGCTTCAAATTTTCGTTTCTTACTTAATATATCCTTCATAAATTTTGCATAAGTTGGCATCTGTTCTATGGCTTCAGCAAAGGGTATATTTATAGTAAGTTTCTTAAAATTTTCAAAGAACTTAGAAAATTGATGATCAAGCTTCTGCTATTTTAATCTTTGAGGAAATGGTGGTGGTGGTTTTTCAACATCCACATTAATAGAAATATTAGTTTGATCTTGATTAGGAGAAGGAGTTTCTTTAGGTTTTTCAATCTCTTCAACCTCAATCTCTTTTTCAATTTCATTTTGCATTCTTTCTTTTAATTCCTTTCCACTTCTAAGTTGTACAGCTTTAACATGTTCATGTTCTTTTCCAGTTTCTTTTGAATTAATTTCAACATTACTAAGAAGTGTTCCTGGAGGTCTGTAACTAATTAAATTAGCGATTTGTCCCATTTGATTCTCAATATTACAAATAGCAGTATTTTGATTTTGTAATTGATTACTCATTTGTAAAATTAATTCTTCTATTGATAACTTTTTCTGTTGATTATTAAATCCAGGTGGTTTATAATTTGAATTTACTTGATTATTCCAATTTCCAATTGGATGAGATTGATTATTACCACATTTGTTGTTGATTATTCCAGTTAAAATTAGGGTGATTTTTCCATCCAGGATTATAATAGTTTGAATATGGATTATTTTTACTAGCAATAGCTTGTAAAGTTTCAATAGTTTAAGAATCTTCAATATTAGATGAGTTGTTATGTGATATGTTGATGGCAAAATTATCTAATTTCTTAGATATTGCAGCTACTTGTGAAGCTAAGATAGAAAAGGCTTTGTTATCTTGAATACTTGACATTCTTTTAGGATCAATCCTTTCAGAAGGCCATTGAAAATTATTATTAGCCATTTCTTCAATTAAAGTATAAGCTTCTTCAAATGATTTAGACATTAAAGAACCTCGAGCAGCAGCATCAATAATTGATTCTAATGATCCAATTAAACCATTATAAAATGTTTGAATAATTAACCAATCAGGTAAAGCATGATGAGGACATTTTCTTAATAGTTCTTTAAATCTTTCCCAAGTTTCATAAATTGTTTCCCCGTCAAATTGACTAAATGAAGTAATATCATTTCTTAATTTAGTAGTTTTAGAAGGAGAAAAATATTTAGCAAGGAATTTTTGTGCCATTTCAGCCCATGTTTTAATAGAACCTGTTGCTAATGAGTTCAACCACATCTTTGCTTTATCTCTTAAAGAAAAATGAAAGAGTTTAAGTCTAATAGCATAATCAGAAACATTGTTATATTTAAAGGTAGCACAAAGTTCTAAAAAACTAGCAAGGTGTAAATTTGGATCCTCATTTGGTGTTCCTCCAAATTGATTATTTTGAACCATTTGAATGATAGATGGTTTAAGATCAAAAGAATTAGCATCAACAGTAGGTATTTGAATACTACTATGAAGTTCATCAACTGTAGGGTTAGCATAATCCCTTAATGGTTTGTAAACATTTTGTTCATTAATTTCAATTGGATTTTGTAAATTGTTATGTAAATTAGCCATCTCTTGAATTTTTTTAGTTTGTTTTCCTTTTTTAATTCTTTTAATAGTTCTTTCTAATTCAGAATCTAAAGGTAATAATACTTCAGATCCAGCGACTACACATAAAAAGTAAATTAACATAAAATAAAATCTCTACTTATAAATTTATATATATATATATATATATATATATATATATATATATATATATATATATATATATATATATTTGGTATTTTATATTTTTGACAATAAAAGAAAATGAATAAAATCAAAATATTTAAAATCTACTCTGCTCCTCCCCGGCAACGGCGCCAAAACTTGACCCAATGCTATGTATATGCGTACTAAAAATTCAAACCCCGGCAACGGCGCCAAAAACTTAACCCGCAATCCGCTGATGACAAATATAATAATTAATGATTTCAAATATATGTAATAGATAATAATAGCAACTAGTGTATACAAATATAATTTTATTGAAAATATTTTACACACTAGGGGTACTATGCAAGTATACGTATCGTATCAAGCAATATAGGGCTTTGAAACAAAGACCCCAGTATCGATCCCACGAGGAGTGAGTTATGGATTTATAAATATTTTAATTTTATTTTTATTTATTTCTTTTATAGTTTATAAATTTGATTTTTTTAATTTACTAGATGCAATAACAAAGCAGTAATGAAATGATTGATGTAAATAGCAATAAGAACACAACTTTCTTCCTTTCAATTAATCCAAGATTTTCTAAGATAATGATAATATTCATGGAGAATATAAATTTATGGTATTATGCCAAATAGAAGCATTTATATTCTTTACCCTTTGATCCAGGTGTAACGAACATTGGCTAGCCTATAGATCAGGTTCGGATGTATTGTTAGTAGAATTGGTTAATATAGGCTCACACAACTAGATGTCCAAGGGTGGCTATGGTCGGCCCTACTAGTGACCCTTTCCTTCTTTATAAACCAAATCACAAGAATTTAGTCTGTCACTCTAAAAACTTATTAATTCTACGCCCAATATATAATATCTTCCTATTTATTTGCACTTCACCTTGAATAACCCGCATAAGGCCTTCGACTACCCAAGGATTCATGTGATATCTACTAGTTAAGAATTCATCTCCTTCTAGATATCAAAACTCTTCAACAGATTTTAACAATACAAGTGATCAATTTGTAAAGTAAATGAAGATCCAGTATTAATATCACCACAATATTTTAAAGTATAAATAGTTTTTAATTTTCCATCGAATTTTATATTATCTTATTTATCTTTTCATAATTGAAAGGAGAAAGTAAACTAACTACTCAGAACACATTGAATTTAAACAACAAAACATGATAATAAAACTTTGAATAAATTTGCAAATACTTATCTCAAGTGTTTCTTCTTCTGAACCTCTGAATTTTTCTGACTCCAAAGCAAATAAACTTCAAAAGCACCAACTTTTTAAACTCTTAATACACACTCTAAATAAACTCACTAATTAATAAAAGTGGCCCTAAAGTATTTCTCTAATTCTCCCTCTAGATGGGGCCCTATATTGGGGGATGTATGGGGGTGTTTTTCTCTGAAGGAGTACCCTCATATTTATAGGCTTCAAGGGTTGCCTTGAGGCACCTCTTCAAAATGTGTCCACATTCAATGAATCTTCTAGAATGTGTGTCTAGCGCCTAGGTGCCGGAATCTGGCGCCTAGGTGCCGGACTCTGCGTCTAGTTCTTCGCACCTCTTCACTTTGAATCGCACCTCTTCGCGATTAAAACCTTTTCCAAGCGTCCAAATACATTGTATCACATGTCCTATAAACCAGGAACAACTGCCAGTCTTCTAGAAGGTCCAATAACCGCTAACACCGTCAAAATAACTGTCCAAAATTTGTTAAAAATCTTGACAGATCCCGTATTGACTTGGCGCCAGACTAATAATTTTGACAATTTTGCATTTTGGCTCCATTTTTGCTCCTTTTTGCTCCTCTTCCACTTTTTTTTCTTCGTGAACATTTTTCCATCACCTGTATCCAAAAACACAAAAATACCTTTCATTAAAGCAAAATATCCTTAAAAATTTGATAAAAATTAAGGCATAAAAATGGGTATTTTTTCATAGATCAGTATCTCACAAAACAATTAAATAATACTCATCAAGTTCTGACATAGGACTTAGCAGTCCCATGATGAACCTATCTGTAGGCTTTTATTTTCCTACAAATTATAATTATTTATTGTAAAAAGATACTAAAGTTTCAGGTGGATGTCGGTCGTTTTTTTAGTTGAATATTCGTTTCGTTGAAAAATATGTTTCTTAGTTGTTTTGTTTTGAAAAAGGTTTTAGTTTTATAAAATAGAAATTTGATTTAATTTAATATATATATATATATGGATTTTGAAATTAATATTTTTATTTTGAAGAATATGAAATCAAACCGATCTCATATAAATTATAGTTTAAATAACCAAGCATTTCGCCGCAAGACATGTATTTATCTCGAAGAATAAGTACATGGCTTAAGGTGAAGTTTGATCAAATAAACTAAAGAATTTATGACATCAGTTTACTCTACGAACCATTTTGACTGATAATTTACCTTACCTAATATGAAAGAATTAGATAAGGTTTATATTAATTTGGGGTCTTTAAGTTTCCTATAAGGGCAAGCCCATATAGTTAATTACATTCTGGATAACCGAAGTTACCTAAGAAAACTCTTGATATAGATCAGGAAATATTTATATTCATGACTTTCAATGGTAAGGTTTTCCAAGAAAATATAATAGTCGGAAATTCAATAGGTGAATGGCTCAAATTTTGGAAAATTGTATTTTATCAGAATCCAAAGGAGAGAAGGCTAAGGGAGGAACACAGATTCAAGGGAAACCTTGATGTCCTGCCAAATTGTCCTATGGTTTGGCTTTAATTCTTAGAAATGAAGTTATTTATGTTTCAATCCTACAAATTAATTATAGGGATTACATTTGCATAATATCCGATTATACAAACAACCTGGAAGATGGGAGGGTTTATGTCGTATCGGACAACAACCTCGGAATCCTAAAGCGAATTAGGGCTTATATTGCACAGTAGAACTATACAAAGGCCTATAGACAGGGTGAGGATTTATGCTGCACTAGGCAAGCTACCTTGAAGTCCTATGTCTTCTTGTTTTAATTCTTAGAAAAGGTTTTGCTGGTGTAGACAAGTTTTGCTATTGAAGATGGTTGTGCTACCCACTATGCATGTTCCAAGCTCCTCATTGTAGCAGGTATAGTTTAAAGAAGTGTCAATTGAGGAGAAGAGAGAAGTTTCATGTTTTAGAAATATTTGAAATTGAGATGCCTTAATATTTTATTTAGGGGAATATTAAAGTTGATTATAGCAACACTGGTTAAGATCCCATGGTTCCATCATTCCGGCACTGCTATTTTCATCGGATTCACATACTCTAAATGAATTTACTAAACTCAACTTAATGAGTTCCATACTTTCATTCAGACCGTAGGAAAACCCTGTTAGCAACACGTGGGTTACCTCCTCCAAGAAATTCCCGATCATCCAACGAGACGTTTTAATTTAGTTGCAATTCTAATTTTTGTTTTGTTTGTGATTAAATTTTTAGTTATTTTATATTTTTGAATGTTGTGGCGGTAGATTTTATCTTGTTGTGTTTTTTAATTTTAGTTTTTGTCTCAGTTTTGTGGCTATCCAAAAAGGTTTCAGTTTTCATGCAGGGTGACATTGTTGTTTATCATGCAAATTGCAAGAAAAGTAAAGTGCGGTAAAGAAAACAAGGGAAGGGAAAGCAGTTGTAAACTTATAAAAGTGTACCTGGCAAGTCTTCTCATTATTTACAACTGCACTTAAAATGCATGATAGGGCATTTAAATATTTGAAAGAAAACACCTAGGTAAAGCTAAGGGAAGGTCCTGGTTTTCTACCATATCCTAATCCTATCACTAGTCAATTCCTAAGGTGTGTTTGAGGATGATTTTCTTCATCAAAGGAGAATGAAGTTCAATTATTCTTCTAAAACATCCCATTGGATTGAGAAAGTGCTTAGGACGAGTCCTGAACATCTTTTCAATGCTTCTGGAATCATTTTGAGTCCAACAAAACTTCATTATGCGGATGAATTGATCATCCAGGGTTTAGTTGAGTTTTGGTTCATGCTTAGCGAACTCGGATATTTGACTATCCTATAAGTAAGGTGACATTTCATTTGACACTTCATTTAGGAGTTATAAGGATGAAAGCCTTTAGGGGCAAATTAGTCCATTAAAGAACTTAATTATTCTTAATTGAAGTTGAATTAGTGATTTAAACTGATTTAATTTAGTTATGAAGTTTCAGTTAATTTTTAAATATTTCAATTTATTTTAAATTGGAAAAGTGTTTAAATCATTTAATTCAGTTAAGTTTTAATATTTTAAATTATAATATTTCAGATTAATTTTAATATTTTTAAATTGATTTAGTTTAATTATGAATTATAAATTATTTCAAAATTAATCTTAATATTTTAAACTTACTTTTAAATTATTTCAAATTAATTTTAACATTGTTTTAATTTAATTATGATGTTTCAATATAATTTTAATGTTTTAAATTATTTTAAATTAATCTTAATGTTTTAAAATTGTTTTAATTTAATCTTAAGATTTTAAAATTATTCTTTTTAATTTCAATTATCATTTTATGGTTTCATTGGTAAAATTTAGGTCGTGTTTCATCAATTCATTGGTTAGGGATTCAATTTCAAAGACATAGGATCCTCCTACATCACATCCCCTAACCTTAACAATTTATGCTTTAATTAACTTCCAAAGTTTGATGACCTAATTAATCGGGATTTCTTCTTTAATGTTAAAGGTTATTAATGGTTTTCTACCCCTTTGTTCCCTATGTTTCAATCATCCAAGAGGAAAATTAAGATAAAATATTAACCCTTCCCCTTTGGTTAAGCCTAAATATTAGTTAAGGTTAAAGTTCCTTAAGTACCTTTATGCCCTCTTAAGTTTTTTCATCTCATAATTCACTAAATAAAGCTTAAATGAATTTGAAATTTGTATGTCACCTCACTCACATGTCAATTAAGACATCAGAATAGAAAATGTGATTTTTCTATTTTTAATTTAGTTTATATGTTTATTTTAGTGGAAAATAGAGATTTTTAATAAAAATTCAACAACATGACCAATGTGAAACTTCTGCCCTTAGGAAAATTATGGGAGGTTCCTACTGACCAGAGGACCACTTGGACCAATTTTGGTGATTTTATTGAACTTTAATTTATTTATTAGAATTATTTTAAATTTTGGAGTTCTAATTAGTTATAAAATAAAATTGAGGGGGAAAATTAGGTTTTATATTTTTATTAAATCTCTCTAAGCTCAAGGAACTCAGAGAAATAAACTTTATATTTTTCTGATTTTTCTTTGAATTATTAGAATTATTTTAGTGAAAGGCTTAAAAAATCCATTTTTTAATATTAAAAATTACCCTAAGCCTTCAAAATTTAATATATTTACTTAGAGACTGAGGAAAAATATTTTGTTGGTTCCTAAGTGATTAGAAGGCTAAACGTGACATTTTAGTGAAATTTTATATTTTTTATGATTTTTATGATTTTTAATTATTTAAATATTTAAAAATGGGTTAAAAATAAAAATTTTATGAAAATTCCAATATTAATTTCCTGAACTCCTCTAATCTCAGAAAACTCCCAAAATTGATTTGATGAATTTTTTAGTTATATTTTGGGTTTTATGAATTTTTTAATTTCAAATACGGTTATATCACTTAGGTAATTCATTCAGTGGGTTAAATTAACTCCAATTGATTTGAAATTTTGATTTTGGGGTCTCCTAATCCTAAAGCACAGTAGAGAATTGTTTTCATGTCATTTTGATGTGTGGTTGCTCCAAATTAATTTAAGTTTAGTCTTAAGTGTTCAGCCAAATTAGGGTAATTTTTAGTGAATTAAATCAAACCATAATTTTCTTAGGGTCCTCTGGCCTAAGACATTTCCCCTAATTTTTCAAGATTTTTATGAACAACATACTAACTTTCATAATTAATTTTCAAGAAAATGGCCCTAAATTTAGAAAATATATAACTCCCTCTAGACATAACCCTTGATCATGGAAAAATTAGAGAATGTTCCCAAGATCAGAGGCCACAAAAGCCCTATAGTCTCATGCCATGGTGAATTATGTATGTGAATGGAGAATTAAAATACTCAGAATAGTACATAAATGATTAAAAATTAAACACATAACAAAATATTTTGATTTTAATTCCACATTGTTCTCCTCTATTCATTGAGCAAGAGAGTATTTTTCGTTTATTTTTATGATTTTTCTATGCAAAGATATGCATTTTTAAATGTCAGGCAATTTAAATAAATCAGAAAAATCCTATTTTCCTAATTAAACATCTCAGCGCTGACTGGATCCTACGGTGGATCGAAGCTCGACGTGGCACTGTTTGATTCGGCGCTGCCATCTGACTCGGCAGCCACGTGTTCCGCTGTCTTGCCCCATCTTCTGTTCTGGTGCAATCTGAGCACTCCATTGGATATACATGCGATCGGACAGTTCCCCTTCATCGTCTTCGTCTAGTTTAAACCCGCAACCGCACGTTTTCTAGCCCTAAGATCTCCCTCATTTCTCAACCAAATCACATGGGGTTAGATCCTATGGACTCGTTTAAGTGAGGAAATCATATCCATATGGTTAAGATGCCATGAAATCAACTCTAAGAAAGTAAGGAATCGAAACAAGCTCGGGAGGAGGAGGAGTTCAATACCTTTGCTCTGAGAGGTGAGGCCTCAATCAGAGATGCTCGGCATGTTTGTGAAGGTCCAAGGAGCCTACGGATTAAGCCTCTGGACGTAGTTAAATGTCTAGACCTAAGTTTGGCCAAGGCTGATTTGGAGCTCTGATTGATAGCAAAGATGGGTGGCCTGAAGATGGGGCTTTCACTGGGAAACTTCTTCTCTTAGTGTGGGGATGGTGTGGGTGAAGTTAATTTGATTTTGGTGGAGGTTTCAAAAGTGTCTTATTTCTGGCCTGAATTTTAACTAAGAAATTGGGCTCAGGTGGTGGAATTCAGAGTAGGAGAATGGTGGGGATCTTCTTCTCTTTGCTGGAATTGGGTCTGGGAGCAATTTGGGAGAGTTTTATGGAGAAAATTTTAGCACTCGAAATTTGGTCGTAGATGAGCCATTTTATAAAACTCACTGGAGAGGGGAGCTCAGAGCCAGGCAATGAGTGCCCTGGGCCGCTTAGGGTGAGGGCTGAGCAGGGCCATTGATCACTGAGGTGATCCCTCACTAACAAGGCTATATTTTAAGTTTTAAGGGGTATTAGGATGCTCAGGCTGAGTTGTTCCGGCGGCTAGGCCAGCTGGCAAGGACAGAACAGGCGGCTGCCAGTCTGAGGAGGAGTGGGGGAGTAGCTCAGTGCATTTAATTGGGCAAAAGGGTTGCTTAAACAAGACTTTAAGGATGGGACTTAAGCTTAGCCAAAAGGCTATACCCAATGGTCCAAAGTGGTGGACCTTTGGTACATGGCTCAAGGGGCCTAGGTTGGGTCAAGTCAAACCAGTCCTAGGAGGCCTATGGTTGGCTGCCATGAAGGTGGTTTGGTCAAATTTGGCTTTGTTTGGTTCAATTTGAATCATGTGCCCAAATGGGTTGATTTTGGTTTGAGTTGGGCTAACTTGAGTTTAGGTTTTATTTGGACCAAATTGTTTTAGCAACATTGTGTATATGATTGTAATAAAAATTTTTCGTGAAGACTATTAGTGGTCTTGAATTCATTTGGGGGTTCAATTTGGTGGATTTTAGTATTTTGATCCATTTGGGGCAAGTTGGATCCACTTGGGTTTAGGTTGAGCTAGGGCTTGGCTAGGGTTCAATTGATGGTTCAAAATTATGTAGATAATTGTCATGAAGGGTTTTGGATAAAAATTGGGTAGAAACTTTAGGATTAGAGGATTCAATTTGGGGAATTTAGGCCATGTGATAATTTTAGGGTAAATTTTGGGGATTTTGGTTCAAAGGGATTTTGCATGAAATTTTAATCAAAATTTTGGCCAAATAAATGTTGTGCCTGGTGTAGGAATTTGTTATGAAGATTTTAGAACAATTTTGAAGAGAATTTGAGTTGAATTGGATCAGATTTGGGCATGTTTGGGTTCATTGGTAATTTAGGGCAAATTTGGGTATTTTAGCAAGCTTAGGACTTGGTGAAATTTGAGTTCAAATTGGGGGTAAATTGATGTTGCATTTTTTTTACGGGGATTTTAGAAAGAGTTTAGGATTGAAATTTGGGGGAATTGGGTGACATTGGGTCAATTTAGGGGTTTTGGACTATTTAGGTAAAATTAGGGATTTTGGATTTCAAGTGGAATTGAATTAAAACGTGGGCCAAATTGGGCTTGGATTTGGTTTAGATTGGTATTGGAGATGTTGAATTAAAGTTTGGAAATGAAATTGGGCAAGATTGGGATCAATTGGGTAGACATGGGGTTTAATTTGGGCACTTTTGGGTTAAATGGGTCAAATTAGGGCTTTTTGTTAAATTAGGCTAAATTGGCCGAATTGGGTCATGTGATAGTTGAGAGAAATGAAATTGGTACAATTTGGGATGTTTTGGGAATTTTTGGAATTTTGGGCTAAGAGGGGTATTTTGGTCATTTTGGGGATTTTTTAGGAAATTTGGCAATTTTGTGTACTTTTGGTTAGTTTGAGTGGTAGGGAGTATTTTGGAATGATTTTTGGAGAAATTTAGGCAATTTTGGAAATTTTGGAGGGATTTAGAGTTTTAGGACATTTTAGGTATTTTAGGTATTTTAGGGAAAAGGAGTTAGAAATTTGGAATGTTTGGGAAAATTGAGATTGGTTGAAGGTGAGTAGCATGGAATTGCTTATAGTGAGTCATGGACCAAGGTTCACACTCATTTGGTCCTCTATGTGTTGGTAGTAGCCAAGCACTAGCCTGAGGCCAAGCGCTTGAGAAAACCACTTACATGAGTTTCCAAAGAGTTTGGGGATCAAAGGTAGTGTGCCTTGTTTAGGGTTGTGAGTGTGTAGTGTGAATGTGGTGTAAGCTCCGGACCTCCTAGGGTAGATCCTATGGTCTAAACACCTATATGTGACTTTTGTTGGGATTCCTTATACTTGGTCTCTTCCTCCCAAAACTAGAGGTTAGGCCATAAGCATATGAAAATTCCCAATGAAGTAAGAAAAGTTTGAATTTCTATGGGGAGGGTTTCATGATTAGTTTTCTAAGAAAGTCACCAGAAGATTCCTATGGCTAGACCCTAGGCTATTCTAAAGAAAGACTCAACCTCAACCAAAAGTGAGGTCAACAAATGGACCCCCAATAGGTGTGGTGTGCTGGGCAAGCACACTGCATGTATTGGTGTTGACCGATGAGATCAACAAAACCAATACAATTGTCTAAGTCAAAACTCAAGACATAGACAGAATCCAGAGAGGAAGTTTCGTTGGGGATTAAGAGATAGAACTTTCAAGTCCCGAGAACTCTCGCTGGGGAAGGAAAATGGAATACCTTCATCAGAGAAGCTATGGATTTCAAGCTTTCAAACTTTGAAGGAGTCCGATCTGATTCGATTTAGAGTTGGAATTTGGATTTAGAATTGGGAGTTTGAATTTGTATTTAAATTTTGAGTTTGAATTTCAATTTGACTTTGAGTTTTAAATTTTAATTTTAAATGTTATGGAATTCATGGAAATTTCAGAATTTATGGAATTTTAAATTTGAAGATTTTAATTTTGTGGGGAAAAACTTTGAGTGTAGAGGGGAAATCGGAATTTCAGTACCGATCTTGGAAAGGATGAGAACTGTAATTTAAGTACCCGCCTCAGAAATGAGAATCGGAATTTCAATACCGACCTTGGGATTTTCGTGGATGTGAAAGCTCGAAAGGGAAATGAAAGATTAGGGAATTTCGGAGGAATCAGATGACTAAACTCCGTTCCCGTAATTTCATGGAAGGCGGAAAACTTTCTCGGAAGGGAGATGGAAAATTAGGGAATTTTGGGGGAATCGGACGACTAAGCTTCGTTCCCGGAATTTCATGGAAGGTAGAAAAATTTCTCGGAAGGCAGATGGAAAATTAAGGAATTTCGGGGGAAAAAGACGACTAAGCTCCGTTCCCGGAATTTCACGGAGAGCGAAAAAATTTCTCGGACAGGAGATGGAAAATTTGGAAATTTTGGGGGAAATCGGACGACTAAGATCTGTTCTCATAAATTCATGGAAGGATGAAAAATTTCCTGGATAGGAGATGGAAAATTAGAGAATTTTGGTGAGATCTTGGGGAGGAAAGCTCAAGGACACACATCCGACCCAAGGCGTCACATTGAGAGGGAAGGCTCAAGGACTCATATCCAACCTAAGAGTTGACAGAGGGGAATTAGAATTTAGATACTGATCCCGGAATTTCATTTGAGGAGAATTTGGTAAAAATTGGTATTTGACTTTCAAAGAAAACGATTTGGTGCAATTCGGCCAAGATCGGCAGCCATTACAAGATTAGTAGAATTTCATGATATTTCAATTTTGTGAGGAATGATGTTATATGAAAAGTTTCACATTTCGCAAAGTGCCTGCGAAAGCTAGGGGGTTTGAAGACGAGTGCAAGGACTCAAAATTGTGAGAGAGAGAGAGAGAGAGAGAGAGAGAGAGAGAGAGAGAGAGAGAGTGTGTGTGTGTGTTATCATTTGTTTGTTTTTTTTTTATTTATCATTTTCTTTCAATTTGTTTGGTTTCATTATGTTTCATTTGACTTAAATCTTGATTTTAAATTTCAATTTTAAATTTCAATTTTGATTTCATTTCAATTTCATTTGCATTTGACTTAAGTTTCGAGTTCATTTTGATTTTAATTTCATTTTGTTATCATTTTATCCTTTTCTTCTGCATTATTATTTTTTTCTTTTTTATTTTGGAACCAAACACGTGGTTCAACGGCTTTCGACTATCGCACTAAAAATAAATCATCTCTGAAAAACAAAAAATCTTCATTATTTCTACTGAAAGTAGTACAATTGATCATATGCTGACAAGCATCCAAAAGTAGTTCATCTGTAAAAACTTAAACAAAGCTGGCATATCACATCATCTGGCTACTGTAAAAGTGGCAACACTGACTGTCATTACCGGTTAAAAGGGGTAGTAGATTTATGCTACTTGAGACTGTTGCAGGGACGAGCCAACCTGCCAAGGTTACACTCCGGAATAAAAGTCCCCTCGCGAACACCAGAAGGTACAACTGTCACAGTGGCAACGGATGAAGGTTCTCCAATTCTGGATCTGGCTCTAGTAAAATGGCGCTTTGTCTTCATCCATTCTTCTGAAGGTGACTGACACCCTTTTTCTTCAAACTCCCGAGATGCAATGCTTCGCTAAATCTGCTCCATTTCCTTTTAATAACAGCACCGATCCGACTGGTAGGGGAATTTCAACAGAACCTTGGAATTCTCCCGGTTTGGCAATCTGGATTTCTCGTCCAAACAAGATATTACTTTCACTTATAAAAGAGACCGTACAGAAAGGTCTCACAAATTCATGGTGGTCGATATAAGGCGGGATACAGTCCCTGTCCTAATAAATATTTACGATGCAGCTGTTAGGATTACAGTCTGCAGGCAAGATGTGCCACTCGACCATAATCTTTATCATCTTCTTGATCTGTGGTGGCATCGGGTCTAACTCATCATGCTGTAAAATCCCCCGGGGGATTACCTTGTCGATCTATCGTGAAGTTATAACAACAGCCACACTGAATAGTGACTCTATCTTTTCCTCTTTTGAATTTCGACGGCTCTGTATATGCCCTTGGCCTCAGACGGCCTGCTCTGCCCAATGCCTGTAGGATGTCGATGCAGTACAAAATTTCTTCTTTATCTTTCCTCAAGAATACGTCAGTGTATAGCTTGAGTCCTTCCAGGATATTGATAAATTTACCTTGTATGTCTTTGTAGTGTTAAAATTCTTGCTTTTTGATTCTTCTAATCTTTACCATGACGTAGTCTGGAACTCCTCACGGCGGCGGTGGTAGGACAAACTGCGGTAAGTACGGCTCTACCTCAGGATATTCCCGACTTTTAAGTAGCGTTGAGGCAGCTGCATATGCCTCAAACGTGACATATTCTTCAAGCTGTAAAACATGACATTCAGGGCACTCCGAAAATGCCCCTGACACCGTAGGCAGTCTGAGTAAACCCGAGTTGCAAGTCTGACACCCAGTCAAAATTTCTTCCATTGGATTAAATGTCAGCACAGGATCCTCTGTAGTCTCCGACTCAGTATCGGTGCGAGTTGCACTGTCGTCAGTTTATCTCATTTAAGGATTGTAAGAATCTTCTGGAATGGGAGATAGCAAAGCGGCTAGCTCCCGAGCCTGTCTCCTCTCTATTTTTTCCAAGACACGACGCTTGCGGTGATTTGCATTTCTTCTCTTTGTACGCGCCAACAGTGCATCTGTGACTCTCTCGGCTGAAGCAGCCACAAGATCACCTTCCGGAGTAGTGATCATGGATGGACCCTGAGTATGTCTCACGTCGAGGAGGTGTAGGTCGACAAATCCCCCATTTCCTCTGTATCCTGACGTCTATCCGGCCTCTCTACGACCACTTTTCCTCATCAATTTCATATCTGTAATCTCCTTTACGTGTATTTCTTTTTCAAAATGCAAAGTCCAAGCCGTTTACGGAGGCAAACACCAACTCGCAACCTGACACCGCCTGCACAAGTAAACAAGGGAAATATCAATGGGTGGTGTTGTGCACGAACAAAAATAAGGACAAAATCATTATCTTTCAAGTTTTAATAAGTTTTATAATTGTTTTGATTCCATTATCTTATTTAATATAAATTTATAAGATTTATATTTAGGAATTTCAATAAGTGTATTTTATTTTGTGAGAAAATTTACTTTATTTCATTTAACTTCATTTTATTAAAAGATTTGGACCAAGTCACAGGCGTTGGCCTTATTCTACATCGGAATGGAAATCTTTCTTCAGATTCCTCATGTCGCGTAGTATTTCTTAAGATATCGTCCATTTATTGGTAACATGGATCTCTCCCCTTGAGAATCTACTAACTAGTACGATCCTCCAGAGTAAACCTTCTCTATCACAAATCGTCCCTCCCAGGTCGGCTCAATATTTCTACCTCTCCTGTGATGTGCAAGAATAGGCCTTCTGAGAACAAGCATGAGGTCACCAATTTTGAACGACCTTGAGAGGACCAACTTATCATGGGTTTGAATCATCTTTGCTTGGTAGAGTTCCAAATTCTGTTGTGAAGGCAATCTTTTTCCTTTGAGAATTTCCAGTTCTGCCAGTCGTGATTTGGCGTTCTCTTCTATTGTAATTTGATTGGTGATGGCGATCCGGAGTGACGGTAGTTGAACCTCTAGCGGAAGGACTGCTGCATACTCGTACACAAGTGCATATGGTGTAGATTGCATCGGTGTTCTGACTATCATCATGTAGTCCCACAAAGCTTATATCAATTTCTCATGCCATCCTCTTTTATTATCATCGAGCGTCTTCTTTAGAATTTGACGGGGGGTCTTGTTGAAGGCTTCTGCCAAGCTATTTGCTTTGGGGTAATAGATCGTAGAGTAACTTCAATCTATCATGTGTCTTCTGATGAAGTTGTTGATTTTTGTGCTCTTGAAGGCGGAGCCATTGTCAGAAATGATTCTGCGCGACACACCGAAGCAGTAGACAACCTGATTCTTGAAGAACTGTAGAACTTGCTGCGTTGTAACCTCTCATAACGGAACTTCCTCTACCTACTTGGAGAAGTAGTCTATAGCTGCGAGTATGAATCTGTCTCCTTTCGAAGACGAAGGGTCTATCAGACCCACTATATCCGTGCCCCAACACTCGAATGGCCACGAGGCGATCGTGGGGTGTAGAACATTCAGAGGTTGGTGCAAGACCACTCTGTGCACTTGACACTGATGACATTTATTTGATGTTTTCATGCAGTTTGTCATCATTGCCAGCCAGTAGTATCCGAGCCTCTTGATTTTCATTTTCATTTTTGGTCCTGACTGGTGAGCACCACACAATCCGGTGTACACTTTTTTGACGATTTTATGTGCTTCTTCTTTGCTGAGACATCTGAGCCACATTTGATCGAAGGATCTTCTATACAGAACAATGTCAATTAATGCATATGAGTTAGCTCTCTTCTGAATCTATTGCGCTGCTGATTTGTCTTCTGGCAACCTTCCTGTTTGCAAATATTCTATTAATGGCTGACGCCAATCTTCTGTATCTTTTACCACTGTGGCTGCTATCTCTTCTTTTCCAATCTTGTGTGGACAGTTGAGGTCAATCTGTGAGAAACCCCGACGTCATTGTATCGTAATATATATAGAATCTTCGGGTGGACAAGCCAATTCTTTAGCGAGTTTAGCTAAAGCGTCCGCGTGGGCGTTTTCTGCTCGAGGAATTCTATAGAATATCACATTTGAAATCTGCTCGAGTAATTTCATCGTGTACCGATGGTATTCTTCTAATCTTGGTTTCAAAATTTTATACTGTCTTGCCACTTGCTGAATGACGAGTTGTGAGTCGCCATAAATGACAATGTCCACTATTTCCATTAGTATTGCTAATTCCAAACTGGTGATTAGAGCTTCGTATTCTGGTTCATTAATAGTACACGACTCTGACAAGTGGTAATAGAATCTCAATATTGCTTGATCGGGAGTCCCGAAGGTCAAACCGATTCCTGCTTTGCCTAGTATCACCATTTGTTATCCTTTATCTCTTCGGGCTGATGACGCTCTTTCGAAGTACATTTCCCAACGTCTGGTACTGGGCTGCTCTACTTGTAGAATCTATTCGTCTAGTAGTTTGTCACTGAGCGGGAACCTAGCTGGCAGTGGGTGCACTGCGAGAATCTGCCTCTTGATCTCATTTTTGGTGAGGTATTTTCTTTTTTCTTAGTATTTAGGATCTAGCCATAGGACTTCTCCTTGGCTATCCTAGAAGACTAGAGATGGAACCCACCATTTAAAAATTTAAAACAAATCTTGATTCTCTTTGGAATCCTACATATATGGTCATCAACCTCCAAATCACTTAGACGGTTGGGACCAATGTGTGGGTAGACAAAAATGAATTCCTATAGGATGGTCAAGCCTTAGGACTGCCCTGAGTGGCCTAGTTTTGGTGAGGTCTAGCTTGCACACACTGCATTCCTACACCCATCCTAAACCCTGAACCATCCCTACCCAATCTTGACTCTTGGTTCATTGGAGCACTCATGTAGATAAATCCAAACCCCTAGCTCCTTGGCTAAGAGGGTTAGGAACAATACATATGAGATGTTCAAAATGGAAATTTCTTGGTCCATGGCTCACTCTAAGCTTCTTCACTCCCTCTACCATAATCAAATTCCATCTTTGCCAAAGTTTTTGGTTTTGACATTGGGTCCTCAAACTTACCTAAAATTACCCAAATTGCCCCTACAACCACAAAACTCTCTAAAACAAATTTCCCAAAAATTACCCAAAATTCCCAAAATTCCTAAAAATCAGTTTAAAACAATTCCCACCTCTTATATCCACCAAAATACCCCAATACCCTCTAAATAACCTCCAAATACCCTAAAATACCATTTTGGCCCAAAAAACCAAAAATTCCCAAAAAATTTCCATAAAATCCCAAATATTCCAATTTTATTATGTCCAACTACACCATTGGCCAATTTTGTTAATTTGATCGAATTTTATCAAAATCACCAATTTGTCCCTTTTTAAACCCAAATTGGCCCAATGTCAAACCAAACTAACCCATTTGATCTCAATTTTGCCCAATTTCAATTCTAATCTTTAATTCAACATCCTTAATACCAATCTAAACCAAATACATGGACAAATTGATTCACATTTGAGTTAAATTCCATTTGAAATCTAGAACCCCCAAAGTTGCCTAATTAATCCTAAACCCCCCAATTAATCTAATATCAACCTTTTCCCCCCCAAATTTCAACCCTAAACCTTCCATGGAATATCCATGAAATCCATACAACTTTAAATTATCCCAATTTGAACCCAAGCTTAATATAAATCCACTTGAAATCCAAAATGCCCCATTTTAACTTAAATTGAACACATGCTCTAAATCTACCAAATTGATTGCCCTAATCCAAACATTTCCTCCCAATTGATGTTGGTAACTCTTCAATACATTCCCCTAAAACCTTTGAAACTTTCAATTGGGTCTAAACCTCACCTAAACCCAACTTGGACCCAAGTTGATCCAACCTTACCCAAATTAACCAAAATCCCAAAATCCACCTAATTGACCTTTCGATTGACCTCAAAACCTCACCTTGTCTTCATGAAAGTTCTTCATGGCAATCATTTACACAATGTTGCTTAAGACACTTGAACCCAAATCAAACCCAAACCCATGTTAGCCCAACCTAAACCCAAATGAGCCAATTTGAACCCATGATCTAACCTAACTAATTTGAACCAAATGTGGCTAAACCAACTCTTCCACAACCTCTTTTTGAACCCTAAGAACCACCCTAGATACACCTAGCCTAAGCTATGTGAGCCATGGAACAAGGGTCCCTCATTTTAGGTGATTTCTTCCCTTAATTGGTTAAATCCTTCTTTTGACTCACCCCAAATCCCCCCATACCTAGTTAATCACAATTAAACCCTACACTCTGGCACACCTGACCGGAGGCCAGCTCCCCTGTCCTTGCCAGCCGGCCTAGTCGCTGGAGGGGGTCAAAAATTACAGCCACCACCGACCTAAGCTCACCCAAACTTACCCAATTGGCCACCTCAGCCAAATTAAACCTTGGAGCCTCTCTGCCCTCCACATAAGCAGAAGAATTCACCCATCAATTGAACCTAAGCCCAGCTGTATGGCTCTGGCCATATAAGCACCTCTTCTCGGCCATGAGAAAGGTGTTGAAAATTTTCTCATCAAATCCTCTCCCAATTGCTCCCAGAGCTCCTCCCAGCCAAAAGAAGCTCAGCTCTACTGTTCTCCTGCTCTGAACCCCACTGCCTGAGCTTAATTTCTCAGTCAAAACTTAGGCTAGAAATAGGATTACCCCTGAAACTCCACAGAAATCCAATTAAATCTTCCCACACCTTCACCAGAGGTAGAGAATAAGTTCCCCAATGAAAGCCCCCTCACCAGGCCAGCCATTTTCTCCAGAGGTGAAAACACAAAATCGGGCTTCAGCACTTTCATACCTAGGCATTTCACCAAGACAAGAGCCTCAATCCGTAACCTCCTGGGACTCCAACAAACATGCCAAGCACCTCTAATTGAAGCTTCACTTCTCAGAATAAAGGTATTGAGCTCTTCTTCTTCCCGAGCTTCCACGGATTCTCCATTTTGTTCTGATTAATTTCCATGCAAGTTATCCGTATGGATAGACTCCCCTAGAATAGATGAGCATGTAGGAAGAAACCGCACTCGATTTGGTTGAGTATCGAGAGAAATATTAGGGTTAGAAGGTGGACGGTTCTCCGCTCACACCAGTTGGGACGTTGACGCGGGATCTTTGGATGGCGCGTGTACCGGATGGACGGCTCAGATTACGCCGGATCAGAAGATGGGACGAGACCGCGGAGCCACGTGACGCTGAGGTGGATGGCTGCGCCAAATCAGGAGAGGACGCTTGGAGCTTCAGAGTCGTCGTAGGTTGTCGTGGCCCCGCGTCACTTAAGTAGGAAATTACTTATTTTTCTATTTATTTAATTACCCAGAACTTTAAAAATTCATATCTTTATGTAGAAAAATCACAAAATTAAAAGAAAAATACCCTCTTGTTTAGAGAACAGAGGAGAATAATGTAGTAAAGAAATCACGTCATTTGGTTAAGTATTTAATTTTTAATGATTTTAAAACATATCTAAGTATTTTAATTCTCCACTCACACACACAATTCACCATAACATGAGACCATAAGGCTTTTGTAGCCTCTGATCTTGGGAACATTCACTGAATTTTCCAAGGCCAGAGGCTATGTCTATGACAAGTTATCTATTTTCCAAATTTTTATGCCTGTTTTGGTATTTTAATTCCAATAATTAGCATATTGTTTGGAAAATTCTAAGAAAAATAGGGTAGGTTCCCTATAACCAGAGTAACTCAAGGAAATTAACTTATGAACCAAAACATTATAAATAACCCTAATGGTTCACTTGACCCAAAATCAACATTGGATAAATTAAGGAAAATTAAGAATCAAAATAACTTGAAATCAATTCTTCACTGATCTTTAGGGTCGGAGGAACCCTCATAAAAAGTTTGAAAGTAATTGAAAATGGTTTAACCCATTAAATGGATTTTCTAGATAAAATAGCCAAAACTAAACTTTAAAAGTTCATATAACTTAAATTATATTTCAAAAATTTACCAAATTTATTTTGAGGCCTCTATGTTATCAAAGGAGTCTAAAAAAATTAAAATTGGATATTTTCTAAAAACTTCATTTTTAACCTAACTTTTAATATTTTAATAAATAAAAAGTTAAAAAAATCACAAAAAATATTAAAATTCATGAAAATGTCATATTTGGTCCCTAATCACTTAAAAATCAATCAAATATTTTTCGTAAGCCCCAAAACAAAGATATTGAATTTTAAAGGCTTAAGGCAATTTTTAATGTTAAAAAATGAATTTTTTAACCTTTTCACTAAATTAATTCTAAAAATTTAAAAAAAAATGAGAAAAATATAAAATTTATATCTCTAAGCTCCTTGGGATAAGAGAGATTTAAGAAAAATATAAAACCCTTTTTTCCACTTTAATTTTATTTTATAATTAATTAATACTCCTGAATTTAAAATAATTATAATAAATAATATAAAATTAAAAAAATCACCAAAATTGGTTCTACTGGTCCTCTAGTTAGTGGAAAGTTCCCATAATTTTCTTAAGGATGGAAACTTCTTCTTGGTCATGTTATGGAATTTTCATTGAGAATCCTTATTTTTCATTAAAATAATTATATAAATTAAATAAAAATAGAAAAATCACATTTTCTCCTCTAATGTCTTAATTGGCATGTGAGTAAGGTGACATAAAAATTTCAAGTTCATTTGAGCTTAATTTGATGAGTTATGAGATGAACATGTTTAAAAGGTCATAATGGTAATTAAAGAATTTTAACCTTAATTAAGATTTAAGCTAAACCAAAGGGAAAGGAAAAAATCTTTGATCCTAACTTCATTTTGGAGGATTGAAACATAGGGAATTTTAGTGGTAGAAACTCATTAAACCACCATAAACATTAAAGAAGAAATATTAATTAAATCACATGAAATTTGGAAGATTAATTAAAGCTTGAATGATTGAGATTAAGGATGTAATACAAAAGGATTTTAATTCTTTGGATTAAACCCCTAATCAATAATTTGATCAAACATTACTTAAATATCAACTAATGGAACTCTTAAAATAATGATTGAAATTAATTTCTTAAGAAGAGAACGATTTTTGAAAATCTTATGATTAAACTAAAGACATTAAGAAAAAAAATTAATTTTAAATTGACTAAAACTGAAATTAAAATAAGTTGAAAATATTAAGGCTAAATTGAAATATTTTAAAACATTAAAACTAATATGAAGTTGTTTGAAACCTAAATTAAAACAAATTTAAGACATTAAAGTTAATCAGGAGTAACTTATAATCACAAAAATTACAATTAAAAAAAATTAAATCAAAATGAACCTAAAATGTTAAGACTATTTGAAATAGTAAAATTTAGCTGGATTGAAAATTTTGAACACTTTTCCAACTTAAATTGATTTAAAACACCTAAAAAGATCAACTAAAATTTTACAACTAAATTACTTCAAACCATTAATTCCAACTTTAACTAAGAATGGTTAAATTCCTTAATAAACCAATTTGCCCCTAAAGGCTTTCACCTTTATAACCCTTAAATGAAGCATCAATTGAAATGTCAGTTTATTCATAAGATAGTCAAACATCCTAATTCACTGAGCAAGAGTAACCCGGATGAGTGATTCATCACCACAATGAAGCTAGTTGAACTCAAAATAATCCCTAAAATGTTTAAGAAGATGTTTAGAATTTAGTTCCGAGCACTTCTCTAACTTGATGGGATGTTTTGAAAGAATAGTGAGACTTCATTGTTCTTTGATGAAGAAAATCATCCCCAACAAAATACACGAACCTAGACATCATAGAATGTGACTAGCAATAGGATTAGGATTTTGGTAGACAACCAAAACCTTCCATTAGCTTTACCTAGGTATTTGCTACAAATATATAAATACTTTAACATGTGTTTTATGTGTAGGTGAAAATGACGGGAATGCCCACCAGGTATGCATTTAAGTTTATTGCAATTTACATTTAGCAATTTATTAATTGTCTTACTTTCCTGTAATTATAAATGCATAAAAATGATCGAACCCAGCATCTTTAAACAACTCAAAATTTAATCACCAACAAAATAAAACTGCAATTACAACTAAAATTAAAACGACTCATTGGATGATGTAACCCATGTGTTGCTAATAAGATTTCCCATGGTCTAAATGAAAGTGTGGAACTCATTCAGTTAAGTTTAGTAAATTCATTTGGACTAAGTGAATCCGATGAAATTAGCGGTGCCGGGATGACGGAACCGTGGGATCTTAACCGGTTCTGCTTAATCAACATTAAGATTTGTTTTAATTAAAATATTAAGTCATCTCAATTATCAACCTCTCTAAGAAAAACACTTCACTCATCTCTTGATTTTCACCTTCTAAAACCAAACCTCTGCAACAATGAGGAGCTTGGAGCACAGTGGGCAGCACGACCATCTTCATCGGCAAAACTTGTGTCTACTTCAGTAAAAATTTTCTTATTTTAGAATTAAATAATCGAGCCATAGGATTTCGAGGTAGTTCGCTTAGCGCAACATAAATCCTCACTTCTCTTTAGTCATTTGCATAATCATATTATGCAAATTAAGCCCTAACTCGTCTTAGGACTCTAAGGTATTCGTTTGGTACGACATAAACCATCACATCTTCGAAGCTATTTGTATGATTATGTCATACAAATATAAGTCTTAATTAACTAAAATTGGCAGATTACAACATTAAATAAACTCTCAAATTGAAGCCAAATAATAGGATAGTCGGGAAGTCACCGAAGTTTGCTTCGGGTTCGTGACATCCCCTACTTCTCTTCTTTTGGACTCCTAAAATAAACTGTTCCAAGTTTGATCCATTCCCTTTTGAATTTCTAAAATTCAATCCTTTGAAACCTCAAACTTTGAAATTCTTGAGAGAAAAACCATTGATCATTATTGAGAGTTTTCTTAAATGATTCTCGTCATTTAAGATGTAATTAACTATAGGGGCTTTCCCTTATATGGAACTTTAAGAACCCAGGTAATATAAACCATTCTTAATTCCTTTATATTAAGCAGAGGAACATGTAGGCTTATAAAATTGGTTCACAGACCAAACGGATGTCACAAATTTTTTAGTTTATTTAATCGAGCCCCATCATCAAGCAGTGTGTCTATTCTTCTGTATAGTTACAAGGTTTGTGGTGTGGTGCTCATTTATATAAACTATTTGGGATGTGAAATCAGTTTGATTTCATATCTTAAAATTTTTAAACTTAGAATTATTTTCAAAAATCAAATGCTACTTTTCAAACTATATATATATATATATATATATATATATATATATATATATATATAAATTAACTCATAACCTAAAAAATACGCCGACAGCTTTTGCAGACTCCTCTGGGACTAGTTCCTCTCTCCATTTTGATCAAATGGTTTTGCTTTCATAAATCGGTAGTGAATCCATGCCCCTTATGGACCAAACTATCATTCTTTCCATTGACATACCACGTCCATTTCTGTCTTGAACGGGTATAGTCAACTCTTTTAGATTTTGGAGCCACTGTTTAGACACCCCTAAACAAAGAGGTTCCGGAATCATTCTACCTCCTAGAGGTGGGGTGGACCCCCCATAGGTGTTAGCTTAGGAGTGATCCCTCGAGTTGAGAATTCTTGCGAGACTTCCTCTTCCTTTCCAATTCTGGATTGGATCCCTTACCTTTTCTGTATCCTTCCTCCTTTAACTATTTCGTCCCAAACGAACAAACCTTCTAATGAACCAACCTTTTAATAAATGAACCCTTTTTTTTTAACCGCAAGTACACGAATAAGATAGAATCTGAAATACCTTATAAATAAAACTAAGAAAACGAAAAGATAAATGAAAATGTGTTCGGACTCTTTCTTCTTTTTCGTTCTAAAGAGTTTTGTGACGGAAGGAAGCACAATTTGGAACTGACATTCAGAATCTACCCTGCAGAAGATGTCTGCACTGAAGCTGATTTTCTCCTTCACCAACAGATTGGACTTAGCAGTCCACAAGGATGAACTACCTGATGATGCGATCATTCGCTTTGGATAAAGATTTGACAACATGGACATTAAGTTCGCCGATGTTACTCTCTTCGCGCTAATGGCCAAATTACCGAAAACTATGGAACCTATAATTGAGTTCATTCTGAAGTCAACTCAAGCATTTCCTCCCCTGAAGAGGGTCCCAGCTGAGAGAAATACCGCTGTTCATAGGAGGTTAGCTGCTACCCCCAGGATGGTCATCTCTACCCCCACCGTCTAGTCATCACTGTACCTACCCCTGCTCCTACTAAACTGAAAGGGAAGGAAGTCCAAGCCAGTGATGAGCCTGTTACCGTGGAGGGTTCGGACTTTGCTGCAATACCATCTGTTTTCGAGATAGGGTCCAGTTCAAGATTTTCACCCTTAACCCGAACACAAAAAAGGAATAAGAATAGAAAGATCGCCAAGATCAGGAAAACCAAGGCTGCTGAAGCTGCCTTTCTTGATGAGATTCCTGAAGAAAAAGAAGAACTGCCTGAGATTTCATCGCTGTTAGAGGGCAGTAGGTTCCACCCACTCTCTGTTGCATCTGATGAGGAAGATGCTTGAAGGATCGCCAATGTGTTGCCCTTACCTACATACTATAGTGATTGTAAGAGGAAGATGATCAAGACTACGCCGCTTACTCGATTGCGAACAGTAGTGGAGAAGTTAGCTTGGAAGGAGTGATGCCCTGTGTTAGAGATTCTGAGAAGGATGAGACAAGTACCAGCTATATCCCGCCTCGGACCACGAGTAGACCCCGTCACTGCCATTGAAAGGCCAAGGAAGAAAGTACGAGCTAGCGAGAGAAGTTCTCCTGTTGTTGTATCAGGTCACCATATTAGGGAACACACCACCTACCGACATACAGCCGACAGACCATCTAGTCCTAGGCCACCTACTACAAGAAGGATGGTGTGGCAACTTATTATTGGCGAACCGATACCAACAGAACACTCTGGGAAGAGAAATCTCGTCACAGAGCCCGAATCTGAGGAAAGTGTTGCGGCTCTAAAGAAGACTCCTGAAGATGAAGTTCAACAGTTTGGAAAAGACTGCTTGAGGTCGCCATAGGGAAGCTAAGAATTGACATCCAACGGTTGGCAAGAGAAAGAAGAGAAGGACTGGGAAATGAAGTGGATTTGTTAGAGTTGATGGATTAAGAATTTGTCGAGATCCATGTAGTTGAGACCTGAGCGTCATCAGCTTTGTAGGGAACTCCATCAACTTCAGAGGGAGATGATCCAGAAGCACTGAAGCTACGTCTGCGGGAAAAGGATGACATGATCTATCGAATAGAGAAGAAGATGGAGGAGATGGTGGCCGCCTTAGCCACACTCCAGAGTCAGCCTCAGCCTCAGAAGGAAATACCTCTGGAAATCATTCACATTACAAATGGAGGAAAAGAAATTACATCTATCAACGGAGATGAACAACCAAAGAAGGATTCAACACAGTGCATGATTCCCGAAAAGGAAATTAAGAATATGGTTGAACAGCAGGTGCGAGAAGCCTTAGCCCAGTCTAAGAGCGGAGCTTCTATTCAGTCGGGTAGACCTTACCCTGACAAATTCGATGCAGTCAAATACCCAAAGGATTTCGTACCACCTCTATTTAAGACCTTAGACAGTATGGGAAACCCCCGGCAGCATGTCGTACATTTTCGTGCTAGTTGCTGCAACACCGGTGGGAGCGATGTTTTGTTATTTCGTCAGTTTGTCAGTAGCTTGTCAAGGATTGCCTTCGATTATTACACAAAGTTGGCGAACGGTTCAGTCAAGACCTTTTCAGAATTGGAGAACATTTTTGTTAAATGGTTTGCTGGGGCTTGGCACCACATCACTATCGGTGATCTAGTGGTGGAACAATAGAAACCGAATGAATCCTTGGTGGATTACATACTTCGATGGAGTAACTTAAGCATGAAGTGTGAACCATAACTTTAGGAACAACATGCGATCGGTATCTTATTGAAGAGTATCCATGGCTCGATAGCACTTCTCCTTAAATGATTCACAATTAAGACTTTTGAGAAGTTGCTTAGCAAGGCCGGGAGCTTGCAGGAGGAAGCGAAACAACTGAGTTTTGTCGACAAAACTGATAAACATAAGCCAATGAAAGCGTTCGATAAGAAATCAGGAATCGTCACGGTAGTGGATAAAGGTAAACAGCTGGTGCCGATACAGCCAGAGCAGCTGCAACCAAGTTATCAACCACCGCAACGGAGCTATCAACAGCCTCGACCGAGCTATCAGTTACAGCAACATGATCAACCGTTGACTCGCTCATCACACAGCCTGAGGGAGCTTTTGAATAAGGAATACCCCTTCAAGATTGAAGCAGTGGCCAAGATGTTTCGGAGTTTGATTAAGACGCCCGAATTTCAGTTGCCAGAGCCCAGGAGGCCGGAGGAAATTGACAAGAAGGATAATCCGAACTACAACCCCTACCATAGGATGCTCGGACACAAGATAGAAGACTGCTTCACCTTCAAGAATTGGCTTGAGGATAACCTTCGGAAAGAGAACATAATGATCCCGAAGGAATACATGAAGGAGCCCCAAAAAGGAGGTTCCGTTAATGTTATTTCAACGGATCATATTGTTCTGATAGAACCGTACACAATCGACGATGGATGGAGTACTCTTTGGAAGAAGTCCTCAAAGAAAATTTTGGATCACATCCCGACCGCTTCGGCGCGCGCTCCAGTTTAGAGTTCGAAACCTGCCAAGCCGGCACTATCACTTGCAATCAAAGAACCACCCTAGAAGGAGGAGAAGATTGCCGAAGAAGAGAAGACTGAGGCTCTGAAGAGTAGAGTAGGGGATGCTTTTGCTAGGATGGTTGTTTCTGATTCGGGGGAGAAATCCCTCGGACCTCTGACTCTGTATGATTATTTGTTTGCCCCTGATGGGTACTATAATGATAAGAGTTATGGTGTTAGTTACGTTTAGACTGTTTCTAACGATTACGTAACTAACGACAACCAACCTAATCCGGATCTCGATTTCGATACGAATAACGATTCTCAAATCATACAAAACCTCGACGACCACGACAAGGAGAAGATGTACGCAAGAGTGGCTATGAAAGCTCAAGAATTGACGAGTCCATTTGTGAATTTCGAGGAGCTCCAATCACAACAGAATTAGAGCAATCAGATTCCGAAGCAACTCTAGAAGAGCTAGTTGTTCCGATTCAAGAAAAGACACCGGCAAATTTAGCACCAAATTCAAAAGAAATAACAGAGTTCAATCTAAGAAGCGAAAAAAGTTCTACTCCCGAGAGTGGGACCAAAGGATAAAGGAAAGCGGGTGGTTGCTCAGGAAGAGCCAACCCCAACAGAGGAATTGCCCATTCGGGAAGAAATTGAAGAACCTGGTAATAAAGTGGATTATAACGTGCTAGCCCATCTTAGGAAGCAACCAGCCAAACTCAGCATCTACGACGCTCTGATCCTGTCAAAGGTGATGAGGGAAACTCTGGTCAAGGCCTTACTTGATCTAGAAATTTGTTTAGCTCAAATGGCTAGTAATTCCTTAGATGAGGTTTGCTCGTTAAAAGAACAGCGCGGTGTTACTTTCACAGACAATGATCTACTACTTGGAATAGCTGATCACAACTGACCTTTATACATCTCGGTCACCAATGGAAAATTCACACTCTCCAGGGTGTTAGTTGATCCGGGAGCATCAATCAATGTGATGAACCTTCGGACGTTAGCATATTTGGAAATTGATGCCCACGATCTCGAAGCAGACAGAATGTTACTAAGAGGCTTCAATCAGAAAGGAGAAAGAGCTCTTGGATCGATAACACTATCAATGAGGATCGGTAATTTGGCAAAGACAACCGCAAAGTTCCATATAATTGATTCTGAGACATCATTCAACACTCTACTGGGTCGACCGTGGATCCATAAAAATTGGATGGTACCGTCGTCTCTACACCAGTGCATAAAGTACTAAGAAGGAAGGGAAGAACAGTGCATAAAAGGTGACTTGCAACCGTTCTCTGTGCACGAAATTGGAATTCACGAAGATACTGCCTACTACACGCCTCTGAAGAAGACTATCTTTTCCAGAAATACCATACCGAATGAAGAAAAAGAAGTTCAAGTTGACGAAGAACCTTAAATTCTAGTTCAACAGTTACTCACCACTCCCTTACGGCGAGATTGTGAAGGTTTCTCTAGAACTCACACCCGAGGTCGAGGCCGGGGAAGAGTTCGAGGAAGAAACAGTGGAACAGTTAAACAAAAGAAACCGGTCATCGATGTTGATTGGGAGAACAATTCTGAAGAAGAAGAAATCAAGAAAGAAGCAATGAAGATAAATTAAAATAAACCCCAGTTCAAGATCTCTCTTGAAGATGAAGAGAATGAAGAATACAAATCAATGTACAAGAAGATTAACCACTATGTGCATACTATGACCCTGACCCCGATCTATCCTAATAAGGTCGAGGGTATGGTGATCAAGGAAGTGCATGGTGGTGGTGCTAAGCTGATTAAGTTTTACCGTGGTACTTCTTCTTCCAATGCTGAAAGTGATGTAAAATTCAAAGATGTTGCTTCATCTGAATTAATGGAATTTTCTTTTGAGTGGTACTCTCCCTGTGTTCAAAATTTAATTCAGTGTGGTATCTTACCTAAGCAGTGGTCAAAAGGTCAATCAAAGCGCTTTGAAAAATTATGGAATAATACAAGTCGACCGCCCAATTCAAAGCATGGTCTCGGATTCGGCACAGTAACACCAACTGATGATACAAAATTTTGCATGGTTGTCAATTGTGAGCATAATGAAGACTACTTGGAAGCTTCAAATGATCTCGAAAATCTACCAATTGGAGTCGCTCCCCCAGAATTTAAAGAAGAAATTAAATCTACAATAGATGAGTTAATGGAAGTTAACTTAGGTACTAGCGAAGAGCCTACACCGACCTTTGTTAGCTCCTTACTCAATAAAGAGGACTCCAAAGAAATGATCAAGCTACTAATGGAATTCAAAGACGGCTTTGCTTGGAGTTATGATGAAATGTCGGGATTAGCACCAGAAGTCACAATTCACAAGCTAGGAGTGGATCACACTGCTGTTCCAGTCAGACAAGCTCTGAGAAGAATGCGTCTAGAGATTGAACAACATGTTATAGCTGAAGTTAAGAAGCTCATCGATGCTAAATTTGTCCGTGAAGAACAATATCCAACTTGGTTGGCCAATGTGGTACCAGTTAGAAAGGAGAATGGTTAGATTAGAATCTGCGTAGATTTCAGAGATTTGAACAAAGCGTGCCCAAAGGACAAATTCCCACTACCAATTCTAGACATCGCTTCGACACACGGAATCTTCTCTTTCATGGATGGATCATCAGGATACAATCAGATAAAGATGGCACCAGAAGATGAGAACCTCACAGCCTTCAGAATGCCAATCAGAGTATACTGCTACACAGTAATGTCTTTCGGTTTGAAGAATACAGGAGCAACCTACCAAAGAGCTATGACGAGGATTTTTAATGATCTCATTCACAACCAAGTCGAGTGCTACATGGATGATGTGGTCATCAAGAGCAAACAGAAGGAAGATCACCTGTATGATTTGAGATTTGTTTTCGAGCCATTAAGACAATTTAACCTTAAAATGAATCCCTTGAAATGCGCCTTCGGCGTCAACTCCAGGAAATTTTTAGGATTTGTTGTCCGACATCGCGGAATTGAAATCGATCCAGAGAAGATTAAAGTTATCTTAGAAATTCCACCTCCCAAAACTTTGAAACAACAATGATCCTTTCAAGGGAAGTTGGCATATCTTCGATACTTTATTTCTAATTTGTCAGGTAGTTGTCAGCCGTTCTCGGTATTGGTTAAAAAGGACGCCAAATTCGTTTGGGAAGGAAAATGCCAGCGGGCCTTCGAGGAAATTAAACAGTATTTAATGACACCTCCTGTCTTAGCAGCCCCATTCTTGGGTTGACCTTTGATACTTTATACCGCGACTTTAGATGACTCCCTCGGAGCCCTGCTAGCCCAGGTCAATGACAAGCGTAAAGAAAACACTCTCTACTACTTAAATCGTCATCTAATTCCGACAAAAGTAAAGTATCCCCGATTGAGAAGAATTGTTTGGCCCTGATCTTCGCCGCTCAAAAGCGCAGGCATTACATGCTTTCACTTAAGGTCAACCTTATCTCAAAGTTTAATCCATTGCAATATTTGATGACCCGCCCGACACTTTTCGACAGACTCGCCAGGTGGTCAAAGATACTATTGCAATTTGATATAACTTTCGTTCCTCTTTGTGCCATAAAGGGACAGGTCCAAGCTGACTTCCTCGCAGCTCACCCTTTACCGTCATAATTACCTCTCAACGACGACTTGCCCGACGAGCAGATAATGAGCTTAGAAGACCCCGATGATCAACATTGGGAATTTTACTTTGACGGAACATCCTCAGTACAGAAGAATAAAGAATTGCAAACGATAGTGCCCGGTAAGGCAGGAATCAGACTAATATTTATAACACCGGAGCGGGGGATGTTAAAATACTGCTACCATTTAACAGAACTGTGTACGAATAATGAAGCAGAATACGAAGCCTTTATAACTGGACTGGAATTAGCCATTTAGATGGGTATAACGGACATCAACATCTACGGTGATTCGCAGTTGATTATACAACAGGTCCCTGGACAGTACAAGATTCTAAAACCAAGACTCGAGCAGTACTTTCAGTATGTAATGAAATTGTTAAAGCAGATTCCGAATGTGACAATATACAAGATTCCCATAAGAGAAAACGCTCTTGCAGACGAGTTGGCCCGCCTCACGAAAGAATTTGCTTGCTTACAGGATGAGTCAGTTGAAATAATAGTTCAAGGGCGACAGATCCTATCACGACTCAACATGGATGCAATACCCAAATCAGAAGAAAATGAAGAAACAGTTGCAGTACTGGAAGAAACTGCGGAAGATTGGCGGCAGCCTTTAGTGGACTACCTAGAAATAGGAAACCTATCAGACGATAAGTCAGTAGCCTATCCGATCAAGAAAAGAACTCTGTCTTACGCATTAATAAATAATACCTTATACAGAAGGTCTTTCGATCAAATGTAGCTAAGGTGCCTGAGTGGGTCCGAAGCTCGTGAAATTGTCGAAGAGGTGCACTCAGGACTTTGTGGTGCTCATCAGTTAGGTCTAAAGATGAAGATGAAGATTAAAAGACTGGGGTACTACTAGCCCTTAATGAAGACCGACTGCATGAAGACTGCCAAAAGTTGTCACCAATGCCAAGTGCATGGAGTGTTTCTACATCAACCTCCAAATGTGCTGCATTTGACAATCGCGTCGTGGCCGTTTGAATGTTGGGGCACAGACATTGTGGATCCGATAGAACCGCCTTCCGTAAGAGGACATCGTTTCATCCTTGCAGCAACGGATTACTTTTCCAAGTGGGCAGAAGCAGTACCGCTCAGAGAAGAGAAGGCACATCACGTGATGCAATTCTTCAAGAATCAAGTCATCTACCATTTTGGGGTACCGTACAGAATTATTTCAGATAAAAAGTCAGCATTCAGAAGTATGAAGATCAACAATTTTGTCAGAAGGCACGGGATAGACTGGCGCTATTCAACGATCTACTACCCAAGAGCAAACAACTTAGCCGAGGCTTTTAATAAAACTCTCATCCAAATCTTAAAGAAAACTTTGGACAACAACAAAAGAAATTGGTACGAGAAGTTGTTAGAAGCCTTATGGGCCTACAGAACAACTTTCAGAACTCCTACTCAGTCTACGCCTTACGCTCCAGTGTACGGGTCTGAGACTGTCTTGCTCTTGGAGGTTCAGCTTTCGTCTCTCAGAATTGTAGTTGTGAACAAGATTACTACAGAAGAGAACACCATACTACGACTAGAAGAACTGGAAAGCTTGGAAGGAAAATGACCTTCAACGCAGCAGAATTTGGAACTCTATCAAGCCAAGATGATCCAGGCCCACGATAAACTGGTCCGCCTAAGGACATTCAAAGTCGGTGACTTGGTTCTAGTTCTCAAGAGACCTATTCTTGCACACTGCAAGATAGGAGGTAAATTTGAACCGACTTGGGAGGGGTCGTTCGTGGTTGAGACAGTCTACTCAATAGGTTCCTACCAACTTGTAAATTGCCGTGGAGAATGATCTATGCTTCCAATTAATGGACGATATTTAAAAAAGTATTACACAACCTGATGTTTCGAAGAATGAACTTTAGAAAATGAAGTCTCATTCCTAGAAGCACGGGCACAGTAATCACTTGTAACTGGGTCCAAACCCAAAATTTGAATAAGAAAAAAATGATGAACAAAATTTTTTTTGTGTTAAAAAGAAGATATGTGATAATAATAAATTTTAATCCTTCCTTTCAAATCAATCTAATTTTCAATTTTCCCTTACCTTTTCCTATCTTATTAAAACTCAAACGAAATAAATAAACAGAAATTTTTCATTAATGAACAAATTTTCTTATTGTTCTCATTCTTGATACAGTCCATGATCCTTTCCTTATTTTCGCAGGGAAATGTCGAATTGGCGGTTGATTCTGAACTTCAAGAATGGCGTAAGTCTAGCACTTGATGAAGAAAAGATGAAGGATGGGGCCGTGATTGAGATCGACTCTGACTTCACACCGGCAGGCCGATTAAACCCCGAGTCAGTAGTCTACTGACAGGAAGAGGAAATTGAACGACGCTCATGTAACGGGAGCAGACAAGAAATTCAAGTCCATGGTTACTACAGTAGAGGGCAGGCTTGTTAGCGCCGTGCCCACAGAGGTTCGGGAAGTAAGGAGAGCTCCTCTCACTCCTACACTGTGAAGAAACAAGAACTGCCGAATTCACAGAATGCTAAGCAAGCTAACGGCAGACCAACATAAGGGGACGGTTGCTACCGTCAATGCAAGTACTTCTAAAGAGCCAGTTTGACAAGAACCAAAAAATAGGAGATCAACTCCAAGAACAGAAGAAAAGATGAAAGGAACTCTAAGAAGAGCAGGAACAGAATCAGCACCATGACACCAGACAGATGCACCAGTTTTGAAGAGTCTTGTTACGAAAGCAACCCCGGAGGATGTCTTGACAGAGACTATCCCCGAGGAGGTGAAACATGTAGGAGAGCATGCTGGGGTTGAGCCATACATCTCGCAGTACGTTACCAGACCTCGACGATTTCAAATAATTCCAGAGTATGAGCTGGAAAGATTGTACAAAGTTGAAAAGAAGACCTTTGAATATTTTGAAAGAATTTGAGGCAAAAGGATCAACACCTTAGAGGGCCTTGAGCTACATACAGATGTTTTTTCATATTACAAGCAGCAGCAGATTGTGGATTGCATCGTTGATCTTCAAAAAATGGGCCGAGCTGGTCGTTTGAGAGAAAAGACCTACTTAGAACCCCAGAGATGGATGAAAGGAAAAGGAAGAGTTACAATCCAATGCGGGTGTTGTTACAACTTCGCCGAGGATAGGAAAGGAAATCCGCCAGGGATACTCCGTCGTAGTGAGGTGGATCCAATGCCGAGAATCATCAAGAGGATGGTAAAGAGGATGGTGACATGGAGGGTGCTACCTGCAGATTGCATACCCAACAGGTGCATCATCAACATATATGAGGAAGGCGACTGCATACCGCCACACATAGATCATCATGACTTCATCAGACCCTTCTGTACAATGTCTTTCGTTAACCGGTGTAACATTATGTTCGGATCAGACCTCCGGATAGCACGCTCCGGAGAATTCTGAGGGCAAGTGGAGATACCTTTACCGGTAGGTTCTGTCCCTGTGCTAAAAGGAAATGGGGCAGACATAGCAAAGCACTGCAATCTAGGGGTGCCTTTTCAGCAAATCTCCATCACTTTTAGTAGGATGGATGACAACAAAATGTCTTTCCGCTTTCGACCAGATCCAGAGTTAGAGAGTCTTCAGCCTTACGATCTGTGAGCTACACGGAAAATAGCACACCTCCAATGCACGTCCGAACGGCATTCCTGCCAAGGATGGCTTGGAAGGTGATGTTATTATCCATGTATCTCACAATTCAGACATGGACTTTGACATATGCTTTTGAAGAAACCGACAAGGATCTTACGTAGTCTGTTTTAGAATTATATGGATTGTATGAGATACTAAATTTCAAAGAAAATATCATCATGTTTTGGATCAGGCTATATGATGTACTTTTAGTAAATTGAATGAAAATGATCGTGTCGAATTTTGCCTTCATTTCTTCTGTGCAAATTGACTGGGAAACGCCATTAAGTTAAATGAACCTCGAATGAAGAATGATTTGAAAATAAATGAATATGAATAAAATAAAAAATGAACATAAAACAACGAAGAATAAAGAGAGAAAAGAAAATGAAAGGAAAAAAGAGAAAATGAATGAGAGCTCTTTTAAGAATCTAAATGTCAAAACGAATTCCAAACTAACATGAACTCTTATTAAAAAAAATAAATAAATAAAATAAAATCGAATCACTAAAACAAACAAAATCAATCTAAGTTTCGAATTGAATTCTGATCTGAATATGTTGATTCAAATCTTTCAATTCTTCTTCAAATTGAAATCCATTTGAAACTCCTTTGAACCCTTTTTCGAGTTGATTCTTCCTCACGGAAGACTCAAACCTCAATTTCAAACTTGTAAACTTTCCCAACGTTCTGAAATTCCTTCGGCTCTCTGTGATTTCTTCCCTCTTTTGAGAAGGTCGCAGAGTCTACGGACACAGAACCATGAAATTCTCGATTTGGTTCTGATGGCATGGATTTACATCCTTCACCAAACAATCAGCCTTTGATCAAATCTTTCAGGATGTGAAACACCTTCATGCCCCATTCTAATCTTCTACTACACTTCTAAACATCGAAATCTTCATGAATTAATCATCAGCCTTTGAGACTGGTACCTAAATTCCAGTTCTCTCCTTTCGAGGTCAGTACCTAAATTCTGACTCTCACCTTTCGAGGTCAGTACCTAAATTCTAACTCTCTTTCTGAGATTGATACCCAAATTTTAATTCTCTCTTTCTGAGGTCAGTACCTAAATTCTGACTTTCACCTTCTGAGATCGGTACCTAAATTTCGATTCTCATTTCGAGACTGGTACCTAAGTTCCAGTTCTCTCCTCTCGAGATTAGTACCTAAATTCTGATCCTCATCCTTCTGAGATCGGTACCTAAATTTTGATTCTCATATCGATGCTGGTACCTAAATTCCAGTCCTCATCTCGAGATCAGTACCTAAATTCTGATTCTCATCCTTCTAAGATCGGTACAAAAATTTTGATTCTCATTTCGAGACTGGTACCTAAGTTTTAGTTCTCTCCTCTCGAGATCAGTACCTAAATTCTGATTCTCATCCTTTTGAGATTAATACCTAAATTTTGATTCTCATTTCGAGACTGGTACCTAAATTCCAGTCCTCATCTCTATATCAGTACCTAAATTCTGATTCTCATCTCTCTGAGATCGGTACCTAAATTCCAATTCTCATTTCGAGACTGGTACCTAAATTCCAGTCCTCATCTCGAGATCAGTACCTAAATTCTGATTCTTATCCTTCTGAGATCGGTACCTAAATTCTGATTCTCATTTTGAGGCTGGTACCTAAATTCCAGTCCTCTTCTCGAGATTAGTACCTAAATTCTGATTCTCATCTTTCGAGATCGGTACCTAAATTCTGATTCTCATTTTGAGACTGGTACCTAAATTCCAGTCCTCATCTCAAGATCAGTACCTAAATTCTGATTCTCATCATTGTGAGATCGGTACCTAAATTCTGATTCTCTTTTCGAGGCTGGTATTTAAATTCCAGTCCTCACCCCCTTTCCAATTTAAACTCTACATTTGCCAACTCCAAATTCCCTTTCAATTCCAATTTCAAACAAATTTTAATCAAATTTTTAAAACTCAAAATTAAAATCAAAATTTGAAACCTTGATCTAAATCAAACTTGAGTTTAATCAAATTGACACTCACCCTCCTTTTTCCCAAGCGAGAGTTCTGGAACCTTCAGCTTTGGAGACTTACCTGATACTCCCCAGCGAGAACCTTCTCTACTTTTTCTACGATTTTTTCTAAGTGTGTCACTTAGACTTCTGTGTTGCTTTTGTTGATCTCTTCGGTCAACGCCAATACGCGCGGTGTGCTTGGTTAGTACACCACACCTATTGGGGGTACATTTGTTGACCTCATTTTTTGTGAGGTCTTTTCTTTCTCTTTAGTGTTTAGGATCCAGCCATAGAACTTCTCCTTGACTATCCTAGAAGACTAGAGATGGAACCCACCATTTAGAAATTCAAACAAAATCTTGATTCTCTTTGGAATCCTACATAGATGGTCATTAACCTCCAAATCACTTGGAAGTTTGGGACCAATGTGTGGGTAGACAAAGATGAATTCCTATAGGATGGTCAAGCTTTAGGACTGCCCTGGGTGGCCTAGTCTTGGTGAGGTCTAGCTTGCACACACTGCACTCCTACACCCATCCTAAACCCTGAACCATCCCTACTCAATCTTGACTCCTGGTTCATTGGAGCACTCATGTGGATAAATCCAAACCCCTAGCTCCTTGGCTAAGAGGGTTAGGAACAATACATATGAGATGTTCAAAATAGAAATTTCTAGGTCCATGGCTCACTCTAAGCTTCTTCACTCCCTCTACCACAATCAAATTCCATCTTTGCCAAAGTTTTTGGTTTTGAGATTGGGTCCTCAAACTTACCTAAAATTACCCAAATTGCCCCAACAACCACAAAACTCTCCAAAAAAAATTTCCTAAAAATTACCCAAAATTCCCAAAATTCCTAAAAATCAGTTTAAAACAATTCCCACCTCTTAAATCCACCAAAATACCCCAATACCCTCTAAATAACCTCCAAATACCCTGAAAAACCATTTTGGCCCAAATATATACAAATTCCAAAAATTCCTAAAAAATTCCAGAAAATCCCAAATATTTTCAATTTCATTTTGTCCAACTACACCATAGGGGCCAATTTTGTTAATTTTACCCAATTTTATCAAAATCACCAATTTGGCACTTTTTAAACCCAAATGGGCCCAATGTCAAACCAAACCAACCCATTTGACCTCAATTTTGCCCAATTTCAGTTCTAAAATTTAATTCAACATCCACAATACCACTCTAAACCAAATCCATGTCCAAATTGATTCACATTTGAGTTCAATTCCGTTCGAAATCTAAAACCCCCAAATTTGCCTAATTAATTCAAAACCCCCAATTAACCTAATGTCGACCTTTTCCCCCAAAAAATTTCAATCCTAAACCTTCCATGGCATTCCCATGAAACCCATACAACATTCAATTATCCCAATTTGAACCCAAGCCTAATCTAAATCCACTTGAAATCCAAAATATGTTATTTAAACTTAAATTGAACACATGCCCTAAATCTACCAAATTGATTGCCTTAATCCCAAAATTTCCTCGCAATTGATGTTGGAAAGTCTTGAATACATTCCCCCAAACCCTTTGAAACTTTCAATTGGGTCTAAACCTCACCTTAACCCAACTTGGACCCAAGTTGATCCAACCTTACACAAATTAACTAAAATCCCAAAATCCACCAAATTGACCTTTCAATTGAACTCAAAACCTCTCCGAAAGTTCTTCATGGCAATCATTTACACAATGTTGCTCAAGAAACTTGAACCCAAATCAAACCCAAACCCAAGTTAGCCCAACCTAAACTAAAATGAGCCAATTTGAACCCATGACCTAACCTAACCAATTTAAACCAAATGTGGCTAAACCAACTCTTCCACAGCTACCTTTTAAACCCTTGGAACCACCCTAGATCCACCTAGCCCAAAAAAAGTGAGTCATGGACCAAGGGCACCCATTTTAGGGGATTTCTTCCCTTAAGCCTCATCCCAAATCCCCCATACCTGGTTAATCACAATTAAACCCTATACTATGGCTCACCTGACCTGAGGCCAGCTCCCCTGTCCTTGCTGGCTTGCCTAGTCACCGGAGGGGGTCAAAATCGATAGCCACCACCTACCTAAGCTCACCCAAACTTACCCAATTGTCCACCTCAGCCAAATTAAACCTTGGAGCCTCTCTGCCCTCGACCTAAGCAGAAGAATTCACCCATCAATTGAACCCAAGCCCAGCGGTATGGCCCTGGCCATAAAAGCACCTCTTCTCGGCCATGAGAAAGGTGTTGAAGCTTTTCTCATCAAATCCCTTCCTAATTGCTCCCAGAGCTCCTCCCAGCCAAGAGAAGCTTAGCTCCACTGTTCTCCTGCCCTGAACTCCACTGGCTGAGCCCAATTTCTCAGTCGAAAATCAGGCCAGAAATAGAACAACCCCTGAAACTCCATAGAAATCCAATTAACTCTTCCCACACCTTCACCAGAGGTAGAGAAGAAGTTCCCTAGAGAAAGCCCCCTCACCAGGCCAGCCATTTGCTCAAGAGGTGAAAACACCAAATCGGGTTTCAGCACTATCATACATAGGCATTTCACCAGGGCAAGAGCCTCAATCTGTAGCCTCCTGGAACTCCAACGAACATGTCGAGCACCTCTGATCGAAGCTTCACTTCTCAGAGCAAAGGTATTGAGCTCTTCTTCTTCCCGAGCTTCCACGGATTCTCCATTTTGTTCTACTTAATTTCCATGAATGTTATCCGTATGGATAGACTCCCCTAGGCTAGAAGAGCATGTAGAAAGAAACCGCACTCAATTTGGTTGAGTATTGAGTGAGATATTAGGGTTAAGAGGTGGATAGTTCTTGGATCACACCAGTTGGGACGATGACGTAGGACTTTTGGATGGCGCGTGTATCGGATGTACGGCTAAGATTACGCCGGATCAGAAGATGGGAGGAGACCGCGGAGCCGAGTGGTGCTGAGGTGGATGGCGACGCCGAATCAGGAGAGGACGCGTGGAGCTTCAGAGCCGTCGTAGTTTGACGTGGCGCTACGTCACTTAAATAGGAAATTACTTATTTTTTAATTTATTTAATTACCTAGAACTTTAAAAATCCATATCTTTGTGTATAAAAATCACAAAATTAAAAGAAAAATATACTCTTGCTCAGGGAATAGAGGAGAATAATGTAGAATATAAATCAAGTCATTTGGTTAAGTTTTTAATTTTTAATGATTTTAATACTGATATGAGTATTTTAATTCTCCACTCACATACATAATTCACCATGGCATGAGACCATAGGGCTTTTATAGCCTCTGATTTTGGGAACATTCACTGAATTTTCTGAGGCCAAAGGCTATGTCCATAACAAGTTATCTATTTTCCATGTTTTTATGCCTGTTTTAGTATTTTAATTTCAATAATTAGGATACTATTTGGAAAATTCTAAGAAAATTAGGGTATGTTCCCTATGACCAGAGGAACTCAAGGAAATTATCTTATGAACCAAAACATTATAAATAACCCTAATGGTTCACTTGACCCAAAATCAACATTGGATTAATTAAGGCAAATTAAAAATCAAAATAACTTGAAATCAATTCTCCACTGATCTTTAAGGTCAGAGGAACCCCCATAAAAAGTTTGAAAGTAATTGAAAATGGTTTAACCCATTAAATGGATTTTCTAAATAACATAGCCAAAATTAAAATTAAAAAATTCGTATAACTTAAAATATATTTCAAAAATTCACTAAATTGATTTTGAGGTCTCTCTGCTATTAGAGGAGTCTAAGAAAATTAAAATTGGATATTTTCTAAAAACTTCATTTTTAACCTAACTTTTAATATTTTAATAATTAAAAAATTATAAAAATCACAAAAAATATTAAAATTCAGGAAAATGTCATATTTGGACCCCTAATCACTTAGTAATCAACCAAATATTTTTCTTATGTCCCAAAACAAAGATATTGAATTTTAATGGTTTAAGGCAATTTTTAATGTTTAAACATGAATTTTTTTAATCTTTTCACTAAATTAATTCTAAAAATTTAAAAGAAATAAGAAAAATATAAAATTTGTTTCTCTGAGCTCCTTCGGATCAGAGGGATTTAAGAAAAGTATAAAACCCTTTTTCCACTTTAATTTTTTTTATAATTAATTAATACTCTAGAAATTAAAATAATTATAATAAATAAAACAAAATTCAAAAAATCACCAAAATTGGTCCTAATGGTCTCTATTCAGTGGGAACTTCCAATAATTTTCTTAAGGATGGAAACTTCTTCTTGGTCATGTTATGGAATTTTCATTGAAAATCCTTATTTTTCATTAAAATAATTATGAAAATTAAATAAAAAATAGAAAAAATCACATTTTGTCGTCTAATGTCTTAATTGGCATGTGAGTAAGGTGACATAAAAATTTCAAGTTCATTTGAGCTTAATTTGATGAGTTATGAGATGAACAAGTTTAAAAGGACATAATGGTAATTAAGGAATTTTAACCTTAATTAAAATTTAAGCTAAACCAAAGGGAAAGGGAAAATCTTTGATCCTAACTTCATTTTGGAGGATTGAAACATAGGGAATTTAAGTGGTAGAAACTCATTAAACCACCTTAAACATTAAAAAAAACATTAATTAAATCACATGAAATTTGGAACATTAATTAAAGCTTGAATGATTGAGATTAAGGGTGTAATACAAGAGGATTTTAATTCTTTGGATTGAACCCCTAATCAATAATTTGATCAAACATTATTTAAATATCAATTAATGGAACTCTTAAAATAATGATTGAAATTAATGTCTTAAGAAGAGAACGATTTTTGAAAATCTTATGATTAAACTAAAGACATTAAGAAAAAAAATTAATTTGAAATTGTCTAAAACTGAAATTAAAATAAGTTGAAAATATTAAGGCTAAATTGAAATATTTTAAAACATTAAAACTATTCTGAAGTTGTTTGAAACCTAAATTAAAACAAATTTAGGACATTAAAGTTAATCTGGAATAATTTATAATTACAAAAATTACAATTAAAAAAAATTAAATCAAAATGAACCTAAAAAGTTTAGAGTATTTAAAATAGTAAAATTTAGCTGGATTGAACAATTTGAACACTTTTCCAACTTAAAATGATTTAAAACACCTAAAAAGATCAACTAAAATTTTACAACTAAATTACTTCAAACCATTAATTCCAACTTTAACTAAGAATGGTTAAATTCCTTAATAAACCAATTTGCCCCTAAAGGCTTTCACCTCTATAACCCTTAAATGAAGCATCAAATGAAATGTCACTTTATTCATAGGATAGTCAAACATCCTAATTCACTAAGCAAGAGTAACCCGGATGAGTGATTCATCACCACAATGAAGCTAACTAAACTCAAAATAATCCCTAAAATGTTTAAGAAGATGTTTAGAATTTAGTTCCGAGCACTTCTCTAACTTGATGGGATGTTTTGAAAGAATAGTGAGACTTCATTGTTCTTTGATGAAGAAAATTATCCCCAATAAAATACAAGAACCTAAGTGTCATATGAAGTGACTAGCAATAAGATTAAGATTTTGGTAAGCAACCAGAACCTTCCCTTAGCTTTACCTAGGTATTTGCTGTAATTATATAAATGCTTTAACATGTGTTTTAAGTGCAGGTGAAAATGACAGGAATGCCCACCGCATTTAAGTTTATTGCAATTTATATTTAGCAATTTATATTTAGCAATTTATTAAATGTCTTACTTTCCTGTACTTATAAATGCATAAAAAAGATCGAACTCAGCATGTTTAAACAACTCAAAATTTAATCACCAACAAAATAAAACTGCAATTACAACTAAAATTTAAACGTCTCATTAGATGATCGGGAATCCCTCGGTTGATGAAACCCACGTGTTGCTAACGAGATTTCCCACGGTCTAAATGAAAGTGTGGAACTCATTCAGTTGAGTTTAGCAAATTCATTTGGACTAAGTAAATCTGATGAAAATAGCGGTGTCGGGATGACGGAACCGTGGGATCTTAACCGGTTCTACTTAATTAATATTAAGATTTGTTTTAATTAAAACATTAAGCCATCTCAATTTTCAACCTCTCTAAAACAAAACACTTCTCTCATCTCTTGATTGTCACCTTCTAAAACCAAACCTCTGCAACAACAAGGAGCTTGGAGCACAGTGGGCAGCACGACCATCTTCATCAGCAAAACTTGTGTCAACTTCAGCAAAACTTTTCTTAGAATTAAATAATCGAGCCATAGGATTTCAAGGTAGTTCGCTTAGCGCAACATAAATCCTCATTTCTCTTTAGGGAATTGCATAATCATATTATGCAAATTAAGCCCTAACTCGTCTTAGGACTCCGAGGTATTCGTTTTGTACGACATAAACCCTCACATCTTCGAGGCTATTTGTATGATTTTGTCATACAAATATAAGTCCTACTTAACTAAAATTGGCAGGATTATAACATTAAATAAACTCTCAAATTGAAGCCAAATAATAGGATAGTCGAGAAGTCACCGAAGTTCGCTTCGGGTCCGTGACATCCCCTACTTCTCTTCCTTTGGACTCCTAAAATAAACTGTTCCAAGTTTGATCCATTCCCTTTTGAAATTCCAAAACTCAATCCTTTGAAACCTCAAACTTTGAAATTCTTCAGAGCAAAACCACTGATCATTATGGAGAGTTTTCTTAAATGATTCCCGTCATTTAAGATGTAATTAACTATTTGGGCTTGCCCTTATAGGGAACTTTAAGAACCCAGGTAATATAAACCCTGCTTAATTCCTTTATATTAAGTAGGGTAACTTGTCGGCTTATAAAATTGGTTCGCAGACCAAACGGATGTCACAAATCTTCTAGTTTATTTAATCGAGCCCTATCATCAAGCAATGTGTCTATTCTTCGGGATTGATACACGGTTTGTGGTGTGGTGCTCGTTTATATAAACTATTTAGGATGTGAGATCGGTTTGATTTCATATCCTAAAATTTTCAAACTTAAAATTATTTTCAAAAATCAAATGCTACTTTTCAAACTATATATATATATATATATATATATATATATATATATATATAAATTAAACTCATAACCTTAAAAATACACCGACACTGCCCTTTGATAATGCGAAGGGGCACAAAAGTTATGTCAAATTGCAATAATATCATCAACCACCTTGCTAAGCATCCGGAAAGCGTTGGTCGAGTCATCAAATATTGCAATGGATTAACTTTCGAGATTATGTTGACCTTATGAGATAACATGTAATTTCTAAGCTTTTGAGTGGCACAAACTAAAGCTAGACAATGCTTCTCGATAGGAAGATACCTTACCTCTGCTGATATTAGACGTCGACTCAGGTAGTAGAGTGCATTTTCTTTACCCTCATCATTGACTTGTGTAAGTAAGGCTCTGAGGGACTCTTCCAAAGAACCTCCACCAACTCATTGTGAAGGAGTGGCGGGCGATCGTTGAACTGGAGCTGTATGGTCCTGCTCTCATAGTTCTTTTGAATTTTCTGCTTTACTTGTCACAATTTATCTTCAAAGTTTTGTTTTCTTCGGGGTAGCGTAGTAGGCGGCGTCTTCGTGAATGCCTACTTCGTGTATTGAGAAAGGTTGTAAGTCTCCCTTAAGGCAATGTTATTGTCCATCCTTGTAGTACTTGATGCACTGGTGAAGTGACGACGGGACCATATTGTACTCATGAAGCCACGGTCGACCAAGTAGGGTATTGAATGATGTATCCACATCAATGACATGGATATTTGCAGTTGTTACTAGATTTCCAACCTTCATCTATAGCATTATAGATCCAAGGGCTCTTTCTCCCTTCTGATTGAATCCTCTTAGCATCATTTTATCCAAAGAAAGTTCTCAAGCGCCGATGTCTAAGTAGGCTAGTGTCCACATACTCATTACGCTGAGCGACACTCTAGGATCTACTAACACTTTGGAAAGTACGAACCTACCGATGATGATGGAAATGTAGAGCGGACGGTTATGGTCGGCTATACCGAGTAGCAAATCTTCATCGGTGAAGGTTACGCCAGGCTATTCTTTTAAAGTACAAACTCCATCTGAGGATGTGCTAGCCAACTATGCTAAGCAAATATCTGGATCAAGTAGAGCCTTGATCAAATTTTCTCTCATCGCCTTTGACAGGCTCAGAGCATCGTAAATGCTTAGTTTTGCTGGCAACTTCTTGAGATGAGCTAGCACGTTGTAATCCACTTTGTTCAAATTCTCAATTTCGTTTCACACTTGTACTTCTTTCATCGCTGGAGACACTTCTTCTAGAGTAATTGTCTGTTTCCCTTTATCCATTGGAGTTGTTCTTGGTGGTAGCATCTTGCTATGCAAATGTAATTCTGTTATTTCTTCTGCTTCTAGACCCAGAGATCCTTCTATTTTTGTATCTAGCTCTTCTATATCTGAAAAGTTCATGTTGATGGCAAGTGGAGTTCCTTTGCATACGAGGACTAGCTCCTCACTTCCGGTGCTATCATAGCTAGTATTGTCGATATCTTCTTTGCTTTCATCAATATTCTCATCGGGAACAATCACGATTTGAGAATCATTTTGGGAATTGAAATTGGGGTTATAGAGTTTGCGATTAGTTACGTCATCACTAAAGACAATAAGAACGTAGCTAACATCATTCATATTATCATTATGAGACCCTGAAGGGGCATAAAGATTATGGTACAAAGTTAGGGGTTCGAGGGGTTTCACCCCCGAATCCGAAACAACCAATCTAATAAGGGCAGCCTCTATCCTACCCTTCGCACTATCATCCTTAATTTTGTACACGATTCCCTTCTTCCTCCATTCTTGTTGTGGTGGCCTCGTTGGTGCAACCTTTGTCTTGGACTGGGCCGACGGTAGACTCGAGGCAGCAGCTTTCTTTGGAGTAGTCTGGATCTGATCCAGAACTTTCTTGAGCTCAATCAAAATTATGCTCCATCCACCTTTGTCGGCATATGGATCAATCAGAGATATTGCCTCGGTTGAAATCACATTTATAGAACCTCTTTCAGGTTCTTTTAAATATTCCTTTGTTATTGTTATATTTCATTTTTTGTAATTCCGCTCGAGCCAATCCTTAAAACTGAAGCAGTTTTCTATAGTGTGTCTGAGCATCTTGTGGTAGGGGCAGAAGTTGGGCTTATCCTTCTTGCCCACCTCTTCCGGCTTCTTTGGCTCGGGCAATCTGAACTTGGCCTTTTTCATTAGATTCATGAACATCTTTGCTATGGCGTCGTCCATAAAGGAGTAGTTTCTACACAGCCTTTCTGACATTGTCGGACCCTGTCGTCCAACTCTCCTGTAAGACCTCAGTTGCTAACCAGTCTGATTGCTCTGCTGTGCATGAGGCTGACCATACTACTGAGGCTGACTATACTGAGGCGACTGGATGTGCTGTTGCTCGGGTTGAATCCTCATTGGCTGCTACCTTATCGACCTTTGCCACCACGGTAGATCTCTTCTCATATGCTTTAGTCAATTTCGTCTTCTCTATGTTTTCTGCAGGCTCCATATGCTTGCCTTCTTCTTGTAGGCTGCTAGCTTTACTGAGTAACTTTTTGAATGATTTGATGGTGAGACCCTTAATCATGAAGGCCGTCGGACTGTGGATACTTTTGAGTAGTATCTTGATTGCGTGTTGTTCTTGTATTTGAGTTCACATTTCATGCTTAAGTTTCTCCATCTAAGAATGTAGTTGACCAAGGACTCGTCAGGCTTCTGCCACTCCACCATGAGATCTCCTATGTTAACATGATGTCAGGCACCGGCAAATCTTTTCGCAAATAGGTTTTCCATTTCTGCAAACGTCTTCACTGATCCATTGGGGAGCTCAGCATACCAATCGAAAGCTATTCCCGATAGGCTGCTGACAAACTGACGAAACAACAAAGCTTCACTTCCTTCTGTTCTGCAACAACTAGCTCTGAAATGTGCTATGTGCTGGCGAGGATTTACTGTCCCATCGAACGTTTTGAAATTCAGGGGCACAAAGCCTTTAGGGTAAGGCACGACATCGAAATCTTCTGGGTAGGGTCTACCCTTTGAAACTGATGCACCTCCTTTAGACTTAGCCAAGGCCTCCCAAACTTGCTGTTTGACCATTGTTTAATGACTTTTTCTGGCGGATACGGAGTCGGATTTCTTCTTGGTGGTTCGTCTTCATTAGGTGAAGCGAGCTCCCTTCTTTCATTGGCAATGTGTATCATCTCAGGCTGGTTAACCTCAGGAGACGATGTTGGTGGTGGTTGTGACTATATGTGGAGTGTAGCCATGGCGGTCATGGCAGCAGTCATTTCCTCTATTCTATTCTCCAGATGACTAATATGTTCATCTCTTGTTAGGAGGTCCTCCGCAGCTCATCCACATTGTTCTCCTCACTAGGAGTATCGCGCATAGATGACGTGGATCAAGTTTCTACCATTTTGATTTCCATGAATTCATCGTCCATGTAATCCAACAAGAAGTAATCTTCATCATCGATATCCAACCCTTGCTGTTTAGCTAACTCAAAAATTTTTTCTCAGAGATTTCGAACTCTATCATCCATTGTTTTCTCCTTAGTCATCTTTAAGTCTGTAGGCTTCCCTGTGCTATCACTCTTCTCTAGAATTGATTCAGAAGCAATGGCGGCAGTGGCAACGAGAACATCGGACTCATGATCCATTTTGCGGTCAGCAGACCCTCCAGAATGTATAGGTACAACACCTCTCGGTAACCACACTTTCCTCTTAGAAGTCGACGTCCCGAGACGAGGTGTTTCAACAGGGACATCAGGGTGACGAGGGGAAGTGTGCTCCCCCTAGTGTGTAGACCATGTATAGAGGAGAGTACTCCTCTCCTACTCTTTCTATTCCGGGATTCCTTATGATTATCAGTAGCTGGTACTCTCGAACCCAGTCGGGACTTGACTGACTTGCTTATAGTAGTATCCTTTGTAGCAACTATGTCAACACATTTTACCAAATGGTCTTTGACAAAAAATCAGATGGGTCTTTCCATTTTTAGAATTCTATCCTTGATTTTGGGGCATATTGCACATCCCATCCTCTTGAGAAGTTTGGTGATGGAATAACCCTCCATTTCAGACAACCTTCATAGAAGGGTGTGAGCACGGGTGATAGGCGTGGGCCTTCCCCTCACCTCATCACGGCTGTGTGGTGCTGAAAGTGTAGCGGCAATCATATGGAGGCTTTCATCTCTAGGAGTGTCAGCTATCGGGTGGAACCTGCTACCTCGAAGAAGAGGAGAGGTGTCTGATAAACCGAGTTCCTCCTATTGAGGACTCTCATCAATTGTTGGCAGATTTGCAACTTGTATTCTGGTGACCCTGCGAATCTTATGGTTGTGGTTTCTTCTTTGAAATTTGGTTAGCAGGGTAGGTCTAGAACTTCATCCAACTTCGAAGACTAGCGGCGAAGCAGTAAGGTTATCTTTAGAATCATATTCACGTAGAACCCCTTTTCCTTTGGCAGATGGGAAAGTAGGTGCGGTGACGGCGAAGTTGGTGGCAAGAGGTAACAACTCTCCTTGGCACGGAGACAACTGACCTGACGGGAGCAGTGGTTATCTTCACCTTCTTAGCAGAAGGGAAACCTTCGTGGGAGTTCAGGTCAAACTCAGCGGACGGTTCTTAAATTTTGGGAGTGGTAACTTTCACGACCACAAATTCAGCTTTTCTAAGTACGACTTCAAACTCACTGAAGCCGGTCCCAAATTGAATCATCGGTGCTGCAAGACGGGCCTCGCGGGAGGAAGGCAAGTTGCAGGAGAAAGTCAGTGTAGGGGCTAACATCTTTAACTTTCAGGCAAAGCATTCTGAAAGTTAGTGAGGGCCAAAAACCTTATCATCATAGTGCAAACACTATGAAAAAGGTTGTTCTTTGGACTGGGAAAAATTTCATTCCACTTTATTATCTTTTTATTTCATTTTTTCAACCATTATATATGTGAAATCCATTAATATTTCATTCTACTCATTTCATGAGCCCTTAGTTCTTGATGTTGGAGGAGCTAGGTTAGGATTTTGTTTGCTTAATGGAATCCCCATAGGATTATGTACTTTTCATTTCCTCTACGAATCTAACAAGTGAAAACTATTTTTTTTTATTAAGCCCAAAATCCAAAAGTCATAGTTGTACTAATCTCGCTATTTGACTCAGTGATTTCATTTGGATGGACATTTGAAATCAGTTGATCGAGAAGACAAAGGAACTCCATTGACCATCATCTTCTCGGTCATGCAAAATTCTCCATGCAAGGGATTCCCCATTTAGCACCGTGCAAATAAAGTGGGTGTCATGTAGCCTCGGATAATATGGTGTTGGTAGATCTCTACGTATTTCATCCTAAGTCTCCCATATGTTTGTTAGGATGACCATGATCGGTTGTTGGAGAAAATCAGATCTAATGTTGCATGTGTTTGTATATTCATTGTGTGCACCATATGAATTTAAAAAATGTGCATTAAAACATCCATTTTTGCATGTGTTGTCGATCAATCGCCTCCATTGGCTTAATCGGTACTTTCCGTCTATTGACTCGGTTGATCGGCCACCACTGACCTGATCATCCTTATCGACCACTTTTAGTCTATTCGACTGATCGGTCATCATAAAGCAGATCAGCTTGATCAACCATTCTCTGTCAATCAACTGCCTCAGCCTATCGATATTTCCTAGTTGATTGACAACCCACAACGATTTCAATCAACCTCTTTTGTCGACTTGACCAATTAGGCACCATTTATCTGATTAGCTCGACCAAGCACTCTCCATCAATCAGTGCCCCAGCCTGATCAACCATTCCTCATCAATTGACCGACCATGCTAGTTTGATCGACCACTTATTCAGTTCAACCAATCAACCATTGCAGGTTAGATTAGCTTGATCTACAATTCTTTGTCGATTTGCTGCCCCAACCTGATTGACTGTTCCTCATCGATCGGACTAATGGTAATTGACCGATTGCCACCGGTCTGATCATATTGATGGACCATCCTTACTTGATCAACTGCATCCTCTAGCCCAATCAACTCACCTCGGTTTACATGATCAATATATGCCTCCATCAGCCTAACCGATCAGTTCCGCAATAGACCCAAATAATTAGCGCCGCCACCAGTGCAAGGGATCCATTGATCATTTTCATTTAGTATCATCTCGTATGTTGTGTTCATTACATACTTTTCACATTGTCTTCTTTAGCACATTCATACTTGCACATTATCATGCATTCACGAGCATATACGCTCATTTGTTCATGATGAGTACTAATGCTTCCCAGAAGCAAATTACTCTACTTATTTGCTTTGTGACATCCTTATGTCACTTCTCACCAAGTTGCAGTGGTTTGCACTTGCAATCTCCAGTTTACATGTTTACTTACATAGCATCCTGCATGCTCATGATTTGCATGCTTGATGTCATATGCATTTGAACTTGTTTCCTCACAAACATATCTCACTCATTCACACATCATGTGAGTGGATGGCTTGCCACCAAGCCCCTTCAGTGTGTAGTTCTCTCTAATGAGAATTGTATCACCCATTCACCTTCTATGACACCGCTCTAGATTGTCATGCTGATCACTCTTGAGTCGCTGGCTCCTTGGCACACTCACTCTTTGAGTCACTGCTCCTCAACACACTCACTCCTGAGTCACTGTCTCCTTAACACACTCACTCTCTGAGTCACTGTTCCTCAGCAAACTCACTCCCGAGTCACTACCTCCTCAATACACTCACTACCAAGTCTCTGCCACCTCTGCACACTCACTCCTGAGTCACTGCCTCCTCAACACACTCATCTTTACTTGGGTTGTATATCATGCATTCATCACTTCACTCTTTCAGCACATTCATCATTAGTATTTGCCTCCATATACTAATGGTGAATATTTTCCATCTCTCAATCGTCCCTACTTTGCTAGGACGTTCACATCGCATTGGATCAATTTGCAATTGCATTTGTTATTTTGGTTGCCTTTATGAAAAATCTACCTTGTTAGTTGAGTGACTAGTTATTAGTCACAAGGTGGTAGCAAGTATTGCTCATGAGGGTGCCTTGGTGGGGAAATACTTGCTACCGCATCTTGACTAGCTTGTGTATATTGTGCTAAAGTTCCAAGGGGTAATAGGTGCCACTTAAGCTTTTTTTTCCTTTCTTGGGACTTATTTTAAAAGATATAAAAATTTATATTTTTATTGCATATGCATCATGTTTTTTTTTAAACCTACTTGAAAATTACTTAAATATCTAGCTTATATCAAATAAGAGGTCAATTTTTCAAAATCATTTTCAAACCAGCATCTAGTGGCACCTTTTAGAATCCTTGAATCCTTAGGATGTGGCTAGGGATGGTGAATCCATCAAAACATATGCTATGCCTTTTTGCTTACCCTTGCACTCACATAGAGGTTGTGAATAGGACACTGCGCTAGATGATGTGTTAGGCTAAGGACTAGGGTGCTAGGTAGTCTTTTTCAATGTCCTGGATAAAGTTCTCTGCTAGTTTGGTTGCCCTAGCCAAGCATTAATTTTGTGTTGCTTTATGGGCTTACTTGCATTGAGACATGAGCAACTGAGAAGATTTGTAAAGATTTATCTAATCACAATTTTTGTAGGTTCCGTTAGCTCTCCTCCCACAAGTCATGGCTCAGGACATTGCAGATAGGTAGCTTTATGTTAATCTTATTTTCATGCAGGTTGAGTTGTTCTTATAATTCCTCTCTTTTTAAAGTTCATAGAAGAGTCCTGTATTAGAAATAAGGTACGGGAATGAGTTTTGATGTGCCAATCAAGTAGAACCACATGATGGGACAAGGAGCTGCATGACCTTATCTCTTACCTTAATTATAATTATCATTCATGTATAGAATTTGGACCAAGTGTGTATTTATCAATGTCTCGCCACTTCTTTCTATTTTTTAGATATGTTGTCGACCCAGTGGCACTCGGCCTTTTATTCTATCATATTTGGTTTGCTTTACTTTGATGATTCTTACATGTGATTGCTAGTTTTGTAATTTTTATCTTGTGGTTTGTCTACGAATCATGCAAATCATTTGGCTCTCTAAGGACCTAAAGCTATAAATTTTCTTCAACATTATAATTAAATTTAATACTAGATAAAATTTAGGACTAAAAATTTGAGGATTTTCAAAATCTACAGTTTATTTTCTACATGTTGTTCGAGTAATTATTTAAATGGGTCGTAAAAAATGAATTTCACTCAAGTTATATTAATAGGGCCTCCATACTTAGAACATATTAGAGATTTGCATCATACTGGCATGTCCCGTGAAGAAGTCCCCATGCTTCTTCAACACGACTAGCCCAATATAGAATTATACTTTGATGGTTGTCTAGCACGCTTAGGATGTTAGTGGCTTCCTGATCCCCGATAAATGCAACGACGACAAAAACTTGGTACCATCCTATAAATGAATTGGCACCAAAAACTTGACTCCACTGGATAAATGCGCTGATGATTTTAGATATGAAAATTATGATTTTATAATATGGGATATTACGCAAGTATACGGATCGTTTATCAAGTAATATAGGACTTTCTGATTAAGCCCCGAGATATCGAACCCACAGGGAAAATGTAAAATCTTTAAAGAAATTAGAAAAATTATCTTTTTACTTTTTGTTATGGCTTTTGAAAGTATGTGTTGATTTTGAAAGGTTTTGAAAGTTGATTTGTTTTTTGAAATTTCCTTAATAAAATGTTAAGCAATGAAATTAAAATTATAATGACTAAAAAAAACACTGTATGTAAAATACTATTAACTAGAATATCTTTTTCTTTCCTTTTATGAAGTAGTAATAATTCTTAAAGTATTGTTGTGGAAGTATTTAAATTTGTTGTGACAGATAGAAGCAAATGTGTTCTTTACCCTTACCTGGTTCTATAAAGAACATAAGTTAATTTGAAATTTTTATTATTTTGAACGTGGTTAGGCAGGGAAGATACCAGTCTCTCACTCTAGAGTTCCATCGATTCCCACCACCTGGGGGCTAAATTCTCATAACAAAACTCAAAACTTCAAACCAAATTAGGGGGTTTTAGCCTGTCACTCTAAAATCCTCTAATTTTACTCCCTTCCATAAAAATATCTTCTAATATTACATTCAATTATATGGACTACAACTATCACCCATATAATTGCATGTGATTCTTACTAACTTTTATGAGACAATACCGCATTGGATCTTACATAATCTCAAGAAATTCTACAACTTAACAGGCCAAATTAAGAAATCAACAAGGTTTTTAGAATCAATCTTCACAACTTCTACCAACTTTTAAACACTTATATTTTCCACAACAATTCTTTATAAATTAATTACTTCTCCATTTAAGAAAGAAAAAGATAAAGTAAACTACTCATAATGCATTGAGAAAATATAAAAACACAATGATTTGAAATTAAAAACAATAAGAAAAATAACGAACGAAAGCAAGTATTAATAAAAAGATTAAAAGTAAACACTTATCTGAAAATCCTCTCCCCAAGACTAAGGAAGTTCCTCTGAAACTTTGACTCTTCGCTAAACTACTCCTCAGAGCAAGTCTACCAACTCCGATGACTCAGAGTACTGACTTCAGACTTCAATAAAAACTAAACTAAAAGAAAGAAAAGAAGTGGGAAGAAGAAGACTTCACTCTGACCCTTTTCTCCTTTCTACTCTCTACTCCTACTCTTAATAAAAACTCTAACAAAATAAAAGCAAAATACTGTAAAAACTCCCTTCAAAATGCAAGTGGAAGAGCACTTAGTCATTCCTAAGACTCTCTTTAAATAGTAAACCAAAAGGTGTCTTGGTGTCTCTTCAAAATGTGTCCAGATTCGATGTATCTACCAAGGAACGCACCCCATCATTCAAACTTGCCGCCCAAAGGAAGTTATGGTAGTTAACACCAAGAGTTGCATCCCATCCCCTTTGAAATTGGCACCAAATTCATTTGAATTTTGATTTTTAACTTTGGCGGCTAAGCGCCGGCCCAGCGGTGCTTAGCCGCTATTGCCAAAATTTTGTTTTTTCATTATTTTTGCTCCAAATTTGATCAAATTTTGCTCCTTTCATCATGACCATCCATTTTCATCATACCTGCAAGAAAAACAAAAAATACCTTCCCTTAAAGTGCAATATCATTAAAAATAGGTATAAAAATGTGCATAAAAATACTATATATTTTAGGTGTATCAAATTCCCTCAAACTTAAAATGTTACTTGTCCTCAAGTGACAATTAATCTCATAGAACATTTAGCATGCAAATTATGTAATGATTTTCTTAGGAAGATAACAAAATTTTGTTCTAGAAATGGAATTGTCCAATTTAGAAAAAATTTCAGTAATTAAAACCAACTTAAAGTTTAGAAAGTTCTTAAGTAAAGGAAAATGACAAATATAAGTTTCTATCTAATTCAGAAATATTTGTAGATTCTTCAAAATATAGGACTCAAACACTTATTTTTCTCACTTAAAAATCTTTATTTGAAAAATAATTTTACTTACTATATTATAACTTAAGCTTTAGATTTTATCTGAACTTATATCTTAAACTTTAGGTATGAAACCAATTTTTGATTAGGCCCTTAAATCCTCAAGCTTCTCCTCCCTTTTCATATACTATTTTTCACTCTTTTTTTATTTTTTTTATAAGGACAAGGATTACTATATCTGGATAGACCTTTAATGATTTTAAATTTCACCCTTCCATTTAAAATAAAGATCAGATATACATCTCTCACTTAAAAATCATAATAATAATATTTGAAAATTATTCTTCAATAAAAGAAATTTAAGCTTTGAAGAATAAAAGTCAAATCTTCTATTTATCCAAAAATACAAAACTTCTTACTAAAGATAGTTTAACTTTATTTAACACTTCTTCATTAAGAAAATTTTAACTTTAAGTTTTTCATGATTACTATAAATTTTAACTAAATTCTTTTATTCATTTCTATATTCAAACTTTTGTTCCCCTAATATAAATTCATGTACATAATTATTCTCAATAAAAAATAAGATTTATTTTTAAGTATTTTTTAGAATCAAATAAAATTTTAGAATTTGAAAAATTTTAAACATTTAGTTTCCTAAGTAGAAGTTCCCAATAGTGGTTTATAATCTCCTAACAGTTTTTGAATTAAGGTACACACTATTAAAAACTCTGACATATCATACACATTAAAACATTTACTAATACACACTATCACAAAGCAACATATAAATCCACAATAAAACAAAAATAATACCTGAATATGCATAACAGATAAATAGTATAACTACAATCTGCATATTATCAAGGTTCAGATCACAACACAATCATCAAACAAAACACTAGATAAAGTACACAGTAACATAGTATAACAACATAATAACTAAAACAAACAACATACATCTACTCTTCATCCTCATCATCATCATCATCCTGCTCGTTCCAATCCCTGGATGGCACATAAGGTATGTAGAATGGATGAGGTGGCATCTCGACACTACGATCACCTCTAATCGATCTATCCAAATATTGCTGATAACTCTCCTCATACTCATCGTGTTTCACAATATATCTTTCTACATTGTCCATCATACCATCAATATCTCTAACATGCTCACGAGTATGACTCACTTTTTTCAAAATTTTTCTTAATAAACCAGACTGTGAATCAGTAGATGATAATGCACGTAAAGTAGAAGCACGAGAAGTAGATGCAGTAGAAGCAGAAGCAGTAGAAGCTCTACCAAATCCTCCTCTCCAACCAAACTCTGAATGTACAGTGTAAACACCAACGTTTACACTGGTAATAGGTCTCAATGGCTGAAGTACCTCTTCTCAGGTTTCAAACTTCACTCCAGATCGTTCACATAGTGAATGAATCAAGGAAGGAAATCCCATACCTGCAGTAGTGGTGGATCTAGCACTGTTCAAAATATAATCATAAATTATTCCACCAATGTCAATAGGCTTCCCTGTTGAATACAATGGTTCGACATAGCTCTTTCTCTCGTTACTTCACTGGTGTGGCTCGAAGGTAACAACTTAGAAGAGATAAAATAATGCCATGCCTTAGAAATGACATTCAATTTGGAAGTAAGAAAGTTCACTCTTCTATCATTTATTATTTTCCATAACCCTCTTCCATCAGTCAAAAATTCCATGATCTCATCTAACTCTCCTTCCGTAGGATGATAGTTAGAATAAAAACAAAACATGTCAGGAGGTAGTCCATAAAAAGTATTGATTGCCCCAGAAGAAAAGTTAACTTCATTCCTCCTAACCATCACTTGATTTTCTTCTGCAGCAGACAAATTTGCATAAAATTCTCGAACCACAGAAACAACAGCAACAGCGGAGAAGCAACAGTAATTTTCCCAGTTCCTTCTAGCAATCATTTCTTCAATCACCTCTCCTGGTTTGCTAAACACTCGCTCAGGAATCAACTTACGTGACTGCAATGCATCGACGTATCGTTCCTCAGTCCTCAAACTAACAAATTTGTCAGAATCAAACTTCGTCTTTTCTCGTGAATGCTTTGACTTTGGAGCCATCTCTAAAAATTTCACGAAAAAAAATTCACCATAAATTCCAAAATCAAACTAAACTTGCTAAATTATCTTCCAAAAGTTATTTTCACTAAATCCAAGCAATTTCTTAAATTTTTCCTCAAATTTTCACCATGAATAGTGATTTTAAGATTTTGCATAATGTACCCAAAATACATGGTGAAAATAAAAAACTTTACTTAGGAGTAGTGCTCTTACCATAAGGAATCCAAATCTAACAATTTTTGTTGAGATCAGCACTTAAATGATCCAGAATATGATGCCCTAGGCTCCTCTTTCATGATAGACCGAAGGTTGAAGACGATACGGCGGTTTAAAAAAAATGGCATTTTCGGGTTTTTAGCTGTTGGGAACCAATTTTCGCGAACTGGCGCCTAAGCGTGAACTATCGGCGCTTACCCGCGAAATATGGCGCTTATGCGCCGGCACTTTGGCGCTTAGCCGCCAATACCCAAATTTTCATAATAATGGTATATGCACTAAATCACTTGGTTAATCACCCTTAAATACTCCAAACTAATTATTTCTCCCCACATAGATCTTCAATATTCCAAATCAAAATTTAATAAGCATTGATTCCACACAAATTTCACAAAAACACAAACTTATATTAAAACAAACATAACACTTAATACAATACTAGAATTTCCATCCACACATAGAGGATGAAATTCTCTAAATACAAGAGACATTAATCTCAAACTGATTAGTATACATCTTTAGGATGTAACCATCACATCATCAGGCTCGATTAATATATAAGCACTAAACACACTAAACATAACACACAAGAACACTAAACAAATAAAAATAAAACATTCTTATTTCCATTCTCCATTAGGCGGAATATATCCAGGACCACTCTTATTCTCATTTGACCATTCTGGAATATAAATTTGATAGAACGGGCGATAATTGTTCATTCTAACATCATCTTCTTCAATCCATTTGTTCTTCACAAACATCGCCTTATCTATTTATTCCACATACCTTGAATGATTGAATTGCATCTTGAGTTGCCAGCCCATGTTTTCGAAATGTAAGTTAGTATCATTGATCTTTGCTTCCATTGAAGCCACTCGGGCTTCAATTTTTGCAATCATTTCTGCAATACCATGAATACTAACAGCGAGATAACCATTAAATAACTCTTTAGCACTATCACTAATGAACTTACTTTTTTCAGAATCTTTCTTCTTCTTCATCTCATTCTCCCAAGAAGACATGATGCACTCAAAATTTTCTTCTTAAGACTCAGAAATGAAAATAGGACTTGGGGCAAGTGTTTCTCTTGAATCAGATCCTTTTTATAGACTTGGGGGGCTAAATCTGTCCCAAGACATTTAGAAACTCCAAAATAACGCCCAAAACTTCTCCCCCACGATTTAGGCTTCAAGATCCACATTTTTCACGTTTTTTATAACTCTAGCGCCTAAGCGCCAACTAGTCGACGCTTAGCCGCCAGTGCACAATTTAGCATAAGTTTGCTAAGTGTCCAAAATTTCATTCTGACTTCTCTAAATCATCAATTAAGGTCAAATAAACTCTACTTAAGTTTAAAAACTCCAAATTACTATCACTGAAAACATAAAAACAAACCAAACAAAGCATACAAAACACACTAAACAAACATAAAGCAAAGCACACCGATAAATATGGGTTGTCTCCCACATAACGCTTATTTTAACGTCTTCAGCCTGACATACCCAGACTCATTCTGAGTGACCCAACATCAAATTATTACCAGATTTAGATTTATTGACTGAAAAATATGGTTTAAGTCTATGTCCGTTAACTTTAAATGTTTTTCCAGTCTTAGGATCTTGAATATTCACAGCTCCATAAGAATAAACTTTTATCACAATAAATGGACCCATCCACCTGGACTTAAGTTTTCCAGAAAATATTCTCAACCTAGCATTATACAGCAAAACTTGTTGTCCTGGTACAAGATTTTTGATAAGAATCTTTTGATCATGCCATAACTTCATATTTTCCTTATAAATCTTAGCATTTTCATAAGATTCATTCCTTATTTATTCAAGCTCATTTAATAGCAATAATCTTTTTTCAGCAGCATCTTTCAAATTATAATTGAACTCTTTAATAGCCCAATATGCTTTATGCTCAAGTTCAAAAGGTAAATGACAAGCTTTCCAAAAATCAGCCTATATGGGGACATTCCTATAGATGTTCTGTAAGCAGTCCTATAGGCCCCACAAAGCATAATCCAGTTTGATTGACCAATCCTTTCTATTTGGATTAACAGTTTTTCCAATATTCTTTTAGTTTCACGATTGGATAATTCAACCAAACCACTTGTCTGCGGATGATAAGCAGTAGCAATGCGATGATTAATATGATATTTCTTCGTTATCTTCCCAATAATCGCATTTTTAAAATGACTTCCCTCATCAGTTATGATTACTCTTGGTATTCCAAATCTGTAAAATATATTCTTTTCTAAAAACTTTGCAAAAATTTGAGCATCACATCGAGGTAAAGCAATAACTTCAATCCATTTGGAAACATAGTCTACTGCTATTAAAATATAAACATTTCCGAATTATGGTGTAAAAGGTCCCATAAAATCTAGTTCCCAAACATCAAATATTTCAACTTCCAACATATAATTGAGGGGCATCTCATTTCTTCTAGAAATATTGCCTACACACTGACATATATCACAATTTTTAATACAAACATTCACATCTTTAAAAATTATAGGCCAATAAAATCCTGATTGTAATATTTTATATGCAGTTTTATCACTTCCAAAATGTCCCCCAAAATCAGAATCATGAAATTTTTGAATAATTTCATAAGTATCTTCCAAAGGTACACATCTTCGAATTAAAAGATTCTTTCCTTATTTATATAAAAATGGGTCATCCCAAAAATAAGTCTTAGCATCAGACAAAAATTTATTCTTTTCATGGTATTTCAAACCATAGGGTATAATATTACTAACAATAAAGTTTACTATGTCTGCATACCATGGAACACGTAATTCTTTAACAGTGAACAGTTTTTCATCAGGAAAATGTTCATTAATTTCTTCAATATCACAGAGAGAATTTTCAATTTCAAGCCTGGACAAATGATCAGCAATTTGATTATCAGAACCCTTCCTATCTACTATCTCAAAATGAAATTCTTGCAAAAGAAGAATCCAACTTATCAGTCTTGGTTTTGCATCATTTTTCTTCATTAAGTATTTAATAGCAGAATGATCAGTATGCACCACACATTTAATTCCAATTAAATATGATCGAAATTTATCAAAAGCAAATACTATAGCTAATAACTCTTTCTTAGTAATGGTATAATTAATTTGAGCTTCATTAAGAGTTTTACTAGCATAATAAATTATTTCTAAAATTTTATCATATTTCTGACCCAAAATAGCACCAATAGCATAATCACTAGCATCACACATTAATTCAAAAGATTTTTCCCAATTTGGTGAAATTATTACAGGTGCAGTGATTAATTTTTCTTTTAATGTTTCAAAGACTTTTCGACAGTCATCATGAAAATTAAAAATTGCATCCTTTTCCAATAAACGGCATAAAGGTTTTGTAACCTTTGAAAAGTCTTTGATGTAACGCCTGTAAAATCCAGCATGTCCTAAAAAACTTCTAATTCCCCTTACATTTGTTGGGCAAGGTAAATTAGATATAACTTGAATTTTTGCAGGATCTACCTCCAAACCTTTTTCTGAAATCCGATGTCCCAAAACAATTCCTCCTGCTACCATAATTTGGCATTTTTCCCAATTAAGGACCAAATTAGTTTCTTCACAGCATTTTAGAACTTTAGATAGATGTTCTAAACATGATTCAAATGAAATTCCAAACACTGAAAAGTCATCCATAAAAACTTTAATCCCTTTTTGAATCAAATCACAAAAAATAGCCATCATACATCTCTGAAATGTAGCAGGGGAATTACATAAACCAAAGGGCATTCTTTTAAAAGCAAACGTACCATAAGGACTGGTAAACCTAGTTTTCTCTTGATCCTCAGGTGCAATTTGAATTTAGTGGTAACCAGTATATCCATCTAGAAAACAAAAGTATTTATGCCCAGCCAGTCTATCCAACATTTGATCTAGAAAAAGGAGTGGAAAATGATCTTTTCTTGTGGCAAGACTTAATTTTCTATAATCAATGCATATTCGCCACCCTGTAACTTGCCTTGTTGGTATCATTTCATTTTTCTCATTAACAGTCATAGTTACTCCTCCTTTCTTAGGAAAACAGTGAATAGAACTAACCCATGCACTATCTGAAATAGGGTAGATAATTCCAACATCCAACAATTTTAAAATTTCTTTCTTAACAACGTCTTTCATGATAGGATTTAATCTCCTTTGGGGATCAGCTTGCGGTTTGCAATTATCTTTCATAAGAATTCCGTGCATACAAATTGAAGGACTCGATTCCTTTAATATCGGCAATTGTCCATCCAAAGGCTTTCTTGTGCTTCTTCAAAATTTCAAGCAAACTCTCTTCTTCTTTTTCAGTTAATTGAGAGGAAATTATAACAGGCAAGGTTGAGGATTCTCCTAGAAAAACATACTTTAAATTTTCAGGAAGCATTTTTAACTCAAGTTCTGGAGGTATTTCAATTGATGGACCATAAGATTTATCTTTCTCAGTCATATCCAACAATTCAAAACTTTCACGAACAAACTTTAAATCTTCCTCTTGAAAATCATGAGAATCAAGTAACTCCTCTTCTTGCTTATATTCAAATTCTTCTCTTTCAACTTTCTCTTCATAAGTTGATTTGAAATGACATTCACTTAAATATTCAATAACATCCATCCTATAACACTCATCTTCTTTACCTCTAGTAGGATATTTCATCGATTTTGAAATATTAAATGTAACAGTCTGATCATTAACCCTCATCGTTAATTCCCCTTTTTCACATCTATCATGGCTCTGCCTGTAGCTAGAAAAGGTCTCCCCAAAATTATGGGTATCTCTTTATCTTCCTACATATCTAACACAATGAAATTCACAGGAAAAATAAATTGATCCACTTTTACCAAAACAACTTCTATAACTCCTTTAGGATATGTGATCGAATGATCTGTTAATTGCAGAGTTACAGTAGTTGGGGTTATTTCTCCTAGTCCCAGTCTTTTGAATATTGATAGAGGCATAAGGTTAATGCTTGCACCCAAATCACATAAAGCTTTTCCATAGAATCTTTCTCCGATTGCACATGGAATTGTGAAACTACCAGGATCTTTAAGCTTTTCAGGAAGCTTTTTATGAATTATTGCACTGCACTCCTCACTAAGTGCAATAGTCTCATTTTCTTCAAACTTCCTCTTTTTATTAAGAATATCCTTCATAAATTTTGCATAGCTTGGCATTTGTTCTAGGGCTTCAGTTAATGGAATATTAATGGTAAGATTCTTTAATATCTCCAAGATTTTTGAAAATTGCTTATCCAACTTTTGTTGGCGAAGTCTCTGAGGAAATGGAGGTGGTGGTTTTTCTAAATCATCCTTAGGTGGAGAAATAAGTCTTTCTAAACCTTTTGGAGCGTCCTCTTTAGGTCTTTCAATCTCTTCTTTCTCTACTTCAATTTCTTTTTGAACTCTACCTTCCAATTCTTTTCCACTTCTCAGTTGAACTGCTTTTACTTGTTCTTTATTCTTTTCTCTTGGATTCACTTCAATATTACTTGAAAGCATTCCTTGGGATCTATTACTTAAGGCATTTGTAATTTGTCCCAACTGATTTTAAATATTTCTGATGGTTGCTCCTTGAATTTGTAATTGATTTCCCATATGTAATACTACTTCTTCCATAGACAACTTCTTCTCCTTATTTTGTAAAGCATTGTTATAACCGGAAGGATAAGTTAATCTATTATTATTTTTACCCTGGTTGTTCCAATTCCCCAATGGGTTTACTTGGTGGTTCCCTCATTGTTGATTAACACCACCCTGATTATTGTTATTCCAGTTAAAATTTGGATGATTCTTCCAACCTGGGTTATAATAATTGGAATATGGATTATTAGGTTTGATTATATCATTCACAGTTTCTGGTCAAGAATAAGAATCAACCATTTGGCCTAATGAATTTTCTTTAATCATGAGATTTGGCTGAGAAAAATTCATCCCAAATTGGTCTATCTTCCTTGATACAGCAGCAACTTGATTTGCTAACATTGTAAAAGCATCATTTTCATAAACAATGGCTACCTTTTTAGGATTTAACCTTTCAGAAGGCCATTGAAAATTATTAGTAGTCATTTCTTCAATTAAAGCATAAGCATCAGAAAATGGTTTAGACATTAATGATCCACCAGCAGAGCATCGATGATTGATCTAAGAGATCCAACTAATCAATTATAAAAAGTTTGAATTATTAACCAACTCGGTATCACATGATGTGGACATTTCTCGAGGAAATCTTTAAATCTTTCTCATGCTTCATATATTGATTCCCCATCAAACTGACAAAAAGATGTTATATCATTTCTCAACTTAGTAATCTTAGATGGTGGAAAATATTTAGCAAGGAACTTTTGTGACAGTTCACCCCAAGTTCTAATTAATCCAGGTTGTAACGAGTGTAACCAAATTTTAGCTTTATCCCTTAGCGAGAAAGGAAAAATTCTAAGTCTAATAGCATCATCCAAAACACCATCATATTTAAAAGTAGCACACAACTCCAGAAAATTAGCAAGATACAAATTAGAATCTTCAGTTGTTGCTCCCCCAAACTGATTATTAGACACCATCTGGATAATAGCAGGTTTAAGCTCAAAAGAATTAGCAGCTACAGCAGGGTTTTGAATACTACCACGAAATTCATCTACTGTAGGGTTAACATAATCTCTTAAAGGTCTTAATTATTAATGGATGCCTACATTTTAATCTTGATGATTTGCCATTTCTTGAATATTTTTATCTTTTTCTATTTTTTTAATTTTTTTGATTTTTCTGATAGTTCTTTCTAATTCAGAATCGTAAGGCACAAGTCCTTCAGAACCTGAACTACGCATACAACAATAAAACAAAACAAAATACAACACACTAACAAAAACAAAGAAAAGTAAAAATTTAAAATTTCTTAATTCTCTTTAAAAAGCAATTTAATTGTTTTCCCCGGCAACATCGCCAAAAACTTGATCCCCGATAAATGTAACGGCGCCAAAAACATGGTACTGTCCGGTAAATGCAACGGCACCAAAAACTTGACTCCGCTGGATAAATGCGCTGATGATTTTAGATATGAAAATTATGATTTTATAATATGGGATACTACGCAAGCATACGTATCGTTTATCAAGTAATATAGGATTTTCTGATTAAGCCCCGAGATATCGAACCCACAGGGAAAATGAAAAATCTTTAAAGAAATTAGAAAAAATATCTTTTTACTTTTTGTTATGGCTTTTGAAAGTATTTGTTGATTTTGAAAGGTTTTGAAAGTTGATTTGTCTTTTGAATTTTCCTTAATAAAATGTTAAGCAATGAAATTAAAATTATAACGATTAAAAAAAAACATTGTATGTAAAATACTATTAACTAGAATATCTTTTTCTTTCCTTTTATAAAGTAATAATAATTCTTAAAGTATTGTTGTGGAAGTATTTAAATTTTTTGTGCAGATAGAAGTGAATGTGTTCTTTACCCTTACTTGGTTCTATAAAGAACATAGGTTAATTTGAAATTTTTATTATTTTGAACATGGTTAGGCGGGGAAGATACCGGTCACTCACACTAGAGTTCCCTCGATTCCCACCACCTGGGGGCTAACTTCTCATAACAAAACTCAAAAATTCAAACCAAATTAGGGGGTTTTAGCCTGTCACTCTAAAATCCTCTAATTTTACTCCCTTCCATAAAAATATCTTCTAATATTACATTCAATTATATGGACTACAATTCTCACTCATATAATTGCATGTGATTCTTACTAACTTTTATGAGACATTACCTCATTGGATCTTACATAATCTCAAGAAATTCTACAACTTAACCGGCTAAATTAAGAAGTAAATAAAGTTTTTAGAATCAATCTTCACAACTTCTTCCAACTTTTAAACACTTATACTTTCCACAACAATTCTTTATAAATTAATTACTTCTCCTTTTAAGAAAGAAAAAGATAAAGTAAACTACTCAGAATGCATTGAGAAAATAAAAAAACACATTGATTTGAAATTAAAAACAATAAGAGAAATAACAAACGAAAGCAAGTATTAATAAAAAGATTAAAAGTAAACACTTATCTGAAAATCTTTTCCATAAGACTAAGGAAGTTCCTCTGAAACTTTGACTCTTCGCCAAACTACTCCTCAGAGCAAGTCTCCCAACTCCGATGAATCAGAATATAGACTTCAGACTTCAATAAAAACTAAACTAAACGAAAGAAAAGAAGTGGGAAGAAGAAGACTTCACTCTGACCCTTTTCTCAATTCTACTCTCTACTCTGTCGGCATATTTTTAGGTTATGTGTTGTATTTTAAAAAGGTGGTCGCCTACAGAAATTGTCGGCGAATTTTTAATTTTAAATTTAATTTAAATATATATATAGTTTAAAAGATAACATTTGATTTTGAAAGTAATTTTAAGTTTAAAAGTTTTAAGATATGAAATCAAACCGATCTCACATCCCAAATAGTTTATATAAATGAGCGCCACATCACAAGCTGTGTATCTGTCCCGATGAATAGACACACTACTTGATGATGGGGCTCAATTAAATAAACTAGAAGATTTGTGACATCCGTTTGGTCTGCGAACCAATTTTATAAGCCGACAAATTCCCCTGCTTAATATGAAAAACATTAAACAGGGTTTATATTATTTGGGTTCTTAAAATTCCCTATAAGGGCAAGCCCCTATAGTTAATTATATCTTAAGTGACGGGAATCACCTAAGAAAACTCTCGATAATAATCAGCAGTTCTGCTCTCAAGAATTTCAAAGTTTAAGTTTTCAAGGGATTGAATTTTAGAATTTCAATAGGGAATGGATCAAATTTGGAACATTTTATTTTGGGAATTCAAAGGAAGAAAGGTAGGAGAAATCACAGATTCGAAGCGAACTTCGGTAATTTCCCGACTATCCTATTGTTTGGCTTGAATTTAGGAAAGCCCTAATGTTTATTTAACATTTTGATCTTACCAATTTTAATTAATTAGGACTTATATTCGTATGACACAATCATACAAACAGCCTCGAAGATGTGAGGGTTTATGTCGTGTCGAACGACTACCTCGGAGTCCTAAGACCGGTTAGGGCTTAATTTGCAATGCAAATGCCTAACAAAAGGTTGAGGATTTATGTTGCACTAGGCAAACTACCTCGAAGTCCTATGGTTTGGTTATTTAATTCTAAGAAAGTTTTACTGAAGTAGACTCAGGTTTTGCTGATGACGATGGCCGTGCTGCCCACCATGCTCCGAGCTCTTTGTTGTTGCAGAGGTTTAGTTTTAGAAGATTGTAATCAAAAGAGAAGAGAAGAGTTTGGTTTTATAAATCTTAAAGTGCAAGTGTTTTTTATGTTTTAATTAAAACAAATCTTAAAGTTGATTATAACAACACCGGTTAAGATCCCACGGTTCCATCCTTCCGGCATCATTATTTTTATCGGATTCACTTAGTCCAGATGAATTTGCTAAACTCAACTAAATGAGTTCCACACTTTCATTTAGACCGTGGGAAATCCCGTTAGCAACACGTAGGTTACATCATCCAAGGTATTCCCGATCATCCAACAAGACATTTTAATTTAGTTGTAGTTGTAGTTTTGTTGTTTTGTTTGTGATTAAATTTTGAGTTGTTTTATATTTTGAAATGTTGTGACGGTGAATTTTATCTTGTAATGATTTTTAATTTAGTTTTGGTTTTGGTTTTAGGGACTATCCTAGAGGTGTGGGTTTTCATGCAACAGTTGTTTATCATGCAAGAAAAGTAAAGTGCATTTGCAATAAAGTAAATTGCAAGAAGGTAAATTGCAACAAAATAAAAGCGTACCTGGAGGGTCTTCCCGTCATCCCAAGCTACACTTAAACACAATTTAGGATATTTAATCATTTAAAGCAAGTTCCTAGGTAAAGCTAAGGGAAGGGTTATGGTTTTCTACCAAGTTCCTAATCCTATAGCTAGTCATTTCCTATGACGTCTAGGTTCTTGTGTTTTGGTTTGAGGACGATTTTCTTCATCAAAGGACAATTAAGTTCAATTGTTCTTATAAACATCCTATCATATTGAGGAAGTGCTTAAGACGAATCTTAAACATCTTTTCAATACCTCTAGGAACGTTTTAAGTCCAAGAGAATTTAATTATACAATGAATCAATCATCCAAGAATTCAAGTTTTGTTATCTTGCTCAGTGAACTAAGACATTTGAATATCCTATGAGTGAAGTAACACTTCACTTAACACTCCATTTAGGAGTTATGACAACATGAGCTTTTGAGGGCAAATTAATATTCAAGTGATTTGTGATTTAATTTAATTTCAATTAATGGGTTTAAGTTTGGAATAGTGTTCAAGTTGTTTTAGACTTATTTTGAATTCTTTATGTCTTTAGTGATGTTATATTTAATTCAATTTAATTTAATTTTAGTTTAATTTAATTTGGTTTAGTTTTACTTTCAATTTAATTTAATTTAATTTAATTTAGTTTAATACATTTTAATTTAATTTAATTTAATTTAATATGTTTTAATTTTATTTTATTTTATTTAATTTAATATGTTTTAATTTAATTTAAATTTAATTTAAATTTTTTTTTAATTTTAATTTAATATTTTATATCTCTTTTTTTTATATTTTAAAGATGGTTTAATTTAATTATTAAAGTATTAATTTAATTGTGATTTTGGAAGGATTTAATTTAAATTTTTTAATCTTTAATTTAATTTAATGATTAAGTCTTTTAATATTTTAAATCTTGAATTTGGATTATCATTTTAATTAGGAATTAAATATTATTGAGGTGATTAATTTAGGGATTCTTTTAGATTAAAGAATAAATCTCTTCCTAATAATATCCATATTTTAATAATTCCAATTTTTTTATTATTCTTCCAAGTTTAATTAATCATTTAATTAAGGTTTATTTTAATTATTTTTAAATCATTTGGTAGGTTTCTACCCTTTAATTACCTAAGTTTCAAACATCCAAAATCAACTTAGTATCAAATATTTTACCCACACTTTTAATTAAACCTAAAATTTTTTAATTATAGGTTGAAATTTTAATTACTATTTTGCCCTTTAAACTTACTAATTTCATAACTCACTAAATTGAGTTTAAATGAATTTGAAATTTTTTTGTGACTTCACTCATATGTCAATCAAGACATTAGAGGAGAAAATGTGATTTTTCTGTATTTAATTTATTTATGTAATTATTTTTAGTGGAAAATAGGGATTTTCAAGGAAAATTTAATAATATGACCAAGTGAAAGTTTCTATCCTTAAGAAAATTATGGGACATTTCTAATGACTAGAGAACCACTTGGACCAATTTTGGTGATTTTTTGAATTATATTATTTTTATTATAATTATTTTGAGTTTTGGAGTATTAATTAATTTAAAAATAAAATAAAGGTTGAAAAATGAATTTTATATTTTTAAAAAATCTCTCTGATATCAAGGAAACCAGAGAACTAATTTTCATAATTTTCTAATTTTTCTTTGATTTATTAAAATTATTTTAGTGGAAATGCTAGAAAATACATTTTTTATATTTTAAAATTACCTTAGGGCTTTAAAATTTAATATCTCATCATAGGGACTTAAGAAAAATATGGGGTTTGTTCCTAAATGATTAAAATTCAAAATATGACATTTTGGTGAATTTTATTATTTTTGTGATTTTTATTATTTTTTTTAATTATTAAAAATATTAAAATAATGCAAAAAATCAACTTTTTTGGAAAATTGCAATTTTATTTTTCTTAAATTCCCCTAATATCAGAGAGGCTCCAAAACCAATTTGATTAATTTTTGAAAAGTATTTTGAAAGTTATGAATTTTTGAAGTTTAAGTTTGGCTAAATAGCTTAATCAACCCATTTGATAGGGCTAACCAAGTCCAATTGACTTCAAATTTTTATGGTGGGTTCCTATGATCCTAAAGGTCAGTGGAGAATTAATTTCAAGTCAATTTGATGTATGATTAGCTCTAATTAATTAAAGCTCCATTTTGGGTGTTTAAGCCAATTAGGGTTATTACAAGTGAGTTAACTCAAAAACCATTTTCCCTAGGGTCCTCTGGTCATAAGAAACATCACCAAATTTTTCTAGAATTTATTTCACAACATGCTAATTATTAGAATTAAAATACTCAGAATAGTGACCTAGAATTGAAAAATCAATAACTCTTCATAGGGATGGCCTCTGACTTTGAAAAATTCAGGGAATGTTCCCAAATTCAGAGGCTTCAAAAGCCCTATGGTCTCATACCATGGTGAATTGTATACATGCATGGAGAATTGAAATAGTGCAGAGAGTAAATAAATAATTAAAAATAAAATACTTAATGAAATTAAATGATTTCTTTTTCACATTATTTTCCTCTATTCACTGAGCAAGAGGGTATTTTTATTTTATTTTTCTGATTTTCCTACACAAAGTTATGCATTTTTGAAGTTTAGGGAATTAAATAAATAGGAAAAATCTTATTTTTCTACTTAAGTGACGCGGCGCCAGCTCAACCTCGGCAGCTCCGAACGCACACGCGTCGTCTTCTGATTCGGCGCCGCCATCCGACTCAGCGCTCCAGGGCCCCGCGGTTCACGTACCATCGCGCTGTTCGGCTCAATCCAGACCGTCCGCTCGATACACGCTCGATCCGACGGCTCCCAGTCTTCGTCTACGGCCGGTGTGCACCCGTGACCGTCAACCTTCTAACCCTAATTTCTCACTCAATTCTCAACGGATTTTCGTGTTCTTATGCTCTCATGGATTCGTCTTGAGGAGACGAACACATCCATACGGTAAACATGTATTGAAATTAACTCAAATTAAATAGAGAATCTCCGTAAGCTCGGAAAGAAGAGTGAGTCCATACCTTTGCTCGGAGAAGTGAAGCTTCGATCCGAGAGTTGTGTCACCTTCGATTGGGTCCAAGCAAGCTCCGGATGAAGTCCCTTGGGCTGGTGAATCGTCCGGTATGATTTCGACCACGCCCGATTACAAAGCTTGGAGTCCGGAACGGATGGGTGACCCGGAGAGGGGCTTTCACCGGGGAACTCCTTCTCTTGACCTTGTGCGGGTGTGGGTGAGTTTAATTTGAATTTGGTGGAGAGTTGGGAGATGTCCTATTTTTGGGTGGAATTTTGGCTGAGAAATTGAGCTCTGTTGGTGGAGATTAGGGCAAATTGTCACTGGGGATCAACTGCTCTAAGTGTGGAGAGTGGTCTGGAGGAATTTTGGCAGGGTTTCAGTAAGGTCTGGTTCAGCACCTCTCATGGCCGAGAGGAGGTGAGGTTTAAATAGGAGAGGGTGGAGGGCCTCCCAGGGGGGTTTAAGGCTTGGGATCAGCTGCTAGGTCAAGGGAAGAACAGCCATGGTGGCCATTGGGCTTGAAGCGGCTCAGCGAAGGGGGAATTTCAATGTTGGCTCACATGTGAGCTTTCGGCCATGGTGTTTTCAGGCGGCCTGGTGGCTGGCCGGCCAGGCACTGGTCACCATCTTGTTCAGGTGGGGTCAGGGCTGGGTTTAGTGTAGGCAATTGGGCTTTGCCATGTGTCAAAAGCTTGGATTAAAATGGCATGGGGGAAGGCTCATTTTTGGCTTGGTTTGGGTCAACCCATGGAAATAGGCTTGGTGTACCTCCCCAAGACCTGATTTTGAGCTGAGGGAATCATTTAGGTCAGCTTAGAAGGAGTGGTGAAGTCTCCATCCATGGTGAGGTGGTTAAGCATGGTTTAGTGTGTGACATGCTTAAGGTAAAAAGGGTTTAAAAGGGTTTAAGAAAGAGATCCCCTCTCTTGCCATTAATGGTTTGGTGAGGTGGAAAGTAGATTCCATGGCTCTCATGGCTTCTATGTGGCTCATGCATGGCTTCATGGCTCATCTTTGGCTTGGGAAAAGTTTGGTCAATTTCATGAAAAAAGGCTTTAAAAATTTTGGTAATTTAGGGGTGATTTGATGGGATTTGGCATATGGCTTGATTTGGATTTATTTTATCATGGATTTAGAACTTAGGAGATGATTTTATCAAATGGATGATGATAGAGGATTGTCATGTGGGCTTTGGGCCTTTTGAAATTATTTTTGATGGGCTTTTAGGAAGGCTAAGGGAGTGGGCTTTGGCCTTTAGGTTTAAGAATGAATTCATGGATGGGAATTTTGTAGAATTTTGGGCCAAATAATTGTTGGGTTTGGTTTAGGGATATGTCATGAGTGATTTGAAATGAATTTGGAGTGATTTGGGTTTTAATTGGGTTGGATTTGGGCCTCTTTGGTAAATGGGCCAATGTAGGCCAAATTAGGCTAACTTGGGCCAATGTTGGGCTAGGGTTGAAATTGATGTATAATTAATGTTGGGAAATGTTTATGGGAGTGTTTCAAAGAGGTTTTTGACTTTGGTTGGGTTTTGATTTTGGGGTTTGGGCTTATTTGGGTTAGGTTTGGGTTTAGGTCAAAATTGGGCCTTTTAGCTTTGGGTTGAATTTGAGTGGGGTTTGGGTCTAAATTTTGGGTAAATCATGTTAGTGTTTTGTTTTTGGGGATGTTAGGGAAGATTTAGAAAAGATTTGGGGTTAATTGGAGTTGAATTGGGTTAGTTTGGGCTAAGTTTGGGTCATGGGTCCAAATTGGGCTTTAAGGTCAAAAGTGAAATTGGATTCAAATGCCAATCAAATTGGACTTGGATTTGGTCTAGATTGGTGTTGGGGATGTTGAATTGAAGTTTAGAATTGAATTGGACCAGAATTTGGGTCAATTGGGTAGGTTTGGTTTGACATTGGGTTCATTTTGGGTTAAAATGGGTCAAATTGGGGATTTTGACAAAAGTGGGTTAAATTGACAAAATTGTCCCATGGTGTAGTTGAACAAAATGAAATTGAGAATATTTGGGATTTTCTGGAATTTTCTAGGAATTTTCTGAATTTTTGGATTTTTTGGCTAAGAGGGGCATTTTGGGTATTTGGAGGGTATTGGGAGGTATTTTTGGAATTTTTGGTATTTTTGGCTATGAATGATCAATTTGAGTAATGTGGGAATGTTTGGGATTGGTTTTGAGGAATTTTGGGTATTTGGAGATTTTTTGAAAAATTTGGGTAATTTCAAGGGTTTTGGATAGGCTGGGCGGGTGTAGGGTCCTGGGGTCAAAAATTGAAAATTTTAGAAAATTGAGGATTGGGTAAATGTAAGTGGAATGAAATCATTTTGGTTGAGCCATGAAGCCATATCAAGCCCACATGAGCCATGAAGGGACTCATTTGAGGCATTCACTATGTTGTTCCTAACCCTCTTAGCCAAGGGCTTAGGGGTTAAGGACCATCCATGTGAATCACCTGCATGAGTCAGGAGGTCAAGTTGGGTATGGGTGTTGTTTTAGGAGGTGTGTGAAAGTTTAGTGTTTAAGTGTAGTGTGTGTGTGTAAGTCAGCCCTCACTGGACCGAGCCACCTGAGGAGTCCTAAGGCCAAAGAGTCCCATGGAACTCATCCTTTAAACTTCCACATTTGATTTCAACCCTCTAGGTGATTAGGGGTCTACGGTCAAGTTTGTGGAGTTTGCGGGGAGTTAAGAAGTGGTTTGAATTTTTAAGTGGTGGGTCCCAATTCTAATCCTCTAGGATAGTCAAAGGAAAAGCCTAAGGCTAGATCCTAAGTACTAAAAAAGGAAGAGAAGACCTCATCAAAAATGAGGTCAACATACTCCTACTCTTAATAAAAACTCTCACAAAATAAAAGTAAAATAATGTAAAAACTCTCTTCAAAATTCAAGTGGAAGAGCACTTAGTCATTCCTAAGACTCTCTTTAAATAGTAAACCAAAAGGTGTCTTGGTGTCTCTTTAAAATGTGTCCAGATTCAATGTATCTACCAAGGAACGCACCCCTTCATTCAAACTTGCCGCCCAAAGGAAGTTATGTTAGTTACCACCAAGAGTTGCATTCCATCCCCTTTGAAATTGGTGCCAAATTCATTTGAATTTCAATTTTTAACTGTGGCGGCTAAGTGCCGACCCAGCGGCGCTTAGCTGCCAGTGCCAAAATTTTGATTTTTCATTATTTTTTCTCCAAATTTGATCCAATTTTGGTCCTTTCATAATGAGCATCCATTTTCATCATACCTGCTAGAAAAACACACAATACCTTCCCTTAAAGTGCAATATCATTAAAAATAGGTATAAAAATGTGCATAAAAATACTATATATTTTAGGTGTATCACTTCCCCAATCTTGATGGGAAGCAAGTCCTTACGGAAGCATTTTCACATTTGTAGCTAATCCTCTCCTCTCTTTTTTCACTCCAGTGGCTTCATTTCCGCTTTACTATGTATAAGACCAGGCTCTACTCTTCTACCCTAGGATCATGGGATTACAGTTTCCTTCTCTTGGTCTTAGAGCTACTGAGGTCCCCTTTGGATGACATAGTTCACGGATTGCTGACAAGGGATCTCTACTTGTGTTGGATTGACTATCTCATGAACAGGTAAACTTGGGGTCCTAATAGCTTGGGATGACATATTTGTAGTATCTTGACTCGACTATCTCTAACTGAATAGGATCACTCTACCTTCCTTTACTACCCCATTTGAGCCTTATTTCTTTTTTTGACACTGCGTCGATGTCATCTTGTAGGCTCTAATTGTGGATATGATGCCACACATTTGGGATACGGTGATTCACCCTCTGCCCTTATGATATGGTTTGCCTTTTGAAACATAATGCAAACCCTAAGAGTCAACCGAGATACTTCATGGACCTTGTCTGTAGATGATCCGTTGCTCATTTGAGATGTGAGAGATTCACTCTCTGCCCTGTGGCTTAATGAGAGCTCTGAAAACCACTGAATGTTATAATGAGGAAACTTCTCGTTGGACTAGTTGTCACATAAATGTAAGCAAAACTTCTCTAATTGAGAGGGTGCTCCCTAAGATGCAATTAACCATAAGGATACATTCCATTAGGAATTCATCTTGATTCTAGAACAAAACTTTTTTTTGGTTTTTTGGTTTTTTGGGTAGCTTATATAGGTATTCTATTGTGAATATCTTTTTTAATGTGTTATGATCTGATCCTGTTTGGATGTACATCCTTTACCTATCACATTAGGTTTACCTCACATAAGCTCTCCATGTTTTTTTTTTCAATTTGTTATCCTAGTCTCTATCTTAATTCCTTCTTTTCTGACCCCTCCTCTACTCTGAGTTGTTCATACGATTCAAGTAAGAGGGTCCGTTTCAAAAGGAAGTCCTATGGCGATGACTACACAGGCTGGTGACTCAAAGTTATAAAAAGAACTAAAAACAATTAGCAATTTCTTTTTGCATAGTTATAATGAGAAAAATATGAATAGCATTTCTTAGAGTACCATTAATACCTAAATCATTGAGTGGCCTTGGTATTCCTTTTTTAGATAATATAAATTTTATGTGCATAGGTAAGATCATTAGAGACATTTTAATCTGAATATCTTATTAGCTAATTGGTACTTGGATCGTTTTGGATCTATTTAAATCAAAGATATATCCACAATTTTCTTATTTTGGAATGATCTTGTCAATATTTCTTCTAGAACTATAATATATCTTTCATTTCAAACAAATTGTAATAGTAATCGTTTTTTTTTTCTATGACCTTTGGATTAAAGGTATTTCTTTAGTTGAGAATCTTAAGAATTCAATGTTGGTTTGGTTTTGCATAGTTGGAGAATTTTAAATAGTTGTCTTAAGACTTCTGAAATTCTTATTTCTAAAGGTATTAATGTTAATACAAATTGAGTTCTATGTCTTATTGGGTTTTCGACTCATAATCATTTATTCTCGAACGTTCCTTCTCTTATAATTTGTTGTATATTTGCTTTCCAAATGGATGTTTCTTCCTTATTTCTTGCAATTTTCGTCAAGTTTTCTATTACACTCAAAGTATCAATTGTAAAATTTCCAAAAGATTCTTTTTTCTTGCTATACTAGCTATTGCTTATTAGATCTGGTCAGAAAGGAATGGTGAAATTTTCAATAAGTCTAATTCTTCAATTGAGGTTATTTCTAGAAATATTCATTGGCTTCTCAAAATGAAATGCAAAAAATGGATTTTTTAGAATAGGTCCATAGTATTTTTCAGGGATTCTTATAATTTTTATTTATTTCATTTTCTCTTTTTATTTTTGTTTTTGGTTGGACAATCTGTTCTGTTTTCAAATTCTCTGTGTTGCTCTTGTTTGTTTATATTTGGTGTATTATATTTTTCTTTTGTATCAACCTTTTCTATTTTTTTGTTTTTTATATATTATATTGATAATCTGGTTGCTACACTTGTCTCTTTTCTTTTTGAGGCCTTATTATAGTTTAGTTATGATGTACCTAGACCTAACATAGAGTATTAACCTTTCTTTCGAAAGCATATCTTGTTTTACTCTATACTAGTTGCTTCATTATACTTTGATGAAATTTGTTCTATCAATTAATGAAGTTTAATCTTATATTGGAGTTTTTCTTTGGATACTCTCTTGTTTTAATGGATGGGTTTTTAGTTGTTAGTGTTGATGATCTTATATTGGTTATGAGGCATGTTAATCATTTGGCTACCTTAGAGAATAGTTTAATTGAGAGATATGTTGTTGTCCAACATATTAAGATTTTCTTTCATTGAATTTGGAAGGATTATGTTGATTATGAATTTGGGTTTTGTCTTAGGCCTTATCTTTAATTTTTATCATTTTTTTTCATTCTTTTGCTGCTTTATTTGTGGTGGTTTGATTTTCTTTGTGATGCTTTATTTTGTTTTAGGTTGTTTAGTTAGGTTTTTCTTTTGTATTTGTTATACTGATTCTTGGTTTTTTATTTTGGTTTTCTTTATTTGCTTTCCTTTGTTATTGTTGGTTTTATGAGTTTTTATTAATCTTCTTAATTTGTTGTTGTTGTTTTTTTTTTCTTTGATTTTAGTTTGTTTTTCTTTGGAAAGTTATCTTGATGCTGATTTGGATAGATTTTGTTATCTATTTGGAGGAGATTCGCTATGAAAGAATGTTATTTGTATTGTTGTTGATCATTTAAATATTTTCTTTTCGGTTTTTGTTTGGAGATGTTGCTTGCATTAAATCCTTTGATATTGCAGATTATTATATTAGCTCTTTCAGTTTCTTCATTTAAGGTTCTGTCTCATTTTTGTGAGCTATTTCTTGGAGCACGTTCATTGTCTAGGATGTTGTTGGATTATTCTGTCTTATTTTAGTTGTTTTCTTGTTTTATGTTGGTCTATATTGGTATTAGTTGTATTATATTTTGTGTTTCTAATTGTAACTTCAAGTATGTATCTCTTTATTGTTTATAATAAAGTTATGTGTATCTCTTACCTTTCCCACAAAAAAAAAGGCAAAATAGTTGTTTTAAGTGCCATCCATGACATATCTAATCCCAATGATAATGCTACCAACATCTTCCAGCCATCACGACATAAACACTCCCTTTCAAAAACATGTGCCTACTCCTGCCCTTTCTCTCCTAATCGTTATCAATCACAACCATAACTGCAGTCAATTTACACACTTTCTCCACGCCGCCAATGAGGCTCCACTCGAGTCCCACCCTTAATATCCCCATCCCTGCCATCGTATGTGACATAATGCAAGTGAAACCTATATGACCCTTATTCGTCATGTATGACCTTTATTGTCGACACACGCACAATATTCACTAGCGAGAATTTGTGTGCTAATAGATCTTTTGTTTCCTAAACTAGTGGTGATAGCGAGGGAATCGATGACTCCACATCTTTGTTTGATGATGACATGCTTCGCCATAACATGTCGAGGACGATAACTATGTTGAAAATGATTCCTAAAACAAGACTGTAAAAAATTTTATGTAAAAGATTACTTGATTTAACCTAATTAGCTAAAAATCCTGTTTTTTTAACCTCCAATCAAATTTAAAGAGATAATTTTATAGCTCAAATTCAGATTTTTTTTTCAGCTGGAGAGGGATTGATTAAAATTCATACGCATAACCATCGTGGGAAGTATGCTGAGAAGGTATTTGTTGAATTGGATCATGCTTCGGATGGCTATCATGAGATTCTGGGTGGTAGAGGATCCGATGTTTGCAGTGGATGTGAGAGCCAGAAGGAAAGGTAGGGGAGGGAGGACGTCCTAATTTGTGAATTTGAGGATGACTTTGATGAAAATAACGTAGGTAGGGTTCTTGGTGAAGAGGGCACCAATGAAGTTGGAGATGAGGCATATGAGCAGTTCACAGCCACCAAAGGATTTCCATGCGGGTGCCACACAGGTAACGGGTTAGTTGCTTTTATTTTTACCACCAATCCAAAAAAATCATTTTGTAAAGTAATTTTTTAATCAATATTGATGTTGATGTCCTCATTACTTGAACCCTTTGAGAAGGCTAGATGCATCTTTGCCAATATTTTTATTTTCTTGATTTATTGTCAGTATAGCATTCATAAATTTTATGATATAGAGAATAAGGATATTAGTAAAACTGATAATTCAATACTTCTTCTTTAAACAATTATTTTTTCAACTTCATGAGGAAGTAGAAGAAGAATATTGCTTAGGCATTTATATTAATTTTTGAAGTTATGAGAATGAAGGATAATAACGTACAAATACTCAATATATACAGAGCTTACAAAAATCATTCAAAGTTAAAATGCTTGCTCACTTAAAAATTTAGATGTTTTTTGAGTGGATGTTCATTCAAATTGAATGCTTATTTGTCTCCAGAGTATAGACTAGCCAAAATTGTGATATTTTTGAACTTAAATTTGTCCTTGAATCAAATCCAATAAATACAGTATCTGGAAGGATAGAGAATAGGGAAAGAGAGAGAGAGAGAGATATTATAGCAGTTGAGTTAAGACCAAAATGAGTATGATGGAAAAGATTAGGAGATTGCCCTTAAGTTCTTTGAGTGGGAGGCTCTGAATCCTATTTATATTTAATACCCCCTATTTATAGGCACCGGCCTTTAAAAAATGACATATTTATACCTCTAGACGTATAAGTGTCTAATTCAGTCATATCTCTGCTAAAGAATTAGGATTTTTGAGAAGCCTCCTTTCTATTCACTTCATCGGTAAGGTGGCTAAGACTTATGCTTGTGGCAACTTTTACACTCGATATCTTATCGTAGGTCTCTAGCAGTCGGTCTCTTATTATTGACCTCATAGGTCGGCTTTTGTTGTTTAGCTTCCGTGGCCAATTTCTTATGGTTGAACTCCTCTAGTAGACTCCTCGTGGTTATCTATCTGTGGTTGATTTATCGTGGTTGGCAGCCAACAGTCGACTTCTTGTTTTCGATCTCTTATATGTGTGCTTCGCCAATCCATTCTACATCTCTTGATCTCTCAAGGTTTTGAAGAAATTTTGTTATCCGCTCTCAAACTTGTTTCTCTCATAGGCCTCCTGTCAACGGGCATAATCAGAGTCATCCGGTCTCTGTCAATTAGAGCAACTGCCTTTTGATTATACAAATATCAAATTGACTGAATGGCATAAATCGATCAAAATTACATATATAGATTGACAACTTTGAAGCTTTATGATCTAAATAAATAAAAAAACCCTTCACAACATTTTTTTTATGACTAGTTTTATGATCATCAAACTCTTAAATTTAACAAATGCTGACAAAATTTTATCCCTTAATTTGATGGAAATTAATAAAAGTTTACGTGGGTATAGGGGTGTAAACGAGCCGAACAAGAGCGAGCTCGGGCTCAGCTCGTGTTCGGCTCATTTATATTTCGAGCTCAAAAAATATGTTCGTGTTCGGTTCGTTTGCTTAGCGAGCCGAACACGAGCTGGTCATGAACTAAAAATCATTTTGATAACCCTAATCACGTAACCATAAGTTGTTAAGGGTTGAGACAAGATTTAAATTTTATTATTTATATTAAAACATCATTTGAATTTAATTTAATAATTTTTATTCCATTTTCTTATTTAATACCTTAAATTATTTATAAATCTTTGTAGCTTCGTATTCAATTAAATTTTATAAAAGCACTCATCAATATATATATCCTTATTTTTACATGGCCGCCTAAAGCCATAAAAAATAGTTTAAAAACATTATTAAAATAAGTTTATTACATTTTAAGCAGAGATATACCGCCGGCTCGCCGGCCCGCCGGCCCTCCCGCCCGCCCGCCCGCCCTCCCGCCCGCCCGCCCGCCCGCCCGCCCGCCCGCCAAAGTCAAAATATCGGACTTCTCTTCATCTTCCCTTTTTAAAATTTTTTTAATTTTGCTCTCCCTTCAGCAAATAAGGGCTTGAAATCACTTTATATCCAACAAAATGCTTTACGTTCCCGCAGCCCCCGCTTTCCTTCTCCCCTTTGGCAATGGATGGTGGGAGTCTTCACATCTTGATGCTGCCATGGCTAGCCTTCGGCCATCTTCTTCCCTTTCTCGAGCTCTCCAAATCCTTTGCCCGAAAAGGCCACCGCATCACTTTCCTCACCACCAAAAGGAACGTAGCAAGGCTCCCAAAAATTCCCCCACATATCACCCACCTCATCAATTTCATAGAGCTCCCTCTCCCTCAAATCGACCACCTACCGCAGAACGCCGAGGCCACAATAGATCTCCCTTCCGATGATCTCCGTCCATATCTGAGAAAAGCTTTCGACAGTTTGGACCAAAAGCTCTCAGATCTCATACAAAACAAGCAAACCTCACGTCCGGATTGCATCCTCTTCGATTACGCAGCCTACTGGGTTCCACCCATCGTGGCAAAGTTTGGCGTGCCCTGCATCTACTTTGCTCTCTATAACGCTGCAGTCTTATCATTCCTGGGACCTCCGTCGTCATTAATGGGCGGAGCTGGCGCCCGCAGTAAGGCGGAGGAATTCACGGTGGTCCCTTCGTGGATTACCTTCCCGTCCACCGTCGCTTACCGCGCTTTTGAGGCTGATGAATTGTTCAAACCTGAAATAAGTCCAGATGATTCTGGTGTATCTGAGTGTTACCGGTTTGGGAAATCTATAAAAGGATGCCAACTCGTCCTCATCCGCAGCTGTAACGAATTGGAGTCGGAATGGTTACAACTTCTCGGCCAGCTCTATGAGAAGCCAGTAGTTCCTGTGGGACTTCTTCCTCCGTCAATTGAAAAAGGATGCCACGAGGCGCTTGAATGGCTGGACAAGCAAAAGCAAAGGTCTGTTGTGTATGTTTGCTTCGGAAGTGAAGTGAAGCTTAGTGCTGCGCAGGTGAAGGAGATCGCTATCGGCCTTGAACTGAGCGAGCTGCCTTTCGTGTGGGCGCTGAGGACAGAGTCGGTGCCCGTTGGGCTTTTGGAGAGCATAAAGCAGCAAGGACGTGGGCTGGTTTGCTTGGGCTGGGTTCCTCAGGTTCAGATATTGACTCACACGTCGGTCGGGGGCTTCCTGACGCATGGCGGCTGGAACTCAATTGTAGAGGGGTTGGCTTTTGGGTTGGCGATGGTAGTGCTGCCGATGATGTTCGACCAGGGGCTCAATGCGAGGTATATGGTGGAAAAGGGATTTGCGGTCGAGGTGCCCAGGAAGGAGGATGATGGGTCATTCACAGGTGATGGTATTGCGAAGAGCTTGAGGTTGGCGATGGTTGAAGACGAAGGGAATGTGTTGAGGACAAGGGCGAAGGAGTGTGTGGATGTGTTTGGCGATACGGAACTGCATGACCTCTATGTGAGTCGATCAATTGAATGCATCAGGCGTGCGGTTCAAGTCGGCTTAGAACACCAACAAAATATCGTTGTATCATTAGATGTCAATTGAAGTTAATGTATCTTTACTTTGTGTTTGGATCAATTGGAACTGAACAAGATTAAGTTTAGGAGGACTTGAACGAATTTTTAAACTATAGATTTATTGACAAATTTTTATTTGTAATTAGTAAGAGAGTTAAAATTAAAGAAAAAATTCTTGAAATTTGTACTTTATTTAATTTAAAAAAAAATTAAAATTTGATTATTTGAGCTTTAAATGGTCTTTAAATTTTTTTGAGAAGTTGATAGATGACGAAGTAGACTTCAAAAAAAATAAAAAAAAGTTTCTCTTTAGCTGCATATAATTGGATATAAACAATTAATAATTTGTGTTGTCATTGATGTTGCAAAATAAACAGTAGTAGCAGGAGATTGGAGCCATTGAAGCCATGAATAGAAAAGACAAGCGTGAAAGTGAGAAGTGTTTTGTCACTAAAGTGGCAATAATAGAGGAGTGATCACAGCGAAGAACAAGTGGCATTTAAAAAAAATTATAATTTCAATAAAACATAAATCAAAATTGAAGACTATGTTTGAATAAAACATAAATCAAAATTACATATATTTTTTTTTGGATAAAAAGTGAATCAAAATGTTTGAATAAAACATAAATCAAAATTATAATTTTTTTTTGGATAAAAAGTGAATCAAAACTAATCAAATAACACAAATTCTACTTTCAAAATACACAAAGAAATGTACACTCACCACTGTGAAACACAGTCCAACAATTCTTATTGACGATTTTAAAAATTCTAATAAAAGGGACTTAGTACAGTGGTTTAAACCATCATTAATTTTGTGTCTAAACTGATGGCGTAGGTACAACACATAAACTACTTAATATATATTTCGCTCTCAGCCATTTCTCCCTAGGGTTCGAGCGCAAATTTTTGGTCTTCACATTCGTCACCAATGAGCGAACCCCCTTCGAATCTTCCTCTTCATCATCGTTGAGCCGAATCTCCAGATTTTTTGTTTTCATTTCACTCTAAGCCTCCTTTCACAATTTGTGATTTTTAGGGTTCTCTATTTGTTGCTAGTGAGCTGAAGTTTCTCCCCATTGATTTCTTAGCAACATCGATATTTGTTTTTTTGTAGCCTCCATCGTCGCTAGGGTTTACACGGTTCGAGATTTTTATGATTTATTGTTTGTTTCGGGATAGCTAAAGACTCTCTATTCTTAGACCTGTGATGTAACTTATACTCATTTTTGCTACATGAAATTTCAAGTTGTTTTTAGCAAGTAGTTGAACTTAGTTTTTTATATTTTTATGAACATAATTTGATAGTTTGCATGCATTTGCGCAAACGTAGTTAATGCTTATGAATTCCTAAATGTCGAATAGATTTTTGTGTTCTTCAAGTTAGATAACTAATCATGCGATTTTTAATGAAATGATGGGTATCGTTTTGAAACTACTGAAAAAAAAAAATCAAATCTTCAGTAATCTATGGACTCACTAGTCTGCTTATTTACTTAAAACATGTTGCAACACAGTGATGCTTATATGAGTCTTACCATGACATTGGTTTGTTTATTCAATTTGGAACTCTCTAGTGACACTAATGGTGTTAACTTTTACAGTTGTTTCATTTTTAAAAAAAAATGGTACACATCAAAGCTAGTTCCTATTTCTTGAGTGAATAAGAAGTTTTTGGTGAATGACACATCTTTTTGTGATTTTTTTATCTTCACTGCACGAACTAAGAATTAATCACGCTTCTATTATTCATTTCTTTTGATTTTTGTTTTGTAATAAAATAAAAAGTTAACAAAATAATATGATTTGTCAAGCCACTTGTATAATATTCTTCTCCAACAATCTCACCAGAATTTAGTACAATTCTCCCTTAAAGCATTGTTTTTTAGATTTTGTTGCAAAATAAATTAGTGACTCGGTTTATGTGAGGGAGGGAGAGCATATGAGTGAGAGTGTGACTGAGGGTGTGCACTTGGACTGAAATATTATCTTTAGGCTTCCTTTCTATTCAAACTTTTTCCTAATTTTAATTCTTTGAAGGGTGAAGGTTTTGGTACAAAATTTTGTTGTTGTCTTTTATTTCTCATTAGATTTTATACTTTGTTACTTGAGTAGGTCAAATGTGCCTAGTTTTAATTTGGTCTTGTTGTATTGTGATTTTTTCTTAATTAATGTCATGACTCTCTATTTATTGTCATGATTTATAAACTTTTTAGTAAGATGGTGTTGATTTTATGAATATTAGAACTCACATAGACTCAAATTAATCAAACTAGCATATACAATGCTGTTTACATATATTTTAATCAACAATTTTAACAAAAACTAGCAGTCTGCATGAGTGATTAATGATTTGAGTATTTACATAAATAAAATACAATTCCTATGTAGTTATATATCGAACACCTTTTTTTTGTTCTTTTAAACCTCCTTAATCATTCATATCAAATCAAAAATATTATTATTTTAACTTTTACAAGGTGAAATGCACCTATTCATGCGAAGGTAAAATAACATATATTCAAAATTTGTAGATTAAGTGTTAATATGTAAATACATATAAATTGAATAATATGCATTAAATATTTATTAATGATTTTACTGTTATATAGTCAATTACTGTTCACATATTTGGCTTATTTAATTCCTGCCTAATGGCCCTCTGATCCTCTAAGCTACTAGTTCGGCCCTGCACTTAGACACACATATTGAAAAAATTTCTTTGACAGAAGTTTCTCAATGAATTTTATTATTTTCATTATATTTACTCATTTCTGGATTAAGATTTTTTATTTTTCGCAATAGAATTACATCAATTGAAAGCATTCTTATGTGATCAAAAAAATCTTAAATAATGTTGTATATGTTGTACATCATCTGTATCCATATGTATAATACTTCTTGGATTGTATAAAAGTGGATGTGGAATTATTGGAATTGATAATTTGACTTTCAGTTGAAATTTGTAATTGGTAGTTTGGATTTTCAGGTGATGTCAAAGTTTGAATGTGTTGCTGCTATTGTTTGTTCATTATCATTAAAATTACTTTCTTTTTTACCTAACTTGTAACATCAGGCAAGGCTACACCTAATGAGACACTTACATGATGTTCTATCTACTCATTAAATAGATGTTTAGTAAGATACTTTTGCAACAATAATATGAATAACTTTTGGATCAATATTTGTTGGAAAAAGAAAGAATCTATGAAAAAAATTCTTTGTTGTAGTGTAATTACTTTGCTTCAACCAAATAATTACATGAAGAAGACATTATCCAACAACCAAATTAGATATGTAGTTTTACTGCCCATCATCTGGTATTGCTTATGTCAAGAAAATACCATAGAAAAATAAAATGTGCTCTCATGTTGGAATATATATATTTATAGATTAAATATGCATTCATAAATCAATGCCAAAAAAATACACTAGGGCTATCTCCTAATATATCCCCGTTCAAGAGAACTTACAAAAAAGGTGAGGGATTTGAATCAACAATCAAGTTATATGTGGCTCAAGTGCTCTCAATCCAATTAGCGCTTTTGTTACCATCTCTATTGATATGAGTCCACACCATCGATACTTGTTGAAGTAACTTGACAAATATGTTCTTGATGATAGAAATAGACCATGGGCCAGCAGATACACCATTGAACACCTCCACTAAATGAAAAGAATCCATCTCACATATAATGAACTTCCAATGCATCTTGGCGGTATTCATCAGTGCAAACAAAATGGCACAAGCTTCAACTACCAAACAATCATTAGTCACACATGGGGATTGAAAGATTAGCATACATTTTACATCGTAATCTCTGAGTATCATCCCAGCACCAGCCATGATATTGCACCAGCTACCATCAGTGTTGACTTTTATCCAAATATTGTTTGGTTTCTTCCAAAGGACCAGCTTCATCCTTTGCTTCTTAGGAACTTTAACAGGCATTTACAGGAGCACTTTGTTGAGGACATAGAAAAAAACATAGAATTCTATTTTTCATAAAAATGATATTTGTAACAAAAGAAAGTGTTTTATGCGTTACAATCATGGACCCTTGCAGATTATTATCATGCTTTGCATCATTCCTAGCCATCTAAATAAACTACATTAAAATGAAAGGCACCATATTGAGCAAATGATTATCTTGTAGAATAGTGTGCTACCAAATTTTCTTATAGCGATCTAAATCCCAGAAACCACCAATCGGGCAAATAATGTTAAATAGATTCCCCACCATCTGCCTGATTTTTGTAGTATAACTGCAACAAAAGAATACATGATTAAAAGTGTCTTCTTCCTTTTTACACAAATAGCACCTTGAAGTATAGCCTTTTGAGTTTCAGAATGTTATCAATCGTCAGGAACTTGTATAACAATCTCCAATAAGAAAAAGTCATTGAGGGGGAACAAGCCTTCTAAATCAACCTATCCCACTACACCTCAGAAACTAAGTACAATTTCTTAAAAAAAGTTTGAGCGATAGATGTGCTTTGAGCACCCTTGATTATAACTCTATCCTTTTGAGTAGGCAATATAGGAATAGAAGCAATAGAATTGGCTATATGATCAGGAACCAAATCACACAACTTATATTCATCTAAACATCCCTATCCCATGAGCCATTAACTAAATGTTTTTAGTCACTAGGACTACTAGGTACTAACTGAGAAAGTCGACCATCCAAACACCAGCTATCCCACCAAGAATTAATAAGGCCTTTACCCAGATCCCAAAAAGGCATATCGTCAGCATTACTTCTAGTTTTCAGCATTCCTTTCCAATTAGCAGAATGACTAATTTTTGGGCTACTAAGGTAGGATGCTCCATGGTGCAATACTTCTCCTTGATAAACTTAGCCTAAAGTTCTTGGGATCAAAATTTAATCTACAATTACATATAATTGATTTAGGAGAGGTTATATAGATCCTGGAAACCCAGACCCTCCAACTACATATGCTTGCAAATTTTTTTTTAGCTAGCCTAATGTATGATTTATGAATCACCATACCATAAAAACCTATTGAACATTACAATTGAACTTGTATTTTTCTCTTCATCTTCAATACTTGTACTGTATATAGATGTATGGATTTTAGGATACTTTTAATGAGTGTAATTTTACCACTGATTGATAAAAATTAGTTAAACCAACAATTGATGTGATCTCTAATTTTGTCCATAATTATCTGGAAATGGTTAAACTTCTTTGTGCCATTCATAAGTTTGATTCCTAGGTAGTGCATAGAAGCTTAGTAAAAGTAAAACATGTGTACTCAATTATCCAGTTTTTTAACATGAGAGATATTTTCTTTCCTATATTGAAATTTCATTTGGTCTTATTAAGCTCCATCCCTGAACAAATTTCAAAATTCTTTAGAGTATTCCAAGTTTTCTTAATGAACTGCTTGCAAGAATTAGTAAAAAGCACCACATCATCAGCTTAAGAAAGGTTGGAAAGATTATAGACATAACCTTATGAGAGTATCTGGTATAATATAAACTAAATTGCAACTTATTAACAGTTCTAAACAAGTAGTAAAAGAAAGATTGAAAGCAGTTGGCGATAACCATTCATCAAAACAGTGCAGTAGTTGCTATCCAGCCACCTCAAGATGAGATTAAAGAATTCATCTTTGAAACATCTAGCTTTAAAAACAACAATAATAAAATTCCAATCAATAGTGTCATATGCCTCCTTAATGTCCAGCTTGATAATCATATTTTCCTCTCTAAACTTCTTGTCCAAATTAGTAGTCTTCTTTTGGTACAGTAAAATATTTCAACTATATTCCTCCCTTTAGTGAAAGCAAACTGATTGGGGGTGATTAATTGAGGAAGATGAGGTTGCAATATATTCACTATAATCTTACTGATAATCTTTTAGATGGACAGGAGTAGGCTTAATATGTCTGAATAGATTTTAACTATCCTTCTCACGAGTCTTAAGGATAAGTGTGGTAGTAGAAGGAAGTACATTTATGGGTCTTGCTCCCAAGAAGAAATCTTACACAACAATCATAACAAAACCCTTGATAATGTGCCAACTTTTTTTATAGAACTCTGTTCTGAACCCAACAAAACCAGTGATTTTGTAACTATCAATAAAAGTAATGGCATTCCACACACCTAATTTCTCAAAAATTACAGTTAATGTCAGGCTACCAATATTAATTTCTGTAATTTTTTAATTGTGATTGATCAATGGTAGGCTGGATTAAGCATTGACTAGAAAAAAAGCTATTTAATGTACTGAACCGGACTAAAAATAAACACAAATACAGGTATAATTTTACATGTGGTAATAAGATTATAATAATATTTATGATGTAAAATTTATTTTCTTACAATGGCACCAAAAACTTGATTCCAATGTAAATAAGAATGCAACAATTATATTTAAATTTAAGGATTCTACGCAAGTATACATATCGTTATTAAATAATATAGAACTTTCTGATTAAGCCCCAAAATATCGATCTTACGGGGAAAAGTTTTGGATATTTAAAAGATAAAAAGGTTTTTAAATCACAAAATTTATTTAAAAAAAAACTTAAACAATTTTAGATAATAGAAAAACTTGAAAAAGTAAATCTTTTTGGTATTTTCTTAAATTTTGAAATAAAGTAAACAATTAACTAATTATAACGTGATTTTTGTAAGATTAAAGAAAAATATCCTTTTCCTTATCATGAATAAGCAATAAGTACAAGAGTTTTTTTGTGGAAGTATTCAAAATTGTAATATCATTTATCCTTACTAGAGATGCTATAAAAGACATTGGCTAGTTTAAAATTTGAATAGTTTTGAAGACGGGTTAGGTGAGGAAGATACTAGCTCTCACTCAAGAGTTCCCTCTATTTCCTCCACCTTGTGGCTAACATCTATCATCAAAACCTAAAACAATAAATCAAATTGAGGGCTTTAGTCTGTCACCCTAAAGTCCTCTAATTCTACACTCATTAAAGTATATTGAAACTATTTATTTACACAAAATTATATGAATTACTTTCTCATCCATATAATCTTATGTGATTTTTACCTATTTTTACTTGAGATAATACCTATTAAGATCTAACGAGTTCTCACAACAAATGTTAACATCTTAATTGGTCAAATCAAGAAGTAAATGAAGTGCAAGGATTAAATCAACACAACTTCTTTCAACACTAAAGATCAATACTTCCACAACATACATCCACACTCGAGTTCTTTTTATTTTAAGGAAAGATAAAGAAGACTACTCAGAATCCATGAAGAAAACACAACAACAAGTAGTTTTAAAAGTAAACGTCATGTAGAAAATACAAGAAGTCTCAATTAAAACTAATGAAGTACAAAGATAAAAACTTATTTCAAATTCTTCTCCACCAAACTCTTGAAGCTCCCTTGCATCTCTTTCTTTCTCTTACAAGACTCCCTTGGACTAGTCACCCAATCCTAGAGGGTTTAAATCTCTCTAAAACAATGCATTTTAACTTAGAAATCACTGCTCACCTTCTCTTTCACTAAGAATGAGATAAGTGTGAAGAAATCCTAAGTAAGAATCTTAGAACTTTCTACAATAAACCCCGTAAAACTAACTCTTTACAGCCTCTAATTACTCTCTAATTCTCTTCTTTTTTTTCTTTTTCAAGTCCATTATTTTATACTTTCTCAAAAGGTGCCTTGGTGTCTCTTTAAAATATGTTCATATTCAATGAATCTACCCGAGATGCATCCTTTCAAGTGAAATTTTATTGTCTTTTGGCGCCCTTAATCAGTTGCCCACATTTGTACAAATGGGTGCCTCAAAAACCTCTACAAAATTCACCAAAAATTCCTTAAAATTGGAAAAGTAACTATCCTGAGTTTAAGCGAGGGGTCTCGGTGCATAGGCGCGGCCTTCTTTGTATGTTGGCGCTTAGGTGCCTAATCTGGGTGCTTAGACCCCATAGTTCATTTTAACACTTTCTTCAATTTTGCTCCAAATTTAATCCTTTTTCACTTTTTTTGACATATTTAGTCCAATTAATTGTACTTGAAAGAAAAACACATAAATAACTTCCATTAAGGTGAAATATCATCAAAAATAGGTATGAAAATGTGTATAAAAATATTATATATTTTAGGTATATCAAATTCCCGCAAATTTAAAAACTACAATCTTTCAAAACCAACATAAGTAAATTATGTGAATGAGTTTCTTTAGGAGATTCTAAAATTTTGTTCTAGAAATGTAGTATTCAATTTAGAAAGTACTTTAGTGAATGAGACCAATTTAAATGTTAGAAATTTTTTAAACTAAAAAAGTATGAAATATGAGTTCCTATATAATTCAGAAATACTTGTAGATTTTTCAAATATAGATTTTTAGGCATTCTATCTTCTTTACTTAAAATTTTCATTAAAAATAATTATACTTACTATATTATATCCTTAAGCTTAGGAGTTTCTCAAATCTTATGCATTAAAAATATCAGATGTGGAACCAATTTTTTATTTGACACTAATCCTCAAGCTTCTCCTCGTATTTCTTTTTTTTTCACATATTATACTTCACATTTTCTTTTCTTTTCTTTTCTTTTTATTTTCTTTTCTTCTTTTTGTTTCTTTTTTTTTCTTCATTTTTCTTTTGACAATGATTACTATATTTAGATAGGCCTTTAATGATTTTGAATTCGACTCTTCTTTTCCTAAAGCAAAGATATGATATATATCCTTTACTTAAAATTAAAATAATAGTTTTGAAAACTATTTTTAATAAAATAAATTTAAGTATTAAAAATAAAAGTCTAATTCTTCTGTATTTTTAAAAAATACAACATTTCTTACTAAAGATAGTTACACCATATTGAACATCTCTTCACTATGAAAAATTTTAACTTGAAATTTTCCTTCATCACTATAAATATTTTACCAAAAATTTCATGCACATTTCTATATTCAAAGTTTTATTACCCTTATATAACTTCATACACATAATTTTTTTTCAAATCAAAAATCAAAATTATTTCTAGCATAATTGAGAACAAATAAATTTAAATTTTTGAAAATTGATTTTTCTTCCCCAAACTTAAATTTTTATAAAGATTAAACATTTTAGCATATTATATATAAAGACAAGAATGAAAAATAAAAATATTACTCTAACAGTAATTTTCATATCCTAAGTATACAAGTACAAAAAATTAAAAATAGGAGTAAAAAATGATCAAATTTCATTTTGACTTTTAGCATATAAGTGTTTCAAAAGACTTCTAGGCAGTGGAGGCCAACATAAAAGTAAATCACACAAACTAACATAATCTTAACCACAACAGAAAATTCATGGTAGTGAATTGAAATTTAAACATAAAATTTTAAATGAATGTTAGTTCTATTTTAAGCTTCCTAGAGCAGTTGGAAGGAGTTTAATAAAATCAATAAAGTACATTTATAATAAAAGACTTCACATACTTACTACCATATCAACATCTTATAAATACACACCACAACAAACAAGAACAACAATGTTCACCATAACCACAAATAACAACACACAATAGAAGTTCATCAAAACAAATAATAGTTCAAATAAAAAATAACAAATGTTGACCTCACTTTTGTTCAGGTATAATCTTTCTTTAGGATAGCCTAGAGTTTAGCCATAGGACATTCCTGGTGACTATCTTAGAAGAACAGTGATGGAATCCGTACTCCATAGAAATTCAAAACCCTTCTTTGCTTCACTTGGAATTTTAATTATTTAAGTCTAAACTCTAAGAAAATTAGTGGATGAGATTAAGCATCATGAAGCTCAAGAGTAGTTTCCTATAGGGTGTTCAAGCCTTAGGACTCACCCTGGGAGGTCTGGTCTGGGTCAGGCTCAATCGCACACACACTTAAACTCTATACTTACACTCACCACCTCAATCTTTAAACCAAGCATACCAAACATGCATATACTTGATCTCCTACTCTTTTGGAAACTCATGTGGGTGGTTCTTTAAGCTTTTAGCCTTAGGCTATATTTTCGGTTAGAACCAACACATGGGATCCAAAGTGTGATTTCTCTTGGTCCATGGCTCAAATGGGTTACCATACTCAATCAACCCTAATTTTACTAAAAATCCCAACTTTTGACCCTTTACCCCTAAACTCCACCAAATTGCCAAATTGCCCCCGTTAAGCCCTAATTCTGACCAAAATCCTAAAATTTGCCTAAACTACCCAACTTTCTCAAAAAATCAGTCCAAAATGTTCTCCTTCACCAAAAATAACCAAAACACCTCAAAATTTACCAAAATTCCCAAAATACACCCAAAATACCTAAAATTACCAAAACACCCCTCTAAACCCAAAAATTCCCAAAATTTTTGAAATTTCCAAAATCATACCAAACGTCCACCAAATTGACCTCAATCCTCCTTAATTTTAATTCTAAACTCAAATTTACCATCTCTAATCTCATTTTAAACCAAATCCAAGTCCAATTTGACCCAATTCCAAACCCATTTTCAATCCAAATCAAGAAGCCCCAATTTTGACCATATGATATAAATCCCCCAAATTGAACCTCTTAGCCAAGTTGATTTCCTCAAATTTGAATTCTAAACACTTCATAACACTCCTACACATCAAATAGATCCATCAATTGCCCTAAATATAAAACCAAACGTCATCTAAATCCAACCCAAATTAAAATCCCTAAATTTGCCCCAAATGTGCCACAAGCCAAAATCCCACCAAATTGAATGCCCTAACCCTAGACTTTCCACACAATTTCAATCCAAAACACTTCATGACATTCCCCTAGATCAATTTGAGCCATCAATTTAACCCTAGACAAGCTCTAGCCTAACAAAAACCCAAACCTAACCCATGTTAACCCAAATTGACCAAATGTCCAAATTCCCCCAAATTCACAACCCAAACCAATTCAAAACCACTCTAATCCTTTTCCAAATGCTTCATGAGAATCATTTACACAAATTTGCTCAATAAATTTACCCCAAATTGGATTTAAACCCAACCCCCAAATGACCCAAATTGAACCAAACACCACATGTGACCAAATCAAACTAAATGTGACCAAACAAATCTACCAAAACAACCAATTAGACCCATAGAATTGAGCTAGATCCACCTACCCCAATCTAGTTGAGCTATGGACCAAGGGTCCCCTAATTTGGGGGATTTCCTTCCTAAATTGGCTAAGGAGATCTCTTACCCAAAGCCATCACAACTAAACTTAATCACCATTAAGGTTTGCTCACTGGCTCACCTGACAACCCTAGGCTGAGCACCACCTTGGCCAGCCGACCTAGTCCTCGGAGGAGCCAAAATCGAGATTACCTCCCCCATATATCAAACCCAAATTGACCTATCTAAGTTGTCCCACTCCCATTTGCCACTTTCCCCGCTTATCCCTCCACCTCATTAACTTAAAGCACCCACATTGGCTCCCTGAGCCCCACTATTTCGACATGGCTATAAAATCACCTCTTCACAACCAAAGGAGAGAGTGCCTAAAACCATGGAGAAACTCTACCAAAATCTCACTAGAGTTCCTTTAGAACTTCCTGAATTTAAGTCCACTGTCCTTAGCCACCCTAGCTCTCTGCCCTGAGCCAAATTCTCAGGCTAATTTTCACCTGAAACCGGTACATATTTCTTCACACCTCCACAGTGCATCAAACTCAAAATTGATTGTTCCTACACCATCCCCACACTTTAAGAAGATGATCCCTCACAAAAGCCCCATTATAGACCCCCTTCAACCCAGAGTTTGGTCAACATCTGAAATCGTCTTTAATTGAATTCTGGTATAGGCATTTCACAAAGGCTTAGGATATCATCAGTGAGTTCGTTGGACCTCCCCGAAGCTTCTGTAACCATCTTATTGAGGCCTTCCCTCTCAAACCAAGGTATTGAAATTTGCCTTCTTCCCGAGCTTATTTCGATCCTCCATCCATATTGGGTTGATTTCAGGCTAGGTTAGTGATCCACTGAAAATTTGATAGCTTTTTACTATCCATTTCATACCTGTTTTTCATGATATTGCACTTTAAAAGAAGGTGATTTTCATGATTTCATGCATGTACAATGATTTTAGGCCTTTGGAGCAAAAATAAGAGAAAAAAAATGCAAATTTGGAGTAAAAAGGGACAAAAGTGCATTTTATTGAACTAGCATCGGACAACGCCATTTTACAGAGAGTTGCAACCATTTTAGTGGAATAATGAGCAGAACGGCGCCCTATCCAGATCCGAACGGCGCCCTATCTAGCGCCGAATAGTGCCCTATCCCGATTTTAAACTAGATTCAATGTATTTGGCCGGATTTTGAAGGGTTGCTTTAGGAAACTCTTGGGAATTCAATTTTCGCTGAATTTAAGCACTTTTGGAGCCAAGTTTAGGAAGGGGAGAAGAAGAGAAGAGAAGAGTTTAAATTTTAAAGAAAGTTTCTTTACATTTAGTGTAGGAAATTAGGTTTTGTGTTTTGTCTTCTAAGGAGTGTGAGAGGAGAGGGAGAGTGAGAGATTTCTTCTTTCTTACTTTTCTAAAGAGAGAAGTGTGTGTTGTTGTGGAGAAAGAAGAGGAGCCAAAGAAATTCCTTGAGATTCGCTTGGGGAAGAGTTTGAGATAAGTTATCTTTACTTTACTCTGTTTGTATGAAGTTGTTTTTATATATAAAATCCATGTTTTGTCATCTTTTCCTCAGGAGTCTTGAGTAGATTTCTTTGTCTTTCTCCTTTTCATGTGATGTGTTGATGTTGTGATATGAAAACAATGTGCTGATTTATTATGGAGAACTTCAAATTTCATTTATTTTTTGATCTGGTCAATTGAATTTTTAAAACTTGTTGGGAAAAATATTTTCTGAAAGGATTATGAGTTCCACAACAAAAGTGAAGGTCACATTCAATGTCCATAATTGTGAGACATAGTTCATGGGGATTGAGTACAAATAAATAGGGAAATATACTTTGATGGGCGTAGAATTAGAGATTTCAGAGTGATAGGTTGAAATCCTCAATTTGGTCCTAATGTTTGGAAACTGAAGAGAGAGTTAGCCTTCAGGTGAAGGGAAGTGGGAGCTCTGGAGTGAGAGCCAGTATCCTCCCAGCCTAACCACAGGTTTGGGGACTAAACTTAGGATTAGCTAATGTTATTTATATGCTGAAATATAGGTAAAGAATAGGAATGCTCCTATTTGACACAATACATTGGCACCACTGATCTATGTAACAATAATCATCACATTATGAATGGAAAAGAGGAAGACTCTTTCTTGCAACTGAACTTTGTTATAGATTTAGTATTGCGTTAGTTTAACTTGCTAGAGTTTAGAACATATTTTGGTAGATATAGTAACTACAACTGTTGTATTTACTTTAAGAATTAAACTTACTTGCAATTGTGCTGTGATTCGATAAGTGATTTCTGTGCTACGCCATAAAATTGAAGCCTCCCTGTGGGATCGATATTCCAGGACTCCACTAGAGCCCTGTATTTCTTGAGTGATACGTATACCTGTGATTAATTGTATGACTCATTATCAAACTAAATCAATATATATATCTAAATCTGAATTCATAAATTTTGGGAAATTAAAAAAGTCACACCAACTTTTTGGCACCGTTGCGGCAGAGGTACGATAAAAAAGGTAACTATTAAAATTTAATTTTGTAGTATTTGAAATCATATATTTGAATTACAAGTCATAATTGTGTGTTTGTTTATTGTTAGCGTGCATATTGTGTTTGTATGCGTAGTATCGAATCTATAGGTTTAGTGCCTTATGATTCTGAATTAGAGCGTACTAATAGAAAAATTCGAAAACAAAAAAAAAATCTGTAAATCCTCGCAAGATGGTGAACAATTTAAATAATCAAAACGAAAATATATCAAGACCTTTAAGAGATTATGCTAATCCAACAGCAGATGAAATTCACTTAACTATCCAAAATCCTGATGTTGCTGCTAATTCATTTGAGCTTAAACCTGTTATTATCCTAATGGTACAAAATAATCACCTAATGAAGATCCTAACTTACATCTCGCTGGTTTTCTAGAACTGTGTGCTACTTTTAAATATAATGGAGTGTTAAACGATGTTGTTAAGCTTAGAATTTTTCATTTTTCACTAAGGGATAAAGCCAAGGCATGGTTAAATTTGTTAGCACCTGGATCTATCAGAACTTAGGGTGAGATTTCACAAAATATTCTGTCAAAATATTTTCCTCCTTCTAAAACTGCTAAGCTGAGGAATGATATCACATATTTTAGTCAGTTTGATGGAGAATCCATATATGAAGCTTGAGAAAGGTTTAAAGATCTTCTGAGGAAGTGTCCACACCATGCTTTACCAGACTGATTAATAATTCAAACCTTTTATAATGGATTAGTGGGATGTTTGAGATCGATTATCGATGTTGCTGCTGGTGGATTATTAATGTCAAAACCTTTTGATGAAGCATATTCATTAATTGAAGAGATGGCTACTAATAATTTTCAATGGCTCTCTGAGCGGCTAAATTCTAAGAAAGTAGCCAATATTCATGATTCTGATGCGATAACTATGGTAGTCTCTCAAATTTCTTCACTTTCTAAGAAAATAGATCAATATGGAATGAATTATTCTCCAACACCCCCAGTGTTAAAGAAAATTCATCAAGACAGATGATAGACTCTCAAATGTCTTATGAAACATTGAATGTGATAAATAACAAAGTCAATAATCCTTATTCGAATTATTATAATCCTAGTTGGAGGAATCACACAAACTTCAACTGGAATAACACCAATGCTATTGTTAACCCGTAATGGGGAAACAATCCTATGAATCCAGTTGAAAATCTGAATAACCAAGAAAATACCAATTATAGACCTTCTTATCCTCCTGATTTTAATAGGAATCAACAATTTAAGGAAAAGAAGTTGTCTACTGAAGAAATGATTCTGAATATGGGTAATCAAATTCAATCTCAAAACGTTGCAATGAAGAACATTGAGAATCAATTGGGACATATCTTTACTGTGCTTAATAACAAACCTTATGGAAATCTTCCTAGCAATGTTGATATCAATCCAAAATATCAAAATAAAGAGCAAATTAAGGCTATTCAATTAAAGAGTGGAAAAGAATTGGAACCAAGAGTTCAAAAAGAAGTCAAAGTTAAAAGAGAGAAAGTGAACATTGAGAAAGGTTCTAATAAGATATATCCAAACGAATATCTGCTAGAACCGATGAAGAGAGCTGTTGAAAAACCACCTCCTCCTTTTCCTCGAAGACTAATGAAATAGAACAGGGATAACAGATTTGCAAATTTTTTGGAAATTATTAAGAAATTAACGATTAATATTCCTTTTGTTGAAGCATTAGAGCAGATGTCTGATTATGCAATGTTTATGAAGGATATTCTTAAAAAGAAAAGAAAGTTTGAAGACCAAGATACTGTTGCACTTAGTGGTGAGTGTAGTGCAATTATTTAGAAGAAGCTTCCTGAAAATCATAAAGACGCAGGTAGTTTTACTATCTCGTGTGCTATAGGTGAGAAATTTTCGGAAGAGCTTTATGTGATCTTGGAGCTAGTATTAATCTTATGCCTTTATTAACTTTCAAAAGATTAGAAATAGGAGAAATTTCACCTACATCTGTGACTCTTCAGCTGGCTGATCATTCTATCATTTATCCCAAAGGAGTTGTGAAAGATGTATTAGTAAAGGTAGATAAATTTATCTTTATTGTGGACTTTATTGTATTATATATGGTGGATGATAAAGAAATTTCAATTATTTTGGGAAGACCATTCCTTGCTACTGGGAGAGCTATGATCGATGTTCAAAAAGGAGAATTAACTATGAGAGTTAATGACCAAAAAGTAACTTTCAATATTCTGAAATCTATGAAATACCCTTCAACTAAAAAAGATGATGAGTGCTTTTAAATGGAAATCTGTGATTATTTGAGAGAAGATCATTTTAGAGAAGTATTTAAATAAAATATGGAATGTGAGAATGAAAATGAAAGTGAAAATGAAGATGATTTTGATGATTTGAAAAATGAAAAGTTAGAATTTATTCAGGAAAAATTTGAAAGATTGGATACTATGGAAAATGAAGATAAAAGTTTAATTATATCTATCATTAAACCCCCTGAACTTGAGCTGAAAATTCTCCCTAATCATTTGAAGTATATGTTTTTAGGAGAATCATCTACTTTATCAGTCATTGTATCTTCGGATTTAAATGAATATCAAGAACAAAAATTATTTGACACCTTAAAAGATACAAAAAGGCTTTTAGTTGGTCCATAGCTGATATTAAAGGAATCAATCCATTGATTTGTATGCACAGAATTTTGTTGGATGAATAACACAAAACTAAAGTTGATCCACAAAGGAGACTAAACCCAATAATGAAAGAAGTGGTTAAAAAAGAGATTTTAAAGTAGTTAGATGCTTGAATTATATATCCTATTTCTGATAGTATTTAGGTAAGCCCAATTAATTGTGTTCCTAAGAAAGGAGGAGTAACTGTTGACGTAAATGATTGAACTGAAATTATACCGACATGACAAGTCACTGGTTGGAAAATATGTATTGATTATAGAAAATTAAACGCGGCCACCAGAAAAGATCACTTTCCTTTACCATTTTTAGACCAAATGCTAGACATACTTGCTGAATACAAGTACTAATGTTTTCTAGATCGATATACCTATTATCAGCAAATACCTACTGCTCCTGAGGATCAAGAGAAGACTACATTTACTAGCCCTTATGGAACTTTTGCTTTTAGAAGGATGTCCTTTGGATTATGTAATGCACTTGTAATTTTTCAAAGATGTATGACATCTATATTTAGTAAATTATTGATGATGGAATAGAAGTGTTTATGGATGATTTCTCGGTATTTAGAGATTGATTTGATGCATGCTTATGTAACTTAGAAAAATTTTTAGAGGTATACGAAAGAAAAAATTTAGTCCTAAACTGGGAAAAGTGTCAATTTATGGTTGCAGAGGAATTGTGCTTGGACATAAAATATCTGAATATAACATGGAAGTAGATTCCGCGAAGATTCAAATTATAGACAAATTATCACCTCCAACAACTATGAGAAGGGTAAGAAGCTTTTTGGGACATGTAGGATTCTACAGGCAATATATTAAAGACTTTTCAAAAATCACTAAGCCTCTATGCCAACTTTTGGAAAAAGATAAAAAGTTTGATTTTACGATGAATGCTTAAAAGCTTTCGATCTAGTAAAGGAAAAATTAATTGTTACACCTATAATAGTTTCACCTAACTGGGGGAAATCATTTGAATTAATGTGTGATGCTAGTGATTATCCTATTGGAATTATTAGGGCAAAGACATGTCAAAATGTTTAAAGTTATATTCTACACTGGTAAGACTCTTACTGATGCTCAAGTTAATTACACTATTACTGAAAGAGAGTTATTAGCGACTGTTTATACCTTTGAAAAATTTAGATATTGCTTAATTGGAGCTAAATGTATAGTGCATACAGATCATTCTGCTATTAAATATTTAATGCAGAAGGACACAAAACCAAGACTGATTCGATGGATGCTTTTAATGCAAGAATTTGATTTTGAGATCGTTAATAGAAAAGGTGTCGATAATTAAATAGCTGATCATTTATCTAGACTTGAACAACCAAATTTAGATGACTTTAAAAAGGAAATTACTAAAACTTTTCCTGATGAGCAATTATATAATATTATTGAAGGAAATTTACCGTAGTATGCTGATATTGTGAACTACATCGTTAGTAATATTTTACCACCTGATTTAACAATGCAACAACAGAAAAAATTTAAGCATGATGCTAAATTTTATTTCTGGGACGATTATTATCTGTACAAGCAATGTAAAGATCCTATTATTAGGAGATGTGTGCCTTATGAATAAAATGAAAGAATTATTCGAGAATGTCATGATTCTGAATTTAGAGGACATTTTGGAATTCATAGAACTACACATAAGATTTTACAATCTGGATTTTATTGGCCTACACTTTTCAGAGATGTTTATAGATTTATCAAAACTTATGATCGATGTTAGAGAGTAGATAATATATCCAGAGGAAATGAAATGCCTCTTAATTTTACTCTATAAGTTGAAATCTTTTATGCATGGGGATTAGATTTTGTGGGACCATTTATACCTTCATTTGGAAATTTATATATAATAATTGCTGTAGATTATGCTTGAAAATGGATTGAGGAAATAACTTTACGTCGGTGTGATGCTAGAAGTGTTTCGAGGTTTTTGTTGAAAATATTTTCACAATATATGGAATGCCTAGGGTAATCATCACTGATGGAGGATCCCATTTTAAGAATAATCTGATTCAGAGATTGGTGGAAAAAATACAATATTATGCATATAATCTCTACAACTTATCATCCCCAAACTAATGATTTAGCAGAGGTACCTAATCGTGAAATTAAACAAATTCTGGAGAAAGTCATTAATCCTGAGAAATTGGATTGGTCTGTTAAATTAGATACTGCTTTATGGGCATACAAAATTGCTTATAAAACCCTTATAAGAATGTCCCCTTACAGACTAATCTTTGGAAAAACCTGTCACTTGCCAGTTGAATTAGAATATAAAGCATATTGGCCGATAAAGAAATTGAATTTTAATTTGAAAGATATTGGTGAGAAGAGACTGTTGCAATTGAATAAATTGGAAGAACTCAGGAATGAATCATATGATAATGATGGAATATATAAGGAAAGAAGAAAAATATGGCATGATCGGAAGATTGTCAAAAAGGAATTTGAACCAGGGCAAAAAGTTTTATTATACAATACAAGATTGAAATTATTTCTTGGGAAACTGAAATCTTGATGGACAGGACCTTTCATTGTCATAAAAATATATCAGTTTGGAGCTGTGATTATCGAAGACCCTAAATCTGGAAGAATATTCAAAGTTAATGGCCAAAGATTAAAATCAAATTTTGAAGTTACTCGACCTAATTTTAAAGAGATTTAAAAGTTGGATCAACCTAAATAATTGAAAGTTATGTTAGGCTGACGACGTTAAACAAAGTGCTTCGTGGGATGCAACTGACCGCGATTTTTAATATACTTAAAAATATGAGAATTCAACACCACTACTAGAAGATTTAAATCCTCAGCAATAGAGACAAATTGACTTGGAGTGTAATTTTAATTTTGTAACAATTATATATTATAATCTTTAATCGCAGGGTTACATTTAAATGCAAGTATACATAACGCTCAAGTAATACAGGGCTGTAGTGGAGTCCTGGATATCGATCCTACAAGGAACATTTTAGAGGCTACATACTAGGATTATAGAAATTAATTTAGAATCACAACTAAAACGAAATTGTCTATCTGTCACTAACACACAATCAACAATAATATGAAGTTTAAATTAAATTAGTTCTACTAACAATTAACTAATACTACTAAAGTGAAGTTCAAATACTTAAGTAAGAATCTTTCTTCTTTGGTAGGATATTTAAGTGAATAGATAATTAGAATTACTTTTAAACTATGTTGTGCCAAATAGGAGCATACATATTCTTTACCCTTTGGTCCAGGCATAAAAAATATTGACTAATCCTATGCTTGGTTACTGAATCTGCGGCTAGGCTGGGAGGATCCGACTCTCACTTCGGAGCTCCCACGTTCCCCTCTCCTGAGGGCTAACATCTGCACTTCAACACCCAAACGATAGGACCAAATTAAGGATTTTAGCCTGTCACTTTAAAATCTTCAATTCTACGCCAGATAAATATTATTTCCCTATTTATTTGCACCCTCCTTCCAAGGACTTTGACCTCCCTGAATCTTGGATTTAATCTTTACTATAGTTGTTAAACTCAACAGATTTTAACTATTCAATTGACCAGATTGAAAGTAAATTAAGATCTAAGTAAAAGATTATGACAACTTATTTGAACTTTTATAACACGCTAATTTAATTTATCATTCCACAAAAATATCAAAACTAGAAGAAAGACAGAACAACTAAGAATTCATGAAGATGATGCAATAAAACTTGGATTTCATATATAAAAGTTAAGTTCTACAAACTAAAGTAAATAAACACAACTTATCTTAAATTCCTCCCCAAGCAAACTCCTTGAAGTTCCTCTGAATCTCTTCATTTTTTTACAATACGCAAAATTCTCCTTCGAAACGGCAATGCAGAAGTGATCTCTCACTTCCCTTCCACTCTAACAATCCTTCAAAGAATTCCTCACAATATCTCTATTAAACTTACTATTTAACACTCACTAATAACAATGGACACTAGTGGACTCTCTATTGGACACTAAGTAACTATTAGAAGACTCTAATAGTATTTTTTACAGACTTTTAGTGACTTTTAGAGGACTCCAAAAGGACATTTTTTCAGCCTAAAATGGTTCTTTTTAAAGTTGTTGAAGAGTCTCCAAGGGTTTTACATATATCCCTTTGAAAATCATCCACATTCGACATATTTTGTGATAGAAACGTCGATCCCGCCGTCAGCGGCCTCGAGCTCCGCCGTCGGCGGCCTTTTAGAAATAATGCCTTAAACTGACCTCGCTGTTAGCGGCCTCGACCTCCACCCTTGGCGGCTATCCTTGTAATTTATTATGAACTCTCAGGAAAATCACGCTGTTGGCGCCCTAGGTCAATTTTTCATAATTTAGTCATTTTTGCTCCAAATTCGCTCATTTTTTCATATTTTCACTCCATCATCCTTAAATCTTCATACCTGCAGAAAAACACAAAAAATGCTTTTCTTTAAAGTGTAATATCATCAAAACCAGTATACAATAAGCATGAAAATCTTATCATTTTTTCCTTAGGTCAAAATCCCCCAAGCATACTATTACTTGTCCTCAAGTAATCTTTAGTACTACATAAAAGTTATGATTCATTGTGATAAAGTTTCAATTCAGAAATACTATAATTTTGATTTAAATAAATATTATAGCAAGAATTCTTAGAAAGATTTTCAAGTAATTAGATTAATTCTGCAGGTATAAGGCTATCTAGTCATCAAGTCTAAGAGTTCTAGTCTTCTATTCATTTCAAGAATGACTATATGTTGCAATATCAATTCACTTAGAATATTTAGAAGATAGGAACTTCATGAGGATACTATTAGGTAAAGAAACTAGTCATAAATATAAGTTCAGAAATGCTTTTAGTTTTCCCTTTAGGTTAATCCAAGTGAAGCCAATTTTTGATAAGGCTTCTCCTCAAGCTTCTCGTCACTTACTTTTCTTTCTTTTGGATTGTTTTTCAATCCTATATATTTTTCTTTTCTTTTTAGGCATTGTTTTTCAATCCTTTTTTTTCTTTCTTTTTCTTTTTCAAGTGAGGATTACTATATCTGGATAGCCTGTTAATAATTTTGAACTTCACTCTTCTTTTCCTAAATTTGAAACTTTCAAACATTCTTTACCTTATATGTATTTCATAGTTTTTACTTCTTTGATTCCCAATCATTTCTTTCTCAACTTAATTCCTAAGATTCTTAATATTTCAAAATATAGTTTTCTTTACTTTAAATAGTTAACTATATTCTTATTCTCTTATACTAAATATCTTAACCCACAAAATTAATTTTCATTACCAAAAATAATTCTTTGAATTTTCTATAATATTTAGATAAAATCTAAACATAGTTATCTGAATTAAATTTTATCACAAAAATCGTAGTATAATTTTTGAAAATATGTTATTTGAGAACTTATAATAGTTAATATTTTTCTCCCCTCCCCCAAACTTAAGGTTTTATATAATAGAAATAATACAAGGTGGAAAGAAAAATTCTAATAAAATTCATACCTTTGCACTTTAGGCATTTTTGTCTTTTTTGAAATTTGCAGGTTCTTTTCAAATATTTCTAACTTCAATTGACCTGTAATATTTAAAAACCTTTCTACACATATAACAGTTTAGAGAATTTGTTGGGGTAATGAAATTTTAAAACAAGTATTTAAAACTAAACATTAAATAACAATAACTAACTACATAGGACATATGCATTTCACAACATCGAACAAACAGTTTACTATTTTAGACTATTCATTTCACAATTACAATTGCAATCACAATATCACAAACATCCAAAAATGAAAATGCAAACTGCAAAACTAAACACATATCTCAGAAACACAATATAGTCCACAGAATACAAAAAATCAAAGTACAACAACAAAACTAAAACAAACAAATACACCACTTCACATCACTATAAAAAATCTTAATCAAAATCCCATGCAATGTCTTCATCACCCTGGTCAGCTGGAGGATTGGGCTAATACTGAGTATACCAAGGGCATTCTGGAAAAATAACATCAGGTTCTCCTCTGTAGTACGTAGCCTGAGCATCATAATATGCCATCTCAAAATCAGAGTGCCTCTGAAGATACTCACTATCGTGATCATGTCTTCTTTCCAATCCTTCAATCCTGTGATCAATTCTTTCTAATTTTTCATCCAACTGCTCAATACGTTTCCTCTGTAGGGTCATGGCATTCATCAAATCATATAAGGTAGGGGACTAGAGGTAGGAGGGTCATAGCTAGTAGAAAGAATGTTTCTACTAGTAGAAGATGCCTTGCTCCTACTCCCTGATCTCCATTCCTCATGGGATTCATAAGTCTTTATATTTGCTTTACTAATGGGTTTCATCGGATACACCCATTTCTCATCATCTCTTGCTTCAACTCCAAATAATTGACAAAGTGCATAAATTTGGCCGGGATGCCCTAAATATCCACTTGTCTCACTCTTTGTAGTGGTCATAATATTCTTATAAATTATTCTCCCCACATTAATGCTTCTGTTGTTCTGAATACAGAAATTCAGAACAGTTCTATCTCTTGAGACTTCACTATGATGGTAAGTGGGTAGCAGAGTCGAACAAATGAAATAATGATATGCCTTAGCAGTGACATTCATCATGGACAATGGAAAGTTAATCCATTCACAAACTTTAATTTTCCAAATTCCTTTCCCATCAGTGAGAAGCCAATAACATCGCTCAACGGACCCTCCATTGTTCCAAATGTTTCATACTAGCTAGAAAAATAGTCATGAAACTCGTAAAAAGAGTTAATGTTATTAGCATTAAATTCGACAGAAAATTCCTTTACTTGGACAGGCTTGTCCTCAAGTTGAGTAAGATTAGAGTAGAACTCTCTAACAACTTCAATAACAGCTTTGTTTGTTGTGTAGCAAAAGTTCTCCCATCCCCTCTCTTTGATAACTCGTTCTACCTCTCCTCCAATATTTTTAAAAACTCAATCTTAGATACACTTCTTACTTTGAAAGATTGAGGTATACCTCGATTGTGCTTTAGCGTTTATGAATCGAGTTTCGTTGTATTTAAGTTTTCTCTTTTGTCTTAGAGCCATTGTTTGATCTATCAAAATCAAAAAAATGCAAACTAATCTCCAAAATAATAATACATTGGCTTCTAAAGGGGCTTTAAAGCAATCTAAATCAAGTTCCATGAATTCCTTCCAAGTCTTTTGTCCACATTTTCAAATTTTCCAAAATTTCTTAATGTGGAAGAAATTCATGGTGAAATAAAAAATTTTTACATAGGAGTGAAGCTCTTACCAAGGGAAAATGAAATCTGGTGTTAGATTTTGTTGAAATCGCTCCAAATCCGAGATCTATCAAGCCCTAGGTCAAAATTTTTGATAAATTAGGGAAGAAGACGATGAATAGTGGCATTTGACCAGTCAAAATCGCGGTTAAAAGGTAATATACGCAATCTCGCCGTCGGCGGGGTCGTTCTCACCGTTCTCACCGTCGACGGGCTCTATTGAATTAAATTCCATTACCCTCGAGAAAATCACGCCGTCGGCGGCCTCAAGCATGCCGTCGGCGAGATTTTTAAAAATTGATCATTTTTTAACTTTTTGCGATTTCGATCAATTTTAAGCCTCGTCGTCATCCGTTCGATCATTTTAATCATATATTTTAAGTGATTAAGTGATGTATTAACACAAATAAACATACACACAACAAAACTTCACATTTATATATTGAATCGAGGTGTTTACAACACACTTTACATAACACACATAAACAGGTATTTTCTCAACCAAAATCCATCTAATCAGTGTCACAATCCAAACCACAACACTCTAAATGTTGAAAACAAATATTTCAATCATTATTTCATCTATACTGAGATTAAAAGCAAACACACAAACAAAGTTTAAATCAAACTCAACATAAAGAAACAAATAAGAAAATCAATTCTACTACTCTTCAGAATCTGTACTGGTTTCTCCTTTGATATCACACATTGCTTGAACATAGACGAACATGTTATTAAAAGGTTGTAATGGGAATTCTTCAGTTGAATCTTCATCAATCCATCCCATCTTCTTCATTAAGCGTATCAGACTGGCTTCAAATTGCCCAGTATGATTAAAATATTCTTTCATCCTCCAATTGATATGATCAAAGAAATCAGACATATTGTTAACTGTATTCATTAAATTTTGTACCTGCTTCTCCAGATTCTTGATTCTGTGTAAGATCATCAATGTCTTGTCCGCTACTAAAGGTTGATTAGGAACAAAATTCTACGATGTTTGATCCATGATTATGCCCGTGTCATTCTCCTCATCATTGGCTGGGAACATACGAGTTGGGTCTAAAGGTTTCCAAGGTAACAGTATTTTTTCCCAAATCTCATACGAAACTTGAAATAAACTGCATATTGAGAAAATTTTGGAAGGATATCCAAGCCCTTGAGATGATCCTTGAACGATCAGGCTAAATACAGACTTCACAATAATTGATCCAATATCAATGGGCCATCCCATTTGAATGTAGTAGTTTAAATTTGCACTTTCTTTCGTAACTTTGCCAATTTTCATCGTCGGCAATAACTTCACAGATATGAAAAAGTGCCAATTTTTCGAAATGGAATTTAAAAGCGTTGCAGAAAAATTAACGTACTCGTTTTCTCTAACTTCCCAGTCATCGGTTTCGTCCATCAAATATTGGTATATTTCATTCATATTGTCTCTTTTCGTCACAAAATTTGAATAATGGCAGATAGGAACAATCTCAAGCATATATAACTCATTAATTCTTTCATAATTGAATGTTATCCACCTACCTCGTACATAGACGCTTCCTTAGTTGATTCCATGTAAATTGGAGTAGAATTCCTTAACCACTAGAACGACTACTGCGGCAGTAGTATAGCAAACACTTCCCATCTTTGCCTCACAATCATTTCTTCAATTGGTGATGAAGAATTACTTAATCCTCTATCTTTTCTTAATAAGTCTTCTCTTGGACATCACCTTGTTGAAAGTCGTTGTGCCTCAGCACTGATGAACTTTCTCCGATTGTAAACTTGAAATCTTGGGTAATCTACTGAATTAGAGGCCATTAGAGAGGAATTGAAAGTGGTTTCCATTCGTTTTTGGGAGTTGGAGTGTTTAGGAACCGTCCATAGGAGTTTATAATGGACAAATTTGCTAAAACCTGCCAAAATCCGACATTTCAAATTCGAAAAACTGCCCACTCGCCGATCCCGCTGTCGACGGCCTCAAAGGTGTCGTCGGCGAGCCTTGTGAAATTAATTCCAGGGCTCTCAGAAAAAATCCGCCGTCGGCGCCCTAGGAAAAAATTTGCACCTTTACGCCGTGGTAAAATACGTTCAAAATTTTCTCTATGGATCTAAATTTTCGATAATCAATGGTCAATTCAAGTATCCCGCTGTCGGCGGCCTCGAAGGCGTCGTCGGCGAGCCTTGTGAAATTAATTCCAGGGCTCTCAGAAAAAATCCGCTGTCGGCGCCCTAGGCAAAAATTTGCACCTTTACGCCGTGGTCAAATACTTTTAAAATTTTCTCTATGGATCCAAATTTTTGATAATCAAAGGTCAAATTCAAGTGGTATAATTCATTATTACTACAAACTAACGACAAACTCAAACAAACACACAACAAATAAAGATAACTATGGTTTGCCTCCCATAAAGCGCTTGGTTTAACGTCGTCAGCCCGACCTATTCAGGTGTTATTCAGGTTTACTGAGCATTAAAACCTCTTTAAAATTTGGTCTTTTACCCTCAAAATATGGTTTTAATCTATTTCCATTTACTTTAACTCTATTCCCAGTCTTCCGATCTTCAATTTCAACAGCTCCATAAGTGTAAACCTGAGTCACAGTAAAAAGCTCTAACCAACGAGACTTCAATTTCCCAGGAAATAATTTCAACCTGGTATTATAAAGCAAAACTTCTTGCCCTGGTTCAAAGTTCTTCTGGTTAATCTTCCAATTATGCATTAACTTCAGTTTTTCCTTATAAATTCTGTCGTTATCGTAAGATTCATTTCATAATTCTTCTAATTTATTCAATTGTTATAATCTCTTCTCACTAGCATCTTTCAAATTATAGTTGAATTTTTTAATTGCCCAATATGCTTTATGCTCCAATTCTACTGGTAAGTGACAAGTTTTTTCATATATAAGTCTGTAAGGAGTCATACCAATAAGAGTTTTATAAGCAGTCATGTACGCTCATAATGCAGTATCCAGTCTCGTAGACCAATCTACTCTACTAAGATTTACGGTCTTTTCTAAAATTTGTTTAATCTCACGATTAGAAACTTCAGCTAAACCACTAGTTTGAGGATGATAGGCAGTAGAGAACTATGAACAATATTAAATTTTTCTGCCAATCTTTGATATATTTATTGATAATCACTCTCGTTATTCCGTATCTTGTGAAAATGTTTTTTATTAAGAATCTTGAAACACTTTTAGCATCACAACGAGGTAAAGCTTTTGCTTCAATCCACATTGATACATAATCAACCGCAACTAAAATATATAAGTTCCCAAATGAAGGAATAAATGGTCCCATAAAATCTAATCCCCAAACATAAAAAATTTCTACTTCTAACATGAAATTCAGAGGCATTTCATTTCTTCTAGATATATTTCCTACTCGTTGGCATCTATCTCAAGTTTTGATATATCTGTAAACATCTCTAAAAAGAGTAGGCTAATAAAATCCAGCTTTGCAAAATTTTAAGCGCAGTTTTGTCAAAGCCGAAATGTCCTCCAAATTCAGAATAGTTGCATTTTTGAATAATCTGTTTAGTTTCTTCATAAGGCACACATCTCCTAATAATAAGATTGTTATATTACTTGTATAAATATGGTTCATCCCAAAAATATGCTTTTGCATCATGAATGAATTTTTTCTGTTGCTGTAGAGTTAGTATAGGTGACAAAATATCGCTTACTATATAGTTAACAATATCAGTATATCAAGGTATTTTCCACTCATTAAAATTATAAAGTTTTTCATCATGGAAACTGTCTGTAATTTTATTATTAGTATCAGATGATTCATGATATTCTAGTCTCGACAAACGATCAGCAATTTTATTGTCAGTTCTTTTTCTATCAATCACCACAAAATCAAATTCTTGCATTAAAACTACCCATCTAATTAATCTTGGTTTAGTATGCTTCTTTTGCATCAGATATTTAATAGCAGATTGATCAGTATGCACAATACATTTAGTTCCAATTAAATATGATGTAAATTTATTAAAAGCATACACAATAGCCAGTAACTCTTTTTGAGTAACTGTATAGTTAATTTGAACATTATTAAGAGTTCTACTAGCGTAGTATATAACCTTAAAATTTTTATCATTTCCTTGAGCAAGAACAACTCCAATAGCATAATCACTAGCATCACACATTAATTCAAATGGTTTCTCCCAATTGGGTGAAACTATTACAGGTGTTGTGATAACCTTTTCCTTTAATAACTCAAAGGCATTTAAGCAGTCTTCGGTAAATTCTAATTTCTTGTCTTTTTCTAAAAGTTGGCATAGAGGTTTGGTAATTTTTGAAAAATATTTAATATAGCGGTTGTAGAAACCAGCATGTCCATGAAAGCTTCTTACCCCTCTCACTGTAGTAGGAGTTGGTAATTTTGCTATTACTTAAATTTTTGCAAGGTCTCCTTCCATGCCATTTTCTGAAATTTTATGCCCTAATACAATTCCTCCTGCAACCATAAATTGACATTTCTCCCAATTCAGAGCTAAGTTAGTTCTTTCGCATAGCTCCAAAAATTTTTCAAAATGATTTAAGCATGCATCAAATGATATTCCAAACATAGAGAAATCATCCATAAATACTTCTATTTCATTATCAATGAACTTACTAAAGATAGACATCATACATCTCTTGAATGTTAAGGTGCATTACATAGTCCGAAAAGCATTCTTCGAAAAGCAAAAGTTTCATAAGGTTTAGTAAATGTTGTTTTCTCTTAATCCTCAGGACCAATAGGTATTTGATGGTAATCGTTATATCTATACAGAAAGCAATAGTACTTGTGTCTAGCAAGTCTATCCAAAATTTGGCCTAAAAAAGAAAGAGGAAAGTGATCTATTCGGGTGTCGGCATTTAATTTTCGATAGTCAATATAAATAGGCCATCAAGAAACTTTTCTTACAGGTATTAATTCATTATTTTCATTTACTTCAACAGTTACTCCTCCTTTCTTAAGAATACAATGAATTGGACTTACCCAAGTACTATCTGAAATAGGATATATAATTCTAGCATCTAACCATTTTAAAATTTCTTTTTTAACTACATATTTCATAATAGAGTTCAGTCTCCTTTGTGGGTCAATTCTTGTTTTATGTTCTTCATTTAATAAAATTCTATGCATACAAATCAAATGACAAATTCCTTTAATATCAACTAAAGTCTAACCAAAAGCTTTTTTATATTTTTTAATGTATCCATTAATTTTTTTTCTTGAATTTCATTTAAGTCTGGGGATAAAATTACTGGTAATATTGAAAACTCTCATAAAAATACATACTTCAAATGATTTGGAAGATTCTTTAATTCAAGTTCAAGAGGTTTTACAACAGATGGAGTTAATGTTTCATTATCTGGTGCTGTTGAATTGAGCGTTTCAAATTTTTTCTGAATATAATCAGCTTCTTCACTATCAATTTCATCATTATTATCTTTTTCTATGTCTTCTTTTTCTTCATAGTTTCCTTGAAATATTCTCTTTTCAGATAATCACATATATCCATTCTGAAACATTCATCATCTTTTTCTATTGAAGGATATTTCATTAACTTTGAGATGTTAAATTTTACTTCTTGATCATTTACTCTCATTGTCAATTCTCCTTTTTGAACATCTTTCATGGCTGTTCCTGTAGCTAGGAATGGTCTTCCTAAAATTATTGGAATTTCTTTATCTTCTTCCATATCTAAAATGATAAAGTTCTCTGTTGACCTCATTTTTGATGAGGTCTCCTCTTCTTCTCTTTAGTACTTAGGATCTAGCCTTAGGCTTTTCCTTTGACTAATCTTAGAGGACTAGAAGTGGAACCCACCCTTTAGAAATTTCAAACCACTTCTTAACTCCCTGCAAACTCCACAAAATTGACTGTAGACCCCTAATCACCTAGAGGGTTGAAATCAAATGTGGAAGTTTAAAGGATGAGTTCCTATAGGACTCTTTGGCCTTAGGACCGCTCCCAGGTGGCCCGGTCCGGTGAGGGCCGACTTACACATACACTACATTTATACACTACACTTTCACACACCTCCTAAAACCACACCCATACCCAACTTGATCTCCCGACTCATAAACGTGATTCACATGGATGGTCCTTAACCCCTAAGCCCTCGGCAAGAGGGTTAGGAACAACATAGTGGATGCCTCAAATGAGTCCCTTCATGGCTCATGTGGGCTTGATATGGCTTCATGGCTCAACCAAAATGATTTCATTCCAGTTACATTCACCTAATCTTCAATTTTGCAAATCTTCAATTTTTGACCCCCGGGACCCTACACCCGCTTAGCCTACCCAAAACCCTCGAAACCACCCAAAATTTGCAAAATCACCTAAATTACCCAAAATTCCTCAAAATCAATCCCAAACATTCCCACATTACTCAAATTGATCATCCATACCCAAAAATACCAAAAATTCCAAAAATACCTCCCAATACCCTCCAAATACCCAAAATACTCCTCTTAGCCAAAAAATCCAAAAATTCAGAAAATTCCCAGAAAATTCCAGAAAATCCCAAATATTCCCAATTTCATTTTGTTCTACTACACCATGGGCCAATTTTGTCAATTTACCCCACTTTTATCAAAATCCCCAATTTGACCCATTTTTAACCCTAAGTGAACCCAATGTCAAACCAAACCTACCCAATTGACCCAAATTCTGGTCCAATTCAATTCTAAACTCCAATTAAACATTCCCAACACCAATCTAGGCCAAATACAAGTCCAATTTGATTGACATTTGGATCCAATTTCGCTTTTGGCCTTAAAGCCCAATTTGGACCCATGACCCAAACCTAACCCAAACTAACCCAATTCAACTCCAATTAACCCCAGATCTTTTCTAAACCTTCCTTAACATTCCCACAAACAAAACACTAACATGATTTTCCCAAAATTTAGACCCAAAACCCACTCAAATTCAAACCAAAGCTAAAAGGCCCAATTTTGACCTAAACCCAAACCTAACCCAAATAAGCCCAAACCCCAAAATCAAAACCCAACCAAAGCCAAAACCTCTTTAAAACACTCTCATAAACATTTCCCAACATTTATTTTACATCAATTTCAACCCTAGCCCAACATTGGCCCAAGTTAGCCCAATTTAACCTATATTGGCCCATTCACCAAGGAAGCCCAAATTCAACCCAATTCAAACCCAAATCACTCCCAACTTGCTTCAAATCACTCATGACACATCCATGAACTGAACCCAACATTTGTTTGGCCCAATCCTTCACAAAATTCCCATCCATAAATTTATTTTCAAACCAAAAGCCCACTTTCTTAAACCTTCCTAAAAGCCCAAACTTCATGTTAAAGCCCATATGACAAATTCTTCTCATCATACCCTTAATTAAAATCATCCCTAAGTTCAAATCACTCATCAAATGGTTCCAAATCAAGCCATGTGCCAAATCCCATCAAATCACTCCTAAATTACCAAAATTCCTAAAAACCTCTTTCATGAAAGTTGACTTAGCTTTTTCCAAGCCAAAGGTGAGCCATGAAGTCATGCATGAGCCACATGTGAGCCATGAAAGCCTTGGACACTTCACCATACCCAAAATGGCAAGAAGAGGGGACCCTTTAATGATTCTCTTAAGAGTGATTAACCACTCCCATGTTTCCCCTAACTCTTGCTTAAGCTTAATTGTACTTGGATTGTGACTTGACCCCACTAATCAAGCTGATCCAAGTGACTTTCCCTTCAGCCCAAATTGGCCTTGGAGGGTGAACCTAACCCAAAACCAAGGGTTGACCCATTTAGACCCCAAAACTAGCCCTTTCCCATTCCACTTTGATTCAAACCCTTTACACATGTCCATGGCCAATTGAATGCACAAACCTGCAGCCCTGACCCACTTGGACCTGAGGGTGACCCATGCCTGCCGGCCAGCCGCCTGGGTCGCCGGAAAACACCATGGCCGAGAGCTCACATGTGAGCCCAAACTTGGAATTCTCACCTGCTGAGCTGCCCCATCCCCAGTGGCCATTGTAGCTATTCTTCTCTTGCCAAGAGCAGCTGATCCCAAGCCCTAACTCCCCCTGGGATGCCCTCCACCCTCTCCTATTTAAACACCACCTCCTCTCGGCCATGAGAGGTGCAAAACCAGACCTTACTGAAACTCTGCCAAAATTGCTCCGGATCATTCTCCATACTTAGAGCGAGCTTGATCCCCGAGTGCCAATTTGCCCTAATCCCCACCAACGAGCCCAATTTCTCAGCCAAAATTCCACCCAAAACCAGGACACTTCTCCACGAGTGGATTAATCCTCAAATTGATTGGTCCTACACCTTCACCGGACCAAGGGAAGAAGTCCACCGACAAAAGCCCCCTCTCCAGGCCACCCATCTATTCCAGACTCCAAGCTTTGTGATCGAGCTTGGTCGAAATCATACCTAGGCAATTCACCGGACCGGGAGACTTCATCCGGAGCTTGCCGGGATCCAATCGAAGGTGACACAACCCTCGGATTGAAGCCACACTTCTCCGAGCAAAGGTATAAGCTAACTCTTTATCCCGAGCTTCGGAGATTCTCCATTTCAAATGCCTTAATTTCAATGCATGATCACCGTATGGATGTATTCGTCTCTTCAAGACGAATCCATAGAGCACAAGAACACGAAAATCCGTTGAGAAATGAGTGAGTTCTTAGGGTTTTAGTGTGGACGGCTCTCGGGTGAGGACGCTTGGGGACGATGAACGGATGCCGTTCATTCCATACACGCGCGGACGGACGACCAAGATCGCGCCGGACAAGGAGATGGAACGATACAGCGGGCCCCCGGAGCGCTGAGTTGGATGGCGGCGTCGAATGGCAACGCGACACGCGGCGTTTCGGAGCCGCCAGGATGAGTCGGCGCGCCGTTTTAAATAGAAAATTAGGGTATTTTTCTATTTATTTAATTCCCTAAACTTCAAAAATGCATAACTTTGTGTAGAAAAATCAGAAAAATAAAATAAAAATACCCTCTTGCTCAGTGAACAGAGGAGAATAATGTGGACAAGAAATCATTTAATTTCATCAAGTATTTTATTTTTAATAATTTATTTACTGTCTGCATTATTTTAATTCTCCATGCATATAGGAAATTCACCATGGCATGAGACCATAGGGCTTTTGAAGCCTCTGAATTTGGGAACATTCCCTGAATTTTCCAAAGTCAGAGATCATCCCTATGAGAAGTTATTGATTTTTCAAATTCATGTTACTGTTTTGAGTATTTTAAATCCAATAATTAGCATGTTGTGAAATAAATTCTAGGAAAATTTGGTGATGTTTCTTATGACTAGAGGACCTTAGGAAAAATAGGTTTTGAATTAATTCACTTGGAATAACCCTAATTGGCTTAAACACCCAAAATAGGTCCTTAATTAATTAGAGCTAATCATAAACCAAATTGACTTGAAATCAATTCTCCACTGACCTTTAGGATCAGAGGAACCCACCATAAAAATTTGAAGTCAATTGGATTTTGTTAGCCCTACTAAATGGGTTGATTAAGCCATTTAGCCAATTTAAACTTTAAAAATTCATAACTTTCAAAATGCTTTTCAAAAATTCACCAAATTGGTTTTGGAGCCTCTCTGATATTAGGGAATTTAAGAAAATTTAAATTTTAATTTTCTAAAAAAGTTAATTTTTTGCATTATTTTAATATTTTAATAAATAAAAAATAATAAAAATCACAAAAATAATAAAATTTACTAAAATATCACATTTTGAATTCTAATCACTTAGGAACAAACCCCATATTTTTCTTAAGTCTCTATAATGAGATATTAAATTTTAAAGCCCTAAGGTAATTTTAAAATTTAAAAAATGTATATTTATAGTATTCCCATTAAAATAATTCTAATAAATCAAAGAAAAATCAGAAAATTGTAAAAATTGATTCTCTGATTTCCTTGATATCAGAGAGATTTTTGAAAAATTTAAAATTTATTTTTCAACCTTTATTTTATTTTTAAATTAATTAATACTCCAAAACTCAAAATAATTATAATAAAAAGAATATAATTCAAAAAATCACCAAAATTGGTCCAAGTGGTCCTCTGGTCATTACGAATGTTCCATAATTTTCTTAATGACAGAAACTTTTCCTTGGTCATATTATTAAATTTTCCTTGGAAATCCCTATTTTCCACCAAAAATAATTACATAAATAAATTAAATACAGAAAAATCACATTTTCTCCTCTCATGTCTTTATAGACATATGAGTGAAGTCACATAAAAATTTTAAGTTCATTTAAGCTCAATTTAGTGAGTTATGAAATTATTAAGCTTGAAGGGCGAAATGGTAATTAAAATTTTAATCTTTAATTAAAACTTTAGGCTTAATAAAATTAAAGAGTAAAATATTTGATCCTAATCTGATTTGGATGATTGAAATTTAAATAATTAAAGGGTAGAAACCTATTAAACAATTTAAAAATAATTTAAATGAACTTTAATTAAATAATTGATTAAATTTGGAAGAATAATAAAACTGGAATTATTAAAATAGGAACATTATTAGGAAGAGATTTGTTCTTTAATTTAAGAATCCCTAAATTAATCATCTCAATAATAATTAATTCCTAATTAAAATGATAATCCAAATTTAAGATTTAAAATGCTAAAAGACTTAATCATGAAATTAAATTGAAGTTAAATTATTAAACCCTTTTAAAATTTCAATTAAATTAAAATTAAAAAAAAAATTAAAATAAAATAAAATTAAATTAAAATTTAAATTAAAGTAAATTAAAGTAAAATTAAATTAAATCAAACTAAATTAAAAATTTAAATTAAATTTAAATTAAATTAAATTAAATTTAAATTAAATTAAATCAAATTCAATCAAATTAAATCAATTTAAATTAAATTAAATCAAATTAAATTAAATCAAATTAAATTAAATCAAATTAAATTAAATCAAATTAAATTAAATTAAATTAAATCATATTATATTAAATTAACTTAAATTAAATTAAATTAAATTAAACCACATTAAATTAAATTAAATTAAATTAAATTAAATTAAATTAAATATAACATCACCTAAGACATAAAGAATTCAAAAATAAATCTAAAACAACTTGAACACTATTCCAAACTTAAGCCCATTAATTGAAATTAAGTTAAATCATAAATCATTTGAACATCCATTTGCCCTCGAAAGCTCTTGTTGTCATAACTCCTAAATGGAGTATTAAGTGAAGTGTTACTTCATTCATAAGATATTCAAATGTCCTAGTTCACTGAGCAAGATAACAAACTTGAACTCCCGGACGATTAATTCATTTGTATAATTAAATTCTCTTGGACTTAAAATAATCCTAGAAATATTGAAAAGATGTTTAAGACTCGTCTTAAGCACTTCCTCGATATGATAGGATATTTATAAGAACAATTGAACTTAATTGTTCTTTGATGAAGAAAATCGTCCTCGAAACCAAAATACAAGAACCTAGACGTCATAGGAGATGACTAGCTATAGGATTAGGAACTTGGTAGAAAACCATAACCCTTCCCTTAGCTTTACCTAGGAATGCGCTTTAAATGCTTAAATATTCTAATTGTGTTTTAAGTGCAGCTTGGGATGACGGGAAGACCCTCCAGGTACGCTTTTATTTTATTGTAATTTACCTTATTGCAATTTATTTAATCGCATCGCACTTAGTTTTTCTTGCATGATAAACAACTGTTGCATGAAAACCCACACCTTTAGGATAGTCCCTAAAACTGAAACCAAAACTAAATTAAAAGTCATTGCAAGATAAAATTCACCGCCACAACATTTCAAAATATAAAACAACTTAAAATTTAATCACAAACAAAACAACAAAACTACAACTACAACTAAATTAAAACGTCTTGTTGGATGATCGGGAATACCTCGGATGATGTAACCTACGTGTTGCTAACGGGATTTCCCACGGTCTAAATGAAAGTGTGGAACTCATTCGGTTGAGTTTAGCAAATTCATCTGGACTAAGTGAATCCGATAAAAATAACGATGTCGGAAGGATGGAACCGTGGGATCTTAACCGGTGTTGTTATAATCAACTTTAAGTTTTGTTTAATTAAAATATTAAAAAACACCTGGATTTTAAGATTTTCTCTAAACCAAAACACTTCTCTCATCTCCTGATTTATGATTTCTAAAACTAAACCTCTGCAACAACAAGGAGCTTGGAGCACAGTGGGCAGCATGGCCATCGTCATCAGCAAAATTCGGATCTACTTCAGCAAAACTCTCTTAGAATTAAATAACCAAGCCATAGGATTTCGAGGTAGTTTGCCTAGTGCAACATAAATCCTCAACTTTTCATTAGGCATTTGCATGATCATGTCATGTAAATTAAGCCCTAACCGGTCTTAGGACTCCGAGGTAGTCATTCGGTACGACATAAAACCTCACATCTTCCAGGCTATTTGTATGATTTTATCATACAAATATAAGTCCTAACTAATTAAAATTGGCAAGATTGAAATATCATATAATATTAGGATTTTCTTAAATCTGAGCCAAACAATAGGATAGTTTAGGAAGTTGCCAAGATTCTTCTTGGATCCTCAGCTTCTCCTACTTCTCTTCCTTTTGGACTCCTGAAAATAAATGTTCTAAATTTGATCCATTCCCTATTGAAATTCCAAAATTCAATCCCTTGAAGACTTAAACTTTGAAATTCTTGAGAGCAGAACCACTGATCATTATCGAGAGTTTTCTTAAATGATTCACTTCATTTAAGATGTAATTAACTATAGGGGCTTGCCCTTATAGGGAACTTTAAGAACCCGGGTAATATAAACCCTGCTTAATTCATTTATATTAAGCAGGGAACTTGTCGGCTTATAAAATTGGTTCGCAGACCAAACGGATGTCACAAATCTCCTAGTTTATTTAATCGAGCCCCATCATCAAGCAGTGTGTCTATTCTTTGGGATAGATACACGGTTTGTGGTGCGGTGCTCGTTTATATAAACTATTTGGGATGTGAGATCGGTTTGATTTCATATCTTAAAACTTTTAAACTTAAAATTACTTTCAAAATCAAATGTTATCTTTTAAACTATATATTTAAATTAAATTTAAATATAAAAAATTCGCCGACAATTTACGTAGGCGACTCCCTTTTCAAAATAAAACACATAACCTAAAAATATGCCGACAACTTCTGGCGACTCCGCTGGGGACTAGTTCCTCTCTCCATTTTAATCAGATGATTCTGCTTTCAAAAATCGGTAGTGTGTCCATGTCCCTTGTGGATCAAACTACCCTTCTTTCCGTTGGAATACTATGTTCATTTCTACCTTGAACAAGTATAGCCAACATTCTCTCGGATTTAGGAGCCACTGTTTAGACACCCTAAACGGAGAGGTTCCGAGATCCTTTTACCTCATTTCGAGGTGGGGTGGACCCCGATAGGTATTAGTTTAGGAGCGATCTTGCGGGTCGAGAAGTTCCTACAAGACTTCCTCTTCCTTTTCCGGTTCCTAATCAATTCCTTTTACCCTTCCTACAACTCTCCTTCTTTTAATAATTCTCCTTCCTAACGAACAAATCTTTTCTAAAAAAAAAGATAATTTTCTTTTAATACCACAAATACACTAAGATAAACAGAAATGTGTTCGGACTCTTTCTTTTCGTCATAAGTTGTACGACAAGAAGAAGCACGATTCGGGAACTAACACTTGGAACCCGCCCTGCGAAATGGAAGCCCCAAACCGATCTTCTCCTTCGTCAACGGACTCGACTCGGTCGTATTCGAGGACGAACCGCTCGATAATGGAATCATTCGATTCAGACAAGGATTCGGGGACACAGACATCAAAATCCCCGACGTCACTCTCTTTTCACTCACAAGCAAAGTATCAGAAACTGAGAAACCGTTGATTGAGTTTAACCTCAATTCAACTCACGAATTCCCTCCTCTGCAAAAAATTCCAACTGAGAGGAGTACTGCTGTCCACGGAAGGACTGTTGTTGCTACCCCCACTGGTCTAGTTGTCTCTGCACCTACCCCGGCTCCTGCCAAATTAAAGGGGAAAGAAATCCAGAACTATGATGAACCTATTACCGTGGAGGGTATAGACCTTCCTGTGAGACCTTCTGTTTTTGAAATCGGGTCCAGCTCTAGAATTCCATCGCTGACACGGACTCAGAGAAGGAACAGAAGTAGAAGGATTGCTAGAGAAGCCAGAGCTGCTGAAGTTGCTTTCCTAGAAGAAATCCCAGAACTACCCGAGTATACACCGCTGCCTGAATACATACCACTTTTGGGAGGAAGTAGATTCCATCCCCTCTCCGCCGCAGAGGATGAGGAAAATGTTCGCAAGATTGCTGCCGCATTGCCTCAGCCCGTATATTACAACGATAGCCGTAAGAAAAGGGCCAGAACTACGTCATTTGCTCGACTGCAAACTTTGATAGAGAAGTTAGCAAAGAAGGAAAGGTGCCCTATATCAGAAATTTTAAGATGGATAGGGTGGGTGCCAGTCAAATCCCGTCTTGGGCTGCGAGTGGAACCTGCTATCGTTGCAGAAAAGCCAAATAAAAGGATGAAAGCTAGTCCACCTGTCGTTGTTTCAGGACTACAGATTAGGGAGGATACCACCTTCCAGCATTTGGCTGACAGACCATCCGGTCCTAAACCTTCTGCTACTAGAAGGATGGTATGGCGTCCCACTACTTGGACAATTAAGATTGAAACAACGACACGAGAAGGAAAGTCTCGTCATGAGACTTGAATCCGAAGAAAGTGCTACTGCAGTAAAGGGGACTCATGAGAAGGAAACCCGACGAGTTATCACATGACAACCGCAAGGATGTACGAAAAGACCACTAGAAGATGCTTATGGAAAAGTTAAGGAATGATATTCGACGATTAGCAAGGGAGAGAGAAGAGAAATTCGGAGATGAGATTGACTCGTCGAGTTCATGGATGATGAGTATGCGGAAATTAACATGGTTGAAACACGAGCTTCGTCGGCTTCACAAGGTGCCCACCGCAGCCACGAAAGAGAGGAAGCTGGAAGTAATGAGGAGGCGGCTTCAAGAGAAAGATGATACGATCGCCCGAATGGCAAAAAGGATGGAAGAAATGGTTGTAGCCCTAGCCACTCTCCGCAGTCGAGTTCAACCCCAAAGAGAAACACCCCCGAAGTCATTCACATTGTAGACGGAGGAAAGGAGATTACATCCTTCAACGGGGATGATCAATTAAAGAAGGATGCAACACAAAGCATGATTCCGGAAAAGGATATCAAGAGCTTGGTGGAACAGCAGGTACGAGAAGCCTTGGCAAAATCAAAGAGCGGGACATCCATTCGGAAGGGTAGACCTTACCCTGAAGAATTCAACGCTGTCCAATTATCCGAAAGGCTTTGTACCACCTCTGTTCAAGACCTTTGATGGAACCGGAAACCCTCGGCAGCATGTTGCACATTTTCGTGCCAGTTGTTGCAACGCCGGCGGAAGTGATGCATTACTCTTCAGACAATTTGTCAGCGACTCGTCGGGGATCGCCTTTGATTGGTATGCAGAATTACCAAATGGTTCGGTGAAGACATTTTCAGAACTAGAGAACCTCTTCATCAAGCGATTTGCCGGAGCTCAGCACCACATCACTATAAGTGATTTAGTGGTAGAAAAGCAGAAACCCAACGAAACCTTGGTGGACTACATACTTCGATGGAGGAACCTAAGTATGAAGTGTGAGCCGCAGCTTACAAGAACAAGCATGCGATCGGCATTTTACTAAATAGCATCCATGGCCCGATAGCACTTCTCCTCGAGGGATTTACTATTAAGACTTTCAAGAAGTTGTTAAGCGAGGCCGGAAGCTTGCAAGAGGAGGCAAAGCAATTAAGTTTCACCGATAAAACAGACAAACGAAGCCCGTAAAAACTTTTGAAAAGAAGTCCGGGATTGTTGCGACGATCGATAAAGGCAAGCAACCGATACAAATATCGTCGAACGGCCGCGAGCAACCTCAACGGAATTACCAAGCAACCCCGACCCGGCTATCGGTCATCTCAACGAGTATGAACAACCGCCTCGTCCGCAACGTACGTTAAGGGAGCTTCGAGTAGGGAGTATCCGTTCAAGAATGAGGCGAGTGCCGAAAATGTTACGCGAGTTTGATGAAGACTCCGGATTTCCAACTACCGGAACCTAAGAGACCGAAGAAGTCGACAAGAAAGGTGATCCCAACTTTTGCTCTTACCACCGGATGCTTGGGCATAAGATAGAAGATTGTGTTACCTTCAAGAGTTGGCTCAACGACAATCTTCGGAAAGGGAATATAATGATCCCGAAGGAGTACATGAAGGAACCCCAGAAAGGAGGTTCCGGCAATGTTATCTCGACGGATCTCATTGTTCCAATAGATCCCTATACGATTGATGATGGATGGACTACCGCTTGGACAAAGTCTTCGAAGAAGATTTTGAATCACATCCAAACCGCTTCAGTGCAAGCCTCAATTCAGAGTTCGAAACCTATCAAGTCGACACTATCACTTGCGATAGAAGAACCACCTCAACAAGAGACGACTGAAGAAAAGAAGAAAATCGACGAAGAAGAGAAGATCGAGGCTCTTAAGGCTAGACTAGGGGCTGCTTATCCTAGGATAGTTGTTTCCGATTCGGGGGAGAAATCCCTCGAACCTTTGACTCTGTATGATTATCTACTCACCCCGGTGGGATCTTATAATGATAAGGGTTATGGCGTTGGCTACGTTTTGACTGTTTCTAACGATTACGTAACTAGCGACAATCCGGACATCGATTCCGATACAAATGACAATTCTTAAATCATACACAATCTCGACGATCACAATGACAAAGAAGACATCCACCAAGGAGGCTACGAGAGTTCAACAAGCAACGAATCTATTTACGAGTTTCGAGGAGCACCAGTCACAATAGAGTTAGAGCCTTCAGACTCCGAAGCTAATCCAGAAGAACTCGTCATTCCGATTCGAAGGACGCATCGACGGACTCAATACTAGATTCAGGAGAAATTACAGAAGTCAACTTAAGAAGTGGAAGAGTTCTACCTCCGAGAATGGGTCCAATGGACAAAGGAAAGCAGGTGGTTGTTCAGGAAGAACCAACCCCGGCAGAAGAACTACCCAATCGGGAAGAAACCGAGACACATGGAAATAAAGTGGACTACAACGTGCTAGCCCATCTTAGGAAACTACCGGCCAAACTGAGCATCTAGGATGCTCTCATTTTATCAAAGGAGATGAGAGAAACTCTGATCAAGGCCTTACTTGATCCAAAAATTTGCTTAGCTCAAATGGCCGGAGATTCCTTAGATGAGGTTTGTTCGTTAAAGGAACGACGAGGTGTCACCTTCACGGACAATGACCTACTACTTGGGACGACGGACCACAACCGACCGTTGTACATTTCGAGTTACAATTGGGAAGTTTACACTCTCCGCAGTATTGGTGGATCCGGGAGCATCAATCAATATAATGAATCTCCGAACGCTAGCATACTTGGAAATTGATGCTCGTGAGCTCGAAGCGAACAAAATGTTATTAAGAGGATTCAACCGGAAAGGAGAAAGAGCCCTCGGATCGATAACACCGCTAATGAAGACCGGTGACTTGGCAAAGACAACCGCGAAATTTCACATAATTGATTCGAAACATCGTTCAACGCTCTACTTGGGCCGACCATGGATACATGAAAACAGGATGGTACCATCATCTCTACATCGGTGCATCAAATACTACGATGGAGGGGAACGAGTGCATCAAAGGTGACTTACAACCATTCTCCGTACATGAAATTGGAATCCATGAAGATGCAGCTTATTACGCACCCCCGAAGAAAACAATCTTCTCTAGAGATACCATAACAAATGAAGCAAAGGAAATTTGGGACGATGAAGAACCTGAAGTTCTAGTCCAACAGTCACTCACCACTCCCTTACGGTGAGATGGTGAAGGTTTCTCCATAACTCGCATCCGAGGTCAATGTCGGGGACGAGGTCGTGGTAGAGACGTTAGGACAGTTGGACAGAGGAAACCAGCCATCAATGTTGAATGGGAAGATAGTTCTGAAGAAGAAAAGGAAATCAAGCAAGAAGCAGCGACAATAAGTCGGAGGAAGCCGCAATTCAGGATCTCTCTCGAAGATGAAAAGAACGAAGAATATAAATCGATGTACGAGAAGATTAACCACTATGTACATACTATGACCCCGACCCCGATCCATTCTAATAAGATTGAGGGTATGGTGGTCAAAGAGGTACGTAGCGGCGATACAAAGCCCATCGAGTTGTACCGTGGTGCTCCTTCCTCCAAAACTGAAAAACAATGTACAATTTGAAGATGCTACTTCATCAGAATTAATGGAATTACCTTTTGAGTGGTACTCTCCCTGTGTTCAAAATTTAATTCAACGTGGTTTCTTACCTCGACAATGGACAAAAGGTCAATCACAACATTTTGAAAATTTATGGAATAACTCCGGTCGTCCACCCAATTCAAGGCATGGTCTCGGATTTGGCACAGTAGGATCAGTTGACGATACTGAATTTTGCTTGGTTGTCACTTGCAAGTCTAATGAAGACTGCATGAAAACTATAGAAGAACTCGAAGATTTACAAATTGGAGACGCTCCACCAGAGTTCGAAGAAGAGATCAAATCTACAATAGATGATTTAACGGAAGTTAACTTAGGTACTAGCGAAGAACCTAGACCTACCTTTGTTAGCTCCTTACTCAATAAAGAAGGCTCCGAAGAGATAATCAAGTTATTAATGGAATTTATAGATCGTTTTGCTTGGAGCTACGATGAGATGCCGGGATTAGCCCCGGAGGTCGCGATCATAAGCTAGGAGTGGATCCCGCTTCGTCCCAGTCGGACAAGGTCCCGGAAGAATGCGTCTAGAAATCGAACGGCAAGTCATACGTCGAAGTTAAAAAGCTAATGGACGCCAAATTTGTACGTGAAGAACAATACCCGACTTGGTTAGCCAATGTGGTACCGATCGGGAAGAAGAATGGTCGGATCGGAATTTGTGTGGATTTCGAGAGATTTAAACGAGGCATGTCCGAAAGATGAATTCCTCTACCGATCCCGGAATTAATGATCGACATTGCTTCAACACATGAAATATTCTCATTCATGGATGGATCTTCGGGATACAACCGGATAAAAATGGCTCCGGAAGATGAAAAACTTACGGCATTCGAACGCCGATCGGGGTATATTGCTACACGGTGATGCCATTCGGATCGAAGAACGCAGGAGCAACATACCGAAGAGCAATGACAAGAATTTTTGATGATCTCATCCACAATCAAGTCGAATGCTACGTGGACGATGTGGTCATCAAAAGCAAAGTAAAGGACAACCACCTATATGATTTGAGAATTGTTTTCGAACGATTAAGACAATTTAACCTTAAGATGAATCCCTTAAAATGCGCCTTCGGCGTCACCTCCGGAAATTCTTAGGATTCGTTGTCCGACATCGTGGAATTGAAATCGATCCGGAAAAGATAAAAGCCATCTTAGAAATGCCGCCTCCCAAAACCTTAAAACAACTACGATCTTTTCAAGGGAAGCTGGCATATCTTTGACGCTTTATCTCGAACTTGTCAGGTAGGTGTCAGCCTTTCTCGGCACTAGTTAAAAAAGACGCCAAATTTATTTGGGAAGAAAAATGCCGAGAAGGCCTTCGAGGACATTAAGCAATATTTAATGACACCTCCTGTCTTAGCGACTCCGGTCTCGGGTAGACCGCGATACTTTATACCGCGGCTTTAGACGACTCTCTCGGAGCCCTGTTAGCCGGTGTCAATGATGAGGGCAAAGAAAATGCTTTTTACTACCTAAGCCATCGTTTACTTCCGACGGAAATAAGGTATCCCGCAATTGAAAAGCATTGTTTGGCCACGATCTTCGGCTGCTCAAAAGCTCGGGCACTACATGCTTTCTCATAAGTTCAACTCGATCTCGAAATTTAATCCATTGCGATACTTGATGACCCGTCCAACGCTTTCCAGCAGACTTGCCAGATGGTCAATGATATTATTGCAATTCGATATAACTTTCGTGCCTCTTCGTGCCGTAATAGGACAAATCCTAGCAGACTTCCTCGCAGCACACCCTTTGCCGGCAGAATCTCCTCTCAATGACGACTTGCCAGATGAACAAATAATGAGCTTAGAAGACCCCGATGATCGACGTTGGGAATTATATTTCGATGGAGCATCTTCGGCACACAAAGACGAAGAATCGCAAGTGATAGTGCCCGGTAAGGCAGGGATCGGATTAATCTTTATAACACGGAGCGAGGGATGTTGAGATACTCCTACCACTTGACGAGCCGTGTACAAACAACGAAGCGGAATACGAAGCCCTCATAACGGAGACTGGAATTAACTATTCAAATGGGGATAACAAACATCAACATCTACGAGGATTCGCAGTTAATCATTCAACAGATCGCCGGACAGTACAGAATTTTAAAACCAAGACTCGAGCAATACTTCCAGTATGCCATACGGTTGTTGGAACAGATTCCAAATGTGACAAATCTACAAAATTCCCAGGAAAGAAAACGCTTTAACAGATGCGTTAGCCCGTCTCGCAAAAGAATTTGCCTGCTTGCAAGATGAATCAGTGGAAGTGTCAGTTCACGGACGTCAGGTCCTATCACAGCTCGACATAGACACAATACACAAATCAGAAAAAGAAAAAGAATCGATTGCGGCGAGTGACGAAAAACACGGAAGATTGGCGACGACCATTAATGAACTACCCGCAAACAGGAAAACTACCGGACGATAGGTCGTTAGCCCATCGGATCAAGAAAAGAACTGCGTCCTACGCATTAGTAAACAACACGTTATACGAAGGTCTTTCGATCAAATGTGGCTAAGGTGCCTAAGCGGGTCCGAGGCCCGTGAAATTGTTAAAGAGGTGCATTCGGGACTCCGTGGCGCTCACCGATCGGGTCCGAAGATGAAAATGAAAATTAAAAGACTAGGGTAGTACTGGCCCTCGATGATGACCGATCGCATGAAAATCGCCAAGAGCTCGTCACCAATGCCGAGTGCACGGAGTGGTTCTACACCAACCTCCAAATGTGCTACATCCGACAATTGCGTCGTGGCCATTTGAATGTTGGGGCACGGATATAGTGGGTCCAATAGAACCACCATCTTCAAAAGGACATCGCTTCATTCTTGCGGCTACAGATTACTTTTCCAAGTGGGCAGAGGCAGTTTCACTCAGAGAAGTGAAAGCACACTACGTGCTACAATTTTTCAAGAACCAAGTTGTCTATCGTTTCGGAGTGCCGCGCACGATCATCTCAGATAATGGGTCGGCATTCGAAGCACGCAAATCAACAATTTTGTCGGGAGACATGGAATCGGCCGGCGGTATTCAACAAATTACTACCCAAGAGCAAACGGCTTAGGTCGAGGCTTTTAATAAAACTCTCGTTCAAATCTTAAAGAAAACTTTGGACGATAATAAGAGAAATTGGCACGAGAAGTTGTTAGAAGCCTTGTGGGCCTACGGACAACCTTCGAACTCCTACTCGGGCTACACCTTACGCTCCGGTGTATGGGTCCGAGGCGAGTGTTACCTTTAGAGGTCCAGCTTCCTTCACTCGGAATTGCGGTTGCAAACAAAATCACGACGAGAAGAGAATGCCAAATTATGATTAGAGGAATTGGAAAGCCGGGAAGGAAAAAGACTTACGGCGCGAGCGGAATTTAGAACTATACCAAGCCAAGATGGTTCGAAGCCCATGACGGATCGGGTCCGCCCAAGAACCTTCAAAGTTGGTGACTTAGTTCTCGTTCTCAAGAGACCTATCCTTGCACACCGCAAGATAGGAGGAAAATTTGAACCCACTTTGGAAGGGCCGTTTGTGGTTGAGGCGGTCTACTCAGGAGGCTCCTACCAGCTTGTGAATGGCCAAGGAGAAAGACATATGCTTCCGATCAATGGACGATACTTGAAAAAGTATTACGCTACCTAATGTTTCGAAGGAATGAATTCTTCATCCCTTGAAGCACGGGCGAAGTAGTTACTTATGACTGGGCCCGAACCCAAAAATAATAAAAAATGTGCTAAAATAAATAAAATCATGATAATAAAGTTTTCCTTGTTTTCTTTTCCAAATTAAAATCTCTTTCCTAATTTTATCCCCCTTCATTCCTGTTGAATTTAAAAATATAAATGGAATAATAATAAAAAAAAACTGTCTTTAATAAACATTTTCTTAATGTTCTTGTTCTTAGTACAGCCCTCGATCCTTTTCCTTGTCTTTTCGCAGGGAAATGTCGAACGGGCGGTTGGTCCCGAACTTTAGAAATGGCGTAAGCCTCGCACTCGACGAAAAGAGGGTGAAAGATGGAGCGATAATCGAGATTGACTCGGACTTCGCACCGGCGGGCTCGCAATACGAGGAAAGTGACCGGGCCCCGGTTGATCGAGAGGAACCGCCCGGTCGGACAAGAATGAAAGTGGGTGGCCCAAGCCACCACTCCGAAGACGAAGAAAAGGAAAACAAGCACCGAAGAAGACAAGAGAATCAAATCAGTAGTCGCTACGGCAGAGGGCGAGCTTGTCGGCGCCGCGCCCACGAAATTCGGGAAGTACGAAGAGCTACTCTCACGGCGACTCGGCGAAGAAACAAAAATCGCCGTATCCGCAAGATGTTAACTAAACTAGCGACGGACCGGCGCGACGAGGCGATTCTTGCTACTACCGATGCATACACTTTAAGGACACCGGTTCACTGGGGACTCGAATAAAGGAGACCGGCTCCGAGGATAACGGAAGAGACCAGGGAAATCTTAAGAAGAACGGAAGAAAGAAGGCTACAACGCCACCGGACAAAGCCACCGTAATGCATAACCTTGTTGCGAAGCAACCCGGAGGATGTCCCGACGGACACCATCCCCGAGGAGCCAAGGTATGCGGGGAGAACGTGAAGGGATTGAGCCATATATCCCACAATACGTCACCGGGCATCGCCATTTGCAAATTATTCCAGAATACGAGCTAGAAAGGATGCAGAATGTCGAGAAGAAAACTTTTGAATACTTTGAGAGAATCAGAGGCAGGAGGATCAATATACTAGAGGGCCTCGAGCTACATACAAACGTGTTCTCGGAGCACGAACAACAACAAATCGTGGATTGCATCCGGGATTTGAAAAGAATGGGCCGAGCGGGCCGCCTAAGAGAAAACACTTACTCAGAACCCCGGAGATGGATGCCAGGGAAAGGTAGAATTACCATACAGTGTGGATGCTGCTACAACTTCGCAGAAGACAAGAAGGGAAACCCACCGGGAATACTCCGTCATGGCCAGGTGGATCCAATGCCGTTAGTCATCAAAAGGATGGTAAAAAGAATGATAACATGGAGGGTACTCCGGCGGATTGCATACCCAACGAGTTGCATCATTAACATTTACAAGAAGGGTGACCGCATACCCCCGCACATAGATCACCACGACTTTGTCGGACCTTTACGCACGGTTTCTTTTACGAACGAATGTGATATCATGTTCGGATCCGACCTCCGGATAGCAGGCCCGGGTGAGTTCCGAGGGCCGAGTAAAGATACCATTACCGGTAGGTTCCGTCATGATACCGAAGGGCAACGGAGCGGATGTCGCTAAACATTGCATACCGGGAGTACCAGTGAAGCGGATCTCGGTTACTTTCGGAAGGATGGACGACGGGAAGACACCTTATCACTTCCAGCCCGGACCGGAGCTAGAAAGCCTCCGGCCTTACGAGCCGTGAGTTACATGGAAAGTATCACACCTCCAACGTACATCCATACGGCATCCTTGCCAAGGATGGCCTCGGAAGGTGATGTTATTGACCATGTACCTCACTATTCGTACATGGATTTTTGACGGATACCTTTTTGGATGGAACGACAAAGATCATACATAGTCCGTTTTGAGTCTACATGGATTGTATGAGATGTATTCCGGATCGAGTTGTATGATGTATCTTCAAGATGATTGGAATGAAAGTGACCATGTCACATTTTTGGCCTTCACCTCTTTTGTGCAAGTTGACTGAGAAACGCCATTAAAGTTAAATGAACTTCGAACAAAGAACAGAAAAGAAACAAAAAAAAAAAAAGAAGAAGAATGAAAGAAAACTTTCCTTAAAAATCTAAATAAAAAATGATGAACTCCAAATTCACGATAAAATAAAATTTGAATCGTTAAAGGACAAACAAAATGAGCACAAATTTTAAATCAAATTCAAATTCAACCTTCCAAATTTCAAAACAAATCTCAATCGATTTCAAATTCAATTTTTTTCCAGATCTCAAATCAAATCTCAATCAAATTCAAATTCAACCTTCCAAATTTCAAAACAAATCTCAATCGATTTCAAATTCAATTTTTTTTCCAAATTTCAAATCAACTCTCAATCAAATTCAAATTCAACCTTCCAAATTTCAAAACAAATCTCAATCGATTTCAAATTCGATTTTTTCCAGATCTCAAATCAAATCTCAATCATTTTCAAATTCAACCTTCCAAATTTCAAAACAAATCTCAATCGATTTCAAATTCAATTTTTCCAGATCTCAAATCAAATCTCAATCGAATTCAAACTCAACCTTCCAAATCTGAAATCCAATCCGTTCTACTCTCTCCCTTGTCTGGGATGGAAGCGGTTGATTCCATTGACACGGACCGAATCTGATGGCGAGGAATTGTATCCAATCCAAACCAGTAACTTCCGATCAACTCTTTTGAATGGAATATGTAGCATCTACATATTCCCTCCTAATCTATTTCCTTCCATGAAAGTCTTTTACAACTTTTCATGAAATTCTCAAAACACCAAAATTCCACACTTTCTAAATCAACATTACAAATTTTTGCAAAACCAAATACATCAAATTCAAATTTTTGGGGTTGAGGATTTTACATCCGAGACTGCATTGCTTTAGGTTCCTTCCCTATCGCAATGAAATACATCAAAATCAAATTCTTGGGGTTGGGGATTTTACATCCGAGACTGCATTGCTTTAGGATTCTTTCCCTATCGCAATGAAATACATCAAAATCAAATTTTTGGGGTTAAGGATTTTACATCCGAGACTGCATTGCTTTAGGTTCCTTCCCTATCGCAATGAAATACATCAAAATCAAATTCTTGGGGTTGAGGATTTTACATCCGAGACTGCATTGCTTTAGGATTCTTTCCCTATCGTAATGAAGTACATCAAAATCAAACTTTTAGGGTTGAGGATTTTACATCCGAGACTGCATTGCTTTAGGATTCTTTCCCTATCGCAATGAAATACATCAAAATCAAATTCTTGGGGTTGAGGATTTTACATCCGAGACCGCATTGCTTTAGGATTCTTTCCCTATCGCAATGAAGTACATCAAAATCAAACTTTTGGGGTTGAGGATTTTACATCCGAGACCGCATTGCTTTAGGATTCTTTCCTTATAGCGAATGAAATACATCAAAATCAAATTCTTGGGGTTGAGGATTTTACATCCGAGACCGCATTGCTTTAGGTTCTTTCCCTATCGCAATGAAATACATCAAAATCAAATTCTTGGGGTCGAGGATTTTACATCCGAGACTCGCATTGCTTTAGGATTCTCTCCCTATTGCAATGAAATACATCAAAAATCAAACTCTTGAGGTTAAGGATTTTACATCCGATACCGCATTGCTCTAAGAACTCTCCTCTTTGTAATGATTCAAATCTAATCAATTCAATTTTCTTTTGAGGTTGAAGATGTTACATCTAAAACCACAAAATTCCAATTTTCATTTCAAGTTCAAATCCCTTCAAATTAATTTTGACAAAACTTCAATTTAAATTGAAACTCAAACTAAAATCTGAGCTCACACATCAAAACTTAAACTGAAACAAAACGAAATCTAAATTGGAATTCTCCCAGGTTATATGATTTGGGATTCACCTCCTTTTCCTTTCCCTAGTGAGAATTCAGGAATCTCCAGTCTCAGAGAGACACTTGACACTCCCCAGCAGAAACTCTCCTACTCTGTCCTAAGTTTGTCACTTGGACTTTTGTGTTGGTTTCGTTGATCGCTTCGGTCAACACCAATACGTGTGGTGTGCTCCGTCAGCTCACCACACCTATTGGGGGTCCATTTGTTGACCTCATTTTTGATGAGGTCTCCTCTTCTTCTCTTTAGTACTTAGGATCTAGCCTTAGGCTTTTCCTTTGATTAATCTTAGAGGACTAGAAGTGGAACCCACCCTTTAGAAATTTCAAACCACTTCTTAACTCCCTGCAAACTCCACAAACTTGACTGTAGACCCCTAATCACCTAGAGGGTTGAAATTAAATGTGGAAGTTTAAAGGATGAGTTCCTATAGAACTCTTTGGCCTTAGGACTGCCCTGGGTGGCCTGGTGTGGTGAGGGCTGACTTACACATACACTACATTTATACACTACACTTTCACACACCTCCTAAAACCACACCCATACCCAACTTGATCTCCTGACTCATAAAGGTGATTCACATGGATGGTCCTTAACCCCTAAGCCCTCGGCTAGAGGGTTAGGAACAACATAGTGGATGCCTCAAATGAGTCCCTTCATGGCTCATGTGGGCTTGACATGGCTTCATGGCTCAACCAAAATGATTTTATTCCACTTACATTCACCTAATCTTCAATTTTGCAAATTTTCAATTTTTGACCCCCAGGACCCTACACCCGCTAAACTTACCCAAAACCCTCGAAACCACCCAAAATTTGCAAAATCACCTAAATTACCCAAAATTCCTCAAAATCAATCCCAAACATTCCCACATTACTCAAATTGATCATCCATACCAAAAAATACCAAAAATTCCAAAAATACCTCCCAATACCCTCCAAATACCCAAAATACCCCTCTTAGCCAAAAAATCCAAAAATTCAGAAAATTCCCAGAAAATTCCAGAAAATCTCAAATATTCCCAATTTCATTTTGTTCAACTACACCATGGGACAATTTTGTTAATTTACCCCACTTTTATCAAAATCCCCAATTTGACCCATTTTTAACCCTAAGTGAACCCAATGTCAAACCAAACCTACCCAATTAACCCAAATTCTGGTCCAATTCTATTCTAAACTCCAATTCAACATTCCCAACACCAATCTAGGCCAAATCCAAGTCCAATTTGATTGACATTTGGATCCAATTTCGCTTTTGGCCTTAAAGCCCAATTTGGACCCATGACCCAAACCTAACCCAAACTAACCCAATTCAACTCCAATTAACCCTAGATCTTTTCTAAACCATCCTTAACATTCCCACAAACAAAACACTAACATGATTTGTCCAAAATTTAGACCCAAACCCCACTCAAATTCAACCCAAAGCTAAAAGGCCCAATTTTGACCTAAACCCAAACCTAACCCAAATAAGCCCAAACCCCAAAATCAAAACCCAACCAAAGCCAAAACCTCTTTGAAACACTCCCATAAACATTTCCCAACATTTATTTTACATCAATTTCAACCCTAGCCCAACATTGGCCCAAGTTAGCCCAATTTGACCTATATTGGCCAATCACCAAGGAAGCCCAAATTCAACCCAATTCAAACCCAAATCACTCCCAACTTGCTTCAAATCACTCATGACACATCCATGAACTGAACCCAACATTTGTTTGGCCCAATCCTTCACAAAATTCCCATCCATAAATTTATTTTCAAACCAAAAGCCCACTTTCTTAAACCTTCCTAAAAGCCCAAACTTCATGTTAAAGCCCATATGACAAATTCTTCTCATCATACCCTTAATTAAAATCATCCCTAAGTTCAAATCAATCATCAAATGGTTCCAAATCAAGCCATGTGCCAAATCCCATCAAATCACTCCTAAATTACCAAAATTCCTAAAAACCTCTTTCATGAAAGTTGACTTAGCTTTTTCCAAGCCAAAGGTGAGCCATGAAGTCATGCATGAGCCACATGTAAGCCATGAAAGCCTTGGACACTTCACCATACCCAAAATGACAAGAAGAGGGGACCCTTTAATGATTCTCTTAAGAGTGATTAACCACTCCCATGTTTCCCCTAACTCTTGCTTAAGCTTAATTGTACTTGGATTGTGACTTGACCCCACTAATCAAGCAGATCCAAGTGACTTTCCCTTCAGCCCAAATTGGCCTTGGAGGGTGAACCTAACCCAAAACCAAGGGTTGACCCATTTAGACCCCAAAACTAGCCCTTTCCCATTCCACTTTGATTCAAACCCTTTACACATGTCCATGGCCAATTGACTGCACAAACCTGCAGCCCTGACCAACCTGGACCTGAGGGTGACCCATGCCTGCCGGCTAGCCGCCTGGGTCGCCGGAAAACACCATGGCCGAGAGCTCACATGTGAGCCCAAACATGGAATTGTCACCTGCTGAGCTGCCCCATCCCCAGTGGCCATTGTAGCTGTTCTTCTCTTGCCAAGAGCAGCTGATCCCAAGCCCTAACTCCCCCTGGGAGGCCCTCCACCCTCTCCTATTTAAGCACCACCTCCTCTCGGCCATGAGAGGTGCAAAACCAGACCTTACTGCTGCCAAAATTGCTCCAGATCATTCTCCATACTTAGAGCAGTTGATCCCCAGTGCCAATTTGCCCTAATCCCCACCAACAGAGCCCAATTTCTCAGCCAAAATTCCACCCAAAACCAGGACACTTCTCCACAGTAGATCAATCCTCAAATCGATTGGTCCTACACCTTCACCGGACCAAGGGAAGAAGTCCACCAGCAAAAGCCCCCTCTCCGGGCCACCCATCCGTTCCGGACTCCAAGCTTTGTGATCGAGCTTGGTCGAAATCATACCTGAGCAATTCACTGCACCGAGAGACTTCATCCGGAGCTTGTCGGGATCCAATCGAAGGTGACACAACCCTCGGATTGAAGCCACACTTCTCTGAGCAAAGGTATGAGCTAACTCTTTATCCCGAGCTTCTGGAGATTCTCCATTTCAAATGCCTTAGTTTCAATGCATGATCACCGTATGGATGTATTCGTCTCTTCAAGACGAATCCATAGAGCACAAGAAAACGAAAATCCGTTGAGAAATGAGTGAGTTCTTAGGGTTTTAGTGTGGACGGCTCTAGGGTGAGGACGCTTAGGGACGATGAACGGATGCCGTTCATTCCATACATGCGCGGATAGACGACCAAGATCGCGCCGGACAAGGAGATGGAACGATACAGCGGGCCCCCGGAGCGCTCAGTTGGATGGCGGTGTCGAATGGCAACGCGACACGCGGCGTTTCGGAGCTGCCTAGGATGAGTCAGCGCCGCCGTTTTAAATAGAAAATTAGGGTATTTTTCTATTTATTTAATTCCCTAAACTTCAAAAATGCATAACTTTGTGTAGAAAAATCAGAAAAATAAAATAAAAATACCCTCTTACTCAGTGAACAGAGGAGAATAATGTGGAAAAGAAATCATTTAATTTCATTAGGTATTTTATTTTTAATAATTTATTTACTATCTGCATTGTTTTAATTCTCCATGCATATAGGAAATTCACCATGGCATGAGACCATAGGGCTTTTGAAGCCTCTGAATTTGGGAACATTCCCCGAATTTTCCAAAGTCAGAGGCCATCTCTATGAGAAGTTATTAATTTTTCAAATTCATGTTACTATTTTGAGTATTTTAAATCCAATAATTAGCATGTTGTGAAATAAATTCTAGGAAAATTTGGTGATGTTTCTTATGACTAGAGGACCCTAGGAAAAATAGGTTTTGAATTAATTCACTTGGAATAACCCTAATTGGCTTAAACACCCAAAATAGGTCCGTAATTAATTAGAGCTAATCATACACCAAATTGACTTGAAATCAATTCTCCACTGACCTTTAGGATCAGGGGAACCCACCATAAAAATTTGAAGTCAATTGGACTTGGTTAGCCCTACTAAATGGGTTGATTAAGCCATTTAGCCAATTTAAACTTTAAAAATTCATAACTTTCAAAATGCTTTTCAAAAATTCACCAAATTGGTTTTGGAGCCTCTCTGATATTAGAGGAATTTAAGAAAATTAAAATTTCAATTTTCTAAAAAAGTTAATTTTTTGCATTATTTTAATATTTTAATAAATAAAAAATAATAAAAATCACAAAAATAATAAAATTTACTAAAATGTCACATTTTGAATTCTAATCACTTAGGAACAAACCCCATATTTTTCTTAAGTCTCTATAATGAGATATTAAATTTTAAAGCCCTAAGGTAATTTTAAAATTTAAAAAATGTATATTTCTAGTATTCCCATTAAAATAATTCTAATAAATCAAAGAAAAATCAGAAAATTGTAAAAATTGATTCTCTGATTTCCTTGATATCATAGAGATTTTTGAAAAATATAAAATTCATTTTTCAACCTTTATTTTATTTTTAAATTAATTAATACTCCAAAACTCAAAATAATTATAATAAAAAGAATATAATTCAAAAAATCACCAAAATTGGTCCAAGTGGTCCTCTGGTCATTAGGAATGTTCCATAATTTTCTTAATAACAGAAACTTTCCCTTGGTCATATTATTAAATTTTCCTTGGAAATCCCTATTTTCCACCAAAAATAATTACATAAATAAATTAAATACAGAAAAATCACATTTTCTCCTCTCATGTCTTTATTGACATATGAGTGAAGTCACATAAAAATTTCAAGTTCATTTAATCTCAATTTAGTGAGTTATGAAATTATTAAGCTTGAAGGGCGAAATGGTAATTAAAATTTTAATCTTTAATTAAAACTTTAGGCTTAATAAAATTAAAGAGTAAAATATTTGATCCTAATCTGATTTGGATGATTGAAATTTAAATAATTAAATGGTAGAAACCTATTAAAGAATTTAAAAATAATTGAAATGAACTTTAATTAAATAATTGATTAAATTTGGAAGAATAATAAAACTGGAATTATTAAAATAAGGACATTATTAGGAAGAGATTTGTTCTTTAATTTAATAATCCCTAAATTAATCATCTCAATAATATTTAATTCCTAATTAAAATGATAATCCAAATTTAAGATTTAAAATGCTATAAGACTTAATCATTAAATTAAATTGAAGTTAAATTATTAAACCCTTTTAAAATTTCAATTAAATTAAAATTAAAAAAAAATTAAAAAAAATAAAATTAAATTAAAATTTAAATTAAAGTAAATTAAAGTAAAATTAAATTAAATCAAACTAAATTAAAAATTTAAATTAAAATTAAATTAAATTAAATTAAATTTAAATTAAATTAAATCAAATTAAATCAAATTAAATCAATTTAAATTAAATTAAATCAAATTAAATCAAATTAAATTAAATCAAATTAAATTAAATCAAATTAAATTAAATCAAATTAAATTAAATCAAATTAAATTAAATTAAATTAAATCATATTATATTAAATTAACTTAAATTAAATTAAATTAAATTAAACCACATTAAATTAAATTAAATATAACATCACCTAAGACATAAAGAATTCAAAAATAAATCTAAAAAAACTTGAACACTATTCCAAACTTAAGCCCATTAATTGAAATTAAGTTAAATCATAAATCATTTGAACATCCATTTGCCCTCGAAAGCTCTTGTTGTCATAACTCCTAAATGGAGTATTAAGTGAAGTGTTACTTCATTCATAAGATATTCAAATGTCCTAGTTCATCGAGCAAGATAACAAACTCGAACTCCTGGACGATTAATTCATTTGTATAATTAAATTCTCTTGGACTTAAAATAATCCTAGAAATATTGAAAAGATGTTTAAGACTTGTCTTAAGCACTTCCTCGATATGATAGAATATTTATAAGAACAATAGAACTTAATTGTTCTTCGATGAAGAAAATCGTCCTCAAACCAAAATACAAGAACCTAGACGTCATAGGAGATGACTAGCTATAGGATTAGGAACTTGGTAGAAAACCATAACCCTTCCCTTAGCTTTACCTAGGAATCTGTTTTAAATGCTTAAATATTCTAATTGTGTTTTAAGTGCAGCTTGGGATGACGGGAAGACCACCCTCCAGGTACGCTTTTATTTTATTGTAATTTACCTTATTGCAATTTATTTAATCGCATCGCACTTAGTTTTTCTTGCATGATAAACAACTGTTGCATGAAAACCCACACCTTTAGGATAGTCCCTAAAACTGAAACCAAAACTAAATTAAAAGTCATTGCAAGATAAAATTCACCGCCACAACATTTCAAAATATAAAACAACTCAAAATTTAATCACAAACAAAACAACAAAACTACAACTACAACTAAATTAAAACGTCTTGTTGGATGATCGGGAATACCTCGGATGATGTAACCTACGTGTTGCTAACGAGATTTCCCACGGTCTAAATGAAAGTGTGGAACTCATTCAGTTGAGTTTAGCAAATTCATCTGGACTAAGTGAATCCGATAAAAATAACGATGCCGGAAGGATGGAATCGTGGGATCTTAACCAGTGTTGTTATAATCAACTTTAAGTTTTGTTTAATTAAAATATTAAAAAACACCTGGATTTTAAGATTTTCTCTAAACCAAAACACTTCTCTCATCTCCTGATTTATGATCTCTAAAACTAAACCTCTGCAACAACAAGGAGCTTGGAGCACAGTGGGCAGCATGGCCATCGTCATCAGCAAAATTCGGATCTACTTCAGCAAAACTCTCTTAGAATTAAATAACCAAGCCATAGGATTTCGAGGAAGTTTGCCTAGTGCAACATAAATTCCTCAACTTTTCATTAGGCATTTGCATGATCATGTCATATAAATTAAGCCCTAACCGGTCTTAGGACTCCGAGGTAGTCATTCGGTACGACATGAACCCTCACATCTTCCAGGCTATTTGTATGATTTTATCATACAAATATAAGTCCTAACTAATTAAAATTGGCAAGATTGAAATATCAGATAATATTAGGATTTTCTTAAATCCGAGCCAAACAATAGGATAGTTTGGGAAGTTGCCAAGATTCTTCTTGGATCCTTAGCTTCTCCTACTTCTCTTCCTTTTGGACTCCTGAAAATAAATGTTCTAAATTTGATCCATTCCCTATTGAAATTCCAAAATTCAATCCCTTGAAGACTTAAACTTTGAAATTCTTGAGAGCAGAACCACTGATCATTATCGAGAGTTTTCTAAATGATTCACTTCATTTAAGATGTAATTAACTATAGGGGCTTGCCCCACCCAGGTAATATAAACCCTGCTTAATTCATTTATATTAAGCAGGGGAACTTGTCGGCTTATAAAATTGGTTCGCAGAACAAACGGATGTCACAAATCTCCTAGTTTATTTAATCGAGCCCCATCATCAAGCAGTGTGTCTATTCTTCGGGATAGATACACGGTTTGTGGTGCGGTGCTCGTTTATATAAACTATTTGGGATGTGAGATCGTTTTGATTTCATATCTTAAAACTTTTAAACTTAAAATTACTTTCAAAATCAAATGTTATCTTTTAAACTATATATTTAAATTAAATTTAAAATATAAAAAATTCGCCGACAATTTTTGTAGGCGACTCCCTTTTCAAAATAAAACACATAACCTAAAAATATGCCGACATTCACAGGAAAGATAAACTTATCAACCTTGACTACAACAACTTCTACAACTCCTTTAGGACGTGTAATAAATCGATCAGCTAATTGTAGAGTTACAGAAGTTGGTGATATCTCTCCAATTCCTAACCTTTTAAAAGTTAATAAAGGCATCAAATTTATGCTAGCTCCCAAATCACATAATGCTCGCCTATAAAATTTTCACCAATAGCACACGGGATAGTGAAACTACTAGGATCTTTAAGTTTTTTAGGAAGCTTTCTTTGAATTATTGCACTACACTCTTCACTGAGTGCAACAGTCTCATGATCTAGTAACCTACTCTTTTTGTTGAGTATATCCTTCATAAATTTAACATAATGAGGCATTTGTTCCAAAGCTTCAACAAATGGAATATTTATTAACAATTTTTCAAAATGTCTAAGAATTTAGCAAATCTTATTCCTTTATTCAATTGCTTTAGTCTTTGAGGAAATGGTGGTGGAGGTTTTTCAACAGTAATTTTCATAGGTTTCAGAGGAAAATTAGAATATAAACTTTCGTTTTCTCCTTCAGTTTCTTCTTTTTCCTTTTCAACTACAGTTTCTTTTTGAATTATTATTTCCAACTCTTTTCCACTTCTCAATTGAATAGCCTTAATTTATTTTTTTCCTCCTTTAGGATTTACTTCAACATTGCTAGGTAAAGTACCAACAGGTCTATTGCTGAATGCAGTAGCAATTTGCCCCAGTTGGTTTTCTATGTTTTTAATAGCAGCTTCTTGACTTTGTAACTGATTAGCCATATTCAAAACTAATTCTTCCATAGACAACTTCTTCTCCTTAAATTGTGAATTATTATAAAAACTTGGTGGATTAGAAGGTCTATAATTATAATTACCCTAATTGTTTATATTTCCTAATGGGTTTACAGGATTGTTCCCCCGTTGAGGATTAACATGATTTGCATTACCTTGGTTATTCCAATTAAAGTTTGGATGATTTTTCCAACCTGGATTATAATAGTTTGAATAAGGGTTATTTTTGTCTATTATTTATTAAATTTATGGTTTCATATGAAGATTGAGCATCTATAATTTTTCCTAATGAATTTTCTTCTAACACTGGAGGTGTTTGAGAACGATTCATTCCGTATTGATCTATTTTCTTTGAAAGAGCAGCAATTTGAGAAACTATCATAGTTAAAGCATCAGAATCATGAATACTGGCTACTCTTATGATTTACCCTTTCAGCAGGCCATTGAAAATTATTGGTAGTCATTTCTTCTATTAACGCATAGGCTTCTTCAAAAGGTTTAGACATTAGTGATCCACCAGCAGTAGCGTCAATAATTGATCTAAGAGATCCTACTAATCCATTATAAAATGTTTGAATAATTAACCAATCTGGTAAAGCATGATGTGGATATTTCCTAAGAAGCTCTTTAAATCTTTCCCAAGATTCATATATCAATTCTCCCTCATACTGTGAAAGATGTGATATCATTTCTAAGTTTTGCAGTCTTAGATGGTGGAACATATTGCAATAAGAATTTTTGCGAAAGTTCGCCCCAAGTTCTAATAGATCCAGGTGCTAACAAATTTAACCAAGCCTTAGCCTTATCCCTTAGTGAAAAAGGAAAAAGTCTAAGTCTGATAGCATCATCAGACACTCTATCGTACTTAAAAGTAGCACAAAGTTCTATGAAACTTGCTAAATGTAAATTTGGATCTTCATTTGAAATTCTACCAAATTGATTGTTTTGCATCATTTGGATAGTTGCAGGTTTAAGCTCAAATGAATTAGCAGCTACATCAAGAGTTTGGATGGTTAAGTGAATTTCATCTAAGGTAGGGTTAGTGTAATCACTTAGTGGTCTAGATTGATGTTCAGTTTCTATTCTTTGGTGGTTTATATTGTTTTCCATTATTTCAGAATTTATAGGTTCTTTTCTTAGTTTTATAATTCTCCTAATAGTGCATTCTAATTCCGAATCATAGGGTATATGACCCGACCTACAATTACGCAGTAAATTAACTTCCAGATGATGGCCAAGAACTTGACCCGATTTATGAATAGCGGCTGGTGTGCAAAATCTTAAATGATATAAAAATTAGAAAATATTTTACACACTAGGGGTACTACGCAAGTATACGTATCGCTTCAAGTAATATAGAGTTTTCTTTAAAACCCCAGCATCGATCCCACGAGGAAGTGAAGTAAAAGGTCTTTAGTCAAATTCTAGTCTACTACTAATAGTCCTTAGTTTGGAATGTCGATTAAAATTGTGTTTTATCTAGCAACTACTCCAAAATGCAAGTGTTAAATGTAAAGATAGTAACTGCAAGTAAGTGCAAATAATAATTCTAAAGATAACTTTTTTTTGGATGAATTGGTTTAGAGAATTTTGAGATATTAAAAACTACTATTCTTATGTAATGAAATAGATAATGTATATGAATGAGATGCATTAAATATTGTAAGTGCCAAATAGGAGCAATCCTATTCTTTACCCTTTGGTCCAGACATAAAGAACATTGACTAATATTATGCTTGTTTACTAAATCCGTGGCTAAGCTGGGAGGATACCGACTCTCACTTAGGAGCTCCCACGTTCCCCTGGCCTGAGGGTTTAAATCACCGCTTCAGTACTCAAACCATAAGACCAAATTCGGGATTTTAGTCTGTCACTCTAAAATATCCAATTCTACGCCCAATAAAATATATTTCCCTATTTATTTGCACTCAACTCCCATGAACTTCACCATCCATGGAATTTAAATGTGGTTCCACTTTGTTAAGAATTACACCACCCTTTCAGATCAATGCAATGACAACGAATTTTAACACTACAACGAGAATCTTTTTGTAATGTAAATGAAGTGCAAGTAAAACCATCACATTTATAATTAAATTCACTTCTAACATGCATCACAAAATCCTAAACATGATTTCTACTCATTACAAAAGAAAAGTAAAATGAAAATGATGGCATAATCTTCTCATGTCACTATTTTCAAAGAAGAAGAATAAGAGAGATACGTCACAAAGCATGAAGAAAATAGAATAGAAACTTCATTTAACCAAAGAAAATCCACTAGGTAATTGTTTAAAAAATTATAACATAATGAAGAACAATACTTAGCTTTTTCCCTTTGAAAGAAATACGAAGATCTCTCCCACAAAGTCTCCCGTCGATCCATTCAATGCTAGTTTAATCCCTTACAAATTTTCTCAAAACCTCCTCTCCAATCTCTCCATAAGGGTAGAAATCTATATTTCTACTCTTATTCTAACAATCCTAAACATTCCTCTCTTTCTTCTCTCCTTTTCTATCCTTTTTTTTTCTAACATAAATTTGCCATTTTAAAGAGTATGGATGAATTTCTAAGAGTTCCCTTAAGCGCCCCTTTGAAAAAGCGTCCAAATACGTTGAATTTTGGCCCAAAACCGCCAAAAGTCGATCTAGAATCTTCATGGGCACTGTCGGCGGGTTCGAGTCCGCTGTCGGCGAAATTATTGGTCATATTTCGGCCGTCTCTGGAAAATCTCACTGTCGGCGAGATCGAGGCCTCCGTCGGTGAGCAGACTGCTGCGCAGCTCCACCGTTTCACTCCGTTTGGCTCCGTTTCGCCCCATTTTAGTTGCGTTGCGTTCGTAACAGATAGCCGTACAAAATAAGCATAAAAACAATCTTTTTTTAAAGTGTAATATCATTCAAAAATATACAAGAAGTGTAAAAGAGATTAAGCATCAAAAGACTTATCGAAAGGTGTCAGGGCAGAATTTCATTTCTTGGTTGTTTTTTGCTTCAAATTACACCGTTTTTGCTTCCGTTTGCTCCAATCACCATTTCTTGTACCTAAAACCAAAAAACATACAAAATACCTTCCTTTAAAGTGTAATATCATCAAAAATGAGTAAAATTATATTGGAAAAAACGTATATATTTTAGGCGTGTCAGTATATGATTTTCATAACTAAATTTACGCATAGAATCGAAATCAGTACACAGAAAAACAGTTAACTAAATAAGTTGCAATTCTATTAAAAAGATTTCTAACAGTCCTAAATTGTCCGTTACTCTAATTATTTTAAATTCCCCGGCAATGGTGCCAAAAACTTGACCGTGATTTTTAATATACTTAAAAATATGAGAATTCAACACCACTACTAGAAGATCTAAATCCTCAGTAATAAAGCCAAATATATTTGGAGCGTAATTTTAATTTTTGTTACAATTATATATTATAATCTTTAATCGCAGAGTTACCTTTAAACGCTAGTATACATATCGCTCAAGTAATATAGGGCTCTAGTGAAGTCCTGGATATCATTCCCATAGGGTATATTTTAGAGGCTACAGACTAGGATTATAGAAATCAATTTAGAATTACAACTAAATCTAAATTGCTTATCTGTAACTAATACACAATTGACAATAATATGAAGTTTAAATTTAACTAGTTCTACTAACAATTAACTAATACTACTAAAGTGAAGTTTAAATATATAAGCACGAATCATTCTCCTTTGTTAAGATATTTAAGTGAATAGATAAATAGAATTAGTTTTAAACTATTTTGTGCCAAATAGGAGCATACCTATTTTTTACTCTTTGGTCCAGGCATAAAGAACATTGACTGATCCTATGCTTGGTTATTGAATCTGCGGCTAGGCTGGGAGGATACCGGCTCTCACTTCGGAGCTCCCACGTTCCCCTCGCCTAAGGGCTAACATCTACACTTCAGCACCCAAACGATAGGACCAAATTGAGGATTTTAGTCTGTCACTCTAAAATCTTCAATTCTACGCCCGATAAATAATATTTCCCTATTTATTTGCACCTTCCTTCCACGGACATTGACCTCCTTAAATCTCGGATGTAATTTTTACTATAGTTGTTAAACTCAACAGATTTTAACTATTCAATTGGCAATATTAAAAGTAAATTAAAATCTAAGTAAAAGATTATCACAACTTCTTTAAACTTTTATAGCACGCTAATTTAATTTATCATTCCACAGAAATATTAAAACTAGGAGAAAGACGAAACAACTACTCATAATTCATGGAGAGGATGCAATAAAACTAGGATTTCATATATAAAAGTTAAGTTCTATAAACTAAAGTAAATAAACACAACTTATCTTAAATTCCTCCCCAAGCAAACTCCTTGAAGTTCCTCTGAATCTCTTCATTTCTTTACAATATGCAGAATTCTCCTTCGAAATAGCAATGTAGAAGAGATCTCTCACTTCCCTTCCACTCTTACAATCCTTCGAAGAATTCCTCACAATATCTCGATTGAACTCACTATTTAACACTCACTAGTAATAATGGACACTAAAGGGCTCTCTATTGGACACTAAGTAACTATTAGAGGACTCTAATAGTACTTTTTAGAGACTCTTAGTGACTTTTAGAGGACTCTAAAAGGACATTTTTTCAGCCTAAAATGGTTCTTTTTAAAGTTGTTGAAGAGTCTCCAAGGGTTTTGCATGCATCCCTTTGAAAATCATCCACATTCGATGTATTATGTGAAATAACAGTCGATCCCGCCATCGGCGGCCTCGAGCTCTGCCATCGGTGGCCTTCTAGAAACAGTGTCTTAAACTGACAGCGTTGTCGGCAGCCTCAACCTCCACCGTCGGCAGCCTCCCTTGTAATATATTCTAAACTCTCGGGAAAATCACGCCGTCGGTGCCATCGACCTCGCCGTTGGCGCCCTAGGTCAATTTTTCATAATTTAGTTTTTTTTGCTCCAAATTCGCTCCTTTTTGCATATTTTAGCTCCATCATCCTTAAATTTTCATACCTATAGAAAAACACAAAAATACCCATCTTTAAAGTGCAATATCATCAAAATCAGTATAAAGTAAGCATGAAAATCTTAACATTTTTTCCTTGGGTCAGCAACCCACAATTTTGGAGTGTTTGCTTTGTTTAACGTGTTATTTGTGTTTTTTTGTTACTTAATTAAGTCTTATTCTTCTTTAAATATCATTAAAAACATTTAAGAAATGAATTGAATCGAAATTTGGAAAGAATTTGAACGAAGTGAAGTTTGGCAAAATTTGAACTAGCATCGACGACGCTGTTATCAGCGCCGAACGGCGCTGTTGTTCAGAAAACAATTTCTCATCTTTAAATTCAAGTTTTGGCAGTTCTAGGCTATAAATCCTCCATTAGAACTCCCAAAAACTGCCCTTAGACATAGGAACTTCTAAAGGAACGAAGTGGAAGATCCAAATTCTTGTCCAAATGGATTCTGACTCAATGGAAACTTCATGATTTTAAGTTTTCAACCATAGAAAGTCCATCAGTTTCGAGGCGCAACGTTTATTAAACAAAATATCTTGAAAATGAGATTGATTAAGGAGCGAGGCTTTGTAAATCGATGTACGAATTCTCCTACAACTAGAATTGAGGAAATTATTGTTCAGAGACGTTGGGAAGTATTGTTTTATACTACTACCATTGTAGTTGTCCCAGTTTTAAAGGAGTTCTACGCAAATCTTCATGGAATCAACTAAAGATCAGTCTATGTGTGAGGTATTTTTGTTACATTTACTCCTGCAAAGATTAATGATTTATATATGATTGAGAATGTGCCAATCTGCTAATATTCAAATTTTGCCCCAACGAAGGACAACATGAATGATATATACAGATATCTGACGGATGAAAGTGACGAATGAGAGATAAGAGATAGCAGGTATGTAAGTTTCTCAACCACACTGATAAATCCTACTTTGAAACACTTACATTATTTCATAAGTGCAAAATTTCTCAGAACTATGAAAATCAGTAAAGAAACTAAGGAATGTACTATTCTAAACTACTGTATTCAAATGGGGATAACTATTGATGTTGGTTCGATAATTTTCAAATCTGTTTTAAGATTGATCGTTCACGAATCTAAGTATGGGCTTGGAGATCCTTCCACCATATTTCTCCTCTACAGTCAATCAAAAGTGCCATATGAGAACTGGGAAAGAGTACTTCAACCTTGGAAGCCTATAGACCCAACAAATGCATATAGTAACCAGGCAATTGGTGATATGAATGACATGAGCATCATTGAAGATCACCCATTTCAAAGGACAACACTTATTCCTCCTTACTTTACTGAAATTTCATAGATTCTCTTAAAGAAAATTAAGAAATTGGAGAAGTAAGTACAACACCTGATGAATGCAATCAGCAATCTATCTGATTTCTTTGATAATCTGGATTGAAGAACAAATGAGTGCTTTGATCATTCTAGATATTTTGAAGGAAGTTTAGAGCGATTGATGAGAAGGAAAGGTTGGATTAAAGAGGATTCTACTGAAGAATTTCCGTTTCGTCCATCCTACAATCTGTTTGTTCATGCTCAATCAATTGGAGATCTTAGAATTATTGATAGTTTTAAGGAAGAATGAAGACTTACTTATTGTATTTCTCTATTTGTGTATTTGAACTGATTTCTTTTCTTTATTTGGATGTTATGTTTGGATATGCTTTCTTGTTTAGTTTTCAGCATTATTGTGTTGTGGTTGTGTGCGATGCTGAATTTAAGATTATATGGCTTGAAAATATGTGATCTTTAGTGTTGTGTGTATGTGGATGACACTTGGATTTTATATATGGAAGTGTTTTTTTATGTTGTTTGTGTTAAAAAAATATCATTTGCCATGGCTTTGGGATGTTATTCAATGCTTAATTAGAATAATTAGATGTCGAAGCGGGCTTGAAAAGATCAAAACTGTTAAAGAATGCCAGAAGCTCAGTTGGTGCCAAACGACGGTGTCACCAGCGCTAGACCGCGCCAAAAGACAGAGAGTTTGGCCATTAGAGCAGAATAATGCGCCGAACGGTGCTACCGCTAGTGCCAAACAGTGCTCGACCGGGAAAAAGGCCTGAAACTCCAAATTTTCACTATTTAAGCCTGAGACCCTCCATTTTTTGCCCAAAACATCATATTCTACCTCCAGTCAAGGCCTATTTTTGCACCTAGGGCTCACTAGCATTTGAATTTGAAGTGATTTTGTGGCCAGAAAAGTTCGGATTTCATCTTCTCTTGGTAAGAGCTATACTTTAACCTAAAATTTTTTTGATTTTGACCGTGGAAATCTCCTACATTAGGAAATTTTGAAATTTTGAAGTTTTTGGAGAAACTTTGGAGATTTTTCATGGATTTTGAGTTCTTATCTTTTTAAATTTACCTTGGAGTCCATTACATTGTAATTTTAAAGTTGATTTGGATAAATTTGATATTTTAGAAAAATGGATCTAAGAATTTCAAAGGGGAAGAGAAATTTTGAGTATGATGAAAATTAATTTGTGAATTTCAAGGTTTATCCTTGCTGTAGTACATATCTTAGCAATAAGAAATGTATTTAAGAGAGAGCCCTCGAAAATCCTGGAGATATGCTAGAAGAACTTATTGCAAATCGACAATGGGAGATTTTCTTCTATTTCACTACTGAAGTGTTGCTTGGTATTGTTAGAGAGTTTTAAGAAAATCTGTATTATTTTGAGAGTGAAAACATTCTAGTTAGAGGCCAAATGGTTAAATTCACCCCTGCCAGCATAAATGCATTTGATCAGTTAAGAGCATATTTTTCATGTGAATACAAAAATTTTCCTATTACGAATGAAGCATTGCATATGATTGTAAACTTTTTTACTGATTAAAAAGGGGAGTGGAAGGTTAAACAAAGGCTAAAAGTTAACTTTCCCCTTTCTAGTTTGAAACGTGTGTTGAAAGCCTGACACTATTTCATTTTTACAAAACTTTTGCCTACCAACCATCACAACAAGGTTACTGTTGATAGAGCTGTTCTGAATTACTGTATTCAGAACATGAAAAATATAATTATTGGGGTTATTATTCATAAAAGTATTTTGAGGAGTTCAAAAGGAGAGAATACAGGTGGACTAGGACACCCGAGCCTAATTCATGCTTTATGTATCAGTCAGGAGTACTGATTGAAGATAATGATGAGGTGATCTAACCCTTGAAGCTCTTTACTAAGTTGAATCTGAAAACATATGAAGCCCATGTAAGTTGGAAGTGGAGTAAGAAAGCTGATGAGCCTTCTTCTAGTCATGGTAGACCATCTACATCTAGGGAGCCTACTCTACATGATGTTATGGATCAGTTGGAAAGGTTGAACACCAGAGTGGAGGGACTAGAAGTAAGGAACAAGATAAATGATGATTATCAAGTGCTGTGGAGAGAATATAATATAACTTATCGTGACACACATATGAGATTTTACAGGGGAGACACTAACACTGTATTTCCTACTTACTCTGAGTATACTCCATACCAACCTGTAGAACCTGATGATGGTGGAGTTTCTGTAGAGGATGAAGATTGGTAGTTTGTGTATTTTTACTTTTCAGTGTAATTTGTATTTGTATTTGTGATGTACCTGAGACTCTCTTTAATGTTTATTTTGTATTAATTGATGTATTTATAATGTACCTGAGACTCTTTTTGATTTGTATCTGTGATGTAATGTGTATTTGGTTATATTTGTAGCAAATTTTATGTTGATTTGTGATGCATGTGATGTTATAATAGAGTTTTCATGTGTTTGGTTTTCTAGTTTAAGTTGTGATAGTAACAGTTGGATGTTAATAATGTGTGCATGTTTATGTTTGATGCCCGAAAATTTATGCTTACAATTTATAATATGGCATTCTACGCAGGTATACTTACCGTTTATCAAGTAATATAAGACTTTCTGATTAAGCCCCGAGATATTGAACCCACAGGAAAATTTTTTAAAAATTTAAAGAAATATGAAAAATAACTTCTTACTTTTTTAATTTATTTTTGCAAGTATGTTTTAAGGTTTTAATTTTGAAAAGTTGTTTTTTATATTTTTAATAACAAGTTTAAGCAGGAAATGAAATTATCAATACTCTAAACACGATATAAAGTTATAAGTATCAAATATCTTTTTCTTTCTTCAATGAATCAGTAATAATTATGAAATTTTATGTTGTGGAAGTATTTAAATCTATTGTGCTAAATAGGAGCAGTTTTATTCTTTACCCTTACTTGGTTCTATAAAAAAAATTGGTTAATTTGAAATTTTGAAATATTGTAGATGGGTTAGGCAGGGAAGATACCAGCTCTCACTCTAGAGTTCCCTCTATTCCCTCCACCTGGGGGCTAACATCTCATAAAAAAGCTTTAAATAACAAACCAAATTAGGGGGCTTTAGCCTGTCACTCTAAAGTCCTCTAATTTTACTCCTCAATAAAGCATATCTCCCAATATATTTGCATTCAATCATATGGACTACAATTCTCACCCATATAATTGCATGTGATTTTTTTTCATTGTTGTTTGAGATAATACCACATTGGATCTTACATAATCTTACAACAAATTTTAACATCTTAATTGGCCAAATTAAGAAGTAAATTAAGTTCAAGGAATTAAATCATCACAATTTATTCCAGCATTAAACACTTATACTTTCCACAACATTACTTCCATAATTTAATTACTTCATCATCTAAGAAAAAAAAAGATAAACTAACTACTCAGATTTCATGAAGTAAACACAAACAAATCTTGGTATGAAAGCATAAACCATAATGAAAACACAACAATCTGACATAAAAACAAAATGTAAAAACAAAGATAAATACTTATCTGAAAATTCTCTCCACCAAACCTATAAGTTCCTTTGGAATTTTTCTTTCCACAATACAACTCTACAGAGGTTGGCGCCCAACTCTGGTTACTCTAATAAAAACTTTAAACTTCAATAAAAACTAGATACAAGGATAAAACAAAATTGGTGAGAAGAAGGCTTCACACCAACCCTTTTACCTTTCTTACTCTCTACTCTCTACTATAGAAAAGAAGAACTCTAAAATTTAACATACTTTAATAACACACACTGAATAATAACACTCTCAACACCCCAATAACCACACTTTCAAATTACAAGGCTTCATTTTAATAATTTTCCAAAAGGTTCCTTGGTGCCTCTTCAAATCATGTACAGATTCAATGTATCCACCAAAATATGCATCCCTTCATTCTAATTTTCCGCCCAAAGAAAGTTAAAGAAGTAACCACCAAAAGTTGCTCCAATCACCCCTAGAAAATGGCGTCAAAATTCATTTAAATTTAACTTTTAACTGTGGCGCTTAAGTACGGTACTTTGACGCTTAGGCGCCAGAGGCCAAATTTCTCAAACATGATAATTTTGCTCCAAATTTGGTCCTTTTCTGTTCCTAACATCATAATTAAGTATTTTCATCATTTGTGCAAGAAAAACACAAAATACCTTCTATTAAAGAGCAATATCATCAAAAATAGGTATAAAAATGTGCATAAAAACACTATATATTTTAGGTGAATCAAAATCCCCCAAACTTAAAATGTTACTTGTCGTCAAGTGACTCTTAACCATAAAAATTTTAACATACAAATTACGTAAATGAGTTTCTTTAGGAAGATTTCAAAATTTTGTTCTAGAAATGAAATAATCTAATTTAGAAAAAATTTTAGTAAATAAGAGCAGTTTAAAGTTTAAAAGGTTCTTAAGTAAAGGATAATGAAATTATAGGTTTCTATCTAATTCAGAAATACTTGCAGATTTTTCAAAATATAGGATTCAAACTTTTTATTTTTCTTTACTTAAAAAAATTTAATCAAGAATAATTTTACTTGCTATATTATAACCATAAGTTTTAGATTTTCTCAAAACTTATATTTTAAACTTTAGGTATGGAACCAATTTTTGATTAGGCCCTTAAATCCTCAAGCTTCTCCTTCCTTTTCACATACTATTTTTCACTTTTTTCTCTTTTTTTCTTTTTCTTTTCTTTTCTTTTCTTTTCTTATCTTTTTCTTCTTTTTTTTATAAGGCAAGGATTACTATATCTGGATAAGCCTTTAATGATTTTGAATTTCACCCTTCCATTTAAAAGAAAAAGTCCAAGTATGCTCTATATAAAATTAGAGTTCATATCATAGATACATTACACAACAATCAAACATAACATCACATATAAAAATATCAAAATAAAAACATAACTACACATAAGAAATCACAAATCAAAATAAACTAAACACAACAACTCTATTCATCACCCTCATCATCATCTTCTTCAGCCCAGTCTCTGGATGGCACATAAGGTATATAAAATGGATGAGGGGGCATCTCAGTACTATGATCACCTCGAATCACTCTATCCATGTACTGCTAATAATTCTCCTCATATTCATCATGCTTAATAATATAACTTTCAATATTTTCAATTTTAGCATCCATATCTCTAACATGTTTTCTGGTAAGACTCACTTTTTTGCAAAATCTTCTTCAATAGTCCAGTTTGTGAATCCCTAGATGATGATGCTCTAGAAGTAGTAGCACGTGAAGTAGAAGCAGCAGAAGCAGAAGCAGATGCAGTGGAAGTTATAAATCCTCCTCTCCAGTCAAACTCCGAATGTACAGTGTAAGCACCAACGTTTACACTTGTAATAGATCTCAATGGCTGAAGAACTTCCTCCCATGTTTTAAACTTAACATCAGATCGCTCACAAATTGAATTAATTAAGGATGGAAATCTCATACCTGAAGTAGTAGCAGATCTGGCATAGTTCATCACATAGTAAAAAATAATAGCCCCTACATCAATAGGCTTTCCTAACTGAATACAATGATTCAGAACTGCTCTCTCCCTTGTAACTTCACTAGTATGACTTGAAGGCAACAGTTTAGATGAGATAAAGTAATGTCATGCCTTTGAAATGGCATTCAACTTAGAGGCCTGAAAATTTACACTTCTTTCATTTGTTATCTTCCATAAACCTCTTCCATCAGTCACAAATGATATGATCTCATCTAATTCTCCTTTAGTAGGATGATAATTAGCATAAAAACAAAACACTGTAGGAGGCAAGTGGTAAAAGAGATTGATTATCGCAGGTGAAAAATGTACTTGTTCACCTTTAAATATCACCAAATTTTCTTCTGCTACACGCAAGTTGCATAAAACTCTCTGACCACAGAAACAACAGCGACAACGGAGAAGTAACAGTAATTTTCCCAATTCCTTCTAGTAATCATTTCTTCAATAACTTCTCCTGGCTTAATAAACACTCATTATGGAATCAATTTTTGTGATGATAAGGCATCGACATATCAATCCTCTGCTCTTACACTAACAAATTTGTTGGAATCAAATTTCTCTTTATCTTTTAATCGCTTTAACTTTGGAACCATTTCTAAAAAAATCGCAAAAATTCACCATAAATTTCCAAAATCAAACTAAATTTTCTAATTTAACTTCCAACGGTAATTTCCACTAAATTCAAGCAATTTTTCATGCTTTTCCTCAAATTTCACCATAAATAATGATCTTATGATTTTCAATAATGTACTCAAAATATTTGGTGAAAATAAAAATTCTTACTTAGGAGTAGTACTCATACCTCAAGGAATTCAAATCTGACAAATCTCATTGAAATCGGCTCTTAATTGATCCAACTTAAGGATGCCCTAAATCCTATTTCGCGACTTCGAGAGGTTGAGGGTGACAGGAGGTGTTAAAAATGTAAATTTTTGGGGTTTTTAATAGCAAAAAATAAGTTTTCGCGAACCGGCGCTTAAGCGCGGGGCTTCGGCGCTTTGCAGTGAATTCTGGCGCTTATGCGCCTACATTATGGCACTTAGCCGCTGGCGTCCTTATTTTCATAATTAATTTAAAAATTCACTAAACCCCTTCGTTAATCACCCTAAATCACTTTAAATAATAATTTCTCCCTTCTAAACTTTTCTAATTCTCCAAAGAAAGTTAAATTTCCATCAATTCCAAACAAATTTCACACAAACACAAACTTTCATTAAAAATAATCACACTTAATACATACTCAAAATTTCTATCCAAACATTTTGGATGAAATTTTCCAATACACAAAAATTCAAATATATCAAAGAAAATATAATTTTACAACATTATGATGTAATAAACACACATTTAAGATCAATAAATCACAAACATATAACACTAGACACTAAACACTTATTACATCAAACCATAATACGAGGCCATACTCAAATTAATTCAAATCTCTATTAGGTTGAATGTATCCAGAACCACCATCAGATACATTTGAACCATCTGGAATATAGATCTGATAAAACAGGCGATGGTTGAAAACTCTTACATCTTCTTCTTCTAACCATTTGTTTGTCAGAAACATCGCCTTATCTGCTTCTTCCACATGACTAGTATGACTAAATTGCATTTTATGTTGTCATCCAATATGTGCTAAATGAGCATTAGTTTCATTTACCTTTGCTTCAATTGACTCCACGTTGGCTTTAATTTTCACAATCCTTTCTGCAATACCTTGAATACTAACTGCTAGGAATCTGTTGTATAACTCTTGCGCACTTTCACTAATATATTTCTTCTTGTTGGCTTCCTCTTTGTTCTTAATTTCACTCTCCCAAGAAGACATTTTTGCACTCAAAATACTCATCTTAAGACTAAAAAATGGAAATATGGATTGGGGTAAGTGTTTCTCTTAATCCAAGGCCTTTTTATAGACATGGGAAGTGCTAAAACTGACCCTAGACATTTTAAAACTCCAAAATAACTCCTAAAACTTCTTCCCCATGACTTTGGCTTCTAGAAATTCATTTATCACGTTTTCCTTAATTGCGGCACTTAAGCACCAACCAGGCAGCGCTTAGCTGCCAGTGCACATTTTTGCACATGTATGCCAAATGTCCAAATTTATCATTCTGGCTCTTTTATGTCATCCTTTAATGTAAAATAAACACCACTATAACTATTCTCTTCAAAATACTTCCATATAATCATATAAACAAACCAAACAAACCAAACGAAGCAAACATAAAGCAAATCACACCGATAACCATAAAGCAAAGCATACCGATAAAGATGGGTTGCCTCCAACAAAGTGCTTGGTTTAATGTCTTCAGACAGACATACCCAGAACTTATTCTGAGTGATCCAACATCAGATTGTCATCAGATTTAACTTGATCGACTGAAAAATAAGGTTTAAGTCTATGACCATTAAGTTTAAATATTTTTCCAGTCTTAGGATCTTGAATATTCACAGCTCCATATGAATAAACTTTTATCACAATAAATGGACCCATCAATTTGGACTTTAGTATTCTAGCAAAAATTTTCAACCTTGCATTATACAATAATACTTATTGTCCAGGCTCAAGATTTTTAGTAAGAATCTTCTGATCATGCCATAACTTCATTTTCTCTTTATAAATCTTAGCATTTTCATAAGATTTATTTCTTATCTCTTCAAGCTCATTTAATTGGAATAATCTCTTCTCATCAACATCCTTTAAATTATAATTGAACTCTTTAATAGCCCAATATGCTTTATGCTCAAGTTAACAGGCAAATAACAAGCTTTTCCAAAAATTAGCCTATATGGGGACATCCTTATTGGAGTTCTGTAAGCAGTCCTATAAGCCCACAAAACATAATCTAGTTTGATTGACCAATCCTTTATGTTTTGATTAACAGTCTTTTCTAATATTCTTTTAATTTCACGATTGGATAATTCAACCAAACCAATTGTCTACGGATGATAAGCAGTAGCAATGCGATGGTTAATATGATATTTCTTTACTAACTTCTCCATAATCGTATTTCTAAAATGACTTTCCCCATCTGTTACAATTACTCTTGGTATTTCAAATCTGTAAAATATATTCTTTCTTAAAAACTTTGCAACACTTTGAGCATCACATTGAGATAAAGCAACAGCTTCAACCCATTTGGATACATATTATACTGTTATTAAAATATAGATCTTTCTGAAAGATGGTGTAAATGGTCCAATGAAATCTAATCCCCAAACATCAAATATTTCAACTTCCAACATATAATTGAGGAGCATCTCATTTCTTCTAGAAATATTGCCTACTCGCTGATATCGATTACAATTTTTAATATATGCATTAACATCTTTAAAAATTGTAGGCCAATAAAATCTAGATAGAAAAATTCTATAAGTAGTTGTATCAACTCCAAAATGTCCCACATAATCAGAATTATGACATTTTTGAATAATTTAATAAGTTTCTTCTAAAGGCACACATCTTCGAATGATAAGATCCTTTCCTTGTTTATGTAAAAATGAGTCATCCCAAAAATAAGTTTTAGCATCAGATAAAAATTTCTTCTTTTCCTGGTATGTCAAACAATAAGGTATAATTTCACTTACAATAAATTTTACAATGTCGGCATACCACGAAATTCGCCATTCATTAATAGTGAACAATTTCTCATCAGGAAAATGTTCATTAATTTCTTCAGTATCACTAAGAGATTTTTCAAATTCAAGCTTGGATAGATGATCAGCAATTTGATTATCAGCACCCTTCCTATCTACTATCTCAAAATCAAATTCTTGCAAAAGAAGAATCCATCTAATTAATCTTAGTTTTGCATCTTTCTTCTTCATTAAATATTTGATAGCAGAATGATCAGTATGCACTACACATTTAGTTCCAATTAAATATAATCAAAATTTATCAAAAGCAAATACTATAGCTAATAACTCTTTCTCAGTATTGGTATAGTTAATTTGAGCTTCATTAAGAGTTTTACTAACATAGTAAATTACTTTGAAAACTTTATCATATTTTTGACCCAAAACAGCACCAATAGCATAATCACCAGCATCACACAAGAATTAAAAATGTTTTTCTTAATTTGATGAAATTATAATAGATGTAGTGATTAATTTTTCTTTTAATGTTTTAAAATCTTTTAGGAATTCATCATCAAAATAAAAAATTACATCCTTTTCCAATAAACGGCATAAGGGTTTTGAAATTTTTGAAAAGCCTTTAATGTAACGCCTATAGAATCCAGCATGTCCTAGAAAACTTCTAATTCCCTTTACATTTATTGGATAAGGTAAATTAGAGATAACTTGAATTTTTGCAGGATCTACTTCTAAACCTTTTTCTGATATTCTATATCCTAATACAATTCCTCCTGCTACCATAAATTGGCATTTTTCCCAATTAATGACCAAATTAGTTTCTTCACAGTGTTTTAGAACTTTAGATAAATGTTCTAAACATGATTCAAATGAACTTTCAAACACTGAAAAGTCATCCATAAAAACTTCAATCCCTTTTTTAATTAAATCACAGAAAATAACCATTATACATCGCTGAAATGTAGCAGGGCCATTACATAAACCAAAAGACATTCTTTTGAAAGCAAACATACCATAAGGACTGGTAAACATTTTTTTATCTTGATCCTCAGGAGCAATTTGAATTTGGTGATACCCAGTATATCCATCCAAAAAACAAAAGTATTTATGTCTATCTCAAATAGGGTAGATAATCTCAGCATCCAACCATTTTAAAATTTCTTTCTTAATAACATCTTTCATAATATGATTTAATATCCTTTGAGGTTCAGCCCTAGGTTTACAATTATCTTCCATAAGGATTATATGCATACAAATTGAAGAACTGGTTCCTTTAATATCAGCTATCATCCATCCGAAGGCTTTCTTGTACTTCTTTAAACTTCAAACAAACTCTCTTCTTCTTTTTTAGTAAATTGAGAGGAAATTATCACTAGCAAAGTTGAAGACTCACCTAGAAAAATATCCTTCAAATGATCAGGAAGCATCTTTAATTCAAGTTCAGGAGGTTTTTCAATTGATGGCCCAAAAGATTCATATTTTTTAGTCATGTCCAGCAGTTCAAAGTTTTCATGAACATAATTTAGATCTTCCTCATTAAAAGCTTCAGAACGATGTAACTCCCTCCTTGCTCATGTTCTTATTCTTCTCTTTCAGATTTCTCTTCATAAGCTGATTTCAAATGACATTCACTCAAATAATTGATTTCATCCATCCTATAACATTCATCATCTTTACCGCTTGCAATATATTTCATAGATTTTGAAATGTTGAATGTAACAGTCTGATCATTAACTCTCATTGTTAATTCACCTTTTTGTACATCTTTCATTGCTCTGCCTATGGCTAGGAAAGGTCTTCCTAAAATTATGGGTATCTCTTTATCTTCCTCCATATCCAGCACAATGAAATCAACACGAATAATAAATTGATCCAGTTTTACCAAAACATCTTCTATAACTCCTTTAGGATATGTGATTGAACGATCTGCTAATTGCAGAGTTACAGTAGTTGGAGTTATTTCTCCTAATCCCAATTTTTTAAATATTGATAGAGGCATAAGGTTAATGCTTGCACCCAAATCACATAAAGCTTTTTCATAAAATCTATCTCCAATTGCACATGGAATTGTGAAACTACCAAGATCTTTAAGCTTTTCAGGAAGCTTCTTCTGAATTATTGCACTGCACTCGTCACTAAGTGCAACTGTCTCATTGTCTTAAAACTTCCTTTTTTGTTGAGAATATCCTTCATAAATTTCACATAGATTGGCATTTGTTCTAAGGCTTCAACAAATGGAATATTGATTGTAAGCTTCTTAAATATCTCCAAGAATTTCAAAAATTGCTTATCCAATTTTTGTTGATGAAGTGTTTGAGGAAATGAAGGTGGTGGTTTTTCCAAATCTTCCTTAAGTAGAGAAATAGGTCTTTCCAAACCTTTCTGAGCGTTCTCTTTTGGTTCTTCAATCTCTTCTTTCTCTACTTCAATTTCTCTTTGAACTCTTCCTTACAACTCTCTTCCACTTCTTAGTTGAATTGCTTTTACATGCTCTTTATTCTTATCTCTTGGATTTACTTCAGTATTAATTGGAAGCATACCTTGGGATCTCTTACTTAATGTATTGGCAATCTGTCCCAATTGATTTTCAATATCTCTTATTGTAGCTCCTTTACATTGTAATTGATTTCCCATTTTTAACACCACTTCTTAAATAGACAACTTCTTCTCTTTAAATTGTGAAGCATTGTTATAACTTGGAGGATAGGTTGGTCTATAATTATTATTCCCTTCGTTGTTTCAGTTTCCCAATGGGTTTACTTGGTTCTTTCTCCATTATTGATTAATGCCACCCTGATTATTGGTATTCCAATTAAAGTTTGGATGATTCTTCCAACCTGGGTTATAATTATTAGAATAAGGGTTATTAAGCTAACTTATAGAATTCAAAGTTACTGGTGAAGTATGAGAATCAACCATTTGACTTAATGAATTTTCTTCAATCATGGCAATTGAATGAGAAAAATTCATTCCAAATTGGTCTATCTTCCTTGATATTATAGTAACTTGATTTGCTAACATCGCAAAAGCATCATTTTCATGAATATTGGCTACCTTTTAGGATTTAACCTTTCAGAAGGCCATTGAAAACTATTAGTAGCCATTTCTTCTAGCAAAGCATAAGCATCAGTAAACTGTTTAGACATCAGTGATCCTACTGCAGCAGCATTGATAATAGATCTAAGAGATCCAACTAATCCATTATAAAAAGTTTGAATTATTAATCAATCTGGTATCGAATGATGTGGACATTTCATGAGGAGATCTTTAAATCGTTCCCATGCTTCATATATAGATTCTCCTTCAAACTGACAAAAAGGTATAATATCATTTCTAGCTTTGCAGTCTTTGATGATGGAAAATATTTAGCAATGAATTTTTGTGCTAAATCACCCCAAGTTCTGATAGATCCAGGTGCTAATGAATTTAACCATATCTTAGCTTTATCCCTTAGTGAGAAATGAAAAAGTCTAAGTCTAATAGCATCATCCGAAACACCATCATATTTAAAAGTAGCACACAACTCTAGAAAGTTGGCAATATGTAAATTAGGATCTTCAGTTGGTGCTCCCCCAAACTGATTATTAGACACCATTTGGATAATATTAGTTTTAAGCTCAAAGGAATTAACAGCTACAACAGGGTGTTGAATACTAATATGAAGTTCATCCACTGTAGGTTTAGCATATTCTCTTAAAGGTCTAAATTATTGATAGATGTCAACATTTTGATTTTGATGATTTCTCATTTCTTGAATATTTTTATCTTTTTCAAAATTATTAATTTTTTTATTTTTTTTTTTGCTCTTTCTAATTCAGAATAGTAAGGTACAAGTCCCTCAGACCCTGAACTACGCACATAACGTTAAATAATACAAAAGAAAACATACTAAAAAAAACAAATGAAAGTTAAAAATTTTAATTTATGTTAATTTTCTTTAAATGAAGTTTTAATTAATTTCCCCGGCAACGGCGCCAAAAACTTGATGCCCTAATATTTATGCTTACGATTTATATATGAAATTTATGATTTATAATATGACATTTTACGTAAGTATATGTATCGTTTATCAAGCAATATAGGACTTTTTGATTAAGCCCCGAGATATCAAACCCACAGAGAAATGTGTAAAAATTTAAAGAAATAAGAAAATTAACTTTTTACTTTTTAATTTATTTTTGCAAATATGTTTTAAGGTTTTAGATTTGAGAAGTTGTTTTTGATATTTTTAATAACAAGTCTAAGCAAGAAATGAAATTATCAATGCTCTAAACACGATATAAAAGTTTAAGAATCAAATATCTTTTTCTTTCTTCAATGAATCAGTAATAATTATGGAATTTTATGCTGTGGTAGTATTTAAATGTATTCTGCCAAATAGGAGCAATTATATTCTTTACCCTTACTTGGTTCTATAAAAAAAAAATTGGTTAATTTGAAATTTTAAAATTTTGTAGATGGGTTAGGCAGGGAAAATACCAGCTCTCACTCTAGAGTTTCCTCTATTCCCTCCACCTAAGGGCTAACATCTCATAACAAAATTTAAAATAACAAACCAAATTAGGGAGCTTTAGCCTATCACTCTAAAGTCTTTTAATTTTACTCCCCAATAAAGCATATCTCCCGATATATTTGCATTCAATCATATGGACTACAATTCGCACCCACATAATTACATGTGATTCTTTCTAATTGTTGTTTGAGATAATACCACATTGGATCTTACATAATCTCACAAAAAATTTTAACATCTTAATTGGCCAAATTAAGAAGTAAATTAAGTTCAAGGAATTAAATCATCACAATTTATTCCAGCATTAAACACTTAAACTTTCCACAACATTACTTTCATAATTTAATTACTTCATCATCTAAGAAAGAAAAAGATAAACTAACTACTCAGATTTCATGAATTAAACACAAATAAAACTTGATATGAAAGCATAAACTATAATGAAAACACAACAATCTTACTTAAAAAGAAAATGTAAAAACAAAGATAAATACTTATATGAAAATCCTCTTCACAAGACTCGGGAAGTTCCTTTGGAATGTTGCTTTCCACAATACAACTCTACAGAGGTTGGCACCTAATGCTGGTGACTCTAATAAGGAATTTAAACTTCAATAAATACTGATACAAGTATAAAAGAAAATTGTTGAGAAGAAGGCTTCACACCAACCCTTTTTCCTTTCTTACTCTCTACTCTCTACTATAGAAATGAAAAACTCTAAAACTTAACACAATCTAATAACACACACTGAATAATAACACTCTCAACACCCCAATAACCACATTTGCAAATTATGAGGCTTCATTTTAATAATTTTCCAAAAGGTGCCTTTGTTTCTTTTCAAATCATGTCCAGATTCAATGTATCCACTAAAAGATGCATCCCTTCATTCAAATTTACCACCCAAAGAAAGTTCAGGAAGTCTGTACAAAAATTTTCTTCAAACACCACTTGAAAATGGCGTCAAAATTCATTTAAAATCGACTTTTAACTCTGGTGCTTAAGCGCCGGCACTTTGGCCCTTATGCGCTAGAGGGCAATTTTCTCAAACTTCATAATTTTGCTCCAAATTTAGTCTTTTTTCACTCCTTCATCATAATTAATTATTTTCATCATACGTGCAAGAAAAACACAAAATACCTTCTATTAAAGTGCAATGTCATCAAAAATAGGTATAAAAATGTGCATAAAAACACTATATATTTTAGGTGCATCAATGTTTCATGTTTTTAAACTTCTTCTCTTATAAATTTCTAATCCATAATTGTGTATAGATATGCTCTTAATTATTTCAGACCTACTGTTCTACTTTATGGAGAAAAACCTGCTTAAACTCAAAGGTATGTAAAACCCAACATATTGAGGTATGAATTATATATTTATATCTTTTTTTTCTTCCCATATAAATTGTATTGATATTCAAAAATCTAAGTTTGGGGGAGAGAAAGAATTAACTATTAATTGTTCTCATTTAAAATATTTTCAAAATTATTAACATGATTTCCTTTTATAGAACTCAATTTTAGATAACTGTATTTTGATTTTATTTAAGTATTTTGTAAAGTTGAATAAAAGTATTTGGTAATGAAAAGTAATTTTGTAGGATAAGATATTTGGTATAAGAGAATAGGACTATAGTCAACTATTCAAAGTAAGAAAAACTATATGTTTGAAATATTAAGAATCTTAAAATTTCATGTTATAAGAAAGGATTGGGACTCTATGATTAATCATTAATAAGCTAAAGAAATGCCTATAAGGTAAAGGAAAGTGGTAAGTTTCAAATTTAGGGTGAGAAGGGTGAAGTTCAAAATCATTAAAGGTTATCTAGATACAGTAATCCTCTCTTAAAATAAAAGAAAGAAAAAAAAGAAAAGAAAAGAAAAGTAAAGAAAAAGAAAAGAGAGATGAGAAGAAGCTTGAGGAGATGCCTAATAAAAAATTGGCTTCACTTAGACCTACCTAAAGAGAAAAACATAATTACTTTATGGAACTTATATGTGTGTATTAGCATCCTTACCAATAGTGTTCTCATAACCTTCTTTACATGTAATATTTCTAAGTTCTTTAATTCTACAGTCATTTCTGAAATGAATAGAAGGCTAGAACTCTTAGACTTGATTACTAGATAGCCTGACACCTGTATATTTACTTGACTTATTCAAAGATCTTTCTGAAAATTTTATTATTGTCTTATCTAAATCAAAATTATGGTATTTTAGAAAGAAACTTCATTGCAGTTGATCATTTTTTTATGTATTAACTAAAATTACTTGAGGACAAGTAATAGTTAAGTTTGGGGGATCTTGATCCATTGAAAATTTGATAGCTTTTTACTATCCATTTCATTCATGTTTGTGATGATATTACACTTTAAAAGAAGGTATTTTTCATGATTTCATGCATGTACAATGATTTTAGGCCTTTTGAGCAAAAGGAAGCGAAAAGGAGAAAATTTTGATTTAAAAGAGACAAAAGTGCATTTTATTGAACCAGCACCGGAAAGCGCTATTTTACAGAGAGTTGCAACTATTTTGGCAAAATAATGTGCCGAACGACACCCTATCCAGCGCCGAACAGCGCCCTATCCCGATTTTAAACTAGATTCAATGTATTTGGGACGATTTTGAAGGGTTGCTTTTGGAAACTCTTGGGAATTCAGTTTTGGCCGAATTTAAATACTTTTCGAGCCAAATTTAGGAAGGGGGGAAGAAGAGAAGGGATGAGTTTAAATTTTAGAGAGAGTTTCTTTCCATTTAGTGTAGCAATTAGGTTTTGTGTTTTCTCTTCTAAGGAGTGTGAGAGGAGAGGGAAAGTGAGAGATTTCTTCTTCCTTACTATTCTAAAGAGAGAAGTGTGTGTTGTTGTGCAGAAAGAAGGGGAGTCAAAGGAATTCCTTGAGATTCGCTAGGGGAAGAGTTTGAGATAAGTTGTCTTTACTTTACTCTATTTGTATGACGTTGCTTTTATATATAAAATCCTTGTTTTTCCATCCTTTCCTCAAGAGTCTTGAGTAGATTTCTTTGTCTTTCTCCTTTTCATGTGATGTGTTAATGTTGTGATATGGAAATAATGTGTCGATTTATTATGAAGAATTTGTGATGACATTTTCACTTCGAATATCATTTACTTTTTGATCTAACCAATTGAATTGTTAAAACTTGTTGGGAAACAAATTTTTCGAAAGGATTATGAGTTATACAAAAAAAGAGAAGGTCACATTCAATGTCCATGAATGTGAGACATAGTTCATGGGTATTGAGTGCAAATAAATAGGAAAATATACTTTGATAGGCGTAGAATTGGAGATTTCAGAGTGATAGGCTAAAATCCTTAATTTGGTCCTAATGTTTGGAAACTGAAGTGAGAGTTAGCCTTCAGGTGAAGGGAACTAGGAGCTCTGGAGTGAGAGCCAGTATCCTCTAAGCCTAATCACGGTATTGGGGACTAAACTTAGGATTAGCCAATGTTCTTTATATGTTGAAATATAGGTAAAGAATAAGAATGCTCCTGTTTGGCACAATACATTAGCACTACTGATCTATGTCACAATAATCATCACATTATGAATGGAAAGGAGGAACCCTCTTTCTTGCAACTGAACTTTGTTATAAATTTAGTATTGCGTTAGTTTAACTTGTTAGAGTTTAGAACATATTTTGGTAGAAATAGTAACTAAAACGGTTGTCTTTATTTTAAGAATTAAACTTACTTGCAATTGTGCTGTGATTCGATAAGTGATTTCTATGCTACGCCATAAAATTGAAGCCTCCCTATGGGATCGATATTCTAGGACTCTACTAGAGCCTTGTATTACTTGAGCGATACGTATACTTATGTTTAATTGTGTGACTCATTATAAAACTAAATCATTATATATATCTAAATATGAGTTCATAAATTTTGGAAAATTAAAAAAGTCGCACCAGTTAGCCGCATGGATAGGTTCGTCTAGGTCTGATGAGTCTATAGAATCAAACCCGAAGTGATTTGGTTGAGTCTAGGCTAAAATCTTAGAGTTTTACCATGGACAGTTCTCTGTGCACACCAATTGGGGATGAAAGAGGGGCGCCATTGAATGAAGTGTGTATTTAACGGACGGCCAGGATTGTGCTGGATAGAGATCTCATACATAAAGCGCAGACGCATGGCTGCCGAGTTAGAAGGCAGCGTCGATTGGTAGAGTGTCACGCAGAGTTCGGGGCCGTCATATGTTGAGGTGGCGCCGCACAGGATAAGTAGAAAAATAGGGATTTAATTAATTTATTCAATTCAACCACTTTAGAAAATCCATAACTTGGTGTAGAAAAATCATAAAATAAGACATACCCTCTTGCTCAGTGAACAGAGGAGAACAATGTGGAAATAGTTTCATGTTTGTTTGATGTATATTTTATTTTAAATTAGTTAAATACAGTAAATATTATTTAGGCCTAATTAACTCTAGACATTTCACCTTGGCATGAGGTTTGGAGGGCTTAAAGGATCTATGGTTAGGGATCTTCCCTGATTTTTCCAAGGTTAGGTGGCACTCTAGCCAGAGATCCCTAATTTTAAGTTAATCCCCTCTGTCTTGGAATAAAAATTAAAGAAATTAAAATATTAATCAGAAAAATGCAAAGTAAATTTTAGTAGGTTCACTGTAACCAGAGAACCAAAGAAAAATATAAACTGGCTTAACTCATTAAAGATAACCCTAATTGTCATCAAACCCTAAAAATGAAATAAAATTAAATTGGACAAAACTTTAATGTAAAAAACTTAATTTTGATTCTCCACAGTATTTCAAAGTTAAGGGAACTCCCCATAAAAATTTCAATACAATTGGAGTTAATTTGGCCACTAAAATGAATTTTCCAATTTAAATACTATTTCTAGCATTAAAATAATTATAATATTTAAAATATAAGTTGAAAAATTATAAAATTGGTTTTGAGAGTTTTTAATGACTAGGAGAATTTAATAAAGATAAAGTGTGAATTAAAATAAGTATTTCATTTTAAATTGATATTTTAATATTTAAATAAATAAATATAATTTAAAAATCACAAAAATATTAAAATCCACCAAAATGTCACATTTGGTCTCCTGATCATTTGTGAGAAATTAAAATAATGTTCCTAATTTTCTAAGTGAAGCTATTAATTTTAAAAGGGTTAATAATACATTTTAAGCTTAAAATAGGTTTTGCTTAATTTCTCATTAAAATAACTCTAATAATTAAAATATAAATGACAAAAATATAAAATTTGTTTCCCTGGGCTCCTTGACCTATAGAATAATTTTCCATTTAAATAATATTTTATATTTAATTAATACTACAGAACTTAAAATATTATAATAATTAAATTAAATTTAAAAAAATTTTGAAAATTGGTCAAAGTGGTCTTCTGGTCTATGTGAACCCCCAATAACTTTTCTTAAGAATAGATGATTTGTCTTGATTAAGTTATTGAATTATCATTAAAAATCCTCATTTTTGCATGTAAATAATTATATAAATTAAATTACAATTGGAAAAATCATATTTTCTCCTCTGATATATTTAATTGACCGATGAGTGAGGTAACATAAAAGTTAAAGTCACTTGAGTTAAATTTAATAAATTATGAGGTAATAGACCATATAAGGGCAAAATTATAATTAAGGACAGCTAATGGGCAATGAATGATCATAATTGCAATATTTAGATGATTGAAACAGAAAGGCATAAGTGGTAGAAACTAAGATCACCTTTGTCACAAGAAAGATAAGTTTGTAATTTCTTTAATTATCTTAATTCAAAAGATAATCAAAATTAAGTGATCCTAGGGTTAGGAGTTTGATTTTAGAAGATAATAATTCACCAATTTAGAACCCCTAATCAATGTTTTAATGATACTTCAATGTTCCATTAAGGATTAAATACATCACATAACTCAAATTTTCCTAAAATTGTAAATTTACCCATTAAAGTCATAAGGACTTATGTTGCGTTTGGGAGAGCGTTTTCGCAGTGGTGGCATTTTAAAAAGCTCCACTAACTGTTTGAAAAATAAGTTTAGAGAGCATTTCTAAAAGCTCAGTTTACAACTTTCAATTAAACGCGGATCGCAGGTAGAACCCCGCGATCCGCTTATTGTTCGAGCGAAAGACAAATTGGCCCTCTCGTTCGCCTCGCCTCCTCCCGACCCCGTCGCTTCTCTGCCCTAAGCGCAACCGAAGGTTCACTTCTCGTCTGCCTCCTCCCGACCTCTCACATCTCCTCTGCCTCATCCTCTTGCACTTCCAGCATTATTAGAGAAAGGACGGAGCACGCTGCCTGCGCCAAAGGAACTCCATATCTACCGCTTAAGGGTAAGCCGAAAACTTGACTAGCGAAGCATTCTCCTCAATCCATCCTTTTCTTCTTCGGTGAAATGGGAGGGGTGAAGCGGAAGGCGATTGTTTTACGCGTAGGTCGTCCTACTCCTCCGATAGGTTCGGTCACGAAGGCGATTGTTTTACGCGAAATGGGAGGGGCGAAGCGGAAGGGAAGGCGCGGGCGAGGCGAGGGTTTCCGAAGGACGGGAGGAGATGGGTTTAACTTTGTTTTAAATTTATTTTTTTATTAATTTAATTGATTAGTACTTATTAATTAAATAAATATTGTTATCAAAATTAAATATAATTAGATAAATTAATATATAGTTACACAATGATGAACTAATAAAAAAGTTTAAATTTAATATTAATTTTAATTAATTTAATAAAATTTTAGTGATTATTAATTAATATAATTAATATATAATCAATTGCTAATTAATTAATATTAAACTATAAGTTAATATAATCAATTTCATAAAATTGTTATCGATGACTAATCGGTTCTATTAATATTTAATTGTTGATGTACATAGGTATAATGGTCATTTATCCACAAACAGCTGCAAATCAGCTGTTTTCCAAATGTTCAAACCAAACAGACAGATTATCCAGACAATCTAATTATCAGTAGATTATCAAGATAATCTGCTTATCCTGATAATATGGATAATCTGCAGCTGCGCCAAACAGACTCTTAGTAGTGAGCTAAGCTTATTCTAATTTGATTAATATGGATTAGAAAATATGATAAAATTAATTGTGATTTTTTAAACCCTACAAGCCCAATTTTAAAATTACATTAACTAAAATCCTTAATTAAGTCATTATGCCCTTATAATTTGATCATCTTCACATGCAATATATTTATATGTACGACCATATTATATAAATAATAAACAATGTACATTTTTAAAATAAATATGAAATTAGCAAATGAACTGCAAGATTATGTTTGAATAAAACATAAATCAAAGTTATAATTTTTTTTTGGATAAAAAGTGAATCAAAACTAATCAAATTACACATTCTACGTACAAACTACACTAAGAAACGTAACCTCACTACTAAAAATATGAAACACAGTGCAACACTTGTTGACGATTATACAAATTCTAATAAAAGGGATCTAGTACTGTGGTTTAAACCGATATTAATTTTATCTTTCTACACTGATGACGTAGGTACATCACATAAACCACTAAATATATTGAAACTAGTCACTTCCCTTTTAGTTCGCTCTCAACCACTTCTCTCTCGAGTTCGAGCGCAAATTTTAGGTCTTCACATTCATCACCAATGAGCCCAATCTCCTTTGAATCTTTCTGTTCATCATCGTTGAGCCGAATCTCTTGATTTTTTTTTCACTTCACTCTAAGCCTTCATTCTCACACAATTTGTGATTTTTAGGGTTATCTATTTGTTGCTTGTGAGCTGAAGTTTCTCCCCATTGATTTCTTGGCGCATCGATATGTTGTTTTGCATGTAGCCTCTATTGTCCCTAGGGTTTACTCGGACCGAGATTTTTATAGTTTCTCGTTTGTTTTAGGATAGCCAAAGACTCTATTCCTAGACTTGTGATGCTTAGTAACCAATCCACATTTTTGCTCCAAGAAATTCCGAGTTGTTTTAGCAAATAGTTGAACTTAGTTTTTTTTTCTGTTTATGAAGATAATTTGATAGTTTGAATGCATTTGTACGAACGTTGTTAATGCTTATAAATTCTTAAATGTCGAATGGATTTTTCTGTTTTTCATGTTAGACAACTAATCATGGATTTTTTAATGAATTGATGGGCATCTTTTTGAGACTACTAAAAATATAATAATAAAATCAAATCATCTATAATCCATGGACTCACTAGTGTGCTTATACACGTAAACATGTTGCAACATAGTGTTGCTTATATGATTCTTACTATGATATTAATTTGTAGCTTTATTTATTCTATTTGGATCTCTCTAGTGACACCAATGGTGTTAACTTTTACAATTGTTTTATTTTTTAAAAGCAGTGGTACATATCAAAGCTATTTCGTATTTCCTGAGCGACTAAGAAGTTTTCGGTGCATGACACATCTTTTTGGGATTTTTTTCTGCACTGCATGAACTGAGAATGAATCATGCTTCTATTATCGATTTCTTTTTACACTTTGTTGTGTTATAAATTAAGTAATTAACAAAATAATATGATTTGTCAGGCAACTTGTTTATTGTTTTTCTCGAACAATCTCACTAGAATTTAGTACATTTCTCCCTTATAACATTTGCTTTCTTTAGATTTTGTTGCAAAAAAAATTAGTGTTTTGGTTTATGTAAGAGAGGGAGAACATCTAAGCGAGAGTGTGACTAGGATGTGCATTAGGACTGAACAATTATCTTTAGGCTTCTTTTTCTCCTCTACCTCTTTTTTCTAATTTTAATTCTCCTATAGGTGAAGGTTTTGATACACAATTATTTGTTTTTTTTTTTATTTTCTCCTTAGACTAAACTATGTTACTTTAGTAGGTCAGTCGTGCTTAGTTTTAATTTTGCTCTTGTTCTATTTTGATTTTTTCCTTAATAAATGCAATGACTCTTTATTTATTGTTATGATTTATAAACTTATTAGTAAAATAGTGTAGATTTTTATGAATAATAAAACTCACTTTAACTCAGATTATTCAAACTTGCATATACAATGATGTTTTACATAGATTTTAATGAACAATTTGAACGATACTAGGATGCTAGTCAGGCCCTGCACTATGACTTACTTATTGTAAAAAGTTCTTTGGAAGTTAATTCAATGAATTTTATTTTATTCTTTATATTTACTCATTTATGGACTAAGATTTTTTTATTTTTCGCAATACCATTACAACAATTGAAAGTTTTTTTATGTGATAAAAAAAAATCTAAAAAAATGTTGGACATGTTGTACATCATATGTATCCATATGTATACCCCTTCTTGGAATGTATACAAGTGGATGTAGAATTAGCAAAATTGATAATCTGACATTCAGTTGAAATTTTTTAATTGGTAGTTTTGATTTTCAGGTGATGGCAAAGTTTGGTTGTGTTACAGTTGTTGTTTGTTCATTAATATTAGAATTACTTTCTTTTTTACCTAACTTGTAACATCAAGCAAGGCTACACCTAATGAGACCCTTGTATGATGTTCTATCTACTCATTAAATATATGATTAGTAAGATACTTTTGCAACAATAATATGATTAAATTTTGGATCAATATTTGTTGGAAGAAGACAAAAGCTATGAAAAATATTATTTGTTGTAGTGTAATTACTTTCCTTCAGCCAAATAATTATATGAAGAAGACATTATCCAACAACCAAATTAGACATGTAGTTTTATTTCCCATCATTTCGTTTTGCTTATGACTAGCAAATACCATAAACAAAAAAATGTAATCTCATGTTGGAATATATATATAAATAATTTATAAAAATACTTTATTATTCATACATGAGCGGCTATGTAAATGATCCATAAGCAGCTAAATCCTTTTATTATTCGCAGCGGCTATGTAAATGACCCATAAGTGTCATATGTAAATGACCCAATTGGTATCAGAGCCATGAGTGACTAAATTCTTTCTGGAATTCTTTTTATATAAATAATTTTACTATGGTAACCTAATATTGTCAAGATAGATACATCCTGTACTGTAAAGTCGGGTGTTTACCTACAACTTAATATCCTTGACTTGCATACAGAATATACTGAGTTTGACTTTCTGGTCTGATAATATTATTGTTCTAAGCTGAGATTAATCCAGTGTTCATCGTCGCATGTGGGCATTTTTATGTCCGGGATGGACGCCTTTTGCCTGGTTCATGTTGACTCAGCCTGTTTAGATTAAAACCTTAGTGGAATGATAATATTTTCATCTAGTGGATGTTAGATTACCCTATTAAACTTATTTAGAGAAAAAGAATTCTAGATCTTTTTCCAGTAGCCTTTCATGAGAACCTCTTTGAGGTATGATAATAGTACAATATCTAGAAACTTACTAAGAACTCAATCTTGAAATTATAATATCAAGAATGCAGAATTACAGGAATATCATGTAAACAAAGAAGATCTAAATAAATGGACTATTCATAAAGTAGAAAAAACCTTAATTTATAAAACTGGAACTTTTGATTTTAAAGGCAAATCATCAATTAAAAACTGTTGAACAATCATTAACAATAGACGAACAAGAGAAAACAATTTCTCTCTTAAATCAAGAAGATTTAAGTAGTTACTTAGAAAATTATAATTATATTCATATAGGTTTAATACAACTAGCATTTAAACCTCTTACATTAAGTGGATTAAACGCTTCAATTTTAGACTGCTTAAGAGATGCTAGGTTCCTTAATTGGGCACAATCATTAATGGGTGTCATGGAATCTAGCCTATGCCATGGGCCATTCTTCTTTAAAACTTTTCCAAATTCATGTATGTCACTTATAGAGAAGAATCTCTTTGAAGCAGCTAAAATTACATGGGTATGAATTTTTACTTTGATAAGAAAAAATCGCAATAATCTATCAAATTCATTTTAAAGTTATGAATACTTTATATCCGAATATTAAAAATAATATGAAGCCAATAGACAGATCTACAATTGTAGAAACTAATTTATTAGCTTCAAACATAACTACAAATTGGACTATAAAATGGGATGAAGTAAGATTTCCTGAATCATTGAAATTACATACTGCTATAAATCCTCATCCTGTAATAAATCAGAATGTAGAATAAGTTAGTCAAGATGCTAACGGAGATGTTGTAATAAGATTTAATCTGAGAAGATCAATCACCCTTCCATGGGTATCTTATCCCTCTTCTAATATAGCTTAAAATGATTCAGATGAATTTTTAACCTTAAATCATAGGATAAATAGAATCAATCTATCAAATAATAATTCATTACACCTAAATAGGGTAGAAAACTTATCTCCGCAATCGAAAGCCAGTGTTAGTTTCAATAATGACTGATTTAAAACAATTTATTAAAGAACAAATCATAGAAACTTTAATCAATGATTATCTATAACCAAAATATGAATCGTCTAGAAATTGGTTCCGTAGTTATACTACAGAAGATGATAGGAGAAAATTTTCTAAAATATACTTTGAAGAAAATGAAAAAAGATTTTATGAAGGGAAAGATTTTCTTTCATTTTTAATCTGGTTTAGCAATATATAACCAAAAAATTGGAGGACGAATTAGATATGTTAACCAGGAAATGGAAAATCAATTCAGGAGAAATAGTAGAATCTATTTATCCTCCAACCTTTTCTACAATATTAGATTTAGATAATAGAAATCCAAATTTTGAATTAAATGCTTTTGGAAAAACTCTAGAAACTAATGCCACCAGAGATTTTATTGGTGTGATTAAATAATTGAATGTTACAAATACAAATATATCTTTAATTTCTAATCACCTAATGAAATTAGAAAATAAAATTGATCAATTTTTTTTCTCTTTAAATCAAAAAGAAGAGAAAGCAAGTCCTATAATCATCTCTTCGGCTCCTGCTATACAGCCACCACCATGTCCTAATTTCCACTTAGGACCTTCGGCTCAGAATTTTGAAGAATTAATTAGGAATATAAAAGGAACTAAAATTGCGACCTTAAATAAAGAAGAGCAATTAATAGATCAATCTGAAAATTCTGATAATGATAAAATTAATATTGAACAAATTGAAAAAACAATTCTAAAATAATAATTCAGAATTAGAATTATTTATAATACATAAGTTAAATAACAATAAAGCCTCATCTTTATATCAAACTGGGCAGACAAATCGTTACTACTATCCTTGACATACTCCTGCAGATATTTTATATGAAGAAGATAACAATAAATATCAGAATGATTATAACCCATCGAATATTTATGAATGGGACATTGATGGCATTACTGATCACCAAATACAAATTGTATTACAAAGAATGATGATTTATGCCTCTGCCGTCCAGAGTCATAATAATCGTGCCCATCAAATAGTAACCCACCTAACTTATGGGTTTACTGGCCTTCTCAAAGGCTGGTGGGATAATTATTTAACTCAGAAACAACGAGTGATTTTTTAAGTCCTATAATAATAGGAAATCCTAATCAATAAAATACTGATGTCGTTTATAAATTAATTATTAATATTTTACAACATTTTACGGGCACATTATTTGATGATGGAGAGTAAATTTGTTCTCTTTTGCAAAAATTAAGATGTCCTACTTTGACAAAGTATAAGGGCGTCCTTCTAATCAGAATAATGTATCTACCATATGCAAATAGTACGCACTGGAAACAAAAATTTATCGAAGGATTACCTAATCTTTTTTCACATAAAGTAAAAAGGCAATTACAAGATACTAATATCAAACATATTCCATTTGAAAATTTGACATATGGACAACTGATTAATACTTGTGAACAAGAAGGCTTAGCCTTATGTACAGATCTTAAATTGAGATATCATATTAAAAAAGAAAGGTTGACAGAAAAAAAAAACTATTAGATGATTTCTATGAACAATTTACTTATGATATTCCTAAATTTCCTAAAGAAAAAGAAAAATATTTTCATGAAAAGAAGAAATATCATAAGCAACACTCTGGAAAATATTCAGAGAAAATGTCAAAAAATTCACATAAGAAAAATAGAAATAAAGAATTTAGAGAAATAAAATGCTACATATGTGGTAAGACCGGCCAGTATGCAAATAAATGCATAGTTAAAAAGAAAATAAATGAGCTTATTATTGATGAAAATTTTAAGCAATCTATTTTCAAAATAATATTAAATTCATCTTCTGAAAATTCGGAGATGTCTGACAATTCAGACGAAATTGAGGACAATTCCTCTTATTGATCAGAATTTGATGAAAATAATTGCACAGAATTTGAGTGCAACTATAATAATGAAAATTATTACAAATCTATAGTCAAAATGAATGGCTTATTTACATTATCTTCTTCAATGAAAGAAGAGATACTTAAAATTGCATCCTAAATTAAGGATAAAAAGACTCGAAATAAAATTTTAAAAATAGTTATTGCTTCTATAGGAGAATCCTCTTCTTCTAATACTAATCATTTTCAAGGATATTCAATAAAAGAAGTTTTAAATAAAAGTTTAATTTTAAATACTGATAGTACTAGTATAAATAATTTAAAAAATAAAGTCAATATTTTAAAATCTGAAATAAAGATTTTTAAAAAAAAATCAAGAAAAAATAAATACTAGATTATTAAAATTAGAATTAAATAATATTACACCTACTAAAATAATAGTAGAAAAAGATAACAATTTAGAACAATCTTTTTTTAAATTCTTTACAAAAGGCTATTATGCATAAAAGGTTTATAACTATCACTTTAAATAAAAATCGATAATATACTTTATTTAATCCTACTGCTCTTATTGATAGCGGAGCAGATATGAATTATATTCAAGAAGAAATAATATCCTCTAAATATTTTGAGAAAACTAGTAGTTAACTTATGCGTCTGAAAATAAAATAGAATTTAAAGATAAAATTTCTTCTGCTAATATTTTTAATAATGATATTTGCATTAATACTCCTTTTTTATTAATTAAAAATTTAACTCAATATATTATTTTGGGAACTTCGTTCCTTTATAAAATTATGGCAATTAATAAAATTGATAATACTGACATATATTCTAATAAATTTGAAAAAAACAATTATTTTTGAATTTATCACAAATCCTCCAGAAATTATTTTAAATGAAATAAATAAATTCAAGTTAAAACAAAATCAAATTAATTTCCTACAAGAAGAAATCACTTTGTTATGTATAGAAGAAAAATTAAAAAAAATTTCATAAAAGAAAAAAATTATACTTTACATAAAAATATGCTAAAGAAAATTTGTGGTGATAATCGAGTTGCGTTTTGGGATATAAAAAAGCACTGTATTGCTTTACCATACATCAATAATTTTGATAAAAGAAATATCATGGCAAAGGCACGAACTTGTCAAATGAATTAAGAATACTAAAAAATTTATAAAGAAGAAATTAATGAACTTCTTAACAAAAAATTAATAAAACAATCTATCTCCTCTTGGAGCTATACTGCATTATATGTTATGAATAATGCAGAAAGAGAAAGGAATAAACCTAGATTAGTTATTAATTACAAACCTTTAAATAAAGTTTTAAAATGGATTCGGTACTCTATACTGAATAAAAGAGACTTACTTAATCGTCTAAGTAAATCTCTAATATTTTCAAAACTTGATTTAAAATCTGGATACTAGCATATTCAAATTTTTGAATCAGACAGATATAAAATGGACTTTACTAATTTGTTTAGTCATTATGAATGGAACGTTATGCCATTTAGATTGAAAAATGCTCCTGAATTTCAAAAAATTATGAATGAAATTTTTAATCCATATTCTGATTATATATTAGTTTATATTGATGATGTAGTTGTTTTCTCTAAATCAACAGTAGAACATTTTAAACATCTACAGAAATTCCAATGGCTTGTAAAAAATAATGGGCCGGTAATTTCTACGCCTAAAATTAAATTATTTTAAACTAAAATAAGGTTTTTGCAATATAATATTGTCCAGAATATAATTATTCCAATTTAAAAAAGCATAAAATTTGCTTCTAAATTGCCAGATGAAATCACTTATCTCCGTCAATTATAGAGATTTATATGTTCGCTAAATTATATAGCGGACTATTATAAAGATCTTACTTTAGATGTTGCTATTATGTATAATAGATTAAAAAAACATCATAATCCATGGACAGAGAATCATACTAATATTGTCCAATTAATTAAGCAATGTTACCTGTTTACATAATGCATATCCGTCTCTCCCAAAAATAGTAGAGACAAACGCCACTAATATTGGCTACGCAGGAATCTTAAAACAAAAGGCTTTTAATACCTAATAATTAGACCGCTTTACATCTGGCAAGTGGAATACCACTCAAGAAAAATATTCGACCATCAAGAAAGAAATGCTTTCTGTAGTTAATGCATTACCAAATTTCAAGATGATTTATTAAATCAGAAATTTTTATTTCGAATTGATTGCAGTTTAATTAAGTATATACTACAAAAGAAGTAAAAAATCTTGTCTCTAAATAAATCTTTACCAATTGGCAAGCACAATTATCTTGTTTTGAATTTGATGTAGAATGTATTACAGAAAATACTAATTCTTTACCTGACTTTTTCACTCGTGAATTTTTGTAGGAAGAAAGACAATGAGGGGTGGATAACCCCTCATACACGCAATCGAATGATACCCTATAGGGGTAGCCCCACTTTTCAAGAGGGGAGTGGTAAGGGTCAACCCAATGTGACCCCACAAAAATTTATTGATTTAAAGCAATATTTATATGGTAGCCCAATGGCATCTACATCCAATCAACCTCCTTGTTTAAAAATTCAAGATGTCACAGAATTCGTGCAAAAAACCTCAAGAGAGAAAATCCTCACAATTAATCTAGAGGATTATAAATCAATAATCCCTGGAAAATCAAGGAAATATACTTAGGCACAATTTCCTTCCCACAAGATCATTATAATTGGGAATCATATGCGGCAATCCTCATTTCATTACAATGTGTTGAAATTCAACACAATTATAATGAACTTAGTAAATTCATTGCATATAGCAAGGCGACAATAAATCATATTTTACATCACAAGGATTGGGGTTTAACACCTTATCAATAAAAAAAAATTGAATTTGTGCATCCTATATCTAAACAAAAGAAAATATTTTTTTTGTAATTATTGGACCTATGTCTAAGCTATGAATCGTGCATTCCTACTTATTAATCCAAGGCATAAGCATTCCTGGTTATTTGTGTTAATGCATAAAATTTTAAATAAACAAATACTAAATTAGTTTCTAAAATGGTGGGATAAATTTAGAACCACTAATGAAATTCTCCCAGAATCTATCAACAATCTATATCCATCATGGATGAACTCGTCTCCGCAACTCGGCAAAATAAAAAATGAATTCTCAGCCGAAGGAATGTGTGAATTATTGTTCTTTTTCCAAGCATAAATTCTATGCATCTTCGCTTGGAATCTATGCACTCAACACTAGATGTTTATGGAGGACTTTCTTTATCAAGTGGTGGTCAGCAATCATTATTGATGACAAGGTAATTCAAATCAATAAAGTCACCACATCTAATGGAAAAATGATCAAGAGAAAGGAGCTCAAGAATTCTCACTAAAAGAAATCAATGATCAAATCAAAAGAAAATATCCTCAGGAATCTCCTGAACGAACTAAAAGAAGAATTCAGGAAATTTATCAAAAAACAAATGAACGAATTATTTGAATTAGAAAATGAAATGTCAATCTAAAACTAAGGATCAGATGAAGATGAAGAAAGGTGGGAACAAACGATGACCCACCTCGGTTCGAATTAATGACAGAAAAATAAAAGGCAGCATAAATGGGCCCCACAGGGGTCACCTCAGAAGAATATTAAGACAATAATGATGGCGGTTGAAATAGTAAAAGTTGATGGAATAGTGGTCGAAATAAACTCTGGTGGTTGTAATAGTATTCTAAAATAATTTCCTGCTTTATGTCACATCCAACGGATGTGTTATCTTTTGTTTAATTATATTGTAAGAGTTTTGGAGTCTACCCTCTATTATAAATAAGGGAATTGTATTCCGCATTGGTGTGCAAGTTTTCTTATAGTTTCCTCGGTGTAAAATAACGTGCTTGTCTGGTGTTCTCCTCAAGTCTGGGTTCTATAAGTTTTTATTAAGTTTTTTATATATATTTCTGCTTTTGTTATATCCTGGTTTTCAATTGGTATCATATATATATATTGGAAAAAGATGGAGGAGGATGTGATTTTTGCGGTGGGTTCTTGAGGCGATTTTCAAATTCCATCTGTTTCTTCTTGTTTTCTCAACAATCTTTGATTAATTTTTGTGATTAAGGATTGGAACTTCTCTAGTTTTTAAATTCTTGATCTCATTCTCTGTGTTCTGTTTTCCCGGGTGTCTGGAATTCAAACTTTTTTGAATTTCTTGGTTTTGTTCTTCTTGTTCCTTGTGGCTGTAGATCCATCTGTTTTGATTCCTGGTTTCTTGGTTTGGTTTTTCTTAAGCTGTGCTATGGCTGTTCATAATTCTAATTCCATTCCTGGGAAAGCATCCTTTGTGGATGTGGTGGGCTCGAGTATAGTTGATCATTCTGATAAACTTGTCTTCCATTAATTTTATCATGATGCGGCTATTGGTAGAGGAGATTGTTCCTTCATTAAGTAGGTTATCAATAATGGTGGGAAACCGGCTCAGATTTTCTCTGATGCTGAATTGGCTTCTTTGATTGAGGTGCACAAGTTTACCCTTGTTGGAAAATTTCAATATGGACATCCTAAAATGGAAAGAATTAGGAAATGCTTTGAAGATCTAAATTTAATTAGCAATTGGAAAGTTGGTCTTTTTTATGGTTGGCATATCATGATTAAGCTTTCTAATGAGGAATATTATGCTAATTTATTTTCCAAGAAGTTCCTATCGCTGGATGGGACTTACATGAAAATCTTGAAATGGTCTCCTGACTTTGATTCAAATCATGAAGCACCTATTATTCCTGTTTGGTATAAAATACCTAATCTGAAATTGCAGATCTTTAATCATCAAGTCCTTTATGCAATTGGTACTGCTTTGGGGAAGCCTCTGAAATTAGATATGTCTACTTTTAATCTGTCTAGACCTTCCTTGGCAAGAATTCTTGTTGAAAGAGATAATACTCTTCCTGATGTGGATGAAATATGGCTGGGTTCACCACATAATGGTTATTGGCAGTCTATTGTCATGGAACAAAGACTCTTCTATTGTAACCATTGTAAAATGTTTGGACATATTAAGGAAGGTTGTTATAGAGTTCATCCTAACCTTATGCCTTTTAAAAATAGGGTTGGGGTTACAGCTGATGTTCAAAGGGGGAAGAATTTAGATTCTTCCATTATTCCTTCTGTTAAAGATACTGAATTTCCTACTGGGGTGGAGGTAGTTTCAGTTGGGATTAAAGCTCCCACTGTTGTTGATCCTGCTATTGAAATTATGGGAAATTCTAATATTCCTCATGATATGCCTTCTGCTGACATTAAGGCTAACAATTCTAATTCTGGTCTGTCCACTATGAATAATAGTGTTGACTTGCAAATTAGTACTGATCCAACCTCTTCTGATGTTCATCCTACTGATAATTTGATGATTCCTGTTGTTTCTGTTGTGAATCCTCCTACTGGTATTATTCTCAATTCTACTTCTGGTTTATCTATTATAAATGCTAACAATGAGTTGGTCAATTCTCAAGAGTTGAACCTGGACATGGTTGTTCCTGAAGTCCCTGTAACTAATGCTGTTGCTAATCAACTTGTTTCTAGTATTCATGATATGGTCCATACTGATGGTCCTGGATTAACTGGTAATTCAATCTCTGATGTTCTTGTTATTATTGATGGAGGGGTGAAGGCTGCTGCTGATATTGCTGTTGATAGATCTGATTTATCTCTCTATCAATCAAGGGAAGTTTCACCTTCTATTATTAATTATCCTATATTCCAGAACTTTTCATAGGAAAAGGAAACCAGCTGTTCTGAACAATTGAATGTTGTCAATAAAGAGTTAAAGGATGATTGGATGGTGCAGAAATCTAAGAAGAAAAAATCTGTGGAATTAAAGCAATTATCTATGGCCAATATTATCCCTTCTACTTCTGCATCTGCTACTTTTTCTAGACTTACTAGAGGAAGTAGATCTTCTATCCATGATTAAATTTTTATGCTGGAATATTAGGGGAGTGGCTAACCCTGACTCCCTTAATAGACTTTTAAGCCTGAACAGGGTTCATAAATTCTGGGTAATTGTTCTTCTTGAACCATTAGTGAAAAAGAACTTTGACAGATTCATAAAGAAGTTTTCTGGATTCTCTTTTGTCTTTAATTCTACTAATAAGATTTGGTTTTTTAGTAGAAAGGAGCTGAGGATTGATATTCTTCTTGATCATCCTCAATTCTTACATTTGCATTTTGAGCTTGATCAATTTAAAGGATTTGCCACTTTTGTTTATGCTTCTTCTTCTATTGCTGGAAGATCTGAACTTTGGTCTCATTTTAAGATTATTGGTCAGAATATGAATGAGGGTTGGATTGTGGGAGGAGACTTTAATTGTATCTCACATCCTAGAGAAAAGAAAGGGGGTAGGAATCCTAATCTTTATGAGATGCTGAATTTCACTAACCAAATCAAGGCTGCCAATCTATTTGATATTGGGTTTGAAGGCTCACCTTTCACTTGGAGAAGAGGCTCTTTATATGAAAGAATGGATAGAGTTTTCACTAACCAACTCTGGCTTGATATGATTAACCTTTCTAAAGTTAAGCACTTAGCTAGATTTGGATCTGATCATGCTCCTTTACTTGTTCAATTCTCTCAACTTACTGCTGTTAAACAAATTGGATTCAGATACTTATATGTCAGGTCTACCCATCCCAACTGTAAACAGGTAGTTAAGAATAATTGGATTCTCCCTCACCATTATTCTGATGCTAATCCTTTGTTGAAATTATGGCAGCTTCAAAAAAGAGTTGCTAAGGCTTTAGCTAGTTGGAATTGGTCTGAATTTGGAAATCTTAAACATAATATTCAGAATGCTGAAATTATGGTTGCTCAGATGGATCTAGATGTGGAAGAAGGAAGGAAATTTGATAAAGACCTGGTGGAAGCAATTGGGATACTTCATTCTGCCATTATGCAAGAGGAGTTATTTCTTCAACAAAAAGCTTCTGTGAGTCAATTCTTTCATGGGGATCGGAATTCAAAATTTTTTCATGCTATAATCAAATATAGAAGAGCCCTTAACACTGTTCTGAAAATTAAGTCTGCTAATAATACATGTTTTTATACTTCACGGGAAATTACTTAAGATGCAGTTAATTATTTTTAAAATCTATTCTCTTATCATGATTCCAACTCTATATTATTCTCTGATAGTCTTAAGCAAAATGATTTACAGTTGGCAAGGGATTGTCAATTATCCAGATTGCCAAATGAAGATGAAGTGTTATCTGCTATTAATTCCTTGGATAGTAATAAGACAGCTGGTCTTGATGGGTATACTTCTGATTTCTATAAGAAATTCTAGCAGATTATTAGATTGAATGTTATTGAAACTGTCGTGAGCTTTTTCTAAGGAGTGGATTTTCCAAAGTATTTTGTCTCTTCTTCTATTATTCTTATTCCTAAGGATAAAATGAAGGATTGTTGGCAAGACTTCAGGCCTATCAGCATTACTTCTACCTTTTCAAAAATTATCAGCAAGCTACTCGTGGCTAGAATTCAACCTCTTATGGATGTACTGATTTCAGAAAACCAATCTGCCTTTGTTAAAGGAAGAGGTATTAGTGAGAATATATTATTAACTCAAGAATTACTTACTGATATTGACAAGTCTTGTAGGGGTTCAAATTTGATTCTTAAATTGGATCTGTCCAAAGCTTTTGATACTATTAGTTGGTCCTTTATTCTAAAGGTACTTTCTGCCAAAGGTTTCAGCTCTGATTTCTGTAGCCTAATCTCTAGATGGCTTAATAACAATTATTATAGTGTGTTCATTAATGGTGAAAGTAAAGGTTTTTTTCAAGCTGGAAGAGGAATTAAACAAGGAGACCCACCCCCTTTCTCCTTATATTTTTATATTGGCTTTTGACTATCTCTCTAAGCTTATTAATCAAGTCCAGATCAATCATCCTTACACTCAGTTTCAACATAGATCTAGTCAATTGGTTAGCCACCTTGCTTTTGCCGATGATGTCATAGTTTTCTGTAATGGAAGTAAGAATTCCATAAGGTGTTTAATGAAAACTTTAGCTGAATTTGAACATGTCTCTGGTATGACATTTAAAAAATCCAAATGTCATTTTCTACCTAGTTCTAAAGCCCAAGTGAAAACTAAGAAATGGATTACTGATTTTACTAGTTTTAAAGAAGCCAAATATCCACTCAAGTATTTGGGGTTTCCTTTAATTAAAGGTAGACTAAGACATTCTCATTATGATGAAGTGGGTTCTAAAATTTCTGCTCAAATTCAGTGTTGGACAAATTCTTTTTTATCTAATGGTGGTTGAATAACTCTTCTTAAGAGTATTTTAACAACTTATCCTCTTTATATCCTTTAAATGATTAAGATGAAGAAAAGCACCCAAAAACTACTTTCCATTACTTTCAATAAATTTCATTGGGAAGGTCAACATAGGCAAATGCATTGGACTAATTGGGATAAAGTTTGTAAACCTATTGCTAGTCGTGGCTTGGGGTTTAAAAGTTTTCAACAAATCAGTTTTTCATTTTATTGTAAACAGTGGATCAATTTCAAAGCTAAGAAATCTTTATGGTCTAAGTATATGCATGGGAAGTACCGCCACAATATTCATCCTTCTCAAGTTCAGATGAAGATTGGGGACTCAAAAAATTGGAAACAATTGCTGAAAGTTAGAGATGATGCTGAAAAACTTTTTGTTTGGGAGCTTGGGGATGGACAAATACATTTTTGGCTGGATAATTGGGTTTTTAATGATTCGTTGATTGATCAATGTGTTCATCCTGCTTCTATTCAAAGAGTGGCTGATTGTTGGATTAATTCTGAATGTGATGTCTTTAAGCTTAATAGCTGTGTTAATAGTGAAACTCAGAAGAAGATTCTAGCCATTCCTATTCAGCCAGCTATGAGAGATAGATTGGCCACTAAAAATCCTCCTCATCAAAGCTTGTCCAAAAATATCTTTAAGGATACTTGGCCAACTAATGACTGGGAAAAACTACTTTGGAATAAGTTTATAAAACCTTCAATGTCATTTTTCTGTTGGAGGTTATTCTGGAAGTTTCTTCCAATAGATGATATTTTAAAATTAAAAGGCATTCAGGGTCCTTCCATTTCTCAATTCGGCCATTCTAATGAAGAATCCATTCCTCATATCTTTATCAGGTGCTTTACTGTCCAGGAGGTATGGAACTCTATTTTGGATGCCATTGGACTCTCTTCTAGATTTTACTCATGGCTTAACATTGAACTATGTTAGCAAGATTGGAAAGACCCTTCTGATTATTTTATTCCACTTATTATTTTTTGGTATATTTGGATGGGTAGAAAAGATGCTCTTTTCAACAATCAGAAATTTTCCATTCAGATGATCACAAAGAATTGAATAACTTATATTCATAAGGTCAAGCATTTACTGAGTTCTCAGCAGGTTCCTGTGATTAACAAAGTCAAACTTGTTATTTGGAGATCTCCTAAGGCTCCTTAGATTAAAATTAATACAGATGGAAGTTTTTCTTCTTTTAGTGTTGGGATTGCAGTTATTAGTAGAAATCATTATGGGGATTGCCTTTGGTTTCTATCAGCTCCAATTGTGGCAGTGAATAGTCTTGAAACTGAAGTAATTGCTGCTTACTGGGGCCTTAAAGCTGCCATTCTTAATAGCCATAATTTTATTCATATGGAGATGGATTCATTGCTTTTAGTGCAAATTTTATTAAAGAAAGCTGTTGTCTCTTGGAATCTGCTTATTTGGATTAATATGATCTTCAAGTTATCTTCTACTATAGCTGTTATTTGGAGCCATATCCACAGAGAGGGAAATCAACCAGCAAATTGGCTGGCTAAGAGAGCTTCTTCCATGAATGAAATCCTTTGCAATTCTAGCTCCTTTTCTGAATTTTTTTCTCCTTCTTTTTCTGTTTTTAGAGCTCTTTTACATGGGGACTTATTAGCCATTCCTCATGTCAGATGTAGCAAAACCACCTTTGCTTAATTATATTTGGATTTTGTGGTTAATATATATATATATATATATATATATATATAGAAATGGCAGTTGAAGATGGAGTGGCTCTGCTAGGGTTTTCATGGAGGTTCTGGCAACGGTGCTAGCTCTGCCTGCGTTCACTGGCATATGTGGGTTGTTGTTGGAAAGGGGAGGTTGATGGTGGAGCTTCAAAGTAATTTTTTCTCATCCTTGGGCATTCCCAGGCTGCTACATTTTAAATATTTGGGTAACTTTAATGTTCTATTGGTTTCTTCCTCTAGTGGTTGAGTGGACGGGAGGTTGTTAGGTTGTTTGGGTTTCTTGGACTACTCCTTCGAACTTGTGCTTGTGGCTTGGGGACTGTTATTTGAACTTTCACTTGTGGCTCAAGGACTGTGGGAAGTTTTTACCCTTCCCAGGTTCACTGGTTTTGAAAGTTATTGTGCTTTGTGTCTTGTGTTTTCTGTGGTCTCTGTTGTTGTGGACTACCATTTTCTGCTATGATGGCTCAACCAATAGATGTGGGAACTAATGCATCTTGGGCCAAATTTACCTATGAAAAAGTGGTGGGAAACATTAAAAATGTTCTCTAAGATCCTGATTTGATATTTTTCCACAAGAGTTTTATGATACTGCAGCTGGAAAAGATTCCTGATCTTTCATACATCCAATAGGTAATAAGGAAGGATCACCTGCTGTATATTTCACCGAATAAGAGCTAAATATCTTGAATGATGAGGATAAGTTGACTCTCATTGGTAGGTTTGTTTTGGACATCCTAAAATGGATATGGTCAAAAGTTACTTTAATTCACTGCACTTCACTGGAGCTTGGAAATTGGGGCTCCTTTATGGTAGACACCTACTCATCCAACTCAATAATGAGGAAGATTATGCTAAATTGTTTGCAAAACAGACTATCACAATTGAAGGGACTAATATGAAGTTATTAAAATGAACACCAGACTTTGATCCTAGTAAGGAACCTCCTGTAGTTCCCATTTGGTTTAAATTCCCCGATTTACCTTTCAGGCTCTTTAACAGTAATGCTTTATTCAACATAGCAAAGCCTTAGGTATTCCTTTGAAAATAGATACTTCTACTTATATTAAGGCTAGTTCTGTTGCAGCTAGAGCTCTTATAGAGAGGGACAAAACCCTCCCTGAAATTTAAAGAATCTGTATTGGTTCAGATAAGGAGGGGGCTTGGAAAGAAGCGGTGATGGAACAAACACCCTACTACTACCACCAGTGCAGAAAGTTTGGGCATACCAAAGAAAGATGCTATAAGCTACATCCTCCAGCTAAAAGAGTCTCCAATAATCGTCCTAGGGGATCTGATGGTATTACTATGGAAGAGCCTGCTCCTCATACTGAGAAGCAGGGAATTGGGGCTATTATTTCCCCTTGTATTTCCACTGCAGCTGCTGCAGAGGTAGGGGGAAAAAAATAAACTGATAAAACTACTATAATCACCCCTACTCAGTCCACCACCTCCCTCTAAGAGTCAAAAGAGTTGGAGGAAAGATTTGAAGTTATAAGTCCATCACCAAAAAGTTATTGCTAATATGAAGAAGGTCTTGGATGAAGATTGTCACATTGAAGAAAAAAAAACAAATCTGAATTGTAGAAACTGATTTCAGCTCAATCTATCACAGGGGTTGGCATATCTATGGCTGGTCCATCTTCTTATCATGTTAGAGGAAGGACCATATCAAGATCCCAACAAACAGCTAAACTTCCTCCACAATATGATTAAGTTCCTTTGTTGGAACATTAGGGGCATTGTACACCCCTTATCCTTTAAAAGACTTCAATCTTTAAATAAAAAACATAAGTTATGGTGTATTGCTATCCTTGAACCTAGGTTCATAAAGATCTAGAAAAACATCTCAATAAGTTCACTTAATTTTATCATTTTGCAAACAACAAAAACAAAATCTGGATTCTCTGTAAAAAAAGGATCAATTGGTATATTTTAGTAGATCACAAGCAATTTTTCCATATAAATTTCCAAATGAATGGTCATGTTGGATATGCAACCATTATTTATGTAGAGTGTAACAAGTCAGATAGAGAGGAACTGTGGTCTAATTTGCACACTATCAGTAGTAATATAAACTCTCCATGGCTGGTTAGGGGAGATTTAAACTTTATAGGAAACTTTCCTGATTTTGTGACAACATCCTCTTAGTTGGACTGCTTGATTTGGGGTATCAAGGACCTGATTTTACTTGGAAGAGGGGAAGAACGTGGGATAGGTTGGACAGGTTCCTAGTCAATGGGAACTGGTTCTCCAATTTTTTGTACACTCTTTTTACTCACCTACCACTTGCTGGGTCTGATCACAGACCACTTTTGTTATCTATTACTATTCCTCCTGAAAATGGTACTCCACCTCCCTTTAGATATATAAATATGTGGTCTGGGCACATCTCTTTCCTTCAAGCTGTTACTACTCTTTGGGATATATCAAACCATTTTGACCCCTGGACTAAGTTATAACTACTTCATCTAAAGGTGAGCAAAGGACTCATAAAGTGGCGTTGGGACACGTTCGGCAATGTCTTTTCTACTATGGTTAATCCTGAGAAGGAGGTGTTGACTTTATAAGGTGAGGTTCAAAAGGGAGTAGCACAAGAGAATGCACTCATAATGGCCTAAGAAAATCAATAAAATAGGAGCAATTTTTAAAACAAAAAGCAGATGTTTGTATTTTCACTAATGGGGACAGGAATACAAAATTTTACCATGAATATATAAAATATAATAACAAATGCAACACAATCCATTCTATCCAAAATGAGGATAGAGTATGGATCCAGGAAAACACTGATATTGCTAGGAGTGTCGTGTTTTACTTCAAAATCCTGCTAACTCAGTCCTCGGCTGATAGAACTCTCATAGACAAATCACTATTCCTTGGAGAATTCTAATATACAAACAACTTGAGTTGACCAACCCCCTTACTGAGATGGAAGTATGGCAGGCACTGAATTTTATAGATAGTTCTAAAGTAGCAGTTTCTGATGGCTTCACTGCTGACTTCTATAAGAAAGCATGGAGCATTATCAAAGCTGAGGTAGTTCTTGCAATAAGGGTCAAATCTTCATTGCTATTTCTATAGTTCTACCTCTGTTCTTGTACCAAAAGATACTGAACAGAAAAACTAGGATCAGTTCAGACCTATGTGCCTAACTTCTGTCATCAGCAAGATCATTGTAAAATGATTGAAAACTCATATGGGTAAAATTATCAGACACAATCAGTCTGCCTTTGTTCATAACAGATCTATTACAGATAATGTATTGTTAGCTCAGGAACTTATCCTGGACCTGGAGAAGCCTTGTAGGGGTTACAATATTATCTACAAGTTGGGTCTCAGGAAGGCATATGTTACAATCAGTTGGGACTTCATAATGGAGGTGCTTGCTGCTAGGGGATTTTCTAAAGCCTTATGTAATCTCATCCATAGATGACTATCCACTAACTGTCACTCTATACTAATCAATGAACAAAGTTGGGGTTTCTTTTTTGCTTCTAGGGGATTAAATTAAGTAGACCCCCTCTCTCCTATAATTTATACTAGCTATGGACTATAAATCAAGATTACTTAATACTAAAATTCTCAACAGGAGCTACTCAAGGTGTCACCATAAATCAAATGTGGCAATTTCTCACCTAATCTATGCAGATGACATTATGATATTTTCAAATGTAAGTAGAATGATTGTCAAAAGAGTTGTTCAATGCCTCCAGCTGTTTGAGTCTAACTCTGGGATGCTGTTTAACCCTGGGAAGTGTAATATCTTGTTTAACAGAAGAATAAATTCCAACAGCAAGCATTGGATATTGGAATACACTAGCTTCTCCTGCTCCCAACTTCTGATTAAGTATCTAGAGGTTCTCCTTCTATCTGGTAGAGTGAAACAAATCCAATTTGATGAGATTATTAAAAAAATCTCTACCCAACTCTCAAGTTGGACTTATTCCTTCCTATTCAATGGAGGTAGAATATTAAAGAGCATTCTTACCACTTTCCCTTCCTACACCTTAAAAATGACAAACATTAAGAAAAGCACACAGATTTAGTTAGAAAGGATTTTCAATAGATTCCATTAGGCTAGCCAAAGGAAACAGCTTCATTGGGCTTCTTGGCAGGGAGTAGTTAAACCTATTTGGGCTGGAGGATTAGGCTTTAAAGGACTACAGCAAGTAATACATATTAACTTGTGCAAACTATGGATTAATTCAGATCTCAGAACTCATTGTGGGCCAAATACATGAAGGGGAAATACTGCAAAGAGACACACCCCTCTCAAATAAAAAGAAAACTGGGTGATTCAAAACTATGTGTGAGCATGCTAAGAGTTAAACATCAAGCTAAAAAAATGTTTCTATGGGAGCTGGGAGGAGGGGAATTCAATTTCTAGTTGGAAAATTGGTGTCAAAAAGGCTGGCTTATCCCTATTACTAATACCATGAACCAACATTTGCTGGTTGCTGATTGTTGGGATGGGGACAGCGGGTCCCTTCCTACTCTCAAATCTATCCTCCAAGAGTCTTCTTCCAACTTAATCTCCACATTACCTTTTAACAGGAATAAAAAGGATAAAAGTATGTGGCAAGCTTACCAAAATCAGAGTCTATCCAAAGCCATTTATGATAAGTTGTACCAATGGGAGCTGATACCTTGGGGAGAATTCATCTGGAAAAGCCAGCTTTCTCCCTCAGTGTACTTTTTCTGCTGGAGATTATTTCATGAAGTTATACCTACTGATGACATCCTCAAACTTAAAGGTCTGAGGGGCCCCTCTTGCTGCAAGATGTGCTTGGAAGATGAGGAATCTATTCCCCACTTATTCCTTGAGTGTAAATTCTCTCAGCAGGTTTGGAGATATATTACTAGGATGCTCAGTCTATATCTCATGCATCTGCAATGGGATAACCTCCTGGAGTGCTGGAAAAGCTGGAAGAATGCCAGGGTGGGTGTCATCCCTCTCGTTACTACCCAATTTATATGCATGGGAAGAAACCAGGCCATATTTGAAGAAAAATCCCCTTTGGTGGATACCATTGTCCTAGAGAGGCAGGCTCCTTCTGAAATCATCAAGGTTTTTTGGCCTCATACAATTAAAGTAAATACTTAGGGTAGTTTCACTAATCTTGGAGCCGGGGAGGGTGGAGTGTTTAGAGATCATCTTAGGAGATGTCTGCTATATTTTCAAGCCCCTGTCTTAGTTTTTGATGCTGGAGAAGCTGAAGTTGTGGTTGTTTTATGGGCTCTTAAACTAGCTATTCTCAATAATTGGACAGCTTTAACTGTTGAAGGGGATTCTCAAGGTACTATGCAATTATTGAATAAGATGGACTCAGCTCCCTGGAATTGTGTCCTTTGGGTCCATAAGATCAATAGCCTCAAGTCCCAACTTAGTGTAAAATTTTAGTTCATTCTTAGAGAAGGAAATTGGCCTGCTAACTAGCTTGCAATAAATGGTTTGTATTCCTATTGGATGTGTGGGACCTATTGGATGCCCTACATATTAGAGTCGGTAACTACTGATTGTGCTACTGTCTCCTTAGGTTTTTGTTGTTGGAGATTGATAAACCATGCAGATGTCAGAACTTAATCTTCAAACTTGATTTAAAGAAAGCATATGATTCCTTTAGCTGGAACTTTATAAATCAAATGCTTCAGGCTAAAGGTTTTTTTCCAGCATTTTGTCAGCTTATTCAGAGATGGCTTTCAAATACTTTTTATAGTGTTCTTATTAATGGGACCAGCCATGGGTTTTTTCCTGCTGGGAGTGGTCTTAAACATAGAGTCCCTTTATCCCCAACTATTTTTATCTTTGCTTTTGACTACTTCTCTAGACTTTTAAACAATGCTCACGAAAATTATTCCTATCTTTGCTATCATCACAGCTCTAAACCCATCATAAGACATCTTGCTTATGCTGATAATGTTATCATCTTTACCAATGGAAGTAAACAAGCTATTAAAAAAACTTTAGAGATTATTCATCACCTTCAGCAAGTGTCTGGGTTGGAATTAAACAATCAGAAGTGCCGATTCTTAGCAGGCAAGCAATTCAAAAATCAACAATGGCTCAAAGATACTTCTGGCTTCACTCATTCTAACCTGCCTTTAAAATACTTGGGAGTTCAATTGTGGAAAAGGAGGAAAAAACAAACACAATATGATGAAGTGGCTAATAAGGATACTTCTCAACTCAACTGTTGGATCAACAGTTTCCTTTCTAATGGGGGCAGTGTTACTCTCTTAAAAAGCATCCTTACCACTTTTCCTTTATATACTATGAAAATGATCAAAATGAAGAGAAGCACACAAAGAATGGTGGAAACCACCTTGTTGACCTCATTTTTGATGAGGTCTTCTCTTCCCTCTTTAGAGTTTAGGATCTAGCCTTAGGCTTTTCCTTTGACTATCTTAGAGGACTAGAATTGGGACCCATCCCTTAGAAATTTAAACCACTTCTTGTCTCCCTACAAACCCCACAAGCTTGATTGTAGACCCCTAATCACATAGAGGGTTGAGATCAAATGTGGAGGTTTAAAGAATGAGTTCCCTATAGGACTCTTTGGCCTTAGGACTACCTTGGGTGGCCTGGTCTGGTGAGGGTTGACTTACACACTCACTACACTAACATTCTACACTCTCACACACACAATCCAAATCCTAAAACCACACCTATACCCAACTTGACTCCCTGACTCATGTAGGTAATTCATATGGATGGACCTTAACCCCTAAAGCCCTGGTTAAGAGGGTTAGGAACAACATAGTGAATGCCTCCAATGAGTCCTCTCATGGCTCATATGGGCTTAATATGGCTTCATGGCTCAATCAAAGTGATTCCATTTCACTCACATTTGATCAATCTTCATTCTTCCAAAATTTCAATTTTTGACCCCGGGCACCCTACACCCATTAAACCTAAGAAAAGCCCTCGAAATTGCCTAAATTTTCCAAAATCTCCAAATTACCCAAAATTCCTCAAAACCAATCCCAAACATTGCCACATCACTCAAATTGATCATCCATAGCCAAATATACCAAAATTTCCAAAAATACACTCCAAATACACTAAAAATACACTTTTGGCCAAACTTTCATAAATTCCAAAAATTCCAGAAAATTCCAAAAAATTCCAAATATTCCCAATTTCATTTTGTCCAACTACACCATGGGCCAATTTTGTCAGTTTACCCTACTTTTACCAAAACTCCCAATTTAGCCCATTTTAAACCCAAATGAACCCAATGTCAAACCAAATTACCCCAATTGACCTCAATTTTGGTCCAATTCAATTCTAAACTTCAATGCAATATCCCCAATATCAATCTAGACCAAATGCAAGCCCAATTTGATTGACATTTGAATCCAATTTCATTTTTAAGCTTAAGACCCAATTTTGACCCATGACCTAAACCTAACCCAAACTAACCCAATTCAATCCTAATTTGACCCAAATCTTTTCTAAAACCTTCCTAGCATCCCCACAAACAAAACACTAACATGATTTGCCCAAAATTTGGACCCAAACCTTACTCAAATTCAACCCAAACCCAAAATTCCCTAAATGGGCCTACACCCAAACCTAACCCAAATGGGCCCAAATCCCAAAATCAAAACCCAACCAAAGTTGAAACCTATTTGTAACACCTCCACAAACATTTTTCAATATTAATTTTACATCAATTTCAACCTTAGCCCAACATTGGCCAAAATTAGCCCAATTTGACCTACATTGGCCCCTTCACCAAAGAAGCCCAAATCCAACCCAATTCAATTCCAAGTCACCTCAAATTTACTTCAAATCACTCATGACACATCCCTAAACCAAACCTAAACAATTATTTGGCCCAACCTTTTATAAAATTCCCATCCATAAATTTATTTTAAAAGCCTAAAGCCCTTTTCAAACCTAAAGCCCATCCAAAACAAATTCAAAAGCCCAAAAAATTCATCTAAAGCCCATGTGATACACTTCTTCATCATGACTTCAATTAAAACCATCCCTAAAGTTCCAATCAAATATTAAATTATTCTAAATCAAGCATCATGCTAACTTCTCATACATTCATCAAAAATTCCAACACCCTTTCTCATGCAAGTGAGCCATCTTTTCCCCAAGCCATATGGAGCCATGAAGCCACATGTAAGCCATTGGCAAGCCATGAGAATCTATAACTTGTCAACTCTCCTTAAATGGCAAAAGGAGGAGGTCCTTTAAGTACCTCCTAGAAGTCATTAAACCTAAACATGTTTCCCCTTAACCCAAATTGAATCCAAATATATTTGGATAAGGACTTCTCCTTTCCAAACCAGCTGATTCCTTTGACTCCCCACAACACCCAAAGCTACCTTGGAAGGTGAACCAAGCACAAAGTGTTGGGTTGACCCAAACCAAGCCAAAATAGCCTTCACCCATGCCATTTTAATTCAACTACTTTACACATGGCAAAGGTCAATTGGACTCACAAACACCAAGCTCTGAACCTCCTGATGACAACAGTGACCCATGCCTGCCAGCCAGCCGCCTGGATCGCTGGAAAACACCACACCCGAAAGCACCATGTGAGCCTAACATTGAAATTCTCCTCATTGAGCTGCCCCATGCCCAATGGCCACCATGGCTGTTCTTCTCTTCCCCTGAGCAGCTGATCCAAGTCTTCAAACCCCCCTGGGAGGCCCTCCAGCCTCTCCTATTTAAACCCCACCTCTCTCGGCCATGAAGGAGGCTAAAAAAAAATCTTGAGGAAACTCTGCCAAAATCACTCCAGACTCTTCCCCACACCTAGAGCACTTGATCCCCACTAAAATCCCCCTGCCATTTCCTCTCTGTAAGCTCGATTTCGGAGTTGAAATTCAAGCCCAAAACCAGGGACACTTCACCACGGTGAGTCAATCCCCAAATTGATTGGCTCTACACCTTCACCGGACCAAGAGGAGAAGTTTCCCAGTAAAAGCCCCTTCACTAGGCCAGCCATTGCTTCCAGCCTCCAAGCTTTGTGATCGGCTGTGGTCACTTTTGTACCTAGGCAATTCACTAGGCCAAGGGACTTCATCTGGAGCTTACTTGGACCCTATCGAACGTGACACAACTCTCAGATCGAAGCTTCACTTCTCTGAGCAAAGGTATGAACTCTCTCTTCTTCCCAAGCTCCTGGAGATTCTCAATTTGATATGTCGATTTCAATGCATGTTTACCGTATGGATGTGTTCGTCTCTTCAAGACGAATCCATAGAGCATAAGAACACAAAAATGCTTGAGAATCGAGTGAGTTCTTAGGGTTTTAGTGTGGACGGTCACGGGTGCACACCAGTCGTAGATGATGACCAGGAGCCGTCGGATCGAGCGTGTATCGAACAGACGGTCGAGATCGAGCCGGACAGCGCAATGTTACATGAACCTCGGGCCCCTGGAGCGCTGAGTCGGATGGCGGCGTCGAATAGGAATGCGCCGCGTGGGCGTTCGGAGCTGCCGAGGATTGCGTGGCGCCGCATGGATAAGTAGATAAATAGGGATTTTTCTTATTTATTAAATACCCAGAACTTCAAAAATGCATAACTTTGTGTAGAAAAATCCTAAAAATAAAATAAAAATACCTTCTTGCTCAGTGAACAGAGGAGAATATAATGTGGAATACAAATCAATTAATTTCATCAAGTATTTTATTTTTAATAATTTATTTATTCTCTGCATTATTTTAATTCTTCATGCACATAGACAATTCACCATGGCATGAGACCATAGGGCTTTTAAAGTCTCTGAACTTGGGAACATTCCCCGAATTTTCCAAGGTCGAGGCCATCCCTATGAGAAGTTATTGATTTTTCAATCGCATGTTACTATTTTGAATATTTTAATTCCAATAATTAGCATATTGAGAAATAAATTCTAGGAAAATTTGGTGATGTTTCTTATGACCGGAGGAACCTAGGAAAAATAAGTTTTGAGTTAATTCACTTAGGATAACTCTAATTGGCCTAAATATCCAAAATTGAATTTTAATTAATTAGAGTTAACTACACATCAAATTAACTTAAAAACAATTATCCACAAATCTTTGAGATTAGAGGAACATCTCATAAAAATTTGAAATCAATTGGACTTGATTAACCCCACCAAATGGGTTGATTAAGCCTCTTAAGCAAAATGGGTAAAATTAAACTTTAAAAATTCATAACTCACAAAATACTTTTAAAAAATTCACAAAAGTGGTTTTGGAGCTTCTCTCGATATCGGAGGAACTTAGGAAAATTAAAATTGTAATTTTCTTAAAAAGTTGATTTTTATCATTATTTTAATATTTTTAATAATTAAAAAATAATAAAAACATAAAAATATTAAAAATCACCAAAATGTCACATTTTGAATTCTAATTGCTTAGGAACAAACCAAATATTTTTCTTAAGTCCCTAGGATAAGATATTGAATTTTAAAGGCTTAATATAATTTTTAATATTAAAAAAAATGTATTTTCCAACCTTTTCACTAAAATAATTCTAATAAATTAAAAAAAATAAGAAAAATATAAAATTTATTTCTCTGAACTCCTTGAGGTTAGAGAGATTTAAGAAAAATATAAAATCCATTTTTCAAATTTAATTTTATTTTAAAATTAATTAATACTTCAAAACTCAAAATAATTCTAATAAATAAAATATAATTCAAAAAATCATCAAAATTGGTTCAAACGGTCCTCTGGTCATTAGGAATATCTCATAATTTTCTTAAGAATAGAAACATTTCCTTGGTCATGTTATTGAATTTTCCTTGAAAACCCCTATTTTCCATTAAAAATAATTACATAAATAAATTTAAAACAAAAAATCACATTTTCTCCTTTAAAGTCTTAATTGACATGTAAGTGAGGTTACATAAAAATTTCAAGTTCATTTGAGCTTAATTTAGTGAGTTATAGAATTATTAAGCTTGAAGGGCAAAATGGTAATTAAAAATTTCAACCTTTAATTATAATTTTAGGATTAATCAAAAAGGAGAGGGTAAAATATTTGATTTTAAACTGATTTTGGATGATTGAAACTTAAATGATTGATGGTAGAAACCTACTAACCATTTCAACAAAAAAAAAAAATTTAAAATAAACATTAATTAATTAATTAATTTAAATTTTGGGAAAATGATGGAAATTGGAATTATTAAAGTAGGGATATATTAAGAGGATATTTATTCTTTAATTTAAAAGTCCCTAAACAAACCACTTCAATAAAACTTAATTCTTAATAAAAAAATGAATTAAAATAATAATCCAAATTAAAATTAAACTAAAATTAAATTAAAATTAAATTAAAATTAAAATTAAATTAAAACTAAAATTAAATTAAATTAAAATTAAAATTAAATTCAAATTAAATTCAAATTAAAATCAAATTGAAATTAAATTAAAATTAAATTAAATTAAATTAAAATTAAATTAAATCAAATTTAATTAAATTAAATTAAATTAAAATCAAATCAAATTAAATTAAAATTAAATTAAATTGAATTAAAGTTAAATTGAATTAAATTAAATTAAAATCATTTAACAACAAACCTAAATGAAATCCTTAAGAATTAAATCTAAAATAACTTGAACACTATTCCAAACTTAAACTAACTTTTTATAATTAAGTCAAAATTAAGACTAAATCATTAAGTTTAAATCATTAAAAATACTTAATAATTTGATTTGCCCTTTTAAAGCTCTTATTATAATAACTCTTAAATGAGGCATCAAGTGAAGTGTTACTTCACTTATAGGATATTCAAATGTCCTAAGTTCACTGAGCAAGATAACAAAACTTAAACTCCTGGATGATTAATTCACTTGTATAATTAAATTCTCTGGACTTAAAACAATCCTAGAGGTATTGAAAAGATGTTTAAGACTCGTCTTAAGTACTTCCTCAATATGATAGGATGTTTATAAGAACAACTCGAATTTAATTGTTCTTGGGTGAAGAGAGTCATCCTTAAACCAAAACACAAGAACCTAGACGTCATAGGAGATGATTAGCTATAGGATTAGGACTTTGGTAGACAACCAAAACCTTTCCCTTAGCTTTACCTAGGTACTTGTTGAAATATTTAAATGCCATAACATGTGTTTTAAGTGCAGCGTGGGATGATGGGAAGACCCTCCAGGTACGCTTTTATTTTATTGCAATTTACTTTATTGCAATATACTTTACTTTTCTTGCATGATAAACAACTGTTGCATGAAAACCAAAACCTTTAGGATAGTCCCTGAACTGAAACCGAAACTAAATTAAAAGTCATTACAAGATAAAAATCACCGCCACAACATTTCAAAATATAAAAACAACTCAAAATTTAATCACAAACAAAACAACAAAACTACAATTGCAAATAAATTAAAACATCTCGTTGAATGATCGGGAATACCTCAGATGATGTAACCCACGTGTTGCTAACGGGATTTCCCATGGTCTAAATGGAAGTGTGGAACTCATTTAGTTGATTATAGCAAATTCATCTGGACTAAGTGAATTCAATGAAAATAACGGTGTCGGGATGACGGAACCGTGGGATCTTAATCGGTTCGTTTAAACAACTTTAAGATTTGTTTTAATTAAAATATTAAAAAACACTTGAATTTTAAGATTTTCTCTAAACCAGAATACTTCTCTCATCACTTGATTTATGAATTCTAAAACTAAACCTCTGCAACAAGGAGCTCGGAGCATGGTGGGCAGCTCGGCCATCGTCATCAGCAAAACCTGAGTCTACTTCAGCAAAACATTCCTTAGAACTAAATAACCAAGCCATAGGATTCCGAGGTAGTTTGCTTAGTGAAACATAAAATCCTCAACTCTTCGTTAGGCATTTGCATGATCATTTCATGTAAATTAAGCCTTAACCGGTCTTAGGATTCCGAGGTATTCTTTTGGTACGACATAAACCCTCACATCTTCAAGGCTATTTGTATGATCATGTCATGCAAATATAAGTCCTAATTAATTAAAATTAACAAGATTGAAACATTAAATAACATCTTCTCAAATTCAAGCAAAACAAATAAGATAGTTGGGAAGTCACCGAGACTTGTCTCGAATCCGTGACATCCCCTACCTTTCGTTCCTTCGGACTCTTAAAACAAATTGTTCCAAATTTGATCCATTCCCTATTGAAATTTTCAAAACTCAAATCCTTTGAAAACCTTAAAATTTGAAATTCTTGAGAGCAAAACCACTGATCATTATCGAGAGTTTTCTTAAGTGATTCCCGTCATTTAAGATGTAATTAACTATAGAGGCTCGCTCTTATAGAGAACTTTAAGAACCCATGTAATATAAACTCGTTTAATTCCTTTATATTAAACGAGGGAACTTGTTCGGCTTATAAAATTGGTTCGCTAGACCAAACGGATGTCACAAATTTTCTAGTTTATCTAATCGAGCTCCATCGTCAAGCATCGTGTTTGTCCTTCGAGATAGATACACGGTTTGTGATGCGGTGTTCTTTTATATAAACTATTCGAGATGCGAGATCGGCTTCGATTTCATATCTTAAAATTTCCAAACTTAAAATTATTTTCAAAATCAAATGCTACTTTCTAAATTATATATATATATTTAAAATTAAATTTAAAATTTAATATTCGCCGACAATTTCTATTGGCGACCCCCTTTTCAAAACACAACCTAAAAATATGCCGACAATTTCTGGCGACTCCGCTGGGGATCTAGTTCCTCTCTCCATTTTGATTACATGGTTTTGCTTTCATAAATCGGTAGTGTATCCATGTCCCTAGTGGACCAAAACTACCATTCTTCCGTTGGAATACCCCGTTCATTTCGTCTCGAACGAGTATAGCCAACACCTCTCGGATTTAGGAGCCACTCGTTTAGACACCCCTAAATAGAGAGGTTTCGAGATCCTTTTACCTCTTTTCCGAGGTGGGGTGGACCCCCACAGTGTTAGCTTAGGAGCGATCCTTCAAGTTGAGAAGTCTTACATAAGTCTCTCTCTTCCTTTCCAATTCTAAATCAGGCCCTTCAAACCTTTCCATAACCTTTTTCCTTTAATCGTTTTGTTTTTAACAAACAAACTACCCAATAAACGACCTCTTTTATAAATTACAAATGCACTAACATAAACGAAAGTGTGTTCGGACTCTTTCTTTTTCGTCCTAAACTTTACGACGAAAGGAAGTATAATTCAAGACTGACATTCAGAATCTGCCCTGCAGAAAATGGATGCCCCAAAGTTAATCTTCTCCTTCACCAATGGACTGGACTTCTCTGTTTACAAGGATGAGCTGCCCGACAATGGGATCATCCATTTTGGACAAGGATTTGGCAACACATATGTCAAGATCGCTGACGTCACTCTCTTCACACTAATGGACAAAATGTCAAAAACTGAAGAGCCCGTGATTGAATTCAACCTGAAGTCGCCTCAAGAGTTCCCTCCCCGCAAAGGGTTCCACTCGAAAGGAATACTACTGTTCGTAGGAGGACCGTTGTCTCTACCCCCACCGGTCTAGTCGTCTCCGCACCTACCCCGGCTCCCGCTAAACTAAAGGGGAAGGAAGTCCAAGTTTGTAATGAGCCCAGTCACGCGGAGGGTACGGATCTCCTCGCGAGACCTTATGTTTTCGAAATCGGGTCCAGCTCAAGAGTTCCACCCCTAACACGGACTCAGAGGAGAAACATAAGTAGAAAGATTGCCAGAAAGGCCAGAGCTGCTGAAGTCGCTTTCTTATATGAGATCCCTGAGTACACACCATTGCCTGAGTATACACCACTTTTGGAAGGAAGTAGATTCCATCCCCTCTCCGCCACAGCTGACGAGGAAAATGTCCGCAAGATTGCTTCTGCATTACCTCAAACCACATACTATAGCAACAACCGAAAGAAAAGGGCTAGGATCACACCATTCGCTCGATCGCAGTACCGTGATAGAGAAGTTAGCAAAGAAAGAGAAATGTCCCGTATCGAAATTTTAAGAAGGATAGTGACGGGTGCCGCCCAAATCCCGCCTTGGATCGCGAGTAGAACCCGTTAGCGCCACGGAAAAGCCGAATAAGAAGATGAAAGCTAGTCCACCTCGTTGTTGTTTCAGGCTTACGTATCGAGGAGGATACCACCTTCAAAGATTCGCCCGACGTGACCATCCGGTCCTAGGCCTTCTGCTGCTAGAAGGATGGTATGGCGTCCTACTACTGGCGAATTAAGACCGAAACAACGACCTGAAAAGGAAAGCCTCGTCAGGAGATTCGAGTCCGAAGATAGCGCCACTGCGATGAAGGGGACTTCCAAGAAGGAAATCCAACAACCATCGCATGATAACTGTGAAACCGTACGAAAACGACCACTGGAGGATGCTATGGAAAAGCTAAGGACCGACATTCAACGATTAGCAAGAGAAAGAGAAGAAAAGTTTGGAGATGAAGTCGATTCGTCGGAATTCATGGATGATGAATATCTGGAGATCAACATGGTTGAGACACGAGCATCGTCAGCTTCACAAGGTGCTCCGGCAGCTGCGGAAAGAGATGAACCGGAAATGTTAAGAGCACAACTTCGAGAAGAAGATGATACAATCTCTCAAATGGCAAAAAGGATGGAAGAGATGGCTGCAGCCCTAGCCACTCTTCAGAGTCGTGTTCAACCCCCAAGAGAAACTCCTCCGTAAGTTATTCATATTACGTACGTGAGGAAAAGAGATTACATCCGTTAACGGAGACGATCACCCAAAGAAAGATTCTACCCGTAATATGATTCCGCAGAAAGACATCAAGAGTATGGTAAACAAGCAGATGCGAGAAGCCTTAGCACAGCCTAAGAGCGGAGCATCTATTCGGACGGTAGACCTTACCCCGAAGAATTTGATGCAAGATAATACCCAAAAGGCTTCGTACCACCTATGTTCAAGACTTTCGATGGTACCGGAACCCTCGACAAGCATGTTGGACATTTTCGCGCTAGCTTGTTGCAACGCCGGTGGAAGTGACGCCTTACTCTTCCGACGAGCTCGTCAGCAGCTCGTCGTGGATCACCTTCGATTGGTACGCGGAGTTACCGAACGGTTCGGTAAAGACATTTTCGGAATTAGAGAACCTCTGTGAAACGGTTTGCCGGAGCTCAACACAATATCACCATCGGTGATCTAGTGGTGGAGAAACAGAAACCGAACTAAACTTTAGTGGACTACATACTTTGATGGAGGAATCTAAGCATGAAGTGTGAGCCACAGCTACAAGAGCATCATGCAGTCGGTATCTTTCTTAAAAGCATTCACGGCCCGATAGCACTTCTCCTTAAGGGATTTACGATTAAGACTTTCGAGAAGTTGTTAAGCAAGGCCGGAAGCTTGCAAGAGGAAGCGAAGCAACTAAGTTTCGTCGACAAAACAGACAAACGAAGCTCGTGAAGACATTTGAAATGAAATCCGGGATTGTCGCGTAGTCGATAAGGGCAAGCAGACTAATGCAAATACAATAGCAAAGCAGTACCAATACAACGCAATCTCACAGAACTACCAACAACCTCAACCTGATTATCAGCCAACTCAACAGAGATGAGCAACCGCCTCCTCGCAGACGCACGTTAAAGGAGCTTATAAATGAGAATATCCATTCAAGAATGAGGCAAGTGCCAAAGATGTTCCGCAACTGATGAAGACTTCAGGATTTTCAACTCGCCGTAACCTAGGAAGCCGAAGAAGTCATTAAGAAAGACCATCCCATCTATCGCCCTTACCACCGGATGCTCTGGCACAAGATGGAGGATTGCATTACCTTCAAGACTTGGCTCTACGACAATCTCCAAAAAGGGAACATAACAATTCCGAAGGAATACATGAAGGAACCCCAGAAAGGCGGTTCCGTCAATGTTATTTCAACGGATCCTATTGTTCCTATAGATCCCTACACGACGAATGATGGATGGAGTACCGCTTGGACGAAGTCATCAAAGAAAATTTTGGATCGCATCCAAACCACTTCGGTGCGTGCTTCGATTCAAAGTTCTAAACCTGTCAAGCCGGCGCTATCGCTTGCGATTGAAGAACCACCCCAGGAAGAAAAGATCATGGATACATGAGAACCGGATGGTACCGTCATCTCTGCATCAGTGCATAAAATACTACGATGGAGGAGAACGGTGCATTAAAGGTGACTTGCAACCTTTATCCATACATAAAATTGGAATTCATGAAGATGCAGCCTACTACGCGCCTCCAAAGAAAACAATCTTCTCCAGAAATACCACGCCAAATGAAGCAAAAGAAGTTCAAGACGATGAAGAACCTGAAGTTCTAGTCCAACAGCCACTCACCACTCCCTTACGGCGAGATGGTGAAGGGTTCTTCACAACTCGCACCCGAGGTCGAGGCCGGGGATGAGGTCGTGACGTAAACGTTGGGACGAGCTGGATGTAAAAGCTCGTAATCAACGTGAATTGGGATAACAGCTCTGAAGAAGAAGAAGAAATTAAGAAAGCAGCAATTACAATAAACCAGAAGGAACCACAATTCAAGATCTCCCTCGAAGATGAAAAGAATGAAGAATATAAATCAATGTACGAGAAGATTAACTACCATGTACACACTATGGCCCTGACCCCGATCCAGTCTAATAAGATCGAGGGTATGGTGGTCAAGGAAGTGCATGGCGGTGGCGCTAAACCAATCAAATTTTACCGTGGTACTTCTTCTTCCAATAATGAAAAAGATGTACAATTTGAAGATGTCGCTTCTTCCGAATTAATGAATTACCATTTGAGTGGTACTCTCCCTGTGTTCAAAATTTAATTCAACGTGGTGTCTTGCCTCGACAATGGATAAAGGGTCAATCACAACATTTTGAAAGACTATGGAACAATGCCGGTCGGCCTCCCAATTCAAAACATGGTCTCGGATTCGGCAAAGTAAGTTCAGTTGACGATACGGAATTTTACTTGGTTGTCACTTGCGAGCCTAATAAAGACCAGCTTGGAAGCTTCGCAGGACCTCGAAGATCTACCAATCGGAGATGCTCCACCAGAATTCAAAGAAGAAATCAAATCTACAATAGACGAGTTAATGGAAGTTAACTTAGGTACTAGCGAAAAGCCTAGACCAACCTTTGTTGGCTCCTTACTCAATAAAGAAGATTCCGAGGAAATGATCAAGCTAATAATGGAATTCAAGGACGGTTTGTCTTGGAGTTACAACAAAATGCCAGGGTTAGCTCCTGAAGTCGCAGTTCACAAGTTAGGAGTAGATCCTACTTCGCTCCGACGGACAAGCTCCCGTAAGAATGCGTCTAGAAATCGAGCAACAAGTAATAGCCGAAGTTAAGAAGCTAATCGACGCTAAATTTGTCCGTGAAGAACAATACCCTAATTGGTTAGCCAACATGGTACCAGTCAGAAAGAAAAATGGTCAGATCAGAATCTGTGTAGACTTCAGGGATTTAAATAAAGCATGTCCAAAGGATGAATTTCCACTGCTAATCACAGAACTGATGATCGACATTGCTTCAACACATGAAATATTTTCATTCATGGATGGATCATCAGGATAAAACCAGATAAAGATGGCATCAGAAGACGAAAGGCTCATAGCTTTCAGAACGCCGATCGGAGTGTATTGCTACACAGTAATGCCATTCGGACTAAAGAACACAGGAGCAACATATCAAAGAGCAATGACAAAGATTTTCGATGATCTCATTCACAACCAAGTCGAGTGCTACGTGGACGATGTGGTCATCAAAAGCAAACTGAAGGAAGATCACCTGTATGATTTGAGAATTGTTTTCGAGCGACTGAGGCAATACAACCTTAAGATGAATCCCTTAAATGCGCCTTCGGCGTCACCTCCGGAAATTCTTAGGATTTGTTGTTCGACATCGCGGAATCGAAATTGATCCGGAAAAGATTAAAGCTATCTTAGAGATGCCGCCTCCCAAAACCTTAAAACAAGCCTACGATCCTTTCAAGGGAAGCCGGCATATCTTCAACGCTTTATGTCGAACTTGTCGGTAGGTGTCGACCCTTCTCGCATTCGTTAAAAAGGACGCCAAATTCGTTTGGGAAGAGAAATGCCAACGGGCCTTCGAGGACATTAAGCAATATTTAATGACACCTCCTGTCTTAGCAGCCCCAGTCTCGGGTAGACCGTTAATACTTTATACCGCAGCTTTAGACAACTCTCTCGGAGCCCAGCTAGCCCAGGTCAATGACGAGGGAAAAGAAAATGCTCTTTATTACTTAAGCCGTCGTCTATCGCCGACGGAAGTAAAGTATCCTCCGATCGAGAAGCATTGTTTGGCCCCGATCTTCGCCGCTCAAAAGCTCGTGCACTACATGCTTTCTCATAAGATCAACCTCATTTCAAAAGTTAATCCATTGCAATATTTGATGACCCGACCAACTCTTTCCGGCAAACTTGCCAGGTGGTCGATGATACTATTGTAATTTGATATAACTTTCGTTCCTCTTCGCGCCGTAAAGGGACAAGTACTAGCTGACTTCCTTCCAGCACATCCTTTACCGGCAGATTCGCCTCTTGATGACGATTTGCCTGACGAGCAGATAATAAGCCTAGAAGACACCGATGATCAACGTTGGGAACTATACTTCGACGGAGCGTCCTCAGCACAGAAAGACAAAGAATCGCAAACGATAGTGCCCGGTAAGGCAGGAATCAGACTAATCTTTATAACACCGGAGCGAGGGATGTTAAGATACTCCTACCACTTAACAGAGCCGTGCACAAACAATGAGGCAGAATACGAGGCCCTCATAACAGGACTAGAACCGACCATTCAAATGGGAATAACGGATATCAACATCTACGGAGATTCTCGCCGATCATTCAACAGGTCGCAGGACAATACAAAATTTTAAAGCCAAGACTCGAGCAATACTTTCAGTATGCCATGAAACTGTTGGAACAAATTCCGAATGTAACAATCTACAAGATCGCCAGAAGAGAAAATGCTCTCGTGGATGCATTAGCTCGCCTTGCAAAAGAATTTGCCTGCTTACAAGATGAGTCAGTTGAAGTGTCAGTTCAAGGACGACAGGTCCTATCACAGCTCGACATGGATATGATACAAAAATTAGAAAAGCAGAGGAATCAATTAGAAGAAGGATGTAAAAACATAGGAGATTGGTGTCAACCGCTAATAGACCACCTCCAAACAGGTAAATTACCGGACGATAAGTCATTAGCCCATCAAATCAAGAAAAGAACTCTGTCTTATGCATTAGTAAACAACACATTATACAGAAGGTCTTTTGATCAGATGTGGTTAAGATGCTCGAACGGGTCCGAGGCTCGCGAAATCATCAAAGAGGTACACTCGTGACTTTGTGGCGCTCATCGACGGTCCGAAAATGAAAATGAAAATTAAAAGACTAGGGTACTACTGGCATTCAATGATGACCGACTGTATGAAAGTCGCCAAGAGCTGTCACCAGTGCCAAGTGCACGGAGTGGTTCTACACTAACCTCCAAATGTGCTACATCCGACAATTGCGACGTGGCCATTTGAGTGTTGGAGCACGTATATAGTGGGTCCGATGAACCACCTTCTTCAAGAGGACATCGCTTCATCCTCGCGAGCTACATACTACTTTTCTAAATGGGCGTGCAGCTCCACTCGCAGAAGTAAAGGCACACCACGTGCTACGCTTTTCAAAAATCAAGTTGTCTACCGTTTTGGAGTACCACGCAGAATCATTTCAGATAATGGGTCTGCATTCAAAAGTACAAAGATCAACAATTTTGTCAGAAGACACTGGATCGATTGGCGATACTCAACCATCTACTACCCAAGAGCAAACGGCTTGGCCAAGGCTTTTAATAAAACTCTCGTTCAAATTTTAAATAAAACTTTGGACGACAACAGGAGAAATTGGCACGAAAAGTTGTTAGAAGTCTTATGGGCCTACAGGACGACTTTCAGGACTCCTACTCAGTCTACGCCTTACGCTTTAGTGTACGGGTCCGAGGCCGTTTTACCTTTGGAAGTCCAGCTTCCATCACTCAGGATTGAAATTGCAAATAAAATTACTACAGAAGAAAATGCCGTATCGCGACCGAAAGAACCGGAAAGCTTGGAAGGGAAGAGACTTGCAGCAGCAGCAGAAAATTTGGAACTCGTACCAAGCTAAGATGATCTAGGCCCATGATAAACCGGTCCTCCCAAGAACTTTCAAAGTTGGTGACTTAGTTCTTGTTCTCGTAAGACCTATTCTCGCACATCGCAAGATAGGAGGCAAATTCGAACCAACTCGGGAAGGGCCGTTTCGTGGTCGAGGCGCCTACTCGTGAGGCTCCTACCAACTTGTGAATTGCCAAGGAGAACGACAAATGCTTCCAATCAATGGATGGTATTTGAAGAAGTATTACGCAACCTGATGTTTCGAAGGGTGGCCTCTAAAATAGAGTCTTATCCCTAGAAACACGGGTGAAGCAATCACTTCGTGATCGGGTCCGAACCCAAAAACATAAAAATGGATAAAAAAATATATGTGCTAAAAATGAAATACGTGAAATCATAATAATAAAGTTTTACCCTTCCTTTCAAATCAAATCTTGTTCCTGATCTTTCTTCATCTTTTCCTACTTTCCTTAAAAATTAAAATTAAAATAAGAGAATAAGAATCTTCAGTGGTAAATATTTTCTTAATGTTCTTGTTCTTAAGTACGTACCTCATGATCCTTTCCTTGTCTTCTTCATAGGAAATGTCGAACGGCGATTGGTCCTAAACTTTAGAAATGGCGTGAGTCTCGCACTCGATGAAAAGAGGGTGAAGGATGGAGCAAGGATAGAAATTGATTCGACTTCACATCACCAACTCTACAAGATGAAGAAACCGATTAGGTCCCGCAGACCAAGAAGAGCTTCATAGCCGACAGTTGATGAAGATGGATGGCCCAAGCCAACAATCCAAAGAACAAGAAAAGAAAGACAAACACCGAGGAAAGCAAGAAAATCAAGCCGCAGTTGCCACGACAGAGGGCAGTGCTCGCCGCCGCCGCGCCCGCAGAAATTCAAGGCGGTAATGAGAGCTACTCTCACTGCTACTCAAAGAAGGAATAAGAATCGCCGTATCCGCAAGATGTTGACTAAACTAGCAGCAGATCAACACGAGGAAACAGCCACCTTCGCCAATACACACATTTTAAAGATACCGGTTTGTCGGGAACTAGAAAAAAGAAAGTCAACGCCGAGAAAATCAGAACAGATCGAAAAAGTGCCAAGAAGAATAGAAATAGAATCAGTGCCTCGACGCCGGACAGAGATACCATATCTGAAGAACCTCGTTATGAAGCAACCCCGGAGGATGTCCCGATAGAGACAATCCCCGAGGAGCCAAGGTATGCAGTGAGAACGTGATGGGATTGAGCCATACATCCCGCAATACGTTACTAGGCCTCGTCACTGCGTATCATCCCGTAATATGAACTAGAAAGAATGCAAAATGTCGAGAAGAAGACTTTCGAATACTTCGAAAGGATTAGAGGCAAAAGAATCAACATTTTGGAAGGCCTCGAGTTACACACAGTGTATTCTCGTAATACGAGCAACAACAAATTGTGGATTGCATCTTAGAACATCGAAGATGGGTCGAGCAGCCGTCCGAGAGAAAAGACTTATTCGGAACCCCGAAATGGATGTCGTGGAAAGGAAGAGTCACAATACAATGCGGATGTTGCTATAACTTGCAGAGGACAGAGAAGGAAATCCACCAGTGGATACTCCGTCACGGTGAGGTGGATCCAATGCCGAGGATAATTAAAAGAATGGTGAAAAGAATGATAAAGATGGAGGGTACCGCCAGCAGACCGCATACCCAACAGCTTGCATCATCAACATTTATCGAAGGGCGACCGCATACCTCCACACATGGACCACCATGACTTTGTCGACCTTTCGCACGCTTCGTTCGTCAACCAATGCAATATCATGTTCGGATCCGACCTCCGGATAGCAGTGCTCCGGTAAGTTCCGAGGGCCGATGGAGATACCACTTCCGTAGGTTCCGTCATGATGTTACAAGGAAATGGAGCAGACATCGCAAAACATTGTATACCGGAGTACCGAAGGAGCGGATCTCCGTCACTTTTAGAAGGATGGACGACGAAAGGCGCCTTACCACTTCCAGCCGTATCCGAACTGGAGAGTCTCCTACTCTACGAGCCGTGAGTTACACGGAAATAAGACACCTCCATTGCACATCCATGCGGCATCCCCGCCAAGGATGGCTTGGAAGGTGATGTTATCGACCGTGTATCTCATTATTCGTACATGGATTTTTAACGTATACTTTTTGGATGGATCAACAAGAATCATACATAGTCCGTTTCGAGTCATGGATTGTATGAGAAATATTTCGTATCGAGTCGTATGATGTATCTTCAACAAGATTGGAATGAAAGTGACTATGTCACATTTTGCCTTCACCTCTTTTTGTGCAAATTGATTGGGAAACGCCATTAGAGTTAAATGAACTTTCAACAAAGAACAGAAAAGAAAAGAGAAATAAATAAGAACCGTTCTTTGAAATCCAAATATTCAAATGAACTTCAAATCCACATGAACACCAAATAAAATTCACGTGAACATCAAATAAACAACAAAAATAGAATTGGATCATTAAAGGACAAACAAAATGAAAAATGAATCTCAAATGGAATTACAATCTCAATCTATCTCTTTCAAATCCTTCAATTCTTCCTCGTATCAAAATCTACTTCAAACTACTTTGAAACCCTCTTTCGAGATGGTTCTTCCTCACGGAAAACTCACACTTCAAATTTCAAAAATCCTACACCTTTTTCGTCACATCGAAATCCTTTTGATTTTCTCGTGATCTCCTTCCCTCTTGTACGGAGATCGACTAGGTTCATCGACACGGAGCCACGAACTTGGTTCGGTTTGGTTCTGATGGCACGAGACTGGGTCCTTCTTCATACATTAAAACTTCCGAGACTGGTACCTAAATTTCAGTTCTCATTTCGAGACTAGTACCTAAATTCTAGTTCTCATTCGGAGGTCGGTACCTAAATTCCGACTCTCCTTTCGAGATCAATACCTAAATTACGATTCACTTCTGAATTGATACCTAAATTTCAATTCTAAACTTCTGAGACTGGTACCTAAATTCTAGTTCTCATTTCGAGACTAGTACCTAAATTCTAGTTCTCATTCGGAGGTCGACACTAAATTCGACTCTCCTTTCGAGATCGATACCTAAATTTCGATTCTCTTCCGAATCGATACCTAAATTTCAATTCTAAACTTCCGAGACTCGGTACCTAAATTCCAGCTTCTCATTTCGAGACTAGTACCTAAATTCTAGTTCTCATTCGGAGGTCGGTACCTAAATTCCGACTCTCCTTTCGAGATCGATACCTAAATTTCGATTATCTTCCGAAGTGATACCTAAATTTCAATTCTAAACTTCCGAGACTGGTACCTAAATTCCATTTCTCATTTCGAGACTAGTACCTAAATTCTAGTTCTCATTTCGAGGTCGGTACCTAAATTCCGACTCTCCTTTCGAGATCGATACCTAAATTTCGATTCTCTTCCGAATTGATACCTAAATTTCAATTATAAACTTCCGAGATCGGTACCTAAATTCCAGCTCTCATTTCGAGACTAGTACCAAAATTCTAGTTCTCATTTCGAGGTCGGTACCTAAATTCCGACTCTCCTTCGAGATCGATACCTAAATTTCGATTCTCTTCCGAATTGATACCTAAATTTCAATTCTAAACTTCCGAGACTGGTACCTAAATTCCAGTTCTCATTTCGAGACTAGTACCTAAATTCTAGTTCTCATTTCGAGGTCGGTACCTAAATTTCGACTCTCCTTCGAGATCGATACCTAAATTTCGATTCTCTTCGAATCGATACCTAAATTTCAATTCTAAACTTCCGAGATCGAGTACCTAAATTCCAGTTCTCATTTCGAGGTTGGTACCTAAATTTCGACTCTCCTTTCGAGATCGATACCTAAATTTCAATTCTCTTCCGAGACTGGTACCTAAATTCCAGTTCTCATTCGAGACTAGTACCTAAATTCTAGTTCTCATTCCGAGATCAGTACCTAAATTTTGATTCTCATCCTTTTTCCATCAATACTTAAACTCTGATTCTCACTCTGAGGCTGGTACCTAAATTCCAGTTCTCTTCGTAATCCCGAAGTTGAAACCTAGGTTTCGATTCTCATTTCAAATCCAAATTTCAAATTCAAAATTTCCTCAATTTTATTTTAAACCAAACTTCAATCTAAATTAAAACTCAAGCTAAAATCTAAACTCACACATCAAAGCTTGATCATGAAATGAAATGAAATCTAAATCGAATTCCCCATATCACATGATTTGGAGTTCACCTCCTTTTCCATTCCCTGCCGAGAGTTCGAGAATCTCCAGCCTTGGAAATATACCCGATACTCCCCACGTGAAATTCTTCTACTTCGTCCTAAGTTTGTCACTTGGACATCTGTGTTGGTATTTTTGATCTCTTGGGTCAACGCCAATACGCACGGTATGCTTGGTTAGCACACCACACCTATTGGGGGTCCATTTGTTAACCTCATTTTTGACGAGGTCTTCTCTTCCCTCTTTAGTGTTTAGGATCTAGCCTTCAGCTTTTCCTTTCGACTATCTTAGAGACTAGAATCGGGACACATCCCTTAGAAATTTAAACCACTTCTTGTCTCCCCGCAAACCCCACAAGCTTGATTGTAGACCCCTAATCACCTGGAGGGTCGAGATCAAATGTGGAGGTTTAAAGGATGAGTTCCCTTTAGGACTCTTTGGCCTTAGGACTACCCTGGTGTCCTGGTCTGGTGAGGGTTGACTTACACACTCACTACACTCACATTCTACACTCTCACACACACAATCCAAATCCTAAAACAACACCTATGCCCAACTTGACTCCCTGACTCATGTAGGTAATTCATATGGATGGACCTTAACCCCTAAAGCCCCTGGTTAAGAGGGTTAGGAACAACATAGTGAATGCCTCCAATGAGTCCTCTCATGGCTCATATGGGCTTAATATGGCTTCATGGCTCAATCAAAGTGATTCCATTTCACTCACATTTGATCAATCTTCATTCTTCCAAAATTTCAATTTTTTACCCCGGGGACCCTACACCCATTAAACCTACCAAAAGCCCTTGAAATTGCCCAAATTTTCCAAAATCTCCAAATTACCCAAAATTCCTCAAAACCATTCCCAAACATGGCCACATCACTCAAATTGATCATCCATAGCCAAATATACCAAAATTTCCAAAAATACACTCCAAATACACTAAAAATACACTTTTGGCCAAACTTTTATAAATTCCAAAAATTCCTATAAAATTCCAGAAAATCCCAAATATTCCCAATTTCATTTTTTCCAACTACACCATGGGTAAATTTTGTCAATTTACCCTAGATTTACTAAAACCCCCAATTTAGCCCATTTTAAACCCAAATGAACCCAATGTCAAACCAAATCACCCCAATTGACCTCAATTTTGGTCCAATTCAATTCTAAACTTCAATTCAATATCCCCAATATCAATCTAGACCAAATTCAAGCCCAATTTGATTGACATTTGAATCCAATTTCATTTTTAAGGTTAAGACCCAATTTTGACCCATGACCTAAACCTAACCCAAACTAACCCAATTCAATCCTAATTTGACCCAAATCTTTTCTAAAACCTTCCTAGCATCCCCACAAACAAAACACTAACATGATTTGCCCAAAATTTGGACCCAAACCTTACTCAAATTCAACCCAAACCCAAAATTCCCTAAATGGGCCTACACCCAAACCTAACCCAAATGGGCCCAAATCCCAAAATCAAAACCCAACCAAAGTTGAAACCTATTTGTAACACCTCCACAAACATTTTTCAACATTAATTGTACATCAATTTCAACCTTAGCCCAACATTGGCCCAAATTAGCCCAATTTGACCTACATTGGCCCCTTTACCAAATAAGCCCAAATCCAACCCAATTCAATTCCAAATCACCTCAAATTTGCTTCAAATCACTCATGAAACATCCCTAAACCAAACCCAAACAATTATTTGGCCCAACCTTTTATAAAATTCCCATCCATAAATTTATTTTAAAAGCCTAAAGCCCATTTTCAAACCTAAAGCCCATCCAAAACAAATTCAAAAGCCCAAAAAATTCATCTAAAGCCCATGTGATACACTTCTTCATCATGACTTCAATTAAAACCATCCCTAAAGTTCCAATCAAATATTAAATTATTCTAAATCAAGCTTCATGCTAACTCCTCATACATTCATCAAAAATTCCAACACCCTTTCTCATGTAAGTGAGCCATCTTTTCCCCAAGATATATGGAGCCATGAAGCTACATGTAAGCCATTGGCAAGCCATGAGAATCTATAACTTGTCAACTCTCCTTAAATGGCAAAATGAGGAGGTCCTTTAAGTACCTCCTAAAAGTCATTAACCCTAAACATGTTTCCCCTTAACCCAAATTCAATCCAAATATATTTGGATAGGGACTTCTCCTTTCCAAACCAGCTGATTCCTTTGACTCCCCACAGCACCCAAAGCTACCTTGGAAGGTGAACCAAGCCCAAACTGTTGGGTTGACCCAAACCAAGCCAAAATAGCCTTCACCCATGCCATTTCAATTCAACTACTTTACACATGGCAAAGTTCAATTGGACTCACAAACACCAAGCTCTGAACCTCCTGATGACAACAGTGACTCATGCCTGCCGGCCAGCCGCCTGGATCGCCGAAAAACTCCACACCCGAAAGCACCATGTGAGCCTAACATTGAAATTCTCCCCCGCCGAGCCGCCCCATGCCCAATGGCCACCATGGCCGTTCTTCTCTTCCTTCGAGCAAACTTGATCCAAGTCTTCAAACCCCCCTGGGAGGCCCTCCAGCCTCTCCTATTTAAACCCCACCTCTCTCGACCATGAAGGAGGCTAAAAAAAATCTTGAGGAAACTCTGCCAAAATCACTCCAGACTCTCCCCCACACCTAAAGCACTTGATCCCCACTGAAATCCCCCTGCCATTTCCTCTCTGTAAGCTCAATTTCAGAGTTGAAATTCAAGCCCAAAACCAGGACACATCACCACAAGTGAGTCAATCCCCAAATTGATTGGCTCTACACCTTCACTGCGACCAAGAGGAGAAGTTTCCCAAGAAAAGCCCCTTCACTGTGCCAGCCATTGCTTCCAGCCTCTAAGCTTTGTGATCGGCTGTGGTCACTTTTGCACCTAGGCAATTCACCAGGCCAAGGGACTTCATCTGGAGCTTGCTTGGACCCAATCGAACGTGACACAACTCTCAGATCGAAGCTTCACTTCTCTGAGAAAAGGTATGAAAACTCTCTTCTTCCCGAGCTCTTGGAGATTCTCCATTTGATATGAGTCGATTTCAATGCATGTTTACCGTATGGATGTGTTCGGCTCTTCAAGACGAATCCATAGAGCATAAGAACACAAAAATCCTTTGAGAATCGAGTGAGTTCTTAGGGTTTTAGTATGGACGGTCACGGTTGCACACCAGTCGTAGATGATGACCAGGAGCCGTCGAATCGAGCCTGTATTGAGCGTTGGTCTAGATCGAGCCGGACAGCGCAATGGTACATGAACCGCGGGCCCCTGGAGCGCTGAGTCGGATGACGACGTCGAATAGGAATGCGCCGCGTGGGCGTTCGGAGCTGCCGAGCATTGCGTGGCTTCGCGTGGATAAGTAGATAAATAGGGATTTTTCTTATTTATTAAATACCCAGAACTTCAAAAATGCATAACTTTGTGTAGAAAAATCCTAAAAATAAAATAAAAATACCCTCTTGCTCAGTGAATAGAGGAGAATAATGTGGAAAATAAATCAATTAATTTCATCAAGTATTTTATTTTTAATAATTTATTTACTCTCTGCATTTTTTTAATTTTTCATGCACATAGACAATTCACCATGGCATGAGACCATAGAGCTTTTAAAGGCTCTGAACATGGGAACATTCCCTGAATTTTCCAAGGTTTGAGGCCATCCCTATGAGAAGTTATTGATTTTTCAATTGCATGTTACTATTTTGAATATTTTAATTCCAATAATTAGCATATTGAGAAATAAATTCTAGGAAAATTTGGTGATGTTTCTTATGACCAGAGGAACCTAGGAAAAATAAGTTTTGAGTTAATTCACTTAGGATAACTCTAATTGGCCTAAATACCCAAAATTGAATTTTAATTAATTAGGGTTAACTACACATCAAATTAACTTAAAAATAATTCTCCACTGATCTTTGAGATTAGAGGAACATCTCATATAAATTTGAAATCAATTGGACTTCGATTAACCCCACCAAATGGGTCGATTAAGCCTCTTAAGCAAAATGGGTAAAATTAAACTTTAAAAATTCATAACTCACAAAATACTTTTCAAAAATTCACAAAAATGGTTTCGGAGCATCTCTGATATCAGAGGAACTTAGCAAAATTAAAATTGTAATTTTCTAAAAAAGTTGATTTTTATCGTTATTTTAATATTTTTAATAATTAAAAAATAATAAAAATCATAAAAACATTAAAAATCACCAAAATGTCACATTTTGAATTCTAATTACTTAGGAACAAAGCAAATATTTTTCTTAAGTCCCTAGGATAAAATATTGAATTTTAAAGGCTTAATGTAATTTTTATTATTAAAAAAATGTATTTTCCAACCTTTTCACTAAAATAATTCTAATAAATCAAAGAAAAATAATAAAAATATAAAATTTGTTTCTTTGAACTCCTTGAGGTCAGAGAGATTTAAGAAAAATATAAAATCCATTTTTCAACTTTAATTTTATTTTAAAATTAATTAATACTCCAAAACTCAAAATAATTCCAATAAATAAAATATAATTCAAAAAATCATCAAAATTGGTTCAAATGGTCCTTTGGCCATTAGGAATATCCCATAATTTTCTTAAGGACAGAAACATTTTCTTGGTCATGTTATTGAATTTTCCTTGAAAACCTCTATTTTCCATTAAAAATAATTACATAAATAAATTAAAAATAGAAAATCACATTTTCTCCTCTAAAGTCTTCATTGACATGTAAGTGAGGTTAGATAAAAATTTCAAGTTCATTTGAGCTTAATTTAGTGAGTTATAGAATTATTAAGCTTGAAAGGCAAAATGGTAATTAAAAATTTCAACCTTTAATTAAAATTTTAGGATTAATCAAAAAGGGGAGGGTAAAATATTTGATTTTAAACTGATTTTGGATGATTGAAACTTAAATTATTGAGGGTAGAAACCTACTAACCATTTCAACAAAAAAAATATATAATTAAAATAAACTTTAATTAATTAATTAATTGAAATTTTGGGAAAATGATAGAAATTGGAATTATTAAAGTAGGGATATTATTAAGAGGATATTTATTCTTTAATGTAAAAGTCCCTAAATAAACCACTTCAATAATACTTAATTCTTAATAAAAAAAATTAATTAAAATAATAATCCAAATTAAAATTAAACTAAAATTAAATTAAAATTAAAGTTAAACTAAATTAAATTAAATTAAAATTAAAATTAAATTCAAATTAAATTCAAATTAAAATCAAATTGAAATTAAATTAAAATTAAATTAAATAAAATTAAAATTAAATTAAATCAAACTAAATTAAATTAAATTAAATTAAATTAAAATCAAATCAAATTAAATTAAAATTAAACCAAATTGAATTAAAGTTAAATTTAATTAAATTAAATTAAAATCATTTAACAACAAACCTAAATGAAATCCTTAAGAATTAAATCTAAAATAACTTGAACACTATTCCAAACTTAAACTAACTTTTTATAATTAAGTCAAAATTAAGACTAAATCATTAAGTTTAAATCATTAAAAACACTTAATAATTTGATTTGCCCTTTTAAAGATCTTATTATAATAACTCTTAAATGAGGCATCAAGTGAAGTATTACTTCACTTATAGGATATTCAAATGTCCTAAGTTCACTGAGTAAGATAACAAAACTTAAACTCCTGGATGATTAATTCACTTGTATAATTAAATTCTCTTGGACTTAAAACAATCCTAGAGGTATTAAAAAGGTGTTTAAGACTCGTCTTAAGCACTTCCTCAATATGATAGGATGTTTATAAGAACAACTAAATTTAATTGTTCTTGGGTGAAGAGAGTCATCCTTAAACCAAAACACAAGAACCTAGACATCATAGGAGATGATTAGCTATAGGATTAAGACATTGGTAGACAACCAAAACCTTTCCCTTAGCTTTACCTAGGTACTTGTTGAAATATTTAAATACCTTAACATGTGTTTTAAGTGCAGCTTGGAATGACAGGAAGACCCTCCAGGTACGCTTTTATTTTATTGCAATTTACTTTATTGCAATGTACTTTACTTTTCTTGCATGATAAACAACTGTTGCATGAAAACCAAAACCTTTAGGATAGTCCCTGAACTGAAACCGAAACTAAATTAAAAGTCATTACAAGATAAAAATCAACGCCACAACATTTCAAAATATAAAAAACAACTCAAAATTTAAACACAAACAGAACAACAAAACTACAATTGCAACTAAATTAAAACGTCTCGTTGAATGATCGGGAATACCTCGGATGATGTATCCCACGTGTTGCTAACGGGATTTCCCATGGTCCAAATGAAAGTGCGGAACTCATTCAGTTGAGTTTAGCAAATTCATCTGGACTAAGTGAATTCAATGAAAATAACGGTGCCGGGATGACGAAACCGTGGGATCTTAATCGGTTCTGTTTAAACAACTTTAAGATTTATTTTAATTAAAATATTAAAAAACACTTGAATTTTAAGATTTGTTTCGAGGTAGTTTGCTTAGTGCAACATAAAATCCTCAACGCTTCGTTAGGCATTTGCATAATCATTTCATGTAAATTAAGCCCTAACCGGTCTTAGGACTCCGAGGTAGTCGTTTGGTACGACATAAACCCTCACATCTTCAAAGCTATTTGTATGATCATGCATGCAAATATATGTCCTAATTAATTAAAATTGACAGGATTGAAACATTAAATAAAATCTTCTCAAATTCAAGCAAAACAAATAAGATAGTTGAGAAGTCACCGAGACTTGTCTCGAATCCGTGACATCCCCTACCTTTCGTTCCTTTGGACTCTTAAGACAAATTGTTCCAAATTTCATCCATTCCCTATTGAAATTTTCAAAACTCAAATCCTTTGAAAACCTTAAACTTTGAAATTCTTGAGAGCAAAACCACTGATCATTATCGAGAGTTTTCTTAGGTGATTCTCATCATTTAAGATGTAATTAACTATAGGGGCTTGCCCTTATAGTGAACTTTAAGAACCCGTGTAATATAAACACTGTTTAATTCCTTTATATTAAACAGGGGAACTTGTCGGCTTATAAAATTGGTTCGCAGACCAAACGGATGTCACAAATTTTCTAGTTTATTTAATCGAGCCCCATCGTTAAGCAGTGTGTTTGTCCTTCGAGATAGATACACGGTTTGTGATGTGGTTTTTGTTTATATAAACTATTCGGGATGTGAGATCGGTTTGATTTCATATCTTAAAATTTCCAAACTTAAAATTATTTTCAAAATCAAATGCTACTTTCTAAATTATATATATATTTAAAATTAAATTTAAAATTTAATATTCGCCGACAATTTCTATTGGCGACCCCCTTTTCAAAACACAACCTAAAAATATGCCGACACACCTTTAACAAATTTTTGTGGGAAGGACAACACAAACAGATGCATTGGGCTACATGGAATAAATTATGCAAACCTATACAATCATGTTGACTGGGTTTCAAAAGCTTCCAGCACATAAGCCAAACTTTTCAATGCAAGCAGTGTATAAAATTCAGAAAACAGGATACTCTTTGGGCTCAATTCTTAACTGCTAAATATTGCAAATACCTCCATCCTGATTTGGTCCAGGTAAAGCAAGGAGATTCTAAACAATGGAAGGGCTTAATTAAAGTTAGGGATCTGGCTAATAAGTTTTTCTACTGGGAAGTTGGAGATGGTTCATTATACTTTTGGTTGGATAAATGGTTAATGGATGATCCTTTAACCCCTCTTCCTAATGCTAAAGCAAACTATAATCATAAAGTAGCAGATTTCTGGAACAATTACCAGTGGGACTTGGAGAAGCTTAAAGAATTTGTGGATATCCCAACCATACAAAGTATCACTTCTATACAGATTGAGCAGAATAAATCTGATAAGCTCTTTACTAAGAACCCTCCCTCTCAATCTTTGAACTCTTTTACTTATCAAACTCTATACAACTGGACCCATAATAAGTGGGGGCAGCATATATGGAATGCTAATCTAACCACTTCTATATCCTTTTTTTGTTGGAAATTTTTCCATAAATTCTTACCTTTAAATGATATACTCAAATTAAAGGGCCTCAGAATAGCATCTAGATGCTGGCTTTGTTATTCACATGAGGAAACTACTGCTCACCTCTTTTTCAACTGTCCTGTGACCAGGGAGATTTGGGTCAAGGTGCTGTACCATTTTCAAATTTCACATCATCTCAGGGACTGGACTTCTGTGGAAGATTACTGGGAAGATTTGCAAGCTCATAATCTTTCTTTATGTCCATTAATTATCTACTGGTTCGTTTGGATGGCCAGGAACCAAAGCAAATATGGTGAGCACAGATGTTCCCCTAGTCGGATTTTTGCTAATTATTGCACATATTTGAACAGATATAGCTCTAATCAACAGCCTAAGCACAGAACCAAGATTAAGGTTAAGACATTTCATTGACTTCTTCCTTCATTACCTTGGGTTAAAATCAATTTTGATTGAAGTTATAATCTTAAGTCTGCTGGAATTGGGGGAGTGTGTAGGAATCATAAATGGATGTTACTTTGGGGTTTTCAGGCTCCTATTGTTTATGATTCTCCACTTGAATCTGAGATGGTTCCTGCTATTTGGGCTCTAAAATCTGCTAAAGCTCTGGGGTATCATTACCTTTGGATGGAATCTGATTCTCTTCAACTGATTAATTTCATGACAGGTTCTTCTGTTATACCATGGAAGCTGATCTATCTTCACAAGAGTTTACTTTCACTCACCCAGAACACTACCATCTACTGGAGTCATATACACAGTGAGGGAAATCAACCACAATGACCAGTTAGCCAAAACTTCGCTACTTCGCTTATTATTAACTTTTTTAAATTTCCTTTTGGGCATTTAAAGCATTTACTTTTGGGGATTTACTTACACTCCCTTGTATCGGATGTACTTAAAAATAACATTTGTTTAATGCATCTTTTATTTTGATATATATATATATATATATATATATATATATATATATATATATATATATATATATATATATATATATATATATATATATATATATATACCGTGTGTGTGTGTGTGTGTGTGTGTGTGTTTATATGTATGTGTGTGTACTATGTGTGTGTGCGTGCGCGCGCATTCCATGGCCTTTTGTTAGTGCGGCCTCTCTGAGAGTCAAAATTCCCCTCAGGTATCGGGTTCGTTTAAGATGTGACACTCAAATATAGCAAACCACCTCAAACACCAAAACCTAGCCGCGGACGGTGCGTTAGGGATGGTCGGGGCTCGTATAATGGCCTCCGACAATTCCTTTTAATATATATATATATATATATATATATATATATATATATATATATATATATAGATATATTGGCATTAAATATTAATTCATTAATAAAAGACCAAAAATACATTCAGAACTTCAGGTTTACCTACTAAGATAAGGTATACCAAGTTTATCCCCATTTGAGAGAACTTCCAAAAAAGGCGAGGGGACTGAATAAAAAATCAAGTTAAATGTGGCTTCGTTGTTATTTAGTCAATTAGTGCCTTTTTTACCTTCCTTATGGATATGATTCCACACCACCTTTACTTGTTGAAGTAACGTAAAAAATTTGTTCTTTATTATGTTAATAGACCATAGGACATTACACCATTGAACACCTCCACTAATGAAAAGAGTCCATCTCACATATAATGAAGTTCCAATGCATCATGACGGTAATCATCAGTGCAAATAAAATGCCCCAAGCTTCAACCTACAAGCAATCACTAGTCACACATGGGGATTGATAGATCAACATACATTTTACATCCTAATCTCTGAATATCCCCCATACACTAGCCATATTGTTGCACCGGCTACCATTAATTAGTAGGAACTTGTATAGCAATCTCTAAGAGAAAAAAGTCATTGAGGGGAAAGAACCCTTTTAAATCAATCCATCCCACTGCAACTCACAAACTAAGAACATTTTCTTAGAAAATGTTTGAGTGATATATGTACCTTGAGCACCCTTGATTATAACTCTATTTTCTGAGTAGACAATATAGGAATAGAAGCAATAGAATTGGCCATAGTTAGAAACCAATTCACAGTACTTATATTTCAACTAAACATCCCAATCAAATAAGTCATTAACCAAAAGTTGCTGGTCACTAGAACTACCATGCATTAACATAAAATGAAGCCTACAATGGTCGCTAAACTAGAATGTCTAGGGTAAAACCCTAATGAAGCCTTTTTAACCAAAATTTTAAATGACATCCTAAAATGATCAAATCAGTAATGACAAACCCCGATTTGATCAACTATTGACCAAAGTGGTCAACCTTTGACCCAAATGGTCAAATTAGGTCAAAACGGTCAGCACATTGACCCAATGACCACACTGTTGACCAAACTAGCCAACCTTTGACCCAAATGGTCAACTTAGGTCAAAATGGTCAACCCATTGACCCAATGAACACCCTATTGACCCAACAGGTCAACCTTTGACCCAAAAGATCAACTTAAGTCAAAATGGTTAAATCCCAATGACCACCCAATTAACCAAACTGGTCAACCTTTGACACAAATTGTCAACTTAGGTCAAAATGGTCAACTCATTGACCCAATGACCACCAAGTTGACCCAATATCAACTCCATTGACCAATAAGTCAACTTAGACACTAAATAAATCACATTTAACCCTTTTGATCAATTTAAGACACTCAAATTACCAAACATGACCTTGGTCAACTTATACATTAAAATAGCTTACATTAAACTATTTTAAGTGATCCGACTCCGCGCACTTTGCATAAACTTAATATTGCTAGAATTTGATATAGAAGTGTATAAAAATATTCAATAATCGCAAATTTACTTCTATCAACGCATGTATACGTATCGCTCAAGTAATACAGGGCTCTAATGGAGTCCTGGATATTGATCCCATAGGGAATATTTCAGAGGCTACGGTCTAGGATTATAGAAACCAATACAGAATCACAACCTTGTAAAATAAATTTCCTATTTGTCATTAATATGCAATCATGAAAAAGTTGGAATTTTAAAATAACTCATTCTACTAACAATTAACTAAGTTACTAATAAAGTGAGGTTCAATTGAAAAGCAAGAATCCTTCTCCTTGTTATGAAATTTAAGTGAACGAATAATTAGAATTAGTTTAAAACTGTGTTGTGCCAAAGAGGTGCATACATAATCTTTAACCTTTGGTTCAGGCATAAAGAACATTGACCAATCCTATGCTTGGTTACTGAATCTGCGGCTAAGCTAGGAGGATACCAGCTTTCACTTCGAAGCTCCCACGTTCCCCTCGCCTGAGGGCTAACTTATACACTTCAGCACCCAAACGATAGGACCGAATTGAGGATTTTAGTCTGTCACTCTAAATTTTCTGATTCTATGCTGATAAATAATATTTTCCTATTTATTTGCACCCTACTTTCAAGGATTTTGACCTCCCTGAATCTCGGATGTAATCTTCACTTTAGTTGTAAAAATCAACATATTTTAACAAATCAATTGGCCAGATTGAAATTAAATTAAGATTGAAGTAAAAAGATTATCATAACTTCTTTAACATTCTCTTTGCACAACTGATTTAAATTACCATTTCACAAAAATGTCAAAACAAGGAGAAAGAAAGAGAAACTACTTAGAATTCATGGAAAAGATACGACAAAACTTGAATTTCATATATAAAATCAAAGTTATACAAACTAAAATAAGTAAATACAACTTATCTCGAATTCCTCCCCAAGAAAACTCCTTGAAGTTCCTCTGAATCTCTTCCTTTCTTCACAACACGCAGAATTCTCCTCTGAATCGGCAAGGAGGAAGAAATCTCTCACTTTCCTTCCACTCTTATAGTCTCTCGAAGAATTTCTCACAATTAACATTAATTAAACTAACTCTTTAATACTCTAATGGCACTACCAACACTAATAGACACAGTGGACACACACTTTTGACACAACTAGACACACTAGAGACACCCAAGGACACCTAAGGACACCAAAGGACACCTAAGGACACACTTTTTCGGCACCAAATTGTTCTTTATATAGTTGTATAAGAGTTTCCAAGAGTTACCTGAGTATCTCTTCAAAAATCATCCACATTCGATGCACCTTGTGAGAGAACCGACTTACTCACCGTCGGCGGCCTTGATCTCACCGTCTGCGGCCTTTTAGAATACTTGGTTTTGGACCCTCTCTCAAAATCCACTGACGAAGGCCTCAATCTCACCGTCGGTGGCCTTCTTTGCAATTTATTTTTTGAACTCTTGGGAAAAATCCGCCGTCGGCGCCGTCAATCTGGCCGTCGGCACCTAAAGTCAAATCTTCATATTTTGGTCCTTTTTGCTCCAAACTTGCTCCTCTTTGCATCTTTTTGCACTATTGTTCATAAATCAACATACCTGCAACAAAACATTAAAAATACCTTTCTTTAAAGTGCAATATCATCAAAATCAATATAAAATAGGCATGAAAAATTCAACATATTTTCAGTTGGTCAAAATCCCCCAAACTTAACTATTACTTGTCCTCAAGTAATTTTTAGTACTACATAAAAGTTATGATTCATTTTGGTAAAGTTTTAATTCAGAAATACTATAATTTTTATTTAAATAAATATTGTAGTAAAATTTCTTAGAAAGATTTTCAAGTAATTAGATTAACACTGTAGATGTAAGGTTATCTAGTCATCAAGTCTAAGATTTCTAGTCTTCTATTTATTTTAAAAATGACTATATGCTGCAATATCAATTCAGTTAGAATATTCAGATGATAGGAAATTCATGAGAACACTTTTAGTAAAATACTAGTCATAAATATAAGTTCAGAAATGTATTTATTTTTCCCTTTAGGTTAATCCAAGTGAAACCAATTTTTGATAAGGCATCTCCTCAAGCTTCTCCTCACTTACTTTTTCTTTTCTTTTTATTTAGATTGCTTTTCAATCCTATATTTTTTTTCTTTTCTTTTCAGGGATTGTTTTTCAGTCCTTTCATTTTTCTTTTTCAAGTGAGGATTACAATATCTGGATAGCCTGTTAATAATTTTGAACTTCACTCTTCTCTTCCTAAATTTGAAACTTATATCATTTCTTTCCCTTATATGTAATTCATAGTCTTTACATCATTGAGTCCCAATCTTTTCTTTCTCAACTAAATTCCTAAGATTCTTAATATTTCAAAATATAGTTTTCATTACTATAAATAGTTAACTATAGTCTTATCCTCTTATACTAAATATTTCAACCTACAAAATTAATTTTCATTACTGAAATATTTCTTTAAATCTTCTACAATATTTAAATAAAATCTAAATATAGTTAACTGAATTAAATTCTATCACAAAAATCATATTAATAAATTTTGAAAATATTTTAATTGAGAACAAATAACAGTTAATATTTTTCTTCCCCCCAAACCTACAGTTTTCAATATATAGAAAATACAGGGTGAAAGAAAAATTCTAAATATAAATCGTACATTTGCACTTTAGGCATTTTTGTTTCTCTGAAATTTTTGCAGGTTATTCTCAATTTTAACTTCCACTGGCTTGTAATATTATGAACTTTTCTACACATATAATAGATTAGAGAATTTGCTGGGGTAATGAAATTTTAAAACAAGTACAAAAAGTAAAAAATTCAACAACTACAATTGATTACACTACACAGTACAATACAAAATAACATTTGCATTTCACAATACAATAACAAACAGTTTACTATTTTAACTTAGAGTCCACAATTACAATTATAATCTACGCATCACAATTTTTTCAGAAATTAAATACAAACTACAAATAAAATACACATCTCAGAAAAACACTATAGTATACAAAATACAAATAACATAAAGAAAATACTACAACAAAGCACACACACATACATCACAATCATCAAATTTAAAGATTAGACATCAAAATCCCATACTATGTCATCATCTCCATGGTCAGCAGATGGATTGGGCTGATAAAGAGTATAACGGGGGCATTTAGGAAAAGTAACATGAGGCTCACCTCTAAAGTGTCTGGCCTGAGCGTCATAACAAGCAATCTCAAAATCAGAATTCCGCTGAAGATACTCACTATCATGATCATGACTCCGCTCTAATCCTTCAATCCTCTGATTTATTCTCTCAAATCTTTCATCTAACTTTTCAAATTTCTTCCGCTGCAGAGTCATCTCATTCATCAAATCATAAAGATTATGGGAGCTAGAGGCAGGAGGGTCATGACTAGTAGAGGGGATATCTCTACTGATAGAAGGTGCTTTACTCCTACTCCCAGATCTCCATTCTTCATGGGATTCGTATGTCTTCAAATTAGCTTTACTAATGGATTTCATAGGGTACACCCATTCTTCATCATCTCTAGCTTCCCCTCCAGATAATTGGCAAAGTGCATAAATAAGGCTAAGATGTCCTAGTCCTCCACTTTTTTCACTCTTTGCCGTGGCCAAAATATTCTTATAAATAATATTCCCCACATTTATACTTCTATTGTTCTGAATACAGAAATTCAGAATCGCTCTATCTCTGGATATTTCATTATGGTGGTAGGTAGGTAGCAGAGTAGAACAAATGAAATAATGTCATGCTTTAGCTATGGTATTAATCATGGAAAGAGGAAAATTTATCCGTTCACACTGTTTAATTTTCTATGTCCCTTTCCCATCAGTGAGAAAGTCAATGACATCGTCTAACGGACCTTCCATAGTTCCAAATGTCTCATACTCGCTAGAGTAAAAATAGTGAAACTCATAAAAAAAATTTATGCGGGTAGCATTAAAATTAACAGAAAATCCTCTTACTTTTACAGACTTATCCTAAAGTTGAGTCAGATTGGCATAGAACTCTTTCACCACTTCTAAAGCAGCCTTGTTTGTAAAGTAATAGAAATTTTCCCACTTCCTCTCTCTAATGACTCGTTCAAGTTCTCCTCCAAGATTATCAAAAACTCTATCTTGTATACACTTTTTTCCTTGGAAGATAGAAGTATATCTTGACTAGGCTAAACATTTACCAAACGAGCCTCTTCAAACTCAAGCCGCCTCTTTTGTCGAGGAGCCATTTTTTGATATATCAAATTCACAAAAAATCTAAACTAAACTCCAAAATAATGATACAATGGCTTCCAAAGGTGACTTTAAGTATTCTAAATTAAGTTCCATGAATTTCTTCCAAATATTTTCTCCACATTTTCAAATTTTCTGGAATTCCTAAATGTGTACGAAATTCATGGTGAAAATCAAAAATTGTAACATAGGATGGAAGCTCTTACAGGTGGAAGATGAAATCCAGTGTCAAAATGAGTTGAAATCGCTCCAAATCCAAGATCTCTCAAACCGTAGGTCGAAATTTTTGGTAAATAAGGGAAGAAGACGATGAATAGTGGCAGTTGACTGGTCAAAATCATGGTTAAAAGGTAATTATTTAGATCTCACCGTCGGAGGGATCGTTCGCGCTATCAACGGGTTCTATTGAATTTAATTTTAGTAGTCTCGGGAAAAACACGTCGTAGGCAAGATTCTTAAATTTTGATCATTTTCCTATTTTTTGGCGATTTCGATCAATTTCAAGCCTCGTCGTCATCCGTTCGATCATTTTTAAACATAAATTTTAATTGAATAAGTGATGTATTAACACAAATAAACATTCACAACACAAAACTTCACAATTATATGTAAAATCTAAAGTTTACAATAAACATTAGATAATACACAAGTCAGGTATTTTCTCAACCAAAATTCACCAATTCAACATCGCAATCCAAGCCACTAAACTCTAAATGCTGAAAAAAACATTCCAATCATAATCTCAACTATACTGAGATCAAAAATCAAACATCGAAAGCAAACAAACAAATTTAGTTCAAATCAAATCCAACATAAAGAAACATATAAAGTAAAGCAATTCTTCTACTCCTTTGATTCAATGCTAGTTTCTCATCTGATATCACCCATCACTTGAACATGGATGAACAGGTTATAAAAGGGTCGGAATGGGAATTCTTCAGTTGAATCTTCTTTAATCCATCTCATTCTTCTCATTAAGTGTACCAAACTTGCTTTGAAATGTCTGGTGTGATCAAAATGTTCTTTCATCCTCCAATCAAGATGATCAAAGATATTAGTAATTGAATTCATTAAATTTTGTACCTCCTCCAATTTCTTAATTCTATGTAATATCACCGGTGTCTTGTCCGCTGCTAGAGGTTGAATTGGAATAGAGTTTTGTGATGCTTGATCCATAAAAGCGTCCATATCATTCTCCTCTTCATTGGCTGGGAACATTCTGGTTGGGTCTAAAAGTTTCCGAGGTAGAAGTACCTTTTCCCAAATCTCGTATGAAACTTGAAACATACTACATAATGAGAAAATTGTTGAAAGATGTCCAAGCCCCTGGGATGATCCTTGAATGATCAGGCCAAAAACAGACTTCACAATTATTGATCCAATATCAATTGGCCATCCCATTTGAATGCAGTAATTCAATATAGCACTTTCTTTGGTGACATTACTGATCTTCTTCGTCGATAATAACTTGCAGAAATGAAAAAGTGCCAATGTTTCAAAATGGGATTTAAAAGTGTAGCAGAGAAACTAACATACTCATTTTCTCTAACTTCCCAGTCTTCAGTTTCATCCGTTAAAAATTGGTAAATCTCATTCATCAGATTTCTCTTCAGGATGAAGTTAGAATAATGGCAGGCAAGAACATTTTCGAGCATGTTCAATTCAATAATTCATCCAGAGTTAAAGGTTATCCACCTAAGACACACATAGACGCTTCCTTGGTTGATTCCATGCAAATTGGCATAAAACTCCTTCACCACAGGAACAACTACTGCGACACTAGTGTAGCAAAAAACTTCCCATCTTCGCCGCATGATCATTTCTTCAATCGTTGTCGAAGGATTGTTTAATCTTCGATTCACTAAACCTCTTTCTTTAATTAGCCTCCTCTTTGACATCAATTTGTTGAAGAATTGTTGTACCGCGACACTGACGGACTTTCTCCGGTTGAACACTCAAAATCTTGGGTGATCTATGGAATTAGAAGCCATTTGAGAAGAATTCAAGGGAGTTTCCATTTGTTTTTTGAGAAATGCAGAGTTTAGGAACCGTCACTAGAAGTTTACAGGGGAAGTTTTCTGCCAAAAACCGTCAAAAACTGCCATTTCAAACTCAAAAACTGTCCACTCACCGATCTCACTATCGGCGGCCTCAATGGCGCTGTCGGTGAGCTTTGTGCAATTAAATGTCAAGGCTCTCAGGAAAAACCCACCATCAGCTGCGTCTAGCGAGCCGTCGGTGCCCAAGGAAAAATTTGAACAAAAACGCCGTGGTCAAAGACATTCCAAATTTTCTCTATGGATCCAAATTTCATTATGATCAAAGTGTTAATACAAGAAGTAGAATTTAATACTACCACAAACTAATAATAAATTCAAACAAATACATAACAAATAAAGATAACTATGGGTTGCCTCCCATAAAGTGCTTGGTTTAACGTCATCGGCCTGACCTATTCAGGTGTTATTCAGGTTGACTAAGCATTAAAACCTCTTTAAAGTTTGGTCTTTTGCCCTCAAAATATTTTTTTAGTCTATGTCCATTTACTTTAATTTTCCTAGTATTTGGATCTTCAATTTCAATAGCTCCAAGTTACAATAAATGGTCCTAACCAACGAGACTTCAATTTCTAGGAAATAACTCCAGCCTTGTATTGTAAAGCAGAACTTCTTGTACTAGTTCAAAGTTCTTCTGGTTAATCTTCCAATCATGCCTTAACTTCAGTTTTTCCTTATAAATTCTATCGTTATCATAAGATTCATTTCTTAATTCTTCCAATTCATTCAATTGTAACAATCTCTTCTAACCAACATTTTCCAAATTATAATTGAATTCTTTAATCGCTCAATATGCTTTATGCTCCAATTCTACTTGTAAGTGGCAAGTCTTTCCAAAAATGATTCTGTAAGGAGTCATTCCAATAGGAGTTTTATAAGCAGTCATGTATGCCCATAATACAGTATCCAGTCTCGTAGACCAATCTACTCTACTAAGGTTTTATAGTCCTTTCTAAAATTCATTTAATCTCTCGATTAGAAACTTCAGCTAATCCACTAGTCTAAGGATTATAAGCAGTAGAGATTCTATGAATAATATTAAACTTTTCTTCCAATCTCTAAATATAATTATTCCTAAAATGGGATCCTCCGTCAGTGATAATCACTCTCGGCATTCTGTATCTTGTGAGAATGTTTTCATTAAGAATCTTGAAACACTTTTAGCATCACAATGGGGTAAAGCTTGTGCTTCAATCCACTTTGATACATAATCAACTCCAATTAATATATATAAGTTTCCAAATGAAGGAATAAATGTTCCCATGAAATCTAATCTGAAACATCAAAAATCTCAACTTCTAAAATGAAATTCAGAGGCATTTCATTTCTTCTAGATATATTACCTAATCGTTGGCATATGTCACAAGTTTTGATATATCTGTTAGCTTTTCTAAAAAGAGTAGGCCAATAAAATCCAGCATGAAAAATTTTTTCTGCAGTTTTGTCAATTCCAAAATGTCCTCCAAATTCAGAATCATGACATGTTTGAATAATCAGTTCAGTTTTTTCATAAGGCACACATCTCCTAATAATAAGATCGTTACACTGCTTATATAAATATGGTTCATCCCAAAATTATAATTTTGCATCATGAATGAATTTTTTCTGTTGCTGCATTGTTAGCATAGGTGGCAAAATATCACTTACAATATAGTTAACTATATCAACATACCAAGGTATTTTCCACTCATTAATATTATAAAGTTGTTCATCAGGGAAACTGTCTGTAATTTCATTGTTGGTGTCAGATAATTCATGATATTTTAATCTTGAAAAATGATCAGCAATTTGATTATCAGTTCCCTTTCTATCAATTACCACAAAATCAAATTCTTGCATCAAAAGTATCCATCTGATTAATCTTGGTTTGGTATCCTTCTTTTGCATCAGATATTTAATAGCTAAGTGATCAGTATGCATAATACATTTAGTCTCAATTAAATAAGATCTGAATTTATCAAAAGCATACATAATAGCCAGTAACTCTTTTTCAGTAACCGTGTAGTTAATTTAAAAATTGTTAAGAGTTCTACTAGCATAGTATATAACTTTAAAAATTTTATCATATCTTTGTCCAAGAACAGCTCCAATAGCATAATCACTAGCATCTCACATTAATTTTAATGGTTTCTCCCAGCCAGGCGAAACTATTATAGGTGATGTGATTATTTTTTCCTTTAATAATTCAAAGGCATTCAAGCAGTCTTCAGTAAATTAAAATTTTTTGTCCTTTTCTAGAAGTTGGCATAAAGGTTTGGTAATTTTTGAAAAATCTTTAATATAACGCCTGTAAAAACCAGCATGTCCAAGAAAACTTCTTACCCATCTCACTGTAGTAGGAGGTAGTAGTTTAGCTATAACTTGAATTTTTGTAGGGTCTACTTTCATGCCATTTTTTGAAATTTTATGCCCTAATACAATTCGTCCTGCAACCATAAATTGACATTTCTCCCAATTTAGAACTAAATTAGTTCTTTCACATAACTCCAAAAATTTTTCAAGATGATTTAAGAATGTGTCAAATGATGTTCCAAATACAGAGAAATCATCCATAAATACTTCTATTCCATCTTCAATTAACTTACTAAATAAAAACATCATACATCTCTGGAATGTCGCAGGTGCATTACAAAATATGAAAGGCATTCTTCGAAAAGTAAAAGTTCCATAAGGGTTAGTAAATGTAGTTTTCTCTTGATCCTCAGGAGCAAAAGGAATTTGATGGTAACCCGTATATCCATCCAAAAAGCAGTAGTACTTGTGTCCAGCAAGCCTATCCAACATTTGGTCAAGAAAAGGAAGAGGAAAATGATCTTTTCTAGTGGCAGCATTTAATTTTCTATAATCAACACAAATATGCCACCCAGTAACTTGCCTAATAAGTATTAATTCATTATTCTCCTTTGCCTCAACAGTCACTCCTTTCTTAGGAACCCAAGTACTATCCGAAATAGGATATATAATTCCAGCATCTAACCATTTTAAAATCTCTTTTTTAACTACTTCTTTCATAATAGGGTTCAGTCTCCTTTGTGGATTAATTCTTGGTTTATGTTCATCGTTTAATAAAATTTTGTGCATACAAATCGAAGGACTAATTCCCTTTATATCAGCCAGAGTCCAACCAAAAGCTTTCTTGTACTTTTTTAATGTATCCATTAGTTTTGTTCTTTAATTTCATTTAAGTCTGAGGATACAATTACTGGTAATGTTGAAAACTCTCCTAAAAATTCATACTTTAAATGACTTGGAAGATTCTTCAATTCAAGTTCAATGGGTTTTACAATTGAAGGAATTAAGATTTCATTCTCTAGTGCTGTTGAATCGAGCGTTTCAAATTGTTCTTCAATATAATCAGCTTATTTGTTATCAATTTCATCATATTTATCGTTTTCCATGTCATCATTTTCTTCAAATTTTTCTTTGAATTATTCTATTTTAAAATAATTGCATTTATCCATTCTATAACATTCATCATCTATTTCTATTGAAGGACATTTCATTGACTTTTATATATTAAAGGTCACTTCCTTATCATTTACTCTCACAGTCAACTCTCCTTTTTGAACATCTGTCATGGCTCTTCCTGTAGCTAGTAATGGTCTTCCTAAAATGATTGGTATTTCCTTGTCTTCTTCCATATCTAAAGTGATAAAGTCTACAAGAATGATAAATTTATCAACCTTAACTAGAACATCTTCTACAACTCCTTTAGGATGTGTAATAGATCGATCAACTAACTGTAGAGTTACAAAATTTGGGGCAATCTCTCCTATTCCTAACCTTTTAAATGTTGATAGAGGCCTCAGATTTATTCTAGCTCCAAAATCACATAATGCGCGTCCATAAAATTTTTCACCAATAGCACACGGGATAGTAAAACTACCAGGATCTTTAAGTTTTTCAGAAAGTTTTTTCTGAATTATAGCACTGCACTCTTCACTGAGTGCAGCAGTCTCATGATCTAGTAACTTCATCTTATTGTTGAGTATATCCTTCATAAATTTAACATAATCAGGCATTTGTTCCAAAGCTTCAACAAAAGGAATATTTATTGACAATTTTTTTAAAATGTTTAAGACCTTAGTAAATTTTTTTTCCCTTGTCTTGTTGCTTCAATCTTTGAGGAAATGGTGGTGGTGGTCTTTCAACAGTAACTTTCATAGGTTTCAGAGGAAAATCAGGATATAAACCTTTATTTTCTCTTTCAGTTTCCACTTTTTCCTTTTCAACTACAGTTTCTTTTTTGACCCTTGTTTCCAACTCTTTTCCACTTCTTAATTGAATAACTTTGATCTGTTCTTTTCCTTGATCTTTAAGATTTACTTCAACATTGCTAGGTAAAGTTCCAACAGGTCTATTGCTCAGTGCAGTAGCAATATGCCCCAATTGGTTTTCTATGTTTTTAATAGCAGCTCCTTGATTTTGTAATTGATTTCCCATATTCAAAACTAGTTCTTCCATAGACAACTTCTTTTTCTTGAATTGTGAATTATTATAAAAACCTGGTGGATTAGAAAGTCTCTAATTGGAATTACCTTGATTGTTTACATTTCCTAATGGGTTTACAGGATTGTTCCCCCACTGATAATTAACAGGATTAGCATTACCTTGGTTATTCCAAGTAAAGTTTGGATGATTCTTCCAACCTGGATTATAGTAATTTGAATAAGGGTTATTTTGTATATTATTTATCAAATTCACAGTTTCATATGAAGATTAAGCATCTACAATTTGTCCCAATGAATTTTCTTCTAACACTTGAGGTGTTTGAGAACAATTCATTCCGTATTGATCTATTTTCTTTGAAAGAGCAGCAATTTGAGAAACTATTATAGTTAAAGTATCTGAATCATGAATACTAGCTACTTTCTTAGGATTTACTCTTTCAGCGGGCAATTGAAAATTATTGGTAGCCATTTCTTCGATTAAAGCATAAGCTTATTCAAAAGGTTTAGCCATTAGTGATCCACCAGCAACAACGTCAATGATGGATCTAAGAGATCCTACTAATCCATTATAAAAAGTTTGAATAATTAACCAATCTGGTAAAGCATGATGTGGGCATCTCCTAAGAAGATCTTTAAATCTTTCCCAAGATTCATATATCGATTATTCCTCATACTGACTGAATGATGTGATATTGTTTCTAAGCTTAGCAGTCTTCGATGGTGGAAAATACTTCGATAAGAATTTTTATGAAAGTTCCCCCCAAGTTCTACAGGTGTTAACAAATTTAACTAAGCCTTAGCCTTGTCCCTTAGTGAAAAAGGAAAATTTCTAAGTCTGACAGCATCATCAGACACAGTGTCACATTTAAAAGTAGCACAAAGTTCAAGAAAACATGCAAGATATAAATTAGGATCTTCATTAGAAGTTCCGTCGAATTGATTGTTTTGTACCATTTGGATAATTGCAGGTTTAAGCTCAAATGAGTTAGCAGCAACATCTTGATTTTGGATAGTTAAGTGAATTTCATCAAATGTAGGGTAAGCGTAATCTCTTAGTAGTCTAGATTAGTGTTCATTTTCTATCTTTGGTTGTTTACGTTGTTTTCCATTGAGTCAGGATTTCTAGGTTCTTTTCTCAGTTTTCTAATTCTCCTAACAGTGCGTTCTAGTTCTGAATCATAGGGTATAGGATTTCAGTTCCAAATTTATGCATACAATCGAAATCAGTACACAGAAAAATAGTTGACTAAATATCATAATAAGTTGCAATTCTATTAAAAAGTTTTCTAATTGTCCTAAATTGTCCGTTACTCTAATTATGTTATATTCCCCGGCAACGGCACCAAAAACTTGATCTGACTCCACGCACTTTGCATAAACTTAATATTGATAGAATTTGATAAAGAAGTGTATAAAAATATTCAATAATCACAGAGTTACTTCTATCAACGCAAGTATACGTATCGCTCAAGTAATACAGGGCTCTAATGGAGTCCTGGATATCGATCCCACAGAGAATATTTCAGAGGCTACGGACTAGGATTATATAAACCAATACAGAATCACAACCTTCTAAAACAAATTGCCTAGTTGTCACTAATATGCAATCTTAAATAAGATGGAATTTTAAAAAAACCAATTCTACTAACAATTAACTAAGTTACTAATAAAGTGAGGTTCAATATATAAGCAAGAATCCTTCTCCTTGTTATGAAATTTAAGTGAATGGAAAATTAGAATTAGTTTAAAACTATGTTGTGCCAAATAGGAGCATACCTATTCATTAACCTTTGGTCCAGGCATAAAGAACATTGACTAATCCTATGCTTGGTTACTGAATATGCAACTAGGCTGGGAGGATACCGGCTCTCACTTTGGAGCTCCCACATTCCCCTCGCCTGACGGCTAACATCTACACTTCAGCACCCAAACGATAGGACCGAATTGAGGATTTTAGTCTGTCACTCTAAAATCTCCAATTCTACGGCCGATAAATAATATTTTCGTATTTATTTGTTCCCTACTTTCACGGACTTTAACCTCACTGAATCTCGGATCTAACCTTCACTTTAGTTGTAAAAATCAACATATTTTAACAAATCAATTGGCCAGATTGAAAGTAAATTAAGATTGAAGTGAAAAGATTATCACAACTTTTTTAACAATCTCTTTGAACAACAAATTCAAATAACCATTTCACAAAAATGTCAAAACAAAGAGAAAGAAAGAGAAGCTACTCAGAATTCACAGAGAAGATACGACAAAACTTGGATTTCATATATAAAAGCAAAGTTATACAAACTAAAATAAGTAAATACAACTTATCTCAAATTCCTCCCAAAGCAAACTCCTTGAAGTTCCTTTGAATCTCTTCCTTTATTCACAACAAGCAGAATTCTCCTTCGAATCGGCAAGGAGGAATAAATCTCTCACTTTCCTTCCACTCTTACAGTCTCTTCAAAAATTCCTCACAATTAATATTAATTAAACTAACTCTCAAATACTCTAATGGCACTACCAACACTAATAGACACAGTGGACACACACTTTTGACACAACTAGACACATTAGAGACACCCAAGGACACCTAAGGACACACTTTTTGGGCCCCAAATTGTTCTTTATATAGTTGTAGAAGAGTATCCAAGAGTTACCTAAGTATCCCTTCAAAAATCGTCCACATTCAATGCATTTTGTGAGAGAACTGACTTACTCATCGTTGGCGGCCTTCTAGAATACTTGGCTTTGGACCCACTCTCATAATCCTCGCTGACGGCGGCCTTGATCTCGCCATCGGCAGCCTTCTTTGCAATTTATTTTCTGAAATCTCAGGAAAAATCCGCCTTCAGCGCCGTCAATCTCGCCATCGGTGCCCAAAGTCAAATCTTTATATTTTGGTCATTTTTGCTCCAAATTTGCTCTTTTTTGCATCTTTTCGCTCCGTTGTTCAAAAATCAACATACCTGCAACAAAACATCAAAAATACCTTTCTTTAAAGTGCAATATCATCAAAATCAATATAAAATAGGCATGAAAAATTCAACATATTTTCAATTGGTCATTAAGCTATTTAATGGCTCCCCATGACTCACTTAACCATGACAAGGTTAAGTAAATCATCTCAGTCAACCCTGGACTCGGACTGATCAATTATGATTAACTTTATTCAAATTTAATCAAAATATTCAATTTTGAACTAAATTAATAAAATTAATCAAATAATTAAATTTCAAAATTATTTTGATTAATTTAAGGGTTAATATTATAATTTCCTACACCATTAATTAATTATATAATTAATTCAAAGTTAAAAAAATATTCCTAAAATTCAAAGTTAAAAATGACATCATATGTGACATGAAAAATGCTCTCCAAATTTAAAATTCCACCATGACATCATAAATGACCTCATGTGAAGTCATCAATGGGTCCACCATAACCCATGAAATGCATTGCACATGGGTTGACACACTAAATAACCCATGACCCACCATTTTAACCACGGTTAAACACAATCATGACACCATCATTATAGTGAAGTATATGTGTCATCCCCTCTCAAATTAAGGTGTGACTTAGATGCATAGGTGGAGAGCATCTCCCCCCTAATCCAATAGAAAGAAGATTTAGCCATGTCATCATTTTTACCGTAATTAGCTTCATCATGAAATATCATGGAAATGGGAGAAGGAATGCTTATGTGTCATCTCATCTTCAATTTAGTGAATGAGTCATGAAGCTTATATAAGAGAGGCTAACTTAGATCATTTTAATAAGCCTTGACCACCTCATGGATAAGCCAATGAAGGCAAGCCAAGCTATAAACCAAACTTTAACCTTAGTTGAGCCTAATACGGGCTGATCATGGAAAGACCCATTATCCTTATCTTCCAGCTCTAAATTTATCCATAGAACATCATTGAACTGCAAATACCTCCACCAAATGAATCCAAGCTAGCCTAAGCCTCCCCCATGGCCATTCATGGCTATGAATAAGCCAAACCCGAGTAAACTAAGGAGAGGGAACCAAAAATAAGAGATACTTATACACAACCTAATTCCTCAAACTTTGAAAACCAAAGTTTCTCCTTAGGATTTAAGCAATTGATTCCCCATATAATTAACCCATGGAGCCCACTGGTTTGCTCTAATTTTCTTACCCAAAATCAGAACAACTTTTGGGTCTGAAAAGAAGTTCTTCAAAACATCAAATTGACCGCTCCAAAAGCTTCCTAGAGCCCTACGAAGATAAGCCCAATTAAAATTAGCCTTCTCCATAGGTTCTAACCCACTGTCCAACATCCCCCTCTCAAACTGAGACACCTTGAGATCAAATTCACTTTTAGGCTCGATTTAACTTCAAATTAAGTTGGGGCCAAGCTTTCTGAGGTCAACACAAAGCTGTGGAGCTAATCCATTCGAAGTTTCATTCACTGAGACCAAGGTATGGCTCATTCAACCTAGCTTAAGCTAGAGTCTGATACTTTGTGAAATGAACTAATTTAAATCCCTAACATAACCGTATGGATGGGTTCATCATCTCTAGATGAAGCTCTAGAAACAAAAAACAATCGAATCCATCAAGAATCAAGTGAGATTTTGTCTCTAGAACATAGACAACTTGCGAGATACACCAGAGTGGAGGTGATGAAAGGATGACGTCCATTCCGTGTTTTGGAAATGGACGACTTCCATTTAATCTAGCTTAATTTACTGTTTGGAGACCCGCAGCTGATCAAGCATGTTTTCACACATATGAGGAAACGCGTCTCTCTTTGGTTAATTAGGATTTATTTAAATCCTAAATAACCTTAAAAACTTCAAAAATAGATATCTTGACAAAGAAAAATCACAAAAATAAAACAAAAATATCCTCGGACTCACGGAGATGAGAAGAAAATTTTAAGATTAAAATCATAACTTAATGATTTATATTTTATTTTTAATTAATTAATTACTCTCTGGAGTAATTTAATTATTTAAAAATAATTATAAGTCCAAAAATTATGAAATTTTCATAGAATTACTCTTTCATCCTTAGGAACATTTTGTGGTTTTTCTAAGAGATGGGGGGTCTCTGGATAAGAATATGTATTTTCCTATGAAACTTAAGTAACTATTTTCAAAATAATTATAAGAGTTACGAAATAGGAAAATTACCTTAAAAATTGGTTAAAAACCTAAATGATAGATTTAAACTCTAAAATGACAGAATTTAACCTTTAAAGAATTGAAAATGACATCTTAAACTTCTAGGGCTAAAGTTATAAAATTGTAATTAAAACACTAAAATCTTTAAAAATTCAAATATTCACTTCACTTAACACATTCCATAATTGACTAAGTCAATCTTGAGCTCAATTCCAATTGGATTCAAATTAAACTATAATTAGGTCTAAAACACTCATTAGACCTAATTAATCTTAGTTAGGCCATAACCACATTAGGCTTAATACCATAAACTATAATTAGGCTTAATCCAACATTAGGCCTAATAACCCCATTAAACCTTAATTACATTACTTAATAAACCTTAATTAGGTCTAAGTCATCAGTTAGACTTAATTAAAACCTGTTAAGCCTTAATCACATTAGGTTTAGTATTATAAGACATCATTAGGTCAAACCCCTAATTAGACCCAATTAACCTAATTAAACCTTACCTTAATTAGGTTAATTAACATTAAACCAATTAGACTTAATCCTAATTAAGTCTAATTAATCAATTAAAACTTACCTAAATTAGGTTTAATTAACCCTAAACTAACTAGACTTAACACTAATTAATTCTAATTAATCAATTAAACCTTACATAAATTAGGTTTAATTATCCCTAAACTAATTAAACTTAACACTAATTAAGTCTAATTAATCAATTAAACCTTACCCAAATTAGGTTTAGTTAACCTTAAACTCATTAGAATTAACCCTAATTATGTCTAAATAATCAATTAAACCTTACCTAAATTAGGTTTAATTAACCTTAAACTAATTAGACTTAACCCTAATTAAGTCTAATTAATCAATTAAACCTTACCCAACTTAGGTTTAATTGATCCTAAATCTTAATTAGATCTAACTCTAATTAGGTCTAACAAATTCAATTAAACCTTTTCTAAACTTGGTTTAATGAATCTTAAACCCTAATTAAGTCCAACCATAATTAGACATAATTAACTCTTAAGCCTTATTTACACTAGCCTTAATAAACCTTAAACCCTAATTAAGTCTAACTCTAATTAGACTTAATTAACTTCTAAGCCTTATTTATGTTAGTCTTAGGAAACCTTATACCCTTATTAAGTCTAACCCTAATTATACTTAATTAACTCTAAAGCCTTATTTACATTAGGCTTAAGTAACCCTAAATCCTAATCAAGTCTAAACCTAATTAAACTTAATTAACTCATAAGCCTTATTCACATTAGGCTTAAGTAAACTTAAACCCTAATTAAGTCTAACTCTAATTAGACTTAATTAACCCTGAAGCTTTATTCACATTAGGCTTAAGTAACCCTAAATTCTAATTAAGTTTAACCCTAATTAGAATTAATTAAATCTTAAGCCTTACATACATTAAGCTTAAGTAATTTTAAACCCTAATTAAACTTAATTAACTCTTAAGCCTTATTCACAATAGGCTTAACTAACCTTAAACCCTAATTAAGTCTAACCTTAATTAGACTTAATTAACCCTTAAGCCTTATTCAAATTAGTCTTAAGTAACCCTAAATTCTAATAAAGTCTAACCCTAATTAAACTTAATTACCACTTAAGCCTTACCTACATTAGGCTTTAGTAATCTTATACCCTAATTAAGCCTAACCCTAATTAAGTCTAACCCTAATTAGACTTAATTAACTCTTAAGCCTTATTCACATTAAGCATAAGTAACCCTAAATTCTAATTAACTCTAACCCTCATTAGACTTAATTAACTCTTAAACATTACTTACATTAGTCTTAAGTAGCCCTAACCCTAATTAAACCCAACCCTAATTAGACTTAATTAATCCTTAAGCCTTATTTACATTAGGCTTAAGTAACTCTAAACCCTAACTAAGTCTAACTGTAATTAGACTTAATTAAACCTTAAACCATAATTACATTAGGCTTAAAGAAACCCTAAACCTTATTTAAGTCTATCTTTAATTAGACTTAAATAAACATCTAAGATAGGTTCAACCTAACTTGAACCCAAGTTAATCAAACCATATATTCAACCCATATGAACCTAAATCAACTTCTAACTTAGGTTCAATCTAACTTGAACTCAAGTTAACCAAAATTAGGTTCAACCCATATTGAACCTAAATCAACTTCTAACTTATATTCAACGTAACTTGAATCAAAGTTAACTAAACCTTAGGTTCAACCCATATTGAACCTAAATCAACTTCTAACTTAGGTTCAACCTAACTAAACCTTAGTTTTAATCCATATTGAACCTAAATCAACTTCTAACTTAGGTTCAACCTAACTTGAACCCAAGTTAACCAAACCTTAGGTTAAGCCCATATTGAACCTAAATCAATTTCTAGCTTAGGTTCAACCTAACTTGAACCTAAGTTAACTAAACCTTAGGTTAAACCCATATTGAACCTAAATCAACTTCTAACTTATATTCAATCTAACTTAAACCCAAGTTAACCAAACTTTAGCTTCAGCCCATGTTGAACATAAATTAACTTCTAACTTAAGTTCGACCTAACTTAAATCTATGTTAACGCTTACTTAAGTTCAACCCATATTGAATTTAAGTTAAACTTAGATTCAACCCAATCTGAACCTAACTCAAACCAAAATTGGGTTCAACCTACATTAAAAAAAGTTCAACATACTTTTAACTTAATTCAAACAAAACCTTAGGTTCCACCACCTTGAACCTAAACCCTTAGATTAAACACAACCTTCAAGCCTAACCAACCATTAGACTTAAACATTAAGTCTAATTCACATTAGACTTAACTCAATACCTTTAGATTCAAAAGACGTTGAATCTAAAACCTTAAAATCTAACTCATGTTAGATTTTATCTTTAAGTCTAGTTTATATTAGACTTAACATAAATATCTTTAGATTCAAAAGACATCGAATCTAAAAAATCTTAAAATCTAACTCATGTTAGATTTTACCTCTAAATATAAACACAAATATTTTTATATTCAAACGACACTGAATCTAAAACATTACCCAATTTTAAATCTAATCAGACATAACTAATTTGCTTCAGATTTAAATGACATCAAATCTAAAAGTCTAACTTATCTTAGATTTTAAGTCTAATCTACATTAGACTTAAAACACCTAGACACAATCGACATTGAGTCTAAAATTCTCAAACCTAACTGATATTAAAATCAACCAAATAAATAAAGTCGCATTATTTCTTTTATGAGAATTATTCTAACACTATTTTTCAGGCATGTTGAAGACAAGTTCTTCTTTAGATGTCCTTTGCATGTAATTAGGGTATGCTAACTCTATTTTGTAGAGCTACATTCTGAAGATGGGACAAAGAACAATAAAACAAAAATAAAAATCAAAACAACATCGAAACACCGACATTGACAAAACAAAATAAGACAAAATAATATCAAAATGACAAACAATAAAACCTAAGCTTTTAGGATAATCACAAAACCTAAACTTTTAGGATAACCACCAAACAAACGACAAAATTACAAAACAAGATCAAAATGACAAACAACAAAACAAAGATAAAACAGACATGACAAATGACATTGACAAAATCAAACCTTTAGGGAAGTAAATGACACTTGGAAACGTATTACTCATAGGATAGAATATTGACGTTTCTTTTTTTGTTCTTGAAATCTCCTAGAAAACAAGTATTAACACTAGTCAGTAGTTTTCTTAGACAAACTTAATTGTCTAAGATGTAATTAACTATAGGAACTTGCTCCTGTAGGGGATTTAAGAACTCACAATAGGTATCACACCTAAAAATCTTTGGTTATCAAAATTTCACATGTGATTCTCCTTATATAAATTTCTAGAATAAAGAATTATAGAATTTCCTCATGTAGAGATCATCACTAACATTTCTGATTCTACTATTTTCTATTTTTTCAGCCCATATTTTCTTCAAATTTCTTATTATCCGAGAATCCTTTTCATGATCCAAATAAATAATATATATTGAAGACTAGGACGATATGATAGATAAACAGAGCAGTGACTCTAAATAATGACATTGACATCGACATCAAGAAAATCTCAAGTGGCTCCAGATGCTGACAAAAGATTTTATTTGGCAACTCTGTTGGGGAGTATCATTCTTCTTATCTTTTGTTAAATCACTTATTTTCAAAGATGTTTCGTTCTTTGACAAATAGAACCACATCTTTCAAAACCTAACTCTTTGAAGAGTTATTTTTCTTATTTCATAACGACAAGATGAGAAAAATAAAAAAATAATAATAAATTCTCAGTTTATAAATAAGACTATGACATTTTATTCTGCTTGAATTTTCAGAAAATTTACAATGGAATCCTCAGATTCAGTCGTTTCTTATTTTCAAGATTTCAACACGCCAATTGATGAAGATGTTTACCTTCATCAGGATGACTTTGGATTATCTGACGAAATTAAATTTGCATTAAATAATTCATATCAAACTGCTATACAATTCTTTGAGGAATTTAATCTGGAACCATATAAAGATTTTCTTAACTTTACATAATATTTACCTTCAGACATTCCCATAGAATAATTAACTTTTGAGGAAATGGAAGAACAAATTGACAGAAAAGGAAAAAAATTTTGTATTGAATAAGAAGATGACAGTCCACCTCCGTCCATATATGAAATTAGATATTGTTCTAAAAATGTACCAAAAACTCGTTCCCAATGGAGAAATAAAAGTTGTTCTCTTGAAAGAAAGAAGAAATGGAACGAAGATGATGATTTTCAGACATCTGAAATTGAACAACGTGTTTTCAAGAGCCCTTCTTTCTCAAAAGAAAACTGATATTTTCCAATACCCGTTGAACATGAGGATAACACTTTCTAACCCAAAAATTCTATGTTAATTCACACCATAAATTCTATATTTAAAAGATTAGCATAGAAAGAGAAATGTTCAATTTCTCAATTTTTAGACAAAATGGGATGTGCGGTCTCTACGACAATGAAAAGAAGTATTCTTGCAACTGAAAATCCTACTTACTTAGAAAAGGATCAATGATCCACCCGATATTTATACTTACTATAATGATATGAAAATTAGCAACGGCGCCAAAAACTTCGTCCATCACCTGATATATATGATTATGATTTTTATATGCAAATTTTGATTTATAATGTGGATACTACGCAAGTATACGTATCATTTATCAAGTAATATAAGACTTTCTGATTAAGCCCCGAGATATCAAACCCACATGGAAAGTGAAAAATCTTTAAAGAAATAAGAAAATTATCTTTCTACTTTTTTAATTGGCTTTTGAAAGTATGTTTTAATTTTAAAAAGTTTGATAGTTGATTTCACTCTTTAAATTTTCCTATAAAAGTCAAACAAGAAATTAAAATGATAATAACTGTAAACACGGTATGAAAAACACTATTAACAAGAATATCTTTTTCTTTCTCTTATAAAGTAGTAATAATTATGAAAGTATTGTTGTGGAAATAATTAAATTTGTTGTGATAAATAGAAGCAACTGTATTCTTTACCCTTACTTGGTTCTATAAAGAACATTGGTTAATTTGAAATTTTATCATTTTGAACATGGTTAGGCAGGGAAGATACCAGCTCTCACTCTAGAGTTCCCTCATTTCCCTCCACCTAGGGGCTAAATTCTCATAACAATCTTCTCAACTTCTTCCAACTTTAAACACATATACATTCCACAACAATTCTTCATGAATTACTTACTTCTTCATTTAAGAAAGAAAAAGATAAAGTAAACTACTCAGAATGCATTGAGAAAATACAAAAACACATTGTTTTGAAATTAAAAACCATAAGAAAAACAACAAACACAACAATTATTAATTAAAAACTAAATGAAAGAACAAAAGTAAACACTTATCTGAAAATCCTCTCCACAAGACTCAGGAAGTTCCTCTGAAACTTTGACTCTTCACTAAACTACTCCTCAGAGCAAGTCTCCAGACTCCGATGACTCAGAAATAGATTTCAGAGTTCAATAAAAACTAAACTAAAGGAAAGAAAAGAAGTGGGAAGAAGAAGGCTTCAATCCTACCCTTTTCTCTTTTCTACTCTCTACTCCTACTCCTAATAAAACTCTGTAAAAGCTCTCTTAAAAATGCAATGGAACAAAGAAAGAAAGAAAGCTAGAACTCTTCAAAATGCAAAGGAAGAGCCACTAATCTTTCCTTAGACTCTCTTTAAATATTAAACTAAAAGGTGCCTTGGTGTCTTTTCAAAATGTGTCTAGATTCGATGTATCCATCAAAGAATGCACCCCTTCATTCAAACTTGCCGCCTAAAGGAAGATATGGAAGTTACCACCAAGAGTTGCATCTCATCCCCTTTGAAAATGGCGCCAAATTCAAGTTAATCTCGATTTGTAACTGTGGCGGCTAAGCGCCGGCCTAGCGGCGCTTAGCCGCCAGTGCCCAAATTTTCATTTTTCATTTTTTTCCTCCAAATTTTATCCAACTTTGCTCCTGTCATCATAATCACTCATTTTCATCATACCTGCAATAAAAATATAAAATACCTTCGATTAAAGTGCAATATCATTAAAAATAGGTGTAAAAATGTGCATAAAAAATACTATATCTTTTAGGTGTATCAAAATCCCCCAAACTTAAATTGTTACTTGTCCACAAGTGACAGTTAATCTCATAGAAAAAATTTTAACATGCAAATTATGTAATGAGTTTCTTAGGAAGATAACAAAATTTTGTTCTAGAAATGGAATAATCTAGTTTAGAAAAAAATTTCGGTAATTAAGACCAACTTAAAGTTTAAAAAGTTCTTAAGGATTGAAAAATGACAAATATAAGTCTATATCTAATTCAGAAATATTTGTAGATTCTTCAAAATATAAGATTCAAACATCTTATTTTTCTCACTAAAAAATCTTTATTTGAAAATAATTTTACTTACTATATTATAACCTTAAGCTTTAGATTTTCTCTGAACTTATATGTTAAACTTTAGGTATGGAACAAATTTTTGATTAGACCCTTAAATCCTCGAGCTTCTCCTCCCTTTAGGTATTACATACTATTTTTCACTTTTTCTTTTTCTTTTTCTTTTCTTTTTTTTTTCTTTTTCTTTTTTTTTCTTTTTCTTTTCTTTTTTTTTTCTTTTTCTTTTTTTTTCTTTTTCTTTTTTTTTCTTTTTCTAAGGCAAGGATTACTGTATCTGGATAGGCCTTTAATAATTTTGAATTCCACCATTCCATTTTATATAAAGGTCAGATATATATCTTTCACTTAAAAAGCATAATAATAGTATTTGAAAAATATTCCTAAATAAAAGAAATTTAAGATTTGAAGAATAAAAGTCAAATCTTTTATTTATCCAAAAATATAAAATTTCTTACTTAGATAGATAGTTATATTTAACATCTCTTCACAAAGAAAATTTTAACTTTAAGTTTTTTATGATTACTATAAATTTTCAAATAAATTTTTTTATTCATTTCTATATTCAAAATTTTTGTTCCCCTAATATAACTTCATATACATAATTGTTCTCAATCAAAAAATAAGATTTATTTTAAGTATTCTTGAGAATAAATAAAATTTTAGGTTTTTGAAAAATTTTTGTTTTTAAAATTTCCCCCCAAACTTTAATTTTTAGTTAGGATAAAACATTTAAGCATAAGAAATGATACATGGGTGAGAATTAAAGACTAAGATAACATGCTTGCAGGAATTTAAATATCCTAAATATGCAAGTATAACAATTTAAATAACAGGAGTAAAATGGAATCAAATTCAGTTTTTCAAAACATTTTCCTTTTATAACAAGAAAAGTAAAAATTTCAAAAGACTTCTACAGTAGTGGAGGTTTTCAAAGCAAATACACACCAACTGAAATCACACTGATACAAGATAACAAATGGTAATGATATAATTTTGTAAAGTTTTTAAGCATGCAGTTTCTTAAATAGTAGTTTCTATAGTGTTCTCTAATCTCCTAACAGTTTTAGAATTAAAGTACACCCTAAAAAAACTCTAGTACAACATACACATTAAAATATTTACTACCACACACACTACACTCAAAGCAACATATAAAACATTAATCCAACAACAATACATCTGAATATGCATAACAGATAAATAGTACAACTACAATCTGCATACTATCAAAGTTCACATCACAACCCAATCATCAAACAAAATACTATACAAAGTACACAATAACACAGCACAACACAACAACTAAAACAAACAACATGCATCTACTCTTCATCCCATCATCATCATCATTATCTTGCTCGTTCCAATCCCTAAATGGCACATAAGGTATGTAGAATGGATGAGGGGGCATCTCAAGACTTTGATCACCTCTAATCAGTCTATCTAAATAATGCTGATAATACTCTTCATACTCATTATTTTTTACAATATATCTCTCCGCTCTCTCCACATTATCCATCTTACCATCCATATCTTTCATATGCTCTCGAGTAAGACTCACCTTCTTCAAAATTTTTCTTAATAAACTAGTCTGTGAATCAGTAGATGATGAAGCACGTGAAGTAGTAGCAAGAGAAGTAGATGTAGTAGAAGCCCTACCAAGTCCTCCTCTCTAGCCAAATTCTGAATGTACAGTGTAAGCTCCAACGTTTACACTGGTGATAGGTTTCAAAGGCTGAAGTACCTCTTCCCAAGTTTCAAATTTCACTTCAGACCATTCACATAATAAATGAATCAGGGAAGGAAATCCCATATCTGTAGTAGTGGTAGATCTGGTACAATTCACAATATAATCACAAATGATCGCTCCAAAATCTATAAGCTTCCCTTGCTGAATGCAATGGTTCGAAACATCTCTTTCCCTCATCACTTCACTAGTATGACTTGAAGGAAACAGTTTAGAAGAGATAAAAAAATGCCATGCCTTAGAAGTGGCATTTAATTTGGAAGCGGGAAAATTCACTCTTCTATCATTTGTTATTTTCCACAATCCTCTTCCAACAGTTAAAAATCCCATTATCTCATCTAACTCTCCCTCCGTAGGATGAAAATTAGAATAAAAACAAAACATAACAGGAGGCATTTGATAGAAAGTGTTAATTACCCCAGAAGAAAAGTTCACATCTTGCCTCCTAACCATCACCAAATTCTCTTCTGATGCAGTCAAATTCGCATAGAATTCTCAAACAACAGAAACAACAGCAACAGCAGAGAAGCAACAGTAGTTCTCCCAGTTCCTCCTAGCAATCATATCTTCAATTACTTCTCCTGGCTTACTAAACACTCTCTTAGGAATCAATTTATGTGACTGCAACGCATCGACGTATCGTTCCTCAGCCCCCACACAAACAAATGTTTCAGAATGAAACTTCGTCTTTCCTCTCTCTCGCTTTGACTTTGGAGCCATCTCTAAAAATTCACGAAATATTTACCATAAATTCCAAAATCAAACTAAACTTGCTAAATTATCTTCTAAAAGATGTTTCCACTAAATCAAAGCAATTTCTTAAGTTTTTCCTCAAATTTTCATCATGAATAGTGATTTTAAGATTTTCCAAAATGTACTCAAAATACATGGTGAAAATCAAAAATTTTTTACTTAGGATTAGTGCTCTTACCTCAAAAAATCCAAATCTATAAATTTTTGTTGAGATCGGCTCTTAAATGGTCCAAATCAAGGATGCCATAGACTCTCTCTCGCGTGAAAACGGTGTGTTGAAGATGAACAGGGGAGTTAAAATATCGATTCACGGGTTTTTAACAGCTGGGAACCAATTTTTGCGAACTGGCGCCTAAGCGTGAGCCCTTCGGGGCTTAGCCGCGAAATCTAGCACTTAAGCGCCGACACTCTGGAGCTTAGCCACCAATACCCAGATTTTCACAATTAAGGTATATGCTTTAAACCACTTCGTTAATCACCCTTAATCTCTTCAAAATAGTTATCTCTTCCCCATAAATCGTCCAATATTCCAATTCAAATGTTTAATATTCATCGATTCCAAACAAAATTCACACAAACACAAACTTATATTCATTAAAACAAACATAAAACTTAATACAATCCTAGAATTTCTATCCACATACATAGGATGAAATTCTCTAGATACAAGAGACTTAATCTCAAACTGATAAGTTTACATCTCTAGGATGTAACTATCACATCATAAGGCGTAATTAAAACTCAAACTAAGCACACCAAATGAAATACATAAGAACACCAAACATATAAGAACACAAAACATACTTAATTCCACTCTCCATTAGGCGGGTTATTTCCAGGACCACTATTATTCTCATTTGACCCTTCTGGAATATAAATCTGATAGAATGGGCGATAATTGTTCATTCTTATATCTTCTTCTTCAATCCATTTGTTCTTCAAAAACATCACCTTATCCGCTTCTTCCACTTATCTTGAATGATCGAATTGCATCTTGAGTTGCCATCCCATGTGCTACAAATGTAAGTTAGTTTCATTGATCTTTGCTTTCATTGAAGTCACTTGGGCTTAAATTGTTGCAATCATTTCTGTAATCCCTTTAATACTAACAGCGAGAAATCCATTGAATAACTCTTTAGCACTGTCACTAATGAACTTACTCTTGTCAGAATCTTGCTTTTTCTTAATCTCATTCTCCCAGGAAGACATGATGTGCTCAAAATACTCTTCTTAAGACTTAGAAATGAAAGTAGGACTTAGGGCAAGTGTTTCTCTTAAATCAGGTTCTTTTTATAGACTTTGGAAATGCTAAAACTACCACAAGACGTTTTAAAACAGCAAAATAACTTCCACACCTCTTCCCCACGATTTAGGCTTCTAGAATCTCATTTTTCGCGTTTTTTGTAACTCCGGCACCAAAGCGCCAACTAGGCGGCGCTTAGCTGCCAGTGCTCAATTTATCACAGGTCTGCCAAATGTCCAAATTTTAATTCTGACTCCTCTAAGTCATCAAATAAGGTCAAATAAACTCTATTTAGTTTAAAAACTCCAAATTACTACCACTAAAAATATAAAAACAAACCAAACAAAGCAAACAAAACACACAAATAAACCATAAAGCTAAGCACACCAATAATTATGGGTTGCCTCCCACAAAACTCTTGGTTTAACGTCTTCAGCCTGACAAACCCAGAACTCATTCTGAGTGACCCAACATCAAATTCTCATCAGACTTAGATTGCTCAACTGAAAAATATGGTTTAAGTCTATTTCCGTTAACTTTATATATTTTTCCAGTCTTAGGATCTTGAATATCCACAGCTCCATAGGAATAAATTTTCATCACAATAAAAGGACCCATCCACCTGGACTTATGTTTTCCAGAAAAAATCCTCAATCTGGCATTATACAGTAAAACTTTATGTCCTGGCACAAGATTTTTAGTAATAATCCTCTGATCATGCCATAACTTCATCTTTTCCTTATGAATCTTAGCAATTTCATAAGATTCATTCCTTGTCTCTTCAAGCTCATTTAATTGCAATAATCTCTTCTCAGCAGCATTTTTCAAATTAGAATTGAATTCTTTAATAGCCCAAAATGCTTTATTCTCAAGTTCAATAGGTAAATGACAAGTTTTTCCAAAAATCAGCCTATATGGGGACATTCCTATAGGGGTTCTGTAGGCAGTCCTATAAGCCCACAAAGCATAATCCAGTTTGATTGACCAATCCTTTCTATTTAGATTAACAGTCTTTTCCAATATTCTTTTAATTTCACGATTGGATAATTCAACCAAACCACTTGTCTGCGGATGATAAGCAGTAGCAATGTGATGATTAATATGATATTTCTTCGCTAACTTTCCAATAATCGCATTTCTAAAATGACTTCCCCCATTAGTTATGATTACTCTTGGTATTCTAAATCTGCAAAATATATTCTTCATCAAAAATTTTGCAACACTTTAAGCATCACATCGAGGTAAAGCAATAGCTTCAATCCATTTGGAAACATAGTCTACTGCCATCAAAATATAAACATTTCCAAAAGATGGTGTAAATAGTCACATAAAATCTAATCCCCAAACATCAAATATTTCAACTTCCAACATGTAATTGAGGGCATCTCATTTCTCCTAGAAATATTGCCTACACGCTGACATCTATCACAATTTTTAATATAAACATTCACATCCCTAAAAATTGTAGGCCAATAAAATCTAGATTGTAAGATTTTATATGCAGTTTTATCACTTCCAAAATGTCTCCCATAATCAGAATCATGATATTTTTGAATAATTTCATAAGTCTCTTCCAAAGGTACACATCTTCGAATTATAAGATCCTTTCCTTGTTAATATAAAAATGGGTCATCCCAAAAATAAGTCTTACCATCAGACAGAAATTTCTTCTTTTCCTGATATGTCAAACCATAAGGTATAATATCACTAACAATAAAATTCACTATGTCTGCATACCACGGAACACGCCACTCATTAACAGTGAATAATTTTTCATCAGGAAAATGTTCATTAATTTCTTCAACATCACAGAGAGATTTTTCAATTTCAAGCCTGGACAAATGATCAGCAATTTGATTTTCAGAACCCTTTCTATCTACTATCTCAAAGTCAAATTCTTGCAAAAGAAGAATCCATCTTATCAGTCTCTTTTTTGCATTTTTTTCTTCATTAAGTATTTGATAGCAGAATGATCAGTATGCATAACATATTTAGTTCCAATTAAATATGATCGAAATTTATCAAAGACAAATACTATAGCTAATAACTCTTTCTCAGTAGTGGTATAATTAATTTTAGCTTCATTAAGAGTTTTACTAGCATAATAAATAACTTTGAAAATCTTATCATATTTCTGACCCAAAACAGCACCAATAACATATTCACTAGCATCACACATTAATTCAAAAGGTTTTTCCCAATTTGTTGAAATTATTACAGGTGCAGTGATTAATTTTTCTTTTAATGTTTCAAAGGCTTTGAGGCAATCATCATCAAAATTAAAAATTTCATCCTTTTCCAGTAAACGGCATAAAGGTTTTGTAATCTTTGAAAAGTCATTGATGTAACGCCTGTAGAATCTAGCATGTCCTAAAAAACTTCTAATTCACCTTAAATTGGTTGGGCAAGGTAAATTAGATATAACTTGAATTTTTGCAGGACCTGCCTCCAAATCTTTTTTTGAAATCTGATGTCCCAAAACAATTCATCCTGCTACCATAAATTGGCATTTTTCCCAGTTAAGGACCAAATTAGTTTCTTCACAGCGTTTTCAAACCTTAGACTTTTTTAGTTGAAGGAGACTTAGGCTCCCTACTCTTTTTATCAAAAAAGTAAAAATTAAAAAACTGGGAAAGAGATCCTATCTAACACACCCATACAACTCACGCAAAAAATAAGAACCTAAGGTCCTCTTTCCAAAAAAAAGATAAAAAACAACACACACAGACAACCCAAACAAACAAAACAAAATAAGAAACTCTGCAAGATTCAAGGAGGCAAGCTCCAAATGAGCATCCGGAACCATAGAAGCAATCTGAACACGATAAAGAGATAAACCAAACTTTGCAGCCCAATTCGCAGACCTGTTATCTTCCCGCTTGACATGCGATGATTTGACATGCAAATTTTGAGAAAGTAAAAGAACCTTCTTCAAAGAAAGAGTCGGACTCCAATGATGACCCTCCTGCAAATAAATGCACTTCCAAAGCACAAGATAATCAGTTTCAATTTCAACATAATGCCAACCAAACCTCTTAGCCAACTGTAGACCGAAAATCACAGCATCCATTTCTGCAAGAATAGGAGATTCTGAAACAGCCCTAGCCACAAACCAATATAAGATACAACCCAAAGTGTCACGACAAACACCACCCATGCTGGAAGTAGTATCAGTCCAACTCCCATCAGTATTTATCTTTATAAAAGGAACAATGGGCTTAGCCCACTTAACAGTAACACAGTGATGTGAAGAAATGTTAAAAGGAATATTTAAAGCTTCCAGTACTTTAAGCAAAAAAACAAATTGATCCTTTTTAGGAAGAACCAAACTTAAACACTTGTACAAGTAACCCAAAACCAACTTAACAGTAGAAACAACACTAGGAACCGTAACATTGAACTTTATGTCATTCCTGGAAATCCAAATGAACCACAAGATTATCACAGGAATACAAGGAAAAAACCTGCTACCAAACTTACGCCAATCAGAGAATAAATCATCAATAGTAGTAACAGCCAAAGGGGACCAATTGATATTCAAAGCAGCCATACACCTCGTCCAAATCTCAATAGCAAAAGGACAAGTAATAAAGAGATGATGAGTAGATTCCTCAAAAGCTTTACAATAAATACAGAACGAGGCCAACTTTAAAACTTTAAGCTTCAAAATGTCGTTAGTAGGAAGAATAGAGTGATAGAGTCGCCAAATAAAAAAAGACATAGAAGGTTTAATCCAAGGGTTCTACGCCCATTTAAGATTAAATTCTAATAAGTAGCAAAGGAATTAGCAAAATGCTTAGCCAAGGACTCACCCAAATTTCCCTTAACCATAGGTTTATCTAGTTTATCAGGAAAAATCGGGATAGCATAAATATAAGCAGTATCAATAGGATTAACCAAACAATTAAGTCTAGGTAAGCACCACCTATTCTTATACCAAAGATCTTTCACCTTTAAACGAACATCATTAGGAACCCCTTAAAAAGAAGCAAGAGGCCCTTTCCCCATCCAATCATCATACAAAAAAGAGCATTCACCATTCCCAATATCCAACAAAATGAGATCATTAGTAGCATCTCATGCGTTAAACATCATCTTCCAAATGAAAGAGTCACTCTTCTTAACAGAAACAGTAAAAGGATGAACATTTGAACAATAATTAGAATGCATAAAATCAGCCCAAAGAGAATTTTTAAGACGGAACCTGTATGAAAGCTTCATATGACAAATATTAATGGAATCTGAAAGCCTCCGGAAACCTAAACCAAAAGAATCAGTTGGCTTACAAAGCTTCTCCCAACACTTCCAATGCAACTTTGTATGATTCTTTCCTTCCCAATAAAATTTATTGAAAAAAAGCTCAAGCTGCTTACATAAAGTCTTAGGCATGCCCATAACTTGTAAAGAATAAAGAGGCAGTGAAGTGAGAATGCTCTTAAGAAGTGTAACACGACCTCCAAAAGAAAGAAAACTATTTTTCGAAGAAAGAAGTTGCCATTTGACTTTATCAACAAGCTCATGAAAAAGCACCTTACGAGGTTTACCCTTAGAAAGATTAAAACCCAAATAGTTAATAGGCAAACAAGAGTGCACAAAACCAGTTAAAGCAGAAATCCACTGCTTTCTAGTATGAGAAACCCGCTTAGCACAATAGAAAGAACACTTAGAAGTACTAAAAACTAAGCCAGAATTAGCTTGAAATTTCAAAACCAACTCCCAAATCCTCTTAATAGACCCTTTCTGAGCATTAGAAAAAATGATTAAATCGTCAGCAAAACAAAGATGATTAATCAATAAACCTTTATGAGCATAATGCATGGAGGGATACTTAATAAACAAACCATTTAAGCACCTTGAAAGATAATCAAAAGCAATGATAAAAATGTAAGGGGACAAGGGGTCACCCTGCTTAAGCCCTTTAGAAGAAGAAAAGAAACCACACTGATTACCATTAATAAGCAGGGAGTAGAAGTTATCACTGAGAATACTCTAGACAAGCTTACAAAAACTATCACTGAAACCAATAGCCTTAAAGATGGACATAATAAAGTCCCATCTTAAAGTATCAAAGGCTTTACAAATGTCCATTTTAAAAAGGATATTACCCCCTCTACTTTTCATATCCATATCTAAAAGGAGCTCTTGGACAATCAATGCATTGTCACAAATGTTTCTACCTTTAAGAAAAGTAGCCTGATTAGAACTAAGAATATCAAAAAGCACAGGCTGAAGTCTACCAACAAGAATTTTAGAAATAAGCTTGGACAAAACAGTATTAGTACTGATAGGACAAAAATCATCCCAGCTCGAAGCATTAGATTTTTTAGGTAGCAATACAATGATAGAGGATTTGAAATAATGGGGTAAATTTATACCTCTAAAGAAATCCTGAATGGTGAGAATAACATCACCTTTAATAGTATTCCAACCATATTTATAAAATTCCACAGTAAAACCATCTGGACCAGCGGCTTTCCCATTAGCCATAGAATCAAGAACCCTTTTAATTTCATCTTCACTGGGAACACAAGTAAGCAAATGATTATGAATAATAGGCATATTAGAATAAACATAGGTATCAATAGGCAGTAAAGAATCTCCAGAATTATTAAATATTTGAGAAAAATAAGAAACCCCACTAGCAGCAATATCATCACTATTATGAATAATAGTCCCATCAATGTTAATAATTTTCAAGATCTGATTAGTCTGATGACGATGTTTAATGCAAGAATGAAAAAATTTCGAATTACGATCACCAGACAAAAATTGTATTTCACGACTTTCTGCGCAAAAAAATGATCCTCCATGCTATAAGCATCCTCTAATTGACTTTGGCTCTTCAATAAAGTAACCATATTAATAGTATCATTAGCAAAAGCCAACTCCAGCTCTTTCATATTAGCCTATAAATTTTTAATATTCTGAGTAAGATGCCTAAAAACCTACCAATTCCAACCTTTTAACACCTTAGCAAAAAGCTTATGCTTAAGCTACAGCTTAAAACCAGCAGAACCCAAAACCGTAAGATTCCAATTATCAAGAAGCAATTGATTAAAGGAAGAATGCATTAACCACATATTGAAAAATCTGAATTGATACTTGGACACATAAACTTCATCTTTGATGGTAAGAATAAGAGGAGCATGATCAGAAGCCACAATAGACAAGTGCTTAACCAAATAAGAAGAAAATTGATTAAGCCAAATAGAATTTGCCATAAAACGATCCAATCTTTCGAAAGTTTGCCCTCTGTGCCAAGTAAAAGGATTACCCGAGCACTCTAAATCAAACAAACCCTCATCCATAATCATAATATTAAAAGCATCAATCAACATCAAGTTAGGATGACAGCCACCCTTCTTTTCAGAAATAGACGTTATCAAATTAAAATCCCCACCCAGAAGCCAAGCTTCTTGAAGTTGATTAATAACATGAAAAAAATCCCACAGCTCAAGACGAGCAGATTTCGAGCAACCAGCACAAACAACTAAGAGAAAGAAAGAACCATAATCACAAGTAACATATAAATGAAGAAGCTTAGAATGATTCAAGATAACCTCAATCTGGATAGAATCTTTCCAAAGAAACAAAATTTTATTATTGACATTAGCAAGAAGATTGTAATTGCCAAGCCTCATTAAGTACTTAGCATTAATGATCTCAGCCACCATAGGCTCAAGAATACTAAAAAATTGTAATTTGTAAGAACGAATTAGATGCTTTAGATGAATAGTAGCATTTAATTTAGCAATGCCACGCACATTCCAGACTAAAGTATTAACCTTCATGGGGAACAACATTACCCTAATTCATATCAGAATGAAGAAGAAGAGAAGTATCAATAACTTTGCCTTTAGATATAGAAATGTTAGCTTCCGGATTAACATAGCTTAATTCACGGTTCCCTCGAAATTTTCTTTTCCGTGCAGACTTCTGAATTAACCATCCTTCCTCTAATTCAGTAAGTGTGAGAGAATTCTAACTTTTAGATGAAGAGTTATTATAAAACACAAGCTGAGTGTCCAAATTCATAATATCCACAGGGATATTCTTAAGTATTGGAATCTAAGAAGAGCCACAAGTTTGTGGCATTAAATCAAAATAGGGATTAGTAGCAAAAGAAAAATTAAGTTGCATATCATTGACAACATCTTGGCCATTATTAATAACATCAACATTCTCAGAAAATGATTATTTTCAAGAGCTAAAAAATCCATCTGCATCAAGGTGCTAATAATAGGCAAAGAAGAAGGGCCTCCATCCTTAACAGCATGAACAGGCAAAAAAACATCCTTGTTACCAATATTTGAAACATGAGGAAGATTTATATCTACAGGAACAGGTTTAGGCACAGCACGAGGTATATTAGCCGATTTATTTTTCATAAGCTCAGGATGGACATGAAAGCAATGGGAAAGAATATGACCAAAGATTTTACAATGCATACATTAATGGGGCACGAATTCAGTTTCTAATTTTTGCCAATATCCCTCAAAATCATCTTCAAGCCAAAACGAATACGGTAAAGATCAAGCGACATCATGTTCTATAAAGATCCGGGCTAAACCAGGCCTCGAATCATTGGTAGATGGCGTATCAATTTTTAAAGGATTACCAAAAATGTTCCCCACCGAATAAAGAACATGCTCATTAAAGAACTGAAGCCTTAATCCCGGTAGTCGAATCCAGATAGGAACTATAGGAGATTCCACAGTAAGATTAAATTTAGGAGTCCATTTCAAAAGTTTTAGATAGAATTTATCAATAAACAAAATTTTCTTAGCAAATAAGGCCACGTAATCTTCTTCAAGATTCAATTTAAACATAAGATTGTGATGATCAATCAACCCTATCTTCCAACTTCCTACTAAATTCAAATAAGAAAAAAAATTTCGAATCACCTCTATTATAGGATGGCCAACAGAGAACTTACCAATCAGCGTGAACCTTAAAGGTTCCAAAAGAAGCGCAGTGTCTGCCTTAGTAAAAACCAGTGTAGGCTTACCGTTCTTATGGCTGGCCTTCTTCAAGAGACCATCCGAGCCGTCATCGACCATACGGCAATGAAAATCTGCTGGGAAAACAAAATCTCCCTCAACATTAGGTTTACCCGCAGCAACATCGCGGTAAGAAAGAGCCATCACTCGAATACGAAAACTATATTAAGGAAATCTAGTCACAAACTCCGAAGAAAGACGACCTAAGAGGTTAAATAAATGTTCTAAACATGATTCAAATGAAATTCAAAACACTGAAAGTCATCCATAAAAACTTCAATCCCTTTTTCAATTAAATCACAAAAAAATAGCCATCATACATCTCTGAAATGTAGCAGGGGAATTACATAAACCAAAGGGCATTCTTCTAAAAGCAAACGTACCATATGGACTGGCAACGTAGTTTTCTCTTGATCCTCAGGAGCAATTTGTATTTGGTGGTAACCAGTATATCCATCCAGAAAATAAAAGTATTTATGCCCAGCCAGTCTATCCAACATTTGATCCTGAAATGGGAGTGGAAAGTGATCTTTCCTTGTGGCAAGATTTAATTTTCTATAATCAATGCATATTTGCCACCCTGTAACTTGTCTTATTGGTATTATTTCATTCTTTTCATTAATAGTCACAGTCACTCCTCCTTTCGTAGGAACACAGTGAATAGGCCTAACCCATGAACTATCTGAAATAGAGTAGATAATTCCAGCATCCAACCATTTTAAAATTTCTTTGTTAACAACGTCTTTCATGATAGGATTTAATCTCATTTGGGGATCAATCCGCAGTTTGCAATTATGTTCCATAAGAATTCTGTGCATATAAATTGTGGAGTGATTCCTTTAATATCAGCAATTGTCCATCCAAAGGCTTTCTTGTGCTTCTTCAAAATTTCAAGCAAACTCTCTTCTTCTTTTTCAGTTAATTGAGAGGAAATTATAACTGGCAATGTTGAGGATTCACCTAAAAAAACATACTAAAAATTATCAGGAAGCATTTTTAACTCAAGTTCAGGAGGTTTTTCAATTGATGGACCATAAGATTCATCTTTTTTAGTCAAATCCAACAATTCAAAACTTTCACGAACATACTTTAAATCTTCATCTAGAAAATCTTCAGAATCAAGTAACTCCTCTTCTTGCTTATGTTCCAATTTTTCTCTTTCAGATTTCTCTTCATAAGTTGATTTGAAATGACATTCACTTAAATATTTGATAACATCCATCCTATAACACTCATCTTCTTTACCTCTAGCAGGATATTTCATCGATTTTGAAATATTAAATGTAACAGTCTGATCATTAACCCTCATCGTTAATTCCCCTTTTTGCACATCTATCATGGCTCGGCCTATAGCTAGGAAAGATCTTCCTAAAATTATAGGTATCTGTTTATCTTCCTCCATATCTAACACAATGAAATCAACAGGTAAAATAAATTGATCCACTTTAACAAAAACATCTTCTATAACTCATTTAGGATATGTGATCGAACGATCTGCTAATTGCAGAGTTACAGTAGTTGGGGTTATTTCTCCTAGTCCCAGTCTTTTGAATATTGATAGAAGCATAAGGTTAATGCTTGCACCCAAATCACATAAAGATTTTCCATAGAATTTGTTTCATCTGCACGTGGAATTATGAAACTACCAGGATCTTTAAGCTTTTCATGAAGCTTTTTCTGAATTATTGAACTGCACTCCTCACTAAGTGTAACAGTCTCATTATCTTCAAACTTCCTTCTCTTGTTAAGAATATCCTTCATAAATTTCGCATAGCTTGGCATTTGTTCTAAGGCTTCAGCAAATGGAATATTAATAGTAAGCTTCTTAAATATCTCCAAGAAATTTGAAAATTGCTTATCCAACTTTTTTTGATGAAGTCTCTAAGGAAATGGAGGTTGTGGTTTTTCTAAATCAACCTTAAGTGGAGAAACAGGTCTTTCCAAACTTTTCGGAGCGTCCTCTTTTGGTTCTTCAATCTCTTCTTTCTCTACTTCAGTTTCTTTTTTAACTCTATCTTCCAATTCTCTTCCACTTTTCAGTTGAATTGCTTTTACTTGTTCTTTATTCTTTTCACTTGGATTTACTTCGGTATTACTTGGAAGCATTCCTTGGGATCTATTACTTAAGACATTTGCAATTTGTCCCAATTGATTTTCAATATTTCTGATGGTTGCTCCTTGAATTTGTAATTAATTTCCCATATGTGACACCACTTCTTCAATAAACAACTTTTTCTCCTTTAATTGTAACGCATTGTTATAACCTGAAGGATAAGTTAATCTATTATTATTATTTCCTTGGTTCTTCCAATTCCCTAATGGGTTTACTTGGTGGGTCTGCCATTGTTGATTAACACCACCCTGATTATTGGTATTCCAGTTAAAATTTGGATGATTCTTCTAACCTGGATTATAATAATTTGAATATAGGATGTTAGGCTTAATTATAGCATTCACAGTTTCTAGTGAAGAATAAGAATCAACCATTTGGCCGAATGAATTTTCTTCAATCATGGAATGTGGTTAAGAAAAACTCATCCCAAATTGGTTTATCTTCCTTAAAACAGCAGTAACTTGATTTCCTATCATTGTAAAAGCATCATTTTCAAAAACACTGACTACCTTTTTAGGATTTAACCTTTCAGAAGGCCATTGAAAATTATTAGTATCAATTTCTTCAATTAAAGCATAAGCATCAGAATATGGTTTAGACATTAATGATCCACCAACAGCAGCATTGATGATCGATCTAAGAGATCCAATTAATCCATTATAAATAGTTTGAATTATTAACCAATCTGGTATCAAATGTTGTAGACATTTCCTTAGGAGATCTTTAAATCTTTCCCACGCTTCATATATTGATTTCCCTTCTAACTGACAAAAAGATGTAATATCATTTCTCAACTTAGCAGTCTTAAATGGTGGAAAATATTTAGCAAGGAATTTTTTTGACAGTTTAGCCCAAGTTCTAATTGATCCAGGTGCTAATGAATGTAACCATATTTTAGCTTTATCCCTTAATGAGAAAGGAAAAAAGTCTAAGTCTAATTGCATCATCTGAAACACCATCATATTTGAAAGTAGCACTTAACTCTAGAAAATTAGCAAGATGCAAATTAGGATCTTTAGTTATTGCTCCCTCAAATTGATTATTAGACACCATTTGGATAATAGCAGGTTTAAGCTCAAAAGAATTCGCAGCTACAGTAGGGTTTTGAATACTACAACGAAGTTCATCCACTATAGGGTTAACATAATCTCTTAAAGGTCTTAATTCTTGATGGATGCCAACATTTTTAATCCTGATGATTTGTCATTTCTTGAATATTTTTATCTTTCTCTGTATTTTTAATTTTTTTGATTTCTCTGATAGTTCTTTCTAATTCAGAATCGTAAGGCACAAGTCCCTCAGAACTTGAACTACGCGTACAACAATAAAGTAAAACAAAACACAGCACATTAACAAAAACAAAGAAAAGTATAAATTTAAAATTTGTTAATTTTCTTTAAAATGTAATTTTAATTAATTTCTTTCCTCGGCAACGGCGCCAAAAACTTGACTCTATCGGATATATATACTTACAAATATAATATGAAAATTAGCAACGACGCCAAAAACTTGGTCCGTCACCCGATATATATGCTTATGATTTTGATATGCAAATTTTGATTTATAATGTGAATACTACGCAAGTATACGTATCGTTTATCAAGTAATATAGGACTTTCTGATTAAGCCCCGAGATATCGAACCCACAGGGAAAGTGAAAAATCTTTAAAGAAATAAGAAAATTATCTTTTTACTTTTTAATTGGCTTTTGAAAGTATGTTTTGATTTTGAAAAGTTTGATAGTTGATTTCACTCTTTAAATTTTCTTATAAAAGTCAAACAAGAAATTAAAATGATAATAACTGTAAACGCGATATGAAAAACACTATTAACTAGAATATCTTTTTCTTTCTCTTATAAAGTAGTAATAATTATGAAAATATTGTTGTGGAAGTATTTATATTTGTTGTAATAAATAGAAGCAAATGTATTCTTTACCCTTACTTGGTTCTATAAAGAACATTGGTTAATTAGAAATTTTATCATTTTGAACATGGTTAGGCAGGGAAGATACCAACTCTCACTCTAGAGTTCCCTCATTTCCCTCCACCTGGGGGCTAACTTCTCATAACAAAATTCAAAACTTCAAACCAAATTAAGGGCTTTTAGCCTGTCACACTAAAAATTATCTAATTTTACTCCCCTTTAAAACATCTTCTAATATATTGCATTCAATTATATGAACTACCATTTTCACCCATATAATTGCATGTTATTCTAACTAACTTTTTTGAGACAATACCGCATTGGATCTTACATAATCTCACCACAAATTTTACATCTTAACATGCCAAATTAAAAAGTAAATAAAGTTTATAGAATCAATCTTCACAACTTCTTCCAACTTTAAACACATATACATTTCACAACAATTCTTCATGAATTACTTACTTCTTCATTTAAGAAAGAAAAAGATAAAGTAAATTACTCATAATGCATTGATAAAATACAAAAACACATTGATTTGAAATTAAAAACCATAAGAAAAACAACAAACACAACAAGTATTAATTAAAAACTAAATGTAAGAACAAAAGTAAACACTTATCTGAAAATCCTCTCTACAAGACTCAGGAAGTTCCTCTGAAACTTGACTCTTCACAAAACTACTCCTCAGAGCAAGTCTCCATACTCTGATGACTCAGAAATAGATTTCAGACTTTAATAAAAACTAAACTAAAGGAAAGAAAAGAAGTGGGAAGAAGAAGGCTTCAATCCTACCCTTTTCTCTTTTCTACTCTCTACTCCTACTCCTAATAAAACTCTTTAAAACCTCTCTTAAAAATGTAATGGAAGAAAGAAAGAAAGAAAGAAAGAACCCTTCAAAATGCAAAGGAAGAGCCACTAATCTTTCCTAAGACTCTCTTTAAATATTAAACCAAAATGTTCCTTTGTGTCTCTTCAAAATGTGTCCAGATTCGATGTATCCACCAGAGAATGCACCCCTTCATTCAAACTTGCCACCCAAAGGAAGTTATGGAAGTTACCACCAAGAGTTGCATCCCATCCCCTTTGAAAATGACACAAAATTCAAGTTAATCTCTATTTTTAACTGTGGCAGCTAAGTGCCGGCCCAGCGGCGCTTAGCCGCCAGTGCCTAAATTTTCATTTTTCATTTTTTTGCTCCAAATTTGATCCAACTTTGCTCCTTTCATCATAATAACCCATTTTCATCATACCTGCAAGAAAAACACAAAATACCTTCCATTAAAGTGCAATATCATCAAAAAATAGGTATAAAAATGTGCATAAAAAATATTATATATTTTAGGTGTATCAATCAGCAATTCCCATTAGACAGTCAGTGTACTCGGGAACCAGTGAAATTCCGTCTAGGGCCAATAGTAGAAGATGTGATCGTCACAGGAGATAGAACTAAACGTAACAAATTAATATCAGAAGCAGAAGACACATCTGTTAAAATGATGACTCTGGTCCAAATGTTACAAAATGGAGATCGTTCCTACTCACAAAATGATAATATACTCCTGAGAAGCTCTCGTCCTATACTTAAAAATAATATATGGAAATGAGAATCATTAAGAGGAATCTCAAATATTGTGAGTACCTCTGCAGACAGTTCTCAGGAAAGAATTTGTGAAAAAAGTCCTATAAAGTCATTCGCAAAAATATTGAAAAAGTTGAAAAATGACATTAAACAATTCTCAATATGGAGAAAGAATGAATCTTCAAATAGTTTAAATGAGGAGGTTGCTGAAAAAAATATGGTGGAAACACGATCTACCTCCTTAGCACGAAAATTAAGTGAAGAAGATACGATAGAAGAATTACAAGCGGTTATTTGACAAAGGAATGAGCAAATCAATCGTCTCAAATAAAAAATGAATGAATTGTGGAAGCTTTACAAAACCCCACAAACAAATCCAATGCCTATAGTTGAAATCATTAGGCCAGAGGCAATACATATTCTGGAGGACAAAAGATACCCAATAGAAATTGAAGAAAGTACTCAAAAGAAAAAAGGATTCCCCTCAAAGTGGAATTCTAGAAAAAGAAATAACACAATTAGTAGAACAAAAAGATAAAAGAAATAATGGTTTGGGTAAAGCCTGGATCATTAATTCCACCTTATCTAGAGGAATTTGATTTTTTCCAGTACCCCAAAGGACTTGTTCCTCCTCTCTTCAAAATGTTTGACGGAACTAGTAATCCTCGTCAGTACCTTACACACTTTAGAGCAATGCAGGAAGGAGTGACCTCTCTTGTTTCATTAATTTGTTAACAGTCTCACAGAAGTTGCCTTTGACTGGTATGTGGAACTTTCTAACGGGTCAGTTAAATCTTTTATAGAGCTTGAAAGCCTCTTTATTCAATGATTCGCTGGAGCACAACACCATACAACCGTTGGTGATCTAGTTGTAGAAAAAAAAAATCAAGAGACTCTAGAGGATTACATTTTGAGCTAGAGAAATCTTACAATGAAATGTGAACCACAACTTCAGGAACAACACACTATTGAAATCTTGCTTAAAAATATCCATGGTCTTATAGCATTCATGCTTAAAGGATTCACAACAAAAGATTTAAAAAACTGCTCAGTAAAGCTATCAATCTTTAACAAGAAGCTAAGCAGATGAGTGTAACAGAAAAGAAAGAAAAGATAAAGTCTGTCAAAACATTTGAGAAGAAACCAGGAAATGTTGCAGAAAAGGGTAAACAAGTGATGCAAGTTCAACCCAATTAAAAGAAGCAACAATAGAATATAAATCAATCGCCACAACAGGCATCTTCTCATTTACCATTTCAACAACCAATTCTGGTACCGACAGATAAAAAAAAAAGATGATTGAAAGAATGAAAAAGGAATACCCATTCAAGATAGAGGTTGTTGGCAAAATATTCTGTAGTCTGCTAAAAATACCAGAGTTCAAACTACCTAAGGCTAAAAGACCAAGAGAGGTTGAAATGAAAGACAATCCCAATTATTGTCCTTATCATAAGATGCTCGGGCATAAAATTGAAGAATGTTTTGTCTTCAAAGACTTGTTAGAGCGCAACTTTAATGATAGGAATATAGTAATCCTGAAAGAGTATCTGAAAAAACATAAAAAGGCTAAGTCAATATGATTTCGGTCGATAAACTTATTTCTTTTCCTGACAACAAAGACAAAGATGACATTGCTCAAGGTAAATCTTCTACGAAAATTCTTATGGACTTTCAAATTACAAAATCTTACAAGAAAGGAAAGAAAAAGAAAAATAGAGAACCTAAAAGTGTTAGTGGTCTTTTAGACATAGGGACTACTGTTCCTTTTGTATCTCCTAGTTTGCATGTTTTTTTACCTTCTACTATGATAGTTGTCTTAGAAGAAGGGAGAAAATCCCTCGAGCCGTTGACTTTGTGTGACTTCCTTTTTACCACTACTGTGAATAATAATACTTCCAGTTTTGTTTACATCCGGTCTATTCTGAATGATATTTCTGAAAATGATCATTCCAATTTCAATCTTATTGATAATACTCAAATTGTACGCGATCCCGACTAGTCTAACGACAATCAAAACGACAATAATATTAGTGACAATTCCGATAATGATGACTTGTGCTGCTACAATCGTAAATTTTTAAAAGGTATTTTCAATTCAATTTCACAGTAAGATTAATTTAATAATTAAGCAGTCACTCGTATATGCAAGTAAATATATCGTTCAAGTAATACAGAAATCTAGTGGTGTCCTGGTTATCGATCCCACAAGAAAGTTTGAAACATTCAAAGTGTAGTTTAACAATGAAATCCAATACTCAATTCACAATGCAAGTTCAGACAATATTTAAGTTGCTAATATAATGATTGCTAAAGCTAAGTTAACTAAAATTACATTCTAAATTAACTAACACAGACTAAGTTTTGTATTGAAAGATTTAAATATGAAAAGCATCTTTCCCCTTACAATGATATTATGATGAGTGAATGATGTAGATTGAATAAGTTTTATATTGTGACAAATAGGAGTATTTATATTCTTTACCCCCTTTAGAGTACCCTCTCTTCAGAGTTATGTAAAGAAAATTGGCAAATCATAGGCTTAGTCCCCAAATCCATGGTTCGCCAGGGAGGACACTGGCTCTCCCTTCAGTACTCCCATTTCCCCTCACCTGACGGTTAACGCTAGCTTTAGTTACCAAACACTAGGAACAAATTGGGGATTCCATCCTGTCACATTAAAATCTCCAATTCGTCCTTCCCCCCTCTCTTCTTCAAACGGGCATCCATAACTGTCTAAAATAAGTTAGAAATAAATTCCCAAGAGCCTCCTCAAGCAACCCTTCAAAAATCATCTAAATGCATTCGACACTCTATTACCGAAAAAATTATAATGCTCTTCCCATTCTGGCGCCGCCGGCGCTAGTAAGCTGAATTCTTCATTTTGCCTCTTTTTTCTTCAAATTCATTCCTTTTTGTTCCTTCACTCCAAACACCTAAAATCATCATACCTACAGCAAAACATGAAAAATACCTTACTTGAAAGGGCAATGTCACCAAAAATGGGTACAATTTATATATATAAAAACTAGCAAATTTTTGGTGCATCAGAATTCCTCAAACTTAACCATTACTTTTCCTCAAGTAATCCTTTTACTACATACAAATATAACTCATAGTAGTGAACATTCACTTTAAGAGTGCTACAATTTTTTATTTAATTGAATATAATAGTAAGATTCTTAGAAAAATATTCAGTAACTTAGGTCAAAATTATAGTTATAATAGTCAAGTCTAGGAGTTCTAGTTTCCTATTCATTTCAAGAATAACCATACTTTGTCATTAAGGGTTCTTTGAAGAAATATATGAAAAAGAATTTCATGCAAACTCTATTAGAATATAGGATAATACTTTAGTTACAAATTTAGAAATGTAACAAAGATCTTCCTTTAATTTGATTCATGTGAATCCAATTTTTGATTAGGAATCTCCTCAAGCTTCTCCTCATATATCTTCTCTTCTTTCTTTCTTTTTTTTTTTTTGGATTATTTTTCAATCCTTTCTCTTTTCTTTTTTTTTCTTTCTTTTCATTTTTCTTTTCTTGTGAGGATTACTATTTCTGGATAGCCTTTAATAATTTCAAACTTCACTCTCCTCTTTTTAAAGTTGGAACTTGACACAGCTCTTTACTTTATAAATATATATTAGCTTTATAATTCATCATGTAGTCACAATCTTTTCTTCACACATAAATCTCTAAGTCCCATAATATTTCAAAAATATAGTTTCCTTTACTTTAGATAGTCAACTATAGTCCAATCCTCTCATACTAAATATCTTAACCCCATAAATTTAACCTTCATCACTATAAAATTTCATTTAAATCCACTATGATATTTAAATGAAATAAAAAATTTAGTTATCTAAAGTTTGGTTCAACTACTAAAAGTTATGTTAATAATTTTTGAAACTATATTAAATGAGAACAAATAAGAGTTAATATTCTACTCCCTCCCCCAAACTTAAGTTTTTCATTACATATAAATTTGGAAAGGTAAGGAATAAAACAGAAAAAAAACTAACCTTTTTGTGTTGGGATTCTGAAATCTTCTGAAGTTATGCTGGTATTAATAAAAAATTTAAGCTAACAAGCATGAAATATTTAGAAGTAGTGCTTTATATAATATTTGAAAATTTGCAAGGTAAAGAAATATTAAAGACTTACACTTTAAACATAAGCATCACAGTATCAACTCACAATCACTAAAAAAGTATCACAGAGTTCATTACGTTTTTCTTACTAACATAAATACTTTTACAAGTTATAGAGATGACAGAGAATCAAATAACAACACATCAAAGTTCTAAAAAACACAAATGAAACGGAAATCTTACAACTACCAATAATCATCAGCAGCTTCATCAGCCTCATCTGCACAGTTAGGTCAGTAAGGAACATAGCTGGGGCAGGTAGAAAATATCACTCCAATATCTCCCCTCATGAATCTAACCTGAGCATCATGATAGGTTATATCATAATCAACTCTCCTCCTCTGATAATCATCATTCAAGTTATTCCGGGCTTCTAATCCATCAATTCTGCGATTGAGTCTCTCAATACTAGCACTTTGAATCCTTAACTACTCCATAACATTAGACAAAGTAGGTGCCTCTAAGGTAGAAGGTATGTCCTGGCTAGCTAAAGGAATATCAGTACTCCTGCTTCCTCCTCTCCATCCCACATGAGCCTCATAAGTATGAATATTATCCTTGGTAATAGGCTTCAATGGATGGACAAGCTCCTTAGTGCTATCAAACTCCACTTCAGACTGTACACATAATGCATGAATCAAGGCAGGATGTCCTAATCCACCAGTGGTTTCCCCTTTAGCAATAGTCTGGATACTCTTATAAATAATAGCATCAATGTCAATCTATTTCATGTTCTGTGTGTAGTAGTTTAGAATAGCTTTGTCTCTAGTAACCTCGCTATGATGGTAAGAAGGTAATAATCTTGCTGAAATTAAATAATGTCAGGCCTTAGATGCTACATTCAATGTGTAAAAAGGGAAGTTAATTCTTTTACTTTGCTTTATCTTTTACTCCCCATTTCCATCACTAAGAAAAGAAATCGCTTCAATCAGTCTAGTATCAATAGTACCAAAATTTTCATATTCACAATATCACGTTCTTCCTAACTGGTAAAAATCATTAATACGATCAGGAGTAAATTCTACCATTTTGCCTCTCACAAGCACATATTCACCTTCAGTCTATGGCAAATTTGCATAAAATTTATGGACTATCCCCATGATCGTATCAGCAGTAAAATAACAAAATATCTCTCATTTTCTATCAGAAATTAATTCTTCTATCATTCCGTCCAGATTTTCAAAAGCTCGATCTTGAATACTTAATTCTTCTATCATTCCGTCCAGATTTTCAAAAGCTCGATCTTGAATACTCTTCTTATTGTAAAAGGTTGAATTAAAACAAAATTGTGCTTTAGCATTAAAAAATTTATTCTTCTCAAAATCCAATTTCTTCTTCCTTTTACTTGTCTTTTGAGCTATAACAAAGTTTTTTAAAAATGTGCAACATAAAGTCAATAAATCCAAAATCACAATGAAGAAGACTCCAAAGGCAAATCTTTGTAAGTAAGAACTTCTATCACCATGGTCAATCTCAAAACTTCATCAAAAATTCCAAAATTCGGAATTATATAATGTGGGAGATTTCCATGGTTAAAATAAAAAAATTTTAGTTTAGAGTGGAGTTCTTACCAAGAGGAGACAAGATCTGAACTTCTTTATCCTTGAAATCAGTTCAAATCCGCAATATAGCAATCCCTAGTTCTCTATTCGGCCTTGGCTTGAGGTTAAAGATGATGGAAAGGGCAAAAATGGTGGGTCCCAAGGAAAAAATCATGATTTTAAGCAGATATGGACAGTTTCTGGGTTCAAGCACCGTTGGCGCTCGATAAGGCGTCATCGGCACTCTATTTAACTTCAATTGCCCAACTCTCTAAATTTGGGCACCGTCGGCGCTAGTTCAAATTTTGGGTCCAAAATTTTTTTGCAATTTCGATCTTTTCAAAGTCACGCCATCATATAATTAGCCTTTTTTAGAATATATTTCAACCAATTAAGCAAGTAACTAACATCACTTTCACACAAACAACACAAAACATCACTTTAATATATAAAATCTACATTACAACTTACACTTTTAAACACTCACTAAATAAGTTCTTTAAGCAATCTAGCATAAAGATTCAACGTCGCAAACATACTACAATACTCTATCATTGAATACTAAACCAAGACACAAATTCCAAGCATAATAAGTCCAAACACAATTACATAATTAATTAGGCCAACTACAAAGCACACTTAAGCATAATAAAAGATAAACACTAAATACCAGATATATTAGAGTCACTACTCATCATCAGTCTCAAAACTATCTTCTCCTCTGATATCTCCCATGGATTGACGCTGCATGAAAAAATTATAAAAGGGAAGACATGGAAATTCATCAGTTGAATCCTCTGCAATCACGGCCTTTTTTGTCATCAAATTTACCAAACTATCTTCAATTCATCCAGTATGATCAAACTATTCTTTCATCCTCCAATCAAAGTGATCAAATAAATCAAAATTGTTGTTAATAGCATTCATCAGATTCTGTACATCTTTCTCTAATTTCTTGATCTTCTTCAGAATTACCTATGAACTTTCAGAAAAGTGGGGTAGAATAGGTTGTGAACTCTGAGATGATTGATCTGCAATAATGCTCATATCATTTTTGTTTTCAATTGCCTGATAGTCAAATAGGTTAGTTGGGACTAAGGGCTTCCAACGAAGAAGCACTTTTTCCCAGCTTTCATATGGCACTTGTGACTGACTGCAAAGAAGAAATATGGTGGAAGGATGTCCAAACCCTTATTTCGATCCATGAATAATCAATCTCAATACAGATTTCACAATTACAGTGCCAATATTGATAGGCCTTCTTGTTTGAATGAAATAGTTCAAAATTGCACTTTCCTTTGTCACTTTACTAATTTTCATAATTAGGAGTAACTTTTTCATATATAAAGAAATGTCATTGCTTCGACACTGGATTTAAAAATGTAGTAAAAAAACTTACATATATGTTGTCTCTTATCTTCCGATCTTCACTTACATCCATTATGTATCAATAAATCTCATTTATATTGTCTTTCATCCCATCAAAATTTGTATAATGGAAGATTAGTATGTTTTCAATCATAAATAAGTCATTAATCTTTGAAGGAGTGAATGGTACAAACCTGCCTCGCACATAGATGAATCCTTGGTTGATTCCATGAAGATTTGCATAAAACTCTTTCACAACAAGAACGACTCCAGCGGCAGTAATGTAACATAACACTTCTCAACACCTCTGCACAATAATCTCTTTTTTGAGTACTTGGAGTATTCTAACCTCGATTTACAAAGCCTCATTCTTTGATAATCCACCTCTTCATCAACACTTTGTTGAACAATCACTGCGCCTCGAAACTGATGAACTCTCGTCGGTTGAAAACTCTAAATCTCAGAGTTTCTATGGAGTTGGAATCCATCGGATGCAATTTGGGAATCAATCCTTTCATTTTTCTAGAGTTTAGGGGTTCAAAAATAAGTTTGAGAAGTTTTAAAGACGAAAATCCCACCTAAAATTGCCAAAAATTATAATTTAAAACTCCAAAACTGTCTTCTGTTCATTGGTGTCATCGGCACTCGTTAGGGCACCGTCGGCGCCCAAATCACAGAATTTAGTAGTCCTCTCTGGAATTGGGCGTCGGTGGTACTAGTGTTCAAAAATGCACCAAACTTCATTTTGGTCTGAAATATTCTAAATCTTCGATTCGATCCATTAATTTTCATTTTTTATGATATTTATGAGTGAGTAGGACTCAAATATGATTAACTAAAAGAAAAATTAACACAAAACAACTAATACTTTAAAAATAAATATGGGTTGCCTCCCACAAAGCGCTTTGTTTTACGTTGTCAGGCTAACAGACTTTAAGTTATTTAGCATGACATAACATTAAACCTCTTTAAAATTTGGCCTATACTCATCATAATATGATTTTAATCTATGCCCGTTAACTTTATATATTCTTCCAGTTTTAGTATCCTCAACATCAACAGCTCCAAATGAATAAACTTGTATAACAGTTAGAGGTCCTATCTACCTAAACTTCAGTTTCCAGGAATAAATTTTAGTCTTACATTATATAGCAAAACCTTTTGTCCAAGTTCAAATTTATTTCTTAAAATCTTTCGATCATGCCAAATTATCATTTTCTCCTTGTAAATCCTATCATTATCATAAGATTCATTTCTGATTAATTCCAATTCATTCAATTGCACCAATCTCTTCTCACCTGCATTCTTTAAATTGAAATTTAACTCATTTATCGCTCAAGCTGTTTTATGATCCAATTCTACAGTTATGTGGCAATTTTTTTCCTAATATTAGTCTATAAGGAGACATTCCTATAGGGTCCTTGTAAGCAGTCTTATATGCCCATAATGCAGTATCTAATCTAACCGACCAATCTAATTTATGAAGATTCACAGTTTTTCAAAAATTCGTTTAATTTCTAATTAGACACTTCTGCTAAACCACTAGCTTGGGGATGATAAGTAATAGAGATTCTATGAATAATATTATATATTTCCACCAATCTTAGAATCAGATTTTTTCTAAAATGAGATCCATCATCAGTAATGATCACTCTCGGCATTCCATACCTTGTAAAAATGTTTCTCATTAAGAATTTTGAAACACTTAGAGCATCACATCTAGGTAAAGAAATTGCTTCGATCCATTTTGAGACATAATCAACAACAACCAATATATATATATTTTTCAAATGAAGGAGTAAATAATCCCATAAAATCCAATCCCCATACATCAAAGATCTCAACTTCTAATGTAAAATTTAGAGGCATTTCATTTCTTTTAGAAATATTACCTACTCTCTAACATCGATCACATGATTTAATATATCTATAAACATCTCTAAAAAGTGTAGGCCAATAAAATCCAGATTGCAGAATCTTTTGTACAGTTTTATCAGTTCCAAAATGTCCTCCAAATTCAGAATCATGACATCTCTGAATGATCGGTTCAATCTCTTCATATGGCACACATTTTCTAATAATAAGATCCTTACATTGTTTAAATAAGTATGGTTCATCCCAAAATTAAAATTTAGCATCATATAATTTCTTTTGTTGTTGGAGTGTTAAATCATGTGGCAAAATATCACTCACAAGATAATTCATAATATTAAGATACCAATGTAAATTCCTTTCCTTAATGCTATAAAGTTGTTCATCAGGGAAAGTTTTTGTAATTTCCTTTTCAAATTCAGGTAGTTTATAATGTTCCAGTCTAGACAAATGATCAGTTATTTGATTATCAGTTTCTTTTCTATCAACTATCACAAAATTAAATTCTTGCCATAAAAGTATCCATCTGATTAATCATGGTTTGGCATCCTTCTTTTGCATTAAATATTTGACAGCTGAATGGTCCGTATGCACTATACATTTAGTTCCAATCAAATACGATCTAAATTTTTTGAAGGCATACACAATAGCTAAAAAATCTCTTTCCGTAGTGATGTAATTAATTTGAGCTTCGTTCAGAATTTTACTAGCATAGTAAATAACTTTAAACATTTTATCATACCTTTGCCCTAAAGCAACTCCAATCGCATAATCACTAGCATCACACATAAGTTTGAAAGGTTTCCCCCAATCAGGTGGAATAATTATAGGGGCAGTGATTAGTTTTTCTTTTAATAGTTCAAAGGCATTTAAAATTCTTCATTAAATTCAAATTTTTAACTTTTTCTAAAAGTTTGCATAGAGGTTTAGTAATTTTAGAAAAAATTTTAATATAATGCTTGTAAAATCCAACATGTCCTAAGAAACTTCTTACCCCTCTCACTGTAATAAGAGATGGAAATTTCTCAACAATCTAAATTTTTGTAGGGTCAATGAACCGTGATTTTAAATATACTTAAAAATATAAGAATTCGACACCACTACTATAAGATATAAATCCCTAGCAAAGGCGCCAAAAACTTGAACCGTGATTTTAAATATACTTAAAAATATAAGAATTTGACACCACTGCTAGAAGATATAAATCCCCGACAACGGCGCCAAAAACTTGAATTACGGTAACTAAGCCGCACGACTTTACACTCTCTGTATATGTAAGAACTTATGAATTTATATTTAAATAATTTCGTAAAGTCTCGATTTCAAATGCAAGTATACGTATCGTTTCAAGTAATACAAGGCTCTATTGGAGTCCTGGTTATCGATCTCACAGGGAAGATTTAATTAAGATTAATTAAAGGAATTTAATAGATTTTCAAAATAAAAGTATTTATATTTTTTTTATTTCTTTTCAAAGATCAACTTTTAAGTTTAATGAAATTTCTACTAAATGTAAGTAAGCAGTAATAAAGTAAAGGTTAATGTAAGTATAAATAAAACAACTTTAGATTTTTTAGAATATGTATCATTCGTGGAAAACTTAGATTATGGTATTGTGCCAAATAGAAGCATTCATATTCTTTACCTTCGCTCGACAGTATAAAGAACATTGGCTAATCTATAGATCGGTTCAGGATGTATTACTAGTAGAATAGGTTAATCTAGGCTCACACTTCTAGATGTCCAAGTGTGCCTATGGTCGGCCCTACTAGTGACCCGTTCCCTTTCTATAAACCAAATTATTAGAATTTAGTCTGTCACTCTAAGAACTAATTAATTCTACGCCCAATAAACAATATCTCCCTATTTATTTGCACTTCACCTTGAATAACCCGCTCAAGGCCTTCGATTATCCAAGGATTCATGTGATATCTACTAGTTAAGAACTGGTCTCCGGATAGGTCTCAGAATTCTTCAACAAGTTTTAACAATTCAAATGGCCAGTTTAAAAAGTAAATTAAGTTCAGGTATTAATATCATTACATTTTTTATAAAATTTAAGTTTAAGTTCTCCAACAAAATTAAATTATCTTTATTATCTTTTCATAGTTGAAAGGAGAAAGAAAACTAACTACTCAGAACACATTGAATTCACACAACAAAACATATTTTTAAAACTTTGAACCAAGTTATAAATACTTATCTGGAATGTTCCTTCAAGTGATCCGCTGACTCCTACTCACTCCAATGCAAAAAGAAAGACTTCAACAGCAACGACACTTATAAACTCACACTTACTACTCAAGGAATTGAGTAGTAACACTCAAAATAACTAAAATAAACTCACTAATTACTTAAGAAGGTGGCTCCCTAAAATTATTTTCAAGCGTGAGAGAACTCTAGGGTGCTTGGGGCCGTTTTTCTCTGTAGAATTGACTCCAATTTATAGAGCTTCGAAAATGACTAGGGGTTGCTTAAGGTACATCTTCAAAATTCATCCAAATACAATGTATCTTCTAGAAAGTAACTGCAGCGCCTAGGCGCTCGAGTCCGTGACCAAGTCTTTGTACCTCTTCCCTTTGGATCCCACCTCTTCGCAATTAAAACTGTTTTCCCGTGTCCATATGCATTGTATCACATGTCCTATGTATTAGGAGTAACTTTTAGTCTTCTAGAAGGTCTGATAACTGCTTAACACTGTCAAAATAACTGCCAAAAGTTGTCAAAAATCTTATCTGCTTCAGTATCGAACTGGCTCTTTGGCGCCGGATTCTGGCGCCTAGGCGCCAGACCTATAATTTTGGCAACTTTGCTTTTAAGCTCTATTTTTGCACCTTTTTGCTCCATTTTTCTTCTTGAACTCTTTTTTTATCACCTACATCAAAAAACATAAAAATACTTTTCATTAAAGCATAATATCCTTATAAATTGAATCATAAATAAGGCAAAAAATAGGTACTTTTTAAGTGGATTAAATTCCCCCAAACTTAAATATTACTTGTCCTCAAGTAACCCTTTTTATTACATAAAATGTATAACATCTAGAATGAAGTTTAAATATTTCAGATTCCTTGTAATTTTTTGTTTTATAAAAGCTTTAGCAAATCATTAACCATATTTCACTAATTAATTTTAATTTTAAGAATTTAAAGAATATTTAACAACCAAATTATAAGACTTTCAATTTTTCATTTATTTCAAGAATAATTGTAATTTATCATATTAAGGTCACATAGATAATTCACAAGAAAAAGACTTTCATGAAAACTTTTCTAGTAAATATGCATGTACATAAAAATTAAGTTAAAAATATAATTAGTTTTCTTCCTATAAGATGATTGAAGTGAAGAATATTTTTTATTAGGCTTTCCTCAAGCTTCTCCTCATGCTTTTTAAGGATATTTTTCAATCCTCTTTTTTTTTCTTTTTTTTTATAATTTGTGAGAATTACTATATCTGGATAGCCTGTTAAAGATTTTGAACTTTACTATCCTTAACTTATATTTAAAATTTTATACATTTTTTACTTAATAAATACGACATAAGTATTTTTCAAAAATTATTTCAATTTTTTCTTTTTCAAGTAATAATATTGATTGCTTAGTATTTCAAAAATATAATTCTCTTTACTATAAATAGAAAAATTTTTAATCTTATTTTTCTTTAAGTTAAATAATTCTATTCTTAAAATCAATAAAAATTATTAAAATTTTAGTTAAGTTTACTAAATTATTTATAAATTCAAAAATTTAAGTAATCTTAAATAAATTTTTCATTCCTTATGTTATGTTAATATTTTTAAAGAAAATAATAGTACATTAAGGACAAATAATATTTAAATTTGAAAATGTTTTCCCTCCCCCAAACTTCAGCTTTAGTATAAAAATTAATCATAAAATTTTCTAAAGCAAGAGAGAAAGAATAAAATAGGAATTTATCTAGGTATAATGATGATGTAGTAAGGAAAAACTCATTTCTACATCTACACATGCTTTAATATGTATATAACATAAATGATTAAGCATATATAGAAAAGTTTGGAGAGCAGGAGTTAATTTCTACAATTATATATATATATATATTATTCTTTTTTTATATATATTTAAAATATGCAAAATGACTAACTATTCAGGAATACTAAACAGTAGGCTGAAATAGAAACAAACATTTATCATAGAAAATAAAAATTCATCCATACTTCAATCTTTAATAAATAACACATAAGATGATCTAAAACAGTCTAAACATCAAAAGTCCACACAAAGTTAATTAAACAAATCAATACTAACAAATAACAATAAAATTGAACTCATCAGTACTAACATACTAAAAATAAACTACTAAAAATAGAATCAACACATCTTAGGAGGTAAATCAAACTACTAATCACTAGCAGTAGCCTCGTCATCGTCGTCACCAAAAGAAAATTCTACATCCTTCGGATCTACATAAGGTGAGAATCTCGAACAGGTAGGGAACTGAACATCATGATCACCCTTCAGGAATCTAACAAGAGACTTAGAATACTCAGCATCATAATTAGTCTTCATTCGGGTGTACTCAGAAAGATCATTGATCTTTATATCAATCGTATCTACTCTACAATGAATTAGAAATAACTCATTCTGCTGCTCCATAAACATATCATTCATGGATTCCTATAAACTAGATGGTGGCTCAGCAGCAGAAGTAGAGGGTCCAGAAGTAGAAGGTCTACCAGAACTAGGTAATGAACTCGAAGGTGCAGTAGAACTCTTACCTCGGAGTCGATCATAGATACTGACACTTTCTCGTCCAATGGACTTTGTAGACTTGAGCTTCTCCTCTGAAAGCTCAGCAACAACTCCAACATTCTCGCACAAAGAATAAATCAAAGATGGAAATCCCAGTCCAACAGAAGTGCTAGAATGAGCAGTGAACTCTACAAAATCATAAATAGTACTCCCAACATCAATCGGCTTCCTCTCTTGTATGCAGTAGTTGAGGATAACTCTGTCCTTAGTAACCTCATTCAAATGGTTGTATGGAAGGAGGTGAGGAGAAATAAAGTAATGCCATGCCTTTGAAACACCATTTAGCTTAGAAGATGAAAAATTTACCCGATTTTTGTTCCTGATATTCCAAGCTCCAGTACCATTAGTCAAGTACGCAATAATCATCTCCAAATCTTCCTCAGATGGAGATAACCCAGAGTAATAGCACTCAATGTTCAGTGGCAGGCCATAGAAAATGTTGATTCTCTATGGAGTAAATCCTACTCCAACTCCTCTTACAAAGATTTCGTACTCTTCGGCATCTAAGAAATTTGCATAAAACTCCCTGACGACAGGGATAACACCAACAGCAGTGAAATAACATAATCGTTGTCAGTTGAGTCCAACGATTGTATCTTCAATCCTTCCACCAGGATTGTAAAAACTTCTCTCCGAGATAAACTTTCTTGTCGTAGCAAAATCGTTAGAACAAAAATGTACCGCGGCGGTGACAAACTTGCTACGATCAAAATTTTCTCGTTCGTTTCCTCACTTAGATTTAGGTACCATCTAAACGTCAAAATAAAAACACAAAATAAATTTATAGGATCAAAGGAAATGAACTAATATAAGCTTTTCAAACTTGAAAGAGCTTAAAAATCCATGGATTTAACTCTAAAAATCAATTTTTTTCTAAAAATTTTGGTTCTCTTCAAAGAGAGCAAAATCCATGGTGAAATTCAAAAATAAATGGTTTAGAAGGTAGATCTGACCTCGAGATGAAGAAATTGAGTGATTCCAAACTTAAAAACTTGAAAATTCGGCCTCAAAATGGATCCCTAAAGTTGATTTTCACAAAAATGGGAATAAGAAGGGAGCTAAGGCATCAAAAATGACGTCGGTGGGTATAAAAACCTGATTTTCGGGTGCAGGCTGAACCGGCGCTTAGGCGCCGAGTTTTGGAGCCTAAGCGCCAGACTCGCCTTTCCAAAAATTCGATTTAAATATTATAATTTTCACTAAAACTTAACAAATTTGACTTCTAATTACTCACATGAGAGTATTACTCCAATTTCTAACTTCTAAGCATTTCCATAATCAATTAAAATGATAAATTAGATCCACATTTCAAACACAAGATATAACCAAACTCTTCAATTCCATTTTGTATTTTTCATTCCAAGCTCAATAAATTCCAGAGAAAGACTATAACAAGGTTCATCATTCTATAAACAACACAAACAACGCTAATTCAAAGCAAATTCTCGATCGGACAACACACATTGAACAATTAAGCAAATATACAAACCAAATCTTCAACTCACTAAAACTTCACTCAATCACACCTAGAACACATAAAAGATCTATTCAACACCAAACTTTAATTTCCATCCCTCTCACAATGAAGTTCGCTAGGCTCGTATGGATAGAAAACCAACTCCCTTGGAAATTCCAAAGCCGTCTTCTCGTCAATCCACTTGTTCTTCTCATACATTTCTACTTGAGCATCTTAATAGGCCGTCATATGATCAAACTGAAGTTTTGTTTTCCATTCTAAGTGCTCAAATTGGTGGTACATCTCATGGAGATGATTTCCAACACTAAGAAGTTCCGGCTCAATCTTTTCTAAACGACTAAATAACCTCTCCATACTAACTACAATAAAACCTTTAAAATAAGGTTGAGGATCATTGGAAGACTTGTCTCTTACCTCATTGCCATGATTTCCTCTCTCCATTACTTCCAAACCTCTCTTATCTCCTCCAAAATGAATTGTTCTAGTCGAAAATAGAGTTGTTCAGGGATTGGGAACGAAGATAGGGCAATTTATAAGGAGATTTCGTGTGAAAAACTGAAGATTTTCACTTTTTGCACGAATAGTAACTGGGGCGCTTAGGCACAAAAATCTGGCACCTAGGCGTCAGACTATCGATACACAATGGTTATATTGGTTCTTAAGCATCGATTTTGGGTTCCTAGGCGCCGGAACCATGTTCGGCTCCGTTTCGCCTATCATCAATTTTACAAAGTTTCGGTCTAAAAATAGGTCTATTAAAAGGGTGTGATCAACACACAAACATCGATAAAGATAAATTCAAATCACACACAATCACAATGGTAATATATTGGTTGCCGCCCACAAAGCGCTTGGTTTAACGTTGTCAGCCCGACCAAATCAGCTATATTAATAGGGTAGACTTAGTTTGTAAGCCTCCTTGAAATTTGGTTTCATTTCTCCCATATAAGGCTTCAGTCTTAATCCGTTAACTTTAAATATTTTTCCAGTTTTGGGATCTTTAATATCCACAGCTCCATAAGGGTATACTTTCTCAATTATAATGGTCTCATCCATTTAGATCTTAATTTTCCAAGAAAAAGTTTTAAACGAGCATTAAATAATAATACTTCTTGTCTAGGCTCAAATATTTTCCTTGAAATCTTTTTGTCATGCAGTTTCTTCATTCTTTCATTATAAATCTTTGCATTTTCATAGGACTCATTTCTTATCTCTTCCATTTCATTCGGTTGTAATAGTCATTTCTCTCCTGTAGCATTCAAATCATAATTAAACTCCTTTATCGCCCAGTAAGCTTTATGTTCTAGTTCGACATGTAAGTGACAATATTTACCATAAATTAACTGATAAGGTGACATTTCGATAGGTGTCTTATAAGCTATTCTATAAGCCCATAATGCAGAATCAAGCCTATCAATCCAGTCAGTTCTTTTAGGATTAACAGTCTTTTATAATATTCTTTTAGTTTCTCTGTTTGATACTTCATCCATTCCACTTGTTTGTGGGTGATAAGCAGTCGCAATTCTATGTTTAATTCTAAATTTTTCCAGTAATGATTGAATTCTTACATTTCTGAAATGACTTCCCCATCTGTGATAATTACCCTTGGCATTCCAAATCTTGTAAAAATCATCTTCTTTAAAAATTTTGAAACACTTTTGGAATCACAGTTAGGTAAGGCTACAGCTTCAATCCACTTTGAAACATAATCAACTGCTAATAAAATATAAATCTTTCCAGATGATGGTACAAAAGGACCCATAAATTCTAAACCTCATACATCAAAAAATTTTAATTTCTAATATATAGCTTAAAGCCATTTTACTTTTCTGGATATATTCCCCATTCTTTGACATCGATCACAAGTTTTCACATAATGTCCAACATCTTTGAATAATGTAGGCCAATAAAATCCAGAATTTAAAATTTTAAACACAGTTTTATCCACTCCAAAGTGCCCTCCAAATTCAGAATCGTGACATTTTTGAATACTTGCAAAAGTTTCTTCATAAGCTACACATCTTCAAATCACATAATCTCTTCTTATTTTAAATAAATGAGGATCTTCCTAAATATATGATTTAGAATCATTCTTGAATTTCTTAATATATTTGTTATTCAATCCATACGGTAAAATATTGCTAACCAAATAGTTAACTATATCTGCATACCAAGGCGTTTGTAATCCTTGAATAACATATAACTGTTCATCAGGGAATTTCTCATTTAGGTTTTCTTCAGAAATCTTCTCACTATTATTTTTTGTTCTTGATAAATGATCAGCAATTTGGTTGTCAGCTCCTTTCTGTCCACTATTTGAAAATCAAATTCTTGTAAAAGTAAAACCCATCTGATTAATCTAGGTTTAGTATCCTTTTTAGACATTAAATACTTAATAGCGGAATGATCAGTATGTATCATACATCTTATTCTAAGAAGATAAGGTCTAAATTTATCAAAGGTATATACTATTGCTAAAAGCTCTTTCTCAGTAGTAGTGTAATTTATTTGACTTTCGTTAAGAGTTTTGCTAGCATAATATATCTTTAAAAATTTTCTCATATTTTTGTCCCAATACAGCTCCAATTGCATAATCACTTGCATCACACAATAATTCAAAAGGTTTACTCCAATTAGGTACAACAATGACAGGTGCAGTGATTAATTTTTCTTTTAAATTATTGAACGCATTCAGACAATCTTCATTAAATTCAAACTTACCTTATTTTTCTAATAAATGACAAAGAGGTTTAGCAATCTTAGAAAAATCATTTATATATCTTCTGTAAAATCCAGTATGACCCAGAAAAGTTCTCACATCAGTAACGGTAGTAGGTGGTTGAAGTTCAGCAATAATTTTCACTTTTGCTTGATCAACTTCCATTCCTTTTTGTGAAATTTTATGTCCAAGTACAATTCCTACTGTGGCCATAAATTGACATTTTTCCCAGTTTAGAACCAAATTTGTTTCTTCACATCTTTTCAAAACTTTCATTATATTTTCTAAGCAAGACTCAAAAGAAGTTCCAAATACTGAAAAATCGTCCATAAATACTTCAATTCCTTTATCAATTAAATTACAGAATATTGACATCATTCATCTCCAAAAAGTTGCAGGTGCATTACATAAACCGAAAGGCATTCTTCTAAAAAGCAAATTTTGCATAAGGACTTGTAAATGTTGTTTTCTTTTTGTCCTCATGAACAATGGGTAATTCAAGATAACCAAAATATTCATCCAAAAAACAGAAATATGAGTGTCCAACTAATTTATCCAGCATCTGATCCAAGAAGGGTAAAGGAAAATGATCCTTTCTAGTGGCATTATTTAAATTTTGATAATCAATGCAAATTCACCATCCAGTAACTTGTCTTGTAGGAATTAATTCATTTTTATCATTAATAATGACAGTTACTCCTCCTTTCTTCGAAACACAATGAATAAGACTTACCCATTGACTATCCGAAATAGGATAAATAATTCTAGCATCTAACCATTTCAAAATCTCTTTTTTAACAACCCCTTTTATAATTGGTTTCAATCTTCTTTGAGGTTTAATAGTGGGTTTACAATTCTCTTCCATTAAATTCATATGCATACAGATTGAATGGCTTACATTTTATATCTGAAATAGTACAACCAAAAGCTTTCTTATAGTTCTTCAGAACTCTTATTAATTTTTCTTCTTGATCTTTACTTAGTTCTGAAGAAATAATCACAGGTAAAGTTAATGAATTTCTAAAAAATGCATACTTTAAATGTGCAGGTAACATTTTTAATTCCAGTTTAGGGGCTTTTTCAACTGAGGGTAAAATTATATCATTTTTAGTTGTGTCTAAAATTTTCCAATTATCATGAATATAATGAGTTTCTTCAAATAATTTTATTCATTCACTTCTTCAATTTCTTCAGTTAATGACTCATTATATATTATGGATTCATCATTTTTTTCTTCAAAAATGACCTTAAATTTTTCTTGATAATATTTTTCAATTATATAATAAAAAATATCCATCTGATAGCATTTTTCTTTTTCAAGATACCTCATTGATTTCAGAACATTAAATGTTATCTCTTAATCATTAACTCTCATTGTTAATTCTCCTTTTTGCGCATCAATCATAGCACGTCCGGTAGCTAGAAAAGGTCTCCCTAAAATAAAAGGTATTTCTTTATCTTCTTCCATATCCTGTACAATGAAATCCACATGGAAGATAAATTTATGAACCTTAACAAGAACATCCTCTATAACTCCTTTAGGATAAGTGATAGATCGATCAGCTAACTGAAGAATTGCTGGGAGAAATCTCTCCTAAATCTAACCTTCAAAAGATAGAAAATGGCATGATATTAATACTTGATTCTAAATCACATAAGGTTTTTCCACAAAATTTTTCTCTAATAGCACATGGTATAGTGAAACTTCCAGGATCTTTAAGCTTCTGAGGTAATTTCTTTTGAATTATTGCACTACATTCTTTACTTAATGCAACAGTTTCATAAGCTTCAAATTTCCTTTTCTTGCTTAAAATATCCTTCATAAATTTTACATAGCTTGGCATTTGTTCCAAAGCTTTAGCAAAACGAATGTTAATGGTAAGTTTCTTAAAAATCTCAAAGAACTTAGAAAATTGATGGTCAAGCTTCTGTTGTTTTAGTCTTTGAGGAAAAGGTGGTGGTGGTCTTTCAACTTCCTCTTTAATAGGAATTATAGTTTGATCTTTACTTGGAGAAATAGTTTCTTTAGTTTTTCAGTCTCTTCAACTTCTCTCTCTTTTTCAATGTCATTCTGAATCTTCTCTTTTAATTCCTTTCCACTTCTAAGTTGTACAGCTTTTGCTTGTTCATGGTCTTTTCCAGTTTCTTTAGGATTAATTTCGACGTTGCTAGGCAGTGCTCCTTGAGGTATGTAATTAATAAAATTAGCAATTGGCCTATCTGATTCTCAATATTTTGAATAGCAATGTTTTGACTTTGTAGCTGATTACCTAGTTGCAAGAACAATTCTTCTACAGATAAATTTTTCTGCTGATTGTTAAAAAAAGGAGGAGAAGTTGGTCTAAAGTTTGAATTTCCTTGAATTTTCCAATCCCCGATTCGATTACCTTGGTTATTACTCCATTATTGATGTCCATTATTCCAATTAAAATTAGGGTGATTTTTCCAACCTAGATTATAATAATTTGAATAAGGGTAATTAGTTTTACTAGAAATAGCTTGCAAAGTTTCCATTGTTTGAGAATCATCAGTATTTGCAGAATTATCATTACTTACATGTGATATGTTAATAGCAAAATTATCCAATTTCTTAGATATCGCAGCCACTTGTGAAGCTAAAATAGAAAAGGCTTCATTATCTTAAATACTTGCCACTCCTTTAGGATTAACCCTTTCAGAAGGCCATTGAAAATTATTGTTAGCCATTTCTTCAATTTAAGTATAAGCTTCATCAAATGTCTTAGCCATTAAAGAACCACAAGCAGCAGCATCTATAATAGATCTAAGTGATCCAATAAGTCCGTTATAAAATGTTTGAATAATTAACCAATCTGGTAAAGCATGATGAGGACATTTTCTTAACAGTTATTTAAATCTTTCCCATGCTTCATAAATTGTCTCTCTATCAAATTGCATAAATGAAGTAATATCATTTCTTAATTTAACAATTTTAGAAGGAGGAAAATATTTAGCAAGGAATTTTTGTGCCATATCTGCTCAAATTTTTATAGAACCAGTTGCTAATGAGTTAAGCCACATCTTTGCTTTATCTTTTAAGGAAAAAAGAAAGAGTCTAATCCTAATAGCATCATCAGAACATTATTATATTTGAAGGTAGCACAAAGTTCTAAGAAACTAGCAGGATGTAAGTTTGGATCCTCATTTGGTGTTCCTCCAAATTGATTGTTTTGAACCATTTGAATAATAGAAGATTTAATCTCAAAAGAATTAGCATCTACAGCAGGCATTTGAATACTAAAATGAAATTAATCAGCTGTAAGGTTTGCATAATCCCTTAATGGTTTATAAAGATTTTGTTCATTAATTTCTATTGGATTTTGATTATTGTTATGTAAGTTAGCCATTTCCTAATATTTTTGAATTTGTTTTCCTTTTCATATTCTTTTAACAGTTCTTTCTAATTCAAAATCAAAAGGTAATAATTCTTCAGATCCAGAACTACGCATAAAAATAAAATCTTTTCGGTATTTTTGTTTTTATATAATTTTTTTATTTTTATTATTTTTATATTTTTTTAAAGAAATAAAAGTGTATATATATTTTAATTTAAAAAATCTAAAAATTGTCTTTTCACTTTCTTCCTTCCTTTCTTTCTTAATTTCTTTTCTTCCCCGGCAACGGCGCCAAAAACTTGAACCGTAATTTTAAATATGCTTAAAATATAAGAATTTGACACCACTACTAGAAGATATAAATCCCCGGCAACGGCGTCAAAAACTTGAACCGTGAATTTAAATATACTTAAAAATATAAGAATTCGACACCACTACTAGAAGATATAAATCCCCGGCAACAGTGCCAAAAACATGAATTGCAGTAACGAAGCCGCACGACTTTACACTCTCTGTATATGTAAGAACTTATGAATTTATATTTAAATAACTTTGTAAAGTCTCGATTTCAAACGCAAGTACACGTATCATTTCAAGTAATACAGGGCTCTATTGGAGTCTTGGTTATCGATCCCACAGGAAAGATTTAATTAAGATTAATTAAAGAATTTAATAGATTTTCAAATTAAAAGTTTTTTTTATTTCTTTTCAAACACTAAATTTTAAGTTTAATGAAATTTCTACAAAATTTAAGTAAGCAGCAATAAAGTAAAGGTTAATGTAAGTATAAATAAAACAACTTTCTCCTTTTCAAATCATCCAAAATTTTTCAGAATAATTATCATTCGTGGAGAACTTAGATTATGGTATTGCACCAAATTGACGAATTCTTATTCTTTACCTTCGCTTGATAGTATAAAGAACATTGGCTAATCTATAGATCGGTTCAGGATGTATTATTAGTAGAATGGATTAATCTAGGCTCACACTTCTAGATGTCCAAGCGTGGTTATGGTCGGCCCTACTAGTGACCCGTTCCCTTTCTATAAACCAAATTATTAGAATTTACTCTATCACTCTAAAAACTAATTAATTCTACGCCCAATAAACAATATCTCCCTATTTATTTGCACTTCACCTTGAATAACGCGCTCAAGGCCTTCGATTAACCAAGGATTCATGTGATATCTACTAGTTAAGAACTCATCTCCGGATAGGTCTCAGAATACTTCAACAGGTTTTAACAATTCAAATGGCAAGTTTAAAAAGTAAATTAAGATCAGATATTAATATCATCACAATATTTATAAAATTTAAGTTTAAGTTCTCCAACAAAATTAAATTATCTTTATTATCTTTTCATGGTTGAAAGGAGAAAGAAAACTAACTACTCAGAACACATTGAATTCACACAACAAAACATATTTATAAAACTTTGAACCAAATTATAAATACTTATCTTAAATGTTCCTTCAAGTGATCTACTGACTCCTACTGACTCCAATGCAAAATGAAAGACTTCAACAGCAACAACACTTATAAACTCACACTTACTACTCAAGGAATTGAGTAGTAACACTCAAAATAACTAAAATAAACTCACTAATTACTTAAGAAGGTGGCTCCCTAAAATTATTTTCAAGCGTGAGAGAACTCTAGGTTCTTGGGGGCCATTTTTCTCTGTAGAATTGACTCTTATTTATAGAGCTTGGAAAATGACCATGGGTTGCTTAAGGCACCTCTTTAAAATTCGTCCAAATAAAATGAATCTTCTAAAAATTAACTGTGGCACCTAGGCGCCGGAGTCCGTGACCAAGTCTTCGCACCTCTTCACTTTAGATAGCACCTCTTCGTGATTATAACTGTTTTCTCGTGTCCATATGCATTGTATTACATGTCCTGTGTATTAGAAGTAACTTCTAATCTTCTAGAAGGTCTGAGAACCGCTTAACACCATCAAAATAACTGCCCAAAGTTGTTAAAAATCTTATCTGCTTTAGTATCGAACTGGCACTTAGGCGCTGGATTTTGGCGCCTAGGCGCCAGAACTATAATTTCGGCAACTTTGCTTTTAAGCTCTATTTTTGCTCCTTTTTGCTCCATTTTCCTTCTTGAACTCTTTTTTTATCACCTACATCCAAAAACATAAGAATACCTTTCATTAAAGCATAATATCCTTATAAATCAAATCATAAATAAGGCATACAAATTGGTACTTTTTAAGTGGATCAGTCAACTTCCATACCATGTTCAGATATTTTATACCCAAGTATAATTCCTCCTGTAACCATAAATTGACCTTTTCCCCAGTTTAGAACTAAATTTTTTCTTTCACGAAGCTCCAAAAATTTTTCTAAATTATTTAAGCATATCCATAAACACTTTTATTCCATCATCAATCAGATCACTAAAAATAGACATCATATATCTTTGAAATGTTGCATGTGCATTAAATAATCCGAAGGGCATTCTTTGAAAAGCAAAAGTTCCATATAGGCTAGTAAATGTAGTTTTTTCTTGATCCTCAGGATTAATAGGTATTTGTTGATAACCAATATATCCATAAAAAATACAATAGTACTTGTGTCCAGCTAGCCTATCCAACATTTGATCCAGAAAGGGTAGACAAAAGTGATCTTTCCTAGTGGTGGCATTTAATTTTCTATAACCAATATAAGTTCCCCAACACGTGACTTGTCTTGTTTACATAATTTCATCTCTTTCATTCATGTCAACTGTCACTCCTCCTTTCTTAGGGACACAATAAATTGGACTTACCCAAGCACTATCCAAAATATGATAGATAATTCCAGCATCAAGCCATTTTAAAATTTCCTTTTTTATAACTTCTTCATCATTGGATTTAATCTCCTTTGCGGATCAACTCTAGGTTTATGTAGTTCATCTAAAAAAATTCTATGCAGACAGATCGAAGGACTGATTCCTTTAATATCAGCTAATTTCCAACAAAAAGAGTTCTTGTATCTTTTTAATGTTTCCAATAATTTTTGTTCTTGATATTCATTTAAATCTGAAGATACAATGACTCGTAAAGTAAATAATTCTCCTAAAAAATTATATTTCGAATGATTCAGAGGAATTTTCATTTCAAGTTCAAGAGGTTTTGAGACAGATAGAATTAAACTTTTATCATCTCTTTCTATAGTGTTAAACATTTCAAATCTTTCCTGAACATAATCTAGGTCTTCATTCTTCATCTCATCAAAATTATCTTCTATTTCATTATCAACCTCACATTTTCAATCTTGATATATATTTTCTTTTCAAGAATCTCTTTAAAATGATCATCTCTCAAATAATCAGAGATTTCCATTCTAAAGCATTCATCTTCCTTTTCTGTTGAGGGATATTTCATAGATTTCAAAATATTAAATGTCACCTCTTGATCACTAACTCTCATAGTTAATTCTCTTTTTTCAACATCAATCATAGCTCTTCCAATAACAAGGAATGGTGGTCCCAAAATAATGGGAATTTCTTTATCTTCCTCCATATTTAAGACAATAAAATCCACAGGAAAGATAAATTTGTCTACCTTAACTAATACATCTTCCACAAATCTTTTAAGAAAAGTGATAGAACGATCAGCTAATTGAAGAGTTACAGAAGTAGGTGAAATTTCTCCTATTTCTAATCTTTTAAAAGTTGATAAAGGCATTAAGTTAATACTGGCTCCTAAATCACATAAGGCTCTTCCGAAAAATTTTTCACCTATAGCACAAGGAATGGTGAAACTACTAGGATCTTTATGTTTTTCAGAAAGCTTTTTCTAAATAATTCCATTACACTCTCCACTAAGTGCAACAGTCTCGTGATCTATGAACTTCCACTTCTTTTTAAGAATATCCTTCATAAACTTCGCATAATCAGGCATTTTTTCTAAGGCTTCAACAAAAAGAATATTTAAGATTAATTTCTTAAGGATCTCTAAAAATTTTGAAATCGATGATCCCTAGTTTGTTTTTTTAATCTTTAAGAAAATGAATGTGGTGGTTTCCTACGGTAATTTTCATTGGTTCAAGTGGATATTCTAAGTCTGGATAAATTTTGTTATTCCCTTTTTCGATTTCCACCTTCTCTTTCTCCATTTCAATTTCTTTTTGCACTCTCATTTCTAATTATTTTTCACTTCTTAATTGTATAGCCTTTATTTGCTCTTGATTCTGATCTTTTGGATTAATATCGACATTACTAGGAAGAGTTCCTGAAGGTCTATTACTAAGCACAGTGAAAATATGTCCTAATTGATTTTCAATATTTTTAATTGTGAGTTTTTAATCGATTACCTTGAGTTTGTAGTGATTACTCCTATTTAAGATTAATTCTTCCATCAACAATTTCTTTTCCATAAATTGTGGGTTACTATTAAAACCTGGAGGGTAAGAAGTTCGATAGTTTATGTTTCCTTGGTTGTTTAAATTTCCTACTGGGTTCACTGGATTGTTCCCCCATTGCGGGTTAACAACAGCATTGTTGTTATTATTCTAATTTAAGTTTGGGTGATTCTTCCAACTGGGATTATAATAATTTAAATAAGGATTATTGGGTCTATTGTTTATAACAATCAAGGTCTCATAGGATGTTTGAGATTCTATTATCTGTCCTAATGAAGTTTCCTCTAACACTGGGGGTATTTGAGAATATTCATTTTGTATTGATCTATTTTCTTTGAAAGGACAGTAATATGAAAGGCTATCATAGTTATAGCATCAGAATCATGAATACTAGCTACTCTCTTAGTATTTACTAGTTCAGAGGGCAATTGAAAATTATTAATAGCCATCTCTTCTATTAAAGAGTATGCTTCATCAAAAGGTTTTGACATTAATGATCCACCAGCAGCAGCATCAATAATTGATCTAAGCGATCCTACTTATCTATTATAGAATGTTTGAATTATTATCCAACCTAGTAAAGCATGATGTGGACATTTTCTGAGGAGATCTTTAAATATTTCCCAAGCTTCATAAATAGATTCCCCCTCAAACTGACCAAAGGATGTAATATCATTTCTAATCTTAGCAGTTTTTTATGGAGGAAAATATTTTGATAAAAATTTTTGTGAAAGTTCTCCCCAAGTTCTGATAGATCAAGTATAGGTATCATTCTATTAATACAGGGCACTAGTGGAAATGAAATTGTAGTTTAGGCAATGAAATCTAATACTCAATTCACAATGCAATTTCAAGAAATATTTAAGTTGCTAATGTAATGATTACTAAAAGCTAAGTTAACTAAAATTACTTTCTAAATTAACTAACACTGACTATGTTTTGTATTGAATGGTTTAAATATGAAAAAGCATATTTCCCTTTACAATGATATTAGGATGAGTGAATGATATAGATTGAATATGTTTTGTATTGTGTCGAATAGGAGCATTTATATTATTTACCCCCTTCAGAGTACCCCCTCTTTAGAGTTATGTAAAGAACATTGGCAAATCATAGGCTTAGTCCCTAAATCCATGGTTAGGTTGGGAGGATACTAACGCTCCCACTTCCCTTCACCTGAAGGCTAACCCTAGCTTTAGTTACCAAACACTAAGACAAAATAGCATATTTCAGTTTGTCACCCTAAAATCTATAATATGACGCCAATCAAACATATTTCTCTATTTATTTGCACTCAACCCCCATGAACTACGTAACTCATTTGTGGACATTGAATGAATCCTGCACTTTTTTTATAGAACACGTAGTCCTTTTGGATTGAATGTTTCACAATAAGTTTTAACAATTCAATTGGCCAGATCAAAAAGTAAATGAAGTACAATGTTAAAAATCATCACAATTTCTTAATATTTAAATGGCACATCAAATCTACATCACCACTTCACCACATCACATTGCAAGGAGAAAGACAAAGAAAACTACTCAAAATTCATGAGGAAGATATAACAAAACATGGATTTTATATATGAAAGTAAAGTCATACAAACCACAAAAAGTAAATACAACTTATCTCAATTTCTTCCTCAAACAAATTCCTTGAAGTTCCTTTGAATTCTTTTCTCTCTTCACAATAGGCTCAATTCCATCTTTAGAATAGTAAGGAAGAAGAAAAATATCATTTTCCTCCTTCTCCCACACTCACTAGAGAAGAATCCCTTAGAAAACAAGACTTCTACACACTATACTCACTTCTACACTAACTCTCCAAAACCCTAACACACTTTTCACTCTCTCAAAAGACTATTCTTCCTCCCCCCCCTCTCTCTCTTCTTTAACAAGGCATCCATAAATATTTAAAATAAGTTATAAATAAATTATGCAAGAGTTTCCTCAAGCAACCCTTCAAAAATCATCCAAATGCATTAAATTTGATCTCCACCGACTTTGGGTGCCATCGGCGCTGGATAGGGTGCTATCGGCGCCCAATTACTGAATTAATTACAATGCTCTCTAGATTTGGGCGTCGGCGGCAGCCATTCTGACACCATCTTATTTTGCCTCTTTTTGCTCCAAATTTGTACCTTTTTTACTTTCTTTCGCTCCGAACACCTAAAATCATCATATCTGCAGAAAAACATGAAAAATACATTCTTTTAAAGTGCAATATCACAAAAAATGAGTACAATTTATATATATAAAAAAACTAACATATTTTTGGCATATAACGACAAAGACGAAAATGACAATGCCACACTCCAACTACAATAAACACCAATTTACATAGAATTGGAACCTTCAAACCCAGAGACAAAAGAGTCAAACAGTAAACTAGAAGAAATAGAAGTTAATTTATGAAGTGGAAATGTTCTGACTCCCAGTATAGCTCCCTAAGAAAAAGAAAAACAAATTGTTACATCGAAAAATATCATTCCTCTGATACACCCACAACTGTCTAAAGAAAAAGAGGACGGTCCTCATAACAAAGTGGATTATAATGTATTAGCTCATCTGATAAAATTACCAGCAAAATTGAGTATTTTTGATGCCCTTGTGCTTTCTAAAGAAATGAGAGAGTCATTAATAAAAGCCCTTTTAGATCCAAACATTTGCTTAGCTTAATTTGCTAGTATAACCTAGAATGAAGCTTGTTCATTAGAAAAATAGACAAATATTACATTTTCTGACAATGACTTGTTACTTGGAACGACTAAACATAATCGTCTGTTATATATCACAGTAAATATAAACGACACGACGCTTTCAAGAGTACTTATTGATCTAGGTGCCTCGTAACATAATGAATTTAAGGTCTCTTACAAATTTGGATATTGATGCATCCCAACTATCAAGAGATACAATGATGTTATGAGGATTTAACCAACAAGGAGAACGAGCCCTAGGGTCAATAACATTACTCCTAAAAATGGACGATTTGGTAACAACTGCAAAATGCCATTTCATCGATTACGATACTTCTTTTAATGCTTTACTTAGTAGACCATGGATTCATGATCATAAAATGATTCCTTTATTAATGCATCAATGTATAAAATATTTAGAAAAGGGGGAAGAATATTGTATCATATGAGATTTGCAGCCATTTTCAGTCCATGAAATTGGAGTACATTAAGACGCTGCATATTATGCTCCAAAAAAATAAACAGTATTATCCAGAGAAGTAGTGGTGAATACAAAAGAAAAAGACAAAGAAAAGAAAATAAATAAAAAGACTATTCTTCTTTCACACAGACAAAGGGTGATAATTCTCATCAGACTAACACCCGAGGTCGAGGCCGGGGACAAGGATGAGGGAAAGAAAATCCAATTGTCAAAATGAAGAAATCATTGAAGTTCAAAATTTAAGAAGATGCACAAGAAGAAACAACATCAGTAGTTCAAAAAGAACCTCAGTTCAAAATACCTCTTCAAGAAGAAGACAAAGAAAAATAATTTGAATCTATGTATGATAAAATTAATCATTATATACACGTTATGACCTTAACTCCAATCTCTTCTTCTAAGATTGAGGATTTAGTGGTCAAACAAGTATATGGTGATGATAAAAAGCCAATTAAGTTTAGACTTGGCTCTACTTCTTCTAGTACTGAAACCGATGTAAAATTAGAAGATGAAAATCTTGCAAAATCAATGAAAATCCTTTTTGTGTTGTATTCTTCTTAGGCACAAAAATTTATTTAAAATAGTTTAATGCTAAAACAACTATCTTTAAAACAACCACACTTTATTGAACAAATGTGGGATAATAATGATAAACAAAACTCTAGCTCTAAAGAGGGTATTGGATTTGGCACTCTAGAACCTCTAGATGATATGGAATTTTGCCTAGTCATCACCAAAGAAAGCAGTTATGAACAAACATCTGACCTTCCAATAGAAGGTGCTCCTCCAGAATTAGAAAAATAAATTAATTCGATGGTTCATGAATTAAAAGAAATAAATTTAGGGACTAATGAAAACCAAAAACCAACTTTCATTAGTTCATTCCTTAATGATAAGGAAGCAAAAGAAATAATTCAACTGTTGGAAAAATACATAGACTGCTTTGCCTGGACTTTTGACGAAATGCCTAGGTTAGCTCCAGAAGTCGTAGTCCATAAACCTAGGATAAATCAAATTGTAATCCTTGTTAAACACGCTCCAAGAAGGATGTGTGTCAAAATAGCACAACAAGTCATTCTTGAAGTTAATAAATTGATTGAGGCTGGCTTTATACGAGAAGAAAATTATCCTACATGGCTAGCTAATGTAGTGTCAGGTAAAAAGAAAAATGGCCAAATCAGAGTCTGTGTAGAATTCAGAGATTTAAATAAAGCATGTCTGAAGGACGAATTTCATTTACCAATTCCAGAATTAATAGTTGACATAACATCTACACATGCAATATTTTCCTTTATGGATAGGTCATCAGGATATAATCAATTAAAGATGTTTCAAGAAGATGAATCAAATACGGCCTTCAGGACACGCTTATAAGGATATACTGTTACAAGGTTATGCCATTTGGATTGAAGAACGCTGGTGCACAAAGAGCCATGACACGGATTTTTGACGAACTCATACAAAATCAAGTCGAATGTTATGTGAATGATTTTGTTGTGAAAAGACAATCATGTGTATGATTTAAGAATAGTCTTCGAATGATTACGTCAATATAATCTTAAAATGAATCTCTTAAAGTGTGCTTTCGGTGTCACTTCGGGGAAAGTTTTAGTATTTGTTGTTTGACATCGTGGGATTGAAATTGATCCCCTTAAAAGCGAAGCCATCCTAAATATGCCTCCTTCTAAAAATCTAACTCAATTACTATCCTTTCAAGGAAAACTAGCATATATACGATGTTTTATTTATAATTTGTCAAGTAGGTGTTAACCTCTCAGTTCCCTAACCAGAAAAGATACCAAATTTGTGTGGGATGAAAAATACCAACACGCCTTTGAAAAAATCAAACAATATTTAACAACGTCTCTTATCTTTGTAGCCCCTGTGTTTGGAAGACCTCTAATTTTTTACACTGCGACATTGGACAAATCCCTTGGGGCATTACTAGCTCAAGTAAACGACGAGGGAAAAGAAAATGTATTATATTATTTAATCCACTATTTCGTTCCAACTGAAATGAAATATCCAGCAATTGAAGAACATTGTTTAGATTTGATCTTTACAATTCAAAAGTTAAGGCACTATATGCTTTCTCATAAAGTAACTCTTATTTCAAGAGTAAATCCATTACAATACCTGATGACATGGCTGACACTTTCCAGAACATTTGTGCCACTACGTGTTGTTAAAGGATAAACCTTAGCAAATTTCTTAGCAGCACATCCAATTCTGACTTGATCACCTCTTAAAGATGATTTGCCTGATGAACAGATATTAGAAATAAAAGATTCAGACATACAATGATGGGAATTCTACTTTGGTGGAGCGTCATCTACTCAAAAAGACAAAGACAAGCAGACAATCATACCAGGCAAAGGGGGTAGGAATAGTTTTCATTACTCCAAACTAAGCAATGGTGCTATTTTCCTATCATTTGACTGAGCCATGCACAAATAATGAAGCTGAATACGAAGCGCTCATAACCGATCTAGAATTGAAAATACTAATGGAATTAAAAAATATCGACATCTATGGAGACTCTCAGTTGGTCATTAATCAAATTGCGGGAAAATACAAGACATTGAAACCTTGACTGGAACAATACTCCCGTTACACTCTAAAACTACTTCAGCAAATTCTCATTGTAGCTTTCTTCTTAATTCTGTGATGAAACAATTCTTTAGCAGATGCTTTGGCAAAACTCACAAAAGACTTCACTTGTCCAAAAGAAGACGACATTCTAATTTCTATAAAATTACAACAAGTTCTTTCCCAATTTAACATGGACAATCTACATAAAATTTGTCATGACACGACAGTGACAAAAATTGATGAAGCAAAGGAAGACTGGTGACAACCGATCATACATTATTTACAAAACAGCAGGTTACACAAAAACAATTCTATTGCAACTCAAATCAGACAAAGAGCATTGTCATATGCTCTAGTGAATGATATTTTTTACAAGCAATCTTTTGACCAAATGTGGTTAAGATGTCTAAACCAATCTAAACCTCAAGAGATTATTAAAGAATTTCATTCACATCTATGTGGTGCACACCAATCTGGACCTAAAATGAAGATGAAAATAAAAAGAATGGGATATTACTGGCCAACAATGATGCTGATTGTCTTGAAGTCGCTAGGAAATGTCATTAATGTCAAATACATGGAATGGTCTTACATCAGCCGCCAAATGTATTACATCCAACCATTGCATTTTGGTCATTTGAATGTTGGGTCATAGACATAGTGGGCCCAATAAACTCTCCATCATTTAAAGGCCATCGATTTATTCTAGCAGCCACTGATTACTTCTCTAAATGGGCAGTAATACCACTCAGAAAAGTTAAGGTAGAACAAGTTCTCCATTTCTTCAATACTCATATTGTTTATAGATTTAGAATTCTTTGAAGAGTCATATCAGACAATGGACTACCTTTTAAAAATATGAAAATGAACAACTTTATTCAAATACATGGAAGAGATTGGAGATATTCCACAATCTATTATCCTAAAGCTAATGGTTTAGCTGATGCATTCAACAAAATTTTAGTACAAATATTGAAAAAGACATTAATTAACAGTCCAAGATAGTGGCATGAACCATTAATAGAAGCTCTATGGGACTATAGGACTACATACCAAACACCAACACGGTCAACACTGTTTGCTTTGGTATATGATTATGACGCCATGTTACCACTTAAAGTGCAAATTCCTTCTCTCAAAGTTGCATTTTGAATCAAAATAACTAAAGAAGAAAACGCTAAATTACTACTTGAAGAACTTGAGATTTTAGAAGGCAAACGTCTATAAGCTCAGCAAAATCTTGAATTGTATTAAGTAAAAATGATAAGGGCCCACGACAAATTGGTTCATCATAGAATCTTTCGAATCAGTGAATTAGTCTTATTTCTCTAAAGACCTATTCTAGTTCATCGAAGAATAGGTGGAAAGCTTGAACCAATATGGGAGGGACCGTATGTAGTTGCAAAGACATATTCGGGAGTATCTTACCAATTGGTACATTGTCAAGAAGAAAGAATCTTACCCCCAATCAATGGGCATTTCTTGAAAAAATATTATACGACATAACTAACTTGTTTCTAAACTAGGACAAAAATAAAATCTTTCAAATTATCTTTATGATACAAATTTTGATTTTTGTGTCTTATGATATCCTTTTTGCTTATTAATAAAATGCTTATAAGCATGATTCCTTGACATAATAAAATGATAATGACAATTAAATGATATTTTTTTCAAATTAAATTTAATTCTAACATGTTACATTATCCTGTTGCTTTCAGGGAAATGTCTAACAACAGACTTCTTTTTACATTTTGAAGTGGTGTTTGCCTTGCTCTGGATTGACGATGTATTGAAAAATGATCGAGAATTCACATTGATTTTAGCTTGTCTCAAGTTGAATTACTTTACAATAAACCTTTGTTATCCATTGCTATTCAAAAGAAGCAAAAGGAAAACCATATGTGTTAGAATTCAAACTTCGACAACAAAATATCAGGACAGAAGAAGTAATTTTGACAGAACAAAAACGGAAAACTGACACTGGAAAACTAAAATTAGTTGTGGTAACTACAACTCTTGGAGCTAAAGAGACATATGTTATCGGAATAAAAAAAATCAATCTCTGAATTAACTAGAGCTAAAAGAAGAAATCGATATAAAAAAATTAAAATACTCCAAGAAAAGGAACGACAAAATATAAAATCTATGGAGGAAGATAATGATTTCGAATTTTCAGTTCTTGAAGATATGCCTAAAGAAAAATATTTTGTCTTAATAGGAAAAAAAACAGATCAAGAAGAAGAAAGGATTGAGAGGATGACATTCACTCCGACTTCTTATGTACCAGCCTTGGATCTCACAGCATCAAAGATGTCAACTGATAAATGAATTGCTTCAGAAGAAGAATTAAGACGTATTCAAGCCTTTAAACGAAAAACGTTTGAGAAATTTAAATATATTAACGCTTGAAGTATCAATATATTATAAGGCGTTCAATTATTCACCAGAGTCTTTGATGAAGATGAGCAAGCTGCCATTATTGAACATGTAATGGAAGCACGCGACCTCGGATGAGCTAGATGTATATGAAGGAGAACATAATCTGAACCCAACCTGTGGATACGTGGGAAAGGTCGAATGACAATCCAATACATATGTTGTTATAATTATGCTATAGACAAGAATGACAATCCTCCGAAAAATTTTTCTACACGAGCAAGTGGATCCGTTACCCACAATGATCATTCAAATTATCAGATGGCTGATAACATAGAACATAATGCCTACTGATTATGTTCCAGACAGGTGTATCATAAACATATATGAGGAAGAAGACTGTATACCACCTCATATTGATAGCCATGACTTCAAAAGACTCTTTTGCACTCTATCACTAATGAACAGATGTTATATTTTATTTAGAAGAGAAATACAAATTGTGGGACCAGGAGAATTCTGTAGATCTTATCAGATTCTTCTACCATGAGGATCAGTCCTTTCCTTCCAAGGTAATAGAGCTGATGTATCTAAACATTGTATACTGAGCGTAAGCCGACAACGTATTTCATTAACATTACGGAGGATGCGTCTTAAAAAGCATCCTTTCTGATATCAGCCTATACTGGAACTTGAAGGGCTACGACCTTTATAATTACCATGACTCCATGAATATCCAAATACCTAAGACATACTTGACAGACAATGTCATGGAGTATTAGGTATTTGTGGTACGTCTAGCAGTATCTAAGGTTACAAAGATGATAAGAAGACAATCTGAAAACTTTTGATATAATGTTATATCGACAGTTTGTAATGTTTGTCGTGTGATATGTGAAGTACTATTGACTTTTGTTATCAATGTACATTATCTTTAGTAGTGGAATAAAATTTTGTAAGATATTCCCCAGATGTCAATGATACATCGGCAGGTCCAGAAACGCCAAAATGAACACTTTAGATAAATAAAAATGACAAAATGAACAACACGTGACAATTAATATGAGATTTATCCTTTGAGCTATAAAGGTCAAATCCCCAGCAGATATATTCTTCTTTATGTGTTTTTCACACATAACACTAGCTATTGGATATAAGACCCTTCATGACATGAAAACATGGCATTCCTTTAGCTCTTTCTTTAAAAAATGATATAAGTCGCATAGCATTCATTCTCAAAATTGACATATTAACATTTGACATTTCTGAGAAATGGCATGATACCCACTCTCTCTTCAGTTATTGGATATAAGACCCTTCCTGATCTAGAAACATGACATTCCTTTAGCTCTTTCTTTGAGAAAGGATATAAGTCACATAGTATTCCTTCTCAAAATTAACATATCGACATTTGACATTTCTAAGAGATGGTATGGCACCCACTCTCTCTCTCTCTAGCTATTGGATATAAGACCCTTCCTGACTCGGAAACATGGCATTCCTTTAGCTCTTTCCTTGAGAAAGGATATAAGTCGCATAGCATTCTCTCTCAAAATAGACATATTGACATTTGAAATTTCTGAGAGATGGTATGATACCCACTCTCCCTTCAGCTATTATATATAAGACCCTTCCTGACACGGAAAAATGGCATTCCTTTAGCTCTTTCTTTGAGAAATAATATATTTCACATAGCATTCCTTCTCAAAATTGACATTTCGACATTTGACATTTCCGAGAGATAGTATGTCACCCGCACTCTCTCTCTCCAGCTATTGAATATAAGTCTCTTTCCTGACACAGAAATATGGCATTCATTTTGCTCTTTCTTTGAGAAAGGATAAAAGTAGCATAGCATTCCTTCTCAAAATTGAAATATTAACATTCAGCATTTTTTAGAAATGATATGATATCCACTCTCTCTCCAGCTATTGGATATAAGACCTTTCCTAACACAGAAATAAGGCATTCCTTTAGCTCTTTCTTTGAGAAAGGATATAAGTCGCAAAACATTCCTTCTCAAAATCGACATATTGACATTTGACATTTTTTTAGAAATGATATGATATCCACTCTCTCTCCAACTATTAGATATAAAACATTTCCTGACACATAAATACGGCATTCCTTTAGCTCTTGCTTTGAGAAAGGATATAAGTGGCATAGCATTCCTTCTCAAAATCGACATATTGACATTTGACATTTTTTAGAAATGATATGATATCCACTCTCTCTCCAGCTATTGGATATAAGTCCTTTCCTGATATAGAAAAATGGCATTCCTTTAGCTCTTTCTTTGAGAAAGGATATAAGTCGCATAACATTCCTTCTCAAAATCAACATATTGACATTTGACATTTTTCATAAAAGATATGATATCCACTCTCTCTCCAATTTTCTGTTAGGTTATCTAGACTGTTTCGATCAACACCAATATGTGCGACGTACTCATTCAGTATTCCACACATATTGGGGCCCATTTTTTACCTCACTTTTGTGAGGATCATTTATAAATCATCTTGAAATAGGACGTCTACCAATATTGACCTCCTAAATCATACCAATGGTCACTAAACCCTAATGTCTAGGGTAAAACCCTAATGAAGCCTCTTTAACCAAAATTTTAAATGACATCCTAAAATGATCAAATCTTTAATGGCAAACCCTGATTTGATCAACTATTGACCAAACTGGTCAACCTTTGATCCAAATGGTCAAATTAGGTAAAAATGGTCAACCCATTGACCCAATGACCACACTATTGACCAAACTGGTCAATCTTTGACCCAAATGGTCAACTTAGGTAAAAATGGTCAACCCATTGACCCGATGACCACCCTATCAACCCAACAGGTCAACCTTTGATCCAAATGGTCAACGTAGGTCAAAATGGTCAAATCCATTGACCCAATGACCACCATATTGACCCAACTTGTCAACCTTTGACCCAAATGGTCAACTTAGGTCAAAATGGTCAACTCATTGACCCAATGACCACCTTATTAACCAAATTAGTCAACCTTTGACCCAAAAGGTCAACATAGGTCAAAATGGTTAACCCATTGACCCAATGACAACCACATTGAACCAATATCAACTATATTGACCAATAAATCAACTTAGACACTAAATTGGTCAAATTTAACCCTTTTGATCAATTTAAGACACTTAGATGACCAAACATGACCTTTGGTCAACTTAAACATTAAAATAGCTTACACCAAACTATTTTAAGCTATTTAATGGCTCCCCATGACAAGGTTAAGAAAATCACCTGAGTCAACCCTGGACTTGGACTGATCAACTATGGTTAACTTTATTCAAATTTAGTCAAAATATTCAATTTTAAACTAAATTAATAAAATTAATCAAATAATTAACTTTCAAAATTATTTTGATTAATTTAAGGGTTAATATTATAATTTCGTACACTTTTAATTAATTATATAATTAATTCAAAGTTAATAAAATAACCCTAAAATTCAAAGTTAAAAATGACATCATATGTGACATTAAAAATGCTCTCTAAATTTAAAATTCCACTATGACATCGTAAATGACTTCATGTGAAGTCAACAATGGGTCAACCGTAACCCATCTAACTCATTACACATGGATTAATACATTGAATAATCCATCACCCACCATTTTAACCATGGTTAAACACCATCATTATGGTGAAGGATATGTGTCATCCCCTCTCAAATTAAGGTGTGACTTAGATACATAGGTGGAGAGCACCTCCCCCCTAATCCAATGGAAAGTAAGACTTCGCTAAGTCATCATTTTGACCATAATTAGCTTCATCATGAGATATCATGGAAATGGGCGAAGGAATGCTTATGTTTCATCTCATCTTTAATATAATGTATGAGTCATGAAGCTCATAAAGGGAGGGCTCATTTAGATCATTTTAATAAGCTTTGACCACCTCTTGGATGAACCAATGAAGGCAAGCCATGTTATAAACCAAACTTTAACCTTAATTGAGTCTAATATGGGTTGAACTGGAAGGACCAATTATGCTTATCTTTCAGCTCAAAATTTATCCATAGACCATCATTGAGCTTTCAATACCTCCCCCCACATGGATCCAAACTAGCCCAAGCCTCCTCCATGGCCATTCATGGCTATAAATAAGCCAAACCCGAGAAAACCAAGGAGAGGGCACCAAAAATAAGAGACACCTATAAACTACCTAATTCCTCTAACTTTGAACACCAAAGTTTCTCATTAGTACCTAAGAAATTGACTCCTCATATAATTAACCCATGAAGCCCACTGGTTTGCTCTAATTTTCCTACCAAAAACCATGACAACTTTCGAGTCTGAAAAGAAGTTATTCAAAACTTCAAATTTACCCTTTAGAAGCTTCCTAAAGCCTACAAAGACATGCTCAATCAAAATTGGCCTTCCCCATAGGTTCTAACCCACTGTTCAACATCCTTCTCTCAAGCCGAGACACCTTGAGATCAAATGCACACTTAGGCTCGATTTAACTTCAAATTGAGTTGGGGCCAACTTTCTGAGGTCAAGACAAAGCTATAGAACTAATCCAATCAAAGTTTCATCCACTGAGACCAAGGTATGGCTCATTCGACCTAGCTTAAGCTCTGACACTTTGTGAAATGAACCTATTCAAAACCCAAACATCACCATATGCATGGTTTCGTCGTCTCTAGATGAAGCTCTAGAAACAAAAATCACTCAAATCCATCAAGAATTAAGTGAGATTTTGTCTCTAGAACATGGACGGCTTGCAGGATAGACCAGAGTGGAGGAGATGAACGGATGTCGTCCATTTTTTAGTTTTAGAAATGGACGGATACGATTTAATCCAACCCAATCCGCTGTTCGGAGCCCCGCAGCTAATCAAGCGCTTTTTTCACATGTACGAGGGCACGCATCTCTCTCTGGTTAATTAGGATTTATTTAAATCTTGAATAACCTTAAAAATTCAAAAATAGATATCTTGAAAAATAAAAATCATAAAAATAAAACAAAGTATCCTCAGACTCAAGGTGATGAGAAGAAAATTAGAAGACCAAAATCATAATTTAATGATTTATATTTTATTTTTAATTAATTAATTACTCTTCGAATAATTTAATTATTTAAAAATAATTATAACTCTAAAAATTATGAAATTTTCATAGAATGACTCTTTCATCCTTAGGAACATTCTATGATTTTTCTGAGAGATGGGGTCTCTGGATAAGAATATGTATTTTCCTATGAAATTTAAGTAATTATTTTCAAAATAATTATAAAAGTTAGGAAATGGGAAAATTACCTTCAAAATTGGTTAAGAACTTTAAAATGATAGATTTAAACTCTAAAATAATAGAATTTAGCCTTTAAAGATTTGAAAATGACATCTTAAGCTTCTAGGGTTAAAGTTATAAACTTGTAATTAAAACCCTAAAATCTTTAAAAATTCAAATATTCACTTCACTTAGCCCATTCCATAATGAACTAAGTCAATCTTGAGCTCAATTCCAATTGGATTCAAATTAAACTATAATTAGGTCTAAAACACTCATTAGAGTGAATTAATCTTAGTTAGGCATTAACCACATTAGGCTTAATCCAACATTAGGCCTAATTAACCTCATTAAACCTTAATTATATTACTTAATAAACCTTAATTAGGTCTAAGTCATCAGTTAGACTTAATTAAACCCTGTTAAGCCTTAATCACATTAGGTTTAACTTTATAATACATCATTAGGTCTAACCCCTAAATATTACCTAAATTATGTTTAATTGATCCTAAACCCTAATTAGATCTAACTCTAATTAGGTCTAATTAATTAAATTAAATCTTACCTAATTTAGGTTTAATGAATCCTAAACCCTAATTAAGTCTAACCCTAATTAGACTTAATTAACTCGTAAGCCTTATTTACATTAGGCTTAAGAAAACTTAAAACCTAATTAAGTTTAACCCTAATTAGACTTAATTAACTCTTAAGCCCTATTTATATTAGGCTCAAGAAACCTTAAACCCCATTTAAGTCTAACCCTAATCAGACTTAATTAACTCTTAAGGCTTAAGTAACCCTAAATTCTAATTAAGTCTAACCCTAACTAGACTTAATTAACTCTTAAGCTTTATTCACATTAGGCTTAAGTAACCTTAAACCCTAATTAAGTCTAACCCTAATTAGACTTAATAAACCCTTAAGCTTTATTCACATTAGGTTTAAGTAACCCTAAATTCTAATTCAGTATAACCCTTATTAGACATAATTAACTCTTAAGTCTTACTTACTTTAGGCTTAAATAATCTTAAACCCTAACTAAGTCTAACCCTAATTAGACTTAAATAACTCTTAAGCCTTATTCGCATTAGGCTTAGGTAACCTTAAATCCTAATTAAGTCTAACTCTAATTAGACTTAATTAACCCTTAAACCTTATTTACATTAGGCTTAAGTAACCCTAAATTCTAATAAAGTCTAACCCTAGTTAGACTTAATTAACTTTTAAGCCTCACTTACATTAGGCTTAAGTAATCTTAAACCCTAATTAAGTTGAACCCTAATTAGACTTAATTAAACTTTAAGCCTTACTTACATTAGGCTTAAGTAACCTTAAACCCTAATTAAGTCTAACTCTAATTAGACTTAATTAACACTTATGCCTTATTCAAATTAGGCTTAAGTAACCCTAAATTTTAATTAAGTCTACTCTAATTAGACTTAATTAACTATTAAGCCTAACTTATATTAGGCTTAAGTAATATTAAACCCTAATTAAGTTCAACCCTAATTAGACTTAATTAACCCTTAAGCCTTATTTACATTAAGCTTAAGTAACTCTAAACCCTAACTAAACCCTAATTAGTCTTAATAAAGCCTCAAACCTTAATTACATTATGCTTAAAGAAACCCTAAACCTTAATTAGATCTATCTTTAATTAGACTTAAATCAACTTCTAACTTAGGTTCAACCTAACTTGAACCCAAGTTAACCAAACATAAGGTTCAACCCATATTAAACCTAAATCAACTTCTAACTTAGGTTCCATCTAACTTGAACCCAAATTAACAAACTTTAGTTCAACCCATATTGATCCTAAATCAACTTCTAACTTAGGTTCAACCTAACTTGAACCAAATTTAACCAAACCTTATATTCAACCCATATTGAACCTAAATCAACTTCTAACTTAGGTTGAACCTAACTAAACCTTAAGTTTAACCCATATTGAACCTAAATCAACTTCTTACTTAGGTTCAACCTAACTTGAACCCAAGTTAACCAAACCTTAGGTTCATCCCATATTGAACCTAAATCAACTTATAACTTATGTTCAACCTAACTTGAACCCAAGTTAACCAAACCTTAGGTTCAACCCATATTGAAGCCAAATCAACTTCTAACAGAGGGTCAATCTAACTTGAACCCAAGTTAACTAAACCTTAGGTTCAACACATATTGAACCTAAATCAACTTCTAACTTAAGTTCAACCTAAATTGAATCTAAGTTAACCCAAACTTAAGTTCAACCCAAATTGAATTTAAGTTAAACTTAGACTCAACCTAATCTAAACCTAACTCAAAACAAAATTGGGTTCAACCTACATTGAACTTAATTTAAACCAACCTTAGGTTCAACCCACCTTGAACCTAAACTCATAAATTAAACACAAACTTCAGGCCTAACCAACATTGGGACTTAAACATTAAGTCTAATTCACATTAGGCTTAGCTTAATATCTTTATATTCAAAAGACATTGAATCTAAAATATTAAAATCTAACTCATGTTAGATTTTATCTCCAAGTCTAATTTATATTAGACTTAACATTAATATCTTTAGATTCAAAAGACATCAAATCTAAAAAATCTTAACATCTAACTCATGTTAGATTTTACCTCTAAATATAAACACTAATATCTTTAGATTCAAACGAAACTGAATCTAAAACTTTACCCAATTTTAAGTCTAATCAGACTTAACCAAATTACTTCAAATTTAAATGACATCAAATCTAAAAGTTTAAATTATGTTAGATTTTAATTCTAATCTACATTTGACTTAAAACCCTAGACTCTAATGACGTTGAGTCTAAAATTCTTAAATCTAACTCATATTAAAATCAACCAAAGAAATAAAGCTGACATTATTTCTTTTGTGAGAATTATTCTGACACTGTTTTTCTTGCAGGTTGAAGACAAGTTCCGCTTTAGATTTCATTTCCATGTTATTAGGGTGTTCTAACTCTATTTTGTAGAGTGACATTCTGAAGATGGGACAAACAACAATAAAAAAAAACAAAATCAAAACAACATCAAAACACCAATATTGACAAAACAAAACAAGACAAAATAAAATCAAAATGACAAACAACAAAATCTAAACTTTTAGGATAATCATAAAACCTAAACTTTTAGGATAACTACCAAACAAACGACAAAATTACAAACCAACATCAAAATGACAAACAACAAAACAAATATAAAACAGACATGACAAATAACATTGAAAAAATCAAACCTTTAGGGTAGTACATGACACTTGGAAACATATTACCCTTAGGATTGAATATTGGCGTTTCTTTTCTTGTTCTTGAAATTTTTTAGAAAATAAGTGTTAGCATTAATCAGAAGTTTTCTTAGACAAACTTAATTGTCTAAGATGTAATTAAATATAGGAGCTTGCTCTTATAGGAGATTTAAAAACTCAAAATAGGTAACACACCTAGAAATCTCTGGTTTTCAAAATTTCACATGTGATCCTCCTTATATAAATTTCTAGAATAAAGTATTCTAGAATTTCCTCATGTAGGGATCATCACTAACATTTCTGATTCTACTTTTTTCTATTTTATCAGCCTTTATTTTCTTCAATTTTCTTATTATCAGAGAATCCTTTACATGATCCAAAGAAATAAGATCTCTTGATGACTAGGGTGATATGATAAATAAACAGAGTGGCAACTCCAAGCGATGACATTGGCATCGTCACCGAGAAAATCTTGAGCGGTTCTGGATGCCGACAATGAGAAAATTGATCAAGTTTTGTTTAACGTGATCATGGTTAAAAGATACCCATGAATGTCCACCATTCTGGGGTTGTTAGTGTTTTGGATCTACTTAGACATGAAATGCTGTTAACCTATCTTGGGCTCAAAGTTTCTTGTCAACAACCATGAGTTGCATCATCCAATAAATCTTCATAGGCTCAAGGGTTAATTATTATTGTTTAAACTTTATTAGTTTCGTTTGTTCATTATAAATTTACTTTACATTTTAATGTCTTTCAGATTTTATGAATTGATGATTTTTATTTTATTCAATTTTTATTTGGCTTTTAATTAATTTGGTTTTTAATAGGATTTTTTTAATTAACTTGATTTTTATTTGGATTGTCTTTTAGTCAATTTGATTTTTACCAGTATTGTCCTTTTTTGATGACCCTGATCAAGATCTCTTAGTTCCATTATCATAAGAACATTAGGGTTTGCAATCTGTTCAGATATGAATAATCGAAGGAATCCTTGATAGGAAACATGATTTATCTTATCTAAGGCTTATCATTGATAGGTGTTAGTTTAATGATGTGTAAGTTTAAGCTTTAATGAATTTTTAGGGTTTTCCTTTAAGTTACAATGACATTGCAACTTTTGCCTGTCTTTTACTTAAGTTTACATGTTATGCTTTTAGGATTTTTTTTCAGTATCAATTTCTTATTATATTTATGTTCATCTTAGTTTATTTGGTTACATAGTGAAGATTTGGTTTGATTATTGGTTTAGTTTATATATATAGAGATATATTAATCTGTTTTGATTAGTTGATCCATTAGAAACATATTCATTTGATTTTGGCTTTTCTTAGTGAACTTAATAAGTTTTTTTTAAGTTTATGAGAGATATTTGTAAATTTGTCATTCTTAACTTAAACTACTTTGTCTAAAGGTGGGGCGTTGTTTAGTATGTCTAAAGTTTGTTGTTGAATATTTTAAACTGATTAATTAAATGTTCCATTCTCACTAACTTTGCTTGATGATTTTTAAAGTTTTTAGTGTTTGGTATGATTTCTCTATTAATAACTTTTAAGTTAAATTAATTAAGCTGTCAGCTTATAGAGTTTATCATGATTTCATTATTATTATATTTATGATTATTATAATTATTGTTGTTGTTGTGTTGTTGTTATTATTACTATTATTATTATTATTATTATTATTATTATTATTATTATTATTATTATTATTAATTTCTTTTTGTTATTGAGTTTATACTTGTAATTTTAAAAATAAATCTCCAATTATCTTGACTTTACACAATAATGTTACATTTTTATTGTTTTGTTGGTTGATGATCGTTTAAGTTCAAGTTTTATGAATTTTGGCCCTTTAATTTTATTTCAAGGATTAATGAGTTAGAAAAGTTACATTTGTAATTTTAGGAAAGATCACAAATATAACTTTGCTTGCTCTACTAATTATGAGTTTTACTATATCTTAATTATTTTAAGTTTCATTAATTAAAATTTTGAGGTCTTATGCTTACATTACTTTTTAAGGTATTTTTGCATTTATATTTTTTTATTTTCATGTAATTTTAGTTGGGATTATGTTAAAGTGACTCAGGTGTTTTAATTAATAAGTTGATTATCAATTTTCTTGGTTCAGTTGATTAAGGTTAATAACATTTTATAACAGGTGATTTTTATGATTGTTTTAAAATAATTACAATTTTATCCCTAACTTTGCCCTTAGGGTTTGACTTGAATTTTGATTTAATCATTTCATCTTATGTGTTCATTAGGTTTAATTATTAGGGTTTTAAAAATTTTTATCCATTCTGTTGACTAAGTTTTAATGAATAAGGACTAAAGTGCAATTTTACATTTTTTTATAAATATATCTCTCATTGGTTTTATGCGATTTTTTGAGTTTTATTGGCTGAAAATATTATTTTAATTCACAAGTTTAATTAGTTTTATCCTTTTAATTTCCAATTGAGTTTTTTTTATTTTATTTTTTTTATTAATTTTCTCAATTAATTGCTTTAGAAAATTAGAATTTTGATTTTTAATAGTGGCCCATGTCCTTGGAAAAATCAACTTTCCCATGGACAGAAAGCACACTATACCCAAATTTCATTAAATTTTGACTTAAAATTAATTTTTTATGATTTTTAATTGATTAAAAGTTTTAATTAATTTCTGAATTAATTAAAATTTAAATTATTTAAAATTTATTATTTTTATTAAATTCTTCTCATTTCATTGTGTTCAGGATATTTTTCTATTTTATTTTTCCCATCTTTATATAATTAGTAAAGAATTATTAAAGCTATTTAGACTTTTCTAAATTTAATTAAATTGGAAATTCAGAATTTCTTACTTATCAAACACGGCGCCCCATCAACCTCAGGTTATCAAATTGTCCACATGTCACTCTGCCGCTCGCCTCACTTTTCACGAAGATGTTAAGCTGGTTTTAATCTACTATCCGCTCGACCTCGAGCTCCACCATATGATCTAATCGTGTCTGTCCATTCCAAATACATGATAATAAATAAAATCGATTTATCGTCCCCATAGTGCCAAAGAACCGAGACTGTCCACAATAGTACTTCTAGTAGAAATAGTAATAGCAATAAACCTAATTCTTCGACCCCGACTCTGACTACGAGTTCTGGGCAATAGAATCTAGTCTTGGCATTAATCTACTCATCGGCTAGATTGTGTCCAATACTGGGGCACCTGAACTCGACAATTGGGTGTTCGCTTCTCCACCCTGAGTGCCTTAGGCATTAGATCTAGGGTTTAAAATCCAGAATGACCACTTGGACTTTATTATACTTCAAATAATGTTGATTGCGCTGTAGCTCACCCGATTGGATTTGTTTCTTGAATGTGCATTGGATCTTTTTTCAGAATTTTCTATTAAGTTTTTCTTAGCTACAAGATTCAAATTTATTAGTACAGTAGAATTTTGTAAAACACGTGGACATAAATATAAAATTATACACTTAAAGCAGGTTAATTATACATTGATTTTTTACATATTATAAGTACATAAATTATTGCTTTCTTTATTTAAGAGCATCCGTTGCAAGAGAGAATTTAAAGTATGGGATGCCTCAAGGTCAAGCGGTTGATATCTTAACTAGATCTAAGGCTGTCAAAACGGCTCGTTGTTCACGAACAGCTCGTGTTCGGCTCGTTAAGAAGCTCGTGTTTGACTCGTTCGTTAAGTTAACAAGCCTTAACGAGCCAAACACGAACAAAAATTTGTTCGTTCAAGTTCGGCTCGGTTTAGCTCGAAATATTATTCCTCAATTATATATATATATATGTATATATATATATATATATATATATATATATATATATATATGTATATATATATATATATAAAGGAAAGAAAGCAACTGTGCTCCCTACGTGTTAATATAAAAATTTAGTACAAAAATGGGAGGGCCCCCCATCTAAAAAGAACAAAAAAAAAATACAATTCAAAACCACACCCCTAGGAGTTCCACCTTCCGCATTACAACGCACCAAAAAAAAAAAAACTAAAATGACAAGTAAAACAAAACAAGGAGTCCATAAAACAAAAGAGAAATGAGAAAAAGAGACGACAACAAATTCAACATAAGTGTAGCACCCTGAAAACTGATTCAACAACACAAGAGGAGTTCATACTCCAGCAAATGCAGGGCCCAAGTATAAAATCTCTACGACGGAAGAGCCGAAACCCAAAAAGCAGTAACCCATATATAACAAAAAAGGATTAAAAAAATTAAAAAAAATAAACAGTTAGAACCTGATATAAACCAACATGTCACTGTTAAGCTGTCTAAGAAGTTGTGTAAGGGGAGTAGTTCCAACCAAAGCAGAGTCATTAGCAGTTTTTGCCAGCCAATCCGCAGAGGAGTTACCCTCCCTATAAATGAAACTCACTTGAACATGCATATCATGCATAGCAATAACATTCTAAATTCTTCTAAATAAGTAAGTGAGATCCCAAGGAATGGGGGAGGTTTTGGACAACATGTTATATAAAAGGTTAGAATCAGTTTCAATAAAAAGCCGAAAATAACGAAAAGAAACTGCAGTAGTTAAGGCAAAGAATAAAGCCCAAGTTTCAGCCATTAAAGGGTATTCAACAGCGTGAAGAGAAAAAACAGATGAGACGACCAAGGTGGTTTCTGAAGACACCACCAGTGTATATATATATATATATATATATATATATATATATATATATATATATATATATATATATATATATATATTGATTCTCTCAAACTAACTCGGTGCTCGGAAAGTTGGATCTGTCGATGGTAGGCATATCCTTATAGACCTCACCAATGACGTTGATTATACAAATGTTTTCGCTAGGAAAGTGCTAAAAATAGACAATAGGTATATGCGTATACTAAAATGGAGCGTTGATTTTAATCCCAAAGCTGAATCTCCTGTTATTCCCGTCTGGATTAAATTTCCTGAGTATAAGTATCATCTTTTTAATCATGAAATCCTATATTCACTTGCAAAAGGTTTTGGTACACCACTTAGAGTTGATAATCCTACGGTTGACCGTACGAAACCCTCGGATGCCTGCTTTTTAGTTGAAAGAGACATCACCCAGCCCTATCCAGATGAAGTATGGATCGGTTCCTCACACACGGAGTACGGCAACGAGTTGTTATGGGTTCCCACCCACCTTATTGTTCTCATTGCGCCATGTTTGGCCACTCTCTCTCGATTTGTTACAGACTCCACCCCCACCTTAAACCAAAAGTTCTGCCCAAAGCCTCCAACCATCTTACCCAAAATCCTGATCCTGATGAACCCCTCTTACTTTACAAAACCCTGATGCACCTCCCATTATCTCCAACAACCTTGTCACCCCTCCTCCAATTGATCTTCCCCTACCAGTCCCTACTATCCCCACTCTTACAACCTTTGATGGACCCCCCCCAACCTCCCCTATAAACCATGCCCCAACTAACCCTTTACCCTCTGTGGAGGAAGAATGCAATTCTACCTCTAACAATCTAATTTCTGTGGATGATGACCATAACATTCAAGTACTTTTACCTTTAACAATCCCACCTGACCCTCCCCTTCCTTGTGGTCAGGAAACCTCTTCAACACATACTGTTTCACCCAATTTAGAACTTCCCCTGAAAAGACAACCCAATTCTGTTTGCCTACCTCAATTACTATAACTAATACACCTAACATAGACTTTGATCTGGTTAGGACAACCCAATTATGTTTGCCTCCTCCTAATACTACTTCTGACTTGCTCGAAAAGAAAGCTATTCTTGACTCCTCTGGGCCTTCCTCCCCTATCCTGGAAGCCTCTAATACTGTGGAGACTGAATGGCTCATTCAAAAGGCTACCAGGGAAAAAGGAAGAAAATTCCTTGATACTTCACAAAATCTAGGAGACCCACTTGAAACTAGTATATCTGAAGGTGAGCAATTACCCCCCTCCTCTAGGACTACTAGAAGAGGTGGTAAACATCATGCTTAACATTATGATTTGGAACATTAGGGGAGTAGCTGATCCTAACTCCCATAATCGTCTTAAACATCTGTGTAGGGTCCATCATCTTGATATTTTTGCTATACTGGAGCCATTGGTTACTACCCATAAAGATAAAATATTATCCTCTTTCTCTCATTATGCTTATTTTATCAATACAAGCAACAAGATTTGGATTTTTTGGAAAAAACATTTACATCTTCAAATTATTGAAGACGATAGACAATATGTACTTACTTATTTCACTTCTGGTTCTTATAATAGTTGGATTACTTTTGTTTATGCTAGCACCCTTCTCACTGACAAATATTTGTTGTGGAACAAATTAATTATCATGGGTTCCACTGTTGACCTCATTTTTGATGAGGTCTTCTCTTCTTCTTTTAGTGCTTAGGATCTAGCCTTAGGCTTTTCCTTTGACTATCTTAGAGGACTAGAATTGGGATCCACCATCTAGAATTTCAAACCACTTCTTAACTCCCCGCAAACTCCACAAACTTGATTGTAGACCCCTAATCACCTAGAGGGTCGAGATCAAATGTGGAAGTTTAAAGGATGAGTTCCTATAGAACTCTTTGGCCTTAGGATTGCCCTGGGTGGCCTGGTCTGGTGAAGGGTTGACTTACACACACACTACACCTATACACTACACTTTCACACACTTCCTAAAAACACACCCATACCCGACTCGACCTCCCGACTCATGTAGGTGATTCACATGGATGGTCTCTAACCCCTAAGCCCTCGGCAAGAGGGTTAGGAACAACATAGTGAATGCCTCAAATGAGTCCCTTCATGGCTCATGTGGGCTTGATATGGCTTCATGGCTCAACCAAAATGATTTTATTCCACTTACATTCACCTAATCTTCCATTTTCCAAATTTTTAATTTTCGACCCCCGGACCCTACACCCGCCAACCTACCCAAAGTTCTCGAATTACCCAAATTTCTCAAAATTTCCAAATCACCCAAAATTCTCCAAAATCATTCCCAAACATTTCCACATCACTCAAATTGATCATCCATACCCAAAAATATCAAAAATTCCAAAAATACCTCTCAATACCCTCCAAATACCCAAAATACCCCTCTTGACCCAAAAATCCAAAAACTCAGAAAATTCCCAGAAAATTCCAGAAAATCCCAAATATTCCCAATATCATTTTGTTTAACTACACCATGGGCCAATTTTGTCAATTTACCCTACTTTTGTCAAAACCCCCACTTGACCCATTTTAACCCAAAGTGAACCCAATGTCAAACCAAACCTACCCAATTGACCCAAATTCTGGTCCAATTCAGTTCTAGACTTCAAATCAACATTCCCAATACCAATCTAGACCAAATCCAAGTTCAATTTGATTGACATTTGGATCCAATTCCATTTTTGGCCTTAAAGCCCAATTTGGACCTATGACCCAAACCTAACCCAAACTCACCCAATTCAACTCCAATTAACCCCAAATCTTTTCTAAATCTTCCTTAACATTCCCACAAACAAAACATTAACATGGTTTGCCCAAAATTTAGATCCAAACCCCACTCAAATTCAACCCAAAGCTAAAAGGCTCATTTTTGACCTAAACCCAAACCTAACCCAAATGAGCCCAAACCCCAAAATCAAAGCCCAACCAAAGTCAAAACCTCTTTGAAACACTCCCATAAATATTTCTCAACATTAATTTTACATCAATTTCAACCCTAGCCCAACATTGGCCCAAGTTAGCCCAATTTGACCTACATAGGCTCACTTACCAAATAAACCCAAATTCAAACCAATTCAACTCCAAATCACACCAAATTGACTCCAAGCCCTTCATAGAACATCCCTAAACCAATTATGACATTTATTTGACAAGGTCCTTCACAAAATTTTTACCCAAATGCCCATCCTAAAATCAAAAAGCCCATTTCCCCTTAAACTTTCCTAAAAGCCCACTTCTTTCAAATTCAAAAGCCCAAATTCATCCAAAGCCCACATGGCACTTCCCCTCATCATCCATTTAATCAAAATTGTCCCTAAGTTCCAAAGTCATCAATTAAACAATTCCAAATCAAGCCCCATACAAATTCCCATCAAAATATCAAAATTTTCTTAAATCCCTTTTTATGAAATTGACCCAAGCTTTTCCCAAGCCAAATGGAGCCAAGGATGAGCCATTTACAAGCCATATGAAGCCATGGGGGTTTGACATGTGACCATACCCAAAGTAGCAAAAGGAGGGCCCCCTTTCTTAATCCTTCATTAAGCATTTTTAACCCCTTCCATGCTACACACTAAAACATGTTTAACCACATCACCTCGGATGGGGACTTCACCACCCCTTCCTAGCCGACCCAACCGATTTTTTCAGCCCAAAACCAGATCATGGGGAGGTGAACCTAACCCAAAACCATGGCTTGGACCAAATAAAGCCAAAATGGCCTCTCCCCCATACCATTTTAATCCAAACACTTTACACATGTCCAAGCCCAATTGACCTCACCATTGCCAAGCCCTGACCTCCCTGGTCAAGATGGTGACCCATGCCTGCCGGCCAGTCGCCTGGATCGCCGGAAAATGCCATGGCCGAGACATGGGGAGGAGCCAAACCTTGGAATTCCACCCTGCTCGAGCCGCCCCATGCCCAATGGCCACCATAGTCGTTCTTCCCATGCCCAGAGCAGTCGATCCCAACCCTCGGCCATCCCCGGGAGGCTCTCCAGCCACCTCTATTTAAACCCGACCCCCTCACGGCCATGAGAGGAGAGTTGCACAAACCTTGCCGAAACTCGCCAAAATTGTTCCGGACCCTTCTCCACCCTTAGAGCGGTTGATCCCAGTGTCAATTTGCCCTAATCCCCACCGATAAAACTCAATTTCCCAACCGAAATTCCACCCAAAACCAGGACACTTCTCCACGGTGAGCCAATCCCCAAATTGATTGGTTCTACACCTTCACCGGACCAAGGGAAGGTGTCCACCAGACAAAGCCCCATCTCCGAGCCACCCGGTTGCTCCAGCCTCCAAGCTTTGTGATCGGCCGTGGTCGAAGTCCAACCTAGACAATTCACTGGACCGGGAGACTTCATCCGGAGCTTCTTAGGATCCAATCGAAGGTGCAACAACTCTCGGATCGAAGCCACACTTCTCCGAGCAAAGGTATGAGCTAATTCTTCATCCCGAGCTTCCGGAGATTCTCCATTTCAAATGCTTTAATTTCAATGCATGATAACCGTATAGATGTGTTCGTCTCTTCAAGACGAATCCATAGAGCATAAGAACATGAAAATCCATCGAGTATCGAGTGAGATATTAGGGATTTAGTGTGGACGGCTCTCGGTGAGGACACTTGGGGACGATGAACGGATGCCGTCCATTTAATACACGCGCGGACGGACGGCCGGGATCGCGCCGGATGAGGAGACGGAACGATACGGCGGGCCCCGGGACGGCCGACTCGGATGGCGGCGCCCAATCACGCGCGCAACACGTACCCCTTCGGAGTCGCTCGATGTTTCGCTGGCGCCGCGTGGATAAGTAGATAAATAGGGTATTTAATGTATTTATCAAATATCAGAAACTTTAAAAATTCATAACTTTGTGTAGAAAAATCAGAAAAAAAAAATAAAAATACCCTCTTGCTCAGTGAACAGAGGAGAATAATGTGGAAAAGAAATCATTTAATTTCATCAAGTATTTTATTTTTAATAATTTATTTACTCTCTGCATACATTTAATTCTCCATGCATGTATACAATTCACCATGGCATGAGACCATAGGGCTTTTGAAGCCTCCGAATTTGGGAACATTCCCTGAATTTTCTAAAGTCGAGGCCATCCCTATGAAGAGTTATTGATTTTTCAAATTCATGTCATCGTTTTGAGTATTTTAATTCCAATAAATAGCATGTTGTGAAATAAATTCTAGGAAAATTTGGTGATGTTCCTTATGACCGAGAACCCTAGGAAAAATAGGTTTTGAGTTAGTTCATTTTAGACAACCCTAATTGGCTTAAACACTCAAAATAGGTCTCTAATTAATTAGAGCTAATCATACATCAAATTGACTTCAAATCAATTCTCCATTCACCTTTAGGATCAAAAGAACCCACCATAAAAATTTGAGGTCAATTGGACTTGGTTAGCCCTATTAATTGGGTTGATTAAGCCACTTAGTTGTTTTAAACTTTAAAAATTCATAACTTTCAAAATATCTTTCAAAAATTCACCAAATTGGTTTTGGAGCCTCTCTGATATTAGGGGAATTTAAGAAAATTAAAATTTCAATTTTCTAAAAAAGTTGATTTTTAATATTATTTTAATATTTTTAATAATTAAAAAATAATAAAAATCACAAAAATAATAAAATTCACCAAAATGTCACATTTTGAATTTTAATCACTTAGGAACAAACCCCATATTTTTCTTAGGCCTATTTGGTGAGATATAAATTTTTAAAGCTCTAGGGTAATTTTAAAATTAAAAAAATGTATTTTCTAGCATTTTCACTAAAATAATTATAATAAATCATAGAAAAATCAGAAAATTGCAAAATTTGCTTCTCTGATTTCCTTGATATCAGAGAGATTTTTGAAAAACATAAAATTCATTTTTCAACATTTATTTTATTTTTTAAATTAATTAACACTCCAGAACTTAAAATATTTATAATAAAAATAATATAATTCAAAAAATCACCAAAATTGGTCCAAGTGGTCCCCTGGTCATTAGGAATGTCCCCTAATTTTCTTAAGGACAGAAACTTTCCCTTGGTCATGTTATTAAATTTTCCTTGGAAATCTCTATTTTCTACCAAAAATAATTATATAAATAAATTAAATACAGAAAAATCACATTTTCTCCTCTCATGTCTTTATTGACATATGAGTGAAGTCACATAAAAATTTGAAGTTCATTTGAGTTCAATTTAGTGAGTTATAAAATTATTAAGCTTAAAGGGTAAAGTGGTAATTAAATTTTTTTTTAATCCTTAATTAAAACTTTAGGTTTAATAAAAAATTAACAAGTAAAATATTTGATCCTAATCTGATTTGGATGATTGAAATTTAATAATTGAAGGGTAGAAACCCATTAAGCAATTTAAAATGATTAAACTTTAATTAAATAATTGATTAAATTTGGAAGAATAATAAAATTGGAATTATTAAAATAGGGATATTATTAGGAAGAGATTTATTCTTTAATTTAAAAAATCCCTAAATTAATCATTTCATTAATGTTTAATTCCTAATTAAAATGGTAATTCAAATTTAAAACATTAAAAGACTTAATCATTAAACTAAAATTAAATCATTGAACTCTTTTAAAATTCTGATTAAAATTAAAATGAATAAAATTAAATTAAAAAATTAAATTAAAGTAAATTAAATCAAATTAAAAATTAAATTAAAAATTAAATTAAATTAAAAATTAAATTAAATTAAATTAAATTAAATTAAAAATTAAATTAAATTAAATAAATTAAATTAAATTAAATTAAATTAAATCAAATTAAATAAAAAAATAAATTAAATCAAATTAATTTAATGTAACATCAAATCAAACTAAATTGAATTAAATTGAATTAAATTAAATTAAATTAAATTAAATTAAATTAAATTAAGTTGAATTAAATAACATCACCTAAGACATAAAGAAATAAGCCTAAAATAACTTGAACACTATTTCAAATTTAAACCCTTCAATTGAAATTAAGCTAAATCACAAACCATTTGAACACCAATTTACCCTCAAAAGCTTTAGTTATCATAACTCCTAAACAGAATATTAAATGAAATGTTACTTTACTTATAGGACATTCAAATATCCTAGTTCACTGAGCAAGTTAGCAAAACTTGAAAACCTCGGACGATCGATTCATTTACATAATTAAATTCATTTGGACTTAAAACAATCCTAGAAATATTGAAAAGATGTTTAAGATTCTTCTTAAGCACTTCCTCAATATGATAGGATATTTATAAGAACAATTGAACTTAGTTGTTCTTTGATGAAGAAAATCGTCTTCAAACCAAAAACACAAGGAACCTAGACGTCATAGGAAATGACTAGCTATATGATTAGGAATTTGGTAGAAAACCATAACCCTTACCTTAGCTTTACCTAGGAACTTGCTTAAATGTTCTAATCGTGTTTTAAGTGCAGCTTAGAATGACGGGAAGACCCTCCAGGTACGCTTTTATTTTATCGCAATTTACTTTCCTGCAATTTACTTTCTTGCAATTTACTTTATTGCAAATGCACTTTACTTTTCTTGCATGATAAAACAACTGTTGCATGAAAACCCACACCTTTAGGATAGTCCCTAAAACCGAAACCAAAACTAAGTTAAAAGTCATTGCAAGATAAAATTCACCGCCACAACATTTCAAAATATAAAGCAACTCGTAATTTAATCACAAACGTAACACAAAACTACAATTACAACCGAATTAAAACGTCTCGTTGGATGATCGGGAATACCTCGGATGATGTAACCTACGTGTTGCTAACGGGATTTCCCACGGTCTAAATGAAAGTGTGGAACTCATTCAATTGAGTTTAGCAAATTCATCCGGACTAAGTGAATCCGATAAAAATAATGATGCCGAAGGATGGAACCGTGGGATCTTAACCTAGTGTTGTTATAATCAATTTTAAGATTTGTTTTAATTAAAACACAAAAAAACACTTGGAAATTAAGACTTCTCTAGACCAAAACACTTTTCTCATCCCCTGATTTATGATTTCTAAAACTAAACCTCTGCAACAACAAGGAGCTCGGAGCATGGTGGGCAACGACGGCCATCGTCGTCGGCAAAACTTGAACCTACTTCAGAGAAACTTTCCTAGAATTAAACAACAAAGCCATAGGACTTCGAGGTAGTTTGCCTAGTGCAACATAAATCCTCAACTCTTCGTTAGGCATTTGCATAGCAAATTAAGCCCTAACCGGTCTTAGGATTCCGAGGTAGTCGTCCGATACGACATAAACCCTCATATCTTCCAGTTATTTGTATGATTTTTATCATACAAATATAAGTCCTAACTAATTAAAATTGGCAAGATCAAAATATTAAATAAACATTAGGACTTTCCTAAATTCAAACCAAACAATAGGATAGTCGGGAAATTACCAGAGTTCGCTTTGGATCTGTGATTTCTCCTACCCTTCTTCCTTTGGACTCCTAAAATAAAATGTTCCAAATTTGATCCATTCCCTATCGAAATTCCAAAATTCAATCCTCGAAAACTTAAACTTTGAAATTCTTGAGAGCGTGAATTATTGATTATTATCGAGAGTTTTCTTAGGTGATTCCCGTCACTTAAGATGTAATTAACTATAGGGGCTTGCCCTTATAGGGAATTTTAAAGAACCCGAGTAATATAAACCCCGTTTAATGTTTTCATGTTAAGCAAGGGGAACTTGTCGGCTTATAAAAATTGGTTCGCGAACCAAGCGGATGTCACAAACCTTTCTAGTTTATTTAATCGAGCCCCATCATCAAGCAAGGTGTCATACATTCTTCGGGATAAATACACGGTTTGTGGTGCGGTGCTCGTTTATATAAACTATTCGGGATGTGAGATCAGTTTGATTTCATATCTTAAAATTTTCAAATTTAAAATTATTTTCAAAATCAAATACTACTTTTCAAATTATTTATTTAAATTAAATTAAAAATTCGCCGACAATTTCTGTAGGCGACCTCTTTTCAAAAAATAAAACACTCAACCTAAAAATATGCCGACATCCACTATTCATGATAATTGGTGTGTGGGAGGTGATTTTAATATGATTATGTCTCCTGTTGAAAGAAGAGGTGGTGCTAGAGTGGATACTAATCTTATTCAGCGCTTTTGTGATGACAATGCAAATGCTGGCCTTTATGATCTAGGCTTTACGGGTAATCGTTTCACTTGGAGAAGAGGTTTCTTGTTTCAAAGGCTGGATAGATTCTTTGGTAATGCTAATTTTCTTAACTACTATAACATTAATAGGGTGCAGCACTTGAGTCACGCTTCCTCTGATCATAATCCTATTTTACTGACTTTAGCCTTTCACTCTAAACCTAGTATAACCCATTTTAAATTCCTCAACATATGGACCACTCACACCACCTTTTCTGACCTTATTAAAGATTTGTGGATGCCTGTTAGATGTGGCAATCCTTGGTACATCCTTTGGCAGCTACATAAACGTGTCACTGCTGGGCTAAAACGTTGGAATGCTGAGGTGTATGGTAATATTCATGCTAGGGTTGCCAAGTCTCAACAATTAGTTGATTCCCTTGAGGCTAATGAAAGCACTACTCCTGACTTTGTTCATGCTCTCTCCCAAGCCCACATGACTCTTCTTTCTGACATCTCTCTGAAAGAAGAGTTGATGAAACAGAAGGCTCATGTTACTCATTTCATTAATGGTGATAGAAACACTAAATATTTTCATGCTTCAGTTAAAAACAGGCTTAATCACAACACAATCTTAAAGATTATTATTGAGGATGGAACTGCTTTAACTCACAATGAGGAGATTGGTTTAAATGCTTCCCATTATTACTCAAATTTTTTCTCTAACCACTTGCAGATTTCACCCATAAATGACAACCTCTTTACCTCTGAGAAGCACCTTGTTACTTCACTACATCTTTCAGGCATCCCTGATGGAGAGGAAATTCTTAATGCCCTAAAAGACATCAACCCTAATAAAGCACCTGGCCCTGACGGCTTCTCTGCTGCTTTCTATGTTAATTGCTGGGACACTATTAAAAATGAAGTTGTTTTGGCTATCCAAAGTTTTTTCAAGGGAGATGATCTCTGTAAGTATTTCTCTGTTGCTCTTATTGTGCTTATTCCTAAGGGGACAAACAAATCCCATTGGTCTGACTTCAGACCCATCTCTCTCACCTCTGTCATTTCTAAAATCATTAGTAAAATTCTGGTGGCTAGAATTCAACCTCATTTACACAATATTATTAGCCATTACCAGTCTGCTTTTGTCAAAGGCAGAGATATCACTGATAATATATTATTAGCCCAGGAAATAATTGAGGATTTAGACAAGAAATGCAGAGGTGGGAACCTTGTGATGAAACTGGATATAAAAAAAGCTTTTGATACACTACATTGGGATTTCATTATAAATATCCTCAAAGCTAGGGGTTTTCATTCCAGTTTCTGTAATCTGATTAAGAGGTGGCTCTCAAATAATCACTATAGTATACTAGTTAATGGCTCCTCGTATGGTATTTTTTTGCACAAAGGGGGATAAAGCAAGGTGATCCTCTTTCCCCTATCATATTCATTCTGGAATTTGACTATTTATCTAGGATGTTGGAAAAATATCAGGCTCATCACACACATATGAGATATACGCACAGAGCTCATTGCACGGTTTCACATCTTGCCTATGCTGATGATATAATTGTTTTTTCTAACGCCTCTAAGACTGCTATTAAGAAACTTATGCATGTATTGGCTCAATTTGAATCGGTTTCTGGACTTACCTTTAGTAAAGATAAGTGTCATATTTATTTCAGTAAACATCTATCCCACACACACACTAACTGGGCCACTAATTACACCAATTTCAAAACTGCTCAGTTACCTCTCAAATACCTTGGAGTTAATCTATTAAGAGGTAAATGTAAACAAATCCAAATGGATGATGTTATTGATAAGGTTCAGGGTAAAATTACGGACTGGAAGAATCATTTTCTTTCCAATGGAGGTTGATTAACCCTCCTTGTTGCTGTGTTACAGAGTATCCCTTTATATGCTTTACAGGTTTTCAATGCCAAAAAAAGTGTTATTAAAAGGCTTGAGGGACTTTTTAACCGTTTTCTTTGGGAAGGTGGGGATGCTAAGAGGCACTGGCTCTCTTGGAAGAAGCTCTGTAAACCCAAATATGTTGGGGGTTCAGGATTTAAATCTCTTCCTCATATCGTGGAAATCAATATGTGTAAGCTCCGGTTTAAATTCGAGTGAGGTGAATCCCTTTGGGCTACCTTTATGCATTCTAAATACTGTTACTATACGCACCCCTCCACTGTTATCTGGAAGGTTGGGGACTCAAAGATTTGGAAAGCAATTCTCAAGGCTAGAACCTTAGCTTCTAATCTTTTAGTTTGGGATTTAAAGGATGGTAAAATTTCTTTTTGGAATGATAACTGGGGCATGCCTCTGTTGGAAAATATCCCACACCCTCCTATCATGGATAATACATTAGTGGCTGACTGTTGGTCAGGGGGGGTTTGGGATTTTTCCAAACTCTGTCATCTGGTTGGTAATGATGCTGCCCGTATAATAAACCAGATCCCCATTCAGCAGGTGATCACTGAAAAATTTATTAAGAAATTCATACCTATTTTTGATGAAATTACACTTTAAAGAAAGGTATTTTCTTTATTTTGTTGCAGGAATGGAGAATTTAGATGATTAAAGCAAAAATTATAAAAAGGAGCGGATTTGGAGCAAAAAGGAAGAAAATAACGCAATTTGTGTTGAGCCGCCGACGGCGAGATCGAGCCCGCCGACGGCGAGGGTACGAGGAAGAAAATTCTGAAGGATTTATAACTGTCTCGCTGACAGCGAGCCCGAGCCTGCCGACAGCGAGATAGCGCGGTTCAAAGACTTTCTAGAAGCCTCGCCGAACGACGAGGTAGTTCGTCGCCGACGGCGAGCTAGTTCAAATGGCACGAATACATTGAACCTGGACACCTTTTGAAGAGATGCTTACACACCTCTTGGACCTTTGCTTACCTCTATATATAGAGGCCGAAAATCAGTCTTTTGTGTGCAATTTTTTAGTCTTTTGTGCAGTCTTTTGTGTCTTTTGTGTGTTCAAGTGTGTTATAAGTGTGTGAGCGAGTCTTTAGAATCTTAATTAGTGTAATTAGTGAGTCTTTAGTGAGTTTAGTGAGTAATTAGTGAGTCGTGCTTGTACTTGGAAGGAAGAGTCGAAAGGAACTACGAGGAGTACTGCTAGGGATAAATCAAGATAAGTATTTGTATTTATTGTTTTTAACTTGAAATGAAATCCATGCTTAGTTTAGTTCTCATGCATTCTGAGTACTTTATTTAGTCTTTCTCCCTGTTTATGAAATTAAGTGACTTGATGAAATTAAAATAGAGATACTTTTATATATTAATAAATTGTGATAATTTTTACTTAAAACTTAATTTACTTTTCAAACTGGCCATTTGATTTGTTAAAATGTGTTGATTTACAACTATAGTAAAAATTACATCCGATATTCGGGAATTCAAAAGCCTTGGAAGGAAGGTGCAAATAAATAGGGAAATAATATCACTGGGCGTAGAATTGAGCATTTTAGTGTGACAGACTAAAATTTTCAAATTCGGTCCTATTGTTTGAGAGCTGAAGTGTAGATGTTAGCCCTCAGGCGAGGGGAACGTGGGAGCTGCGAAGTGGCGGTCGGTATCCTCCCGGCTAGCCGCGGATTCGGTAATCAAACATAGGATTAGTCAATGTTCTTTACACCTGGACCAAAGGGTAAAGAATAGGAATGCTCCTATTTGTCACAATACCTTAAAATTATCTATTTAAATTCATCAATCACTTAAATTTCTAAAGAAGGGGAAAGATACTTTTTCTGAATAGTTAAGACTTATTTAGCAATTAGTTAATTTCCTGCACTTGCAATGCGTATTAATTTTCTACTTAGTTAAGTTACCTAATTAAAATACTTAGTTTACTTTATTGCGCTTAAATTTAGAATTCCAAATTTTCGTATACTATTTTAAAATTATTATTATTATTTTAAAATTAGTTGTTATTTAATTTTCTCTTTCCCTGTGGGATCGATAACCAGGACTCCACTAGAGCCCTGTATTACTTGATACGATACGTATACTTGCGTAGCATCCACAACATAAATAATTACAATTCTATACATATAATATAGCGGGGTCAAGTTTTTAGCGTCGTTGCGATTAAATTAAAAATATCATAATATAAAATTGTGGGTCGAAGTTTTTGGCGTCGTTGCTTAGGGAAAGTAAGAAAAATTTACTTAGAGTAACGAACTATTTTAAATAATCATAATAAATAAATTAATATCTATTCAAAAATTGTATGCGCAAATTTGGAAACGAAAATTTAATACCTTACGATTCGAATTAGAGCGTACAATTAAAAGAATTAGAAAACAAAAGAAACAAATTATAAATTTAACACAAATGGCGAATATTCTCGAAATTCAAAATATGAACCAACAAAGACCATTAAGAGATTATGTCAACCCTACATCGAGATGAAATTCATTTAACTATTTAAAACCACGATGTAGTCGCTAATTCATTTGAACTTAAACCCGCAATTATCCAAATGGTACAAAACAATCAATTTAGTGGTTTACCTACTAAAGATCCTAACTTACATCTTGCTAGTTTTCTAGAACTTTGTGCTACTTTTAAATATCGAGGAGTATCCGACGATGCTTTATAAGACTTAGACTTTTTCCTTTTTCATTAAGGGATAAGGCTAAAATGTGGTTGAATTCGTTAGCACTTGGATCTATTAAAACTTGGGGAGAATTATCACAAAAATTTCTATCCCAATATTTTCCACCATCTAAAGCTCGCTAAGTTTAGAAATGATATAACTTCTTTTTGTCGAGTTAGATGGAGAATCAATATATGAAGCTTGGGAGAGATTTAAGGAACTTCTTAGGAAATGCCCACATCATGTGCTACCAGATTGGTCGATTATTCAAACCTTTTATAATGGATTAGTAGGATCTTTAAGATCAATCATCGATGCTTCTTACTTGGAGGTTCATTAATGTCTAAACCATTTAATGATGCTTATGCACTAATCGAAGAAATGGCAACAAATAATTTCCAATGGCCTATTGATAGAGTAAATCCGAAAAAGATAGCCGACATTCATGAAAACGATGCAATATCTATGTTAGCTTCTCAAATTGCTTGCTATATCTAAGAAATTAGATCATTTTGGAATGAACTACTCTCCTACTTTAGAAGAAAACTCATCTGGACAAATCATAGAATCTCAATCTAATTATGAAATTTTAAATGCTATTAATAATAGAACTAATAACCCTTATTCAAACTATTATAATCCTGGTTGGAAAACTCATCCAAATTTTAATTGGAATAACACATCTAATCAACAATGGATGAATCAACCTAATCAAGCAAATTAAACTATAAACCTAATTACCTACCTCGATTTAATAACAATAACCCTCGATTCAAAGATAAGAAATTATATATGGATGAATTAATTTTGAATATGGGTCATCAACTACAAAATCAAGGAAATCAACTACAAATTCAAGGAAATCAATTACAAATTCAAGGAACATCTATTAAAAATATCGAAACTCAACTTGGACATATTGCTACTGCGCTAAATAATAGAATACCTGGAACTTTTCCTAGTAATGTGGAAATAAATCCTAAAGATCAAGGAAAAGAACAAATTAAAGCAATACAACTAAGGAGTGGAAAAGAATTAGAACCTCAAATTCAAAAAGAACTTGAAAGCCAAAAGAGGAAGTGGAAATTGAAAATGAAACAATTCGACAAGATTCAAACTTAGAACATCCTTTAATACCTATGAAAATTTCTGTTGAAAAACCTCCACCACCATTTCCTCAACGACTAGCTCAACATAAAAAAGATAAACAATTTGTTAAATTCCTTGAAATATTAAAGAAATTAACAATCAATATACCTTTTGTCGAAGCTTTAGATCAGATGCCAAATTATGTAAAATTTATGAAAGATATTCTAAATAAGAAAAGAAAATTCACTGATAATGAAACTGTCGCACTTAGTGAAGAGTGTAGTGTTATTATTCAGAAGAAGCTTCCTGAAAAATTGAAAGATCCTGGTAGTTTCACTATACCCTGCGCTATAGGAGAAAAATTTTATGGAAAAGCTTTGTGTGACTTAGGAGCAAGCATCAATCTAATGCCTCTATCGATTTTTAAGAGATTAGGATTAGGAAAAGTTACACCTACTTCGGTAACCCTTGATTAGCTGATCGTTCGGTTACCTATCCTAAGGGAGTTATTGAAGATGTGTTAGTAAAAGTGGATAAATTTATCTTCCCAGTAGATTTTATTGTTTTAGATATGGAGGAAGATAAAGAAATTCCTATCATTTTAGGAAGACCATTTTTAGCTACTTGGAAAAGCTATGATTGATGTTCAGAAAGGAGAATTAACTATGAGAGTAAATGACCAAAAAGTTACATTTAATATTGCAAAATCAATGAAATATCCTGCGCTAGAAAAAGATGATGAATGTTTTTGGATGGAAATACTTGAACATTTACAACGCGAACATTTTAAGGAATATTATGAAGATAAATTAGAAAAAGAAAACACTGAAATAATTGAAGATAATAATGAAGAACTAGATTATATTCAGGAAAGATTTGAATTTTTGGATAATACGAAAACAACGACAAGAATATAGTTCCATCGATTATTAAACCTCTTGAACTTGAACTAAAAATATTACTCGATCATTTGAAATATGCTTATTTAGGTAATTCTTCAACTTTACCGAGTTATTATTTCATACTGCATTAAACGAATCTCAAGAACAAAAACTTTTAGAAACTTTAAAAAAATATAAGAAAACTTTTGGTTGGACTTTAGCGGATATTAAAGGAATTAGTCCTTCAATACGTATGCATAGAATTATTTTAGATGATGAACATAAACCTAAAGCGGATCCCAAAGGAGATTAAACCCGATAATGAAAGAAGTAGTTAAGAAAGAAATTTTAAAATGGTTAGATAATGGTATTATATATCTATTTCGACGGTGCTTGGGTAAGCCCGATTCACTTGTGTTCCTAAGAAGGGAGGAGTGACCGTCACTACCGATGAAAATAACGATCTTATTCCTATAAGACAAGTTACTGGTTGGCGTATATGTATTGATTATAGGAAATTAAATACCGCCACCAGGAAAGATCACTTCCCTTTACCATTTCTAGACCAGATGTTAGATAGATTAGTCGGACATAAGTATTTTTGTTTTCTAGATGGATACACCGGTTATCATCAGAATACAAATTGCTCCGAGGATCGAGAAAACTACATTTACTAGTCCTTATGGAACTTTCGCTTTTCGAAGAATGTCTTTTGGATTATGTAATGCACCGGCAACATTCCAGAGATGTATGATGTCTATATTTAGTAAGTTAATTGACAATGGAATAGAAGTATTTATGGATGATTTCTCTGTATTTGGAACATCATTTGACACATGCTTAACTCATCTTGAAAAAGTATTAGAAGTATGTGAGAATACAAATTTAGTTCTAAATTGGGAGAAATGTCAATTTATGGTTGCGGGCGGCATTGTATTAGGGCATAAAATTTCGGAAAAAGGCATGGAAGTGGACCCTGCAAAAATTCAAGTTATAGCTAAATTATCACTTCCAACTACGGTAAAAGGGGTAAGAAGTTTTCTTGGACATTCTGGATTCTACGGTACGCTATATAAAAGATTTTTCAAAAATTACTAAACCTCATGCCAACTTCGTCGAAAAGGACGAGAAATTTGAATTTACTGATCGAATGCCGAATGCTTTTGAACTCTTAAAAGAAAAATTAATTACGGCACCTATAATAGTTTCACCTAAGCAGGAGAAACTATTTGAGCTTATGTGTGATGCTAGTGATTATCTTGTAGGAGCGAGTTCTTGGGCGAAGATATGAAAAGATTTTTAAAGTTATATACTATGCTTAGTAAAACTCTAAATAATGTTGAAATAAATTATACGAGTTACAGAAAGAGAATTATTAGCGGTAGTATATGGTTTTAATAAATTTAGACCTTATCGATTGGAACAAAATGTATCGTGCATACTTGATCATTCTGCTATCAAATATTTAATGCAAAAGAAAGATTCAAACCAAGATTAATTAGATGGATGCTTATTAATGCAAGAATTCGATTTTGAGATCGTTAATAAGAAAGGAACCGATAATCGAATTGCGGATCATTTATCAAGATTAGAAAATCATGAATTATCGATATTGAAAATGAAATTATAGACGAGTTTTCTGATAAACAACTATATAATATCAGTGAGTGGAAAATACCATGGTATCTTGATATAGTAAACTATATAGTTAGTAATATTTTACCACCTATGCTAACTTTACAACAACGAGAAAAAATTCATCCATGATACGAAAACTTATTTTTGGGATGAACCATATTTATATAAGCGATGTAAGGATTTAATTATTAGAAGATGTGCACCTTATGAAGAAAGCGAACCAATTATTCAAAAATGTCATGATTCGATTTTGGAGGACATTTCGGGACTGATAAAGCTGCTTATAAGATTCTACGATACTGGATTTTACTTGGCTACTCTATTTAGAGATGTATACGAGATATATTAAAACTTGCGATAAATGTCGAAGAGTAGGAAATATATCTAGAAAAAACGAAATGCCTCTAAACTTTATATTAGAAGTTGAAATTTTTGATGTTTGGGGATTAGATTTTATGGGACCTTTTATTCCTTCGTTTGGAAACTCATATATATTAGTAAGTTGTTGATTATGTTTCCAAATGGATTGAGGCACAAGCTTTACCTAGGTGTGATGCTTAAGAGTGTTTCAAAATTTCGATGAAAAATATTTTTACTAGATTTGGAATGCGAGAGTGATTATCAGCGACGGAGGAACTCATTTTAGAAATAAATACATTCACAAACTAGTAGAAAAATACAATATTACTCATAAGATATCCATTGCTTATCATCCACGAGAGTAGCGGATTAAGTGAAGTATCTAATCGTGAGATTAAACGTATTTTAGAAAAATCTGCTAAACCCGAATAGGTTAGATTGGTCTATTAGATTAGACAACTTGCATTATGGGCTTATAGAATTGCTTATAAAACTCCGATTGGAATGACTCCTTACGAGCTTATATATGGAAAAACATGTCACTTACCGGTTGAATTAGAACATAAAGCATATTGGGCGATTAAAGAATTTAATTATAATATGAAGGAAGTTTGGTGAGAAAAGATTACTTGCAATTAAATGAATTGGAAGAATTAAGAAATGAATCATATGATAATGATCGGATTTATAAAGAAAAGATGAAATTATGGCATGATCGGAAGATTAATCGAGAGAAATTTTGAACCGGGACGGAAGTTTTGTTATATAATACTATATTGAAATTATTTCTGGAAAATTGAAGTCTCGATGGTTAGGACCTTTCACCATAACTCAAATATTTTCATACGGAACTATAGAAATCGAAGATCCAAAAGCTGGACATAAATTTAAAGTTAATGGACATAGATTAAAACCATATTTCGAAGGTATAAGACCTAACTATAAAGAGGTTTTAATGCTTAGTCGACTCGATTAATAATTGAAATTAGGTCGAGTCGACGACGTTAAACCAAGCGCTTTATGGGAGGCGACCCGTATTAGTCATCTATTTTTATTGTATCTTAATAGTTAGTCTATATTATTGAAACTTTACTACTCAATTATTATTAAGAATCATCACATATTCGAACCATTATGATGAGAAAAGAAATTATTCGATTTAGAGCGAAATTGGACATTATTTTGGAATCTCGCCGACGGCGAGGTCGATACTCGCTGACAGCGAGGTTCGCGCCTAAATTAGATTCGGTTATTTATCGAGCTCGGCCGACGGCGGAAACGTCCCCGCCGACGGCGAGAACATGGGAGGCGGTTTTATAAGCCGAGTCGCCGACGGCGAGAAACTTCTCGCCGACGGCGAGAAGTTATAAAGATGAGTTATTTATAATTTGAATGCCGATTTTGACGGTTTCAACACCAATTCCTTTGTGAAAACCCATTCTTAAATCATTCTAGATCTGCCTTCTTCACTAGAATTCATTCCATTCACCATAATGGCCTCCAAATTCTTAGATTCCTCTAATGCAGAGTGTTTAACCGGAGGAAATTTGTGAGTGCGGAAGCGCGACGGATCTTCGACAAGGTTTTGATAAAGAAAAGAGTTATCGAGGAACGGGGATTTGTCGATCGAGGATTAGAGAATTCCACTACGAAGATAGAAGAAACGATCGTGCAGCGCAGCTTGGGAGGTATTTTTTTACACTACGTCTGCTCGTTGTTATTCCGGTTGTGAAAGAGTTCTACTCTAACTTACATGCGATCAACAATGGGAATGTCTACGTCAGGGAAGATGGGTGACGTTTACTCCATCAAGAGTAAATGAATTATTCTCTATGAAAACACCCCGGTATGTCACTATTCAAATTTTGTGCCTTCTCGATATAATATGAATGAGATATTTCGATATCGTCGATGAACCGGAAGATTGGGAAATGCGTGAAGACGGGTATGTTAGTTTCTCCGCATCACTTTTGAATCCTGTCTCAAAGCACCTGGCACTTTTTCATCTCGTCTAAATTGTTACCTACTATGAGGGTAAACAAGGTTTCGAAGGAATGCGCTATATTGAATTATTGTATTCAAAATGGATCGCTCTATTGATGTTGGATCAATAATTGTTAAGTACGCATTGGGTTTAATTGTGCATGGGTCAGTTCACGGACTAGGACACCCATCTACTATTTTTGCATTATGCAGTCAGTATCAGGTTTCTTATGAAGCTTGGGAAAAGGTTCTTTTACCTTGGAAGCCGCTTGATCCTACATATATGTTCCCTACTTTGGACAATAATGAAGACATTACATTTATCTCTGATAGAGCTTCACAGAATAATCCTATAGCAAGGCCTATTTCAGATAAAACGGAGTTACTTATGAAGAAAATTAAAGGAATGGAGAAAGAAGCTGCAGAAAGTAAGAGATTCGATCGACAATATATCGATTTATTTGATCACATTGATTTGGAGGATGAAGGAACACTTTGATCATTACGGACACCTGGAAGCTAGCTTTCTTCATTTGCGAGACGAAGGGTTGGATCATTGAAGAATGCGCCGGAGTTTCCCTTCGGGTCTTTACTATAACTTATTTGTGCATCATCGTCATATCGGAAATATCGGAGAATATGAAGATTCGACATTGAAGAGTAGTAGTAAAGATTTCCATAGTATGTTTAGTGTTTATGTTATTTGATTTGATTTAGATTTTATTATGTGTGGAGTGATGCTTTGAATATCTCGAAACCTAATTGAGATATGCGTCATAGTTTTGTATCGGCATTTAGTGTGTCGTGGATTGGTTTGCGATCGTTGATTAGTAGTAAGGATTGAAGTTTGAAGTTTGATTATAGAGTCTAAAATTATGTTAGTTTGTACATCTCATGGATTTCAATATTAAAGTTAATTTGTTGTGTTGTGTGAATTTGTTTGTGTATAAGTAGCTAATCTTCATATTAAATTAATAAATGATGTGATCGGAAATATAATATAAGGCAAATCAAGGAGGGGATGATAATATAGTTTGGGAATTCAATATAGAAGATTAGGACTTTATTTGTTTTGTTTGTTTGATGTTAAGTTATTTTGAAAACTTTTATATGTTTGTAATATTCAGTACTTTATGTTGTGAGACATTGGATGTTAGTTAGATTAATTTGCTTGAATTGTGATAATAGTTTAGTTATTGTTTTTTGTGTTAGTTAATTGCATTTGTTTTTATGTTAAATAGGATGTTAGTTTTCTTTAGTATGTTTTTATTTTATTTTGTATTGTTTTAAGTTTTTAAAATTGTTAATCTGTTAGTTGATGTTTTTAATATGTTAGTAATTCATATGTGTAGTGTAGAGTTAATTTTAATTGTTGTATTTAATACTTATCTCAGATTTTATCCCTGTATTTTCTTTAAATTGTTATATATATGGAAAATACTAACAGTACAGGTTCAATGAAAAATGAAAAAGCCTGCAAAAATTTCAAAGAAAAAAAGAAATACATAAACTTCAAAGGTATGATTTATTTACTTTCCTTTTTCATTATTTAGAGTAGATATAAAAATTTAAGTTTGGGGGGAGTAAAATACAAATTTAGTTATTAACTTGTTCTCAATTTCTATTTTCAAATTATTATTAAATGATTTTTATAGCAAACTTTTCAATTTAATTAATATGAATTATTTTATTTAATTATTATAAAAGGTTAAATGAAATATTTCTAGTGCTTTAATTAATTAAATAGAATAAAATATTTGGTTAAAGGGAATAAGAATATAGTAAACTATTTTTAGTAAGGAAAACTATATTCTAAAATTAAAATTCTTAAGTATTCAAGTGAAAAAGAAAAGATTGAAAATCAATAAAGTAAAAACTATGAAGTATATATAAGCTAAGAAATATTCCTAAGTTTCAAATTTAGGAAGATGAAAATGAAGTTCAAAATTATTAACAGGCTCTCCAGATACAGTAATCCTCATTAAAAAAAAAAAAAAAAGAAGAAGAAGAAGAAAAAGAAAAAGAAAAATGAGGAGAAGCTTGAGAATATGTCTTATCAAAAATTGGCTTCATTTGAATTAACCTAAAGGGAAAAAAAAACTTAGATATTTCCAAACTTATGTTTATGGATTAGAATTTTTACCTAATAGTGTTTTCTTGAATTTCTTATCATATGAATATCTTAAGTAGTTATTCTTTTAAATATAGACATTCACGAAATGAATAGTAAGCTAGAAATCTTAGACACGATAACTAAATAATTTATTTCATAAGATTAATTAAATTACATGAATTATTTTTATTTAACTTTATTATGATATTAATTAATCTAATTCATAGTTTATTTGAATTGAAAAATCTTACTATAGAAATCATTATTTTTATGTAGTACTTAAAATTACTTGAGGACAAGTAATAAGTAAGTTTGGGGGATTTTGATCACTGAAAAATTTATTAAGAAATTCATACCTATTTTTGATGAAATTACACTTTAAAGAAAGGTATTTTCTTTATTTTGTTGCAGGAATGGAGAATTTAGATGATAAAAGCAAAAATTATAAAAAGGAGCGGATTTGGAGCAAAAAGGAAGAAAATAATGCAATTTGTCTGATGGCCGCCGACGAGCGAGGGTACGAGGAAGAAAATTCGAAGGATTTATAACGCGTCTCGGCGACGAGCGAGCACGAGCCCGCCGACGGCGAGATAGCGCGGTTCGAAGACTTTCTAGAAGCCTCGCCAGACAGCGAGGTAGTTCGATCGCCGACGGCGAGCTAGTTCGAATGGCACAGATACATTGAACCTGGACACCTTTTGAAGAGATGCTTACACACCTCTTGGACCTTTGCTTACCTCTATATATAGAGGCCAAAAATCAGTCTTTTGTGTGCAATCTTTTAGTCTTTTGTGCAGTCTTTTGTGTCTTTTGTGTGTTCTAAGTGTGTTATAAGTGTGTGAGCAGTCTTTAGAATCTTAATTAGTGTAATTAGTGAGTCTTTAGTGAGTTTAGTGAGTAATTAGTGAGTCGTCTTTGTCTTGGAAGGAAGAGTCGAAAGGAACTACGAGGAGTACGCTTGGGGATAAATCGAAGATAAGTATTTGTATTTATTGTTTTTAACTTTAAATGAAATCCATGCTTAGTTTAGTTCCCATGTATTACGAGTAGTTTATTTAGTCTTTCTCACTTGTTTATGAAATTAAGTGACTTGATGAAATTAAAATAGAGATACTTTTATATATTAATAAATTGTGATAATTTTTACTTAAAACTTAATTTACTTTTCAAATGGCCATTTGATTTGTTAAAATGTGTTGATTTACAACTATAGTAAAAATTACATCGATATTCGGGGAATTCAAAAGCCTTGGAAGGAAGGTGCAAATAAATAGGAAATAATATCCTTGGGCGTAGAATTGAGCATTTTAGTGTGACGGACTAAAATTTTCAAATTCGGTCCTATTGTTTGAGAGCTGAAGTGTAGATGTTAGCCCTCGGGCGAGGGGAACGTGGGAGCTGCGAAGTGGCGATCGGTATCCTCCCGGCTAGCCGCAGATTCGGTAATCAAACATAGGATTAGTCGATGTTCTTTACACTGGACCGAAAGGGTAAAGAATAGGAATGCTCCTATTTGTCATAATACCTTAAAATTATCTATTTAAATTCATCGATCACTTAAATTTCTAAAGAAGGGAAAGATACTTTTTACGAATAGTTAAGACTTATTTAGCAATTAGTTAATTTCTGCACTTGCAATACGTATTAATTTTCTACTTAGTTAAGTTACCTAATTAAAATACTTAGTTTACTTTATTGCGCTTAAATTTAGAATTCCAAATTTTCGTATACTATTTTAAAATTAGTATTATTATTTTAAAATTAGTTGTTATTTAATTTTCTCTTTCACGTGGGATCGATAACCGAGGACTCCACTAGAGCCTCGTATTACTTGATACGATACGTATACTTGCGTAGCATCCACAACATAAATAATTACAATTCTATACATATAATATAGCGGGGTCAAGTTTTTAGCGTTGTTGCAATTAAATTAAAAATATCATAATATAAAATTGTGGGTCAGCAGGCCCAAAGAGATATTCATGTCTGGAGGAAGCCTACCTTTATGTCTGTGAGTAAACACATTTATAACTCTGTCAATACTCATATCACTTGGCATCTGAAACAAATTTTACGGCAACCTCTATTCACACCTTCGATCTCTTTTTTTCTTTGGCGTTTATATTCATCATTACTGCACTTTGGATGACATTTTAAAGCTTAAAGGGTCTGTGGTTAGTTTCGTTTGCCCTATGTGCAAACAAAATGAAGAAACTTCTTGTCACACTTTTTTACCTGCACTCTACTCCAAAGTTCATTTGGGACATGGTTGCCACTTGCTTATTAATATAAACTGGCCTAAGCTTGTTCTTATATTAGCATTATCATAAAGGTACGGAAGAATGGCACCAATGCTAATAAACCACTAACTCATTTCCCTAGGGTAGTTCTGTGGTTTGTATGGATGGCTAGGAATGCTTTTAAGCACTCCTTTAAATGTCCCACACCTACTGTTACTTTCTCTAACATCTGGGCATACTATCAAAAAGCATTAATTTTATGTCCTAATAACTCTGATTTGTCTACCATGCGTGTGCCTGTTCTTGTTAGATGGTTCCCCCCTACACCTGGTTGGGTCAAAGTCAATATTGATGGCTGTTGGACCCCTCTTTGCTCCGGTGCTGGTGGTCTGTTTAGGGATCATTTTGGTAAGTTAATTGCCTACTTCTCATCTCTTGTTGAAGTTGATACACCATTATCTGCTGAAGCTTGGGCACTACTCCTCGCTCTTAAAATTGCAGTATGTTTTAAACTTACTCATTTGCATGTGGAAACTGACTCTGAGATATTGTTAAAACTATTTTACAAGCATACACCCCTCCCCTGGGCACTCATTTACTTATTTAGACGTATACGGAATGTTATTACCACCTCCTCCTTGCGAGTTAAATTAACCTTTGTCTACGGGGAAGGCAACTCCCCTGTCGATCGGCTCGCCAAGCATTCCTTTGATACACCTACCGTGGGCACTAACCCCTCCGAGGCAACTAGCAAGATTGATCCACAGCGACCTTCTAAACTTACCCTATATTAGATACTGATACATTTCAGCCCACGTTGCTGGTATCTTTTTTCTTCATATTTCTCGATTGTCGCATTGTATTTACCCTTTTTTTTTAGTGCAGGTCAATCTCAGTGCTTCGAATCAATCTTGTTTTTTTTACTCCTTTTCGTCTTTCACACAATCGTCTTATTGGAGCTGAAGCACGCATCTTCCCGCTCTACACGTGAACTCTACCTACCTGGATCTTGTCTGCTGATAGCACCTGATGACTTTTCCAGCTGTTTCCACTAACACTCTGTCTTTTTGGTACCTGTTTGGATCTTTGCTGATGGAAATCACCTTCTGCTGAGTCTCTACTTTATATTCTATATTACTTTACAGACTTTTGCTCTATGAATTTTTGTTGTGTTTGATTTCTTTTTGGTTACTATCTCACTGCTGCTTTCCTTTAATGTGTTTTTTTGTTTGCGTGAGTTGTAACGTGGGAGGCTGAACCCCTAGGGGTGAGTGGAGATTGTATTTTTTTGGTTTTTTTTTAGTGGGGATCGGCCTCCCCTCCCCTTTTTGTATTAAACTTTTATATTAATGCGTAGGGAGCCACGAGAGCTCTTTCCATATATATATATATATATATATATATATATATATATATATATATATATATATATATATATATTGATGAGTAGTATTTTTAAAAAAATTTAAAATATTTATATTCAATTAGTATTATTAATTAAGTAAATATAATAAACATTATTAAATTAGATTCAAATGATGTTTTAATATAAATAATAATTCTTAAATATTGCCCTAACCCTTAACATCTTATGGTTACGTGATTAGAGTTGTCAAAACAGCTCTTTGTTCGTGAACAACTCATGTTTGGCTCGCTAAGCAAACAAGCCGAACACGAACACACTTTTTGGACTCGAAATATAAACGAGCCGAACAAGAGCTGAGCCTAGGCTCGCTCGTGTTCGGCTCGTTTACACCCCTAACTAAATCAATCAAATCATAAATTTTTATGGAGTTATGAAGGACCTCATGGAAGTTAAAAAAAAAAAAAAAATTTGTAGTGTTGGAAATAAAATATACTAAAAATTTTAAAATGTTAAATAATAAATATGAAATGCAAGTAAAGAAAGATATAGAATATACATGTCAGCGGAATATAAACAAATTTATTTTGGGATAATTACATATATAGCACCTGAACATTGCTATTTACTAAATTTAGCATCTAAATGATATTTTTGAACTATCTAAACGATTTATTTACGCATGCCACAATCAAACCATTGGCAATATAAAAATGAAAAGTAATGGCTCGGGTTTTATCATGAATTGTAATATTCAAGTGAGAATTGAAAATAGATGAAATAGGGTGCTAGATAAATAAATAGCAGTACATAGGGTGCTATGTATGTAATTAGCCCATTTATTGATTAGTATTACACCTTCTTCAAAGGAGTTCAACTCACGCAAAATATGAATTGTTAAAAGTGTCCATGCTCTTTGTGGGAATGAAAAATTTTTTATTGCTATAATTAGTCTTCATGGTCTTTTGGGGCGTGAAAAATTATGGATATTTTCCTAAATCATGTGATTCAGTGTGCATCTATATAATACGATGAAAAAATAACTCTAATGCAATTCAAAGATTCCTTAATGTTTTGCACTCTTTTACTCTCAACTACCCAATAACCCAACATTCTTACCAAGAACTCGATTTAAGTCGAGAGCTTAAAACCACAAAAATTCAACAAGTATGAATCGCTATGTTAACTAGCATGCATATACTAATTCTTCCTTACAAATTATATATGATTTTAACTAAAAAACAATTAAATAGAAATTAAGCAAATTTTGGACATGAAATAGCAAAGAGTACACCATACTATAATAAATAAAAAAGCAAAGTTAGATAACTACATAAAAATCTATCCGCGAACGAGAGGAAGGCCAATGGCGGTGACGATAAGGGTCGACGGATGACCAAAGCAAATATGCTTCCAAAACGTGAGATTGTATCCGTGCAGCTCAGATCGACTTACCTGCTCGCATACGATTAAATTGGCAGCTGAGCCCAGTAGCGAAAGATTTCCCGCTACAGTGCTGACCCACGCAAGTATAAGCCATCCCTTGTCTACATCTGATGCAGAAACTGCTGCAGCTTATTTGGCCACTTCAGCCCCAACAGGAGAACTGCATGCAACATTGACTTTGGGAGATTAACATGACAAACATGTAAGTATATAAGGATCATTTTGAATTTTGGTGAACATAGTTACCCGTTATGAACTCACCAAAATCTTGATAAATTCAATGAACTTATGATGAACTCACTAAAATTTAAAGGAAGTATTCAACAATGCATAAACTTTCTAATTTATGGTTACACATATTCACCCAAGCTTTTGCATGAATTATTCATCAAAACATCAAATTTAAGAATACAAATTAGAAACTTCTTCTTAGTAAATTAGCTATAAGTGCTTGATTCTATTGAAATGAAGCTAAATGCCTCGTTTATTTTATAACTAGCAACCAAGAGGGACTGTCATACACCATTTTTTTATTTATGTAATTGATTATGTAACTTTTTATAGGACTCAAATTAGGATCCAAAAATAAAAATAGAGGACAACGTAAAGAGCATAGGGTTATGCTAGTTGTGCACAGTCTAAGCCTTATGTTTCTTTTTATTATTCTCTCTCATGGAACTGTCTCATTTTCTTATAGTAGATAAACTTTTAAAAAAATCTTTAAAATTTAAAAATTAAATATAATAATACTAATAATAATGATGATGATATATGATGTTGATCTTATTAATAATAATAATAATAATAATATCAAAATTATTATTTAATTTTCCATTAATTGTGTGCTACAAATTTTATTCTTAACCAAAAAAAAAAACACATTGATAAAAAGAATGCTTGTCCTCTAAGAGTAGCCTGGAACACTTAACACGGAAGTGCATCAGAAGCACGTTGAATGTGCGTGATGGTTCGATAATGATCAATATGTTTGTAGGGGTCAGTCATCATTTCATATGTGTCGATGTTTGGAAGCTTGAAGCCTGTTGGGATGGGGTGTTGGAGGACTGCGTCCGCTAACAAAAAGGATTCATTGATGTTACGTGGAAGCGGTCTTTTTTCTCTAGGGTGAATTCCTTTCAGACGAGGCATCGTAGTTCGTTACAAATGACATCATTTGGAATGATAGCAGGACGTGGCAGTGCTGCATGAGATGGATGAGTGAAACGTACGGTATCTATGAGTTTAGTATCACAACCTGGCAGGGGAAATGTTTCTTCTTGAGGAGGGGGAACGGTACGAGTTCTTTCAATTAGTATGTTTCTCGTAGGTTGTAGAGTTAATGGTAAACAGTTTCGTTCATCGGTGTGGACAGCGGTTATTGAGTCTCACGTAGCTGTTGGATCTCCAATTGAAACTCAACCATTGTGTACATTCGGTCTTCCATAGAAGGACCCAAAACACTCTCGTTGATGGGATAATGTCTTTCAGAGCATGAAGATAAAGAAGCATGCCGCCTTTGGCTTCATGACTGCTCCTCGGAACGATGGATGTTGGAGCGAACTGCTCCATTGTCTCGAATATTGTGTCTTGTGGCCGTGTAGCAAACCGAGCAAGTACTTCAGTGGTGGGATTGAGAGTTTGGCGCCAAACTATTGCGTGCTAGAAAATTCACGGCGGTAGAGTAATGGATTATCATATTAGAGTTGCACGATACTTCAACACACACTCGGGTGAAAGAAAACAACCACTAATGACACTAGAAGTTCTTACGTAGAAAAAACGTAAAGGGAAAAAGCCACGAAGTCTGGACCAGTTGTAAAAATCCACATATGGGAAAGGGTTCCTACATTTTCCAAGTTACAACGTTTACTAACGGCGTCTGGCTGGTGGTGATCAACTTTAGTTAGCGGTGGACAATGATGGTTGGTGGTGATTAGCAACGACAATAGTGTTCGACAGTGGTTGGTGTCGTCGATAGTGGTTGGCAGTGGCCGACGTCGACCGGCACTCACTGACGGTCAGCAGTGGTCGATAACGGTCGACGGCGTAAAAGTTTTCCCAGAAATCTTACAAGAGTGATTTAATGATTTGATTCGGGCTTGACTTGACTCGGATTAGGAAACTTTGATATCGTTAGGTCCACTCATCGTGCCGATCAGTTTGACTATAAGTTTGCTGAAATCGAAGCTCTGGATGATCTTTTATGAAGATTTGAACGATACATACTCAATATCATCTCGAGATCTGTGTCATACTTCGAGATTCGTGCCCGACGATGAAATTTTTTTTGCGGCATATCATACTTAAAGCGGGTTAATTTTACATCAAATTTTTTTTTTCATATTCTAAGTACAAAGATTATTGCTTTATTTATGTAAGAGCATGCTAAAAAGAATTTAATGCATGGGATGCATCAGGGCCAAGCGGTCAATAAAATCACTAAATTTTTAAGGAGTTATGAAGCACCTTATCGAAGTTTAAAAAAAAAAACGAAATCGGAGTGTTGGAAATAAAATATACTAAAAATTTTAAAGTGGTACATAATAAATATGAAATGCAAGTAAAGAAAGATATGTAATATACATTTCAGCAGCGGAATATAAACAAATTTATTTTGGGATAATTACATATATATTATCCAAAACATTATCATGAATTGTGATATTTAAGCGAGAATTTGAAAAATAGATGAAAGTGGGTGCTTGATGAGTAAATAGCAATGCATAGGGTGCCATGCATGTAATTACCCCATTTATTTATTAATATTACTTGAATCGGTATGAATCGGTATGTTAACTAGAATGCATATAGTTATTCCTCCTTACAAACTTTATATGATTTTAACTTAAAAACAATTAGCTAGAAATTAAGCAAATTTTGGACACGAAGTAGCCAAGAGTACACCATACTATAACAAATAAAAAAGCAAGTTTAGAAAGCTACATAAAACCATGATCTCCCATTTAATTCTTTCTATCACATATTTTTGATAGAAAAATCTATCCTCGGATGAGAGGAAGGCCAATGGCGGTGACGATGAGCGTCGATGGGAGACCAAAACAAATATGCTTCCAAAATGTGAGATTGTATCCGTGCAGCTCAGATCGCCGAGCCTGCTCACATACGATTAAATTGGCAGCTGAGCCCAGCAGCGAAAGATTTCCTGCTACAGTGCTCACCCATGCAAGTATAAGCCATGCCTTGTCAACATCTGATGCAGAAACCGCTGCAGCTGATTTGGCCACTTCAGCCCCCAACAAGAGAACTGCATGCAAAATTAAGTTTAGGAGATTAACATGGCATAAATTTAAGTATATACGGATCATTATGAATTTAAGATATATATATATATATATATATATATATATATATATATATATATATATATATATATATATATATATATACATAGAGGTATATTGATGCCAAATTTTATGTGGACATGTTTACCCATGCTGAACTCACCAAAATGTTGATAAATTCACTGAAGTTATGGTGAACTCACTAAAATTTAAAGAAGTATTCAACAATGAATAAACTTCCTTGTTTATGTTTATAAATATTCACCCAAGCTTTTGTATGAGTATTCATCGAGACATCGAATTTAACAATAAAAATTAGAGACTTCTTCATAGTAAATTAGCTATAAGTACTTGATTCTATTGAAATGAAGCTAAATGCTCAATTATTTTATAACTAGCAACCAAGCGGGACTATGATACACCCTTTTTTTAGTTATGTAATTTATTATGTAACTTTTTATATCACTCAAATTAGGATCCAAAAATAAGAAAAGAGGACAACGTAAAGAGCCTTCTATTTCTTTTTATTATTTTCTCTCATGGAACTATCTCATTTTCTTAGAGTGGTTAAATTTTTTTAAAAAAGGCATATTTATTTGCAATATTTATTTTGAATGGTTACATGCAACAATATCTTACCTGTGGGAACATTGGAAGCAAAATTCGAGAGGAGAAGAATGACAATGGAGAGCACAGCGACTCCACTAGCTCGATTAATTCTAGCCGAAGGTTCCATTAGGCCCCAAATAGCACCTGGTATACCAGTTTTGTTGAACCCATCCACAGTGATGAACATCCCACAAAAGAATATAAGCAACGAATACGACACCTACAAACAATTTCATTAAGGATAAATAATGTATTGATCTAGAGCTAAATATTACATAAAATAGCAATTAAAGAGAGATAATGATCATCATACTTTAGACTAATTTTGACAGACGTAAAGCAACGAAGAATGGCCAGAGGCCATTATACGAGCCCTCAGCCATTCTCATGTGTCTAACTATTCTAGGACCGCTTTTACTACTAGCAAACGGTCAGAAAAGGATTCTATCCCGTGACCTGAGAGGACTTACGACCTATCAACAAGTCATGACTGATGATATATATATATATATATATATATATATATATATATATATATATATATATATATATATATATATATATATATATATAAGATCATCATCATCATCATCATCACTATGCAGCTGTAAATATGCTATTAACTAAGGAAATATATATATATATATATATATATATATATATATATATATATATATATGTAATTCTCATATTCTCTCATGAGAAAATCCCTCAATAAATAATAATTAGAAAAAAGAATATTGTATTACCTTGTCAAAGCAAGGTCCCGCATCTCTAAAATCAATGACTAAGAGCAAAATAGCAGCTGTAAGCGCAGTCCAAGACATATCTAATCCCGATAATAATGCTGCCAACATTCCAGCCGTCACCAAATAAACACCCCCCTTCAAAAACATGGCTCTCCTTCTCCCCTTCCTCTCCTTCTCCTCATCAATAACATCCTTCACCTCACTCAACTTACACACTTTCTCCCCGCCGCCAAATCGGTTTCCCTCCGGCCCCGCCTCCACTATCCCCATCCCCGAATTATGCGACATCAATGCAGGCGAAAACCTATGCGACCCTTCTCCTTCCTCAGCCACCTCTTGTGCCGATTCGTGCGACATCTTCGCCGGTGAGAATTTGTGTGATGACATCTCTTTTGTTTCCTCAATTACCGGCGATGGCGAGGGCTTTGATGACTCCACATCTTTATTTGTTGACGACAAGCTTCGCCAGAACATGCAGAGAATGATAAATGTGTTGACGGCGATACCTACGATAGAATTGTAACTAACTTTATCCCAAAAATCATTGATTGAAAAGAGTCAGTATGATTTCACAGACTAGCTACTTGCAATCGCGTATAGGCTTTTGACTTTCTTTAATCTTAATCAATCGAACTTCGCAACACATTGATTTAAAAGCACAAAATGCTTTAAAAGAAGAGTAGATAGAAATGAACACTTCACTAAGAATGAACAATTACAATGCTTGAATACTTAAAGCTTTTTTAGCTGGAGTATTTCTTTCTCTCTACTCTTCTTCTTAGAGCATTTAGTACTTACATGTCCAAGTGTTGCAAGAGTTAAGCTGATTTAGTGCTAAGAGAAAATGTTAAACCACATGGGTGACTTGAGGGCATACCTATAAGCTCAGCTAGAGGCGAACGGATCAATAATGGGCATACCTATAAGCATCGCAGGAATAATGCCGAGGAGGAATTTTCCGAAGTGGATCTTGCTTTGGATGGCTATGACAAGATTCTGAGGGTTGCCGATGGGGGTGGCAGAGGAGCCGATGTTTGCGCTGGATGCGAGGGCAAGAAGGAAAGGTAAGGGAGGGAGGTTATGCTGCTTTGTGAATTTGAGGACGAATTCGGTGAGGACAATGCAAGTAGTGTCGTTGGTGAAAAGGGCGCTGGCGAAGGCGGAGATGAGGCATACACGGATGAGGAGGTCGCGGCCGCCGAAGGACTTCCATGAGAGTAGGCGACCGAGGTAGCGGAACATGTGAGCTTTTTCAAGGTAGATGGAGACGACCATTGTGCCGAATAGAAGGCAGAGGATGGGGAGGTCGATGGCTCTGTAGGCTTGCGAAGGAGTTATCACCTGTTACAAGTCGCAATGATATTAAATTCATTTTTTCCAGTTGCATGCATTGGTTACTATAAAATTGTAGATGAGGCCCCTCAGACAATTCAAACTTATGCAAGATCAGCAGTTTGAGAAATTATAGTTTTTTTTTATTGTTTATTTTTTATTTATTTTTTGTTTAGTTTGCATGTCAGCAAAAATTGATTTTCTTGTAAAGTTAATAGACACATAATTCTATTTATAAAAATATAGGTTAAAGTTTAGGAAAAATTACATACATAACACCCATTTCTTATGGATTTACCTATGTTATGCCTAAACTTTCATTTTAACACAATACTTTACTTGTGGAGCAAAAAACAAATTTAAATATTAAAAAGTGAAAATGAGTACTAATTTTCATCTAATGTTCGTATTATGAAAGTTTAGGTGTGAGATAAATAAATATGAAAATTTTTGGGTGTTTTGTATTTAAAAGCTCAAAAAAATTGAAGTGCTCTGTAAAATCATCAATTTTTAGATAATATTAATTGTGTGGTCCAAAAAGTAACGATGGTGTGAATTAAATCATGATTGTTACACAACGACGTAGTGCGATTAGAATCTTCATCCAAAAATATATAATATTTTCTCCAATTTTAATATTTATAAGTCTATTGTATTCTAAAATAAATTTACCGTATAGATACACGTGGACAGTGGTATTTCGGATGTATTAAGGTGGTATTACACCTTCCAACTTGCCAGATATCTATTCCTCCCCAATGTCACTCCAATATCATCAATGCATTCTCAATACCACAATAATATCATCAATCTACACTTAATATATATATATATATATAACTCATTCGAATGTAATACTTTTACCCATGAATAGATATCTGGCAAGTTGTTCTCATTCCTTTTAAATCCTAGAAGATACTAGTTAAAGATACTCTGTTAACATTCCAAACCTGAAAAATGATCATGAGGAGGGCGCCGAGGAGAGAGCCAGCAGTGCGGCCGATGGGGAGGAATGGAACGGCAGGGAAGACGGCCATGATCCAGAAGACGCCAAATGCGATGGAACCTAACACCACCTTTCCTATTCCCGCAAGCGCCATTTATTTTTAATACGTATTGGACCAAAATCCTTAGTATTTGAAGATGAGAAGTGCTGCAAGAACAGAGGTGGCTAAATCTCCAATATATAGCCTTTATTCGGTACCTTTTGATGCAGGAGCGCCAATAGGGAGAAAGTAAACCGATATTTTTTTTCTTTTTACGAACCTAGTGATTCTGCAAGCGGCGTTTGCATGACAGCATCGGCTGCAAATTCGAGCTGGGGATCTTATATTTTCAACGTCGTACTCACAAATATTTAAAAAAAAAAAGTTATTTCACTTAAATACTTTATCTAACAGTACATATCCAATACTTTAGATATGTTCTTTTAATTAATTACATTATTTAACCTTCAATATCCAAGACTTTTGATAAAAAATTGTTCAAGTAAAATATAGTATTTTTAAGCAAACGTACTTGATTTGCTCAAGTGGTGTTAATTGTTAAAAAAGAATGGATTAGTAGGTAAATGTAGAGCTTACTTTAAATATGTTTTTATTAAAATTGATTCAGTTCAAGATGCTTGTGTGAGATTTGATAGGATTATCTTTGAAATTAGTAAAATGTCACTCAATACTTTCTCTAAATGTTAAAATGTAAGCAACGTTCGTTAGTAATGTTGAAATCATTTTCTTCTTCAAGTAAGGGTTAGCTTTGCAGTTTTTCTAATCACATTATGGTAACTAATAAAGGCCATATAAAAAAAAATAAGATGAATACTTTGGTGCGCAAAGCAAAACATAAAAGAAAATAAAAAAATTATATATATTTAGATATATATATATATATATATATATATATATATATATATATATATATATATATATATATATATTGTAAAGACCAACAACCCTCTCTTATTGTCAGGAAGGTGGGGGATTCAAAGTTGTGGGTCAGAATGCTCAAAATTAGACAGATTGCTGAGGAATGTTTCAGATGGGAATTGGGCAATGGGGAGGTTCATTTCTAGCTTGATCAATGGTGTCCCAAGGAGTGGTTGTCCCCCTGCATTGATACTTCCAATTCGAATTTAGAAGTAGCTGATTGTTGGGAGGGACATGACTGGTTTCTCCCAATCCTCAACTCCATTCTACCGTCGCCTCTGAGATTTTCTCATGTCAATGTCAATATCATTATTTGGAGTCGGCTTTCTATTTATCTATCTTATCGCCCTAATCTTCAAGATACCTTATTTCTTCGGATAATGTACATGATCCTCGGATATCAAGAAATTTGAAGAAAATAATGGTTGATAAAATATAAAACAGTAGAATAAGAAATATCAGTGATGATTCTTACACAAAGAGGATCACATGTGAAATTTTGATAACCAGGGATTTCTAGATGTGATACCTATTATGAGTTCTTAAATCACCTATAGGAGCAAGGAGCAAGCTCCTATAATTAATTACATTTTAGATAGCTAAGTTTATCTAAGAAAACTTCTAATTAATGTTAACACTTGTTTCTAAGAGATTCCAATAACAAGAAAAGAAACATCAACGTTCAATCGTAGAAGTAATATGTTATTAAGTTTCACATACTAACCTAAAGGTTTATTTTTGTCAATTTCAGTTGTTATGTCATTTTTATTTTTTTATTTTTTATTGTGTTGTTTGTCATTTTACTGTCGTTTTGTCTTTATTTGTTTGGTGGTTATCCTAAAAGTTTAGGTTTTGTTTCATTGTTTTTCTTGATTATGTCATTTTAGTTTTGTTTTTAATATCATTTATGCCATTTTTATCTTGTTTTGTTATTTGTTCCGTCTTCAGAAAGTCGCCTTGCAAAATAGAGTTAGCACATCATAGTAACATGCAAAGTAAATCTAAAGCAGAACTTGTCTTCAACCTGCAAGAAAATAGTGTCAGAATTATTTAAAAGAAATAATGGGGATTTAATTTCTTATATTGTTGATTTAGTTGATTTCAAATTAAATTTAATATGAATTAGATTTAGATTCAAGGTCTTTTGAAAACATGTTTATGTTAAGTATAATATAAATTAGACTTAGAGATAAAATCTAACATATGTTAGATTTTAAGATTTTTAGATTTGATGTCTTTTGAATCTAAAGACGTTTGTGTTAAGTCTAATATAAATTAGACTTAGAAATAAAATATAACATAAATTAGATTTTAAGATTTTTAGATTCGATGTCTTGTGAATCTAAAGATGTTGTGTTAAGTCTAATATAAATTAGACTTAGAGATAAAATCTAACATAAGTTAGATTTTAAGATTTTTAGATTCGATGTCTTTTGAACCTAAAGATGTTGGATTAAATTTTACTAGACTTAAAATTGGGTAAAGTCTTAGATTCGATGTTGTTTAAATCTAATGATGTTTAAGTTAAATCTTAAATTCAGTGTCATTTAAATCTAAAGATTTTCACTTAGGCATATTTGACCTAAGTAAGATTTGAATTAGGTTTAATGTTAGTTGAACCTAATTTAAGTTTTAATCAAGTTTAATGTAGGTTGAACTTGAGTTGAGTTTGAGTTAGGTTCAATGTAAGTTGAATCTAAGTTTAGATTAGGTTCAATGTAGGTTGAACCTAAAGGTTTGGTTTAAGTTAGGTCCAATGTAGTGGGTTCCATGTATGTTGAACCTAAGTTAGTTTTTAATTAAGTCCAATGTAGGTTGAACCTAATGGTTTGCATTTGACTTGGGTTCAAATTGACTTGAACTTAAGTATAGGTTAAGGTTAGATTCAATTTTTGTTCACTTATGTTCAAGTTTGGTTGAACTTGAGTATATGTTAAGATTAGGTTTAGTGTACGTTGAACCTAGAAGGTTTATGTTTGACTTAAGTTCAAGTGGGTTGAACCTAAGTATAAGATAAGGATAGGTTCAGTGTATGTTAAACCTAAAAGGTTTAAGTTTAACATAGGTTCTAGTTGGGTTGAACCTAAGTATAGGTTAAGGTTAGGTTCAGTGTATGTTGAAATTAAAAAGTTTAAGTTTGACTTAGGTTCAAGTTAGGTTGAACCTAAATATATGTTAAGGTTAGGTTCAGTGTATGTTGAACCTAAAAGGTTTGTATTTGACTTGGGTTCAAGTTAGGTTGAACCTAAGTATAAGTTAAGGTTAGGTTCAGTATATGTTGAACCTAAAAGGTTTAAGTTTAACCTAGGTTCAAGTTAGGTTGAATCTAAGTATAGGTTAAGGTTAAGTTCAGTGTATTTTGAACCTAAAAGGTTTAAGTTTGACTTAGGTTCAAGTTGGGTTGAATCTAAGTATAGTTTAAGATTAGTTAATCTTATTTAGGTAAGATTTAATTGATTAATTAGACTTAATTGTGGTTAAGTCTAATTTGGTTATAGTTAATTAAACCTAATTTGGTAAGGTTTAATTGATTAATTAGACTTAATCGTGGTTATGTCTAATTAGGTTATGGCTAATTAAACCATATTTAGGTAAGGTTTAATTGATTAATTAGACTTAATTAGTGGTTAAGTCTAATTAGGTTAAGGTTAATTAAACCTTATTTAGGTAAGGTTTAATTGATTAGTTAGACTTAATTATTAGTTAGATCTAATTAGGTTAAGGTTAATTAAACTTTATTTAGGTCGGGTTTAAATGATTAATTAGACTTAATTCGTGGTTAAGTCTAATAAGGTTAAGGTTAATAAAACCTTATTTTGATATGGTTTATTTGATTATATAGACTTAATCAATGGTTAAGTCTATATAGGTTAAGTTTAATTAAACATTATTTAGGTAAGGTTTACATGATTAATTAGACTTAATTAGTGGTTGACCCGACCCGCAATAACGCAGTAATATTCGTTTCCAAAAGATGGCCAAAAACTTGTCCCAATTTATAAATAGCGGCTAGTATATAAAATCAAAATGTTGTAAAATTTTAGAAAATATTTTACACACTATGGGTACTACGCAAGTATACGTATCGTTTCAAGTAATATAGGGTTTTCTTTTATAACCCCGATATCGATCCCACGAGAAGCGAGGTAAGAAATCCTTTAAAGTTAATTCCGTCTATTTCTATAAGGCCTAAATTTGGAATGTTGATTAAAATGGGTTTTCCAATAACTAATCCTAAATAAAGTTCTTAAATAAAAAGATAACTTATGGATAAATTGGTTTGGAGAATTTCAAGATATTAAAAATTACCTTTCTCTTGCAATTACATAGATAATGTGTAAGAAAGATATGCTTAGAATTAATGTAGTAGTGCCAAATAGAAGCATTCCTATTCTTTACCCTTTGGTCCAGGCATAAAGAACATTGGCTAATCTATAGATCGGGTCATGATGTTTTATTAGTAGAATGGGTTAATCTAGGCTCACACTACTAGATGTCCAAAGGTGACTATGGTCGGCCCTACCAGTGACATGTTCCCTTTCTATATATCAAATTATTAGAATTTAGTCTGTCACTCTAAAAACTAATCAATTCTGCGCCCAATAAACAATATCTCCCTATTTATTTGCACTTCACCTTGAATAACCCGCACAAGGCCTTCGACTACCCAAGGATTCATGTGATATCTACTAGTTAAGAATTTATCTCCTTCTAGGTCTCAGAATTCTTCAACGAGTTTTAACAATACAAGTGATCAATTTGTAAAGTAAATGAAGATCTGGTATGAATATCATCATCATAATTTAATAAGAGAATATCTAAGCAAATCTTAATTCCTAAACATGCATCTATTTCATTACAAAACAAAAGTAAATTAAAATAATGACAAAAGAAGTAAAAGAATTGATAGAACTATATAATAAATTAAGTGTCAACAAGGAACTTATTTCATTAGTATTCTATTATATTTATGTAACTATCTGTCACCTAGAAGCATCTAATAGATAATTTTATCATAAAAATGATTTTCCTACGCATGCCACTACTTCATATTAAAAGAAAGAGTAAAGGAAATCACTTAAGAAACATGGATAATTCACGACAGAAAACTTGGTTTAAAACAAAGAAAATCCACTAGAAAGTGTTTACAACAATTACAAAAGAATGAAGAACACAATACTTAGCTTTTTCCTTCTGAAAGAAAGAAGAAGATCTCTCCACCAAAGTTTCCCACTGATCCATGTGACGCTCGTACATCCCTTACATAAATATCTCAAAATCCCTCACCAATCTCTCCATAAGATGTAAAAATCTACATCTTCATGACTCTAAATGACTAAAATGACTAAGGGGGAAGAAAGAGACTATAGGGTGCAATTTTCTCTGAAGGAGTGGCCTCCTATTTATAGGCTTCAAGGGTTGCCTCAAGGCACCTCTTCAAAATGTGTCCATGTTCAATAAATCTTCTAGAAACCAACTCTGGCGCCTAGGCGCCGGGATCTGGCGCCTAGGCGCCGGACTCCGTGCCCGAACAGTCGCACCCCTTCACTTTGGGTCGCACCTCTTCGTGATTTAAACCGCTCCAATGTGTCTAGATTCATTGTATCACATGTCCTATATATTAGAAATAACTTCCAGGCTTCTAGAAGGTCTAGAAACTACTTAACATCGTCAAAATAACTCTCAAAGTCGTCAAAATCCCGCCCAATAACTGTTTCTGGATGATTCTGGCGCCTAGGCGCCGGGGTTTGGCGCCTAGGCGCCACGCTGTGCACAGCTCTACGATTTTGCTCCGTTTGGCTTCGTTTCAACTCTGTTTTGCCCCATTTTAGTTGTGTTGCGTTCCTAACATCTTCACCTACAAGATAGACATAAAAATAATCTTTCTAAAAAGTATAATTTCATTCAAAAACATGTGAGAAATATGAAAGATAGTAAGCATAGAAAGACATATTGATATGTGCTAAGTTAGAATTTGTTTTTCTTGCTCATTTTGGCTCAAAATTGCATAGTTTTTGCTTCATTTTCTCTAAAATCATATTTTTATACTTGAAGACAAAAATATGCAAAAATTACTTTCTTTATAATGTAATATCATTAAAATGTGCATAAAATGAGCATGAAATCTATACTAAAAATAGGTACTTTTTTTCTTGGATCAAAATCCTCCAAACATAAACTTTACTTGTCCTCAAGTAACACTATAATCATTAAAAACCACATAAGCAAATCATTTGTATGAGTTTCTTTAGGAGTTTCTAAAATTTTGTTCTAGAAATATAGCAGTCCAATTTCGAAAAAATTTTAGTAAATGAGACCAATTTAAAGTTTAGAAATCTCTTAGATGAAAGAGTATGAAAATATGTGTTGCTATCTAATTCAGAAATGCTTGTAAATTTTTCAAAATATAGGGGTTAGGCATTTTATTTTCTTTACTTAAAAATCTTTATTAAAAATAATTATACTAACTATATTATATTTTAAAGCTTAAGATTTTCTCAAATCTTATACTTTAAAAAGCTCAGGTGTGGAACCAATTTTTTATTAGGCCTTTTAATCCTCAAGCTTCTCCTTCCTTTTTCACATAATATACTCTTTTTTTCTTTTATTTTTCTTTTTCTTTTTCTTTTCCTTTTCTTTATTTTATTTTTTTTTTAGGCAAGGATTACTATATCTGGATAGGCCTTTAATAATTTTGAATTCCACCCTTCCTTTCCTAAAGCATAAGGTAGATATATATCTTTTACTTAGAATATAATAACAGTTTTGAGAATTATTTTTCAATAAAAGAAATTTAAATATTGAAAACAAAAGTCTAGTCCTTCTATTTTTCTAAAAATACAACTTTTCTTACTAAAGATGGTTATACAATACTTATCATTTCTTCACTAAGAAAAATTTAACTTTAAATTTTTCATCACTACTATAAATTTTAACTAAATTCTCTTACTCATTTCTATATTCAAAATTTTATTTCCCTAATATAACTTCATACACATAATTATTTTTCAATCAAAATCAAATTTATTTATAGCAATTTTGAGGACAAATAAAATTTAAGTTTCTGAAAATTGTTTTTCATTCCCCCCCCCCAAACTTGAATTTTTTTAAAATATTTTGCAATTAATTTCATAAAATGTAGGAGGAAGAAAAATAAAAGTTAAATCTACTAACTACTACAACATCCTATCAAATTTAAACACATGCATAATCATGATAGAATGATTGCAGGAGAAGGTAAATCTAGCTTAAAACATGCGTACAATAATATTAAACTAAAAAGAAAGTATACTAACTTTAAAATATATTTTTCTTCCTACCCCCAAACTTGAATTTGAATATGTATAGCATTCAGCACGGAAAATATAAGCAGGAAGAAAAATAGTTCAAAAATTCTATCTATCACAATTGTCTATCAATAACATCTACATGTATTCATCAGGACAGAATAATTTGCAACAGAAAGTAAATCTAAACTAACATGCTAGAATAAAATTAAATTAAATAAAGGTTAAATAAGCATGACAAACATCGGCATGGGAAAATATATTTAAGTGTTCTTCAAATCTCTAAATTGTTGTAACACAAACACAAATACAAACACACAAACTAAAATATCTAGACTCGCAGATTCATACACAAATATCGATTGAGGTTAATTTGGTCTCCTTTTCTACTCACATTTTCCCTCCTTACTTTCAATTTCTAACGGAAGAAACTACACTAATAACGTGGGTGTATTAATAAAAGTAGTGCGAGTTCATCTATATTTTGTTTACTAAATAAGTTCGCGACCTTACTCGGTGAAAACAAAGTCGGTTAAATGAAGTAACGAGTTGACATGGAGTGGTCCAAGTCCAAACTCTACATGCTTCAAGGTAATGCTCAGCTCCGATTGATAACTGAGTTATAACAGACTCGTCAGCCTACTACCACCAGAAGTCATATACAAATTTAGTCAAGACCAAGGCATAACCTCACAAATCTAATCCGCACTAAAGCAAACACAAAACATAAACATAAAAAATCATGAATAGCAAGCACACTAAATCAAAGCACACTGATAACTATGGTTTGCCTCCCATAAAGCGCTTGGTTTTAACGTCGCGGGCCCGACAAATGATTCCACCTGGATCAAAATTCCAATTAAGTAATCCTTGGTCAACCGCCAAATCATTTCCAGATCCAGGGATTTCTATAAAATCCTCAAATTTTAATTTTTCATTTAGCTCTTCATATTCAGTTTGATTTATATAATTGTTTCTCATATTTCTTTCTAGATCCAATATTCTTCCATTGATTTGATGAATTTGCATATTAATCTCATCCTTGAAATTTATAAGAAATGGATCTTTATAAGATACTTCAATATGTCCCAAATTTTGGATCGTATTCTCTTTAGATAATTCAGATTCAAGATTAAATTCTTCTATATTACTCTTATGTTTCAAATTATCTTCCAATTCTTCCCCTTTATAATTATTAAATGATGAAGGATCTATCTTAGTTGAGGAAATAGGTTTTTCTAATTCCTTAGGAATTTCTTCCAATGGTCTTCCAATATCCTTATCCTCTTTTCTCAACTAAAAGTTATTTTGAAATTTATCCTCAAATTCTCTTCCAAGTTCTAGTTCAATAACTTTATCTTGTTCATCATTCAATTCAGGTTTTTCTTGTGATTGAGTCGAATCCAAAGATATAAAGACTGGATGTGTAGATAAATTCCCTAAATAGGTAGACTTTAAAATTGTATGGGGTACATCCATCTTAAGTTCATGAGATTTTTCAATAGATGGAATTAAAAGTTTACTATTTTCGGTGACGTCCATCATTTCACACCTCTCTTGAACATACATACAGTCTTCTTTAAATAACATTTTTGAATCATCATGAAAATCCATTTCGACCTCATCCGTTATCTTACTCTCAAAACTTTCTTGGAAATGGTTTTTATTTAGATAATCAATTTCATCCATCCAAAAACAATCATCAATTTTCTCGATTTGGATGTTTCATAGTCTTTAATACATCAAAAGTTACTTTCTGGTCATTAATATTCATAGTCAACTTTCCTTTTTGCACATCTATCATAGCTTGTCCAGTAACACGGAAAGGTCTCCCTAAAATAATTGGAATTTCTTTATCTTCATCCATATCTAATACAATAAAGTCCACAGGAAAGATAAATTTATCCACTTTAACAAGCACGTCTTCTATAACTCCTTTTGGATAAATGATAGATCGATCAGCTAACATAAGGGTTACAGTAGTGGGAGAAATATCGACTAAACATATCCTTCTAAATATAGATAGAGGCATCACATTAATGCTCACTCCTAAATCACATAAAGCTTTTCCACATAATCTTTTTCCAATTGCACAAGGAATTGTAAAGCTACGAGGATCGTTAAGTTTCCGAGGAAAATTTTTCTGAAGTATAGCGCTGCACTCCTCATTTAGTGCAACTATCTCATAATCCCTAAATTTCCTTTTCTTGTTCAATATGTCCTTCATAAACTTTGCATAACTTGGCATCTGTTCCAAAGCTTCAGTGAAAGGAATATTTATCATTAACTTCTTAAGTACTTTCATGAACTTTGAAAATTTCTTATCCAACTCATACTGTTTAAGTCTTTGAGGAAATGGAGGTGGTGGTCTTTCTAAATTGATTTTAGTTGGAGATATTAATTTTTCTAGATCCTTAGAAACATGTTTTTCAGGTCTTTTAGTTTCATTTGTTTCTCTCACAACATCTTTCTCTTTTCTAACCACATCCTCTATCTCTCTTTCACTTTTTAAATGGACAGCTTCTACTTGTTCATTAGTGTTCTCTTTAAGGTTGATCTCAATGTTGCTAGGAAGTGTTCCTTGGGGTCTATTGCTTTGTGAATTAACAATTTGTTGTAGTTGATTCTCTATATTTTTAGTCGTAGCATTTTGCCTTTGCAACTGGTTTCCCATTTGCAATACCACTTCTTCCATAGACATCTTCTTATCCTCAAATTATTGATCATTGTTAGAGTCCGGTGGATATGAAGGTCTATAGTTTGTGTTCCTCTGATTATTCCAACTTCCATTAGGATTTGCATGATTATTTTCCCATTTTTTGTTTCCACCATCAGTAGTATGATTCTAGTTAAATTTAGGATGGTTCTCCCAACACTGGTTGTAAAAGTTAGAATATAGGTTGTTTGCGGTATTTAAAGTTTCATATGATAAGTTAGAATCAATCATATTCCATAATGAACTTCCCTCACTTACTGGAGTAAATTGAGGATGGTTCATTCCAAATTGGTCCAACTTCCTTGATATTTCAGCAACCTGAGATGCAAGAATTGCAATCGCATCTATATCATGAATACTGGCTACCTTTTTAAGATTTACCCTTGCAGAGGGCCATTCAAATTCATTTGTAGCCATTTCTTCAATTAATGCATATGCTTTATCAAATGGTTTTGACATTAATGATCCACCAGCAGTAGCATCAATTATAGACCTAATGGATCCTACTAACCCATTATAAAAAGTTTGAATGATTAACCAACCGGGCAGAGCATGATGTGAACACTTTCTTAAGAGTTCCTTAAATTTTTCCCAGGCTTCGTATATTGTTTCTCCTTCATATTGACAAAATGAGATAATATCGTTTCTAAGTTTAGTAGTCCTTGAAGGTGGAAAATACTTAGCTAGGAATTTCTGAGTTAACTCTTCCCAATTTGTAATAGAACTAGGTGCTAATGAGTATGATCACTGAAAAATTTATTAAGAAATTCATACCTATTTTTGATGAAATTGCACTTTAAAGAAAGGTATTTTCTTTATTTTGTTGTAGGAATGGAGAATTTAGATGATAAAAGCAAAAATTATAAAAAGGAGCGGATTTGGAGCAAAAAGGAAGAAAATAATACAATTTGTGCTGAGCCGCCGACGGCGAGATCGAGCCCGCCGACCGCGAGAGTACGAGGAAGAAATTCTGAAGGATTTATAACTGTCTCGCTGACAGCGAGCCCGAGCCCGCCGACAGCGAGATAGCGCGGTTCAAAGACTTTCTAGAAGCCTCGCCGACAAGCCGAGGTAGTTCGTCGCCGACGGCGAGCTAGTTCAAATGGCACAGATACATTGAACCTGGACACTTTTTGAAGAGATGCTTACACACCTCTTGGACGTTTGCTTACCTCTATATATAGAGGCCGAAAATCAGTCTTTTGTATGCAATCTTTTAGTCTTTTGTCTTGTGTGTGTCTTTTGTGTGTTCTAAGTAGTCTTTTGAATCTTAATTAGTGCAATTAGTGAGTCTTTAGTGAGTTTAGTGAGTAATTAGTGAGTCGTGTTGATCTGGAAGGAAGAGTCGAAAGGAACTACGAGGAGTCCGCTTGGGGATAAATCAAGATAAGTATTTGTATTTATTGTTTTTAACTTTAAATGAAATCCATGCTTAGTTTAGTTCCCATGCATTCCGAGTAGTTTATTTAGTCTTTCTCCCTGTTTATGAAATTAAGTGTCTTGATGAAATTAAAATAGAGATACTTTTATATATTAATAAATTGTGATAATTTTTACTTAAAACTTAATTTACTTTTCAAATCGGCCATTTGATTTGTTAAAATGTGTTGATTTACAACTATAGTAAAAATTACATCTGATATTCGGGGAATTCAAAAGCTTTGGAAGGAAGATGCAAATAAATAGGGAAATAATATCACTGGGCGTAGAATTGAGCATTTTAGTGTGACAGAATAAAATATTCAATTCGGTCCTATTGTTTGAGAGCTGAAGTGTAGATGTTAGCCCTCGGGCGAGGGGAACGTGGGAGCTCGAAGTGGCGATCGGTATCCTCCCAGCCTAGCCGCGATTCGGTAATCAAACATAGGATTAGTCAATATTCTTTACACCCGGACCAAAGGGTAAAGAATAGGAATGCTCCTATTTGTCACAATACCTTAAAATTATCTATTTAAATTCATCAATCACTTAAATTTCTAAACAAGGGGAAAGATACTTTTTACGAATAGTTAAGACTTATTTAGCAATTAGTTTAATTTCCTGCACTTTCAATACGTATTAATTTTCTACTTAGTTAAGTTACTCTAATTAAAATACTTAGTTTACTTTATTGCGCTTAAATTTAGAATTTCAAATTTTTGTATACTATTATTATTATTATTATTATTTTAAAAATTAGTTGTTATTTAATTTTCTCTTTCCCTGTGGGATCGATAACCAAGACTCCACTAGAGCCCTGTATTACTTGATACGATACGCATACTTGCGTAGCATCCACAACATAAACAATTACAATTCTATACATATAATATAACAGGGTCAAGTTTTTGGCGTCGTTGCAATTAAATAAAAAATATCATAATAAAAAATTGTGGGTCAAGTTTTTGGCGCCGTTCGTCGGGGAAAGTAAGAAAAATTTACTAGAGTAACGGATTATTTTAAAATAATCATAATAAATAAATTAATATCTATTCTAAAATTGTATGCGCAAATTTGGAAACGAATATTCAATACCTTACGATTTTGAATTAGAGCGTACAATTAAAAGAATTAGAAAACAAAAGAAACAAATTATAAATTTAACACAAATGACGAATATTCCTGAAATTCAAAATATGAACCAACAAAGACCATTAAGAGATTATGCCAACCCTACATCAGATGAAATTCATTTAACTATTCAAAACCCTGATGTAGCCGCTAATTCATTTGAACTTAAACCTGCAATTATCCAAATGGTACAAAACAATCAATTTAGTGGTTCACCTACTGAAGATCCTAATTTACATCTTGCTACTTTTCTAGAACTTTGTGCTACTTTTAAATATCAAGGAGTATCTGACGATGCTATAAGACTTAGACTTTTTCCTTTTTCATTAAGGGATAAGGCTAAAATGTGGTTGAATTCGTTAGCACTCTGGATCTATTAAAACTTGGGGAGAATTATCACAAAAATTTCTATCCAAATATTTTCCACCATCTAAAACTGCTAAGTTTAGAAATGATATAACTTCTTTTTGTCGATTAGATGGAGAATCAATATATGAAGCTTCGAGAGAGATTTAAGGAACTTCTTAGGAAATGCCCACATCATGCGCTACCAGATTGGCTGATTATTCAAACCTTTTATAATGGATTAGTAGGATCTTTAAGATCAATCATCGATGCTGCTGTTGGAGGTTCATTAATGTCTAAACCATTTGATGAAGCTTATGCACTAATCGAAGAAATGGCAACAAATAATTTCCAATGGCCTGCTTGATAGAGTAAATCCGAAAAGATAGCCGGCATTCATGAAAACGATGCAATATCTATGTTAGCTTCTCAAATTGCTGCTATATCTAAGAAATTAGATCATTTTGGAATGAACTACTCTCCTACTTTAGAAGAAAACTCATTTGGACAAATCATAGAATCTCAATCTAATTATGAAACTTTAAATGCTATTAATAATAGAACTAATAACCCTTATTCAAACTATTATAATCCCAGTTGGAAAACTCATCCAAATTTTAATTGGAATAACACATCTAATCAACAATGGATGAATCAACCTAATCAAGCAAATCCAAACTATAAACCTAATTACCCACCTGGATTTAATAACAATAACCCTCAATTCAAAGATAAGAAATTATCTATGGATGAATTAATTTTGAATATGGGTCATCAACTACAAAATCAAGGAAATCAACTACAAATTCAAGGAAATCAATTACAAATTCAAGGAACATCTATTAAAAATATCGAAACTCAACTTGGACATATTTCTACTGCGCTAAATAATAGAATACTCGGAACTTTTCCTAGTAATGTGGAAATAAATCCTAAAGATCAAGGAAAAGAACAAATTAAAGCAATACAGCTAAGGAGTGGAAAAAAATTAGAACCTCAAATTCAAAAAGAACTTGAAAGCCAAAAAGAGGAAGTGGAAATTGAAAAGGAAACAATTCAACAAGATTCAAACTTAGAACATCCTTTAATACCTATGAAAATTTCTGTTGAAAAACCTCCACCACCATTTTCTCAACGACTAGCTCAACATAAAAAAGATAAACAATTTGCTAAATTCCTTGAAATATTAAAGAAATTAACAATCAATATACCTTTTGTCGAAGCTTTAGATCAGATGCCAAATTATGTAAAATTTATGAAAGATATTCTAAATAAGAAAAGAAAATTCACCGATAATGAAACGAGTCGCACTTAGTGAAGAGTGTAGTGCTTATTATTCGGAAGAAGCTTCCGAAAAATTGAAAGATCTCGGTAGTTTCACTATACCACTGCGCTATAGGAGAAAAATTTTATGGAAAAGCTTTGTGTGACTTAGGAGCAAGCATCAATCTAATGCCTCTATCGATTTTTAAGAGATTAGGATTAGGAAAAATTACACCTACTTCGAGTAACCTTTCGATTAGCTGATCGTTCGGTTACCTATCCTAAGGGAGTTATTGAAGATGTGTTAGTAAAAGTGGATAAATTTATCTTCCCAGTAGATTTTATTGTTTTAGATATGGAGGAAGATAAAGAAATTCATATCATTTTAGGAAGACCATTTTTAGCTACTGGAAAAGCTATGATTGATGTTCGTAAAGGAGAATTAACTATGAGAGTAAATGACCAAAAAGTTACATTTAATATTGCAAAATCAATGAAATATCCTGCGCTAGAAAAAGATGATGAATGTTTTCGGATGGAAATACTTGAATATTTACAACAAGAACATTTTAAGGAATATTACGAAGATAAATTAGAAAAAGAAAACACCGAATTAATTGAAGATAATAATGAAGAACTAGATTATATTCGGGAAAGTTTTGAATTTTTGGATAATACTGAAAACACCGACAAGAATATAGTTCCATCAATTATTAAACCTCCCGAACTTGAGCTAAAAATATTACTCGATCATTTGAAATATGCTTATTTAGGTAATTCTTCAACTTTACCAGTTATTATTTCATCCGCATTAAACGAATCTCAAGAACAAAAACTTTTAGAAACTTTAAAAAAATATAAGAAAACTTTTGGTTGGACTTTAGCAGATATTAAAGGAATTAGTCCTTCAATCTGTATGCATAGAATTATTTTAGATGATGAACATAAACCTAAAGCAGATCCCCAAAGGAAATTAAACCCGATAATGAAAGAAGTAGTTAAGAAAGAAATTTTAAAATGGTTAGATAATGGTATCATATATCCTATTTCTGACAGTGCTTAGGTAAGCCCAATTCATCGTGTTCCTAAGAAGGGAGGAGTGACCATCATCGCCAATGAAAATAACAATCTTATTCCTATAAGACAAGTTACTGGTTGGCGTATATGTATTGATTATAGAAAATTAAATACCGCCACCAGGAAAGATCACTTCCCTTTACCATTTCTAGACCAGATGTTAGATAGATTAACCGGACAAAAGTATTTTTGTTTTCTAGATGGATACACCGGTTATCATCAAATACAAATTGCTCCTGAGGATCAAGAGAAAACTACATTTACTAGTCCTTATGGAACTTTCGCTTTTCGAAGAATGCCTTTTGGATTATGTAATGCACCAGCAACATTCCAGAGATGTATGATGTCTATATTTAGTAAGTTAATTGACAATGGAATGGAAGTATTTATGGATGATTTCTCCGTATTTGGAACATCATTTGACACATGCTTAACTCATCTTGAAAAAGTATTAGAAGTATGTGAGAAAACAAATTTAGTTCTAAATTGGGAGAAATGTCAATTTATGGTTGCGGGCGACATTGTATTAGGTCATAACATTTCGGAAAAAGGCATGGAAGTGGACCCTGCAAAAATTCAAGTTATAGCTAAATTACCACCTCCAACTACGGTAAAAGGGGTAAGAAGTTTTCTTGGACATGCTGGATTCTACAGACGCTATATAAAAGATTTTTCAAAAATTACTAAACCTCTATGCCAACTTCTCGAAAAGGACAAGAAATTTGAATTTACAATCGAATGCCTGAATGCTTTTGAACTCTTAAAAGAAAAATTAATTACAAGACCTATAATAGTTTCACCTAACTCGGGAGAAACCATTTGAGCTTATGTGTGATGCTAGTGATTATGCTCTGTAGGAGCAGTTCTTGGGCAAAGATATGAAAAGATTTTTAAAGTTATATACTATGCTAAGTAAAACTCTAAATAATGCTGAAATAAATTATACGATTACAGAAAGAGAATTATTAGCGGTAGTATATGGTTTTAATAAATTTAGACCTTATCCGATTGGAACAAAATGTGTAGTGCATACCGATCATTCTCGCTATCAAATATTTAATGCAAAAGAAAGATTCCAAACCAAGATTAATTAGATGGATGCTATTAATGCAAGAATTTGATTTTGAGATCGTTAATAAGAAAGGAACCGATAATCAAATTGCGGATCATTTATCAAGATTAGAAAACCATGAATTATCCGATATTGAAAATGAAATTATAGACAGTTTTCCGATGAACAACTATATAATATCAATGAGTGGAAAATACCATGGTATGCCGATATAGTAAACTATATAGTTAGTAATATTTTACCACCTATGCTAACTTTACAACAACGAAAAAAATTCATCCATGATACGAAAACCTATTTTTGGGATGAACCATATTTATATAAGCAATGTAAGGATTTAATTATTAGAAGATGTGTACCTTATGAAGAAACTGAACCAATTATTCAAAAATGTCATGATTCCGATTTTGGAGGACATTTCGGGATCGATAAACTCGCTCATAAGATTCTACAATCCGGATTTTACTCGGCCTACTCTATTTAGAGATGTGTACGGATATATTAAAACTTGCGATAAATGTCAAAGAAGTAGGAAATATATCTAGAAAAACGAAATGCCTCTAAATTTTATATTAGAAGTTGAAATTTTTGATGTTTGGGGATTAGATTTTATGGGACCTTTTATTCCTTCGTTTGGAAACTCATATATATTAGTAGACATGTTGATTATGTTTCCAAATGGATTGAGGCACAAGCTTTACCAAGGTGTGATGCTAAGAGTGTTTCAAAATTTCGATGAAAAATATTTTTACTAGATTTGGAATGCCGAGAGTGATTATCACGGACGGAGGAACTCATTTTAGAAATAAATACATTCACAAACTAGTAGAAAAATACAATATTACTCATAAGATATCCACTCGTTTATCATCTACGGACTAGCGGATTAGCTGAAGTATCTAATCGTGAGATTAAACGTATTTTAGAAAAATCAGTAAACCCAAATAGGTTAGATTGGTCTATTAGATTAGACACTCGCATTATGGGCTTATAGGACTGCTTATAAAACTCCGATTGGAATGACTCCTTACAGGCTTATATATGGAAAAACATGCCACTTACCAGTTGAATTAGAACATAAAGCATATTGGGCGATTAAAGAATTTAATAATAATATGAAAGAAGCTGGTGAGAAAAGATTGCTGCAATTAAATGAATTGGAAGAATTAAGAAATGAATCATATGATAATGATCGGATTTATAAAGAAAAGATGAAATTATGGCATGATCGGAAGATTAATCAGAGAAATTTTGAACCAGGACAGGAAGTTTTGTTATATAATACTAGATTGAAATTATTTCCTGGAAAATTGAAGTCTCGATGGTTAGGACCTTTCACCATAACTCAAATATTTTCATACGGAACTATAGAAATCGAAGATCAAAAAACTGGACATAAATTTAAAGTTAATGGACATAGATTAAAACCATATTTCGAAGGTATAAGACCTAAATATAAAGAGGTTTTAATGCTTAGTCGACCTGATTAATAATTGAAATTAGGTCGGGCTGACGACGTTAAACCAAACGCTTTATGGGAGGCAACCCATATTAGTCATCTAATTTTATTGTATCTTAATAGTTAGTCTATATTATTGAAACTTTACTACTCAATTATTATTAAGAATCATCACATATTCGAACCATTATGATGAGAAAAGAAATTATTCGATTTAGAGCGAAATTGGACATTATTTTGGAATCTCGCCGACGGCGAGGTCGATACTCGCCGACGAGCGAGGTTCGCGCCTAAATTAAATTCGGCTTATTTATCGAGGCTCGGCCGACGAAGCGAGCAAACTATCGTCGCCGACAACGCCGCGAGGAAGTTATAAAGATGAGTTATTTATAATTTGAATGCCGATTTGGACGATTTCAACACCAATTCCTTTGTGAAAACCCATTCTTAAATCATTCTAGATCTGCCTTCTTCACTAGAATTCATTCCATTCACCATAATGGCCTCCAAATTCTTAGATTCCTCTAATTCTTGAGTGTTTAACCGGAGGAAATTTGTGAGTGCGGAAGCGCAGCGGATCTTCAACAAGGTTTTGGTAAAGAAAAGAGTTATCAAGGAACGGGGATTTGTCAATCGAGGATTAGAGAATTCCACTACGAAGATAGAAGAAACGATCGCATAGCGGCACTGGGAGGTATTTTGTTACACTACGTCTGCTGTTGTTATTCCAGTTGTGAAAGAGTTCTACTCTAACTTACATGCGATCAACAATGGGAATGTCTACGTCCGAGGAAGATGGGTGACGTTTACTCCATCAAGAGTAAATGAATTATTCTCTATAGAAAACACCCCGGTATGTCACTATTCAAATTTTGTGCCTTCTCGATATAATATGAATGAGATATTTCGATATCTGACTGATGAACCGGAAGATTGGGAAATGCGTGAAGACGGGTATGTTAGTTTCTCTGCATCACTTTTGAATCCTGTCTCAAAGCACTAGCACTTTTTCATCTCATCTAAATTGTTACCTAGTATGAGGGTAAACAAGGTTTCGAAGGAATGCGCTATATTGAATTATTGTATTCAAAATGGATCGCCTATTGATGTTGGATCAATAATTGTTAAGTCTGCATTGGGTTTAATTGTGCATGGGTCGGCTCACGGACTAGGACACCCATCTACTATTTTTGCATTATGCGATCGCACCGTGTTTCTTATGAAGCTTGGGAAAAGGTTCTGTTACCTTGGAAGCCGCTTGATCCTACAGATATGTTCCCTACTTTGGACAATAATGAAGACATTACATTTATCTCTGATAGAGCTTCATAGAATAATCCTATAGCAAGGCCTATTTCAGATAAAACGGAGTTACTTATGAAGAAAATTAAAGGAATGGAGAAAGAACTGCAGAAAGTGAGAGATTCAATCGACAATATATCTGATTTATTTGATCACATTAATCGGAGGATGAAGGAACACTTTGATCATTCTGGACACTCGAAGCTAGCTTTCTTCATTTATCGAGACGAAGGGTTGGATCATCTGAAGAATCTGCTTCGAATTTCCTTTCGAGTGCCTTTCTATAACTTATTTGTGCATCATCGTCATATCGAAAATATCAGAGAAGATGAAGATTCTGACATTGAATAGTAGTAGTAAAGATTTCCATAGTATGTTTATGTTTATGTTATTTGATTTGATTTAGATTTTATTATGTGTGGAGTGATGATTTGAATATCTCAAACCTAATTGAGATATGCGTCATAGTTTTGTATCAGCATTTAGTGTGTCGTGGATTGGTTTGCGATGCTGATTAGTAGTAAGGATTGGAGAATTGAAGTTTGATTATAGAGTTTAAAATTATGTTAGTTTGTACATCTCATGGATTTCAATATTAAAGTTAATTTGTTGTGTTGTGTGAATTTGTTTGTGTATAAGTAGTTAATCTTCATATTAAATTAATAAATAATGTGACCAGAAATATAATATAAGGCAAATCAAAGACGAAAATGAGTGACGAATTTCGAAAATTTAAATTTTTGGAATCTCGCCGACGGCGAGAAAAATCCCGCCGACAACGAGATCGATCTCGCTGACAGCGAAGAATTTCTCGCCGACAGCGGATTTTTCCCGAGAGTTTTTGGTTCCGAAAAATATTAGCTCGCCGACGGCGAGAAAAATCTCGCTGACAGCGAGGTCACGAAAAACACTTTAATTAACCGGTCAAAAACACTATTCATCATCCCCAACCTCTCATTTTCGCAAAAACCGACCTAGGGCTTGAGAGATCTTGGATTTGAAGTGATTTCATCACTCAAAAACACCGGATTTCATCTTCTCTTGGTAAGTGCTTCACTCCTATGCAAAAATTTTTTATTTTCACCATGTATTTTCACCACATTGCAAATTTTGGGAAAAATCAAAATATGGAAGAAATTTTCGATGGAAATCCATGGAATTTGATTTAAATTGCTTATAAATGTTGTAGGAAGCCTTCTTAGGATTATTTTTAAGTTTAGTGAAAATTTTCATGATTTTCACAGATCGATCGTATGGCTCCACGACAAAAACGTCGAGTAGAATTCGACGAAGACCGATTCATCAATGCACGAGCACAGGCTAAATATTTTGAAAACATACAAGGAAGAAAATGCATTGCAGATCGAGTTTTCAAAAATCCGTGAGGAGAAGTAGAGCGGATTATTAAGGAATGAGGTTGGGAGAATTTCTGTTACGTTCAATATAGAAGCAATTTGTAGAAGTGGTTAAAGAATTTTATGCCAATTTGATCGCCGCGAAGATGCACCGAGTAAAGGTACGAGGATTTTTTGTAGATTTCAATGCTGCAAGAATTAACGCGTTATATGAAGTTCATGACTCACACTTTAGCGAGTATGAAACTTTTGGAACGATGGAAGGACCACTGGAGGAAGTCATTAACTTTCTCACTGATGGGACCGGAGTTTGGAAAATTAAGCGTCAGGAAAGAGTGAATTTTCCTCTTTCTAAATTAAATGCGATCTCAAAGCTCGGCATTACTTTATTTGTTCTACTACGTTACCCACATATCACCACAGTGAGGTAACACGAGATAGAGCAATTCGAATTTCGTATTCAGAATAACGAAGCATCAACATCGGGAGAATTATTTATCAAAACATCCCGGCCACTCCTCGAAATGAGAGTGGAGCTGGATTGGGACACCACTGGATTAATTTTTGCACTCGCCAACTCTCCGGAGTTGAGGCTAGAGATAATGAAGAATTGGTGGAACCAATGAAACCACTCACGACTGCCAATATTAAGAAGTATGAATCTCATGAAGGGTGGAGAGCAGGAGTAAGAAGTTATTTCACTCGATCAAGTAGAGATATACCCTCTACTAGCCATGAACCTCCTGAGCCTACCACCCCTACCCTACAAGAACTGATGAATGAATTGACACTGCATAGGAGGAGTTTTGAGCAGTTTGGAGAGACAATGGGGAGAAGATTTGATCATTTTGATCAAAAAATTGATAATCTGGAGAGGAGACATGATTATGATAGCGAATATCTCCAGCGACATTCGGAATACGAGATTGCATACTATGAAGCTGAACGTCGTTATAGGAGTGGTGATTTAGATGTTGTCTTTCCCGAGTGCCCCCGATATTCACGAGTATCATCCTGCTCGGTCTTCTCGACTACGGATCGTGGAGGAGATGATATAGCTCAGGACTTTGATGAATAAGATTAGGACTTTATTTGTTTTGTTTGTTTGATGTTAAGTTATTGTGGAAACTTTTATATGTTTGTAATATTCAGGATTTTATGTTGTGAGACATTGGATGTTAGTTAGATTAATTTGCTTGAATTGTGATAATAGTTTAGTTATTGTTTTTTTTTGTGTTAGTTAATTGCATTTTTTTTATGTTAAATAGGATGTTAGTTTTTCTTTAGTATGTTTTTTATTTTATTCGTATTGTTTTAAGTTGTAAAATTGTTAATGTGTTAGTTAAATTGTTTTAATATGTTAGTAATTCATATGTGTAGTGTAGAGTTAATTTTAATTGTTGTATTTAATACTTATCTCGATTTTATCCTCGCATTTTCTTTAAATTGTTATATATATATGGAAAATACTAACGATACAAGTTCAATGAAAAATGAAAAAGCTCGCAAAAATTTCAAAGAAAAAGAAATACCTAAACTTCAAAGGTATGATTTATTTACTTTCCCTTTTTCATTATTTAGAGTAGATATAAAAATTTAAGTTTGGGGGGAGTAAAATACAATTTAGTTATTAACTTGTTCTCAATTTCTATTTTCAAATTATTATAAAATGATTTTTATAGCAAATTTTTCAATTTAATTAATATGAATTATTTTATTTAATTATTATAAAAAGGTTAAATGAAATATTTCTAGTGCTTTAATTAATTAAATAGAATAAAATATTTGGTTAAAGGGAATAAGGATATAGTAAACTATTTTTAGTAAGGAAAACTATATTCTAAAATTAAAATTCTTAAGTATTCGAGTGAAAAAGAAAAGATTGAAAATCAATGAAGTAAAAACTATGAAATATATATAAGCTAAGAAATATTTCTATGATTCAAATTTAGGAAGATGAAAATGAAGTTCAAAATTATTAACAGGCTCTCTAGATACAGTAATCCTCATTAAAAAAAAAGAAAAAGAAAAGAAAAAGAAAAAAGAAAAAGAAAAATAAGGAGAAGCTTGAGGAGATGCCTAATCAAAAATTGGCTTCATTTGAATTAACCTAAAAGAAAAAAACTTAGATATTTCCAAACTTATGTTTATGGATTAGAATTTTACCTAATAGTGTTTTCTTGAATTTCTTATCATATGAATATCTTAAGTAGTTATTCTTTTAAATATAGTCATTCCTGAAATGAATAGTAAGCTAGAAATCTTAGACACGATAACTAAATAATTTATTTCTATAAGATTAATTAAATTACATGAATTATTTTTATTTAACTTTATTATGATATTAATTAATCTAATTCATAGTTTATTTGAATTGAAAAATCTTACTATAGAAATCATTATTTTTATGTAGTACTTAAAATTACTTCGAGGACAAGTAATAAGTAAGTTTGGGGGATTTTGATCATCTGAAAAATTTATTAAGAAATTCATACCTATTTTTGATGAAATTGCACTTTAAAGAAAGGAATTTTCTTTATTTTGTTGCAGGAATGGAGAATTTAGATGATAAAAGCAAAAATTATAAAAAGGAGCGGATTTGGAGCAAAAAGGAAGAAAATAATACAATTTGTGCTGAGCCGCCGACGGCGAGATCGAGCTCGCCGACGGCGAGGGTACGAGGAAGAAATTCTGAAGGATTTATAACTATCTCGCTGACAGCGAGCCCGAGCCCGCCGACAGCGAGATAGCGCGGTTCAAAGACTTTCTAGAAGCCTCGCCGACAGCGAGGTAGTTCGTCGCCGACGGCGAGATAGTTCAAATGGCACAGATATATTGAACCTGGACACTTTTTGAAGAGATGCTTACACACCTCTTGGACCTTTGCTTACCTCTATATATATAGAGGCCGAAAATCAGTCTTTTGTGTGCAATCTTTTAGTCTTTTGTGTCTTTTGTGTGTTCTAAGTGTGTTATAAGTGTGTGAGCAGTCTTTAGAATCTTAATTAGTGTAATTAGTGAGTAATTAGTGAGTTTAGTGAGTAATTAGTGAGTCGTGCTGTACTGGAAGGAAGAGTCAAAGGAACTACGATGAGTCTGTATGGGGATAAATCAAGATAAGTATTTGTATTTATTGTTTTTAACTTTAAATGAAATCCGTGCTTAGTTTAGTTCCCATGCATTCTGAGTAGTTTATTTAGTCTTTCTCCCTGTTTATGAAATTAAGTGTCTTGATGAAATTAAAATAGAGATACTTTTATATATTAATAAATTGTGATAATTTTTACTTAAAACTTAATTTACTTTTCAACTGGCCATTTGATTTGTTAAAATGTGTTGATTTACAACTATAGTAAAAAATTACATCCGATATTGGGGAATTCAAAAGCCTTGGAAGGAAGGTGCAAATAAATAGGGAAATAATATCACTTGGGCGTAGAATTGAGCATTTTAGTGTGACAGACTAAAATATTCAATTCGGTCCTATTGTTTGAGAGCTGAAGTGTAGATGTTAGCCCTCAAGCGAGGGGAACGTGGGAGCTCTGAAGTGGCAGTCGGTATCCTCCCAACCTAGCCGCAGATTCAGTAATCAAACATAGGATTAGTCAATATTCTTTACACCTGGACCAAAGGGTAAAGAATAGGAATGCTCCTATTTGTCACAATACCTTAAAATTATCTATTTAAATTCATCAATCACTTAAATTTCTAAACAAGGGGAAAGATACTTTTTCGAATAGTTAAGACTTATTTAGCAATTACTTTAATTTCCTGCACTTTCAATACGTATTAATTTTCTACTTAGTTAAGTTACCTAATTAAAATACTTAGTTTACTTTATTGCGCTTAAATTTAGAATTCCAAATTTTCGTATACTATTTTAAATATTATTATTATTTTAAAAATTAGTTGTTATTTAATTTTCTCTTTCCTCGTGGGATCGATAACCGAGGACTCCACTAGAGCCCCGTATTACTTGATACGATATGTATACTTGCGTAGCATCCACAACATAAACAATTACAATTCTATACATATAATATAGCGGGGTCAAGTTTTTGGCGTCGTTGCAATTAAATTAAAAATATCATAATATAAAATTGTGGGTCAGAGTATAACCACATTTTAGCCTTATCCTTTAGTGAGAAAGGAAAAAAGTCTTAGCCTAACAGCATCGTCTGACATGCCATTATAACGAAATGTAGCACAAATTTCTAAAAAACTAGATAAGTGTAAATAGGGATCCTCCAAAGGAGTTCCCCCAAGCTGGATTGTTACGCACGAGTTGGATAATCTCGAGATTTATTTCCAACGAGTCAGCTTCTACGACAGGGTTTTGTATACTTGAGTGAATTTCATCTGTCGTAGTATTTTCATAATCCCTCAATGAAGTATGATGATTTTCTAAGTTATTATCTTGAAAGTTTTCCATTTCCACTTCTAGTTTTTCGAGTCCCTTCTGTTTTTTTAATTTTTTTCATTTTTCTAACTCGGGATCATAAGGCACAAGTCCTTTAGATCCTTTGTTTCGCATACAGAGCACAACAAATAGTACATTAACAATTAAACAAATAATAGATAAAATATATTCAACACAACAAAACATTTTCACCAACACCTTATTTTTCACACAAACAGTTTTTACGACACTACAATTTTCCAAGTCTAAACCTAATTACTTTAACTAAAAATCTCCTAAAGTTCTTACCGAAGCTTCCCGATGGCAAGCGCAAAAACTTGACCCGACCCGTGATAACGCGGTGATATTCGCTTCAAAAGATGGCCAAAACTTGTCCCGATTTATAAATAGCGGCTAGTGTATAAAATCAAAATGTTGTAAAATTTTAGAAAATATTTTACACATTAGGGTACTACACAAGTATACGTATCGTTTCGAAGTAATATAGGGTTTTCTTTTATAACCCGAGTATCGATCCCACGAGAGAAGCGAGGTAAGAAATCCTTTAAAGTTAATTACAGTCTATTTTTATAAGGCCTAAATTTGGAATGTTGATTAAAATGGGTTTTCTAATAACTAATCCTAAATAAAGTTCTTAAATAAAAAGATAACTTATGGATAAATTGGTTTGGAGAATTTCGAGATATTAAAAATTACCTTTCTCTTGCAATTACATAGATAATGTGTAAGAAATATATGCTTAAAATTAATGTAGTAGTGCCAAATAGAAGCATTCCTATTCTTTACCCTTTAGTCCAGGCATAAAGAACATTGGCTAATCTATAGATCGGTTCAGGATGTTTTATTAGTAGAATGGGTTAATCTAGGCTCACACTACTAGATGTCCAAGGGTGGCTATGGTCTGCCCTAGTTTTCTAACTCGGGATCATAAGGCACGAGTCCTTCAGATCCTTTATAAAATCAAAATGTTTTATACTTAAACCTTATTTAGGTAAGGTTTAATTTATTAATTAGACTTAATTAGTGGTTAAGTCTTATTAGTGGCTATGATCAGTGGTTAAGTCTAATTGGGTTATGGTTAATTAAACCTTATTTAGGTAAGGTTTAATTTATTAATTAGACTTAATTAGTGGTTAAGTCTTATTAGGTTAAGGTTAATTAAACCTTATTTTGATAAGGTTTAATTGATTAATTAGACTTAATTAGTAGTTAATTTTAATTAGGTTAAGGTTAATTAAACCTTATTTAGGTAAGGTTTAATCTATTAATTAGACTTAATTATGGTTAAGTCTAATTTGGTTAATATTAGTTAAACCTACTTTAGGTAAGGATTAATTTATTAATTAAGTCTAATGTTGGGTTAGACCTAATTAGGTTTAGTTTGTATTAAACATAATTTAAGTAAGGTTTACAAGGTTTAATCGGGTCTGATGATAGGTTAGGCCTAACTAGGTTTAGTTTGTATTAAACCTAATTTGATTAAGGTTTAATAGGTTTAATTAAGCCTAATCATTGGTTAGGCCTAGTTAGGTTTAATTTGTATTAAACCTAATTTGATTAAGGTTTAATATGTTTAATTAAGCCTAATGTTGGGTTAGACCTAATTAGGTTTAGTGAGTTAAACCTAATTTGATTAAGGTTTAACTGAGTATAATTAGGTTTAATTGATGTTTTAAAACTAATTAGGTTTTACTAAGTTAAACCTATTGTGATTAAGTTCTAACTTAGTTTAATTAGATAAATGGTGTCTTAGCCCTAATTAGGGTTTATTAAGTAAAACCTAATGTGATTAAGGTCTAACTTGGTTTAATTAGATCTAAATGGTGTCTTGGACCAAATTAGGGTTTAATGAGTTAAAACTAATGTGATTAAGGTTTAACTGGGTTTAATTAGGTTTAATTGATTGCTTAGACCTAATTAGGATTTTTTAAGTTAAATCTAATGTGATTAAGGCTTAACTTGGTTTAATTAGGTCTAATTGGTGTCTTAGACCTAATAAAGGTTGATTAAGTTAAACCTAATGCGATTAAGGTCTAACTTGGATTAATTAGATCTAAATGGTGTCTTGGACCTAATTAGGGTTTAATGAGTTAAACCTAATGTGATTAATTTTTAACTGGGTTTAATTAGGTTTAATTGATGTATTAAACCTAATTAGGGTTTATTAAGTTAAACCTAATGTAATTAAGGTCTAACTTGGATTAATTAGAACTATATGGTGTCTTAGACCTAATTAGAGTTTATTAAGTTAAACCTAATGTGATTAAGGTCTAACTTGGTTTAATTAGATCAGAATGGTATCTTAGACCTAATTAGGGTTTATTAAGTTAAACCTAACGTGATTAAGGTCTAACTTAGTTTAATTAGATCTAAATGGTGCCTTAAACCTAATTAGGGTTTGATTTTAGCCCATTTGAAGCTAGACTCAAAATTAACTTAGTCCAATGTGGAATGGACTAAGTAGGATGAGGACTTGAGACTTAAAAGATTTTTAGGGTTTTAAATATTATTTAATAATTTTAACCCTAAAAACAAAAATGTCATTTTAAATTTTCAAAAGGCTAAGATTTGTCATTTTAGGGTTTAGGTTTATGACCCTAAGGATCTTAACCAATTTCAAATTTAATTTCCTTAATTTCTAATTTTTATAATTATTATTAAAAACAATTACAAAATTTAATATAAACTAGGAAATGCTATTCTAGGGAATTTTCCTAGCCATAGAAAAATCAAAGGATATTCCTAAAGACTTAAAAATTAATCCTTAAAATTTTCATATTTTTCTTGTTTATAAATAATTTTTAATAATTAAATTACTCCAGAGAGTAATTAATTAATTAAAAATTAAATATAAATCTTTCATTTCAAATTTTGTTTCCACATTATTCTCCTCACTTTCTTGAGTTCAGGGCTATTTTTGTTTTATTTTCCTGATTTTTTTATGTCAAGATATGAAATTTTGAAGCTAAATAAGATTTTATGTTTTAAATTAAATCCTACTTAAAGGAAATTCGATGTGGCATTGACTTGATCATCAGATCTGTTGAGACACCACACGACGCCATTCTATTGGCGAGATCTTTGATGCGGGAGAGCTAATCAGCTATTCTTCCCTTCACGGGGAGTCTGTCCACGGTATAATCTTGTTATAATTAGTAAATTGTTTACTTTATTTCACAATTTTAAAAAATACCAAAAAGAATCGCATTTTAAAGTTTTCTGTTATCTAAATCTGTTTAAGTATCTTTTTTTAGAAGTTGTGATCTAAAAAACCTTTTTATCTTTTAGTTTTCCAAAATTGTCCCCATGCGATCGATATTTTGGGGCTTAATCAGAAAGTCATATATTACTTGATAACGATACGTATACTTGTGTAGAATCCTTAAACTTAAATATCACTGTTGCATTCTTATTTACATCTGAATCAAGTTTTTGATACCGTTGTAAAGAATGAAATTTTATATTAAAAATATAAGTATAATCTAATTACCACAAGTATAAATATACTAGTATTTGCCTGGTAATAAAAAGAATCGATATCAGAGACTAACTACGGCAATATGGTCAACTGCTACTATAGCTTCCAATTATAGCCTTTGCAACCAAATGACATTATAGTTGTCTCCAACTACGACTTATGTTGTCAACTGATGCTATTGCAATCATCGACAACAATCATTATGGTTTACTACTACATTTGTAGCAACTAACTAGAGTCTTTGCAACCCGTTATGATCACCAAGAATTACATTTATTAAAGCTTGATGATATTTGAACATCTATAATTATCAACATTATATTTCCATCTTTTTAACTCAGGAGAAATGTGGACACATGTACAATCATGTAGTGGATTATTTTGACTGTGTAGATCTATGTGATCTAGGGTGTTTTCACGTAATAAAAATTTTAGTGGCTCCTCCTACCACAGTTTTATTATCCGTGTACGCGTGTTAAATTTTCGTACAATATTGAGACATTAAATTATCTCTACCGTGCCACAAATCTTTCAGCACACAACAAGAATAAAATATATCATTATTTTCTTACATTATGCAAATTTATTCTTGTGTTTCACTTTTGAGTATCTTATATTTTAAACTACAATCCTTCTTTCTTCTTTCAACTCAAAATCAATAAATATAGATTTGGTAACCGACGATGACCTTTCTCCTATTAAACCGGAGCTAAATTAGAAAGCATGTCATGCCTTTCTATGGTCTACAATGTAAAATAACATTTTTAATCACCGACAGTCACGAAAATGGTTACATGATCACTTATAATACAACGCATAAAAACCACTCCCCGTCACTCATAACGCGAGCTGATCAAGACTGTTGAGCACTTTATCATTCGTGTATACATATATATCTATATAATTTATATGATGTCAAATAAATCAAAATTACATTAAATGTCTTCATGCAGTTTTTAAAAATTTTAGATTAAGTGGAGCTGTAAATGATAAATGAGCCAATGCACTCCATGAATAAATTGAATTCGACTCAATTAAGGTTCAATCATATTTGTTCAAAATCATAAATAAATAAGCTTGAACAATTTTTTAATGCTCAAAGCTTAAACAAACCGAGAATATAGTCGAATTTGTTTGTTTATATTCACGAACAGACTCGTTTGTCATTTAACAAATAACTCGTTTAATACATGATATTTAGCTCGATAATAGCTCGTATTATACAAGATATATTAGTTATATAAAATTTAGTTAATTTCAATTTATTCAATAGTAATATATTATTATATCAATAATATTTTTAATTTAATAATTAATTATATATTTATTTTATTAATAAGTGAACGATAATTTGGAATAAGATATTTACAATTAAAAAGTGTGACACAATATTTTTTTCTTTTGAAGTTTTCATAATCTTGAAAGCAATAAGTTCTTTTTTTATGACCATCACACTGCGATTACCAACAATATTATTGCTATTTTTATCTTATTAATATGATTAAGAAAATGATCATCCTTATAACTTTTATGATCAATTTAGCTCTTGCACTTAGAAATTTTGATTTATTACAGTTCTATCAATAAGAATTATGTAGCTAATTACTAAAGTTCAAAAATTTTAGAATCCATAACTCACCAATTAGTTGTAGCCATTAGATTTATAAAATTATTTATTAAATTTCTTATATGAAAATTTAGATTTTCGTTTATTAGCTTGTTTGAATACTAGTTCATTTGTCATAAACAAATCAAGTACAAATCAAGTTCGAACATTGAAAAAGAAACAAATCAAACTTGAATATTGTATGAAAGCACGACATAAGTTCAAGCTGAACATGAACAATTTATAATTACACCAAGTAAAGTTTGAACAATAATATAGCTCGAAAGTCCTATTTATAAGTTTGACATGATGGACTAAATAATAAAATTGTTTTTATCCTATCTCAATGTGATTCCATCATTAAATAAATTTTCAAATCCCATGCGAGCTGACTAGGGTACAAAAACATATAATTATGAGATTAGTCTATATTTAATTTATTTTATCATATTATTAACAACAAAAAGTTCAGTATTTGGTTTCTACATGTCGTAATGATTATACCAATTAATAAGATATCTCAAAAATCTAATCATAGTTCTTAATCTCATTATAATTTAATTAGTATTAAATTTTAGGCAGCATATAATATACAGCTTAATATAATCATAACCATTATTGCCAAAATACACTATCAAGCTGTGGTTAATTAGCCATATTACATTGTTTACATTTCTTAAATTATTCTTTATGGTAGTTCTTGATGACTTCATATCGACCATGTATTAGACTAATGGTTGATTAGGACGATAGCTACAAGCCTACAGCTCGAAAAAGTAAATAAATGGATGAAAATCATAACAATAATACATTTAAATTTTAATTGCATATTAAGCACATTACTAATCAACCCATTATGCCATGATTGGTGTCATAATATGATCTAATTCAATTTTTAGTATTATTTTCTTATGATATTTTTATCATATTTGTGTTTCTATGTTTGAAAATTTTGAAGAAAAAATAAATATATCAGATTCATTTCAAATAGAACTTCAGTAACTATTTAACTATCACTACTTTGAGATTAGGAGACTCGTGTTAATATGATAGATTGCATCGGGTCAAGTTATGATAGCTTAGAAAGGCCTTTTTTTTTCTATTCTTTTTGTTTCACAAAACCATTCTAATGTGCACAGCTATGTTTTGAAAGTTAGTAGCCTAATAAAGCATGCTTGAGCATAATTTACTAAAAAATTTTATAACTTAATAACTGATCAATTTTAAGGAAGGATAGAACGATAATAAAAATAAAACTTATTTGCTTAAAACATGAGGGGAGATCCATATTAATATTTAGGTGAGGAGAAGCAAGGGGAGAGCCTAATCAAAAATTGACTTCACTAGATTCTTTTTAAAGTAAAAAACTTCGTTACATTTCTAAGCTTGTTTGTATTTTAGGAGTATTAGTTAGCCTTTTTAAATAGAGAACTTAAGTTCTATTTTCTATACTATCTAAGGTCCTTATGTTTAACATGTATCAATGGTTTTCGAAGTAAAGAGAAAATTAGGATTTCAAAGTTGAATAGGTTTTCTTATACCCTAGTTCTAGGCTTATTTACTAGACTTATTTGAAATTACACTATGACATTCGTGAGGCAAAATTTTTTTAATTTTTAATGAGACCCACTCCCTCAAATTAATAAATTTGGTTTTAAAATTTCAGTGTTATTTGAGGACAAGTAACGTTTAAGTTTGAGAGATTTTGATGTGTAAAAAAGTATGCTGAATTTCCTTTATATATTACTCATTTTTATTGATGAAATTACACTTTAAAGAATGACGTTTTTATTTTTTTTTTTGCAGGTACAACACGTAATAGAAGTGAAACGAAGTAGAGAAAAAATAGAGTGAAGCAAAGGTGACATGGAACAAAAGGTGACTCAAAAGCGTAACGCTTAAGAGCCAGCCATTAGGCGTCTAGGCGCTCCTACCAAGCGCCTTCGTTTCGCCTTCTTGGGCGCCTAGGCGCCGATGTCCAAAATCGCAGGCAACTGTTGAACAGTTTTTCAGCAGTTTCTCCACTAAGTAGGGAGTTATTTGGCAGATGTAAGTGAGGTTTTTAGGGAGTTTTGACGAAGTCTTTTGGGTTGCTAGAGTGTAGTAAGGTAGAGTTTCCTATCGAGAAGATTTATGTGAGTTTAGTTAGATATTTTGGTGAGATTTGTGAGTTTTATTAGATGGAAGACATTCAGCACTGCATTGAGGATTGGGAAATCCTTTGGGAGGCATTTCTAGCACTTTGTAAAGGGAAAAAGATTTGTATTGTGTACTCTTTTGTATTGTATTTTCTGTAAACACAATTCTTATGGATTTGCTTTGTTTTAAAGATGTTTTGTGGTGTTTTCTCCATGTTTTATAAGTACTTTTTTTACCTTTATCTTGTGATGATTAAGTAGGAATGGTAGGAATGAAAGAATGATTTTAAAATTATTTTTAAAACCATAATGTGATGAGTAATCTTCAAGGATTTATTTACTTTTCATTTTGGCCAAGTGATTAGTCAAAATTTGTTGTGATCTATAATGCCTCGGGAGAGCTTTGGAATAACGATTAGGTTACTCACATTGATCTACAGAGTGTGGTAAAAGAAAACTATATGGAGATGGAAATGTTAGCAAAACAATTTATGTTGGGTTCAAATTGGGGTTTAGGAATTAAAATAAGTTTAAACAAGATTCTTTATGCACTCAGAAGAAAGTAAATAAGGTGGTTGCTCCTATTTGTCACTAGCCTATTTCACAATTTACATTCTTGTTATTTCTCTTATTTTAGTTACATCGTTTAAGAGAAGGTATCTTTATAACTTGATTTTCTCCAAGTCAAATAGAGTAGAGTAATGGTAGGAGTAACCCTTTAAGAGTAAATGCTGAAGCCGGGGCAGGGGTTCTGGTTTGGAAGTATTATCTTAGCTGTCTTGCTAGGATGATTTCCTTGCTGCGAAAAAATTCATAATTTGAGGGGGCTGTCTAAAACTCCTTGTTGAATGCTTTACTGGTTTCTTTTGAATTTATTTTTTATTTCTGTATCTATGGGAGGTTTTTTGGCATTATGGATATGGCTGATATTGGGATACACTTAACCAAGATTGGTTTTTTGTTAATTTATATATGCATAACTAGTGAAAGTTTGAGGCTTAGGGGTTCATGGTGATGGAACTTTTTTGGGTGTTAGTCACTGATGTTGCACTAGATAAATATGGTTGGTTAATGACGAAGGAAACAATTATTCCTTTTTACTAAGCATATTTGTTTATAGCTCGTTTGTCTCGACAACATATGGGATAATCGTGGCAATGATGAGAATTCAGGGGAGATCCTTTGCTAAAAATTTTTACAGTTATATATTGTTTTTCTTTTATTATTACTTTAGTGAATAAATGTGGCTTTGATTACTTACGTGGATTGGCTGAAGGATTTCACAACTTTTTCTTCGGTTTGGATGGTTCATGCATACAAGCTCAATAATTTGTTTCTTCGTTGGTACTATTTTTTATTTTGTGGGGTATACTTTTAATTTTTGGATTTTTTTTTGGGTTTTGTATTTTGGAGGTCATTTTTGCATAGAGTTGTTTTCTAGTTTTGGTAGAACCCTAGGAGTGGGTAATGTAGTTTTCTTTTTTTAGTGTGTTCCACCTACCTATACTTGTAACCATTTTTTTGTGGCAATAAAATTACTTATGGGTTTCCCTTATATATATATATATATATATATATATATATATATATATATATATATATATATATATATATATGTGTGTGTGTGTGTGTGTGTGTGTGTGTGTGTGTGTGTAACGGTGTGGTAGTGATGCACTACAGTTTTTCTGTTTGGTAAAGATTTTACTCATTTTTTTAAAATGTTTCACCTAAAAGCTGTGTTTTGCCACCAAGCCTGGCTACTTGCGATGGCTGTTGGAAAGTTACGATCTAACTTTAACAATTTTGAAACAACCAAAACAACTTTTTGAATAACAATTTCTTCTGTAGCAGCTTCACAACTGTTTTTTCAAATACTTGTAACTACCCCAGACAGATTCTAATTTATCGGCTTAACAAAATTTATGGCATGAGCTCCTTAATGAGGGGAATAAGAGAAAATATTGCATCAGGACTCCACACGCCACTCTGCGTGCGGAGTCCAATCACGTATAAGCACGTGGCAGTGGAGGCCCCACCATAAATTTTGAAAAGTTTAGGTGCTTGGCCCTACCTGACCGTCCCAAAAAGCAGTAAAATTACTTTTTTGCGATGGAATCCCGCCAAAAGCCATTTCTCGCCTTTTTTTGCATCTACGCGATGAGAAAAGTCATTTTTCGTCGCCTTCCCAGGTCTGACTCCGTTTTGAGCTTTGTATTCTTAGGATTTGCCACAGGAAGAAGAAAATTGGTAATGGAAGCAGGAAGTGATGTGGAGCAGCCTAAAATGGAAGTAAGTTTAGTTTTATTTTGGCTTGAGTATTGCATTTTTAGGTTGGTTTTATCTGCTTTTTAGGTGTTTTATGTCTTAGTTATGTTAGTGTTACTCTGGTGTTATGGTAAAGACTTCTAGTACGTGTATTGTTGTCATGTTATTGCCATGTTATTGTCGTTCAATTGTCATGTTATTGTCGTATTATTCTTGTAATGTTGTGTTATTCTTGTAGTACTGTCGTGTTATTGTGGTAGTATTGTCGTAATATTGTGGTGTTATGTTAATGTTATTGTACAAATCTTGTAGATTTGTCGTGTTATTGTTCTATTGTCCTAGTGGCGTTGTAAAAAATCTATTTATAGTATTGTTGTGTTATTGAAATATTTTAGGTTTTGGGGATTGTATTGTTCTATGGGTGTTATATTTGTATTAATGTTGCATTATTGTCAAGCTATTGTGTTATTGCCGTGTTAATGATGTATTATTGTAATGTTATTGATGTGTTATTGTCGTGTTATTGTTCTAGGGGTGTTATATTTCTATGAATGACTATGAATGTATTTTTTCATGAATAAGTACTTGTTAAAACGCCTTATACTACGATAATAACTTATAATTTATCGCAATACCAAAAATATTTACATACAAAATACGACAATAGCTTCATAAAATGTCTTATACTACGATAATAACACATATTTTATCGCAATACCACCAAAAATTTACGTCATAACACGGGAATAACTTGATAAATTGTCTTATACTACGATAATAACACATATTTTATCGCAATACCACCAAAAATTTATGTCATAACACAGGAATAACTTGATAAAATGTCTTATACTACGATAATAACACATATTTTAATGCCATACCGAGCAAATTTAAGAGATAACGCAGCTAACACGACAATAAAAAGTTAATAACACGGCAATACCGAGCAAATTTAAGAGATAACACAGCTAACACGACAATAAAACGTTAATAACACGCCAATACCGAGTTAATTCACTTCAAAAAATGAATAACGCGGCCATAATACGCAACTAACACCAAAATACCACGTTAATTTGAAAAATAACACGCAGGGAATATTCCCTGCGTGTTATAAGTGTAAAGCGGCATCAATAACACGCAGGGAATATTCCCTGCGTGTTATAAGTATAAAGCGGCAGAATAAGGTAGTATTGATGCGTTATTAACGTGTTATGGAGGTGTTATTGACGTGTTCTTAAAATTTTAAAGTGAATTAAGGTGTTATTGTGCTGAATAACGTAGTATTGATGCATTATTAACGTGTTATGGAGGTGTTATTGACGTGTTATTAACCTTTTAAAGTGAATTAAGGTGTTATTGTGAAGAATAACGTAGTACTTATGCATTATTTACGTGTTATGGAGGTGTTATTGACGTGTTATTAACCTTTTAAAGTGAATTAAGGTGTTATTGTGCTGAATAACGTAGTATTAATGCGTTATGGAGGTGTTATTTACATATTTATTTACTTTAACTTCATTTTATGATTAAAGTTAAATATGAAACAAAATATATTTGAGCCCTCAAATAATTTATAAACAGCAAATATATAAGAACTAACTTTTCCAATCATTGAAAATTATAGACAGCAAATATATAAACTTGCAAATTATAACTTAATTATAAACAACAAATATATAAACTTTCTAATCATTGAAAAGTGAAAATTATAACAAAATTGTATGTACATTTGCAAATTACAACTAATCCCGGATATGTTGAAAAATTAATTCAGTTCTATTCCTCGACCACATACATATTGCGAACACAAATTCAGTGTGGAATCTTTCCATGTCGTTCTGCCAGTTAAGATATTTCTTCCAATCGACCTCCGCTTTTAGAACTACCTTTTCCATGTATTTGCACACAAACATGCCGCGATCGTCGCTATTTCTTTGAGTTGGTAAGTCCTTCAGAAGTGAAACTCCCTACTTCTCAGGTTTGGCTCTACCATAAGCTTGTCGAGCATGATTTGCAAAAAGATTGCGCTGAAAAAAAAAGAAAAAGATATTATTGTTGGAACTATGACGAAGTAGATCAAAATGGTTCATATATACTAACCAATTCGCGGGCAGCATTCAAATGCATGGGATTGGGAAGCGAATCATATAAATGCCAGTTCTTCATTCTGAGCTCATTAACTAGCAAAGTCCAATGACCGTTGTTAATGATGGGGAATAAAATAATTTCCGTCTCCTTAAGCATTTCCTTTGCGATGTGACGCACAAGATTAGCGCTATTATATTTCTGATGCATCTACAGAAGATGATAGTTAGTACTGTTTAAAATGCCAAAAATATAATTTTTTTTACTTATAAAATAACTCGCCGTCACGTAAATGTATGGCCGGTATAGTTCAGGTGACATCTTAATTTTTGTCTCAAGTATGTCCGCAAAAACATCGACATGTTCATTTGCAAGCCACTTGTTTAGAAGCACCTCTTCCAGCCCCGTTCGATCGATTGACCTCCCATTCCCTTTGTTCAGTAGATATTCATGCCTGCATGATTTAGAAAAAGGATTGGCACAATTGCATTTCAAAGTAATACATAAACGAAAATGTGCCACAGTTTACTTACTCGCCTCTATACGTGGCAATGTACTCATCAATGACATCTTGCATTTCCCGTGTTATTAACTATCTACCGGGATATTCAATGTAAGCATCCATAAGAACAGGCTGTAAAGTGAAATAACTTATGCATACAAGTCTATTTGTACCCAAACTAAAGAAACAGGAAGGCTAGATTGAAGAATAAAAGGTACCACTATAGCCTGGCTCTCTGCAAATGAGTTGTTGCAATGACTGCTGATGACGATCAGACTAGTTCCTAGAGGTGGGATTACTACAGAGGTCCCTAAACTAGCCAATGTCATTGCAATTTGTTCGCGAACTAATTGCCTATTTTGATCTGTTTCAGTCAATGTTTTCGACGTCTTCGTTGATTGCTCCTCATTGAATGGTGGAGCATTTGATTGTATTAAATCTCGGGCCTAAAAAGAACAAACGGGATTACACACTTCATCATGTTAAATATGATGATTAGAAAAAACACAAATAACTACTTACCACAAGTGGTTCAGGAGATAGAAAATGCTCCACATGTTCGGATTCTTCTATATTTGCCTCATGTTCTTCTACAATTGCTTCCCCTTCTTTTACTAGCTGCACAATTTCTGGTATCGCCTCGACCACTGCTAGCGCAAGAGGGGTCTATGAAAGAGCAAAAATTTAACATGATGAAGTAGAAAGCGGGTGGAATAAAATGATATACATACCGTGCGAGAAAGGGACCCAAGGAGATCCCGAGTAACAACTTCAGCTGCCTCTTCAGCTGTCTGACCCTGATGAGGAATCTCATATTATGCACTTCCATGCCCTGCAGGCTCTATTGTACCCTGCATTTGTACATCTAAGTTCTTCAACATTTTCCTCCTTTTTTTTCAGGGCTCCCTCTGATTTCTTGAACACACCTCTCAACCATACAAGTCAGGGAGGCCAATGACCCTTCAAATTTAGCCATCCGTTCATTCAAAGAATCTATAGTCGCCAGAGACTTATCAAAATGGCTAACTTGTTTACTAATTGTACCAATAGATTCTTGAATATTTAAACTAATCTCATTCTGAGCTTTTAGAAGCTCGATTATTCCTTCATAATCACGTCTTCCCCTTCTATGTGTTCCACGCTGGTTGACGTCGCTCGAAACGAGCTGACCGGCCCCTGGAGATGTAGGCAACGGTGGGCTGACCGGAGGTTCACGTGGAGGAAGAACTGTAGCAGGGCTGTGTAGTCCCTGCTCGAGATTGGACAGCAGATTGATCTCTTCTTCCTTCAAATCTATGAATGTATCGTACACCTGCAATGAAAATAAAACCGAGATCAGTAAATTCAATGAAGAAATATTTTAAATTTATAAATAACTTACCTGAGCATGCGCGATCCTATGAAAGGCGGTAGCAATCTCTGCTGCTGTCCACCCGTGATTTGTTGGCCACCTCAACATGCGAGGTCGAGCCTCGGGAACGGCAGGGGTAAATAGAGAGGTGTGCTCAAAAAATCAAAGCTGCATATAAGAAAATAAAGAATTTACGTCACAATGACACATGTGAACATCAACATAAAGTGAAAATGAACGAGCAAATGCACTTACAGATAAAATAAAAACGAATCTGGTAATGTAACCATGTCCCTGTTTGTCTCTTATCTTGATTGTAGCCATGTGAAGTTGATCAATCATATAATCACAAATTGCAGCAGGCCAATTATACGAGGAGAATTCCTGAACTTTCTCCCCTAAAGCAAAAAGCCCCGCCGAACGACAGAAATTGCTCATGGGAAAGAATAAATTTGTCAATAAAAACTGAATAAATAACTTTTCAAAAGGGGCTGTTGAATCTCCTGAAAAAGACGACAAATCATTTTTTATTGCTCTCGCATCAACAATAGCAGGGGGAGACTGTCTCCAACTAACTGCTCGTCCTCTGTTTGGCAAGCCCAACAACAATGCAACATGGTCGGGTTGGAGTTTAACAATTTTTCCACCCATGACAAAGGCCTTCCTCTCATTATTCCAAAATGCAATGATATGCAGTGTCAACACATTGTCCTGCGGATAAGGAGGCATATCAAAAAAAAATGATTGACATTAATTTCTCTTAGGAAATTCATGCTCCTTTATGACACTTTGTCTCTAACAGTATCAAGTGTTCCCCTGACTGCGGAAGGACGACGTCTACAGTTGAATGTTCTTGCGCTCACTACAAAAATAATAATGCAAAGTTTAATATTTATTTACGAAAATTATGTGTCATAGTGTGTTATTGTGCATTATGATTGTGTTATAATTTATTATGATTGTGTTATAGCTGTATTATGGCTGTGTTATAGTTGTATTATAGCTGTGTTATAGCTGTGTTATAGCTGTGTTATAGTGTGTTATAGTGTGTTATAGTATTATAGTTGTGTTATTGTGTGTTATAGTAGTGTTATATTGTGTTATGGTTGTGTTATGGTTGTGTTATGGATGTGCAATGGTTGTGTAATTTTGTAATATTGTGGTATTCTTCTTGTATTATTGTAGGATACACCACAATAATACAATATAAACCCCAGTAACACACAATAACACACAATAACACAACTATAACACAACAATAACACAACAGAAACTCAACCAACACTACAATTACACAATCATAACTCAGCATAACACACCATAATACCACAATAACACGTCCATAAAACACTATCAGTACCGTAACACATTAATAACACAAGAATAACACACAATAACACAGAAATAACACGGATATACCAAATCTATAACACAACTATAACACGACTAATCCATAACCATAACACCAACAATAACACAGATATATCTCAACAATAACACAGCTATAACAGAGATAACACAACAATAACACGTATTTTTTCACAAAAAATAACACGAATAACAAAATAGGCCTGTGCAAGAATAACACAGCTATAACAAAATCCTTACCTAAGTGGTCTCTGGGGTGCCCTTGTTCCTTCTTTTTGCTTGCGGTCTTTCATTTTTTTTCTTTCCTTCTACCTAGCCGAAGGACAACGGTTGTGAGATCAAACCGAGAGGGGAAGGAGCAATGGAGAGTAAATCGAGAACCCTAAACGGCGACAAACCTGGAAACGTACGAATCGGAGCAAACGGCTACAAACAGATACATTTCCCTGCCGGAGAACCCAAACGGCGCCGACGACGGAGAGCAATGGCTGCGAGCAATCGGAGCAAACGGCGACAAACAGACTCCTTCCCTCCCTGCCGAACCCAAACGGCGCCGACGACGAGCAATGGCCTCTTGGCAATCCCTAAACGACAAAATGAAACTTTTCGGCTATTTACGGTTTCTTTCTTTTGGATAAATGCTTTTGGCGGGATTCCATGGACAAAACAAAACTTTTCCGCTTCTTGGGTCGGTTGGGTCGGGTCGGGCCAAGCACCTAAACTTTTCAAAATTTATGGTGGGGCCTCCACTGCCACGTGCTTACACGTGATTGGACTCCGCACGCAGAGTGGCGTGCGGAGTCCTGATGCAATATTTTCTCGGGGAATAAACACTATGTTTCTAAGATTTTTATTTTGGAGCTGCCCTAATTAGCCTTAATGGATGTAAGATAGGATATGTGAGTTGTTGTTTCTCTCATCCGCAAATATTTTAAAGGAATTAAATTGGAATTAACCTTAATAGAACTAAATATTTTTTTGGATACATCCTTTTTAGATTTTGTAAATTCTGATTTAGAGGATTTATTAAATCCTATTTAAATTAAATATTGGATGTACACAAAACCCCCTTCCACCTTATAGAAAATTATTTCATATGGACAATATAAGCAGCGCTGCGTACGAAATCCCATAATAACCTTCGAATAACCAACGAATAACCTTCGAGATCGTGCATTTCAGGATTATCGGGAGGTTATTAGGAGGTTATTGCGGTATTATTCCGAATAACCAGCGAATAACCTCCTAATAACGCCCCAATAACTTCCATGGTTTCACTTTTATATTTTTTATCTGTTATTCAAGATATTGTGAGATTATTAGGAGATTATTGATCAAATAACACTATAATAGCTTACTAATAATTGACATTCATTTTTAATATTCAGATTCCGCATGAAATAATTTTCGGTGGAAAACCTTATCTCATACCTTATTAACCTGGAAAACTCTACCGGTCCCATTTTCGGTTTCCCCAAACTTCTAAAACTGAAAACCTAAACCGGGAGAAAGCGAATCGTCGTCGTCACCATGATCAGCATTTTAGCGCAGGTCATTACTAATTACTCGATTTGTATCTATTACCTTGCCTTTTTTTATTGTTCCATTTGAACATTCAATTTCTGTTTGAACTCGATGCAGAAGATAATCCTTTTATTGTCTCATTTCTATTAATTTGTTTTCTTGTGATGAAGGTTAATGTACTTCTGTAAGAAAAACGAAGGCTATAAATCTTACTCAACACAGTCTCATGAATTAGTGTTTATGATGCAGGAACGCATTCTCGGTGCGGTTCTGGGCTCTGCATGTGTGGGAACAATAGTCTTTGAGCAAAGGAGAGGGTTATATGGTTCCATTGCGGATGATAAATCAGATCGAATTAAAAAATACGAGGTAAAATTTGATATGAGCTTTATCTATATTTGATTTATTTGGTGCCTCCAAAATCTGCCTCTGCTAAAGATTTTGATTTCTAACTTTAAGGGGTGTTTGGTGAGACATTATTCCATACGGAATATGCACGCAGCAGCTGCGTGTGGAATAACCCCTCAATAACTTTAATTTGGGGTTATTGGGGAGCTATTTGCAGGTTATTAGGTATTAAATAAATATTATGTTATTTGCAGATTATTGTACGGTTTCCATTTTAGAGTCATTTGTAGATTATTATGGAGGTATTGCATGATTATTGAGAGCTGCGTACGTATTCTGCATACGTATTCCGTATGGAATAATTTGCCGTGTTTGGTAGCATAGTTTTAATAGGATTTAGGCATGGACTTGAGGTAAATCCAGCCAATAGCTAAACACCAAAAAAAATGAAAATTAATTCGAAGGCTCTGTTAAATAAAAATTCTCTCCGGTCCGTCTCTATTTCTGGCATCCCGCCTCTTTCGTGACTTAAATTTGTATTTACTCAATCCGATTGCGGGGCTTATTTAAGGGATTTACTCCGTTGTTGCTTGTAAGATCTATCTCTGTCGCACAGGTTTGATAAATCCAGATTTATTGGATTTGGTAAATCCTATTTAATGTAAAACCAGGTTGCAGCCAAACACTTCCTTAAATAAATGACAGTGTACCTCCTCCGTAGTATATCAGATGGAGAGAAGGAAAAATTTTAACATGGCAAACATCATTTTTTATGGATTTGAGTGTTCATGTTATAAATATCATTATATGTATTTTCTCACATGAGCTGCAGGCCTGTCATAAATTTTCATTTGTTTTTGCGACTTTGGGAAAATTTGCTTGCAAAATTGTTCAATGCATCTAGTTGGTTATTTGGTATTGGGTATAAATTATTATATTTTCTTTAGTCTTTTTCTGGCTTTTTGCAAATTTTTTGCAATGTTAAAAAATGTCCACAAACTAAATGAAGTCATCTTGGTTGTATTACTTTAAAGGTTTAAGATGGGTGTGAACTAAAAACTAGGCTTATTTAAACTAAGTGCAATATTTTTGCAGCAAACCAAATATACAGAAAATAAGATTTTTTTTCTTGTATTTTGTTTACATCTAGTTTTAAGAAACCAAACAACTCCAAGCTTCATACTACAGGAAGGCCATGCCATGCTACTGAAATCAGATTCGAATGTCTACTTTAATATCTTCATTTCCTTCCATTTGTCATTTGTTGGATATATAATGTAAGAAACAACCATGTACCTGATTTTTCCATATTCTGTTATGATGGATGCCCCTATCTTGACTTGAACTTGATTTTCATCAATTAGAAGCCTATTTTGGCTAAATTCCATGCTTGCTTTAAATTTGGTGAATTTGAATGGAAAATGTGAATCTAGTACTACTAGAATAAACAGTGTTCGCTCATAAGAAAATGAAAAAAAGGGGAAAAACTTAAGCTATAAGTTATTGTACATTAGAAATGTTAGTAATAGGATTTAGGTTAATAATGGATACATAGTTAAAATATAAGTTGTTTTGGTGCATAGGATTGATGCTAAAATTATTGCGATTTGGATATTTATTTGTGAGTATTATATAAATTTGGCCGATGATTGTGTTTCTCAGGTTCGATTAGATGTATGACATAAAAAATCATTTTAGTAACAGATGGATGAATTTTTTTGAAAAATACCTATGAAATAATATTTGTTGGAGGTAGGATAATTTGACTTTTTCTTTTTCTAATAGGAAGGGCTATGAGAGGATTCATAATGGGCGTGCAATTGGTGATAAAAAGTAATGAGAAAAGTTATCATTGATTTCATAAAAGCTTATAGTATTGTAATAATGAATTCATACTTAAAGAAACTAGAAGAGCGTTTAATTATTAGAGAAGGTGGTGCTACCAAGTCACAACTAGTATTCTTTTTTACTTTGGCAGCGCCATCGTGGCCACTACAATATGAATCTGCTTACGAAATGAGTACGTAGGCATGTCGCGGAGGATGACCCATTTCTTCTTCGAAACACCAAATGTTCTTTCGATCACCCCACACAAGCATGAGTGGCGTTTGTTGAACATCTCTTTCCGACCCCGGGCGACGCCACTTGATCTCTCAAAATCGGGAATATGATATTTCGTTTACGGAATATCTTCAAATATCCCCTCTGCGAAGGATATCCCATGCGTCTACCAAATAGTATTTACCTATCACGAAAGACATCATTATTTCGCTATTGTAAACATATAATAATGGGTTATAATGTTAACTAACTCGAAGGTGAGTGATGGAAGTATTGTCAGTTGTCTTTCGTTTTGTATGAAAAAATACGTACTATCATAGGCACTCCATTCCCATCGCCATAAGAATGTGAAGCACGTGTTGAGTCGCATACAGCTATCACATTTCGGTAGGTGATCCACATCGACCAATGTACGCCACCTTCCGATGGCTAGGAATTCGGGCATGAACATGCGTACCGTCAATTACTCCAATGCAGTTCTGTTATGATTTGTTAAGTGATCGTAAGTATTGAGCTCTAGATTTTGATTTAGAAGTGAACGTGGTGCAATAGGGAACTAACCTTAAAAAATGACATGTAACGCGGGTCTTTAGCAATCTTTCTTTGGAGTTGTCATTGAATGACGGGTTTTCCGGCTTAATGATTTGGATAGATAGGCTAATTAGTGCCTTCAATCCTTCGGAGAAGCATCGACTTATTGTCTCAGAGGAATGTTGGAAAGGCTCCATAGCTCTAATTGATTGATTCTGAGATAAAATGTACAGTGTAATTGCCAATAACTCCCTTGTCGTTGTTCTGGGCGAACCTTCGAGTTCATGGTTGCTACGTAGTTCATGCAAAAGGTAAAAAAAAATGGGCACACTCATACGAAATATGTTGTGGAATCTTATGGGATGTCTAGCAAGCATCTCGCCGACCCATTTATCCCCAATAAATGACGACGTCATGCGTGTGGTTCGAACTGTGCTAGAGTGGTAGTACTCTAAAAACAATATTACAATTGCGGCAACTAATCTTTTGCGGTCTGCTAGCTGATACATCCTGCGTAAATGTTTTCGTATGAAGGAACATCTTATTCAATTAGCAGACAAATATCCGTGCAAACTTTAAAAAAATGTTAACATTTGACAGAACAGTTCAATACATCAATGAAGAAAAATTGCACAAATAACAATGTCTTCAAATACCAAAATTTCACAAATAACAGAAACATTCACAACAGTCCACAAATAACAAAACCCAAAAAAACAAAAAGGTGGGGACGAATCATTTGTCAGTGGAGAGACGTAAATATTCTGCGACGCAATGGCCAGCAACCTCTTGAAAATCCATCTCCGTATTGGGTCTTCAAGAACTTTAACACATTTTAAGTAGAATGCGGGATCACACAACTTTTGGAATTTCATCCAAAAGATTCATGAAATCAACATTAGGATCAACTACTACAGCTTCTACAGTTTGCGGAGCTTCGAATACTTGTATTAGTCTATCTATCGAGCTCTGAATGAAGACTTCTTTATTTTTTAATTTTTTGTCGCTCTTGCGCCTCTTCGATTGACACGTGGATTCGAGCTCTATCGGGTGCACGCTCGGGCCTTCACCAGAACCCATAACTCGATCGGGTATGAAGTCAACCGAGATACCAAGAAAGCCTCGCTCGGCGGGGTTGAATGCATGTTCACCCGTAAGAACAACCCTCGGAACATAACATCCAATTTGTCCTCCATGTCCTGCTCAATCTCGCACACCTTAAATTTTTTTGCATTTGGTACTGCCTGCAATGTCGAGAGGAGAAAGGTTGTAGCATATTATCCAGGTTAGAATTATAACTGATAATAAACTGAAGAGTACACAATGATACAATTATTACCGTTAACTTCGCAGTCCACCATTCCTCTGATGCATCCAACGTACGCTTGATAGGATCCCAACCTAATCCAGTTGATCCCCTTTTAAGATCCTTCCATAACTTCCAGTCCCTCTTTAGCTGATCCCACTTGCTTCGAATTTCAACCTATCGTAGTCTCGTTCGTCATTTCATTAAACTTGTTTGTTATATTAGCCCATCTTTCTTTGTTAAAACAAGACGATGGCCTATTTCCACCTGCAATCTCTTTAACTACGAAGATTGCGAAAAATATTTGATCACAATTTAATCCACATTCATTGATGTTGACCATTCTTTGTTTTTCGCTATATCGTAACTATTAAAGACACGTATGAAATATTGGAGTCATATTAGTAGAAAATAAAATGGCAAAATTATAGAAGACCCTTGAAAATAAAAGAGCCTTAGATGGTTTTGTCACATTAAACGTCGACCACCTGATGATCCGATTTGGAGAGTAGATGTTTTAAATACAACTTATGTTAAGAAAGGCAAAGGTAGACCTAGGAAAACTTGGGCTTATTGCATAAAAAATGATCTTAATTTATTAGAATTAAACGAAAATATGACACTAAATAGGACGCAACGGAGAAAAAGGATTCATGTAGCCGACCCCACTTAGTGGGATCAAGGCTTTGTTGTTGTTGTTGTTGTACTTTATTCTAACTTTTGATAAAATATAGATTTTGGTTCAGGAATGTGATTTATTTTAAGTGCAGATTCATATTCAACATTTGATGTCGATTCATATTGAAATTATAAATTATTCTCTGATCTAAGACATTCACGAAATAATATTGATGAATTTTAATTTATTTAATAAAATTAGATTCAATCATATATGATTCTTATTTTGATGTATTTTCAACCAGCATTCTTATTTTGATGTATTGAACATTTGATTTTGATTTATTTAATATTGAGTTTTATAGTACTAAACATAATCGCTGTTCTTAATAGGAAATTGGCTATAATATTAATGTTTAAAGTTACGTTACGCATCAAGCCTCTTGCAATTTTATGAAGAACTGCAACTTAATTCCTTAATTTCTCATTTAAGGTTTTTAGTGAAACATATAATAGTAACACAATAATCTAATGACAAATAGTACTAATTATAAGACCTGTAAACCCTATATAATACTCAAACATATCATAATCATTTTATTATAATATCTAAATTGATTCTAGAATTGATTTTTTTTAGTCACTGAATGATAAATATTGCTTTTTAAGTCTATGTTTCATGGTAGCCATGGTAGATTTATGAGCCATACTTCGCCATAGTGATTAAGTATGTTTTTACTAATTTTGTTTTAGCAACTTCAACTCTTTGGGAATAAAACATATTGTAGACGGTCTAAACCCCTTCCAAGTTATCAATTCAATTTGAGAAGTTTAAATATTATCTTTTTATGAATAAAGAAATATTTCTTTAAATTTTAAGATAATCTCATTATAATTGCTAGAATTATAATATATATGATTTTCTTTAAACTGTATTATGTTATTTAGTTTGGCTTGATCCATGTGTTATGTACTACTTATATAGTCTACATGATATAATTTTTAGCTTGGATACCAATTTGATGTGATACCTTGTAAAGTCTATATGGTTTCCTATGCAACTAAATGGTGCAATGGAGGATGATCGCACAAAATATAATCTGGGATTTATAGTTCCAAAGAAACATATTAAAATAAGAATTCATCTTTAAATTAAAAATTTCTAAGAAAGTCACATTGAATAATAATGTAACGGATGATTAAACCAATGATAATTAATGAATCGCAAAAAATTATTATTTGATTGGAATTCATACTCGAACTCAAAAGCCCAAATTACATCAGTTCGATTAAAAATTATAATATATATAAAAACCAAACACATATTATTTCTTAGAAGAAAATGGAAAAAGAAAAGAATTTAAACATGAAAGACATTTAGATCTCATGCCAGTACCAACGAATGACTTTCCCTAGAATCATTATGGTCTCTCTTTCATTGAATTCAATGAATTCAACTTCCAGCATGCACCCAAAGGATTGAGTTAGGCCAACACAATTTGTGTTTTACATTTATGTGGTTCCTTCATCAAGTTGTGTATGCCAGAATATGGTGCCTTATATTCTATAATTTTATGGCTATGTATAGATTTTACAACATGAAATATGTTGATAGCCATGGGAATATTAAAGGTCACATAAGTGCATGAAAATGTATAATCATGAAAATTCAGATAATTATATGAAATGAAATATTTAGCTTCTTTATCTCTCATATCCCCATATTAAGACTCTTTATAGAGAAGCATTTCCTCTTAAATCTTAAAGAAAAAGCTACATCATCTTTTTGTACTCCATGGCTGGCCCTAATTTGCTCTAAATGTCCATTTTATCTATAGTAAACTGACCAAGCATGTGTGCATGATTCCTATGCAAGCTTGGTAAATTCCCATTTATTGCAATGATAATTTGTTTTCATATACATTTATTTTTTTTTTATATTCATATTTTCTTAAAATAACATTAATTAAAATAAAAGATAAAATATTAAAAATGAACATAAAGAAATCAATGTTCCATCATTTATTTAAAATTTGACCATATATTTTTTCGGAGTTGTTGGTGTTGCATCAATTCGGTTAAGACCAATTAGTTATCCACCAGATTAAGAACTAACCTCTTCAGCTCTTTAGTGGTAAACCATGTGTTCAGAAGTAGGTTGATCTTTTTAGTCTAATAAGGAGTTTGTGCTAAGCAAATGCATTTGTAAGGACTTCCTTTGATATGACATCACATTATAAAAAGATTGGAGGAGAGGGTTCTTGAACTTAAGTTTCATGCTCAACTTGAACGATGCTATTTTGAGACTCGATACAACAAAGATCCTTTTTAGGGAACAAATCTTTTGTATTAAAAACTTTTTTATTATGCATATTTGATGGTTAATCTTGATAATAAGCATTTGATTCAATTGTCTTACTAATTTTGATAGGTCCATAAGCCTTTGTTGATATTTATAAATCTATGTGAGAAAAGCTTTCATGGTGAAACAAATAATTATAAAATCACCTTCATTCATTGTATAGAAGATCTTTTAAAGCTAATATGTTCAATATTATTCACATTGCTTTGTTCTTTTTATTGTGCAAAAGTGAATGCATTGTTTGAGAATGTATATGATAGACTCATACACAGGGATTAGTCACAAAAAATTCTTCATCAAATGCAATATGGAGGTTATGCGATAGTGGAGGGATGAAGAGAGATCAAGATGACAAAAAGTAACTTGATATATAGAAGGAAATGGAGATGTGCAAGAGTTGTAACAACAACGAGTGAATGTAATGTTCAGAATTTCAAGATGCTTTAATATCTAACTTGAATCAAACTAAACTTAAAATAACTTGCTAATGTCATGTCCGTGTCGATGCTTGTCTTGATCATTTACAACTCTAATTTTGAAAGAAAAAACATCAAAGATAACTTTTAGCATGTTGAATGAGAATTAAATTAGTACTAATCATAATAGCATTGGACTATTCAAAAGAATATTTTTTCTCGCCAAGTATATTACAATCTTTTATAGGAAGGGATGAATTTCAATATCATATATTTACAATTGTCCCACCTCTCGGGAGAAATTGAGGGGCTTTCTTTTTGCTAAGTTTCTCTTTGATCCCCATCTTGATCCAACATGTTCAAGTCAATCAATAGCTAACTTTGCGATTTGATTTTTCATATCACGTAGCTTCGTGCTCCATTTTCTTTTTGTCTTTTCTAATGTGATGTTTTTGCTATCACTAAAGTTAATATCAACCAAATACCAAAACATCTACAAGGGGGCGACTTTGGACAGTTTTATTTTTGGATCTCTAATAGTTCCATAATGGCTCAAGTCCATGCAATCTTTACTTGATAATATCACTAGAGTTGTATTACTCTTTTTTCTAAATCATGAAATTATTTGATTGTCGATATGTAGTTTAATTTTCCCTAAAACCTAAAGATAATATGATTCCCTATAGGAATATAAGTAGATGGATATGTTTCATATAATTGAACCACTTAAGGAAGTTAATAGATACTAAGTAAGGTTTTAAACTATTGAACTTTATCCTGTTAAGTTATAGGGAATAGAACTCTTCTAAGTTATAATTTAGAAAACTGAACCCCTCCAGTTCTTTCTGTCATCGAGCTTTTAAAATTTCCTCCTACATGTTTCTTTTGTTAGAGGCTTTATCCCGCACTTTTTTAGTACTTTTTTATCACTATTTCTGATGGGAAGATAATAAGCTTGTTCTAGAGACTAGCTACATTGGTTTCATAGTTACTGGCATATACGCTGATTTGTTCTTTATTGTATTTTTAATATTTTTTCTTTGTTCATTTCTTTCCTTTTAGGTAAAAGAATGGTCTAGGTTAGTTCTTTGTTAGCGACCAAACTTTGTGCGAAGGTATAGATTAGCAATAACAATTGGAGCTATTCAAATTAATAAGGAGGCATTGTGGATAGGATATTGCAAGAAAGTTATAAATCCATTTTGTTAACCATGTTTTAATATTGAGCTATTGTGGAGAGGATACATCTAGAAAAATTATTTGGGATTGTAATGCTAAAAAAGAGGATAGTTTGTCTGAGGGGACACTAATATAATCAATAGAGCTAAGCATTGATCTACTTGTATGTCATTAATGTTTTATTTATTTAACTATGCTTGAGCCCGCAAGTTGTGCTTGAGCTTACAATTAATTTAATTGAGTCGAGCTAGGCTTGAATTTAAGCAACAATTCAATCCATCAGATTAAGTTTGACCTAAAATTGTCTTGTCTCGATTACATCTCTAGTGTTAGTTTAATCCTTTGTGATATTATGAAGTATACTTCTAATACATATTTTTAAAGTTAATTTGTTCAACATTTTTCTAAAGGGAGATCCTATAAGTTTTATCTTTAGTCAAACTATATTTTTTTCGAAATTGACTAATATTTCCCTCCCAATATATGGCTTTAAGAGGATGGAATCCTATAGAAAAGTTGTAGAAATACATACGTAGTGCCTCTCAATAGATATCCATTAGTTACAAAAAAGAATTTCCCATGGGAAAATGTTTGATTTGAATGCATTATAAAATAAACAAATTTTAGAGTAAGTATCATAATTTTCATATAGCTTTTCGAATCTAAAGATAATATTTTGAATAAAAATATGATAGACAATGTGTCGTCAAGTTTTGTATGATTACAAAAGAATAACCCTGCAAGAATTCTACCCATATTGCAGTCCGTTGACGAGTTTTATTTGAGAATTTATATATTAGAATGATTGATGTTTAAAATTTATTATAAATGTTCTTTCTAGTGCCAATGTGATTAAATAATTATACATATTTTTTTGCCTCAAGTAAAATACTTTTATCCTATTTCATTTAGTTCCTTACTAAAAGATTAACTACTATATGGTTTTTTTTTTCTTTTGAGTTAGGACTCCACTTATTCCAACTTAACATGCATCATGGATGACAAAATTTTTAGGAAGCAAGCAATTTTGAGATTATAAAATTTTTAAATTATAATTTGTTCAAAAGTCTTTTGTACTCATGGTGTTCTAAAAATATTTATGTTTATTAGAATATTAACTATAGGAGCAATGAGTCACAATAGAATTAAAAAATTTTATTAACATTTTATGGGAAGTGATGAATTATTGGGAGCTTTTAACCTCAGTGGAATAAATGGCAGTCGAGTAGTTTATAATAGTTTAATTTTGGGGCCTAAATATAGGTAGAAAGGGAGATGACAAAATATTGGAAGAGAATTTTATGATTCATAAACAAGTACTCATTAAAATTTATATAATATTTATCTCTCAAGTTGTTAAAGATCAATCAAAATTGATGCAAATATTGATGTTGATCTATGTTAAATACAATGATATTCAAGTATGCAACAATAAATCTATCACTAAAAGGCTTCAGGATAGTATTCATCAATATTAGAAATTGTTAGGTGCATTGGAAAGGCCAAAAGGCATCACTAACTTCAAGGATATTGAAAGCAATCCTTCACTCATCAATTAGTCTAAACCTTATTTAGTGGTAATCATTTTTAAGATCTTTCTTAGTAAAATAACATATGATAATATGAAACTTGTAATTGATATATTTGTTGATGGCCATGTTATCAACACACATTCTATTAAGTCATTTTTTGTTTTTTTGGAGTCAGTTTAGCAAGGACAAAACATGGACTTAGACTTACTCTTAGGAATATTTTCCAAACAATTCATCTATTTGCTTTTTAAGCTCATTATGTTCTAGAGTATTTATTATTTTGTGTTGAAAATTACACAATGGATCATGGTGCAAAATTTATTGCGTCTTGGATGCCTGAAGGAAGGGAGTTCATTAGGAGCTATGATAGCAATTCAGCTAGGAGATTGGATTCGATGTGGGAAAATGCAACCTCTAAACTAGGGGAAGATTTCTTCAGATGAAGGAAGGGAATTGAAATGAAGAAGGATCGAAAAATTATTCGTATTTTTAAAAATTGATTTATTAGACTATATAGAATGCTTTTGGTAGAAGAGCTCTTGAGAAGCAACTAAAGATTATTTTCTTGAAAAGTAGTTTTTGTTGAATGCTAATGTTTATGTTGGATGGTTTGGTTGTAAACGATTTAATTATCTAGTTATTGAATTTAAAGTTTTGTTGTTCCTGCCATAATTTGACATTCATGTCATATAAACATAATCTGCCCAGAATTATGTGTGTAATTTCTATGAAAAGAGAAGTGTGGTTTGCCCAACTAACTTGAAAGGGCTCTGGATGAAATTCAGGTTTGAGATTTTCCTTGAAGTATGAGAAGAAATTCATTCATGACACTACTCATATTTCTGGCCAACCTATATTCTTTCTTCATTCATACCAACAAGCATAGCAAATATTTTCGTTTTTCAATCCATAGCCTCAATTATTTCTTCATTCGAGCATCATATAACACCTAATTGATTTTTATCATTCAGATTCATGTCACTATCAAATGGCAAATAGTCATTATACAACTCTTCAATTTCATCTTCTGAATATATTGAAGATTTTGCTTCTTTTGATTATGATTTTTGCCTTCTATAGAATTTTCATATATATTTTTTAATGGAACTAGGAACAAAAGATGTTATTGAGTGTGAAAAGACTAGCAAAAAAATGAATTATAATTTTAGATAAACTTGTAAATGATGTGGCAGATAAGGGTTTAAAAAACATGTGTAAGTAGTTGTTTGTGTGACAGGTCTACAGGAATAATCTCTAAACATTGAATTGGAAAGTTTACTCTTTTGCTCTTCAATCAGCTATATAGTGAAAGCTTCCTTAATGAATCGAGGATCCAAAATATCTACTTCATTTCTTGTAGATAGTTTAAGTCTAGTGAGATATTCATTAAAAACTTGTCATTCATTATCATTGCATCTTGTTCTAGATGAGATTTTTAAAAGTTGTTGAGCACGTAATTAACTGCATGCCTACCTAATACAAACTTTTATGTAATCCTTTTTCATGGTATCTGAGACTATCTTTGTTTTAACTTTTCACTCACTTTTTACCTAATAGAAATTATGGACTACTCAAGTCATGATATTCTTTCACAATTTTTTTTGTTATCCCAAAATTGTACCCTAGCTGATCTTGGCATGGCCTAACAATTTATTTTTTGAAATATTGAATTCTTTTGAGATCATTCATTCTGTTCTAGTTAAAGGAATCATTCATTTGTTGTAGCTTGTCAAAATGTTCATAGGGTTATGAACTTCATCAAATGTAGGTGCATCAATTTTAGCATTTATTTTAAGGATAATTAATGCCATTTACATGGCTTTGATGGTGATCTACTCTAGCGCTAGATCTTTGTGTGAGTGCCCTCCTAGTGGGAGTAACATTCTCATCAATTTGTGAGTTATGATCTCTTGGATTGATTGACTTGTTGGTAGGGGCAATGGCATTTATAGAAGCAGATGGATTTTGATAATTTTGTTGAACAATATGATCTAATGTTGCTCTTATTACAACAATATTGAAAGTTGGATTGCCCATAAAACTTTTAAGAGGACCAAACATCATTTTGCAAATTATTGAATCTCCTAGCACCATGATCTGCTTAAGATATAATAATGTAATTTAGTGAGGCTGGGGGAAGCTGCCTAGTATCACGACGAGTGATGCAAGAAAATGATATGCTATGGAAGACTTTTTTTTATTATTTTGTGAATTTAAAAATGTTTTTTAAGAGATTATGAAAAAAAAAATGTTTAGCAAATAGATTATTAGATTGGTTAATTTAAAAGAGATTTAAATTTTGTTTTAATTTATATGTTACACTATATAAAACATTTTGAATGTAGACAGAACTTACTAAGATTCAGTCATCTTCAAAATTTTGGTAGTTTTGTGGTTACTAGCTTGTACTTTTGAGATTAAAATTGAGACAACTCATGGGATTGCATGAAATATTTTTTTATTTGCAAAAACACTAACAAGAGAACAAGTTTAGAATAATAGAAACTATGCAATAAATGTAAATAAATAATGTACATGAATTTTTTAGTAGACTTCCACTAGTGCAAGCAGCACCCTTTTCAAGGCCTAGTGTTGGTTGAAACTTTTAATCACTTGACTATGCTTCTATAAATGATGCTACATCTTTGATGTAGGATAATTAACACAAAAAAATACAAGTAGCACAGGTAGAATAGTAACTTGATAATCACCACAATCTCACAAAGGGAAGACATGGATAAACTAGTCACTTAGTTAAGTTGAGAAGAGAGTAACAACTTTTGTACAATCAAAAATGGTATCTTATATCCTAGAATTTCATGGCTATTTGTAGGTTTAGCAACATGAAAAAATGCAAACATTCATAAAAATATTAAAGGTCGCATGAGTACATAACAAATCATAATCATTAAGGTTCACATAATTGCATGAAAAAGCATTTAGCCTTTTGATATTTATATTCCCACATTGATTTTTTTTTTAATGTTTTTTGGGGGTAACTATTTCATGTTCACTTAAATCTTTATGGAGAGAAATTATCAATTTCTCACTTTCATGGCCAGCTTTAGCTTGATTCAATTGTATATTTTACCAAAGAGATTGCTGGGTGAAGAGTGCATGATTCTTATTCAAGTTGGCTAAAATTCTATGCAAGTTGATCATTATTTGTCTTCACATAATATTATTTTCATTTTTTCCCGTGCCTATTATAATAACATAAATCAATAAAATAAAAGCGAAAATATTGAATTGAGATTCCATTAAGTGCATGAAATGGTTCATTAATTTTTTGGGTCATATTTTAGTGGTAAGCTTTTGTGCCACATGGTTTGGTGATATATTGCATCACACGAGCAATTTGATATTATGATCATGGGTTATCAAATGGTAAAATTCTGAATGATAAATTAAGAAATGATCAGAGTTGAGGAGTAAATGGAGTGACATTCATTAAAGGGAAGATAATTGAAAACGGACTGATTTGGGCATATACAATAGTGTAAAATGTGCAAATTAGATGAATAGGTAAAATTCATATCCGGATTAGGAAGGAGTAGGATTGGATTGAATTTGTTCAGAATAATTTAAAGAATATGTTTAATATCTCATTTATTATCCAAGAACCAATGAAAAAAAGGATTCTGCTGCTAACCAAATAGTTTGGATAAGGCAAATGATGATGATAGTTAGATTTTTATGTGAGCAATGGTATTGAAGTTTTTCTGTTCCAGATTTATTTCTTGGGATAGTTTTCTAAGCAGCTGCATTTTCTTGTTCTGCCTTTTACGGGACTGGATTTTATTAGGGCGTAATGTAATTTAAATTCATGATCTTGGCAGCAATGTTCAAAATTCCTTACCAACCAAACCAGTTGGCCAACTTTTTTGACTTGTTTACAGTTAAACAGTAAGGCGCACTTCTTAAGTACAAAGTGAGCAAATTGATGAAAGCAGAATGAACTGTGAGATGAGTGACGTGGAGCTGATTGTCTAACCCTGCTAAAATGAGGAATGATGGAAAAGTTGCTGTAGACAGTCTGCATGATCTAATTCCCCAGCCTTTCCAAATCGAAATCTGAGCCACTTTTGGTGCATAAACTTCTAAAGAGTTCTATATTTGATTCTCACCTTCCATTAATTGCATTTCTCATAGTGTTTGATCCCATGGGAAACTGGCAATAGGGAATCATCTTACCAATGATATGATATTCAGCAGATTTTGAGTTCATTGACCAGATACTACCGTACTTTCTGCTTTTAATGTATTTTTGTTTAACATTGATGTGGTGAGGTAAGTTGACTATGGCGAATAAATGAAATGATTCTTATGACTGCCTCCGTCACTGCATAGATGGAGCATAAGAGAGTTTTTCAATTTAAAAAGTATAAAAAGTTGGAGAATTGAATAGATATGTATTGGATGATATGTTGATCAGCTAATTTAAGGTCCATTTCTGAGATTCAAAGGTAATGTTGATAGAACAATATGTTATTTATATATAACATTGATTTATAGAGTTGCATGTATTGGCACTTATTCTTATTACACACGATCACAAATTTCAGTTAAAGATTTATATTTATTTGCATTCATTGTACGCACATACAGATTTGGAGCGCATAATATAAATTTATAAGAAGAAGATTTACATACATACCACTTTATACATCTCACACCAAAACTTAAAATTTTATATTTATGCCACCTTACCTATGCATAAAAAGATTTATTTAACTTTTTAGATATTTAAATAGTGGCATGTCAGATGTTATGTGAAAGATTTTGGTAGTATAAATGTAACTGTAAAGTTTAGCCGTAATAAATTGGTAAATTTCCTTTGATAGTATTATGTATCGAGCGTGGGAGACAACTATTTCTCTATGTATTTTTTGTAGGATACAACCTTAAGTAGTGTCACTGCTTGATAGACTTGAAGATGCTCGTACTTCCAATTTTTCAACATTTTATTCACCGTATTTCGAACAGCCACAAAGCTAGACGCTCCATTGATTCTTTTCTTAAGCTACATCAAACTTATCAAAAAAAGCTTAAACTAAACTTGAATCTAACACTGGAGTTCTACACATAACACACAAAGATTCACTAGTACATTAAAGTCCGTTTGAGAATCAGTATATATCCAACATCTTATCAGGATAAACAACTTATTCCGATGAATTCGTCGATAAATAAGTTGATTTGGATAAGTTAGTACTGTCTGTTTGTTTTGAGCGTTTGAAATCTAGCTGATTTCAGTATTTGCATAGATAAACGATCATTATGCGCTCGAATCGAATAAGTGAGTAAATTCGTTTTGGTTTTACGGTTTGAGAACGATTGATTCATAACTTGTTTGTATAAAATAAAAATTTCCACTTAACTTTATTGCTAAAATTGGAGGAATGAAGAAAGCATGAGCAAAGTAATAGCCACTGCAAGCTATTCAGAGGAAAATAATAGGAAGGGCTCACTATAAAAATTTCTGATCTTTTGTTTAGAAAAATACAAAAGGGAACCCAAATCTGAATTGCAGCAAGATCCACAATCAAATTCTATAGTTTCACAATATATCTTTCAATTAAACTTTTTTTTTTTAAAGATTACTGCAAGAAAAATAAGAAATTCAACTCTAAATTATAAAATTGTTCCAACTTTCACAAAAATTCAACTGCAGTTGCCCGGACATCCAGCTACCCCATACAGTTGAAGGCCAACAAATTTTTTTACAATTTTTTTGTCCAGCAAATTCTTGGCACAATCGTTGCAAGTTTTACCTAAATTGCACACTATTCAATTTTATCATACACAGTTAAATACCTTGGTTCTAATGCATAACAAGTTAAAGAAATCACTTCACAAACACAAACTATAACCTAGTATCACAAAATAAGTCTTTTAAATGCAAAAAAAGAATAAGAAAAGATCATTGCCTATTGGCCCAATTTTCACATTGTTATAACATTTCCAAAGTCCTTTTTACATTGATAAGTTTCTTATAAAGGGTTGCCTACGCACTAACCATTGTAACCATACCTTTCAGTCAAATGATCATACGTGATTAATAGCACCAACCTCAATATAAAGCAACCATGAAATGAGTCTTTGCAGTTGCAAGAATTATTACATAATATGAGTTAAAACTACATCAACAACCATTCAACCCACATGATTGTAAGCATATAAAAAAACTATATAAGTTAGAAAAATCTTTATGATTTCTTTTAATAAAATCAAGTTGTAGTCTTTTATTCGTTACGAAAGATAGAAAACATATAGGTACAAATGAAAGTATTAGACTGTGGTATGCAGAGAGAAAAGCCCCAAACAACTTTCCACACATGAACTCCTCTTTTGCTAATAACATAAACCCTTGAGAGTTCTGAAAAATCCATTATCTCTTCCTCTTCATCCAGCATTAGTTTTTGCTCTATAAAACTCAGTAGGCTTACTTCCCTTACGCTGCATTGCCTTACTACACTACAAGCAACTACATTTCTTCTCTTACTACAATTCCCAGATTTACTTCCTTTCCACTCCAAGCTGCTGAAACTTGTCAATATGGTTGTCAACCAACAGAAAGTTTGTGACAATTATCAAATATGGTAGTTGCTAAGTAAAAAAAAAAAATAGAAATAGCCAGTAGATATTTAAACGAGAAAAGGTACAAAATTCTTAAGTGCCACTAGGTTCTCCCCTTGAAAAAAAGAGTGAACGAATGGAAAGAAAAAGTAGAAGCAAAGGATAACATTGCAGGCTTAAGCAAAATAACATGCTACACAATGAAATAAAATTTAAGAACATTGAATTCAATATAAAATACAGGACATACATATAACACTTGTGCCAAATAATAGCAACGAATTGTTTGCTGCACGTAATCACCAAAATCATGGATAAATTTTATATTGTCAGTTTGAATAATTCTAACCATTGAGCATCATTATAGCAGCAGCCTTTATAATTTTTAAATATAAGACAGTAAATATAAGCTTCTGAAGGTGATCTAAGGATGGAAGAAACACCAGTAACTGTGAACGAATGCGGTTTTTTTGAAGTACAAGTGTTGCAATGGTATTCCCAAGGGAAGGAAACTCAGGTCTGAGAAAATTTTTACCCAAATCTAATTCACTGAAAAGGGGCATGGATTTGAAATCAGGAAAAGTTCCATTGAAGTAATTGGAGCTCAGATTGAGGGATTTCAGAGAAGACATCTGCTTGATTTTGGTGGGCAGAGGGCCCCAAATACCTAAGAAGACAAGTGAGAGAGAGGTGAGGTTGTTGAGTCTGGACGGAGTGGTGAAGAGGGAGTAGGAGGAGAAGTTAGCCGACAGAGCAGGAGGACGAGCGTCGCCGGAGATGGAAAGCTTGGTAATTTGGTCGGTGGGGGAGCAGCTTCTCGGGGAGCAATGGTGAGGCGCAGAGCGGCGACGATGGTAGCGGGAGGCGCACTCGATGGAAATCCTAGGGTGAAGGCGAACCGTAGCGAGGGCAGCGGGGTAAAAGCGGATCGTGCGAACGCGGGACGCAGCTAATAGCCTCCGTTCCGAGTTTAGTTCAAACAGTAAAACTCGGTTTTACAAAAAGCTATCAAAAAGCGCAAAACAAACACCTAGGCGGCGTTATTAAAAACGCCGCCGCACTTATAAGCTGTCCCAAACGGGCACTAAGATAGTTATGATATGGTTGGTGATAATGATGATATGATAGAAAAAACAATTTTAAATACAGGCATTCACACTATATTTTTCTTTCATCTTAAATATTAGTCATTTTTCTTAATAAATGCACATTATTTCTGAAAATATTGTCAATTCTTCCATCTTAAATCTAGGAAAATGCCTTTTTATTTTAAATCATGTTCTTCCATTTCCGCTGTGGTGGAGAATAAAACTGTAAATCAATCTCTCTCGCATTGGATCAGCACATAGTTTATCTGCATAGTATATTCTTAAAATTTCTTACTGAACATTTTGCAGCAGAAGCAAAACCCATCCGGGAAGAACATCACATCTGATGTTGCTTTTGTTTGGAACAAAGCTATTGATGGAACACTGGGCCAATTGGTTGCGTATCTCAGTTTGCGCAGGTGGTAGCAGATTTGTGCTCTGCCTCAGTTACCCTTTTGTTTCCTTGTAAGAAATAATTTATTGCTACAAATTAGTTATCAAACATATATTTTTTTATATTTATGAAATTACGTGGAGGTCGCTCGCGTAGTTGGACACATTTCACCCTTGGATATTATACACCCGATTTCTTAAAGCAAACCAGTTAATAAAATATTTTTTAGAATTTGTATTCTCTTGAGGTTCAGTTGTTGTATAATCTTTATTCTATTTATCAATTCTGAACGAAGAAATATTATTTATGTGCACAGGATATGTGCGGATTTTATGTCATTGTGGTGTTCACCACAATACCATCACAAAATCTCCACAATATCAATAATCTACACGTAATATTTCCTTCTACTTCAATGGGAAATACTGCCTCCAGGATATTGTTTTTCTTCTTTTCTCTGTGAATGGAGCTTGGGGTGTGCATTATTAGGACAAACGGAATTAAAATTGAACCGAATAAAAAAAAAATTGGGTATTAAATTCGATTTCAATAATGCATTTTGATTTTGGGGTTTTAAAGCCTTAATATTTGATTTTTGGTCGATTTGATTTTAATTTTTTATTTAATCAAATAAATTCAAAAAGTAAAAAATTAAAGTTTCATGAAATTAAATCAATATTATATATAAGATATATAATTGTTTATAGTTATTTATAATGAATTTTAACTAATAATTAAATTTCAGCTTGCTTATAATCAACCCGTTTAAATTGAATTAAATCTTGATTCGATTTTATTTTTTTTTTAATTTTGATTAGTTCGGTTTTTGGATATCCAAACTACTTTGAAAACCAATCCATCCAACATAAGGATTGTTCGCTAGAGCTGATTGATTAGTTGATCATTTGCTAACTATCATTAGTTTTTTTATTTTATATTTTCATTATTTAATATTTATTTTATTTTTGTGATTGAATCGCTATTTAAGAATTCAGTGAGATTGTCAGACCCCATATTTGTTAACTCCGCTAGAATTGAAGTATAGAATTTCTTTTAAAAAGCGGGACTATTTAAGTTTTGTTTCTTAGCCAATCAAAAGCACTGAGACAACCTAAAAAAAATGAAAAGTTTTTCTCTTGTTTTATTGAACTGAACAACGAATCACATAGAAGTTGGAATAAAGTATGAAGTCAGGAAGGCGGTAACCGAAGGGAAAACCCAAAAATCAAAACTAGAATAAAGTGATTACTTGGACCTCAATCCTACAAATGGGAGTGGCAAACATGAATGCCTTCTGTTACAAATCTTGGTGCACTGCATAGTCTGTTCTATTGTCACAAAAGTACTTTGCTAGTTTCTTAATTCTTCGGCGCCCAACAATGACTATAATAAAAGTTTACATGAAAAAAATAATAATAAAAAAATGTCATGTTCTTAAAAGAGATGAGATAAAGGATCTTCTATGAATTAGGTCTTAACATGTGAATATATTAAAAAAAAAAATGTCTTCTAGTTTACATGACCTTTCCCATGCAAAACTAGAAGAGAATTTTTTTGAAATATATTCACATGTGTTGAATCCCAATATGTCCTTCGGGTCATGTCTATGAAATGAAGCGTTGGTCGGATGAGACAAATGGATGAAGGTGAGGGAGTGTGAGAGAGAGTGAGCAATAAAAAGTAATAATTCTGTGAGAATAAATTTAGTAGTCTTTGCTATGAAAATGACCCACCTATTTATAGATCATAAATGGTGTCTAGTAAATTACATGATTGTCCCTCAATGAAAACGTTACATTCAATTTATGAGCTATCACACTTTTACAAATTTGTAACTGCATTTGACATCTTTTGACCCTAGCAACCGTTGTTGGCGTTGTTTCGTATTTGTAATTGCTACTAACATCGTTTCATATTCGTAACTACTTGACTTGATCATTTGATCTTTGCTCGGTCGGCTCAAAGGGATTTGACCGGCAGATCTTCGTCGGCTTCTCTGAGGGTGCATCATTGTAATCTAATGGGCAGTCTTCCTCCGGTCTTCATAAGAGGTCAGGTGGGAGTTCTGCTAAGTCATCGTTGATCTTGTGAGTGCCCTTGCATCGGTTAAGTTGTTGTTGGTCTAAGTGTAGTTTTCTTTAAATCAGACAAACTTTCATTTGGTCGGCCCATGATTCAACCAACTAAAATGATGTTAAATAGTCTGATCCTTTTTTACATTCATCGTGTGATTTGTTGAATTTCCTCGAGATCTATATAGTCACATTTCTAATGTACATATGTAGTTTCTCGATTCTCTTACTCCTTTGAAAGTGACAACTGACATAAGAATAAAAGAATTAAATGGAAAAAATTTCTTATTTATTGTGTAATATGTACTTCCAATAATTGTACTCCCAAGATTTCTGTGCCGATTTTCCCTATAAATATGGCACGATCAATGCTACCTTTCTTCATTTCCGAAATTCCTAACCTTCAGTCATTTATAGTAGAGGACGAGGATGTCGGGTGCTAAAAAGCATGTGAAATAGAAAGCATTGTTGAGGGCTCTCAAACCAACTTTCTATGATTCACCCTTTGAGGGGCAAGGGAAAAGAGAAAACTGTAGAGCTCCCGATCTACTCCAAAGAAGAAACTCATCAAAGAGGGTCGGCCGAATGAGAAAAGGCTGTGAAGAGGCCTCAATAGATGGTATCAATGGACTGACCAAAGGGACAAGGCCTAAAGGGTCTATATTAGCTAAGTAGACAATGACTAAGAAGTAGAGAGTAAAGGGGATTGCAGAGTCTTCCGACACGCTATTGCTCTTAGGGGGGAGCTGACAGGAGTGTGCATCACTGATGCGTCTGTCTTGGCTTGTGATCCACTCCACCAAGAATAGGCTCAACGAAAACTTCAGGAAAGGGATTCTTCTGGGGTGTTCGTGCAAGCTCTGCTACTGAAAGGTGCCCCGCTCGGCTTTGGTCGCCAAATCTATCTAGGGTGATGTTCCACCAACTATTAAGGAGATTTTTCTATGTTGGAGATGGAGAGATTGATCGATAAATTATATTTTCTTTCTTATTTGGTTTTTTCGTTCATTATAATGACCTATTCTAATTTCGCAGATGAAACCGTGTAAATCATCTACTCTTTGCACGGAGAGGCTGGGTAACCCTCTGCTCCAAAGGTGTCAGGTGGACCTTCTGCTCGTCCTCTAGTTGAAGCGATACCTGACCATCTGCCACCTTCCACTGACCCAGATCGGAAAACAAATGGTCGGTGGGGCTCACGCGAGTCACTGGTGCAATGCATGGATGAGACCATTGACTCATTGCTTGGGCAGCGGACCTTCAGAGGGAGACTGACATATCTGATTTGAGTGTGAAGTTTACTATCCTCTATATGGATATGGAGAGCCTCTAGACTAAAGTAGCGAGTCTTTGGAGTGAGCTGGCAGAAGGTTGGGTGACTAGTTCGATCTCCCATGTTCGGGCAAAATGAGATAGGATATAAACATATAATTTTGGTGGGTGTGCATTGTATGCTAGGATTGATGAGTTGGGGCAAGTGCTCCCCTATGCGGCGGACGACTCAACTATAAAATACTTTTTATCAAAAATAAAATTTAATTTTTATGAAATCTCAAAAAATTTCAATCCTTGTTTACGCTCAATTTTAACACTGATATGATGTGCACTTTCAATGTATGATTTACGGATGTGAAAAATTTCAAATTAAGAAAAAACTTAATGAATAATTTCCTTTTTCTTTCATTCTATCTTTTGGTCGGTTTATCTTAGAGTTCTATGGCTTCCAAATATTCTCCTCAGATGTTTGTTTCGGTAAGGTCGATCAAGAGATTAACTTGGACGGATTTCGATGTTGAACTGGTAGACAACACTTTTGTGTACAACATAAGTCTCGTTCTCGACTGTCTCGATGTAGAAGTTTGTCCTACAACCTATCTGGGAGTCAACCTAATTTTTTATTTTGATTAGTTCCAGTGGAGGCTTCAGCTGCTCCTTTGTATGTAGCTTTTATCGATCCTCAAATAGTATGGAGTCATCCTCATCGAGGTCAAGCCAAATTCCATTGTAGTTGTTGTGACCTACGTAGTTTAATTGCACCTGATGGAGATTTCTTGGTCATCGAAGCTGTTCTTGCACATGTTCTTCCTCAGAGTGGAGACGGATGGATATGTAGTCTTTGGCTCAATTACAAATTTCAGCTGATTGACTTAGAGAATAAACCCAAGAATTTGAAATTTCTATTCTTGAGGGGTTCTTGTAACAATTACGGTGTCACGAATAGGGTGATTGAACCACTCCGCGCACTTTGTGTAAGCTTAATATTGCAAGAATTTGATATAGAAGTGTATAAAAATATTCAATAATCGCAGAGTTAGTCTTATCAACGCAAGTATACGTATCGCTCACGTAATACAAGGCTTTAGTGAAGTCCTGGATATCGATCCCACAGGGAATATTTCAAAGGTTACAGACTAGGATTTTAGAAACCAATACAGAATCACAACCATGTAATTCGAATTGCCTATTTGTCACTAATATGCAATCGTAAATAAGATGTATATTTAATAAACTAATTCTACCAACAATTAACTAATTTTACTAATAAAGTGAGGTTCAATATATAAGCAAGCATCCTTCACCTTGTTAAGAAATTTAAGTGAATGGATAAACTGAATTAGTTAAAAAACATTGTTGTGCCAAATAGGAGCATACCTATTCTTTACCCTTTGGTCCAGGCATAAAGAACATTGACTAATCCTATGCTTGGTTACTGAATCTGCGGCTAGGCTGGGAGGATATCGGCTCTCACTTCGCAGCTCCCACGTTCCCCTTGCCCGAAGACTAACATCTACACTTCAGTACCCAAACGATAGGACCGAATTGAGGATTTTAGTTTGTTACTCTAAAATCTCCAATTCTACGCCCGATAAATAATATTTTCCTATTTTTTGCACCCTAATTTCAAGGACTTTGACCTCCCTGAATCTTGAATGTAATCTCCACTTTAGTTGTAAAAATCAACATATTTTAACAAATCAATCGTCAAATTGAAAGTAAATTAAGATTGAAGTGAAAAGATTATCACAACTTCTTTAACATTCTCTTGGCACAACTAATTCAAATCACCATTTCACAAAAATCTCAAAACAAGGAGAAAGACAGAGAAACTATTCAGATCTCATGGAGAAGATACGACAAAATTTGGATTTCATATATTAAAGCAAAGTTATACAAACTATAATAAGTAAATACAACTTATCTCAAATTCCTCCCCAAGCAAACTCCTTGAAGTTCCTCTAAATCTCTTCCTTTCTTTACAGCACACATAATTCTCCTTCGAAGCGGCAAGGAGGAAGAAATCTCTCACTTTCTTTCCACTCTTACAATCTCTCTATGAATTCCTAACAATTAACACTAATTTAACTCACTCTCTATAACTCTTATGGACCCAAAACACTAATAGACACTCACGGACGCGCCCATTTCGGCCTCAAATTGTTTCTTTTAAAGTTATGGAAGAGTTTCTAAGAGTTGCCCAAGCATCCCTTAAAAAATCGTCCACATTCAATGCACCTCGTGAGAGAACCGACATACTTGTAGTCAGCTGCCTCAATCTCGTTGTCGGCGGCCTTCTAGAATACTATGTTTTGGACATTCTCTGTTAAGGTTGGCTGTCGGCGGGGTCGAGCTCGCCGTCGGTGACCTTCTTTGTAATTTATTTTCTGAACTCTAGGGAAATATCCACCGCCGGTGCCGTCGATCTCGCCGTCCGCGCCCAAGGTCAAATCTTCATATTTTGGTCCTTTTTACTCCAAATTCGCTCCTGTTTGCATCTTTTTGCTCCAATGTCCATAAATCAACATACCTGCAACAAAACATCAAAAATACCTTTCTTTAAAGTGTAATATCATCAAAATCAATATAAAATAGGCATGAAAATCTCAACATATTTTCAGTTGGTCAAAATCCTCCAAACTTAACTATTACTTGTCCTCAAGTGATTTTTAGTACTATATAAAAGTTATGATTCATTGTGGTAAAGTTTTAATTCAGAAATACTATAATTTTTGATTTAAATATATATCATAATGAGATTTCTTGGAAAGATTTTCAAGTAATTAGATTAACTCTGTAGATGTAAGGCTATCTAGTCATCAAGTTTAAGAATTCTAGTCTTCTATTCATTTCAAGAATGATTATATGTTGCAATATCAATTCACTTAGAATATTCAGATGATAAGAAATTCATGAGAACACTACTATTAAAGAAACTAGTCCATAAATATAAGTTCAGAAATGTATTAGTTTTCCCTTTAGGTTAATCCAAGTGAAACCCATATTTGATAAGACATCTCCTCAAGCTTCTCCTTACTTACCTTTTCTCTTTCTTTTTTTTTATTTGGATTGCTTTTCAATCCTATATATTTTTTTCTTTTCTTTTCAGGGACTGTTTTTTTTTTCAATCATTTCTTTTTTTCTTTTTTAAGTGAGGATTACTATATCTGGATAGCTTGTTAATAATTTTGAACTTCACTCTTCTTTTCCTAAAATTGAAACTTAAAACATTTCTTTACCTTATATGTAATTCATAGTCTTTACATCATTGAGCCCCAATCTTTTCTTTCTCAACTAAATTCCTAAGATTTTTAATATTTCAAAATATAGTTTTCTTTATTTAAATTGTTAACTATAGTCTTATCCTTTTATACTAAATATCTTAACCTACAAAATTGATTTTCATTACCAAAAATATTTCTTTGAATCTTCTACAATATTTAAATAAAATCTAAATATAGTTAACTGAATTAAGTTTTATCACAAAAATCATATTTATAAATTTTAAATATATTTTTAATTGAGAACACATAACACTTAATATTTTTCTGTCCCCCAAACTTAAATATTTCAATAATAGAAATAATTCAGGTGGAAAGAAAAATTCTAAATATAAATCATACATTTGCACTTTAGGCATTTTCATCTTTCTGAAATTTTGCAGGTTCTTCTCAAAATTTTTAACTTCAACTGGCCTGTAATATTATAAACTTTTCTACACATATAACAGATTAGATAATTTGCTGGGGTAATGAAATTTTGAAATAAGTACATAGATTAAACATTTAATTACCAAAATTGATTACACTACATAGTACAATACCAAATAATATTTGCATTTCACAACACAATAACAAACAGTCTACTATTTTATCTTAGAGTACACAATTACAATTACAATTATAATATACGCATCACAATCCATCCAGAAATGAAATACCAACTACAAACAAAATACACATCTCAGAAAATAATACAGTACACAACATACAAATAACAGAATAAAAATACTACAACAAAAAATATAAATACATCGCAATCATCAAATTTAAGATCAAACATCGAAATCCCATACTATGTCTTCATCTCCCTGGTCAACAGGTGGATTGGGCTGATAACGAGTATATCGGGGGCATTCAGGAAAACTAACATCAGACTCACCTCTAAAGTGTCTGGCCTGAGCATCGTAATAGGCAATCTTAAAATCAGAATGCCGCTGAAGGTACTCATTATCATGATTGTGTCTCCACTCTAATCCTTCAATCCTCTGATCTATTCTCTCAAGTCTTTCATCTAACTTTTCAAAACTCTTCCGCTACAGGGTCATTTCATTCATCAAATCATAAAGTGTAGGGGAGCTAAAGGTAGGATGGTCATAACTAGTAGAGGGGATATCTCTACTAGTAGAAGGTGCTTTACTCCTACTCTCAGATCTCTATTCTTCATGGGATTCATATGTCTTCAAATTAGCTTTACTAATGGGTTTCATAGGGTAAACCCATTCTTCATCATCTCTAGCTTTCACTCCAGATAATTGGCAAAGTGCATAAATGAGGCCAGGATGTCCTAGTCCTCCACTTGATTCACAATTTGTTGTGGCCAAAATATTCTTATAAAATATATTCCCTACATTAATGCTTTTATTGTTCTGAATACAGAAATTTAGAACCGCTCTATCTCTCGACACTTTACTGTGGTGGTAGGTAGGTAGCTGAGTAGAATAAATGAAATAATGCCATGCTTTAGCTGTGGCATTCATCATGGAAAGAGGAAAATTTATCTGTTCACGCTACTTAATTTTCCATGTCTCTTTCCCATCAGTAAGAAAGTTAATGACATTGTTCAACGGACCCTCCATGGTTCCAAACGTTTCATACTTGCTAGAGTAAAAATCATGAAGTTCGTAAAAATAATTTATGCGGGAAACATTAAAATCAACAGAAAACCCTCTTACTCTAACGGTCTCGTCCTCAATCTGAGTTAGACTGGTATAAAACTCTTTCACAACTTCTACAACAGCCTTGTTTGTAGAGTAACATAAGTTTTCCCACTTCCTCTCTCTAATAACTTGTTCAACTTCTCCAGCAGGATTATCAAAAACTCTATCTTGTATACATTTTTTTCCTTGGAAGATAGAAGTGCACCTTTGATACACCTAAACTATTTAGTATTTTTATGCACATTTTTATACCTATTTTTAATGATATTGCACTTTAATGGAAGGTATTTTATGTTTTTCTTGCAGGTATGATGAAAATGGATGGTCATGATGAAAGGAGCAAAATTGGATCAAATTTGGTGGAAAACAAAATGAAAAAGCAAAATTTTGGCACTAGCGGCTAAGTGCTGCTGAGCCGACGCTTAGCCGCTACAGTTAAAAATCAAAATCTTCATGTATTTGCCGCAGATTTCAAAGGGGATGGGATGCAACTCTTGGTGGTAACTACCATAACTTCCTTTGGGCGGCAAGTTTGAATGAAGGGGTGCGTTCTTTGGTAGATACATTGAATCTGGACACATTTTGAAGAGACACCAAGGCACCTTTTGGTTTAATATTTAAAGAGAGTCTTATGAAAGATTAGTAAACTCTTCCTTTGCATTTTAAAGGGGTCTTTCTTTCTTTCTTTTGTTCTTCCACTGCATTTTAAGAGTTTTTATTTTAGAGTAGGAGTAAAGAGTAGAAAGGAGAAAAGGGTCGGAGTGAAGTCTTCTTCTTCCCACTTCTTTTCTTTCTTTTAGTTTAATTTTTATTGAAGTACGAAGTCTCTATTACGAGTCATCGGAGTTGGGAGACTTACTGCGAGGAGTAGTTTAGCGAAGAGTCAAAGTTTCAGAGGAACTTCCTTAGTCTTGTGGAGAGGATTTTCAGATAAGTGTTTACTTTTAATCTTTATATTAATACTTGCTTTAGTTTGTTATTTTTCTTATTGTTTTTAATTTCAAATCAATGTGTTTTTGTATATTTTCAATGCATTCTTAGTAGTTTACTTTATTTTTTTCTTTCTTAAATGGAGAAGTAATTAATTTACAAAGAATTGTTGTTGAAAGTATAAGTGTTTAAAGTTGGAAGAAGTTGTGAAGATTGATTCTAAAAACTTTGTTTACTTCTTAATTTGGTCTGTTAAGTTGTAGAATTTCTTGAGATTATGTAAGATCTAATGCGGTATTGTCTCATAAAAGATAGTAAGAATCACATGCAATTATATGGGTGAGAATTGTAGTCCATATAATTGAATGTAATATTAGAAGATATTTTTATAAAAGGGAGTAAAATTAGAGGATTTTAGAGTGACAGGCTAAAACCCTCTAATTTGGTTTGAAGTTTTGAGTTTTTTTATGAGAAGTTAGCCCCAAGGTGGTGGGAATCGAGGGAACTCTAGAGTGAGAGACTGGTATCTTCCCTGCTTAACCATGTTCAAAATAATAAAAATTTCAAATTAACTTATGTTCTTTATAGAACCAAGTAAGGGTAAAGAACACATTTGCTTCTATCCGTCATAACAAATTTGAATACTTCCACAACAATACTTTAAGAATTATTACTGCTTCATAAAAGGAAAGAAAAAGATATTCTAGTTAATAGTATTTTACATCCAGTGTTATTAGTTATTATAATTTTAATTTCTTGCTTAACCTTTTAAGGAAATTTCAAAAGACAAATCAACTTTCAAAACTTTTCAAAATCAAGAAGTACTTTTTCAAAAATAATTAAAGAAATTAAAAAGATAATTTTCTTATTCATTTAAAGATTTTACATTTTCCCTGTGGGTTCGATATCTCGGGACTTAATCAGAAAGTCCTATATTACTTGATAAACGATACGTATACTTGCGTAGTATCCCATATTATAAAATCATAATTTTCATATCTAAATCATCAGCGCATATATTCCTAGCGGCCCAAGTTTTTGGCGTTGTTTGCCGGGAATCAAGTTTTTAGCGTCGTTACATTTACAGGACAGTATCAAGTTGTTTGGCGCAGTTACATTTATCGGGGGTCAAGTTAATTGGCAGCTGTTGTTGGGGAGAATAAATTAAATTGCATTTTAAAGAATTAAGAAAATTTAAATTTTTTACTTTTTTTTGTTTTTGTTAGTGCGTTGTGTTTTGTTTTGTTTTATTGTTGTATGCGTAGTTCAGGTTCTGAAGGACTTGTGCCTTACGATTCTTAATTAGAAAGAACTATCAGAAAAAAATAAAAAAAAAATTAAAAATACAGAAAAAGATAAAATATTCAAGAAATGATAAATCATCAAAATAAAAATGTTGGCATCCATCAAGAATTAAGACCTTTAAAAGATATGTTAACCCTACAGTAGATGAACTTCGTGGTAGTATTCAAAACCTGCTTGTAGGCTGCTAATTCTTTTGAGCTTAAACCTCGCTATTATCCAAACGGTGTCTAATAATCGGTTTGGGGAGCAACAATCGAAGATCCTAATTTGCATCTTGCTAATTTTCTAGAGTTGTGTGCTACTTTTAAATATGATGGTGTTTCGGATGATGCTTTATTAGACTTAGAATTTTTCCTTTCTCACTAAGGGATAAAGCTAAAATGTGGTTACATTCGTTAGCACTTGGATCAATTAGAACTTGGAACTGTCATAAAAATTCCTTGCTAAATATTTTCCACCATCTAAGACTGCTAAGTTGAGAAATGATATAACATTTTTTTGTCAGTTTGAAGGGGAATCAATATATGAAGCATGGGAAAGATTTAAAGAGCTCCTCAGGAAATGTCCACATCATGCGATACCAGATTGGTTAATAATTCAAACTTTTTATAATGGATTAGTTGGATCTCTTAGATCAATCATCGATGCTTCTTCTTAGGTGGATCATTAATGTCAAAACCATTTTCCGATGCTTATGCTTTAATTGAAGAAATGACTACTAATAATTTTCAATGGCCTTCCGAAAGGTTAAATCCTAAAAAGGTAGTCGATATTTATGAAAATGATGCTTTTACAATGTTAGCAAATCAAGTTGCTGTTGTATCAAGAAAGATAGACCAATTTGGGATGAATTTTTCTCAGGCAAATCTCATGATTGAAGAAAATTTATTAGGCCAAATGGTTGATTCTTATTCTTCACCAAAAATTGTGAATGCTATAATCAAACCTAACAACCCATATTCCAATTATTATAACCCAAGTTGGAAGAATCATCCAAATTTTAACTGGAATAACAATAATCAGGGTGGTGTTAATCAACAATGGGGGAACACCCAAGTAAACCCATTGGGGAATTGGAACAACCAAGGTAATAATAATAATAGATTAACATATCATTCAGGTTATAACAATGCTTTACAAAATAAGGAGAAGAAGTTATCTATGGAAGAAGTAGTATCACATATGGGAAATCAATTACAAATTCAAGGAGCAACCATCAGAAATATTGAAAATCAATTGAGACAAATTGCAAATGCCTTAAGTAATAGATCCCAAGGATTGCTTCCAAGTAATATTAAAGTGAATCCAAGAGAAAAGAATAAAGAACAAGTGAAAGCAATTCAATTGAGAAGTGGAAAAGAATTGGAAGGTAGAGTTCAAAAAGAAACTAAAGTAGAGAAAGAAGAAATTGAAAAACCTAAAGAGGACGCTCCAAAAGGTTTTGAAAGACCTATTTCTCTACCTAAGGTTGATTTAGAAAAACCACCACCTCCATTTCCTCAAAGACTTCGTCAACAAAAGTTGGATAAGCAATTTTCTAAATTCTTGGAGATATTAAAGAAGCTTACCATCAATATTCCATTTGCTGAAGCCCTAGAACAAATGCCAAGCTATGCAAAATTTATGAAGAATATTCTTAATAAAAAGGGGAAGTTTGAAGAAAATGAGACTGTTGCACTTAGTGAGGAGTGCGATGCGATAATTCGAAAAAGCTTCTCGAAAAACTTAAAGATCCCGGTAGTTTCACAATTCCATGTGCAATCGGAGAAAGATTATGTGGAAAAGCTTTATGTGATTTGGGTGCAAGCATTAACTTTATGCCTCTATCAATATTCAAAGGACTGGGACTAGGAGAAATAACCCCAACTACTGTAACTCTGCAATTAGCAGATCGTTCGATCACATATCCTAAATGAGTTATAGAAGATGTTTTGTTAAAAGTGGGTCAATTTATTTTTCCTGTGGATTTCATTGTATTAGATATGGAGGAAGATAAAAAGATACCCATAATTTTGGGGAGACCTTTTCTAGCTACAGGCAGAGCCATTATAGATGTGCAAAAAAGGGAATTATCGATGAGGGTTAATGATCAGACTGTTACATTTAATATTTCAAAATCGATGAAATATTCTGCTAGAGGTAAAGAAGATGAGTGTTATAGGATGAATGTTATTGAATATTTAAGTGAATGTCATTTTAAATCAATTTATGAAGAGAAAGCTGAAAGAGAAGAATTTGAATATAAGCAAGAAGAGGAGTTATTTGATTCTGAAGATTTTCAAGAGGAAGATTTAAAGTATGTTCGTGAAAGTTTTGAAGTGTTGGATATGACTGAGAAAGATGAATCTTATGGTCCATCAATTGAAAAACCTCCTGAACTTGAGCTAAAAATGCTTCCTGATCATTTGAAGTATGTTTTTCTAGGTGAATCCTCAACCTTGCCTGTTATAATTTCCTCTCAATTAACTGAAAAAGAAGAAGAGAATTTGCTTGAAATTTTGAAGAAGCACAAGAAAGCCTTTCGATGGACAATTGCTGATATTAAAGGAATCAGTCCTTCAATTTGTATGCACAAAATTTTTATGGAAAATAATTGCAAACAGCGGGCTGATCCCCAAAGGAGATTAAATCTTATCATGAAAGACGTTGTCAAGAAAGAAATTTTAAAGTGGTTGGATGCTGGAATTATCTTCCCTATTTCAGATAGTGCATACTCACTGTGTTCCTAAGAAAGGAGGAGTAACTGTGACTGTTAATGAAAAGAATGAAATAATACCAACAAGAAAAGTTATAGGGTGGAGAATATGCATTGGTTATAAAAAATTAAACCTTGCCACAAGGAAAGATCATTTTCCACTCCCTTTTCTAGATCAAATGTTCGATAGACTGGCTGGGCATAAATACTTGTTTTTTTTGGATGGATATACTGGTTACCACCAAATTCAAATTGCTCCTGAGGATCAAGAGAAAACTACGTTTACCAGTCCTTATGGTACGTTTGATTTTAGAAGAATGCCCTTTGGTTTATATAATGCCCCTGCTACATTTCAGAGATGTATGATGGCTATTTTTTGTGATTTAATTAAAAAAAGGATTGAAGTTTTTATGGATAACTTTTCTGTGTTTGGAATTTCATTTGAATCATGTTTAGAACATCTATCTAAAGTTCTAAAACGCTGTAAAGAAACTAATTTGGTCCTTAATTGAGAAAAATGCCAATTTATGGTAGCAGGAGGAATTGTTTTGAGACATCAGATTTTAGAAAAAGGTTTGGAGGTAGATCCTACAAAAATTCAAGTTATATCTAATTTACCTTGCCCAACCAATGTAAGGGGAATTAGAAGTTTTTTAGGACATGCTGGATTCTACATGAGTTACATCAAAGACTTTTCAAGATTACAAAACCTTTATGCCGTTTATTGGAAAAGGATGCAATTTTTAATTTTAATGATGATTGCCGTAAAGCCTTTGAAAAATTAAAAGAAAAATTAATCACTGCACCTGTAATAATTTCACCAAATTAGGAAAACCCTTTTGAATTAATGTGTGATGCTAGTGATTATGCTATTGGTGTTGTTTTGGGTCAGAAATATGATAAAAATTTCAAAGTAATTTATTATGCTAGTAAAACTCTTAATGAAGCTCAAATTAATTATACCACTACTGAGAAAGCGTTATTAGCTATAGTATTTGCTTTTGATAATTTTCGATCATATTTAATTGTAATTAAATGTGTGGTGCATACTGATCATTCTGCTATTAAATACTTAATGAAGAAAAATGATGCAAAACCAAGACTGATAAGATGGATTCTTCTTTTGCAAGAATTTGATTTTGAGATAGTAGATAGGAAGGGTTATGATAATCAAATTGCTGATCATTTATCCAGGCTTGAAATTGAAAAACCTCTCTGTGATATTGAAGAAATTAATGAACATTTTCCTGATGAAAAACTGTTCACTGTTAAAAAATTACGTGTTCCGTGGTATGCAGACATAGTAAACTTTATTGTTAGTAATATTATACCCCCATGGTTTGAAATACCATGAAAAGAAGAAACTTTTGTCTGATGCTAAGACTTATTTCTGGGATGACCCATTTTTATATAAACAAGGAAAGGATCTTTTAATTTGAAGATGTGTACCTTTGAAAGACACTTATGAAATTATTCAAAAATGTCATGATTCTGATTATGGGAGACATTTTGGAAGTGATAAAACGACATATAAAATATTACAATCAGGATTTTATTGGCCTACAATTTTTAAGGATGTGAATGTTTATATTAAAAATTGTGATAGATGTCAGCGTGCAGGCAATATTTCTAGAATAAATGAGATGCCCCTCAATTATATGTTGGAAGTTGAAATATTTGATATTTGGGGACTAGATTTTATTGGACCATTTACACCATCTTTCAGAAATGTTTATATTTTGATAGCAGTAGACTATGTTTCCAAATAGATTGAAGCTATTGCTTTACCTCGATGTGATTCTCAAAGTGTTGCAAAGTATTTAGAAAAGAATATATTTTGCAGATTTGGAATACCAAGAGTAATCATAACTGATGGGGGAAGTCATTTTAGAAATGCGATTATTGGGAAGTTAGCAAAGAAATATCATATTAATCATCGCATTGTTACTGCTTATCATCCGCAGACAAGAGGTTTGGTTGAATTATCCAGTCGTGCAATTAAAGAATATTGGAAAAAACTGTTAATCCAAATAGAAAGGATTGGTCAATTAAACTGGATTAAGCTTTGTGGGACTATAGAACTGCTTATAGAACACCTATAGGAATTTCCCCATATAGGCTGATTTTTGGAAAAGCTTGTCATTTACCTTTTGAACTTGAGCATAAAGCATATTGGGCTATTAAAGAGCTCAAATATAATTTGAAAGATGCTGCTGAAAAGAGATTATTGTAATTGAATGAGCTTGAAGAAATAAGGAATGAATCTTATGAAAATGCTAAGATTTATAAGGAAAAAATGAAGTTATGGCATGATCGGAAGATTCTTACCAAAAATCTTGTACCAGGACAACAAGTTTTGCTGTATAGTGCTAGATTGAGAATATTTTCTGAAAAACTTAAGTCCAGGTGGATGGGTCCATTTATCGTGATAAAAGTTTATTCTTATGGAGTCTGTAGATATTCAAAATCCTAAGATCTGGAAAAATATTTAAAGTTAATAGACATAGACTTAAGCCATATTTTTCAACTAATAAATCTAAATCCGATGAGAATTTAATGCTCGGGTCACTCGGAATGAGTTACGGGTATGTCAGGCTGAAGACGTTAAAATAAGCGCTTTGTGGGAGGCAACCCATATTTATCGGTGTGCTTTGCTTTATGTTTGTTTTGTGTGTTTTGTTTGGTTTGTTTTTATGTTTTTAGTGGTAGTAATTTGGAGTTTTTAAACTTAAGTAGAGTTTATTTGACCTTAATTGATGACTAAGAGAAGTCAGAATGAAAATTTGGACACTTAGCGGACCTGAGCTAAATTATGCACTGGCGGCTAAGCGCTGACTAGTTGGCGCTTAGGCGCCACAGTTATAAAAAACGTGAAAAATGTGGATCTAGAAGCCTAGATCGTGGGGGAGAAGTTTTGGGAGTTATTTAGGAGTTTCTAAACCTATTGGGGAATATTCTAGCATTTCCCAAGTCTATAAAAAGGATCTGACTTAAGAAAAACACTTGCCCCAAGTCCTATTTTCATTTCTGAAGATCTAAGAAGAGAATTTTGAGTGCATCATGTCTTCCTGTGAGATTGGGATGAAGAAGAAGCAAGATTCTGACAAAATTAAGTTCATTAGTGATAGTGCTAAGGAGTTATTTAATGGATATCACGCTGTTAGTATTCAAGGTATTGCAAAAATGATTGCAAAAATTGAAGCCCGAGTGACTTCGATGGAAGCAAAGATCAATGAAACTAACTTACATTTGGATCACATGGGATGGCAACTCAAGATGCAATTCAATCATTCAAGGTACGTGAAAGAAATAGATAAGGCGATGTTTGTAAAGAACAAATGGATTGAAGAAGATGATGTAAGAATGAACAATTATCGCCCGTTCTATCAAATTTATATTACATAAAGGTCAAATGAGAATAATAGTGGTCCTGGATATATTCCGCCTAATGGAGAATGGAATTAAGAGTGCTTTGTTTTGTTTTGTTAGTGTTCTTATGTGTTATGTTAGTGTTCTTGTGTGTTATGTTTAGTGTGTTTAGTGTTTTTAAATATTAACTATGCCTGATGATGTGATAGTTACATCTTAGAGATGTACACTTATCAGTCTGAGATTAAAGTCTCTTGTATTTTGAGAATTTCATCCTTTATGTGGATAGAAATTCTAGTATTATATTAAATGTTATGTTTGTTTTAATATAAGTTTGTGTTTTTGTGAAATTTGTGTGGAATCAATGGTTATTTAACTTTGATTTGGAGTATTGGAAGATTTGTGGGGAGAAATAATTATTCTGGAGTAATTAAGGGTAATTAACAAAGTGATTTAGTGCATATACCTTAATTATGAAAATTTGGGTACTGGCGGCTAAGCGACAGAGTGCCGACGTTTACGCACCAGATTTCGCGGCTAAGCACTGAAAGTTTGCGCTTAGGCGCCAGTTCGCGAAAATTAGTTCCCGAAAGTTAAAAACTCAAAAATTGCCATTTTCAACCGCCCCATCGTCTTGAACCTTTGTTTACCGCGAAAGAGGAGCCTAGGGTATCATTTTGTGGATCATTTAAGAGCCGATCTCAACAAAAATTGCTAGATTTGGATTCCTTGAGGTAAGAGCACTACTCCTAAGTAAAAGTTTTTTATTTTCACCATGTATTTTGAGTACATTATGGAAAATCTTAAAATCACTATTCATGGTGAAAATTTGAGGAAAAACTTGAGAAATTGCTTGGATTTAGTGAAAATATCTTTTGGAAGTTATTTTAGCAAGTTTGGTTTGATTTTAGAATTTATGGTGAAATTTTTCGTGAATTTTTGGAGATGGCTCCAAAGTCAAAGCGTGCACGAGAAAAGACGAAGTTTGATTCTGACAAATTTGTTAGTATGAGGGCTGAGGAACGATACGTCGATGCATTGTAGTCACGTAAGTTGATTCCTGAGCGTGTGTTTAGTAAGTCAGGAGTGGTGATTGAAGATGTGATTGCTAGAAGAAACTGGGAGAATTACTGTTGCTTCTCCGCTGTTGCTATTGTTTTTGTGGTTAGAGAATTTTATGTAAATTTACCTGCTGCAGAAGAGAATCAAGTTATGGTTAGAAGGCAGGAGGTCAACTTTTCTTCTGGTGCAATCAATACTTTTATGGACTACCTCCTGACATGTTCTGTTTTTATTCTAACTATCATCCTTCAGAAGGAGAATTAGATGAGATCATGGAATTTCGATCGATAGAAGAGGATTATGGAAAATAACAAATGATAGAAGAGTGAACTTTCCTCGCTTCCAAATTGAATGTCATTTCTAAGGCATGACATTATTTTATCTCATCTAAGTTGTTACTTTCGAGTCATACTAGTGAAGTAACGAGAGAAAGAGCTGTGTTGAACCATTGTATTCAGCAAGGGAAGCCTATTGACATTGGAGGTATAATTTTTTATTATGTTTTGAACTGTGCTAGATCAACCACTACTGCGGGTATGGGATTTCCTTCCTTGATTCATTCACTATGTGAATGATCTGGAGTGAAGTTTGATACCTGGGAAGATGTACTTCAGCCATTGAGACTAATTACTAGTTTAAACGTTGGTGCTTACATCGTACATTCGCAGTTCGGTCGGAGAGGAGGATTTGGTAGGGCTTCTACTGCTTCTGCTTCTGCTGCATCTACTTCTCGTGCTACTACTTCACGTGCTTCATCATCTACTAATTCGCAGACTGGTTTATTAAGAAAATTTTTGAAAAAAGTGAGTCTTACTCAAGAGCATATGAAAGATATGGATGGTAAGATGGATAATGTGGAAAGATATATTGTAAAACATAATGAATATGAAGAGAATTATCAGCAATATGTGGATAGACTGATTAGAGGTGATCAGAGTGCTGAGATGCCCCCTCATCCATTCTACATACCTTATATGCCATCCAGGGATTGGAACGAGCAGGATGATGATGAGGATGAGGATGATGAGTAGATTTTTGTTATTTGTTTTTGTTGTGGTGTTGTTATTGATGTACGTTTGTTTTGTTAATATTTAATTTCATTATGTGTGATGTGAACCTTGATAGTATGCAGATTGTAGTTGTACTATTTTTCTGTTATGCATATTCAGATGTATTGTTGTTGTTGTGTTGTTGTTTTATATGTTGCTTTGTGGTAGTGTGTGAAATAGTAAATGTTTTTTATGTGTATGTTATGTCAGAGTTTTTAGCAGTGTGTACTTTAATTCAAGAACTGTTAGGAGATTATAAACCACTATTAGGAACTTCTACTTAGGAAACTACATGTTTAAAATTTTTCAGACTCCACTACTATCTGTTATCTGTATAAGTGTATTATTTTAGTTGGTGTGTATTAGCTTTGAAAACCTCCACTACTGTAGAAGTTTTTTTTTGAAATTTTTACTTTTCTATGTATAAAAAAAAATATGTTTTGAAAAACTAAATTTGATTTCATTTTACTGCTGTTATTTAAATTGTTATACTTGCATATTATGATATTAAAAATTCCTGCTAGCATGATATATCAGTTTTTATTTCTCACCCATATATCATTTCTTATGCTTAAATGTTTTATCTTAATTAAAAAAATTAAAGTTTGGGGGGGATTTATTTTTTAAAAACAAAGATTTTCAAAAACCTAAAATTTTATTTAATTCTCAAGAATACTTAAAAATAAATCATATTTTTGATTGAGAACAATTATGTACATGAAATTATATTAGGGGAACAAAATTTTGAATATAGAAATGGATAAAAGAATTTAGTTAAAATTTATAGTAATCATGAAAAACTTAGAGTTAAAATTTTCTTAATGAAGAGGTGTTAAATAAAGTTAAACTGTCTTTAGTAAGAAGTTTTGTATTTTTGGATAAATAGAAGATTTGAATTTTATTCTTCAAAGATTAAATTTCTTTTATTGAAGAATAATTTTCAAATACTATTATTATGATTTTTAAGTAAAAGATGTATATCTGACCTTTATTTTAAACTGAAGGGTGGAATTCAAAATCATTAAAGGCCTATCCAGATATAGTAATTCTTGCCTTATAAAAAAAAGAGAAAAAGTAAAAATAGTATATGAAAAGGGAGGAGAAGCTTGAGGCTTTAAGGGCCTAATCAAAAATTGGTTTCATACCTAAAGTTTAAGATTTAAGTTCAGAGAAAATTTAAAGCTTAAAGTTATAATATAGTAAGTAAAATTATTATCAAATAAAGATTTTTAAGTGAGAAAAAATAAGTGTTTGAGTCCAATATTTTGAAGAATCTACAAATATTTCTGAAATAGATAGAAACTTATATTTTTCATTTTCCTTTACTTAAGAACTTTCTAAACTTTAAGTTGGTTTTAATTACTGAAATTTTTTCTAAATTGGACTATTCCATTTCTAGAACAAAATTTTGTTATCTTCCTAAGAAACTCATTACATAATTTGCATGCTAAAATGTTTTATGAGATTAACTGTCACTTGAGGACAAGTAACATTTTAAGTTTGGGGATTTTGATACACCTAAAATATTTAGTATTTTTATGCACATTTTTATACGTATTTTAATGATATTGCACACTAATGGAAGGTATTTTGTGTTTTTCTTGCAGGTGATGAAAATGGATGGTCATGATGAAAGGAGCAAAATTAGATCAAATTTGGAGCAAAAAAAATGAAAAATCAAAATTTTGGCACTGGCGGCTAAGCGCCGCTGGGCCGGCGCTTAGTCGCCACAGTTAAAAATCGAAATCTTCATGTATTTGGCGCCAATTTCAAAGGGGATGGGATGCAACTCATGGTGGTAACTACCATAACTTCCTTTAGGTGGCTAGTTTGAATGAAGGGGTGCGTTCCTCGGTAGATACATTGAATCTGGACACATTTTGAAGAGACACCAAGGCACCTTTTGGTTTACTATTTAAAGAGAGTCCTAGGAAAGATTAGGAGATTCTTCCTTTGCATTTTGAAGGGTTATTTCTTTCTTTCTTTTGTTCTTCCATTGCTTTTTAAGAGTTTTTATTTTAGAGTAGGAGTAGAGAGTAGAAAGGAGAAAAGGGTTGGAGAGAAGTTTTCTTCTTCCCACTTCTTTTCTTTCTTTTAGTTTAGTTTTTATTGAAGTCTGAAGTCTGTATTCTGGGTCATCAGAGTTGGGAGACTTGCTTTGAGGAGTAGTTTAGCGAAGAGTCAAAGTTTCAGAGGAACTTCCTTAGTCTTGTGAAGAGGATTTTCAGATAAGTGTTTACTTTTAATCTTTATATTAATACTTGCTTTAGTTTGTTATTTTTCTTATTGTTTTTAATTTCAAATCAATGTGTTTTTGTATTTTCTCAATGCATTCTGAGTAGTTTACTTTATCTTTTTCTTTCTTAAATGAAGAAGTAATTAATTTACAAAGAATTGTTGTGGAAAGTATAAGTGTTTAAAAGTTGGAAGAAGTTGTGAAGATTGATTCTAAAAACTTTGTTTACTTCTTAATTTGGCCTATTAAGTTATATAATTTCTTGAGATTATGTAAGATCCAATGTGGTATTGTCTCATAAAAGTTAGTAAGAATCACATGCAATTATATGGGTAAGAATTGTAGTTCATATAATTGAATGTAATATTAGAAGATATTTTTATAAAAGGGAGTAAATTTAGAGGATTTTAGAGTGACAGGCTAAAACCCACTAATTTGGTTTGAAGTTTTGAGTTTTATTATGAGAAGTTAGCCCCCAGGTGGTGGGAATTGAGGGAACTCTAGAGTGAGGGACTGGTATCTTCCCTGCCTAACCATGTTCAAAATAATAAAAATTTCAAATTAACCTATGTTCTTTATAGAACCAAGTAAGGGTAAAAAACACATTTGCTTCTATCTGTCACAACAAATTTGAATACTTCCACAACAATACTTTAAGAATTATTACTACTTCATAAAAGGAAAGAAAAGATATTCTAGTTAATAGTATTTTATATCTAGTGTTATTAGTTATTATAAGTTTAATTTCTTGCTTAATCTTTTAAGGAAATTTCAAAAGACAAATCAACTTTCAAAACTTTTCAAAATCAAGACATACTTTTTCAAAAACAATTAAAGAAAGTAAAATGATAATTTACTTATTCCTTTAAAGATTTTACATTTTCCCTGTGGGTTCGATATCTCGGGACTTAATCAGAAAGTCATATATTACTTGATAAACGATATGTATACTTGCGTAGTACCCTATATTATAAAATCATAACTTTCATATCTAAATCATCAGCGCATATATTCCTAGCGGCCCAAGTTTTTGGCACTGTTTGTCGGGAATCAAGTTTTTAGCGTCGTTACATTTACAGGACAATATCAAGTTTTTGGCGCTGTTACATTTATCGGGGATCAACCTTGACTAGGCTTTTGCATTTTCAAATTGAGTCTCGTCAAATTCAAGTCGCCTCTTTTGTCGGGGAGCCATTTTTCGATCTATCAAATTTACAAAAAAATCTAAACTAAACTCCAAAATAATGATAAAATGGCTTCCAAAGGTGACCTTAAAGATTCTAAATTAAGTTTCCAGAATTTCTTCCAAATATTTTCTCCATATTTTCAATTTTTTCGGAATTCCTAAATGTGGAAGAATTTCATGGTGAAAATCAAAAAAATTTTTACATAGGAGGGAAGCTCTTACCGAGGGAAGATGAAATCAGGTGTTGAAATGAGTTGAAATCGCCCTAAATCCAAGATCTCTCAAGCCCTAGGTCGAGATTTTTGGCGTTTGGAGGTTAGGGATGATGAAATGTGGCCTTTAACGGGTCAAAGTCGCGATTAAAAGGTAATTTTCCAGATCTGGCCGTCGGTGGGGTCGTTGGCGCTGTCAGCGAGCTCTATTGAATTAAATAGCCGTAGTCTCAGTTAAAACTCACCGTCGGCGGCCGGTGAGGATCTTAAATATTGTTCATTTTCTAATTTTTTTTTTTTGCTATTTTAATCAATTTCAAGCCTCGTCGACATCCGTTCAATCATTTTAAGCATAAGTTTTAGTAAATAAGTGATGTATTAACACAAATAAACATTCACAACACAAAACATCACAATTATATATAAAATCCAAGGGTTACAATACACATTACACAACACACATAAGTTAGGTATTTTCTCAACCTCAATTCATCAGTTCAGCATAGCAATCCAAGCCACAACACTCTAAACGCTGAAAACAAACATTTCAATCTTAATCTCAACTATACTGAGATCTAAAAGCAAACTTCGAAAGTATGCAAACAAATAAATTCAAATCAAGTCCAAACATATAGAAACATACAAAAATAAAGCAAATCTACTACTACTCTGATGCAGTGCTAGTTTCTCCTCTAACATCACCCATTGATTGAACATGAACGTAAAGGTTATAGAAGGGTCGGCGAGGGAATTCTTCAGTAGAGTCTTCTTCTATCCATCCCATCTTTCTCATTAAGCGTATCAAACTTCCTTCGAAATGTCCAGAGTGATCAAAGTGCTCTTTCATCCTCCAATCAATGTGATCAAAGAAATCAGAGATATTGTTAATTGCATTCATCACATTTTGTACCTCTTTTTTCAGTTTCTTGATTCTATGTAAGATCACCAGAGTCTTGTCTGATACTAGAGGTTGAATTGGAATTGAATTCTGTGATGATTGATCCATAATAATGCCCATATAATTCTCATCTTCATTTGCTGGGAACATTTTGGTTGGCTCTAAAGACTTCCAAGGTAGAGTACCTTTTCCCAAATCTAGTATGAAACTTGGAACAGACTGCATAATGAGAAAATTGTAGAAGGATGTCCAAGCCCATGAGTTGATCCTTAAACGATCAGGCCCAAAACAGTCTTCACAATATCGATCCAATGTCAATTGGCAGTCTCATTTGAATAAGTAATTCAAAATAGCACTTCCTCTAGTAACTTTACCAATCCTCATCGTCAGTAATAACTTTGCAGAAATGAAAAAGTGACAATGTTTTGATACGTGATTTAGAAGTGTAGCAGAAAAACTAACATACCTGTTATCTCTTATTTCCCAGTCTTCAGTCTCGTCCGTTAAATATTGGAAGATCTCGTTCATCAGATTTCTTGTCGGGATGAAGTTGGAATAATGGCATACAGGAACATTCTCGATTATATATAATTCATTAATTCATGCAAGAGTAAAATTTACCCACCTACCTCGCACATAGATGCTTCCTTGGTAGATTCCATACAAATTAGCGTAAAACTCTTTCACCACAGGAACGACTACTACAACAGTAGTGTAGCAAGATACTTTCCATCGTCGCCGCACGATCATCTCTTCAATCACTGTCGATGGATTGTTTAATCCTCAATTCAAAAAGCCTCTTTCTTTGATTAGTCTCCTCTTTGACAGCACTTTGTTGAAGAGTCGTTGCGCCTCGGCACTAACGAACTTTCTCCGGTTGTACACTAGAAATCTAGGGTAATCTGTGGAACTGGAAGCCATTAGGGATGAATTCGGTGGAGTTTTAATTCATTTTTGGGTAATAGAGAGTTTGGGAACCGCCTCTAGAAGTTTATAGGGGAAAAATTCTGCCTAAAACCGCAAAAACTGCCAATTCAAACTCCTGAAACCATCCACTCGCCGATCTCGTTGTCGGAGGCCTTGATGGCGCCGTTGGCGGGATTTTTCCAATTAAATGTCAGGGCTCTCAGGAAAAACTTGCCACCGGTGGCGTTTAGCGCATCGTCGGTGCCCAAGGCAAAATTTGCACCAAAAAGCCGTGGTCCAAATACGTTCCAAATTTTCTCTATGGATCCAAATTTCATGATGATCAAAGGGTAAATACGAGCAATAGAACTCAATACTACCACATACTAATGATAAGTTCAAACAAATACTTGAAAAATAAAGATAACTATGGGTTGTCTCCCATAAAGCGCTTGGTTTAATGTCGTCAGCCTGACCTATTCAGGTGTTATTCAGGTTGACTGAGCATTAAAACCTCTTTAAAGTTCAGTCTTTTACCCTCAAAATATGGTTTTAATCTATGTCCATTTACTTTAAATCTATTCCCAGTCTTTGGATCTTCAATTTCAACAGCTCTGTAAGTATAAACTTGAGTCACAGTAAAGCCTTCAATTTCCTAGAGAATAACTTCAGTCTTGTATTGTAAAGCAAAACTTCTTGTCCTGGTTCAATGTTCTTCTGGTTGATCTTTCGATCATACCTTAACTTCAGTTTTTCTTTATAAATTCTATCGTTATCATAAGATTCATTTCTTAATTCTTACAATTCATTAAATTGTAACAATCTCTCCTCACCAACATTTTTCAAATTATAATTGAATTCTTTAATCGTCCAATATGCTTTATGCTCCAATTCTACTGGTAAGTGGCATGTCTTTCCAAAAATGAGTCTGTAAGGAGTCATTCCAATAGGAGTTTTATAAGCAGTCCTGTATGCCCATAATGCAGTATCCAGTCTCGTAGACTAATCAATCTACTAGGGTTAACAATCTTTTCTAGAATTTGTTTAATCTCTCGATTAGAAACTTCAGCTAATCCACTGGTCTGATGATGATAAGCTGTAGAGATTCTATGAATAATATTAAACTTTTCTACCAATCTCTAAATATATTTATTCCTTAAATGGGATCCTCCGTCAGTGATAATAACTTTCGGCATTCCGTATTTTATGAAAATATTTTTCATTAAGAATCTTGAAACATTTTTAGCATCACAACAAGGTAAAGTTTTTGCTTCAATCCATTTTGATACATAATCAATTGCAATCAAAATATATAAGTTCCCAAATGAAGGAATAAATGGTCACATGAAAACTAATCCCCAAGCATCAAAGATCTCAACTTCTAATATGAAATTCAGAGGCATTTCATTTCTTCTAGATATATTACCTACTCATTGGCATCCATCACAAGTTTTGATATATTTGTAAACATCTCTAAAGAGAGTAGGCCAATAAAATTCAGCTTGTAAAATTTTATACGTAGTTTTGTCAATCCCAAAATGTTCTCCAAATTCAGAATCATGACATTTTTGAATAATCAGTTCAGTTTCTTCATAAGGCAAATCTTAATTATAAGATTCATACATTGCTTATATAAATATGGTATCCCAAAAATATGCTTTCGCATATTGAATGAATTTTTTCTGTTGCTGCAGAGTTAGCATAGGTAGCAAAATATCACTTACAATATAGTTAACTATATCAGCATACCAAGGTATTTTTTATCGCTTTAAAAAATACCTATTTTTATGCCTCATTTATGATTCAATTCTTAAGGATATTATGCTTTAATGAAAGGTATTTTTATGTTTTTGGATGTAAGTGATAAAAAAGAGTTTAAGAAGAAAAAGGAGCAAAAAGGAGCAAAAGTAGAGCTTAAAGAGCAAAATTGCCAAAATTTTAGGTTTGGAGCTTAGGCGCCAGAATTCGACGCCTAGGAGCCAGATCGATATTGAAGCAGATAAGATTTTTGACGACTCAGGGTAGTTATTTTAACGGTGTTAAGCTGTTATTAGACCTTATAGAAGATTGGAAGTTAGTCCTAATACATAGGACATGTGATAAAATGTATCTGGACACAGGAAAACTGTTTTAATCACGAAGAGATGCGATCCAAAGAGAAGAGGTGCAACGACTTGGTCACGGACTCTGGCGCCTAGGTGCCACAGTTACCTTCTAGAAGATACATTTTATTTGGACTAAATTTGAAGAGGTGCCTTAAGAAACCCCTGGTTAAATTTGAAGCTCTATAAATAGGAGTCAATTCTACAGAGTAAAGTGCCCCCTTTTATCCACTCTATAGTCCCTACGTATCTTCTAGTCCCCCTTTAGCATCCAAATATTTTAGAGAGCCACTTTCTTTAGTATTTAGTGAGTTTATTTTGAGTGTTACTACTTAATTCCTTGAGTAGTAAGTGTAAGTTTTTAAGTATTGTTGCTGTTGAAGTCTTGTACCTTGCATTGGAGTCAGTAGGAGTCAGCGGATCACTTGAAGGATCATTCCAGATAAGTATTTGTAACTTGGTTTAAAGTTTTATAAATATGTTTTGTTGTGTGAATTCAATGTGTTCTGAGTAGTTTGTTTTCTTTCTCCTTTCAACTATGAAAAGATAATAAGATAATTAAATTTTGTTGGAGAATTTTACTTAAAATATTTATAAAAATTGAGATGATATTAATACCTGATCTTAATTTACTTTTTAAACTGACCATTTAAATTATTAAAACCTGTTAAAGAATTCTGAGACCTTTCCGGAGATGAGTTCTTAACTAGTAGATATCACATGAGTCCTTGGGTAATCAAAGGCTATATGGGGGTTATTCAAGGTGAAGTGCAAATAAATAGGAAGATATTATTTATTGGGCGTAGAATTGATTAGTTTTTAGAGTGACAGACTAAATTCTAAAAATTTGGTTTATAGAAAGGGAACGGGTCACTGGTAGGGCCGACCATAGCCACCCTTGGACATCTAGAAGTGTGAATCTAGATTAACCCATTCTACTAATAAAATATCCTGAACCGATCTATGGATTAGCCAATGTTCTTTATACTATCGAGCGAAGGTAAAGAATATGAATGCTTCTATTTGACACAATACCATAATCTAAGTTCACCACAAAAAATAATCATTTTAAAAATCTTGGAATAGTTGAAAAGGAGAAAGCTGTTTTATTTATACTTGCATTAATCTCTATTTTATTGCTGTTTATTTACATTTAGTAGAAATTTTATTAAATCAAAAATCTGAATTTTGAAAAGAAATAAAAATAATAATTACTTTTAATTTGAAAAATCTAAAATATTTCTTAAATTAATTTTCTCGTAAATCTTCCCTGTGGGATCGATAACCAGCACTATAATAAATCCATATATAACTTGAAATGATACATATACTTGCATTTGAAATTGTGACTTTACAAAAATTATTATAAATGTTTAAAATATAAATTCATAAATTCTTACATAAGTAAATATCGAGTCGCATCAAGTTTCCACTCATTAATATTATAAAGTTGGATTAATACTCTCATGTGAATAATTAGAAGTCGAATTTAATAAGTTTTGGTGGAAAATATAATATTTAAATTGAATTTTTGGAAAGGCGAGTCTGGCACCTAGGCGCCGGCCCGAAACTTCATTTTCTTAAACCCCTCATGCCATTTTTGACGCCAAAGCTTCCTATTCTTCCCGTTTTCACCAAAATCAACCTTAGAGATCCCATTTGAGGCCGAATTTTCGAGTTTTTAAGCTTGTAATAACTCGATTTCTTCATCCCAAGGTCAAATCTACATTCTAAACCAATTATTTTCGATTTTCACCATGGATTTTGCCCTCTTTGAAGTGAACCAAAATTTTGAGAAAAAAATTGATTTTTAGTGTTAAATCCATGGATTTTAAAGCTCTTTCAAGTTTGAAAAGCTTAAATTAGTTCATTTCCTTTAGTCTTATAAATTTATTTTGCGTTTTTATTTCACGTTTAGATGACACCTAAATCTAAGCGAGGAAATAAATGAGAAAATTTTGATCGTAGCAAGTTTATCACTGCTGCGGCACATTTTCGTTACAATGATTTTGCTACGACAAGGAAGTTTATCTCTGAACGAAATTTTTAGAATCCTGGAGGAATGACTGAAGATACGATTGTAGCACTTAACTGGCAACGATTCTGTTATTTCATTGCTGTTGCTGTTATCCCTGTCGTCAGGAAGTTTTATGCAAATTTCATGGATGCTGAAGAGTACGAGATCTTCGTAAGAGAAGTTGGAGTAGGATTTACTTCAGAGTGAATCAACATTTTCTACGGCCTGCCACCGAACATCGAGTGTTATTAATTTAGATTATCTCTATCTGAGGGAGATCTGGAGATGATTATTGCTTACTTGACAGATGGTACTGGAGCTTGGAAGATCTGGAATGAAAAACAGGTAAATTTTTCATCTTCTAAGCCAAATGGGGTTTCAAAGGCATGGTATTACTTTATTTATGCTAGCCTCCTTCCATCCAATCATTTGAGTGAGCTTACCAAGGACAGAGCTATCCTCAACTATTGCATATAAGAGAGGAAGCTGATTGATGTTGGGAGTATCATTTATGAGTTTGTAGAGGCCACTGTTCGTTCTAGCACTTCTGTTGGATTAGGATTTCAATCTTTGATTTATTCTTTGTGTGAAAGTACTGGAGTTGTTGCTGAGCTTTCTGAGGAAAAGCTCAAGTCTACAAAGCCCATTGGAAGAGAAAGTGTCAGTATCTATGATCGAATTTGAGGTAAGAGTTCTACCACACCTTCTAGTTCATTACCTACTTCTGGTAGACCTTCTACTTTTGGACCTTCTACTTCTGCTGCTGAGCCACCATCTAGTTTCTGGGAATCCATGCATGATAAGTTTATGGAGCAGCAGAATGAGTTATTTCTAACTCATTGTAGAGTAGATACGATCGATAAGAAGATTGATCATCTTTCTAAGTACACCCAAAGCAAGAGTGATTATGATGCTGAGTATTCAGAGTCTCTTGTTAGATTCCTGATGGGTGATCATGATGTTCAGTTCCCTACCTATCATAGATTTTCACCTTATGTAGATCCGAAAGATGTAGAATTTTCTTTTATTGACGACGACGACGAGGCTACAGCTAGTGATTAGTAGTTTGATTTACCTCCTGAGATGTGTTGATTATGTTTTTAGTTTATTTCTAGTATGTTAGTACTGATGAGTCTGGTTTTCTTGTTATTTGTTAGTGTTGATTTGTTTAATTATGTGAGGACTTGTGATGTTTAGACTGTTTTAGATCATCTATTGTGTTATGTATTTAAGACTGAAGTATGGATGAATTTTTATTTTCTATGATAAATGTTTGTTTCTGTTTCAGCCTACTGTTTAGTATTCCTGAATAGTTAGTTATGTTGCATGTTTTATAAAATAAAAAAAATTTTAGAAAGTAACTCCTGCTCTGCAAACTTTTCTATATATGCTTAATCATTTCTGATACATATATATTAAAGCATGTGTAGAAGTAGAAATAAGTTTTTCCTTACTATACCATCATTGTACCTTCATAAATTCCTGTTTATTTCTTTCTCTCATACTTTAGAAAATTTTATGATTCATGTTTATACTAAAGTTAAAGTTTGGGGAAAGGGAAAATTCTTTAAAATTTAAATATTATTTGTCCTTAATGTACTGATATTTTCTTTAAAATATTAACATAACATAAGGAATGAAAAATCTATTTAAGATTACATAAATTTTTGAATTTATAAATAATTTAGTAGACTTAATTAAAATTCCAATAATTTTGATTGATTTTAAGAATAGAATTATTTAACTTAAAGAATATTAAGATTAATTTTTTTTTTCTATTTATAGTAAAGAGAATTGTATTTTTGAAATACTAAGGAATTAAGATTATTACTTTTGAAATAATTTTTAAAAAATACTTTTTAAGAATGTCATATTTATTAAGTGAAAATGTATAAGTTTTTAAATATAAGTTAAGGATAGTGAAGTTCAGAATCATTAATAGGTTATTCAAAAATAGTAAACCTTACTTGAAAAAGAAAAAGAAAGAAAAAGAAAAAGGATTGAAAGACAATCCCTGAAAAGAAAAAGAAAAATATATAGGATTGAAAAACAATCCAAAATGTGAGGAGAAGCTTGAGGAAAGCCTAATTAAAAATTGGTTTCACTTGAATAATCTTATTGGAAGAAAACTAATTTCATTTTTAACTTAATTTTTTATGTACAAATATTTTTACTAGAAAAATGTTTCATGAAATTCTTTTTCTTGTAAATATTCTATGTGACCTTAATATGATAAATTACAATTATTCTTGAAATAAATGAAAAAAATTGGAAGTCTTATGATTTGGTAGTTAAATATTCTTTAATTCTTAAAATTAAACTTAATTAGTGATATTTGGTTAATGATTTGTTAAAGCATTTATAAAACTAAAAATTACAATAAATCTTAAATATTTAAACTTCATTCCAAATGTTATACATTTTATTTAATTAAAAAGGGTTACTTGAGGACAAGTAACGATTAAGTTTGGGGGAATTTGATCCACTTAAAAAATACCTATTTTTATGCCTCATTTATGATTCAATTTTTAAGGATATTATGCTTTAATGAAAGGTATTTTTATGTTTTTGGATGTAGGTGATAAAAAAAGAGTTCAAGAAGGAAAAAGGAGCAAAAATGAGCAAAAATAGAGCTTAAAAAGCAAAGTTGCCAAAATTTTAGGTCTGGTGCCTGGGCGCCAGAATCCGGCGCCTAAGCGCCCAATCGATGCTGAAGCAGATAAGATTTTTAACGACTTTTGGCAGTTATTTCAACGGTGTTAAGCTGTTATTAGACCTTCTAGAAGACTGGAAGTTAGCCCTAATACATAGGACATGTGATACAATGCATCTGGACACATGAAAATGGTTTTAATCGCGAAGAGGTGCGAAGACTTGGTCACGGACTCCGGCGCCTAGGCGTCAGATCACGGTGCCTAGGTGCCACAGTTACCTTCTAGAAGATACATTATATTTGGACAAATTTTAAAGAGGTGCCTTAAGCAACCCCTGGTCAAGATCGAAGCTCTATAAATAAGAGTCAGTTCTACAGAGAAAAGTGCCCCTTTTATGCACCCTATAGTCCCCACGCATCTTCTAGTCCCATTTAGCATCCAAACATTTTAGGGAGCCACTTTCTTTAGTATTTAGTGAGTTTATTTTGAGTGTTACTACTCAATTCCTTGAGTAGTAAGTGTGAGTTTTCAAGTATTGTTGCTGTTGAAGTCTTGTACCTTGCATTGGAGTCAGTAGGAGTCAGCGGATCACTTGAAGGAACATTTCAGATAAGTATTTGTAACTTGGTTCAAAGTTTTATAAATATGTTTTGTTATGTGAATTTAATGTGTTCTGAGTAGTTAGTTTTCTTTCTCTTTTCAATTATGAAAAGATAATAAGATAATTAAGTTTTGTTGGAGAATTTAACTTAAAATATTTATAAAAATTGTGATGATATTAATACTTTATCCTAATTTACTTTTTAAACTGGCCATTTAAATTGTTAAAACCGGTTGAAGAATTCTGAGACCTATCCGGAGATGAGTTCTTAACTAGTAGATATCACATGAATCCTTGGGTAATCGAAGGCTATATGCGGGTTATTCAAGGTGAAGTGCAAATAAATAGGAATATTCTTTTTATTGAGTGTAGAATTGATTAGTTTTTAGAGTGTGTCGACATATTTTTAGGTTAAGTGTGTTGTATTTTGAAAAGGGGTCGCCTACAGAAATTGTCGGCGGATTTTTTTAGATTTTAATTTTAATTTAAATATATATATATAATTTGGAAAGTAGTATTTGATTTTGAAAATAGTTTTAAATTTAAAGATTTTAAGATATGAAATCAAAACCAATCTCACATCCCGAATAGTTTATATAAACGAGCACCGCACCACAAACCATGTATTTATTCCGAAGAATAGACACACTGCTTGATGATGGGGCTCGAATAAATAAACTAAAAGATTTGTGACATCCGTTTGGTCTGCGAACCAATTTTATAAGCCGACAAGTTCCCCTGTTTAATATAAAGAAATTAAACAGGGTTTATATTACCTGGGTTCTTAATGTTCCCTATAAGGGCAAGCCCCTATAGTTAATTACATCTTAAATGACGGGAATCATTTAAGAAAACTCTCGATAATGATTAGTGGTTTTGCTCTCAAGAATTTCAAAGTTTAAGGTTTTCAAAGGATTGAATTTTGGAATTTCAATAAGGAATGGATCAAATTTAGGACAATTTATTTTGGGAATTCAAGGGAAGAGAAGTAGGAGAAGCTGAGGATCCAAGAAGAAATCTTGGCAACTTCCCAAACTATCCTATTGTTTGGCTTCAATTTGAGGATTTATTTAATGTTGCAATCGTGCCAATTTTAATTAATTAGGACTTATATTTGTATGACATGATCATACAAATAACTCGGAAGATACGAGGGTTTATGTCGTATCAAACGACTACGTCGGAGTCCTAAGACCGGTTAGTGGCTTAATTTACATGACATGATCATGTAAATGCCTAACAAAGAGTTCGAGATTTATGTCGCACTAGGCAAACTACCTCGAAGTCCTATGGCTTTGTTATTTAATTCTACGAAAGTTTTGCTGAAGTAGATCCAAGTTTTACAGATGACGATGGACGTGCTGCCTACTATGCTCCGAGCTCCTTGTTGTTGTAGAGGTTTAGTTTTAGAAGTCATAAATCGAGAGATGAGAGAAGTGTTTTGGTTTAGAGAAAATCTTAAAATCTAAGTGTTTTTTAATATTTTAATTAAAACAAATCTTAAAGTTATTTAAACGTAACCGATTAAGATCCCACGGTTCCGTCATCCCGACACCGTTATTTTCATCGAATTCACTTAGTCCAGTATGAATTTGCTAAACTCAACCGAATGAGTTCCACACTTTCATTTAGCACCACGGGAAATCCCGTTAAGCAACACGCGGGTTACATCATCCGAGGTATTCCCGATCATTCAATGAGACGTTTTAATTTAGTTGTAATTGTAGTTTTGTTGTTCTCTTTGTGATTAAATTTTGAGTTGTTTTATAATTTGGAATGTTGTGGCGGTGAATTTTATCTTGCAATGACTTTTAATTTAGTTTTGGTTTCAGTTCAGGGACTATCCTAAAGGATTTTGTTTTCATGCAACAGTCTTGTTTATCATGCAAGATAAGTAAAGCACAGTGCATGTAAGTAAATTTCAATAAAGTAAATTACAATAAAATAAAAGCATACCTGGAGGGTCTTCCCGTCATCCCAAGCTGCACTTAAAACACATGTTAAGGCATTTAAATATTTATAACAAGTACCTAGGTAAAGCTAAGGGAAGGGTTTTGGTTGTCTACCAAATTCCTAATCCTATTGCTAGTTATCTCCTATGACGTTTAGGTCCTTGGTTTGATTTAAGGATGATTTTCTTCATCAAAGAACAATTAAATTCAGTTCTTCTTCTAAAACATCCCGTCATATTGAGGAAGTGCTTAGGACGAGTCCTAAAGATCTTTTCAATATTTCTGGATTGTTTTTGAGTCCAAGTAAATTTAGTCGCACAGTGTGAATTAATCATCCAGGAGTTTAGTTAAACTTTGTCTCTTGCTCGATGAACTTAGATATTTGATTACTCGATGAAGGAAGTGACATTTCACTTAATACTCTATTTAAGAGTTATGATAATTAAAGCCTTTAAGTGGCAATTCAGATTTATCGAGAATTTTAATTATTCTTAATTAAAAGTTTGAGTTAATGATTCAAAATGTTTTAATTTAATTGTGAGGTTTTAATTAATAATTTTAAGTTTGGAATAGTGTTCAAATTATTTTAGATTTGATTTAAATTTTTATATTTTCAATTATCTTAGTATTTCAAATTGATGTTCATGTTTCAAATTCACTTAGATAGAATGCTGTGTTGAAATTATTGATATGTTTTGATTTAACTCTTAATGACTTCATTTAGGTTTGTTGTTAAATGATTTTTTAATTTAATTTAATTCAATTTGATTTTAATTTAATTTAATTTATTTAATTTTATTTAATTTTAATTTAATTTTAAATTTAATTTAATCTAATTTTAATTTTAATTTTTAATTCAATTTAATTTTAATTTTTAATTCAATTTAATTTTAATTTAATTTAATTTTTATTTAAATTAATTTAATTTAATTTAATTTAATTTTTGATTTAATTTAATTTAATTTTAATTTTAATTTAATTTAATTTGAATTTTAATTTAATTTAATTTTAATTGAATTTAATTTTAATGTAATTGGATTTAATTTAATTTAAATTTTGATTTTAATTTTAATTTTAATTGTTAGTTTTTTAGTTTAACTTTAATTTTAATTTGATTTTAATTTAATTTGTTTTAATTTTAGTTTTAATTATTAATTTAGATTATTATTTTAATTTTTTAATTAAGAATTAAATATTGTTAAAGTGACTCAGTTAGGGATTTTTAAATAATAGAATAAATGTCCTCTTAATAATATCCCTATTTTAATGATCCAAATTTAAATATATTCTTTCCAAAATTTAAATTATTTAATTAATTAAAGTTTCATTTTTGATATTTTCAAAGTGTTTAATGGGTTCCCACCCCTTACTTTCCCTAAGTTTCAATCATCCAAGAGAAAATTAAAATCAAATATTTTACCCCCCATTTTGATTAAACCTAAAGTTTTAATTAATGGTTAAAATTTTTAATTACCTTTATACCCTTTTAAGCTTATTTATTTCATGACTCACTAAATTGAGCTCAAATTAAATTAAAATTTTTATGTCACCTCACTCACATGTCAATTAAGACATTAGAGGAGAAAATGTGATTTTTCTGAATTTAATTTATTTATATAATTATTTTTAGTAGAAAATAAAGGTTTTCAAAGAAAATTCAACAACATGACCAAGATAAAGTTTCTGTCCTTAAGAAAATTATGGGATGTTCCTAATGACCAGAGGACCACTTGGACCAATGTTAGTGATTTTTTGAGTTATATTCAATTTATTATAATTATTTTGAATTTTAGAGTATTAATTAATTATAAAATAAAATAAAAGTTAAAAAAAGGATTTTATATTTTTCTTAAATTTCTCTAATCTCAAGGAGTCCATAGAAACAAATTTTATAATTTTCTGATTTTTCTTTGATTTATTAAAATTATTTTAGTGAAAATGTTTGGAAATTCATTTTTTAATTCAAAAATTGTTTTAGGCTTTTAAAATTCAATATCTTATCCTAGAGACTTAGGAAAAATATTTGGTTTATTCCTAAGTGATTAGGAGTTAAAATGTGACATTTTTATGAATTTTAATATTTTTGTGATTTTTATTATTTTTTAATTATTAAAATATTAAAATAAGTTTAAAAATGAAAATTTTTAGAAAATTCTAATTTTAATTTTCTTAGACTTCTCTGATATCATAGAAGTCCCAAAGCCAATTTGGTGAATTTTTGAAATGTAGTTTTGGAGTTATGAATTTTTAAAGTTTAATTTTATCCATGTGACTTAATTAATCCATTTAGTGGGGTTAAATATTTCCAATTGATTTCAAATTTTTATTTGAGGTTCCCCTAATCCTAGAAATCAGTGGAGAATTGTTTTCAAGTTATTTCCATGTGTGGTCAACCCTAATTAATTAAAATTCACTTTTGATTTATTAGGCCAATTAGGATTATTTTTAATGAATTCACTCAAACCATAATTATCCGAGGGTCCTCTGATCCTAAGAAACATCTCCAAATTTTCCTAGAATTTTCTAAGTAATATGCTAATTTATGGAATTAAAATATCACAAACAGTGACATAAACTTGGAAAATACATAACTCTTCATAGAGATGGCCTATGATCTTGAAAAATTTAGGGAATGTTCCCAAGATCAGAGGCTTCAAAAGCCCTATGGTCTCATGCCATGGTGAATTGTATACATGCATGGAGAATTGAATGATTGAAAAACTATTTAATTAATTAAAAATAAAATATGCATCAAATAAATATGAAATCACTTTCACATTATTCTCCTCGTTTCAGTGAGCAAGAGGGTATTTTTGTTTTATTTTTTCGAGTTTTCTATGAAAATTTATGAGTTTTTGAAGTTTAGGTTCAAAAATAAATCAAGAAAAATCCATTTCCCGCTCAAATGACACGTGTCGCGCCGCTACCGGGCCGGCGTGGTTGCTCGTTCACCGATGAAGCCGCCGTCCAACTCCATCGGCGCCGTCCGTTGGATACATGCCTGATCGGACGGCTGCTGCTCCTCTTTCCTTGTTCTATTCACTCAAAACCGTCCAACTTCAAACCTTGATATCTCACTCGTTTCTCAACGAAATTGAATGAAATTTTTTTAAAATGATCATCTAATCAAGTAGCATGCATCTATATGGTGATGATATACTTAAAACATGTAAATATTTACAAAAAATTAAAACATGCTAGGTTGGAGGAGAAAAAATTTGATACCTTCGTCCAAGAGGTGAGGCCTCAATTGGAAATGGTTTGATTGAGCTTAGGAATGCTTGGAGAAGCTTTGGAAACAATTTGACATGGTCTCCCCAAGGTAATCTTTGCATCTCCTCCTCTTGGCCATGGAGGTGGGGTTTAAATAAGGAAGTTTATGGTGGAGCTTGGGTGGCCATGAAGGTTGGCTTGGTTCATTTACCAAGGTTTTTTTTGGCTGAGAAAAACTCACATGATTGAGCTTGATCTTGGTTGTGTAAAGTCAACGATTTAGATGGCATGGGTGTAAGGAGCATTTTTGGTCCAATTTGGGTCAATTCATGGTTTTGGCTTGGTTCACTCACCAAGGTTTGATTTGGGCTGATGTGAGATCATTTGGGTCAGCCTCACATGTGTGGTGAAGTCCCCATCCAAGGTGAGGTGGCCAATTTTGGTTAAAGTGTATCATTGATGGGGTTAAAAAATGTTAGTGAAGGCTTAGGAAAGGCTCCCCTCTTCTTGCCATAAGTGGCATGGTGAGGTGGAAAGGGCTCCCCATGGCTTGCATATGGCTTATGCATGGCTCCATGGCTTCATTTAGCTTGCTCATGGCTTGGAAAAAGGTTGGCTCACTTGCATGGAAAAGGGTTATTTGGAATTTTGAAAACTTTGGATTCCTTTGATGGGATTTGTCATGATGCTACAAATGGGTTTATTTCATGGTGGTTTAAGACTTTGTTCAAATAGGATTATCAAAGGAATGATGGAGAAAAGGTTTCATGTGGGCTTGGGGATGGATTTTGGGCTTTTGAATTTGATGGAAAGTGGGCTTTATAAAGTTGTTCATTAGGGAAACTATGTGTAATTTTATTGTTGGTGTCAGATAATTCATGATTTTCTAATATCGACAAATGATCAGCAATTTGATTATCATTTCTTTTTCTATCAATTACCACAAAATTGAATTCTTTCATCAAAAGTATCCATCTGATTAATCTTGGTTTGGTATCCTTCTTTTGCATAAGATATTTAATAGCAGAGTGATCAGTATGCACAATACATTTAATCCCAATTAAATAAGATCTGAATTTGTCAAAAGCATACACAATAGCCAGTAACTCTTTTTCAGTAACCGTATAGTTAATTTGAACATCGTTAAGAGTTCAACTAGCGTAGTTATAAATTTAAAAATTGTATCATATCTTTGTTCAAGAACAGCTCCAATAGCATAATCACTAGCATCGCACATTAATTCGAATGGTTTTTCCCAGTCAGGTGAAACTATTATAGGTGTTGTGATTAGTTGTTCCTTTAATAACTCAAAGGCATTCAAGCAGTCTTCAGTAAATTCAAATTTATTATCCTTTTCTAAAAGTTGACATAGAGGTTTGGTAATTTTTGAAAAATCTTTAATATAACGCCTGCAAAAATCACCATATCCAAGAAAACTTCTTACCCCTCTCACTATAGTAGGAGGTGGTAGTTTAGCTATAACTTGAATTTTGCAGGGTCTACTTCCATGCCATTTTTTGAAATTTTATGCCCTAATACAATTCCTCTTGCAACCATAAATTGACATTTCTCCCAATTTAGAACTAAATTAGTTCTTTCGCATAACTCCAAAACTTTTTCAAGATGATTTAAGCATGCGTCAAATGATATTCCAAATACAGAGAAATCATCCATAAATACTTCTATTCCATCAACAATAAACTTACTAAATATAAACATCATACTTCTCTGGAATGTTGCTTTCTTCGAAAAGCAAAAGTTTCATAAGGACTATTAAATGTATTTTTCTCTTGATCCTTAGGAGCAATAGGAATTTGATGGTAATCGGTACATCCATCCAAAAAACAGTAGTACTTGTGTCCAGCAAGTCTATCCAACATTTGGTTTAGAAAAGGAAGAGGAAAATAATCTTTTCTAGTGGCAGCATTTAATTTTCTATAATCAATCCAAATACGCCACCCAGTAACTTGCTTGATAGGTATTAATTCATTATTATCATTTGCTTCAATAGTCACTCCTCCTTTCTTAGGAACACAATGTATTAGACTTACCTAAGTACTATCTGAAATTGGATATATAATTCCAGCATCTAACCATTTTAAAGTCTCTTTTTTAACTACCTCTTTCATAATAGGGTTCAGTCTCCTTTGTGGATCAATTCTTGGTTTATGTTCATCATTCAATAAAATTTTGTGCATACAAATCGGAGGGCTAATTCCCTTTATATCAGCGAAAGTCCAACCAAAAGCTCTTTTTTACTTTTTTAGTGTATCCATTAATTTTTTTTCTTGAATTTCATTTAAGTCCGAGGATACAATTACTTGTAATGTTGACAACTCTCCTAAGAATGCATACTTCAAAAGATTTGGAAGAGTCTTCAATTCAAGTTCAGGGGGATTTACAATAGATGGAATTAAGATTTCGTTCTCTAGTGCTGTTGAATCGAGCGTTTCAAATTGTTCCTGAATATAATCAACTTCTTTGTTATCAATTTCATCATATTTATCATTTCCATATCTTCATTTTCTTCAAATTTTTCTTTGAAATATTCTTTTCTCAAATAATCGCATGTATCCATTCTAAAACATTCATCATCTTTTTCTATTGAATGATATTTCATTGACTTTGAGATGTTAAATGTCACTTCCTGATAATTTACTCTCATAGTCAACTCTCCTTTTTGAATATCTATCATGCTTTTCTTGTAGCTAGGAATGGTCTTCCTAAAACGATAGGTATTTCCTTGTCTACAAGAAAGATAAATTTATCTACCTTAAACAAAACATCTTCTACAACTCCTTTAGGATGTGTAATAGATCGATCAGCTAACTGTAGAGTTACAGAAGTTTGTGCAATCTCTCCTATTCATAATCTTTTAAAAGTTGATAGAGGCATTAAATTTATGCTAACTCTCAAATCACATAATGCTCATCTATAAAATTTTTCACCAATACCACACGGGATAGTTAAACTACCAGGATCTTTAAGTTTTCAGGAAGCTTTTTTTGAATTATAGCAGTACACTCTTCACTGAGTGCAACAGTCTCATGATCTAGTAACTTCATTTTTTTGTTGAGTATATCCTTCATAAATTTAACATAATCAGGCATTTGTTCCAAAGCTTCAACAAAAGGAATATTTATTGACAATTTTTTTAAAATGTCTATGATTTTAGCAAATCTTTTTCCCTTGTCTTGTTGCTTTAGTCTTTGAGGAAATGATGGTAGTGGTCTTTCAAAAATAATTTTCATAGGTTTTAGAGGATAATCAGGATATAAACTTTCATTTTCTCCTTCAGTTTCCACTTTTTCCTTTTCAACTATAGTTTCTTTCTGGCCCCTTGTTTCCAACTCTTTTCCACTTCTTAATTGAATAGTCTTGATCTGTTCTTTTCCTTGATCCTTAGGATTTACTTCAACATTGCTAGGTAAAGTTCCAACAGGTCTATTTCTCAGTACAGTAGCAATATGTCCTAATTGGTTTTCTACATTTTTAATAGTAGCTCCTTGATTTTGTAATTGATTTTCCATATTCAAAACTAGTTCTTCCATGCATGCCTTCTTCTCCTTGAATTGTGAATTATTATAAAAACTTGGTGGATTAGAAGGTCTATTATTGGGATTACCTTGATTGTTTACCTTTCCTAATGGGTTTACAGGATTGTTCCCCCACTGAGAATTAACAGGATTAGCATTACCTTGGTTATTCCAATTAAAGTTTGGATGATTCTTTCAATCTGGATTATAGTAGTTTGAATAAGGGTTATTTTGTCTATTATTTATCAAATTTAAATTTTCATAAGAAGATTGAGCATCTACAATTTGTCTCAATGAATTTTCTTTTAACACTTTAGGTTTTTGAGAATAATTCAATCCGTATTGATCTATTTTCTTTGAAAGAGCAGCAATTTGAGAAACTATCATAGTTAAAGCATCCGAATCATGAATACTGGCTACTTTCTTAGGATTTACCCTTTCAGTGGGCCATTGAAAATTATTGGTAGTCATTTCTTCGATTAAAGCATAAGCTTCTTCAAAAGGTTTAGACATTAGTGATCCACCAGCAGCAGCATTAATGATGGATCTAAGAGATCCTATTAATCCATTTTAAAAAGTTTGAATAATTAACCAATCTGGTAAAGTATGATATGGACATCTCCTAAGAAGTTCTTTAAATCTTTCCCAAGATTCGTATATTGATTCTCTCTCATACTGACTGAAAGATGTGATATCGTTTCTAAGCTTAGCAGTCTTCGATGGTGGAAAATACTTCGATAAGAATTTTTGTGAAAGTTACCCCAAGTTCTAATAGATCCTGGTACTAACAAATTTAACCAAGCCTTAGCCATGTCCCTTAGTGAAAAAGGAAAAAGTCTAAGTCTGACAACATCATCAGACACTCTATCATATTTAAAAGTAGCACAAAGTTCTAGAAAACTCACAAGATGTAAATTAGGATCTTCGTTAGAAGTTCTGCAGAATTGATTGTTTTGTACCATTTGGATAATTGCAGGTTTAAGCTCAAATGAATTAGTAGCTACATTAGGGTTTTGGATAGTTAAGTGAATTTCATCAAATGCAGGGTTAGCATAATCTCTTAGAGGTCTAGATTGATGTTCATTTTCTATTCCTTAGTTGTTTATATTTTTTTTCCATTGTGTCAGGATTTCTAGGTTCTTTTCTCAGTTTTCTAATTTTTCTAATAGTGCGTTCTAATTTTGAATCATAGGGTATAAGATTTTCAGGTCCAAATTTATGCATACAATCGAAATCAGTACACAGAAAAATAGTTGACTATATATGATAATAAGTTGTAGTTCTAAAAAGTTTTCAAATAGTCCTAAATTGTCCATTATTCTAATTATGTTATACTCCCTGACAACGACGCTAAAAACTTGAACCACTCCGCGTACTTTGTGTAAGCTTAATATTGCAAGAATTTGATATAGAAGTGCATAAAAATATTCAATAATCGCAGAGTTACTCTTAGAAACTAATACAAAATCACAATCATGTAATTCGAATTACCTATTTGTCACTAATATGCAATCGTAAATAAGATGTAATTTTAATAAACTAATTCTACCAACAATTAACTAATTTTACTAATAAAGTGATGTTCAATATATAAGCAAGCATCCTTCTCCTTGTTAAGAAATTTAAGTGAATGGATAAATTGAATTAGTTTAAAAACTATGTTGTGCTAAATAGGAGCATACCTATTCTTTACCCTTTGGTCTAGGCATAAAGAACATTAACTAATCCTATGCTTGGTTACTGAATTTGCGGCTAGGCTGGGAGGATACCGGCTCTCACTTCGGAGCACCCACGTTCCTCTCGCCTGAGGGCTAACATCTACACTTCAGGACCTAAACGATAGGATCGAATTGAGGATTTTAGTTTGTCACTCTATAATCTCCAATTCTACGTCCGATAAATAATATTTTTCTATTTATTTGCACCTTCCTTTCAAGTACTTTGACCTCCCTGAATCTTGGATGTAATCTTCTCTTTAGTTGTAAAAATCAACATATTTTATCAAATTAATTGGCGATTTAAAGTAAATTAAGATTGAAGTGAAAAGATTATCACAACTTCTACTAATTCAAATCACCATTTCACAAAAATCTCAAAACAAGGAGAAAGACAGAGAAACTACTCAGATCTCATGGAGAAGATACGACTAAACTTGGATTTCATATATAAAAGCAAAGTTATATAAACTACAATAAGTAAATACAACTTATCTCAAATTCCTCCCCAAGCAACCTCCTTGAAGTTCCTCTGAATCTCTTCCTTTCTTTATAACACACATAATTCTCCTTTGAAGCGGTAATGAGGAAGAAATCTCTCTCTTTTCTTGCACTCTTACAATCTCTCTAAGAATTCTTCACAATTAACACTAATTTAACTCACTCTTTATAACTCTTATGGCACCCAAAATACTAACGACACTCACGGACGCGCCCATTTCGGACTCAAATTGTTTCTTTTAAAGTTGTGGAAGAGTTTCCAAGAGTTGCCCAAGCATCCCTTTAAAAATCATCCACATTCAATGCACCTCGTGAGAGAATCGACATACTTGTCGTCGGGGGCCTCGATCTCGCCGTCGGCGGCCTTCTAGAGTACTAGGTTTTGGACATTCTCCGTTAAAGCTCGCTGTCGGCGGGGTTAAGCTTGCCTTCGGCGACCTTCTTTGTAATTTATTTTCTAAACTCTCGGGAAATATCCGCCGTCGACGCCCAAGGTCAAATCTTCATATTTTGTTCCTTTTTGCTCCAAATTCGCTCCTTTTTTGCATCTTTTTGCTCCAATGTCTATAAATCAACATACCTGTAATAAAACATCAAAAATACATTAACTTAAATTGCAATATCATCAAAATCAATATAAAATAGGCATGAAAATCTCAACATATTTTCAGTTAGTCGGTGATCAGTGGCCTGTACAAGAAGAAGCAAGGATTTATTCCCCCAACTTAAGGCACTTAAGTTGGCCATCCTAAGTAAGTAGTTGTCGGTGGTTCAATACATAGACAATTAATACAAGGAGCTGAGGAAAAGAATGCAGCTGTCGGTGGTTCAACGCATGACTTTTAATTTGGTGCTGAACCCAAGTTAGTACGGCTGATGACACTCGAGCTATGGGCTTCCTCTATTGAGGTTGAAGAGAAAAAGAAGCTAGATAAGGCTATCTCTACCCGAGTACGATTTCTCTACATCCCTTTTGATGAGCCCTCTTTGAGGCAATTCATCCTTTGTGATTTCATTGATATTATCTATTTTTCCCCATTTTGCTTACAGGTAAGTAATCTGTCAATTTGAGATACAATGATTCATCTTATACTCTTATGTCCCAATAAGACTTGAAGTAGTGGAACAGGCATACTTGATGACCCTAATATTTGCTAGGCCTTGCTCGTCAATATGTCACTGACCATTTATGGATATGAGGGCCTCGCCCTCTCCCTTGTGGCTTGGTATGAGCTCTCGAGATGGTGAGATCTTCCAATGAAATAACTATCTTTTTGTGACCTATCCATCAGACCATGATAACGTAAGAAAGATCCCTTTTATCAAAATTATTTTTGGGTATCCCCCAAGATGTAATTAACCAAATGTATGCTTTCCTTTATGAGTGCTCTTGACCCCTAAATAAAAATGTTCATTTTGGTTCTCTAGTTATGGGTGGCTTATGTAGGGATTATGGTGCAAATGATAGCATGAATGACAATGACACGACTTCAAGAGAAGATTTAATTCAAGTTTCATGTGGGCCAATTACTAGATGTCGTGCAAAGAGGTTGAAAGAAGCTCTTATTTGATTAGTCCAGGAGACTTGGACTCAAGCCAATTCATGGGGGTCTAAGGAGGAAGAGCCACGAAGATTTTTCAACTTAATCTAAGCCCAAGGATAAATGGGTCATATTATTATGGCTGGATATTTCATCTTTTTATTACGGTTTAATAATGGCTTTTATGCCAACTTAATGTAGTTTTTTTTTTATTTTATTTTAGAAGATATTTTATCTTCTCTTTCTTTCTTGTAAGCTTTAGCCTATATATAGGCCTTACTTCAAATGAGAAAGGAGATTTGGATTTTAGCAAAATTGGGATTTGGGTTGTTTCCCACAGTTTCCTTGGGATTCCAACTGAACTCTTGGCCATCGCCCAAGGAGTTCTTCCTTGATATATCAAGGGCACCCCGTTGGTGGCGTCTACCATTATACCAAGGTTTTTTCATCATGTGAAGCATAGCGTGAAGGTCTTATACCAACATTCTTGTTTGCATTGAGCAATGGGTCAAGGTTTATCTCCATCCATCCATATTACCGCCAGGTTCTACCATTATTTCGGTTTGTTCTAGCTTTAGGATGATTTCTTGTGTTATTTCATGCATCATATACGTATTTCCATCAATTCCTTTAAGTTTTGATTTATTAATCGGGTTTTCTAACTAACACATCAATCCCCATGGTCATGTCTTGATTCTACGCACGTCAGTTTGGTATCAGAGACTCACGGTTCTTGAATACATAATTTTCTTGTTGGGTTTTTGATGTTCTTGTTGGATTCTTTTCTTTTCTTCTTTTTTTTTGGGTAATTAATGGGATTAGTTATTTTCTTGTTACTTATGTTTGGTTTTTCATCTATGTCCGATTTTCACTAAGTAATCCCATTTGATAGTTCATTTCATAATTAATTGTTCAATTAGCTGCTCTCATTACTATTCATATTTCCGTTCTTGTTTATATTTGTGTTCTTGTTTAGATTCCTGTCTTGATTATTAATATCCACAACTTTATTGCTCATGTGATTGTCCAAATCAGTGTTCTTGATTTTTGTTCTTGATATTGTTCATGATAAATGTTGTTCTTAATATGATCTTGTTCTTTTGATTCCTTGTTATATTCATTTCTTTTGTTGATATTATTGTTTCCATAAATTTATTTTAGCGTTTTTTATTCTATTTTTCAGTTTTTTTTATTCAACATCCCAACGGTTTTTCTTGTCCCAGCGGTTTTGTTTTTCTTAACATTCAATTTTTTTCTTATTTGTGGTAATCTAGAATTTGTTTTGAGTTATTAAATCCAGATTCTTGCTCACCTGCCTTCTTTGTAAATCTTCAATCATGTCCCAACCAAATTTTAAAGATGAGGAAAGGCAACCAGCCATTTCTAATCTTCAATTTCAAGCTTTGGTGTGGGAGATGAGAAAACGATGAGGGCTGAGTTGGAGCAAATTCATGAAAGGTTGGATCGAGTAGAGGGAGCAATCCAACAAAGGCCACCACGAAATGTTTCCAATAGACAAAGGGAGAGATTTCCACCAAGAGGAGTGAAAGAGGAGGATAAAGAATATTAGGAGGCTGGATTTGAGGAGGAAAATAAGAGGGATTCATTTGTTGAGAAGAGGCATTATGGTGGGCAAGCTAGGGACATTAGGAATAAAGATGATAACAACTTGGGGAGTATTAAGATGCGTATTCCTTGTTTTCAAAGCAAAAACAATCCTGAAGCCTATCTTGAATGGGAGAAGAAGGTGAAATTAGTGTTTGACTGCCTTTCGAAATAAAGATGGTGAAATTAGCCGCCATTGAATTTACTAATTATGTTGTTGTTTGGTGGGATCAATTAATGTTGAGCAGGAGGAGAAATTGAGAACGACCCATAGAAACATGAGAAGAAATGAAAGTTTTTATGAGGAAGCGATTTGTGCCAAGTCATTACTATCGAGAATTGTATCAGAAGTCACAAAGGCTCAGGCAAGGTAATCATAGTGTGGAAGATTACTATCATGAAATGGAGATTGCTATGATTTGGGCTAATGTAGAAGAAGATCAAGAAGCTACTATAGCTAGATTCTTAAATGGTTTAAACCCATAAATTCAAAATAGAGTGGAAATGCAACATTATGTGGAGTTGGGGAACATGTTACATGTGGCCATCAAGGTAGAGCAACAACTCAAGAGGAGGGGTGGCCCACGTGTGTCAACTAGTGAGTGTACTTCATGGAAGCTGAATTTTCAGAAAAAATAGGACAATCCAATTGCAAAGTCCAAACCAGAGCCAAGGCAAGAGACAACGAGCCATGAAACTCAAAAGAAAATTGGCCCTTCCACATCTAGAAATCGAGACATTAAATGTTTTAAAAGTCAAGGCAGGGGTCATATGGCTAGCTAATGTCCTAACAAAAGAATCATGGTGATAAGGGACAATGAAGAAATTGAGACTGATAAAGAATTAGAAATTGACTCTATACCACTACTAGAGGACATTGAAGGTGAAGAATATGCGATCACAAGAGAATTGTTAGTTGCAAGAAGGGCTTTAAGTGTGCAGGCCAAGGTTGATGAAGGAATTCAAAGAGAACATTTTTCACTTTAGGTGCCATGTACAAAACAAGGTATGTAGTATGATCATTAATTGAGGAAGTTGTACTAAAACTACTATCACGATTTTGGTTGAAAAACTAGGACTGCCAACCATCAAGCATTCCCGACCTTAAAAGTTGCAATGTTTTAAAGATAGTGGTGAGGTAAAGGTGAACAAGCAGGTTTTGGTCTCATTCTGCATTGGAAAGTATGAAGATGAAGTATTGTGCGATGTAGTACCAATGCAAGCAGGTCATTTGTTACTAGGTCGACCCTGGAAATTTGACCATTGAGTTAAACATGATGGTTTCGCCAATAATACTCATTTGAAGTCAATAATAAAATTATCACTCTAGTACCAATGACACCAAAGGAGGTCTATAAGGATCAAGTGAGATTACAAAAAGATTATTATCAAGTGAAAAAGAGTGATCAACATAAAGAGTTTGACCCAAATGAGAAAAAAGGAAGAAATTGAACAAGCAGTCATTAAGAGAAAAGAAGAGAGAAAAAAAGAATTTTTATGCAAAGACAAGTGAGATCAAGAGAGCTTTGTTTTTAAACTAACCAATGATTGTACTTTTGTACAAAGAGGCTTTATTAAACACTAATGAACGTGACAATACTTTGCCTCATTCAATTGTTTCTCTGTTGCAAGATTTTTAAGACGGCTTTCTTGAGGAGATTCAACATGGTTTACCACCCATTCGAGGGATTGAGCATCGAATTGATTTTATACCAGAAGCCACCCTTCCAAATCATCCAGCCTATAGAAGCAATCCCGAGGAGACCAAAGAGTTACAAAGGAAGATTGGGGAACTAATAGAGAAGGGGTATGTGAGAGAGAGCATGAGTCCATGTGATGTTCCTATACTTCTAGTTTCTAAGAAGGATGGGTGTTGGAGAATGTGTGTGGATTTTCGAGCCATAAACAATATTACGATAAAGTATAAATACCTTATTCCTCGCTTAGATGATATGCTAGATGAGTTACATGGATCTTGTGTGTTTTCTAAGATTGATTTAAAAAGTGGATATCATCAGATTAGGATGAAAGAAGGCGATGAGTGGAAAACTGCTTTTAAGACAAAATATGGTTTGCTTGAATGGTTAGTTGTGCCTTTTGGTTTGACTAATGCACCTAGTACTTTCATGAGACTAATGAACCATGTTTTACATGCTTTTATTGGAAAATTTTCTGTGGTCTTTTTTAATGATATTTTGATTTAAAGCAAAAACTTGAAGGATCGTGTTGAACATTTAAAACTTATTTTATATGTTTTATGAAAGGAAAAGTTATTTGGTAACTTGGAAAAGTGTACCTTTTGAACCAATATACACTAGTGTAAGCAATGTTCGTAGTTTTCATGTACTTGCTAGTTTTTACCGGTGGTTTGTGAATGATTTTAGTAGCATAACTACACCACTCACTGAAGTAATTAAGAAAAATGTTGGCTTCAAGTGGGGGAAGCACGAGAAAAGGCATTTCAATTGATTAAGGAAAAACTTTCCCATGCTTATGTTTTATCTTTACATGATTTTTCTAAAACATTTGAAATTGATTGTGATGCTTCAGTTATTGTCATAGGTGATGTTCTTATGCAGGAGTGAAGACCAATTGCTTATTCCAATGCAGAGTTGAGTAGGGACACATTAAACTACCCAACTTATGACAAGGAGATATATGCATTGGTTAGAGCTTTGAAAACTTGGCAGCGCTACCATTGGTTTAAGGAGTTCGTGAATCACATTGATCATGAGTCTTTGAAACACTTGAAAGGTCAACATAAGCTCAACAAAAGGCATGCTCATTGGATGGAGTTCATTGAAGGTATGCATTACTATCTTCTCTTGATACAATGCTACTTGGTTTTGAACATATTAAAAATTTATACCATGTTGATGTTGATTTCTGAAATGAATATCGAGCTTGTGATAAAACTGCTTGCGGTAAATTCTTTAAACATGATGGGTTTCTATTTCAAGAAAACAAGTTATGTTCTCCTAAAAGTTCTTTGGGAGAATTGCTCGTACAAGAATCTCATGGAGGAGGATTAATGAGAAATTTTGGAGTTGTAAGGACTTTAGCTGTTTTGTAGGAGCACTTCTGATGGCCACACATGAGGCGGGATGTCGAGAGGATATGTGGTAGGTGTGTCACATGTCGATAAGCTAAATCTCGAGTGCAACCCCATGGTTTGTATACTCCTTTACCAATTCCTAATGCACCTTGGATTGTTATTTCTATGGACTTTGTGCTGGGTTTTCCTAGAACTAAACATGGTAGAGATTCAATTTTTGTGGTGGTGGATAGATTTTCCAAAATGACAATTTTATTCCATGTCACAAAACTGATAATGCTTCAAATATTGCAGATATGTTCTTTAGGGAGATTATAAGACTGCATGGTGTGCCTAGAACTATTGTTTCTGATAGAGATACTAAGTTCTTGAGTTACTTTTGAAAGACATTGTGGTGTAAGTTAGGAAATAAATTGTTGTTTTCTACTGCTTTTCACCCACAAATCGATGGTCAAAATGAAGTAGTAAATAAGACTTTGTCTACTTTGTTAAGAGCAATCATAAAGAAAAATATCAAAACATGGGAAGATTGTTTATCAGACGTTGAGTTTGCTTATAATAGGGTTGTTCATTCTACTACTAAGTTTTCTATTTTTTAAATTTTTATGGTTTTAATCCTTTAATGCCATTTAATTTAATTTGATTACCTGTTTCTGAGCATGTTAACTTGGATAGTAAAAAAAAAGTTGATTTTGTAAAACAGATACATGAGAAGGCACGACTCAACATTGAACGCATGAAAAAACAATATGAAAAACATGCCAACAAGGTGCATCACAAAATGAACTTCGAACCTGGAGATTGGGTCTGGTTACACATGAGAAAAGAAAGATTTCTAGAGCAAAGGCATTCCAGACTGGTTCCAAGAGGAGATGGTCCTTTCCAAGTACTTGAGCGTATCAACGATAATGCCTACAAGCTGGATCTACCAGGTATGTACAATGTGAGTTTCACTTTCAATGTTACTAATATAACTCCATTCGATGCAGGTACTGATTGAGAGCAAATCCTTTTCAAGAGGAGGAGAATGATGCAAATGATAGCATGGATGACAATGATATGACTTCAAGAGAAGATTTAATTCAAGTTCCAGGTGGGCCAATTACTAGATGTCATGCAAAGAGGTTAAAAGAAGCTCTTAATGGATTAGTCTAGGAGGCTTGGACTCACGCCAATTCATGGGGGTCAAAGGAAGAAGAGCCATAAATATTTGTCAACTTCATCCAAGCCCAAGGATAAAGGGGTCATATTATTATGGCTGGATATTTCGTCTTTTTATTGCGGTTTAATAATGGCTTGCATGCCAACTTGATGTATTTTTTTATTTTAGAAGATATTTTATCTTCTGTTTTTTGTTTGTAAGCTTTAGCCTATATATAGGCCTTACTTCAAATGAGAAAGGAGATTTGGATTTTGGCAAAATTAGCATTTGAGTTATCTCCCACGGTTTCCTTAGGTATCCAACTGAACTCTTGGTCATCGCCCAAGGAGTTCTTCCCCGACTTATCAAGTGGATTTCCACCCAATTTGTGGAGCCTACTATTGTACCAAGGTTCTTTTCTCACGTTAAGCATAGGGTGAAGGTCTTATACCAATGTTTTTGTTTGCGTGAAGCATTAGCTCAATGTTTATCTCCATCCATCCATTTTACCGCCAGGTTCTATCATTATTTTGGTTTGTTTTAGCTTTAGGATGATTTCTTTTGTTGTTTCATGCATCTCATACAAATTTTCATCAATTCCTTTCAGCTTTGATTTAGTAATCGGGTTTTCTAACTATCACATCAATCCCCACAGTCCTATTTTAATTCTATGCACGTCAGATTCTCTTCATGGATATTTAGTTTTAACGTATTTCAATCTGATTTTATTTGGTTGTATGATCTTGACCTATCACATGTGGATTACATATATAAGCCTTCAATGTTTCTTTTTATTCATCTTATCTTCCGATCATCTATGATATGAGAGGAAGATTTATTTGAAAAATGGATTCATATGATGATATATAAATAGACAAGCTGGCAACTCTGAGTTTCATTAAAAAGAAACAAATATACCCCTCGAAGCCACACTCATGAGGTAGCCTTGATGGGAAGCTAGTAGTGGAAACGATCTTCACTAGAAAGGCTCCATGAGAGTAAGAGGTTGATAAGGTTTTCATTGAAAATTTTTTTAGAATGTACAGGTAAATTAAAAAATCTTAGAAGGCTATATGTCTCAGATGGTACAACTACTTAAAAAAAATGAGAAGGATATATATCTCAGATACAATTGCATCAAATAATCTCAGAAGGCTAAAAGCCTTAATGAATACAGGTACTGTTGACCTCATTTTTGGAGAGGTCTTCTCTTCTTCTCTTTAGTACTTAGGATCTAGCCTTAGGCTTTTCCTTTGACTATCCTAGAGGATTAGAATTGGGACCCACCACTTAGAAATTCAAACCACTTCCTAACTCCCCGCAAACTCCACAAACTTGATTGTAGACCCCTAATCACCTGTAGGGTCAAGTTAAATGTGGAAGTTTAAAGGATGAGTTCCCATAGACACTTCGGCCTTGGGACCGCTCCGGGTGGCCCGGTTTGGTGAAGGGGCTGACTTACACACACACTACACCTATACACTACACTTTCACACACCTCCTAAAACCACACCCATACCCAACTCGACCTCCCGACTCATGAAGGTGATTCACATGGATGGTCTTTAACCCCTAAGCCCTCGCTAAGAGGGTTAGGAACAACATAGTGGATGCCTCAAATGAGTCCCTTCATGGCTCATGTGGGCTTGATATGGCTTCATGGCTCAACCAAAATGATTTCATTCCACTTACATTCACCCAAGCTTCAATTTTCCAAATTTTCAATTTTTGACCCCCGGAACCCTACACCCGCTTAGCCTACCCAATACCCTTGAAACCACCAAAAATTTGCAAAAATCACCTAAATCACCCAAAAATCCTCAAGACCAATACTAAACATTTCCTCACCACTCAAATTGATCATCCATAGCCAAAAATACCAAAACTTCCAAAAATACCTCCCAATACCCTCCAAATACCCAAAATACCCCTCTTAGCCAAAAAATCCAAAAATTCAGAAAATTCCCAGAAAATTCCAGAAATTCCAAATATTCCCAATTTCATTTTGTTCAACTACACCATGGGCCAATTTTGTCAATTTACACCACTTTTGTCAAAATCCTCAATTTGACCCATTTTAACCCAAAGTGAACCCAATGTCAAACCAAACCTACCCAATTGACCCAAATTCTAGTCCAATTCAATTCTAAACTTCAATTTAACATCCCCAACACCAATCTAGACCAAATCCAAGTCCAATTTGATTGACATTTGGATCCAATTTCACTTTTGGCCTTAAAGCCCAATTTGGACCCATGACCCAAACTTAGCCCAAACTCATCCAATTCAACTCCAATTAACCCCAAATCTTTTCTAAACCTTCCTTAACAATCCCCATAAACAAAACACTAACATGATTTGCCCAAAGTTTAGACCCAAACCCCACTCAAATTCAACCCAAAGCTAAAAGGCCCAATTTTGACCTAAACCTAAACCTAGCCCAAATAGACCCAAACCCCAAAATCAAAACCCAACCAAAGCCAAAACCTCTTTGAAACACTCCCATAAACATTTCCCAACATTAATTTTACATCAATTTCAACCCTAGCCCAACATTGGCCCAAGTTAGCCCAATTTGACCTACATTGGCCCACTTACCAAATGAACCCAAATCCAACTCAATTCAAACCCAAACCACCCCAAATTTGCTCCAAATCACTCATGACCCATCCATGAGCTAAAACAAACATTTGTTTGGCCCAATACTTCACAAAATTCCCATCCATAAATTTATTTTTTAAAACCAAAAGCCCACCTTCTTAAACCTTCCTAAAAGCCCAAATTTCATGCTAAAGCCCATATGACAAATTCTTCTCATCATACCATTAATTAAAATCAATCCCTAAGTTTGAAAATTCATCATGAAGCCATTCCAAATTAAGCCCCATACAAATTCCCATCAAAATACCAAAATTTTTCTTAAATCCATTTCCATGAAATTGACTTAACTTTTCCCAAGCCAAAGATGAGCCATGAAGCCATGCATGAGCCACATGGGAGCCATGAGAGCCATGGAATCTACTTTCCACCTCACCATACCCAAGATGGCAAGAGGAGGAGGCCCTTTCCATACTCTCTTAAGAGTGATTAACCACTTCCATGACTCCACTAAACCATGCTTAAACTTAATCGTACTTGGATTGTGACTTGACCCCACTAATCAAGCTGATCCAAATCACTTTCTCTTCAGCCTAAACCAAGCCTTGGGTGGTGCACCTAGCCCAAATGGATGGGTTGACCAATTTGAGCCAAAATGAGCCCTCTCCCATTCCATTCTAATCCAAGCGTTTTACACATGGCATTTGCCAATCGCCTACACTAAACCCCAACCCCGACCCACCGTGAACAAGATGGTGACCAAGTGCTCGGCCGGCCAGCCACCGTGTCGCCGGAAAACACCATGGCCGAGACCTTGGGAGGAGCAAAACTTTGGAATTCCACCTCGTCGAGCCGCCCCATGCCCAATGGCCACCATAGCCGTTCTTCCCATGCCCAGGAGCAGCCGATCCCAACCCTCGGCCATCCCCGTGAGGCTCTCCAGCCACCTCTATTTAAACTCGACCCCCTCACGGCCATGGAGGAGAGTTGCACAAACCTTGCCGAAACTCTGCCAAAATTGTTCCAAACCCTACTCCATACTTAGAGCAGTTGATCCCCAGTGTCAATTTGCCCTAATCCTCACTGACAGAATCCAATTTCTCAACTGAAATTTCATCCAAAACCAGGACACTTTGCCACAGTGAGCCAATCCTCAAATCGACCGGTCCTACACCTTCACTGGACCAAGAGGAGAAGCTTCCCACTGAAAGCCCCATCTCCAGGCCACCCAGTTGCTCCAGCCTCCAAGCTTTGTGATTGGGCTTGGTCAAAATCATACCTAGGAAATTCACCAGACCAGGAGACTTTATCTGGAGCTTGCTGGGATCCAATCGAAGGTGACACAACCCTCGCATCGAAGCCACACTTCTCTGAGCAAAGGTATGAGCTAACTCTTTATCCCGAGCTTCTGGAGATTCTCCATTTCAAATGCTTTAATTTCAATGCATGATCACCGTATAGATGTATTTGTCTCTTCAAGACGAATCCATAGAGCATAAGAACACGAAAATCCGTTGAGAAATGAGTGAGTTCTTAGGGTTTTAGTGTGGACGGTTCTCGGGCTAGGAGGCTTGGGGACGATGAACGGATGCCGTTCATTTAATACACGCGCGGACGGACGGCCGAGGATCGCGCCGGACGAGGAGACGAAAACTATACAGCGGGCCCCGGAGAGCCGAGTTGGATGGCGGCGCCGAATCGGAGGCGACGCGTGTGCGTTCGGAGTCGCCAAGGTCGAGTCGGCGCCGCCGTTTTAAATAGAAAATTAGGGTATTTTCTTATTTATTTAATTCCCTAAACTTGGAAAATTCATAACTTTGTGTAGAAAAATCGAAAAATAAGATAAAAATACACTCTCGCTCGATGAACGTGAGGAGAATAATGTGGAAAAGAAATCATTTAATTTCATCTAGTATTTTATTTTTAATGATTTATTTACCCTCTCGCATTGTTTTAATTCTCCATGCATATAGGAAATTCACCATGGCATGAGACCATAGGGCTTTCGAAGCCTCCGAATTTGGGAACATTCCCCGAATTTTTCAAAGTCGAGGCCATCCCTATGAGAAGTTATTGATTTTTCAAATTCATGTTGTCTGTTTTGAGTATTTTAAATCCAATAATTAGCATGTTGTGAAATAAATTCTAGGAAAATTTGGTGATGTTTTTTATGACCAGAAGACCTTAGGAAAAATAGGTTTTGAATTAATTCACTTGGAATAACCCTAATCGGCTTAAACACCCTAAATAGGTTCTTAATTAATTAGAGCTAATCATACATCAAATTGACTTGAAATCAATTCTCCACTGACCTTTAGGATCAGAGGAACCCACCATAAAAGTTTGAAGTCAATTGGGTTTGGTTAGCCCTATCAAATGGGTTGATTAAGCCATTTAGCCAATTTAAACTTTGAAAATTCATAACTTTCAAAATACTTTTCAAAAATTCACCAAATTGGTTTTGGAGCCTCTCTGATATTAGGGAATTTAAGAAAATTAAAATTTCAATTTTCTAAAAAAGTTAATTTTTTGTATTATTTTAATATTTTAATAATTAAAAAATAATAAAAATCACAAAAATAATAAAATTCACCAAAATGTCACATTTTGAATTTTAGTCACTTAGGAACAAATCCCATATTTTTCCTAGGTCTCTATGATGAGTTATTAAATTTTAAAGCCCTAAGGTAATTTTAAAATTAAAGAAAATGTATTTTCTAGCATTTCCACTAAAATAATTCTAATAAATCAAAGAAAAATCAAAAAATTATAAAAATTGGTTCTCTAATTTCCTTGATATCAGAGAGATTTTTGAAAAATATAAAATTCATTTTTCAAACTTTATTTTATTTTTAAATTAATTAATACTCCAAAACTCAAAATAATTATAATAAAAATAATATAATTCAAAAAATCACCAAACTTGGTCCAAGTGGTCCTCTAGTCATTAGGAATGTCCCATAATTTTCTTAAGGACAGAAACTTTCCCTTGGTCATATTATTAAATTTTCCTTAGAAATCTCTATTTTCTACCAAAAATAATTACATAAATAAATTAAATACAGAAAAATCACATTTTCTCCTCTTTATTGACATATGAGTGAAGTCACATAAAAATTTCAAAATCATTTGAGCTCAATTTAGTGAGTTATGAAATTATTAAGCTTGAAGGGCAAAATGGTAATTAAAATTTTAACCCTTAATTAAAACTTTAGGCTTAATAAAATGAAAAGGTAAAATATTTGATCTTAATCTGATTTGGATGATTGAAATTTAAATAATTAAAGGGTAGAAAACTATTAAACAATTCAACAATAATTGAAATGAACTTTAATTAAAATAATTAATTAAATTTGGAAGAATAATAAAATTAGAATTATTAAAATAGGGATATTATTAGGAAGAGATTTGTTCTTTAATTTAAGAATCCCTAAATTAATCATCCCAATAATATTTAATTCCTAATTAAAATGATAATCCAAGTTTAAGATTTAAAATGCTAAAAGACTTAATCATTAAATTAAGTTAAGGTTAAATTATTTAAAGCAAATCCCTTTAAAATAAAATATTAAATTAAATTAAATTAAATTAAATTAAATTAAATTAAATTAAATTAAATTAAATTAAAACAAATTAAATTAAATTAAATTAAATTAAATTAAATTAAAACACATTAAATTAAATCAAATTAAATTAAATTAAATTAAATTAAATTACATTAAATTAAATTAAAATTAAATTAAATTAAAATTAAATTAAATTACATTAAATTAAATTAAATTAAATTAAATTAAATTAAATTAAATTAAATTAAATTAAATTAAAACTAAATCAAATTAAATTAAATCAAATTGAATTAAATTAAGCTAAAACATATTATATTAAATTAACTTAAATTAAATTAAATTAAATTAAACCACATTAAATTAAATTAAATTAAATTAAATTAAATTAAATTAAAACTAAATCAAATTAAATTAAATCAAATTGAATTAAATTAAGCTAAAACATATTATATTAAATTAACTTAAATTAAATTAAATTAAATTAAACCACATTAAATTAAATTAAATTAAGTTAAATTAAATTAAATTGAATTAAATATAACATTACTTAAGACATAAAGGAATTCAAAAGTAAATCTAAAACAACTTGAACATTATTCCAAACTTAAATCCATTAACTAAAATTAAATCACAACTTACTTGAACATCCATTTGCCCTCGAAAGCTCGTGATGTCATAACTCTTAAAAAAGGAGTGTTAAAAGAAGCGTTACTTCACTTATAGGATATTCAAATGTCCTAGTTCACTGAGCAAGACAACAAAACTTAAACTCTCGGACGATTAATTCATTTGTATAATTAAATTCATTTGGACTTAAAATAATCCTAGAAATGTTGAAAAGATGTTTAAGATTCGTCTTAAGCACTTCCTCAATATGATAGGATATTTATAAGAACAATTGAACTTAGTTGTTCTTTGATGAAGAAAATCGACCTTAAACCAAAGCACAAGAACCTAGACGTCATAGGAGATGACTAGCTATAGGATTAGGACCTTTGGTAGAAAACCATAACCCTTCCCTTAGCTTCACCTAGGAACTTACTTTAAATGCTTAAATATTCTAACTGTGTTTTAAGTGCAGCTTGGGATGACGGGAAGACCCTCCAGGTACGCTTTTATTTTATTGTAATTTACTTTACTGCAATTTATTTAATCGCATTGTACTTACTTTTCTTGCATGATAAACAACTGTTGCATGAAAACCTACACCTTTAGGATAGTCCCTAAAACTGAATTCAAAACTAAATTAAAAGTCATTACAAGATAAAATTCACCGCCACAACATTTCAAAATATAAGACAACTCAAAATTTAATCACAAACAGAACAACAAAACTACAACTACAACTAAATTAAAACGTCTTGTTGGATGATCGAGAATACCTCGGATGATGTAACCTACGTGTTGCTAACGGGATTTCCCACGGTCTAAATGAAAGTGTGGAACTCATTCATTTGAGTTTAGCAAATTCATCTGGACTAAGTGAATCCGGTAAAAATAACGATGCCGGAATTATGGAACCGTGGGATCTTAACCGCTGTTGTTATAATCAACTTTAAGATTTGTTGAATTAAAATATTAAAAACACCTGGATTTTAAGATTTTCTCTAAACCAAAACACATTTCTCATCTCCTGATTTATGACTTCTAAAACTAAACCTCTGCAACAACAAGGAGCTCGGAGCATGGTGGGCAAGCACGGCCATCGTCATCAGCGAAAACCTGAGTCTACTTCAGCAAAACTTCCTTAGAATTAAATAACCAAGCCATAGGACTTCGAGGTAGTTTGTCTAGTGCAACATAAATCCTCAACTCTTCGTTAGGCATTTGCATGATCATGTCATGTAAATTAAGCCCTAACCGGTCTTAGGACTTCGAGGTAGTCGTCCGATACGACATAAACCCTCACATCTTCGAGGCTATTTGTATGATTTTATTATACAAATATAAGTCCTAACTAATTAAAATTGGCAAGATCAAAATACTAAATAAACATTAGGACTTTCTTAAATTCGAAGCCAAACAATAGGATAGTCGGAAATTACCGAAGTTCGCTTCGAATCCGTGATTTCTCCTACCTTTCTTCCTTTGGATTCCCAAAACAAAATGTTCCAAACTTGATCCATTCCCTATCGAGATTCCAAAACTCAATCCATCGAAAACTTAAACCTCGAAATTCTTGAGAGCAGAACTACCGATTATTATCGAGAGTTTTCTTAGGTGATTCCCGTCACTTAAGATGTAATTAACTATAGGGGCTTGCCCTTATAGGGAATTTTAAGAACCCGAGTAATATAAACCCCGTTTAATGTTTTCATATTAGACGGGGGAATTTATCGGCTTATAAAATTGGTTCGCGGACCAAACGGATGTCACAAATCTCGCTAGTTTATTTAATCGAGCCCCATCATCAAGCAATGTGTCTATTCTTCGGGATAGATACATGGTTTGTGATGCGGTGCTCGTTTATATAAACTATTCGGGATGTGAGATCGGTTTGATTTCATATCTTAAAATTTTCAAATTTAAAATTATTTTCAAAATCAAATATTACTTTTCAAATTATTTATTTAATTTAAATTAAAGTTCGCCGACAATTTCTGTAGGCGACCCCCTTTTCCAAATACAACACATGACCTAAAAATATGTCGACAACTTCTAGCGACTCGGCTGGGGATTATTCCTCTCTCCATTTTTAATCAAATAGTTCTGCTTTCAAAAATCGGTAGTATATCCATGTCCCTAATGGATCAAACTACCCTTCCTTCCGTTGGAATATTATGTTCATTTCTACCTTGAACAAGTATAGCCAACATTCTCTCGGATTTAGGAGCCACTGTTTAAACACCCCTAAACAGAGAGGTTCCGAGATCCTTTTACCTCATTTCTGAGGTGGGGTGGACCCCAATAGGTGTTAGTTTAGGAGTGATCCTTCGAGTCGAGAAGTCTTGCATAAGACTTTCTTTTCCTTTCCAATTCTGAATCAGATTCATTACCTTCTCTACACCTTTGAACTTTCCGTTCTAAATAAAAAAACCCTCTAATGAATGACTCTTTTAACAAATATACATGAACAAGAATGTGTTCGGACTCTTTTCGTTTCCTTTCTTTTCGTCCTGATGAGAAGAAGCATAACTTGGGACCGACAATCGAATCTACCTTGCGGAAATGGAAGCCCCAAACTGATTTTCTCCTTCACCAATGGACTCGGACTTCGCCGTTTACAAGGATGAGCTGCCCGACAATGGGATCATCCGAGCTTGGACAAGGATTTGAGAACACAAATGTCAAAATCGCTGACGTTACTCTCTTCGCACTGATGGACAAAGTGCCAGAAACTGAGAAACCCATGATTGAGTTCAACCTTAAGTAACTCAAGAGTTTCCTCCTCTGCAAAGGGTTCCAGCTGAGAGGAATACCGCTGTCCATAGAAGGACCGTTATCTCTACCCCCACTGGTCTAGTCGTCTCTGCACCTACCCCGGCTCCCGCCAAGCCGAAGGGGAAGGAAGTTCAAATTTGTAACGAACATGTTACCATGGAGGGTACGGATTTCCGTGCAAGACCTTCGTTTTTGAAATCGGGTCCGGCTCAAGGGTTCCACCCCTAACACGGACTCGGAGGAGAAACAGAGGCGGGAAGATTGCCGGGAAGGCCGGAGCTGCCGAAGTCGCTTTCTTAGAAGAAATCCCCGAGTACACACCACTACCTCGAATACATACCATTGTCTGAGTATATACCCCTTTTGGAAGGAAGTAGATTCCATCCCCTTTCCGCTGCAGCTGACGAGGAAAATGTCCGCAGGATTGCTTCTACATTACCTCGACCCGCATACTATAGCGACAACAGAAAGAAAAGGGCTAGGGTTACACCATTTGCCCGACTACAGACTGTGATTGAGAAATTAGCAAAGAAAGAAAGATGCCCTATATCGGAAATTTTAAGAAGGATAGGGCGGGTGCCGGCCAAATCCTGTCTTGGGCCGCGAGTAGAATCTGCTATCGCTGCAGAAGAGCCTAATAAGAAGATGAAGGCTAGTCTACCCGTTGTTGTTTCGGGTTTACGGATCGGGGAGGATACCACCTTCCAGACATTCGGCTGACGGCACCATCCGGTCCTGGGCCTTCTACTGCTAGAAGGATGGTATGGCGTCCCACTACCGGCCGCTTAAGACCGAAACAACGACCGGAAAAGGAAAGTCTCGTCGGGAGACTTGAGTCCGAAGAAGTGCTACCGCAATAAAGGGGACTCATGAGAAAGAAACCCGACAGTTATCACATGACAACTGCAAGGATGTACAGAAAAGACCACTAGAAGACGCTATGGAAAAGCTAAGAACTGATATTCGACGACTAGCAAGGGAAAGAGAAGAGAAATTCGAAAATGAAGTTGACTCGCCAGAGTTCATGGATGATGAATATGCGAGAATTAACATGGTTGAAACGCGAGCTTCGTCGACTTCACAAGGTGCTCTCCACGGCAGCAGAAGAGAGGAGCCGAAGTAATGAGAAGGCGACTTCAAGAGAAAGATGATACGATCGCCCAAATGGCAAAAGGATGGAAGAGATGGTCGTAGCCCTAGCCACTCTCCGGAGTCGAGTTCAACCCCAAAGAGAAACACCCCCGTAAGTTATTCACATTGTAGACGGAGGAAAGGAGATTACATCCGTCAACGGGGATGATCAATTAAAGAAGGATACAACACAAAGTATGATTCCGGAAAAGGATATCAAGAGCTTGGTGGAACAAGCAGAGTGCGAGAAGCCTTGGCACAATCAAAGAGCGGGACATCCATTCGGACGGGTAGACCTTACCCCGAAGAATTCGACGCCGTCCAATATCCGAAAGGCTTTGTACCACCTCTCGTTCAAGACCTTCGATGGAACCGAAACCCTCGGCAAGCATGTTGCACATTTTCGTGCCGCTTGTTGCAATGCCGGCGGAAGTGATGCTTTACTCTTCCGACAATTTGTCGACGACTTGTCGTGGGATCGCCTTTGATTGGTATGCGGAATTACCAAACGACTCGGTGAAGACATTTTCGAATTAGAAAACCTCTTCATCAAGCGATTTGCCGGAGCTCGGCACCACATCACTATAGGTGATTTAGTGGTAGAGAAGCGAGCCGAATGAAACCTTGGTGGACTACATACTTCGATGGAGGAATCTAAGTATGAAGTGTGAGCCACAGCTACAAGAACAGCACGCAGTCGGTATTTTACTTAAAAGCATTCATGGCCCGATAGCACTTCTCCTCAAGGGATTTACTATTAAGACTTTCGAGAAGTTGTTAAGCAAGGCCGGAAGCTTGCAAGAGGAGGCGAAGCAATTAAGTTTCACCGATAAAGCAGACAAACAGAAGCCCGTTAAAACTTTTGAAAAGAAGTCCGGGATCGTCGCAGCAGTCGACAAAGGCAAGCAACCGATACAAATATCGTCAGAACGGTCGCAAGCAACCTCAACGAATTACCGACGAACCCCGACCCAGCTATCACTCATCTCAACGAGTATGAACAACCGCCTCGTCCACAACGTACATTTAGGGAGTTCCTAAGCGAGGAGTATCCGTTCAAGAATGAGGCAGATGCCGAAAATGTTCCGTGACTCGATGAAGACTCCGGATTTCCAACTCGCCGAGCCTAAAAGACCGGAAGAAGTCGACAAGAAAGGTGATCCCAACTTTTGCCCTTACCACCGGATGCTTGGGCACAAGATAGAAGATTGTATTACCTTCAAAAGTTGGCTCAACGACAATCTTCGGAAAGGGAACATAACAATCCCGAAGGAATACATGAAGGAACCCCAGAAAGGAGGTTCCGTCAATGTTATCTCGACGGATTTCATTGTTCCGATAGATCCCTATGCAACTGACGATGGATGGAGTACCGCTTGGACAAAGTCTTCAAAGAAGATTTTAGATCGCATCCAAACCACTTCGGTGCGAGCCTCAATTCAGAGTTCGAAACCTGTCAAGTCGGCACTATCACTTGCGATAGAAGAACCCCCTCAACAAGAGACGACTGAAGAAAAGAAGAAAATCGACGAAGAAGAGAAGACCGAGGCTCCTAAGGCTAGACTCAGGAGCCGCTTATCCTAGGATAGTTGTTTCCGATTCGGGGAGAAATCCCTCGAACCTCTAACTCCGTATGATTATCCGCTCACTCCGGTGGGATCTTATAATGATAAGGGTTATGGCGTTGGCTACGTTTTGATCGTTTCTAACGATTACGTAACTAGCGACAATCAACCTAATCCGGACGTCGATTCCGATACAAATAACAATTCTCAAATCATACACAATCTCGACGATCACAATGACAAAGAAGACATCCACCAGGGAGGCTACGAGAGTTCAACAAGCGACGAATCTATTTGCGAGTTTCGAGGAGCTCCAATCACAATAGAGTTAGAGCCTTCAGACTCCGAAGCTAATCCTGAAGAACTTGTCATTCCAATTCAGAAGGAGACACCAACAAACTCAATGCTAAACTTAGAAGAAATCACAGAAGTCAACTTAAGAAGTGGAAGAGTTCTACCTCCGAGAATGGGTCCAAAGGACAAAGGAAAGCAGGTGGTTGTTCAGGAAGAACCAACCCCGGCAGAAGAAATACCCATTCGAGAAGAAAACGAGGCACATGAAAACAAAGTGGACTACAACGTGCTAGCCCATCTTAGGAAACTACCAGCCAAACTGAGCATCTACGACGCTCTCATATTATCAAAGGAGATGAGAGAAGCTCTGATCAAGGCCTTACTTGATCCAGAAATTTGCTTAGCTCAAATGGTCGGAGAGTCCTTAGATGAGGTTTGCTCGTTAAAGGAACAGCGAGGTGTTACCTTCACGGACAATGATCTATTACTTGGGACGCTAGACCACAACCGACCATTGTACATTTCGAGCTTACTAATCGGGAAGTTTACACTCTCCGGAGTATTGGTGGATCCAGGAGCATCAATCAATATAATGAATCTTCGAACGCTAGCATACTTGGAAATTGATGCTCACGAGCTCGAGGCGGACAAAATGTTATTAAGAGGATTCAACCATAAAGGAGAAAGAGCCCTCGGATCAATAACACTGCTAATGAAGACCGGTGACTTAGCAAAGACAACCGCGAAATTTCACATAATCGATTCGAAACGTCGTTCAACGCTCTACGTGGGCCGACCGTGGATACATGAAAACAGGATGGTACCATCATCTCTACATCAATGCATTAAATACTACGATGGAGGGAACAGCTGCATTAAAGGTGACTTACAACCGTTCTCCGTACATGAAATTGGAATCCATGAAGATGCAGCTTATTATGCACCTCCGAAGAAAACAATCTTCTCCAGAGATACCATAACAAATGAAGCAAAGGAAATTTGGGACAACGAAGAACACTGAAATTCTAGTCCGACAAGTCACTCACCACTCCCTTACGGCGAGATGGTGAAGGTTTCTCCACAACTCGCATCCGAGGTCGAGGCCGGGGACGAGGTCGTGGCGTAGACATTAGGACGATTGGACGAGGAAACCAACCATCAATGTTGATTGGGAAGATAGTTCTGAAGAAGAAAAAGAAATCAAGTAAGAAGCAGCGACAATAAATTGGAAGAAGCCTCAATTCAGAATCCCTCTCGAAGATGAAAGAAACGAAGAATATAAATCAATGTACGAGAAGATTAACCACTATGTACATACTATGACCCTGACCCCGATCCATTCTAATAAGATCGAGGGTATGGAGGTCAAAGAGGTACGTAGCGGTGGTGCAAAGCCCATCAAATTCCACCGTGGTGCTCCTTTCTCCAAAGCCGAAAATAATGTACAATTTGAAGATGCTACTTCATCGAATTAATGGAATTACCTTTTGAGTGGTACTCTCCCGTGTACAAAATTTACTTCGACGTGGTTTCTTACCTCGACAATGGACAAAAGGTCAATCACAACATTTTGAAAATTTATGGAATAACTCCGGTCGTCCACCCAATTCAAAGCATGGTCTCGGATTCGGCACGGTAGGATCGAGCTGACGATACCGAATTTTGCATGGTTGTCACTTGCGAGTCTAATGAAAACCGCATGGAAACTACGGAAGAACTCGAAGATTTACAAATTGGAGACGCTCCACCGAATTCGAAGAAGAGATCAAATCTACAATAGACGAGTTAACGGAAGTTAACTTAGGTACTAACGAAAGAACCTAGACCTACCTTTGTTAGCTCCTTACTCAATAAAGAAGACTCGAAGAAATAATCAAGTTATTAATGGAATTTAAAGACTGTTTTGCTTGGAGCTACGATGAGATGCCGAGTTTAGCTCCGCAGGTCGCAGTCCATAAGCTAGGGGTGGATCCCGCTTCGTTCCGATCGACAAGGTCCTGAAGAATGCGTCTAGAAATCGAACAACAAGTCATAGCCGAAGTTAAAAAACTAATGGACGCCAAATTTGTTCGTGAAGAACAATACCCGACTTGGTTAGCCAATGTGGTACCGATCGGGAAGAAGAATGGTCGGATCGGAATTTGTGTGGATTTCGGAGATTTAAATAAGGCATGTCCGAAAGATGAATTCCCTCTACCGATCCTGAATTGATGATCGACATCGCTTCAACACATGAAATATTCTCATTCATGGATGGATCTTCGGGATACAACCGGATAAAAATGGCTCCAGAAGATGAAAAACTTACGAGCATTCGAACGCCGATCGGAGTATATTGCTACACGGTTATGCCATTCGGATCGAAGAAAGCAGGAGCAACCTATCGAGAGCGATGACAAGAATTTTTGATGATCTCATCCACAATCAAGTCGAATGCTACGTGGATGATGTGGTCATCAAAAGCAAAGTAAAGGAAAACCACACGTATGATTCGAGAATTGTTTTCGAACGATTAAGACAATTTAACCTTAAGATGAATCCCTTAAAATGCGCCTTCGGCGTCACCTCCGGGAAATTCTTAGGATTCGTTGTCCAACATCGTGGAATTGAAATCGACCCGGAAAAGATTAAAGCTATCCTAGAAATGACACCTCCCAAAACCTTAAAACAACTACGATCTTTTCAAGGGAAGCTGGCATATCTTCGACGCATTATCTCAAACTTGTAAGGTAGGTGTCAGCCTTTCTCGGCACTAGTTAAAAAGGACGCCAAATTTATTTGGGAGAGAAATGCCAGAGGCCCTTCGAGGACATTAAACAATATTTAATGACACCTCCCGTCTTAGCAGACCCTGGTCTCGGGTAGACCGCGATACTTTATACCGCGGCTTTAGACGACTCTCTCGGAGCCTCGTTAGCCTGTGTCAATGATGAGGGTAAAGAAAATGCTCTTTACTACCTAAGCCGTCGTTTACTTCCGACGGAAATAAGGTATCCCGCGATCGAAAAGCATTGTTTGGCCCCGATCTTCGCCGCTCAAAAGCTCGGGCATTGCATGCTTTCTCATAAGGTCAACTCGATTTCGAAATTTAATCCATTGCAATACTTGATGACCCGCCCAACGCTTTCCAGCAGACTTGCCAGATGGTCAATGATATTATTGCAATTCGATATAACTTTCGTGCCTCTTCGTGCCGTAAAAGGACAAGTCCTAGCAGACTTCCTCGCAAGACACCCTTTGCGGCGGAATCTCCTCTCAATGACGATTTGCCGGATGAACAAATAATGAACCTAGAAGACCCCGATGATCGACGTTGGCAATTATATTTCAACGGAGCATCTTCGAAGCACACAAAGACGAAGAATCGCAAGTGATAGTGCCTGTAAGGCGGGGATCGGACTAATCTTTATAACACCGGAGCGGGGGATGTTAAGATACTCCTACCACTCGACAGAGCCGTGTACAAATAACGAAGCGAATACGAAGCCCTCATAACGAGACTCGGAATTAACTATTCAAATGGGTATAACGGACATCAACATCTACGGGGATTCGCAGTTAATCATTCAACGGATCGTCGGACAATACGAGATTTTAAAACCAAGACTTGAGCAATACTTCCAAGTATGCCATACAATCGTTGGAACAGATTCCGAATGTGACAATCTACAAAATTCCCGTAAAAGAAAACGCTTTAGCGGATGCGCTAGCCCGTCTCGCAAAAGAATTTGCTCGTTCGCAAGATGAATCGATGGAAGTGTCGGCTCACTGGACGTCGGGTCCTATCACAACTCGACATAAACACAATACACAAATTAGAAAAGGAAAAAGGATCAATCGTAGCGAGTGACGTGAAAACACGGAAGATTGGCGACGACCATTACATGACTACCACGCAAACAGGAAAATTACCGGACGATAGGTCGTTAGGTCCACCGTATCAAGAAAAGAACTGCGTCCTACGCATTAATAAACAACACATTATACGTAAGGTCTTTCGATCAAATGTGGCTAAGGTGCCTAAGCGGGTCCGAGGCCCGTGAAATTGTTAAAGAGGTGCATTCGGGACTGCGTGGCGCTCACCGGTCGGGTCCAAATATGAAAATGAAAATTAAAAGACTAGGGTACTACCGGCCCTCGATGATGACCGATCGCATGAAAATCGCTAAGAGCTGTCACCAATGCCAAGTGCACGGAGTGGTTCTACACCAACCTCCAAATGTGCTACATCCGACAATTGCGTCGTGGCCATTTGAATGTTGGGGAACGGATATAGTGGGTCCAATAGAACCACCATCTTCAAAAGGACATCGCTTCATTCTCGCGGCTGCAGTTACTTTTCTAAATGGGCAGAGGCGGCTCCACTTAGAGAAGTGAAAGCACATCACGTGCTACAATTTTTCAAGAACCAAGTTGTCTACTTTTTCGGAGTGCCGCGCGAGATCATCTCAGATAATGGGTCAGCATTCAGAAGCACGCAAATCAATAATTTTGTCAGGAGACACGGAATCGACTGGCGGTATTCAACAATTTACTACCCAAGAGCGAACGGCCTGGCTGAGGCATTTAATAAAAATCTCATTCAAATTTTAAAGAAGACTTTAGACGACAATAAGAGAAATTGGCACGAGAAATTGTTAGAAGCCTTATGGGCCTACCGGACAACCTTCAGAACTCCTACTCAAGCTACACCTTACGCTCTGGTGTATGGGTCCGAGGCAGTGTTACCCTTAGAGGTCCAGCCTTCCTTCACTCGAATTGCAGCTGCAAACAAAATCACGACGAAGAGAATGCCAAATTACGACTAGAAGAATCGGAAAGCCCGGAAGGGAAAAGACTTGCAGCGCGACAGAGAATTTAGAACTATACCGAGCTAAGATGGTTCAAGCCCATGACGGATCGAGTCCGCCCAAGAACCTTCAAAGTTGGTGACTTAGTTCTCGTTCTCAAAAGACCTATTCTCGCACACCGCAAGATAGGAGGAAAATTTGAACCCACTCTGGGAAGGACCATTTGTGGTCGAGGCGATCTACTCGGAGGCTCCTACCAGCCTAGTGAACCGCCAAGGAGAACGACATATGCTTCCGATCAACGGACGATACTTGAATAAGTATTACGCTACCTGATGTTTTGAAGGAATGAATCCTTCATCCCTAGAAGCACGGGTGAAGTAATTACTTATGACTGGGCCTGAACCCAAAAATAAAAAAAATGTGCTAAAATAAGTAAAATCATGATAATAAAGTTTTCTTTGTTCTCTCTTCCAAATCAAAATCTCTTTCCTGATCTTATCCCACTTCATTCCTGTTAAATTGAAAAATACAAAAGTAATAAAAAAACTATCTTTAATAAACATTTTCTTAATGTTCTTGTTCTTAAGTACGACCCCCGATCCTTTTCCTTGTCTTTTCGCGAGGAAATGTCGAACGGACGGTTGGTCTCGAACTTTAGAAATGGCGTAAGCCTTGCACTCGACGAAAAGAGGGTGAAAGATGGAGCGATAATAGAGATCGACTCGGACTTCGCACCGGCGAGGCCCGCAATACGAGGAAAGTGACTGGGTCCCGATCGACCGAGAGGAACCGCTCAGTCGGACAAGAATGAAAGTGGGTGGCCCAAGCCACCAATCCAGCAAGAAGAAAAGAAGAATAAACACCGAAGAAGACAAGAGAATCAAATCCGTAGTCGCTACAGGCGGAGGGCGAGCTTGTCGGCGCCGCGCCCACGAAATTCGAGAAGTACGAAGAGCTACTCTCACAGCGAACTCAACGAAGAAATAAAAATCGCCGTATCCGCAAGATGTTAACTAAATTAGCAACGGACCGGCGCGACGAGGCGGTGCTGCTGCCGCGTACATACACTTCAAGGACACCAATTCACCAGGAACCCGAAGAAAGGAGACCGACTCCGAGGATGACGGAAGAGACCGGAAAATCTCGAGAAGAACGAAGAAAGAAGGCTACAACGCCACCGGACAAAGCCACCGTAATGCATAACCTTGTTGCAGAAGCAACCCCGGAGGATGTCCCGACGGACACCATCCCCGAGGAGCCGAGGTATGCGGAGAGAACGTGAAGGGATCGAGCCATATATCCCACAGTACGTCACCAGGCCTCGCCATTTGCAAATTATTCCAGAATACGAGCTAGAAAGAATACAGAATGTCGAGAAGAAAACTTTTGAATACTTCGAGAGAATCAGAGGTAGGAGGATCAATATACTTGAAGGCCTCGAGTTACATACAGACGTGTTCTCGTAATACGAACAACAACAAATCGTGGATTGCATCCGGGATTTGAAAAAGATGGGCCGAGCAAGTCGCTTAAGAGAAAACACTTACTCAGAACCCCGGAGATGGATGCCAGGGAAGGGGAGAATTACAATACAATGTGGATGCTGCTACAACTTCGCAGAAGACAGGAAGGGAAACCCACCGGGGATACTCCGTCATGGCCAGGTGGATCCAATGCCATTAGTCATTAAAAGGATGGTAAAAAGAATGATAACATGGAGAGTACCGCCGGCGGATTGCATACCCAACGGTTACATCATTAACATTTACAAGAAGGGTGACTACATTCCCCCGCACATAGATCACCACGACTTTGTCGACCTTTACGCACGTTTCTTTTCCGAACGAGTGTAATATCATGTTCGGATTCGACCTCCGGATAGCGAGCCCGGGTGAGTTCCGAGGGCCGATAAAGATACCATTACCGGTAGGTTCCGTCATGATACCGAAGGGCAACGGAGCGGATGTCGCTAAACATTGCATACCAGGAGTGCCGGTGAAGCGGATCTCGGCTACTTTCGAAGGATGGACGACGAGAAAGCACCTTACCACTTCCGACCGGACCCGGAGTTAGAGAGCCTCCGACCTTACGAGTCGTGAGTTGCATGGAAAATATTACACCTCCAACGTACATCCATACGGCATCCTTGCCAAGGATGGCTTGGAAGGTGATGTTATTAACCGTGCACCTCACTATTCAGACATGGATTTTTTGACAGATACCTTTTTGGATGGATCGACAAAGATCTTACATAGTCCGTTTTGCATCTATATGGATTGTATGAGATGTATTCCAGATCGAGTTGTATGATGTATCTTCAACATGATTGGAATGAAAGTGACCATGTCACAATTTTGGCCTTCACCTCTTTTGTGCAAATTGACTGGGAAACGCCATTAAATCAAAAGAACTTCGAGCAAAGAACAAAGGGAAAATAAAAATAAATGAAAACTCTCTTTTAAAAAAAAAATCTGAATGTCAAAACAAACTACAAATAAAAACGAACCCCGCATAAATGTGAATCCTAAATTGAAAATCAAGCTAAAATCAAATCACAACAAGCGACTAAGACAAATTCCTGAATATGAAATCCCCAGCCTTCGGCTATTCTCAAATCTCTTTTTGACTCTTCATATTTCCTTCCCCTTTTGAGAAGGTCGACTTAATCTACTGACACAAAACCATGAATTTTTTTTTTTAATTTGGTTATGATGGCATGGATTCATATCCTTCGCCAAGTAATCAGGCTTTGATCGATTCTCGTGAAACGTGAAACACTTTCATGTCTCATTCTCAATCTCCTGCTAAACTTAAATCTCCACAAAGAAATTTCAACCCTTTAAACCGTCGAGATTGGAACCAGCTTTCAATTCTCTTTAAACCTTTGAGATTGGAACCGCTTCCATTTCTCTTTAAACCTTTGAGATTGGAACCAGCTTCCATTTCTCTTTAAACCTTTGAGATTGGAACCGCTTCCATTTCTCTTTAGACCTTCGAGATTGGAACCGGTTTCCAATTCTCATTAAACCTTCGAGATTGGAACCAGTTCCATTTCTCTTTAAACCTTCGAGATTGGAACCGGCTTCCAATTCTCATTAAACCTTCGATATTGGAACCGCTTCCATTTCTCATTAAACCTTCGAGATTGGAACCGCTTCCATTTCTCTTTAAACCTTTGAGATTGGAACCAGTTCCATTTCTCTTTAGACCTTCGAGATTGGAACCGGTTTCCATTTCTCATTAAACCTTCGAGATTGGAACCGGTTTCCATTTCTCTTTAAACCTTCGAGATTGGAACCGGCTTCCAATTCTCATTAAACCTTCGAGATTGGAACCGGCTTCCATTTCTCTTTAGACCTTCGAGATTGGAACCAGCTTCCATTTCTCATTAAACCTTCGAGATTGGAACCGGCTTCCATTTCTCTTTAGACCTTCGAGATTGGAACCGGTTCCATTTCTCTTTAGACCTTCGAGATTGGAACCAGTTTCCAATTCTCATTAGACCTTCGAGATTGGAACCAGTTTCCATTTCTCTTTAAACTTTCGAGATTGGAATCCATTTCCGATTCTCATTAAACTTTCGAGATTGGAACTCCATTTCCAATTCTCATTAAACTTTCGAGATTGGAACCAGTTTCCATTTCTCATTAAACCTTCGAGATTGGAACCAGTTTTCATTTCTCTTTAGACCTTCGAGATTGGAACCAGTTTCCATTTCTCTTTAGACCTTCGAGATTTGAACCAGTTTCCATTTCTCTTTAGACCTTCGAGATTGGAACCAGTTTCCAATTCTCATTAGACCTTCGAGATTGGAACCAGTTTCCATTTCTCTTTAAACTTTCGAGATTAGAATCCATTTCCGATTCTCATTAAACTTTCGAGATTGGAACTCCATTTCCAATTCTCATTAAACTTTCGAGATTGGAACCAGTTTCCATTTCTCATTAAACCTTCGAGATTGGAACCAGTTTCCATTTCTCTTTAAACCTTTGAGATTGGAACCAGTTTCCATTTCTCTTTAGACCTTCGAGATTGGAACCAGTTTCCATTTCTCATTAAACTTTCGAGATTGGAACCAGTTTCCATTTCTCTTTAGACCTTCGAGATTGGAACTAGTTTCCATTTCTCTTTAGACCTTCGAGATTGGAACCAGTTTCCAATTCTCATTAGACCTTCGAGATTGGAACCAGTTTCCAATTCTCATTAAACTTTCGAGATTGGAATCCATTTCCGATTCTCATTAAACTTTCGAGATTGGAACTCCATTTCCAATTCTCATTAAACTTTCGAGATTGGAACCAGTTTCCAATTCTCATTAAACCTTTGAGATTGGAACCAGTTTCCAATTCTCTTTAAACCTTTGAGATTGGAACCAGTTTCCATTTCTCTTTAAACCTTCGAGATTGGAACCAGTTTCCAATTCTCTTTAAACCTTTCGAGATTGGAACCGCTTCCATTTCTCTTTAAACCTTCGAGATTGGAACCAGTTTCCATTTCTCTTTAAACCTTCGAGGCTGGAACCAGATTCCAGTTCTCTTTAAACTTTCGAGATTGGAACTCCATTTCCAATTCTCATTAAACTTTCGAGATTGGAACCAGTTTCCAATTCTCATTAAACCTTTGAGATTGGAACCAGTTTCCAATTCTCTTTAAACCTTTCGAGATTGGAACCAGCTTCCATTTCTCTTGAAACCTTCGAGATTGGAACCGGCTTCCAATTCTCATTAAACCTTCGAGATCGGAACCGCTTCCATTTCTCTTTAAACCTTCGAGATCGGAACAAGTTTCCAATTCTCATTAAACCTTCGAGATTGGAACCGCTTCCATTTCTCTTTAAACCTTCGAGATTGGAACCAGTTTCCATTTCTCTTTAAACCTTCGAGGCTGGAACCAGATTCCAGTTCTCTTTACACTTTCGAGATTGGAACTCCGTTTCAATTCTCATTAAACTTTCGAGATCAGTACCTATATCCTGATTTTAACCCCTTCAATCAACACTTAAACTCCGATTCTCATTCCGAGGCTGGTACCTAAATTCCAGTTTTCTTTGCAATCCTGAGGTTGGAACCTAGGTTTCAATTCTCATTTCAAATCCAAATTTTCTCAAATCGATTTTAAACCAAACTTCAATCTAAATTGAAACTCAAAATCTAAACTTACACATCATGACTTGAACATGAACCGAAACAAAATCTAAATCGAAATTCCCTGCATCATGTGATTTGGGACTCACCTCCTTTTCCTTTCCCCAGCCGAGAGTTCGAGAATCTCCAGGCCTCGTAGATATACTCGACACTCCCCAGCGGAAATTCTTCTACTTCGTCCTAAGTTCGTCACTTGGACATCCGTGTTGGTTTTGTTGATCTTTTCGGTCAACGCCAATACGCGCGGTGTGCTCGGTTAGCACACCACACCTATCGGGGTCCATTTGTTGACCTCATTTTTGGTGAGGTCTTCTCTTCTTCTCTTTAGTACTTAGGATCTAGCCTTAAGCTTTTCCTTCGACTATCCTGGAGGATTAGAATTGGGACCCACCACTTAGAAATTCAAACCACTTCCTAACTCCCCGCAAACTCCACAAACTTGATTGTAGACCCCTAATCACCTAGAGGGTCGAAGTTAAATGTGGAAGTTTAAAGGATGAGTTCCCATAGGACTCTTCGGGCCTTATGACCGCCCCAGGTGGCCCGGTCTGGTGAAGGGGCCGACTTACACACACACTACACCTATACACTACACTTTCACACACCTCCTAAAACCACACCCATACCCAACTTGACCTCCCGACTCATGAAGGTGATTCACATGGATGGTCTTTAACCCCTAAGCCCTCGGGCCAAGAGGGTTAGGAACAACATAGTGGATGCCTCAAATGAGTCCCTTCATGGCTCATGTGGGCTTGATATGGCTTCATGGCTCAACCAAAATGATTTCATTCCACTTACATTCACCCAAGCTTCAATTTTCCAAATTTTCAATTTTTGACCCCCGGAACCCTACACCCGCCTAGCCTACCCAATACCCTTGAAACCACCCAAAATTTGCAAAAATCACATAAATCACCCAAAAATCCTCAAGACCAATCCTAAACATTTCCTCACCACTCAAATTGATCATCCATAGCCAAAAATACCAAAAATTCCAAAAATACCTCCCAATACCCTCCAAATACCCAAAATACCCCTCTTAGCCAAAAATCCAAAAATTCAGAAAATTCCCATAAAATTTCAGAAAATCCCAAATATTCCCAATTTCATTTTGTTCAACTACACCATGGGCCAATTTTGTCAATTTACACCACTTTTGTCAAAATCCTCAATTTGACCCATTTTAACCCAAAGTGAACCCAATGTCAAACCAAACCTACCCAATTGACCCAAATTCTGGTCCAATTCAATTCTAAACTTCATTTCAACATCCCCAACACCAATCTAGACCAAATCCAAGTCCAATTTGATTGACATTTGGATCCAATTTCACTTTTGGCCTTAAAGCCCAATTTGGACCCATGACCCAAACTTAGCCCAAACTCATCCAATTCAACTCCAATTAACCCCAAATCATTTCTAAACCTTCCATAACAATCCCCATAAACAAAACACTAACATTATTTTCCCAAATTTTAGACCCAAACCCCACTCAAATTCAACCCAAAGCTAAAAGGCCCAATTTTGACCTAAACCTAAACCTAGCCCAAATAGACCCAAACCCCAAAATCAAAACCCAACCAAAGCCAAAACCTCTTTGAAACACTCCCATAAACATTTCCCAACATTAATTTTACATCAATTTCAACCCTAGCCCAACATTGGCCCAAGTTAGCCCAATTTGACCTACATTGGCCCACTTACCAAATGAACCCAAATCCAACTCAATTCAAACCTAAACCACCCCAAATTTGCTCCAAATCACTCATGACCCATCCATGAGCTAAAACCAACATTTATTTGGCCCAATCCTTCACAAAATTCCCATCCATAAATTTATTTTTTTAAAACCAAAAGCCCACCTTCTTAAACCTTCCTAAAAGCCCAAATTTCATGCTAAAGCCCATATGACAAATTCTTCTCATCATACCATTAATTAAAATCAATCCCTAAGTTTGAAAATTCATCATGAAGCCATTCCAAATTAAGCCCCATACAAATTCCCATCAAAATACCAAAATTTTTCTTAAATCCATTTCCATGAAATTGACTTAACTTTTCCCAAGCCAAAGATGAGCCATGAAGCCATGCATGAGCCACATGGGAGCCATGAGAGCCATGGAATCTACTTTCCACCTCACCATACCCAAGATGGCAAGAGGAGGAGGCCCTTTCCATACTCTCTTAATAGTGATTAACCACTTCCATGACTCCACTAAACCATGCTTAAACTTAATCGTACTTGGATCGTGACTTGACCCCACTAATCAAGCCGATCCAAATCACTTTCTCTTCAGCTCTAAACCAAGCCTTGGGTGGTGCACCTAGCCCAAATGGATGGGTTGACCAATTTGAGCCAAAATGAGCCCTCTCCCATTCCATTCTAATCCAAGCCTTTTACACATGGCATTTGCCAATTGCCTACACTAAACCCCGCACCGACCCACCTAAACAAGATGGTGACCAGTGCACGGCCGGCCACCCACTGTGTCGTCGAAAACACCATGGCCGAGACCTCGGGAGGAGCAAAACTTTGAAATTCCACCTTCGTCGAGCCGCCCCATGCCCAATGGCCACCATAGCTGTTCTTCCCATGCCCGGAGCAGCCGATCCCAACCCTCGGCCATCCCCGTGAGGCTCTCCAGCCACCTCTATTTAAACTCGACCCCCTCACGACAATGGAGGAGAGTTGCACAAACCTTGCCGAAACTCTGCCAAAATTGTTCCAAACCCTACTCCATACTTAGAGTAGTTGATCCCCAGTGTCAATTTGCCCTAATCCTCACTGACAGAATCCAATTTCTCATCTGAAATTTCATCCAAAACCAGGACACTTTGCCACAGTGAGCCAATCCTCAAATCGACCGGTCCTACACCTTCACCGGACCAAGAGGAGAAGCTTCCCACTGAAAGCCCCATCTCCAGAGCCACCCGAGTTGCTCCGACTCTCCAAGCTTTGTGATCGGGCTTGGTCGAAATCATACTCAGGCAATTCACTGCACCAGAGACTTCATCCGGAGCTCGCTGGGATCCAATCGAAGGTGACACAACCCTCGGATCGAAGCCACACTTCTCTGAGCAAAGGTATGAGCTAACTCTTTATCCCGAGCTTCTGGAGATTCTCCATTTCAAATGCTTTAATTTTAATGCATGATCACCATATAGATGTATTCGTCTCTTCAAGACGAATCCATAGAGCATAAGAACACGAAAATCCGTTGAGAAATGAGTGAGTTCTTAGGGTTTTAGTGTGGACGGCTCTCGTGCTAGGAGGCTTGGGGACGATGAACGGATGCCGTTCATTTAATACATGCGCGGACGGACGGCCGGGATCGCGCCGGACGAGGAGACGGAACGATACGGCGGGCCCCGGAGCGCCGAGGTCGGATGGCGGCGCCGAATCGGAGGCGACGCGCGTGCGTTCGGAGCCGCCAAGGCTGAGTCGGCGCCGCCGTTTTAAATAGAAAATTAGGGTATTTTCTTATTTATTTAATTCCCTAAACTTGGAAAATTCATAACTTTGTGTAGAAAAATCAGAAAAATAAAATAAAAATACCCACTTGCTCAATGAACGGAGGATAATAATGTGGAAAAGAAATCATTTAATTTCATCCAAGTATTTTATTTTTAATGATTTATTTACCACTGTGCATTGTTTTAATTCTCCATGCATATAGGAAATTCACCATGGCATGAGACCATAGGGCTTTTGAAGCCTCCGAATTTGGGAACATTCCCCGAATTTTCCAAAGTCAGAGGCCATCCCTATGAGAAGTTATTGATTTTTCAAATTCATGTTGCTGTTTTGAGTATTTTAAATCCAATAATTAGCATGTTGTGAAATAAATTCTAGGAAAATTTGGTGATGTTTTTTATGACCAGAAGACCCTAGGAAAAATAGGTTTTGAATTAATTCACTTGGAATAACCCTAATCGGCTTAAACACCCTAAATAGGTTCTTAATTAATTAGAGCTAATCATACATCAAATTGACTTGAAATCAATTCTCCACTGACCTTTAGGATCAGAGGAACCCACCATAAAAGTTTGAAGTCAATTGGTTTGGTTAGCCCTATCAAATGGGTTGATTAAGCCATTTAGCTAATTTAAACTTTCAAAATTCATAACTTTCAAAATACTTTTCAAAAATTCACCAAATTGGTTTTGGAGCCTCTCCGATATTAGGAAAAATTAAGAAAATTAAAATTTCAATTTTCTAAAAAAGTTGATTTTTTGTATTATTTTAATATTTTAATAATTAAAAAATAATAAAAATCACAAATATAATAAAATTCACCAAAATGTCACATTTTGAATTTTAGTCACTTAGGAACTAATCCCATATTTTTCCTAGGTCTCTATGATGAGTTATTAAATTTTAAAGCCCTAAGGTAATTTTAAAATTAAAGAAAATGTATTTTCTAGCATTTCCACTAAAATAATTCTAATAAATCAAAGAAAAATCAGAAAATTATAAAAATTGGTTCTCTGATTTCCTTGATATCAAGAGATTTTTGAAAAATATAAAATTAATTTTTCAAACTTTATTTTATTTTTAAATTAATTAATACTCCAAAACTCAAAATAATTATAATAAAAATAATATAATTCAAAAAATCACCAAACTTGGTCCAAGTGGTCCTCTGGTCATTAGGAATGTCCCATAATATTCTTAAGAACAGAAACTTTCCCTTGGTCATATTATTAAATTTTCCTTGGAAATCTCTATTTTCTACCAAAAATAATTACATAAATAAATTAAATACAGAAAAATCACATTTTCTCCCTCTTTATTGACATATGAGTGAAGTCACATAAAAATTTCAAAATCATTTCGAGCTCAATTTAGTGAGTTATGAAATTATTAAGCTTGAAGGGCAAAATGGTAATTAAAATTTTAACCCTTAATTAAAACTTTAGGCTTAATAAAATGAAAAGGTAAAATATTTGATCTTAATCTGATTTGGATGATTGAAATTTAAATAATTAAAGGGTAGAAAACTATTAAACAATTCAACAATAATTGAAATGAACTTTAATTAAAATAATTAATTAAATTTGGAAGAATAATAAAATTAGAATTATTAAAATAGGGATATTATTAGGAAGAGATTTGTTCTTTAATTTAAGAATCCCTAAATTAATCATCCCAATAATATTTAATTCCTAATTAAAATGATAATCCAAGTTTAAGATTTAAAATGCTAAAAGACTTAATCATTAAATTAAGTTAAGGTTAAATTATTTAAAGCAAATCCCTTTAAAATAAAATATTAAATTAAATTAAATTAAATTAAATTAAATTAAATTAAATTAAATTAAAAAAAATTAATTTAAATTAAATTAAATTAAATTAAAACACATTAAATTAAATCAAATTAAATTAAATTAAATTAAATTAAATTACATTAAATTAAATTAAAATTAAATTAAATTAAAATTAAATTAAATTACATTAAATTAAATTAAATTAAATTAAATTAAATTAAATTAAATTAAATTAAATTAAAACTAAATCAATTTAAATTAAGTCAAATCGAATTAAATTAAGCTAAAACATATTATATTAAATTAACTTAAATTAAATTAAATTAAATTAAACCACATTAAATTAAATTAAATTAAGTTAAATTAAATTAAATTGAATTAAATATAACATTACTTAAGACATAAAGGAATTCAAAAGTAAATCTAAAACAACTCAACACTATTCCAAACTTAAATCCATTAACTAAAATTAAATCACAACTCACTAACATCCATTCGCCCTCGAAAGCTCGTGATGTCATAACTCTTAAAAAAGGAGTGTTAAAAGAAGCGTTACTTCACTTATAGGATATTCAAATGTCCTAGTTCACTGAGCAAGACAACAAAACTTAAACTCTCGGACGATTAATTCATTTGTATAATTAAATTCATTTGGACTTAAAACAATCCTAGAAATGTTGAAAAGATGTTTAAGATTCGTCTTAAGCACTTCCTCAATATGATAGGATATTTATAAGAACAATTGAACTTAGTTGTTCTTCGATGAAGAAAATCGACCTTAAACCAAAGCACAAGAACCTGGACGTCATAGGAGATGACTAGCTATAGTGATTAGGACCTTTGGTAGAAAACCATAACCCTTCCCTTAGCTTCACCTAGAACTTACTTTAAATGCTTAAATATTCTAACCGTGTTTTAAGTGCAACTTGGGATGACTGGAAGACCCTCCGAGTACGCTTTTATTTTATCGGAATTTACTTTACCGCAATTTATTTAATCGCATTGTACTTACTTTTCTTGCATGATAAACAATCGTTGCATGAAAACCTACACCTTTAGGATAGTCCCTAAAACCGAAACCAAAACTAAATTAAAAGTCATTACAAGATAAAATTCACCGCCACAACATTTCAAAATATAAGACAACTCAAAATTTAATCACAAACGAACAACAAAACTACAACTACAACTAAATTAAAACGTCTTGTTGGATGATCGTGAATACCTCTGATGATGTAACCTACGTGTTGCTAACTGGATTTCCCACTGTCTAAATGAAAGTGTGGAACTCATTCATTCGAGTTTAGCAAATTCATCCGGACTAAGTGAATCCGGTAAAAATAACGATGCCGAAGGATGGAATCGCGGGATCTTAACCGTGTCGTTATAATCAACTTTAAGATTTGTTTAATTAAAATATTAAAAACACCGGATTTTAAGATTTTCTCTAAACCAAAACACCTTTCTCATCTCCCGATTTATGACTTCTAAAACTAAACCTCTGCAACAACAAGGAGCTCGGAGCATGGTGGGCAAAGACGGCCATCGTCATCACAGAAACCCGAGTCTACTTCACAGAAACTTCCTTAGAATTAAATAACCAAGCCATAGGACTTCGAGGTAGTTTGTCTAGTGCAACATAAATCCTCAACTCTTCGTTAGGCATTCGCATGATCATGTCATGTAAATTAAGCCCTAACCGGTCTTAGAGACTCCGAGGTAGTCGTCCGATACGACATAAACCCTCACATCTTCGAGGCTATTCGTATGATTTTATTATATAAATATAAGTCCTAACTAATTAAAATTGGCAAGATCAAAATACTAAATAAACATTAGGACTTTCTTAAATTCAAGCCAAACAATAGGATAGTCGGGAAATTACCGAAGTTCGCTTCGAATCTGTGATTTCTCCTACCTTTCTTCCTTTGGATTCCCAAACCAAAATGTTCCAAACTTGATTCATTCCCTATTGAGATTCCAAAACTCAATCCATTGAAAACTTAAACCTCGAAATTCTCGAGAGCGTAACTACCGATTATTATCGAGAGTTTTCTTAGGTGATTCCCGTCACTTAAGATGTAATTAACTATGTGGCTTGCCCTTATAGGGAATTTTAAGAACCTGTGTAATATAAACCCCGTTTAATGTTTTCATATTAGACAGTGGGAATTTGTCGGCTTATAAAATTGGTTCGCGTACCAAACGGATGTCACAAATCGTTAGTTTATTTAATCGAGCCCCATCATCAAGCAATGTGTCTATTCTTCGAGATAGATACATGGTTCGTGATGCGGTGCTCGTTTATATTAACTATTCGGGATGTGAGATCAGTTTGATTTCATATTTTAAAATTTTCAAATTTAAAATTATTTTCAAAATCAAATATTACTTTTCAAATTATTTATTTAAATTAAATTAAAGTTCGCCGACAATTTCTGTAGGCGACCCCCTTTTCCAAATACAACACATGACCTAAAAATATGCCGACAGGTACATGTAAGAAATCCCATGAGGTTATAAGGCTCAAAAGATTTTACTTACTCAAGAAGCCTAAGAATCTCAAATCTCGAAAGAGTTTAATATTTCTAATCTCTTATTATGGGTAATACTTCAGCTGGAATATATTTAATTAAAGTGAATACTTTTGATATTTTTTCTATTCTCAGGGGGGCAAGTTGTAAGGAATCAACTTTTTTAGATCAAGTAGCAACATCAAAGAAGTTGAGAAACAACATCTCAAAAATTAATTGAAAGTATCCCAAAAGTTGGGAGAATACATTTCAAAAGTTGGGTGAAGGCATCCCAAAAGTTGTGTGATAACATCCAAAAAGTTATTTGAAAGCATCATAGAAGTTAGGCAAAAGCATCCCATAAGTTGGGCGGTAACATCCCAAAAATTGGACAAAAGCATCCCATAAGTTGACTGTCATCGTCCAAGAAGTTAACCAATGATAGCTCAGACTTTGGGGCAAAACTAGACCAAAGGAACTCTTGGGGTTTCACAACACTAGTGCATTAGAAGGCGCAATAATTGGCCAAAAGAACTCTGTGGGTTGCGCTGCATCAGCATAGAAGAAAGCACAACAAATGGCCAAAGAAACTTCAAGAGTTATGCTACACAAGCACAATAGGAGGCACAATAACTGGCCAAAAGAACTCAGGGGGTTGTGGTATACCAACGCAATAGATGACAAGAAAACAGGCCAAAGGAACTCTAGAGGTTGCGTAATGCCAACATAGAAGGCATCACAACAAATGTCAAGGGAATCCAGACACATCAGAAATGAAAGTTGCATTCTCTCTTCCTTTTTTAGGCCAATTTATAAACAAAAGACTAGGTAACATGGCATCGAATAAAAAAAATAATGATAAATCAAATTTTTATGGGTACTAAGTTTTTTGGGTTCGTGAGCCGATGCACACACACATGCCAAAAACATACAAGAACATGCACCTACACATTTATAGACATAAGTGGTTTTTAGAGTTGCTAGGCCTGACCTAACCCACAACATCTCATGGCTCCCACCGTGATTATGCCTGTCATGGCTGATCCCCGATAGATATAAATGCAACAGCATCACAAACTTGGTACCGTCAGATATAAGTGCGCTGATGATTTAAGATATGAAAATAATTATTTTATAATATGGGATACTACGAAATTATACGTATAGTTTATCAAGTAATATAGGACTTTCTGATTAAGCCCCGAGATATCGAACCCATAGGGAAAATGTGAAATCTTTAAAGGAATCAGAGAAATTATATTTTTTACTTTCTTTAATTGTTTTCGAAAAAGTATGTCTTGATTTTGAAAAGTTTTGAAGGTTGATATATCTTTTTTTTTAATTTTTCTTAATACAATTCAAAGCAAGAAATTAAAATTACAATAACTAATAACACTGGATGTAAAATACTATTAACTAGAATATCGTTTTCTTTCCTTTCATGAAGTAGTAATAATTCTTAAAGTATTGTTGTGGAAGTATTCAAATTTTTGTTGTGATAGATAGACATTTACCCTTACTTGGTTCTATAAAGAACATAGGTTAATTTGAAATTTATATTATTTCGAACATGGTTAGAGCGAGGAAGATACCAGCCTCTCACTTTAGAGTTCCCTCGATTCCACCACCTGGGGGCTAACTTCTCATAACAAAACTCAAAACTTCAAACAAAATTAGGGGGTTTTAGCCTGTCACTCTAAAATCCTCTAATTTTACTCCCTTTTATAAAAATATCTTTTAGTATTACATTCAATTATATGGACTACAGTTCTCACCCATATAATTTCATGTGATTCTTACTAACTTTTATGAGACAATACCACATTGGATCTTACATAATCTCAAGAAATTTTACAACTTAACAGGCCAAATTAAGAAGTAAATAAAGTTTTAGAATCAATCTTCACAACTTCTTCTAACTTTTAAACACTTATACTTTCCACAACAATTCTCTTTAAATTAATTACTTCTCCATTTAAGAAAGAAAAAGATAAAGTAAACTACTCAGAATACATTGAGAAAATATAAAAACACATTGGTTTGAAATTAAAACAACGATAAGAAAAATAATAAACGAAAACAAGTATTAATAAACTAAATAATAGTAAACATTTATCTGAGAATCCTCTCCACAAGACTAAGGAAGTTCCTCTAAAGCTTTGAATCTTCGCTAAACTACTTCTCAGAGCAAGTCTCCCAACTTTGTTGACTCAGAATACAGACTTCAGACTTCAATAAAAACTAATCTAAAAGAAAGAAAAGAAGTGGGAAGAAGAATACTTCACTCCGACCCTTTTCTCCTTTCTACTCTCTACTCCTACTCTAAATAAAAACTGTTAAAATGCAGTGGAAGAACAATGGAAGTACTCTTCAAAATGCAGTGGAAGAGTCTCCTCAAATTGCCTCCCCTAAATCTTTCTTAAGCCTCTCTTTAAATAGTAAACCAAAAGGTGCCTTGGTGTCTCTTCAAAATGTGTCCACATTCGATGTATCTACCAAGGAACGCACCCCTTCATTCAAACTTGCCGCCCAAAGGGAGTTATGAACGTTACCACCAAGAGTTGCATCCCATCCCCTTTGAAATTGGCTCCAAATCCATTTGAATCTCAATTTTTAACTGTGGCGGCTAAGCGTCGGCCCAACGACGCTTAGCCGCCAGTGCCAAATTTTTTATTTTTCATTTTTTTGCTCCAAATTTGATCCAATTTTGCTCCTTTCATCATGACCATCCATTTTCATCATACCTTCAAGAAAAACACAAAATACCTTCCATTAAAGTGCAATATCATTAAAAATAGGTATAAAAATGTGCATAAAAATACTATATATTTTAGGTGTATCAATGGCCCATGTAACCACTGTCGATAATCACTCATACTTTACCCAATCTGTTGAGACCCACAACCATTGTCGACCATGTGTGTGCCACTACACGTCAGTTCTTGTCATTGCGCACTACCACGACATCGTCGCCACCCCACATCCAAGCCGTCGTAGTGCTTCCAACCGCCCTGCAACGACACCATCGTTACCTGTCCGCAATTGGTGCTACCCGCTGCCTATAGCTCCAGCTAAAGCACTCACTCAAGTGTGTACACGAGCACAAGTGCACCCATGAAAGCATTTGTAGGTTCTTGTGCTCGCACGCACACGCAATCACATGCACCTTTGCATCATATATTGCATTCTTGCTTGCCTGCAGATCTTCTTACATCTTTAACAAATATTACTAATTATTTGCTCTCATATTCATGCTTATGCACCCAAGTATGCATATATATGCGCCCAAATACAGAGTCATTGCTATACGGTGGAAGTAATGATATTATCCAATATCTTTTATAAATTATTTATTTCACCATCTTTTGATGATGTAGATACAACGTCCAAAAATAAGAGAGCAATTAATGTGTTATCAAAAAATTTTATCATTTGACATAAATCTAAAGAAATCTTTTGGATAAAGGCATTTTGAGATTCAAATTAAAGATCATATAGAACTCTAATTTCAGCAAACATATATTCAAATTGACTGACTCAATGAGACGTACCCAATAGCATTTTAGTTCAATCTAAGTCAAATCAACCTCGTATCAAGCCTTTAAACTACATTTGGAGGCTTTGTTTTGTTATTTGTAGGGTAAAATGAAGTTCGAATTTGAAATGCCTATAATCAAATTGCACGTCTCGATGAGAGGAATTTATAGAGCCCTAAAAACACGCTATTTTGAGGTTATTAAAGACATTAGATCATCAAAAAATCTCCCCTGATTAAGGAGAATCATCGTGGGTCATTTAATCAGGTGATTATTCGCCAAAGAATGAAAATGCCACTCCTCCAGGGCTATAAATATACCCCTCTCTTCAAATTGAGGGGGTAAAAGTAAGGAGAAAAATGAGACAATATTCAGTGGTGTTTTAAATAGAAAACCCTGGTGATAATACCCAACCTTAGTAGTTGGCTAACATCGCTAGTAGGTCGCCCCTTGCTCACCGTTGTTGGTGAACATCGCAGATTAATAAAGTATGTTGTGGAACAATGATGTACATTGTAGAATATAGAAGTACTCTATCGAGTAATGAAGTCCCCTGAATATGGTATAATTTTTTAACATGAATACAATGTAACTATTCACCATTTATACAGTGTAACGATGTATCCCAAATATGGGGTAACCAATAATATCCTACCAAAGATCCAGCAATAACTCGTAGTGATAACTACTTACAATCATGTACTCAAAAATGATTACATTCTCTAGACTCCTGAAGTCTCCTCCTAATGTCGTATACTGATAAATGATATCTCTCATGTAATAGTAAACCCGGGAAAAAGGGTTACAACCACCAATTGATATAGCATCAACTATGGAATTTGGGGCAAATTGACGCCATTACTGCTCCCCACCATAGCTTGTGTGGCTAATTACAACTAGATCTTCCCCCAATGACAAACTAGCCAACTGTGTATTAAAATCTTCAACTACAGCCTTTGTGGTCAACTAAGGCTCTTGTAGGGACCTGCTACAGCCTACTGGTTATTTACTATTGTAGCCTCGCACAAGGGTTATGTGACTATGTGGCGCACTGTCATGATAACTTCCAACTAAGGGCAACGTGACTAGCTACAACTATGTGGTGCACTGTTAATTGATGTCCCACTATGACTTATGTGACCAACTATGACATATGTAGCTCATTGCTACTACATATTCTAACTTTTGCCATTGCGGCCAACAAACACTACTGCAGCTCCCCACTATGACATATGTGGATAAATGCTACTGTAACTCCCCACTTTGGCCTACGTGACCAACTATGGCCACTTGGTTAATTTCTATTGCAACTTGTATTGTCGATCTCAATGGCCACTAGATACTCTAGCAGCTACCGACTACTATTTATATGACCAACTACTTTTATGACTTTAAACCACAACCCCTATTACAAATTGACACCATTACAGCCATCGACGACAACATTTATGGCAAACCACTCCTTGTTTACTGATAAACAACAGCTTTTGCGCCAAACTATTATTGTCATTGCCTAGAAATATAATTGTTATTGTCCAATTATAACAACTAAGAAAACAGGATTCCCATTAAACATTTGTAATTATCAACTTTGTAATTTCTCAATTTTCAGAATCTTTCCATGTAAAAAAATCCTATTATCTCATTTTAACAATTTTTAGTATTTTTGTCCATGCTGAATTTTCATACAGCGCTAAGATGTTATATTATTACCCAACACTATAAATCTTCTGATGCACAACACAACAAATTTATCATATATATGGTGCTATTAAAAACTCCAATAACAAACAACAATGCTTTATTAACTTTAGAAAATAAAAAATTATTTGAAATTCATATAAATCAAAATTTTTATACTTTACATGAAGAAATCGTTATAGTTAATAAAACTAGTTAATTTTCAGAAAATAATGATTAAAAAAAAACAGTTACTAAATTTTTAAATTTTTTTGTTTAAATGGATAACTTTTTTGACATGGAGAAAATTAAAATTATAAATATAATTTATATACATTTATTGCAAATAAATCATATTATGTTGCAAATATTATAAAATAAATTTGTTAAATGAGGATTTATGTAGCAGACCACATTTAGCTAAATGGGAAAAAAAAATTGTCGTTATTGTGCATTTATAACACACAATTAATCAAATAGCAAAATTTTAAATTCCGCTTAACGTAACGTAGCTCACCATACATCTTTTATTCTCAACTGACTATATAATGCTTTGCACACAATCTTAATGTTAGATGATATACAAAAGAATAAACTATAATTTTAACCAAGAAAATGTAATAATTATAAAAATGTATTAAAAATACACTAAAAGCTTCGTACAAAAAAAAAAAAAAAAAAAAAAAAAAAATTAAAATTTTTGCAATTACGTCTAACCGCATTCTTTGTCGGGAAAACCTTTACCTGAATATATATAAAATCACCCAAATTCCAACATGAATTAAAACCCCAACTAAAATGCAAACTAATCACACATCCACATCGCAAAACGTCCTCTGGAAGAACGCCGCCGACGAGAACCTCACCACCACCGGCGCACAGTACACTCTCATCACATAATGATTCGTCTTCGCTACTCCAACCTTAAACCTTATCAGCGCCCTCACTCTCACCTCCAACGCCACCTCTCCCGCCGACCTGTCATGCTTCAGCCCCTCCGCCACCGCCCCAAATAAAGGTGTCGCCGTCGCCGACAACGTAAGCACGAGTCGCGTTGCGTTCCGCTTCGGCTGGTAGAACGGCGGCAGTTCACCAAAGGCGAGCATTTGGTCATCGTACCAGACGGCAACGGCGATGGAGTCGTAGTAGATGGAGACGTGGCGATTGCGGTTGTAGGCGAGGAGTGTGAAGTCGAAGGTGGCGTTGAGTTCGCTGGAGGAGGAGAGGTTGTAGTTGCGGATGTGGGCGTCTTCGACGGAGTAGGAGATGGTGGAGGGGCGGACGGAGAGGTAGAAGATGAGGATGGCGAGGCCGAAGAGGATGATGAGGGAGAGGAGGATGAAGGCGAGACAGCGAAGTGGACGGTAGCGGCGTTGGGTGGGGAGGATGGTAGGGGGAAAGGCTTGGGGAGCCATGGTTGGGGGGCTGCTGGTTTGGGGGGAGGAGAGTGATTAATGGGGGTTATATAGATGGGGAAATGGTGCGGGTGGAGGCTGTGCGAAGAAGGGAATTTGATGATTTTCATGCTTTAGCATGTTTGGTATACTTCATGCGCACTCCAGGAACAAAAACATCGCTAGATTATAACGACAAAAATGTTGCAAATCTTATCTAAAATAGTGAACTTAGGATGATTTAAGTAAATTGAGGGTCAGTTTGTGGCAGTTTGTTTGGTGCAGTGGCATTTTGAAAACACATAAAATCTGTTTGGATAAATCGCATTTTGGCAGCTTATGTATTTTCAAAATGCTGAAAAGAGCATTTTCACACCGCACCTATCTAGCTTTCTGGCAGCGGTTTGGGTTTTCCAAAAAAGAATAAAAATAAAAATTTGTAATAGCCACTGCACCCAACTTATCAACAAATTATTTTTAATCAGCATATCAATAGATTATTCGATAAGCTGCACCTGCCCCAAACTGACTCTCATGCGGTATGTTTTTGTGTATATTCATGATATGCCACACTAATATCAAATCAGAAGCATGCATATCGGTATGCCTTTTCACACAATATATTTAATAGTGTGTTTCATGTAACTTGGTAATTAAATTTACTGATGATTAAGTCAATTTTGTATGTAAAATTGGGTTAATGAAGGATTAATGAACATGAGTAGACACTAGGTTGTAGTTATATACGAGTATATTGGTATGAAAATTAAGTTATACTTTGCAATCATGTTTAACACCCCACCAGTGTCATTGTATCTTATATTGAAGTCACTATGTAGTCCGGAATCTTTATTTTCAAGAATGTGTTGTCTTTTATAACCTTAAATATATTGTTACAAGTAAAATGCAATTTATTGAAGAAAAAGGAAATATTTATATTAAAAAACATAAATAGTAAGTAGAAAAAAGAGTACATTGAGTTCAAGGAAATAAATCCCTAAACTCTTTTTAATTACTCCAAAACTTTGAAATCCTCAAATTGCTCCAAGAGATCAACATCCTAAGCATAGTCATTATGATGCCAATAACTTGATGTTTACTCCAATAATCCTAATCTTTCTTGGTTGTTAACTTCCTAACCAAAGAAAGATTAGGAAGGTCATCTCTTGCCAACGAAGCTTAATCACTACATTTAATACTTGATATATATAAAAGAAAGGTCACCCTCATTAAAATGTTATCATATTTTATATAAAATAAATTGAAATTAGGTCTAAAATTAAATATAGTTAAAATATTTTTAAGATAGGACAACAACCAAAATCAATATAAAATTAAAATTTTGCATGATTTACCCCTCCATTGGGATGGGAGTCATTAATCATTTAATTATGTAAGAAAAAATTGTCAATTTTTTCTTAAATTAAAAATTATTAACATCCAATAATATAATACCATCTCAACAAAAGCCATCATATTTTAAATCATCACATCCCACCACTCATTTCTCACCCACCAAAAACCATGGAATCCCATCTCCTTCATCTCCACCATCATCATCGCCTTTTATTCTTTCCTCTCCAGCTTTTCACCACATCTGACCCTCACCGCTACTGCCGCCACCGCGAACTCCGTCCCTTCCTCCCCTCCAATTTCCCCATCCGCCTCCACCTCCAACATCACCCCTCGCCATCCCTCAAACCTCTCCTCTCCTCCCCCTCCTCCGCTTCCTCCTTCTCCGACGATGAGCTCGCCCCGATTCCCTACTCCCGTCGCAACTTCACGGCGTTTGACATTGCAAGCCTTTGGATCGGTCTTGTGGTCGGCATCCCCTCCTATTACCTCGCCGGCTCCCTCGTTGACCTTGGCATGTCTTGGTGGCAAGGCATAGCAACCGTCTCCTTCTCCAACCTCCTCCTTCTCCTCCCCCTCACTTTATCGGCCTTCCCCGGCACTCGCCACGGCCTTCCCTTCCCCATCCTCGCTCGCTCAACCTTTGGCCCCCGCGGCTCCTTTGTTCCCTCCTTGTTCCGCTCACTCGTCGCATGCGGCTGGTTCTCCATCGAATCCTGGATCGGCGGCCGCGCCCTCCTCCTCCTCCTTCTCCCCCACTCTCATCCTCCTCTCCCACTCCAATTCGCTTCATTCCTCTTCTTCTGCCTCGCCCAAATCGCCCTTATATGGCCTGGAATGAACGCAATTCGCAAACTTGAGATCTACTCTGCTCCAATTCTCATCCTCCTCACCTCCTCTCTCCTCTTCTGGTCTGTTTCCTCCTCCGGCGGCTTTGGCCCAATGCTCTCCCTCACGTCCCGGCTTTCCGCGTCGGAGTTCTGGCCTGTCTTCTTCCCTGCCCTCAACGCCAACATCAGCTTCTGGGCCACAGTTGCCCTCAACATTCCCGACTTTTCACGCTACGCCAGATCACAACGCGACCAAATTCTCGGCCAAATCGGCCTCCCCGTTTTCATGGGTCTCTTCACTTTTGTCGGCCTAGCCGTCACTTCCTCCACCCAACTCATCCTCGGCCGGCTCATCTCCGATCCGATCCATCTTCTCGCCGAAATCCGCGGCGGCCCTCTCATCAAACTCATCGCCGTCATCGGCATCAGCCTCGCCACCATCACAACCAACATTGCAGCCAACATGGTCGCCCCCGCAAACGCTCTCATTAGCTTCAATCCCTCTGTTTTCAATTTCCGGCGCGGCGCAATTGTCACGGCAATGGTTGGATTGTTGTTTCAGCCATGGAAGCTGTTGGGATCAAGCGAGAGCTTTGTGTATACTTGGTTGCTGGGATCATCAGCACTGATCGGACCGATTGGTGGGATAATGATTGTGGATTATTACTTGGTGAAAGGAATGGAGTTGGATGTAGAGGACTTGTATAAGGAAGATGGTAAGGGGAAGTATTATTATTGGAGAGGGTATAATTTGGTGGCAATGGCGGCGTTGGTGGTCGGAGTATTGCCGGTGTTGCCGGGGTTTTTGAGAAAGGTGGGAATTTTGTCGAAGACCTCTGTGTTTTTTGTTGGGGTGTACAATAACGCTTGGTTTGTGAGTTTTTTTCTGGCCGGATTTGTGTATTGGGGGCTGTCTTTGTTGCTGGGGAGGAAGAAGAGAGATTAGCGAACAGATTTGGGCGGAGGAAGGAAGCTTGATTTCCTGATTTACTTTACAGAATTTTTCTACACTTAATAATGTGATGTTTTGTTCAATTCTCAGGCTGAAATAAGAAAATATGCCAAAGGCGTAGCTTGTCTGATAAAGTGTATTATCAAATGGTTAATTAATAGGATTTAGGAATGAGTTTAACTTAAATCCAATCAAATATCCCAAAAATGAAATTGAAAATAAGGCTTTGTTAAATTTAAAATTACCGCCTGAGGGAAAAAAAATTGAAAAAGCTATGAATACAGTTGTAATCCTCGTCTTGGGCACCGGCAGAAAGTATAGTTTTATAATCAATGTATAGTTTTATAATCACTTTAAGATTTGAAAGCCGTGTTAAAATTAATGGCCCATAATGCTGAATTAATTGCAAACTCGGAGCCGTGTACATAGAATAAATAGCCATAATTAAAGTTAAAATGAAGCTGCAATGCTTAATATGTATAACGCGGGGCACCCATAACCTAAAAAAATGCAATGAACACTCATGTGGCTGATTTGAATGGTGTAAATTTGATAGAGAAATTGAAATTTACATTTGATGATAAAACGGGATAACGAGACAACTTTAGAGAAAGAGAACATGACAGAAGCAGTCATCCCAAGTAAAACTAAGAATAATTTGAACGAATAACTGAAGGTACCATCAGATCTAGAAGATATTAGGCGACGAGCACGATTTCCTCATTTCACAAAATAAACTCCTTGCATGTTTAATCTTATTCTTATCAACTAAACTTTTAAGCAAGAAATTGCATAACTTGACATCAATTTCCAATCCAATCTTCTTAACTTCCAAGTAAACCAAGAGTGAATCCTGAAACATGAAGTTTTTAGTTAAGACCAAGATGATAGATCCATAAGCTTCCAACAAATTAACAAAAGCATTTGAAAGAAAGTGACCAATAAAGACATTAAAACAAACAAATCAAGGTAATGGCTGCTATAATTATAATTACTGTAGTAATCCACAATGCTTCCAATTAAGAAACGGGTTTGCCAAAGCTGAGATTATGCTATCTAAGAAAAAAAAACTGGGAATAGAAAACCATAGACTTTGTATGCTTCAAAGAAGTTCTAAGATGCTGCAAAACATTTGTCTTGGATTCATTACCTTCAATGAAACCTCTCTTTGCTTCAGCAGAAAAAGATATTTGGATTTCATCCAATCTTCTCTGGGAGACGCAAGCCACAGCTCCAGCTTTCTCCTTTCATCTTCTTCAAATCATCTCCCTCTTCTAACCTCTTTATCAATTTCACCTCAAGAGATAAAAATAGAAGCTTGAACAATCAAAAGCCTTTAAGATTTCCTTTGTTGAAACAGGAAAAAATAGTAGGAAATAGAAGACAGCGATTCAGCTTTCATGATTTTTTTTAAAGTGACAAGAGAAATGAAAAGTTGCAGAGGCTTGTCGACGGTAGGGGAGAGGACGTCGACGTCGAGGAGTGCGCCGACGATGAGGGCTAGCCGAAGGGTTTATGTGTGTATGAGATGTTTAAATAGGAGCTTTTTTTTATATAAATTGCATGCATTGATTTCCGTGCAATTCGCTCATGCACGGAGTCCTGGCAAATTCGGTGTCCTTCCCGGCTAAAATCGACGTTCCGGACGCATCAGCGAGTTTCGCCATCCGGGGTCGTCCAAACAACCTCGTCGATGATCACACGTCAAAAACGCGTCGAACTCAATTTTTGTAGAAACTTCGGCTCGTGATCGATAGTTTCAAAATTTAATCTCGATTCTGATTAATTTTAAAGAAAATGAATATTCTTGTGATACAAATTTTGGTGTTTGAATTTGTCGACGATCCGAATTGCCAAATTTGTGCGTGCGACGGTGCGAATTGTGCATAGGACAATCCTAGGGCTGAAAGGTCCTATAGGGACTAATTTTGAGTTCCGTCATGTTAGTTTCGACCTTCTAAATGCCAGAGGTTAGTAACCAAACATGCAGAACTTCAAAAAATAGTAAAGAGTTGGTTCGAGTTTCTAAAATAAGGTGGGTCCAATCTCTAGTCCTCTAGGATAGTCAAATAGGAATGCTATAGCTTGATCCTAAGCAGTAAGAGGAAAGGAAGACCTTACCAAAATTGAGGTCAACAATCCGATAGGGAGGCTTTACTTTTATGGCGTATCACAAAAATCTCTTATAGAATCACAACACAATTGCAAGTGGTTTAATTCTTGAAGTAAGGACAAGGTTCAGTTACTATATCTACCAAAGCACGTTTTAAACTCTAGCAAGTTAAACTAACACAAGACTAAATGTATAACAAAGTTCAGTTGGAGGAAAGAGTCTTCCTCTTTTCCATCCATAATGTGATGATTATTGTGCACATATTAGTGATGCAAATGTATTGTACAAAATAGAAGCATTCATACTCTTTACCAATATTTTAGTGTATAAAGAACATTAGCTAATCTTAAGTTTAATCCCCAAATCCGTGGTTAGGCTGGGAGGATATTGGCTCTCACTCCAGAGCTCCCACTTCCCTTCACTCAAGGCTAATCGTCGCTTCGGTTCTAAACATTAGGACCGAATTGAGGATTTCAGCCCGTCACTCTGAAATCTCCAATTCTACGCCCATCAAAGTATATTTCCCTATTTATTTGCACTCAACCCCCATGAACTTCACCATTCATGGAATTTGAACGTGACCTTCACTTTTATTGTGGAACTCATAATCCTTTCGGAACATATTTTTCTTAATAAGTTTTAACAATTCAGTTGGCCAGATCAAAAAGTAAATGAATTTCTAAGTGAAAAGGTCATCACAAATTCTGCATAATAAATCGGCACATCATTTCCATTTCACAACATCAACACATCACATGAAAAGGAGAAAGACAAAGAAATCTACTCAAGACTCATGAGAAAAATATGACAAAACATGGATTTCATATATAAAAACAACGTCATACAAACAGAGTAAAGCAAAGACAACTTTTCTCAAACTCTTCCCTAAGCGAATCTCAAGGAATTCCTTTGACTCCTCTTCTTTCTCACAACAACACACAATTCTCTCTTTAGAATAGTAAGGAAGAAGAAATCTCTCACTTTCCCTCTCCTCTCACACTCCTTAGAAGAGAAAAATACAAACCTAACTTCTTAAACAAAATGGAAAGAACTCACTCTCTAAACTCTAAACTCTTCTCTTCCTTTCTTCCCCCCTTTGAAATGTGGCTCCAAAAGTGTTTAAATTCGGCCAAAACTGAATTCCCAAGAGTTTCCTCAAGCAACCTTTCAAAATCCGGCCAAATAAATTGAATCTAGTTCAAAATCGGGATAGGGCACTGTCCGACGCTGGTAGGAGCACCGTTCGGCACATTATTTCTCCAAAACATCGTAACTCTCTGGAAATTGGCGCTGTTCGGCGCTGGTGACAGCGTCGTTCGACGCTAGTTCAATAAAATGCACTTTTGTCCTTTTTTGCTCCAAATTTGCTCCTTTTCGCTTCCTTTTGCTCCAAAGGCCTAAAATCATTGTACCTGCATGAAATCATCAAAAATACCTTCCTTTAAAGTGTAATATCATCAAAAACATGTATGAAATGATAGTAAAAAACTATCAAATTTTTTAGTGGATCAAGATCCCCCAAACTTAACTATTACTTGTCCTCAAGTAATTCTAGTTAATACATAAAATTATGATCCACTGCAATGAACTTTCTTTCTGGAATACCATAATTTTGATTTAGATAAGTACAATAGTAAAATTTTCAGAAAGATGTTTGAATAATCCAAGTAAATTCTGCAGTTATAAGAATATCAGATAATCAAGTCTAAGAGTTCTAACTTTTTATTCATTTCAAAAATGACTGTAGATTATCTTATTAAGACATTTAAAAGGATTACATGAAAAGAAGTTTATGAGAACACTACTAGTAAAGATGCTAATCCATACATATAAGTTCAGGATAGTAATTAAGTTTTTTTCCCTTTAGGTAGGTCCAAGTGAAGCCAATTTTTGATTAGGCATCTCCTCAAGCTTCTCCTCACTTTTCTTTTATTTTCTTTTTCTTTTGCTTTATCATTTCTTTTCTTTTCTTTTGCTTTTGCTTTTCTTTTCTTTTCTTTTGCTTTTGCTTTTCTTTTCTTTTCAGTGAGGATTACTGTATCTGGATAGCCTTTAATAATTTTGAACTTCACCTTTCTCACCCTAAATTTGAAACTTACCACATTCCTTTACCTTATAGGCATTTCTTTAGCTTATTAATGATTCATCATAGAGTCTCAATCCTTTCCTATCACATAAAATTTTAACATTCTTAATTTCAAACATATAGTTTTTCTTACTTTGAGTAGTTGACTATAGTCTTATACTTTCATACCAACTATCTTACATTATAAAATTACTTTTTATTACCAAACACATTCATTCAATGTTAGAATACTTAATTAAAATCAAAACACAATTATCTGAAATTGAGCTCTATTACAGGAAACCATGTTACTAATTTTTTAAAATAATTTTTAATGAGAACAATTAACAGTTAATTCTTTCCCTTCCCCCAAACTTAGATTTTTTAACATAATTTACATGAAAGAAAGAAAATATCTAAATCTAATTCATACCTCAATATGTCGGCTTTTCATCCTTTGATTTTAGCAGGTTTTTCTTCATAAAGTAGAACAGTAGACCTGAAATAATTAAGAAGCATTTCTATACACATATATGGGTTAGAAGTTTATAATGAAGAAGTTTAAACATATTAAACAGTGCACATAACATTTACATCCAACTGTTACTTGTACAAATTAAGCTAGCAATCCAAACTCATAAAAACTTAACTATGACATCACATACATCATAAATCAACAACAAAGTCTACTACAAGTACATTCAACACACATATAACATCTCAGATACAAATCATAAGGAGTCTCAGGTACATCACAAATACAAAACACAAATACATCACAAAGTTCAATGAAATAAATATAAAAATACTCAAACTACCAATCTTCATCTTTTGCAGGAGCTCCACCATCATCAGGTTCCTCAGGGTGGTATGGAGTATACTCAGGGTAAGTAGGAAATACAACATCAGTGTCTCCCCTGAAAAATCTCATATGTGCGTCAAGATAAGCTATCTCATATTCTCTCCACCGCACTTGATAACCATCATTACTTTTGTTCCTTACATCTAGTCCCTCTACTCTGGTGTTTAACCTTTCCAATTGATCCATAACATCATGCAGAGTAGGCTCCCTTAATGTAGATGGTCTATCTCGACTAGATGAAGGTTCATCAGCTCTCTTACTCCATTTCTATCCTACATGGGCTTCATAAGTTTTCAAATTTAATTTAGTAATAGGCTTCAGGGGGTAGACTACTTCATCATTATCTTCAATCACTACACCTGCCTGAATACATAAAGCATGAATTAGACTGGGGTGTCCTAGTCCTCCTGTAGTCTCTCCTTTTGAACTTGTCAAAATACTTTTATGAATAATAGTGACCCATCCCGCAATAACGCAGTAATTTTTGCTTCCAAAAGATGGCCAAAAACTTAACTCAATTTTTAAATAGCGGCTAGTGTATAAAATCAAAATGTTGTAAAATTTTAGAAAATATTTTACACATTAGGGGTACTACACAAGTATACGTATCGTTTCAAGTAATATAGGGTTTTCTTTTATAACCCCAATATCAATCCCACAGAGAAGTGAGGTAAGAAATTCTTTAGGCTAATTCCAATCTATTTCTATAAGGCCTAAATTTGGAATGTCGATTAAAATGGGTTTTCTAAAAACTAATCATAAATAAAGTTCTTAAATAAAAAGATAACTTATAGATAAATTGGTTTGGAGAATTTTGAGATGTTAAAGACTACCTTTCTTTGGCAATTACATAGATAATGTGTAGGAAAGAAATGTTTAGAATTTTATATAGTAGTGTCAAATAGAAGCAATCTTATTCTTTACCCTTTGGTTCAGGCATAAAGAACATTGGCTAATCTATAGATCGGTTCAGGATGTTTTATTAGTAGAATGGGTTAATCTAGGCTAACACTTTTAGTGTCCAAGGGTGGCTATGGTCGGCCCTACCATTGACCCGTTCCCTTTCTACAGACCAAATTATTAAAATTTAGTCTGTCACTCTAAAAACTAATCAATTCTATGCCCAATAAACAATATCTCCCTATTTATTTGCACTCCACCTTGAATAACCCGCATATAGCCTTTGATTACCCAAGGATTCATGTGATATGTACTAGTTAAGAACTCTTCTCCGGATAGTTCTCAGAATTATTCAACAAGTTTTAACAATACAAGTGATCAATTTGTAAAGTAAATGAAGATCTAGTATGAATATCATCACCATAATTTAATAAGAGAATATCTAAGCAAATCTTAATTCCTAAACATGCATCTATTTCATTACAAAACAAAAGTAAATGAAAATAATGGCATAAGAAGTAAAAGAATTGATAGAATTATGTAATAAATTAAGTGCCAACAAGGAACTTATTTCATTAGTATTCTATTAAATTTATGCAGCTATCTGTCACCTAGAAGCATCTAATAGATAATCCTTTCATAAAAATAATTTTCTTACACATGCCACTACTTCATATTAAAAGAAGAGTAAAGAAAATCACTTACGAAGCATGGAAAAATCACGACAGAAAACTCGGTTTAAAACAAAGAAAATCCACTAGAAAGTGTTTACAACAATTACAAGAGAATGAAGAACATAATACTTAGCTTTTTCCCTCTGAAAGAAAGAAGAAGATCTCTCCACCAAAGTTTCCCACCGATCCATGCGTCGCTCGTACATCCCTTACATAAATATCTCAAAATCCCTCACCAATCTCTCCATAAGATGTAGAAATCTACATCTTCATGACTCTAAAATGGCTAAAATGACTAAGGGGGAAGAAAGAGAGGGGGAGAGAGAGAGCGAGAGACAAGAGAGAGGCAAGAGAGGCGAGAGAGAGGCACTTTTTCCTGTAGAAATATCTCTTATTTATAGAGCTCTGAAAATGACCAAGGGTTGCTTAAGGCACCTCTTCAAAAATAGTCCACATTCATTGAATCTTCTAGAAACTGACTCTGGCAACTAGGCGTCGGGATCTGGCGCAGTCTTCACACCCCTTCACATTAAGTAGCACCTCTTCGCAATTAAAACCGTTCCAATGTGTCTAGATACATTGTATCACATGTCCTATATATTAGGAGTAACTTCTAGTCTTCTAGAAGGTCTAGAAACTACTTAACACCGTCAAAATAACTCTCAAATTTGTCAAAAATCCATCCAATAACCATTTTTTGATGATTCTGGCGCCTAGGCGCCATTTTCTCGTCGTCACTGGCACCTGGGCGCCGGGTTTGGCGCCTAGGCGTCGTCCTGTGCGCAGCTCCACCGTTTTGCTCCGTTTGGCTCCGTTTCAACTCCGTTTCGACCCATTTCAGTTGCGTTGCGTTCCTAACATCTTCACCTACAAGATAGACATAAAAACAACCTTTCTCAAAAGTATAATTTCATTCAAAAACATGTGAGAAATATAAAAGATATTAAGAATAGAAAGACATATTGATATGTGCCAAGTCTGAATTTTCTTCTTTGCTCATTTTGGCTCAAAATTTCATAGTTGTTGCTTCATTTTCTCTAAAATCATATTTTTATACTGGAAGATAAAAATATGCAAAATACCTTCCTTTAAAGTGTAATATCATAAAAAATGTGCATAAAGTGGGCGTGAAATGAACACTAAAAATAGGTAATTTTTAAAGTGGATCAAATTCCCCCAAACTTAAACGTTACTTGTCCTCAAGTAACACTGTAATCATGTAAAACCACATAAGAAAATCATGTGTATGAGTTTCTTTTGGAGTTTCTAAAAATTTTTTCTAGAAATGTAGTAGTTCAATTTAGAAAAAATTTTAGTAAATGAGACCAATTTAAATTTTAGAAATCTCTTAGATGAAAGAGTATGAAAATATGTGTTGCTATCTAATTCATAAATGCTTGTAAATTTTTCAAAATATAGGGGTTAGGCAACCTTTATTAAAAAATAATTATATTAACTATATTATATTTTTAAGCTTAAGATTTTCACAAATCTTATACTTTAAAAAGCTTAGGTGTGGAACCAATTTTTGATTAGACCCTTTAATCCTCAAGCTTCTCCTTCCTTTTTCACATACTATACTTTTCTTTTCTTTTTCTTTTTCTTTTTCTTTTCTTTCTTCTTCTTTTCTTTTCTTTATTTTTTTTAGGCAAGGATTACTATATCTAGATAGGTCTTTAATAATTTTGAATTCCACCCTTCCTTTCCTAAAGCATAAGGTAGATATATATCTTTTACTTAGAAATATAATAACAGTTTTGAAAATTATTTTTCAATAAAAGAAATTTAAATATTGAAAACAAAAGTCTAGTCCTTCTATTTTTTCTAAAAATACAACTTTTCTTACTAAAGATGGTTACACAATATTTATCATTTCTTCACTAAGAAAAATTTAATTTTAAATTTTTCATCACTACTATAAATTTTAACTAAATTCTTTTACTCATTTCTATATTCAAAATTTTTTTCCCCTAATATAACTTCATACACATAATTATTTTTCAGTCAAAAATCAAATTTATTTATAGCATTTTTTAGGACAAATAAAATTTAAGTTTTTGAAAATTGTTTTTCATCCCCCCCCAAACTTGAATTTTAAAATATTTTGCAATTAATTCAATAAAATGTAGGAGGAAAAAAAATAAAAGTTAAATCTACTAACTATTACAATATCCTATCAAATTTATATACATGCATATTCAGGATAGAATGATTGCAGAAGAAAGTAAATCTAGCCTAAAACATTCTTGTTATAATATTAAACTTAAAGGAAGTATATTAACTTTAAAATATATTTTTCTTCCGACCTTCAAACTTGAATTTAAACATGTATAGCATTCAGCACAGAAAATATAAGCAGGAAGAAAAATAGTTTAGAAATTCTATCTACCACAAATGTTTGTCAAAAACATCTACAAATATTCATCAGGACATAACAATTTGCAATAGAAAGTAAATCTAAACTAAACATGCTAGAATAAAATTAAACTAAAGAAAGGTTAAATAAGCATGACATGTATTGGCATAGGAATATATATTTAAGTGTTATTCAAATCTCTTAATTGTTGTAACACAAATACAAACACAAACACACAAACTAAAATACCTAGACTCATAGATTCATAAACAAATATCAATTGAGGTTAATTTGATCTCCTTTCTACTCACATTTTCCCTCCTTACTTTAAATTTCTAACGGAAGAAACTATACTAATAATGATAATCTGGTAAATAAAAATAGTGCAGTTCATTCATATGTTGTTCATTAAGCAATTTCATGAACTTACTTAGTGAAAATAAAGTCAGATAAAGGAAGTAATAGAGTTGACATGGAGTGGTCCAAGTCCAAACTCTACATGCTTCAAGGTAATGCTCAGCTCTAGTTGATAACTGAGTTATAACAGACTCGTCAGCCCGCTACTACCAGAAGTCATATACAAATTTAGTCAAGACCAAGGCATAACCTCACAACACTAATCTATTCTGCACTAAAGAAAACACAAAACAATACATAAACAATCATGACTCGCAAGCACACTAAATCAAAGCACACTGATAACTATGGGTTGCCTCCCATAAAGCGCTTGGTTTTAAAGTCGCGGGCCCGACAAATGATTCCTCCTGGATCAAAATTTCAATTAAGTAATCCTCGATCAATCGCCCAATCATTTCTAGATCAAGGGATTCCTATAAAATCCTCAAATTTTAATTTTTCATTCAGCTCTTCATTTTCAGTTTGATTTATATCATTGTTCCTCATATTACTTTCTAGATCCAATATTCTTCTATTGATTTTCTAAATTTCTATATTAATATCATCCTTGAAATTTATAAGAAATGAATCTTTATAAGATACTTCAATATCTCCCAAATTTTGGATCATATTCTCTTTAGATAATTCAGATTCTGGATCAGTATCTTCTATGTTACTCTTCTGTTTCAAATTATCTTCCAATTCTTCCCCTTTATAATTATTAAATGATGGAAGATCTATCATAGTTGAGGAAATAGGTTTTTCTAATTCCTTATAAATTTCTTCCAATGGTCTTCCAATATCCTTATCCTCTTTTCTCAACTCAAAGTTCTTTTGAAATATATTCTCAAATTCTCTTCCAAGTCCTAGTTCAATAACTTTATCATGTTCATCATTCAATTCAGGTTTTCCTTGTGATTGAGTCACATCTAAATATATAAAGACTGTTTGTATAGATGAATTCCCTAAATAGGTAGGCTATAAAATTATATGGGGTTCATCCATCTTATGTTCATGAGATTTTTCAACAAATGGAATTAAAAGTTTACTATTTTTGTTAGTATCCATCATTTCACACCTCTCCTGAACATACATACGGTCTTCTTTAAATAACATTTTTGAATCATCATGAAAATCCATTTCAATCTCATCTGTTAACTTACTCTTAAAAGTTTCTTGAAAATGGTCTTTAATTAGATAATCAATTTCATCTATCCAAAAACAATCATCATCTTTTCTCTCAGCTGGATATTTCATAGTCTTTAATACATCAAAAGTGACTTTCTGGCCATTAATATTCATAATCAACTCTCCTTTTTGCACATCTATCATAGCTTGTCCAGTAATAAGGAAAGGTCTCCCTAAAATAATTGGAATTTCTTGATCTTCCTCCATATCTAATACAATAAAGTCCAAGGGAAAGATAAATTTATCCACTTTAACAAGCATGTCTTCTTTAACTCCTTTTGGATAAATGATAGATCGATCAACTAACATAAGAGTTACAGTAGTGGGAGAAATATTGACTAAACCTAACCTTCTAAATATAGATAGAGGCATCACATTAATGCTCACTCCTAAATCACATAAAGCTTTTCCACATAATCTTTTTTCAATTGCACAAGGAATTGTAAAGCTACAAGGATCTTTAAATTTCCGAGGAAAATTTTTCTGAAGTATAGCCCTGCACTCCTCACTTAGTGCAACTGTCTCATAATCCCCCAAATTTCCTTTTCTTGTTTAATATCTCCTTCATAAACTTTGCATAACTTGGCATCTGTTCCAAAGCTTCAGTGAAAGAAATATTTATCATTAACTTCTTAAGTACTTTCATGAACTTTTAAAATTTCTTATCCAACTCATGCTGTCTAAGTCTTTGAGGAAATGGAGGTGGTGGTCTTTCCAAACTAATTTTAGTTGGAGAAATTAATTTTTCCAAATCCTTAAAAACATGTTTTTCAGGTCTTTTAGTTTCCTTGTTTCTCTCACAACATCTTTCTCTTCTCTAACCACATCCTCTATCTCTCTTCCACTTTTTAATTTGACAGCTTCTACTTGTTCATTAGTGTTCTCTTTAGGGTTGATCTCAATGTTGCTAGGAAGTATTCCTTGGGGTCTATTGCTAAGTGAATTAGCAATTTGTCTCAGTTGATTCTCTATATTTTTAATCACAACATTTTGACTTTGCAACTAGTTTCCCATTTGCAATACCACTTCTTCCATAGACATCTTCTTATCCTCAAATTGTTGATCATTGTTAGAGTCCGGTGGATATGAGGGTCTATAGTTTGTGTTCCCCTGATTATTGCAACTTCCATTAAAATTCACATGATTATTTTCCCATTTTTTGTTTCCACCATCAGTAGTATGATTCTAGTTAAATTTAGGATGGTTCTCCCAACATGGGTTGTAAATGTTAGAATATGGGTTGTTTATGGTATTTAAATCGTCATATGATAAGTTAGAATCAATTATATGCCCTAATGAACTTTCCTTACTTACAGAAGTAAATTGAGGCTGGTTCATTCCAAATTGGTCCAACTTCCTTGATATTGCGGCAACCTGGGATGCAAGAATTGTAATAACATCTGTATCATAAACACTAGCTACATTTTTATGATTTACCCTTGCAGAGGGCCATTGAAATTCATTTGAATTCATTTTTTCAATTAATGCATACGCTTCATTAAATGATTTTGACATTAATTAACCATCAACAGTAGCATCAATTATAGACATAAGGGATCCTACTAACTCAATTGTAAAAAGTTTGAATGATTAACCAATAGAGCAGAGCATGATGTGGACACTTTCTTAGGAGTTCCTTAAATCTTTCGCAGGCTTCGTATATTGTTTCTCCTTCATATTGACAGAATGAGATAATATTGTTTCTAAGTTTAGTAGTCCTTGAAGGTAGAAAATACTTAGCTAGGAATTTCTGAGTTAAATCCTCCTAATTTTTAATAGAGCCAGGTGCTAATGAGTATAACCATATTTTAGCCTTATCCCTTAGTGAGAAAGGAAAAAGCCTTAGCCTAACAGCATCGTCTGATATACCGTTATAACAAAATGTAGCACAAATTTCTAGAAAACTAGATAAGTGTAAATAGGGATCCTCTAAAGGAGTTCCCCCAAACTGATTGTTCTGCACCAATTGGATAATGTCAAGATTTGTTTCAAATGAGTCAGCTTCTATGACAGGATTTTGTATACTTGAGTGAATTTCATCTGTTGTAGGATTTAAGTAATCCCTCAATGAAGTATGATGATTCTCCAATTTATTATCTTGAAAGTTTTCCATTTCCATTTCTAGTTTTTTTAGTCCTTTCTGTATTTTTATTTTCATATTTTTTTCAAACTCGGGATCATAAGGCACAAGTCTTGCAGATCCTTTGTTTCACATACATAACACAACAAATAATACATTAACAATTAAATAAATAATAGATGAAATATATTCAACACAATAAAATATTTTCTCGAACACCTTATTTTTCATACAAATAATTTTTTTTCTTTTTTCACAAGACTTTTCATATAACAAAAAACTTTTCACACAAAAATAGTTTTTACGACACTACAATTTTCCAAGTCTAAACCTAATTATTTCAACTAAAATTCTCCTAAAGTTCTTACCGAAGCTTCCCCGGCAACAGCGCAAAAAACTTGACCCGACCCGCAATAACGCAGTAATTTTTGCTTCCAAAAGATGGCAAAAAACTTGACCCAATTTTTAAATAGCAGCTAGTGTATAAAATTAAAATGTTGTAAAATTTTAGAAAATATTGTACATAGTAGGACTACGCAAGTATACATATCGTTTCAAGTAATATAGGGTTTTCTTTTATAACCCCAGTTTCGATCCCACAGAGAAGTGAGGTAAGAAATTCTTTAGGCTAATTCCAGCCTATTTCTTTAAGGCCTAAATTTGGAATGTCGATTAAAATGGGTTTTCTAATAACTAATCCAAAATAAAGTTCTTCAATAAAAAAATAACTTATGGATAAATTGGTTTGGAGAATTTTGAGATGTTAAAGACTACCTTTCTTTTGCAATTGCATAGATAATGTGTAGGAAAGAAATGCTTAGAATTTTATGTAGTAGTGTCAAATAGAAGCAATCCTATTCTTTACCCTTTGTTCCAGGCATAAAGAACATTGGCTTATCTATAGACCGGTTCAGGATGTTTTATTAGTAGAATGAGTTAATCTAGACTCACACTTTTAGATGTCCAAGGGTGGCTATGGTCGGCCCTACCAGTGACCCGTTCCCTTTCTATAGACCAAATTATTAGAATTTAGTCTGTCACTCTAAAAAATAATCAATTCTACTCCCAATAAACAATATATCCCTATTTATTTGCACTTCACCTTGAATAACCTGCATATAGCCTTCAATTACCCAAGGATTCATGTGATATATACTAGTAAAGAACTCTTCTCTGGATAGGTCTCAAAATTCTTCAACAGGTTTTAACAATACAAGTGATCAATTTGTAAAGTAAATGAAGATCCGATATGAATATCATCACCATAATTTAATAAGAGAATATCTAAGCAAATTTTAATTCCTAAACATGCATCTATTTCATTACAAAACAAAAGTAAATGAAAATAATGGCATAAGAAGTAAAAGAATTGATAGAATTATGTAATAAATTAAGTGCCAACAAGGAACTTATTTTATTAGTATTCTATTATATTTATGCAACTATCTGTCACCTAGAAGCATCTAAAAGATTATCTTATCATAAAAATAATTTACCTACACATGCCACTACTTCATATTAAAAGAAAAAGTAAAGAAAATCACTTACGAAGCATGGAAAAATCACGACAGAAAACTCGGTTTAAAAAAAATACACTATAAAGTGTTTACAACAATTACAAAAGAATGAAGAACACAATACTTAGCTTTTTCTCTCTGAAGGAAAGAAGAAGATCTCTCCACCAAAGTCTCCCACCAATCCATGCGCCGCTCGTACATCCCTTACATAAATATCTCAAAATTCCTCACCAATCTCTCCATAAGATGTAGAAATCTACATCTTCATGACTCTAAAATGACTAAAATGACTAAGGGGGAAGAAAGAGAGAGGGAGAGAGAGAGAGCGAGAGACAAGAGAGAGGCAAGAGAGGCGAGAGAGAGGCAGTTTTTCCTGTAGAAATATCTCCTATTTATAGAGCTCTGAAAATGGCCAAGGGTTGCTTAAGGTACCTCTTTAAAAGTAGTCCACATTCATTGAATCTTATAGAAACTGACTCTGGCGCCAAGGCGCCAAACTCCTCTGACCAAGTCTTCGTACCCCTTCACTTTGGGTCGCACCTCTTCGCGATTAAAACCGTTCCAATGTGTCCAGATACATTGGATCACATGTCCTATATATTATGAGTAACTTCCAGTCTTCTATAAGGTCTAGAAACTACTCAACACTGTCAAAATAACTCCCAAAGTTGTAAAAAATCCGTCCAATAACCGTTTATGGATGATTCTGGCACCTAGGGGCCGTTTTCTCATCGTCACTGGCGCCTGGGCACTGGGTTTGGCGCCTAGACGCCGCCCTGTGCGCAGCTCCACTGTTTTGCTCCGTTTGGCTCCGTTTCAACTCGGTTTTGACCCATTTCAGTTGCGTTGTGTTCCTAACATCTTCACCTACAAGATAGAAATAAAAACAACCTTTCTCAAAAGTATAATTTCATTCAAAAACATGTGAGAAATATAAAATATATTAATAATAGAAAGACATATTGATATGTGCCAAGTCTGAATTTTCTTCCTTACTCATTTTGGCTCAAAATTTCATAAGTTTTGCTTCATTTTCTCTAAAATCATATTTTTATACTGGAAGACAAAAATATGCAAAATACCTTCCTTTAAAGTGTAATATCATTAAAAATGTGCATAAAGTGGGCATGAAATGAACACTAAAAACAGGTAATTTTTAAAGTGGATCAAATAGCCCCAATATTTATATTCTTCATGTTCTGAATACAGTAATTCAGAACAGCTCTATCAACAGTAACATCACTGTGATGGTTGGTAGGTAACAGTCTTGCAGAAATGAAATAATGTCAGGCTTTTGATACAGGATTCAAAGTAGAAAGGGGAAAATTAACTTTCATTCTCTGCTTAATCTTCCATTCCCCTTTTCCATCAGTCAAAAAGTTTATAATCTCATCCAATGCTTGATTCGTAACAGAAAATTTTTCATATTCACAATGATAAGTTGTTCTCAACTGATAAAATACATTTATGCTGGCAGAGGTGAATTCAACCATTTGACCTCTAACCAGAATAATTTCACTCTCAGGATAATACAGATTAGCATAAAATTCTCAAAAAATACCCAACATCGCATTTGCAGTGAAATAACAGAAAATCTCCCATTGATGATTAGCAATCAGTTCTTCAACTATACCTCCAGGATTTTCAAAGGCTCTTTCATGATCACATTTCTTGTTCCTAAGAAACGTACTAAAACATGAATAGGCTTTGAAATTCATAAATTTACTTTCATCATATTCAAATTTCCTCTTCCCCTTAGCCAATCTTCGAGCCATTTATCTAAAAATATTAAAATTTTCCAAATCAATTTAAAAATTACAATGCAATTGACTCCAATGCAAATTTAAATAGATAAGAACTCAAAATCCATGAAAAATCTCCAAAGTTTCTCCAAAAACTTCAAAATTTCAAATCTTCCTAATGTAGGAGATTTCTACGGTCAAAATAAAAAATTTTTAAGTTAAAGTGTAGCTCTTACCAAGAGAAGATGAAATCCAAACTTTTCTAGCCACGAAATCGTTTCAAATCCAAATGCTAGTGAGCCCTAGGCATGAAAATCGTCCTTGGCTGGAGGTTGAAGACAAAGATTTGGGCAAAAATGGCGGGTCCTGATGCACGGGACTTATATTTTGCAAGAATTTATGAACTCAAATTTATATATTTATAATGATTTTGTTAAGTCCAAGAATTCAACGCAAGTATATGTATCGTATCAAGTAATACAGGGCTCTAATGGAATCCTGGTTATCAATCCCACAGGGAAGTTCGAAGTATAAGAAAGCATTCACAATATAAATAATATAGTACTAAAATCTGATATTTAAATAGCACTAAGTTTAAAACATACTCCTACCACTATGCAGAAAATAGTAACAATTAACTAAACTACAATTACTTCTAACAACTATAAAAACAGAATTAACTAACAGACACACTAAACTAAGTATTTGAAACGTTTTTGATATATGATAAAAGTATATTTTCTCTTACAACGAGAATACGATGTGTTGATTGATATGGAACAATTATCTATGTTATTGTGTCAAATATGAGCATAGATGATTATTTACACTTAAAAGAGTACCCCCTCTTCTAAGCAAGAAAAGAACATTGACATATGCTATGTTTAGTGACTAAATCTAAGGCTAGGCTGGGAAGATACCGGCTCTCACTTCGGAGCTACCACTCACCCTTCACCTGAAGGCTAACCTTTGATATTAGTTACTAATCATAGAACCAATTTAGGGATTTCAGCCTATCACCTTGAAATCTCCACATTGAAGTCCATCAAAACATATTTCCTTATTTATTTGCACTTAATTCCCATGAACTACGAAATTCATTCATAGAAATTGAATGGATCTTTCATTATTATTGTAGGACATTAAATTCTTTCAAACTTAATGTTCAACAACATATTTTAACATTTCAGTTGGCCAAATTGAAAAGTAAATTAAGTTTGAAATGAAAAACCATCACAATTTCTTCATTACAATAAACGCACATTAAATCCACATCAATCCATCATCACATCTTTATGCAAGAAGAAAAATAAGGAAGACTACTCATAATTCATGGAGAAGATACAATAAAACATGGATTTTATATATAAAAGAAAAGTCATACAAACCACAAAAGAAAATATAACTTATCTCTTTCTCTTCCCCAATGCAATTCCCTTAAAGTTCCTTTGAATCCTCTTCTCTCTTTTCTTTTCAACATTTGATTCTCTCTTTAGAATGGAAAGGAAGAAGCAATCTCTCACCTTACTCCTTCTCCTTTACTCCTTAGAGAAGAATTCTTCTCAAATCCTCACTCTACACACACTTCTTCTAAACCCTAACACTTAACACTCACTAAAACTACTCTAGAACCACTGAAGAAGCCCCTATTTTTGTCCAAAAACAGTTACTTATAAGATAGGGACGAAATCTCAAGAGTTTCCATAGACATCCCTTCAAAAAGTCGCCAAATCTCTTCAAATTTGAATTCCACTGACTTCGGGCGCCGGTGGCGCTCTATCGTGCCAATATTTTCTGGAGTCTCAGAATTTGGGCACCGGCGGCGCAAAAACACCTTTTTCACCATTTTTCTCCTTTTTGCTCCTTTTTGCTCCGAATTCGTTCCTTGTTGCTTCTTTTCGCTCCAATCACCTAAAATCATCATACCTGCAACATATCATGACAAATACCTTTCTTTAAAGTGCAATATCACAAAAAATGGGTAAAATTATATAGCAAAAACTAAATATATTTTTTGTGCATCAGAATCCCCCAACTTTAACTATTACTTGTCCTCAAGTAATCTTTTTTACTACATAAAATTATAACTCTAGGCAATGTACTTTTCAACTATAGGACACTAAAATTTTTCATTCAAAAGAATATATTGGTTAGATTTTCAGAAAGAAAATTAGTAACTTAGGTCAACACTACAGGTGTAAGAATATTCAGCAATCAAGTCTAAGAGTTCTAGTCTTCTATTTATTTCAAGATGAACCATAATTTGTCACATTAAGAGTGCCTCAAAAAACTATGTGAAAAAGGAGTTCATGCAATTTTCATTAGAATGTAGGCTAGTACTTAAAATATAAATTCAGAAATGAAATCAAGTTTTCCCTTTAGGGTGATTCAAGTGAAGCCAATTTTTAATTAGGCATCTCCTCAAGCTTCTTCTCATAAATATTTTTCTTTCTTTTCTTTTTTTTCTCTTTTCTTTTTGGGATTGTTTTTCAATCCTCTTTTTCTTTTCTTTTTCTTTCTCTTTTTTTTAATAAGGATTACTATATCTGGATAGCCTTTAATGATTTTGAACTTCACTCTCCTCTTTCTAAAGTTCAAACCTGAAACACCTCTTTACTTTATAGCTAAGTTCAAGCTTTATTATTCATTGTAAAGTCACAATCTCTTCTTAACACACAATACTTTAAGTTCCCTTAACTTTTCAAAAATACAGTTTTCTTTACTTTAAATAGTTGACTATAATCAAAGTCTTTCATACCAAATATCTTATTTCTATAAAATTTACCTTTATTGCTAAAAATTTTCATCATATCCTTCCATAATATTCAACTGAAATAAAAAGTTTTAGTTACTTATAGTGAGGTTCAACTGCCAGAAGTTATGCTAATAGTTTTTGAAAATATAATAATTGAGAACAAATAAAAGTTAGTAATTTCTCTACCCTCCCCCAAACTTAAATTTTTCAGTGAATTTGAAACAATTGAGAGTAAAAGAAAACTAACCTTTCTGTGCTGGGATCTTGAAATCTTCAACAGCTATCTGGTATTAATCAAAATTTATAACTAGCAGGCATGAAACAATTAGTAGCAGTGATATAACAATTTTAAATATTTGCATGGGTAAAGAGAAATTAACATTAAACATCTAAACATGAAACAAAACACTACAACATGAAACAAACTATCACAATACTACACAGTCCAACTAACAATTTCAATATTTTAGTACAACATAACAGTACACCAACGAGGTTACACAACATATGAAAATAACTACTACATCACATCAGTACAACACAACACGACAAGATCAACAAAAATAAAAATAACCAATCTACCAGTCTTCATCAGCAGGATCAGCAGCAGGGTCATCAGCAGGGTCATATCTATATGGTGTATAGCTGGGGCAAGTAGGAAATATCACATCGGACTCCCCCATCATAAATCTGACCTGAGCATAATAATAAGCAATATCGAACTCAACTCTCCTCTGCAGATAATCTTCATTCACATCACTCCTTACATCAAATACATCTATCCGATCATGGAGTCTATCCACACTAGCACTCTGTAATCTCAGCCGCTCCATAATATCAGATAAGGTAGGTGGCTCAGAAGTAGATGGAACATCATAACTAGTAGTAGGAACATCAGTACTCCAATGCTCAAATCTGGCTCCCACATGAGACTCATAAGTACAGATAATATTCTTTGTAATTGGTCTCAATGGTATAGCCACTTCTTCAGAACTATTAAACTCCACTCCAGACTGAGCACAAAGGGCATGAACTAAAGTAGGATGTCCTAAACCACTAGTGGTCTCACCTCTAGCAATAGTCTGAATGTTCTTGTAGATAATAGCCCCAATATCAATATTTTTCATCTTCTGTATACAATGGTTCATAATCTCTCTATCACTTGTAACTTCGCTGTGGTGATAAGATGGTAATAGTCTTACAGAAATTAAATAATGCCAAACTTTTGAAGCAACATTCAGTGTGGAGGTGGGGAAGTTAATTTGTTCTAATGCTTCAACAAAAGGAATATTTATCCTTAATTTCTTAAGGATCTCCAAAAATTTTCCAAATCTGTTATCCCTATTTTGTTTCTTCAATCTTTGGGGAAATGGAGGTGGTGGTTTTTCAACAGTTATCTTCATTGTCTCAAGAGGATAATCCAAGTCTAAATAAATCTTGTTTGAACCTTTTTCGATTTCCACCTTCTCCTTTTCTATTTCAACTTCTTTTTGCACTATAATTTCCAATTCTTTTCCACTCCTTAATTGAATAGCCTTAAGTTGTTCCTCGTTTTGATATTTTGGATTGATCTCAACATTACTTGGAAGTGTTCTAGAAGGTCTATTATTAAGTGCAGTGAAAATATGTCCCAATTAATTTTCAATATTTTTCATAGCAACACCTTGAGCTTGTAATTGATTTCCCATATTCAGAATCATTTCTTCAGTAGACAACTTCTTATCCTTAAATTATGGGTGACTATTAAATCCAGGAGGATAAGATGGTCTAAAATTAGTATTTTCTTGATTGTTCGAATTTCCAATTGGATTTATAAAACTGTTAGCCCAGTGCGGGTTAACATTAGCATTGCTATTATTCCAATCGAAGTTTGGGTGATTCTTCCAACCAGGATTATAATAATTTGAATAAGGATTGTTAGGTCTATTAATAACATTTAAAGTCTCATAAGGTGTTTGAGATTCTGTTATCTGTCCAAATGAATTTTCCTCCAACACTTGAGGTGGTTGAGAACAATTCATTTCATATTGATCTATTTTCTTAGAAAGGGCTGTAATTTGAAAAACTACCATAGTCATCATATCAGAATCATGAACACTAGCTACTCTCTTAAGCTTTACCCGTTCAGAGGGCCATTGAAAAGTATTAGTAGCCATTTCTTCAATTAATGCGTATGCTTCATCAAAAGGTTTTGACATTAAAGATCTACCAACAACAACATCTATAATAGAACTTAATGATCCCACTAATCCATTATAAAATGTTTGAATTATTAACCAATCTGGTAAAGCATGATGTGGACACTTCCTAAGAAGATCTTTAAATCTCTCCCAAGCTTCATATATTGACTCTCATTCAAACTGACAAAAGGATGTAATATCATTTCTTAATTTAACAGTCTTTGATGGAGGGAAATATTTTGATAGAAACTTTTGAGATAATTCTCCCCAAGTTCTAATAGATCCAGGTGCTAACGAATTTAACCACGCATTAACTTTATCCCTTAATGAAAAAGGAAAAGTCTAAGTCTGACAACGTCACTAGACACTCCATCATATTTAAATGTAGCACACAGTTCTAGAAAACTAGCGAGATGTAAATTTGGATCATCATTAGGTGTTCCTCCAAATTGATTATTTTGTAACATTTGGATAATAACAGGTTTAAGTTCAAATGAATTAGCAGCAACATCAGGATTTTGAATAGTTATGTGAATTTCATCTGCTATTGGGTTAGCATAATCTCTTAAAGGTCTTAACAAATTTCCAATATCATTTCTCTGATTATCTTGATTATTCGCCAGTACGCTCTAACTCCGAATCATAAGACACTAAACCTATAGATCCACTACTACGCATATACAATAGCACAAATACTTTTATAAAGGTAAACAAACACACAATTACACACTACAAAATAAAGGTTTTTTTTAATATTTTTTTACTATATTATTAATATATACCATTTATACTTTCTTACTTACTACTTTGTTACCTCCCTGACAACAGCGCCAAAAACTTGATGCACAGGAATTATACTTTGCATGAATTTATGAACTCAAATTTATATATTTATAATGATTTTGTTAAGTCCAAGCATTCAACGCAAGTATATGTATCGTATCAAGTAATACAGGGCTATAATAGAGTTCTGGTTATCGATCCCACAGGGAAGTTTGAAGTATAACAAATCGTTCACAATATAAATAATATAGTACTAAAATCTGATATTTAAATAACACTAAGGTTTAACACATACTTTTACTAACACTATTTGGAAAATAGTAACAATTAACTAAACTACAATTACTTCTAACAACTTTAAAAACAGAATTAACTAACAGACACACTAAACTAAGTATTTGAAAGGTTTTTGATATATGAAAAAAGTATATTTCCTCTTGCAATGAGAATATGATTTGTGGATTGATATGGAACAATTATCTATATTATTGTGCCAAATAGGAGCATAGATGATTCTTTATCCTTAAAAGAGTACCCCCTTTCTAAGCAAGAAAAGAATATTGACATATCCTAAGTTTAGTCAATAAATCTAAGGCTAGGCTGGGAGGATACCGGCTCTCACTTCGGAGCTCTGATACACCTAAAATATATAGTATTTTTATGCACATTTTTATACCTATTTTTAATGATATTGTAATTTAAGGGAAGGTATTTTGTTTTTTTCTTGCAAGTATGATGAAAATGGATGGTCATGATGAAAGGAGCAAAATTGGATCAAATTTGGAGCAAAAATAATGAAAAATCAAATTTTTGGCACTGGCGGCAAAGCGCCGCTGGGCCGGCGCTTAGCCGCCACAGTTAAAAATAGAAATTCAAATGAATTTGGCACCAATTTTAAAGGGGATGGGATGCAACTCTTGGTGGTAACTACCATAACTTCCTTTGGGTGGCAAGTTTGAATGAAGGGGTGCGTTCCTTGGTAGATACATTGAATCTGGACACATTTTGAAGAGACGCCAAGGCACCTTTTGGTTTACTATTAAAAGAGAGTCTTATGAAAGATTAGGGGAGGCTTTAGGAGGCTCTTCCACTGCGTTTTGAAGGGAGGCTTTAGGAGGCTCTTCCACTGCATTTTGAAGGGAGGCTTTAGGAGGCTCTTCCACTGCATTTTGAAGGGTACTTCCATTGTTCTTCCACTGCATTTTAAGAATTTTTATTAAGAGTAGGAGTAGAGAGTAGAAAGGAGAAAAGAGTCAGAGTGAAGTCTTCTTCTTCCCACTTCTTTTCTTTCTTTTAGTTTAGTTTTTATTGAAGTCTAAAGTCTGTATTCTGAGTCATCGGAGTTAGGAGACTTGCTCTGAGGAGTAGTTTAGATAAGAGTCAAAGTTTCAGAGGAACTTCCTTAGTCTTGTGGAGAGGATTTCAGATAAGTGTTTACTTTTAATCTTTTTATTAATACTTTCTTTCGTTTGTTATTTTTTTTATTTTTTTTAATTTCAAATCAATGTGTTTTTTTATTTTCCCAATGCATTCTGAGTAGTTTACTTTTTCTTTTTCTTTCTTAAATGGAGAAGTAATTAATTTATAAAGAATTGTTGTGGAAAGTATAAGTGTTTAAAAGTTGGAAGAAGTTGTGAAGATTGATTTTGAAAACTTTGTTTACTTTTTAATTTGGCCTGTTAAGTTATAGAATTTCTTGAGATTATGTAAGATCCAATGCGGTATTGTCTCAGAAAGTTTAGTAAGAATCACATGCAATTATATGGGTGAGAATTGTAGTCCATATAATTGAATGTAATATTAGAAGATATTTTTATGAAGGGGAGTAAAATTAGAGGATTTTAGAGTGACAGGATAAAACCCCCTAATTTGGTTTGAAATTTTGAGTTTTGTTATGAGAAGTTAGCCCCCAGGTGGTGGGAATCAAGGGAACTCTAGAGTGAGAGACTGATATCTTCTCAGCCTAACCATGTTCAAAATAATAAAAATTTCAAATTAACCTATGTTCTTTATAGAACCAAGTAAGGGTAAAGAACACATTTGCTTCTATCTGTCACAACAAATTTAAATACTTCCATAACAATACTTTAAGAATTATTACTACTTCATAAAAGGAAAGAAAAAGATATTCTAGTTAATAGTATTTTACATCCAGTATTATTAGTTATTATAATTTTTAATTTCATTGCTTAACATTTTATTAAGGAAATTTTAAAAGACAAATCAACTTTCAAAACTTTTCAAAATCACGACATACTTTTTCAAAAACAATTAAAGAAAGTAAAAAGATAATTTTCTGAATTCTTTAAAAATTTTCATATTTTCCCTGTGGGTTTGATATCTCGGGACTTAATCAGAAAGTCATATATTACTTGATAAACGATACGTATACTTGTGTAGTATCCCATATTATAAAATCATAAGTTTCATATCTAAATCATCAGCGCATTTATCCAGCGGAGTCAAGTTTTTGGCGCCGTTGCATTTATCGGGGATCAAGCTCCCACTCACCCTTCACCCGAAGGCTAACCTTTGATATTAGTTACTAATCTTAGAACCAATTTAGGGATTTCAGCCTATCAACCTGAAATCTCCACATTGAAGTCCATCAAAACATATTTCCCTATTTATTTGCACTCAATTCCCATGAACTATGCAATTCATCCAAAGAAATTGAATGGATCATTCATTATTGTTGTAGGACATTAAATCCTTTCAAACTTAATGTTCAAAAAAATATTTTAACATTTCAATTGGCTAAATAGAAATGTAAATTAAGTTCAAAATGAAAAACCATCACAATTTCTTCATTACATTAAAAGCACATTAAATCCACATCAATCCATCATCACATCTTTATGCAAGAAGAAAGAAAAGGGAGACTACTCAGAATTCTTGGAGAAGATACAATAAAACATAGATTTTATATATAAAAGAAAAGTCATACAAACAACAAAAGAAAATACAACTTATCTCTTTCTCTTCCCCAATGCAATTCCCTTGAAGTTCCTGTGAATTCTCTTACCTCTTTTCTTTTCAACACTTGATTCTCTCTTTAAAAGACAAATCAACTTTCAAAACTTTTCAAAATCAAGACATACTTTTTCAAAAACAATTAAAGAAAGTAAAAAGATAATTTTCTAATTTCTTTAAAAATTTTCATATTTTCCCTGTAGGTTCGATATCTCGGGACTTAATCAGAAAGTCATATATTACTTGATAAACGATACGTATACTTGCGTAGTATCCCATATTATAAAATCACAAGTTTCATAACTAAATCATTAGCGCATTAATCCAATGGAGTCAAGTTTTTGGCACCATTGCATTTATCGGGGATCAAGTTTTTAGCGCCGTTGCCGGGGAAAATTAATTTAAATTGCATTTTAAAGAGAATTAAGAAATTTTAAATTTTTACTTTTCTTTGTTTTGTTAGTGTGTTGTGTTTTGTTTTGTTTTATTATTGTATGCGTAGTTCAGGTTCTGAAGGACTTGTGCCTTATGATTCTGAATTAGAAAGAACTATCAGAAAAATCAAAAAAATTAAAAATACAGAAAATGATAAAAATATTCAAGAAATGACAAATCATCAAGATCAAAATGTTGGCACCCATCAAGAATTAAGACCTTTAAGAGATTATGTTAACCCTACAGTAGATGAACTTCGTGCTAGTATTCAAAACCCTGCTGTAGCTGCTAATTCTTTTGAGCTTAAACCTACTATTATCCAAATGGTGTCTAATAATCAATTTTGGGGAGCAACAACTGAAGATCCTAATTTGCATCTTGCTAATTTTCTAGAGTTGTGTGCTAATTTTAAATATGATGGTGTTTCAGATGATGCTATTGACTTAGAATTTTTCCTTTCTCACTAAGGGATAAAGCTAAAATGTGGTTACATTCGTTAGCACCTGGATCAATTAGAACTTGGGGTGAACTGTCACAAATGTTCCTTGTTAAATATTTTCCACCATCTAAGACTGCTAAGTTGAGAAATGATATAACATCTTTTTGTCAGTTTGAAGGGGAATCAATATATGAAGCATGGGAAATATTTAAAGATCTCCTCAGGAAATATCCACATCATGTGATACCAGATTGGTTAATAATTCAAACTTTTTATAATAGATTAGTTTGATCTCTTAGATAAATCATCGATGCTTCTGCTGGTGGATCATTAATATCTAAACCATTTTCTGATGCTTATGCTTTAATTGAAGAAATGACTACTAATAATTTTTAATGGCCTTCTGAAAGGTTAAATCCTAAAAAGGTAGCCAGTGTTTATGAAAATGATGCTTTTACAATGTTAGCAAATCAAGTTGCTGCGATATCAAGGAAGATAGACCAATTTGGGATGAATTTTTCTCAGCCAAATCTCATGATTGAAGAAAATTCATTAAGCTAAATGGTTGATTCTTATTCTTCACCAGAAACTGTGAATGCTATAATCAAACCTAACAACCCATATTCCAATTATTATAACCCAGGTTAGAAGAATCATCTAAATTTTAACTGGAATAACAATAATCAGGGTGGTGTTAATCAACGATGGGGAGCACCCAAGTAAACCCATTGGAGAATTGGAACAACCAAGGTAATAATAATAATAGATTAAATTATCCTTCAGGTTATAACAATGCTTTACAAAATAAGGAGAATAAGTTGTCTATGGAAGAAGTAGTATCACATATGGGAAATCAATTACAAATTCAAGGAGAAACCATCAGAAATATTGAAAATCAATTAGGACAAATTGCAAATGCCTTAAGTAATAGATCCCAAGGAATGCTTCCAAGTAATACTAAAGTGAATCCAAGAGAAAAGAATAAAGAATAAGTGAAGGTAATTCAACTGAGAAGTGAAAAAGAATTGGAAGGTAGAGTTCAAAAAGAAACTGAAGTAGAGAAAGAAGAGATTGAAAAACTTAAAGAGGACTCTCCAAAAGGTTTTGAAAGACCTATTTCTCCACCTAAGGTTGATTTAGAAAAACCACCACTTCCATTTCCTCAGAGACTTCGTCAATAAAAGTTGGATAAGCAATTTTCAAAATTCTTGGAGATATTAAAGAAGCTTACCATTAATATTCCTTTTGCTGAAGCCCTAGAACAAATGCCAAGCTATGCAAAATTTATGAAGGATATTCTTAATAAAAAGAAGAAGTTTGAAGAAAATGAGACTGTTGCACTTAGTGAGGAGTGCAGTGTGATAATTCAGAAAAGCTTCCTGAAAAACTTAAAGATCCTGGTAGTTTCACAATTCCATGTGCAAAAGGAGAAAGATTCTGTGGAAAAGCTTTATGTGATTTGGGTGTAAGCATTAACCTTATGCCTCTATCAATATTCAAAAGACCGGGACTAGGATAAATAACCCCAACTACTGTAACTCTGCAATTAGCAGATCGTTCGATCACATATCCTAAAGGAGGTATAGAAGATGTTTTTGGTAAAAATGGATCAATTTATTTTTCCTGTGAATTTCATTGTGTTAGATATGGAGGAAGATAAAGAGATACCCATAATTTTGGGGAGACCTTTTCTAGCTACAGGCAGAGCCATGATAGATGTGCAATAAGGGGAATTAACGATGATGGTTAATGATCAGACTGTTACATTTAATATTTCAAAATAGATGAAATATCCTGCTAGAGGTAAATGAGATGAGTGTTATAGGATGGATGTTATTGAATATTTAAGTGAATGTCATTTCAAATCAACTTACGAAGAGAAAGCTGAAAGAGAAGAATTTGAATATAAGCAAGAAAATGAGTTATTTGATTCTGAAGATTTTCAAGAGGAAGATTTAAAGTTTGTTTGTGAAAGTTTTGAATTGTTGGATATAACTGAAAAAGATAAATCTTATGGTCCATCAATTGAAAAACCTCCTGAACTTGAGTTAAAAATGCTTCCTGATCATTTGAAGTATGTTTTTCTAAGTGAATCCTCAACCTTGCCTATTATAATTTCCTCTCAATTAACTGAAAAAAGAAGAAGAGAGTTTGCTTGAAATTTTGAAGAAGCACAAGAAAGCCTTTGGATGGACAATTGCTGATATTAAAGGAATCGATCCTTCAATTTGTATGCATAGAATTCTTATGGAAGATAATTGCAAACCGCGGGCTGATCCCCAAAGGAGATTAAATCCTATCATGAAAGACGTTGTTAAGAAAGAAATTTTAAAATGGTTGGATGCTGGAATTATCTACCCTATTTCAGATAGTGCATGGGTTAGTCTTATTCATTGTGTTCCTAAGAAAGGAGGAGTAACTGTGACTGTTAATGAAAAGAATGAAATGATACCAACAAGACAAGTTATAGGGTGGCAAATAAGCATTGATTATAGAAAATTAAACCTTGCAACAAGGAAAGATCATTTTCCACTCCTTTTTCTAGATCAAATGTTGGATAGACTAGCTGGGCATAAATACTTTTGTTTTCTGGATGGATATACTGGTTACCACCAAATTTAAATTGCTCCTGAGGATCAAGAGAAAACTACGTTTACCAGTCCTTATGGTATATTTGCTTTTAGAAGAATTCCCTTTGGTTTAAGTAATGCCCCTGCTACATTTCAAAGATGTATGATGGCTATTTTTTGTGATTTAATTGAAAAAGGGATTGAAGTTTTTATGGATGACTTTTCAGTGTTTGGGATTTCATTTGAATCATGTTTAGAACATCAATCTAAAGTTCTAAAATGCTGTGAAGAAACTAATTTGGTCCTTAATTGGGAAAAATGCCAATTTATGGTAGCAAGAGGAATTATTTTGGGACATCGGATTTCAGAAAAAGGTTTGGAGGTAGATCCTGCAAAAATTCAAGTTATATCTAATTTACCTTGCCCAACCAATGTAAGGGGAATTAGAAGTTTTTTAGGATGTGCTGGATTCTACAGGCGTTACATTAAAGACTTTTCAAAGATTACAAAACCTTTATGCCGTTTACTACAAAAAAATGCAATTTTTAATTTTGATGATGACTGCCGTAAAGCCTTTGAAACATTAAAAAAAATTAATCACTGCACCTGTAATAATTTTACCAAATTGGGAAAAACCTTTTGAATTAATGTGTGATGCTAGTGATTATGTTATTGGTGTTGTTTTGGGTCAGAAATATGATAAAATTTTCAAAGTAATTTATTATGTTAGTAAAACTCTTAATGAAGCTCAAATTAATTATACCACTACTGAGAAAGAGTTATTAGCTAAAGTATTTACTTTTGATAAACTTCGATCATATTTAATTGGAACCAAATGTGTTGTGCATACTGATCATTCTGCTATTAAATACTTAATGAAGAAAAATGATGCAAAACCAAGACTGATAAGATGGATTCTTCTTTTGCAAGAATTTAATTTTGAGATAGCAGATAGGAAGGGTTCTGATAATCAAATTGTTGATCATTTGTCCAAGCTTGAAATTGAAAAATCTCTCTATGATATTGAAGAAATTAATGAACATTTTCCTGATGAAAAACTGTTCACTGTTAGAGAATTGCAAGTTCTGTGGTATGCAGACATAGTAAACTTTATTGTTAGTAATATTATACCCTATGGTTTGACATATCATGAAAAGAAGAAATTTATGTCTGATGTTAAGACTTATTTTTGGGATGACCCATTTTTATATAAACAAGGAAAGGATCTTATAATTCGAAGATGTGTACCTTTGGAAGAGACTTATGAAATTATTCAAAAATATCATGATTCTGATTATGGGAGACATTTTGGAAGTGATAAAACTACAAATAAAATATTACAATCAGGATTTTATTGGCCTATAATTTTTAAGGTTGTGAATGTTTATATTAAAAATTGTGATAGATGTCAGCGTGTAGGCAATATTTCTAGAAGAAATGAGATGCCCCTCAATTTTATGTTGGAAGTTGAAATATTTGATGTTTGGGGACTAGATTTTATGGGATCATTTACACCATCTTTCAGAAATGTTTATATTTTGATAGCAGTAGACTATGTTTCCAAATGGATTGATGTTATTGGTTTACCTCGATGTGATGCTCAAAGTGTTGCAAAGTTTTTAGAAAAGAATATATTTTGCAGATTTGGAATATAAAGAGTAATCATAAGCGATGGGGAAGTCATTTTAGAAATGCGATTATTGAGAAGTTAGCAAAGAAATATCATATCAATCATCGCATTGCTACTGCTTATCATCCGCAGACAAGTGGTTTGGTTGAATTATCCAATCGTGAAATTAAAAGAATATTGGAAAAAACTATTAATCCAAATAGAAAGGATAGGTCAATTAAATTGGATTATGCTTTGTGGGCCTATAGGACTGCTTACAAAACATCTATAGGAATGTCCCCATATAGGTTGATTTTTGGAAAAGCTTGTCATTTACCTTTTGAACTTAAGCATAAAGCATATTGGGCTATTAAAGAGTTCAATTATAATTTGAAAGATGTTTCTGAAAAGAGATTATTGCAATTGAATGAGTTTGAAGAAATAAGGAATGAATCTTATGAAAATGCTAAGATTTATAAGGAAAAGATGAAGTTATGGCGTGATCGGAAGATTCTTACCAAAAATCTTGTACCAGGACAACAAGTTTTGCTGTATAATGCTAGATTGAGACTATTTTATGGAAAACTTAAGTCAAGGTGGATGGGTCCAGTTATTGTGATAAAAGTTTATTCTTATGGAGCTGTAGATATTCAAGATCCTAAGACTGGAAAAATATTTAAAGTTAACGGACATAGACTAAAACCATATTTTTCGATCAATAAATCTAAATCGATGAGAATTTGATGTTGGGTCACTCGGAATGAGTTCGGGTATGTCGAGTCGAAGAAGTTAAAACAAGCACTTGTGGGAGGCAACCCATATTTATCGGTGTGATTTGCTTTATGTTTGTTTAGTGTGTTTTGTTTGCTTTGTTTGGTTTGTTTTTATGTTTTTAGTGATAGTAATTTGGAGTTTTTAAATTTAAGTAGAGTTTATTTGACCTTAATTAATGATTTAGAGAAGTCAGAATGAAAATTTGGACACTTAGCAGACCTGTGCTAAATTGTGCACTGGCGGCTAAGCGCCGACTAGTTGGTGCTTAGGCGCCGCAGTTATAAAAAACGTGAAAAATATGGATCTAGAAGCCTAGATCGTGGGGGAGAAGTTTTGGGAGTTATTTTGGAGTTTCTAAACTTCTTGGGGCTGTTCTAACATTTCCCAAGTCTATAGAAAAGGACCTGACTTAAGAGAAACACTTGACCCAAGTCTTATTTTCATTTCTGAAGTCTTAAGAAGAGAATTTTGAGTGCATCATGTCTTCCTGGGGGAATGAGATGAAGAAGAAGCAAGATTCTGACAAAAGTAAGTTCATTAGTGATAGTGCTAAAGAGTTAGTTAATGGATATCTCGCTGTTAGTATTCAGGGTATTGCAGAAATGATTACAAAAATTGAAGCCCGAGTGACTTCAATGGAAGCAAAGATCAATGATACTAACTTAATTTTGAACACATGGGATGGTAACTCAAGGTGTAATTCAATCATTCAAGGTACGTAGAAGAAATAGATAAGGTGATGTTTGTGAAGAACAAATGGATTGAAGAAGATGATGTAAGAATAAACAATTATTACCCATTCTATCAAATTTATATTCCAGAAGGGTCAAATGAGAATAATAGTGGTCTGGGATATATTCTGCCTAATGGAGAATGGAATTAAGAGTGTTTTGTTTGTTTAATGTTCTTATGTGTTATGTTTAGTGTTCTTGTGAGTTCATGTTTGGTGTGTTTAGTGTTTTTATTTAAATATTAACTAAGCCTCGATGATGTGATGGTTACATCCTAGAGATGTATACTTATCAGTTTGAGATTAATGTCTCTTGTATTTAGAGAATTTCATCCTTTATGTTTGGATAGAAATTCTAGTATTGTATTAAGTGTTATGTTTGTTTTAATATAAGTTTATTTTTTTATGAAATTTGTGTGGAATCAATGGTTATTTAATTTTGATTTGGAGTATTGGAAGAATTGTGGGGAGAAATAATTATTTTGGAGTAATTAAGGGTGATTAACCAAGTGATTTAGTGCATATACTTAATTATGAAAATTTGGGTATTGGCGACTAAGTGCCAGAATGCTGGCGCTTAAGTGCCAGATTTCGCGGCTAAGCGCCGAGAGTTTGCACTCAGGCGCCAGTTCGCGAAAATTGGTTCCCAAAAGTTAAAAACCCGAAAATTGTCATTTTCAACCACCCCATCATCTTCAACCTTCAGTTTACCGCGAGCCTAGGGCATCATATTGTGGATCATTTAAGAGCCGATCGCAACAAAAATTGTTAGATTTGGATTCCTTGAGGTAAGAGCACTACTCCTAAGTAAAATTTTTTATTTTCACCATGTATTTTGAGTACATTATGGAAAATCTCAAAATCACTATTCATGGTGAAAATTTGACGAAAAACTTGAGAAATTGCTTGGATTTAGTGAAAATATCTTTGGGAAGATAATTTAGCAAGTTTAGTTTGATTTTGAAATTTATGGTGAATTTTTCGTGAATTTTTAGAGATGGCTCCAAAGTCAAAGCGTGCAAGATAAAAGACAAAGTTTGATTCTGACAAATTTGTTAGTATGAGGGCTGAGGAATGATATGTCGATGCATTGCAGTCACGTAAGTTGATTCCTGAGCGTGTGTTTAGTAAGCCAGGAGAGGTGTTTGAAGATATGATTGCTAGAAGAAACTAAGAGAATTATTATTGCTTCTCTGCTGTTGCTGTTGTTTCTGTGGTTAGAGAATTTTATGCAAATTTGCCTGCTGCATAAGAGAATCAAGTGATGGTTAGGAGGCATGAGGTCAACTTTTATTCTGGGGTAATTAATAATTTTTATGGACTACCTCCTGACATGTTCTGTTTTTATTCTAACTATCATCCTTCGGAAGGGGAATTAGATGAGATCATGGAATTTCTGACTGATGGAAGAGGATTATGGAAAATAACAAATGATAGAAGAGTGAACTTTCCTGCTTCCAAATTGAATGTCATTTCTAAGGCATGACATTATTTTATCTCATCTAAGTTGTTACCTTCGATTCATACTAGTGAACTAATGAGAGAAAGAGCTGTGTTGAACCATTGTATTCAGCAAGGGAAGCCTATTGACATTGGAGGTATAATTTTTTATTATGTTTTGAACTGTGCTAGATCAACCACGATTGCAGGTATGGGATTTCCTTCCTTGATTCATTCACTATGTGAACGATCTGGAGTAAAGTTTGATACCTGGGAAGAGGTACTTCAGCCATTGAGACCAATTACCAGTGTAAACGTTGGTGCTTACACTGTACATTCAGAGTTTGGTTGGTGAGGAGGATTTGGTAGGGCTTCTACTACTTCTGCTTCTGCTGCATCTACTTCTCGTGCTACTACTTCACGTGCTTCGTCACCTACTGATTCACAGACTGGTTTATTAAGAAAGATTTTGAAAAAAAGTGAGTCTTACTCGAGAGCATATGAAAGAAATGGATGGTAAGCTGGATAATGTGGAGAGATATATTATAAAAAATGATGAATATGAGGAGAGTTATCGACAATATTTGGATAGATCGATTAGAGGTGATCGAGTGTCTGAGATGCCACCTCATCCATTCTACACACCTTATGTGCCATCCAGGGATTGGAACAAGCACGATGATGATGATGAGGATGAAGAGTAGATGTATGTTATTTGTTTTAGTTATTGTGTTGTTATACTGTGTTACTGTGTACTTTATCTAGTGTTTTGTTTGATGATTGTGTTGTGATGTGAACCTTGATAGTATGCAGATTGTAGTTGAACTATTTATCTGTTATGCATATTCAGGTATTGTTGTTGTTTTATTGTGGATTTATATGTTGCTTTGTGATGGTGTGTAATAGTAAATGTTTTTATGTGTATGTTATGTCAGAGTTTTTAATAGTGTCTACCTTAATTCAAAAACTGTTAGGAGATTATAAACCACTATTAGGAACTTCTACTTAGGAAACTATATGTTTAAAATTTTTTCAAATTCCATTATCATTTGTTATCTGTATCAGTGTGTTATTTTAGTTGGTGTGTATTTGCTTTGAAAACCTCCACTACTGTAGAAGTCTTTTTGAAATTTTTACTTTTCTTTGTATAAAAATTTTTTTTTTGAAAAACTAAATTTGATTTCATTTTACTCCTGTTATTTAAATTGTTATACTTGCATATTAGGATATTAAAAATTCCTGCAAGCATGATATGTTAGTTTTTATTTCTCACCCATATATCATTTCTTATGCTTAAATGTTTTATCTTAATTAAAAAACTAAAGTTTGGGGGGATTTTAAAAAAAACAAAGATTTTCAAAAACCTAAAATTTTATTTGATTCTCAAGAATACTTAAAAATAAATCTTATTTTTGATTGAGAACAATTATGTACATGAAGTTATATTAGGGGAACAAAATTTTGAATATAGAAATGAATAAAAGAATTTAGTTAAAAATTATAGTAATCATGAAAAAATTAAAGTCAAAATTTTCTTAATGAAGAAATGTTAAATAAAGTTAAACTATCTTTAGTAAGAAGTTTTGTATTTTTGGATATATAGAAGATTTGACTTTTATTCTTCAAAGCTTAAATTTCTTTTATTGAAAATTAATTTTCAGATACTATTATTATGATTTTTAATTGAAAGACATAAATCTAACCTTTATTTTAAATGGAAGGATGGAATTCAAAATCATTAAAGGTCTATCCATATATAGTAATACTTGTCTTATATAAAAAAAAGAGAAAAAGAAAAGAAAATGTGAAAATTAGTATATGAAAAGGGAGGAGAAGCTTGAGGATTTAAGGGCCTAATAAAAAATTGGTTTTATACCAAAAGTTTAAGATATAAGTTCAAAATAAAATCTAAAACTTAAGGTTATAATATAGTAAGTAAAATTATTTTTCAAATAAAGATTATTAAGTGAGAAAAATAAATGTTTGAATCATATATTTTGAAGAATCTAAAAATATTTCTGAAATAGATAGAGACTTATATTTGTCATTTATCTTTACTTAAGAACTTTCTAAACTTTAAGTTGGTTTTAATTACTGAAATTTTTTCTAAATTGGACTATTCCATTTCTAGAACAAAATTTTGTTATCTTCCTAAGAAACTCATTACATAATTTGCATGCTAAAATATTCTATGAGATTAACTGTCACTTAAGGACAAGTAACATTTTAAGTTTGGGGGATTTTGATACACCTAAAATATATAGTATTTTTATGCACATTTTTATACCTATTTTTAATGATATTGCACTTTAAGGGAAGGTATTTTATGTTTTTCTTTCAGGTATGATGAAAATGGATGGTCATGATGAAAGAAGCAAAATTGGATCAAATTTGGAGCAAAAATAATGAAAAATCAAAATTTTAGCACTAGAGGCTAAGCGCCGCTGGGCCGACGCTTAGCCTCCACAGTTAAAAATCGAAATTCAAATGAATTTGGCGCAAATTTCAAAGGGGTTGGGATGCAACTCTTGGTGGTAACTACCATAACTTCCTTTGGGCGGCAAGTTTGAATGAAGGGGTGCGTTCCTTGGTAGATACATTTAATCTGGACACATTTTAAAGAGACACCAAGGTACCTTTTGGTTTACTATTTAAAGAGAGTCTTAGGAAAGATTAGGGGAGGCTTTAGGAGGCTCATCCACTGCATTTTGAAGGGAGGCTTTAGGAGGCTCTTCCACTGCGTTTTGAAGGGTATTTCCATTGTTCTTCCACTGCATTTTAAGAGTTTTTATTAAGAGTAGGAGTAGAGAGTAGAAAGGAGAAAAGGGTTGGAGAGAAGTCTTCTTCTTCCCACTTCTTTTCTTTTTTTTAGTTTAGTTTCTTATTGAAGTCTGAAGTCTGTATTATGAGTCATTGGAGTTAGGAGACTTGCTCTGAGGAGTAGTTTAGCGAAGAGTCAAAGTTTCAGAGGAACTTTCTTTGTCTTGTGGAGAGGATTTTCAGATAAGTGTTTACTTTTAATCTTTTTATTAATACTTTCTTTCATTTGTTATTTTTCTTATTGTTTTTAATTTTGAATCAATGTGTTTTTGTATTTTTCCAATGTATTCTGAGTAGTTTACTTTATTTTTTTCTTTCTTAAATGGAGAAGTAATTAATTTATAAAGAATTGTTGTGGAAATTATAAGTGTTTAAAAGTTGGAAGAAGTTGTGAAGATTGATTCTGAAAACTTTGTTTACTTCTTAATTTGGCCTGCTAAGTTGTAGAATTTCTTGAGATTAGGTAAGATCCAATGCGGTATTGCTCATAAAAGTTAGTAAGAATCACATGCAATTATATGGGTGAGAATTGTAGTCCATATAATTGAATGTAATATTAGAAGATATTTTTATGAAAGGGAGTAAAATTAGAGGATTTTAGAGTGACAGGCTAAAACACCCTAATTTGGTTTGAAATGTTGAGTTTTGTTATGAGAAGTTAGCCCCCAGGTGGTGGGAATCGAGAAAACTCTAGAGTGAGAGACTGGTATCTTTCCTGCCTAACCATGTTCAAAATAATAAAAATTTCAAATAAACCTATGTTCTTTATAGAACCAAGTAAGGGTAAAGAACACATTTGTTTCTATCTGTCACAACAAATTTAAATACTTCCACAACAATACTTTAAGAATTATTACTACTTCATAAAAGAAAATAAAAAGATATTCTAGTTAATAGTATTTTACATCCAGTGTTATTAGTTATTATAATTTTAATTTCATTACTTAACATTTTATTAAGAAAATTTTAAAAGACAAATCAACTTTCAAAACTTTTCAAAATCAGGACATACTTTTTCAAAACCAATTAAAGAAAGTAAAAAGATAATTTTCTGACTTCTTTAAAAATTTTCATATTTTCCCTGTGGGTTCGATATCTCGGGACTTAATCAGAAAGTCCTATATTACTTGATAAATGATATGTATACTTGCGTAGTATCCCATATTATAAAATCAAAAGTTTCATATCTAAATCATCAGCTCATTTATCCAGCGGAGTCAAGTTTTTGGCGCCGTTGCATTTATCGGGGATCAAGCTCCACTCACCCTTCACCCGAAGGCTAACCTTTGATATTAGTTACTAATCTTAGAACCAATTTAGGGATTTCAGCCTATCACCCTGAAATCTCCACATTGAAGTCCATCAAAACATATTTCCCTATTTATTTGCACTCAATTCCCATGAACTACGCAATTCATCCAAAGAAATTGAATAGATCATTCATTATTGTTGTAGGACATTAAATCCTTTCAAACTTAATGTTCAACAACATATTTTAACATTTCAATTGGCTAAATCGAAATGTAAATTAAGTTCAAAATGAAAAACCATCACAATTTCTTCATTACATTAAAAGCACATTAAATCCACATCAATCCATCATCACATCTTTATGCAAGAAGAAAGACAAGGGAGACTACTCAGAATTCTTGAAGAAGATACAATAAAACATAGATTTTATATATAAAAGAAAAGTCATACAAACCACAAAAGAAAATACAACTTATCTCTTTCTCTTCCCCAATGCAATTCCCTTGAAGTTCCTTTGAATTCTCTAATCTCTTTTCTTTTCAACACTTGATTCTCTCTTTAGAATGGAAAGGAAGAAGCAATTCTCACCTTACTACTTCTCCTTCACTCCTTAGAGAAGAATTCCTGTCAAATCCTCACTCTACACACACTTCTTCTAAACTCTAACACTTAACACTCACTAAAACTACTCTAGAACCTCTGAAGAAGCCCCCATTTACGTCTAAAAATAGTTACTTATAAGATAGGGATGAAATCCCAAGAGTTTTCATAGATATCCCTTCAAAAAGTCACCAAATCTCTTCAAATTTGAATTCTACCGACTTCAGGCGCCGGCGACGCTCTATCGTGCCAATATTTTTTGGAGTCACTGGATTTAGGCTTCGACGACGCCCATTCTAGCGCCGGTGGCGCAGAACACTTTTTTCACCATTTTGCTCCTTTTTGTTCTGAATTCGTTCCTTTTTTGCTTTTTTTCACTCCAATCACCTAAAATCATTATACCTGCAACAAATCATGAAAAATACCTTTCTTTAAAGTGCAATATCACCAAAAATGGGTAAAATTATATAGCAAAAATCGTATATATTTTAGTGCATCAGTCCCAGGGTTAAATCACGAAAATTTGGAGTTTCGGACATTTTTCACATTCGAGCGCTGTCCGGCGCTGGAAGCAGCTCCATTCAGCGCATTATTCTGCTGAAATGGCCAAACTCTCTGACTTTTGGCGCTGTCCGGCGCTGGTGGCAGCGACGTTCGGCGCTTGTGCAAAAACTAGGCTTCCAACTTTCTTTTGCAATTTCGATTATTTCAAGTCTGCTCTGATGTCTAATTAGTCTAATTAAGCATTGAATAACATCCTAAAGCCTTGGCAAATGATATTTTTTAACACAAACAACACATAACATTACTTTCATATATAAAATCCATGAGTCATACACATACACAAAACACTAAACATGACACATTTTCAAGCCATATGATCTTAAATTCAGCGTCGCACACAACCACAACTCAATAATGTTGAGAACTAAACAAACATCATATCTAAATATAGCATTCAAACCAAATAACATAAAAGAAAGCAAAGCGATCCGATACACAAACACATAAATGAACTAATTAATTAAGTTTTCATTCTTCCTCCGAATTATCATCAATTCTAAGATCTCCCATCAATTGAGCATGGAAAAATAAATTTTAGAATGGACGAAACGAGAATTCTTCAGTAGAATCCTCTTCAATCCAACCTTTTCTTCTCATCAATTGCGTCAAACTTCCTTTCAAGATATCCAGAATGATCAAAGTGCTCCTTCATTCTCCAATTCAGATAATCAAAGAAATCAGAAAGATTGTTGATTGCATTCATCAGATGTTGTATTTCCTTCTCCAATTTCTTGATTTTCTTCAGGATGATCTGTGAACTTTCAGGAAAATAAGGAGTAAAAAGTGCTGACCTTTGATATTGTTGATCTTCACTAATGCTTATATCATTCATACCACCAATTACCTTTTTATTATATGCATCTTCTGGGTCTATAGGCTTCCAAGGTAGAAGTACTCTTTCCCAGTTCTCATATGGCACTTGTGATTGATTGCAGAGGAGAAATATGGTGGAAGAATTTCTAAGCTCATACTTTGATCCATGAACGATCAATCCCAAAACAGACTTAACAATTATCAAACCAACATCAATAGACATTCCCATTTGAAAACAATAATTCAGAATAACACACTCCTTAGTTATCTTACTGATTTTCATTTTTGGGAGCAATTTTGCACAAATGAAGTAATGTAAGTGTTTCGACGTAAGATTTAATAGTGTGGTCGATAAAATTTTATACCTGCTATCTCTTATCACCCATTCATCACTTTCATCCATCAGATATCTATATATGTCATTCATATTGTCCTTCGTCGGGGAGAAATTTGAATAGTGGCAGATTAACACATTCTCTATCATGTATAAATCATTAATCTTTGTAGGAGTAAATGTGACAAACGTACCTCACACATAAAATGATCCTTGATTGATTCCATGAAGATTTACATAAAACTCCTTCACAACCGGAACAACTACAGCGGCAGTAGTATAACACAATACTTCCCAACGTCTCTGAACAATAATTTCATCAATTCTATTTGTAGGAGAATTCGTACCTCGATTTACAAAACTTTGCTCCTTAATCAATCTCATTTTCGAGATATTTTTGTTCAAAAGTCGCTGCACTTTGAAACTTATGAACTTTCTACGGTTGAACACTGGAAATCTTTGAATTTCCATCGAGTCGGAATCCATTTGGACAATAATTTGGGTCTTCCTCTTCGTTTCTTTGGAAGTTCCAGCGTATAGGGGCAGTTTTTGGAAGTTCTAATGGAGGCGTTACCGGCTACAACTGCCAAAACTCAGAATATAAAGATGAGAAACAATTTTCTGAACAGCAGTGCTGTCCGCTTTGATATTAGCGCCGTTTGGCATAGTTCAAATTCGCCAAACTACACTTCTTTCAAAATTTTTTCCAAATTTCGATTCGATTCATTTCTTAAATATTATTAATGATAATTAAGGAATAATAAGACTTAATTAAGCAACAAACAAACACAAATATCCCATCAAACAAAGCAAACACTTAATAACCGTGGGTTGCCTCCCACAAAGTGCTTGGTTTAACGTCGTCAGCCGACATAACTTTCAGTTATTTAGGTTGGTCCAACATTAAAACCTATTTATAAAACTCCTATTGGAATGTCACCTTATAGGCCCATTTATGGAAAACGTTATCATTTACCTGTTGAATTGGAACATAAAGCTTATTGGGAAATTAAAGAGCTTAATTATAATTTAAGAGATGCTGAAGATAAAAGATTATTACAATTAAATGAACTGGATGAGATGAGAAATGATTCTTATGAAAGTGCTCGATTTATAAAGAGAAAATGAAGATTATGCACGATAAAAGAATATTAAAAAAGAATTTTGAGCCTAGACAACAAGTTTTATAATACAATTCAAGATTAAAATTATTTCCAGGATAATTAAAATCCAAAAGGATAGGGTCGTATGTGGTTGAGAAAGTTTACCCTTATGGAGCTGTGGACATTAATGATTTAAAAGCCGATTCGTAAATTAAGGTAAACGGACATAGATTGAAGCCCTATTATGAAGAAAGCGTATCATCTTTTAAAGATGTGCTATTTTTAACCCAATCGGAGTAAAATGGTGTTTATGTCGGGCTGACGATGTTAAACCAAGTGCTTTATGGGAGGCAACCCATAGTATGATTTTATTTCGAGTTTTATTGTGTGTTGTATGTGACTACACTTAATTACATCCCTTCAACCTACCTTTTTAAACCTTAATTGAGTATGGAACTTAGGAGAATTCGACAAATGACAAACCTGTGATTTCAGGATTCTGGCGCCTAAGAGCCAGATACCTGTGATCCTTGCGCCTAGGTGCCACAGTTTCTAGATCAAGGAAGAAGATTCTACCGAAGAATTCCCTTTCAGGCCTTTCTATAATTGGTTCGTGCATTTACGTTCTATTGGAAATATCAGAGAAGAATTAAGTTCAGATCTTGATGAGTAGAAGATATTCATTCGTACTTATTTGTGTGTGATTGCTTGAATTTAGTTTTTATTTGTACTTTTTATAGTTAATCTCAGTCTAGATATGATTATGTGTTATTTGTTTAGTCTCAGCGTTTTGAGTATTGTAGTGTGGATTGCGACGTTGAATTGTGTGTGTGTTAAGATTTTTCAAAGCAATTTGTTAGTAATGTAAAGTGTGTAATTTGTAATCACCTGGATTTCATATATATAAAGTTGTAATGTTTGTGTTGTGTAAATTTATGTGTTAAAATAGTATATAATCATGATAAAGTATATTTTAGAGTGACCGGACATAAAACAAAGCTTAAAATGAATTAAGAGTATTATAAATCTTAAAAATTTTAAAAATTCGAAAACCTCGCCGACAAGGAGATCGATCCCGCCGACAGCGAGATTTTCCAGAAACTTTAGGCCTATTTGATTAATTAGCTCACCGACGGCGAGAAATTTATCGCCGACAGCGAGATTCCATAAAACACTACATTTTGACTGGTCAACCGTCACTATTCATCATCCCCTTCCTCAAAACTTCGAAAAACTGACCTAGGGCTTGATAGATCGCAGATTTGGAGTAGTTTCAACACATTTTGACACCGAATTTCATCTTCCTTTGGTAAGAGCTTCCCTCCTATGTAAAAATTTTTTATTTTCACCATGAATTTCTCCCACATTAAGGAATTTTCAAAAATTTGAAAATGTGGAGAAAAGATTTGGAAGAAGTTCATGGAACTTGATTTAGAGTGATTTTAGTCATCTTTGGAAGCCAATTTAGTAATATTTTGGAGATTAGTTAAGATTTTTATAAATTTGATAGATCGAAAAAATTGCTCCGCGACAAAAGAGGCGAATGGATTATGACGAGACACGATTTTTAAGTGCTCGAGCGCAGTCAAGATACTTCCACAATATCCAAGCAAGGAAGTGCATTCAAGATCGAGTATTTAAGAATCCAGGAGGAGAAGTGGAACGAATTATAAAAGAAAGGAGGTGGGAAAATTTCTGTTACACCACAAATAGAGCTGCAGTGGAAGTAGTGAAGGAATTTTATGCCAATTTAACTGAAATAGAAGATGCACCAATAAAGGTTAGAGGATTTTTAGCCGATTTCAATGCTGCAAGAATCAATTCTTTCTATGAAGTACATGACTTACACACCAGCGAGTATGATACTTTTGGAACAATGGAAGGACCGCTGGAAGAAGTAATCAACTTTATCACTAATGGGAAAGGAGTTTGGAAAATCAAGTAGCGAGAACGGGTAAACTTCCCTCTTTCTATGTTGAATGCAATATCTAAAGCTTGGCACTATTTTATTTGTTCTACCTTGTTACCCACCTATCACCATAGTGAAGTAACAAGAGATAGAGCAGTTCTGAATTTCTGTATTCAGAACCAAAGAAGTATTAATGTGGGAAATATTATTTACAAGAATGTATTAGCCACTACAAGAAGTGAGAGTGGAGGAGGACTAGGGCATCCTGGTCTAATTTATGCACTCTGTCAATTATCTGGGGTAGAGGCAAGAGATGATGAGGAATGGGTGGAGCCTATGAAACCCATTACTCAGGGTAATATAAAGACTTATGAATCCCACGAAGGATGGAGATCTGGAACTAGGAGTTACGTACCTTCAACTAGTAGGGATATTCCCTCTACCAATTATGATCCTCCTACTTATAGTTCTCCTACCCTTCATGATTTGATGAATGAAATGACCCTGCAGCGGAAGAGTTTTGAAAAGATTGAGGAAAAATTGGAGTATATTAATTAGAGAATTGGAGGATTAGAGTGAAGGCATGATTATGACAGTGAGTATCTCCAGAGACATTTGGAGTTTGAGATAGCTTATTATGATGCTGAGAATCGTTACAAGAGAGGAGAGCTTGATGTTATATTTCCTGAGTGCCCCCGCTACAGTCATTACCAGCCTACTCCACCCGCTGATCAAGGAAACGACGATATAGTTTGGGACTTTGATTCGAAAGATTAGATTCTATGTTTATTTGTTTAATTATTTGACTTATAAACTTTGATTATTATGATGTTATCATTAATTGTATGTTTTTCTTAAAACTTTAGTATTAATGTTAGTTTATGAACTTGATTGTGATGTGGTGTAGACCTTTTTAAATATTGTTGTTAAAGTTATATAGTTTGTAAATTTTGATATTTCAGACTGTTATTGTAACCTTAAATTGAAATAGTCAATTGTGTGTGTTTAGCATTAGACTAAATATAAGTTGTGATAGTGTTTTGTACTTATTTTGAAACTTCTTTACCCAGCAATTTCTTTAATATTATATATGTGTAGAAAGTTATTAACAGTACAGGTAATTAAGTGATAAAAAGAACTTGCAGAACTTCAAAAAGAAGAAATACCTAAAGCACGAAGGTATGATTTAAATTTACAGATTATTTTCTTTTCACCCCATATAGATAGATAGAAAAATTTAAGTTTGGGGGAGGGAAAAATACAAATTTAATTATTAAATTGTTCTCAAATTATATTTTCAAAATTTTTTATAGAATGATTTTCTGTAGTAATTTTAATTCAGTAGACTAGAATTAATTTATTTAATTTTTATAGAAAGTTAAAAAAGAAATACTTTTAATGATTAAATAATTTTGTAGATTAAGAATATTTAGTATAAGAGAATAAGAATATAGTTAACTATTTAAAGTAAAGAAAACTATATTTTCAAATATAAAATTCTTAGTTATTTAGTTGAGAAAGAAAAGATTGAAACTCAATGAAGTAAAAACTTTGAAATACATATAAGAGAAGTAAATGTTTCCAGTTTCAAATTTAGGAAGAGGAAAATGAAGTTCAAAATTATTAACAGGCTAACCAAAATAGGAATCCTCACTTGAAAAAGAAAGAAAAAGGGGATTGAAAATCAATCCAGAAATATATATATATATATATATAATGAGGAAATGCCTTATCAAAAATTGGCTTCATTTGAATCAACCTAAAGGGTAAACTTCAGTTACATTTCTGAACTTATATATATAGATTAGTATTTTACTAAGTAGTGCTTTCATGAAATTCCTATCATCTAAATATCTTAAGTAATTTAATATTGAAAAATATATTCATTCTTGAAATAAATAGGAAACTAGAAATCTTAAACTTGATGACTAAATAAGCTTATCTCTACAACTTGATTTAATTATTTAAAAATATTTCTAGAAAACTTTACTATAATATTTATTTGAATCAAATTCATAGTAATTCTGAATTAAAACTTTACTACAAATAATCATTACTTTTATGTAGTATCAAGATTACTTGAGGACAAGTAATAATTAAGTTTGGGGGATTTTGACCACAAGAAAATATATTGAGAAATTCATACGAATTTCATATGAAATTACACTTTAAAGAAAGTTATTTTCTGTGTTTATTACAGGAATGAAGATTTATAGGTGCTGAAAGGTAAAAGAGCAAAAAGGCGCAAATCTGGAGCAAAAAGAACTAAAAATGATGAAAATTGAATTGTCCCGCCAACGGCGAGATTTAAGATGCCGACGGCGAGATTTTCCCGAAATTTTTTAATATATTATAATAGAGCCCACCGACGGCGAGATCGAGCCCGCCGACAGCGAGCCTGAACGATTAGCCTTGCTTCTAGAAGCCCGCCGACGGCGAGACAGTTGATTCAAGCCAAATACGATGAATCTGGACGCATTTTGAAGAGGTGCTTAAGAAACCTTTGGAAATATGACTCCTTCTATAAATAAGAGACGATTTTATGTATTAGTGTGTGTCGGTTAGTGTCAAATGAGTGTTTCCTTTTGTAGTAAGAGTTAGTGTTTAGTGTCTTGGTGAGTTTTAAGTGTGTTGTACAAGAAGGAAGAGTCAAAGGAACTTGAGGAATGCATCGGGGAGAAGAATTGAGATAAGTATATATGTTTATTGTTTTATAACTTTAAATGAAATCCAAAATCTGTGTTATTATTTCCATGCGTTCTGAGTAGTTTTCTTTGTCTTTCCACTTGTTGTTGAGATTTTGTGAAATGAAGAATTAAAATGAGTTGTGCCTAATAATATTAAATAGATATTGTGATAATCTTTTACTTAAATCGTAACTTACTTTCAATTTGGCCAATTGAATTGTTAACATATGTTGAATTATCAACTATAGTAAAGATTACATCCAAGATTCAGGGAATTCAAAAGCCTTGGAAGAAAGGTGCAAATAAATAGGGAAATATTAATTATCGGATGAATAATTGAATATTTTAGTGTGATAGACTAAAATCTTCAATCTGTTCCTATTGTTTGGGAGCTGAAGTGTAGATGTTAGCCCTCAGGCGAGGGGAACGTGGGAGCTACGAAGTGGCGACCGTATCCTCCCAGACCTAGCCACGGATTCAAGTAACCAAACATAGGATTAGTCAATGTTCTTTGCACCTGGACCAAAGGGTAAAGAATAGGAATGCTCCTATTTGGCACAATATAATTCTAAACTCATTTAATTATTTATTCACCTAATTCTCTTAACAAGGAGAAAGATACTTTTCTAAATTGACTTATATAATCTATCTTTTAAGTATTAGTTTTAAGCTCAAGCGTTCTTCCATTTGTGTATATTATACTAAAATAGATTAGTAATCTGCTGTTACTAAAAATTAGTCTTTAAATCTCTAACTTCCCTATGGGATCGATATCTAGGACTCCAATAGAGTCATTTATTACTTGAGCGATACGAATACTTGCGTTGATTAAAGGGGAGGGAGTACAATTGCTATTTTACTTTGAAAAACATTTACAACTTATTAAGCTTAATAATTATATACATCCTTCTAATTATTACCCTACTCTCCCCCGAGGCTGAATTCTTATATTTGCAGTCGGAGGTCATGACCCTGAGACAAACCCTGAGGAGAATAATAATGAGTACGATAAAGATACCAAACTAAGAATTAGAAGATAATTGAAGGATATGTTTCAAAAGAACATTGAGTTGAGAAATGAAGATAAGAAGATTGAAAGACCAATGGAAGAAATTCATAAGGAGTTGGAATATATTTCGTCAACCAAGAAAGATATAGAAAAACCACCTCTGTCATTTCCTCGGAGAATATTGATACAAAAATTAGATCAACAATTCTCAAGATTTATAGAAGAATTTAGGAAATTAACTATAAATATTATGTTTGCCGAGGCATTAGAACAAATGCCCAGTTATATGATGTTTAAGAAGTAGGTTCTTGACAAAAAAAAAAAAGAATTTGAAGGATAATGTAATATCCAGCTTTATGAATGAGATAATTGAGCCAATAATATATCCTATAGTAGTATCTCAGGGGGAAGTATTAGAAGATAACTTGAAACAGAAGAGTAACCTTGAGGAATTTGATTCTGAATCTGAATTATCTAGAGAATTCAATCTAAAATTTAGGAGACCTTGAATTATCATATAAAAATCCATTTCTTATAAATTTTAAGAATAATATTAATATGAAAATTGAGAAAATCATTAGAAGAATACTGGATCTAAAAAGAAACATGAGGAACAATGATATGACTCGATCTGAAAAAGAAAAGCTAAAAGAAAAATTACAATATGAGAATTTAGTCAGAATTCCAAGATCTGAAAAATATTGAGGAATTGATCAAGGATTACATAAATGGAATTTTGATCCTGGTGAAATCCTTTGTTGGGCTTGTGACATTAAACCAAGCGCTTCGTGGAAGCACCCCATGGTTATCATTATTGGTGTGTTTATTAATGAATGTGGTTTTTTTTACGTTTCAAACTCTGTTATGTAGGTGTCTTCAAGTTTGTTGATTGTTTGGATTGATATATGTGTGTTGTGTAGTGAACTATGCTTGAATCTTTGTTTTTATGCAATGAATGTTAGAGTTGTTTGTGTTAAACGGACTTAGCTTTATGTTCAAGCCTTATTTATTATATAGCAATTCCTTTTATTGCCAACTTGAAAATTATACATGTCCACTATTATACTTAGTACCTGTATGAAATTTTATCATTCCTTTTTTAGTTCAATTTAATTTTTAGCATGTATTTATCAATTTCAATTTTTTCTTCATGTCATATTTATTTGTACATGTTGGAAAATATTTAAAATTTCAAGTTTTGGCGGAAGAAAATTTATTATAACTTAATTTTATTTGTCCTCAGTAGCCCATATTTAATTTGATATCACTTTTAAAATGACTTCTGGTATGTGGTGACATTTTTAGGTTACTATAAGTTTGATTTTAGGAATGTTAGAAAAATAACTTAGTTAAAATCCTATGTAAAGAAACTATTCTAGAGTTAAGATATTTTGTAGGAAACATTAGGAAAATGATTTTGATATTTATGGTAAAAAAGAGTTGAATATTTGAAAATCAAAGATTCTTAGATTTATACTTTATGAGAATTAAGTCTTTCTTGAAATCATTTTCAAACTAATACTTACACTTTTAAAAAAAGAGGGAAAGTTTTTAGTTTTGGATTTTAGAAAGTGGATAGTGAAATTCAAAACTATTAAAAGTCTATCCAGATATAGTAGTCCTCACATAAAAAAGGTATTGAAAATGATCCTAAAAGGAAAAAAATAAAAAAATAAAAAAGGAGAAATAAAAAGTGAGGAGAAGCTTGATGAGCAAAAATTGGTTTCAGTTGAATCTTTTTAAATAAAAAGACCTAAAATAATACTAAGCTTATTCTTATTTAAAAAAAGTATTTATCGAATTGGTATAGAGAAGGTGCTTAAATTTTGTTTTAAATTTTCTTTGAATCTTTAATTTGACAAGTTTCAATAACTTTTGAAGTAAATATAAAATCAGAATTCCTAAGCTGAATATGAGATATTCTGACACTCTAGCCCTAGGTTGATTTGCTAGATTTCTCCTAAGTTACACTATAACATTTTTAAGACAAAATTATAGAAATGTCTTCTGGAACCCACTAACTCAAATCATTAAATTTTGTTTTTAAAGTTATAGTGTTACTTGATGACAAGTAAAGTTTAAGTTTGGGGAAATTTGACATGCTTAAAAATTACTTATTTTTATATATACATTTTTTAATGATGTTGCACTTTAAAGGAAGTTATTTTGCATGTTTTTTTAGTTTTAGGTACAAGAAATTGAGTTTTGGATAAAACAAAATAAAAGCGATGCAATTTGGAGCCAAAACGAGTAAGGAATAAAACTTAGACCTGACACATTTTGATGTCTTTCTATGCTTATTTTCCTTTACATTTATCACATATTTTTGAATGCAATTACACTGTAAAGAGAGGTTGTTTTCATGCTTATCCTGTAGGTATAATAGTTAGGAGCAAAACGAAGCTGAAACGAGGCGAAACAGAGCTGAAACAACACGAAATAGAGATAAAACAGAGTGAAACGAGGCAAAATGGTAGAGCTGCCTACAGGGTGGTGCCTAGGTGAACTGGCGCCTAGAGGCCATAACTGGCTCCTAAAGTAGTGGAATCCAGAAATGACGTTGCCTTAGCGCCAAATTTTGGTACCTAGGTGCCAGAAACGGTTATTTTTTCCAATGCATTGAATTTTGACGAATTTTTAAGGGAAGCCAAAGGAAACTCTTGGGAATTTCGACCCTTTATTTATGTTAGAAAAGAGGAGTCTAGGAGGAGAGTTTAGGAGAGATTTGGAGAGGAGTTTGGTGACCCACTTCAAGGTGGCGTGTGTGTGTATGTGTGCGTAAGAGAAGTCTCTTGTGGATTCTTAGTGGCTTTTGGAAAGTTGGAAGAAGTTTAAAGTTTGATATTTGCTTTGTAAGGAGGGCATGAATCTTTTCTAAGGATATGTCTTGGAATTTTTCTGTCTTTGTTTGAATTACTGCTATAAAGTTGTGTATTTTTCAATGTCATTTGCAATGAAGAATCCATGTGTTTTCTCCAAGCTTAGTGAGTAGTTTTTCCTTACTCTTTCTCCTTCTGATGAGAATTAATTATGTGTAGGATCAAAATGATTTGAAGATTTTTTATTTTAAAATTTGTGATGGTATTCACTTGAACTTCATTTACATTGCAATTTGGGCTAGTTGTAGTGTTAAAATTCATTGTAATTGCATTAAGATTTGAAAGGGTAGTGTAATTCTCAACAAACTGGAACCACATTTGATTTCATGGATGAGAACGTAGTCCATGAGGTTAAATGCAAATAAATAGAGAAATATACTTTGATGGGAGTAGAATTGGAGATTTTAGGATGACATACTAAAATCCTCAATTTGGTCCAGGTGTTTGGAAACTAAAGTGAGATGTTGACCCTCAGGCGAGGGGAACATGGGAACTCTAAGGTGAGAGCTTGGTATCTTCCCAGCCTAACTGTGAATTTAGTGACCAAACTCTGTATTACTCAATGTTATTTTTCACTCGTAAAGAGGAGAAGGAATAGGATTGCTCATATTTGTCACAATAACACTTTTGATTTTTAAACATTTTATTCCTACACTAATTATGATATCATCGCAAGGGGAAAGGGATTTTAATTATATAAGAACTTTCCAAGATTTAGTCAATCTTTAGATTAGGTTTTTAGTTAATTTAGTTAACTTTAATTTTATAGTAAATTAGTAAATTTAGGAAAACCAAACTTTTCAAAATTTCAAACTCAGACGTGATAGTAGTAGACTAGAATTAGCCTAAGGGAATTCTTACCTCGCTTCTCTGTGGGATCGATATTGGGGTCTTTAAAGAAAACTCTATATTACTTTAAATGATGTGTATACTTGCGTAATACCCCTAATGTGTAAATTGTTTTCTAAATTTCATAACATTTTGATTTTGCACACTAACTGATAAATCTAAATAGGGTCAAGGTTTTAGTTATCTTTTGAAAGCTAAATTACTACGTAATTACGAGTTGGGTAACAAGTTTTTGTCACTGTTGCCGAGAACTTGAATTAGTGTGTAGCACTAGGGCGTATCACCAGCCCTTCATCCATGCCACCATCACTGTTATAGTCTCTCTCTTTTTGTTGCAACTCCAGATCTCCTACTAATTGCCATCATGTTTTTTATAGTAACAAAGGATAGTGAAATGTCATCTTTCAACCTACATTTTAAAATTATTTAAATAAGTTTAGAAGATCATAATTTTTCTTCTTTTATAATTTTCAAGCGACACATCTTGTGCCTCCTATAATTCATTGTCTACTTTGTATACATTGGATTTCATGTGACTAAGACAAAAAAAAAAAAAAAACTCCTCCATTGTTGTGAATATTCAAACACGCGACATTATATATAATATGTTACTTTTCAAAGTTAATAGAATGAAATACAATAACTTTTGGAAATACAAATCAAAATCTTATATTTTGATCATGGAGGTAATTTTCTAATTGGATTTTGCATTATAAAGCTACTATAATACTTATATATCTATTACAAAACATTAAAGTTTTTGCATCGGCACAATTATTATAGGATGCTAAGTAAATAAAACTTAATGCATGTTCAAAGATGTGAGACCCATTTTAGATAGATTTACTCTTGTTTGAGCCACGGAAGAAGAGATAGAGTATCCTTATATAATTTTAACCATTTATATAGTGCTACCAATCATCCAACATAAAAATGTTACCTTTGTACTAATATTTTGAAAGTCACAGGCGCCCTTATGGAGACATGTCAACTTAACAATAAAGTTTGTTACGACCATCATAAACTTTTATAGAAGTGAGATAATTAAAACGTGGTTGTTTCAATTAATAATGTATTCAGGTTATGGAGATTATTTTGAAGTGTATAAAATTACGATCATATGTGAAAGATTGCATTGTAAAATATTAAATTTCTTACATTTCATTGTATAACAAATTATGACGCCTTGCTAAGTAGCTTGTTGTAATTTAAATGCCCAAAAGTTATTTGCAAATGATCTAAACAGTTAAATTACATAAGTTCATAGTATTACAGTCAAAAGATATGATAATCTCAACACTATATCGCTATCTATCTGCCATCTCTTCCCTTTCTCATTGAAAACATCTTTTTATTCGTATGATGTGTTGTTTGTAATCTATTTTAATCATTTAATTCATTTTGAATGTTGAGAAATTCAAAGATAAAAATAAGATTTGTACTTCAAAATAAAATGAATGATTGGAATAGATTAGTATACATCATAAAATTACTGTGATAAGTGGAAAATTTGAATATGATTAAATGTTAATTGATGTTTTTTTTGGTCTTCTTAGAATTCTTCGCTTTATTTTTTAGCAACGTGATGCACATTCAAGTGCTAATAAGTCGAGTATTGCTACGATATCCTATTCATAGCCAAATGAAATCTCGTAGTAGTTTTAAATTTATTATAGAAAAGTTTGGTGTTAGATGCTTATTGATCAAAAAACTAAATATATAAATCAATAGATAATTTCCCAAAAAAGAAAAAAAGTCAAATAAAAATAGAATAAATAATGCTTTGATGTCTCCAAAAATTGATCTATTGTGTCATATTCTAGATTTTCCACTCTTTTATCCAAATTGATACAAAAAAAATAAAAATAAAAATAAAAATCATATTAATTTTAAGTAGTTAAGCTTCAAATATGCCTCCAAATATGGAGACGCGGCGCGGCATTAAGCCTTTTAATGACGTCCTTTTTCTTTTCATAAATTTAATGTTTCTTATGTGCATGTCATATAAACATGCGTAAAAAACATATTAATTTGATTAATGTAAATTATACAATTATTGATTATTGCTTACTCCAATGTGTAACTGTGTTCGAGTATTACTACACTACTTAACCTCTAGCCATTAAGAACTTTAAGTTGCCTCGTTATGACTGCACCATCAGAGCCAATTATTGCACTATCATACTTGAGTCAATAATACCATAACTAAACATCACTAATTTAATATGCCTAAAATAAATAAAAAATATCATTTCAAATTTCTTTTAAAAAAAGAGAATTAAAATCTAGTATCACTTAAATTATTTATTAAACAATATGTTGAATTGCTCTAACATTTCAGTCATTTATTAAAGATTCTTGATTATGTCATGCATTTTTTTAATCTTGGTAGTTTCGAGCTTGATCATTTATTAAATCTTTGGTTATGCTAATGTAAGTTCATATAAAAGTTCAACTGATTAATGAATCTATTAACTAAATATTGACTTTTCTCTTTCTTTTGTTTACTTTTTAGCTATATTATCCAGCTTCTTTTCACTTTTTATAATATTGCTCAGTGCTCAGAAGAGTGATAAAGGTTGAGAGAGTCAATTAACAAAGAGTAGTGAGATAGGTTATTATTGTAGAGGCTTAGTCTTCTTCTATGTCTCTATATTTAGTTTTTGCAGCTGTAATACTTTCTGCATATTGACGACACCTTCAACCGTTTCTATACCCTACCTTGATGGTCATTGTAATCATTGAAATATGCTTATGGAGAACCTTTTAAAAGCTAAGGAGTACCGATTTCTGCTCAACTATGCGTGATGCATTGTGTTCGTCTGATAGTTTAAGGTAAATATTATTGAATAAAGTAATCTGTTGCGTCCATGTCTTTCAAGACATTTGATTAATTGGCTGATTTTTCCAGTCAAAAGTATCTATTATTAGTAGTAGTACAGGCCATGCATTAGCTGGGAATGGAATAAATACTTAGCTACTTTTTAATATTCCTACTGTTTTATTTACCCAATAAAAGGGCTAATGATTAATGAATTCAGCAATTATATACAGACTTTTTTCCTCTTCGTGTGTGCTTTTTTAGCTATATTGTCCATCATTTTTGCAATATTAGTAGCAAAACATTACATTAAGTAATGACAGATACAGCCTATAAGAAAATAGCTTCAATACCACATGAATTGAGAACGCGATATGTGGTTAGTGTTATACAAAAATGTATATATACCGCTGAAAATTAAACATGGCCTTGTTCGCCGCATTACATTTCAAGCATTCAAATGGATTATAATCACTGTCAACAGCAAAGTATTAAGCAAAACATCTAATAATTGTATGATAGAAACATGGAAGGTGTTTTGTTGTCTTAAATATCAGAAGCCAGGTCTTGAGATTCTGAAGTAGCATTAACCAGGTCTCCCTTCATCCATCTTTTCAGCATCTCCAGTGAAGCATTGGGCTGATCCATGGGAACCATGTGTCCAGCGTTAAGAACCTGTTGGGCAACATGTTAGGAGGAAATTTGTTACAATTGTTGGGACGCTAAAAGTTCCGCATTTAGTGATCTTTATAATAAATTAGATATTAAGGAGGGTGAAACATATATGTGTAAACTACTCAAACAAAGAGAAAACAAAGAGTAAATATTTAACTCAAACAAAGTGTATTAAAAATGAAAATCAAAAAGTAATTTTCTTAGAAAAAAATATTCAACATAGGTGGGTAAGTTATTTTGATAAACTTTTTAATGAAGTTTCTTAAAATATGATTGACCTTAGCGATCTTAATATTGTTAATAATAATAAAACATTTCATTTTCACCGTCGCATCAGTAGAAAGGAAGTTGATGAGGCTTTAACGAAAACAAAAGGTGTAAAGTCTGTAGGACCAGATGATATCCCAAATCAAGTGTGGAAATATTTAGGAGCTTTGGATGTTTCTTGAATCAATAAAATTTTTAATATTATTTAAAAAAAAATGTCTGAGGAGTGGAGGAAGAGTAGTTTGGTCCCCATTTTTAAGAATAAAGGAGATGCACAAAAGTGTACATATTATAGAGGAATTAAATTGATGTGTCATACTTTAAAATTATGGGAGAAGGTAATTAAAAATAGGATAAGATGTATTACCAAGATTTCTCATAACCAATTTGGATTTATGTCGGGCAGGTCTACTATGGAAGCTATACATTTATTGAGAGGTTTGATGGAGAAGTACAGATATAATAAGAAGGATCTACATATGCTTTTTACTGATTTAGAAAAAACTTGTGATAAGGTTCCAAGAGATATCCTTTGGAGAGTTCTTGAGAAGAAAGGTGTTGATATGACTTATATTCAAGTTATTAAAGATATGTATGCTAGATTTGTTACTTGTGTTCGAATTGAAGGAGGATTGACCAAATATTTTTCTATTTCTGTTGGATTACATCAGGGATCGGCTTTAAGCCCTTATCTTTTTTCTTTGGTTATGGATGGCCTTACTGGACATTTACAGGAGGATGTACCTTGGTGTATGCTTTTTGCTAAAGATATCCTTCTCGTGGATAAGACGAGAGAAAAAGCCCAGGAAAAACTTGAAAAATGGAGGTCTACATTGGAGTCTAAAGTCCTTCATTTGGGTAGAACTAAAACTGAATACATAGAATGTACTTTTAATAATAGTAGCTCTAGTGACAGAAGTTTGACTCTGGGTGATCATATTATTAAAAGATGTGAACAATTTAGATATCTCGGGTTATTGTTCAAAGCGATGGTGATATAGATAGGGATGTTAATAGTAGAATCCAAGTTGGTTGGTTGAAAAAAACTTGAATAATGGAGGTCTACATTGGATTTTAAAGGCCTTCTTTGGGTAGAACTAAAACTGAATACATGGAATGTATTTTTAGTAATAATAGCTCTAGTGACAGAAGTGTAACTCTGGGTGATCATATTATTAAAAGATGTGAACAATTTAGATATCTCGGGTTATTGTTCAAGCGATGGTGATATAGATGGGGATGTTAATAGTAGAATCCAAGTTGGTTGGTTGAATTGGAGGAATGCTTCGGGCCTATTATGTGATAGAAAAGTACCGCTTAGCATGAAAGGTAAATTTTATAAGATGATAGTGAGACCGGCAATGCTCTATGGTGCTAAATGTTGGCCTTTAAAAGAAAAGCTTAATCCTAAGTTAAGTGTTGTTGAGATGAGAATGATTAGGTGGATGAGTGGCTCTACACTTAGAGACAAAATGCGAAATGATTATATCCATGATAGGGATGGTGTAGCTCCAGTGACAGATAAAATTAGAGAGTCGCCTTAGATGGTTTGGTAACATTAAACGTCGACCATCTGATGATCCGATTAGGAGAGTAGATGTTTTAGATTCGACTTATGTTAAGAAAGGCAGAGATAGACCTAGAAAGACTTGGGCTTATTGTATAAAAAATTATCTTAATTTATTATAATTAAATGAAAATATGACACTAAATAGGAGGCAATGGGAAAAAAGATTCATATAGCTGACCAACTTAGTGGGATTAAGGCTTTGTTGTTGTTGTTGGGATTTAATAAAAAGTTTAAGAAAAAAATTGAAATAACATTTCAACAATTTATAAATGGTTAGGAATCTGCAGTCATGTGATTTGAATTTTCTATTCTTTTTGTTTTTTAATTTCCACTCCCAAGAACATTTCTGTAAAAAAAAAAAAAAATTTCAAGTGCACATATCCATGTTACTTTTCCTTGCATTAAAAAAAATCTCTCAAAGGCGCACAAGCTTAAACTAATCTGAGACCTTGTTGATTCTAGTTTAATCAAAGCACAGAGCGTAATGCAATGCATAAGGTTTTATTTTTGCTTCAAAGTGCCAAGCGTAGAGTGAGTTAACCAAAGAGCTAATAGGATATATAAAAGTATTGATGTATAAATGTATTCATTAACAATTATAAAATATAATGTATGAATTAAAAGTTGATATAAAATAAAAAACCAACGTGGTATAATAGTAAAATTAAAGGCCAACGTTGAGAATGAACCTACACAATAAAATTTTGAGCGATTTTTAATAGTTTGTTGCAACAATTAAGAACTTAAAAATTGCAAAAAAAAACCTGCAAATTAACTTCGTCCTTCGAAGCGTGCTTCAACGAAGCAAAGCGGTCGTCATGCACTTTACTTAAATCGTGAAGCGCACTTTTAAAAATGTTGGCTTGATTCATTGATCTTCTTATAAAACTTCACATATTAGAGGTCACCAAGCTTGCAAATAAGAGAATAGCATATAGGAAAATAAGATGATATTCGTCACCCAAAACATATGAAGTTGCTAAAGTAATATAGCACCCAAAATAGTTACTATATTCCTTCTAATGCGTCAATAAATCAATAATCAAATTTAATTATAGATGAATTAAAAAATCCTCAGACTACTACACCCTAGAAGAAGCTTGGGGAGGCTCTTGACCCAACTTAACACACCTAATGATGGCAAAAACTTAAGTTGTTCTTCGTTAATCTACTTGTGATTGGTTGAATTTAAAAATATATTCCATTAAACTTATAGTACATTACATTTCAAGTAACACCCATGGTGGCATTTTGTAAGAGCTAATAAATAAGGGTGAGAAATAACTAATACAAAAGATTTGAGCGAAATACTTAAAATTATATACATCTAAAATATGATCATACCTTGAGAAAACTGAGAGGACCATGATTCTTTAACACTCCAGCCTCCTTGCCATCTACAGTAAATGGCTTCTCAGATGATGAGACAAATGCTTCTTGACCAGACCACTCCATGGCATGAACCCATCTCGAGTTTCCTGCATAAAATTACCAAATTCAGCCATGAGACTTTAATCCTCACAATGTTCACCAAAGCATACGAAAACTCAAAAATAATGAATTCATAGAAAACCATCCGACCATAGATTTATCATATCGTTAAACGTTATGTGCAGAATCTCCCAAACTAAATTCGAGGCTAGCTATTTTATGTAAATTAAAAGAGATATTTATTCCCTACAAGATATATTATTGCAAATTCTAATTTGGAGAATTTAAATTATGCAGAGTGCCGATTCAAACATAGTTCACTCACATATAAAAGTTATAATTATCACAAAATCAAACCGTAAAGCATAAGTCGCACTGCAGCAACATGATAATAATACCCCAAATGAAGCTGCAAATGTACTTTATAAGTAAGAAAGGGGGCACAGAAAAATTCATAAATCCTACGCTTAAGCTCAAGCTACAGCCTAAGTACATAAGTTCATGGCAAACATGCTTCAAGCAGAACTTCAACAATTTCGTTTCCAGCAAATAAAAATTCTATTTTGTAGAAATAAGCATCTACAATAAAAGCGCAGAAATATAAAAGTGTTTATTCATCAGTAGACGATTCGCACAACAGAACTTTTATACAACCCAAAGGAATACAAAATAGAAATAGGCGAGAAAAGACACACCAAGCCAGTTGCATATGAGGTCGTACTCCCCAGCATAAATAAGCAGATTGATGCCGTCCTCAAGAAGAGCAGGGATGCCCACTTCCAAGTTCTTCATCCAGTCAGCTAGCATGGCCTTATATACTGTGGGGCTGCATGAAACAAATTCTATTTCACCAACTCCAAGAGATTCTCTGACTGGCTTTAGATCAAGAAATTTCTCCATGTTTGAGAAATCATAACACAAGCTGCCTTTACATTCCTTTCTGATGTCGTAATACTGTGCAAATTCAAAGGACATAACAAATAACCTGCATCAGCTGGTTTTCATGGTCAAGGTATTCCAGAAATGCAACCATGAGACATTAACAACTTACATTGATATTTCCGGCAATCCTCAATATTGAATTAAAAATTACGTTGCAAACCAAATATGAAGCCAAGCAAGCAATTCTTCCAGAAGTACCTGATCCATCATGTCAACATAATCAGATCATGTCTACAAAGCATAATGGAATCCCAACATGATGCATGCACGATGGAGCCAATGCAAGTGTGTTGGTGCTGCAGACAAGGTTGGTAGTGATGGAGGCAAGTTCAACGGTGTTAAAAAATATAGGTTGTTAATTTGGCTCAAAATTGATAATCACTCAGATTTGAATTAGTTTTTGGTTTAACTTGAGCATATATTAAAATCAAAGGTCAGGCTAATGCTAGGCACAGCCGGGATTGAGCAAGATTTAGATCAAATCAAGACAGCTCCCGCCACTCAATACGTATTTACATATATTTGTATATGTATGTGGTGTGTGTGTGTGTGTGTGTGTAGATGTTAGAATAGAACCCAATGTAAATCTTATTAGTTTAAAGAGGGGTATAAATACCCATTACAGAATCTACTAGTAAGGAAACAAATAAAAACAGAATAAAGAAAAAAAGTAAAGTAAATCAAAGAAAGAAATCTGCATTTTAATATTATAATATTCTAATAATCCCCCTTAAGTTGAAGCATAAATGCCAGTCATATTCAACTTAGATTTGAAATTATCGAACAATGGCCGAAGAAGGTTCTTTGTGAGAATGTCTACTAGCTGGCCACTAAATGGCACAAACGGTACACAAAGTTCACCGGAATTGAGTTTTTTTTTTTTTCTAAGTGATGCTCAATCTCAACATGCTCGGTGCGATCATGCTGGATCAGGTTGTGAGCAATGCTAATGGCAGTCTTGTTATCACAAGACAACTGTAGAAGAGAGGAGATTGTCATGCGTAGTTTGTGGAGCATGATGCATAACTAGAGAACTTCACAAATTCTCAAGGATGTGGACCGCAATTCGGCTTCATCACTGCTCCGAACAATTATGGATTGCTTCTTACTTTTCCACATCACCAGTTTTCCCCACACAAATGAGCAATACCTTGAGGTAAATCGTCGATCACGGACGGACCCAACCCAATCTGCATTTGTGTAAACTGCAATAAAATGAGAAGTGTGGCGGGAAAAAAATAAACTTAGGCCCAATGTGTCATTCAAATAGTAGAGAATCTGATGGACAGCTTAGAGGTGGTGGTCATAGGAATCATGCATGAATTGACTATCCTAACTGCATGGCATGTGTCAGGGCATGTATGAGCAAAATATATGAGTTTCCCTACAAGGCGCTGATAGTGAGTCTTGTTTACAGGAACTACATGGGAACATCCAAAAGCTTTTCTTTATCACCGATTTGTAGAGATTGTACACATTGATTTGAGAGATTGTTTTGATGTTCTTCGAATTGAAATTGGAGTTGAATCTTCTTGGCAAAATAGATGAGTTTCCCTACAAGGCGCTGATAGTGAGTCTTGTTTACAGGAACTGCATTGGAACATCCAAAAGCTTTTCTTTATCACCAATTTGTAGAGATTGTACACATTGATTTGAGAGATTGTTTTGATGTTCTTCGAATTGAAATTGGAGTCGAATCTTCTTGGCATTGAAAGATACGACTTCAGGTTCACATTTCCATTAATCGCTAATAACATGGCACTTTTTTTTGTCCTTTCTTTGTGGGTCTAAGCATATTTCAGAAATTGGTTCATATGATTAAAATATTTTTCATTTTCCAAGGATATTTTCTGAGCCAATTAATGGTCCTCCAAAAGACACAAGACCACTTAACTATTTTTAAAGTATAATATCAGAAGAATTTTCTTAAGAGACTTTTCAAATTTTATTAATTAGGGCAGAACTCAAACACCAATTTTTGATTTTATGCTCACATCAAGCTTCTTCTCAGGGAGCACTTTTTCTCTCTTTTTTTTTCGCTCCTCTCATTTTTTTTATTGAGAATTACTATATCTGGTGGAGCACATGTTAAAGAGTTTGATTGTCTAAATTGAGACACCAATTTTTGATTTGTGCTCACCTCAAGCTTCTTCTCAGGGAGACTTTCACTTTTTCTTCTTTTTTTTATTTTCTGAGAATTAGTATATCTGATAGAGCATGGTTTAAAAATTTTAAATTCTGAACTCTCCATATTAACAATTCTCAAATATTTCTTAAAATAAATCCCGGGATATTATAACACGTTCAAAAGTCAGTGCTCAGCCATTTGGCAGAGGATTAAAGTCTCGTGATATCCTTAGTCAATTACTTGTATTTTGATCACACAGACTTATTCTGAATTTTACTTAGGACCTCAGTCGAAATTTTTAAAGTGAAGGACCCAGTCATTAGCGTATTAATTTTATTTTCCCTTGAAATCATAATTCTGTCACAATGAAATTTTTATCTTGGATTACTCCTTTCTCGGTTGTCTTCCTGTTGAGCATTGGACATTTTGTTAACCGTGCTTTTCAAACATTGGGCAGTTCTGAAAAGCAACAAGTTCTTTATTTATTTTATTGCAGCGGGAGGGAAGGGGCAGACAAACATTGATACCATTAAGATCCATTTTGGCAACAAAAGTAGTACAACAGTAATCAAGAGATGTTCCATTCTTTGTCAGCTGCATCCGAGTCAATTGGAACACCGGTATCGACCAAAATCATATTGATAAAACCATTTTCAGGTTCTTTTCAAATATTCTTCTGGGATAACTATGCTCTCATTCTTGAAGTTCTCCTCAAGCCAATCTTTGAAAGTGAAATATACTTTTATGGTGTGCCCGATCAGCCTGTGATAATGAGCACTATCTCGGATGATCTTTTTCATCAACTTCTTCTTGTTTCTTCGGTTCAGGGAGCTTGAACTCAGGTTTCTTTATCAGAGTCTGGAACATTAGTTCTACTGTTTCATCCTTGCAAGAATATATTTTGTTCAAACGATTCTTTATCTTCAGGGATCTCCCCCATCTGTTTGATAAGACCTCTGCTAAAACGATTGCTGACCATTCTGCCGAGGACGTTGGTAGATCTGTCGAGACTGTTCGGCTTGTATCTACAACGATCGCTTGCCCTTACCAACCACTGCTACTGTCCCGGATTTCTTCTCAGACATCTTTGATGGCTCTAGCTTCCCACCTTTCTCAAGAAAACCAAGTTGCTTAGCTTCTTCTTAGAGATTCCCGGCCTTGCTAAGCAGCTTCTCGAATGTCTTGATGATGAATCCCTTGAGTAAGAAACCTACTGGACCATGAATGCTCTTTAGAAGTATTTCAACTGTGTACTGTTCTTGGAGTTACGGCTCACACTTCATGTTCAAATTTCTTCATCACAGAATATAGTCCATCAATGTTTTGGTTGGCTTCTGTCGCTCCACCACGAGATCACCAATGGTGATATGGTGCTTAACTCCAGCGAACCGCTTAACAAAAAGGTCTTCCAATTCTGCAAACATTTTCACTAGTCATTGGGTAGTTCAGCGTACCAGTCAAAAGCAATTCTCGAAAGACAGCTTACAAATTGACGACAAACAACGCATCACAACCTCCTGCGTTGCAGCAACTTGCTCGAAAGTGTGCAACATGCTGTCGAGGGTTTCCCATCCCATCAAATGACTTGAACGACAGTGGTACGAAACCATTGGGGTATTTTACAGCATCAAATTCCTCCGGGTAGGGTTTACCCTTTAGAATCAATGCCCCTGCTTTTGATTGAGTCAGGGCTTCTCTCACTTGTTGTTCAACCATTTGTTTGATGTCATTTTCCGGTATTGTGTTCTGGGTTGACTCTTTATTTTCATCTGCAATATGAATGATTTCTGGTTGGTCCGCCTCTAAAAGCGCTGCCCTGGGTGACTAAGGCCAATTTTGTTGTGCGGTCATGGCGGCCATGATTTCCTCCATTTTCTTTTCCATTTGTCTTATTTGTTCATCTCTTTGTTGAATGGCCCATTGCCACTCATCAGCGGTGTTCTCCTCAGCGGGTGATGGAGCATCACGCAGTGATGATGAGACTCTAGTCTCAACAACAAGTTTTCTGCGGAATCTTCCATCACCTAATCTGACAGACCGTAGGGTTCATCACCTAAATCGTTTCTTCGTTCTTCAGACATTCGTGCAATGTCAGCTCGAAGCCTTTCCAACGTAGCCTCGATCGAATTTCCTTTGATAATTTTAAGGTCAGTTGGAGGTTTTTTATCAACATCATTTTTTTCGTCGAGTACTGGTGTAGTTATGTAGAAGTCAAGTAGAACAATCGGCTCAATCAAAATCATACTGATGGAACCTTTTTCAGATTCTATCAAATATTCTTTCAGGATAGTTATCCTCCCATTCTTAAAGTTCTTCTCGAGCCATTCTTTGAAGCTGATACAGTTCTCTATGGTGTGTCCGAGCAGTCTGTGGTAGGGGCAGTAGTTGGGATGGTCTTCTTGTCAACTTCCTCCGGCCTCTTTGGCTCTCTTAATATGAATTTAAGATTTTTGATCAAACCCTCGAACATCTTTGCTACAGCTTCTTCTCTGAAAGTACATACTTTGTTCAACTGCCTGGCTACAGACGGACCCTGTCTTTCATTGATCTGGTGTGGCCTCTACTGGAATGACTGTTGACTTTATTGCTGAGAAGGTTGGAAATCCTGCCTCGACTGCTTGTCTTTGTCAATTCCCGTCACTGTCCTGGATTTCTCTTTGAATGTCGTCACCGACTTTGGACCATTATGGAGAGATGGAGGCGGTAACGTAGTAGCAACCTTATAGACTCCATACTCTCCGTAGGTAGCAGGCAACTGGTGAAACCTACTCCCCATGAGTAGAGGTGAGGCCTCACGTAATCCTGTCTCATCCAGTCGGAGGGTGGCGTCAGTAGTAGCCAACTCTGCGGCTTTCTCCTTCTCGGCCTTCAGAATTTTCCTGTTGCACCTTCTTTCCTGTGTTTTAGTCAATCACACGAACCTTGAATTGAACCCAATCTCGAATACGGAAAACGGCGGGGCAAAAGCATCAACTGACACTTTTTCATATAGAATCTTCTTCCCTTTGCTTAGCGGGGCAGTTGGTGCAGTAGCGGTGAATTCGATCAAAGAAGAAAAAACAGTCTTGGGAGCTGATCACAGAAAAATATGTTAAGAAATTCATACCTATTTTTTATGAAATTGCACTTTAAAGAAAGGTATTTTCTTTATTTTATTGCAGGAATGAAGATTTATAAGTGATGGAAGAAAAGCATGAAATGGAGTGAACTTGGATCGAAAGAAGAATTTCATGCGAAATGAACTAAGCCGCCGACGGCGAGATCGAACCCGCCGACGGCGAGATTATAAAGAAAATTTACGAAGGATTTATAACTACCTCGCCGACAATGAGCCCGAGCCCGTCGACAGTGAGATAGCGCGGTTGGAGACCTTCAGAAGCCCCGTCGACGGCGAGGTCGTTCTCGCCGACGACGAGATCGTTCTCGCCGACGGCGAGATTATTCAAAATGCCGGATACATTGAACCCTGACGACTTTTTGAAGTGTTTAAGTACTCTTGGACGCTGTCTACTCTATAAATAGAGGACGAATTTTAGTATGTGGTGTGTTTATTATAGGAGTCTTAGAGTATTCTATTAGTGTGCTTTTGAGTCTAAGTAGAAGTTTAGTGTAAGTGTAAGTAGTGAGTTAAGAAGTGTGTTATCTGCAGAAGGAAAAGTCAGAAGAGACTTGAGAGTCTGCTTGGGAGAAATTGAGATGAGTATCTTTGTTTATCGTTGTTAACTTTAAACGAAATCCATGCTTCGTTTAATTCTCATGCATTACGAGTAGTTTCTTAGTCTTTCTCCTCGTTTATGAAATTATGTGAATTGATGAAATTAAATAGAAGTGCATAATATATTAAAATAAATTGTAATAATCTTTTACTTAAAACTTAATTTACTTTCAATCCGACTAAATTGATTTGTTAAAATATGTTGAATTATCAACTATAAGTAAAGATTACATCCAATATTCGAAGTCAAAGTTCTAAGAGTAGAGTGCAAATAAATAGGGAAATATTATTTATCGGACGTAGAATTGAACATTTTAGTGTGACGATTAAAATATTCAATTCGATCTCATTGTTTGAAAGTTGAAGTGTAGATGTTAGGCTCAAGTGAGGGAACGCTGGGAGCTTCGAAGTGGCGGTCGGTATCCTCCCAAACTACCATAGATTCGATGTCAATCATAGATGACTAATCAATATTCTTTCTGCACTGAGCCAAAGGTAAAGAATAGGAATGCTCACTATTTGTCACAATACAATAAAAAATTCTATTTGAATTCATCATTCACTTAAGTTTTAAAAACAAGGGAAAGATACTTTTTCGAAATCTTTAATTCAACTTTATTTAAAGCGTTAGTTTACTTTAGATCGCTTTAGTTAAGTATTCTAAATTTCGTATACTTATATTAGTAAGTAAATCCTTTAAATTTACGTTATTCTAAATCTAGTAAAACTTCCCTGTGGGATCGATAACGGGACTCACTCGAGCACTGTATTACTTGATACGATACGTATACTTGCGTAGAATCCACATTATACTTTCCATCATAAAAATAAATATATATAATAAGCGGGATCAAGTTTTTGGTGTCGTTGCTATTTTTGTAAACATTAAAAAGTGGGTCAGGAGCAGTCCCAACGTTTCTAGCGGCAGACTTTACAGCAACGGTAGGGTTCTTTTCCACCAACACCCTCTTTGGAAGGGGGAAATCCTTAGCAGATTTTAGGTTGAATTCCACAACAGGCTCGACAGACCTGTCCGTTTCAGATTTCATCACTGCGACGACGACATCCCTGAACTTGGCTTCAATATCGTCAAATCTTTGTCCAAACTTAATGACTGCCAAGTCAGGTAGCTCGCTCTTGCTAATAGCAAACTCTATTTCGGTGACGAAAGAAAAGATCAACTTTAGTGCATATATTGTTCCTGTCATTTGAATAATTTCCAAAGATCGGCGATGTCCCATGCTTTCTGATTTCAGCGGAGCTACTCAAGTTAACACACTTGTCTTATGAACTGAGCATCTATTGAAATTTATTCAAGTGAATTATGTCTCAAATTTTTGTGTTTTGTTTGGAGTTTAAATAGAGTACTGTGAGGGAAGTTTCAGTTTAAACTCGTTCAGAACAAGTCAAACTCAAAGAGGAATGAAACGTAGAACTCGGTTCGAGTTTGGAAGTACTTTCTAAAGTAGTTTAGTCCACAGGCTAGTCACTCTAATCGGGCTAGGACTACTGGCGACCTAAGATTGTCGGGGGAATCAATCTCACCAAGAGTCAGAGAATAGTATCATCAGTCATTTCCTCTCCTTTATTAAAGGTCTTTGAGGTCGGAGATACTATTCTAAAAATTCTCACATCGTATCCCTTGTTTAGCACACATTAGCATTATTATCATCGTCCTAGCCACCCAGATCTCAGACTTACACAAGTCCGATGATCCATATGTGGCAAAACAAATGTCTCCAATTGCAGGAGGATCTGAGAGTAAAGTTCAAGCTCAAATCCCGGTGCATTTGAGTTTCACTGTAAGTTAAGTCATGTTGGGAATTTCACAATTGATTTAATTAAGGAAGAGTGAACCACGTCTCGGTGGTCTAATGTCTTAATCAATTTGTGAATTAGGGTTAGGTGCCTAGTTTCACTTGCATTCGAGGATTAGATGAATGAGCTCTCACCTAGGGTGTGATCCTAAGGTCTAAGAAGCCTAGAGTGAAGATTAGGTGGGTGAACTCTCACCTAAGATGTGCTCTCAAAATCTACGAAGCCTATACTGAAGATTGGGTGGATAAACTCGCACCTAGAATGTGCTCCTAAGGTCTAGGAAGTCTATAATGAAGATTAGGTGGATGAACTCACACCTAGGGTGTGCTCCTAAAATCTAGAAAGTCTACACCTTAACTTGTGCTTAATGTGATTTAAGGTGTTCTACACTCACTTAAGTGTTCTCTAAGTAGACCTCAAATATCTCTTAAGTATTTCCCAATTAAATCAAAAATTCTCTATTTTTTTGACATAACTGTTTTAAAAGAAAAATAAAATAAGAGACCAAAAGAGGCTGACCCACTTCCAAAACTAGTAAAGCCAAAAGAGGGGAAGAACAAGTGGGTCGGGCCTAAAGAAGTTTGAATAATGATCGCGTGAAACCCCAAAACAGTGTCGAAATGCTGTCAAATAGCAGCTAGCAAGCTTAAACAAAAATTCTAAGGCCCCCTACAACTCTAGGAAGCACCTAACTAGCTCCAAACGGCCAACTACATCAATAGGCAGCACCAACTAGCTTCCTACAACTCCGGGCAGCGACTAGCAATCTCCAAATGGCCAATTCCGGTACTAGGCAGCACCTAACAAGCTTCCTACAACTCCACATAACAAGCTTCCTACAACTCCGGGCAGCAACTAGCAAACTCCAAACGGCCAACTCAGGTACTAGGCAGCACCTAACAAGCTTCCTACAACTCCGGGCAGCGACTAGCAAGCTCCAAACGGCCAATTCCGGCACTAGGCAGCACTTAACAAGCTTCCTACAACTCCGGGCAGCAACTAGCAAGCTTATACCGTGATCCTACGACTACAGATCGGGGCAGCAAGTATAAAGCTCCAAACAGCACTAAGAAGGCTCCGGACAGCAATAATGAAGTCCCTACAGCTCCCAACAACAATTATGAAGTCCAAACAACACTCCTATAGCTTCCAAACACTCCAAATAGCAATTCTACCCTTCCCCTAGCTCTCCTACAGCACTTCTAAGCCTCCAATGATTTCAAACAGCAATTTCAAAGTACTAAACACCACCGTGCAGCTTTCAAAATGACAGGTAAAGTGACACATCCACAAATGAACTAAACTCATAATGTTGGAAAAAAAAATAGTTCTAGTGGAATTGTATGTTGCATATGTAATTAATTATCTCCAAATCAGCAATAATACACGACAAAAAGCTGCTCTTAAAACTTTCCAAATTAGCAACGTATCAAGCTGAGATAGCAATGGGATTGAACCACAACAATAGGGCTAGGAAGCCAAGACAGCTCTTCAACCAAGCATAAATGCACAATAGACATTGAGGAGAGCATATAAGAGACATTAAAAGGTCCACACTCTTGCAGGTAAAGCACAAGTAGAGAACAATATTAAACACCTAAGATAATATACTTATCCAAGTAATTACCCTCCAAGGAGAAAAGTGCTTTCTAATGCTGAAACCCATGAAAGCGTGAACAGAAATAACAAAAAAAAAAATCACATATATATCCCACAGTCCCTATGTAAACACATGAGAATTTAGTGGCATATATGTAAATCTTCCTTCATTTTATGCATGGGATAGGGTGGCATACATGTAAAGATTAGTGTTTAGATGTTAAATAATAAATACAGAAGAATTAATTGGCATGTGTGTAAACCCTCCTTCTGAATTTCATGATAGTTGCAGTAATTCCCAATTCAGACCCCTTTTTTTATTATTATCAGCCCACGAGTGGAAGTGCCTAAGAAAACTAGGTAGATATTCAATTTAAAGCTAGTAAGAAGAGTTTTGAGTGTAAACAGAGGACCTGAGACTGCAGATTCTGTGTTAATGGGAAAGTTGAAATCTCAAATTTCCTTCCCCAAGTAGTTGCTCACTTTCTTCTTCTAGATTTGAGTTGACTCCACAATTCCGGTTGTCCATATGTAAACTTGCTGGTTGGGTTTCGGTGCTCGGAAGAAGGTAGCTGTAGGCTAGGAAGGGAAGGGATTATGCAGCTGTGAGTGACAGTTGGAGTAGAAGACCACTGTAGGAAGGGAAGGAATTGGGTTATGCGGTTGTGAATGACGGCTGAAGGGTTGATAGTAATAACGGGAGAGGAGAACAGGATCATGCCATCCAGAGAGGAGGAAAATAGCGAATTTTGTATGTCGGGGGTTCCAAAAAGGCGTTAGGCAACGTTTGGCGGGGAATTGAATGGTTTCCATTCGAGCAGCCGACTTAATTAGAATATAATAATGCCTATTAAATTTAATTAAGGAGGGTTTAAGCGGGGTAATTTGAAATTTCAAATTTCAAATTACAAATTACAAATTGGGTTATCAGCTCGACCTAACACAATTAGGCTGTGTTCAGCCCAAATCGAACTCGGGTTAAGCCTAAACCCACTTCTTTTAATTAAATTTAATATGCATCAAATTTCATGCCGCTCGTCCGCGCTCAGAAACGTAGCAATATGGGCGTCCTTTCTAGCTAAAGTAGACGTCCCGGATGCATCTGTGTGGTCTGTTTCGTCATCTGGGGTCATCCGGACAACATCGCTGATGGTCGAGCCAAAAAAATGTCGAATTGTGGTGTGCCGAGTGCTCGAGTCATTAAGGGTTCACCTAAAGCCGTCTGATCCTATGGAAACTCATTTTCGGGCCCTCTACATGTTAGACCTTAGTGCTTGCAACAAAGAGTCGGGTGCTTGGGACAACTAATGCAGTCTCAAAAAAATGGGTCAAGAAGTGACTTAAAATTCTGTGGGAGGTGGGCTTAATTACTAGTCTGCTAGGATGGTCAGCAAAGAACTCCTAAAGTTAGATCCTATGGTCTAAGAGAAAGAAGTCAAGACCTCACTAAAAATGAGATCAACAGTGCACAAACTTTCTCCTCCTTCGACTAGGGCTCGACATCGAAACAAGTAGGAGAGATATACAACATCTCTTAATCTCCCTACTCTCCTTCACTATCGCTACCTCCTCCTTCCTCGCGTTCTCTGGTTCAAATAAGGGGGAAAAGTTGAAAGAAGCGTGAAATAAATTTCATGTGAGGGAGTGTGTCTCCTCTAACGATCAACACTCATTAATTTATTTATTTTAATTCTTATTATTATTATCTTTACTATTCAGCTACTATGGTAATTAGCTTTAGCAATTTTTATTCTTTAAGTTGATGTTACTTTGAATTTAGGTTCATTATATTTCTTTGGGAATTTAAAAACATAGCATTGAGTTTTATGTATTTACATATCCCACATCGAAACTTTAATATTTACACGCATGGCACTGAAATCTTTAATATCACATAAGAAAATAGAACTAATACAACCTTTTAAAAATGAAATGAACCTTCTCATGCACAAGTTTAAAGCATCGAAGTGCTATGAATGTAAATATGAAAGTTAGGCTTGAAATAAAACCTTTTCCTTATTTGGTGGGGTTGATTTTTGTTTACTGTAGATTGACTTGAATGTGAATGCTTTCTATGCTCTTAATATTTAGGGTTATTAACTTATTATGCCTGGTTACGTAGTAGAAGCTTGGAGATTTTCTTTTTGTGGTTCTTTCTATAACTTATACGTGCCTGTGCATTTAAGAACATTATGATGGATATGGATGCCACCCTTTAAACTAGGAGCTATCAATGGAATGATCTAAAGCTAAGTATCCTGACTTTAATTTTTGTATTTTGGTGCTGGTTCATTAGTTTCACAAAAGTATTATTCATTACTAGTAGCCCCTTATTATTCCAGGGACAACAAGCTTCCCAAATTGCAGAAATCCATGGATTGATGTCATAGCAGGAATATTGTTGACCTCGTTTTTGTCGAGGATTAGTTTTCCTCCTAGACCTAGAATTCTAGCCTCAGGAGTTTTCCTCGACGATCCTAGTTTCTTAGCGATAGGACACACCTCGTTTTAGAGAGTCTGGAGCCACTTTGTTACTCATTTGAAATCCTGCACGAGATTCCGTACCGCTGGTCTCTAGCCGGTCGAAATTGACGTCACGAGTTCAAACTGAGTCCCTATAGGACCCCTGGACATTAGGACGGCCTCATGCACGTCTTACACACCTGGATGCACAAATTTTCAGTCCGCGACATCGACGTCTTCGATTTCTTCGCAGTGCACTGGAGCTAAAGTCAGAACGCCGGGACGATCGATATCAAAGTCAGAATTTCAGAAAAGGCCGGATTTGATGCACTTTCAACGAGACGGTCGACGAAGTTGTCTGAACGACCTCGGATGACGAAATTGAATGCGCCGACGCATCCAGAACGTCGATTTTACCTAAAATTGACATTTAATTTCCGACGATAGCCCGCCGGGGACGAAACTTATGAAATGATTATTATTATTCTATTAATAATAATAATACTTATATTATTATTATTAATACATATATTCATATATCTCCCCTATTATCACATCTCTTAAACCCTATTCATCCTACCCCGTTGGATCGGCCTCTCCCGCACACGAGCAGGTCGCTCGACCGAACTCTCCCTCTCTCTCCCTCATCTTCTTCGCGGCATCAGGTACCCCATTCCCTGCGGCCCCTTCCTCGAGCCGCACACACACACGCTCTCATTTGTCGTCGGATCCTATCCCTGCCGCGACTCTTATCAACTGCGGCACTCCATGTCGTGTGTCGGGCCACTTGCGCGCCTGTTCCTTCTGTTTGCACGGGTAAAGGTCTCCCTGCAAGTACTCTCCCCATCCCTTTTCTCTTTGCCTATAAGTAGCCCTAGTTTTGAGGATTTAGGGCTGGCCGATTTTTTTTTTTTTTTTTCCTGGAGGTGGGGAGGTGCTGCTGGGTTGAACTATGATTTTCCCGCTTTGCTTGTGTGATCTAAATTGGCTGGTACTCTCTTTTCTCTCCTCTACTTTTCTCAGTTTGGCCTAGTGTGGCTTGTGGCTTGTGGCTTTGGTTCGTTTCTTCCTATTTAGCCTCTCGGCTGAGCACTTATATGCCTTGGGATGATTTGTTAGCTTACTTGAATGCTTGTTCCTTCTCTTCTTTTCTTTTCAACAACCTGTTAGCTTGTTGTTATGGTTTCATTTGGGAATATTTATCACTTGAAGCATGTTAAAAATAGAAGCATGAGTATGTTTTAAGGCATGGGATTGGTTACTTGCTTAAAATGATGGAAATATAGCATGGCATTAGCTCTTTTCTTTTCTTTTATTCAAGGCAAGTTTGAATGATTGGAAATGTGGCTTTGGGACAAGGATGGTTCCTCCTTCAAGCATGTTGGGATGTGTAGTTTGAAGTTCTTCATTCACTCTTCTTTGTTAGGAGTAGTAGGAGAGCTCATTTTGGTTCTTTTATGAGCATGTGGGGCTCGACTTTTGCTCCTTGTAGCTTTTCCATGTTAAAATGGCATGCTAGGAAGAGGCTTAATTTAATTTGAGAAGTTTCACACTTGTTCTTATATGAAGCATATGGTGGCTCTATGTTTTGAATATATGGAAGCTTGGTTCTTGGGCTCCTTGCATCTTAGCCCTTTATAAAAGCATGTTAAATGAATGTGGAAAGTCTTTATGCTCATCCTTGTTTGCAAGCATGTGATAGTTTCATGGATTGATATATATAAAAAGCATGGAAGTGTTATTTTAGTCCAAGTTTAGCCTCCTTTTCTTAATTTAGTCTAAAGCTATGTTTAAATATATATATATATATATATATATATATATATATATATATATATATATATATATATATATATATGTTTCTTTTGTTAAGCTCTTAAAAAGCTTGTTTTAACTTAATGTTGGGCTTGGTTTTAGCCTCATGTGGCTCGGTTTTGTTGGCTCTGCTGTATTCTTTGTTTTAGCTTAATGAAGGGCTTGGTTTTAGCCTCATGTGGCTCGATTTTCTGTTGGTTCTGTTGAATTCCTGGTTGTAGCTTGGAGCTGGGCTCGTTTTCAGCCTTGTTGTGGCTCGGGTTTTGGTCGTATGTGGGCTCGGTTTGGCTCCTTTGGTATCCCTTGCTTTGGCTTTGTGTTGGGACTGCTGTAATCTGATATTGGCGTATTTCCAGCCTTGTTGTGGCTCGGGTCTGGTCCTATGTGGGCTCGGTTTTGCTCCTTTGGTAGCTCTTGCCTTGGCTTTGTATTGGGACTGTTTTAGCTTGGAGCTGGACTGATTTTCCGCCATGTGATGGCTCGGTTTTTTGGCTCTGTATGGGCTCAGTTTTGCTCTTGTGATGTTATTCCCTGCCTTGCTTTGTATTAGGTTGGTTGCAGCTTGGTGTTGGCTCGGTTCTAGCCTCATGGTGGCTCGGGTCAGACCTTGTGTTGGCTCGATTTAAGCTTTATGTGAATTCAGTCCTACGGCTATTTGATGAATATTTTCATGCACTTTGTGATGGGTTGGATATCCCCTTAAGCTTATTTTTGGGGAGATATGTTTGGAGAGTACCTTTTGAAGGAAACTTTCCTATGTCTTGCTTGAGAGAATTAGAGTTAGTTTGGAAGATTTGCAAGCTTGTCCACTCACTTTCTTATGTCTTAAAAGTTTTATTTCGAGATGATTTTTTCCAGTTTTCTTCGCCTTGGCTGTGAGCTTCCTTGGACCCTGCTGCCTTGGCCGTGAGCCTCTTTGGCTTTGTCCTGACCTGGCCATGAGCTTTTACTTGGTTTTATCGGAGGATTTCACACTTGTGAGGTGTGATCGAGTTGTGAATTATGTGAGGGTTTGGAAATTTCAATCTATGGAGTTTGGAAATGTCCGTGAGATTTTCTTAGCTTACTACTATTTGATTTATTGTGTGAAGGTTTGAAAGACTTTTTCAAACCTTATTTTGGGGCGTTTTAGGCTAACCATCCTTCCGTTTGGGCCCCTCTTTTCTAAATCGGATTTGGAGGTAGGTTTAGTCTCCTTTCCTTCCCCTTTCCGTTGTTGACTTGTTTTCCCCGCTTCTCTCGGAGTTGGTTTTGTTTTCGTTTTGTTTTGGGGCAATTATGGTGTTGATGATAAAGGCACACCGGTGGTAGAGTGGAATGATGTCCCATTCTACGACACCAAGACCCGCTCCAGGGCCCCGGTGAACCGTAAGATGACGGTATCATTCACCGCTATAAGGCAAGCGGAGCACCCGTACCTTCTTAGGATTGCTAGTGATCCTACACCCGATGAAGTGATCAATTCGTGGACAACCTTAATTTTCAAAATCTGATAAAAACAGATACTATATTCAGAACAAAAATATTTTCACTATAACCAAATATTGATACAAACTCTCTTTTGTATGCTCGAAATCACGTGCATCGTTAAAAATATAAATTTTAAAACCATATTATAAAACTTGGTTGTCCGACTCGTTGATTATCGGTTTCGGGTTAAGGAACATCCTCACGAGTTAGGTTTAGTAGGACACCCTTCTAATTGATTAGCGGGCTCTATACACTCGGGTGACCGAGTAGCTTTCGACGACCCTCGAGAACAACTACACAATTTCTGAGCCTAGCCCTGATCCGAGTTCTTGCGGTTTTCTTTCGGATTTTTCGTATGATTTTCGGATGAAGCACTTGTGGTCCTTTTTCCGGGACTTTCCCGAGGTTTTGATGATTTTATTTTGTTTTGTTATTCGTTTTCCCGAGTTTTCTACCGCGAGTCATTCGTCATCCTTTTTCGAGTTTTTTGGACGATGTTTCTTTTTCTGTTGGCTTTCATTTCATGATACATTCCAGTCTACTACATTTAAGAAAATAACGGATCTCCCAGGTATACATGTTTGTTTATATTTACAGCGTGTTACTTTTCGTCCCTGCTACTGTTCTTTTTAGCACATTGTACCATACTCTCTACTGCATGCTTTCTTGTTTTCATCGTCTATATATCTCGCTATACTTATCTGTATATCTGTTTAAACATCTTTGCGTAGGATGTTTAGAGAAGCTCAACCATGAGCTACTCGATTTGACATTGTGACTTGCCACATAGAAAATTTAATCTAATCGCATGAAGAGCTTGGAACTAGCATGTAGGCAAGACGGCCATCTTCAACAATGAAAACGTTTCTTGACAATTAAACCATTCCCGAGTAATTAAACAACCCATAGGATTTCGAGGTTGTTCGCGCAGTGCGACATAAATCCTCAACCTCTTTTGAGGCTTTGTATAGCTACATTGTATGATATAAGTTCCAACTCGTTTTAGGATTCCGAGGTTGTCGTTCGTCACGACCTAAACCCTCATATCTTCTAGGCTGTTCGTGTGATTGTTTCACACAAATGTAAGCCCTAATTTAATAAAATTTGCAGGATTAAACATTTAAATAATATCTCCTCTAAATCGAAGCCAAACCATAGGGTAGCTTGGGAAGTCACCGAGGTTCGCCTCCGGATCTCTGACATCCACTAGTTCTTCTTCCTTTGGATTCTACAATAAATGTTTCAGATTTGAGTCAATCCCCTTTCACATATCTTTGTCCGATTACGTTGAAAAGTCCTATCCTTTTGACCTCCTTAAAGATAATATTTTCTGATTTTTATCGAGAGTTTTCTTAAGATGTAATTAACTATAGGGACTTGCCCTTATAGGAAGCATTTCCGAACCCAGCTTAAAATAAACCCTATTTAATCATTCGTGTTAAATAGGGGAACTTGTCAGCAACTAAAATGGTTTCGCAGATTAAACGGACGTCATATATTTCTTAGTTTATTTGATCGAGCCTCACCCTCAAGTCTTGTAATTGTCTTTCGGGATAAATGCATGACTTGAGGTGTAGCACTCTTTCATTTAAACTATGGAAAATATGGGGTCAGTTTAATTTCATATTTTTTAAAAAATTAGATATATATATATGTAAATTAAAGCGTCCTTCCAAAGCGAGCGACGGGATTTCGATCCCGGCGACCGGCAGCTTCTTATGGGCACTCCACACCCAAAACAACGCCGACAAATATAAATGGATTGACAGAGCAAACCACGTCAACTATTTTCAGGTATAAAAAGTGTAAACTATTTAAAATTTTAAGTATCATAATTGGTAATTTCATTAGTTTTCGATTGTCATAATTTGTGCACTATACTTGCATGATAGGAATTTTGATATCAACTCACTATCAGTTGGAGAAAGAGTTCTCGTTCAAGTATTCAACCATGTAGTGAGGATAGAGAGCATGCCATTAAGCAGTCAAGACATAACTGTAGAATAAATGGAATTTCAACACTTCCTATCTAGTCATGAAATATTCCTTTTTTTCCGGCTGTTTATGTGTGTTAGTATATAGCTAAATGGTCATTTATAAATATTGATTTCATGTTTTGAGCACATTTGATCAAGTTTTGCAATTATTCAAGTGCATATAAATAGCATTTACCCTTTTATGTTTTCTTTAAATTTTATTTATTCACGAAATTATGCTAATTGTTAATGCTCATTAAGATACTTGCTCGTTTGTTAATTTATTAGTTTGTCAGTTAGAACATAAATGCTCATTATTTTGGAGCTGAAAAAACTGCTTGTTAAGGCTTTTTAAGAAGCCTGATAAGAAGCTCATTTAACTAAATGAGATTTATACGCTCGATAATGCGCATTTAGTTAGATAACAAGTAGCTTGACTAAGAAGCTCATGAATATTAACATGAACTAGTTCTATTATGGCTCCTCTGTCTTGCTAAACGAGAGCTAATTTATAAGCTTTTTGAACACTAAACAAATCAAGCTCAAATCGAGCTCGAGCTCAACCGTCATTCTCTAAATCGAGCACGAGTTCAAACATTATTCTAAATACTCAAATCAAGCTCGAGCCAAGCTTAAACAAGGTTCACACAAAAGAGTTCCAACTCGAGCAAGCTCAAGCTCGGCTCGGCTTAGTCCGTTTGCAGCCCTAGATGTGTTACTATTTAACAAATTAAGGGATCTAAAAATTATAAAGATGTGCTCACAAAAAATTATTGCAAACTAAAAGGAAGCTAAGGTTTCGAAACACCTTGGACATGAATAATTTAGAGAAGATTTAGCAAAACAAAAAAAAAAAAAATTTACAACATTTAGAAAGAAAATATCCCCAAGTGAGATTATTACTTTTGGCAGCCCAACTTTTACAAGATGAGCTCTAAATTAAAAATATATGATTTTATATACAAATACTTATTTATTTAAATTATCTTCCTGAAAAATATAGATTTAAAGGTTTTAGGTGAATTTGATGATGATAGGAGAGCTTCAAATTTAAATTTTGAATTCCCACTTGGGTAGGGGTTCGCCTTGTCAGGATTTCGGCAGGTTTTATGGAGGCAATATGATACGGCAATGATGAGAGAACAGACAGGCCATATGACATGATCACTACTCCATAAACATTAATGTAAAAGAAAGGAGAATGAACTGACAAAAAATGAATGCTTCTATGAGGTAGTTTAGCAACACTACCGCAAAGCTTAATGGCCACCTCACAAACTGGAACTATTTTATTGAGTCTTTTATAGTCTGATTCATTTATTATTCCCATTTGCAAGGCATAGTCCGGATAGGCTTTGTACTGGATAGCAGGATCAGTGAGTCCATTACCAATGGCAAATCCCTGCGTAACACAGCCCAGACAAATAAATCAGCTAACAGGCTTTTCAGAAAGGTGAGACAAAGTTGCACCTTTAAATTGATGTAGATGCCATCTTTAGCTTTGTTTCCCTGGTGAACACGGCTTGCAAAAGCAGGAATGTAATGCCCAGCATAAGATTCTCCAGTGATATAAAAATTGTTATCCACATACTCTGGGTGATGTGAGAAAAAGGCCTGGAAAATAAAAAGAAAATTGAATAAGGCAGATTTATTGTACAACGTTAGATATGGCAAAAAAGAAATTATTATTTAATTGTGAAAAATTTTCCAGTTCAATTAATGATTACAATTTCTAGAATTTTTTTCACTTGGTAATTATAGCGTACAAAACTCCCTGCTCCAAATTTCTATGGAAACAAAAATAAAAATCATGAAACCATGCGGCTATGGGAAAACTTAGTTATCCCAAACAAACAATCCCTTATCCAAAAAAAATAGACCAAAGTATTCAACTTCGGGAGGTAGCTTTATCAACAGAACACTAGGTTCTCGTTCACTATGAAAGTCTGCCTTACAGTCAATATAACAAAAAATCTGAATTTTATCTACTCTGAAAAATTATCAAGACACGTGAATGATTTATGTAACGGAAATTTGAACGTATAAAAGTGAACTTTAAATTTCATTGTATTTTATTTTATATTGCATTCTTTTTCCAGTTTACATTAGCACATGTTCCGAATTCAATTAGTATAATAAACAGTTCAGATTTCCTTTCAAGAGAGCCTATTCAACAGGATTTCACCGCATGCAAAATTCTCCTTTCACAGTTTTTTTTTTTTTATATATATATTTTCCCTTGTGTTCAAGTGTCAAAATGGTTGCCAGGGATAATTATAGTCCAGAATCTACAAAATTGTCAATTTAACCCCCAGACTCTTCTAAATAGTCCTCCCAGAGGCTATTTCAGGCCATATTAAAAGAGTCTAAGAACTAATTTGGGTTTTTTACAGAATCTAGGAATAAAATGGTCCCATGTAAATAAACATAGGACTATACAGTCCTAAGGAAGCCACAGGTTTCCTAATGCCATACTTGTACATTCCTCGTTGTGAAGAGCTGCATGCCCTAATTGAGCGACAGTTCCAAAATTTTTTGTCTCTAATGCTACGTTAGGGAATTTCCTAAGTGTCACCGATGTGTTAAGGGTTTTGGGAGCTTCTGTGGAAAGCCGTTCAAAAGTTTTTAATGATCGAGTAAAAGATATGGATAGTTTCATTGATAGACAAAGAATATTGGGCAAGTGACCAGCGAGATTTGAGAAAATTAAGATGATTGGCCAAACAAAAATGTATTGAATAGGTGTAAAAAAGATAGAAAGTCCTAGCCAAAACCAATCATAACATAGGCTGAAATGTAAATTGTTAAAACAAAGTTCGATGCCCTTATCCTATTGGGATCTAATGCTTGATGAACTTAACTCACTAATTCTAAAATAAGACTTGGTTTAAAATTAGCTTAAGGCCTAAACTCAAAAGAGAAATGGTAAAATATAATATCTAGTCCCTTCACAATGCATTTCATCACCATTGGATTGTAAATACCGCAAAAAAGTTTTCTTTTACATAAAAGAATTTATTCATGCATGTGGAATTCATCCATCCATCAAAATATTCAAACTCAAAAACTGTCAAAATTTAGTAACACTATCGTCAGAAAAGAGTCAAAAGAAACATTGGCAGTTACTGCATCAGAATATTAAATTTCTAGTAAGACTAATTTAAATGTCACCAAATCAGTAGGCGTCAGTGTCCTGGTAAATACTCACACATTGATTTAAGATTATAAGGATGACAGGAGGAAGATGTGCATAAATTCAATTATGTAATAAGTGATGCTGAGAATGTTTAGATTAAGAACATCTTAGATGTCATGTGCTGCATTATTTCCACACGTAAAGTTGACCAAATTGGAAATGGACTTCACCCTTCAGGGTGTATTTTAAGTATGATAAAAAACTTTATAATCTCATCATTGATATTAACACCTACAGGAGGAGACACAATGGGTTCCTCTAGCTCTCGAAAGAACGGAAAGGGTTCTTGAGCGCTGCTAGGGTTTCCTCCTTCTCGGGCGATCTTGGAGCTCTGATCGCGACTTCTCTTCTTCAATTCTTTTTGCTTCGAGTCTTTTGGACGGCGGATTTTCTTAATCGGCCGTCCTTTCTTGATGCCTTGAAGGGTAACATGGATTCTTTAACGTCTAATACTAATGTATGTTTATTTCCTCTTTCTTACAGAGATAGTTTTGGAGAAGATGGATCTGATGGTTTGCTCAAGAAGGCTACTAAGAAAAATGAAAAACCTGCCCTTGTTTTCAACGAGAAAGAAACTATTCTTCTTGCTGAACCCGTAAAGTATACTTTAATAGGTAAGTTACCTATGCTCATCCGAAGATGGAGGTAATAAGAAGGTATTTTTCTGATCTGAAACTTTTTGGCAAATGGAATGTTGGGTTAATAGATGGTAGGAATCTCATGATTAAATTGGAAAATGAGTCTGATTATACTCAGTTATTCTCTAAAAAAGTTATTCAAATAGAAAAAGTTTATATGAAGATTCTAAAGTGGACGGTTGATTTTAACCCTAAAGAGGAACCTCCAATTGTTCCTATTTGGTTTCGTTTTCCAGGTTTAAAATTACAGTTTTATAACAAGAAAGTTTTATATTCTTTGGGCAAGATTTATGGTTCACCTATGAAAATTGATATGGCATCTGTGAACTATAATCGCCCTTCAAATGCTCGTGTTTTGATTGAACGTGATGTTACTGCTCAATTTTATGATTCGGTTTGGATGGAAGATTCTGGTTCTGGATACTGGCAATCTGTCGAAATGGAATATATCCCTCCCTATCGTAATAAGCTGTCGTATGTTTGGTCATAATGTTAATAATTGTTTTATAGTGCATCCTCATTTAAAGATTAAGCATGTTAAAAATCCGACTAAGGTGGCAGTTGATATGAATATTTTAGAGAACAATCAGGATCTTGTTCTTTCACATAATAATATAAATTCAAGAAGATCTTTAAATCAAGTTGATTCTAATTAGAATCCTGATCTTGATGATAATGTAGCTCAGATTTCACCTAAGTCTTTACCTATAGTAGTTACTCATAACATTATTTCACGACATGCTTGATACGCAAAAGAAAAATATGGCTGATGTCTCTAATGCGAATTTGATGAAAAATATTGAATGCGATTTACGGTTTGATCCTATTATTGTTCAAGCAATTGAAATTGTTGATCTTTCTCTTATTAACAAGGGTAAAGATAAAATTGATGATTTAGTTGCAGACAATATGGATATAGAAACTCATACCCTAAATAGATCTGAACTTGAGGAAGAATGGCTGGTGCAGAAGGCTTCTAGAAGAAGGAAATTTAAAGGGAGCCGGGAACTAAGCTATGTCAACCCTGAAGCTGTTTCTGATCATTTGATGGGGTAGAATAATAATGATTGTATTGAAATTACTTCTACTTCTAGAATTACTAGGGGTAGGAAAGATTTTGAAGATGAATTTTAATACTCTTACTTGGAATATTAGAGGCATTGCAAAATGTGATGCTTCTAATAGGCTTAAAAACTTGATTAGGACCTATCATATTACCTTTTTTGGGATTCTTGAACCTTTAGTTAATTCCTGCAATAATTTGAAATATGTTAGAAGAATTGGTAGCTTTCATTATGTTGCTAATTCTAATAACAAGATATGGTTTCTTTTGAAAGAATTTATTAAGGTTGAGGTGATTCTCAACCATAATCAATTGTTACATGTTTTAATTTCTTATCAGAACAATTCATTTCATTTTTCAATTATTTATGTTGGTTGCACTAAGTATGACAGGCTTGAGTTATGGAAGTTACTTACTTCTATTGGTCCTTTGGATGTTCCTTGGATGGTTGGGGGTGACTTCGATGTTATTCTTCTTGTAAATGAGAAAAAAGGTGGTCTCTCTCTAATCTTAAGTTAATATCCGATTTTAACGATACTTATTCTTGATCTTTGAGCTTTTTGATTTGGGTTTTTACGGTAATATTTTTACTTGGCATCGTGGGGATGTTTTTGAAAGATTAGATAGATTTCTTGCTAATTCTAGTTGGTGTGATATGTTTGGTAATTATGAGATTCAGCATCTTGCATTTCAGGCATCTGATCATACACCTATTCTTCTGAAGGTTTCTAATACTATTTCTAAAAGAACATATCATTTCTATTTTCTTAACATGTGGATTCAGCATCCTGATTTTATTAAGTTTGTTACTGATAATTGGAATGTTAAGCATCTTGTTCTTAAGCCTGTTAGTCCTGGTCATAAGCTTTGGCTGCTTCAAAAGCACCTTGCTAGAGCTTTAAGAATATGGAATTGGTCTGTTTTTGGTAATATTAATAAGAATGTTATGGATGCTTTGAAAGCGAGTTAAAGAGTTACGGGCTTTGTTTACTCAAAATCTTATTAATGGTGATTTATTTGCCCAAGCTCAAAAAGATTTGACTAATGCTTGTTAATATTGAGGAATGTTTTTATGCTCGAAGAGCTTCTAAGTCTAATTTTTTGGATGGGGACGGGAATACGACCTTTTTTCATGCTTGTATAAAAACCAGGGAGAAAAATGAATCTTATTTCTAGTATTAAAGATTTGAATGGTTTTATTCTTAACAATGAAAACAGCATTATCAATGATGGGATTAATTATTTCAATTCTTTATTCTCTAGTGATAATTGTCATCTTGATTCGATTAATAATTTTGTTTTCCATCATTCTAATAATCTGCAGCATATTAATCTTATCTCTATTCCTACTGTTACTGAGATTAAAACTGTGTTGGACTCTATGGAAGGAGGTAAGGCTGCTAGACCTGATGGTTTCAATGTTGAATTTTACAAAACTTGTTGGAATGTCATTAATTCTGAGGTTTGTCAAACCATTCAAGACTTTTTTCATGGCATTGATTTACCTAAATATTTAAAATGTTCTAGTATTGTCTTAATCCCTAAAGATAATGGTAAGAATACTTGGGATTCTTTTAGACCCATTAGTATTAACACTTTTGTTTCTAAAATTATTTCTAAAATTATGGTTTATAGGCTTCAACCTATTTTAGGCAAGGTTATTTCTCTTAATCAATCTGCTTTTCTTAAAGGTAGGTTTATTGGTGATAATGCTCTTACTTGTTCGAGAGCTTTGTTAGATATTGATAAAAGGAAAAGAGATGGTAATATCATTTTTAAAATGGATATAAGGAAAGCTTTTGATTCCATTAGATGGGAGTTTATTTTGGATGTTTTGAAAGCTCGTGGCTTGATGATGACTTCTGTAATATTGTTTACAGAATTCTTAATAATAATTATTACTCTCTTGTTATTAATGGTAATGCTCATGGTCACTTTATGGCTACTAAAGGCATTAAGCAAGGTGATCCTCTTTCACCTTATCTTTTTATTCTTGCTTTTGACTATTTCTCTAAATGTATGAATAATCTATATGAGGATAATCCTTCCTTAAATTATATGCATAAAGCTGTTTTGAGCATTTCTCATTTGTGTTATGCTGATGATCTCATTATCTTTACTAATTCCAATAAGAGATCCATTAAAAAAATTTGGAATCTCATTACTCATTTTCAAAATGCTTCTGGCTTGTATTTTAACACTTCTAAATGTTTTTTTTATGGTTCCAAATTTGTTCCCAATGCTAAACTTCATTGGATTACTGAATTTACTCTTTGTCGACGATCTGTCGTTTACCTTTTAAGTACCTTGGCTTTACTCTTGACAGGAAATCTAAAAGAGTTTTTATGTTTGTTGATTTGGTGGATAAGATTAGAAGAAGGATTCACTCTTGGGAGAATAAATTTCTTTCTTTTGGGGGTCGTATTACACTCCTTAAAAGTATTCTTACATCTTTGTCTCTTTATATTTTGAATGTTATGAATATGCCTCTTTCTATTATAAAGAGGTTAGAAATTATGTTTAATAGCTTTTTATGGGATGGTTGTGGCAAAAAAGGTTTGCATTCGAAAAGTTGGGAAAAAGTTTGTAAGCCAACTAATTGTGGTGGTTTAGGTTTATGCAAGATTAGTGATTCCATCAATTTTAACTATATGAAATTGTGGTTTCATTTTAGAGAGAATAATTCCATTTGGGTCAATCTTCTGATTGCTAAATATTGTGGAATTTCTCACCCTTTGTCTATTACTCCTTCCCCTTTTGATTCGTATATTTGGAAAGAAAAGCTTAAAGTTTCACAGCAGGCTGAAAGCTTAATGTGTTGGGATATTGGCCATGGTAACATTTCCTTTTGGTATGATGATTGGACTACTTTTGGTCCTCTTGCGAATCTGTATGGGGGTCCTCACAATATTAATACTTATGTTAGTGATTTCGGAGTCATCTTCACGAAAATTGGCTCTTCACGCACGATCGTGAAGTCTAAAGATGCTATTTTTATTTCTCAAATTCCTTTAGTCCCTACTAAAGCTGATATTCCTAAAATCAAAGGTAAATTAGGGGAGACTATTACTAAGTCCTTTGCTTCTATGGAGCATTTCCCTCCAGGTTTAGATCTTTCCTAGATATGGAATAAATGGCTGAAACCTTCGATTTCCTTTTTTAGTTGGAGAATTTTTCATAATTGTGCTCCTATTGATGATATTCTCAAGCTCAAAGGGTTGAGAATTGTTTCCAGGTGTTATTTCTGTAAGAATTGTGAAGAATCTGTTCTTCACATATTTAGTGAGTCTTTGGTTTGTTAGAGATATTTGGTCTAATATTTATGTTTTATGCGGTCGTATGGATTCTTTTTCAGGTTACAATTACGTTATGGAAATTTTTAGGGACTAGAATTCTAGAGGTCACCCTTTCATTACTATTATACCCTCTATTGTCATTTGGTTTATTTGGGTTTACCGTAATAATATTAAATTTCATGATATTCACGTTAATAGGAATCGATTATTTGGCATATATTCTCTTATATTTCTAAATGTTTAACATTTAATAATGTTAAGCATAACGACAATAGAATATTATGTTACGTTACTAATGTTCTCGGTATTGATCGCATGACATTCGATAGAAGTAATATTCATGTTTTATGGGTTAAACCTTTGCCTCCTTTTTTTAAAATTAATATTGATGGTTCATGGAAACCATCCAATGCTAGGATTGGTGGAGTTTGTAGAGATTGGAATGGTTTAGTCATTTATTGGTTTCGTTGCTCCCTTATTACTCGTTCTCCTTTATTGCTTGAGGTCGAGGCGTTAATTTTCGCTCTTCTTATTGCAAAAAAATGGGTTGGCAAAACATTATTTTTGAAATGGATTCTTTATATCTATGGCAAATTTGTAAGTTTAACGCTCAATTTGTCATTGGAGTATCTTATTGCGAGTTAAAAAAATCAAATATCTTCTTTCGGAATGAATATCATTTGGAATCACACTTTGCGATGAAGGCGATAAAGTGGTGAATTTGGATTTCTAAGCTTGGAGCTAACCTTATGAAGCCTGTGGTGTCGAGATTTATTCCTGATTTCTTATATTCTGTTTTTTCCTTAGATTTTTAAACTTGTTTGTGCCTATCTGTGTGTTGTTTGAGTCGTGTTGTGTTGTATTTTATTTTTTTTTGGAAAAAGGACCCTATTTTTTATTTTTTTTGGTGTTTTGTAGGGTGTGTGTTTGGGACATTTTTCCCGGTTTTTGTAATTTTTATTTTGAAGCAATAAAATTGAGCCTTAGTGCTCTTTATTAAAAAAAATTAAAAAAAATATTAACACCTACAGGAATGTTTTGCCAATTCCAAGGTTTTAAAAATCAAATCGGATTAACCGATTCAACCGTTTTGACCATGACAGAGCATACGGTTGGTCCAATTTACCTCAACCTGTTGTCTCATTTAAACCAGCAAAAACACACTTGAACTGCCAGTTCAACCTGTATTTAAAACCAGCCGGTTAAAACAGAGCTTTTTAATCTTTATTTTTCAAACCAGAGGTATAATTTTTTTTTTAATTCAAAATTTATAAATTAGAGTAAGTTAAACTTATAGCCATATATTAAAAAGCCTTTAAATCATATTAATATGAGCTTAGTTAAGCTCATCCTTAACATGTCCATTGCTCATGCTATCAAGCTCTCTTCACCTATATAAATAGTAGAATGTTAAGAATCACTTATGATTTGAAACTAAAGAAGCTTTGAGTATGTTCAAATAAGAGTTAAGCAGGAAACTGAAAATTTGTGTTGTGTAAGTTGGGCTTTCAAATTATTAAATAGACTATGCCAAGAAATCATAGTAACAACCTCTTAATTTTAAACTTATTTATAGAATAAACTTCATATTCTTAATAATTACTGTAAACTATATTTTTATTATAAATTATATTCTTAATATAAATTCTAAAACATATTTAGTAAACTTGTTAAGATATAAGTTATAACTAAAAATATAATAGATCTATAGTAAAAATATTTTAAAATTAAAAAGATTTATAATATAGATAAATAAATTTATATTACAAATTACAATCTTATTATGTGTATTAATTATTATAAATATAGTTTTTAAAAATATTAAATATATTTATTAGAAATAGATCTAGATTTATAATATGCATGCATGTACATCATAGTGAATTCTATATCGAGTTTTAAATTTATGATATTGATATATCTATATATATATATATAAATATATATATATATATATATATATATATATATATATATATATATATATATATATTATGAATTTTGTACATATTATTCTAGGCAACCATGACTGTAAGCACTAGGTATGACATTTTCCGAAGTTAATATCTATGCATTTAAGTTCACATTCTTAAACCTACCAAATATAAGAGTCATTTGCATCAAATGAATCAAGTGCTCATAATGAACTAAGAAACTATTTTGACATCTTGCGCCAACATGTTTTGAGAAGAAGAGCATAGCTTAATCCATAATCTATTCCTTAATTGCTACAACTAAATTGAGATGTCACCAAACATATATCAATACATGAAGATGTTAGTTAATTACTATCTAAAATTTAGGAATTATGCCTTCATAAATTACTTGACGAATTGCCACCACTTAGGAATAGTCACGTCATTGATTTGATTCTTAGATCACTAAATATTTTGTAGCACTATAGAATGAATCCTACATGAAGATGTTAGTTAATACTATCTAGAATTTAAGAATTATCTCATAAATTACATGATGAATTGCCGCCACTTAGGAATAGTCACGTCATTGATTTGATTCTTAGATCACTAAATAGTTTATAGCATTATAGAATGAATCCTATTGAGCATAATTGTTGCCTACAAAAATTCATACCTAGTTCTTCATAGAGAGTATGGTTCCTAGTTAAATTTTCAGGGAAAAAAAATGATTTTACATGAGATATTTCTCATTGATTTCACTCTCATTTTACGAGGATTTTATAATCCGGTTAGGGAGTTTTATGCCAATTTCGTGGATGCTGAAAAGTACGAGATTTTCGTTAGAGAAGTTTGAGTAGGATTCACTCCCGAGCGTATCAACATTTTCTACGACCTGCCGCCAAACATCGAGTATTATTACTCCGGATTATCTCCATCGAGATTTTCGTTTCGGACATTTTTCCCCATTGTATGATTAATTACAGCTTTTGGTGATTAGAGAAACTTTCAAATAAGACTAGTCGGTAAGCACTAAATATTCTAGTACATGATAGCGATAATTTTTTAATTTAAAATGAAAAATTAGCACCTTTAGTTTAAAGTAAATGATTGAGGAAATGATGATGAATCAAATCAAGATCTCAAAGTGACGTCATCCTAACTTGTCATAAACTATAATCAACTTGGTCAAACAAGATAGTCGACCTAACCTAACTAATAAATGCTTTTTAGTAATCAGATTGTAACATCCCATAATTTAAAAACAAAATTGGGAACTAGCTAAGGTAGGTTCCGTTCTATTAGAGGAAACAAAGAATGGAGGGAGATCAACATGCTAAACGAAGGGGAGTTGGCATGGGAGACGATGCAAACGAAAGGGAGTTTGACAAAGAGAGAGTTAAAGCAAGCAAGGGGTGTTGTGTTGTCTTAAGGCAAGTCAGAGATGATGATAAAGGGGAAAGACACGAGAGAGACCGAGTGAGATTGGAAGAGAGATGAGCGAGTAAGCAAATCAAGTAGAGGTGTGAAACAAAAAAATGGAGAAAAGTATACGAAACCAAAATCGAGCAGGTAACTACAAGTATTGTACATAATTAAATGTCATCAAATGCAAGATAATGAGCAAAAGCAACTACCTATGCTCGTGTCACGATCCTGCATGTTAGAACAATCATATAGATGAGTGAGATCAAGAGAACATGTGTGTGAGGGAGGTGATCTCGCACAAACAACAATCAAGGGTGAGGGAAGCTGATGGCAAGCAAAAAAAGCAAAAATTACAAGATAATAGATCACTATGGGTTTTAACGTGTTGGGGGAGGGGGAGAGTAGCTACAAGGAAGATCAAGAGAAAATGAGAGGTGTGCACACAAATGGAGGAAGCAAGCTGATCATTCACAGAAGCTGAATTGAGTGTCAGTTGTTTGAGTCGAGCCTCACTCAAACAATATATAAGGGTGTTGACTCGACTGCAGTAAATCAAATTTAAAAAGGTATATTTCTTTCATAAATTTTGATTAAAAAAATAAGATTTTACTTAAAACTCTTTAATTTGTTACCCAAATACTTTAGCTCAAAGTCTGTGTTGATTTTGTAGTTTACAGAAGTAAAAAAATAGAATTTTTAATAACATCTAAATATCGAGAAATTATAAGAAGAATAATTAGAGCATAATCAATTATTTAAAACAATATAATAATAAGATGGAACGGTAATTTAATATATAACTGTAATTTAATAATAACGTGAGAAAAATAATATAAAGATTAAAAGTTCAATTTGCAATTTAACATTACTGATATAAATTTTATACATGATAAAGAACAAAATAATAACTAATAATAATAGTAATACTAAAAATATATAGTTAAGATTATTTTAAATGTATAAAGCATGTAAGAAAGTAATTTAAAATTTTAAGGATTAATGATGTTTATTCACATAATTAAAGTAATAAATAAGATTACATTTATTAAAAACTTTGGCATTATTAAAGTTGAAATTTTAATTGATAACATCTAAATATTATAATAAAACAAAGTTGAATAAGACTCATAATAATTAAAATGTGATAAAATATTAAATTAATTTGTACGTTAGTAGCAATAAATTATTTATGAGATAAAATAAAGATTAATTAATCTCCATAGGTTAAGGTATAACTTAAAACCATCTAAAATTTTAATAAAATAATATCAAATCTTAAATGTTAATAATAATCCTATGATAGATGACTTCAATGCAAAATGAAAATATATAATTAAATAAGATAAAATTTGATTGATGATAATCAAACTAATTATGTTATCTTATACGTATTTATAGGCCATGTCATCTAAGGAAACCATGTAAACATATAGTAAATGCTTTAAAAAAACTTTTAAGTCAATTTTATCTAAAAAATAACTTTTTGCCCAACCAAGTGTCCTCCATGATTTACCATTCAATGGATTTGGGCAATTATAAGATTTATGGGCTCTAGTTATAACCATAACTTAATACTGTCATTTTACAACTAACAACCCAATCAGAGGACCACAGTCATAAACATCCCTTTTCATAATGTATGATGCCATGTGGCAAAATCAAAAAGTTAGAAAGCAAATGTCATATTCTTACTAGTGTGAGGTCATTAAAAATGATCATAAAAATATACTCGTATGAGTTTATTTATTTATGATTTGATATTATCTTAAATTTATTACCCTCATTTAAATATGGCAAAGTCCGTATAAATTATTGCTTTAAATTTGGGGAAGTAGATTTCGCTTGCATGTTTTTAGAATTCATAATTTTCTTGAATGTTTCATGTTTTATTGAGATTTAAGCTAAGAAGTGATTTGCATTAGATATGGGATATTTTGATGATTAAATTTCATCCTATTGAAATTCTCTTTCACACGGTTATTATAGAAGGGTTCATTATTCACATTATTTATGTTTGTAATTTCAAAACTTGGCTATCATAAATGATAAATATTCTCAGCATGGTAAAATTATGAATCACTGAAAACTGTTATGTGAATCTTATTAATCATTTTTGCTTGTTTTTAGAGGTTCGGTTCATTATTCACATGATTTGAATCTGTTATAAAAATCCATTGTGCTAAACATCTTTCGATTCTACCACAAATGTAGAAGACTAGGTGTAAAAATCAAAAATTCTGTTTGTTCCTTATAGGCATAATATCGGGAGTTAGGCATTTATGAAAATGAATTTTCTTTAGTAAGTTATTTATGGTCATTTATAAATAGAAAATAAATATTATTAGCAAATTTTAGCATCTAAGTATCAGATTCCCAAAGTCAATGTGATAATTTATTATTCACATAATAGCAGAAGAATTTAAAATCATTTTTATGAAAAATCTTGTTAACTCCACTCTTTAAAATGTGGACAATCAAATTTACTAAAGAAGAATTACGACCCTACCCCAAAGCAAAGTAAGACACTCAAGAGCATGCATATAACATGTTAAAAATTCTAAGTTATAGATTTAAAAGAAGTTTTGCGTATTTTCCAAATGGTTGCATAGCTTTAGAACAATTGCAAGTTTCTCATATGGAGAAAATTTGAAGTATAATTTCTCTTTATTAGCTTACACAACATTCTTGAATATTATGTTTAATGACTTTGTTATAGCACAAGATTGCTTTCGGTCGTATCTCGCTCCAAATGTGGTATATATCCTTCCCTAACTCCTCCGAAACCTACCCACCACTGCATCACCGACGTAACTGTTGCATCCATCCCAGGGACAGCACCTTTGTTGTTTCGACAGCCACCGCAACCTCCTCTGCCCCAACCTCCCCTGCCCCCTTTCCTCCCTTCCTTGCAGCATCCTGCAGATGCTTACTATCTATTGCTTACATCCAACCCTTCCAACCGTTGTCTAGCCTACGACACCTTTTCCAACCCTTACTGCCAGCCAACCCCTCCTTCCTACTATTCCCATGCTGCAAGCAATCCCCTCCTTCCAATTGTTGCTCTGTCACCAGCCTTCCCCTTCTTTCCTGCAAACCACCCACCAACCACCACACTTCCCATGCTGCCGCATCCCCATTCCAGCCCTCCATTTCCCCAACCGCAACCACCCTACCATAGGGTTCCCACCACCCTCAACCGAAGCCCTAGTTCAGTATTTATGTCGTGTGTCTTTTGTTGTTTATCATTTTTGTGTGTCTTTATTGTAACACTTATTTGATTTCAGTAATAAAAGTTACATTTTCCGTTGTTTAGTTAACTTGTGTATCATTTGGTATCAAAGCTAGGCTAACCCAAGTCCTATTCTAGAATTTCTAGCATCCACCAATACCCAACCTTATCTCTACCCAAAAAAAAAAAAAAAAATCCCACCCTACATCACCCCGATACACCTCCTTCCACCTACCCGCAACTAAACCCTAATCACGCCACCGATGAGACAATTGTCAGAGACCTGATCGAAAGAAAATATCACAATATCATTTATGAGAAATCTGTAAAAAGATATCTAGGAAGCAAATAGAGTGGATGTGTGGCGGGAAATCATTCAACTGCAACAAAGGCTTGATGCCTTTGAGAAGAGACAATCTAGAAGAGTCGCACATAACCACCACAGTGAACTGCCAGATCGAAAGATAGTGAATCTCTTCCACCAGGTAGATTTCAGTGATGAAGAACCATTATTCTGAAGACTTGGTATGAAATATCAAAGAATCTAGGATTTTAAGTAAAAGAGAATTTGTCATATTTTGATAGCCACATAGATCCGAATGAGTTCAAGTGGCTCTAAATAACGGAATGTGTCTTTGAGTATCAGTACGTTCCACTAGACTAAATGGTAGAACCAGCTATCAGCAAGTTAAAAAAAGAGCTTTTTTTTTGGGAGAAGTTGAAGATTCTTCGACGTCAAGAAGAGAATAGTAGAATTACTACCTAGTCTAAGATGAATAGAGAGATGCAGCTCCATTACCTATCACTTCTTTACAGACAAGATGTTGAGACCCAAATTTCAAAAGTGGAGAGACAATATCATTGGATGACCACCGTATATTACAGGTAAAGTTCATTCTCAGGGTCAAACAGCAGGAGTATACCCAACGGAACATCTGAGTCGATCCCGCTTGAGGAGACACTAGTCCAGACTGGAAAAGAGGTGGAAACAATCCGCATTTCCAAATCCGTCACAGCCATAATTTTTTTTTAAGTGTCACGGCGGATTTGGGCATATTAAATAAAATTTCCCAATAAAAAAAATGAACTTCACTAATCAGTGAGCAGTTGAGAAAATGGGCAATGACATAGTAAATATTGAAGAAAGTGATGACACTGAGGAGCACTAGATTCCGGCTAATGAGGTAGAAAAGCACGTAATTCAAGTTGAGCCTATGAGAGACTTCAACAAAATAAATATTGGTGGTCTAAGACGGTCTTAAGTTCGAGGAACTGACACCATACACATGGCAATCCCAAAGAAGAAAAGTTCATACTTCAGATATATAGTCTACTTCCTGAGTTGCCCTTAATGAGGGAGGTCCAATATGTCAGAGATGAGACTTTTTGTGCCTCTTATGGAAGATTAGATAGAGTTATTTGGGCAATAAAATAAATTCAGCACTGTACCCACCAATAGATGATCGGTAATGATGGATGAACTACGGATTTGAAAATTGCTTTAAGAGCTTGGTGGGAAAACATTTTCTATAATGGGATCCAGATCCTATTAGAGAAGAAAAGACCTCTCCGGAGTGGTTGCAAGTGAGAGTTGCTCAGTCAGCCGTAAATTTTGTCCTAAAGTTGATTCCTCCCCGCATACTTGTTTATCAGATAAGTCCAATGGAGCACGAGAAGTGGGAGAAGCAAATCACATATTTAATGGTTCGAGAATTATCTTGTAAAATTTTACATATATGCCGCTCCAACTCAGGTTATGCAAAAAAAAAATTGATACTTATTCTATCAAAATGTAAATTGGAATGACAATGCATGCAGGATTGACTCACCGGGAACGTACAATATTTTTGCCACCTTCAACATAGTTGACATGAAATCATACTACGAGGAGACAAAAGCTTCGGCGGATGAGATTGAAGCTCCCCCAACCCCAAGAGATTAACATGGGTGTCTGTTTCCCATAAGACCCAAGCGCAGTCAGACCTCTCGGTCCCAACAATTCAAGGAAGAATCGGCCTATTTGCTTGAAGGCGCTGCCCAAACTATGGGGACCACTTCTGACATGTCCTTTCTTCTCTTCTAAGATTGTATCCAAGGGAGAGTGGCGCTTCGGTTATATCTCATTCCAAGATGGTGATTATCTTCCAATGGCCGAGTGGTGCTCTGACTGATCTCACTCCTATGGTGGTATTTATCATCCTCTAACTCCTCCACAACCTTCCCTACGCTGTCACCGCCGACGTAACAGCTGCGGTCATCCCAAGGGTAGCATCTTTGTTGTTTCTGCAGCCCTCACAACCTCACCTACCCCCATTTCCCGCCTTTTTTGTAGTATACTGCAGTCACTTACACTCCAGTGGCATCTCCTGCTTACGGCCAACCCTTCTAATCAATGCCTGCACTGCGAACCCCTTTCTAGATCCGTGCCGCCAGCTAGACCCTCCATTTTTCTTCATGCCACCAGCCATCCCCTCCTTTTTGTTGTTCCCCTGTAGCCTGCCTTCCCCTTCCTTCCTGCAGCATAGCCACCAACCACCTCACCTCCCTTGCTGCTGCATCCCAATTCCAACCCTCTATTTCGCCAACATCAGCCATCCTACTACAGCCTTCCCACCATCCTCGACCAAAGCCCAAGTTTGCCATTTGTGTTGTGTCTTTTGTCATGCTTATTTATGTGTATGTTTGTTGTAACCTCTATTTGACTTCAGAAATAAAAGTTTCATTTCTCGTTGAAGTTTGGTTAACTCTGGTATCAGTTTCAAAAAGCACAATTTGTCTTTGCGTGACATATATTACTAGGATAGACCACACAATAAAAAAGTTATCCAAAAATAAGAATATTAGTTTATTTTTATCATGTGTGATCTTGAGTGTTATGAGTGCCCGGTGCAATGAAAAAGTTTCATGCTCATAAACAAGCTTTCAAGTTCATTGTAAATCACTTATGTCCAATTCAAGTATGGTATTTATGTTCTATTCAAATTCTCTGCTATTATTTTAACATGACTTTTATGTCATTCTGAGTAACCATCTAATGTTATTTTGTAATTTGTTTTATTATTGAGTTCAAAAAGCTCTTTCTATCATATCCTTTTCTTAAGTTATGTTATTAAAAATTTTGATAATCTACTGGTGTCTCCCTGCACATGAGGCATCAACAAAGAGCTAGGGCATACCTACCATTCCAAGAAAAGCCTATATGGGTAGTTTTTAGGAAATTACGTCCGAGTTATTGACCCTACCACACTAAAAAAGATTATGAGTGTCCATACCCATTCAAAAATTTCTTAACAACAAATTTCCCCTTAGTGTAAAGAAAAACACATACAAGTACATATTTTCAACTTATCGAATCTTCTTGCCCCACCAAGCAAACAAAGACATGAATGAGTTATTCACCAGCATAACAAAAAAAAATAATAAAATCATTTTTGTGTTGCATAAAGAAAGAGACATAAGAGTATTGATGTTTTGTATTGTCTTGGTTTTACATTTATGCCTTTACATATGCAAGGTGAGATAATTGTTGGCGAGACGATGAGTTTTTTTTTAAATGAGAAGATCAAGTTCTTTTTTTTTTCTATTTCAATCTTTTCTTTTTTAACGCTATTTAATCTTTTTATTTTTTTCTTTACATCTATACTTTTTTTCCTCTCTTTGAATCTCTTTCTTTAATGAGCATGAAGAGGAAAGAGTTGGCGAAAGAGAGAAGGAGAGTTTAAGCATTGGAAGATAAACAAATAAAGAAGACGAGAGAATGTAAATAGAAAATGACAATTAAGAATTACAGCAGAGAGAGTAGAAATGAAGGTGACGAGAATAGATGATTGGTGAGAGTAAAGAGTGGATTGGATTTATTTGGTGGTTATTTCTTTGAAGATAGAGGTAAAGTAAGTGATTGTTAAGTAGGGTTCAATATTTGAAGTCATCGGCTAGTCAGGGATGTGAAGCTGGCAAGGATAGGATCTTTGTTGATTGACACTGATTTGAGAGAAGGTGAGTTACGGTGATGTGGAACAAGATACCAATCATTTGAACAATGGATCAAACACAAAGGCCCAATCTAAGGAAAATGCAGTCAATCAGGGAGATCAATTAATCAAAAGCGAGATGAAACCCGTGGGAAAACTTAGGTTATTATATATTTTATGAATTTTATGTGAACGTTGATATATTTGCAAAACTCCGATTAGGAGAGTAGATGTTTTAGATACAACTTATGTTAAGAAAGGCAGAGGTAGACCTAGGAAAACTTGGGCTTATTGCATAAAAAATGATCTTAATTTATTAGAATTAAACGAAAATTTGACACTAAATAGGACACAATGGAGAAAAAGGATTCATGTAGCCGACCCCACTTAGTGGGATTAAGGCTTTGTTGTTGTTGTTGTTGTTGTTGTTGATATATTTGCAAAATGTATTTGTGAACATTTGGTGTTGTTTGAGAATTTGAATTTTAAATTTCAAACCTTTGAAATTTTGGAATTTAGATTTTCAATAATCATGAGGGAATGATTTAAAATTAATATATAATCAATATTTAATATTGAATTTATCTAAATAATCAATTTTAACCTATAATGAACAGCCATAAATCCTTTTGAAGGTGATTATGAGTGATCATGCATGTTAACCACCCCCTCCATCTTTGGTCAGCCCTCGCACATCCATCTATTGTACTTTTTGAATTATATTATTGTAAAACTGTTACATTTATTTGATGGAATAAAGAAGGAGAGTTGGCCGTTATTTTGAAAATATTTGGAGTAAAACTCAAAGGGATTGGCTAGGTGGAAGTTCTCATCATGAAAGAGGATTGGTCATTTTGGTGAGTGATTATCGTATCATATCCATATAAAAATCTGAGTATGTTATATTCTATTCATAATATATTCCGTTTATTCTATCTAATAAGTACTTTTAATATATTTTTTTTCCATAAAAAATCATATCAAAATCCCATAAAATTAAATGTCCAAGATTTTCTGAAAACAATACTAGTCTAGTTCTAGATTTTGTTTGTTGACCTCCAAAAATTTCTAAAAAACTGTACAAATATTCATATATCTTTTACATATGGTTTCCTTATTTTTATTATGCCTTGTTTTAGCAAAAAAAAAAATTCTACCTCAAACTTCTATTCCATAACATATTAGCTTTTCTCTAAGGCGTTTCTTTTTGTTGCATTTTGCAAAATTGCTTTATAAGAGGCACATAAATAAACCGCACAGTGAGCCCACTAAGAAGATCGTTTGGTCTATAATAGACAAAGACAATCAAGAACAATCCTTAGGAGGTTACTAAGATCAATGACATACTTGAGAACCATAAAAAGAGGTTAAAAGGTTGCAATGTCTATAGTTACTCCTTCCCGCAATCATTCACAATTTCAACTTGTGAGCTTGATCCCTCCATTTAAATAGAACCTACAAAGTAGTGACTACCATCAATTCTAAATTTAAAAAAAATCTCGAACCATTAGAGAGCAATATCGACCAAATGAGCTATGGAATATGTGATATCTAGAGCCAATCATTGATGTTGTGGAGTACACCAGGTACTCAAGTCTACCATTCCATCGTCAGTTGCGCCCGATTCACAAAATTGGCCTCACGGTTTTCCGTAGTGAATGTTGTGTAGCCCTACGTGCAGATTTTTCATGAATACGGTGCATCGTAAGGGAAGACAATAGTACTCTGAAAGGTGCAAGAGTTTTTGAGATTATGTGCTCTTCTAAATTGAAGTTTGAGAGTATTACTCCGTTATAAGTTAGAGGTGTGGTTCATTTTTGAGACTCTACCATACGAATTTTTTAAAGGGGGCTCAAAGGAGCTAAACATCACACTATGAGAGCTACAAATCATATCAAAATTATAGATACTCGATCATCATTAAGAGTATATCCCTTCTGACGAATGCCTTTTTCACAAATGCACTTCTAATGATAAGAGCAAACAGGATGAGTTGATTTGGCCAATAAGTTTTCACAAATTCTAGGTCATTATCGAAAAGTTCACAGGACTATCAACACATTCTCAAGCTCTCATACTATTAGAGATCTGGATTCAAAACTTCATTCTGGGATAGCCTGAACCAGCATATTGTATTACTATGTGGCCCCTTTTAGCTTGGTGTGGCTTGAGCATGATTTATCAGAGAATTCATCAAATCATTTGAAGGGACGGGATGTATGGATGTATGTCTTTAGCTTGGTTCTTAGCAAGCTTTTAGGTAATATGGTTGTGCACTTCCGTTCAGTCTTATTTATCGTGGCAAACACATCATCTCAACCCCCAGAGTCCTCAACAGAATGTACAAGATTCTTAGGATCATCAAAGAGGCTACTTCACTTGGTATATGAGGTGTGATTCTTCCAGGGAGTTACTTTCCAACCTAGTTTCACATTCATAGACAAGAAGCACTTGGCTATTCAGTGTACTCTCCATGCTTTTCCAAAAGAAGGTATCCCATTACCATGCAACTGTCATGGCATCATCTGCAAGAATACTCCCCGTACTTTCACGAACATCATGCTCCTAATATTATCCTACATCACGTCGCTCTTGCCTTCCTTTTCAACACAAATACCACACATAGCTACAACAAATCACACATCTATTCATTTGCCCGCACCGGCACTTAAGTTTGGCTAGCGTACAAGCACTCACCAGTACTACAGTATTCTTGATTGCTTATTCACATCAATTGTTATATCTGGTCACTGACAATGTCATGCATGTTAAACCCATTTCTCCACCTTCCAACACATCATCCTACTTACCTTAAATCACATATTTGAAAAATGCAAGAATACTCCCCATACTTAGGTGAACATCATGCTCTTAATATTATCCTACATCACGTCGCCCTTGTTTTCCTTTTCAACCAAATACCACACATAGCTACAACAAATCACACATCTATTCATGTGCCCGCACCTGCATTCAAGTTTGGCTAGCGTACAAGCACTCACCAGTACTCTAGTATTCTTGCTTGCTTATTCACACCAATTGTTATATCTGCTCACTAACAATGTCATGCATGTTTCACCCATCTCTCCACCTTCCAGCACATCATCCTACTTAACTTAAATCACATATTTGCAAATTGCAAACCCATCAAAACCCAAAAATATCAACCCAATCATAAAAAATTGAATAAATAAAATAAAATCAATTATGGACAGTTAGTCCTTCAATAAGCTTGAATTAATTTAGTCATATGCATAAAAATTCTCAGCTTCTATATATCAGTCAAGGAATGATAACATTCTTGAAGACAAATGAAAAGAATAACTTCTACAAAAATGGTGGATATAATGATGCTCTTCCCTTTCAACTTTCTTCTTTGAGATACATTTCCCATTTTGTTGCATTATTTTATCTCTAGGATGGACTTCTCATTAGTGTCACATCTTTGCGATGAATGTTGCTAACCGTGCAATGCACAATTAAAGAGCTCCAATTCTATCTCTAGTGACATGTAGACAACACAAAATAAAGTCTTTGTAAATCATGAGAACCGATACAATGTGAATCATCATGAGTCAATTCTGTGTTGTCATTATTTGTATTTTAATTAATGATTGGGAGCCAAATATAACCAATAACAACAACAAGCCTTTATCCCACGAAGTGGGGTCGGCTACATATATCATTTTTCTCCATTTTGTCCTATTGAGTGTCATCTTTCTAGGTCTACCTCTGCCTTTCTTATCATAAGTCGAATCTAAACCATCTAATCTCTTAATCGGATCATCAGATGGTCAATGTTTAATGTGACCAAACCATCTAAGGCGACTCTCTCTAATTTTATCCGCCACTGGAGCTATAACAACTTAATCACGGATATATTCATTTTGCATTTTGTCTCTAAGTGTCAAGCCACTCATCCACCCATGCATTCTTATCTCGGCAATACTTAAATTATTTTATGTTTCTCTTTTAAAGGCTAACATTCTACGCTACAGAGCATTGCAAGTCTCTCGACCATCTTATAAAATTTTCCTTTCAGTTTAAGAGGTATTTTTCTATCATATAATAGGCCTGATACATTCTTCCACTTCAACCAACCAACTTTAATTCTACTAACAACATCCTTATCTATATCACCATCACTTTGATCAATAGACCCGAGATATATAAAGTGTTCACAACATTATACAGTCCATTTATTCGGTTTTAGTTCTACTCAAACGAAAGTCTTTAGTATCCAATGCAGACCACCATAATTCATTTTTTTCTTGAACTCTCTCTAATATTATCCAAAAGAAGGTTATCATCAGCAAAAAGCAAACGCCAAGGTACAACCTCCTATAAATGTATGGTAAGAGTACCCATAACTAAAGCAAAATAATATGGGCTAAAAGCCGATTCCTGATGTAATCCAACTGAAATATGAAAATATTGGGTTAATCCTCCTTCTATTCGAATACAAGTAACAGCTCTAGTATACATATCTTTAATGACTTGAATATAAGTCATATTAACGCATTTCATCTCTAGAACTCTCCAAAGGATTTCTCATGAAATCTTATCATAAGATTTTCTAAATCAATAAAATTCATATGCAGATCCTCCTTATTCTCTTTGTACTTCTCAACCAAACCTCTCAATAAATGTATAGCATCCATAATCTTGTTCGGCATAAATCAAAACTTATTATGAGAAATCTCTGTAATACTTCTTAATCAATGTTTAATTATCCTCACTTATACTTTAATATATGACATCAACTTAATTCTTCTATAATTTGCACACTCTTGTGCAGCCCCTTTATTCTTGAGAATGGGAACCAAATACTCTTCTTCCACTCCTCAGACATTTTTTTTTGTTTTTAAAAGAATATTAAAGAGTTAAGTAAGCCAACAAACTCCTAAATCTACTAAATATCCACATTTTAATTGAGATATAATCAGGTTCTACTGATTTTTCACCCTTGATTTTTTTAAAGCCTCTGCAACTTCGTTTTTACTAACGCGACAATAAAAATCGATCACTAAGGTTGATCATATTTTCTGAATAATCATTGAAAAATTTATCAAAATAGCTCACCCACCTATTTTGAATAATGTTCTCAAATAAAAACACATTTTGATTTTCATCTTTAATGCATTTTACTTGAGTTAACTCTTTACTTTTTTTTCTCTTTATTTGGCTTCTTTATACATATATTTTTCACTCTCTTTATCTTACAACTCTTATCCTAAAATTCAGAACTAATAATCGATGTTGAGTACTTAGATTCTCACTAGGAATGACATTAAAATCTTTGCATTCTCAACGATATTTTCTTCTTATAAAAAAAATAATCAATTTTGTATTTTATTAGATTCATTCTTATAAGTAATAATATGCTCATCTCTTTTCTTAAATAAAATATCAACAACAACGAAATTATAGGTTAAAGCAAAATTTAATATGGCTCTAACTTCTTCATTAGTCACTCCAAAACCATAGCGATTATGATTTTTTCTAAAATGTTCTACCTCTCTACGTATAAAACATGTAATGTACAACATATATTTCTTATATGTAACATTTTATGTTTTTCTATATTAGTCTGTATGTATTTTTAAGCAATTAATAAGATTCATAGTCTATAAAGTGGCTCGAATCTTTTAAATAGAAGGAGCTATATTGAACAACAACAACAAAGCTTTATACTACTAAGTGGTGTTCACTACATGAATTCTTGTCTCCATTCTGTCCTATTGAGTATCATATTTTCATTTGAGTCTGATAAATTAAAATCATTTTTATACAACATGCCCAAATCATGTTAGGTCAACCTCTACCTTTCATAACTCTTTCTCGGACAAAATTTCAAGATCCTTTTATTCAAAGTCATCAGTTAACTCCCTCCCATTATTTCGTTCTCTTTATTATCTCAAGGTGTGGTTTCAGATTTAGGACACACCTTTATCATATTGTGAGAGTCGCTCCGCAAGAAGACAACGAAGTAGAATTCTCTGAACAAGTTATTGGTTATCAAGCAATTCAATTATTGCAGTACTAGCTCAATGATAAAAGAACACGATAACAACATTTTACTATTAAGAGCACATACCTGTAAGAAATCATACAAATCATCACTAACACCAGCTTCATCGTGGTGAATATCACGTTGGTCTGAACTATAGCTAAATCCAGTTCCGGTAGGCTGATCAACATATATAAGATTGGATACCTGCATGAAAAATAAGTTTATTAAATTCATTGATCGATATGTGGTAAATTATCATGGCAGGAAAGTCAATACATAAAAGGAATTTGATTTAATCCTCACAGCTTCTTTTGTATAGACATTATACAACAACAAAAATCATTTATCCCGCTAAGTAGGGTCAGCTACATGAATCATTTTTCTTCATTGTGTCCAATTGAGTGTTATATTTTCATTTAATTCTAATAAATTAAGATCATTTTTTATAAAACAACCCCAAGACTTTTTGGGTCTATCTCTACCTCTCTTAACATATGTCGAACCTAAAACATCTACTCTCCTAACCGGATCATCAAATGGTCGACGTTTAATGTATAGGCATTATGACGTAAAATAATGGATTAAAAAAACTTTAATCTCCTGGAGCATAGGTAAAACTCATAAAATGGATCCATGAAAGAAAGGCAATGAAACTAGAGATATATGGAAGACAAGCAATGAAACTATAACACGAATACTAAGAGACATAACACTAAATATCAGTAGTAACAAAGATTTAATAATACATATATTTTAGTATTTTATTAAATAATTAATTGTTAATAGCATGGCAACATTGACATTGATCATTCAAAATAATTCTGTCAAAATCAAATTTATATTATCTACACAATGGAAAAACGGGATTTTTAAATGAGCAAAAAAATATGGAGTCATTGATACAATATTAATTGGCCCAAGGCACTCATCATCATGATCATCAACACTACCGCTATTGTCCTCTTTTAATACATTTACAATCATTAATAATAACACAATTTTCAAGGTTGGTTTCTTTAAGAAAACATTTTATCATTATCATTTGCTTTTGCCATGATTAGGTATGCCCAACGATGTCGTGGAATGTTTCAACTGTAAAAAACTGTAATCTAAAAATAGTACATATCAAACAAGATTTTCAATATGTCATATGTATCTTGCCACATTGAAGGTATGTCAAGTATGACGCATCCAACAAAGAACAAAAGGCTTTTTCAAAATGTCAATGGATCATAAATAATGATGATATCACATCACTTGAAGGCAAGGGAACAAGACTCCTTCAGTCAAAAATGAGAAGTCATCGTTTCACCAGGACTAGATGATTAGATTCAGTATGGATTATACACTTGAATAATCAAAAATAAGCATCACAGTCAACGTCTAAAACTACACAATTAGGTTATAAGGCACTTTTCATTTGTAAGATGAGGCATAAGTCTTGAGGCATCCTACAACATAGCCTCAGAGTTAAAAAATTACGTAGAAACAAAATAAAGGTAAAAATTAATATATTATAAACATAATATATAAATTTTATATATATATATATATATATATATATATATATATATATATATATATATATATATATATATGTATATATATATATGTATATATATATATATGTATATATATATATATGTATGTATATCCTAATGCATTACTTGGTGATAAATTGTGCCTACATCAAATAACAAATTGCATAAACCACAAAGTATCGTGTAACAAATTACACAAAGTAAAAAGTATAATATAATAAGCATTTAAGCTTAACAAATTTCTCTCTTATATTCCAACACAATAAAATCCATAGATCCAAAAAAAATATTATACATAATCACAAGCATTGAGCACTTCTATCAATCAAACGGTCTTCATTAAAGTCATGATCATAATGAATAGCTTTCTCTCCTAGCTCTTCGTCAATTGAATGCAAATTCTCCCACTCTTCCTCCACTTCTTCAATTACAATCATCTTTCTCTTCTCTAACCAGTACTAATCAATAAAAGATTAAGAATATTAATTAAAGTTTAAGATAAGTTCAAGTATTTAAATTTTTATGGATACATTTAATTTCACGGTGTCTTTGGCTTAATGTACTAGCCTTGTTTCTATTTCCATCAAACAAATAAACGCTCAAATCTTATTGTACTCAAATGATGTAATATCATTATCAACATCGACAAACCACTCATCATCTGATAACATAACATCATATAGTCCTCGTTATCCTTCAAACCATTTTTTTTCTAGATTTCTATCATTCGGTCTCTTATTGAGCATAATGTACATTAAGGAATTTATTCTTAAAGTCGTCAAATGATTTCTCCTTTCCACGTGAACTTAATTATATATGCTTTAATTACGATTTCATCCAGATGATGAACATGTAACTTATAAAATCTTAATAAAAAAACAATGTAGCTATATAATGTCATCACCAACTTGAATTCTACTAATAACATCCCCATCTATATCCCCAGCACTTTGAACAATAGACCAGAGATATCTAAACAGTCACTCCTTTTCATGATTTGATCGCTCATTATTACAACTCTACCCCTAGATATACTACTACTAAAATTATATTTCATGTATTCAATTTTAGATCTACTGAAACAAAGGCCTTTAGAATCTAATGTAGACCTCCAAAATTCAAGTTTTTCCTTAAATATTTCTCCATTCTTAATCACAAAAAGGATATCATCAGCGTAAAAGCATACACCCAGGTACATCATTCTGTAAATGTCCAGTAAGAGCATCCATAACTAAAGCAAAAAGATATGGGCTTAAAGTCAAACACTGATTAGTCCGACTGAAATAGAAAAATACTTGGTCAATCATCCTGTTCAAACACCGGTGACCGCTCCACTATACATATCTTTATTGACTTAAATATAAACCATATCAACACCTTTCTTTTCTAAAGCTATCCAAAATACTTCTCTTGGAAACTTATCGTAATGTTCTTTTATCATATGTTAGATTATCCGTACTCTCTTTGTACTTCTCCATCAAATCTCTCAATAACTTTATAGCTTACATAGTAGACTTGTCTGACATAAATCCAAACTAATTATAAGAAATCTTTGTATCATGTCGTAATTTATGTTTAATTACTCTCTCTCTCATATTTTTTATTGTATGACACATTAAATCAATTCCTCTATAATTTGCACATTTTTGTGCATCCCTTTATTGCTAAAAATGGGGACCAAATACTCTTCCTACACTCCTCAGGCATCTTTTTAGTTTTTAAAATAATATTAAAAATTTTATTAAGCGAAGAAACTCTCAAATCCATAAATATTTTCACACTTCTAATAGGATACCATCAGGTCCTACTAATTTTTCACATTTGGCTTTCTTTAAAACCTCACCAACTTCCTTTTTACTAATGTGACAGTAAAAATAAAAAATTTATTAATATTAACGATATTAAGATCGCTAAAGTCATATTTTCAAAAGATTCATTGAAAAGTTTATTAAAATGTCTAACCCACCTATAATGAATATCTTCATCAAAGAAAAACTGTTTTTTATTTTATTTTTAATACACTTTACTTAATTTAATTTTTTTTTTTGCTATTTTATAGATATATTTTTTACTTTCTATAGTATCAAACTCATTAAATGTGAATTCTTAGCATCACAAATTGTTCTAGTAGACTCCCTGCAGGTCACCTTATATTTTCCTCAATTATCTAATTTTTTACATTTAAAACAATTTTTGTAATAAAACTTCTTATAATTTCTTGCTTACATTTTTTTATTCCACCACAAATTATTTCTATTCATAAAAAATTTTACTTTTCAACATGCAAGTATATCTTTTGTTTGTTACTTTATCCTAGCTAAAATTAGTTTCTTCAAGAACATTCCAACTCTCGAAATATTGAAGTTTACTCAAAAAAAGTAATTTTATTTCCTTCTGATGCTCCTATTTAATTCTATGACAATATTTCATTATATTTTTATTATCCAACTCTTGGTTTTAAAATTCAGAAATAATAATCGATGTTTTAGTACTTCAATTTTTATTTAGAATGACCTTACAATCTTTACATTCTCAACTATCTCTTTTTCTCAAAAATAATTAATTAATTTATACTTTATTAGATTCATTCTTATAAGGAATAATATACTCATCTCATTTTTTAAATAAAATATTAGCAATAACAAAATCATATGTTAGAATAAAAACTAATTTAGTTCGACATTATTCATTAATCAATCTAAAACAGTAAGTACAATGAATTTTTTTCTCATAAGAAAATAATTAATTTATATTTTATTAGATCCATTCTTATAAGTAATAATATGCTCATCATTTTTTTTAAATAAAATATTAGCAATAACAAAATCACAAGTAAAACAAAATCTAATTTAGTTCTACATTATTCATAAATCACTCTAAAACTGTAGGTACAATGAATATTTTTAAAATCTTCTATCAATTTACGAACATGTCCATTTGAATCATTTCCAAAAAAATTTCTTTTTTAGATTAATTCCAATATTTTTCTTTAAAATCAATATTTAAACCTACTTGAGAAGCATAAACACTTATAACATTAATAATCTTAGTATCAACAATAGTATTTAAGGCTATAATTCTATATCTGATTCTATTAATTTTTACAGCATATCTGTCAAACTCTTTTTATAATTACACATACATCATTTCTAGTGTGACTCCTACTTGAATACAAAAATTTAAATATAAACTATCAATCTCCTTAGCATTTTCTCCAACTCATTTAGTTTCTTAAATACAAAAGTTATTTATCTTCCTATGAACTAAACTATGTACTCATTCTGTTAATTTACATGTGAGAGTACCTATATTCTAAGATTTTATCCTAGTATTAATTTTATAGACTAACTTTTTTGCTCGCATATGCTCATAATTTGGGGATGTTTGTGTATTTAACACAACACTCAAGCACGGGTATAGCATCTCTTGTACACTCTTCATTTTATTCAGGTCGTGCAACGTGTCGCTTCCAAGGGACGCCTTAATATGTACAGAACAATTTAAATGATTCATGTCATGACTTTTTCGATAAAAATTTTATATTGGTTATCGACTACCTAACGCAACCCTCTATTTTTCACATTCAGAGCTTGGGATCAAGCAATGACAGCGTAGTTAAGAAAATATCCAACTTCATAAAATAGTGGTGGAGATGAAACTCTCATTTCTCATCAATGATATCCAAATTTTTATATAATTGGTCTCCTTTCTGCCTATGTTGTAGGGTATTAACTCCGCAACCTTATCCATTGCATTGTGAATAGAACTCATAGCTTTCTTAAAAAATTTAAATGTTAAAATTGTTATTGATTATAAGACACCAACTAAAATTTTTCATTTAAAATTTTGATTATAAGACACCATCTTATTCTCCTTATCCCTTGACATGAATCCTTTTGATCATTGTGTAAGTGCTAGAGCGTCCCCTGGAAGCGACGCGCTGTATTGCCTGAATACAGTGGAATGTGTGCTAGGCCATCGCACGGCGTCCGAGTGTAGTATCAAGTAAGCAAGGGTTCCCACATTACGGACGGATGCAAGTAAAGAAGTTAGTCCATGATACTAGTATTAGGATAGGATCTTGGAATATAGGTACTTTCAATGGTAAATTAATGGAATTGGTTGATATTATGATCCATAGAAAGATAAATATCTTATGTATACAAGAAACTAAATGAGTTGGAGAAAAGTTTAAGGAGATTGATAACTTAGGTTTTAAAACTACAGTATTCAGTAAGAGTCGTACTAGAAATGGTGTAGGCGTAATTATAGATAAGAGTTTGAAAGATAATGTTGTTAAAATTACTAGAGTTGAAGATAGAATTATAGCACTTAAGATTATTATTGATAGCTTATGCTCCTCAAGTTGGTTTAAATATAGGCTCTAAAGATAAATTTTGGAATGATTTAGAAGACTTAATACACTCGATACTCTTGAAGAAAAATTTTTATTGGAGGAGATTTAAATGGACATGTCGGTAGAGTGGTAGAAGATTTCAGAAATATTCATGGTCGCTACGGTTATGGAGCGATTAATGAAGAAGGTATAGTCATTTTAGATTTTGTTTTAGCGTATGATTTGATTATTACTAATAATTTATTCAAGAAAAGAGATGAGCATCTTATTACTTATAAGAATGGATCGAATAAAACACAAATTAATTATTTTCTTATGAGAAGAAGAGATCGTCGAGATTGTAAGGATTGTAAGGTCATTCCAAGTGAGGAATTAAGTACCCAACATTGATTATTAATTCCAGATTTTAAGATGAAGAGTTGTAAAATAAAGAATACTAGGATTCAACATCGTAGAGTAAGATGGGGGCACCTAAAAGACACAAATAAAAATATTTTTATGAGTAAAATTCAAGATTTAAATATTTGGGATGTCCATGAAGAAGCGAATGCTATGTGTAAAAAATTAACTAATACTATTAAACAAGTGGTTAAAGATGTACTTGGAGAATCAAAAGAAAAAGTTTCTATAAATAAAAATAGTTTGTGGTGGAATAATAATGTGCAAGAAAAGATAAAATATAAGAAGTTATGTTATAAAAATTGGTTTAAATGTAAAAGCGTAGAAAACTAGAAAAAATATAAAACGGCCTGTAAGGATTCTAAAAGAATAATTTGTGACGCTAAAAATTTTGCTTTTAGGGATCTTTATAACATATTAGATGCTAAAGACGGCGAAAAATATATCTATAAACTAGCCAAACAATGAGAAAAGAAAAGTAAAGATTTAACTCAAGTAAAGTGTATTAAAGATGAAAATCAAAAAGTGTTTTTCTTAGAAAAAGATATTCAACATAGGTGGGTGAGTTATTTTGATAAACTTTTTAATGAAGATGTTGAAAGTTCGATCGACCTTAGTGATCTTAATATCGTTAATAATAATAAAACTTTTCATTTTTACCGTCGCATTAGTAAAAAAGAAGTTGATGAGGCTTTAAAGAAAACCAAGGGGGGAAAGTCTGTAGGACCTGATGATATCTCAATTGAAGTGTCGAAATGTTTAGATGATTTGGGAGTATCCTGACTTACTAAACTTTTTAATATTATTTTAAAAACTAAAAAGATGCCTGAGAAGTGGAGAAAGAGTATTTTGGTCCCCATTTTTAAGAATAAAGGTGATGCACAAGAGTGTTAAATTATAGAGGAATTAAATTGATGTGTCATACTTTAAAATTATGGGAGAGGGTAATTGAACATAGGTTAAGACGTATTACGAAGGTTTCTCATAATCAATTTGGATTTATGCCGAAGGTGTCTACCATGGAAGTTATACATTTATTGAGAGGTTTGATGGAGAAGTACGGAGATAATAAGGAGGATCTACATTTGATTTTTATTGATTTAGAAAAAACTTACGATAAGGTTCCTAGAGATGTTCTTTGGAGAGTCCTCGAGAAGAAAGGTGTTGATATGACTTATATTCAAGTCATTAAAGATATGTATGCTAGTAGCCGTTACATGTGTTCGAACTAAAAGAGGATCGACCAAATATTTTACTATTTACGTTGGTTTACATCAAGGATCGGATTTAAGCCCATATCTTTTTGCTTTATTTATGGATGGTCTTACTCGGGCATTTACAAGAGGATGTACCTTGGTGTATGCTTTTTGCTGATGATATCCTCCTTGTGGATAAGACAAGAGAAAAAGTCCAGGAAAAACTTGAATTATGAAGGTCTACATTGGAGTCTAAAGGTCTTCGTTTGAGTAGAACTAAAAATGAATACATGGAATGTAATTTTAGTAATAGTAGGTCTAGTGACAAAAGTATAACTTTGGGTGATCAAATTATTAAAAGGTGTGAACGATTTAGATATCTCGGGTCCATTAGTCAATGTGATGGTGATATAGATGGGGATGTTAATAGTAGAACTCAGGTTGGTTGGTTGAAGTGGAGGAATGCATCCGGCCTTTTGTGTGATAGAAAAGTACTGCTTAGACTGAAAGGAAAATTTTATAAGATGGTGGTGAGACCTTCAATGCTCTATGGTGCTGAATGTTGGCCTTTAAAAGAGAAGCATAATGTTAAGTGTTGCCGAGATGAGAATGATTAGGTGGATGAGTGGCTTTACACTTAGAGACAAAATGCGAAATGACTATATCTGTAATAGGGTTGGTGTTGCACCAGTGACGGATAAAATTAGAGAGAGTCGCCTTAGATGGTTTGGTCACATTAAATGTCGACCACCTGATGATTCAATTAGGAAAGTAGATGTTTTAAATACAATTTATGTTAAGAAAGGCAGAGGTAGACCTAGGAAAACTTGGGCTTATTGCATAAAAAATGATCTTAATTTATTAGAATTAAACGAAAATTTGACACTAAATAGGACGCAATGGAGAAAAAGGATTCATGTAGCCGACCCCACTTTGTGGGATTAAGGCTTTGTTGATGTTGTTGTTGTAAAAAAAAATTTTGACTTGGTTTCCCTCAACTTTCTTTCCCCATATACAACTAAGTCATTGAGTGGAAGTGAATATTGCTATTAATAGTTGTCTCGCTTCCAACATGCTATGTAGAGTCAAATTGGGTATCGCAAATCTTATTGTAACAAGGCGTATGATTCCTTCTTAAAAAACATTCTCATCCAAGATAATACCCAAAGAATGATAGCAAATGAATTTACTAATTTTCTTTCTTTCGATCAGGACATTTTTTGCCGGGTTAAATCATCATTTTTTCTAGAATCATGTCTATGTAGCATGTAGCACAAGGTGTTCTTTACATATGTTTTCTCTTCTCCATCAAACTATTCTCAACTGCTCTATAAGCTTTAGCATTGATTATCACAATATGAACTATCACATGTTGTCCAATATCATCACTCACTCTATCAAATAATTCGAAAATATAATCTGCATCCTTCACCCTGTGCTGATCTTTCTACATATTTCAAAAAAAGGAGTATAATATGAATTATTTATTAGACTGTTAATAAAATTTCTATTATTTATATTAGACAGATCATCAAACATGATTATTACTCCAATTTGATTTCAAGTCCTCTTAATCTCTTATATATCTTTTTTTATATTGCTTTGTTTCTCTTTCAACACCCATTTTTTAAAAACTCAAAGGTTAAATGTACATGTACCAAACTTAAACACATCTAATTTACTTATTTGTTTGTGTGTTGCTCAAAACATAAATTATTAAATGATTGATATTAGGTTTGATGACAGCTTATATCATATATGATATATTATTTTAATAAAATTTAATTAGCTATAATTTATATAATTTAATAATAATATATTATAATTTCATATTAATTATTTTTTTGAATTAAATATTAGTTATATAGAAATATATTATAATTTAATATCAACACATAAAGTAGATTAACATAATTTCTTATTTTTCTATTTCAATGAACAAGTTTATTAATACATATTTATATTGCTTCATTGTAAGAAAGATTGCATGCAACGCACATATTATCCTTTAATTGATGTAAAGTGGTTAGATACTAATTTAAAATTTCCTCAATTACTTATTTATTTAAATTTATAAAATAATTTATTAATAACTATATATGAAAGCTATACTCATTTTAAATTTTAGCTTATTTATAGACTCGTTAAAACACTTGTTCAATTAATATAAATAAACCAAATTCAAGTCAAGTACAATTATATAGAAAATTAAATCCAAGTATGAAATGAAAGTTCAGCTTAAGCTCGAGCTGCAAACATGAACAACATTTAATATGATCAAGCCAAATCCAATCCAAAATAACTTGGCTAGACTAAGCTCAATTACAACCTTCACTAAAATACTTTTTTCGGATCATTTGACATCATCATAGTTTTCAAATTTCCATTAAAAATATTGGTTACTCTAACTGTTACAACATTTCCTTAAGCTCTCCATATCTCAATAAGAATACCAACTAGACCTAATAATTTATCTTCATGTATTTTTATTGGAACTAGTTTACACGAGGACTTACCACAATAACATTACTGTAGGTGCTACAATACTGCGGGCTTATACATAGTCGCAGGAATAGCTTTAGAGGGATACCGATTGAAATAATTTTATTTTGTTTCTTATGTTTTCTTTCATATTATCCTTCATTTTTTTAGTCATTCCCTATATATGTGTTGTATTAGAGTTTGGAAGTCAATTTTTGATGTGTTCTGCATCGGGATAGCTGTTGGCGTCTCTTCTTCCCTTCGATAGCTATATCCTAGGGTTTCACTTCGATTGTATCTTGATTCTCATGTGGTGATTTATCCTTCCCCCATCGCACCCCGCCGCTCCATATCATCCTTCCCTTGTACGGCAACCCCCAGGCATCAGCTATTTTTTTCACTGCAAACTTTTCATTTCAGCGCTTCTTGCTCATTGCCCCCGTCCCGGACAGCTACCCATTTCTACCCTGCAAACTCCTCCCGGCGCTTCGCTCCTTCATTGTCGTCATCCGGAAAATAGTAAATATGCTATTTTACTATTGTCCCCTGGCTGCTCCTGCCTTTCCTACCGCACCTTGCTGCTTCGCTCGCCACCTCAATTATTGCCCTTGTTCTCCCAGCATTCCACTTCGCTGCCAACGTGATTTCAGCCTCTCCTTTGGTTTCCCAACCACCTACAACCCCATTTCAACCATCTACCTTCGCTCTCCAACCACCTAGCTGACCTCCACCACCCATGGTCGAGCCCTAATGTGAGTTCATGCAGTGTTTGTTATAATTTCCATTATGGAGTGTTGATCGTAACCGCCTATTTTTTTATATTAATATATTTTTTGCTATTGTTGTTTAGATTAACTTCAGTGTCATTTATTATCATTGCTAGCCTAACCTTAGTTTGATACTAAGGATTCCTAGCATCCCCTCATACCCAAGCCGCCACCAGCCAAAAAAAAATTTCCTATTCCTAAACCATAGCAAAATTTCACCTTGCTGATTTTGAAAATCAGCAACACACCTCGCTGTTTGTTTCACGCGATCAAGATGCGTTTTTTAAAACAGTGTTTTATTTATTCAATTAAACGCCGACCGCGGGTATATCCCCGTGATCCGTGTTTGCACACTTGGCTTTTACCTCCTGCCCCTCGCTAACCCCAATCGTCGCCCTAGCTGCTCCTCTGTCGAATCTGCGCCTACCTCCGTCGCTCCCACATTTCGCGAGAGGATGCTCTCCCCTGGTAAAAGAATTCTTCTCCTCCCTCCTCTCCCACATTTGGCTGAAAGTCTTCTCTAATATCGCGGTGAAGAAAGGTTTCTCTCCTCCCTCATTCTCATATATTGCGGTTAAAACTGAAAATCTGGAAGAGTTGAGAATGATCAAAGATTCATTTGTTATTCATATGCTCTCCATGGCAGAAAAAAGATATATGAGGCTATTGAAAACTTGAAATAGCTTCGATATTTGAATGCTACTATAAATCTCACTCAGATGCTAGGATCTCTAAGCAGTTAGTCATTTACGATTCATAATCTATAAAAAGGTGGTTTGGGGATCTTGCTCTGAAGATTTCTTGCGTGGCAATGTGAGTAATCTCTCTAATCTGCGTCACATGGAATTGTCCCCAAATGTTTTTTTTTAGTGTCCCTGGAATTGGAAAATTAAGGTCACTTCAAGAACTAAATGAGTTTAATGTTAAGAATGAGAATGGTTATAGAATTGGGGAGTTGGAACATATGAGCGACTTGCGCCAATTAAAAAAACAATTTCTGGAAATTGTGAAGGAAGCTACATAGGCTCGAACTATAAAATTATTTGAGAAGAGAAAAGTCATAGGACTACTAATCTTATTATGCAGTCCGTTCTTTTGTCGGCATTTTTCTGTACCATATATTTGTCTCATCTAAGATTTTTGTCTTTTAGCTTTATGTTGAAGAATCTATACTCTACTCCTCTGTTGCATAAGGTAGAGAAGAAGTTATTGCATACGCAATTATCATCTTCTACTCTTGATTACAAAAACTCCTCCATATGCTCTCTCCTATGTTGCAAAAGTTTCTTGCTTATGTAGTAATTTCGAAAATTGGCTAGGGTATACATATGTGGCTGAAAACTTAAAACCCTCTCTCCCTTCTTCATAATTGTTTTTTTTTTTTTTTCATATTGGTTTATTTTTTTTATGGTTGTTGAATTGGTAAGGATGGTGGAGGAGGACTGATGTCCTTTGATCACTCTTTCTTATCAGATTTCTTATCAAAATTGGTAAGGATGGAGAAATTTTTATACTTTCTTATCAGATTTATTTTTCTTTGCTTTATAAGACTATTTTCTTATTACTTTTAAACAATGGTAGCTTGAATATACTATTGTACGAATGTACTTTATCTGCAATGTGTTATGCTTACCATTGTACGAATGACATTCAAGTTTGTGGAGCAGCTTGGACGGCCAATGAATTGTGTTGTTGGCAACCGTTGCTACCACACTTTGGTAGTTGAATATACTATGGTAGCTTGAATATACTATGTAGTCGTTGCTTCCATAACTCCTCAAAAGGGCGGTTGAAGTTGTTAGCAATGATCATAATATACCATTGTACTCTGCTTACCATTGTAAATTATCATTGGCTTCGGTTGAGAGGTGGTCAGAATGAAAAATTTTCAAAATATAAACAACCCTTAGTTGCTAGCAAGTTTATAGCAATGAGCATAGAAACGGTAGGAAGTCCGCAGTTTGTGGAGTAGCTTGGACGGCAAATGAAGTTTCTTGTTGGCAACCGTTGGTTCCACACTTTGGTAGTTTGATAAGTGCCCTTTTTTTTGTGGTCAGCAACTCCATACTTGTTGACATGGCTGGCCCTTCTATCCTTCTATCCTCTTCTTATAGGTGTTTTTATGTTCCAGAGAGCATGAAATTTTTTGTAGCAGAGCAGTCCTTCTACAAGCGAGATGAGTATGATGGCTTCATCGTTTCTCAAGCTTTCTTACATTGCATGTCTAATCAGTTTATTTGTATCCTTGAGTCCTATGAGAATTTGAAGCAACTTGGAAATCTTTGCTTATAGATGTAAAATGCTTGGGGAAGTTGTCATTCCTTGTCCATAATTTTGTTTGTATGAATTGTTACAGTACCTTCAGGCTTATGAATTTCAATTGTGTAATCATCGTGGTAATTTTAAATGATTTGTGTTTCAGCATTAATGTATTGTTCCTCGAGACATGCTTCTACATCCTAAAATGAATATTGTCAATTTTTTCCTTGTAATTTTAACATTTTATTTCTTCATTGCTTGTAATTTTAACACGTCATTTTAACTGTGTGAGCATAATTTGTTATTTTTCTACAAACACATTACTGAATCATATCGTACTCAACCGTAAAAACCAAACAGGTTGTCGGTTTATTCGATTCGAAGCATAATGGTCGTATATCCACATCATATTCGCAAATCAACTGTTTTCCAAACGCTCAAACCAAACAGACAAACAGCTTATCCAGAAAAGTTGCTTATCAGCAGCTTATCAGAATAAGCTGCTTATTTAGATAAGCTGGATAAGTTGCAGCTGCCCCAAACATACCCTAAATCAATTTTTACACTCTCTTACACCTCCCAATACTAAAATCTAGCCACACTATCAAGACAATAGTCAGAAGCCAGATCAAGGAGAAAGGACACGATGTCATTTATGAAGAGGGGTCCAAGAGAACTATATAAAAGATATGCAGTGGGAAACCCACAAAGCACAACAGAGGCTTGCCATTTTTAAGAGGAAGTAATCTGGATGGGTCACCTGTAGCCACAACGATGACTAGCTAGGTCGAAGGCATGGAGTGAATCTATTCCACCATATTGATTCAAGGAACGAAGAACCTTTAGCAAAAAAATTTGACCTAGAATATCTAAGAAGCCAGAATCGGGAAGTAAAGGTGGATTTGCCAAATTTTAACAACCACATGGATCAAGATGAGAACATTGAATGACTCTAAATCTTGGAATGTGCTTTAGAGTACCAGAATGTCTCCCAGACGAGATGATGAAACTAGTCGCCAGCATCCTAAAGAAGAGTGTATTATTTTTGTGGCAAAATTTAAGTGCCTACGCCAACAAGAGGAAAAAGCTGAGATCACTAACTGGTCCGAGATGAAATAGGAGATGCAGTGTCAGTTCCTACTTGCTCACTACAGACTAAATGCTAAGACCCCAATTTCAAAGGTGAAGGGACCACATCACTCGATGGCCACCATATCTTACAAGAAGGGCTCAACCCTATGATCGTATAGTGAGAGCACACCCACGAGAATGGCGAAGTTGACCACACCTAAGGACACACTAGTTCAGAGTGAAAAACAAAAAGCGCCAATCTGTATTCCTAAATTTATCCCAACCATGAGGTGTTTCAAGTGTCATAGTTTGGACATAATAAAGTAGATTGCACAACCAAATGGATGATTTGTTTCAATAACCAGGGTGTCATTGAAAAAGTAGGCAATAACACAATTGACGCTGAAGAAGATGAGAACAAAAAGAAGAATGATCATATTCCAATAGATGAGGAAAAAAGGCACGTAGCTCCAGCCGAGAATATAAGAGGGACTCCAACATAATACACATTAGTAGTCCAAGATAGTCCTAAGTCCGAGGAAGCGACACCAAAAACCCGGCAGAACATATAAGTGAAATTCAAATTTTTCAGATCTATAGACTGCTTGAGTTGCCCATACAGAGGGAGGTCCAACATGTCCGGAATGAGACTCTTCTGTACCACTTCTAGAAGCCCATAAGGTGTCGTCGGAGTATTAAATTTAGTTCAACTGTATGCCCACAGAAAGCCGATCAAGTCGAATGGATGAATCATAGTGTTGAAAATCGCCTTAGGAGCTTTGCAGGAACATACAACAGTGGGATCGAGGTTCTTTCAGAGAAAAAGAAGAGGTCTCTCATGAGTGGTTATATGTCAGTGTAGTCCAGTTTGTCATAGATTTCGTCTCACAGTTGATTCATTATTACATACTTATTTATCACAAACACTCGGACGAGTACGAAGAGTGGAAGAAGCCAATTAGAGATTTGATGGCTAGAGACTTGGTTCGTGAGGATATTCATCCACGTACAGTTCCGATTATGAGTGTGCTAAAACATAATTGATACTTATTCTAAGAAAATGCACTTTATAATGCCAACGTCAATAAGATTGACTTACCAGGAGATTACGACTTTCAACCCACCTTCAACATGATCGACCTGACGCCATAAATGAGGATACAAAAACTTCGATCGATCACATTCAAGCTTCCCCCAACCCAAAGAGATTGGCACAGGGGCTTACCACAATAAAATTACCACAGTACTGCAGCTACTATAGTTGTTACAGTGCCGCGAGAATAGCTTTAAAGGAAAACGAGCCGAAATAATTTTGTTTTTGTTTCTTATGTTTTCTTTCTTATTATCCTTCAATCATTTTAATCTCTTTCTATACATATGTTGTATTAGCGTTTGGAAGTCAGTTTTTAGTGTGTTTTGTATAGGAACATCCATTGACGTCTCTTCTTCCTTTTGAGGTTTGTATCCTAGGGTTCCAAATAGTGCTTCGGTTGTATCTGAGTGTCCAGGTGATGATTTATCCTTCCCCCATAGCACCTCACTGCTCCACGTCGCCCTTCCCTACTGCAACTGCCCCAAGGGCAGCAACTTTTGTTGTTTTTTCACTGCAGTCTTCTCATTCCAACCCTTTCTGCCTTGCAACTGCCACCCCCCCCCCCCCCCCACTTAGCCCCTTCACTATCTTCATCCGAAAAACAGTAAAACTCTTGTTTTCCTGTTGTCCCCTGGTTGTTCCAGCCTTTCCTACCGTGCCTTGTCACTCTGGTCGCCTCCTCAACAACTGCCCTTGTTGTCCCAGCATTCTTCTTCGCTGCCAACGCGATTCCAGCCTCTCCTTTGGCTGTCCCAACCACCTACAACCCCATTTCAGCCATCAAACTTTGCTCCCCAACCACCTAGCCGACCACCAATACCCATGGTCGAGCCCTAGCGCGAGTTCATGTTGTTTTTGTTGTAGTTTCCCTTTCTAGTGTGTTGATTGTAACTGCTTATTTGTTTTCAATAATAATATCTAATTTTTGTACAGTGTTTTGGGTTAAGTTCAATATCATAGTTCAATTAGTTAGTAAGAAATCTTAATATTTTGTTTGTTATGCTCCTTCAAAAATTTCTTACTAAAAGAAAATATTTTAAGGGGCATTAAAATAAATTTTGTTTGTATTTACATGTCTAACACCTTTACTTTCACATTTACATACATAACACTTAAAACTTTACATTAAAGATACCACTGTTAGTAGTTTTTTAAAAGTGAAAGCCAATTTTCATGCATGCGTTTAGGACACAGAAGTGTTATAAATGTAAATATTAAAATTAAGAGTAAGACATGTAAATGCACAAGAACTGTTATATGTATGTAAATTTCCCTTATTTAAAAGAGTAAGAAAAATTGCAATCACTGATTGAATCAATCTTCACTCATGACAATCCAATATAAACTCTAATATATCCAGCAGGAAGTTTTTAAGAGACAGAGCTCAGCATTACCGTATCCCAACCAAATTCGTTCCACACCAGTGACAAGTTATCAGCTATTTTATAAGGCCCATTCTCATAGAAAACAGCCAATTCGCTGCTGCAACCCGGTCCACCAGTCAACCAAATAACTACAGGATCATTCCTGCTCTGCCTCGACTCAAAGAAAAAGTAGAACAGCCTAAAAACAACCAATCAACAAGCAAATTCTCAAATGTATTCAGAAAAAAAACCTATACCTAGAACAATTTCGAAAGTCATGAAGACAATAAACACCAGACACCTGGCGTCGTGAGAGTGGGGGAGCCGGTAATAGCCCGCATGGTGCCCAAGATCCTCGACAGAGTCCTTACTCGAGAAGCTGGAAAGTCGGATCTGCCTCTCAATGATCGATCCCGGTAAGACATCAGCGGAAGTTGCCTGATCTGGAGAAAGGTCCTTGGGGAGGAGGTTGAGGGCGTGGATAAGTTTCTTGGCAGTGAAAGCCGGCAAATCAGCCTCGCTAGGGAATCTTAAATCGTCAGCAATCTCGCCGGCTGAGCATAAGGAGGAGAGGAGGAAGAAGAACAAGAAGGAAGAGATCTCGCGCATTATGAGAGAAGGATACCAGAGCTTTGCGTCCATGTGAAGATAGATAAAAGAGCTTTGCCATCAAGACACTACTAAGAATGGGAACTTTAACGTTAGTGGCGGGATTGATAAGATGATTTTTTTTTTCAGATATTAAAAATACCGCACTTCGTAGAGCTCTATTTCTGATTTTAAGATTTGTGGAAAATTCGGTTGTTGCTTTTAAGGTGTCTTACATTGTCACATTGTCTTGTTTTAGCAGTTTCTGTTCTAGGAAGAACTTTAATTTTTTACACTGCGGTATTGGACAATTTCCTTGGAGCGCTATTAGCTCAAGTAAAGGACAAGAGAAAATAAAATGTATTATATTATTTAAGCTGTTGTTTGGTTCTCACTAAAATAAAATCTCCAACAATTGAAAAGCATTGTTTAACTTTGATTTTTGCAGTTCAAAAAACCATATGTTTTCTCATAAAGTAACTCTTATTTCAAGAGTTAATCAATTACGATACTTGATGACACGACCGACATTTTCTGGAAGATTAGCAAGATGGGCAATAATATTGTTCCAATTCGACGTAACATTTGTGCCACTAGGTGCAGTTAAAAGAGAAATCTTGACAGATTTCTTAGCAGCACACCTAATTCCGACTGGATCACCTCTTAATGATGATTTACCTGATGAACAGATATTAGAAATAAAAAATTCAAACATACAACGATGGGAATTATACTTTGATGGAGCGTCATCTACTTGAAAAGACAAAGAAGCAGGTAATCATACCAGACAAAGCTGGGGTAGGATTAATTTTAATTACTCCAGACAGAACAATGATGTTGTTTTCCTATCATTTGACTGAACCGTGCATGAATAATGAAGTTGAATATGAAGCGCTCATAACCGGTCTGGAATTGTAAATACTAATAGAAATAAAAAATATCGACATCTACGGAAACTCTCAATTGATCACTAATCAAATTGAGGGCAAATACAAGCCTTTGAAACCTCGACTGGAACAATACTTCTGTTACACTCTAAAACTGCTTCAATAAATTCCAGATGTAACTTTCTTCTTAATTCCGAGATGAGACAATTCTTTAGCAGATGCCTTGACAAAACTTGCAAAAGAATTTATTTGTCCAGAAGAAGCCAATATTATAATTTCTATAAAAGAACTACAAGTTCTTTCCCAAATTGACATGAACAATCTGCACAAAATTAGTGAAAAACACGATAGTGACAATAATTAACGAAGAAAATGATGATTCGTGACAACCAATTATTCAATATTTACAAACTGGAAGGTTACCCGAAAACAACTCTATCGCAACTCAAATAAGGAAAAAAAGCATTATTCTATGCTCTAGTGAATGATATTTTTTATAGGCAATCTTTTTGACCATATGTGGTTAAGATGTCTGTTGGCATCAATTTTTGATGTCACGAGTGTATGGTGTCCACCTGCATGACTCAGGATAGTCTACGGTTCGTCCGTAACATCCGGTAATTCAGACACCTACCCGGGAACTTTCGGCACGTGTTGAGGGGCACGTAGCCAAGACCATTCCGACAGGCTTTGGCTTTCACTAGCAAAGGCCGATCGGCATTTCACGTATCAAATGATTTTGGTCGTGCCGACAGGTGTTACTTGTCGCGTCACGTTGGAAATTGGCCCATCCACCGGCGAGCTTGTTCGGATGACCCCATGAGTGTGTCTGTGACGTCGATATTACCTAGGAAGGACATCTGCTTCACTGTGAGGTCGTACACGGGCTTAAAATATGCGAATTATTCTTCTTTGGCCAATCGCTCAAAAAGTGGCCCGAACGGCCTCAAGAACGACTCTGGATGACAAAACGGACCACGCGAGTGAGTCCGGAACGTCGATTTTACCTAGGGGAGATATTCATTTCACTGCGAGGACGTATACGAGCAAAAAAAATACGTATAATAATAACAATAATAATAACAATAATAATAATATTTATTATTATTATTATTACTATTATTATTATTATAATAATAATAAAATCATTTTTTATCCTATCAAGCAACTATATTAATATCACGCATGCTCATCTCTCTCCAATCCTATCACATGCCCCCCCCCCCCCACACACACACACACACACACACACACTACAAAATCATATCTCTATCCTATATATTAATCTCACGCATGGAGCTTCATATCTTCTCTCTCTCTCTTATAATATTATTATTATATAACATAATAAAAAGCTAAAAGAAAAAATAATAATAATAATAATAAATCCTATTAGCTGATGTATCTCACGCATGCATGGAAACAAGGCTCCTCTCTCTACATGCACACCAGGCGCCAACTAATATATATATATATATATATATATATATATATATATATATATATATATATATATATAGATATTAAGTAAAAAAACTATAAAAAAAAATCTATCCTACCATGCTATCAGAACACCTGTACGGGATGATGCTTCGCGTCTGCTCGAGCCGCACTCCATCTCTTATATATATATATATATAATAAAATAGAGTGGTTATCCTGTTCTTAATTAAACCCACGCGTGATTCCCTCAAATAAAAAAAGTTACTATCCTATTTCTAATAAAAGCCACGCGTGAAACTATTCTATCCCTAGCTTCCAAAAAGGAATAAAAAAATTATGTTTTCTAATATAACCCCAACTTCTTCCTAAAAGGGGACGGTCTCATCCTACCAAAAAAAAAAGAGAGGAGACACCATCTCTCTCTCCAAAAAAAAAGGAAGAAGAAAGTGCCGCGAACTCCATTTTCCGGCTTCTGCTCGCGAAACTTTCCGGGCCTCCTCTCCAGATCTCGCGAAAAACCAGCCTGCCAGCCTCCTTTCCCCTTGGTCGACGACGCCGACGCCGCCGCCAGCGAACTGCACCTACCTCGGACTGGTTCGGCATTCTCTCGCTCCCTCACGTGAAGCCTACCTCCTTCGCCTGCTCTCACGAACGGCTGTCGCCTGAGCCTTCCTCCTCCTTGTCGGTGCCTCCCCCGCCGTCGGAATACATTTTCCAGCTGCCGGCCGAACTCGCTGTGGCCTCCCTCGCTTCTTCCTCCTCTCGGCCGCACCTTCGCTCGCCGGAGCTCTTGTCCTTGCCGGACTTCCTCCTTGCCATCGAATTTTGTCGTCGCGCTTCTTCTCCAGCCCACATTCGAGCTCGTCGCCTCCTCTCCCTCCCTCTACGCCATATATATATATATATATATATATATATACATACATATACATACATATATACACATTCCTTTGACCACCCCCCTGCTAGCCGGTGACGAACCTGCACTGGAGCAAACCAGCAAGGAGAGTTACATATTTCGGGCTCTCCCCTTGCATCTTCTTCGCTCTCGGTGTGCACCATTGTCAAGCCAACCTCCTGACATTACCGTTCTATATTCCCGGCGAATGGACATCTCGCCGAAGTTCCCTAACTTCGCCCGGACAGCGGACGTTGTTGTTTTTTTAGGAGGTTGCGAGGACCTTCTACCGCGTGTGAAGGCTTCCTCGAGCACTGTTAGGCATCGTGCAAACATCGCAGCTATATAATTTCTTAAAACTTTCATTTTTTACTTCCTAGCTAGCCATAGGTTGTAGTTGGTAGGCGTGCGGGTTCGATCGCCCGCACGGGGTGCGTGCGACGGCGTGAGCCGGTGCGGCGACGCGCTTATGTGATGGATCGTCTATTTCCTAGAGCTAGCCTTTAGGATATGATCACTTTACATGTGTGGCCCAATCCCGTCCGAAAACTGAGCGGATCCCATTTATTTTGAGTCTTAGGACCAATCCTGATGGGTCGAAGTCCCTCACTCCCCTTACTTTGGATTCCCCAGTTCTACCTTGAGAAGCTGGGAGGCCGGACTTGACAAAGCGAGAGAACCTTTTCAGCTGGCTCGCTTTGCAATGTCTTGAGGAGTTTGCGAAATGGGAAAAGCTTTGTAGCTACCCCATTTCGCGACCCCGTGGAGAGTTTCCCTCTCAGAAATCCTGGGAGAAATGTACCATTTGCCTCGCTGAAGCAAAGGCGGCAGTCACCATTCTTTTCATATGTTGACCCTAGGTTTCCCCGGGCGAGGCCGTTAGTGCGGAATTGACTCCCTATCACACTTGTATGCCTTGAATGTTACTTGACACATTTGCATGTTGCACACTTACACCCATATATCACAGTTTTCACTTCATGTTTCCCACATGTCATACTTTGCACTTTGCATTTTTCACATGCACCCCGATCATCGACCCTGACCGGTTGGCTCAACCTGCACCTTGCATTTCACATTTCCACACTGATCAGTCGTATTAGCGGGTCGGTATCATTTGCGCTCTAATCGGCTACCCCGAGCCGGTTGGCACGATACTTTGGTCCGACCGGATACTCCGACTCGGTCGACCAACCACTTGCACCGTTGCATGTCTTGTGTGGGTATGTCTGCATCTTTGCATATCGCCGTGCACATGTTTGTATGTTTGAGTTGCACACCCTCCTTGGGCCGCTACCGTTACGGTAAGCCCACTTCTTTGGGTCACTGCCGCCCTGACACACTTTCCTTAGGCCGCTATTGTCACGGTAAGCCCACTTCTTCGAGTCACTACCGCCATGGCACGCCCATCCCTTTGGGTCACTGTCACCTCGACACACCTACATTGGGCTGCTGCCATCACGGTATGCTCGTCTTTGCTCGTGTCATTGCCTCATGGTACACCCGTTACTTGCATTTTTCGATCAGTTACATTTGCATTTGCATGTTCGCATTGATAGTGAGCCGGTCCTTTAGGAGAGTGACTTCCGTGTCGGTCGCGATGCTTTAACGAGCGTCGCTTGCCGGGTTGATCCCGGTGAGTTACACAGTTAAGTCATTGAGATTGACATGAGTATGACCATAGGATCTAATTTGTGTCGCATTTACATGTTACAGACTCACATTTAATGTCCCTTACTCTAAAATATAAAATTATATATTTTCCTATTTATCACATTTATCATATTTTTAAATTTAAGTATATAGCAAATTAGGTCGTATATGAGGCCATCATTTTTAAAAACCTATTCCGGGTGACACTTATTAGATTCTTTAGATCCTTAGGGTGGGGCCAGCATGGCGACCCCGCCAAAGTCATACTAAACCCAGACTTACCCCGCACTTAGGTTCTTGGTTAATGCACTTTTCGTTAGATGGTGTGCTAGGCTAGGATTTAGGATGTTAGGTAGTCTTTTCAACACCTCTAGCTAATTTTATGTGCTGTGTTGTCTTGTGCTAGTCATGTGTCACCTTTTGCATTTTTTCGGTGTGCTTACATGTTTACTATGTGTGATAGTATGTTAGGGCGATTTTCTGCAGGAGCCGTGCCTATTTATACACACTCACACAGGTGCTATCAGGGGGGAGCCTATAATGATTTCTAACCCTTTGCTTGCAGGTGCTATTAGCTCCCCCAATTACAAGGCACGGCTTGTTATTTCACGTTGCATGGTGTTCCCGCTAATACTTATTTTATGCAGGTCGAGTCTTTATTTTCTTTTCAAGATGTTTTGATAGAGTCCTTAGGACGAGTCTGTATCAGAAATAAGGTACGGACATGAGTTTCGTGGCGGATGACGCACAGAACCACGTGACGAGAACCAGAGCAATGACTTGTGGCCCGTACCCCGTACCTTAAGTCCGAATCTTATATTTTTGTATAGATTTAGGACCGGGCATTGATCCACTATTCAATATTTATACTTACAACTATTATATGGAAATTAGCAACGGCACCAAAAACTTGATCCCGCACTGTAGATATATATATATATATACTGATGATTCTGTTATGGATTTTATGATTTATATTGTGGATACTACGCAAGTATACGTATCGTTATCAAGTAATATAGGGCTCTAATGAAGTCCTAAATATCGATCCCACAGGGAAGTTAGAGAATTTCAAATACAAATTAAAGTAAAATTACTTACTAATCTAGTATACGGAAATTAAGAACACTTAAACTAAAATAAACTAATGCTTAAAGGTTGAATATAAGATTTCAGAAAAGTATCATTCTTTTTGTTTTAGAGAATTAAGTGAAAGAAGAATTAAATGAGTTTTTAATTGTATTGTGCCAAATAGGAGAATTCCTATTTTTTACTCTTTGGTCCAGGTGCAAAGAACATTGACTAGTCTTATGTTTGATTACTGAATCTGCGGCTAGGCTGTGAGGATACCGACTGCCACTTCAGAGCTCTCACGTTCCCCTCGCCTGAAAGCTAACATCTACACTTCAGCTCCCAAACAATAAGACCGAATTGAATATTTTAGTTTGTCACACTAAAATGTCCAATTCTACCCCGATAGTTAATATTTCCTATTTATTTACACCCTCCTTCAAGGCTTTTGACTTCCCCGAATCTTGGATGTAATCTTTACTATAGTTGATAATTTAACATATGTTAACAAATCAATTGGTCAGATTGAAAGTAAATTAAGATTTAAGTAAAAGATTAGCACAATTTCTATTTTCATATTTTTAAGCACAACTACTTTAATTCATCATTTCACAAAATCTCAATAACAAGGAGAAAGACTAAACAAACTACTCAGAATGCATGGGAAAAGTAACACAAAGCATGGATTTCATTAAAGTTAACAAACAAATAACAAATAACAAATATACTTATCTCAATTCTTCTCCCCAAGCAGACTCCTTGAAGTTCCTTTGACTCTTCCTTCCAGTCTGACACACCAAAACGCTAAACACTTTATCTACTCACTAAAAAGACTCTTAAATTACACTTAACTTCCACACAAATGACACAAAACTGACACCAAAATGACACAAAACTGACACCAAAATGACACACATCTGACACACAACTGACTAAGATTCGTCTCTATTTATAGAAGGGGTCAAATCTCCAAAGGTTGCTTAAGTACCTCTTCAAAAAGCGTCCAAGTTCAATCTATTTTGGCTCTTTTCAACTATCTCGCCGTCGGCGGCTTGATCTCGCCGTCGGCGGACTTCTAGAAGATGGGCTAACCGCGTCGATCTCGCTGTCGGCGGGCTCAATCTCGCCGTCAGCGGGCTCCTTATAATATATTAAAAATCATTCAGGAAAAACTTATCGTTGACGACCTAAATCTCGCCATCGGCGAGACAGTTCAATTTTTATCAAATTGAGTCCCTTTTGCTCCAAATTCGCTTCTTTTGTGCTTTTTTGCTTTCAGTACTTATAAATTTTCATTCCTGCAATAAAACAAAGAAAATATCTTTCTTTAAAGTGCAATTTCGTATAAATTTGGTATGAAATTCTTAATATATTTTCTAGTGATCAGGCATGTATATGCCGAGTCCAGCCGCCTTTACTGCTTTTCCTGGATTATGTTGCATGTCCAGCGGCATTTGGCCTCTTTTATTTATTCTTTTAAGTGCTTTTCTGTTTTTCTTGCATGATTTGCATGTTTGGATCATTTTATATTGTTTCTTTCTGTGATCTGGGAGCGCTTTATTTTGTTTCTTTTTTACTTTAAAGATCCTAATAAAATATTCAAGATAAATTAAAATTTAGGATTAAAAGATTCAAGATTTTAAAATCTGTCATTACTTTCCTGCATGGCCTTCTAACTGGTTTTAAAAACAGGTTGCATTGCATGACTATCACCCAAGTCATACTTAATAAGGCCTCCACGCTTAGGATTATTTTAGATAATTGCATCATACTCACATGTCCCGAGGAGAAGTCCCCGTACTTCTTCAATCCGACTGGCCCAGCATAATCTTGAATAAGTGGTTGTCTAGTGCGCTTAGGATGTTAGGAGGCTCCCCGACCTAGACGGGGTATAAGCCCTCTTGTTGGAGCATTTGCAGCTTTGTAGCTGAACCTCCTCTCCTCTTTCCTTCCCGTGGCATCCTCGCTATTTTGGCAGGTGTACGCCCCACCTCTTAGAGCTCCATCTTATAGTCATAGGATAGAGTTTAGTTCCTCTGACCTTAGGGCTACCGAGGTCCCCCGTAGGGCTGTCAATAAAGCTCGTTGTTCGCAAAAAGTTTGTGTTCAGTTCGCCAAGAAATTCGTGTTCGATTCGTTCGATAAGCAAACGAGACGAACACGAACAATTTTTTTCATTTGGTTTATTAAATGAATCAAACACAAATAGTGATTTGTTCGTTCGTGTTCGGTACGTTATTGTTTGAAATATAAAATAATTTAAAATAATTATATATAAAAAATTTGTGATATTTTAAAAATAATTATATACTATAAAAATTGATCATATTTCAAATAATTAAACTTCTATAAATTATAATATATGATAAATTATTAATAACAATAATAATATTTTAGTATTAATTATATTAATATAAACATTATAATATTATAATTAATATACTTATACTATATATTAAAATAAAACCCTAAATGCCTTGTTAGGTTTGCTTCATTTTGAGAAAGTATGGATTACCTGATCTATATGGAATACCTGATCAATTTGCTTCATTTTGAGGAAGTATCTTTATCAAAGCTAGAAATTCGTCGAAAAAGCTCGTTGTTTGCGAATAGTTCGTGTTCGATTCGCGAGGATGTTTATGTTTGATTCGTTCGATAAGCAAATGAAACGAATACGAACAATTTTTTTTTGTTCGGTTTGTTAAATGAACCAAACACGAATATTGATGTGTTTGAACATTTCAAACATGAACACTAACTCTGTTCGTTCATGTTCGGTTCTTTTACACCCGTAGTCCCCCGTGGAGGTTGCAATTCATGGATTGCCTACCGGGGATTTCAGGATGTGTTGGGTCGACTACCTTCACGACTGGGTAGACTTAGGGTCCTAATAGCTTGGGATGATGGGTCTGTGGTACCCTGACTTGGCTACCTCTACCTTTTAGGAATACTCTTTCCTTCCTTTTTGACTGCTCCTATTGAGGCATTTCACTCTTTTGTCTTCGTGGGCATCATCTCGATGACCCAATGCAGATAAGCTGCCACCCGTTTGGGATACGACGATTTGTCCTCTGCCCTTATGGCTCGGATGTGCTTTGACGTATCGGAATCTCCCATCGGGATGATATGGTTATTTTGCAAGCCCTGTATGCCGATGAGTCAGTTACCCACGCGGGGACCGTGAGAAGTCTATTCTCCACCCCATGGTATAGCGGGAGCTTTGAAAGCTTCAGATCATTTCCCTGTGAGATAACCTCCTTTTGTAGCCCTATGCTAGTTGGCAATACTGAGTAAGCAAACCCCCCTTGGATCATGAGTATTCTCGGGTACACCCTAAGATGTAATTAACTAAGTAGGATGCGTCCTCTTAGGAGCACTCTTAACCCCAGAACAGGCACCCACACCTTACTCTCTGGTTATAGGTAGTCTACGTAGGTATACTTTCGCGGATATATGTTTAAGGTGCATTCGAACAATGTCGTTTGGGCGGACACTGTTAACTTATCCTTGCGAGGTTTACCACACGTAGGCTCTCCACGTTTTATGTTTTCTCTTGTTTGTCATTTTGTCGTATTTTCCTTTCTATTCGATTCCTCTCCTATTTGAATCACTTATTTGATTCGGGATGGAGATTTATTCAAATGGGGGAATTATACGACAATCAATAGGCTGACGACTCCTTTAAAAATAAAAGAGAGAAAAACGAACGAAAACAGAATGGCAACTCCGCTGGGGATGAGACTCTTCACCACGGGGGTTTTGCTCTTGCGAGTTCTATATATATTCGCAAGATCAGCAACTCCTTTAGGGAAGAATCTGCCTCATCTTGTATATGGAGTTGTCTAGTCAGTTGTATGTGCCTGTTGATCCACATTAAAAATTACCTCTTTAGTGTAGATTTCCTGTTAACTTTATGCACATTTTTAAAGATATTACACTTTAAAGGAAGGAATTTTACATATTTTTGTCTTCCAGTATAAAAATATGATTTTAAAAGTATAACTATGCAATTTTGAGCCAAAATAAGCAAGGAAGAAAATTCTAACTTAGCACATATTGATATGTCTATGCTTAATATCTTTTATATTCTCACATGTTTTTAAATGAAATTATACTTTTGAGAAAGGTTTTTTTATGTCTTTCTTATAGGTGAAGATGTTAGGAACTCAACGCAACTAAAATGGGTCGAAACAGAGCTAAACGGAGCAAAACAGTGGAGCTGCGCACAGGGTGGCGCCTAGGCGCCAAACCCGGCGCCTAGGCGCCAGTGACAACGAGAAAACGGCGCCTAGGAGCCAGAATCAAGGCCTAGGCGCCATAATCATCCAAAAACGGTTATTGGACGGATTTTTTACAACTTTGGGAGTTATTTTGACGGTGTTAAGTAGTTTCTAGACCTTCTAGAAGACTGGAAGTTACTCCTAATATATAGAACATGTGATACAACGTATCTGGACACATTGGAAGGTTTTAATCGCGAAGAGGTGTGACCCAAAGTGAAGGGGTGCGAAGACTTGGTCAAAGGAGTTTGTCGCCTAGGCGCCAGATCGCAGCGCCTAGGCGCCATAGTCAGTTTCTAGAAGATTCAATGAATGTGGACTACTTTTGAAGAGGTGCCTTAAGCAACCCTTGGCCATTTTCAGAGCTCTATAAATAGGAGATATTTCTACAGGAAAAAGAGCCTCTCTCTTGTCTCTCTCTCTCTCTCGCTCTCTATCTTCCCCCTTAGTCATTTTAGAGTCATGAAGATGTAGATTTCTACATCTTATGGAGAGATTGGTGAGGGATTTTGAGATGATTATGTAAGGGATGTACGAGTGGCGCATGGATCAGTGGGAAACTTTGGTGGAGAGATCTTTTTCTTTCTTTCAGAGGGAGAAAGCTAAGTATTGTGTTCCTAATTCTCTTGTAATTGTTGTAAACACTTTCTAGTGGATTTTTTTTATTTTAAACCAAGTTTTCTGTCGTGATTTATCCATGCTTTGTAAGTGATTTTCTTTACTCTTTCTTTTAAATGAAGTAGTGGCATGTGTAGGAAAATCTTTTTTTTGATAGAATTAACTATTAAATGCTTCTAGGTGACAGATAGTTGCATAAATATAATAGAATGCCAAGTGCAAATTTAATGTTGAAAAATGTTTATGGGGATGTGAAAAAGATTTCTCAACATTTTTTGGGTGTCAATTTAGGGATTTGGGCATGTTTGGGTTTATGGACATTTTAGGGCAAATTTGGGGGTTTTGGCTTGAGTAGAACTTAGGTAAAGTTTGGGTTCAAATTGAGGGGCAATTAATCTTTCATTTTGTTTGTGGGGATGTTAAGAAGAGTTTAGAATTTGGTTTGGGAAAATTGAGTGGTTTTGGGTTCAATTTGGGGTGAATTGGCTTACTTGGTCAATTTTGGGCCTTAAGGGCCAATTAGGCTTTTTGGTCAAATTAAGTTAAATTGACAAAATTTGGGGCATGTGGTAGTTGAAGAAAAAGATATTGGGAATATTTAGGATATAATTAAACAAGAATTAGAATTTTGAAATTTTGGGTATCCCAAGGGTATTTTGGTAATTTAGCCAATTTTGGTAGGTTTAGGTGCAATTGGGCCAAATGGTGGTTCAAATTGATTCGGATGAGGTTTTGAAATGAATTTGGAGATTTTAAAATGGATTTGAAATTTTGGGATTTAAAAATTGGAATTCATGATACAATTAAGGTTTAGGGGCATGGGCCATGGACCTTAGCCATGTCTAACCACTTTGGGACCAAGTTTAGCCAAATGACAACCACTTTATGATCCTTCACATATTAACCCTAGCCATCTTAATCAAAGACTAGTGGCTTTGGTTCAATCATGTGAGTTTCTTAAAGGGTAAAAGGGATAAAGTTTAGGGTTTGGGATATATGGGGGAACTCAATGGTTTAAGGATGTGCGTGTGCAAGAGAAGCTCAAGTCACTCAAGGTTACCCTAAGTCTAAACATTCCTATGGGAACTCACTATTGGGTCTTCACATGGTGGTTTTAACCTTCCAAGGTGATTTAGAGGTTTGTAACCATCCATGTGGGGTCTTAAGAGGAGTTAAGAAGTGGCTGAAAATTTCTGAATGGTGGGTTCTAACTCTAGTATTCTAGGATAGTCCAAGAGAAGTCCTATGGCTAGATCCTAATCACTAAGAGGAAGATTAGACCTCACCTAAAAATGAGGTCAACAAATGGACCCTCAATAGGTGTGGTGTGCTGACCAAGCACACCGCGCGTATTGGCGTTGACCTACGAGATCAACAGAAACCAACGCAACCCACTGAGTTAACACACTCAGGAGAGAACACAAAAAATTAGTGAGAAAGCATCCACTGGGGATAAATTTTCTTTACCAAAGATTTCAGAACTCTCGCTGAGGATTAAGAGATAGATTTCAAGTTGATTGAATTCAAGATTGATTTGGGTCTAGACTTCAAATTTTGATTTTGATTTTGATCTTTTAATTTTGAATTTTTTGAATTTTCAATTTCAAGTTTTTTAAATTTTTTATTGAAATTAATTTGGGAGCTTGATTTGAGTGAAGTTTACGATTCGTAGGAAGTTGTGAATTTGACAAGTTTAGAGATAAAGGGGGTGAGGACTGAAATTTGAGTACCGGCCTCGAAGTGAGAATCAGAATTTAGGTATCGATCTCAAAAGGTGAGAATCAGAATTTAGGTACTGATCTCAAAAAGGTGAGAATCAGAATTTAGGTACTGATCCCGAGATGAGAAGTGGAATTTAGGTACCAGCCTCGAATGATGAGAATCAGAATTTTGGTACTGATCTCGAAATGAGAACTGGAATTTAGGTACCAGCCTCAAAATAAGAATCAAAATTTAGGTACCGATCTCCAAAGATGGGAATCAGAATTTAAGTACTGATCCTGAGATGAGAACTGGAATTTAGGTACTGATCTACTTAAAAAGTACATATTTTTATGCCTTATTTATAATCCAATTTTTAAGGATATTATGCTTTAATGAAAGGTATTTTTATGTTTTTGGATATATGTTATGAAAAAAAGAGTTCAAGAAGGAAAAAGGAGCAAAAAGGAGCAAAAATAGAGCTAAAAACCAAAGTTGCCAAAATTATAGATCTGATGCCTAGGCACTAGAATCTGGAGCCTAAACGCCAGTTCGATACTGAAGCAGTTAAGATTTTTGACAACTTTGGGCAGTTATTTTGACAGTTTTAAGCAGTTATCATACCTTATAGAAGACTGGAAGTTACTCCTGATACTTAGGACATGTGATACAATGCATCTGGATACAAGAAAACAGTTTTAATCGTGAAGAGGTGCAATCCAAAGTGAAGGGAGTGCGAAGATCTAGTCACAGAGTCCGGCACCTAGGCGCCAGATCCTGGCGTCTAGGCACCACAGTTACTTTCTAGAAGATTCATTGAATTTGGACTAATTTTGAAGAGGTGCCTTAAGCAACCCCTGGTCATTTTCGAAGCCCTATAAATATGGATAATTTCTACAGCCAAAGGGCCCCCGTTTTAAGTCATTTTCTTTAGGGTGAGCCATTTTAGTGTTAGGTTTAAGTATGAAGTTGTAGATTTCTACATCATATAGAGAGATTGGTGAGGGATTTTGACAGATTTATGTAAGGGGTGCATGAGCAGTGCATGGATCGGCGGGAGACTTTGGTGAAGATATTTCTTCTTTCTTTTAGAGAAAAAAGCTAAGTATTGTGTCTTCATTTTCTTGTAATTGTTGTAAATACTTTATGGTTGATTTTCTTTGATATAAACAAGGTTTTCTGTTGTGTTTTATCCATGCTTCGTAATTAATTTTCATTACTATTTTCTTTTAATATGAAGTAGTGGCATGTGTAGGAAAATCATTTTTATGATAGAATTATATTTATTTTCATGTGATGAGTAATATCTCTTTCGCTTCATTGACATAACATAGGTGGTAATAAGTTATGTTAAAATCTGTTGTAAGAACTCGAAAGAGCTGTGATCTCACAACAAGAGTGCACTCACACTGTCCGGTTGACTTGTGAATAGTCAGGCGGCAATGCAACTTTGATGGAAATATAAATTAATGATCTATTTTTATTAAATGCTTCTAGGTGACAGATAGTTGCATAAAACTAATAGATTAATAAAGATATATATTCTTTGTTATTGCTTAATTTATTACATAATTTATCAATTCTTTTACTTCTTATGCCATTATTTTCATTTACTTTTATTTTGTAATGAAATAGATGCATGTTTAGGAATTAAGATTTGCTTAGATATTCTATTATTAAATTATGGTGATGATATTCATATCGGATCTTCATTTACTTTACAAATTGATCACTTGTATTGTTAAAATATTTTAAAGAATTCTGAGACCTAACTGGAGATGAATTCTTAACTAGTAGATATCACATGCATCTTTGGGTAATCGAAGGCCTTGAGCGGGTTATTCACCGTGAAGTGCAAATAATAGGGAGATATTGTTTATTGGGCGTAGAATTGATTACCTTTTAGAGTGACAGACTAAATTCTAATAATTTGGTTTATTGAAAGGGAACGGGTCACTAGTAGGGCCGACTATAGCCACCCTTGCACTTCTAGATGTGTGATCCTAGATTAACCCATTCTACTAATAATACATCCTGAACCGATCTATAGATTAGCCAATGTTCTTTAAGCCTTGATAGAGGGTAAAGAATAGGATTGCTTCTATTTGACACTACTACATTAAATTCTAAGAATTTCTTTCCTACACATTATCTAAGAGAAAGGTAGTCTTTAACATCTTAAAGTTCCCCAAACCAATTTATCTAGATTAGTTATCTTTTTATTTAAGATCTTTATTTAGGATTAGTTATTAGAAAAATCATTATAATCGACATTCCAAATTTAGGCCTTATAGAAATAGACTGGAATTAGCCTAAGGAATTTCTTACCTTGCTTCTCTGTGGGATCGATACTGGGGTTATAAAAGAAAACCCTATATTACTTGAAACGATACGTATACTTGCGTAGTACCCCTAGTGTGTAAAATATTTTATAAAATTTTACAACATTTCAATTTTCACACTATCCGCTATTTATAAATTGGGTCAAGTTTTTGGCCATCTTTTGGAGAAAAAATTAATGCATAATTGTAGATTGGGTCAAGTTTTTGGCGCCGTTGCCGGGGAAACAACAGTAAGAATTTTTTAGGAGAATTTTAGTTAAACCTGTAAGAGTTAGTTTTAGAATTTATATTATTATTATTATTATTATTAGTGTTATTATTATTATTATTATTATTATTATTATTATTATTATTATATCATGTATTTAATTATTGTGTGTTTATTTAAATAAAATTAAAAATACCAATATATATATATATATATATATATATATATATATATATATATATATTGAGATCTGTCATATTAGTTAAGTCTTTAGATTTGTGAGCGCCAAATCGAGAGAGAGCTTTTAGGAGGATGATGAATTAGAAAAGACTCCGTGAATTTAATGTAGAAATGGGGGATCAACAATATAATTAATTTTCAGATTTGGATTATAAATGGATGGAAACTGGCCATGAGATGCACTATCCTTATTTTGATTATTACAACCCATGTTGGGAAAATTATTCAAACTTTAACTGGAATACTAATTTTGGAGGAGAATACCAAATTTGGGAAGATAATCAATTTAATCAGATATGTGATTGGAAGAATCATGACGACTTTAATGATGGATTTTCCTTTCCTTATAGATTTAACTCCAACCCACTAGATGAGGAGAAAGAATTATTTTTAGAAAAGGTTGTTAATCAAATGGCGAATCAATTGGAAAGTCAAGAGGTCGCAATAAAGAATATAAAAAATCAATTGGGGCAGATTATTAATGCAATTAACGGTTACGCCCCAGAGATTTTACCTAGTGACTCTGAGATAAACTTTAAGGATATGAATGATGAACAAGAGAAAGATTTCGAACTAAGACTTAGAAGAGAATTTGAGGATATGTTTCAAAAGTGCTTTGAATTGAGAATTGAGGATAAAGAATTAGAAGATAATTTGAATCAAAAGAGCAATATAGAAGAATTTGATCCAGAATCTGAATTATCTAACGAGAATCCGATTCAAAATTTGGGAGATCTTGAACTATCTTATAGAGATCGATTTCGTATAGTTTTAAGGATGATATTGATATGGAAATTGAGAAAATCAAAAGAAGAATATTGGATCTAGAAAGAAACTTGAGGGACAATGATATAAATCATTCTAAAAAGGAAAAGCTCAAAGAAAAATTAAAATTTGAGAATTTTTTAGGAATTCCTGGATCTGAAAAAAAATGGGCGATTGATCAAGGATTATTAAAATGGAATTTTGATCTAGGAGGAATCATTTGTCAGGCTGACGACATTAAAGCTAGCGCTTTATTGAAGGCAACCTATAGTTATAAGTTGTCAGGCTGACGACATTAAATCAAGCACTTCATGGGAGGCAACCCATGGTTATCTTTGCTAGTATGTTTATGTGTTGTTTTGTGTTTTCTTTAGTGCGAATTAGACTATTATTGTGAGGTTATGTCTTGGTCTTGACTAAATTTGTATATGAATTCTACTAGTAGCAGGCTGACGAGTCTGTTATGACTTAGTTCTCACCTAGAGCTGAGCATTACCATGAAGCATGTAGAGTTTGGACTTGGACCACTCCCTGTCAACTCTTTTACTTCCTTTATCTAAATTTGTTTTCACTAAGTAAGGTCATGAAATTGCTTAATGAACAACATATGAATGAACTACACTATTTTTATTTATCACATTATCATTATTAGTATAGTTTCTTCCGTTAGAAATTGAAAGTAAGGAGGGAAAATGTGAGTAGAAAGGAGATCAAATTAACCTCAATTGATATTTGTTTATGAATATGCGAGTCTAGGTATTTTAGTTTGTGTGTTTGTGTTTGTGTTTGTGTTACAATAATTTAGAGATTTGAATAACACTTAAATATATATTCCTATGCCGATACATGTCCTGCTTATTTGACCTTTCTTTAGTTTAATTTTATTCTAGCATGTTTTTTTTAGATTTAATTTCTATTGCAAATTGTTATGTCCTGATGAATATTTGTAGATGTTTTTTACAAACATTTGTGGTAGATAGAATTTTTGAACTATTTTTCTGCCTGCTTATATTTTTTGTGCTGAATGTTATACATGTTTAAATTCAAGTTTGGGGGTAGGAAGAAAAATATATTTTAAAGTTAATATACTTTCTTTAAGGTTAATATTATAGCAAGCATGTTTTAGGCTAGATTTACTTTCTCGTGTAGTCAATCTATCCTGATTATGCATGTATATAAATTTGATAGGATGTTGTAGTATTTAGTAGATTTAACTTTTATTTTTCTTCCTCCTACATTTTATGAAATTAATTACAAAATATTTTAATATTCAAGTTTGGGGGGAATGAAAAATAATTTTCAAAAACTTATATTTTATTTGTCCTAAAAAATGCTATAAATAAATTTGATTTTTTATTGAAAAATAATTATGTGTTTGAAGTTATATTAGGGACATAAAATTTTGAATATAGAAATGAGTAAGAAAATTTAGTTAAAATTTATAGTAGTGATGAAAAATTTAAAGTTAAATTTTTCTTAGTGAAGAAATGATAAATATTGTGTAACCATCTTATGTAAGAAAAGTTGTATTTTTTAAAAAATAGAAGGATTAGACTTCGTTTTCAATATTTAAATTTTTTTATTGAAAAATAATTTTCAAAATCGTTATTATATTTCTAAGTAAAATATATATATCTACCTTATGCTTTAGGAAAGGAATGGTGGAATTCAAAATTATTAAAGGCTTATCCAGATATAGTAATCTCGCTCGAGAAAAGAAAAAGTAAGAAAAGAAAAACGAAAAGAAAAAGAAAAGAATCTTGAGGATTAAAGGGCCTAATCAAAAATTGGTTTCACACTTGAGCTCTTTAAAGTATATGATTTGAAAAAATCTTAAGTTTAAAAATATAATTAGTATAATTATTTTTAGTAAAGATTTTTAAGTAAAGAAAATAAAATGCCTAACCCCTATATTTTGAAAAATTTACAAGAATTTCCGAATTACATAGCAACACATATTTTCATACTCTTTCATCTAAGAGATTTCTAACCTTTAAATTGGTCTCATTTACTAAATTTTTTTTTTCTAAATTAGACAACTATATTTCTAGAACAAAATTTTAGAAACTCCTAAAGAAACTCATACACATGATTTGCTTATGTGGTTTTACATGATTATATTGTTACTTGAGGACAAGTAGCATTTAAGTTTGGGGGAATTTGATCCACTTAAAAAGTACCTATTTTTATGCCTTATTTATGATTCAATTTTTAAGGATATTATGCTTTAATGAAAGTTATTTTTATGTTTTTGGATATAGGTGATGAAAAAAAGAGTTCAAGAAGGAAAAAGAAGCAAAAAGAAGCAAAAAGAAGCTAAAAAGCAAAGTTGCCAAAATTATAGGTATGGCGCTTAGGCGCCAGAATCCGACGCCTATGCGCCAGAATCCGGCGCCTAGACGCTAGTTCGATACTGAAGAAGTTAAGATTATAAACTACTTTGGGCAGTTATTTTGACGGTGTTAAGCGGTTATCAGACCTTCTAAAAGACTAGAAGTTACTCCTGATACATAGGACATGTGATACAATGCATCTGGACACAGGAAAATGGTTTTAATTGCGAAGAGGTGCGATCCAAAGTGAAGGTGGTGTGAAGATTTGGTCACAGAGTCCGACGCCTAGGCACTAGATCCTGGCGCCTAGGCGTCACAGTTACTTTCTAGAAGTTTCATTGAATTTGGACGAATTTTGAAGAGATGCCTTAAGCAACCCCTGGTCATTTTCGAAGCCCTATAAATATGGATCATTTCTACAACCAAAGGGCCCCTGTTTCAAGTCATTTTATTTAGGGTGAGCCATTTTAGAGTTAGGTTTAAGTATGAAGATGTAGATTTCTACATCTTATGGAGAGATTGGTGAGGGATTTTGAGAGATTTATGTAAGGGGTGTATGAGCGGTGCATGGATCGGCGGGAGACTTTGGTGGAGAGATTTTCTTCTTTCTTTCAGAGAAAAAAGCTAAGTATTGTGTTCTTCATTTTCTTGTAATTGTTGTAAATACTTTTTTGTGGATTTTCTTTGATATAAAAAAGGTTTTCTGTTGTGTTTTATACATGCTTCGTAAGTAATTTTCATTACTATTTTTATTTAATATGAAGTAGTGGCATGTGTAGAAAAATCATTTTTATGATAGAATTATTTTTATTTTCATGTGATATGTGATCCATGAAAAAGAAGTACATATTTTTAGTGTTCATTTCATGCATATTTTTAAAGATATTACACTATAAAGGAAGGAATTTTGCATATTTTTTCTTCAAGTATAAAAATATGATTTTAGAGAAAATGAAGCAAAAACTATGCAATTTTGAGCTAAAATAAGCAAGAAAGAAACTTCTGACTTTGCACATATCAATATGTCTTTCTATGCTTACTATCTTTCATATTTCTCACATGTTTTTGGATGAAATTATACTTTTGAAAAGGTTGTTTTTATGTTTATCTTGTAGGTGAAGATGTTAGGAACGCAGCGCAACTGAAATGGGGTGAAACGGAGTTGAAACGAAGCAAAACGGAACAAAACTGTGGAGTTGCGCACAGGGTGGCGCCTAGGCGCCAGAATCATCCATAAACGGTTATTGGACAGGATTTTGACGACTTTTGGAGTTATTTTGACGGTGTTAAGTAGTTTCTAGACCTTCTAGAAGCCTGAAAGTTATTCATAATATATAGAACATGTGATACAATGAATCTAGACACATTGGAGCGGTTTAAATCGTGAAGAGGTGCGAGCCAAAGTGAAGAGGTGCGAAGAACTGAACGCGGTGTCCGGCGCCTAGGCGCCAGATTCCGACGCCTAGGTGCCCGAGACACCTTCTAGAAGATTCATTGAATGTGGACACATTTTGAAGAGGTGCCTTGAGGTAACCCTTGAAGCCTATAAATAGGAGGCTACTCCTTCAGAGAAAGTCGCAACCTATAGTCTCTTTCTTCCCCCTTAGTCATTTTAGTCATTTAGAGTTATGAAGATGTAGATTTTTACATCTTATGGAGAGATTGGTGAGGGGTTTTGAGATATTTATGTAAGGGATGTACGAGCGTCACATGGATCAGTGGGAAACTTTGGTGGAGAAATCTTCTTCTTTATTTCAGAAGGAAAAAGCTAAGAATTGTGTTCTTCATTCTCTTGTAATTGTTGTAAACACTTTCTAGTGGATTTTCTTTGTTTTAAACCAAGTTTTCTGTTGTGAATTATCAATGTTTCGTAAGTGATTTCCTTTACTCTTTCTTTTAATATGAAGTAGTGGCATGCGTAGAAAAATCATTTTTATGATAGAATTTCCTATTAGATGCTTCTAGGTGACAGATAGTTGCATAAATATAATAGAATACTAATGAAATAAGTTCCTTGTTGACACTTAATTTATTATATAGTTCTATTAATTCTTTTAGTTCTTATGCCATTATTTTCATTTACTTTTATTTTGTAATGAAATAGATGCATGTTTAGGAATTAAAATTTGCTTAGATATTCTCTTATTAAATTATTGTGATGATATTCATACCGGATCTTCATTTACTTTACAAATTGATCACTTGTATTGTTAAAACCTGTTGAAGAATTCTGAGACCTAGAAGGAGATGAATTCTTAACTAGTAGATATCACATGAATCCTTGGGTAGTCGAAGGCCTTGTGCGGATTATTTAAGGTGAAGTCCAAATAAATAGGAAGATATTATTTATTGGGCGCAGAATTGATTAGCTTTTAGAGTGACAGACTAAATTCTAATAATTTGATCTATAGAAAGGGAACAGGTCACTGGTAGGGCCGACCATAGCCACCCTTGGACATCTAGTAGTGTGAGCCTAGATTAACCCATTCTACTAATAAAACATCCTAAACCGATCTATAGATTAGCCAATGTTCTTTATGCCTGGACCAAAGGGTAAAGAATAGGAATGCTTCTATTTGACACTACTACATTAATTCTAAGCATATCTTTCTTACACATTATCTATGTAATTGCAAGAGAAAGGTAATTTTTAATATCTCGAATTTCTCCAAACCAATTTATCCATAAGTTATCTTTTTATCTAAGAACTTTATTTAGGATTAGTTATTAGAAAACCTTTTTAATCAACATTCCAAATTTAGGCCTTATAGAAATAGACTGGAATTAGCCTAAAGGATTTCTTACCTCACTTCTCTGTGGGATCGATACTGGGGTTATAAAAGAAAACCCTATATTACTTGAAACGATACGTATACTTGCGTAGTACCCCTAGTGTGTAAAATATTTTCTAAAATTTTATAACATTTTGATTTTATACACTAGCCGCTATTTATAAATTGGGTCAAGTTTTTGGCCATCTTTTGGAAGCGAATATTACTGCGTTATTGCGGGTCGGGTCAATAAGTAATATCTCCTTCGCTTCATTGGCATAACTTAGGTGGTAATAAGTTATGTTAAAATTTGTTGCAAGAACTCGAAAGAGCGGTGATCTCACAACAAGAGTGCACTCACACTGTCCGGTTGACTAGTAAAATAGTTTGGCGACAATGCAACTTTTATGGAAATATAAATTAATGATTTATTTTTATTAAATACTTCTAGGTGACAGATAGTTGCATAAAACTAATAGATTATTAAAGATATATGTTCTTTGTTGGCACTTAGATTATTATATAATTTATCAATTCTTTTACTTCTTATGCCATTATTTTCGTTTACTTTTATTTTGTAATGAAATAGATGCATGTTTAGGAATTAAGATTTACTTAGATATTCTCTTATTAAATTATGGTGATGATATTCATACAGGATATTCATTTACTTTACAAATTGATCACTTGTATTGTTAAAATCTGTTGAGGAATTCTGAGACCTAACAGGAGATGAATTCTTAACTAGTAGATATCACATGGATCTTTGGGTAATCGAAGGCCTTGAGCGGGTTATTCATGGTGAAGTGCAAATAAATAGGGAGATATTTTTATTAGGCGTAGAATTGATTAGCTTGTAGAGTGACAGACTAAATTTGAATAATTTAGTTTATAGAAAGGGAACGAGTCACTAGTAAGGCCGACCATAGCCACCCTTGGACATCTAGAAGTGTGAGCCTAGATTAACCCATTCTACTAATAATACATCCTGAACCGATCTATAAATTAGCCAATTTTCTTTAAGCCTTGATAGAGGGTAAAGAATAGGATTGCTTCTATTTGGCACTACTACATTAAATTCTAAGCATTTCTTTCCTACACATTATCTATGTAATTGCAAGAGAATCGTAGTCTTTAACATCTTAAAGTTCCCCAAACCAATTTATTTAGATTAGTTATCTTTTTATTCAAGATATTTATTTAGGATTAGTTATTAGAAAAATCATTATAATCGACATTCCAAATTTAGTCCTTATAGAAATATACTGGTATTAGCCTAAAGAATTTCTTACCTTGCTTCTCTGTGGGACTGATACTGGGTTATAAAAGAAAACCCTATATTACTTGAAACGATACGTATACTTGCGTAGTACCCCTAGTGTGTAAAATATTTTCTAAAATTTTACAACATTTTAATTTTTCACACTAGCCGCTATTTATAAATTGGGTCAAGTTTTTGGCCATCTTTTGGAAGCAAAAATTACTGCGTAATTGCGGGTCGGGTCAGGTACCAGCCTCAAAAGATGGGAATCAGAATTTTGATACTTATCTCGAAATGAGAACTAGAATTTTGGTACCAGCCTAAAAAATGGAATCAAAATTTAGGTACTGGTCTGGAAAGATGGGAATCAGAATTTAGGTACTAATCCCGAGATGAGAATTGGAATTTTGGTACCAGCCTCGAACGATGGGAATCAGAATTTAGGTACTGATCCCGAAATGAGAACTAGAATTTAGGTACCAGCCTCGAAATGAGAATCGAAATTTAGGTACCGATCTCAAAAGATGAGAACTAGAATTTAGGTACCAGCCTTGAAATGAGAATCATAATTTAGGTACCGATCTTGGAAGATAGGAATCAAAATTTAGGTACTGATCCCCAAATACTAGAACTGTAATTTAGGTATTAGCCTCGAAATGAGAATCAAGATTTAGGTACTAATCTCGAAAGATGAGAACTGAAATTTAGGTACCAGTCTCGAAATGAGAATCAGAATTTAGGTACCTATCTCGAAAGATGGGAATCAGAATTTTGGTACTAATCCTGTGACGAGAACTAGAATTTAGGTACCAGCCTCAAAAGTTGACGATTGACTTGTGAAGGTTTTGGTGTTTAGAAGTGTAGTAGAATATTGCAATGGGACATGAAGGTGTTTCTGACCCGACCGCGAATAACGCAGTAATATTCGCTTCCAAAAGATAGCCAATAACTTTGACTCAATTTATAAATAGCGGCTAGTGTATAAAATTAATATTATGTAAATTTAGAAAATATTTTTACACACTAGGGGTACTACGCAAGTATACGTATCGTTTCAAGTAATATAGGGCTTTGAAACAAAGACCTCAGTATCGATCCCACAGGGAAGAATTATAGTGATAAATTTTCTAAATAAATTTTTTTTTTTATCTTTTAATTTAATTATAAATTACTATTAATTTACTAGATGCAAATAAAGAAAACAATAATAAGAAAATGATTTATGAAAACTATATAAAATAAACAACTTTTTTTCTTCAATTAATCTAAGATTTTTAAGATAATTTAATATTCGTTGGAGAATTTGATTTATGGTATTGTGCCAAATAGAAGCATTCTTATTCTTTACCCTTTCGATCCAGTGCGCAAAGAACATCAAGCTAATTTACGAATAGATCCGGATGTATTGTTAGTATAATGGGTTAATCTAGGCTCACACTTCTAGATGTCCAAGGGTGGCTATGGTCGGCCCTACTAGTGACCCTTTCCTAATATATAAATCAAATTATAAGAATTTAGTCTGTCACTCTAAAAACTTATCAATTCTACGCCCTTTAAATCTTATCTTCTTATTTATTTCGCACTTCACCTCGAATAGCTTGCACATGGCCTTCGACTACCCAATGATTCATGTGACATTTACAAGTTAAGAGTTCTTCTCCTTCAAGGTCTCAAAACTCTTCAACAGGTTTTAACAATTTAAATGGCCAATCTAAAAAGTAAAGTAAGATCAGGTATTAATGTCATCACAATATTTTGAAAATAATTTGAATTTCAATTCTCCATCGAATCTTTATATTATCTTACCTATCTCTTCATAATTGAAGGAAGAAAGTAAACTAACTACTCAGAACACATTGAAAATAAATAGCAAAACATGATAAATAAACTTTGAATCAAATATAAAAATATTTATCTCAAATATTTCTTCTACAGATCTTCTGATTCCTACTGACTCCACAGTTTAATGAACTCTAGATGCAACAACTTGAAAATAAACTCACTAAACTAAATAAAAGTGGCCCTAAATTTCTCTCTCTATTTCTCTCTAAGGATAGGGGATCCTAAAGTGGATAAGAGAAAGGGTTACAATGGGAGGGGCACGTTTTCTGAAGAAATGGACCCCTATTTATAGGCTTCAAGGGTTGCCTTGAGGCACCTCTTCAAAACATGTCCACATTCAATGAATCTTCTAGAAGGTCGGTCTGGCGCCTAGGCGTAGGACACCGCGTCCAGTTCTTCGTACCTCTTCACTTTGGCTCGCACCTCTTCGCATTTAAAACCGTTTTGGAGCGTCCAAATGCAATGTATCACATGTCCTATTATCAAGGAACAACTGCCAGTCTTCTAGAATGTCTAATAAATACTCACTCCGTTAAAATAACTGATCAAACTTGTCAAAAACTTAACAGTTTTTGTATCGAGTCTGGCGCTTAGGCGTCAGCTTCTGACACCTAGGCGCCAGGCCATATTTTTTTATAATTTTTGTATTTTGCTCCATTTTTGCTCCTTTTTGCTCATTTTCCTTTTTAGACCTTTTTACATCACCTGCATCCAAAAACACAAAAAATACCTTTCATTAAAGCATAATATCCTGAGAAATTAATAAGAATTAAGACATAAAGAAATATATATTTTTTTATAGATCAAAATCCCCCAAACTTAAATGTTACTTGTCCTTAAGTAACTCTTTCTACTATATAAAATATATAACCTTTGGAATAAAAGATAAATATTTAAGATTCCTTATAATTTTTGATTTTATAAAATCTTTAGTAAGTTATTAACCCAATTTCACTAACTAGGTTTAATTTTAAGAATTTAAAGAATATTTAACTACCAAATCATAAGATTTCAAACTTTCCATCCATTTTGAAAATAATAGAAGTCTATTATATTAAGCTTTCATAGGTTATTTACAAGAAAAAAGATCTTCTTGAAAAATCTTTTCTAAATAAATATTCATGTATAAAAATTAAGTAAAGTATGTAACTAGTTTTCTTCCTATAAGATAATTCAAGTGAAGCCAATTTTTTATTAGGCATTTCCTCAAACTTCTCCTCTCTTCTCTTTCTTTTTCTTCTTTTTTTTTCTTCTTCATTCTCTCTCTTTTTTATATATATATATATATAGAGGATTACTATATCTGGATAGCCTGTTAATGGTTTTGAACTTCACTATCCTTAACTTATATTTTCAAAACTTATACATTTCCACTTAATTATTATAACATAAATAAGAATTCAAAAAGATTTCTAATCTTTTCTTTTTCGAGTGATAATTTTTTATTACTTAATATTTCTAAAATTCTATTATTTCTATCATGAATAGAAAAAATTCTTTATCTTATTCTTCTTTAAGTTAAATAATTCTATTCTTAAAATCAATCAAAGTTAGTAAAATTTTGGTTAATTTTCACTAAATTGTTTATAATTTCAAAAATAAAAGTGATCTCAAATAAATTCTTCATTCCTTAAGTTATGTTAAAAAGTTTTTTTTATTTTTATGAAAATATTAGCTCTTTAAGGACAAATAAAATTTAATTTTGAATGGATTTTCCCTTCCCCCAAACTTAAGTTTTGGTATACTATGATAATTTGAAAGTATAAGAGAAAGAAAATCATAAGAATTTTTAATAAGTATGTAAAAACAATCTTAAAAAGAAAAATTAACTTCTATCATGCTTTTATGAATAATTAAGATAAAATTTAAGCATGTATAAAAAGTAAACAGGCTAATTTTATAATGATACTAAATTTGAAACAAAATTAAAACAGAGCAAAATTACTAAATACTAAACAGTAAACTAAAAAAATATATAAATTAATTCTAACTTCAGTCTCAACACAATATACTAAGAATATTTTAACAACAGAATCATAACACAAATCAATCAACATACATCAAACACAAAACTAAACAAACAAAACAAACAAAACAAACTAACAGAGTAGCTCAACATAAAGATCTATAACTACTAGTCACTAGCTGTAGCCTCATCATCATCATCATCACCAAAGTAAAATTCTACGTCCTTAGGATCAACAAATGGTGTGAATCTAGGAAAAGTAGGAAAACTAACATCATGTTCACCCTTTAGAAATCTGACTAGGGCTTCATCATACTCAGCATCATAACTACTCTTCCTCTGGGTATAATCAGATAAATGATCTAGTTTTCTATCAAAAGTATCAATCCTGCAGTGAGTTTGAAATAACTCCTGCTGCTGCTCTAAAAACTGATCATGCATTGATTCCCAGAAATTTGATGGTGGCTCAGTAGAAGTAGAGGGTCGAGAAGTAGAAAGTCTACCTGAAGTATGTGCAGAAGTAGAAGGAGCGGTCGATCTCTTCCCTCGAAGACGATCATAGATAATAACACTCTCCTGCCCAATTGGCTTGGTAGACTTTAACTTCTCCTCAGAAATATCAGCAATGAATCCATTACTAACACATAGTGGATAGATCAGAGATGGAAATCCCAATCCAACAAAAGTGCTGGACCTCGCAGTAAAATCCACAGAATCATAAATAATGCTCCCGACATCAATAGGCTTCCTCTCCTGAATGCAGTAGTTTAAGATCGCTCGATCTCTAGTCACTTCACTCAGGTGGTTGGAAGGTAACAATCTTGCATAAATAAAATAGTGTCATGCTTTAGAAATACCATTTAATTCAGAGGATTTAAAGTTTACCCTTTTTCCGTTCCTGATCTTTCAAGATCCAGTACCTTCGGTTAGATAAGCAATGATCATATCCAAATCTTCCTCAGATGGTGGTAATCCAGAATAATAGCACTCAATAGTCGGTGGCAGGCCATAAAATATGTTGATTCTTTCTGGACTAAATCTTACTCCGATTCCTCTGACAAAGACTTCATAATCCTCGGCATCCAGAAAATTTGCATAAAATTCTTGAACAATCGGGATAACAGCAACATCAGTAAAGTAACAAAATCTTTGCCAATTGTGTGCAACAATAGTGTTTTCGATCATTTCTCCAGGATGATAGAAACTTCGTTCAGAAATGAACATTTTGGACGTTGCAAATTCATGGAAGCAAAAATGCGCAGCCGCAGAAGAAAATTTGCTGCTATCAAAGTTATCTCGTGCTTTCCCACGTTTAGATTTTGGAGCCATCTAAACGTGAAAGAAAACAAGAACAAATTTAGGAATCAAAGATTTAAACTCTTTTTAAGTTTATAAAACTTAAAATAAGTTTAGGAATCATAAGAAATCACTAAAAATCGAAAAAATTTTCAAAATTTCAGTTCTTAGCAAAACCTAGGGAAATCTATGGTGAAAATCTAAAATAAATGGTTTTAAGTGTAGATCTGACCTTGCGACGAAGAAATCGAGTGGTTTCGCGCTCAAATCCTTGATGTTTTGACCTCAAAATAGATCTAGAGGATGTATTTTTGTGAAAATCGGGAAGAAGATGAAGCTTAGGCGTCAAAAATGGCTTTTGGGGGTTATTTAAGTAAATTCTCGGGTACAGGCCGATCTGGCGCTTAGGCGCCGAATTCTGGCGCCTAGGCGCCGGACTCGCCTTTCACAAAATTTTTTTTTTAAATTTAATTTTCCACCAAAATTCATAAATTCAACTTCCAATTACTCATATCAGAGTATAGCTTCAGTTTCTAATTTCCACAACATTTTTCAAAAATTTATAAAAATTAAATATTAAATCCACCAATGAAACATAATGTTTCAATCAAACTCACTAAATTCCATTTATAACCTTCAATATTGACTCAATACATTCCAGATAAGTACTATATTTGATTCAAGTTCCTAATACACCTCAAACATATCAATTTCTAAGCAACAACAACACACATTGAACATGAAAGCAAATACACAAACAAACACAATCGATTTTCTAAATCGATACAACGACTCAACAAACCATAATAACTATCTCATTACCAGAATATTCTAATCTTCTCAAGGGAAATTGTGTATTCCACTTGGAAAGAACACTAACGCTCTCTGGAAATCCGTAGCCGTCTTTTCGTCAATCCACTTGTTCTTCGCATACATTTCAACTTGAGCATCTTGATAAGCCGCAAAAATAATCAAATTGAAGCTTCATTTGCCATTCTAGATGTTCAACTGATGAAACATCTCATGAAGGCGATCTCCAATGCTTTTAAACTCATCTTCAAACTTATCCAAACGACTAGAAATTTTCTCTAAACTTACAGCGATGAAACCATTGAAGTAGGGTTGAGGATCTTTTGAAACCTTGTCCCAAGCTTCTTCTCCATGATTTCTTCCTTCCATTTCTTCAAAAATTTCTCAAATCTCTCAAGAATGAAGTGCAAGGGACGTAATTTTGATTGCATGATTGTTAGGGAAGAAGATAGTTTGATTTAAAGGGGAAAATCATTTGAAAAACTGAAAATTTTCGGTTTTCGCATGACCTAGTAACCGTGGTGCTTAGGCGCCGAATCTGGCACCTAGGCGCCGGACCTATTGATACATAGATGATTCTGGCGCTTAGGCGCAGAATTCTGGCGCCTAGGCGCCGGAACTATGTTCAACTCCGTTTCGCCTAATCGTCAAATTTCAAAATTTCATTCTCCAAGATAGGTAAATTATATTGGTAAGAGTAATTTAGACTCAATAACTCTCATTGTAAACAATCATAATGAAGGTTAACTTGATCTCCTTTTTACACATATTCAAAATAGAGTGATCCTATTTTTAAATCTTACATACTTCAAAATAATTTTTAGCCTAAGTCATCAAAGACTTATAAGCATCAAATTTTTCTGAAGTAATATAAAATTAATCAAGATCGAGGCATAACCTTACATCAAAACACAAAAACACTCAAACACAAGATAATTATGGGTTGCCTCCCACAAAGCGCTTGGTTTAACGTCGTCAGCCCGACTTAAGTAAATCTTTAATCAGGTTGACTCAATTCATAAGCCTCTTTATAAGTCTTTTTAATATCTCCCAAATAAGGCTTCAATCTTACTCCATTTACTTTAAAAAATTTTCTCGTTTTGGGATCTTTAATATCCACAGCTCCATAATGGTATACTTTCTCAACTAAATAGGGTCCAATCCATTTAGATCTTAATTTTCCAGGAAAAAGTCTTAAACGAGAATTAAACAGTTATACTTTTTGTCCAGGCTCAAAGATTTTTCCTGAAATTTTCTTATCGTGCAACAACTTCATTTTCTCTTTATAAATTCTTAAATTTTCATACGATTCGTTTCTAATTTCTTCCATCTCATTTAGTTGCAATAATCGTTTTTCTCCTACTTTATTCAAATTAAAATTAAACTCCTTGATCGCCCAATAAGCTTTATGTTCAAGTTCTACAGGTAAGTGACAATGTTTACCATAAATTAACCGGTAAGGTGACATTCCGATTGGTGTCTTTTAAGCTGTTCTATAAGCCCATAATGCAGAATCAAGTCTATCAACCCAATCAGTTCTTTTAGGATAACAATCTTCTCTAAAATTCTTTTAATTTCTCTGTTTGATACTTCAGCCATTCCACTTGTTTGTGGGTGATAAGCAGTTGCAATTCTATGTTTGATTCCAAATTTTTGTAGTAATGATTGAATTCTTATTTTCCTGAAATGACTTCCACCATCGGTGATAATTACCTTAGGCATTCCAAATCTTGAAAATATCATTTTCTTTAAAAATTTAGAAACACTTTTGGAATCACGAGTTTGGTAAAGTAACGCCTTCAATCCACTTTGAAACATAATCAATTGCTAATAAAATATAAATTTTTCCAGATGATGGAACAAATGGTCCCATAAAGTCTAAACCCCATATATCAAAAATTTCAACTTCCAATATATAGTTTAAAGGCATTTCATCTTTCCTAGATACATTTCCTATCCTTTGGCATCGATCACATATTTTCACATATTGTCTCACATCTTTAAATAAGGTAGACCAATAAAATCCAGAATTTAAAATTTTAAATGCAGTTTTATATATGCCAAAGTGTCCTCCAGAATCAGAATCATAACATTTTTGAATAATAGCAAAAGTTTCCTCATAAGGTACACATCTTCGAATCATAGAATCTTTACCAATTTTAAATAAATGAGGTTCTTCCCAAATATAAGATTTAGCATCATATTTAAATTTCTTAATAAATTTGTTATCCAAGTCATAAGGTAAAATATTGTTAACTAAATAATTAACAATATCAGCATACCAAGGTGTTTTGCATCTTTGAATAACATATAAAGATTCATCAGGGAATTTCTCATTTATATTTTCTTCTGAAATAATATCATTTTTAATTCTAGACAAATGATCGACAATTTGGTTTTCAGTTCCTTTTCTATCTACTGTTTGAAAATCAAATTCTTGTAGAAGTAAAACCCATCTGATAAGTCTAGGTTTAGAATCCTTCTTAGATATTAGATATTTAATAACAGAATGATCAGTATGAACTATGCATTTAGTACCAAGAAGATAAGGTCAAAATTTATCAAAGGCATATACTATAGCTAGAAGCTCTTTCTCAGTGGTAGTGTGTTGACCTCATTTTTGATGAGGTCTTTTCTTCTCTCTTTAGTACTTAGGATCTAGCCTTAGGCTTTTCCTTTGACTATCCTAGAGGATTAGAATTGGGGCCCACCACTTAGAAATTCAAACCACTTCTTAACTCCCTGCAAACTCCACAAAATTGATTGTAGACCCCTAATCACCTAGAGGGTTGAAATTAAATGTGGAAGTTTAAAGGATGAGTTCCTATAGGACTCTTTGGCCTTAGGACTGCCCTGGGTGGCCTGGTCTGGTGAAGGGGTGGCTTACACACACACTACACCTATACACTACACTTTCACACACCTCTTAAAACCACACCCATACCCAATTTGACCTCCTGACTCATGCAGGTGGTTCACATGGATGGTCCTTAACCCCTAAGCCCTTGGCTAAGAGGTTAGGAACAACATAGTGAATGCCTCAAATGAGTCCCTTCATGGCTCATATGGGCTTGATGTGACTTCATGGCTCAACCAAAATGATTTCATTCCACTTACATTCACCCAATCTTCAATTTTCCAGATTTTCAATTTTTGACCCCCGGGACCCTACACCCGCCTAACCAACCAAGTGCCCTTGAAACTACCCAAAATTTCCAAAATCACCTAAATTACCCAAAATTCCCCAAAATCAATCCCAAACATTTCCACATTACTCAAATTGATCATCCATACCCAAAAATACCAAAAATTCTAAAAATACCTCCCAATACCTTCCAAATACCCAAAATACCCCTCTTGACCCAAAAATCCAAAAATTCAGAAAATTCCCAGAAAATTGCAAAAAATCCCAAATATTCCCAATTTCATTTTGTTCAACTACATCATGGGCCAATTTTGTCAATTTACCCTACTTTTGTCAAAACCCCCAATTTGACCCATTTTAACCCTAAGTGAACCCAATGTCAAACCAAACCTACCCAATTGACCCAAATTCTGGTCCAATTAAATTCTAAACTTCAATTCAACATTCTCAACACCAATTTAGACCAAACCCAAGTCCAATTTGATTGACATTTGGATCCAATTTCACTTTTGGCCTTAGAGCCCAATTTGGACCCATGACCCAAACCTAACCCAAACTCACCCAATTCAACTCCAATTAACCCCAAATCTTTTCTAAACCTTCCTTAACATCCCCATAAAGAAAACACTAACATGATTTGCCCAAAATTTAGACCCAAACCCCACTCAAATTCAACCCAAAATCAAAAGGCCCAATTTTGACATAAACCTAAACTTAACCCAAATGAACCCAAATCCCAAAATCAAAACCTAAGCAAAGCCAAAACCTCTTTGAAACACTCCCATAAACATTTCCCAACATTAATTTTACATCAATTTTAACTTTAGCCCAACTTTGGTCCATGGTAGCCCATTTTGGCCCACCTTAGCCTCTTTACCAAAAGGCCCATATCCAACCCAATTCAAACCCAAATCACCTCAAATTTGTTTCAAACCACTCATGACACATCCCTAAACCAAATTCAACAATTATTTGGCCCAACCTCTTTACAAAATTTCCATCCATAAATTCATTTTTTTAAACTAAAAGGCCCATTCCTTAAATCATTTTAAAAAAACCCATTTTTTTACCACATCCAAAGGCCCAAAACTAGTCCCAAAGCCCATATGACATTTCCCCTCATCATACTTTCAATTAAACTCAATACCTAAGTCCTAAATTCATCATCAAATCATCCCAAATCAAGCCTTATCCAAGTTCTCATTAAATTATCAAAAAAATCCCAAAACCCATTTTTATGAAATTGACCAAGCCTTTCCCCAAGCCAAAGGTTAGCCATGAAGCCATGCATGAGCCACATGTGAGCCATGAGAGCCTTGGACACTCCACCATGCCATATTGGGTAAGAAGAGGGAGGGCTTTCCTTAATCCCTAAAGCTCATTAGCCTTAATCATGATTCACCTAAACTTAAAATTAATCCAAATATATTTGGATGGAGACTTCTCCATGCCAAACCAGCTGATCCCTTTGATCCCCCACAGCATCCAAAGCCACTTTGAAGGGTGCACCAAGCCCAAATGGGTGAATTGACCCATTTAGACTCAAAACTAGCCATGCCCCATTCTACTTTGGATCAAAGCCTTTACACATGGCAATTGCTAATTGCTTGCACCAAGCCCCAGCCCTGACCCACCTGACCTTGAGGGTGACCCATGCCTGGCCGGCCAGCCACCACAGCCGCCGGAAACCACCAGGCCGAGAGCTCACATGTGAGCCCAAACTTGGAATTCTCACCTGCTGAGCTGCCTCATGCCCAATGGCCACCATGGCTGTTCTTCACATGCCAAGAGCAGCTGATCCCAGCCCTCAACTCCCCCTGGGAGGCCCTCCGACCATGCCTATTTAAACCCCTCACCCTCTCGGCCAAAGGAGGTGCTGAACCGGACTATACCAAAACTCGCCAAAATCACTCCTCACTCCCTCCGTACTTAGAGCAATTGATCCCCACTGTTCTCCCCGCTCTAACCCCCATTGATTGAGCTCAATTTTGGAGCTCGATTCTCGAGCCGAACGAGACACTCTTGAATCCTCCACCAAAATCAAATTAAACTCACCTACACCTTCACCGAGCCAAGAGAAGAAGTTTTCCAGGTGAAAGCCCCCTCTCCGGAGCCACCCAGCTTGTTCCGGACTCCAAAGGTTGTGATCGGCCTTGGTGGAAATTACACCTAGGCAATTCACCACATCCCCGTGCTTCATCCCTAGCCTCCTGCAGCTCCAACGAACGTCGCCGAACATCTCTGATCGAGGCTTCACCTCTCAGAGCCAAGGTATGGATCAATTCTTCATCCCGAGCTTCTGAACATTCTCCATTTCAAATGAGTCAATTTCAATGAGCATTAGCCATATAGATGTGTTCGTCTCTTCAAGACGAATCCATAGAGCATAAGAACATAAAAATCCATGGAGAATTGAGTGAGATCTTAGGGCTAGAAGGTAGACGGCTCTCGGGTTAGGACGCTCGGGGACGATGAACGGATGTCGTTCATTCAATACACGCGCGGACGGACGGCTCAGATGGCGTCGGATAGACAAACAATACGTGAACCGCGGGCCGCGTGGCGCTGACTCGGAAGGCGGCGTCGAATGGGAGCGCGCCGCGTGGCTGTTCGGAGACGCTGAGGTTGACGCGGCGCCGATGTGGATAAGTAGATAAATAGGGTATTTTCCGATTTATTTAAATACCGTAACTTCAAAAATCCATATATTTGTGTAGAAAAATCACAAAAATAAAATAAAAATACCCTCTTGCTCGGTGAACGAGAGGAGAATAATGTGGAAAAGAAATTAATTAATTTTGCCCAAGTACTTTATTTTTAATTAATTATTTACTCCCCGCATTGTTTTAATTCTCCATGCATTCATACAATTCACCATGGCATGAGACCATAGGGCTTTTGAAGCCTCCGAATTTGGGGACATTCCCTGAATTTTCCAAGGTCGTAGGCCATCTCCGTGAAAAATTATTGATTTTTCAAATGCATGTGGCTGTTTTGAGTATTTTAATTCCAAAAATTAACATGTTGTGAAATAAATTCTAGAAAAATTTGGTGATGTTCCTTATGACCAGAGAACCCTAGGAAAAATAGGACTTGAGTTAATTCACTTAAAATAACCCTAATTGGCTTAAACACCCAAAATAGACCCCTAATTAATTAGAGCTAACCATACATCAAATTGACTTGAAATCAATTCTCCACTAACCTTTAGGATCAGAGGAACCCACCATAAAAATTTGAAGTCAATTGGACTTGGTTAGCCCTACTAAATGGGTTGATTAAGCCATTTAATCATTTTAAACTTTAAAAATTCATAACTTTCAAAATACCTTTCAAAAATTCACCAAATTAGTTTTGGAGCCTCTCTGATATCAGGGGAATTTAAGAAAATTAAAATTTCAATTTTCTAAAAAAGTTAATTTTTTAGTATTATTTTAATATTTTAATAATTAAAAAGTAATAAAAATTACAAAAATAATAAAATTCACCAAAATGTCACATTTTGAATTTTAATCACTTAGGAACAAACCCCATATTTTTCTTATGTCTCTATGATAAGATATTAAATTTTAAAGCCTTGGGGTAATTTTTAAAATTAAAAAATACATTTTCTAGCATTTCCACTAAAATAATTCCAATAAATTAAGAAAAAATCAGAAAATTATAAAATTTAGTTCTCTGATTTCCGTGATATCAGAGAGAATTTTAAAAATTATAAAATTCATTTTTCAACTTATATCCTATTTTTAAATTAATTAATACTCCAGAAATTAAAATAATTTTAATAAATAAAATATAATTCAAAAAATCACAAAAATTGGTCCAAGTGGTCCTCTGGTCATTAGGAATGTCCCATAATTTTCTTAAGGACAGAAACTTTCCCTTGGTCATATTATTAAATTTTCCTTGGAAATCCTTATTTTCCACCAAAAATAATTACATAAATAAATTAAATACAGAAAAATCACATTTTCTCCTCTAATGTCTTTATTGACATATGAGTGAAGTCACATAAAAATTTCAAATTCATTTGAGCTCAATTTAGTGAGTTATGAAATTATTAAGCTTGAAGGGCAAAATGGTAATTAAAATTTTAACCCTTAATTAAAACTTTAGGCTTAATAAAATGAAAGGGTAAAATATTTGATCCTATTCTGATTTGGATGATTGAAATTTAAATAATTAAAGGGTAGGAACCTATTAAACAACTTAAAAATAATTAAAATAAATTTCAATTAAAATAAATAATTAAATTTGGAAGAATAATAAATTGGAATTATTAAAATAGGGATATTATTAGGAAGAAATTTGTTCTTTAATTTAAGGATCCCTAAATTAATCATCTCAATAATATTTAATCCCTAATTAAAATGATAATCCAAGTTTAAGGTTTAAAATGCTAAAAGACTTAATCATTAAATTAAGTTAAGGTTAAATTATTTAAAGCAAATCCCTTTAAAATAAAATATTAAATTAAAACAAATTAAATTAAATTAAATTAAATTAAATTAAATTAAATTAAAACAAATTAAATAAAAATAAAAATAATTAAATTAAAATTAAATTAAATCATATTAAATTAAATTAAATTAAAATTAAATTAAATCATATTAAATTAAATTAAACTAAATTAAATTAAATTAAATTAAATTAAAATTAAAACAAATTAAATTAAATCAAATTAAATTAAATTAAGCTAAAGCATATCATATTAAATTAACCTAAATTAAATTAAGATTAAACTAAACCACATTGAATTAAAATAAGTTAAATTAAATTAAATTGAATCAAATATAACATCACCTAAGACATGAAGCATTCAAAATAAATCTAAAATAACTTGAACACTATTCCAAACTTAAATCATTAATTCGAACTTAAATTTGAATCACAAATCATTAGATATCATTTTGCCCTTAGGAGCTTTTACTATTATAACTCCTAAATGGAGTATCAAGTGAAATGACACTTCACCCATAAGGATATTCAAACATCCTAATTCACTCGAGCAAGAAATAAAACTTAACTTAAACACCCCGGATGATTAATTCACTCGCACAATAGAATTCATTTGGACTTAGGACAATTCCCGAAATATTGAAAAGATGTTTAAAATTCGTCTTAAACACTTCCTCAATATGATGGAATGTCCTTAAGAACAAATTGAGCTTAGTTGTTATTTGGTGAAGAAAATCATCCTTAAAACCAAAATTGAAGACCTAGACGTCATAGGAATGACTAGGCTATAGGATTAGGATTTTGGTAGAAAACCATAACCCTTCCCTTAGCTTTACCTAGGAAATTGTTATAAATGCTTAAATGCTCTAAATTGTATTTTAAGTGCAGCTTGGGATGACGGGAAGACCCTCCAGGTACGCTTTTATTTTATTGCAATTTATCTTACCGCAATTCATTTACTCGTGTTGCACTTTACCTTTCTTGCATGATAAATAACGATTGCATGAAAACCTACACCTTTAGGACGAAACCAAAACCGAAACCCATAACTAAATTAAAAGACACTACAAGATAAAATTCATCGCCACAACATACAAAATATAAAACAACTCAAAATTTAATCACAAACAAAACAACAAAACTACAACTACAACTAAATTAAAACGTCTTGTTGGATGATCGGGAATACCTCGGATGATGTAACCTACGTGTTGCTAACGGGATTTCCCACGGTCTAAATGAAAGTGTGGAACTCATTCGAGTTGAGTTTAGCAAATTCATCTGGACTAAGTGAATCCGATAAAAATAACGATGCCGGAAGGATGGAACCGTGGGATCTTAACCGGTGTTGTTATAATCAACTTTAAGATTTGTTTAATTAAAATATTAAAAAACACCCGGACTTTAAGATTTTCTCTAAACCAAACACTTCTCTCATCTCCTGATTTATGACTTCTAAAACTAAACCTCTGCAACAACAAGGAGCTCGGAGTATGGTGGGTAGCACGGCCATCGTCATCGCAAAGCTCGAGTCTACTTCAACAAAACTTTCCTTAGAACTAAATAACCAAGCCATAGGACCTCGAGGTAGTTTGCCTAGTGCAACATAAATCCTCAACTCTTCGTTAGGCATTTGCATGATCATATCGTGTAAATCAAGCCCTAACTGGTCTTAGGACTTCCGAGGTAGTCATCCGATACGACATAAACCCTCGCATCTTCGAGGCTATTTGTATGATTTTATCATACAAATATAAGTCCTAATTAACTAAAATTGGCAAGATTGAAATATAAAATAATATTAGGACTTTCCTAAAAATCAAACCAAACAATAGGATAGTTGGGAAATTACCGAAGCTCGCTTCGAATCTGTGATTTCTCCTACCTTTCTTCCTTTGGATTCCCAAAATAAAAATGTTCAAAATTTGATCCATTCCCTATTGAAATTCCAAAATTTAATCCATTGAAAACTTAAACTTTGAAATTCTTGAGAGCAGAACTACTGATTATTATCGAGAGTTTTCTTAGGTGATTTCCGTCACTTAAGATGTAATTAACTATAGGGGCTTGCCCTTATAGGGAACTTTAAGAACCTGAGTAATATAAACCCCGCTTAATTCATTTATATTAAGCGAGGGAACTTGTCGGCTTATAAAATTGGTTCGCGGACCAAACGGACGTCACAAATCTTCTAGTTTATTTAATCGAGCCCCATCATCGAGCGAGTGTGTCTATTCTCCGGGATAGATATACGAGTTTGTGGTGCGGTGCTCGTTTATATAAACTTTTCGGGATGTGAGATCGGTTTGATTTCATATCTTAAAATTTTCAAATTTAAAATTATTTTCAAAATAAAATACTACTTTTCAAATTATTTATTTAAATTAAATTAAAAATTCGCCGACAATTTCTGTAGGCGACCTCTTTCCAAAAATACAACACTCAACCTAAAAATATGCCGACAATTTCTGGCGACTCCGCTGGGGAGTATGAGGTATATTTCCAAGAAAACTCTCGAATAAGTCGGAAGAAGCCGCAATTCAAGATGGGAGAATCAGAATCATGACATTTTTGAATAATAGCAAAAGTTTCCTCATAAGGTACACATCTTCGAATCATAGAATCTTTACCAATTTTAAATAAATGAGGTTCTTCCCAAATATAAGATTTAGCATCATATTTAAATTTCTTAATAAATTTGTTATCCAAGTCATAAGGTAAAATATTGTTAACTAAATAATTAACAATATCAGCATACCAAGGTGTTTTGCATCTTTGAATAACATATAAAGATTCATCGGGGAATTTCTCATTTATATTTTCTTCGAAATAATATCATTTTTAATTCTAGACAAATGATCGACAATTTGGTTTTCAGTTCCTTTTCTATCTACTATTTGAAAATCAAATTCTTGTAGAAGTAAAACCCATCTTATAAGTTTAGGTTTAGAATCCTTCTTAGATAATAGATATTTAATAGCAGAATGATCAGTATGAACTATGCATTTAGTACCAAGAAGATAAGGTCAAAATTTATCAAAGGCATATACTATAGCTAGAAGCTCTTTCTCAGTGGTAGTGTAATTTCTTTGTGTTTCAATGAGAGTTTTACTAGCATAATATACAACTTTGAAAACTTTCTCATATTTTTGTCCAAATACAGCTCCAATTGCAAAATCACTTGCATCACACATTAATTCAAAAAATTTATTACGATTAGGTGCAACAATGATAGGTGCGGTTATTAATTTTTCTTTTAGAATATTAAAAGCATTAATACATTCTTTATTAAATTCAAATTTTGCATCTTTTTCTAATAAATGACAAAGAGGTTTAGCAATTTTAGAAAAATCCTTTATGTATCTTCTATAAAATCCAACATGACCTAGAAAACTTCTCACATCAGTAACAATAGTAGGTGGTTGCAATTCAACAATAATTTTTACTTTTGCTTGATCTACTTTCAGCCCTTTTTGTGATACTTTGTGACCAAGTACAATGCCTTCTGTGATCATGAATTGACATTTTTCCCAATTAAGAACTAAATTTGTTTATTCACATCTTTTCAGAACTTTGGCTATGTTTTCCAAACAAGATTCAAAAGAAGTTCCAAAGACTGAAAAATCGTCCATGAATATTTCAATTCCTTTGTCAATCAAATCACAAAATATTGACATCATACATCTTTGAAAAGTTGTAGGTGCATTACATAAACCAAAAGACATTCTTCTAAAAGCAAATGTTCCATAAGAACTTGTAAATGTTGTCTTTTCTTGGTCCTCAGGAGCAATAAGTAATTGATGATAACCATATTATCCATCCAGAAAACAGAAATATGAGTGTCCAGCTAATTTATCGAGCATTTGATCCAAGAAAGGTAAAGGAAAATGATCCTTTCTAGTGGCTTTATTTAATTTCCTATAGTCAATACAAATTCGCCATCCAGTAACTTGTCTTGTAGGTGTTGACCTCATTTTTGATGAGGTCTTCTCTTCCCTCTTTAGTGTTTAGGATCTAGCCTTAGGCTTTTCCTTTGACTATCTTAGAGGACTAGAATTGGGACCCATCCCTTAGAAATTTGAACCACTTCTTGCCTCCCTGCAAGCCTCACAAGCTTGATTGTAGACCCCTAATCACTTAGAGGGTTGAAGTCAAAAGTAAAGGTTTAAAGGATGAGTTCCCTATAGGACTTTTTGGCCTTAGGACCATCCTGGGTCGTGTTGACCTCATTTTTGTTGAGGTCTTCTCTTCCTTTTTTAGTACTTAGGATCTAGCTTTAGGCTTTTCCTTTGACTATCCTAGAGGATTAGAATTGGGACCCACCACTTAGAAATTCAAACCACTTCTTAACTCCCTGCGAACTCTACAAACTTGATTGTAGACCCCTAATCACCTAGAGGGTTGAAATCAAATGTGGAAGTTTAAAGGATGAGTTCCTATAGGACTCTTTGGCCTTAGGACCGCCTGCAGGTGGCACTGGTCCGGTGAGGGCCGACTTACAAACACACTACACTTATACACTACACTTTCACACACCTACTAAAACCACACCCATACCCAACTTGACCTCCCGACTCATGAAGGTGATTCACATGGATGGTCCTTAACCCCTAAGCCCTCGGCTAAGAGGTTAGGAACAACATAGTGAATGCCTCAAATGAGTCCCTTCATGGCTCATGTGGGCTTAATATGGCTTCATGGCTTAACCAAAATGATTTCATTCCACTTACATTTACCCAATCTTCAATTTTCTAAATTTTCAATTTTTGACCCCAGGACCCCGGACCCGCACACCGCCTAACTCTACCCAAAACCCTTGAAATTACCCAAATTTTCCAAAATTCTCCATAATCACCCAAATTCCTCAAAATCAATCCTAAACATTCTCCCACCACTCAAATTGACCATTTTTACCCAAAATTCCAAAAAATACCCCCAATACCCTCCAAATTACCAAAATGCCCCACTTGACCCAAAAATCCAAAAAATTCCAAAACTTCCCAGAAAATTCCAGAAAATCCCAAATATTCCCAATTTCATTTTGTTCAACTACACCATGGGCCAATTTTGTCAATTTACCCCACTTTTGTCAAAATCCCCAATTTGACTCATTTTAACCCAAAGTGAACCCAATGTCAAACCAAACCTACCCAATTGACCCAAATTCTAGTCTAATTCAATTCTAAACTTCAATTCAACATCCCCAACACCAATCTAGACCAAATCCAAGCCCAATTTGATTGGCATTTGAATCCAATTTCACTTTTGACCTTAAAGCCCAATTTGGACCCATGACCCAAACTTTGCCCAAACTAACCCAATTCAACTCCAATTAACCCCAAATCTTTTCTAAACCTTCCCTAACATCCCTACAAACAAAACACTAACATGATTTGCCCAAAATCTGAACCCAAACCCAACTCAAATTCAACCCAAAGCCAAAACTCCTTACATGGGCCTACACCTAAACCTAACCCAAATAGGCCAAAACCCCAAAATCCAAACCCAACCAAAGTTGAAACCTCTTTGAAACAGCCCTACAAACATTTCTCAACATTAATTTTACACTAATTTCAACATTAGCCCAACATTAGCCTAAGTTAACCCAATTTGGCCTACCATTGGCCACTTTACCAAAAAGCCCAAATTCAACCCAATTCAAACCCAAACCACCTCAAATTTGTTTCAAATCACTCATGACACATCCCTAAACCAAATCCAACAAATATTTGGCCCAAACTTTTACAAATTTCCCATCCACCAATTTATTTCCAAGCTTAAAAAGCCCACTTTCTTAAACCTTCCTAAAAACCCATCCAAAACAAATTTAAAAGCCCAAAACTTATTCCAAAAGCCCACATGAAATTTCTCTCATCATACCTATGATTTAAAACACTTCCTAAGTTCCAAAATCAATAACCAAATAGTTCCAAATCAAGCTTCATGAAATTTTTCCACTAAAATACCAAAATTCCTTAAACCCACTTTCATGAAACCAAGCCAACTTTTCCCAAGCCATATATGAGCCATGAAGCCACTCTTAAGCCACATGCAAGCCATGTGAGTTGTTCACATGTGACCTTACCACATTGGGCAAAAGGAGGAGATCCTTTCCACATTCCCTTAAGGTGATTAACCATTTCCATGTCTCCCCTAAACCATGTTTAATCCTAATTGTACTTGGATTGTGACTTGACCCCACTAATCAAGCTGATCCAAATCACTTTCTCTTCAGCCTAAACCAAGCCTTGGGTGGTGCTGTTGACCTCATTTTTGATGAGGTCTTCTCTCCTTCTTTTTTAGTACTTAGGATCTAGCCTTAAGCTTTTCCTTTGACTATCCTAGAGGATTAGAATTGGGACCCACCACTTAGAAATTCAAACCACTTCTTAACTCCCTGCAAACTCCACAAACTTGATTGTAGACCCCTAATCACCTAGAGGGTTGAAATCAAATGTGGAAGTTTAAAGGACGAGTTCCTATAGGACTCTTTGGCCTTAGGACTGCCTCAGGTGGCTCGGTCCAGTGAAAGGGCCGACTTACACTCACACTACACTTATACACTACACTTTCACACACCTCATAAAACCACACCCATACCCAACTTGACCTCCCGACTCATGAAGGTGATTCACATGGATGGTCCTTAACCCCTAAGCCCTCAGCAAGAGGGTTAGGAACAACATAGTGAATGCCTCAAATGAGTCCCTTCATGGCTCATGTGGGCTTGATATGGCTTCATGGCTCAACCAAAATGATTTCATTCCACTTACATTTACCCAATCTTCAATTTTCTAAATTTTCAATTTTTGACCCCCGGGACCCTACACCCGCCTAGCCTACCCAAAACCCTTGAAATTACCCAAATTTTCCAAAAATCTCCAAATCACCCAAAATTCGTCAAAACCAATCTCAAACATTCTCACATCACTCAAATTGATCATTCATAGCCAAAAATACCAAAAATTCCAAAAATACCTCCCAATACCCTCCAAATACCCAAAATGCCCCTCTTAACCAAAAAATCCAAAAATTCAGAAAATTCCCAGAAAATTCCAGAAAAATCTCAAATATTCCCAATTTCATTTTGTCCAACTACACCATGGGCCAATTTTGTCAATTTACCCCACTTTTGTCAAAATCCCCAATTTGACCCATTTTAACCCAAAGTGAACCCAATGTCAAACCAAACCTGCCCAATTGACCCAAATTCTGGTCCAATTGAATTCTAAACTTCAATTCAACATCCCCAACACCAATCTAGACCAAATCCAAGCCCAATTTGATTGAAATTTGAATCCAATTTCACTTTTGACCTTAAAGCCCAATTTGGACTCATGACCCAAACTTAGCTCAAACTCACCCAATTCAACTCCAATCAACCCCAAATCTTTTCTAAACCTTCCCTAACATCCCCACAAACAAAAAACTAACATAATTTGCCCAAAATGTAGACCCAAACCCCACTCAAATTCAACCCAAAGCTAAAAGACCCAATTTTGACCTAAACCCAAACCTAACCCAAATAAGCTCAAACCCCAAAATCAAAACCCAACCAAAGTCAAAACCTCTTTGAAACACTCCCATAAACATTTCCCAACATTAATTTTACATCAATTTAAACCCTAGCCCAACATTGGCCCAAGTTAGCCCAATTTGACCTACATTGGCCCACTTACCAAATGAACCCAAATTCAAACCAATTCAATTCCAAATCACACCAAATTGACTCCAAACCATTCATGAAACATCCCTAAACCAATTGCAACATTTATTTGACATGGTCCTTCACAAAATTTTCACCCAAATGCCCATCCTAAAATCAAAAAGACCCACTTCCCTAAATCACTTTAAAAGCCCATCTAAAACCATTTCAAAGAGCCCAAAATCTACCTTAAAGCCCATATGACATTTTCATTTGCCATCCATTTAATCAAAGACATTCCCTAAGTTCCAATCCCATCATCAAATGATTCCAAATCAAGCCTCATGCCAAATCACCCCTAAATGCCAAAATTCACAAAATCCTTCTCCATGAAAGTCGACTCGACTTTTCCCAAGCCAAATGGAGCCATGGGAGCCATGAGAGCCATTGAATCTACTTTCCACATCACCATACCCAAGATGGCAAGAGGAGGAGGCCCTTTCCATATTCCCTTAAGGGGGATTAGCCACTTCCATGACTCCACTAAACCATGCTTAAACTTAATTGTACTTGGATGGTGACCCTTCCCCACTAATTAAGCTGACCTAAACCACTTTATCCTCAGCCCAAACTAGCCATGGGAAGGTGCACCTAGCCCAATCCATGCATTCGACCAAATTTAGCCAAAATATACCCTTACCCCATTCTACTTTAATTCAAACACTTTACACATGTCCAAGCCTAATTGCCTTCACCAACTTCAAGCCCTGGACCTCCTGACCCTGAGGGTGACCCATGCTTGCCGGCCAGCCACCTGGGCCGCCGGAAAACGCCATGGCCGAGACATGGGAAGGAGCCAAGCATTGAAATTCCACCTTGCTGAGTTGCCCCATGCCCAGTGGCCATTGCAGCTGTTGTTCCCTTGCTAAGAGCAGCTGATCCGAGTCCCTAACTCCCCCTGGGAGGCCCTCCAGCCTCTCCTATTTAAACACCACCTCTCACGGCCATGGAAGAGGTGCTGAACCAAACTTAAGGAAACTCGCCAAAATCATTCCAGTACCACTCTCCACACATAGAGCACTTGATTCCCACTGGATTCCGACCAATTCCCTTCAGTCGAGCTCAATTTTGAGTTCAAATCTCAACGATAAAAACCATGACACTTCTTCATAGTGGACCAATCCCCAAATTGATTGGTCCTACACCTTCACCAGACCAAGAGAAGAAGTTTACCAGCAAAAGGCCCCTCACCGGGCCAGCCATTGCTTCCAACCTCCAAGCTTTGTGATCGGGCTTGGTCGAAATCTTACATGGACAATTCACCAGGCCAAGGGACTTCATCTGGAGCTTGCTTGGACCCAATCGAAGGTGACACAACTCTCAGATCGAAGCTTCACTTCTCTGAGCAAAGGTATGGACTCACTCTTCTTCCCGAGCTTACAGAGATTCTCCATTTAATTTGAGTCAATTTAAGTACATGTTTACCGTATGGATGTGTTCGTCTCTTCAAGACGAATCCATAGAGCATAAGAACACAAAAATCCGTTGAGAATCGAGTGAGAAATTAGGGTTAGAAGGTCGACGGTCACGGGTGCACACCAGTTGTAGACGATGACCAGGAGCCGTCGGATTGCGCGTGTATCGAGCGGACGACCAGGATCACGCCGGACGGAGCAACGGAACATGAATCGTGGGGCCCTGGAGCCTTGAGTCGGATGGCGGCGCCGAATCAGCAGACGACGCGTGGCGTTTCGGAGATGCCTAGGTTGAGCTGGCGCCGCGTGGATAAGTAGGAAATTAGACTATTTTTCTATTTATTTAATTCCCTAAACTTCAAAAATGCATAACTTTGTGTAGGAAAATCAGAAAAATAAAATTAAAATACCCTCTTGCTCGATGAACGAGAGGAGAATAATGTGGAAAAGAAATCATTTAATTTCATTGAGTATTTGATTTTTAATAATTTATTTACTCTCTGCACATTTTCAATTCTCCATGCATGTATACAATTCACCATGGCATGAGACCATAGGGCTTTTGAAGCCTCCGAATTTGGGAACATTCCCCGAATTTTCCAAAGTCAGAGGCCATCCTTATGAAGAGTTATTGATTTTTCAATTCTAGGTTACTATTCTGAGTATTTTAATTCTAATAATTAGCATATTGTGAAAAATTCTAGGAAAATTTGGTGATGTTTATTATGACCAGAGGACCCTAGGAAAAATAGGTTTTGAGTTAATTCACTTGCAGTAACCCTAATTAGCTTAAACACCCAAAATTGAGTTTTAATTAATTAGAGCTAATCATACATCAAATTGACTTGAAATCAATACTCCACTGACCTTTAGGATCGGAGGAACCCACCATAAAAGTTTGAAGTCAATTGGACTTGAGTTAGCCCTATCAAATGGGTTGATTAAGCCATTTAGCCAAAATTAAACTTAAAAAATTCATAACTTTCAAAATACTTTTCAAAAATTCACCAAATTAGTTTTGGAGCCTCTCTGATATCAGGGGAATTTAAGAAAATTAAAATTGCAATTTTCTAACAAAGTTGATTTTTTTGCATTATTTTAATATTTTTAATAATTAAAAAATAATAAAAACCACAAAAATAATAAAATTCACCAAAATGTCACATTTTGAATTTTAATCACTTAGGAACAAACCCCATATTTTTCTTAAGTCTCTATGATGAGATATTAAATTTTAAGGCCCTAGGGTAATTTTAAAATTAAAAAAAATGTATTTTCGAGCATTTCCACTAAAATAATTATAATAAATCAAAGAAAAATCAGAAAATTGTAAAAATTGGTTCTCTGATTTCCTTGATATCAGAGAGATTTTTGAAAAATATAAAATTCATTTTTCAACCTTTATTTTATTTTTAAATTAATTAATACTCCAAAACTCAAAATAATTATAATAAAAAGAATATAATTCAAAAAATCACCAAAATTGGTCCAAGTGGTTCTCTAGTCATTAGGAATGTCCCATAATTATCTTAAGGACAGAAACTTTCCCTGGTCATGTTATTGAATTTTCCTTGGAAATCCCTATTTTCTACAAAAAATAATTACATAAATAAATTAAATACAGAAAAATCACATTTTCTCCTCTAATGTCTTTATTGACATATGAGTGAAGTCACATAAAAATTTCAAATTCATTTGAGCTCAATTTAGTGAGTTATGAAATTATTAAGCTTGAAGGGCAAAATGGTAATTAAAATTTTAACCCTTAATTAAAACTTTAGGCTTAATAAAATGAAATAGTAAAATATTTGATTCTAATCTGATTTGGATGATTGAAATTTAAATAATTAAAGGGTAGAAACCTACTAAACAATTTAAAAATAATTAAGATAAACCTTAATTAAGTAATTAATTAAATTTGGAAGAATAATAAAAATTGGAATTATTAAAATAGGGATGTTATTAGGAAGAGATTTGTTCTTTAATTTAAGAATCCTTAAATTAATCACTTCAATAATATTTGATTTCTAATTAAAATGATAATCCAAATTTAAAATTTAAAATGCTAAAAGACTTAATCATTAAATTAAATTAAAATTAAATTATTTAAATTAAATCCTTTTAAAATTTCAATTAAATTAATACTTTAACAATTAAAATTAAATTATCTTTAAAACATAAAAAAATAAAATATTAAATTAAAATTAAAAATAAAATTAAATTAAAATTTAAAATTAAATTAAATTAAATTAAATTAAATTAAATTAAATTAGAACATATTAAATTAAATCAAATTAAATCAACTTAAATTAAATTAAGTTAAATTAAATTAAATTAAATTAAATTAAATTAAATTAAATTAAATTAAATTAAATTAAATCATATTAAATTAAATTAAATTAAATTAAATTAAATTAAATTAAATTAAAAAAAATAAAATCAAGTTAAAATTAAAATTAGATTAAATTAAATAAATTAAATTAAAATTAAAACTAAACCAAATTAAATTAAATTAAAGTTAAATTAAATTGAATTAAAAATAACATCACCTAAGACATATAGAATTCAAAAATAAATCTAAAACAACTTGAACACTATTCCAAACTTAAATCCATTAACTGAAATTAAATTAAATCATAAACCATTTGAACATCAAATTGCCCTCGAAAGCTTTTGTCGTCATAACTCCTAAACAAAGCGTTAAGTGAAGTGTTACTTCACTTATAGGATATTCAAATGTCCTAGTTCACTGAGCAAGAAAACAAAACTTGAACTCCCGGACGATTAATTCATTTTTATAATTAAATTCTCTTGGACTTAAAATAATCCTAGAAATATTGAAAAGATGTTTAAGATTTGTCTTAAACACTTCCTCGATGTGATAGGATGTTTATAAGAACAATTGAACTTAATTGTTCTTTGATGAAGAAAATCGTCCTCAAACCAAAATACAAGAACCTAGACGTCATAGGAGATGACTAGATATAGGAGTAGGACCTTGGTATAAAACCATAACCCTTCCCTTAGCTTTACCTAGGAACTTGCTTTAAATGCTTAAATATTCTAAATTGTGTTTTAAGTGCAGCTTGGGATGACGGGAAGACCCTCCAGGTACGCTTTTATTTTATTGCAATTTACTTTATTGCAAATGCACTTTACTTTTCTTGCATGATAAACAACTGTTGCATGAAAACCCACACCTTTAGGATAGTCCCTAAAACTGAAACCAAAACTAAAGTAAAAGTCATTATAAGATAAAATTCACCGCCACAACATTTCAAAATATAAAACAACTCAAAACTTAATCACAAACAGAACAACAAAACTACAACTAAATTAAAACGTCTTGTTGGATGATCGGGAATACCTCGGATGATGTAACCTACGTGTTGCTAATGGGATTTCCCACGGTCTAAATGAAAGTGTGGAACTCATTTAGTTGAGTTTAGCAAATTCATCTGGACTAAGTGAATCCGATAAAAATAACGATGACGGAAGGATGGAACCGTGGGATCTTAAGCGGTGTTGTTATAATCAACTTTAAGATTTGTTTTAATTAAAACATAAAAAATACTTGGAAATTAAGGCCTTCTCTAAACCAGAACACTTCTCTCATCTCCTGATTTATGACTTCTAAAACTAAACCTCTGCAACAACAAGGAGCTCGGAGCATGGTGGGCAGCACGACCATCGTCATCAGCAAAACTCGAGTCTACTTCAACAAAACTTTCTTAGAATTAAATAACCAAGCCATAGGACTTCGAGGTAGTTTGCCTAGTGCAACATAAATCCTCAACTCTTTGTTAGGCATTTGCATTGCAAATTAAGCCCTAACCGGTCTTAGGATTCCGAGGTAGTCGTCCGATACGACATAAACCCTCACATCTTCGAGGCTATTTGTGTGATCACATCATACGAATATAAGTCCCAATTAATTAAAATTGGCAAGATCAAAACATTAAATAAACATTAGGGCATTCCTAAATTCAAAACAAACAATAGGATAGTTTGAGAAGTTGCCAAGATTCTTCTTGTATCCTCAACTTCTCCTACTTTTCTTCCTTTGAACTCCTGAAATAAATTGTTCGAAATTTGATCCATTCCCTTTTGAATTTCCAAAATTCAATCCTTTGAAAACCTTAAATTTTGAAATTCTTGAGAGCAGAACTACTAATTATTATCGAGAGTTTTCTTAGGTGATTCCCGTCACTTAAGATGTAATTAACTATAGGGGTTTGCCCTTATAGGGAATTTTAAGAACCCAGGTAATATAAACCCTGTTTAATGTTTTTCATATTAAGCAGGGGAACTTGTCGGCTTATAAGATTGGTTCGCAGACCAAACGGATGTCACAAACCTTTCTAGTTTATTTAATCGAGCCCCATTATCAAGCGAGTGTGTCTATTCTTCGGGATAGATACACGGTTTGTGGTGCGGCGCTCGTTTATATAAACCATTCGGGATGTGAGATCAGTTTGATTTCATATCTTAAAATTTTCAAATTTAAAATTATTTTCAAAATAAAATACTACTTTTCAAATTATTTATTTAAATTAAATTAAAAATTCGCCGACAATTTCTGTAGGCGAACCCCTTTTCAAAAATACAACACTCAACCTAAAAATATGCCGACAGGTGCACCTAGCCCAAAAGGATGGGTTGACCCATTTAGAGCCAAAATAGCCATGCCCCCATGCCATTTTGATCCAACTCCTTTACACATGTCCAAACCCAATTGACTTCACCATTGCCAAGCCCCGACCTCCCCGGTCAAGATGGTGACTCAAGCTGCCGGCCGGCCGCTCGGGTCGCCGAAAAACACCATGGCCGAGACCTCGGAAGGAGCCAAACATTGAAATTCTCCCTTGCCGAGTTGCCCCATGCCCGGTGGCCATTGCGAACTGTTCTTCCCTCGCCAAGAGCAGCTGATCCCGGTCCCTAACTCCCCGGGAGGCCCTCCAAGCCTCTCCTATTTAAACCTCACCCCTCTCGGCCATGAAGAGGTGCTCGAACCAACCTTAAGGAAACTCCGCCAAAATCACTCCGGACTCTCCCCCACACCTGAGAGCATTTGATCCCCACTCGCTCTCTTGCCCTAATCCCCACTAATTGAGCTCAATTTTGGAGCTCAATTCTCAGGCCAGAACAGGACACTCCCAAATCCTCCACCAAAGTCAAATTAAACTCACCCACACCTGCACAAGACCAAGAGAAGGAGTTCCCTAGTGAAAGCCCCCTCTCCAGGCCACCCATCTGTTCCAGACTCTAAAGGTTGAAATCGGGCTTGGTCAAAATCATACCTGGACAATTCACCAGGCCAAGGGACTTCATCTGGGGCTTGCTTGAACCCAATCGAAGGTGACACAACCCTCAGATCGAAGCCACACTTCTCTGAGCTAAGGTATGAGCTAAATCCTTATCCCGAGCCTCTGGAGATTGTCTATTTCAAATGCTTTAATTTCAATGCATGATCACCATATAGATGTGTTCGTCTCTTCAAGACGAATCCATAGAGCATAAGAACACGAAAATCCGTTGAGAAATGAGTGAGTTCTTAGGGTTTTAGTGTGGACGACTCTCGGGTGAGAACGGCTGGGGACGATGAGCGGATGCCGTCCATTCAATACACGCGCGGACGGACGGCTCAGATCGGGTCGGATCGGCGGATGATACGCGGAAGCCGGGACCCGGGCTGCTGAATCAAGTGGCGGCGTCGAATGGCAGCGCGACACGCGGCGTTTCGGAGATGCTTAGGATGAGTCAGCGCCGCCGTTTTAAATAGAAAATCAGGGTATTTTTTTGATTTATTTAATTCCCTAAACTTCAAAAATTCATATCTTTTTATAGAAAGATCATAAAAATAAAATAAAAATACCCACTTGCTCAGTGAACAGAGGAGAATAATGTGGAAAAGAAATCATTTAATTTCATTGAATATTTGATTTTTAATGATTTATTTACTCTCTGCAAATTTTCAATTCTCCATGCATGTAGACAATTCACCATGGTATGAGACCATAGAGCTTTTGAAGTCTCTGAATTTGGGGACATTCATTGAATTTTCCAAAGTCAGAGGCCATCCCTATGAAGAGTTATTGATTTTTCAATTCTAGGTCACTATTCTGAGTATTTTAATTCCAATAATTAGCATGTTGTGAAATAAATTCTAGAAAAATTTGGTGATGTTTCTTATGACCGGAGGACCCTAGTGGAAAATAGGTTTTGAGTTAACTCCTTGGAATAACCCTAATTGGCTTAAACACCCAAAATGGAGCTTTAATTAATTAGAGCTAATCATTCATCAAATTGACTTGAAATCAATTCTCCACTGACCTTTAGGATCAGAGGAACCCACCATAAAAGTTTGAAGTCAATTGGACTTGGTTAGCCCTATCAAATGGGTTGATTAAGCCATTTAGCGAAACTTAAACTTTAAAAATTCATAACTTTCAAAATACTTTTCAAAAATTCACCAAATTGGTTTTGGAGCCTCTCTGATATCAGGGGAATTTAAGAAAATTAAAATTGCAATTTTCTAAAAAAGTTGATTTTTTTGCATTATTTTAATATTTTTAATAATTAAAAAATAATAAAAATCACAAAAATAATAAAATTCACCAAAATGTCACATTTTGAATTTTAATCACTTAGGAACAAACCCCATTATTTTCTTAAGTCTCTATGATGAGATATTAAATTTTAAAGCCCTAAGGTAATTTTAAAATTTAAAAAAAAATGTATTTTCTAGCATTTCCACTAAAATAATTCTAATAAATCAAAGAAAAATTAGAAAATTATAAAAATTAGTTCTCTGGTTTCCTTGATATCAGAGAGATTTTTGAAAAATATAAAATTCATTTTTCAACCTTCATTTTCTTTTTAAATTAATTAATACTCCAAAACTCAAAATAGTTATAATAAATAACATATAATTCAAAAAATCACCAAAATTGGTCCAAGTGGTCATCTAGTCATTAGAAATGTCCCATAATTTTCTTAAGGACAAAAACTTTCCCTTGGTCATGTTATTGAATTTTCCTTGAAAATCCCTATTTTCCACCAAAAATAATTACATAAATAAATTAAATAAACAAAAATCACATTTTCTCCTCTAATGTCTTGATTGATATGTGAGTGAAGTGACATAAAAATTTCAAATTCATTTGAGCTCAATTTAGTGAGTTATGGAATTAGTAAGTTTAAAGGGCAAAATGGTAATTAAAATTTTAACCTATAATTAAAAATTTTAGGTTTAATTAAAAGGGTGGGTAAAATATTTGATACTATGTTGATTTTGGATGTTTCAAACTTAGGTAATTAATGGGTGGAAACCTACCAAACAATTTGAAAATAATTAAATTAAACCTTAATTAAATAATTAATTAAATTTGGAAGAATAATGAAAAATTGGAATTATTAAAATAGGGATATTATTAGGAAGAGATTTATTCTTTAATTTAAAAATCCCTAAATTAATCACTTCAATAATATTTAATTTCTCAAATTAAAGTGATAACTCAAACTTAATATTTAAAATTTTAAAGAAACTTAACCATTAAATTAAATCATACTTAAAACTTTTTAAAATTAAATCAAATTAAAAATCAAAATTAAATTAAATTAAAATCAAACCAAATTAAATTAAATTAAAATCAAATCAAATTAAATTAAATTAAAATCAAATCAAATTAAATTAAATTTAAATTAAATTAAATTAAATCAAATTGAATTAAATTGAAAATTAAAGTTGAATTGGAATCAAATTAAAATTAAATTAAACTAAAATTAAATCAAATCGAATTAAAGTTAAATTAAATTAAATCAAGCTGCAATTAAGTTGAAATTGAACTAAATTAAGACTTAAATTAAATCTAAAATAACTTGAACACTATTCCAAACATAAAATCATTAAGTAACTTTTTATGATTAAATCAAACTAAATTAAATCATTAAATCATTAAAAATACTTTAAATATCAACTTGCCCTTAGGAGCTTTTATTACTATAACTCCTAAATGGAGTATTAAGTGAAGTGTCACTTCACTCATAGGATATTCAAACATCCTAATTCACCGAGCTAGAAAAAAAAAACCTAACTAAAACCTTGGATGATTAATTCACTTGTACAATTGAGTTTTTTTGGACTTAAGACAATTCCAAAAATATTGAAAAGATGTTTAAGATTCGTCTTAAGCACTTCCTCAATATGATGGAATGTCTTCAAGAACAAATTGAACTTAATTGTTCTTTGCAGAAGAAAATCATCCTTATCAAAATACAAGAACCTAGACGTCATAGGAGGTGACTAGCTATAGGATTAGGAACTTGGTAGAAAACCATAACCCTTCCCTTAGCTTTACCTAGCTTTACCTAGGAACATGCTTTAAATGCTTAAATATTCTAAATTGTGTTTTAAGTGCAGCTTGGGATGATGGGAAGACCCTCCAGGTACGCTTTTATTTTATTGCAATTTACTTTATTGCAATTTACTTTATTGCAATTTACTTAATCACATCGCACTTACTTTTCTTGCATGATAAACAATTGTTGCATGAAAACCCACACCTTTAGGATAGTCCCTAAAACTGAAACCAAAACTAAATTAAAAGTCATTACAAGATAAAATTCACCGCCACAACATTTCAAAATATAAAACAACTCAAAATTCAATCACAAACGGAACAACAAAACTACAACTACAACTAAATTAAAACGTCTTGTTGGATGATCGGGAATACCTCGGATGATGTAACCTACGTGTTGCTAACGGGATTTCCCACGGTCTAAATGAAAGTGTGGAACTCATTTAGTTGAGTTTAGCAAATTCATCTGGACTAAGTGAATCCGATAAAAATAACGATGCCGGAAGGATGGAACCGTGGGATCTTAACCGGTGTTGTTATAATCAACTTTAAGATTTGTTTTAATTAAAACATAAAAAACACTTGGAAATTAAGATCTTCTCTAAACTAGAACACTTCTCTCATCTCTTGATTTATGATTTCTAAAACTAAACCCTCTGCAACAACAAGGAGCTCAGAGCATAGTGGGCAACATGACCATCATCGTCAGCAAAACTCGGATCTACTGCAACAAAACATTTCTTAGAATTAAATAACTAAACCATAGGACTTCGAGGTAGTTTTCCTAGTGCAACATAAATCCTCAACCTTTTGTTAGGCATTTGCATTGCAAATTAAGCCCTAACCGGTCTTAGGATTCTGAGGTAGTCGTCCGATACGACATAAACGCTCACATCTTCGAGGCTATTTGTGTGATCTCATCATACGAATATAAGTCCTAATTAATTAAAAATTGGCAATATCAAAACATTAAATAAACATTAGGGCCTTCCTAAATTCAAGCCAAACAATAGGATAGTCGGGAAATTACCGAAGTTCGCTTCGAATCTGTGATTTCTCCTACCTTTCTTTCATTGAATTCCCCAAATAAAATGTTCCAAATATGATCCATTCCCTATTGAAATTCTAAAATTCAATCCCTTGAAAACTTAAACTTTGAAATTCTTGAGAGCAAAACTACTGATTATTATCGAGAGTTTTCTTAAGTGATTCCCGTCACTTAAGATGTAATTAACTATGGGGCTTGCCCTTATAAGGAACTTTAAGAACCTGTGTAATATAAACCCCGTTTAATGCTTTCATATTAAGCAGGGGAACTTGTCGGCAAATAAAATGGTTTCACGGACCAAACGGATGTCACAAACCTTCTAGTTTATTTAATCGAGCCCCACCACCAAACGAGTGTGCCTATTCTTCGGTATAGACACGCTGTTTGTGGTGCGTGCTCGTTTATATAAACTATTTGAGATGTGAGATCAGTTTGATTTCATATCTTAAAATTTTTAAAATTATTTTCAAAATCAAAATAATACTTATATATATATGTAAATTAAATTTAAAATTTGCCGACAATTTCTGTAGGTGACCCCTTTTTAAAAAGATTAAACGACACAACCTAAAAATATGCCGACAGGTGGCTTGGTCTGGTGAGGGTTGACTTACACACTCACTACAATCACACTCTATACTCTCACACACACAATCCAAATCCTAAAACCACACCCATACCCAACTTGACTCCTTGACTCATGTAGGTAATTCATATGGATGGACCTTAACCCCTAAGCCCCCGGCTAGCAGGGTTAGGAACAACATAGTGAATGCCTCAAATGAGTCCTCCCATGGCTCATATAGGCTTAACATGGCTTCATGGCTCAATCAAAGTGATTCCATTCCACTCATATTTGATCAATCTTCATTATTCCAAAATTTCAATTTTTGGCCCCGGGACCCTACACCTATCAAGCCTACCAAAAGCCCTTAGATTGCCCAAATCCTCCAAAATTTCCAAATCACCCAAAATTCCCCAAAATTAACCTTAAAAATTTCCTCAGCAATCAAATTGATCATCCATAGCCAAAAATACCAAAAATTCCAAAATACCCCCCAATACCCTCCAAATACCCAAAATGCCCCTCTTAGCCAAAAAATCCAAAAATTCAGAAAATTCCCAGAAAATTCTATAAAATCCCAATTATTCCCAATTTCATTTTGTCCAACTACACTATGGGACAATTTTGTCAATTTACCCCACTTTTACCAAAACCCCCAATTTAGCCCATTCTTAACCCAAGTGAACCCAATGTCAAACCAAATCTTCCAAATTGACCCCAATTTTGGTCCAATTCAATTTTAAACTTCAATTTAACATCCACAATATCAATCTAGACCAAATCCAAGTCCAATTTTATTAACATTTGAATCCAATCTCACTTTTGACCTTAAAGCCCAATTTGGACCCATGACCCAAACTTAGCCCAAACCAAACCAATTCAACTCCAATTGACCCCAAACCTTTTCTAAACCTTCCCTAACATCCCCACAAACAAAAAACTAACATAATTTTCCCAAAATTTGGACCCAAAATCCACTCAAATTCAACCCAAAACCAAAATGCCCAATTTTGACCTAAACCCAAACCTAACCCAAATAAGCCCAAGTCCCAAAACTAAAACCCAACCAAAGTTAAAACCTCTTTGAAACACTCCCATAAACATTTCCCAACATCAATTTTACATCAAATTCAACCCTAGCCCAACATTGGCCCAAATTAGCCCAATTTGACCTATATTGGCCCCTTTACCAAAGAAGCCCAAATCCAACCCAATTCAAACCCAAACCACCTCAAATTTATTTCAAATCACTCATGACACATCCCTAAACCAAACCCAATAACTATTTGGCTCAAACATTTACAAAATTCCCATCCATAAATTTATTTTCAAACATAAGGCCCACTTTCTTAAGCCTTCCTAAAAAGCCCATCCAAAATGATTTCAAAAAGCCCAAAATCCATCTTGAAGCCCACATGACAATCCTCTATCATCATCCATTTGATAAAACCATCCTCTAAGTTCTAAATCCATAATGAAATAATTCCAAATCAAGCCATATGTCAAATCCCATCAAATCACCCCTAAATTACCAAAATTTCTAAAACCCTTTTTCATGAGGTTGACTTAACTTTTCCCAAGCCAAAGGTGAGCCATGAAGCCATGCATGAGCCACATGGGAGCCATGAAAGCCTTGGACACCTCACCATACCCAAGATGGCAAGAGGAGGAGGCTCTTTCCATATTCCCTTAAGGGGATTAGCCACTTCCATGACTCCACTAAACCTTGCTTAAACTTAATTGTACTTGGATGGTGACCCTTCCCCACTAATTAAGCTGACCTAAACCACTTTATCTTCAGCCCAAACTAGCCATGGGAAGGTGCACCTAGCCCAATCCATGCCTTTGAACAACTTAGCCAAAATACACCCTTACCCCATTCTACTTTGATTCAAACACTTTACACATGGCAAAGCTCAATTGCCTGCACAAACCTCCAGCCCTAACCCACCAGAACTTGAGGGTGACCCATGCTCGCCGGCCAGCCGCCCGGATCGCCGGAAAACACCATGGCCGAAACCTCGGGAGGAGCCAAATTTTGGAATTCCACCTTGCTTGAGCCGCCCCACTCAAAATGGCCATTGCAGCTGTTCTTCTCCTCACCGAGCAGACTCGATCCCAACCATTAAACCCCCCGGGAGGCCCTCCGGCCTCTCCTATTTAAACACCCCCTCCTCTCGGCCAAGAGAGGTGCTGAACCAAACCTTACTGAAACCCTGCCAAAATCATCCCAGACCACTCTCTACACATAGAGAACTTGATCCCCATTGAAATCCCCCTGCCATTTCCTCTCTGTGAGCTCAATTTCAGAGTTGAAATCCAAGCACTTCACCACAGTGAGTCAATCTTCAAATTGATTGACTCTACACATTCACCAGACCAAGAGGAGAAGTTTCCCAGCAAAAGCCCCCTCACCAGGCCAGCCATTGCTTCCAGCCTCCAAGCTTTGTGATCGGGCTTGGTCGAAATCATACCTAGACAATTCACTGTGCCAAGGACTTCATCTGGAGCTTGCTTGGACCCAATCGAACATGACACAGCCCTCAGATTGAAGCTTCACTTCTCTGAGCAAAGGTATAGACTCACTCTTCCTCCCGAGCTTACAGAGATTCTCCATTTAGTTTGAGTTAATTTCAGTGCATGTTTACCATATGGATGTGTTCGTCTCTTCAAGATGAATCCATGGAGCATAAGAACACATAAATCCGTTGAGAATCGAGTGAGAAATTAGGGTTAGAAGGTCTACGGTCACGGGTTCGCACCAGTCGTAGACGATGACTGGGAGCCGTTGGATCGCGCGTGTATCGGATGGACGGCTCGGATCGCGTCGGACCAGAACATGTTGCGTGAAAGGCGGGTCCCGGGATGGCTGACTCAGATGGCGGTGCCCAATCACAGCGCGACACGTACCCCCTTCGGAGCTACCGAGGTTGACGCGGCGCCGCATGGATAAGTAGGAAAATAGGGTATTTTCTATTTATTTAATTCCCAAAACTTCAAAAATTCATAACTTTGTGTAGAAAAATCCTAAAAATGAAATAAAAATACCTTCTTGCTTAGTGAACAGAGGAGAATAATATGGAAAAGAAATCAAGTAATTTCATTAAGTGTTTTATTTTTAATGATTTATTTACACTCTGCATTGTTTCAATTTTCCATTTGCATAGGCAATTCATCATGGCATGAGACCATAGGGCTTTTGAAGCCTCTGAAATTGGGAACATTCCCTGAATTTTCCAAGGTCAGAGGCCATCCCTATGAGAAGTTATTGATTTTTCAAGTTCATGTTACTGTTTTGAGTATTTTAATTCCAATAATTATCATGTTGAGAAATAAATTCTAGGAAAATTTGGTGATGTTTCTTGTGACCAGAGGGACCTAGGAAAAATAAATTTTGAGTTAATTCACTTTGAACAACCCTAATTGGCCTAAACACCCAAAATTGAACTTTAGTTAATTAGGGTTAACCATTCATTAAATTAACTTAAAAATAATTCTCCACTGTCCTCTAGGGATAGGAAAACACCACATAAAAATTTGAAACCAATTGGACTTGATTAACCCTTCCAAATGGGTTGATTAAGCCTCTTAAGCAAAATGGGTAAAATTAAAATTTAAAAATTCATAACTCACAAAATACTTTTTCAAAAATTCACAAAAATGGTTTTAGAGCCTCTCTGATATCAAAGGAACTTAGGAAAATTAAAATTATAATTTTCTAAAAAAGTTGTTTTTATCATTATTTTAATATTTTTAATAATTAAAAAATAATAAAAATCATAAAAATATTAAAAACCACCAAAATGTCACATTTTGACTCCTAATCATTTAAGAACAAACCAAATATTTTTTTCTGAGTCCCTAGGGTAAGATATTGAATTTTAAAGGCTTAATGTAATTTTTAATATTAAAAAAATGTATTTTCCAACCTTTTCACTAAAATAATTCTAATAAATCAAAGTAAAATCAGAAAAATATAAAATTTATTTCTCTGAACTCCTTGAGGTCAAAGAGATTTAAGAAAAATATAAAAATCCATTTTTCAGCTTTAATTTTATTTTAAAATTAATTAATACCGCAAAACTCAAAATAATTCTAATAAATAAAATATAATTTTAAAAATCACAAAAATTAGTCCAAGTGGTCCTCTAGTCATTAGGAATGCCCCATAATTTTCTTAAGGACAAGAAAATTCCCTTGGTCATCTTATTTAATTTTCCTTGAAAATCCCTATTTTCCACAAAAAATAATTATATAAATAAATTAAATACAGAAAAATTACATTTTCTCCTCTTATGTCTTAATTGACATGTAAGTGAAGTCACACAAAAATTTCAAATTCATTTAAGCTCAATTTAATAAGTTATAGAATTATTAAGCTTGAAGGGCAAAATGGTAATTAAAATTTTAACCCTTAATTAAAACTTTAGGCTTAATAAAATGAGAGAGTAAAATATTTGATCCTAATCTGATTTGGATGATTGAAATTTAAATAATTAAAGGGTAGAGACCTATCAATCATTTTTAAGATTAATTAAAGTAAACCTTAATCAATTAATTAATTAAATTTGGAAGATTAATAAAAATTGAAATTATTAAAATAGGGATATTATTAAGAAGATATTTATTCTTTAATTTAAGAGTCCCTAAATTAATCACTTCAATAATATTTAATTCCCAATTAAAATGATAATCCAAACTCAAGATTTAAAATACTAAAAGACTTAATCATTAAATTAAATTAAAATTAAAACATTTAAACTAAATTCAATCAAAATTTCAATTAAATTAATACCTTAAGAATTAAATTAAATCATCTTTAAAACATAGAAAATAAAAAAATAAATTAAAATTAAAATAAAATTAAATTAGAATTAAATTAAATTAAATTAAATTAAATTAAATTAAAACATATTAAATTAAATTAAATTAAATTAAAAATAAAATCAAATTAAAAAATAAAATTAAAATTAAATTAAAATTAAAATAAAATTAAATTAGAATTAAATTAAATTAAATTAAATTAAATTAAATTAAATTAAATTAAATTAAATTAAATTTAATTAAATATAACATCACTTAAGACATAAAGAATTCAAAATAAATCTAAAACAACTTGAACACTATTCTAAACTTAAATCCATTAATTAAAATTAAATTAAATCCCAAATCACTAAAACATCAATTTTCCCTCAAAAGCTCTTGTTGTCATAACTCCTAAACGGAGTATTAAGTGAAGTGTCACTTCATTCATTGTAAATTTTTTGAAAATATTTTACACACAAGGGGTATTAAGCAAGTATACGTATCGTTTCAAGTAATATAGGGTTTTCTTTTATAACCCCAATATTGATCCCACAGAGAAGTGAGGTAAGAAATTCTTTAGGCTAATTCCAGTATATTTCTATAAGGCCTAAATTTGGAATTTCAATTAAAATGTTTTTTTAATAACTAATCCTAAATAAAGTTCTTAAATAAAAAGATAACTTTTGGATAAATTGGTTTGGAGAATTTTGAGATGTTAAAGATTACCTTTCTCTTGCAATTACATAGATAATGTGTAGGAAAGAAATGCTTAGAATTTTATGTAGTAGTGCCAAATAGAAGCAATCATATTCTTTACCCTTTGGTTCAGGTGTAAAGAACATTGGCTAATCTATAAATCGGTTCAGGATGTTTATTAGTAAAATGGGTTAATCTAGGCTCACACTACTAGATGTTCAAGGGTGGCTATGGTCGGCCCTACCAGTGACCCATTCCTTTCTATAGATCAAATCATTAGAATTTAGTCTGTCACTCTAAAAACTAATCAATTCTGCGCCCAATAAATAATGGCTCCGTTTCAACTCCGTTTCGACCTATTTCAGTTGCGTTGCGTTCCTAACATCTTCACCTACAAGATAGGCATAAAAACAACCTTTCTCAAAAGTATAATTTCATTCAAAAACATGTGAGAAATATAAAAGATATTAAGCATAGAAAGACATATCAATATGTGCTAAGTTAGAATTTTCTTCCTTGCTTATTTTGGCTCAAAATTGCATAGCTTTTGCTTGATTTTCTCTAAAATCATATTTTTATACTTGAAGACAAAAATATGCAAAATTACTTCCTTTAAAGTGTAATATCTTTAAAAATGTGCATAAAGTTAGCATGAAATCTACACTAAAAATAGGTAATTTTTAAAGTGGATCACCTATGCATCCTATCCCTTAAATCCACTCAATCCTCCCAATTAATCTAACCCAAAGACCCTAAAACAGGACAAAATTGGAGTTTGAAATGAAGTCCAAAACTTCAAATTGATGACTCCAGAAGCTTTCTAAAACCCTACAAAGATGAGCCATATCAAAATTAGCCATCCTCATAAGTTCTAACCCACTGTTCAACCTCCTCCTCTCAAGCTAAGACACCTTGAGATCAAAGTCATACACATACCCAATTTCAACTCAATTTGACTTGGGGGAAAGCTTCCTGAGGTCGAGAGGAAGCTTCAGAACTATTTAATTTAAGCTTGCATCCAACAAGGCCAAGGTATGAATCTTTTGAGTCAATCCAAGTTTGGGCTTGAACCTTTATGAAGAAAACCATTTCACAACCCATAAGTCACCGCATTGATGTCTTCGTCTCCCTCAGATGAAGCTTTAGAGCCAAAAATCATGAAAATCCATTAAGAATCCACAGAGATTTTAAGGATTTTAAATGGATGGCTTATAGGTTGGGTGAATAGAAGAGGATGAACAAATGCTATCCATTTATGTGTTTTGGAAATAGACTGCTCTGATTTAATCCAGCATGATTCGTTGTTCAGAGCCCCGCAGTGGATCAAGCGCATTTTCGACAGATCCTATGACACGAGGCACTCCCTTGCTTTTTTTGTTTATTTAATGGTTTAAATAAATAAGTTTAACCTTGAAATAATCAAAAATTCATATTTTGACACAAAATAATCATAATATATGACAAAAATACATTTGGACTCAGGACAGTGAGGAAAACAATTTGGAAATGAAAATTTGAATTTAGGAGTTATATTTAATTTTTAAATAATTAAATACTCTTTGGAGTAATTTAATTATTAATAATTATTTATAAATCACGAAAATATGAAATTTTTAGGGAATAACCTTTAAGCCCTTAGACATATCTTCTGATTTTTCTAAGGTTAGGAAAATTCTCTAACATAGGATTCCCTAATTTTCATGAGATTTTGTAATTATTTTAGAAATAATTATAAAAAATGAAAATAAGGTGAATTAAAGTGGAAATTGGTTAAGTGACTTAAGGTGACAGACATGAACCTTAGAGTGATAAATCTTAACCATTGGAAAATTTGAAATGATATTTTAAACTCTTAGGGTTAATAATTATAAATTATTAATTTATATTTAATTAACCCTAAAATCTATAAATCCCAAATTTACCTATTATATAGCTCATTTCACAAATGGGCTAGGTCAAATTTTGAACCTAACACTAACAGGTTCAAATGAGTTCTAATTTGGTCTAATCATTATTAGACTTAATAATTAGTTTAAACCTTAATTAAATTATGTATAAATGACAATTAAACCCTAATTAAATTAGACCTTAACAAATCAAACCTTAATTAGTTTTAATCCTTCATTAGGCCTGATTAAACACCTTAAACCTCAATTACATTAAGTTTAAGACAAATCAGACCCTAATTAGGGCTAATCCCTCATTAGGCCTGATTAAACATCTTCAACCTTAATTACATTAGGTTTAAAAAAAATTAAACATAAATTAGGCCTAACCCATTAGACCCAATTAATCAATTAAGCCTTAACTAAATTAGGCCTAATACTTTAAACACTAATTCAGTCTAACTTATTAGGCTTAATTAATTCATTAAGCTTTAAATACATTAGCTTAATAAACCCTAATTAGGTCTAAGACACCATATTGACCTAATTCGACCAAGTTAGACCTTAGTCATATTAGGTTTAACTTAACAAACCCAAGTTAGATCCAAAACACATTTTAGATCTAATTAAACCATGTTAGACCCTAATCACATTAAGATTAATATAATAAGTCAATTAGACTTAACCCTAATTAGATCCAAAACACTATTTAGACCTAATTAAACCAAGTTAGACCCTAATCACATTAAGATTAATATAATAAGTCAATTAGACTTAACCCTAATTAAGTCCAATAAACCAATTAAACCATACCTAAATTAGGTTTAATTAAACATAAATCACATAGACTTAACCCTAATTAAGTCTAATGTACCAATTAAATCTTACCTAAATTAGGTTTAATTAGCCTTAAATCAATTAGACTTAACCCTAATTAAGCCTAATTAACTAATTAAATCTTACCTAAATTACGTTTAAGTAGCCTTAAATCAATTAGACTTAACCCTAATTAAGTCTAATTAACCAATTAAACCTTACCTAAATTAGGTTTAAGTAGCCTTAAATGTATTAGACTTAACCCTAATTAAGTCTAATTAACCAATTAAACTTAACCTAAATTAGGTTTAATTAGCCTTAAATCAATTGGACTTAACCCTGATTAAGTCTAATTAATCAATTAAACCTTACCTAAATTAGGTTTAATTATCCTTAAATCAATTAGACTTAACCTTAATTAAGTCTAATTAACCAATTAAAACTTACCTACATTAGGTTCAATTAGCCTTAAATCAATTAGACTTAACCCTAATTAAGTCTAATAAACCAATTAAACCTTACCTAAATTAGGTTTAACTAACCTTAAATCAATTAAACTTAACCCTAATTAAGTTTAATTAACCAATTAAACCTTATCTGAATTAGGTTTAATTAACCTTAAATCAATTACACTTGACCATAATTAAGTCTAATTAACCAATTAAAACTTACCTGAATTAGGTTTAATTAACCTGAATTAGGTTTAATTAACCTTAAATCAATTAGGCTTAACCCTAATTAAGACTAATTAACTAATTAAACCTTACCTAAATTAGGTTTAATTAACCTTAAATCAATTATGCTTAACCCTAATAAGTTTAATTAATCAATTAAACCTTACCTAAATTAGGTTTAATGAACCCTTAAGCCTTACTTAAATTAGGCTTAAACAACCTTACACTCTAATTAGGTCTAACCCTTTTAGATTCAAATGACATCGAATCTAAAATTCTAAAAGTCTAACTTATGTTAGATTTTACACAATTTATGTCTAATCTATATTATACTTAACACCTTTTAGATTCAAATGATATCGAATCTAAAGTTTTAAAGTCTAACTTATGTTAGCTTGAATCTAAAAATTTTGAAGTTTAATTAGATCTTACAGAAATTAGTTCTAAATAAACTTCACCCTTTTATTTAAGTTTAAATTACATTAAGACTTAAATGAATAAATGAAAACCAACATATATATGGAAAATTTTAATTAGTAAATAAATCGTAAAAAAATTAAAATTTTCCAACCTAAAATCTGAAAAGACATTAAACTTAAATAAAACCTTAACAAACAAAGAACACCGAATGTAACTTGAACCCCAGTGTTCTTGATCTACGAAGATTTCTTGGACGACACAATCCTAGTTGTTGTTAAGAATCTTTCGGTCCTCGTTTAAATGCCTTTCGGACTAAGTAGATTAAGGCCCCTGGTAACCCTGGGACGACGGAGCCAGTGACATCTTGACCGGGTTATCTAAGATCTAACCAACTAAAATAAGAAGATTTAAGAAATTGACATTGTTTATTTTAAATTTGACACTCATTTCTCCTGCAGGTTGAAGACAAATTTTGCTTTAGATTTACTTTATATGTTATTAGGGTGTGCTAACTCTATTTTGCAGGGCAACATTCTTAAGACAGAACAAACGACAATAAAACAAAATTAAAGAAACACCAAAACAATAATAAAATAGAAAAAAAAATATAAATGACATTAAAATGACAAAACCAAAACGAAGCGAAACCTAAACTTTTAGGATAACCACAAAACCTAAAATTTTAGGATAGTCACCAAATAAATGACAAACTACAAGACAAGATAACAACAAAATGACACACAACAAAACAAAAATAAAATTGGAATAACAAAAGATATTGACAAAAATCAAACTCTTAGGGTAGTATGACATATTACCCATAGGATTGAACATTGATGTTTCTTTCCTTGTTTTTGAAACTTCTTAGAAAACAAGTGTTAACATTAATCAGAAGTTTTCTTAGACATTTTTAATTGTTTAAGATGTAATTAACTATAGGAGCTTGCTCTTATAGGAGATTTAAGAACTCGGGATATGTATCACACCTATAAATCTCTGGTTATCAAAATCTTACATGTGATCTTCCTTATATAAAATTTCTAGAATAAGTCATTCTAGAATCTCCTTTTATAAGGATTATCACCGACATTTTATTCTACTATTTTCTATTTTATCAGCCCTTATTTTCTTCAAATTTCTTATTATCCGAAGATCCTCTACATGTTCCAAAGAAATATGATCTTTTGAAGACTAGGACAATATGATAGATAAATAGAGTGACGACTCCAAAACATGGCATTAACATCAACACGAGAAAATCTCTGGCATGGCTCTAAATGCCGAAGAATATGTGGCATTAATTCTACTTCAAAATAATATTTTAGGTTCTAATGACATTAATGACTTGGCATTTGTAAATTTCCTGATCTCTTTTCCTAACTTGGTGGTGAGTTGATCTCAATGAATATGTTAATTGCTTTGTTGTCCTTTTACGCTTGGGAATTTTCTGCTTAATCTAAGATTTTCACCTCTACTTTTTTGGTTTCAACTTTCACTTTACTGTGGAGAGAGGAAGGCGAGGGTTGATTTTGGGTGAAAGAAAAATGTTAATATGCATAAAATATTCTGCAAAAAAGGAAGCTAGCCTACTCCAAAATAGCAACTGCATATTTACACTTTATAACTTTTCATAATGTACTATAAAGAATTGGATTTGAATTCATGAATCCCTATTATAGTATTTTATTCACACCAAATCATTCTTAGCTTTTCAAATGAGTTTTGTGGAATCCTTCAATGTGAGTAGATGTTATGTGGGGATCTTTTGGGCTTCTTTTTTTAGGCAGATAAGATTTCCAACATTCCTCTTAAAGTTGTGTAATAGATGTCTCTTCCCTATCGGAACACCCCATCCTAAGGCATCAGCATCAAGAAAGAAAGTTTGGATACCTAAGTTTGCTGTAAAAGTACTTTCAGAAAGGCCATAGGAGCATGTCCGTGAGATGAATCATGAATCTGATGCTGCAACTGTCATTACTACCATTGCTTTAGAGTCCGTTGTAGAAAGGGATAATGTTCAGGAGAGGCCTACCAATCTAGTATAGAAGAAAAAAGTCGATGATAAAGTACGGAAGCTCAGAGCTGAGATTTCAGAATTAGCAAAAGAACAAGGGATGGATCTCGATGATGAGGATTATGATTTGACATATTATATGGATGAGGGGTTCATGGAAATCAACGTTGTGGAAACCAGAGCTGCAGCATCTGCGCACGATGCTCCACTTCTATAGAGGAGAACATAGAAGATGATTTCTAGAGGGCCATTCAATTAACAGATGATCACATCAATCAATTGGAGAAGAGAATGAAGGAGATGACCACCTCCATGATCTTCATGGCTACGATACATGGATAGTCAGAGTCACGACAGATAATGTCTCTCGAGATTAATCAGCTCGAGATTATACACATTACAGATGAAAGGAAAGAGATTGTTTCTGCTAATGGGGTTGAGCACTTGAAGAAGGTTTCAGCTCAAAGTTTGGTCCCAGAAAAAGACAACAAGCGTTGGTCGAATAACAAGTAAGGGAGGCCTTATCCTAATCAAAAGGAGGTGCATCAGCTGTAATGTGTAGACCTTACCTGGAGGAGTTTGATGTCGTGTCGTACCCCAAGGGCTTTGTGCCACTGACAATTAAAAATTTGAATGGGACAGAAAATCCCCACCAGCACATTGCACACTTTAGGGCGAGCTGCTAAAACGCTAGTGGCAATGAACCATTACTTTTCTGTTAGTTTATGAGCAGTTTGTTAGGGGTTGCATTTGATTAGTATGCAGAATAGCACAATGGATCAATCAAGACATTCTCAGAGTTGAAGAGCTTGTTTCTGAAGAGATTTTCCTGAGATCAGCATCATGTCACCAAAGGAGATCTTGTGGTGGAAAGAAAGAAGCCTAACGCGACCTTAGTGGACTACAATTTGAGGTGGAGGAACTTAAGCATGAAGTGTGAGCCTCAACTGCAGGAACAATGATGTGCCAAAAATATGTTGGATTTTTCATATATAAATATATTGTACTCATCTAATTAGGGTTAGGTTAGTTGGGGACGATGAAAGTATGTCAATTGGATCACGCTTGTATTCAGTGTACGGCGCTGATGCAGTCGAATGGGAGAACGGTGTATAAAGTGCAGGATGCATGGTTGTCGAGTCAGATGGTGGCGTCGAATGGGAGCACGCCACATGAAACTTTAGAGCTGCCGAGGATCCAGTCAGCGCCACATGGTTTAAATAGAAAATTAGGGATTTTTTTATTTATTTAAATTAGTCCACCTTTAAAAATCCATAACTTAATGTAGAATAATTCTAAAATTTAAAAAAATACCCTCTTGCTCAGTGAACAGAGGAGAACAATGTAGAAATAGTTTGGTGTTTATTTGATGTGTATTTTATTTTTAATTAATTAAATACATTAAATCATATTTAGGACCTAATTAGATATAGAAATTTCACCATGGAATGAGGTTTGGAGGGCATAAAGGCTCTGTAGTTAGGTATCTTCCCTAATTTTTCCAAGGTCAGGGGGCATCTATAGCCAGAAATCCCTAATTTTTAAGTTAATCCTATCTATTTTGGTATAACAATAATAATAATTAAAATGTTAATCGCAGAAATGCAAAGTAAATTTTGGTCGGTTCACTGCGACCAGAGGACTAGAGGAAAAAATATAAACTTGATTTAACTCATTAAATATTTTTCTAATGGTAATTAAACCTCTACAATGAAAGAAAAATAAAATGGGTTAAATATAAATGTAAATAACTTAATTTTGATTCTCCACTGTGGATTAGGGTGAGAGGAGCACCCATAAAAATTTCAAGTCATTTAGAGTTAATTTGATCATCTAATTTGATTCTCTAAGTTAAATAACATTTTTGGCATTAAAATAATTTAAATAATTAAAATATAATTTGGAAAATTATAAAATTGGTTTTGGGAGTTTCTTATAACCAGGAGAATTAAAAAAAAATAAAATGGTAATTAAAATGAACACTTCATTTTTAGGCTTGTTTTTGAATTTTAAAAATTATTTAAAAATTATAAAAATTAATTATAAATCACAAAAATCACTAAAATATTAAAATCACATTTGGTCTCTTGATCTTTTGGGAACCATTAAAATAATTTTCCTAATTTCCTAAGTGAAGATATTAATTTTAAAAGGGTTAATAATAATTTTTAAGCTTAAAAATGGATTTTTCCTAATTTCTCACTAAAATAATTTTATTAATTAAAATATAAATCACAAAAATATGAAATTTTTTTTCTGGATTCCATAACCTCAGAGAGATTTATGAAAAATACCAAACTTAATTTTTAACCTAAATAATATTTTATATTTAATTAATACTCTAGAACATAAAATATTTATAATAATTAAATTAACATTTTATAAATCATGAATATTAGTCCAAGTGGTCCACTAGTCTATGTAAACCTCCATTAATTTATCTAAGAATAAATATTGTGTTTTGATTAACTATTAAATTATCTTTGAAAAACCTCATTTTGCATGCAAATAATTAGATAAATTAAATGAGAATTTGAAAAATCACATTTTCTCTTCTCATGCTTTAATTGACCCATGAGTGGGGTAACATAAAAATTTCAAAGTTATTTGATTTAAATCTAATAAATAAGGAGGTGATAAGCTTTCTTGGGGCAAAATTGTAATTAAAGAATTTAAGCCTTAATAAATGTTTAGTCTTAATTAAGGGGAAACGGGCAATGAATGATCATAGCTGAAATATTTAGATGATTAAAAGACAAGGGTTTTAAATTGTAAAAACTGACCTCACCTTTGTCACAGAAAGATAAATTACAATTCCTTTAATTATCTTAATTTGGAAGATAATCAAAAATCAAATGATCTCATGGTTAGGTGTTTGACTTTGGAAGTTAATAATTCATTAATCTAGTACCCCTAGTTGGTGTTTAAATGATAATTCAGTACTTTGATAAGAAACATGATCACATAAGTTAACTTTTTTAAAATTGCTAATATACCCATTAGGTCTTAAGAGCTTAGTAGTGAGCTAGGCGTAATCAAACTTGAATAATATGGGTTAGAAAAGAGGATGAAATTAATTGTAAACATATTTGAAACACTACCAGCCTAACTTCAAAATCAAATCGACTAATCTTCTTAATTAAGTCAATGTGCCCTTTAAAGGCCCCACTCACATATTTTATAGATCGAACATCAAGTGATAACTACCCTACCCTTTGGGATGATTAAAATATCAGTTCATTGAGCATAAGGGTATGATAGGGATGAATCATTAGGCAACATAATAAGTTTGAATAAACTTGAGACGTTTCAGTGTATTGTGAGATGTCTAGGGCTTAACCCCTGGGCCCTTTCTCATACTCTTTTGGGTACCTTGAATGAAGATTAAACTTATTATGCCTTGTCTAAGGAGTCATATATACATTTAAAATAGGACCCACCAAGTTATGACATATGATTTAATGGGTGTGTTTCCAACCTGTTTTTCTTGCTTTCTAGCATGCTTCAATTCCAACAAAATTATATATGCATTGCAAGGCTAAACTTTCAGGTGAAGGAACGAGAAGAAATATTAGGCACACTATTATTTTATTGCACTGCAATTTACTCTCATTTACTTTCCCGTACCTTTCTACTTGTGAAATTGCATGTTAAACAATAAGGTCACCCTGCATGTCAAAACTAAAAATTTTAGGATAGCAACAAAACCAAAACCAAAATTAAAAATTAAAATAAAATTCACCACCACAATAGTAAAAATATAAGGCAATTCAAAATTTAATCACAAACAAAACAAAATCACAATTGTAACTAAATCAAAATGTCTCTTTGGATGATCGGGAATACCTCTAAGGAGGCAACCTATGGCTGTTAATGAGATTTCCTATGGTCTGAATGGAAGTACTGAATTAATTTAGTTGAATTTGGTAAATTCATCTAGACTAAGTGAATCCAAAGAAAATGTTGGTATCGGAATGAGGGAATCATAGGATCCTAACTGGTTTCGCCATAATCAACTTAAATATTCCCCTAATAAGACATTAAGATACCTCAATTTAAACATTTCTAAAACATGACATTTCTTCATCCCCTATACTTGACACTTCTAAAGCTAAACCTTCTACAAGGAGGCGCTTGGAGCAAACAATTGTAGGCAGCACGACCATCTTCAACAACAAAATTCCTTAGAAATAAACAACAAGCCATAGGACTTAGAGATAGTTTGCCTAGTACAACATAAATCCTCACTTTTTTCTTTTTAGGTGTTTGCACAGCCTTGTTGTGCAATATATGCCCTAACTCGCCTTAGAATTTTGAGGTTGTCATTTGATATGACATAAATCCTCCTATCTTCCAGGCTATTCATATGATCGGTATCAAGTGAATGTAAACACTAAATAATAAAATTAGTAGGATGAAACATCAAATAATTATCTCAAATCAAAGCCAAACAATAGGATAGTTTGGGAAATCATCTAGATTCTTCTTGGAGCTGTGTTTCCCCTAGCTTTCTCTCCCTTTGGATTCCTACAATAACTATTCCAAGCTTGAGCCACTCACCTATTGGATTTCCTATTACCACATTTTCTTAAAGAATCCTACCTATTACCACATTTTCCCACAATTATATTTTTTGATCAAAATTAAGAGTTTTCTTAGGTGACCTCAATTATCTAAGATGTAATTAACTATAGGGGTTGACCTTATAAAAAACTTAAAGACCCAGATTAATATAAACCATATATAATTGTTTCATATTAGATAGGAGAAGTTGTCGATCAACATAAATGGTTTGTAGACTAAACAGATGTCATGAATTCTTTAGTTTCTTTGATTATGCCTCACTATCAAGTAATGTATCCATTCTTCGGGATAGATACATGGCTTGTGGTGCAGTGCTCGATTATTTAACCTATAATTTATATGAGATCGATTTGATTTCATATTTTTCAAATTAAAAATGATATTTTTCCCAAATTACATACATATATTAAATTAAATTTATTTTAAACCGGGCTTCGGGATACTTTTTCTAGTGGCTGACAACCTCTAACTTTTGTACCGACACCTGTGACCCTGAATCTCTCCCGTGACCTTGTATCTCATTCGCATCTCCTCCCTTTCTCATTCACATCTCCCATACCTAGCCGCTTCTCAACTTCTTCGGCATTTCCGGTCCTCCTCTTCTTCAGCAATTTTACTCCTCCCTATTCTTTTAGAATTTCCACTCCTCCATCTTCCTTGACAATCTCCTCTCAATAAGTATACCTCTTCCTTCTTTGGCTTTGGGAGTGCTTCGACAGTCGAATCCCTTAAGTGTTAGGGTTTTATTATTTGCTTTTAATAAGTACTTATGTTATTGATTTGGTCCAGTTTGAGAGATATGTAGATATGATACGAGCATTTTGTTTAAAATCTCAATTAGTCCTTTTCTTTTTCCTTTGGAATGCAAAGTAGCATAAAAATCCAGTAATGAGGTGTGAAGCTCTTGCAGGTAGTTGCGATGATGGAACTTTTTTTATTATGGATATATTTTTTATTTTTAACTGCAAATCACAGTTCTCCTACTCCTCTAAAGAAATTCTGGAAGAGGTGACATCAAATGATCTTGGTGAAGTCTTTGTGGATTTATTCAGGGAATGTTGCTCTGGTTCAGTATTGTCCGTTTTTTTTCTTGAGGTTTCCTCTTATTTTGGTTATGTTTAAGCTTAGATTGTACAGCTTTCTTTGGAATTTTTAATTTTCTCTTCGCTCTTTCTAGTATTGGCTGGAAGTTCTTAGGATTTTTTTGTGTATTTTGGGACCTGGTAGAATTATATGGTGGAAACGCTAAAGATGAGGCTATTTGCAGCTTTCGTAGTGAACTGAATTGAAAAAATGAAGTTCTTCTTATTGATGATTGATTTGAAAGCTAAAATATAGCCAATGATGATCTTTTTGACTTAAACCAATAATTTAATGTTCATTATAGGGATTACTAAAACTAGAGCCTTTGTGTCTTGTGTGAAGCTTGTTAATCACAATCATTATAATGTAATCCATTTGGCCTCACCGTGTAGTTTATGTGTATTTAACTCTCATATTTTTGTACATGATATTAAATAAATAGTATAGATTTTTTCATGTGCGAAGACCATGGCAATATTAATAAAATGTGACTTTTAAGCAGAGTAATTCATTGAATTTAAAAGGATTATACAAAAACTATTGAAAAATTGTGTTGGAGACTAGTTAATGATTGTTCCAACTCTGAGATATATGAATCGTTAATTTATAAAGCTCATTTTATTCTTTTTACACTGGTCTTAGTCCTAAATTATTTTGATGCAACTTTCTCTCCTCTTCTATTTTGATAGGATGGTTCAAAATTGTGTAATTTGTGGGTTGGAGTGAGTCGAGTAAAGCTCATTCATCAAACTCAATATCCTTCACGTAGTGATATTTATTTCAATAGTGCTGATGAAAATCAATCTTAGTAAAGAAATCCAAAAATAAAAAAGTTTATTGTAGGTGTTATATATGCAAGTCTTTTGGGGATATTTCCTTTTATGAAAAAAGTATTGTGCGCTAATCCGTTTATATGACAATTCACAATGAGTAAAGCTAAAGAGCCTGAAACACTGACATGTGGGATAGACCGGTTAAAATAATATTTTGTGATCTCTATTTGAGGGAGGTCGAGCTAGGAAGTAATCAAATCAGTAATGACAAACCCTGATCTGATCAATTATTGACCCAATAGATCAACATTTGACCAAAAAGTTAATTTCGATCAAAATGATCAATTCTTGACCTAATGACCAACTTATTGACCCAATTGGTCGACCTTTGACCAAAAAGTTAATTTTGGTCAAAATAGTCAATTTTTGACCTAATGACCAACCTATTGACCCAATAGATCAACTTTTGACCAAAAAGTCAATTTGGTTAAAATAGTTAATTTCTGACCCAATGACCAACCCATTGACTCAATAGGTCAAAATTTGACCAAAAAGTCAATTTTGTTCAAAATAATCAATTTCAGACCCAATGACCAACCCATTGAACCATAGGTCAACCTTTGACCAAAAAGTCAATTTTGTCAAAATAGTCAAGTTCTGACCCAATGACCACCCATTGACCCAATAGGTCAACCTTTGACCAAAAAGTTAATTTTTGTCAAAATAGTTAATTTCTGATTCAATGAGCACCCTACTGACCCAATTGGTCAACTTTTTACCCAAAAAGTCAAAATTGGTCAAAATCATCAATCTAAGACCTAAAGACCACCACATTCGGCTCATTGGTCACCTCATGACCTAAAAGGACAAATTAGGTCAAAATTGTCAAACCATGACCAAAAGATTATTGCATTGGCCTTATTGGTCATTCTTTGACATAAGTAATTAAAATTTGATCAAAAGAATCCACACATCACACAAAGAGAACCACCATAGCCCCATTGGTCAACTCTTGACCTAAAAAGGTTAAAATTGGTTAAAATGGCTAAACTATGTCTCTTGACAACAAAACTGACTTCAAAGACAAACATTGACATGATCAACTTGACTTTGATCAAAGTGACAAAAAATTAATCCAAAAATCACCATAGTGACCCCTGGATTTACTTAACCCATAAAATTGGTCAACATGACCAAATCAAGCACTTAAATGATAAAACCTATAGACTTTATGACTAAACCAACCATGACAAGGTTGGGTAGGTCACATTGGACATACTTGGACTAGAATTGGTCAACCTAGGTCAACCTGGGTCAACATTGGTCAACCCTAGTCAACATTTATCAAATTTGGTCAAAATATCCAATTTTGAACTAAAAATTATAACATTAATCAAATAATTAATCACAAAATTATTTTGATTAATTTATTGACTAATGATATTATTTCCAATATTTTTGATTAATTAAATAATTAATTAAAAATGAAAATACATATAAAAAACCATGAAAATAAAATATAGACATGTGACACCATTTATGACATAATAAATGTTTTTTTTTAATTTTTCAAACCCATTAATGACATCATGGGTGACCTCACAAGAATTACACATAACCCATAAAACCCATTACAAATGAGATAAACCATTAGATGACTCATTACATGTCACCTTAACCATGGTTAAAAGTCATTATGAAGACATCATGATGAAAGAAAGGAAGTGGCATCCCCACTCCATTTCAAAGCTTGACTCATCATCCCTCTTGAGATGAGTTGGCTGGCTGATGCGGTTTGGAATTTTATATTGCAAGAATTTATGAATTCAAATTTATATTTATTTATAATGATTTTGTAAAGTCCAAGCATTCAAATTAAGTATATGTATCGTATCAAGTAATACAGGGCTCTAATGGAGTCCTGGTCATCAATCCCACATGGAAATGACAGAGTAAAAAGAAAGTGTTTCTCAGTAGGTAATATAGTACTGAAATCAAAATAGTCAAATTGCAATTAAAGTTTAATGTTTACTTCTACTACCAAGTTGCAAAAAACAGTAACAATTAAATAAACTACAATAACTTCTAATATCTTTTAAAACATAATTAACTAACAGACACACACTAAGATATATATTTGAAAGGCTTTTGATATATAAGAAAAGTATCTTTCCTCTTACAACGAGAATATGATGTGTGGATGATATGGAATAATTATCTATGGTATTGTGCTAAATAGGAGCATAAATGTTTTTTTACCCTTAAAAGAGTACCCCCTCTTCCAAGCATGAAAAGAACATTGACATATCCTAAGTTTAGTCACTAAATCTAAGGCTAGGCTGGGAGAATACCGGCTCTCACTATGGAGCTCCTACTTACCCTTCACCTGAAGACTAACCTTCAAGTTTAGTTACTAATCTTAGGATCAGATTGGGGATCTCAGCCTATCACCCTAAAACCTCCAATTTGAAGTCCATAAAAAAACATTTCCCTATTTATTTGCACTCAATTCCCATGAACTACGCAATTCATCCTACTCTCAACTCGTAGTAGGAACATCATAACTCGTAGTAGGAATATCAGCACTCCTCTCAACTCGGGCTCCCCCATGAGACTCATAAGTACGGATAATAGTCTTTGTAATCAGTCTCAGCGGCATAGCTACTTCTTCAGAACTGCTGAACTCCACTCCAGATTGAACACACAGGGCATGAACTAAGGCAGGATGTCCTAATCCACCAGTGATCTCGCCTCTAGCAATAGTCTGAATGTTCTTGAAGACAATAGTTCCAATATCAATCTTTTTAATCTTCTGAATACAATAGTTCAGAATTGCTCTATCCCTTTTAACTTCAATGTGGTGATAAGAAGGTAATAGTCTTGCAGACATGAAATAGTGCCAAACTTTTGATGCAACATTTAATTTGGAAGCGGGGAAGTTAATCATCTGTTTTTGACTTACTTTCTATTTCCCTCTTCCATCCGTCAGAAAAGCAATCACTTCTCTCATATTTTCCTCTCGAGTATTAAAGTTTTCATAATCACAAACAAATGGTTCCTGAGTCTGATAGAATGCATTAATACGCTGAGGAGTAAACTCAACCATTTTTCCTCTAACTAACACATACTCAGTCTCAGTCCAGGGTACATTTAAATAGAACTCTCTAACAACTCCCAGAACAACATTCACAGTAAAATAACAAAATCGTTCCCAGTTCCATTCTGCAATTAACTCATCTACAGATCCACCAGGATTATCAAAAGCTCGATCCTGGATACACTTCTTATTGTAAAGGTAAGAGTTAAAGTGAAATTGCGCGTTAACATTAACAAATTTTTCTTCATCAAAATCCAATTTTCTCTTCCCTTTACTAATCCTTGGAGCCATGTGAATTTCTAAAATTTTTAAGAAAGTTCCAATAAATTCCAAATTCACAATGTTACAAACTCTAAATACTATTCTAAACAAGTAAGAGCAAATTTCTTCATACACAATCTCAAAATTTCTTTAAAAATCTAAAAATTCCAACCTAAACAATGTGAGAGATTTCCATGGTGAAAATAAAAAAATTTTAACTTAAAGTGAAGCTCTTACTAAGAGAAGTGTAGATCCGGTCTCAAAAAGTTTTGAAATCACTTCAAATCTAAGATCAAGCAAGCCCTAGGTCTTCAAAATCGCGAAAATGGAGGAGAAAGACAAAAGCAATGGAAAAAACCGTAGGTCCAGGATCAAAATCGCGAAATAAAGGGCTTTTGGCATTTTTCTGTTTGGGCACCCGACACCGCTCTATTTATTAAAAATGCCAAAACTCTCTAGATTTGGGCGCCGGCGGCGCCAGTCCAAAATTTTTTCTGGGTCCGAAAATTTTTTTATAATTTCGATCGTTTCAACCTCCAAAATGATATTTAACACTTCATTAAGCATCTACTTCATCTCACAAGCAATAACTAACACAATTCTTTACACAAACAACACACAATATACTTTTATATATAAAATCCACGTTACATTATAAACACCAAATATGTTCATTCAAACCAAACCAACAACTCTTAGATGTTTAGTGTTGCAAGTACGCTACGATAAGCAAACACTAAAATCTAAGCACACAATGAAAGTAAGCATATTAAATCCAAATTCAAATTACAAAGCAAAGTAAAGTAAATACTACACACACCAAACAGAATTAAGGAAAGTAAACTAAACACACATTAAACATAAGTAGAATCCAATAATCACTCCACATCGGTTTCAGAACTATCTTCCTCTCTAATGTGTCAAATAGATTGCTAATGTACGAACAAATTGTAGAATGGACAAAATGGGAATTCATCAGATGAATCCTCAGCAATCATAGCATTCTTCTTCATCAAATTAATCAAGCCCATCTCAATTCGACCAGTGTGATCAAATTGTTCCTTCATTCTCCAATCTATATGATCAAATAAATCAGAAATATTATTGATTTCATTCATAAAGTTCAGTACCTCTTTCTCCAACTATTTGATCCTCTTCAGTATCATTCTGAAACTTTCAGGAAAATAGGGTTGATCAGTAAGCAAATTCATATCATCTTCATCTCCCACTGTTTGGTAGTCATAAAGATTAGTTGGATCAAAAGGCCTCCAAGGAAGAAAAACCTTTTCCCAACTCTCATATGGAACTTGTGTTTGACTACATAACAGAAATATGGTGGACAGGTGTCCAAGCCTATATTTAGATCCATGAACAATTAATCCCAAAACTGATTTCACAATTATATTACCAATGTAAATCGGCCTCCCAGTTTGAATATAAAAATTCAAAATGGCACTTTCCTTGGTTACATTGCTAATTTTCAGAGTTGGAAACAACTTTACTGAAATAAACTATTGTCACTGCTTTGACACTAGATTTAAAGATGCAGAAGGGAAACTAATATATCTATTTTCTCTAACTTCCCAATCCTCATTCTCATCCGTCAGATAATGATACACATCATTCATATTATCACTTGTGGCATTGAAATTTGAATAATGACCAATAGCTACATTCTCAATCATAAAGAGATCGTTAATTCTTGCATGAGTGAATTGCACAAACCTACCTCGCACAAAGACGAATCGTTGGTTAATCCCGTGAAGATTTACATAGAATTCTTTCACAACCGGAACAACTACGGTAGCGGTAGTGAAGCAAAGCACTTCCCAACGTCTTTCCTTAATTATCTCTTCAATTCTAGAAGTAGGATTATCCATACCTCGACTTATGAAGCCTCTTTCCTTGATAATCCTCCTCTTCATCATCACTTTGTTGAACAATCGCTGTGCCTCGAAACTTATAAACTTCCTTCGGTTAAAAATGCAAGATCGAGGGGTTTCTATAGAGTAGGAATCCATGGGATGCGAATTAGGAATGGTAGTTTTTTTTTGGAGTTAGGAAGTCTAAAATGGAGTTTAAGGAGTTATAAGCAATATTTTCAATCCATTTCGAGACATAATCAACGGTAACCAGTATATATAAATTCCCAAATGACGGAGTAAATGGTCCCATAAAATCTAATCCCCATACATCAAAAATTTCAACTTCCAAATTATAATTTAGAGGCATTTCATTTCTTCTAGAGATATTACCTACTCTCTAACATCGATCACGTGATTTAATATATTTATAAACATCTTTAAAAAGAGTAGGCCAATAAAATCCAGATTGTAAAATCTTAAAAGCAGTTGTATTAATACCAAATGACCTCCAAATTCAGAATCATGACATCATTGAATAATCAAATTCGTTTCTTCTTGTGACACACATTTCCTAATAATCAGATCCTTACACTGTTTATATAGATAAGGCTCATCCCACAAATAAAATCTTCCATTATATTTAAACTTCTTTTGTTGTTGCCTTGTTAGATCAGATAGGTACAATATCACTCATAATATAATTCACAAAATCAACATACCAAGGCAAATTTCTTCCCATAATAGTATAAAGTTGTTCATTAGGGAAAGTTTTTGTAACTTCTTTCTCAAATTCAGATAATTTATCATACTCTAATCTTAACAAATGATCAGCTATTTAGTTTTCAGATCCCTTCCTATCAACTATCATAAAATCATATTCTTGCAGAAGAAATATCCATCTAATCAGTCTAGGTTTCACATCCTTCTTTTGCATTAATTATTTGATAGCTGATTGGTCTATATGCACAATACTTTTAGCTCCAATTAAATAAGGTTTAAACTTTTCAAAAGCAAATACTATAGCTAATAACTCTCTTTCAGTAGTGGTATGATTAATTTGAGCCTCATTAAGAGTTTTACTAGCATAGTAAATGACTTTGAAAACTTTATCATGCTTTTGCCCCAATGCTACTCCGATCGCATAATCACTAGCATCACACATGAGTTCAAATGGTTTCTCCCAATCTGGTGAAGCAATTATAGGTGCAGTGATTAATTTCTTTTTCAACAATTCGAAAGCACTCAAACATTCACCATTAAAATCAAACTTCCTATCATTTTCTAGAAGTCAGCATAAAGGTTTAGTAATTTTAGAAAAATCTTTAATATATTGCCTGTAAAATCCAGCGTGTCCTAAGAAACTCCTCACCTCTCTCACGGTAGTGGGTGGCGACAATCTCTCAATCACTCTAATTTAGCAGGATCGACCTCCATACCATATTAAAAAATTTTATATCCAAGCACAATTCCTCTTGCAACCATAAATTGACATTTCTCCCAATTCAGAACTAAATTTGTTTTCTCACAAAGCTCCAAAACTTTTGTTAAGTTTTCCAGGAAAATTTCAAATGAAGTGCCGAATATAGAGAAATCATCCATGAAACTTGGACGTCATATAAAATTAAAGTTATAAACAACAAACAAAACTTATCTCAAATTTTCTCCCCAAGCAGACTCCTTGATGTTCCTCTGACTCTTCCTTCTTGTACAACACACTCAATTAAACTCACTAATATACTCTCTAGAACACACTCACACACTAAAAACACTTAAAAATGACACACCAATGACAAAAAAAGGACACACACGACACTCAGAAGACACACAGAAGACACACAGAGGACACAAAAATTATCTTTATTTAAAGAGGAAGAAAGATTTCCAATGGTTTCATAAGCACCTGTTCAAAAAGTGTTCATATTCAATGTATCTTGCTTGAACCAACCTTTTCGTCATTGACGGGCTCATTGGCGTCGTCGACGAGCTTCTAGAACATAAGCCAACTGCTCAGGCTCGCTGTCGGTGGGCTCGATCTCGCCGTCAGCGGGCTCCTTTATAATATATTCAAATGCCTTTGGGAAAAACACGCCGTCGGCGGCCTATTTCTCGCCGTCGGCGAGCTAGTTCAATTTTTATCTCTTTTAGTCCTTTTCGTTCCAGATTCGCTCATTTTTCCATCTTTTTGCTCCATTGCCTATAAATCTTCATACCTGCAATAAAACATAGAAAATATCTTTCTTTAAAGTGCAATTTCATCAAAAGTTAATATAATATTGGTTTAAATTTCTCAATACATTTTTCTCTGGTCAAAATCCCCCAAACTTAACTATTACTTGTCCTCAAGTAATTTTGATACTACATAAAAGTAATGATTATTTGTAATAAAGCTTTAATTCAGAAATACTATGAATTTGATTTAAATAAATATTATAGTAAATTTTGTTAGAAAGATTTTTAGATAATTAAATTAATTCTATAGATATAAGGTTATTTAGTCATCAAGTTTAACAATTCTAGTCTTCTATTTATTTCAAGAATGACTATATATTACAATATTAAATTACTTAAGATATTCAGATGATAGGAAATTCATGAAAACACTACTTAGTAAAATACTAATCCATATATATAAGTTCAAAAATGTAACTGAGTTTACTTTTTAGGTTGATTCAAATGAAGCCAATTTTTGATAAGGCATCTCCTCAAGCTTCTCCTCACTTACTTTTTCTTTTCATTTGGATTGTATTTCAATCATATATTTATTTTTTTTTTCTTTTCATGGATTGCTTTTCAATCCTTCTTTTTTCTTTTTCAAGTGAGGATTATTATATCTGGATAGCCTGTTAATAATTTTGAACCTCGTTTTCCTCTTCCTAAATTTGAAACTTGAAACATTTCTTTACCTTATATGTATTTCATAGTTTCCACTTCATTGAGTTTCAATCTTTTCTTTCTCAACTAAATACTTAAGAATTTAATATTTTAAAATATAGTTTTCCTTACTTTAAATAGTTAACTTTAATCTTATCCTCTTATCCCAAAATTCTTAATCTACAAAATTAGTTTAATCATAAAAACATTCCTTTTAACCTTCTATAATAGTTAAATAAATTAATTCTAGTTCACTGAATTAAATTCATTACAGAAAATCATTTTATAATAATTTTTAGAAATATTTAATTGAGAACAATTTAATAATTAAATTTTTGTTTTTCCCTCCCTAAAACTTAAATTTTTCTATCTAATCATAAAGGGTGAAAAGAAAACATACTGTAAAATTGAATCATACCTTCGTGCTTTAGGTATTTCTCTTCTTGAAGTTCTGCAGGTTCTTTTCATCACTTAATTAACCTGTACTATTAATAACTTTCTAGATACATATAATATCAAAGAATTTGCTTGGGTAAAGAAATTTTGAAATAAGTACAAAATACTAACACAATTTCCTACTACATTTAATTATTTTACTAATTGAAGTACTAAGTAAAATTAACACAACATCCACATACATTTCACTAATCCAGTTATAGGGTTACAATCACAGTCAGAAATATAAAAATTTAAAGCTACACAAATTTAACTTACATAACAAAGTTTAAATGTCTTACACAACTTAATAATCTAAATACATAAACTAAATAACAATTCTGAATTGAAGAAAACAAACAAACACATAACATAAGTATCTAATAACATAATCTAATTTTTAGCATCAAAATCCCAAACTATATACTCATCTTCTTGTTCAGCAGGTGGAGTAGGCTGGTAGTGAGTATAACGAGGGAACTCAGGAAATATAACATCAAGCTCTCCTCTCCTATAACGGTTTTCAGCATCAAAGTAGGCTATCTCAAACTCAGAATGCCTCTGGAGATATTCAATGTCATAATCATGCCTCCGCTCTAATCCTCCAATCATTTGATCTATTTGCTCCAACCTTTCATCCATTTTCTCAAAAAAATTTTGTTGCAGAGTCAGTTCATTCATCAAATCATAAAGGGTAGGAGAACTATAGGTAGGGGGGTCATAACTAGTAGAGGGAATATCCCTACTAGTCAAAGGTGCAGAGCTCCTAATCCCAGATCTCCATCCTTCGTGGGATTCAGAGGTTTTTATATTAGCCTTGGTAATAGGTTTCATAGGTTCAACCCATTCCTCATCATCTCCTGCCTCTACTCCAGATAGCTGGCAGAGTGCATAAATCAGACCAGGATGTCCTAGTCCTCCTCCACTTTCACTTTTTGCAATGGCTAATATATTTTTATAAATAATACTTCCCACATTTTTACTTTTGTGGTTCTGAATATAAAAATTCAGAACTACTCTATCTCTTGAAACTTCACTATGATGATAAGTGGGTAGAAAAGTAGAGCAAATAAAAATAATGCCAAGCCTTAAAGGTTGCATTTAACATAGAAAGAGGGAAGTTTACCAGTTCACGCTGTTTAATTTTCCAAGTCCCTCTCCCATCGGTGAGAAAGTTAATCACCTCCTTCAGAGGTCCTTCCATTGTTCCAAATGTATTGTATTCGCTGGTATGAAGATCTTGTACTTCGTAGAAAGATTTAATACGTGCAGCATTAAAATCAACTAAAAATCCTCTAACCTTTATAGGTCCATCCTCTATCTGGGTCAAATTGACATAAAACTCCTTTACGTCTTCAACTACAGCTCTATTCGTCGTATAACAGAAATTTTCCCATCTTCTCTCTTTGATCTTATATTCTACTTCTCCTCCCAGATTCTTGAAAACTTTATCTTGGATGCATTTTCTTGCTTTGATACTAAAGTTGTATCTTGACTGAGCCTTAGCATTCACAAATCTTGTCTCATCAAAATCTAGTCGCCTCTTTTGTCGTGGAGCCATTTTTCGATCTATCAAATTTATAAAAATCTCAACTAAATCACAAAATAACACTAGAATGGCTTCCAAAGGTGACTTAAAGTAATCTAAAATGAGTTCCATGAATTTCTTCCACATATTTTCTTCATATTTTCGATTTTTTCAAATTTCCCAAATATGGAAGAAATACAAGGTGAAAATCAAAAATTTTTGCATGGGAGTGGAGCTCTTACTAAGGGAAGATGAAATCCAGTGTCAAAATGTGTTGAAACTGCTTCAAATCCAAGATCTCTCAAGCCCTAGGTTGGTTTTTTTGAAGTTTTGAGGAAGGGGACGATGAATAGTGGTGGTTAACCAGTCAAATAAAGGTATTTTCCGAGACCTCGCCGTCAGCGGGCAAAATCTCACCGTCGGCGAGCTAATTAATTCAAATAGGTTAAAGTCTCTGGAAAAAGTCACCGTCGGCAGGGCCGATCTCGTTGTCGGCAGGCTTTTTTCGAAAATTAAATTTTTTTTAATATTTAATATTTTTTTAATTCATTTTAAACCTCGTTAATTTCTGATCATTCGATTAAATATATTTTACTGTGATTAGATACTATTTTAACTCAATTAAATTCATACAACACAAAATATTACAAATTTTATATAAAATCCATGTGTTTACAATATTTGTACACCACGTTACTAACAAGGTATTTTCTCAACCTTAATATGTCAAATTCAACGTCGCAATCCAAACCACAATACTCAAAATGCTAAAAACAAATAAATAATGCATAATCTCATCTATACTGAGATCAAATATCAAAATCTAAAATAATAAAAGTGCATATTACATAAAATTAAATTCAAACTAACACAACACATAAACAAATACGAATGTCTTCTACTCGTCAGGATCAGTGCTAAATTCATCTCTGATATAACCAATAGAATGTAAATGAACGAATAGATTGTAGAAGAGTCTATAAGGAAACTCTTCAGTAGAATCTTCTTCTACCCATCCTTTCTTTCTCATAAGCCGTATGAAACTAGCCTCAAGATGTCCAGAATGATCAAAGTGTTCTTTCATTCTCCAGTTAATATGATCAAATAAATCAGAGATGTTATTAATTGAAGTCATCATGTTTTTTACCTCTTTTTCTAGTCCTTTGAGTTTTCATAAGATCAGATCATTTTTATCAGTCAAGGGCCCGATTGAAAAAGAACTCTGAGATGTTTGATCCACAATAATGGCTCCATCGTTATCATCATCCAGTGTAGGAAACATATCAGTTGGATCTAAAGGTTTCCAAGGCAGAAGTACCTTCTCCCATGTTTCATATGAAACTTGGTACTGAATGTATAGTGCAAAAATTGTAGAAGGATGTCCAAGCCCATAAATTGATTCATGAACAACCAGGCCTAAATCAGACTTCACAATAAACGAACCAACGCCAATAGGTAGTCCCACTTGAATACAATAATTCAGAATTGCACACTCCTTAGAAACTTTATTGACCCTCATAGTGGGTAATAGTTTTGAAGAAATAAAGAAGTTTCAGTGTTTAGAAATGGGGTTTAGAAGTGATGCAGAAAAACTAACATACCCGTCTCCTTTTGTTTTCCAATCTTTTGCTTCATCAGTTAAATAACGATAGATCTCATTCATATTATTCCTTGTAAAGACAAAGTTGGAGTAGTGGCAAACAGGTGTATTCTCAATTGAATATAACTCATTATATCTAGAAGGAGTGAAAGTTACCCATCTGCCTCACACATAGACGACTCTGTTATTGATTCCATGTAGATTGGAATAAAATTCTTTCACCACAGGGATGACTACTACAGAAGTGGTATAGTACAATACTTCCCAACGTCGTCGCACAATCATCTCCTCGATAGGTGTTGTCAAATTCTCACTCCTCTATTCATGAATCTTGTTCCTTGATCAATCTCTTTTTCATCATTACCTTATTGAAGATTCACTGGGCCTCGCAACTGATAAATTTTCTTCGATTGAACACTCGAGATCTAGGGATTTCAAGGTGATTGGATGCCATAATGATGAGTTTTTGTGGAGTTTCAAATTGTTTTTAGGAAGTAGATAGTTTAGAATTAGAGTTCTAGGAGTTTTTAAAGAGTTAAAACACTTAGAATCGCCAGAAATTGTCAAAATAACTCCATAAACCGTTCATTCACCGATCTCACCATCGGAGGCAACATTCTCGCCGTTGGTGGGATTCTTAAAAAAATAAACTTAATTTGGCGGGCAGAACTTGTTGTCGGCGGGATCGTTCTCGCCGTCGGTGACCAAGGCAAAAATTACCCAGTTTTGCTCTGGTCCGAATGCTTTCCAAATTTTTCTATGGATTCAATATCTTGATGATTATAAGGGTAAATTTGAGTAGTAGAAGTATAAACTAATAATAAATTAAACATATATATGATCATTGCATGTAAATAAAGATGACTATGGGTTGCCTCCCATAAAGCGCTTGGTTTAATGTCGTCAGCCCGACCTATCCAGGGTGTTAATCAGGTTGACTGAGCATTAAAAACTCTTTAAAATTTGGTCTTTTACCCTCAAAATATGGTTTTAATTTGTGTCCATTTACTTTACATCTGTTTCCAGTCTTTTGATCTTCAATTTCAACAGCTCCGTATGTAAATACTTGAGTTATAGTGAAAGGTCCTAACCATTAAGATTTCAATTTCCCAGGAAATAATTTCAGCCTTGTATTGTACAACAATACTTCTTGTCCTGGTTCAAAATTCTTTTGGTTAATCTTCCGATCATGTCATATCTTCATTTTCTCTTTATAAATTCTATCATTATTATAAGATTCATTCCTTAATTCCTGTAATTCATTCATCTGCAACAATCTCTTCTCACCAGCATCTTTCTAATTATAATTAAATTCTTTAATCACCCAATACGTTTTATGTTCTAATTCAACTGGTAAGTGGCAAATATTTCCATAAATAAGTATGTAAGGAGTCATTCCAATCAGGGTTTTATAAGCAGTTCAGTATGCCCATAATACAGTGTCTGGTCTTATGGACCAATCTATTCTACTACGGTTTACAGTCTTTTCTAAAATTCATTTAATTTCTCGATTAGAAACTTTAGCTAATTCACTGGTCTGTGGATGATAAGCAGACGATATTTTATGAATAATATTAAATTTTTCTGCCAATCTGTGAATATATTTATTCCTAAAATGGGATCCTCCGTCAGTGATAATTACTCTCGGCATTCCGTATCTTGTGAAAATATTTTTTATTAAAAATTTTGAAACACTCTTAGCATCACAACGAGGTAAGGCTTGTGCTTCAATCCATTTTGAAACATAATCAACAGCAACTAATATATATGAGTTTCCAAATGAAGGATTAAATGGTCCCATGAAATCTAATCCCCAAACATAAAAAATTTCAACTTCTAATATAAAATTCAGAGGCATTTCATTTATTCTAGATATATTACCTACTCTTTGGCATTTATCACAAGTTTTGATATATTTATAAACATCTCTAAATAGAGTAGGCCAATAAAATCCATATTGTAATATTTTATATTCAGTTTTATCAGTCCCGAAATGTCCTCCAAATTCAGAATTGTGACATTTTTGAATAATATGTTCAGTTTCTTCATAAGGATCACATCTTCTAATAATTAGATCCTTACATTGCTTATATAAATATGGTTCATCCCAAAAATACGTTTTAGCATCATGAATGAATTTTTTTGTTGTTGCAAAGTTAGCATGGGTGGTAAAATATCACTTACAATATAATTAACTATATCAGCATACTAAGGTATTTTCCACTCATTTATATTATAAAGTTGTTCGTCAGGGAAACTGTCTGTAATTTCATTATCAGTGTCAAATAATTCACAATATTCTAATCTTGACAAATGATCTGCAATTTGATTATTAGTTCCCTTTCTATTAATTATTTCAAAATCAAATTCTTGCATAAGTAATATCCATCTAATTAATTTTGGTTTGGTATCCTTTTTTTCATTAAATATTTAATATCAGAGTGATCAGTATGCACAATATATTCAGTTCCAATTAAATAAGATCTAAATTTATCAAAAGCATATACAATTGCTAATAATTCTTCTTCTATAACTGTATAGTTAATTTCAGCATTATTAAGAGTTTTACTAGCATAGTATATGACTTAAAAAATTTTATTGTATCTTTGTCCAAGAACAGCTCCTATTGCATAATCACTAGCATCGCACATAAGTTCAAATGGTTTCTCCCAATCAGGTGAAATTATTATAGGTGCTGTGATTAATTTATCTTTTAATAATTCAAAAGCATTTAAGTATTCTTTAGTGAATTCAAATTTCTTGTCCTTTTCTAAAAGTTGGCATAGAGGCTTTGTCCTTTTTGAAAAATCTTTTTTGTAGCGTCGGTAAAATCCAGCATGTCCAAGAAAACTTCTTACCCCTCTCACTGTAGTAGGAGGTGGTAATTTAGCTATAACATGAATTTTTGCAGCGTCTACTTCCATGTCATTTTCTAAAATTTTATGCCCTAATACAATTCCTCCTGCAACCATAAATTGACATTTCTCCCAATTTAGAACCAAATTAGTTTTTTTGCATAGCTCCAAGACTTTTTTAAGATGATCCAAGCATGCGTCAAATGTTGTTCCAAACACAGAGAAATCATCCATAAATACTTCCATTCCATCATTAATTAATTTACTAAATATAGACATCATACATCTTTGGAATGTTGCAGGAGCATTACATAGTCCAAAAGCCATCCTTTAAAAAGCAAATGTTCCATAAGGACTAGTAAAAGTAGTTTTCTCTTAATCCTCAGGAGCAATAGGAATTTGATGGTAACCAGTATATCCATCTAAAAAACAAAAGTATTTGTGCCCAGCAAGTTGTTGACCTCATTTTTGATGAGGTCTTCTCTTCCCTCTTTAGTGTTTAGGATCTAGCCTTAGGCTTTTCCTTTGACTATCTTAGAGGACTAGAATTGGGACCCATCCCTTAGAAATTTGAACCACTTCTTGCCTCCCTGCAAACCCTACAAGCTTGATTGTAGACCCCTAATCACCTAGAGGGTTGAGATCAAAAGTGAAGATTTAAAGGATGAGTTCCCTATAGGACTCTTTGGCCTTAGGACCACCCTAGGTGGCTTAGTCTGTTGAGGGTTGACTTACACACTCACTACACTCACACTCTACACTCTCACACACACAATCCAAATCCTAAAACCACACCCATACCCAACTTGACTCCTTGACTCATGTAGGTAATTCATATGGATGGACCTTAACCCCTAAGCCCCTGGTTAAGAGGGTTAGGAACAACATAGGGAATGCCTCAGATGAGTCCTCCCATGGCTCATATAGGCTTAATATGGCTTCATGGCTCAATCAAAGTGATTCCATTCCACTCATATTTGATCAATCTTCATTATTCCAAAATTTCAATTTTTGGCCCCGGGGACCCTACACCTACCAAACCTACTAAAAACCCTTAGAATTGCCCAAATCCTCCAAAATTTCCAAATCACCCAAAATTCCCCAAAATTAACCCTGAACATTTCCTCATCAATCAAATTGATCATCCATAGCCAAAAATACCAAAAATTCCAAAAATACCCCCCAATACCCTCCAAATACCCAAAATGCCCCTCTTAGCCAAAAAATCCAAAAATTCAGAAAATTCCCAGAAAAATCCAGAAAATCCCAAATATTCCCAATTGCATTTTGTCCAACTACACCATGGGCCAATTTTGTCAATTTACTCCACTTTTACCAAAACCCCCAATTTAGCCCATTCTTAACCCAAGTGAACCCATTGTCAAACCAAATCTACCCAATTGACCCCAATTTTGGTCCAATTCAATTCTAAACTTCAATTTAATATTCACAATATCAATCTAGACCAAATCCAAGTCTGATTTGATTGACATTTGAATCCAATTTCACTTTTGACCTTAAAGCCCAATTTGGACCCATGACCCAAACTTAGCCCAAACCAAACCAATTCAACCCCAAACCTTTTCTAAACCTTCCCTAACATCCCCACAAACAAAACACTAACATAATTTGCCCAAAATTTGGACCCAAAACCCACTCAAATTCAAAAAACCAAAAAGCCCAATTTTGACCTAAACCCAAACTTAACCCAAATAAGCCCAAGTCCCAAAACCAAAACCCAACCAAAGTTAAAACCTCTTTGAAACACTCCCATACACATTTCCCAATATTAATTTTACATCAATTTCAACCTTAGCCCAACATTGGCCCAAATTAGCCCAATTTGACCTACATTGGCCCATTTACCAAATGAACCCAAATTCAACCCAATTCAAACCCAAACCACCTCAAATTCATTTCAAATCACCCATGACACATCCCTAAACCAAACCCAACAATTATTTGGCCCAAACTTCTACAAAATTCCCATCCATGAATTCATTCTTAAACCTAAAGGCTCATTCCCTTAAGCCTTCCTAAAAGCCCATCCAAAGCAAGTTCAAAAGCCCAAAGTCCATGACAAAGCCCACATGAAATTCCTCTCATCATCCCTTTGCTTTAAAACACTTCCTAAGTTCTAAAATCCATCACCAAATAAACCCAAATCAAGCCTTATAACAATTCTCCTTAAATCCATGAAAAATTCCAACACACTTTCTCATGCAAGTGAGACAACTTTTCCCAAGCCATATATGAGCCATGAAGCCATACATGAGCCACATGGGAGCCATAAGAGCCATGAAATCTACTTTCCACCTCACCAAACCATTAATGGCAAGAGAGGGATCTCTTTCTTAAACCTTTTTAAACCTTTTTTTACCTTAAACATGATACACTCTAAACCATACTTTGCCACCTAATCCTTGATGTGGACTTCACTACCTTTGGTAGGTTGACTCACATGATCCTCTCAACCTAAAACCAGGTCATGGGGAGGTGAACCCAACCCAAACACATGGGTTGACCCAAGCCAAGCCAAAATAGCCATGCCCCCATTCCATTTTGATCTAACCCCTTTACACATGGCAAAGCTCAATTGCCTACACAAAACCCCAGCCCTGACTCACCTGAACCTGAGGGTGACCCATGCCTGCCGGCCACTGCTTGGATCGCCGGAAAACACCATGGCCGAGACCTTGGGAGGAGCCAAATTTTGGAATTCCACCTTGCTGAGCTGCCTCACTCCAAATGGCCATTGCAGCTGTTCTTCTCCTCACCAGAGCAACTGATCCCAACCATTAAACCCCCCTGGGAGGCCCTCCATCCCCTCCTATTTAAACACCCCCTCCTCTCGGCCAAGAGAGGCGCTGAACCAAACCTTACTGAAACCCTGCCAAAATCATCCCAGACCACTCTCTACACATAGAGAACTTGATCCCCACCGAAATCCCCCGCCATTTCCTCTCTGCGAGCTCAATTTCGGAGTTGAAATCCAAACCCAAAACCAGGACACTTCACTACGGTGAGTCAATCTTCAAATTGATTGACTCTACACCTTCACTCGTACTAAGAGAAGAAGTTTCCCAGCAAAAGCCCCCTCACCGGGCCGGCCATTGCCTCCGGCCTCCAAGCTTTGTGATCGAGCCGTGGTCACTTTTGTACCTAGGCAATTCACCAGGCCAAGGGACTTCATCTGGAGCTTGCTTGGACCCAATCGAACGTGACACAACCCTCAGATTGAGGCTCCACTTCTCTGAGCAAAGGTATGGACTCACTCTTCTTCCCAAGCTTCCAGAGATTCTCCATTTAGTTTGAGTCAATTTCAATGCATGTTCACCGTATGGATGTGTTCGTCTCTTCAAGACGAATCCATAGAGCATAAGAACATGAAAATCCGTTGAGAATTGAGTGAGAAATTAGGGTTAGAAGGTCGATGGTCACGGGTTCGCACCAGTCGTAGACGATGAATGGGAACCGTTGGATCGTGCGTGTATCAGATGGACGGCTCGGATCGCGTCGGACCAGAAGATGTTACGTGAAAGGCGGGTCCCGGGACGGCTGAGTCAGATGGCGGCGCCGAATCAGGAGACGACGTGTGGAGCTTCGGAGACGCCGAGGTTGAGTCAGCGCCGCGTGGATAAGTAGATAAATAGGCTATTTTTCTATTTATTTAATTACCAGAACTTCAAAAATAATTAACTTTGTGTAGAAAAATCCTAAAAATAAAATAAAAATACCTTCTTGCTCAGTGAACAGAGAAGAATAATGTGGAAAAGAAATCAAGTAATTTCATTAAGTATTTTATTTTTAATGATTATTTACTCTCTGCATTGTTTTAATTCTCCATTTGCATAAGAAATTCATCATGGCATGAGACCATAGGGCTTTTGAAGCCTCTGAACTTGGGAACATTCTCTGAATTTTCCAAGGTCGGAGGCCATCCCTATGAGAAGTTATTGATTTTTCAAGTTCATGTTACTTGTTTTGAGTATTTTAATTCCAATAATTAGCATGTTGAGAAATAAATTCTAGGAAAATTTGGTGATGTTTCTTATGACCAGTAGGAGCTCTAGGAAAAATAAGTTTTGAGTTAATTCACTTTGAACAACCCTAATTGGCATAAATACCCAAAATTAAACTTTAATTAATTAGGGTTAACCATTCATCAAATTAACTTAAAAATAATTCTCCACTGTCCTTTAGGGATAGGAGAACACCACATAAAAATTTGAAACCAATTGGACTTGGTTAACCTCACCAAATGGGTTGATTAAGCCTCTTAAGCAAAAATGGGTAAAATTAAACTTTAAAAATTCATAACTCACAAAATACTTTTCAAAAATTCACAAAAATGGTTTTGGAGCTTCTCTGTTATCAGAGGAACTTAGGAAAATTAAAATTGTAATTTTCTTAAAAAGTTGATTATTATTATTTTAATATTTTTAATAATTAAAAAATAATAAAAATCATAAAAATATTAAAAATCACCAAAATGTCACATTTTTAATTCTAATCATTTAGGAACAAACCAAATATTTTTTTTAAGTCCCTAGGATAATATATTGAATTTTAAAGGCTTAATGTAATTTTTAATATTAAAAAATGTATTTTCCAACATTCTCACCAAAATAATTCTAATAAATCAAAGAAAAATCAGAAAAATATAAAATTTCTTTCTCTGGACTCCTTGAGGTCATAGAGATTTAAGAAAAATATAAAATCCATTTTTCAACTTTAATTATTTTTTAAAATTAATTAATACTCCAAAACTCAAAATAATTCTAATAAATAAAATATAATTCAAAAAATCACCAAAATTAGTCCAAATGGTCCTCTGGTCATTAGGAGTGCCCCATAATTTTTTTAAGGACAGAAAATTCCCTTGGTCATCTTATTGAATTTTCCTTGGAAATCCCTATTTTCTACAAAAAATAATTATATAAATAAATTAAATACATAAAAAATCACATTTTCTCCTCTAATGTCTTAATTGACATGTGATTAAAGCCAAATAAAAATTTCAAATTCATTTAAGCTCAATTTAGTGAGTTATGGAATTATTAAGCTTGAAGGGCAAAATAGTAATTAAAATTTTAACCCTTAATTAAAACTTTAGGCTTAATAAAATGAGAGAGTAAAATATTTGATCCTAATCTGATTTGGATGATTGAAATTTAAATAATTAAAGGATAGAGACCCATCAATCATTTTTAAGATTAATTAGAGTAAACTTTAATCATTTAATTAATGAAATTTCGAAGATTAATAAAAATTGAAATTATTAAAATAGGGATATTATTAAGAAGACATTTATTCTTTAATTTAAGAATCCCTAAATTAATCACTTCAATAATATTTAATTCCCAATTAAAATGATAATCCAAACTCAAGATTTAAAATACTAAAAGACTTAATCATTAAATTAAATTAAAATTAAAACATTTAAATTAAATCCTTCCAAAATTTCAATTAAATTAATACTTTAACAATTAAATTAAATCATCTTTAAAACATAAAAAATAAAATATTAAATTAAAATTAAAATAAAATAAAATTAAAATTAAATTAAATTAAATTAAATTAAATTAAATTAAATTAAAACATATTAAATTAAATTAAATTAAATAAAAAAAATAAAATCAAATTAAAATAAAATTTAAATTAAATTAAAATTAAAAATAAAATTAAATTAAAATTAAATTAAATTAAATTAAATTAAATTAAATATAACATCACCTAAGACATAAAGAATTCAAAATAGGTCTAAAAACAACTTGAACACTATTCCAAACTTAAACCCATTAATTAAAATTAAATTAAATCACAAATCACTTAAACATCAATTTGCCCTCAAAAGCTCTTGTTGTCATAACTCCTAAACGGAGTATTAAGTGATGTGTTACTTCACTTATAGGATATTCAAATGTCCTAGTTCACTGAGCAAAAGAACAAAACTTAATTAAACCTCGGATGATTAATTCACCTGATTAATTAAATCCGTTTGGACTTAGAATAATTCCAGCAATATTGAAAAGATGTTTAAGATTCGTCTTAAGCACTTCCTCAATATGACGGGGTGTTTTATAAGAACAATTGAACTTAATTATTCTTTGGTGCAGAAAATCATCCATAAACAAAATTGAAAACCTAGACGTCATAGGAATGACTAGCTATAGGACTAGGATCTTGGTAGAAAACCAGAAACCTTGCCCTTAGCTTTACCTAGGTAATTGCTATAAATACTTAAATGCTCTAACATGTGTTTCAAGTGCAGCTTGGGATGACGGGAAGACCCTCCAGGCACGCTTTTATTTTATTGCAATTTACCTTCTCGCAATTTAATTAATCGCATTGCACTTTCTTTTCTTGCATGATAAACTACTGTTGCATGAAAACCAAAACCTTTAGGATAGTCCCTGAACTGAAACCAAAACTAAATTAAAAGTCATTACAATATAAAAATCACCGTCACAACATTTCAAAATATAAAACAACTCAAAAGTTAATCACAAACAGAACACAAAACTACAATTGCAACTAAATTAAAACGTCTCGTTGAATGATCGGGAATACCTCGAATGATGTAACCCACGTGTTGCTAACGGGATTTTCCACGGTCTAAATGAAAGTGTGGAACTCATTCAGTTGAGTTTAGCAAATTCATCTCGACTAAGTGAATTCGATGAAAATAACGGTGCCGGGATGACGGAACCGTGGGATCTTAATCGGTTCTGTTTAAACAACTTTAAGATTTATTTTAATTAAAATATTAAAAACACTTGGCTTTTAAGATTCTCTCTAAACCAAAACACTCCTCTCATCTCCCGATTTATGACTTCTAAAACTAAACCTCTGCAACAACAAGGAGCTCGGAGCACAGTGGGCAGCACGGCCATCGTCATCAGCAAAACTCGGGTCTACTTCAGCAAAACCTTTCTTAGAATTAAATAACCAAGCCATAGGACTTCGAGGTAGTTTTCCTAGTGCAACATAAATCCTCAACTTTTCGTTAGGCATTTGCATAATCATATTATGTAAATTAAGCCCTAACTGGTTTTAGGATTCCGAGGCAGTTGTTTGGTACGACATAAACCCTCACATCTTCGAGGTACGTTTGTATGATCATGTCATGCGAATATAAGTCCTAAATAATTAAAATTGACAGGATCGAAATACTAAATAATTCTTCCTAAATTGAAGCCAAACAATGGGATAGTCGGGAAGTTGCCAAGATTCCTCTTGGATCCTCAACTTCTCCTACTTCTCTTCCTTTGGATTCCAAAACAAACTTGTTCCAAATTTGATCAATTCCCAATTGAAAATTCCAAAATCCGATACTCTGAAAACCTTAAACTTTGAAATTATTGAGAGCAAAATCACTGATCACTATCGAGAGTTTTCTTAAATGATTCCCGTCATTTAAGATGTAATTAACTATAGGGGCTTGCCCTTATAGGGAACTTTAAGAACCCAGGTAATATAAACCCTGTTTAATTTCTTTATATTAAATAGGGGAACTTGTCGGCTTATAAAATTGGTTCGCAGACCAAACGGATGTCACAAATCTCCTAGTTTATTTAATCAAGCCCCATCATCAAGCAGTGTGTCTATTCTTCGGGATAGATACACGGTTTGTGGTGTGGTGCTCGTTTATATAAACTATTTGGGATGTGAGATCGGTTTGATTTCATATCTTAAAACTTTTAAACTTAAAATTACTTTCAAAATCAAATGTTATCTTTTAAACTATATATATATTTAAATTAAATTTAAAATATAAAAATTCGCCGACAATTTCTGTAGGCGACCCCTTTTCAAAATAAAACACCAACCTAAAATATGCCGACACAAGTTTATCCAACATTTGGTCTAGGAATGGTAAAGGGAAGTGATCTTTCCTGGTGGCCGCATTTAATTTTCTATAATCAATACATATACGCCATCCAGTAACTTGTCTGATAGGTATTAAATCATTATTTTCATTAGCTTCAACAGTCACTCCTCCTTTTTTAGGAACACAATGAATTGGCCTTACCCAAGCACTGTTCGAAATAGGATATATAATACCATTATCTAACCATTTTAATATTTTTTTCTTGACTACATCTTTCATCATCAGGTTTAATCTCCTTTAGGGATCAACTCTTGGTTTATGTTCATTATCCAAAATAATTATGTGCATACAGATTGAAGGACTGATTCCTTTAATATCTGCTAAGGTCCAACCAAAGGCTTTCTTATACTTTTTTAGTGTATCCATAATTTTTTGTTATTGTAATTCGTTTAACTCTACCGATATAATGACTGGTAAAGTTAAAGAATTTCCCAAAAATGCATACTTCAAATGAGTAGGTAAAACTTTTAACTCAAGTTCATGAGGTTTCATAATTGACGGAACTATATTCTTTTCAGCATTTTCCGTAATATCCAACATCTCAAATCTTTCTTGTATATAAACTAATTCTTCATTTTCTGCTTCTTCAAATAATTTTGTATTTTCTATTTCTTGTTTATCTCCAAAGTATTCTTCAAAATGTTTATTTCGCAGATGTTCAAGAATTTTCATTCGAAAACATTCATCATCTTTTTTAATAGCAGGATATTTCATTGATTTTGCTATGTTGAAAGTTACTTCCTAATCGTTTACTCTCATAGTTAATTCTCCTTTTTGAACTTCAATCATAGCTCTTCCAATAGCTAAAAAGGGTCTTCCTAAAATTATGGGTTTCTTTATCTTCCTCCATATATAAAACAATAAAATCCATAAGAAAGATAAATTTATCCACTTTTATTAAAACATCTTCAATAACTCCTTTTGGATAAGTCACTAAACGATCAGCTAACTGAAGAGTTACTGAAGTAGGTGAGACTTCTCCCAATCTTAATCTTTTAAAAATTGATAGAGGCATAAGATTAATGCTGGCTCCCAAGTCACATAAAGCTTTTCCATAAATTTTTTCTCCAATAGCACAAGGTATAGTGAAACTACCAGGATCTTTTAATTTCTCAGGAAGCTTTTTCTGAATAATTGCACTACACTCTTCGCTAAGTGCAACAGTTTCATTGTCTGTGAACTTTCTCTTCTTGTTTAAAATATCTTTCATAAATTTCACATAATTGGGCATTTGTTCTAATGCTTCTACAAAGGGAATGTTCACCGTTAATTTCTTCAGGATTTTAAGGAATATAGAAAATTTCTTATCCTTTTTATGTTGCTTTAATCGCTGAGGAAATGGTGGTGATGGTTTTTCTACAGAAATTTATATAGGTATTAGTGGATATTCTAAATCTTGATATTGCTAATCTTTTTCTTTTTCAGTTTCCACTTTCTCTTTTTCAATTTTTGTTTCTTTTTGTACTTTTGTTTCTAACTCTTTTCCACTTCGTAACTGTATCGCTTTAATTTGTTCTTTTCCTTGTTCTTTAGGATTTATTTCCATATTAATAGGAAAAGTTCCAGGAATTCTATTATTAAGCACAGTAACGATATGGCCAAGTAGAGTTTCAATATTTTTAATTGCAGTTCCTTGATTTTGTAATTAGTTCCCTTAAATTTGTAGCTAATTTCCTTGATTCTGCAAATGTTGAGCCATATTTAATATCAATTCTTCCATAGATAACTTCTTTTCCTTAATTTGAGAGTTATTATTAAATCCAGGTGGATAAGAAGGTTTAAAATTATAATTTCCTTGGTTAGATGAATTTCCTAATGGGTTTGCTGAGTTGTTCATCCATTGTTGATAACTAGAATTGTTATTCCAATTAAAATTTGGATGATTTTTCCAACCAGGGTTGTAATAGTTTGCATAAGTATTATTGGTTCTATTATTAATAGCATTTAAAGTTTCATAAGAAGGTTGAGCATCCACAAATTGTCCAGATGAATTTTCTTCTATTATAGTAGGGGAATAATTCATTTTGAAATGATCTAATTTCTTAGATATAGCAGCAATTTGAGAAGCCAACATAGATATTGCATCAGAATCATGGATACTAGCTATTTTTTTAGGATTTAACCTTTCAGAAGGCCATTGAAAATTGTTGGTAGCCATTTCTTCAATTAATGAATAAGCCTCATCAAATGGTTTTGACATTAATGAACCACTAGTGGCAGCATCAATGATAGATCTAAGAGATCCTACTAATCCATTATAAAAGTTTGAATGATTAACCAATCTGGTAACGCATGATGTGGGTGTTTCCTAAGAAGATCTTTAAATCTCTCCCAAGCTTTGTATATTGATTTTCCGTCAAACTGACTAAAAGAGGTTATATCATTTCTAAGCTTTGAAGTTTTTTAAGGAGGAAAGTATTTAGATAAAAATTTTTGTGATAATTCTCCCCAAGTTCTAATAGATCCAGGTGCTAACAAATTTAACCACATCTTAGCCTTATCCCTTAAAGAAAAAGGAAAAAGCCTAAGTCTAAAAGCATCATCAGATACTCCGTCATATTTAAAAGTAGCACAAAGTTCTAAAACACTAGTGAAATGTAAATTAGGATCTTCATTTGGTGAACCACTAAATTGATTATTTTGAACCATTTGGATAATTGCAGGTCTAAGCTCAAATGAATTAGCTGCTACATCAGGGTTTTAAATAGTTAAGTGAATTTCATCTAATGTAGGGTTTGCGTAATCTCTTAAAGGTCTCGGTTGATTTGTATTTTCAATTGCTGGATTATTTGCCATTTGATTTAAATTTATAATTTCTCTTTTTTGTTTTCTAATTTTTTTAATAGTGCGTTCTAATTCTGAATCGTAAGGTATTAAATTTTCGGTTCCAAATTTACGCATACAAAAATTAAGTAATTTTAAAATAGTTTGTTACTCTAGTAATTATTTTAATAATTATTTATTAGTTACCTTAATAATTACTTTCCTTCCCCGGCAATGTCACCAAAAACTTGACAGGGGTGAGGCGGAAGTGTATAACTATATAAATGTTTAACCAGTAAAAGTAATATTCAGTAATAGCAAAGTTACCCCTTTTATCAACACAAGTATACGTATCGTTCAAGTAATACATGACTCTAATGGAGTCCTAGATATCGATCTCATAGAGAAGTTAGAGATTATGAACTAATTTTTAGCAGATGCAATTACTATCAAGTATTAGAAAATAAAGAACACTTACACTAAGCCTATTACTAATTTTTGAATGGAAGATTGCAATTTAGAACAGTATCTCTCCCCTTGTTTAAGAGAATTAAGTGAAAGGATAATCAAATTAGTTAGAATTATATTGTGCCAAATAGGAGCATTCCTATTCTTTACCCTTTGGTCTAGGCATAAAGAATATTGACTAATCCTATGTTTGGTTACTGAATCTGCGGCTAGGCTGGGAGGATACCAGCTCTCACTTCAGAGCTCCTATGTTCCCCTCACTTGAGGGCTAACATCTACACTTCAGTACCCAAACGATAGAACCAAATTGAAGATTTTAGTCTGTCATTCTAAAATATCCAATTTTACGCCCGATAAATAATATTTTCCTATTTATTTGCACCCTCTTTTCAAGGCTTTTGCTTTCCCTAAATCTTAGATGTAATCTTTACTTTAGTTGTGAAATCAACATATTTTAATAGTTCAACTGGCCAAATTGAAAGTAAATTAAGATTCAAGTTAAAGATTACCTCAATTTTTATTTAATATTTTAGGCACAACTAATTTAATTTTCCATTTCACACAAAAATCTCAAAAACATGGAGAAAGATAGAGAGAACTACTCAGAATGCATAGGAAGAATAACACAAAACTTGGATGTCATATAAAATTAAATTTATAAAACAACAGACAAAACTTATCACGAATTTTCTCCCCAAGCAGACTCCTTGAAGTTCCTCTGACTCTTCTTTCTTGTACAACACACTCAATTAAACTCACTAATATACTCTCTAGAACACACTCACACACTAAAAACACTTAAAAATGACACACCAATGACACAAAAAAACATACGACACTCAGAAGACACACAGAAGACACAAAAATTGTCTATATTTAAAGAGGAAGAAAGATTTCCAATGGATGCTTAATAACCTCTTTGAAAAGCGTCCAGATTCAATGTATCTTGCTTGAACCGACCTTCTCACCGTCGACGGGCTCGTTGGCGCCGTTAGAAGGCTTCTAGAACGTAGGCCAACTGCTCAGGCTCGCTGTCGGCGGGATCGATCTCGTCGTCGGCGGGCTCCTTTATAATATATTCAAATGCTCTCGGGAAAAACACACCGTCGACGGCCTATTCCTCGCCGTCGGTGGGCTAGTTCAATTTTTATCTCTTTTAGTCCTTTTCGTTCCAGATTCGCTCCTTTTTCCATCTTTTTGCTCCATTACCTATAAATCTTCATACCTGCAATAAAACATAGAAAATACCTTTCTTTAAAGTGCAATTTCATCAAAGTTAATATAATATTGGTATGAATTTCTCAATACATTTTTCTCTGGTCAAGCTTCATCTGAATAATTGCACTACACTCTCTGCTAAGTGCAACAGTTTCATGATCTGTAAACTTTCTTTTCTTTTTTAGAATATCCTTCATAAATTTGGCATAGTTAGGAATTTGTTCTAATGCTTCAACAAAAGGAATATTTATCGATAATTTCTTAGGGATCTCCAAAAATTTTCCAAATATGTTATCCTTGTTTTGTTTCTTCAATCTTTGAGGAAATGGAGGTTTTGGTCTTTCAACAATTATCTTCATTGGCTCAAGAGGATAATCCAAGTTTGGATAAATCTTGTTTGAACCTTTTTCGATTTCCACCTTCTCCTTTTCTTATTCCAACTTCTTTTTGCACTCTTGTTTCCAATTCTTTTTCACTCCTTAATTGAATAGCCTTAAGTTGTTCCTTGTTTTAATCTTTTGGATTGATCTCAACATTACTTGGAAGCATTCCAGAAGGTCTATTATTAAGTGCAGTGAAAATATGCCCCAATTATTTTTCAATATTTTTCATAGCAACACCTTGAGCTTGTAATTGATTTTCCATATTCAAAATAATTTCTTCAGTAGACAACTTCTCATACTTAAATTGCAGGTTACTATTGAATCCAGGAGGATAAGATGGTCTAAAATTGGTATTTACTTGATTGTTCAAATTTCCAATTGGATTTATAGAACTGTTCCCCCAATGTGGGTTAACATTGGCATTGCTATTATTCCAATTGAAATTTAGGTGATTCTTCTAACCAGGATTATAATAATTCGAATAAGGATTGTTAGGTCTATTAATAGCATTCAAAGTCTCATAAGGTGTTTGAGATTCTATTATATGTCCAAATGAATTTTCCTCCAACACTTGAGGTGGTTGAGAATAATTCATTCCATATTGATCTATTTTCTTATAAAAGGGCTGAAATTTGAGAAACTATCATAGTCATCATATTTGAATCAAGAACACTAGCTACTCTCTTAGGATTTACCCGTTCAGAGGGTCATTGAAAATTTTTAGTAGCCATTTCTTCAATTAATGTGTATGCTTCATCAAATGGTTTTGACATTAACGATCGACCACCAGCAGCATCTATAATTGATCTCAATGATCCCAGTAATCCATTAGAAAATGTTTGAATTATTAACCAATCTGGTAAAGCATGATGTGGGCACTTCCTAAGAAGATCTTTAAATCTCTCTCAAGCTTCATATATTGATTCTCCTTCAAACTGACCAAAAGATGTAATATCATTTCTTAACTTAGCAGTCTTTGATGGAGGGAAATATTTTGATAGAAACTTTTGAGATAATTCTCCCCAAGTTCTAATAGATCCAGGTGCTAACGAATTTAACCACACCTTAGTTTTATTCCTTAATGAAAAGGTAAAAGTCTAAGTCTGACAGCATCACTCGACACTGTCATATTTAAAAGTAGCACGCAGTTCTAGAAAACTAGCGAGATGTAAATATGGATCCTCATTAGGTGTTCCTCCAAATTGATTATTTTGTACCATTTGGATAATAGCATGTTTAAGTTCAAATGAATTAGCAGCAAAATCAGGATTTTGAATAGTTATGTGAATTTCATCTGTTGTTGGGTTAGCATAATCTCTTAAAGGTTTTGGCAAAATTTTAATATCATTTCTCTGATTATCTTGATTATTCACCATCTCACAAGGATTTTCTGTTTGTTTTTGTTGTTTTCTAATTTTCTAACAGTACGCTCTAACTCCGAATCGTAAGGCACTAAACCTATAGATCCATTACGACGCATATAAAGTCACACAAATACTTAAAAAATTAAACAAACAAACACAATTACACGCTACAAAGTAAAGGTTTTCAGTTACTATATTATCAATAAATACCGTTTATACTTCCTTCCTTACGTGGTTACTTAGTTACTTCGTTACCTCATTACCTTGTTACCTCGTTACCTCCCTGGCAACGGCGCCAAAAACTTGATGCGAATTTATGAACTCAATTTTATATTTATTTATAATGATTTTGTAAATTCCAAGCATTCAACGCAAGTATACGTATCGTATCAAGTAATACAGGGCTCTAATGGAATCCTGGTTATCGATCCCACAGGAAAGTGACAAAGTAAAAATGAAAGTGTTTCACAGTAGGTAATATAGTATTGAAATCCAATACTCAAATTGCAATTAATGTTTAATGTTTACTTCTAATACCAAGATGCTGAAAACAGTAACAATCAAACAAACTACAATTACTTTTAATATCTTTTAAAATGGAATTAACTAACAGACACACACTAAGCTATATATTTGAAAGGTTTTTGGTATTTAAGAAAAGTATCTTTCCTCTTGCAATGAGAATATGATGTGTGGATGATATGGAATGATTATCTATGGTATTGTGCCAAATAAGAGCATAAGTGTTTCTTTACCCTTAAAAGAGTACCCCCTCTTCCAAGCATGAAAAGAACATTGACATATCATAAGTTTAGTCACTAAATCTATGGCTAGGCTGGGAGGATACCGACTCTCACTACGAAGCTCCCACTCACCCTTCACCTGAAGGCTAACCTTTGAGTTTAGTTACTAATCTTATGACCATATTGGGGATCTCAGCCTCTCACCCTGAAACCTCTAATTTGAAGTCCATCAAAACACATTTCTCTATTTATTTGCACTCAATTCCCATGAACTACGCAATTCATCCATGAAAATTGAATGGATTCTTCATTATTGTTGGACACTAAATCCTTTCAGAATTAATGTTCAACAACATATTTTAACAATTCAATTGGCCAGATTGAAAAGTAAATTAAGTTCGAAATGAAAAACCATCATAATTTCTTCAATACATTAAAAGCACTTCAAATCCACATCATCACATCTCTATACAAGAAGAAAGACAAAGGAGGCTACTCATAATTCATGAAGAAGATGCAATAAAACATGAATTTTTTATATAAAAGAAAAGTCATACAAATCACAAAAGAAAATATAACTTATCTCTTTCTCTTCCCTAATGTAATTCCCTTGAAGTTCCTTTGAATCTTTTTCTCTCTTCTTTGCAACATTTAATTCCATCTTTAGAATGGAAAGGAAGAAGAAATCTCTCACTTTACTTCTTCTCTTACACTCCTTAGAGAAGAATTCCTCTTAAATTTTCACTTCTACACTCTTCTCTCTTAAGCCCTAACACTCAAAACACATTAGTCTCTCTAAAACACACAAGACACACACCAATAAAACTCTACTTTTGGTCCAAAAATAATTACTTATAAGTTAGAAACAAAATCCTAGGACTTTCTATAGGTATCCATTCAAGAAGTCGTCAAAACTCTTCAAATTTGAAGTCCACCGACATTGGCATTCTAACTAATCTACACACCTCCCAAATCATTCAATGAAAGCAAGCCAAAGCTTGAATCCAAGATTCACCATGGTTAATCCTAATGATGGCTAACCTTGAAACATGTAATTATTTTTTTATTCACCCAACCAAATTCTATCCTCAAGACATTAATGAGGAGGTTGGCAACATCCCCAAGTGAAGCATTGACAAGCCAATCTCAGCCATGTCCATTGCCATGACTATAAATAGGGCAAACCCGAGAAGGCTAAGAGGAGATAAAAATTAGAGATAACCAAACTCTACCCAATTCCCAAAACTCTCAACACCACAAATCTTCTCTAGAACCCAGGCAATTGATTCTTCATAGAATCAAGCCACGGAACCCACCCAATATTCTCAATTTGGCTAACCCAAGAACACATAAAATAGGACATTTTGGGAGTGTGAAACCAAAATCCTCAAATCTTCAAATTGACCATCCTAAATCCATTTAGGGACTGCGTGATGAGAAACCCAATTGAAATTGGTCATCCCCATAGCCTATAAGCCATCAATTGTCCACACCCATTCAAGTCGAGTTCCTCTTTATCAATGTCATACAAAGACTCAATTTGACATCAAATTGGCTTAGGGAAACTCTTCTCAAGACCACATGAAGCTTCCAAACTGATTAAATCAAACTCAAATTGACTGTGGCCAAGGTATGGATTGTTTGGCCCTAATGGCGTTCGGATTCCACACTTTATGAAATGAATCAATTCAAAACATATACATCATCGTATGGATAGGTTCGTCGTCTCAAGAAGATCCTAAAGAAATAAATTTCACTCGATTTCATCAAGAATAGAGTGAGATCTTGCTCTTAGATCATGGACGGTCTGCGAGATCAGAGGAGATGAAAAGATGAATGGATGTCGTCCACATCCGTGTTTTGGAAACGGACGACTATGATTAGATCCCGCAGTCCCTGCTGTTCGGATCCCCGTATAGGATCTACCATGTTTCGACCCGTCTGAGGACACGCAGTGTCTTAAGAGTTATCTGGATTTAATAAAATCTAGATAAACCTTTAAAACTTCAAAATTACATACTTTGACATAGAAAATTCATAAAAAATATGAAAAACATACCCCTGAACTCAGTATGAAGAGAAGAAAATTATGAGACAAAAATCATGATTTTATTCTTTGTATTTAGTTTTTAAATAATTAAATGCTCTCTGAAGTATTTTAATTATTAAAAATTATTTACAACATAGAAAAATCTAAAACCTTAGGAGTATTATCTCTAGGTCCTTAGGAAGATCCCCGGATTTTTCCTAGGCTAAGAAAATCCTCTAAGAGATCATTTCCTAGTTTTCAAGACATTTTGTAATTATTTTAAATAATAATTATAAAAATGAAATTAAAGAAAATAAAATAGGAAAATGGTTAGAAAATTTAAGGTGACAAACAATAACCTTTAAATGACAATTATTAAGACATTAAACAGTTCTAAATGACATTTTCAAAATTAGGGTTAAATTTTGTTATAAATTAATAATTTAAAACCCTAAAAATCCTATTTTCATTCAACTTAGCCTATTCAACAACAGACTAAGTCAAAATTGAGTTTAACCCAAAATAGACTCGAGACTAACTTCAAAAACATCAAATTAGACCTAATCAGAACCTTATTTAAATAATTAAACCTTAATTACATTAGGTTTAATTCAAAATTAATACTTTAATTAACTTTAAGGACATATTAAACTTAATTAACTTAATTAAATCTTAATAACATTAAGTTTAATTTAAAATAAGACCTTAATTAAGTTTAAAGATATATTAAACTTAATTAATTAAAAATTAAAAATTTTAATTAAGTTTAAGAACATATTAAACTTAATTAACCCTTTAAACCTTAATTACATTAGGTTTAATACAAAATCAACACTTTAACTAAGCTTAAGAACATATTAAACTTAATTAAATTAAACCTTAATGATATTAGGTTTAATACAAAATTAGTTTTTAATTAAGTTTAAAGACATATTAAACTTAATTAGCCCATTAGACCATAATTACACTAGGTTTAATATAAAAATAAACCCTAATTAGGTTTAACCCATATTAAACCTAATTAATCAACTTAAACCTTATTTACATTAGGTCTAGGTAACTATTAAACCTTAATTAGATTTATCCTATATTAAACCTAATTAATCAACTTAAACCTTACTTACACTAGGTTTAAGTAACAATTAAACCCTAATTATGTTTAACCAATATTAAACTTAATTAATCAACTTAAACCTTACATACATTAGGTTTAAGCAACTATTAAACCTTAATTAGGTTTATCACATATTAAAACTAATTAATCAACTTAAAACTTACATACATTAAGTTTAAGTAACTATTATATTCTAATTAGGTTTAACCCATATTAAACCTAATTAATAAACTTAAACCTTACTTACATTAACTTTAAGTAACTATTAAACCTTAATTAGGTTAATCCCATATTAAACCTAATTAATTAACTTAAACCTTACTTACATTAAGTTTAAGTAAATATTAAACCCTAATTAGGTTTAACTCATATTAAACCTAATTAATCAACTTAAACCTTACTTACATTAGGTTTAAGTAACTATTAAACCCTAATTAGGTTTATCCTATATTAAACCTAATTAATCAACTTAAACCTTACTTACATTAGGTTTAAGTAACTTTAAACCTTAATTAGGATTAACCCATATTAAACCTAATTAATCAACTTAAACCTTACATACATTAGGTTTAAGTAATTATTAAACTCTAATTAGGTTTAACCCATATTGAACCTAATTAATCAACTTAAACCTTACTAACCTTAGGTTTAAGTAACTATTAAACCTTAATTAGGTTTATCCCATATTAAAACTAATTAATCAACTTAAACCTTACTTACGTTAGGTTTAAGTAACTATTAAAGCCTACTTAGGTTTAACCCATATTAAACCTACTTAATCAACTTAAACCTTACTTACATTAGGTTTAAGTAACTATTAAACCTTAATTAGATTTATCCCATATTAAGCCTAAATAATCAACTTAAACCTTACTTACATTAGGTTTAAGTAACAATTAAACTCTAATTAGGTTTAACCCAGATTAAACCTAATTAATCAACCTATATTAAGCCCAATTAATCGTTTGTTTTCACTTGCTGCTTTCTATTTTAGGACCACATCCAACTCTTTGAAGAGTTATTTTTGACATTTTACAACAATAAAATAAAACAAAACATAAATTCCCAGTTTTTAAATAAGTCCATAACATTTTATTCTCCCTAAATTTTCAGAAAATTTGCAATGGAATTCACGGATTCAATCTTTTTCTATTATCAAGATTTCAATACACCAATTGAGAAAGACATTTGCCTTTGTCAGAATGATTTTAGATTATTTGATGAAACTGAATTTTCATTAGAATATACATATCAAACTGATGTACAATCCTTTGAAGAACTCAATCTGGAACCTTAAAGATTTTCTTAACTTTACGGAAGACTTACCTCAATACATGCTTGAAGAATACTATAATTTTAGAGAAATGGAAAGACAAGTAAACAAAAAAGGAAATAAAATTTGTGTTGAACAAGAAAACGACATTCCTCCATCCATATATGAAGTTGGATCTTGTTCAAAAATTCAACGAAGAAATAAAACTCGTTCACTTAAAAGAAAGAAAAAGTGGAATGAAACTCATAATTTTGAAACTTTTGAATTCAAACAAAGTGTTTTCGGGAACCCTTCCGTTCAAAAGAAAATTGATATATTATGATACATGTTGAATATGAGGAAAATACTTTCAAACCAAGAAATTCTTCGTCAATTCATGTCGTATACTCTGTGTTTAAAAAATTAGCAAAGAAAAACAGGTGTTTAATTTTCTGACTGTTAGATAAAATGGGGTGTGCAGTCTCTACAACAATTAAAAGAAAGATTCTTTCAATTAAAGATCCTACTTACTTAAAAGGGGATCAACAATTCCTATTAGACAGTCACTGTACTCGGGTAACAGTGAAATTTCGTCTGGGCCCAAGAATAAAAGATGTGGTTGTCACAAGAAATAGAACTAAGCATAATAAACTAATATCAGAAGTAGAAGACACATATGCTAAAAGGACTTCTTTAGTTCAAATGCTACAATGTAGAGACCCTTCTTATTCACAAAATGATGATACACTTCCTATAATATCTCGTCCTATACTAAAAAAATAATGTATGGAGACAAGAATCGTCAGGAGGAATCTCAGATACCATGAGTACCCATGTAGACAGTTCTCAGGAGCAAAGTTATGAAATGCATCCTATGAAATCATTTGAAGAAAGATTGAAGAAATTGAAAAATCACATCAAACAATTCTCAATATGAAGAAGGGATAATTCTTCGAATAGTTCAAATGAGGAAGTCGCTGAGATAAATATGGTAGAAACAAGATCTACCTCCTTAGCATGAGAATTAAGTGAAGAAGACACGACAGAAGAATTGCGAGTGGTTATCTAACAAAGGGATGAACAAATCAATCATCTTGAACAAAAAATGAAAGAATTAATGGCAGCTATACAAAATCCACCAACAAATCCATTGTTTGTTGTTGAAATCATTAGACTAGAGGCAATACACATTTTGGAGGTTAGAAGAGAGACAATAGAAATTGAAGAAAGGAATTAAAAGAAAAGGGACTCTTCCCAAAGCGAAGTTTATGAGAAAGAAACTACATAATTGGTAGAACAAAAAAATAAAAGAAACAATGGCTCAGGTAAAAACTGGATCATTAATTCCAAAGGATAGACCCTATCCAGAGGAATTTTATTCTGTTCAATAACCTAAAGGTTTTGTTCCTCCTCTCTTCAAAATGTTAGACGATACTGGTAATCCTCGTCAGCATCGTGCACACTTCAGAGCAAGTTGTTGTAATGCAAGAGGAACTGACGCTCTTCTATTCCATCAATTTGTGAACAGTCTCACAAGAGTTACCTTTGATTAGTATGCAGAACTTCTTAATGGGTCTGTTAAGAATTTTGCAGAACTTGTAAGTCTTTTCATTCAACGGTTCACAGGAGCACAATAACATACGACAGTTGGTGATTTGGTAGTAGAAAATCAAAAGCCATGAGAGAGTTTAGTGGATTACATTTTTTGCTGGAGAAATCTTAACATGAAATGTTAACCGCAACTCCAACAACACGCCATTGAAATCTTGCTTAAAAATATCCATGGTCCTATATCATTTATGCTCAAATGATTCACAATAAAAATATTTGAAAAATTACTCAGTAAAGCTGCCAATCTTCAAGAACAAGCTAAGAAGATGAGTGTAACGGAAAAGACCGAAATGACAAAATCTGTTAAAACATTTGAAAAGAAGCTTGGAAATGTTGTAGAGAAGGGTAGATAAGCAATGCAAGTTCAACCTGAACAAAAGAAACAACGACAAAACCAATCATCACCACAAACTTCTTCTCAAATACAATTTCAAAAACCAATTCTAGTACCGACAGGCAAGAGAGGGATGGCCGAGAGAATGAATAAAGAATACCCGTTTAAGACAGAGGCCGTTAGCAAAATAATCCATAGCCTGCTGAAAATACCAGAATTCAAGCTCCCTGAGGCTAAAAGGCCAGCAAAAGTTGACATCAAGGACAATCCCAACTATTGTCCTTACCCCAAAATGCTTAGACACAAAATGAAGAATATTTTATCTTTAAAGACTGGTTAGAGCGTAACTTTAAAGAAGTAAATATAGTAATCTTGAAAGAATATTTGAAAGAGCCTGAAAAAGGTTCAGACAATATGAGTTTGGTTGATATGCTTAATTCCGACAATAAGAACAAAGATAACATCGTTCAAGGTAAATCTTCTGAGAGGTCCTTACAGACATTCAAGTCTAAAAATCTTCCAAGAAAGGAAAGAAAAAAAAAAGTAAAGAACCAAAAAGGATTAGAGGTCTTCCAAACATAGAGACTACAGTTCCTTTTGTATTTCCTAGCACTTATGTTGCTCCATCTTCTACTAAGATAGTTGTCTCGGATGAAGGGAGAAAATCCCTCAGGATGTTGACCTTGTATGACTTCTTTTTTTACCACTACTGTGAATAATAATACTTCCAGTTCTGCTTACATTTTGTCTATTTTGGGTGATACCTCTGAAAATGATCATTCAAATTTTAATTTTGAAGACAATACTCAAATCGTACATGATCTTGATCAATCTAATGACAATCAAAATGACAATAACATTAATGATAATCCTGACAATGACAAAGTTGAAAGTGATACTGTCACACTCTAACTACAAGGAACCCCAATTTCCATAGAAGTGGAATCTTCAAACTCAGAGACAAAAGAGTCAGACAATAAACTTAAAGAAATAGTTGAAATTAATTTGTGAAGTGGAAAAGTTATGCCGCCTATAATGGCTTCCCAAAAAAAGGAAAAACAAATAGTTACACCGGAAAAGATCATTCCTCCAATACATCCACAACTCCCTGAAAGAAATGAGAAGAATCTACGCAACAAGGTGGACTTTAATGTACTAGCTCACTTGAGAAAGTTACCAGAAAAATTGAGTATTTATCACGCTTTTATCCTCTCCAAAGAAATAAGAGAGCCATTGATAAAAGCTCTTTTAGATCCTGACATTTGTTTAGCTCAACTTGTTAGCATCACTTAAAATGAAGCTTGTCCTAGGTTTAGAGTTTAGGGTTTAGGGTTTAAGGTTTAGGGTTTAGGGTTTAGAGTTTAGGGTTTAGGATTTAGGGTTTAGGGTTTTAGGGTTTAGGGTTTAGGGTTTAGGGTTTAGGGTTTAGGGTTTAGGGGGTTACCTTAGACATCTCTCTATTTTCATGCTAGATATGATTCATATCTATATTAAAATGACATGTACTTAACTGATGTGGAACCTCAAATGTTATGTAGTATAGATCATGTTAAGAAGTTTTTCTTATCTAAAATGATTCGACCACTAGATGTTGACATTTCTTCTAATTGAACTTTGGGCATGCTTTGTTGGAGGGATTATACTTTAGATGGACTATTTGCATATGTTTTTACATTCATGTTGGCTGAACTTTATTTTAGCTGAACTTCATTGTTGAGCTTTATGTTTGCTAAATCCTAAATACTTTTATTCATGGAGGTGCTTTGTTGTGCTTTTATCTTCCATTGATGTGTGCAAAGCTCTTTTAGGAAATTTGTATGGCATAAAGAAGATGCAATGGAAGATGTTTTTTCATTTGAAATTATTCATTTTCTTAATTTTGGAGGGCAACACAAGTTTGCAACCATTTTAAGAAAATAATATAAAATGTTGCCTAAGATTATTATTCTCACTCTTAATTTTGGAAGGCAATATTTTGGTGGGATAATGTTCTTCTATAATGCATGTGTCTGGAGGGAGAGAATCTCTCAAGTGATAGCTTTGTGACAATTTCAATTATAAAGTCACCTTTCTTGTACTTTTTTATATAATCTGTAAGAAAATAATAAGGCCTAACAAGGAGAAACTCTTTCTTGATCAAGCATGGCAAGTATGCTCATTCAACTTTATCATTGTTGTTACTATTATCTTTGATCAGATTAGAAGAATTACCAACTGAACTAAGAATTAGGCGGCATGCATGTAAATACCTCTTTTTTCTTTATAATTTTTTAAAAAACATTATCAGAGAATTGGGCAGCACATTTTCCATTCAGTTTTTTTGAAAAGGTTTTAGTAGGGACTGCTAGGATGAGGATACCTTTGATACTATGATGTGATTGTGGCATGAAATCAAGAGCTTGTACAATTAATGATTTTATTTTTAGAAATAGAGTGTTATTATTAGCACATATTCTGCAACGTTTTCTTTTGCTTTGTAGCCTACAAATGTGCATTTTTTTGTATGTGGAGCAATGCTATTGAGCAAAAAATAAGGCTTTATAAATGATTAGGAGTTAAGATATTTTGGGAAAGGAATATATTTGAGGGTAATGATGTTCAACTTATGCTTAGTTGTCATGTTTTGAAGATATCTGCTATTCTTTATTCCTCTTAGCCACATATCCAACTTCATGTTTTTAATGGTATTATATGCAAAAAAGTGGTATGCATGTAAATACCTCTATTTTCTTTATAAAGTTTTTTTTAACTTTATCAGATTTACTTTGATGGTTATGTTAGCCAACTAGATTGGCATGCTACTGAAATGACAGGCAGAGAGGTATGCATGTAAAAACCTCTTTTTTCTTTATAAAATTTTTCTAACTTCCTTAACTTCATGCTCTCTAAGGCATTTTTTTCATACACTTTTTCTGACAGGCACAGTTGTGTGATTTTTCTTTCATAGCAATGAAATTCCTCCTCTTATTTATTTGCAATTCTATTTCTTTTTTATTATTATTAGTTTGGCTATATTATGATGATTGATCTTTTGCTTCTTGGTGGGGATGATGATAATTGATAGAGGGGGAGGGTGTATTGTGTATATGTTGCAGGTGATTGTCTAAGATGTGGTATTTTTGTAAATTTTCTTTTGTTTGAATTATTGGATGGAAAGAAAAAAATTGTATATCCTTTGTTAATGTATTTATGGTTAGAGCTTGCCAAGCTATTATAATTACTATAATAACACATATGGCCCCCTTTACTCTTATCACCATATTAATGCATCTCAGGCATCCAAGCGTTGAGCTTTAGAAGTCTTCCCAAATTTGTGAATCCTATTTAAAACTCTCTTTTGCAGATTTCAAATCTCTTGGAAATCATCTAGAAATCATTTGGGCTCCTGCACGTATTTAAAACATTTTAATTTTCAGACAAACTGAATGTTGGTGCAGCAGGACCAAAGCCCTCTAAATTGAATTTTTTTGTGTTGTTGAACATAATTTTTGCACTAGATTTGCTCACGGAGCTTTCTAGAAGGGAGAAGAATGTTGGGATTAAGCCTGATGAGGACCTTGATATATTTATGAAGGTATGTGGCTGCAGATTGTAACTTTTCATTTATTATTAGATTTTTGGCCAATTAGAATAGTACTTTTGTTCTAGTTTAAGCATTAGCTTTGGAGAGAAAGCAGACTAACCTTGTAGCAGAAAAAATAATCAAAGCAAGAAAGTTCTTCAATCATATGTTTTTTATATTTACTAAAAAAGTTTGATCGACATGAATCCAATTGATTAAAAGTTCACTTATTTGGTTGTCAGTTTATTAATTTTGAAGTATATTTCGGTAATAGAACTTGTCGTTAAACAAATTGTAGTTTTTGTTATAATAGGTTGACTGCTTAAATGATTTTGAGAATGATTATAACTTTTGGTGAAAAGGTACATTTCATTGAACTTTAAGTATTCAATTCCAGTATTTTGCTTTTACATTGCTCAAGTACTTTATATATTTCATTCTCTAAGAGAATTTTGCTCCATTTCAGGTCATCAAATTCTCGTCAGTGGTTCATCCGTTTCCAAATCTCCCCCATCATCATTGGACCGTCAATCATAAAGAGCGAAGAACTAATTCAACTATTCAAGGACGTCGTTTAAATTTCATTTATTTTTTATTTTTTCTAGGTTTATGTAAAACATTACATGTAAATTTTATTGAAATGTTCAATACAATTGTTTTTAGATTTTTCTTTTTATTTGAGATTTTATTTGTATTTTTGGTACTCGTTTAATTTGTAAATTATAAAATTTGTGATAAATTGGTTCTTATTTTGTATTTTTTTTAAATAATATTAAAATTCTTATTGTGTAAAATTTTGTATTTGATTTGCTCTCAAATATTTTTTTAGCTAATAAATCTCTTGAAATTTTTGTATGAAATTTATTCTTGAAAAATTTTTAAATAAAATTACTAAATAATTTTTAAAATAATAATTTTTATAATAATTTTATACTCTAATGAGCCAATTTCGAGTTGAACACAAGTCCAACACGAACATGAATAAGTTTTTCGAGCCAAACACGAACACACTGTTCACGAGCCATTTCGAACACGAGTCGATTTCGAGCCGAGCCAATTTTGAACCAGCTGAACACGAGCCAAGCTTGAGCTTGCTCAAGTTCGGCTCGTTTACAGCCTTAAATGATATTTTATAAATAAAGCTCTAAAAACCACCAAGGGTCATTTCAGAAACCTCTTCAAAATTCATCCAAATTTAATGCATAAAATGGTTAACCGTCTCTAGAGATGTCATCATAACTATCTAACGCTTAAGTGCCAATCTGGCGCCTAGATGCCAGATTACTTTCTCCTCCATTCTGCTTCTTTTTGCTCCATTTTTACTCCTTTTTTAATTAAACCCTGTTTCTTGCACCTTAAATTAAAAACACAAAAAATAAATTTTCATTAAAGTACAATATCCTTAAAAATAAGCATAAAATGCACATATAAAATAGGTAATTTTAAGGCATTTCAATTCCCCTGAACTTAAACGTTTCTTGTCCTCAAGTAACATTTTTAATATGTAAAAACATTATAACTTGTGGCAGTGTGTTTCATTAAAGGTTAGTATATTTTTATTCCATAAAAGTGATAGTGAAACCTTAGCAAAATTTTCAATAACTCAAGAAATAACTGAGGTGTAAGAATATTTAATACTTAAGTTAAGAATTCTGAGTTTCTATTCATTTCAAAAATAATTATAATTTGTCAAACATCGGAATCTTAGAAAAATTTAAAGATAGAATTATATGAGATATCTACTAGTATAAATTTAACTAATACATTTAACTTTAAAAATAAGTTCTGAAGTGTAAATAAGTTTCTTTCTTTAAGAAAAGTCAAAAGAAGCCAATTTTTATTTAGGCATCTCCTCAAGCTTCTCCCAAATATTTTTCTTCTTTGCTTTTATTTCTCTTTTAATTTTGCTTTTCTTTGTTTTCAGGATCATTTCAATCATGTCTTTCCTTTTCTTTTTATGTTAGGATTACTATATCTGGATATCTTTTAATGATTTTGAACTTCACCATTATCTTCTTAAAGTTAAAAACTTCTCACATTTCTTTACTTGATAATGTGTATTAGTACAAACATGATTTTTCATAAAATCTCTAATTCTTTTTTAATTGTAGATCCAAGATCTCAAAGGGTTTAAAAAAATATTATTTTTCTTAATCTGAATAGTAAAAGCATATTCCTGTACTTCCATATCAAATATCTTAACTCTAGAAATATTCTAAATTACTAAAAATTTTACTTAAGCTTACTATGGCATTTATAAAATTTAAAAATATAGTTCTCCAATAAAAGCACCACCTACCACAGGTTATGTTAAAATAATTTTTAAAAGAAAATAAAGTTTATTGAGGAAAAATTAGGTTTTTTTTTTTTTAAAAGTTTTTCTCCCTTCCCCCAAACTTAAATTTTTAAGTAGTTTAAAACATTTCAATTCATAACAAGCATCAAGAAAGAGATTATTTTAACTAAAAAGTACGACAGTACATGTACAAGTAGTAAAGACAAGTGTTGAGCAGTAGTCCATCTAAAATTAACATGTATAGCATGAAAATTGTAAAGTAAAAGACTACTCAAACACACAATAGTATATAACTAGGAGCAGGTGTAAAACAGAAGTGCAATAAAATAGAAAGTACAATACATCATTCAACAAAAATACACAAAGTAACTAACAAAGGAAATCGATATGTAAAATCTAAAATAGAAAAGAAAAACTATCTAATCCTCCTCCTTGCCACCACCATCACATCATCATCATCATCCTCGGGAATGTCTTCATCCATAGCTTTGCGACCCTTATATGGAGAGAATCGAGGACATGTAGAAAACTCAACAGAATGATCGTCCCACAAAAATCTCACTAAACTCTCATCATAAGTCGCATGATAATCACTCTTCCATTATAAATAGTCTTCTACAATATCTCATCTATCTTCCATATCTTTTATCTGACGCAGTATCAGAAATATCTCAGATTGGTGTTCTAAATATAATTTTGTCGGCTAATCCCAAACACTAGGAGGTGGAGTAGTGACACTGAAGTAAAAGGTCTAGAGGTAGAAGTAGATGGAATATCTGGAGCTCTACCTCAAGGTCTTCCATAAATATCCACATTAGCCTTTCCAATGGGCATTAGAGGTTTAAGTTGCTCCTCTCCAGTTGCATATCCAACTCTAGATTTTTTATAGATAGAAAAAATAAGGGAAGGGAAGCCCAAACCTACTAACATGCTAGCTCTAGCAAAAGTGTAAATGCCCTTGAAGATGAGAGAGCCGACATCATTGAGTTTCATCTTTTGAATGCAATAATACAAAATGGATCTCTCCCGAGTGACCTTGCTCACATGACATGAAGGCAGTAATTGAGCAGAAATAAAATAATTCATTCCTTCGATGGCGCATTAAACATAGAAGATGAAAATTTTACCTTATATTAATTTCTGATCTTTCAAACTCCTCGTCATCCAATTCTGGCTCAAAAGGATCGAATGGTAAATAGTAACAATCCAAAGCAGGAGGTAAACCATATAAAACATTAATCCATTTAGAGGTGAACTCAACTCCTCTCCCCTGAACAAATTCCTTATCCTCTAGTGCTTCAACCATGTTTGCATGAAACTCCCTCAAAATAGAGATAACTTCTACAGCAGTAAAATAGTAGAAATCCTCCCACTATCGTGCAAAAATCACAATTTCCACTCCTCCTAGCAAAACTTCACTTAGCAATAATCTTTCTTGACAATAAAAATCCATTATATCTATTTTCAGCTTTAAGATTCACAGATTTTGAATTGTAAAAAATTTCTTTCCCCTTCCTCATTTTGTTTTTGGAGTCATCTAAAAATTAAAAAAAAATTCAAATAAATTTCAAAATTAAGTTATAAGGGCTCCAACAAGCATTTTCCGAGCAAAGAAAGTTTTAACTATGGATTTCTCACATAAATATCCAATTTTTTTGAAATTTTTTGCCACTTAGCAATGTGGAAGAAATCCATGGTGAAATCACAAAATGTTTACACTAAAATATAGATCTAACCTCGAGAAGATGAAATTCGGTGATTTTAAGTCCTAAAATGCGAAGAATGGATCTCTAGAAGGAACCCTAGGGGAGCTTTCGGTGAAATGGGGAGGAAGAAGATAAATCATGGGTTGAAAATGGCGAAAATCGGTTCAATCCTACTTATATCGTTGTCTGGTCGGTTCGATGCCTAGGCTCCAATTTGGCGCTTAGGTGCCCTGCTATGTGTGAATTGGTGCATAGCTGCAAAATTCTGGCACCTAGGTGCCAGATGCATTTATTTGACAAATTTTATTTTTTTGAATTTAGCACAGCAACCTAAGGCCTCCGGACCTAAATTTAGTTGATTCACTTCATTTTGAAATTTTTAACATTATTTTAACTTTTTTTCCAACATCCATTTACACAAGTTGGAGATTTCAATCCAAGCCACACAATACATTCTAACACCAAATACTAACGGCACAAACTTAATTCAAACTCATTAACAAAATTAAAGTTTCAATATAACATGCATTACAATCCAACAACAGAAATTAAGCAAATACAAACACAAGTACCATAACATGTGGTCCTGAACACACGTTCCAAAGGTTGGCACAGCAATTGCAAACACAATCAACAAGTTTCTAACTCACATAAACCACCAATGTATAGCAATTGTTGGCACAATTATCTTCAAACCTTTATCCCATTAAGTAATTACGATCATGTAAGTGATAAAAAGGGCGGTGAGGAAATTCTTTTGGCAATTTTATCTCTAACCCACTTGTTATCATGGTACAACCTTACTTGATACTCTTGAAAGCACTCCAACTAGTTGATTTGAGTTTCATCTGCCACTCCAAATGCTCGTAGTGATGATACATGTCCGCTCAAAACTTATTGCAAGGAATCCATTGAAGTAAATTTGGGTATGCTGGTGCACAAACTTCTTCTCATTTGCACTACCATTACTCCTATTTTGAAGCAATAAAATTGAAGCGAGCACTCAATACCTCTCCAAAGTTGATCATCTCAGTCCTAGATACGAAGTGTAAGGCTCCAAGGACAAGATTAGGGAGTTTATAAAGGAAAGAAATGGGTCAAAACTATGGGGGACAGTTTTTCCACATTCTTCAACTGTGGCGCCTGGGCCCTAGTTTCTGGCGCTTAGGCGCTAATCTTACTGGAAGCTGCACTTAGGCAGCTAGTGCCCAAATATGTACCATTTCGCCTCGCATCACTTTTTTCATATCCCAATCTCAGTTCAATCATCAAATTAATGTTTTGTGCCTCATTACATCATGTAGGTCTTAGTACTACATCATACAGTACAAAAAAAACAAAAATAATCAATCGAAAATCAATCCACACAGATAACTATGGGTTGCCTCCCACAGAGCGTTTGGTTTAATGTCGTCAGCCCGACGTACAACCCAACACCAAAATCTCCTCATAAAATGGCTTGTTTTCACTCATATAACATATCAATCTTTGTGTGCTTACTTTAATTATTCTTTTAGTTTTTAGTTCTTTAATATCCACAACACCATAAGAATAAACTTTCATTACAATAAATGGCCCTGAACACCAAGACTTATGTTTTTCGGAAAATGATTTCAATCGAGCATTGTAAAGTAAAAACCTCTTGTCCAGGCTCAAAATATTTTCTTAAAATCTTTCAATCATGCCATATTTTCATATTTTCTTTATAAATCTAAGCGTTCTCGGAAGATTCATTTCTAATTTTTTTTTAGCTCATTTAATTACAATAATTGTTTCCTTTATCATCTTTCAGTTTATAATTAAATTCTATAATAGCCAAATAAGCTTTATGCTCCAATTTAACTGGCAAGTGACAAGCATTTCCAAATATGAGTCTATATGATGACTTTCCTATAGTAGTTTTATAATCAATTCTATAGGCCCATAATACAAAATCAAGTCTAGTAGACCAATCATTTATGCTAGGATTCATAGCCATGAGAGCTTTGACTTATCACCACTCCCTAAATGGAAAAAGGAGGAAACACTTTTATGATTCGCTTAGGAGTGATTAAACACTCCCATGTATCCCCTAATCTTGCTTAAGCCTAATTGTACTTGGATTGTGACTTGACCCCACTAATCAAGCTGACCCAAGTGACTTTCTTTTCAGCCCAAACCAGCCTTGGGGAGGTGCACCTAGCCTAAACCATGACTTGACCAAATTGAATCCAAAATGGCCTCTCCCCCATACCATTTAAATCAAACCCTTTACACATGTCAAACCCCAATTGATTGCACCAACTTCCAGCCCTGACCCCACTGAGTCAGATGGTGACCCATGCCTGGCCGGCCAGCCACCACAGCCGCCAGAAAACACCAGGCTAAGAGCCTTATTTAGCTTCGAAAAATTCAACCCACTGGCTGAGCTGTCCCTACCCAAATGGACACCATGGTTGTTCTTCTCCTCCCCTGAGCAGCTGATCCCAGCCTCCAATTGCCCCTGGGAAGCCCTCCAACCACCTCTATTTAAACACCACCACCTCTCGGCCAAAAGGGGTGTTGAACCAAACCTTACCAAAACTCTACCAAAATCACTCCAGATCCCTCTCCAGACATAGAGAACTTGATCCCCACTGAAATCCAGCCCTAAAACCCTCTCTGTGAGCTCAATTTCTGAGTTGAAAATCCACCCAAAAACGGAACACTTCACCACAGTGAGCCAATCTTCAAATTGATTGACCCTACACCTTCACCGGACCAAGAGGAGAAGTTCCCAAAGCAAAGCCCCCTCACCGAAGCCGGCCATTGCTTCCAGCCTCCAAGCTTTGTGATTGGCCTTGGTCACTTTCATACTTAGACAATTCCCCGCAGCCAGAGACTTCATCTGGAGCTTTCCTGGACTCAATCGAAGGTGACATAACTCTCAGATCGAAGCTTCACTTCTCTGAGCAAAGGTATGAACTCATTCTTCCTCCTGAGCTTCCAGCAATTCTCCATTTTGTTTGGCTTGATTTCACAGCCTATAAACAGTATGAATGTGTTTGTCTCTTCAATACGAATCGATAGAGTATAAGAACTCGAAAATTCATTGAGAATCGAGAGAGATATTAGGGTTTGAGTGTGGACGGTCACGGGTGCACACCAGTCGTAGACGATGACCAGGAGCCATTGGATCACGCGTGTATCGAGCTGACAGTCGAGATCAAGCCGGACAGCGGAATGGTATGTGAACTGCGGGCCCCTGGAGCGCTGAGTCAGATGGCGGTGCCGAATCACAACGCGACGCGTAGGCTTTTGGAGCTGCCAAGGTTGACGCGGCGCTGCGTGGATAAGTAGAAAATTAGGGTATTTTTGAATTATTTAAATGACCTAAACTTCAAAAATTCATATCTTTGCATAGAAAAATCACAAAAATAAAATAAAAATACCCTCTTACTTAGTGAACAAAGGAGAATAATGTGGAAAGGAAATCAAGTTAATTGGATGAGTATTTTATTTTTAATAATTTATTTACTATTTCCAAAGTTTTGATTCCATTTGCATAGATAATTCACCATGGTATGAGACCATAGGGCTTTTGAAGCCTCTGATCTTGGGAACATTCCCTGAATTTTTCAAGGTCAGAGGCCATCTTTGTGAAAAGTTATTGATTTTTCAAGTTCATGTCACTGTTTTAGGTATTTTAATTCCAATAATTAGCATGTTGTAAAATAAATTCTTGGAAAATTTGGTGATGTTTCTTAGGACCAGGGGACCCTATGAAAAATATATTTTGAGTTAATTCATTCATAATAACCTCAATTGGCCTAAACCCCTAAAATTGAATTTGAATTAATTAGGGTTAACTACACATCAAATTGACTTGAAAACAATTCTCCATTACTCTTTAGGGTCAGAGGAACCTTACATAAAATTTTGAAATCAATTGGATTTGATTAACCCCACCAAATGGATTGATTAAGCCTCATAAGCAAAATGGAACTTTAAAAATTCATAACTCCAAAAATACTTTTAAAAAATTCACAAAAATGGTTTTGGAGTTTCTTTGATATCAGGGGAGTTCAGGAAAATTAAAATTAGAATTTTCTAAAAAAGTTGATTTTTCACAATATTTTAATATTTTAATAATTAAAAAATAATAAAAATCATAAAAATATTAAAAATTATAAAAATGACACATCTTGACTCCTAATCATTTAGGAACAAACCAAATATTTTTCCTAAGTCCCTAGGATAAGATATTAAATTTTAAAGGCTTAATGTAATTTTTAATATTAAAAAATGAATTTTCAACCTCTTTCACTAAAATAATTCTAATAAATCAAAGAAAATCAGAAAATTATAAAATTTGTTTCTATGGACTCCTTGAGATTAGAGAAATTTAAGAAAAATAGAAAATCTATTTTTCAACTTTTATTTTATTTTAAAATTAATTAATACTCTAAAACTTAAAATAATTATAATAAATAAAATATAATTCAAAAAAGCACAAAAATTGGTCCCAAGGGTCCTCTAGTCATTAGGAACATCACATAATTTTCTTAAGGACATAAACCTTTCCTTGGTCATGTTGTTGAATTTTCTTTGAAAACCCCTATTTTCTACTAAATGTAATTATATAAATAAATTAAATTCAGAAAAATCACATTTTCTCCTCTAATATCTTAATTGACTTGTGAGTGAGGTGACATAAAAATTTCAAATTCATTTGAGCTCAATTTAGGGAGTTATGAAATAAACAAGCTTAAAAGGGCATAAAGGTAATTAAAAATTTTAACCCTTAATTAAAACTTTAGGTTTAATCAAAATGAGGGGGGTGAAATATTTAATTTTAACTTTCTCTTGGATGATTGAAACTTAGGGAAATTAAGGGGGTAGAAACCCACTAAACACTTTGAAAATATCAAAATGAAACTTTAATTAATTAAATAATTTAAATTTTGGAAAGAATATTTTTAAAATTTGGATTATTAAAATAGGGATATTATTAAGAGGATATTTATTCTTTAATTTAAAAATCCCTAAATAAGTCACTTTAACAATATTTAGTTCTTAATTAAAAATTAAAATAATGATCCAAATTAACAATTAAAACTAAAATTAAATTAAATTAAATTAAAATTAAAGTTAAACTAAAATTAAAATTAAAGTTAAACTAAAATTAAAATTAAAGTTAAACTAAAATTAAAATTAAATTAAAATTAAATTAAATTAAAATCAAATTGAATTAAATTGAATTAAAATCATTTAACAATAAACCTAAGTGAAATCATTAAGAGTTAAATCAAAACATATCAATAATTTCAACACCTCTTCCTATCTAAGTAAATCTAAAACATGAACATCAATTTGAAATACCAAGATAATTGAAAATGTAAAGATTTAAATTAAATCTAAAGTAATTTGAACACTATTCCAAACTTAAAATTATTAATTAAAACCTCGTAATTAAATTAAAACAATTTAAACCATCAACTCAAACTTTAAATTAATAATGATTAAAACTCTCGATAAACCAACTTGCCCTTAAAGGCTTTAATTATTATAACTCTTAAATAGAGCATTAAATGAGATGTCACTTCATTCATCGGGTAATCAAATACCCAAGTTCACTGAGCAAGAGACAAATTTTAACTAAACTCCTGGATGATTAATTCATATGTGCAACTAAATTTACTTGGACTCAAAATAATCCCAGAAGTATTGAAAAGATGTTTAGGACTCGTCTTAAACACTTCCTCAATATGACGGGATGTTTTAGAAGAATAACTGAATTTAATTGTTCTTTGATGAAGAAAATCATCCTTAAACCAAACCAACAACCTAGACGTCATAAGAGATGACTAGTTATAAGATTAGGATTCTGGTAGATAACTAAAACCCTTTCTCTTAGCTTTACCTAGCTATTACTTGCAAAAATATGTTTAAATGCCTTAACAATGTATTTTAAGTGCAGCTTGGGATGACGGGAAGACCCTCCAGGTACGCTTTTATTTTATTGCAATTTACTTTATTGCAATTTACTTACATGCACTGTACTTTACTTTTCTTGCATGTTAAATAAGATTGTTGCATGAAAACCAAAACCTTTAGGATAGTCCCTGAACTGAAACCAAAACTAAATTAAAAGTCATTGCAAGATAAAATTCACCGCCACAACATTCCAAAATATAAAACAACTTAAAATTTAATCACAAATAGAACAACAAAACTACAATTGCAACTAAATTAAAACGTCTCGTTGAATGATAGGGAATACCTCGGATGATGTAACCCACGTGTTGCTAACGGGATTTCCCACGGTCTAAATGAAAGTGTAGAACTCATTCAGTTGAGTTTAGCAAATTCATTTGGACTAAGTGAATTCATTGAAAATGACGGTGCCGGGATGACGGAACCGTGGGATCTTAATCGGTTCTGTTTAAACAACTTTAAGATTTTTTTTAATTAAAATATTAAAAACACTCGGATTTTAAGATTTTCTCTAAACCAAAACACTTCTCTCATCTCTTGATTTATGACTTCTAAAACTAAACCTCTGCAACAACAAGGAGCTTGGAGCATAGTGGGCAGCACGACCATCGTCATCAGCAAAACTCGGGTCTACTTCAACAAAACCTTTCTTAGAATTAAATAACCAAGCCATAGGATTTCGAGGTAGTTTGCCTAGTGCAGCAAAAATCCTCAACTCTTCGTTAGGCATTTGCATAATCATGTTATGCAAATTAAGTCCTAACCGGCCTTAGGACTCCGAGGTAGTTGTTTGGTACGACATAAACCCTCACATCTTTGAGGCTATTTGCATGACTGCGTCATACAAATATAAGTCCTAATTAATTAAAACAGGCAAGATGAAACATTAAATGAACTCCCAAATTGAAGCCAAACAATATGATAGTTTGGGAAGTTGTCAAGATTCTACTTGGATCCTCAACTTCTCCTACTTTTCTTCCTTTGGATTCTTGAAATAAACTGTTCCAAATTTGAGCTAATCTCTTTTGAAATTCCAAAATTCAATCCTTTGAAACCTTAAAATTTGAAATTATTGAGAGCAAAACCACTGATCATTATCGAGAGTTTTCTTAAATGATTCCTGTCATTTAAGATGTAATTAACTATAGGGGCTTGCCCTTATAGGGAACTTTAAGAACCCGAGTAATATAAACCCCGCTTAATTCATTTATATTAAATAGGGGAACTTGTCGGCTTATAAAATTGGTTCGCAGACCAAACAGATATCACAAATCTTCTAGTTTATTTAATCGAGCCCCATCGTAAAGCAGTGTGTCTATTCTTCGAGATAGATACACGGATTGTAATGCGGTGCTCGTCTATATAAACTATTTGGGATGTGAGATCGGTTTGATTTCATATCTTAAAATTTTCAAACTTAAAATTATTTTCAACAATCAAATACTACTTTTCAATTTATTTATTTAAATTAAATTAAAAATTCGCCGATAATTTCTGTACGCGACCCCTTTTCAAAATACAACACCCAACCTAAAAATATGCCGATAATTTCTGGCGACTCCGCTGGGGACTAGTTCCTCTCTCCATTTTTTATTAGATGGTTTTGCTTTCATAAATCGATAGTGAGTCCATATCCCTAGTGGACCAAAACTACCATTCTTCCGTTGGGATACCCCGTTCATTTCTGTATTGAACGAGTATAGCCAACTCCTCTCGGATTTAGGAGCCACTGTTTAGACACCCCTAAACGGAGAGGTTCCGAGATCCTTTTACCTCTTTTCTGAGGTGGGGTGGACCCCCAATAGGCGTTAGTTTAGGAGCGGTCCTTCGAGTCGAGAAGTCTTGCATAAGACTTTCTCTTCCTTTCCAATTCTAAATCGGGCCCTTTACCTTTTCTACAACCTTTTTCCCTTAATCGTTTTGTTTCTAACAAACGAACCTCCTAATAAACAATCTCTTTTAAAAAAAAATCACAAATACACTAAGATAAACGAAAATGTGTTCGGACTTTTTCTTTTTCGTCCTAAACTTTACGACTAAAAGAAGCATAATTCGGGATTGATATTCAGAATCTGCCCTGCAGAAAATGACTGCCCCAAAGTTAATCTTCTCCTTCACCAATGGAATGGACTTCGCCGTTTACAAGGATGAGCTGCCCGATAATGGAATCATCCGTTTTGGACAAGGATTCGGCAACACAGATGTCAAGTTCGCTGATGTCACTCTCTTGACACTAATGGACAAAGTGTCAGAAACTGAAGAGCCCGTGATTGAGTTCAACCTGAAATCGACTCAAGAATTTCCTCCCCTGCAAAGGGTCCCAGCTGAAAGAAGTACTACTGTTCATAGGAGGACTGTTGTCTCTAAACCCACCGGTCTAGTCATCTCTGCACTTACCCCGACTTCTGCCAAACAAAAGGGGAAGGAAATCCAAGTCTGTGATGAGCCTATCACTGTGGAAGGTACAGATTTTGTTACAATACCATCTGTTTTTGAGATTGGGTCCAGTTCAAGAGTTGCACCCCTAACTCGGACTCAAAGAAGAAATAGAAGCAGAAAGATCGCCAAGATCGAGAAAGCCAAAGCTGCTGAAGTTGCTTTTCTAGAAGAAATTTCTGAGGAAAGAGAAGAACTGCCTGAGTATATACCTCTGTTGGAAGGGAGCAGGTTTCACCCTCTCTGCCGCATCAGATGAAGAGGATATCCGTAGGATCGCCACTGCATTACCCTAACCTGCGTACTACAGTAATTACAAGAGGAAAAGGGATAAGACTATGCCATTGGCTCGACTGCAAGCTGTTATAGAAAGATTGGCAAAGAAAGAAAGATGCCCTGTGTCAGAAATCTTAAGAAGGATAGGACGGGTGCCAACTAAATCCCGCCTCGGACCGCGAATAGAGCCTGTTGCTGCCACAGAGAAACCAAAGAAGAAGATAAAAGCCAGTTCACCCGTTGTTGTATCGGGTCTACAAATTAGGGAGGATACCACCTTCCAGCATATAGCCGACAGATCATCCGGTCCTAGGCTTCCGGCTACAAGAAGGATGGTATGGCGACCTAATACTGACGAGCTAAGACCAAAACAATGTCCTGAGAAGAAAAGCCTCGTCAGGAAACTTGAATCAGAAGAAAGTGCTACTGCAATAAAGGGGACTCCCGGAAAGGAAGTTCAACAACTGTCACGAGACAACTGCGAGACCGTGTGGAAAAGGCCACTAGAGGATGCCATGGACAAGTTAAGGACTGACATCCGACGGTTAGCAAAAGAAAGAGAAGAAAAACTAGAGGATGAAATTGACTCATCAGAGTTCATGAATGAGGAGTATGCCGAGATCAACATGGTTGAAACGCGAGCATCATCCGCTTCACAAGGTGCTCCAGCAGCTGCAGAAAGAGATGAACCGAAAGTAATGAGGGCACAGCTTCAGGAAAGTGACGACACAATTTCCCAGATGGCAAAGAGGATGGAAAAGATGGCTGTTGCCTTAGCCACTCTCCAGAGTCAGGTACAACCTCAGAAAGAGACACCCCCAGAAATTAACCATATTGCAGATGGAGGAAAAGAGATCACATCCGTCGACGGAGATGAACAACCAAAGAAAGATCCCGCACAAAGCACGATTCCGTAAAAGGACATTAAGAGCATGGTAGAACAAGCGAGTGCAAGAAGCCCTAGCACAATCCAAGAGTGGAGCATCTATTCAGAAGGGTAGACCTTACCCCGAAGAGTTTGATGCAGTCCAATACCCGAAAGGCTTCGTACCACCTCTGTTTAAGACTTTTAATGGAACGGGAAACCCTCGGCAGCATGTGACACATTTTTCATGCTAGTTGCTGTAATGCCGGTGGAAGTAACGCTCTACTCTTCCGCCAGTTTGTCAGCAGTTTATCAGGGATTGCCTTCGACTGGTACGCAGAATTGTCGAATGGTTCAGTAAAGACCTTTTCAGAACTAGAGAATCTCTTCGTTAAACGATTTGTCAGGGCTCAGCACCACATCACTATCGGTGATCTAGTGGTGGAGCAACAGAAGCCGAACGAGACTTTAGTGGATTACATACTTCGATGGAGAAACTTAAGCATGAAGTGTGAACCACAGCTTCAAGAACAACATGCAATCAGCATCCTACTTAAAAGTATCCATGGCCTGATAGCACTTCTACTTAAAAAATTTACAATCAAGACTTTCGAGAAGTTGCTTAGCAAGGCCGGGAGCTTGCAAGAAGAGGCAAAGCAGTTAAGTTTCGTGGACAAGAACGATAAGCAGAAGCCCGTGAAAACATTCGAAAAGAAATATGGAATCGTCGCGGCAGTAGATAAGGGCAAGCAGCTGGTTCAGATACAGTTAGAGCGGCCACAGTCTAGTTATCAACCACCGCAACGGACTTATCGACAGAACCTCGACGAGGCTATCGGCAGCCTTGTCCGAGCTATCGGTCGCCTCGGCATTATGAACAACGACCTCGTTCATCGCGTACCTTAAGAGAACTTCTAAATAGAGAATATCCATTCAAAACCGAAGCGATAGTGAATATGTTTTGCGAGCTTAATGAAGACATCGGATTTTCGACCGCCGAGCCCAAGAAGCCGGGGAAGTCAATAAGAAAGATCATCCGAACTATTGCCCTTACCACCAGATGCTCGGACACAAGATAGAGGATTGCATCACTTTCAAAAGTTGGCTTGATGACAATCTCCGGAGAGGGAACATAACGATCCCAAAGGAATACATGAAGGAACCCCAGAAAGGAGGTTCCGTCAATGTTATTTCAACAGATCTTATTGTTCTGATAGACCCATACACGACTGATGATGGATGGAGTACTGTCTGGACAAAATCATCGAAGAAAATTTTGGATCACATACAGGCCGCTTCGGTACGTGCTTCGACTCAGAGTTTGAAACCTGTCGAGCCGGCACTATCACTTGCGATTGAAGAACCGCCCCAAAAGGAGGAGAAGATCGTGGAAGAAAAGAAGACCGAGGCTCCGAAGGGTAGACTAGGGGCTGCTTATCCTAGGATGGTTGTTTTCAATTCGGGGGAGAAATCCCTCGAACTCCTGACTCTGTATGATTATCTGCTCGCTTCGGCAGGATCTTATAATGATAAGGGTTATGGCGTTGGCTACGTTTTAACTGTTTCTAAGGATTACGTAACTAACGACAACCAGCTTAATCTGGATCTCGATTCCAATACAAATAACGATTCTCAAATCATACACAACCTCGACGACCACGACGAAGAAGATGTTCACAAAGGAGGCTACAAAAGCTCAACAAGCAACGAGTCCATTTGTGAATTTCGAGGAGCTCCAGTCGCGATAGAATTGGAGTTATCAGATTCCGAAGCAACGCCAGAAGAGCCACACATTCCAATTCAGGATGATGCACCGGCAGATTCAACACCAAATTCAGAAGAAATAACTGAAGTAAATTTAAGAAGTGGAAAATTTCTACCCCCGAGAATGGGTCCAAAGGATAAAGGAAAGCAGGTGGTTGCTCAGGAAGAGCCAACCCCAACAGAAGAATTGCCCATTCGGGAAGAAACCGAGGAACTTGGTAATAAAGTGGACTACAACGTGCTAGCCCATCTTAGGAAGCTACCAGCCAAACTAAGCATATACGACGCTCTGATCCTGTCAAAGGAGATGAGAGAGGCTCTGATCAAGGCTTTACTTGATCCAGATATTTGTTTAACTCAAATGGTCGGTAATTCCTTCGACAAGGTTTGCTCGTTAAGAGAACAACGAGGTGTTACCTTCACGGACAATGATCTATTACTGGGAACAGCTGATCACAACCGACCGTTATACATTTCAGTCACTATTGGAAAGTTTACGCTTTTCAGAGTGTTAGTTGATATGGGAGCATCAATCAACATAATGAATCTTCAGACGCTAGCATATTTGGAAATTGATGCTCGTGAGCTTGAAGTAGACAAGATGCTATTAAGAGGCTTCAATCAAAAAGGAGAAAGAGCTCTTGGATCGATAACACTACCAATGAAGACCAGTGATTTAGCAAAGACAACCGCAAAATTCCACATAATTGATTCTGAGACATAGTTCAACGCTCTACTGGGTCGGCCATGGATCCATGAAAACCGGATGGTACTGTCGTCTCTGCACCAGTGCATAAAGTATTACGAAGGAGGGGAACAGTGCATCAAAGGTGATTTGCAACCGTTCTATGTGCACGAAATTTGAATTCATGAAGATGAGGCCTACTACGCCCCCCCGAAGAAAATAATCTTTTCCAGAAATACCATACCAAATGAAGCAAAAGAAATTCGAGACGATGAAGAACCTGAAGTTCTAGTCCAACAATTACTCACCACTCCCTTACGGCGAGATGGTGAAGATTTCTCCAGAACTCGCACCCGAGGTCGAGGCCCGGGACAAGGACGTGGAAGAAATGTTGGAACAGTTGGACAAAAGAAACCGGTCATCGATGTTGATTGGGAGAACAATTCCGAAGAAGAAGAAGAAATTGAGAAAGAAGCAGCGACAATAAGTCAAAAGAAACCCCAGTTCAAGATCTCTCTCGAAGATGAAGGGAATGAAGAATACAAATCAATGTACGAGAAGATTAACCATTATGTACATACTATGACCCTGACCCCGATCCATTCTAATAAGATCGAGCGTATGGTGGTCAAGGAAGTGCATGGTGGTGGTATTAAACCAATCAAGTTTTACCGTGGTGCTTCTTCTTCCAATACTGAAAAAGATGTACGATTTGAAGATGTTACTTCATCTGAATTAATGGAACTATCTTTTGAGTGGTACTCTCCCTGTGTTCAAAATTTAATTCAACATGGTGTCTTACCTCGACAATGGACAAAAGGCCAATCACAACATTTTGAAAAATTATGGAAAAATGCCGGTTGGCCTCCCAATTCAAAACATGGTCTCGGATTCGGCACAGTAGGATCAGTTGACGATACGGGATTTTGCTTGGTTGTCACTTGCGAACCTAATAAAGACTGCTTGGAAGCTTCAGAAGACCTCGAAGATCTACCAATCGGAAATGCTCCACCAGAATTCGAGGAAGAAATCAAATCTACAATAGACGAGTTAACGGAAGTTAACTTAGGTACTAGCGAAGAGCCTAGGCCTACCTTTGTTAGCTCCTTACTCAATAAAGAAGACTCCGAAGACATAATCAAGCTACTAATGGAATTCAAGGACTCGTTTTTCTTGGAGTTACGACGAAATGCCGTGATTAGCTCCGTAAGCCGCAGCTCACAAGTTAGGAGTAGATCCTACTTCGTTCCAGTCGACAAGCTCCCGAAGAATGCGTCTAGAAATCGAGCAACAAGTAATAGCCGAAGTTAAGAAGCTAATAGACACTAAATTTGTCCGTGAAAAACAATACCCTACTTGGTTAGCCAACGTAGTACCAGTCAGAAAGAAGATTGGACAGATCAGAATTTGCATGGATTTCAGATATTTGAATAAAGCATGTCCAAAGGATGAATTTCCACTATCAATCCCAGAACTAATGATCGACATTGCTTCAACACATGAAATCTTCTCTTTCATGGATGGATCATCGGGATACAACCAGATAAAGATGGCACCAGAAGACGAAACGTTCACGGCATTCAGAACGCCGATCGGAGTGTATTGCTACACAGTAATGCCATTCAGACTAAAAAATGCAGGAGCAACATACCAAAGAGCGATGACGAAGATTTTTGATGATCTCATTCACAACCAAGTCGATTGCTACGTGGATGATGTGGTCATCAAAAGTAAACTGAAGGAAGATCACCTGTATGATTTGAGAATTATTTTCGAGCGACTAAGACAATTTAACCTTAAGATGAATCCATTAAAATGAGCCTTCGGCGTCACCTCCGAGAAATTCTTAGGATTTGTTGTCCGACATCGCGGGATTGAAATTGATCCGGAGAAGATTAAAGCTATTTTAGAAATGCCTCCTCCCAAAACTTTAAAACAACTACGATCCTTTCAAGGGAAGTTGTCATATCTTCGACGCTTCATCTCGAACTTGTTAGGTAGGTGTCAGCCCTTCTCGGCATTAGTTAAAAAGGACGCCAAATTCGTTTGGGATGAGAAATTCCAGCGGGCTTTCAAGGACGTTAAGCAATATTTAATGACACCTCCTGTCTTAGCAGCCTCAGTCTAAGGTAGACCGTTGATACTTTATATCGCGGCTTTAGACGACTCCCTTGGAGCCCTGCTAGCCCAGGTCAATGATGAGGGAAAAGAAAATGTTCTCTACTACTTAAGCCATCGTCTAATTCCGACGGAAGTAAGGTATCCTCCTATTGAGAAGCACTGCTTGGCCCTGATCTTCGCCACGTGAAGCTCGGCATTACATGCTTTCTCATAAGGTCAACCTTATTTCGAGAGTTAATCCATTGCAATACTTGATGACCCGACCGACGCTTTCTCGCAGACTTGCCAGGTGGTCGATGATACTATTGCAATTTGACATAACTTTCGTTCCTCTTCACGCCGTAAAGGGACAGGTCCTAGCAGACTTCCTCGCAGCACACCCTTTACCGGCGGATTCGCCTCTCGACGACGATTTGCCTGGTGAGCAGATAATGAGCCTAGAAGACCCTGATGATCGACGTTGGGAACTATTCTTCGACGGTGTGTCCTCAGCACAGAAGGACAAAGAATTGCAAACGATAGGGCCCGGTAAGGCAGGAATCGGACTAATCTTTATAACACCGGAGCGGGGGATGTTAAAAAACTCCTACCACTTAACAGAGCCGTGTACAAACAACGAGGCAGAATACGAAGCCCTTATAACCGCATTGGAATTAACCATTCGGATGGAATAACTGACATCAACATCTACGGAGATTCTCGACTGATCAATCAACGAGTCGCCGGACAAGATGTAATTTTAAAGCAAAGACTCGAGCAAGTACTTTCAAGTATGCCATGAAATTATTGGAACAAATTCCAAACGTAACAATCTACAAGATTCCCGTAAAAGAAAATGCTCGTCGATGCGTTAGCCCGCCTCGCAAAGGAATTTGCCTGCTTGCAGGATGAGTAAGTTGAAGAGTCAGTTCAAGGACGACAGGTCCTATCACAACTCGACATGGATACAATACATAAATTAGAAAAAGCAGAAGAAACAATTACAAAGAAGTGATGTAAAATACGTAAGATCGGCGGCGGCCATTAATCAGACTACTTGCGGACGAGAAACCCGCTCGACGATAAGTCGTTAACCCATCAAATCAAGAAAAGAACTTTGTCTTACGCATTAATAAACAATACATTATACGTAAGGTCTTTTGATCAGATGTGGCTAAGATGCTCGAGCGGGTCCGAGGCTCGTGAAATCGTTAAAGAAGTACATTCAGGACTTTGTGGCGCTCATCAGTCGGGTCCGAAAATGAAAATGAAGATTAAAAGACTAGGGTACTACTGGCCCTCAATGATGATCGACTGTATGAAAGTGGCTAAAGGTTGTCACCAGTGCCAAGTGCACGGAGTGGTTCTACACCAACCCCCAAATGTGCTACATCCGACAATCGCGTCATGGCCATTTGAGTGTTGGGGCACGGATATAGTGGGTCCGATAGAACCACCTTCTTCAAGAGGAAATCGCTTCATTCTTCCAGCTACAGACTACTTTTCTAAATGGGCAGAAGCTATACCACTCAGAGAAGTGAAGGCATTTCATGTGCTACAGTTTTTCAAGAACCAAGTTGTCTACCGTTTTGGGGTACCGCGCAGGATCATTTCAGATAATGGGTCTGCATTCAAGAGTACAAAGATCAACAATTTTGTCAGAAGACACAGGATCGATTGGCGATACTCAACGATCTACTACCCAAGAGCAAACGGCTTGGCCGAGGCTTTTAATAAAACTCTCATCCAAATTTTAAAGAAAACTTTGGACGACAACAAGAGAAATTGGCACGAGAAGATGTTAGAAGCCTTATGGGCCTACAGGACGACTTTTAGGACTCCTACTCAGTCTACGCCTTACGCTTTGGTGTACGGGTCTAAGGCCGTCTTGCCCCTGGAAGTTCAGCTTCCATCACTTTGAATTGCAGTTACAGAAAAGATCACTACAGAAGAAAATGTCAGACTACAACTAGGAGAATTGGAAAGCTTGGAAGGGAAAAGACTTTCCACGCAGCAGAATTTGGAACTGTATCAAGCCAAGATGATCCAGGCCCATGATAAATTAGTCCGTCCCATGACATTCAAGGTCGGTGACTTAGTTTTGGTTCTCAGAAGACCTATTCTTGCACATCGCAAGATAGGTGGTAAATTTGAACCAACATGGGAAGGGCCGTTCGTGGTCGAGACAGTCTACTCATGAGGTTCCTACCAACTAGTGAATTGCCGTGAAGAACGACCCATGCTTCCAATCAATGGACGGTATTTAAAGAAGTATTATGCAACCTGATGTTTCGAAGGGTAGCCTCTAAAGAAGAATCTCATCCCTAGAAACACAGGTGAAGTAATCACTTTGTGACTGGGTCCGAACCCAAAACAAAATAAAATGGATTAAAAAAAATCTCATCAATGAAAATGTTAAAAAAGAAAACATGGGAAATCATAATAATAAAATGTCAATCTTTCCTTTTAAATCCATTCATTTCTGATATTTTCTTATCTCTTCCTACTTCCTTTAAATTTAAAAGAAGTGAATAAGAATTTTTAAGTGTTTTTCTTATTGTTCTTGTTCTTAGTACAGCCCCTAATCCTTTCCTTATTTTTTCGCAAGGAAATGTCGAATGGGCTGTTGGTTCTAAACTTTAGAAATGGCGTGAGTCTAGCACTTGATGAAAAGAGGGTGAGGGATGGAGCAGTGATAGAGATCGACTCGGACTTCACACCGACTCGGCTTACAATACTAAGAAAATGATTGGATCCCAGTTGATCGAGAAGAACTTCACAGCCAGACAGTGATGGAAATGGGTGGCCCGAGCTACCAATCCAGCAACAAGAAAAAAAAAGCAAACACCGCTCATGCAATCGGAGAAGATAAGAAAGTTAAGTCCGTGGTTGCCACAGCAGAGTGTAGGCTCGTCGCCGCCGCACCCGCGAAATTCAAGGGGTAAGGAGAGCTACTCTCACCGCTACCCAGCCGAAGAAATAAGAATCGTCGCATTCGCAAAATGTCGACCAAGTTAGCGTAAGATCAATATGAACGGACAAGTGGATACCGATAGGTGCAGATGCTCTAAGGAGACCGGTTCGTCAGGAACCAAAAAGAAGAAAGTCAATTCCAAGAAAGTCGGAACAGATAAAAGAAATACCAAGAAAAGCAGAAATAGAGTCGGTACCTCGATGCCGAGCATATGTACTGGATCCGAAGAGTCTTGTTGCGAAAGTAACCCAAGAGGATGTCTCTACGGAGACTATCCCCGAGGAGTTGAGACATGCAGAAGAACGTGCTGGGGTTGAGCCATACATCTCGCAGTATGTTACTAGACACCGAGGACTTCAGATAATCCTGGAATACGAGCTGGAGAAAATGCAACTAGTTGAGAAGAAAACCTTTGAATACTTTGAAAGAATTGGAAACAAGAGGGTCAACATCTTGGAAGGCCTCGAGCTGCATACATATATTTTCTCAGATTATGAGCAACAAAAAATTGTAGATTGCATCCTTGAATTGCACAAAATGGGTTGAGCTTGCCGCTTGAGAGAAAAGACATACTCAAAACCCCGAAGATGGATGCCAGGAAAGGGAAGAGTTACAATCCAATGCGGATGTTGCTACAATTTTGCCACAAACAGAAAAGGAAATCCACCAGGGATACTCCGTCGCAGTGAGGTGGATCTGATGCCAAGAATCATCAAGAGAATGGTTAAAAGGATGATAACATGGAGGGTATTGCTTGCGGATTGCATACCCAACATACTCGCATTATTAACATCTACAAGGAAGGTGACTCGCATACCTCCACATATAGACCATCATGACTTTGTTAGACCCTTCGCACGAGTGTCATTCATCAACCAAGGTGCAACATCTTGTTCGGATCTAACCTCCGGATTGCGAGCCCCGGTGAGTTCCGAGGGCCGGTGGAGATACCACTACTCGGTAGGTTCCGTCCCGGTGTTAAAAGGAAACGGAACGTGACGTTGCGAAGCATTGCATTCCGGGAGTGCTCGTGGAGCGGATCTCGCTTACTTTTAGAAGAATGGATGATAGAAAAATGCCTTACCACTTTCAGCTGGATCCGTAATTGGAGAGTCTCCGGCTCTACGAGCCGTGAGTTACATGGGAAATAAGCACACCTCCAATGCACATCCATGCGGCATTCCTGCCAAGGATGGCTTGGAAGGTGATGTTATGGCCCATGTTTCTTACTATTCAGACATGGATTTTTGACAGACACTTTTGGATGGATCAACAAGAATCTTACACAATCCGTTTTGGATTTACATGGATTGTATGAGACATTAAATTTCTGAGGAAAATGTCATCATGACTAGATCAAGTTGTATGATGTACTTTCAGCAAGTTGGAATGAAAACTACTACGTCATATTTTGCCTTCACCTCTTTTTGTACAAATTGACTGGGAAACGCCATTAGAGTTAAATGGACTTTGAACGAAGAACAGAAAAGAAAAGAAAATAAATGAGAATTTTTCATAAAAATCTGAATATCAAAATGAACTTCAAATTGACATGAACACTAAATAAACAACAAAAAAATAAATAAATAAATAAAATGGGATTGTTAAAGGACAAACAAAATGAATCTAAATCTCAAATTGAATTCCTATCTGAATCCTCTGATTCGAACCTTTCAATTCTTTCCTCAATTGAAATCTGTTTGAAACTCTTTTGAAATTTGAATATTTTCCTCAACTTATTGCTAAGTCAAGTCTTTTCAGCTTGGTACACTTACCAGCTCCTTTCAATTCTCTTTCTTCTGTGTCTTAGAGGATCGACTAGTTCTATTGACACGGAGCCACGAACTTTGTTCGATCTGGTTCTGATGGCATGAGACTGGGTCCCTCTTCATACAAATGAATCTTCGAGATTGGAGCCCCTTTCCATTTCTCATTAAAATCCCGAGACTGGTACCTAAATTCCAGTTCTCTTCCTTCGAGGTCGGTACCTAAATTCCGATTCTCATTTGAGATCGATACCTAAATTTCGATTCTCTTTTGAATTGATACATAAATTTCAATTCTAAATTTTCGAGACTTGTACCTAAATTCGAGTTCTCTTCCTTCGAGGTCGGTACCTAAATTCCGACTCTCATTCGAGATCGATACTTAAATTTCGATTCTCTTTCGAGTTGATACCTAAATTTCAATTCTAAATTTCCGAGACTGGTACCTAAATTCCAGTTCTCTTCCTTCGAGGTCGGTACCTAAATTTCGACTCTCATTCGAGATCCATACCTAAATTTCGATTCTCTTTTGAATTGATACCTAAATTTCAATTCTAAATTTCCGAGACTGGTACCTAAATTCCAGTTCTCTTCCTTCGAGGTCGGTAGCTAAATTCCGACTCTCATTCGAGATCGATACTTAAATTTCGATTCTCTTTCGAATTGATACCTAAATTTCAATTCTAAATTTCCGAATCTGGTACCTAAATTCCATTTCTCTTCCTTCGAGGTCGGTACCTAAATTCTGACTCTCATTCGAGATCGATACCTAAATTTCGATTCTCTTTCGAATTGATACCTAAATTTCAATTCTAAATTTTCGAGATCGGTACCTAAATTCTGACTCTCATTCGAGGTCGGTACCTAAATTCCGACTCTCATCCGAGATCGATACCTAAATTTCGATTCTCTTTCAAACTTTCGATACTTAAATTTCAAATCTCACTCTCTCGAGATCGCACCTAAATTCGATTCTCATCCATTTTCCATCGATACTTAAACTCGATTCTCACTCCGAGGCCGGTACCTAAATTCCAGCTCTTCGCAATCCCGAGGTTGAAACCTAGGTTTCAATTCTCATTTCAAATCCAAATTTCAAATTCAAAATTTCCTTAAATCGATTTTAAATTAAACTTCAATCGAAATTGAAACTCAGAACAAATTGAAACCTGAACTCACGCATTGAAACTTGAAATTTAAAAGTAAAATGAAATCAAAATCGAATTCCCCAGATCTTGTGATTTGGAGTTCACCTCCTTTTCCATTCCCCAGCGAGAGTTCAGGAATCTCCAGCCTTGGAAATATACCTGATACTCCCCAGCGGAAATTCTTCTACTTCATCCTAAGTTTGTCACTTGGACATCTGTGTTGGTTTTGTTGATCTCTTCGGTCAACGCCAATACGCGCGGTGTGCTTGGTTAAGCACACCACACCTATCGGGTCCATTTATCGACCTCATTTTCGATGAGGTCTTTTGCTTCTCTCTTTAATACTTAGGATCTAGCCTTAGGCTTTTCCTTTGACTAATCTTATAGGACTAGAAATGGAACCCACCATTTAGAAATCCAAACTACTTCTTAACTCCCTGCAAACCCCACAAGCTTGATTGTAGACCCCTAATCACCTAGAGGGTTGAAATCAAATGTGGAGGTTTAAGGGATGAGTTCCCTATAGGACTTTTTGGCCTTAGAAATACCCTGGGTAGCCTGGTCTGGTGAGGGTTGACTTACACATACATTACACTCTCACACACATTCCAAGTCCTAAAACCACACTCTCACCCAACTTGACTTCCTGACTCATGTAGGTAATTCATATGGATGGTCCTTAACCCCTAAAGCCTCTGGCTAAGAGGGTTAGGAACAACATAGTGAATGCCTCAAATGAGTCCTCTCATGGCTTATATGGAATTAATATGGCTTCATGGCTCAACCAAAATGATTCCTTTTCACTCACATTTGATCAATCTTCTTTTTTTCAAACCTACCAACTATCCTTGAAATGACCCAAAATTTGCAAAATTGCCTAAATTACCCAAGGTCCCTCAAAATCAATCCAAAACACTTCCCACCATTCAAATTGACCATCTTTGGCCAAAAATACCAAAATTTCCAAAAATACCCCTAAACCCCCCCCCCAATTACCAAAATACCCTTTTACCCCAAAATTCCAAAAATTCAAGAAATTCCCAAAAAATTTCAAAAAATCCCAAATATTCCTAATTTCATTTTATTCAACTACACCAAGAGCCAATTTTGCCAATTTACCCCAATTTTACATAAACCCCCAATTTGACCCATTGTTAACCCAAGTGAACCCAATGTCAAACCAAACCACCCCAATTGACCTCAATTCTGGTCCAATTCAATTCTAAACTTCAATTAAATATCCTCAACATCAAGTTAGACCAAATCCAAGTCCAATTTGATTGAAATTTGAGCCCAATTTCAATTTGAAGCCTAAGGCCCAATTTTGGCCCATGACCTAAACCTAGCTCAAACCAACCCAATTCAACTCCAATTGACCCCAAATCTTTTCTAAGGCCTTCCTAACATCCCCATAAACAAAACACTAACTTGATTTGCTCAAAATTTGAACCTAAACTCCACCCAAACCTAACCCAAAACCAAAATCTTTTAAATTGACCTAAGCCCAAACCTAACCCAAATGGGTCCAAATCACAAAATCAAAGCCCAACCAAAGTTGAAAACTGTTTGTGACACTCCCATAAACATTTCTCAATAATAATTTTACATCAAATCTAGCTTTAGCCCAACCTTAAACCAAGTTAGCCCAATTTGACCCACTTTGGCCCCTTTACTAAAAGACCCACATTAAACCCAATTCAATTCAAAATCACTTCAAATTTGTTCCAAATCACTCATGACACATCCCTAAACTAAACCCAACATTTATTTGGCATGGTCCTTCACAAAAATTTCATCCAAAAGCCCATTTTAAAATCTAAAAGCCCACTTCCATAAAGCCTTTAAAAGCCCATTTTCACCAAAATTCAAAAAGCCCAAAATCCATTCCAAAGCCCACATGATATTTCCTCTCATCAACCCTTTGATTTAAATCATTCCCTAAGTTTCAAACTCATCATCAAATTATCCTAAATTAAGCCTCATGCCAATTTCCCCTAAATTCATCAAAAATCCCAAAATCCATTTCCATGTAAATGAGCCAAGCCATCCCTAAGCCAAATGGAGTCCTTGGAGCCATGCACAAGCCACATGAAAGCCATGAGAGCTTTGACTTATCACCACTCCCTAAATGGAAAAAGGAGGAAACACTTTTATGATTCCCTTAGGAGTGATTAAACACTCCCATGTATCCCCTAATCTTGCTTAAGCCTAATTGTACTTGGATTGTGACTTGACCCCACTAATCAAGCTGACCCAAGTGACTTTCTCTTCAGCCCAAACTAGCCTTGGGGAGGTGCACCTAGCCTAAACCATGACTTAACCAAATTGAATCCAAAATGGCCTCTCCCCCATACCATTTAAATCAAACCCTTTACACATGTCAAACCCCAATTGATTGCACCAACTTCCAGCTCTGACCCCACTGAGTCAGATGGTGACCCATGCCTGGACGGCCAGCCACCATAGCCGCCGGAAAACACCAGGCCGAGAGCCTTATTTGGCTTCAAAAAATTCAAACCCACTCGTCCGAGCCGTCCCAACCCAAATGGACACCATGGTTGTTCTTCTCCTCCCCTGAGCAGCTGATCCCAGCCTCCAATTGCCCCTTGGAAGCCCTCCACCCACCTCTATTTAAACACCACCACCTCTCGGCCAAAAGGGGTGTTGAACCAAACCTTACCAAAACTCTGCCAAAATCACTCTAGATCCCTCTCCAGACATAGAGAACTTGATCCCCACTGAAATCCAGCCCTAAAACCCTCTTTGTGAGCTTAATTTCCGAGTTGAAAATCCACTCAAAAAACAGAACACTTCACCACAGTGAGCCAATCTTCAAATTGATTGACCCTACACCTTCACCAGACTAAGAGGAGAAGTTCCCCAGCAAAAGTCCCCTCACCAGGCCAGCCATTGCTTCCAGCCTCCAAGCTTTGCGATCGGCCTTGGTCACTGTCATACCTAGACAATTGCCTGCGAGCCAGAGACTTCATCTGGAGCTTGCATGGACTCAATTGAAGGTGACACAACTCTCAGATCGAAGCTTCACTTCTCTGAGCAAAGGTATGAACTCATTCTTCCTTGCGAGCTTCCAGCAATTCTCCATTTTGTTTGGGTTGATTTCATAGCCTATAAACCATATGGATGTGTTCGTCTCTTCAAGACGAATCGATAGAGTATAAGAACTCAAAAATCCATTGAGAATCGAGAGAGATATTAGGGTTTGAGTGTGGATCGCGCATGTATCGAGCGGACGGTCGAGATCAAGCCGGACAGCAGAATGGTATGTGAACCGCGGGCCCTTGGAGCGCTGAGTTAGATGGCGACGCCGAATCATAGCGCGGCGCGTGAGATTTCGGAGCTGCCGAGGTTGACGCAGCGCCGCGTGGATAAGTAGAAAATTAGGGTATTTTTGAATTATTTAAATGACCTAAACTTCAAAAATTCATATCTTTGCATAGAAAAATCACAAAAATAAAATAAAAATACCCTCTTGTTGAGTGAACAAAGGAGAATAATGTGGAAAAGAAATCAAGTTAATTGGATGAGTATTTTATTTTTAATGATTTATTTACTGTTTCTAATGTTTTGATTCTCCATTTGCATAGATAATTCACCATGGTATGAGACTATAGGGCTTTTGAAGCCTCTGATCTTGGGAACATTCCCTGAATTTTTCAAGGTCAGAGGCCATCTCTGTGAAATGTTATTTATTTTTCAAGTTCATGTCACTGTTTTAGGTATTTTAATTCCAATAATTAGCATGTTGTAAAATAAATTTTAGGAAAACTTGGTGATATTTCTTAGGACCAGGAAACCCTATGAAAAATATATTTTGAGTTAATTCATTCATAATACCCTTAATTGGCCTAAACCCCTAAATTTGAATTTGCATTAATTAGGGTTAACCACACATCAAATTAACTTGAAAACAATTCTCCATTACTCTTTAGGGTCAGAGAAACCTTACATAAAATTTTAAAATCAATTGCATTTGATTAACCCCATCAAATGGATTGATTAAGCCTCACAAGCAAAATAGAACTTTAAAAATTCATAACTCCAAAAATACTTTTCAAAAATTCACATAAATGGTTTTGGAGCTTCTCTGATATTAGGAGAGTTCAGGAAAATTAAAATTGGAATTTTCTAAAAAAGTTGATTTTTCACAATATTTTAATATTTTAATAATTAAAAAATAATAAAAATCATAAAAATATTAAAAATCATAAATATGACATATCTTGACTCCTAATCATTTAGGAACAAACCAAATATTTTTCCTAAGTCCCTAGGATAAGATATTGAATTTTAAAGGCTTAATGTAATTTTAATATTAAAAAATGAATTTTCAACCTCTTTCACTAAAATAATTCTATTAAATCAAAGAAAAATCAAAAAATTATAAAATTTGTTTCTCTGGACTCCATGAGGTCAGAGAAATTTAAGAAAAATATAAAATCTATTTTTTAACTTTTATTTTATTTTAAAATTAATTAATACTCTAAAACTCAAAATAATTATAATAAATAAAATATAATTCAAAAAATCACAAAAATTGGTCCAAGTGGTTCTCTAGTTATTAGGAACATGCCATAATTTTCTTAAGGACATAAACCTTTCCTTGGTCATGTTGTTGAATTTTCTTTGAAAACCCCTATTTTCTACTAAAAATAATTATATAAATAAATTAAATTCAGAAAAATCACATTTTCTCCTCTAATTTCTTAATTGATATGTGAGTGAGGTGATATAAAAATTTCAAATTCATTTGAGCTCAATTTAGTGAGTTATGAAATAAACAAGCTTAAAAGGGCATATAGGTAATTAAAAATTTTAACCCTTAATTAAAACTTTAGGTTTAATCAAAATGTGGGGGTGAAATATTTGATTTTAACTTTCTCTTGGATGATTGAAACTTAGGGAAATTAAGGGGGTAGAAACCCATTAAACACTTTGAAAATATCAAAATTAAACTTTAATTAATTAAATAATTTAAATTTTGGAAAGAATATATTTAAAATTTGGATTATTAAAATAGGGATATTATTAAGAGGATATTTATTCTATAATTTAAAAATCCCTAAATAAGTCTCTTTAACAACATTTAATTCTTAATTAAAAATTAAGATAATGATCCAAATTAACAATTAAAACTAAAATTAAATTAAATTAAATTAAAATTAAATTAAAATTAAAGTTAAACTAAAATTAAAATTAAATTAAATTAAATTAAAATCAAATTGAATTAACTTAAATTAAAATCATTTACAACTAATCTAAGTGAAATCATTAAGAGTTAAATCAAAACATATCAATAATTTCAACACCTCGTCCTATCTAAGTAAATCTAAAACATGAACATCAATTTGAAATACCAAGATAATTGAAAATGTAAAGATTTAAATTAAATCTAAAGTAATTTGAACACTATTCCAAACTTAAAATTATTAATTAAAACCTCATAATTAAATTAAAACACTTTAAACCATCAACTCAAACTTTAAATTAGGAATGATTAAAACTCTCGATAAACCAACTTGCCCTTAAAGGCTTTAATTATTATAACTCTTAATAGAGCATTAAATGAGATGTCACTTCATTCATTGGGTAATCAAATACCGAAGTTCACTGAGCAAGAGACAAATTTTAACTAAACTCCTCGATGATTAATTCATATGTGCAACTAAATTTACTTGGACTCAAAATAATCCCAGAAGTATTGAAAAGATGTTTATGACTCGTCTTAAACACTTCCTCAATATGAAGGGATGTTTTAGAAGAACAACTGAATTTAATTGTTCTTTGATGAAGAAAATCATCCTTAAACCAAACCAACAACCTAGATGTCATAGGAGATGACTAGTTATAGGATTAGGATTCTGGTAGATAACCAAAACCCTTTTCCTTAGTTTTACCTAGGTATTTCTTGCAAAAAATATGTTTAAATGCCTTAACAATGTGTTTTAAGTGCAGCTTGGGATGACGGGAAGACCCTCCAGGTACGCTTTTATTGCAATTTACTTTATTGCAATTTACCTACATGCACTGTACTTTACTTTTCTTGCATGTTAAATAAGATCATTGCATGAAAACCAAAACCATTAGGATAGTCCCCGAACCGAAACCAAAACTAAATTAAAAATCATTGCAAGATAAAATTCACCGCCACAACATTCCAAAATATAAAACAACTCAAAATTTAATCACAAACAGTAACAACAAAACTACAATTGCAACTAAATTAAAACGTCTCGTCGAATGATCGAAATACCTCGGATGATGTAACCCACGTGTTGCTAATGGGATTTCCCACGGTCTAAATGAAAGTGTGGAACTCATTCAGTTGAGTTTAGCAAATTCATCTGGACTAAGTGAATTCGATGAAAATAACGGTGTCGGGATCACGAAACCGTGGGATCTTAATCGGTTTTGTTTAAACAACTTTAAGATTTTTTTAATTAAAATATTAAAAACACTTGGATTTTTAAGATTTTCTCTAAACCAAAACACTTCTCTCATCTCCCGATTTATGACTTCTAAAACTAAACCTCTGCAACAACAAGGATCTTGGAGCATAGTGGGCAGCACGGCCATCGTCATCAGCAAAACTCGGGTCTACTTCAAAGAAAACCTTTCTTAGAATTAAATAACCAAGCCATAGGATTTCGAGGTAGTTTGCCTAGTGCAGCATAAATCCTCAACTCTTCGTTAGGCATTTGCATAATCATGTTATGCAAATTAAGTCCTAACCGGTCTTAGGACTCTGAGGTAGTCGTTTGGTACGATATAAACCCTCACATCTTTGAGGCTTTTTGCATGACTGCATCATACAAATATAAGTCTTAATTAATTAAAACATGCAAGATGAAACATTAAATGAACTCCCAAATTGAAGCCAAACAATAGGATGGTTTGGGAAGTTGCCAAGATTCTACTTGGATCCTCAACTTCTCCTACTTTTCTTCCTTTGGATTCTTGAAATAAACTGTTCCAAATTTGAGCTAATCTCTTTTGAAATTCCAAAATTCAATCCTTTGAAACCTTAAACTTTGAAATTCTCGAGAACAAAACCACTGATCATTATCGAGAGTTTTCTTAAATGATTCCCGTCATTTAAGATGTAATTAACTATAGGGGCTTGCCCTTATAAGGAAATTTAAGAACCCAGGTAATATAAACCCTGCTTAATTCATTTATATTAAATAGGGGAACTTGTCGGCTTATAAAATTGGTTTGCAGACCAAATGGATGTCACAAATCTTCTAGTTTATTTAATCGAGCCCCATCGTCAAGCAGCGTGTCTATTCTTCGGGATAGAAACACAGTTTGTGATGCGGTGCTCGTTTATATAAATTATTTGGGATGTGAGAACGGTTTGATTTCATATCTTAAAATTTTCAAACTTAAAATTATTTTTAAAAATCAATTACTACTTTTTAAATTATTTATTTAAATTAAATTAAAAATTCGCCGACAATTTCTGTAGGCGACCCCTTTTCAAAATATAACACCCAACCTAAAAATATGCCGACAGAACGATATTGTGCATTTCATGTACTCTTTAGACCTTGGGATGTTCTTTTGATGGACTTTGTATTAGGAATACATAGCACACCTAGAGGACATCGTATTATATTTATGATTGTGGATAGATTTTCCAAGATTACACACTTCTTAGCTTGTTTTCAATCTAATGATTCCTCACACATAACAAAACTTTACTTTAAGGACATTATTAGACTTCAAAAACTTTCTTCCATTATATTTTCTGACTAGGACATTAAATTTATTTCATATTTTTTTAATACTTTATGGAAATTTATGGAACAACACTTAAATTCTTTTATAGGACAAAATTGAGGTAATCCATAGATCATCAGAAATATTCTTAGAAGTTTAGTAGACATAAGTTTAAGAAATTGGTACGTTCAATTACCTACTGTAGAGTTTCTCGTAATAGCTCAGACTCTAGTACCACCAATAAAACCCCATTTGAAATTATTTATGGTTGCAATACTAAAAAACTAATTGATCTTGTAAATAGTTCCACTCATGCATTTTTTTTATTTTGCATTTATATTTACTAAAGTTTTTTAAAGCCTACATAAAGATGTTAATAAATAATAAGAAATTATAAATACAAAATATGATGAGTTTAGAAACAAAAATAAAATTTTAGGGAATTTAATGTGGGTGATTTTGTACTGATAAGAATTCATCATGAGAAGTATTTATCCACTTCATTTATAAAATTACAATCTAGAGCATTTGGGACATTTAAGATTATTAGAAAATTATGTTAATGCTTATGTTGTAAATTTGTCTAATGACATGTTTATTCGCCCTGTATTTAATGTGAATGATTTTATTATTCTTAAAAGAGTTAGATAATCTTTGATTATGCAGGATATTTCTTTTGCAAGACAACAATATCACATTTTCCAAGGGTCGACCAACTTCATTATATGAAGTAGACCAAATCATCACATATGAGCAGGAACATAATGGTGATCAGAGATTTTTAATGAGGTGGAAGGATAAACCACCTACATATGTCACTTGGATGACTCGAGAGGAATTAAACAAGCTTGCACCAGACCTAGCAGATGAGTATGTTGACTTTAACACTCTGAAGAAGAGTTCTTTGGGTCTAGGAGAACTGGTGTGGCATATGGAGGTGGCCCCATCGCTAGATCTAAAGCAAGAATAGTAGCCCAACTACTAGATCTAAATCTATGACCAAATAAAGCTTGAAAAAAGTTTGATGGTTTTGAAGGCTTTAGAGACCTTCAATTATGTTTATTTTTATCATATTAGGTATTGATTAATTTTCCTTAATGTGTGTGTTGATTATATATTTTTATGTAAAGTGTAGTTATGTTGAAGTAAAATACTTGCATATGTGGCATTGACCTTTACTTATGCGGAGCCAACGTATAATTATGTGAAGTCAATCTATGGATTAGAGGCTTGTAAATTGTGGAAAAGATGTTTTAGGGTGGTGTTGACCTCATTTTTTTTTGAGGTCTGATCTCTCTCTCTTTTGTGCTTAGGATCTAGCAATAGGTTTTCCCTTTGACTATTCTAGAGGACTAGAAATGGGACCCACCACTAAGAAATTCAAACACTTCTTAAATCTTCTTGAACCCCACACAGATGACCATAAACCTCCAAGCCCCTTTTGAAGGTTAAAAGTCAAATGTGGAGGTTTAGGGATGAGTTTCAATAGGATTCTTTGGCCTTAGGATTACCCTGGGTAGTCTGGTCTTGGTCAGGTTAATCTGCACACACCACAGTCTCACACACATTCCAAACCCTAAAACCACTCTTACCTAACTTGGCTTCCTAACTCATGTAGGAAACTCATATGGATGGACCTAAACCCCTAAGCCTCTGGCTAAGAGGGTTAGGAACAACATATTAAGTGCCTAAAATGAGTCCTCTGGTGGCTATTGTGAGCTTAACATGGTTTCATGGCTCAACCAAAATGGTTTCATTTTACTCACTTCTAATCAATCTTAATTTTTCTCAAAATTTCTTTTTTGGACCCCCCGGCCCTGAAACCCAAAACTTCACGGTCACCCAGGCTCTAAAAAAAAATCATTCCAGAGCATTCCCCTCATCAAACTGATAAGTTTAACTATAAACATGTCGTACTTCTGAGCTACCTTTGGGTCCCTCACGGCCAAAATAGTTGATACTTAAAAAATGCTCCGGGATTCATAAAACCTTCTACATAAATAAAAATGACCCCGTACACTTTTGTTTGACTCCAAATATCATTCTAAACCACCTCGAGCCTTTAGTTTAGTCTTTTAACCACTTACCCCCAAACCCCCCAAAACTACCAAAATGCCCTTCATAGCCAAAAATTTTGAAAATTCCCAAATCCCAAAAAATTCCAAAAATTCCAAAATATTCTCCACATCATTTTGTTCAACTACCACATACCCCAATTTTGTCAATTTAACCCAATTTGATCAAAAATTTCAAATTTGCCCTTAAAGCTTAAAATTGACCTAGTTGACCCAATTCACCCAAACTAAGCCCAAGGTCACTCAATTTTCCCCAAATAAATTATAAAACCATTCATAACATCCCCATAAAAAAAAATTTAACATTCAATTGCCCCCATTTGATCCCAAAATCCACCCAAGTCCAACCAAACCCAAAAAAGCACAATATTGACCGAAAAGCCCAAAAATTCTTCAAATTGAACCCCATCAAGCATTAAAATGCCCCAAGAAAGTTTTAAATCAAATTTCAACATTTTTTTATTCAATTTCAATTAATTTCAAGTCATTTTGATCATGGCATGATTAATTTCAAAAATAAAAAATCATCTTGTGCATGTTAAAGGCCCATCTCCTTAAGCACTTTCAAAAGCCCATTTCTTGGAACTTTGAAAAGCCCAAATTTTCAATCAAAACCCATATGACATTCATCTTCATCATACATTCAATAAAAATCACTCCTAAGTTCCAACTTCATCATTTAAATTTGCCAAATCAAGCATCTTGACAATTTTCACTGAAAATCCAAAATATTTCAAAATCTACTTTCATGAAAGCTCCCAAGCCAAAGTTGAGCCATGGAGGACCATGTGCAAGCCATGAAGCTTGATGACAAGCCACATGAAGCCATGTAAGACCTTTCCACCTCACTAAGCAATTAATGGCAATGGAGGGGACCTCTTTCCAAACTCATGCTTAAACTCTTTTAACCCTTTTATACTTCACTCTAACCCGAGCTTAGCCACATTATCATGGATGGCGACCTATCTCTACTAATCAAGTTGAATCACGGGAACTTTTTCAGCCCAAATCAGACCCTGGAAAGGTCAACCAAGCCCAACCCCATGCTTTAACCAATTTGAACCCAAGCTCCTCTATTTAAGCTCCATTCATGGCCAGAGAGAAGAAAAGAGAAAGATTACCTTTGGGAGACTCTGCCAAATTGTTCCCAAAGCTTCTCCAAGCGCTCTTAAGCTCATCCCAACCATTTCCAATTAAGGCCTCACCTCTTGGACAAGGGTATCGATTTTTTTCCCTCCAACCGAGCTTATTTTAATTTTATGTAAAGCTTTACTTGCTTTAAGTGCATTATCATCATATAGATATGTTCCCCTATTTTAGATGATCATTTTAAGAAAAAATTCACTCAATTTTATTAAGAAATGAGTGAGATATCAAGGTTTGCTGGTGGACGATTTTAGGTTAATAACAGTTGGAGAGAGGAGCAGCAGCTGTTCGATCACGCGTGTATCGGACGGACGGTTGTGATGAAGTCAGACGCAACTCGGTCCACGAACAAGCCGCCAAACAGAACCACGCCAGCTATCAGGAGTGCGACACAAGTCATTTGAGCTGGAAAATAAAATGTTTTATTTATTTTTGACACAAAACTTCAAAAATTCATAACTTTATATAGAAAACTCTTAAAAATAAAATAAAATATACCCTTTTGCTCACTGAAATGAGGGGAATAATGTGGAAGTAATTTCATATTTATTTGATGCATATTTGATTTTTAATTAATTAAATGGTGTTTTCAAACTTTTAATTCTTCATGCATGTATGAGCTTCACCATAACTTGAAATTTTGGTATGTTATTCTATGCGTCATGGTGGATCTTTCATGATTTTTCTGAAGTCAGAGAAGATCTCCATGATGAGATATCTATTTTTCAAAATTATGCATCAGTTTTGCTATAATAATTGTAGAAATTATCATGTTACTTAGAAAAATCTAGAAAAATTATAGTAGGTTTCTTATGGCTAGAGGACTATAGGAAAATTATATTCAGATTTAATTCACCAACAATAACCCTAACTGGCCTAAACACTTAAAACTAAAATTAAATTAATTAGGAGTAACCACACATCAAAAACACACAAAAATAACTCTCCACTATCACTTAGGATCAGAGGAACCTCACATAAAAATTTCAAATCAATTAGAATTAATTTGACCCATTAAATGAATTTATTAAGGGACATGATCATTTTGCACATTAAAAAATTCATAAAACCAAAATACATTTAAAAAATTCACCAAATTAATTTTGGGAGTTCTCTGTGATTAGAGGAATCCAAGAAAAATAAAATTACATTTTTCATAAAAATTTGATTTTTAATCATTTTTAAATATTTAATAATTAAAAAATCCTAAATATCACAAAAATTTCAATTTTGGCCTCCCCATCACTTAGGAACCATCAAAATATTTTTCCTAAGTCTCTAAGTTAAGATATTAACTTTTAAATGCCTAGGATAATTTTTAACATTTAAAAAATGAATTTTCTTATTCTTTCACTAAAATAACTCTAATAAATCAAATAAAAATCAGAAAAATATAAAATTTGCTTCTCTGGGTTTCCTGACCTTAGAGAGATTTTTTAAAAATATAAAACTTAATTTTCTACTTTTAAAATATTTTATATTTAATTAACACTCTAAAACTTAAAATAATTATTATAATTAAAATAAAATTCAAAAAATAACCAAAATTGGTCCAAGTGATCCTCTGGTCAGTAGGAACCTCTTATAATTTTCTTATGGATAGAAACTTTACCTTAGTAATGTTATTGAATTTTCATTGAAAACTTCTATTTTCTATTAAAATAATTATATAAATGAAATTAAATTCAGAAAAATCACACTTTCTCCTCTGTTGTCTTAATTGACATGTGAGTTAGGTGAAATAATATTTTCAAAGTCATTTGAATTTGATTTAATGAATTATGAGGTGATCATGCCTAAAGGGGCAAAAGGGTGATTCTTGAATTTTAGCCTTAATTAACATTTAGGCTTAACCAAAGGGGAAGGGAAAATGTTTAATCTTAATCTTCTTCTTGGATGATTGAAACATAGGGAGTTAAGGGGTAGAAACTCATTAATCACCTTTAATATTAAAGTAGAAATCTCAATTAATTGAATCATTATGTTTTGGAAGTCAATTAAAGCATGAATTATTAAGCTTAAGGGATTTAACGTAGGAATACTCTAATTCTTTAAATTGAATCCCTAACTTATGATTTGATTAAATATCATTTAATTCTTATTAATGAAACCATGAAAATTATAATTGAAACTAATAATTAAGAAGGGAATAATCTTGAAATCTTATAATCAAATTAAGGTTTAAAATATTAAAATTAATTTGAAATGATTTAAAATCAACAAACTTAAGATATTAAAACTAATCTGAAATCATTTAAAACTTAAGATTAATGTAAATTAATTTATAGTTAAAACATCATAATCAAATTAAACCAGCTAAAATTAATCTAAAATATTATAATTAAATTAAAACAACTTAAAAGATTAAAAAATTAATATAATTGAACAAAAAAAATTTAAACACTCTTATCAAAAATAATTTAAAACATTTAAAAAAACCAATTAAACTTTATAACTAAATTAACTCATTTTAAGTTACTAATTTAACTTCAATTAAGAATGGTCAAGTTCTTTAATCGACTAATTTTCTCCTAAAGGCTCCCATCCTTATAAGTCTTAAGTGAAACGTTAAATGAGGTGCCACCTCTATTATAGGATAATCAAATGTCCAAATTCAATGAGCAAGAAAAATTAAAACAAATTTAAACTTTAATCAAACTTTGGATAATTAATTCAACTAGACAATGAAATCATTTGGACTCAAGATAAATCCAGATGTTTTGAAAAGATGTTCGGGGCTCTAACCCAAGCACTTCCTCAATCTGATGGGTTGTTTTAGAAGAACACTTGGACTTCATTGTTCTTTGATGAAGAAAATCATCCTTAAAAACAACTAGGATTTCAACCTTGATGTCATAGGACTTGATAGACAACCAGGATTTCAACCTATACGTCATAGGACTTGGTGGACAACTAGGATCTGAACTTAAACATCATAGGGTTGGTTGATGAACAGAATCTTCCCCTAGCCTTAACTATGTGCTTGTCCTTAAATATTAAATATACTAACATGCATCTTAAGTGCAGTTGGTGGAAACAAGAAGACTCTTCAGGTACAAATTTAAGTTTATTACAATTTACATTCTGCAATTTATTAAATGTTTTATTTTCCTGCATTTTATAAACTTGTGAAAAAGATCAAACCCAGCATGTTTAAACAACTTAAAATTTAATCACCAACAAAAAAAACAAAACCTGTAATTGTAACTAAAACTAAAACGTCTCCTTGGATGATCGGGAATCCCTCGGATGATGCAACCCACGTGTTGCTAACAAGATTTCCCATGATCTAATTGAAAGTGTGGAACTCATTCAGTTGAGTTTAGTAAATTCATTTGGACTAAGTGAATCCGATGAAAATAGTGGTGTCGGAATGATGGAACCGTTGGATCTTAACCGGTTCTGCTTAACCAACTTTAAGATTTCCCTTAATAAAACTTAAGACATTGAATTTGAAACTCAACCTCTAAACCAAGACACTTCTCTCATCCTCTGATTGTCACTTCTTTAAACTAAACCCCTTGCAACAACAAGAAACTCGGAGCAAGCATAGTGGGTAGCACGACCATCTTCAACAGTAAAACAGGTCTTCATCAACTTAACCATTCATTAGAAATTAAACAAAGCCATAGGATTTCGAGGTAGTTTGCCTAGTGCAACATAAACCCTCACTTTTTCCTTAGGCATTTGCATAATCATGTTATGCAATTTAAGCCCTAACTCGTTTTAGGACTTCGAGGTAGTCGTTTGGTACGACATAAACCCTCACATCTTTGAGGCTATTAGTATGATTATATCATATGAGTATAAGTCCTAATTAATTAAAATTAGTAGGATTGCAACATTAAATAATTCTCCTCAAATTCATGCCAAAAAAATAAGAGTTACCGAGGTTCTTCTCAGCTCCGTGACATCCCCTACCTTTCTTCCATTAGATTCCCAAAATAAAATGTTCAAATTTGATCCAAGCCCTTTTGAAATTCCAAAATCAAAACCTTTGAATGCTTAAACTTTGAAATTCTTGAAAGTAAAACCACTGATCTTTATCGAGAGCTTTCTTAAGTGTCTTCAGACATTTAGGATGTAATTAACTATAGGGGCTTGCCCTTATAAGGAAATTTAAGAACTCATGTAATATAAACCTTATCTAATTCCTTCATATTATATAGGAGAACTTGTCGGCTTATAAAATTGGTTCGCAGACTAAACGGATGTCACAAATCTTTTAGTTTATTTAATCGAGCCTCATTATCAAGCAGTGTGTCTATTCCTCGTGACGTATACACGGTTTGTGATGCAATGCTTCGTTTATATAAACCATTTGGGGTGTGAGATCGGTTTGATTTCATATATTAAAATTTAAAGTTATATTTTCAAATATCATTTTTGAAAAGCTATACAATTTTCTATTAAATTAAATTTAAAATTATTTTCAAAAATCAAATGCTACTTTCAAAATAATTATATATATATATATATATATATATATATATATATATATATATATTCATATTTATTTATTTATTTAAATTAAATTTAAAATCTAAAATTCACCGACAACTTCTGTAGGCGACCCCCTTTCAAAACATATAACCTGTAAATATGCCGACAATTTCTGGCGACTTCGCTAGGGACTAGTTCTTCTCTCCATTTAGATCAGATGGTTTGCTTTCAAAAATCGGTAATACGCTCATATCCCGGTGAGCTAAATTACATTTCTTCCCTTAGCATGTCTCATCCATTTCGACCTTGGATAGATCCGGTCAACTCCTTTTGGATTCAGGAGCCACTACATAATCGTCCATAAGTTGAGAGGTTCCAGAATCCTTTTTCGCGTCCCAAAGTGAGGCAGACCCTCAATAGGTGTGTTAGCTTAGGAGCGGTCTATTGAAGTAAGTTTGATGCAGAGTCAATCCCCTCCAAATTTTGGACCGGGTCCAATTCTTCATTCCTCTTTGGGTTTGACTTGCTGCTAACAGGTCAAACTCAAATTTCACTCTAACAACCTTCCAATAAACCATAAATAAAATAAAATTTTGTCAAAATTTCAAACCAAAATAAAACTTCTCAAGATACAGCAAGTATACAATATTAATAAAAAAAAGAAATACAAAAAAATTCACATGCTTAAAGGATGCCTAGTACAAAGCAAGTTAACTTGAGTGCTTTCGTTGAAACTGCAAAGCAAGGGACGTCACTGACTTCCATAAATTCTTCAAATGACAGGAGACAATGTCTTCACCCAAGCTGGTCTTTTCTTTCGCCTCTGGAATGGAGTTTTTCATCAATAGGGAGGAACTGCCTGACCTGGCAGTCATCAAGTTTGGACAAGGGTTTGAGAGTGTTGAAACTAAGTTCGGGAATTTGTTTGTTGAAATGATGAAACTCGAAATGAGAAAGTCTGTTGAGCCTATTGTAGAGTTCAACTTAAAAATTGTTGAAGAGCTCCCTATGCCAAATAAGGAGTGGTTGAAAAAGACTCTTTTATTGTTGTGAAGTATGCCGCTAGAAGCGTTGGGACTTCTCTGAGGACTGCTTCAGCTCCTACTATCAGAGCCACCATCACCACACCAACTGTTTTGTTTGAAAAAGGAAAAGAGATTTTACATAAGGAAGAGTCAATCGATGCTTACACCCTACCTTTTTACGGACTCAAAATTGGGTCAAATTCGAAGACCGCGCAATTAATGAAAGCACGAGAAAAGAAGCACAACCGAAAAAGTCTAAAAGTCGACCAGCCATGATAGCCCCGCCTGCCGCAGTGCCGCCAGCCGAGTCAGCAGCCATCTCGGCAGAAACCACACGGACCGACACAAAGCTTGAAGGAGCTTTTGGGTAAGGAATATCCCTTTAAGGATGAAGCAGTGGCCAAAATGTTCCGCGGCTTGAGTAAGATGGTTGATTTTCAACTGCCAAAGCCAAAAAAGTCGGAAGAGATTGGCGAGAAGGATCACCCCCAATACAGCCCATACCACCGATTACTTGGCCACATCATAGAAAACTATTTTGTATTCAAGGATTGGCTCGAAAACAATTTTGAAGGTGGGAACATAGCAATCCCGAAGGAATATTTAAAAGAACCTGAAAAAGTTTCTGTGAATATGATTTCAGATGTTTCACTTGGCTTCTATACAATGACGCCAGTGCTCAAGGGGATAAGTGATGTTCCTCAAAAGTCCCCGGTTAACCTAAAAATTCTCAAAGGAAGTTCGATTGACTCCGCCATAGAGAAGCTCTGAGTTGACATTGCACAACTATTTGAAGACCAGAAAAAGATGTCAAAAATGGAGATTACAGCCTACCAGATTACATGGAAGGTGGTTTTGCAGAAATCAACGTCATCGAGACAGAGTTCACACCATCCTCATGCGACACTCCTTTAACCACTAAGGAGAACACCGCAGATGAGTTTTAAATGGCCATTCAACAGTGGGATGAGCAGATAGGTCAAATGAAGAAACAGTCGGAGGAAATAATGATCGTCATGGCTACAATTCAAGGGCAGTCGCAGTCGTTACCAATAGCAACTTTGGAGGCAAACCAACCAGAAATTGTTCACGTTACGGATGAAAGAAAAGAGTCCACCTCCGACAACAACCGAAGAAGGATCTAGTTCAGGGTCCGATGCTGGAGAGTGACATTAAACAGATGGTGGAACAATAGGTGAAAGAAGCTCTGATCCAATCAGAAATGGAGGAATCAGTTTCAAAGGGTAGACCTTACCTAGAAGAGTTCGATACCGTTCAGTACCCCAGAGGTTTCATATCACCGTTGTTCAAAACTTTTAACGGAACTGGAAATCCCCGACAGCATGTTGCACACTTCCGAGCAAGCTGCTGCAACGCGGGCGGTAGCGAAGCACTTTTGTTTCATCAATTTGTGAATAGCCTCACTGGAGCTGCCTTTGATTGGTATGCATAGTTTTCAAATGGTTCGCTAAGGACATTTACAGAAATGGAAAATCTTTTTGTCAAAAGGTTTGCTGGAGCTCAGCACCACATCATCGTCGGTGATCTTATGGTAGAGAAATAGAAACCAAATGAAACCTTGGTGGAATACATCATGCGTTGGAGAAATCTCAACATGAGATGCAAGTCTCATATGATAATTTAGAATCAATTATAGGCCCTAATGAACTTTCCTCACTTACAGGAGTAAATTGAGGTTGGTTCATTCCAAATTGGTCCAACTTCCTTGATATTGTAGCAACCTGAGATGCAAGAATTGTAATCACATCTGTATCATGAACATTAGCTACATTTTTATGATTTGCCATAGCAGATGACCATTGAAATTCATTTGTAGCCATTTTTTCAATTAACACATACGCTTCATCAAATGGTTTTGACATTAATGATCCACCGACGGAGCATCGTTATGGACCTAAGGGATCCTACTAACCCATTATAACAAGTTTGAATGATTAACCAATCAGGCAGAGCATGGTGTGGACACTTTCTTAGGAGTTCATTAAATCTTTCCCAAGCTTCGTATATTGATTCTCCTTCATACTGACAAAATGAGATAATATCGTTTCTAAGTTTAGTAGTCCTTGAAGGTGGAAAATACTTAGCTAAGAATTTCTGAGTTAACTCCTCCCAATTTTTAATAGAACCTGGTGCTAATGAGTATAACCACATTTTAACCTTATCCCTTAGTGAGAAAGAAAAAAGCCGTAGTCTAACAGCATCGTCTAACATACCGTTATAACGAAATATAAAGACAAAGTTCTAGAAAATTTGATAAGTGTAAATAGGATCCTCCGAAGGAGTTCCCCCAAACCGATTGTTTCCGCACCCGACTGGATAATCTCGTGATTTATTTCAAACGAGTCAGCTTCTACGAAAGGGTTTGGTGTACTAGAGTAAATTTCATCTGTCGTAGGATTTATGTAATCCCTCAATGATTTATGATGATTTTCCAAGTTATTATCTTGAAAGTTTTCCATTTCTATTTCTAATTTTTTGAGTCCTTTCTGTATTTTTATTTATTTTTTATTTTTTTCAAACTCGGGATCATAAGGCACAAGTCCTGCAGATCCTTTGTTTCGCATACGTAACACAACAAACAATATATTAACAATTAAATAAATAATAATTGAAATATATTCAACACAACAAAACATTTTTACGAACACCTTATTTTTCATATAAATTTTTTTAAACACTTTTTCATACAAAAATACTTTCACACGAAAATAGTTTTTACGACACTACAGTTTTCCAAGTCTAAGCCTAATTACTTCAACTAAAATTCTCCTAAAGTTCTTACCGAAGCTTCCCCGGCAACGGCGCCAAAAACTTGACCCGACCCGCAATTACATAGTAAATTAACTTCCAAAAGATGGCCAAAAACGTGACCCGATTTATAAATAGCGGCTAGTGTGCAAAATCTTAAATGATATAAAAATTAGAAAATATTTTACACACAAGGGGTACTGCATAAGTATACGTATCATTTCAAGTAATATAGAGTTTTCTTTAAAACCCCAATATCGATCCCACGAGGAAGTGAAGTAAGAAGTCTTTAATCAAATTCTAGTCTACTACTAATAGTCCTTAGTTTGGAATGTCGATTAAAATTGTGTTTTATCTAGCAACTATTCCTAAATGCAAGTGTTAAATGTAAAGATAGTAACCATATCTAGATGCAAATAATAATTCTAAATATAACCCTTTTTGGATGAGTTGGTTTGGAGAATTTTGAGATATTAAAAACAATTATTCTTATGTAATGAAATAGATAATGTATAGGATTGAGATGCATTTAATATTGTACGTGCCAAATAGGAGTAATCTTATTCTTTACCATTTGGTCAGGCATAAAGAACATTGACTAATCCTATGCTTGGTTACTGAATCCGTGGCTAGGCTGGGAGAATACCGACTCTCACTTCGGAGCTCCCACGTTCCCCTCGCCTGAGGGTGAACATCTCCGCTTCAACAACCAAACGATAGGACCGAATTGAGGATTTTAGCCTGTCACTCTAAAATCTCCAATTCTACGCCCGATTAATATTATTTCCCTATTTATTTGCATTCAATTCCAATGAACTTCACCATCCGTGGAATTTGAATGTGGTTCCACTTTGTTGAGAATTACATATGCCCCTTCAGGACTTAATGCAATTACAATGAATTTCAACACTACAATGGGCCCTTATTGCAATGTAAATGAAGTGCAAATAAAAATCATCACATTTATAATTAAAACATCTTTTAGCAAGCATCCCAATATCCTAATCATGAATACTACTCATTGCAAAAGAAAAGTAAAATTAAAAGAATGGCATAATCTTCTCATGCCACTATTTCCAAAGAAGAAGAAAGAGTAAGAGAGATGCGTCACAAAGCACGAAGAAAACACAACGGAAACTTCATTAAACCAAAGCGAATCCACTAGGTAATTGTTTACAAAATTATAAGATAATAAAGAACAATACTTAGTTTTTTCCCCTTGAAAGAAAGACGAAGATCTCTCCCACAAAGTCTCCCGACGATCCATGCAATGCTAGTGAAATCCCTTACAAATTCTCTCAAAATCTTCTCTCCAATCTCCCCAAAGGGTAGAAATCTACATTTCTACTCTTAATCTAAAAATCCTAAACATTCCTCAAAGTTTTTCTCCCCTTTTTTTTCTAAAATTTCTCCTCTATTTCTCTTCTTTTCTAACCTATATTCTCCATTTTAAAGAGTATGGATGAAGTTTGAAGAGTTTTCATAAGCACCCCTTCGAAAAAGCATCCAAATACGTCGAATTTAGGCCAAAAACCACCAAAAGTCGGTCCATAACCTTCCGGGCGCCGTCGGAGGGTTCGAGCTCACTGTCGGCGAGCTTCTCGGGCACTTTTCAGTGTTTTCTAGAAAATCTTGCCGTCAGCGAGGTCGAGGTCACCGTCGGCGAGATGACTGATGCGCAGCTCCACCGTTTTGCTCCGTTTGGCTTCGTTTTAGCTCTGATTCGCCCCATTTCAGTTGCGTTGCGTTCGTAACAGATAGCCCTACAAAATAAGCATAAAAACAATATTTCTTTAAAGTGTAATCTCATTCAAAAATATGTAAGAAGTGTAAAAGAGATTAAGCATTAAAAGACTTATCGAAAGGTGTCAGGGCAGAATTTCATTTCTTGCTCGTTTTTGCTCCAAATTGCACCGTTTTTGCTCCAAATTGCACCGTTTTTGCTTTTTTTGCTCCAATCACTATTTCTTGTACCTAAAACCAAAAAATATACAAAATACCTTCCTTTAAAGTGTAATATCATAAAAAATGAGTAAAATGATATAACAAAAAGTTTATATATTTTAGGCGTGTCAAAATCCCCCAAACTTAATTGTTACTTATCCTCAAGTAACACTTTTACTGCATAAAAATATAACTCAAGGTAATGTACTTTTCACTTGTAAGACACTAAAATTTTTCATTTAAAAGAATATATTGGCTAGTCTTTTAGAAATAAATTCAGTAACTTAGGTTAATGCTACAGGTATAAGAATATTCAGCAATCAAGTCTAAGGGTTCTAGTCATCTATTTATTTCAAGATAAACCATAATTTGTTACATTAAGAGTGCCTTGAAAGATTATGTGAAAAAGTAGTTCATGTAAACTTCATCAGAATGTAAGCCAATACTTTAAATATAAATTCAGAAATGAAATCAAGTTTTCCCTTTGGAGTGACTCAAGTGAAACCAATTTTTGATTATGCATCTCCTCAAGCTTCTCCTCATAAATATTTTTTTTTTCTTTCTTTTTTTTTATGAGGATTACTATATCTGGAGAGCCTGTAATGATTTTGAACTTCACTCTCCTCTTTCTAAAGTTCAAACTTGAAACACATCCTTACTTTATAATTAGGTATGAGCTTTATTATTTATCATAAAGTCACAGTCTCTTCTTAACACACAATACTTTAAGTCTCTTAACATTTCAAAAATACAGTTTTCTTTACTTTAAATAGTTAACTATAATCAAATTCTTTCATACCAAATATCTCACCCTTATAAAATTAACCTTTATTACTAAAAACTTTCATTAAATCCTTTCATAATATTCAACTAAAATAAGAAGTTTTAGTTATCTCAAGCGAGGCTCAATTGCCAGTTTTGCTAATAATTTTTGAAAATATAATAATTGAGAACAAAAAAGAGTTAATATTTTTCTTCCCCCTAAACTTAAATTTTAAAATATTTTGCAATTAATTCCATAAAATGTAGCAGGAAGAAAAAGTAAAGGTTGAATCTACTTGCTACTACAACATCCTATCAAATTCATATACATGCATAATCAGGATAGAAAGACTGTAGGAGAAAGTAAAGCTAACCTAAAATATGCTTGTAATAAAATTACATTAAAAGAAAGTATTTTCACATTAAAATTTTATTTTTCTTCCTACCCCCAAACTTAATTTTTAACAAATATAGCATTCAGTACAGAAAATATATGCTGGAAGAAAACAATTTATAAATTCTATCTACCACAATTGTCTATCAAAATCATTTGTAAGTATTCATTAGGACAAAACAATATGCAGCAGAAAGTAAATCTAAACTAATCATGCCAGAATGAAATTAACTAAACCAAAGTCTAACTAGCATAGCATGTATCAGCATGGGAATATAAAAATGTTCTTCAAGACCTAAATAAAGTTGTAACACAAACATAAACACACATATGATAAATGAGGTTAATTCATCCTTTAACTCAACCAATCTCACTATGTTACCTTCAATTTCTAACGGAATCACTAAACTAGTAAATTTGGTACTTTAAAATGATTTTATAGATTATAATCCCAAGGATAAGATAACCTCTGATATATTGGCACCTAGGCACCAATCTCAGGCATCACCTAATCTTTTTAATCAAGCACCTCTAACTGTTATAAAAAATAGTGTGAGATCATCCTAATGTTATTCATCAAATAGGTTCGCGACTCCTACCAAATGAAATCAAAGTCATAGAAAGTAACAAATTAAGATGGATCTCATTACGGCTTAAATTCATGATGTCTCCCGTAAAACATAAATCCAGGTAAGACACAAGTCATAGTGGACTCGTCAATCCAACTACTACAAGAGAACATAAAAGTCTAACCATAATAAGAAGTTAAGGAATCAACTCCCTCAGGACACACAAAGATCAAATAAAACAACAAACAATCCAAACATCTATCAACAACAATCAAACTTGAATAATCCACACTAAAGCAAGCACAATACAACATTAACAATCATGACTCTCAAGCACACTAAATCAAAGCACAATGATAACTATGGGTTGCCTCCCATAAAGCGCTTGTTTTTAACGTCGAGGACCCGACAAATGATTCCACCTGGATCAAAATTACAATTAAGTAATCCTCGATCAATTGCCCAATCTTTTTTAGATCCAGGGATTCCTACAGAATTCTCTAATTTTAATTTTTCATTCAGCTCTTCCTTTTCAGATGGATTTATATCATTGTTCCTCATATCTATTTCTAGATCCAATATTCTTCTATTGATTTTCTTAATTAACATATTAATATCATCCTTAAAATTTATAAGAAATGGATCTTTATAAGATACTTCAATATCTCCCAAATTTTAGATAAGATTCTCTCTAGATAATTCAGATTCTTGATCAAATTCTTCTATGTCACTCTTATGATTCAAGAACTTTTCTCACGAACTTTTACTGAATGGAATTATTTGAAACCTTAAATCAGATTCAAAATCAACATTTTCAACTTAAATAAAATCACACATAAACTAAACAAAAATTCTAAACTTCAAATTCAAAATAAAATTCCAAACTTCAAATTTAAAACAAAATTTCAAACTTCAAATTCCAAACTCCAAATCTTTAACTCAAATCTTGAAATTTTCAATCTTAAGCTCTAAATCAAATCGGACAGTGTCCCCCTTCAGAATGTGGAATTTTGAATTCTTTACTTCATTTTGAAGGATTTCACATTTCCTCCCCAGCGAGAGTCCGGTAGACTTCTATAGTGAAAATCCACCAGATACTCCCCAGCGGGAATTTTCTTTGCTCTCTCTGTTTATTCTGAGAGAGTTGTTTTTGAAGTCTATGTTGGTTCGGTTGATCTCTTCGGTCAACTCCAATACGCGCGGTGCACTCCTTTAGCACACCACACCTGTTGGGGGTCCATTTATTGACCTCATTTTTGGTGAGATCTGATCTCTCTCTCCTTAGTGCTTAGGATCTAGCAATAGGTTTTCCCTTTGACTATTCTAGAGGACTAGAAATGGGACCCACCACTTAGAAATTCAAACACTTCTTAACTCTTCTTGAACCCCACACAGATGACCATAAACCTTTAAGCCCAAAAATCTCAAAAATTCCAAAAAATCTAAAATATTCTACACATCATCTTGTTCAACTACCACATACCCCAATTTTATCAATTTAACCTAATTTGATCAACAATTCTAATTTTGCTCTTAAAGCTCAAAATTGACCTAGTTGAACCAATTGACCCAAACTAAGCCCAATGTCACTCAAATTTCCCCAAATAAATTCTAAAACCATTCATAACATCCCAATGAACAAAATTTAACAATCAATTGCCCCTAATTTGATCCCAAAATCCACCCAAGTCCAACCAAACCCAAAAAGCCTAATATTGATCGAAAAGCCCAACAATTCTTCAAATTGAACCCCATCATCCATTAAAATGCCCCAAAAAATTTTTAAACCAAATTTCAACATGTTTTTATTCAATTTAAATTAATATTAAGTCATTTTGATCATAACATGATTAATTTCAAAAATCAAAAGTCATCTTGTGCATGTTAAAGGCTCGTCTCCTTAAGCACTTTCAAAAGCCCATTTCTTGGAACTTTGAAAAGCCCAAATTTTCAATCAAAGCCCATATGACATTCCTCTCCATCATACATTCAATTAAAATCACTCATAAGTTCCAAATTCATCATTTAAATTTGTCAAATCATGCATCTTGACAGTTTTCACCAAAAATCCAAAATATTTCAAAATATCCTTTCATGAAAGCTCCCAAACCAAAGGTGAGCCATGGAGGAGCCATGTACAAGCCATGAAGCTTGATGAAAAGCCATGAAGCGTGATGACAAGCCACATGAAGCCATGTAAGACCTTTCCACCTCACCAAGCCATTAATGTCAAGGTAGGGGACCTCTTTCCAAATTCATGCTTAAAGCCTTTTAACCCTTTTATACTTCACTCTAACCCAAGCTTAGCCACATCGTCATGGATGGTGACCTCTCCGTACTAATCAAGTTGAATCAAAGAAGCCTTTCTTAGCCTAAATCAGACCATGGAAAGGTCAACCAAACCCAACCCCATGCTTTGACCAATTTGAACCCAAGCTCCTCTATTTAAGCTTAATTCATGGCCAAAGAGAAGAAAAGAGAAAGATTACCTTATGGAGCTCTACCAAATTGTTCCCAAAGCTTCTCCAAGCACTCCTAAGCTCAACCCAACCATTTCCAATTGAGGTCTCACCTCTTGGACAAAGGTATCAAATTTTTTTCTCTCCAACTGAGTTTATTTTAACTTTCTGTAAATCTTTACTTGCTTTAAGTGCATCATCACCGTATAGATATGTTCCCCTATTTTAGATGATCAATTTAAAAAAAATTCACTATATGTCGTTGAGAAATGAGTGAGATATCAAAGTTTGAAGGTGGACAGTTTTGGGTGAATAGCAGTTGGAGAGAGGAGCAGCAATCGTCCGATCGCGCGTGTATCGGACAGACGACTGTGATGGAGTTGGGCGGGATCCAGTCCATGAACACGCCTCCAACAGAACTGCACTAGCCAATCAAGGAGTGACACACGGATTGAGCGGGAAAATGAAATGTTTTATTTATTTTTGACACAAAACTTCAAAAAATAATAACTTTTCATATAAAACTCCAAAAAATAAAATAAAAATACCCTCTTGCTCACTGAAATGAGGAAAATAATGTGGAAGTAATCTCATATTTATTTGATGTATATTTGATTTTTAATTAATTAATGTGGAAGTAATTTCATATTTCTTCATGCATGTATGAGCTTCACCGTAACTTGAAATTTTGGTATGTTATTCTAAGTGTCATGGTGGATCTTTCCTAATTTTTCTGAAGTCTGAGAAGATCTCCATGATGAGATAACTATTTTTAAATATTATGCATCAGTTTTTCTATAATAATTATAGAAATTATCATGTTACTTAGAAAAATCTAGAAAAATTATAGTAGGTTTCTTATGGCTAGAGGACTTTAGAAAAATTATATCCTGATTTAATTCATCAACAATAACCCTAATTGACCTAAACACTTAAAAGTAAAATTAAATTAATTAGGAGTAACCACACATCAAAAACACATAAAAATTACTCCCTACTGTCACTTAGGATTAGAGAAACCTCACATAAAAATTTCAAATCAATTGGAACTAATTTGACCCATTAAATGAATTAATTAAGGGACATGGCCATTTTGCACATTAAAAAATTTATAAAAATGAAAATACATTTTAAAAATTCACCAAATTAATTTTGAGAGTTCTCTGTGATCATAGGAGTCCAATAAAAATAAAATTGCATTTTTCATAAAAATTTGATTTTTATTCATTTTTAAATATTTAATAATTAAAAAATCAAAAAAATCACAAAAAAATAAAATTTACCAAAATGTCATCACTTGGGAACCATTAAAATATTTTTCCTAAGTCTCTAAGTTAATATATTAATTTTTAAAGGCCTAGGATAATTGTTAACATTTAAAAAATGAATTTTCTTAATCTTTCACTAAAATAATTCTAATAAATCATATAAAAGTTAAAAAAAATATAAAATTTACTTCTCTGGGTTCCCTGACCTCAGAGAGATTTTTGAAAAATATAAAACTTAATTTTTTACTTTTAAAATATTTTATATTTAATTAACATACTAAAACTTAAAATAATTATTATAATTAAATTAAAATTTAAAAAATTACCAAAATTGGTCCAAGTAATCCACCGGTCAGTGGAAACCTCCTATAATTTTCCTAAGGATAGAAACTTTACCTTGGTCATGTTATTGAATTTTCATTGAAAATCCTTATTTTCTATTAAAATAATTATATAAATTAAATTAAAATCAGAAAAATCACACTTTCTCCTCTGATGTTTTAATTGAAATGTGAGTGAGGTGACATAAAATTTTCAAAGTCATTTGAATTTGATTTAATGAATTATGAAGTGAACAGGCCTAATGGGGCAAAAGGGTAATTATTAAATTTTAGCCTTAATTAACATTTAGGTTTAACCAAAGGGGAAGGGGAAATGTTTAATTTTAATCTTCTTCTTGGATGATTGAAACATAGGGAGTTAAGGGGTAGAAACCCATTAATCACCTTTAATATTAAAGAAGAAATCTCAATTAATTGAATAATTAAGTTTTGGAAGTCAATTAAAGCATGAATTATTAAGCTTAAGAGATTTAACATAGGAAGACTCTAATTCTTTAAATTGAATCCCTAACTAATGATTTGATCAAATATCATTTAATGCTTATTAATGAAACCATGAAAATGATAATTGAAACTAATAATTAAGAAGGGAATAAACTTAAAATCTTATAATCAAATTATGGTTTAAAATATTAAAATTAATTTAAAATGATTTAAAATCAACAAACATAAGATATTAAAACCAATCTGAAATCATTTAAAACTTAAGATTAATGTAAAGTGATTTATAGTTAAAACATCATAATCAAATTAAACCAACTAAAATTAATCTAAAATATTATAATTAAATTAAAACAAGTTAAAAGATTAAAAAATCAATCTAATTGAACTAAAATAATTTAAACACTCTTTTCAAAAATAATTTAAAACAATTAGAAAAAACCAATTAAAACTTTATAACTAAATTAAATCATTTTAAATTACTAATTTAACTTCAATTAAGAATTGTCAAGTTCTTTAATGGACTAATTTGCCTTTAAAGGCTCCCATACTTATAACTCTTAAGTGAAACGTTAAATGAGGTGTCACCTCTTTTATAGGATAATCTAATGTCCAAATTCACTGAGCAAGAAAAATTAAAACAAATTTAAACTTCAATCAAACTTTGGATGATTAATTCAACTAGACAATGAAATCATTTGGACTTAAGATAAATCCAGAATTTTTAAAAAGATGTTTGGGGCTCTACCCCGAGCACTTCCTTAATTTGATGTGTTGTTTCAGAAGAACACTTGGACTTCATTATTCTTTGATGAAGAAAACCATCCTTAAAAACAACTAGGATTTCAACCTAGACGTCATAGGACTTGATAGACAACCAGGATTTCAACCTAGACGTCATAGGACTTGGTGGACAACTGGGATCTGAACTTAGACATCATAGGGTTGGTAGATGAACAGATTCTTCCCCTAGCCTTATCTAGGTGCTTGTCCTTAAATATTAAATATCCTAACATGCATCTTAAGTGCAGTTGGTGGAAACAAGAAGACTCTTCAGGTACTCATTTAAGTTTACTGCAATTAACATTATGAAATTTATTAAATGTTTTATTTTCCTACATTCTATAAACTTGTGAAAATGATAGAATTGAGCATGTTTAAACAACTTAAAATTTAATCACCAACAAAAAAAAACAAAACCTGCAATTGTAACTAAAATTAAAACGTCTCGTTGGATGATCGGGAATCCCTCGGATGATGTAACCTACGTGTTGCTAACAAGATTTCCCACGGTCTAAATAAAAGTGTGAAACTCATTCAGTTGAGTTTAGCAAATTCATTTGGACTAAGTGAATCCAATGAAAATAGTGTTGTCGGGATGATGGAACCGTGAGATCCTAACCGGTTCTGCTTAAAAAACTTTAAGATTTCCCTTAAAAACTTAAGACATTGAATTTGAAACTCAACCTCTAAACCATGACACTTCTCTCGTCCCCTGATTTTCACTTCTTTAAACTAAGGCTCTGCAATAACAAGGAGCTCGGAGCAAGCATAGTGGGCAGCATGATCACTGAAAAATTTATTAAGAAATTCATACCTATTTTTGATGAAATTGCACTTTAAAGAAAGGTATTTTCTTTATTTTGTTGTGAGAATGGAGAATTTAGGTGATAAAAGCAAAAATCATAAAAAGGAGCAGATTTGGAGCAAAAAGGAAGAAAATAATGCAATTTAGGCCGAGTCGCCGACGGCGAGATCGAGCTCGCCGACGGCGAGGGTACGAGGAAGAAAATTCTGAAGGATTTATAACCGTCTCGCCGACAGTCGAGCCCGAGCCCGCCGACAGCCGAGATAGCGCTGGTTCGAAGACCTTCTAGAAGCCTCGCCGACAGCCGAGGTAGTTTGTCGCCGACGGCGAGCTAGTTCAAATGACGCAGATACATCGAACCCGGACACTTTTCGAAGGATGCTTACACACCTCTTGGTCCTTTCGCTCACTTCTATATATAGAGGCCAAAATTCAGCTTATTAGTGTATGTTATAAGGGTGTGTTATTTTGTGTTATGTGTGCAGTTTTGAGTCTTTAAGTGTCAATTTTAGTCTTTAGAGTCTTAATTAGTGAGTTAGTGAGTTTTTAGCGAGTCTTCATTGCATCGGAAGGAAGAGTCAAAGGAACTGCGAGAAGTCCGCTTAGTGGATAAATCGAGATAAGTATTTATATTTATTGTTTTTAACTTTAAATGAAATCCATGCTTAGTTTAGTTCCTATGCATTCTGAGTAGTTTATTAGTCTTTCTCCTCGTTATGAAATTAAGTGACTTGATGAACTTAAAATAGAAGTACTTTTATATATATTAATAAATTGTGATAATTTTTACTTAAAACTTTATTTACTTTCAAACTGGCCATTTGATTTGTTAAAATATGTTGAATATCAACTATAGTAAAAATTACATCTGATATTCGGGGAATTCAAAAGCCTTGGAAGGAAGGTGCAAACAAATAGGGAAATAATATCATCGGGCGTAGAATCGAGCATTTTAGTGTGACAGTACTAAAATATTCAATCGGGTCCTATTGTTCGAGAGCCGAAGTGTAGATGTTAGCCCTCAGCGGGGGGAACGTGGGAGCTCGAGTGGCAGCCGGTATCCTCCCAACTCTAGCCGCAGATTCGCAATCAAACATAGTGATTAGTCAATATTCTTTACACTCGGACTAAAGGGTAAAGAATAGGAATGCTCCTATTTGTCACAATACCTTAAAATTATCTATTTAAATTCATCAATCACTTAAATTTCTAAACAAGGGAAAGATACTTTTTCCGAATAGTTAAGACTTATTTAGCAATTAGTTTAATTTCCCGCACTTTCAATACGTATTAATTTTCTACTTAGTTAAGTTACCTAATTAAAATACTTAGTTTACTTTATTGCGCTTAAATTTAGAATTCCAAATTTTCGTATACTATTTTAAAATTATTATTATTATTATTTTAAAATTAGTTGTTATTTAATTTTCTATTTCCCCGTGGATCGATAACTGTGACTCCACTAGAGCCCCGTATTACTTCGATACGATACGTATACTTGCGTAGCATCCACAACATAAACAACTACAATTCTGTACATATAATATAGCGGGGTCAAGTTTTTGCATCGTTGCAATTAAATTAAAAATATCATAATATAAAATTGTGGGTCAAGTTTTTGCACTCATTGCGGGAAAGTAAGAAAAATTTACTAGTAGTAACTGGAGTATTTTAAAATAATCATAATAAATAAATTAATATCTATTCTCAAATTGTATGCGCAAATTTGGAAACGAAAATTTAATACCTTACGATTCCGAATTAGAGCGTACAATTAAAAGAATTAGAAAACAAAAGAAACAAATTATAAATTTAACACAAATGGCGAATATTCCCGAAATTCAAAATATGAACCAACAAAGACCATTAAGAGATTATGCCAACCCTACATCGATGAAATTCATTTAACTATTCAAAACCCCGATGTAGTCGCTAATTCATTTAAACTTAAACTCGCAATTATCCAAATGGTACAAAACAATCAATTTAGTGGTTCACCTACCGAAGATCCTAACTTACATCTTGCTAGTTTTCTAGAACTTTCGTGCTACTTTTAAATATCAAGGAGTATCCGACGATGCTATAAGACTTAGACTTTTTCCTTTTTCATTAAGGGATAAGGCTAAAATGTGGTCGAATTCGTTAAGACTCTGGATCTATTAAAACTTGGGGAGAATTATCACAAAAATTTCTATCCAAATATTTTCCACCATCTAAAACTGCTAAGTTTAGAAATGATATAACTTCTTTTTGTCGGTTAGATGGAGAATCAATATATGAAGCTTGGGAGAGATTTAAGGAACTTCTTAGGAAATGCCCACATCATGCGCTATCGTATCAGCCGATTATTCAAACCTTTTATAATGGATTAGTAGGATCTTTAAGATCAATCATCGATGTCGTCACGGAGGTTCATTAATGTCTAAACCATTCGATGAAGCCTATGCACTAATCGAAGAAATGACAACAAATAATTTCCAATGGCTCGTCGATAGAGTAAATCCGAAAAAGATAGCCAGCATTCATGAAAAAGATGCAATATCTATGTTAGCTTCTATAATTGTCGCTATATCTAAGAAATTAGATCATTTTGGAATGAACTACTCTCCTACTTTAGAAGAAAACTCATCCGGACAAATCATAGAATCTCAATCTAATTATGAAACTTTAAATGCTATTAATAATAGAACTAATAACCCTTATTCAAACTATTATAATCCTGGTTGGAAAACTCATCCAAATTTTAATTGGAATAACACATCTAATCAACAATGGATGAATCAACCTAATCAAGAAAATCCAAACTATAAACCTAATTACCCACTTCGGATTTAATAACAATAACCCTCAATTCAAAGATAAGAAATTATCTATGGATGAATTAATATCAATATGGGTCATCAACTACAAAATCAAGGAAATCAACTACAAATTCAAGGAAATCAATTACAAATTCAAGGAACATCTATTAAAAATATTGAAACTCAACTTGGACATATCATGCTATCGCGCTAAATAATAGAATACCTGGAACTTTTCCTAGTAATGTGGAAATAAATCCTAAAGATCAAGGAAAAGAACAAATTAAAGCAATACAACTAAGGAGTGGAAAAGAATTAGAACCTCAAATTCAAAAAGAACTTGAAAGCCAAAAAGAGGAAGTGGAAATTGAAAAGGAAACACTTCAACAAGATTCAAACATAGAACATCCTTTAATACCTATGAAAATTTCGTTGAAAAACTTCCACCACCATTTCCTCAACGACTAGCTCAACATAAAAAAGATAAACAATTTGCTAAATTCCTTGAAATATTAAAGAAATTAACAATCAATATACCTTTTGTCGAAGCTTTAGATCGATGCCAAATTATGTAAAATTTATGAAAGATATTCTAAATAAGAAAAGAAAATTCACCGATAATGAAACAATCGTACTTAGTGAAGAGTGTAGTGCTATTATTCGAAGAAGCTTCCAAAAAATTGAAAGATCCTGGTAGTTTCACTATACCCTGCGCTATAGGAGAAAAATTTTATGGAAAAGCTTTGTGTGACTTAGGAGCAAGCATCAATCTAATGCCTCTATCGATTTTTAAGAGATTAGGATTAAAAAAAATTACACCTACTTCAGTAACCCTTCAATTAGCCGATCGTTCTGCTACCTATCCTAAGTGAGTTATTGAAGATGTGTTAGTAAAAGTGGATAAATTTATCTTCCCGTAGATTTTATCGTTTTAGATATGGAGGAAGATAAAGAAATTCCTATCATTTTAGGAAGACCATTTTTAGCTACCGGAAAAGCTATGATTGATGTTCGTAAAGGAGAATTAACTATGAGAGTAAATGAACAAAAAGTTACATTTAATATTGCAAAATCAATGAAATATCCCGCGCTAGAAAAAGATGATGAATGTTTTCGGATGGAAATACTTGAACATTTACAACAAGAACATTTTAAGGAATATTACGAAGATAAATTAGAAAAAGAAAACACCGAATTAATTGAAGATAATAATGAAGAACTAGATTATATTCAGGAAAGATTTGAATTTTTGGATAATACCGAAAACACCGACAAGAATATAGTTCCATCAATTATTAAACCTCCCGAACTCGAGCTAAAAATATTACCCGATCATTCGATTTATGCTTATTTAGGTAATTCTTCAACTTTACCAGCTATTATTTCATCTCGCATTAAACGAATCTCAAGAACAAAAACTTTTAGAAACTTTAAAAAAATATAAGAAAACTTTTGGTTGGACTTTAGTAGATATTAAAGGAATTAGTCCTTCAATCTGTATGCATAGAATTATTTTAGATGATGAACATAAACCTAAAGCAGATCCCCAAAGGAGATTAAACCCGATAATGAAAGAAGTAGTTAAGAAAGAAATTTTAAAATGGTTAGATAATGGTATTATATATCCTATTTCCGATGATGCTTGGTAAGCCCAATTCACCGTGTTCCTAAGAAGGGAGGAGTGACCGTCATCGCCAATGAAAATAATGATCTTATTCCTATAAGACAAGTTACTAGTTGGCGTATATGTATTGATTATAGGAAATTAAATACCGCCACCGGGAAAGATCACTTCCCTTTACCATTTCTAGCACCAGATGTTAGATAGATTAATCGGACATAAGTATTTTTGTTTTCTAGATGGATACACCGGTTATCATCAAATACAAATTGCTCCCGAGGATCAAGAGAAAACTACATTTACTAGTCCTTATGGAACTTTCGCTTTTCGAAGAATGCCTTTTGGATTATGTAATGCACCAAATAACATTCCGTAGATGTATGATGTCTATATTTAGTAAGTTAATTGAAAATGGAATAGAAGTATTTATGGATGATTTCTCTGTATTTGGAAAATCATTTAACACATTCTTAACTCATCTTGAAAAAGTATTAGAAATATGTGAGAAAACAAATTTAGTTCTAAATTGGGAGAAATGTCAATTTATGGTTGCGGGCGGCATTGTATTAGGGCATAAAATTTCGGAAAAAGGCATGGAAGTGGACTCCGCAAAAATTCAAGTTATAGCCTAAATTACCACCTCCAACTACGGTAAAAGGGGTAAGAAGTTTTCTTGGACATGATGGATTCTACAGATGCTATATAAAAGATTTTTCAAAAATTACTAAACCTCTATGCCAACTTCTCGAAAAGGACAAGAAATTTGAATTTACAATCGAATGCCTGAATGCTTTTGAACTCTTAAAAGAAAAATTAATTACAAGACCTATAATAGTTTCACCTAACCTGGAGAAACCATTCGAGCTTATGTGTGATGCTAGTGATTATGCTCGTAGGAGCAATTCTTGGCAAAGATATGAAAAGATTTTTAAAGTTATATACTATGCTAAGTAAAACTCTAAATGATGTCGAAATAAATTATACGGTTACGTAAAGAGAATTATTAGCAGTAGTATATGGTTTTAATAAATTTAGACCTTATCCGATTGGAACAAAATGTATCGTGCATACCGATCATTCTCGCTATCAAATATTTAATGCAAAAGAAAGATTCCAAACCAAGATTAATTAGATGGATGCTATTAATGCAAGAATTCGATTTTGAGATCGTTAATAAGAAAGGAACTCGATAATCAAATTGCGGATCATTTATCAAGATTAGAAAATCATTAATTATCCGATATTGAAAATGAAATTATAGACAGCTTTCCCGATGAACAACTATATAATATCAATGAGTGAAAAATACCATGGTATGTCGATATAGTAAACTATATAGTTAGTAATATTTTACCACCTATGCTAACTTTGCAAAAACGTAAAAAATTCATCCATGATACGAAAACCTATTTTTGGGATGAACCATATTTATATAAGCAATGTAAGGATTTAATTATTAGAAGATGTGTACGTTATGAAGAAATCGAACCAATTATTCAAAAATGTCATGATTCCGATTTTGGAGGACATTTTCGGGACCGATAAAATCGCTTATAAGATTCTACAACTGGATTTTACCGGCCTACTCTATTTAGAGATGTATACGTATATATTAAAACTTGCGATAAATGTCAAAGAGTAGGAAATATATCTAGAAGAAACGAAATGCCTCCGAATTTTATATTAGAAGTTGAAATTTTTGATGTTTGGGGATTAGATTTTATGGACCTTTTATTCCTTCATTCGGAAACTCATATATATTAGTAGCTGTCGATTATGTTTCCAAATGGATCGAGGCACAAGCTTTACCTAGGTGTGATGCTAAGAGTGTTTCAAAATTTCGATGAAAAATATTTTTACTAGATTTGGAATGCCGAGAGTGATTATCACCGACGGAGGAACTCATTTTAGAAATAAATACATTCACAAACTAGTAGAAAAATACAATATTACTCATAAGATATCCATCGCTTATCATCCACGTATCTAATGGATTAGCTGAAGTATCTAATCGTGAGATTAAACGTATTTTAGAAAAATCAGTAAACCCAAATAAGTTAGATTGGTCTATTAGATTGGATTAATCGCATTATGCGGCTTATAGGATCGCTTATAAAACTCCGATTGGAATGACTCCTTACAGTGCTTATATATGGAAAAACATGCCACTTACCAAATTGAATTAGAACATAAAGCATATTAGGCGATTAAAGAATTTAATTATAATATGAAGGAAGTCTGGTGAGAAAAGATTGCCGCAATTAAATGAATTGGAAGAATTAAGAAATGAATCATATGATAATGATCGGATTTATAAAGAAAAGATGAAATTATGGCATGATCGGAAGATTAATCGTAGAAATTTTGAACCGGGATAGGAAGTTTTGCTATATAATACTAGATTGAAATTATTTACCGGAAAATCGAAGTCTCAATGGTTAGGACCTTTCACCATAACTCAAATATTTTCATACGGAACTATAGAAATCGAAGATCCAAAAACTTGGACATAAATTTAAAGTTAATGGACATAGATTAAAACCATATTTTGAAGGTATAAGACCTAACTATAAAGAGGTTTTAATGCTTAGTCGACTCGATTAATAATTGAAATTAGGTCGGCCGACGACGTTAAACTAAGCGCTTTATGGGAGGCAACCCATATTAGTTATCTATTTTTATTGTATCTTAATAGTTAATCTATATTATTGAAACTTTACTACTCAATTATTATTAAGAATCATCACATATTCGAACCATTATGATGAGAAAAGAAATTATTCGATTTAGAGCGAAATTGGACATTATTTTGGAATCTCGCCGACGGACAGCGAGGTTCGCGCCTAAATTAAATTCAATTTTTATAACTGAGTCACCGACGGCGAGAAACTTCTCGCCGACAGCGAGGAAGTTATAAAGATGAGTTATTTATAATTTGAATGCCGATTTGGATGGTTTCAACACCAATTCCTTTGTGAAAACCATTCTTAAATCATTCTAGATCTGCCTTCTTCACTAGAATTCATTCCATTCACCATAATGGCCTCCAAATTCTTATATTCCTCTAATTCTGGAGTGTTTAACTGGAGGAAATTTGTGAGTGCGGAAGCGTAGCGGATCTTCAACAAGGTTTTGGTAAAGAAAAGAGTTATCAAGGAACGGGGATTTGTCAATCGAGGATTAGAGAATTCCACTACGAAGATAGAAGAAACAATCGCGCAAGCAGGCACTCGGGAGGTATTTTGTTACACTACGTCCGTCGTTGTTATTCTAGTTGTGAAAGAGTTCTACTCTAACTTACATGCGATCAACAATGGGAATGTCTACGTCCGAGGAAGATGGGTGCGACGTTTACTCCATCAAGAGTAAATGAATTATTCTCTATAGAAAACACCCCGGTATGTCACTATTCAAATTTTGTGCCTTCTCGATATAATATGAATAAGATATTTCGATATCTAACTGATGAACTGGAAGATTGGGAAATGCGTGAAGACGGGTATGTTAGTTTCTCTGCATCACTTTTGAATCATGTCTCAAAGCACTGACACTTTTTCATCTCATCTAAATTGTTACCTACTATGAGGGTAAACAAGGTTTCGAAGGAATGCACTATATCGAATTATTGTATTCAAAATGGATCGCCTATTGATGTTGGATCAATAATTGTTAAGTCTCGTATCGGGTTTAATCGTGCATGGGTCAGCTTCACGGACTAGACACCCATCTACTATTTTTGCATTATGCGCCAGCACTGTGTTTCTTATGAAGCTTCGGAAAAGGTTCGTTACCTTGAAGCCGCTCGATCCTACGTGATATGTTCCCTACTTTGGACAATAATGATGAAATTACATTTATATCTGATAGAGCTTCACAGAATAATCCTATAGCAAGACCTATTTCAGATAAAACGGAGTTACTTATGAAGAAAATTAAAGGAATGGAGAAAGAATTGCAGAAAGTGAGAGATTCAATCGACAATATATCCGATTTATTCGATCACATCGACCGGAGGATGAAGGAACACTTTGATCATTCCGGACACCTCGGAAGCTAGCTTTCTTCATTTATCGAGACTGAAGGGTCGGATCACCGAAGAATCCGCTCGGAGTTTCCCTTCGAGCCTTTCTATAACTTATTTCGTGCATCATCGTCATATCGGAAATATCGGAGAAGATGAAGATTCTAACATCAAGAGTAGTAGTAAAGATTTCCATAGATGTTTGTATTTACGTTATTCGATTCGATTTAGATTTTATTATGTGTGGAGTGATGATTTGAATATCTCAAACTTAATCGAGATAAGCGTCATAGTTTTGTATCAGCATTTAGTGTGTCGTGGATTGGTTTGCGATGCCGATTAGTAGTAAGGATTGGAGAATCAAGTTTGATTATAGAGTTTAAAATTATGTTAGTTTGTACATCTCATGGATTTCAACATTAAAGTTAATTTGTTGTGTTGTGTGAATTTGTTTGTGTATAAGTAGCTAATCTGCATATTAAATTAATAAATGATGTGATCGGAAATATAATATAAGGCAAATCAAGGACGAAAATGAGTGACAAATTTCGGAAATTAAATTTTTTGGAATCTCGCCGACGGCGAGAAAAATCCCGTCGACAACGAGATCGATCTCGCTGACAGCGAAGGTTAGAGCAAAAATTTCTCGCTGACAACGGATTTTTCCCGAGAGTTTTTGGTTCCGAAAATATTAGCTCGCCGACGGCGAGAAAAATCTCGCCGACAGCCGAGGTCGCAAAAAACACTTTAATCGACCGGTCAAAAACACTATTCATCATCCCCAACCTCTCATTTTCGCAAAAACTACCCTGTGGCTCACGAAATTTCGGATTTCGAGGCGATTTCATCACTAAAAAACACCGGATTTCATCTTCTCTGGTAAGTGCTTCACTCCTATGCAAAAATTTTTTATTTTCACCATGTATTTTCTCCACATTGAAAAATTTTAAAAAAATCCTAAATGTGGAAGAATTACTCGGTAGAAATCCATAAAATTTGTTTTAATTTGATCTTAGATGTTGTAGGAAGCCTCCTTAGTAATATTAGGAAGTTTAGTGACGATTTTTGTGAATTTCATAGATCGATCGAAAAATGGCTCCGCGACGTAAAAGACGAGTAGATTACGATATCGATCGATTTGTCAATGCACGAGCACAAAATCGGTATTTTCAAAACATTCAAGCAAGAAAGTGCATTGCGAATCGAGTTTTTAAGAATCCGGAAAGAACGAGGTTGGGAGAATCTCTCGCTACATCACCAATGTAGCCGCCGTGGAAGTAGTAAAGGAATTTTATTCTAACCCGATCGTCGTAGAGGACGCACTAGTAAAGGTACGTGGATTTATGGTTGACTTCAGCGCACGTTAGAATTAACGCCTTCTATGAAGTTCGGGACGGTCCAAATGAGTACGAAACATTTGGAACTATGCCGGAACCTCTGAAGATGTGATAAATTTTCTTACCGACGGACTCGGAGTTTGGAAGATAAAGCAGCTGGAAAGAGTGAATTTTCCTCTTTCTAAGTTAAATGCAAATTCTAAAGCATGACACTATTTTATTTGTTCTACTTTGTTACCTACATACCACCACGATGAGGTAACAAGGGATAGAGCAGCTTCGAATTTCGTATTCGTAACAATGAAGTATAAACATTAGAAGTGTCATTTATAGAAATATCTTAGCTACTGCCGGAAATGAAAGTGGAGGGGATCGGGACATCCTAGGTTGATTTATGCAACTGCCAACCTCTAGAAGTTGAGGCAGCAGATGATGAGGAGTGGATAGAACCCATGAACCCACTCACAGCTGGCCAATATTAAGAAATATGAGTCTCATAAAGGGTGGAGATCGAGAGTGAGAAGTTATTTCGCTCGGCCAAGTAGTAGATATACCCTCTACTAGCTATGAACCTCCCGAGCCTACCACCCCTACCCTACAAGATCCGATGAATGAGCCGACACCGCATAGGAGGAGTTTTGAGCAGCTTTGGAGAGACAATGGAGAGAAGATTTGATCATTTCGATCAAAGGATCGATAATCTGGAGAAGAGACATGATTATGACAGTGAGTACCTGCGAGACATTCGTAGTACGAGATAAGCATATCATGAAGCCGAACGTCGCTACGGAGTGGAGATTTAGATGTCATCTTTCCGTAGTGCCCGAGGTATACTTAGTATCATCCTCGCTCGGCCTTCTCACCTACGGATCAAGGAGGGGATGATAATATAGTTTGGGACTTCGATGTCGAAGATTAGGACTTTATTTGTTTTGTTTGTTTGATGTTAAGTTATTTTGGAAACTTTTATATATGTAATATTCAAGACTTTATGTTGTGAGACATTGGATGTTAGTTAGATTAATTTGCTTGAATTGTGATAATAGTTTAGTTATTTTTTTTGTGTTAGTTAATTGCATTTGTTTTTATGTTAAATAGGATGTTAGTTTTCTTTAGTATGTTTTTATTTTATTTTGTATTGTTTTAAGTTTTTAAAATTGTTAATCCGTTAGTTCAATGTTTTTAATATGTTAGTAATTCATATGTGTAGTGTAGAGTTAATTTTAATTGTTGTATTTAATACTTATCTCGCATTTTATCCCCGCATTTTCTTTTAATTGTTATATATATATGGAGAATACTAACGAATGACAGTTCAATGAAAAATGAAAAAGCCTCGCAAAAATTTCAAAGAAAAAGAAATACCTAAACTTCAAAGGTATGATTTATTTACTTTCCCTTTTTCATTATTTAGAGTAGATATAAAAATTTGAGTTTGGGGGGAGTAAAATACAAATTTAGTTATTAACTTGTTCTCAATTTCTATTTTCAAATTATTATAAATTGATTTTTATAAGCAAATTTTTCAATTTAATTAATATGAATTATTTTATTTAATTATTATAAAAGGTTAAATGAAATATTTCTAGTGCTTTAATTAATTAAATAGAATAAAATATTTGGTTAAAGGAATAAGAATATAGTAAACTATTTTTAGTAAGGAAAACTATATTCTAAAATTAAAATTCTTAAGTATTCAAGTGAAAAAGAAAAGATTGAAAATCAATGAAGTAAAAACTATGAAGTATATATAAGCTAAAAAATATTTCTAAGTTTCAAATTTAGGAAGATGAAAATGAAGTTCAAAATTATTAACGAGCTCTCCGAGATACAGTAATCCTCATTAAAAAAAAAAGAAAAAAGAAAAAGAAAAAGAAAAAGAAAAAGAAAAATGAGGAGAAGCTTGAGGAGATGCCTTATCAAAAATCGCTTCATTTGAATTAACCTAAAGGAAAAACTTAGATATTTCCAAACTTATGTTTATGGATTAGAATTTTACCTAATAGTGCTTTCTTGAATTTCTTATCAAATGAATATCTTAAGTAGTTATTCTTTTAAATATAGTCTATTCCCGAAATGAATAGTAAGCTAGAAATCTTAGACTCGATAACTAAATAATTTATTTCTATAAGATTAATTCAATTACATGAATTATTTTTATTTAACTTTATTATGATATTAATTAATCTAATTCATAGTTTATTTAAATTGAAAAATCTTATTATAGAACTCATTATTTTTATGTAGTACTAAAATTACTTGAGGACAAGTAATAAGTAAGTTTGGGGGATTTTGATCATTGAAAAATTTATTAAGAAATTCATACCTATTTTTGATGAAATTGCACTTTAAAGAAAGGTATTTTCTTTATTTTGTTGCAGGAATGGAGAATTTAGGTGATAAAAGCAAAAATCATAAAAAGGAGCAGATTTGGAGCAAAAAGGAAGAAAATAATGCAATTTAGGCTGAGTCGCCGACGGCGAGATCGAGCTCGCCGACGGCGAGGGTACGAGGAAGAAAATTCTGAAGGATTTATAATCGTCTCGCCGACAGTCGAGCTCCGAGCCCGCCGACAATCGAGATAGCGCGGTTCGAAGACCTTCTAGAAGTCCTCGCCGACAGCGAGGTAGTTTGTCGCCGACGGTGAGCTAGTTCAAATGGCGCAGATACATTGAACCTGGACACTTTTTGAAGGGATGCTTACACACCTCTTGGTCCTTTGCTCACTTCTATATATAGAGGCCAAAATTCAGCTTATTAGTGTATGTTATAAGGGTGTGTTATTTTGTGTTATGTGTGCAGTTTTGAGTCTTTAAGTGTCAATTTTAGTCTTTAGAGTCTTAATTAGTGAGTTAGTGAGTTTTTAGCGAGTCTTATCTGTACTCGGAAGGAAGAGTCAAAGGAACTGCGAGAAGTCCGCTAGGGATAAATCGAGATAAGTATTTATATTTATTGTTTTTAACTTTAAATGAAATCCATGCTTAGTTTAGTTCCTATGCATTCTGAGTAGTTTATTAGTCTTTCTCCCTGTTATGAAATTAAGTGACTTGATGAACTTAAAATAGAAGTACTTTTATATATATTAATAAATTGTGATAATTTTTACTTAAAACTTTATTTACTTTCAAACCGGCCATTTGATTTGTTAAAATATGTTGAATATCAACTATAGTAAAAATTACATCGGATATTCGGGAATTCAAAAGCCTTGGAAGGAAGGTGCAAATAAATAGGAAAATAATATCATCGGGCGTAGAATCGAGCATTTTAGTGTGACGGACTAAAATATTCAATTGGGTCCTATTGTTTGAGAGCCGAAGTGTAGATGTTAGCCCTCAGGCGGGGGAACGTGGGAGCTCGAAGTGGCAGTCGGTATCCTCCCACTTAGCCGCGATTCGTAATCAAACATAGGATTACTCAATATTCTTTACACTCTGACCAAAGGGTAAAGAATAGGAATGCTCCTATTTGTCACAATACCTTAAAATTATCTATTTAAATTCATCAATCACTTAAATTTCTAAACAAGGGAAAGATACTTTTTCGAATAGTTAAGACTTATTTAGCAATTAGTTTAATTTCCCGCACTTTCAATACGTATTAATTTTCTACTTAGTTAAGTTACCTAATTAAAATACTTAGTTTACTTTATTGCGCTTAAATTTAGAATTCCAAATTTTCGTATACTATTTTAAAATTATTATTATTATTATTCTAAAATTAGTTGTTATTTAATTTTCTATTTCCCTGTGGGATCGATAACCAGGACTCCACTAGAGCCCTGTATTACTTGATACGATATGTATACTTGCGTAGCATCCACAACATAAACAATTACAATTCTATACATATAATATAGCGGGGTCAAGTTTTTGGCGTCGTTGCAATTAAATTAAAAATATCATAATATAAAATTGTGGGTCACAGCACGAGCATCTTCAACAGCAAAACTTGCCTTCATCAACTTAACCATTCATTAGAAATTAAACAAAGCCATAGGATTTCACGGTAGTTTGCCTATTACAACATAAACCCTCACTTTTTCCTTAGGCATTTGCATAATCATGTTATGCAATTTAAGCCCTAACTCGTTTTAGGACTACGAGGTAGTCGTTTTGTACGACATAAACCCTCACATCTTCAAGGCTATTTGTATGATTATATCATACGAGTATAAGTCCTAATTAATTAAAATTGGCAGGATTACAACATTAAATAATTCTCCTCAAATGCAAGCCAAACAAATAGGATAGTTGGGAAGTCACTGAGGTTCTTCTCGGATCCATGACTTCCCTTACCTTTATTCCATTGGATTCCCAAAATAAAATGTTCTAAATTTGATCCAATCTTTTTTGAAATTCCAAAATTGAATCCTTTGAATGCTTAAACTTTGAAATTCTTGAAAGGGAAACCACTGATCTTTATCGAGAGTTTTCTTAAGTGCCTTCGGACATTTAGGATGTAATTAACTATAGGGGATTGCTCTTATAGGGAAGTTTAAGAACCCATGTAATATAAACCCTATCTAATTCCTTCATATTATATAGGGGAACTTGTCGGCTTATAAAATTGGTTTGCAGATCAAACAGATGTCACAAATCTTTTAGTTTATTTCACGGAGCCCATTATCAAGTAATGTGTCTATTCCTCGGGACAGATACACAGTTTGTGATGCAGTGCTCGTTTATATAAATCATTTGGGGTGTGAGATCTGTTTGATTTCATGTTTTAAAATTTAAAGTTATATTTTCAAATATCATTTTTGAAAAGCTATACAATTTTCTATTAAATTAAACTTAAAACTATTTCAAAAATCAAATGCTAATTTCCAAATAAATAAATATATATATAAACTAAATTTAAAATCTAAAATTCATTGACAAATTCTGTATGCGACCCCCTTTTCAAAACACATAACCTGTAAATATGCCGACAGGTGGTTACATGATGAGGCCAACCATCCCTCTCTCCCTCTCCTTAGGTAGTTGATTAGTTTGTATAGAATTGTCATGAAAGGGTGCCTAGCCTTGTATTTTAATCCTTTTTTTCTCTAAAATGAAGTAATATTGATTGTGTATAACACTAAGGAGAATATTTCTCTATTAGTTTGAGGAATGGTTTCTAGCCACGTAAGAAATTCGTTGATCTCCTTGGAAATCTACTTTAACAAATTGGGAATTTAATTTTTCTGCACCTCTTTTATGCAAATTTTATATTTTTTTTTGTTGTGTCGCTGTTTACTTTTATGTTCCCAAAAGAAAACCACAATCTTGTGTTTTTTATCTTTTTTTTTTGTTGTTTTAATTATGAGTCCCTAATTCTATTTGCCTTTAGAAATCTTGCACCAATTCACCCATTTGCTCAACTTAACAAACCAAATGATCTCCAAAATTTTTCAAATTTTTATCATTATATTTTTATATTTACCTACTTCAATAATATAAAAATTATATTTATAATATTATGTTACAATTATTAGAGAAAAGTTCTCCCAAAGAAATCCCTTGTTTTCTATCTTTTTTTTTAGTATTCTAGGTTTGCTTTCCCCAAATCCATTTTTCCAATTGTACAAACTAAAAGAAAACTCTTTTGATTTATAATATAATGTTTATAGTATCATATCTAAGTTAAATTACTAAATTCACATACAACCAAAAAAATATCTAGCAAATTTTTCTAATTTGGTCACCTCTGGACAGGACTGACCTAACACTAGTAAACCTCTATTTCTTCATATCAAAGCAATTCCAAAACTCTCCTGACTTTTCCAATCAGTATTAAAGAACCTAACATATAATTCTAGTACTTATTTGTATGATTTGGACTTTTGTAGAAAAAGGAATATGTATTTTTAGTGAGAAATTTGGATTCTAAATAAAAGCTAGAATAAATCCTACTCCTCTAATACCATTTTCAATTATGCTCAACAACTAAAATTTGGTCTCCTAACCCCTGAAAGATGTTGAGTCCACCAAGATCATTTCATAGTGATCTTGATCCTCCAAAAATAAGCAAACTACTCACCTCATTGTCTTCATCATATTGACTTAAAAAAGAAAGGCTAGATATCATGAAGTGATGCCAAAATCCCTTAACATTTGAATTATTTATGTTGATTCACTCAACGTCATGAATAAAGTGCAATACTCAACCTCAGTTGAAGTGCAAGAAACATTTTTCTATATATATATTTTTTTTTGCATTCTAATATATCAAATGATTGCCAAAGGAAATGCAAATGCTAATGATATATTTACATATGATAGGGCATGCTCTCCAATTTACAATAGAGAAAGCCTTAAGTTGGTATAAAGAAGTGGCGGAAAAAAAAAATCCTTATGTAGGAGCTGAATTTTAATAATAAAGAACATGATGAATGGTTGTAATGTGTGAGATTCTTAGATTAACCATAAATTAGCTCAACTTGTGCAAAACAAAAGTAAAACTTGGAAGAGATAGAATGAGATATATTAATTTACTAATTAAGCATCTATACTAAAAAGAATCTGAAAGCCTTTCACCATCAAAATTATTGAGTTGATTTCTTGGATTCACTTTTGAAAGTATGTTAGAGAGAAAATAAATTTCTGTAGAAGTTGGAAGTATAATGACATTGTGAGAGATTATTTTCAGTATTTGAGCCAGTAAATTCCAAGCCACGAAAAATATGTTAAATTGCTTAAAACATTAAATTTAAATTTTTTGTGCATGATTTTTTTAATAGAATTAATGATTAAAAGAGATAGTCTAGTGTTAACATAGATGAGTTAAGGAATGAAATTTAAGTCATGCCCTTTAATAAACAATGAAAATTAAAATTTGGAATATATAAACCAAAGTTTGGTAAAAATATTTTAAAATGTTTTGAGTACCACGGATGTGAGGCTTGTTTGATACCACATATAGACTTATGTAGTCTACAAAAAGTTTATTTGGGTAATGCTCATGTAAAGTTGTTCCATGAGATCACCATGAAGAAAAGCATTATTGAAGTCTAATTACATTAGTGTCCATTGGTCGGTGGCTGTTATAGCAAGAAGAAACTTTATGGTGAGCATCTTTGCAACATGAGAGAATGTCTCAAAATAATCAATGCATTGTAGTTGTGTTTATCTTTTAACAACAGATAAAACTATGTATTTATTTTTTGAACCGTCAAAACTGATCAAAGTTTATAGATCCATTTACAACAAAATGCTTGTTTGCTAAGAAAAAGATCAACAAAGGACCATGTCCGGTATTATTTTAAGGCCATAATTTATAATTCATAACTTCTTTTTAGCTGCTTGTTGGTACTTTAGGTTCAAATTTTATGAAAATTATGAAAATAAATTTTTGATGGTCTTTCAATGATTTGTCATGAGATATGAAATTAAAAATATGATTTATGGATGTGTTGAAGAAATTTTAAATAGAAGAATGAGAATTTAGAAGATTACAGTGAAAATCTTACATGTAATTAAGGTATGCATGACTTTATTTAATTAAAAGGGTGAGGCCATAGTAGAACATTGTGAGTTTGGAATGATGGGAACTTTAACTTGAGGTAGTGACAGGTGAATGCAGTGGTGTGTAAGTGTTAGTAGATGGATTTGGAAGAACAAATTCATCAATCACTATCTCCGAGACTTCATTGTCTATAAAGTGATAAGGAAATTATTCTTCATAGAAAATAACATCACATGATATAAATATTTGATTAATCTTTATGCGTACAACTTATACCATTTTATAGCTTGGGGATACCCTAAGAAGATATAAGCTCAAACTAAAGGCTAAAAGTCAGTCCTTTGATTTGTTAATTTGGATGCCAAAGAAAGACATCTAAAAAGACAAAAATTCATAGTTGATAGGTTTTTTATATAGAAGCTCAAAAGTAGTTTGATTTTGGAGAATTGATGGTGTTCAATTTATTAAAAATTGGATAGGAAAATGATCTAACTCCATAATTAAATGGGACCTTCCATAGAAAATATAATACTATGACTACATTAAGCAAGCGTTGGTGTTTTCGCTCTACAAAATGTTTGTTGTAGTGTGCAATGTATCACAGGTCTTAAAAAATCTATAAGGTTTAGCTCATGGAGGTTGTTAGATTTTTTTTTTAAATTTGTAATTAAATTGAGGGTTAATGATGTTAAAAAAGTTATTTAATTGTTAGAGAAGCCTCAAATTTTTGTTTGAGTAGACAAACTCATGTAAAATGAGAAGAGTCGTCTACTAAGGTATTAAAAAATTTATCTTTGAGTGTGATGTGATATGATAAGAACTTCAAACATCACAATGAATTAAATCAAAAGCGTCATGAGAAATATTATTGTGATAAATAAAAAGTAGTATGTGTTGCTTAGCGAGGCATCACAAATGATAAATCAATTTTATATGTTTCTAACAAATTTAAATTCAATGTCTCTGAGATTTTTCATTATCTGGTGGGTGTCAAATCTATTATGCCATACAGGGATAGAAATAATTTGTGCATGCAGTTTATAATTCAAACTATTATAGCCTTTCACCATTGCCAATCACCCTCTTGCGCTTAGCTTAATGAATTATAAAATATTCATTGGTTAACCGTTACTTAATTGTCTATCAAAATAACATAATTAGAAACTGACACGCCTTAAAATTAAATATTTATATGTACGATTTATGCTTATTTTTAAGGATATTGTGCTTTAATGATAGGCATTTTGTGTGTTTTTTATTTCAGGTGCAATAAAATAGAGTTTAATGAAAATGAGCAAAAATGGAGCAAATGAGGCCAAATGGAGCAAAAATTAATATGGCGCCTAAGAGCCAGGTAGTTATGACAACATCTAGAAGGGTGGAAACTAAGCGCCGCAATTGGGTGCCTAGACGCTAGAGACGGTTAACCCTTTTATGCATTGAGTTTGGATGAGTTTTGAAGAGGTGTCTAAAATGACCTTGGTGATTTTAGAGCTTTATTTATAGAAATGAATTCTAAAGGAAAATGGGGTTGTCTTGGTGTGTTTGTCATGGAGTCTGTGTGGGTGAGTTTTGACGTGAGTCACAGTGTGTTTTGAGTCTTTTGAGAGTTGTGTGAGATTCTATTGGAGTCAAGAACATTCAGGGAATTTCAGAGGATTACTTGTGGAAGAGTTTGAGATAAATATTTGTACTTTTGTTTGTGTTGTTCAAGTATCAATCCAAATCATGTTTTGTTTTGTTATCCCCATGAATTCTGAGTACTTTTTCTTTTATTTCTCCATGCAAATAAACTAATCATGTGGTGGATTTAATTTGTTTAGAACTTCTTTAATTTCTAAAAATTATGATGGTATTTTCTCTGGTTCTTTATTACTTTGCAAACTGGCCAGTTTTAAAGTTAAAATCTGTTGCGAAATGTAATGACCCGAGAGAGCTATGATTTCACCCAACTAGTGAATACCACACTAACCTTACGAGGAAGGTAAACAAAATTTAAGGAGAGTGCAAATAGATATGAAGATAAGATTTAATGGGCGTAGAATTGGTGTTTCTAGGGTGACGGGCTAGATCCTTTACCAATTTGGTCTAGAGTTGGAACTTGTGGTACTTGGTTGGTTCTATAGAGAGGGCACAGTGGGTAACCTAAAAGTGAGAGGCTAGAATATACTCAGCACAATCATACAATAAGGAACCGACTTTAGATTAGCTAATGTTTTTTATGCATGGGAGGGGTAAAGAATAGGTATGCTCTTATTTGTCACAATATCTCATTTAAACCTTTAAACATTTAAAATTTTATACAGATTATGAATTAATTGTAAGGGGGGAGACTTTTTATATTATTTGAACTTTTCTACATTTAAATAGTTTAGAATTTTTTCATTTACCTTTATCTTCAGAATTGAACTTGTAGGAATCTAGTAAGTTCATTTTACACTTGAATTTGTTATCTTATTTTCTTAGATTATTTTTCTGCATTTTAAGTAAAAATTTCAAAAAGTCATTATAAAGAGTTACAGCTCCCCTGTGGGTTCAATACTGGATTTTTAAAGAAAATTCTATCTTACTTGAAACAATATGTATACTTGTGTAGTACCCTTAGTGTGAAAGTTATTAATCTATATTCTAAAACATTTCATTTGTTCAAACTAACCACTGAATATAAATCGGGTCAAAATTTTGGCCATCTTTTGAAATATAAATATCTGTGTAATTGTGGGTCGGGTCATAAACTAAGTTAAAACCAAATGTAATGAAATAAGGCATCATAAAAAATTATTTTTGAATTTAATACCACATATCCACATAAAATTACTGAATTTTTTGTGAGATTTGGTGAAATAATTGTTTGATTATCAATAGTTTGAGCTTTGTGAAATGGTAATCACTAAATCTTGGTTATGTTTTTTATTGATCATCTTATATCACAGTTGGAAGATTTTCGGAACACCACTCTACAATAAATGAAGCTTGAGATCCTCCTAGATTTCATGGGCAGTGTTCAGGTAGATAATGCTAGTAGAGAATTCTTTTAAAACTGATTTTATGATCCAAGAAATAATTATATTGTTATTTCTTGTCCAACAATGTGTAAGATTTGAATTCATACATTCTAGTTTGGTAATGGATCTGTTAATGAAGCCAAATTTATTAGTAGTTGATAATGCATTCCTTATTGCTCTGCTCTTACATGCATAATTGTTGTTTGTTATAATTTCTATAACGAGAGAGGTTCCTTAGCTATGTGAATTTCCCTTTCTCTGGTTTTTGAGTAGTGGAAGAAGAAGCCAAAATTAAGACATCTCTTATACCATTTTATGGTAACAGAGGAGTAAACTGAAAGCTGAAAGATAAAGAAATATAGAAAGTTTTATTATAACGCTTTTCTCTCTTACTCACTAAACAAAGTTCATTCTCCCTATTTATAATAATATACAGTGGGCAATACAAACTAACAAAAATAACGATGGGAATTCAAATTAGGACAAAAAATAGTTGTCTAACATAAAATAAAAGACTAAGTATCGGAAGAAAGATATGAAAAACATAAGCTCTTTAAGATAAAAAATAATAGAATGACGTAGTTGCTTTTAATGCTTCACCAAGTTGTCAAGTTCTAGAGTTCGAACGCACAGCCACGTCTTGACTCTAATCAAATAGCGATAGCTATTTGTGTCAGCCCCACACATGAAAAAAAATACATTGAATTTAATACTTGGCCCAGCCCGACACAGATGAGTCAATAGGAAAAGTATTTTTTTGTCACATTCCCGCTTAATATGAGCTGCCCAAACCCAATCCACTAGAAATTTAAAACACCGAAAATAAAACGGCAGGATGCATTGAATAGTCGCATATGCTACTTCTTCTTCCTCCCAATCGCCGGAATGACACTATCAAGCTCGACCATGATCACTCAATGGAACCAAATGAGGTAACCGAGGAGACCAAACTCCTGATGAAAATGAAAACTACCAAGAAAAACGAAAACGAATGGATGAAAAGAAGGAAAAGAAGGAGATGAAAAGCCATGAAAATGCATTGCGGTAATATCTTTTCCTGTTTTAGTTTCACTCAAAACTAGCATTGCATTATATAGTGTCCTATTACATGTTTGAAAATATTCACTTATCACCAATAAAAAATTTAGAAAAAAACCACAATAAAACCTAGAAAACTCGAACATAAAACCATAATTTATACAACAATAATGATGTTTTTTGTGCATGAGTAATGCTAAACAAAAAAATACCAAAATAATACCTAAATAATACTAAAATAATACTGAAATAAAATCATAAAAATATTGAAATAATACCAAAGTATAACCGTAATAAAACCAACCTGAATAACACCATAGTAATACCATAATAACACGAACACCATAATAACACCATAATAAAACCTTAATAATACCATAATAAAACCATTATAAATCTATAATAATGCTTCAGTAACACTCAAAGAACACCTTAATAAAACTTGAATTGCATGTTGATTTGTATTTATGCTGCTACCCTTATAACACAAACCATTATAACTCCATAATAATTACATAATATCAACATAATAACACAAAAAAAATAATAAAACTATAGTAACAGTCTAATATTACTATAATGAGACCATGATAAAGCCATAATATGCTTCAATAACACTTCATTAACACTGAAAGATCACCCTAATAAAAATTGAATAACACGTCGATTTTATGCAGTTGAGGTTTAATTTTTTGTTGTTGTATTTGTTTTCTTGATTTATAGATAGTTAATTGGCTTTATTTTTCCATTAACTTTTTTGTAGGTTTGTGAACTCAAGGTCCTTCAGTTGCAGATGTCGTCCATCTATTATAAGAGATGTACTTAATAAGATCAAGCCCGGCTATCAGAGGAGAGCAGGAATAGCTTGAGACTACTGGATGTAGATCAATTTTTTTATCTCCCTCTGTATCCTCAAGACAATGTTCTGACATTGCAGATATTAAATTGTTGGCATTATGAACGAATGATATTCAGAATGGGTGGGAAAGATCTTAGAATAAGCCCTGATGAAATTGCATTTCTGATAGGCATGCCAATTAGAGGAAAAGCTGCAAAGTGGAAAAAAATTCCCTCTTCAAAAGTGGATGCACTGGACATTAAGAATGAGATATTGAATATTTCAAGCGGGGAGTGTTCTACACTTTTTGATGAATTGTTTTTAAAATTTTTGTTATCATATTTATTTTTCCCTTTCAGTAACAATAGTTTTCCCAAAGAACTTTGCACCTTTGCTGAGAATGTACAGACCTTCAGCCCATTTAATTGGTTTGCTACGTTATGTGGTTTTATAATTGAGCAAATAAATTTAGTAGCCATTAAAATAAAGCGAGAACGGTCTTTAGGATATATTAATAGTTTTCTTTATCTCCTTACGGTTAATGTATTTTATGAACCTCATAAAATTTCATTCATTTTCTTCTAAGCATAATATAACATTACTTATACACAGCTCTAGTTTTACAAGCATACAGCTTTGTTCACTTCTACCAATCCTGAGGCTAGACCCAGAATGTTGAGGTGGCCAACGGATGAAAAATGGAATTTGTCACAAATGGACATAGCCTTCAAGAGGCTTAATCCAGCACTATTAAGTGATTTAACAAATTAATTTAACTTTTTAGCATTCATGTGTTATTCTTTTTTTTTTCTTGTCTTATAACTGTGGTTCAACCTACTAATGTGTATTAATTCTTTATTAACTTGTAGGTTCATGATAATTTTTTGGAATTGAAAGAGGATGAACAAAATTTGTTGGTCATTCTTGATGAAGGATTACCCAGTCCAGTAAGGCCATTCCCACACTAAAAAGCTTAAGGCAAACCTCAATCACCCATGGCATATGATGCAGGAACATCCATCTCGAGCGACATCATTCTAGAGCTAGCAAAAACTGGAAGCAATCAAATCCTTAAAGTAATCATCGAGCTACTCAAAACTCAGTAGAAATGGTTTAGATAATTCCAATGTGCAGTAAAAAAATTTAATACATGAATCTCAAATTTACAAGAGACAATGTCAGAACTGTTGGTTCAAGTAAAAGTTGACAAAGGCAGTGATTTGAAGAAAAAGTATACCCAACACTCCTCTTCTGTAGCTGAAGACATTGGGTTCAATGAACATGGAACCAGACAACCATCCCCTGCTGAAGGAGTTAATGAGTTCAATGAAGAGGGAACCGAGTAATCATCCCTTCCTAATGAATACATTGGGTTGCCAGATCAAGGGACCCATGAGCACTCCCTTAGCAGCTTAGTCGAAAGAGTGAAGGGTAGACGAAGTAGAATCAAGAGAGTTTTGACTTCCCCCTATACCAGTTTTTAAAATATAAAAGAAGAAAACTAATAGTAGTTGTTGGGCCCTTAGAAGTTCATCAGGATAGTCCCACCATAAGGATTGAGGAGTTGCCTGTATGTACCGACGCAGTTGTAGCTAGTTTAGCCATTACAAAAGAACCAGTAGAAGGTAGTCAAGGCAAAAAGGGTCTCCAAATAATAGTAGCCCCTGTTGTACAATCCACTAGAGAAGAAATTGTCCATTCAAAGGAATACAAGCTAGTGGTATGATGAAATTACGCTCCATTCAGTGTTCTGTATTTGCTTATTTCACATTATATATATCATAATTACTGTTTGTTGCAGCCACATTGCGAGGTGTTGAACATCGATTATCCTGACAGAGAATTTATATCCATTGAAATGCAAGTAGTGATCGATAAATGTCTGTCCATGTACATTGAGAAGTGAGTACTCCTTCTTGTCTTTATATCTACTTTAATTAGTTTACAATCGATGAATGTATGTCCATGTACAATTGATTTACATACAAATGTCACTAAGATTTTGTCTCAACACGACAAAAATGCTATTATGATTAACGATGGTGGCGTTGTCGTAAACTACGACGGAGTAATAGATATACTACAAACCGGTTGGATTGCAAACGAACATGTAAATGCATTTGCCGCACGTTTGGAGAGGAGGAGGAATACAGCTCCCAATTTTTTCAGACCATATTTGTACGTCTCGCCATTATACCATGTAGTTATCAAAATTTGAGTTAATTTTGCAGCAGTAATCAAAATGTTCGTTGTATGCCCCGTCCAATAAAAACTTGTATTGTGTGATGGAGATGCATCGACATGGCGAAACCTCAACATTTGTTAGACATATCACAAAAGAGAAGGTAAAAAACTCTGACATCATATTATTTTCTATTATTAACAATGGACACTGGGTATTGCTGCTTAAGGAGTTGTTAGAAAGAGGATGGAATTTATACAATTCATTACCCAACGAGATGCACGAAGTTGCATGCCGCGATGTTGTAAGTATTATCTACATAATATCTCAATACTATGCAACATTTTTATTACACTAATGGTTTCTGCATTAAAAATTGTTAGACCAAACTATTTCGAAAAGATACCAAAAAGGTTTTCAAGGCTTAACTGGAGAAATGGCCATTATCATCGGTAAAGGGCGTCCCTGTACAAAATAACAGTGTTGATCGTGGCATATTTATTTGCAAATACATGGAGAAATTGGTTCAAGTACATCGGGGTGACTGGAGTGAAGAACAACACTGGCAGGAGGAAATGCCAAAATTTAAGGTAGAGTTTGCCTATGATCTTTATACTTGGACTATGTTTCTTAAGTGAACAATATTTGTTTCAAATATAGTTTATTTTTATGAACGCTCTTAAATTATGTTGTTGGAAATAGTACTGGTATTTACTATGAACCAGATTATTCTTGATTAATTTCAATTTTTGTTCATTTTCCTGTTAGAATAGTTATGATTATCTAATGAGATATGAGATTCAGTAAAATAAATGGTTAAAGTTGACCAACACATTACTCTTAACATTCAGAATTAACCTCGATTTCTTAAGAATTTACATTATTATGCTTCAACAAATAAACATAAGTGTAAATATAAGTTTTCTCATCATATTTTTCGGTCAATAAAACTATGAAATATTATAATATGATAGCAAAATATTGTAATAATACTGCAGTTTTATTCTTTTGCGAATAATGCCTTAAAAATTCCCAAATAAAACCGAGGAACCTTCAAATAACTCTGTGGAATATTCAAGAATAATATAGCAGCTTTATTATTATATCTTAAATAAAATGTAAATAATGCCAAAATAAAACAGTAGCATCTTCGAATAAGACGGAGGAATATTCATATAAAACTGTGGTTGGAAATAATACAAGAGAATATTCTAATATGACTCCAGAATATTATAATAATACCGTAGTTTTATTTTTTCGTGAATAATACCTTAATAATCCCAAAATAAAATGGGAGAATCTTCAAATGACTCCGCGGAATATTCCCAGAATAATACCGCGGCTTTATTACTATATCTTAAATAATACTTAAATAATTCTAAAATAAAACGAAAGCATCTTTGAATAATACGGAGGAATATTCTTATAAAACAGTGATCAACAATAAAATCAGTGAATATTCTAATATGACTGCGGCTTTATTACTATATCTTGAATAATATGTTAATAATGTCGAAATAAAACTGCATAATATTACAATAATATCACAAAATATTATGTGGCTTTATTTATTGTATTTCAAACCTAAAAAATACCGCGGATTTATTTTATACTATCCCCCCTCTGACGTGCTTGAACAAAGGGAAGATGCGAATACTCACATTCAGATGACGGAAAATGTGCATACTACTACCGAGATTTCAAACAGTAGCCTCATTACTACTACTACACAGGCACTGGAACCTACCGTTGCACGTGCATTTCCTTTTATGGTTCAGACTAGCCGTCTTCCGAGAAGAATGACAAGTGTATACCTCCCGGCGGAAGAAGTATGCTGGGGGTACTATGTCACTTGCAAATATAATGGATGATACCTTGGTCTCTCATGGTAATGGAGAATCACTTCAGAGTTTGATTATTGAATGCGCTACACATACCCATGGAAGAAGCAGGCCTTGGCGACCTCGTCAATAGAAAATATTTTATTTCCATGTTTCTATTGTCCTATCTTTTGTACCTTTGGTTGTGATCTTTGCTCTTTGTTTCTTATGAGTAGAGCCTCATCCTTTGGGGCCCCCTCATATTATGATTTGTAACCTCTTTTATTTCAATGAAATAACCCCTAGGGCTTCTTAAATATGTATATAAATCATTAGCCTAATATAAAACATTTACCTTTATAACATATTTATTCCTCGCTTTATTTAATATTTTTATATATGCCCCAACTTAATTTTATATTATTAAGAGTGATATTTATAAAAACCATTGGTTTAATATCAAACTATTTTTCTTCTATAACATATATATCAATTTGTACTATTAAGACCGATAAAATTGTCCGAACCACATCAAATTTGTCTCAAGGTTCTGACAAATTTTAAAAATTCTCATTAATATTACATTTAAATTTCACATATTGATTCCATTAAGAATAATTGTTACAACCGTCAACAAACCAAATTAGCAATTTAAAAGAATCTCAATTAATTTATCGCTCACGAATTGAATCCATTAACAGTCCCGTATATGTTTCTGGTAGTTGCGATGTGTAGTATTCCTGACATTTTTGAGTGAAACAAGTGAAAATTTTGGGACGTTTTAAATAAAAGACAGTCTAATGACACTAAGATTTAGTAACATACATGCGTCAGACAATCAATCAAATTCGCCTTACATGAAATATCAGTATAACGTCTTGTTGATGCTTCTTATCCTTTTCCTGCATGCAATGCTTAAGGTTAGTGATCGGGAATAATCGATAGCTTAAAATAATTTTTCAATGAACGATACTTACTTTTTGCTCTTTTAGTTTTCTCCCAATACCCTTTTAATCTAGAAGTGGATACTCCTTTCGGTCTCATCTTTGCTGGGTCGTTCAAATTGCAATCTACATTTGACCGTTTTTTCTTCTTTGTTTTTTTCTTTACTTGGGATGTTCTCCTCACTAGAATATTATTAAGATCTACAGATAAATTTTTAGATGATTCCCACAAACACTGCTTGGCTATATCACTTCCTTTTGTTTTGTTAATGAGTTGATATGCAAAATTGTGAGACTGTGAACGAAATACAAGACCACTGGAAGAACCACTACTCATTTCAATATCCTTTAGATCTTTGCATCTAAACCTATTATAGATGTTTCTTTTAGCATGGATAGATCACTCCAATAAGAAATACTTGTCAGGAATCAGCTTTATTTTAGCCACATTAAGAACAAATAGTGCATGAGAACACAACAGACCCATCATTTCAAATTTTTTGCAACTGCAAGTAATCTCAGAATTAACTTTGTCAACTATCACAGTCCAAGGAATGGTTATTCCCTCATCATCCAAACTCATTACATAATATTCAGATTCACTCTCTAAGGATGATTCAACGGTAAGTCCACATAAGCCATTCAATAGCTCTAGTTCAAACATTGAGTATAGCTTCCTCATATAAAGTGAGGCTGCTTGTCTCAACACTAGGTTTATTTTCACCATCAGCGTTGACAGATTGATCGCATTTGAAATCTTCGTCCTTTTCGTTCCGATGCCACAATCTTATTATTTTTTCAAGTCCTAAGAAACAATCCGTGAGAGAGCTTGTGGGCTTTGAAGCACCATGACAGATGTTATTCATTGACTCACTCCTCCGCGTTAATAAGATTCCTATTCCAAATACATCTTTATTAAATGCAGCTGATAATGTGTTACATTTCATCTTAGCACACATTGTTGTGTAGCTCTTCAATCTCGATCATTAAAGACCATGTTTCATCAAAATCCTCCACATAATCACATTTACTCAAGCATTTGTAGAAAAGCCCGCTGACGCTCTTGGTACGAACTCCACAATTTACTTTTGAAGTCAATTTCTTGTAAATATGTCATTTACATAATCTGTGTCGTGTCTTCGGGAGGCATTCCTTAATGGATTTTGTCATTGCTTGATCCAAATCGGTGAAAATTTTTATTGAATGTTTTTCACTCATTATCCGAATAAATGATTTGAATAACCAATTGAAAGACTCAATAGTCTCCTCGAACAAAAGTCCACACCAAACAGGGCGGTTTGTCAGTGGTGGTTGACCCCCACAAAAGGAGCGCACGATAAATTATACTTATTTAATTTATAGCTTGTATCAAAGTTTAATACCTCCCCAAAACAATCATAATCAAACCTGGACAGTCAATCACTCCAAAAAAAGCTTGTTTATCTACCATCCTCATCGGCTTGGAAATCCCACGCAAACATGCTATCCACAACTTGCCTTTCAATGAACAATTGTATTAGAGCACTGACATCTCCATGTTTAATTATTTTTCTTCCTTTTCTGTGAATGAAATTGAACACATCTCTCTTAGTGCATTCCAAATTCTCCACTCCCCCACCTCTATAGCAATGAAGTTATATGCATATGTTGCTCTGATCCTTGATGCTATCATTGATCTCAACACATCTGCATTTAACTCACTTATCCTTCTATTAGAACGAAGAAGATGCTCATCACCGCTTTCAACCAACGAATGGTTATGACTTTCAATGAATTTCTTCACTGTCCAATTGCCTTTAAGATCGACAGCATAGTGAACCATGGCCTGGCAGCCAGTCTCGTGTTTGCTTTTCTGAACTTCTCTGTATCCATGATGTTAGACTCTCTCTTGTGACCAGCTTTTTTACAAATAAAATCTTTTGTCTTAATTTTCATGGATTTCGACCAATAGCTATTGTGGTTCGTCAGAACAGTAAATCCCACATGATATGCATAGGCACAATAACTTTCATATGCTTCTTGATCATTGTGGACAGTGGTGCTAAAAAACTTATCTGCAATTAGATCATTGCTAACAGTTGTATGCTCACATGGCTGAAATTTTGCACAAAATTTAACCCTTTGTCAGAAAGGTGAGAAACACAAAAAAAACATTACAAAAAAACACAGTTAATAACACAATGTTACTAGCACAAACTAGAATAACACCACAATAATACCATAATAATACACCAGATAACTAGCAAGCATGCATACATGAGAATAATTCTAGTATAAAACACAATAAAATAAATAATAAACATACAAGTAGAAGAAAACACTACCATTAAGACTTACAATAACACTACAATAAGGGCATAATAACACAATGAAATAGTTAAATAACAAAACAATAAGACAACCCTAAAACACCACATTAACAATACTAAATCATGGTGATGTTATGTATTAGTATAGTGTTATTATGGTGTTCGTTTTATTATGTAGTTATTATAAAATTATTATTATGTTATTTTGGCTGGTGTTATTTGGGTATTATTTCAATATTATTATAGTTTTATTATTGAGTTATTTTAGTAATACCCAAGAATAAACCAAAAGAATACCAGAATTACACCAGAATAAGACCACAATAACACTAATATAACACCAAGAGAACCTTGCAGGCATGAATAAAAAAAAAATCACACAAAAAAATAACACCAGACCTACAGTAAAAACTAATTTCAAGCTAAACATGCCAAATGAAAAAAAGAAACACACTATAATCCCTAAACAAACATAAAACTAAAAACTATTAAAGACTTACTTCATCTTGGTAGTTCAGAGAGAATGACAGGTGCAATTCCTCCATTATTGCGTCATTCACCAAAACCTTAAACAAAAACCAATACAACAGTAGCTGCTCAGCTGGGTGAATTACGTTTTAGGAAGCCTAGCATGAAGGAAAAAGACAAAATGACACTTTAAAATGACACTTTTAACTAAAGTATCAGGTTGGAGAGCATTGTTTTCCCACTATTTTCTTCGACTTTTGTATAGGACCGAACAAGCCATGTGGCGGCATATTACTGGACTCTGGATGTATCTCTACGTCCGGAGTATACATCTAGAGTCCGAACATAATATTTTTCCGTCAATAAGAGACTAAATGGATGAACATTTTGGAAGTCTAACTAAATTTGGGGGCATATGATAGAAAATGCTCGAGGGTGAAAAAAATAAGAGAGCAGAATATAATAGACGGGAAAAAAAATAAGGTCTTTTTAGAGAAAAATATGGATTGATTGAGTGGTATTTTGAGAGTTTAGAAGAGATTTGGGGGTTATTAAGATAAATTATATATTTAGGCGTTAGATATAAAAATAATAAATAAATGGGTCGTATGTATGTAAATCCAAAATAAAAAAAAAACCAAGTTTTAGGTCTTTATCATAATCACATTTAGTTATACAGAGCAGAATGGTGACTTCTCGGTTATTGCATTATACACTCGGCGAACGAACCTGAGGAGTCCCTTCAACGAGAGCGAAGACCATCGGAAATGGTAATTCCTATATTTTCTACCTTAAATTTCTATTTTTCTTCTCCATCTTCGAGTCGATCCATCCTATAACGTTTAAATTTCCTTAAGTTCAGTTGCACAATAGGTTAACCTTTCTTTTCCCCTTTCATCTGATCATCCAATTTATAGGTGTGCTTAGCCTGCCTTTTGCCGCTGTTCCTTATCCCGGTAGTGAACGCTTTGCCGTTACTTTTCAGTTTTATCCTGGTAAGCTTTTCTCTGCGATTCAAAGTTCCATTTTTGTCGATTCTCCCAATTCTAGGGTTTATTTTGGGAGATCATAAGTGAAGATCTGCTGAAGGATTGCTTTAACCCAGCTTTTATTTTACTCAGTTTCTCTTATTAGGAAACGCTTACTTCTGCATTTGAATTATTTTAGAAAAGATTGTCTTTAAGTGTTCGTATTGAGTTTTGACTATATGGATGTATTTTGATTTGGTTTGGTCACACGTTGGGTCTGACCAGTGGTACACTCCGGTAACGCAGGGCATGATAAAATAATCTTAATTTGTTTTATATTTTCAGAAAAAAAAGAAAAAAACTATATAGAAATAATAATGAAAATAAACAAGAAATAACAATTTATTTTGTTTCATAAATATGAGTCATACAACTGATACAACTGAATGAAACAAATAAATAATTGAAAGAAATTAAGATAAAAAAAAAAAAACAATTATCCGGTGTAAGGAAGATGCAACAACTAGCATGCAACTAAAATTACTAACAGTAAATCTAAAGCTGGAAAACCTAATCTAGTGGAGACGAATCTTCGAGTGGCTGGGTGAAACCAGCTGCTATGCAAAAATATCAACATGTGAGTTTGTTAAATTAAATTCAATAAATAAAAACTATTTATTAAAGCATAAATGATAAATAAAATGAGACATAGTATGAGCAATAAAATGGACGCAATATTATATATATAACAAAATCTAAAAAAAATATTAAATTCTTATAATCACAAATTAAATGATTTAAACCCATACATTTGTATGTAAATATTTATATGCCACGATATTATGTATGTTTATACAAGACTTATCAATTTTTTAATACTATCTCATAATATACAAGTGCAATATATATATATACATATAATTACATATGTAGTGAGTTTTCGTCAATCAACAGATCACTTTAGGTGGCGGTCAATTGGACGAGCTCAGGAAACTGCTCGAGGGACTAGTGTGGGTTGTTGATCGACGAAAAAGGGTCACTCGAACTGATCGTACCAATGGCAATCGATTGGTCGAGCCAATGAAAGTGGTTGATTGTCTCGACGTGGCAGTCGATCGACATGGAATGATCAATCAAATTAATCAGAGTGGTGGTGGTCGATTGGTAGAACCACAAAGTAGGTCGATCGGACCGGCTTGGCGGCCAGTCGTGGTAAAGTGTCGGTTGAACCGATCAGACCAGTGGTCGATTGATCGAGCTGACGAAAATGGTCGATTAGATCGGTATGAACGACTGATCGACGGAAAAATGTCTGTTGAACCGATTTACTGGTGACAGTCAATCGGTCGAGCCAACAATAGTGATCGATCAAGTCGAAGAAATAGGTCAATCGACAGAAAAGGGACGGTCGAACCGATCAGATCGGTGGCGGTCGAGCCGACGAAATAGGTCGATCGAACTAGTGTGGGCGACCGATCGATAACGCATGCAAAAATGAGTATTTTTGATGCATTTTTAAAATCATGTCATGCGCACAACCATATAATGCAAAACATGCATTGAAAGAATCCCAATTGATTCAGACGACGAAATTGGGCTCATCCTATCAACGCCTTATTGCGACACCCACTTCTGTTTGCACGACACAAGGTGGGGAATCTCTCATGAGGAGAATTCTCCGTGATCAAGAAGACTTTAAAATGTTCATCTAGATGCACCAAAGCAAATGACGAGATTAGTACAACCTTGGCTTTCAGGTTTTCGGTCTAATGAAGGAAAGGCGTAGGTTTTACTCTTTGAAGTCATAGGGTAAAACACAAAGATCATAATCCTAGGGACTTCTGCTAAGCACACGAAAATCCTAACCTAAATCTTCTAACATCTAAACTTAGGGGTCTAAGAATGGAAAACGCGAAAGTTTCAAGAGTTATCTTCATCAAAGTTGTAGACATGTTATTTGGGCTTGTTCGAGCTCAAGCGAAGTTCCAATGAAGTTTTGCCGAAGTTCACTTCGCTCATTCCCCAAAAAATGAAGAAGCTCTACCCTAGGAGGAGAGTTCGACGAGATTCGAGCGGTGTTCCAAGTTCCAACGAAGTTTCGCCGAAGTTCGGACTATGCCTTCCCCAAAGTGTGAAGAGGCTCTCCTGCATCGTAGGAGAGATGCCGCTCTTCTTCTTCGTTAGCACAGCTCCTCAAGAAAACCTCACACACACTCAAGGAAATGGAGGAAGAAGAAGGAAATGTAGAAGAAGAGAAGCTTTTTGTGGAAGATGAAGAAAAGAAGAAGGGGCTGTAGGAAACCAATCCTTTTCCCTACCTTTCTCCTAAGCTCTTTTCTTCAAAGCCTCCAAGAGAAAACCCTAGCTCCAAGGAAAAAGAAGAAGAAGAAATTCCAAGCTCAAGGGGAAGAGAGTTTAGCTCTTAGAAGAAAGAAAGCTGGAGAGTTGTGTCTTAGAGAAGCCAAAGGAGATCCAAAAGCCTTTTGCACTAGCACCCTTTCAAAAATGGTGTTCGCACCTTTTCTAAAACCTTCCCCAAGAAGATAATAGAGGGTTGCATCCATCCTCTTTGCCTCTCCCCATGCAAATCTCCCCAAAGACCAAGAAACTTGCATTTTTGGCTGCATTGGGGTTGGGTTCAACGTCAAAATTGTGAAATTCACTGGATAAAACTGGGTTCAGACTTTGGACTAGGGCCTAGGCACCGGTCCCCGTGTGCCTACTTTCCAATGGCTCAGTTTTTGGACGTTTTGTGTTGCTCCGGGGGCCTACTTCCATGGACTGACGCCTAAACGGCAGGGGACCGACGCCGACTTTTTGTGTTCTCTGTTTTAAGCCCCATGAGGTCGTTCTAGCGCCTGGCGCTTAGGTCGGCGTTTAGGCGTTGGTCTAGCCTCGAAAACTCGATTTTCATCAGAAGCGTCCGACAAAGAATTTTTTTAATCTGTAAGCTATGGAAGAGTTGTAAAATAAAGAATACTAGGATTCAACATCGTAGAATTAGATGTGGGTACCTAAAAGACACAAATAAAATTATTTTTATAGTAAAATTCAAGATTTAAACATTTGAGATGTCCATGAAGACACAAATGCTGTGTGGGAAAAATTAACTAATAAAATAAAACAAGTGACTAAAGATGTACTTGGAGAATCAAAAGAAAAAGTTTCTATAAATAAAAATAAATTGTAGCGGAATAATAATGTGCAAGAAAAGATAAAATATAAGAAGTTATGTTATAAAAATTGGTTTAAATGTAAAAGCGTAGAAAACCGAGAAAAATATAAAACTGCTCATGAGAGTTTAAAAGAATAATCGTGACGCTAAAAATTCACTTATAGTGATCTTTATAATATGTTAGATACTAAGGAGGGTGAAAAATATACGTATAAATCTAGCCAAACAAAGAGAAAAAAAAAGTAAATATTTAACTCAAGTAAAGTGTATTAAAGATGAAAATCAAAAAGTGTTTTTCTTAGAAAAATATATTCAACATAGGTCGATTAGTTATTTGGATAAACTTTTTAATGAAGATGCTGAAAATACAATCGACCTTAGTGAGCTTAATATCGTTAATAATAATAAAGCTTTTCATTTTTATCGTCACATTAGTAAAACCGCAGGGAGTCTAAAAGAATAATCTGTGACGCTAAAAATTCTGCTTTTAGTGATCTTTATAATATGTTAGATACTAAGGAGGGTGAAAAATATATGTATAAACTAGCCAAACAAAGAGAAAAGAAACGTAAAGATTTAACTTAAGTGTATTAAAGATGAAAATTAAAAAGTGATTCTCTTAGAAAAAAATATTCAACATAGGTGGGTGAGTTATTTTGATAAATTTTTTAATGAAGATGCTGAAAATACGATTGACTTTAGTGAGCTTAATATCGTTAATAATAATAAAACTTTTCATTTTTACCGTCGCATTAGTAGAAAAGAAGTTGAGGAGGCTTTAAAGAAAACTAAGGGTGGAAAGTTTGTAGGACCTGATGATATCCCAATTAAAGTGTGGAAATGTTTAGGTGATTTGGGGGTTTCTTGGCTTACTAAAATTTTTAATATTATTTTAAAAACTAAAAAGAGGGAGAAATAATATCGTCATCTGGGGACCAACAAACCTATATATAAGGCTCCACTTTAGGATCATATAGTAAATGCACATCTACTCTGGCACCCATATTAACCCTATGTGAGGAGAAATCAATTTATGGTGGAGAGAAAGTGGAAAGCACGAACACAAACCTAAATTCTTCCTAGCCAAGAAGTGCTTCAAGTGTTATAGTTTTGGGCCATTTGCATTTGATTGTCCAAATAAAAGAGTGATCTCTTTCACCAATCGGGTGCAGTAGAAGAAATGGACAGTGTCACTGGGTACAAAGAAGGTGGTGAGGGCATGAAGTTGTAGTATCAAATTTCAAATAATAAGAGAGAGATGTTAGGGTACAATGGAATCTTCAAATTGAGCCCACGATACATAAATAAAAGTTCTATCATAATATTTGTCATACTTGCTGCTTCTTTAAGGAACATTTGTGTATTTTTTATATAAACGAAGGCGGTTGCAAGAATCCAAAAAGATAGACAATTTAAGCCTTGCTGTATAGAAACACACCCAACCTTATTCCTTATTATGGTTGAAGAAATCACAATTCACATGGTTGCTCTTGTCGAGTTCTCTGTTGAAGAAGTTTCAGGAGTATATTTGGTGTGACTTGGTACCCATGGATGCTTGTCACATCCTGAAAGATAATAAGTCCAATGAGTCAGTACCAAACATAGTGCAACCCCTACGAAATGAGTTTCAAATATTTTAGTGATAGTCTAACTTTTAGTTTATCACCACTGAGGGAGATCTAGCATGCCATATATTTCATTTTTAGGTTATGTTCTCCCAAAACGACATGCTTTTTAGATGCACTCAACCGAGTACGAGTAGTTGTAGTAGTAGGTTACAGACCTGATTGTTATAGGCTTAGTCCCTTAGAGTACTAGCCCATGTGCAACCCTTGTTTGAAGTTTGCCAAAGAAGGGTGGCTCTTAATGTTTGTATATTAATAAAAGTGTTATGAATAAAATAGTCATCTAGTATTAGTTTTCTATTTCATGGTTAAATAATTTGTTGGATCAGTTACATAGGGCAAACATCTTCTCTAAGAGTGATTTGCCCGGTGGTTGCTACTATATTATAATGAGACCATGAATTAAGTGGAAGGCAACTTTCAAGTCCCATGACTGATTATATAAGTGGACAATTTTGCCTTTTGGATTATTCAATGCCCGAGTACTTTTATGCAATCAATGAACCAGGTTTTTCGAGTGTTTATAAAAAGTCTTATTGTATATTTTGATGATGTCTTGTTGTATAGTGATACCATGGAGGATCACTTATAGCATTTATGAGATATATTTGAGATTTATATGGTCACTAAATGAAATATTACTGCTTGACTACATAGACTTGCTTCTTTTGAGATGAATCCAATCAAGATTTAGGCTATCGTTAGCTGACCCAATCCATAATAACCCACTCATGTGCACCAATTTTATGGATTGACTTCTTTTTATAGGAAGTTCATTGAGAATTTCAACTGTTCACTATGCTTTTAACGGATTTCCTATTGTTCGATCGATTTGCTTGGTTATATGAAACGCATGCTAGCTTTGAAGAAGCAAGTTACGTAGGCCCTATTCTTGCTCTTCTAGACTTTAATCAAGTGTTCAAGGTGTTGTGTGATGCTTCCAATGTAGGAATTAAAGTTGTGTTAAGTCCATGTGGACACTCTATTGCTTTCTTTAGTGAGAAGTTGAATGACTATAGGAAGAAATATTCTAATTATGATTAAGAGTTCTATGTTATAGTTAGAGTCCTCAACCATGGAAGTTATTACCTAATGACAAATGGGTTTACACTTTCCAATGATCATGAAGCCTTGTGATTCTTGAACAACCGGAGTGAGTTAAATGACGGGCACACCTTGTGGGTGGAATTCCTCTCTTTTATTTCGTATTCAAACACAATGCGGGAAGTCAAAATAAGACTGTTGATGGGTTTGAAGTGTTGAAGATCTGTTTGTGATCGATGCAGAATTTCAAGATTTGGGCTCTGTGTCAGGAGAGATTTCATGATTAGTATCATATATATGATGGTTATTTGTTCTTTCAAAACAGGTTGTGCATTCTCAAGAGTCTACTTAAAGAGGCTATTATACATGAGTGTCACAATATAGGTATGACTGGATATTTCAATAGCTACAAGGCTCTTTTCTTGGTGAAAGATATTTTTATTTGCCAAAGTTGGTTTGAGATATGGCGAGACATGTTAGTCAGTATAAGGTATGTCATTTAGCCAAGATTGGAGAACAAAATAAATGTCTATACATTTATATTTCAATTCGAAAATTTGCCTGGCTAAATGTGAGCATGAAATTTATGGCGGGCTTGCCCTGGACATAGCAAGGAGGATTTTGTTAGGTGGTGGAACATTACAAAATAAATGTCTATATGTTTATATTTCAATTCGAAAATATGCCTGGCTGAATGTGAGCATGAAGTTTATGGCGGGCTTGCCCTAGACATAGCAAGGTAAACATTTTTTTAGGTGGTGGAACATTTATTCAAAATGACATTATACCTTGCCATAATACAATGAATATTTCTCATATTACAGATTTATATTTTAGGGAGGTAGCTTGTCTTCATGTTGTGTCCTGGACCACCACTTATATAAGGACATGAAATTTTTTAGTCCTTTTGGAGGATCTTATGGGGCAAGTTAGGTATACAGCTCCAGTTCTATTTATTAGCTCACACTTATACGAAGTGACACACATAAATGATTAGTCGTAGTTTAGGTAATCTACTCAGGTGTTTTATGAGTAAAAATATTAGAATGGGATCTGATCCTCATTGAGTTTGCTTATAATTGCTTTACCTGCCTTATAATTGCTTTACCTGCCAGTTTATAGGTCACGGTCTCTTTGAGATAGTTTATTGGAGTCGAGAGGAATCCTGTCGCTTTATTGGAGTGGGTCCCTATACTCCTAGTCAATGAGCCTCGTGTTGATGTGGATTTTAAAGGAGATTCAAAACCTTCATGGGCAAGTGAGGAAGAAAATAGCCAAGCAAAACACCAACTAGTAAGTCTAAAAGATCTCATGTTTTCAAGAAGAATTAGCATGGATTAGGTTGAAGAAACAGAGATTCTTCACAGGTTCTTTTGGCATGCCAATATTTGATGGTCTATTTAGAATTTCCAAGAAGATTAATGACTATAGGTATGAAACTGACCTGTTGGGATACTATAATATCTCTGTCATTTATAACGTTGTTGATGTCATAATTTTACAAGAATTCATATGGTTTCATGTCACGCTTTACGACAACACACTCCTCTATTTGATGCGAGACATAACACAGACGTGTGTGATTTAGTTGACTGAATACACTTCTAATATCTGTTAAGGCATCTTGATCACTTGGATAGGGTGGGAAAATACATCACTAGGATAGGCTGGGAAATTTATTCAACCACTAAATTTAACCCGAAATAATAAATAACATGTTTTAATTTCTCAAATGCAGTGTACTCAAATATTTCAAATTAAGCCGAAACAATCCAAAATATATCATTTGAGCGTCTAAAACCCATAAAAATTCTTTACATAAAATATAAAAGTTGTTTGGTGACTTACCTCAAAAGTTTATTATTTTACAATAACTGTACAACAAATATATTCTAAAAAAGAACAGTCTGATTCTATTCAGCCTTAAAGCTTTTCTTTCTTCTTTCCTGTAAAATATACAATTATATCAATCTAGCAAGATGAACTAATTTAATACATATTTAAATACTTAAAAATAGTAAACAACATGTGTGTATACAGAATTATAAATATAAGTACAATTAATTTAAATGTATCATATTGTTCATTTGCTTAATCATTTTCTATTGTCTTTTATTTTATTTTGGTTTTAGAATGTCGTGGACGGTAGTCTAAGTTATTATTCATGTAACTCAGCCCGAATTTTACATCATCAAGTTAAATAGAGGGACCATTTGGCCCTACATACGTAGGTAATATAAACATATCACTTTAACATGTTCCCCATAATATGTCATTTTCTAAGCTCCACATATTTTATAATTAATTATTTCAATAAACTTGTGATTCCTGGTTAAATATCCTAAATAAAGTTATATGTAAATGAATATTTTACAATTATTACATGCTTTCTTTTAATAGTAAAATATTTATTTAATCAAATTTGACGTATTTTGCAAGCTTGTATCAACCAAATTTTTAAGCGGTTCTTTACTCATGGAAAAAAAACTGTAAATATGCATTCTACAATATAAAACCTTTACACTGCACTTCAATATTAATCTATTATACATATAAATATACGTGCAAAATATTAAAAAAAATAATTTATGTATTAAAATTTGTAAATCTTATCCAGTTGACGATTTACCCCATGAGAAATTTTTTTTTTGAAATCTTTGTATTTTGTAAATAATCACAAAATCACTAATATAAATTTTAAAACTTCAATCCCCAATGAAAATCGATTATTAAAAGAATACCCACAAATCTAAATTTAAAATAAAAACATATTTTCTTTCCTTCCCTCTTTCTCTTTTTTTCTTCTCTTCCTCCTCTCTTCTTCTTCTTCTGTTCTTCTTTTCTGCCTCTTCACCTTTCCGTTTCTTCCTTCTTTATATCCTCCTTTCTTCCCCCAATTTTTCTTCCGGCCCGTAACCAGCTCTCTTTCCCTTTTTTTACTGCTCACAGAGTGCAGATTTTGAAAATCAGGGAAATGCTGGATGGGAAAATAAAGAGAAATTTTATTATACTCATATTTATAAGTATATAAACATCTCCTAATCAAATTTAATCCCAACGAATCATTTAATGATCAGCCGTTGTATACACAGGCAAGTAAAAATTTTGAAATTCCACTGTTGCTACAGTACTGAACAGTTACTTTAATTTAAAACTATAAGAAGATTTAATCAAAATGGAAACTAATTAAAAAATTTCCTCATTTTTGAGAATTAAGATATATTTCTGTACAGCAAAATAATTGGTTTAAAGAATAGAATGTAATGGAATGATATTTTATGATGTTTGAGGAAGTTAAACTTTTGAGTATACTTTATTTGGGATGTTTTGCAATTGTACCCTATAAAAAATTGGATATTACATTCCACCTGCATTTGTCTCCCAGGTGGATGACTCCTGATCGGTCCAGGGATGGACCGGTTCAATTTCCAGCCCCCATGGAGCTGAATGGCTCATTTAGGAGTCCAATTTACCTTATTTAGGTTTATTAATTAGGGTTTCGTTTTTTTGGAATATTTAAATATGCTTTGAACTTTAGTTTGGGCATCTTTTGCTCTAGTTTTATATATTAGACTATTTTCTCTAGATTTTCTCGTTAGAGTGTTGTGTCGCTAATCTTTTTCTGGTGTAGTGCGTGTAACCTGGTTGGATCTAAGTGATGATCTCTTCCAAAGGTCTGAAGAGCTCCGACATCGCTAGTTTTGTGGCTGACCAGTAGTTTTCCCATTCCAGTTTGTTGTCCAGCTGCCAAGTAGCAAACTTAGTTCCGTGTCACTGTAGCTGGTATAATGAGCACGGAAGTGGGGAAATTCCTTTTTAAGTGGAGACCGGTTAAGGAGAAATAGTTATATTTTTCTTCTCTGGCTTTTTGCTCATTGGTCTCTTCCCCGACCCCTAAATTGCTGACTTTGTTTTCTATCATTCCTTTTTATTTTCATTTTCTCTATTTTTTAAATTCCAAGCCTATTCAAAATTTGTTGATATTATAGCTGCATTAAATCATGAATCAAAATTGGAAGGATATAAGGTGGAGGATAACAGTCTTGAAGGAATTAACCGCCTCTATTACAATATCAGGAGTCTATTCTAAAATATTGCACAGAGGAGGACAACAATCTACCCTCGTTGTTTTTGGTGATAACAATCCGACCTGTTGGATATACCTTACACCTTATGGGCATCACCAACCGTACCAAATTCAGGGAAAACAGCCGCTTGCAAAGTCAAAACCCTTGTTACGTATTTTTATAATAGGAGAATAGTATTTTATATTTATTTTCCAATATCTATGCTTAATATTTTATCTTTTTCCACACATAGGTAGTTACTCCTTATTGGCTACTAATCGGGACATGCATCTTCTGTATAAATCGTACATGGCTTTTTTATTGGAATAAGAATAAAAGAAATTTTCTTCATTTTTTTCAACATTTCATCTGAGCTATATCTTCTTTGGTCTTTCCATCCTTCTTTACTCTTTAGTGCTCTTTGTTCACCTTCTGTATTGATAATGATGATAATAAAACGAGAAATGGCTTCTAGTAGTAGAAGCTTCTCCTCCTACTTCCTCTAGCTTTGAAACAATTCATCAGAGGGCAACTTCAGTGGTAAAAAATGCTTGAATTTACTTGTATTTTTGCATGAGTTGAATTAGTAGAAGTACCTCATGTGGTCCCATTAGTAGAAAAGAGAAAGATGATTACCTCTTTGGTGCAGCTATTCTTCCTTAAAATGAAGACCAAAAGTTCAAAATATTGAGATCTAAAAAAGATAATGCACTGGCTTATCAACACATTGAAAAATAAAATTGTATGAAATTTATGTTCTATGAAATTATAAAAGAAAATTGGGATGCCGTGAAGGAAGCATATGCTGACAATCAGAATATTGTATAGCTACTAGAATTAATATGAGTTTCGGTTCTGCGTATGCCATGATCTCGTGTTGGCTCCCCTATACGCTCGAATCAAGCTTTCCCGTCCCACGATTGTCGTTTGCTTTCCCGCTATGTCTGCTTCACTATATTAGGTCGGATCGAGAGCTCGGGACACCGCTTTCTTGTCTTTAGCTTCCTTGCTACGTGGAATAATGATCGTTTACCCTGTAAGCAGCGGTCCCTTTGTTGTCATGATGATGAAGCCTTGGAATCCGCCAAGGTCTTCTAAGAAACTTTTCTACCCAGAACCATTGCTTTGATATCCATTTGAGATGATTTGAAACCAAAATCGGGACATTTTTCCACAAAAATTAGTGCAATCGCAAATAATACAACGTTAATAAATCACATGAATACAAAAGATAAGCATCTACAATTGGAGACATAGGCGATCTTTCCCAATTTCTAAAATTGTAGGTGCTTATTTTTTGTATTCATGTGAATTATTAGTGTTGTATTGCTTTGATTTGGTGTTTGGGAAATAAATCTGTGTTTGTCCTAATTTCTGTGAAAAAGCATGGCGATTTTGACATTGGATTATATCAGATCCTCGCCTCAAGTAACAAACATTAGGATAATAAAAATCTTTAGATCCGTGTTTGTAAATTAATCCATGTTAGTTCTTAAATTTTTTTTGCAATCTCTCATCCATCAAAAAATTCATTAAAGATATGAACTATTTTACTAGATTTTTTTCTACTCATTGCAAATCTCATGATATTAGGGAGGACGATCAGTAATGCTAAGGAAAATGTTATATTTTATCGCTTGAATGTTGAATAAAATTGTGATCCTTTATTATAAGTAGAATATGCTTAGCATGCATGTTATCATAAAAACATTGTTGTTATATTATGACACCTCCATGTTAGTTATCCCAATTTGATGTACTTCAAAAATGTTATATTTTATCGCTTGAATGTTGAATAAAGTTATGTGATCCTTTATTATAAGTAGAATATGCTTAGCATGCATGTTATCCTAAAAACATTTGTTATATTATGACACCTCCATGCTAGTTATCCCAATTTGATGTACAAAAAATTCTTCCCCTCTTTATTAATAAAAATATTGAATTAGTATGGTATGAAACTTACCATATGTCTAAACATGCCAAAAAATGTACATAAAGCCTTTCAATTTTTTGTTTTCATGATATCTGAGACTATGTCGATTTACCAATTTCTAAGGGGCTGATTGTTTATATCATTTGCTTATTATCATGCTGGAACTACTTGAATTTTTACAATGAAAGATAACTCGGAAACTAATTGCATTTAAAAAAAAATTCTATCATTACCTGCAAACCTACCTCAGAACCAAAATTTAAGTATTCATGATTGCCAATGGAAAAGAATATTTCCATTTCATTATTGGGAACTATCTTTTTAACACGAGACAGCACATCAACGTCCTTGTATTAACACTTCTCAACAGAGTAGGGTCATAGAGAGAAAAAAATATGCATTTTCTGGATGTTTTTAGGTCCATTATGATTACAAGCAATGCTAAAAAGTATTACCAGAGGATGGTTTACTGCTGTCTATCTCATTAATTGCAATGCATCCATGATCCTAAAGCTTTAAATCACTGGTCAAATTCTCATAAAATCCTGCCCTACAAATATACTCATTTCTACCCATTTTGTTCATGGTTTTTTGGTTGTTCTGCCTTTTACTCCTCATAAACTGTGCAAACTTTATCCCAAAGTCATAAAATATATTTTTGTGGCTTCTCCCTTAACTAACTGGTGTATAAATATTTTTCTTTTTGAAAATGTGGTGAACAATAATATTCATAAACTAACTAGAATTTTGTGGTGGCACTTATGCTCATAAAGTTGTTCGCTTGGGCAGCCATTGATGCACTGTTCTCTCTTTTGGCCACCCACCTTAGTTGACAGAGTCAATAGGAGATTAATTTGTTTTTAAAAAATGGATGCTTCACAATAGACATTGATGTCTGACACCCCTCTCCTTAGGCTTATACAATTCATATAAATCCATTGTTTTCCGTGTGTTCCTCTTTTTCTTGAATCTGTATTTATTGCTTTATTTGGCTTTCCGATATCAGTGGCACCTCAATGAATCCTCAATAGTGTGGGTGTTAATTTTTAATTTACTTTGTAATTGTAAGTAAGGGTATTATGCACACAAAAACAAAAAAAAAAAAAAAAAAAAAAAGAAGAAAAATCATTAGTAGCCATACAAAATTTCTAGTTGGATTTGTAAATACTTCTACTTCCAAGATTTAATTCCTTGTTAAATTGTGCCGTAAAATTTTTTCACAAAGTTGTCCTCTTGGATAGGCGCAATGAATGTGATTTTGGTGATTTCTTTCATATGTTCATCTTTTCTTTTTTCTTCTTTTCTTTCTAAACTTTAGAGATTGATTTGAAAGAATAACCATGTTTACTTAGATTTTCTAAAATACAGGTTTTATGGTCAATTTTATTTGTGACTTTCTGATATCTTGAGATTAATGCGCGGAAGAAGACTGTCTTTATCTTGTTTTTTCCAAGGTCTTGTTTGACATTAATTCTCTTTAAAAAGAATTAACATGGTAAGAAAATGTATTTGTTTGCTTATTTACTAGCACAGCTTTTTGTGGGAATGTGCCTATCAACTTGACAATTTCACCTGGTAATTTATCAATCTCGTATTGTAGTTATTTTTCTTCTAAATGAAATATAGAGTTTATTGAGAATTTATCTCCGTTCATACTTAGACAAGAGATTCACTGATTCCAATAATACTTTTAAATAATATGTTCTCCTTCAAAGATATAAACATAAGAGCATATCTTAGCCAAGTGAAGACAACTCTCTGCAGCAAATCATGAATGATTATTTTGAGTTTTTTTACACAGCTCTCTGTTTACAGAACCTCTCTGTGCTTGTACTTTTTTTCTTTTTACAGGCAAAGATTTATAGACTTTTCGGATGGGAATACAAAAAGCCAGAGAGGGTTCCTCCGGCTTGTCCATTCAGGCCTGCTGCCAACAGAAGTGCCCAGGTAAGCTCATATCCTTGCAATCCTTTATAAACTTTCTGCCTGAAGTACATAGGAACATTCATCACTGGTCTGCTTTCTATTTGATTGGAGAAGCTACCTTGTGGCCTCTTCCATAACTCAACAATTTATGCTTTTAACCTGTGAAATTATTTTATTTGTCATGTTTTTACTGCATACTTCATGGTATATGTTATCTTAAACATTAAGCTGTTAACCAGAACACTATTGATGTTCAGCAAAACATAAGATAAGTGCTCCTCTCATGTCCTCAAGGTACTAATTTGTTGGCGCCGGTGCCCTTTTGGTTTTGAAAAGTTCTGGGCGAGGATACTTGCTTAAATTCGGGATGGATCTCAAAGTCATTAGATTTGCTTTAAAAAATATTACACTATATGAGTAATCAATCAAAATTATTTTATACATGTATCGAAGCAAACTAATGGTTCCAATTTCTCAACCCAATTTGTTTTAATGTGGTAATGCTAGCCAGGTTTAGCTTTCCAATAGGCTGTCTACCATGTAAGGTGAATTTATAGAAACACGACTTGATGCTTGAATTCTTATATATCATTGACATCAACATTATAAGCTTTATCCCAACTATTTTTTATGTTCTCTGACTTGAAGTACTTATTTCTCCCGTTTCACATGGTATTCTATTCTAACATAATATTATTTTCTCATTTGATTATCTTCTCCTCAACCTCGCAGCTTACAGGAGATCCACAAGTAGTGCCAGAGAAGATTAAGTCCACTCTGGATGATGCTAAACAAGATTAATGAGCTTTCAATAGGAACGTCTAACATTTTATTCTGTCAGGCATGTGATTCTATCTCCCGTAAACTGTTATTGTATGCAAATCCTGATGTTCATAAGCAAGAGCATGAGGCTCTGAAATTTATGGAATGAACAAAGATTAATAGAACTTAATCCAATGATGAAATGCGATTGTGAATTTGAAATACTGCAAAAGCATAAATACGTCCTTACAAAAAATTTAAATAAAATTACTTGTATATTTTTTTTTCCTGGGACCAACAGGAGTGTTTCTCCATATGAACATTTCCAGTGCACTGTTATATCTACGGTGTAATTTAAAGAGAAATATTGTGGTTTGGGAGAGAAAACAATCTAGTAGGGATTTGTAATGGGTTATATGCATTATTAAATCAATAATATAATAGGTAGTTTGAGTTGTGTTAGTGCTTTTTAGGTAGTAAATGAATCATAGGGAGTCCATTTAATCCGGTAATACTTTCCATTGGGAGTATTATAGCATTGGAGAATGAAATTTCTCTATTTTTCTGGTTTCTTTTTCTCTCCCTCTTAATTTTTGGAGTTACCAGCATACTGAATCTATTATTTACCCCTCGCTCCACAATGTGTTTTTGCAATAAAGCTATTGTGGAGCCTTTTGTAAGGAATCTATTATTAGACAATGGAAACCCATCTCTTCCCGTCCATATCTTTATTCCATTGACACATCACATCTATCATCTTCAAGCCCTTCACCATCCTCGTCAGATCTCCCTTTAATATCCAACTTCCATAACTCAATAGATCTCACATCTCCAGCCTAAAACATCGCCGGATCAGTAATTCATTATTCACAAGGCCTTCCACCAACACCCACTGCAAGATCATTAATTCATTATTCAAAAGGTGACAACGTCAACCGCAAATAATTTCCTGGTCATCACTTGCAATATTGCCTCTACTTTGGGGGCTTGATTTTGATGCGGATTAAGCGAGTAATGAAATTATAATATTTTACGTCTTAGTTATATAATTATAATAAGTAGGTTGTTGAGTCCTTGGGTGTGAATTGTATAAATAGTCTCCATTTGGGAGTTTTAGGGCATTAATGAATGAAATAAAGTAGTATATTTCTTTGTTATTATTTGTTCTTTAACGGCCTCTCATTATTTTTGGTGTTGCTAACATACCCAAATAATATGTTTAGTCCTCGCCCAATCATGTTCATATCATAATCAATCCTATGTTATGCATTGTGTCGCATCTTTCTTGGCCCTTAATTTGTCACCCGTGGCATGTGATGAAACCTCATTTTTTATCCATGCTTGTCCATCGATTAATTAAAGGGTGTCATATATATATATATTTTGAAAGCCCTAGGGCCTATTTTATTGAAATAAAAGCGGTTACATAAGCTTGAGGAGAGGGTCCAATAAATGGAGCCCTACCCCTACGATACAATGCTAATAAAAAGATCCAAAAGATCAGAATAGAAAAAGAGCATAAACAATGCCTAAGAACGAGATCGTGATACTCTCGCTCTGTTTCCTGGTGATCCATAAAGTAAGTTCTTTAATGCTACTCAATTGCCCTGAGTAACCGAGGTATCATCAACTAGAAGTGTATCTCCAGGCTTCTTCCATCGAGAATGATAAACCTGCCAATCTTTTCCATCATCTTCTTCTTCTATTTCTTCTGCTTTCTCTTCTTCCGTTGACTGATCCTGCTGATTCATACCGGTGAGTTCGGCATTGGGTTGGAGATTTATTCTTTTTCTGCTGAATGTTTGGATGTATCTGTTAGAGTGGACGACTAAAGTAGCCCCCTGGACGGCTTGCGCCACAGGAGGAAGGGCCACACTTCCAGCATGTTCAGTAACCACTGTAGTCATCGGAGTGACAATTTGCACAACCGGTTGAGGAGTCTCCCCGACAGCCTTGTCAGCCTGGGTTTAACCGTTATCGAGCATCGATGCTACCCTATTCTCCCGAGCGGGGTAGCATCGATTCTTTGTCGGGAAATCCTAACGACGAGCGAAGCGCCCGGTCGCTCTTCCTCGAGTGAGGATGCAGTCTATAGCAAGTGTCCATAATGTGCCCGGACATTTTACAATGCTGGCAAAAGAGAGACCTGTTCTCCACCACTGGCCTCCTGCCAAAACCCATCCGCACCATCTGTGATCCAAAATCGATCCACATCTAGAAGAGTGAAACCCCTCTCCACCTGAACTCTGGCACCACCTGGCGAGACCCTATCAAAGGTGGGTGAATCAAATCTGAGAAGAGTACCGAGAGCTTGGCTTATGTTATACGAAGCATGTGGATTGTACAAATGAAATGAGAGTCCCGAAAGTTTGAACCACATAGGAACGATAGGAGGTTCCTTAGATGGGTCAAAATCATGAGTCCATTTGATAAACTTCATATATGTGCCAACAACCAAAACAGATTGTTGAGCAAAAATTCTGGCATAATCTTCTTCTTTTTGAATTCTAATAAGTTGATGTCTGCCATCCAAAACTCCCAACTTCCATCCTCCAATGAGCTTTAGATTCTCAAAAAATTTTCTAACTAAATCCATCTTGGGGTGACCAAATTGAATTTCCCAACTAAAGTGAACTTAATATCATCGGAGAAGCCTTCATTTCACAGTAGTGAAGATAACAACGTGTTTCCTATCTTTAACACTCTATCGACCCGATAAAAACACCCTGTCTTTTCTTGCCATGCGTGTCATGAAACTCTTGTGGAAAGAAGAGATGATCCGAGTTTTTGTGGGAATTGCTGCCCACAGCTCCAACATAGGACGCCTTAGCTGCCACGAGGGTCGCAAATACGAGGGTCTCAAATTTCGCTGCAAGCAGAAGAACAACGACGCACGCAGAGTCGGGCTTCGCTGCAAGCACAGTAGCCGCTCGAGCCGGTCGCCGAAAAGTGAGGACTGTTCGAGCGGCCCCTACAGTCACCTTTGCTGCGAGTAGACTCAGTGTTCGATCAAGTAACAGTTGCGGACGGACTGTAGCCACTGCTGCGAACGAAACAGACAGCCGCAGCAGTTGCAGAAGGCCGCACAACGCCGCAGCAGCACGCAGAAGCTGTGCACGGCGAGCAGCGAGCGAGCCGAAGATGCTGAGACGCGAGACAACGAGGGAGAAACCCTTCTTCGACGAGAGCAGGAAGCCGATTGACGCAGGAGAAAACGCGCACAGGCGCGAGATGAGCCGATCGATGGACGAAGCACAGAAGAACGACGGAAGAGACGCTGCGACCCGGGAAGCAAGCTCTGCGAATTTCGCGTCGTTCAGTTGGTAGTGAAGGACGACGACGACGATGACGATAGGGACGGTTGCTAGGGTTCGCCATGAGGCGAAATCCTAGCAGAGCCGAGAGACGGCGAGGAAGACGCCATTATACTGGGTGTCATATATATGTGTGTGTGTGTGTGTGTGTCTCATACATAAAATAAAGAAATTTACATTCAGCACATAATTCTTATGTTTTTACATATTCAACCCAAAGTGTTACATCTACCCTTATAACACCTTGGTGTGATAAACCTATGCATGAAAATGCGTGATAAGCCTATGCATGAAAATGCATATTTCACTTATTTAGCGGCGGTGATAATTTAAAGATTTGAGTGGTATGCATATAATTATGAATGATTATGTGTTGGATGGGTAAATACATGAGAATTGTGTGGTATGTTGTAAAAGTCCTTAAAATATCATGAGGAAATTTTGATGTGTTATAAATTTTTGGAAAATGAGCTTGTGAAATATGTCAAACTTATTTAATCAAATCATACCTTAAAGTTAGCTGGTGAGTATTGCATTACATGAGCCATGATCATGTATTTGATTGTCTTATCTACAAATTTTAACTGAGTGCAAAATGTTAGCTATTCCTTCCAAAAATCATATGAATATGTGTGTGTGTAAATCCAACTGATCTCACTTCTAAACACTAAAGGACAATATATCAGGATTGTGAAAAGACGAGAACAACAAGCGCCATTTCCTTTGTTGAAAGTTTGAGCTGACAGAACAGAAGCATAGCCGAACGAAGAATAAGGAGTCCAATCTGAAGGATAGTCGTTCATGAACAGCTCCCTCACCTGATTCTGGATAAATTGGCCAAAGCCCACCCCCCTGCAGAGAGCTGCCTGTCAGATTACGGTGGTACACCCTCTGCTTGACGACCCAGTTTATCCTAACGACAAAAGTCCTCTTCTTAGAATTCTCTTGAGGACCGACCGACGACCATTTGGCCATTTGAACGTTTGCCGGTCGACCAACATCTTTCATCTGACTGAGCGATAAGGTTTCCGGGTTATCAGAGGCCCTTCTTCAAGTGCTTATGAATATGAAATGCTGCTAATATCGATTATGAATATGAAAGAGTGCTGGAGTAGGTCACAAATATAAAAATGTATTATAATTCTTGTAAAGTCCCCTATTAAAACAAAGACAAACATGTAACTTTACATTGGGTACCATCAAAATATATAAATAGGGGGTTATCTTATAATAAAAAACTACTGAATTTACTTTATCAAAACTCGTGTTACTGCACTCTCTCTCTCTCTCTAAATCTTCCTCTCTCAATTTTTCTCGTCCATTCTACGCTCTTTACCTTTGTTGTGATTCATAGGACATATCTGGATTCAACATCCTAAAATGTGTGGTGAGCGTGAATCATGCCATTAACAAGAAGATAAACACACCATAGAGAAGAAACTCATTTGAGAGACACCGCAAATATAAAGTGCAGAATTTATGCAATAACAAATCCAAGAAGTTAGAGACCAAATAGTGGGCCAGACGACATAATTTACCCGCACATTGCTCGAAGGAAGAGAGCAAGTCCCCAAAAGCAGAACCCTCGAGCAAAAGAACCCGAACCCCAAGGTCGTCAAACGGCTTAAGTGGCAGAGATGATGGAATACTCCGAGTACCAAGATAGTGTTAGGTCGAGATCGTTGATCAGACAACAGTGTGGGTGTATGGAAGTCTACTGCCAATCGGAGAATGCGTTCTCCTAGCAGATCTCTGATGCCGAGTCTACATAAAAGTTTAAACTTCATTTTTTAGAATCATACAAATATCGGAACGATCGAACCGACCATGTCACTTCCTTTGAGCGATCGTCTCCCTTCTCAAAATCTCTGACACACTGAAGTGTATGTTATTTTCCACCACGTTGGTTTGATGGTCTCCCGAAAGGTGTAATCACCTTCTCTGAATTCAAGGAGATGTTCACAACGCCATTCGCCAGCGCCTAGAAACTCTGCAAGAACTCATAAGCCATGTAACATGTCAAGCAAGGGCCAAATGAGTACCTTCGCTCTTATGTTTCTCAGTTCTAGAAAGAAGTGATGGAAGTGCGGGATCTGGAACCCGCGATAGCACAGGTTACTCTGGCTTATGGGTTGAGAAGTGAGCATTCAGGTATACTTTGAGTTTGAAACAACCCAAGAGCTTGACTGAACTGTTGAAGTTAGCCAACCACCACATTGTAAAAGAGGAGTATATCCACCATTCCTATCAAAAAGCTGAACAATATGACTGCCGCTCGCAGAAAAGATCCTCGCGAGATGATGGGTGGTGGTCGAAAAACAACCCAATCCTCAAACGTGAAGATAGTCAGCTACCTCGTGATAGTAGAGGAGTCGACAAAAACCATTAAAGAGTAGGACGAAGTTGGTCGAATGACCGATCGTCGGACGACTGATAGGTACCAAAAGCCTCTCGGTTGAGGATTTCTATGACGGAGTTGGTGGAGGCCATACAAGACAAGTACTTAAAATAGGCTCCATTAGTGAGAATCTGAGCTTTTCTCCATAACACAAATAAATTCTATAAGTACCACAAGGACCAAGACTATGACACGGAAGAGTGCATACAACTTATGAGCATGGTAAAAGAATTGATTTGGGCTGGGAAACTCAAAGAGTTCCGTGGCCCTAGGGGCATTAACCTAAAAGTAGGAGAAAGCCTCAGCAGAAGATGATTCTGATGAGCCTGTCCGAGTCAATGCTAGCCATCCTGGGAGGAGACTCGATCCGACGAATCAACCATTAGAGGCTTTGAACATGGGAATATTCTGTTCAGGCCAACCTTCAATGAGATGTATCTATCGACCTACCTGCTGGTGGCATTGACCAACCCACTCTATGGTTTCTTGGGAGAGCGAAAGGAAGCCCTGAGAATAATTAGGTTATCAGTCATCTGGGGGGAGGTAACTACCAGTTTACAAATATGAAAGATTTCCTGGCGGTTGACGTGCCACCCACCTATACTGTCATCTTCTGCCGCTCACTGCTAAATGTCTTCAGAGCTGTGGTCTCCAAATACCCCGTCTTCTCCTAGGGTCAGGGGCATGAACCCAAAAGAAGGAGAAAGCCTCAGCAAGAGAAGATTCTAATGAGCCTCTTTGAGCCAATGCCAGCCATCTTAGGAGGAGACTCGATCCGATGAATAAACCATAAGAGGCTCCGAATGTGGGAATATTCTATTCAAGTCAACCTTCGATAAGATGCATCTATCGATCGACTGGCTGGTGGTGCCGACCAGACTACTCTATGGTTTCTTGGGAGAGTGAAAGGAAGCCTTGAGAATAATTGAGTTATCGGTCACCTTGGGGGGAAGGTAACCATCAGTTTACAAATATGAAAGATTTCGTGGTGGTTGACGTGCCAGCCACCTATACTGTCATCTTCTGCCGCTCACTACTCAACTTCTTCAAAGCTGGGTCTCCAAAGACCACGTCACAGTAAGTTTCCATGCGACGGAAAAATTATTACTGTTTTGGAGAACTTGGAACAGTCTTGGACATGTTACCTCCGGCCGATCGACAATGTGAAACTGGAGTCATTCGTTATTTAGAACCAACGAGATGGGGGTCTTGAGACCAATGATATCACCATAGTGATTCTTGGTGTTGATGGAGAACCGTGTAAATTTTTCCTAATTAGTGAAAATTTGGATGTAGGGCACAAAGACTTGCTGATCTAAACTCTCTGGGAGCATCAGGACGTTTTTGCTTGGTTAGCCACTAAAATTTCATGTATTTGACCGATGTACTCTACCACTGCCTGAATGTTAATCCAAGTGTTCGACCAATGAAATAAAAGATGAGAACATCAACCATGGCATTGGCTAGGCTGATCCTTGAAGAGGTACAAAAGTTTAAGGAGGTCAACTACATTCTGGAGGTGAAGTGCCCAACTTGGATCTCCAACGTATTCATGGTCCAAAAAGTGAACGATAAATGAACAATTTGTGTGGACTTCACGAACTTGAACTCTGTCTGTTCGAACAACTACCACCCTCTGCCAAGGATCAATGTTCTGGTAGATATGACTGTTGACCAGTAAGTGATGAGCTTTCTAGATGTTTTTTCCTGCTACTATAAGACAAAAATGCAGCTTGTCGAAGATTATATTGCCATAATATAGTGCTCTTTGGGCTCAAGGATGCCAGACAACTTATTAATGCCTTATAGATGTAATTATTGTTAATCAGAAAGGAAAAAAAAATGAGGTGTATGTGGATGATATGTTGGTTAAGAGGCAGTCAGCTGAACAACATGTTAACGATTTAAAAGAAACTTTCCAAACACTAAAAAAATTTAACATGAGGCTAAATCCACTAAAATGCACTTTCGGAACTTCAACCAACAAATTTCTCGGATACCTCCTGACACTCGAAGGTATAAAGGCCAACCCAGAGAAAGTATAAGCTCCATTGAATATGCTCTCTCCTCAGAACGTTAAATAAGTGTAAAAGCTAACCGGCCGGATAACAACGCTCAACCATTTCATTTCAAAGTCGGGCGACAAATGTGTAACATTCTTCAGAATGCTAAGGAAGGCCAAGAGCTTTAAATGGTCGATCGAATCTTAGTAAACATTCCAGCGCATGAAGCAATCACTAGCCTCACCATCATTACCATATAGTCCAAAACTGAAAGAAGTCTTCCGGTATTTGGGAGTCGGGCATGAGGTTATTGGTTTAGCCTTGGTCTTGAAGGAGCTAAGAAAGCAGTTCCCAATCTACTATACTAGTCGGGTCCTCACAGCCACCGAAGTCTGGTACCCCATCATGAAAAAAATAACATTTGCTCTAATTATCTCTTCTTGCAGGGATCATATGTCCAGATGCATCCAATCAGGATCATCATTGACCTCCCTCTCAAATCCATACTTATTCTGCTTGAACATTTCAGCCGACTACTAAAGTGGACCGTGAACTCAAGGAATATGATATCACTACATCCCTCAGGTGATGAATAAAGCTCAAGCTATCATTGTATTTTTGGCGGACTTCTCCAAAAAGGTGAATTGCGCGAAAGACTAACACTGTCGATCGAACATGGATCTCACATATCAATGGAGCCTTGAGTTAGGCAAAAGAAGGAATTGGACTGTCATTGAGTAGTCCGTTCGGAGATTATCTTTACCATTTTATCATCCTCAAGTTCGAATTCACCAATAACCAGGCAGAGTATGCAGCATTGATAGCTAACCTATGTTTAGCTTGGGAAATGGGCATCCAACTTCTAATGGTGAAATCAAATTCTCGTTGGGTGATGAATCAAGTCAATAGAGGGTTTGAGGTTAGAGATGAAATGATGGCCAATACTTGAACAAGGTGAAGGTAGAGATATGAAAGCTTGCGAACTTCAGAATCGAGCACGTCGGTCGTAAGAAAAAAAACAAGTGGCAAACCATCTATCCAAGAGCATTTGCTTCGGATAAGAGACAACTCAAAAGCTTCTTCGATCGACCATTGAGGAACCTGATGCCATGGAAATAAGTGGAAAGCACAAAATGTTAATTGGATCTCTACATACAATATCTAGAAACTGGAGATATTCCTGAAGAAATCACCGATCCAAGAAGATTAAAGTTCAAAGCTGACCAATACCTCATGATTAAAGGGAAACTTTTATGAACGCCTGCCACCTCAATTTTCCTGAGATGCGTCAAGAAAAACAAGTCGGAAGAAATCCTCCGGGAGGTACTCTGGTGTGTGAGAGTCATTCTGAAGGGAAAAACTGGTACATTGGGTTCAACAGCAAGACTACTTATGGCTGACCCTCATGACTGATGCAGGCGAACAATGCGACGCTTCTTTGTAGGACCAATCGACCCATAAACTACAATCGATTGTTTGCTTTGGCCTTTCGCCATCTGGGGGTTTGATATCCTTGTGTTATTTCCTCCTCCAAAAGGTTAACACAAATTTCTCTTAGTCGTTGCAACTATTTCTCAAAGTGGCTTGAAGCAAAGTCATTTGCATGGACCAGAACTTCATCTGGGCGGACATCATCTATCGGTAGGGCTTACCCCCGGTACTTACCAAAAACAATGAGACATAATTTGCTAACATGAGAGTAAGGGATTTTTGTCAAAGTTCATTGGACGAGGAGAACATCACCGACTAGCGGAAGCGAACACTCGATATTCTTGAAGAAGCTGAACCAATGTAGCACTTCAGCAGGAAGAAGTACAAAGGAGGACTGCTCGGTATACATGAGAAATGTCCGAGAGAAGATATCTGTACTCGTCGACCTAGTCCTAAAGAAAGCTGGCTCAACAGCCTGAGGGCAAGTGGTCAGAAAACTCGATCAGACTTGGACCGACCTATTCCTTGTTGATCAAAGGTGGCCCTAGAAGCGTATAAATTAAAAAAGATATACTGAGAAAGAAGTTCCCTAGACGTGGATTGGAGATGATCTAAAGAAAATTTTCTCTTAGATTGAACATGTTGTACTGAAATATGAAAATAATAAAGGAGCTTTTCATTTCCAATACTTATTTAATTTTTATTTTAACAAGTTGCTAATGAAAACATTGGCTAACTATGCATATATGATCTCAGGTTCGAATGACACTCGGTGGTTGGAGTATATGAAACAACGGTCAACAACAAAGTTAAGTTGTCTGATCGGCCAAAAACTTGAGTCTCTAAGTTTTGATTGGACAAAAATTCAAAGGTAGTTCATCACCCAATAGTGAAAAGCTCCGTGAAGGGTACCGAGAAAATCATCTTGGAAAAGAATATCGATGATTACCTCCCTACGACTAGTGAGCCTGAAAGAAACGTCTGATCAATCAAACAAATAAGGTTCAAGTTAAGGCCAAAGTTAAGCTTTGATACCCTAAAATAAGCCGACCATGAAGCATGTTGTCCGAGTAGTTGAGAAAAATATAAAACGACCGACAACGATGCTAAAGCATCTGATCAGCATACATGCATTAAAGGTCGACCCTTAATGCTTGAGCAACAAAAACTAATCCCTAAATCTCGAGTCAATTGAAGATCCGTAGATGATTCCTTGCCTAATAGCGATAAGCTCCGCGCAGGGTACTGTGTAAATCATCCCAGCGGTTAAGTCTCACCTATCGACATCGCTCAAGAATGACACGACCGAGCGAAGGGGATAGACACATTATAAGATGTGAACTGGCTGGAAATCATATCAAATCGACCAAAAAGATTGGCGGATAATTTGACATATGATAATCGAACCAAGCTAGTGAGGAAGCAAAAATAAAAATAAAAATAAAATAAAAAAATAAACACAGGTAAAAGTCGATCGAATATCGTATTACATTTATATAGTTGTTTAGTTATATATTTTCTTTCTAAACAAAATTTTCTCTATACAATGATATGATTACATATGAAAGAAGAATTTTTTCTAAGTTTAGGAGTCTTCAGGCTGAGTTTTGGACTATCAATCGTCTACCACGCTGTCGCCCTCAGACTGCTCTCTTCAGGCCATGCCGACAGAGCCGAAAAAATTTCCTTGAAGTCAACTAGACCAGAGTATTTTGGGTCGACCATTTCAACTCTGATAAAGTAGTCGATGGCTACCTTAGTACCTGTCTTCAAATATGTGACTTGAGTATTAAAAAACTCATCGGGCATCTTCATCGTGGCCACCTACTCTGTCATTTCTTCATTCTTCTTTTGAATGACAGATACCACTTAGATGCAATTTCCAACTCCGTCTCAGCCTCCTCCAGTTGAGCCTCTGCTACGACAACTGGATCCTCACTGCTTTCGCTTGAGCCTTGGCTTCTTTTATCTTCATCTCTACTTTCAAATCTCTCTCTCTCTCTCTCTCTCTTTCTCTCTCTCTCTCTCTCACACTTCAAGGTAGAGAGGACATATTATGTGTGGCTGCGAGTCCCAATAGCTGGTATTGGCCAACCATGTGACAGTTCTTTTGGTTGAAGGTCAACTAGGTACTTTTGTAACCCCTCCGACCAAAGCACGTCAACAATGGTTGAGGCATACTCTGCCATTCCGGTAGCTTTCGGGAATCGACCCCTCAACACATTTGTTAAGGTGAATTTGGAGGTCGGGCTGAGAAAGACCTTCAGTCGCTTCTCTTGCAATTTATGCTTTTTCTTTAAAGGCAAGGGAGGAATCAAAGTCTTTAGTCGGAGCCTTATTCTTCCTCATACGCTCGTCGTCTTCGGAGAAGTCCGACCCACGCTCAGGAACAGATTCCGACCCAACCTACTCTTCTCCGGCAGGGCTTACCTCCAAGTTATCTTCTTCTGCCTCTTTTGCCGATTCAAGTGGCAATCTCGAGGAAAGCCGACTGGCCTCTCTTCTTTCAGACAACGGGTGAAGCCCGAGGAAGATGACCAAGGAACTTTCCTTTGAAGACAGTCGTTCCAATGTCCTCCCCCAGCATCCGACCCTAGAACGTTGTGAGTTTGCTCCTCATGGCGATGCTCCCTCTAAGGCTCTAAGTTCATTTATGTTAGTTTTTGCTGGATCAGGATTAATCCCCTGGTGACAATATTTTGAACAACAACTATTGTTTTAGAAACAAAATGAACTTGTTCCGAAGTCGGGATAGTCCCAACCACCGGGTTATCCTCTTCTACCTCTATCTCGACTGCTTCCCTCACAATTTTGGGAGTGACAACCTTTCTTTTCCACGGCTCTTTCTATGAGAGCCGAGAAATCTTCTCAATTTGCCACCTCTCCTCTGCCATGTCCGACATGGCCCGCAACTCTCGAGTCATGGCACCATGCTGTGCGGGGTTCAAAACCCGGTTCACTGTCATAGGATTAATATATTGCATAACTGACAGGTGTTTTCCCACAATGGTCAACGCATGTCCGATGACCCGTGGCATAACTCCTTTCTTCTTCTTCTATGGCTCTCCAGTTGCCCGTCTAGTGATCTCCTAATCTTGGCAAATGCTGTAAAGGAACCGAAGTTTCAAATCTGTAATGTTATTCTCAAGATCGAGCAAGTGAAACTTCTGAGTCAATCCAAAAACGATGTAATCTTTGGGCTCCACCTTGAAAGAGAATTTGTAAGCAGCTCCTGGGACCAGAGATCTCCATTCGCCACAAGTTTATCGCAAAAGTCATTACAACCGCAATTGAGTTTGGCTTTATTTGGTGTGGGGATGCCTCCATAATGGTTCAGAATATACTAAAATATAAAGGTAGCTGAAGCCCTCCTCGGAACTGGTCCTTGTAGAAAATCAGATCTTTGCCAAAATCTTTGATCGCCCTAGCCTTTGGCTCCACTGCCTTGAATGTTACACTTGTATTGTATGCTTGTCTTTCAAACGACGAAGTGTAGACTTGTCTTTCACTGGTATCGAACCATAGAGTTTGGGACAATATTTTGAAGCCATGTGAACTGCTGGAAATGAGTCGACACAAGGAGTGAGAGAAAATGGCTGAAGAGAAGGGAAATGGAGATTTGAAAAGCACAAAACTCTTTTTCCTTTGACCCTTATATATAGGGACTCGGGGAACTCGGAAAAGCCGTAGATACGTACCGATTTATGGAAATTCACATCAAATCAGCACAAAATTTGAGAAAAGGAAATGGCAGATAAGATTTTGAAAATTTGCAAAATAAAATTTTTATTTATTTATTCAAGATAAAAATATTTTACACTTGGTTCTTAGGCTGTCTTGGTCGATACAAGACCACAACTAACTAGATATAGGGCTCGCCCCGCAAACTTGAAGCTCTCAACACTCTCCTTCGCCCAAACCTGTAGTATTGAACAGATCGCTTGAATGTTTGTTAGCTCCATCCAATGAGTCGCCATGTCAGCTTGGAGGGCTGCCGACTCGACCATATGTTCTCGGCAAAGGGTCGAGAGTTCTTCCTTTAGGTCCTTTATGACTACCTCCTTTTGCGGACCAACTTCCCAGGAGGAGTCCATTGTCTCTTCCACTCGGTGAGCCAGCGATGCTTGTGATCCTCACCACCCGTCATTCTCCCTTTCAACATCCTCATAAGGGCCAGGCATACTACCAGATGCACCTCCACTGTGGGCCGGAGTGGACGGAACGGAAAATGACCGACTCCCATCATCGTCGATGATTTGGATAGTCCCATTTGTAAGAATAATCAGATGTTAGAAAACACAATAACAAATTTATTCAAGAGAAGAGGAACAGGTTTCCTTGTACTAGAGATCTGATCCACTTCAGACAATTGGAAAGATGAAATACTCTCAATAATAAGCAGTTGAACGTACCGCCTGGCTGCTCTCACCGACCGATGGAAGGACAGTTGTCTACCCACATAGTGAAATCTGGATCTCTACGACCACGTGGACATGTTGTGGAGCCGACCGCTCACAGATTGGTGCAGGGACAAAAGATCGTAGCACAAGGTGCACGTTTGCCTTGTTGCCCATCTCACAGTGAGCAGAATTGAGCCGAACGACTTAGGCTCTTCCTCTAGTTTCTCTAACCTCTGTTCCTTATGGGCCACCTATTTGACCCACTTCTCTCCTTCCGGTCTCTTTTATGTTGACCAAGCGACTTTTTCCCTCCGACTTCTGTGCTATCACAGGCCGACCCTCATCTTCCGGCTTCTTCCTTGCCACGGGCTGACTAGCCTTTGGTTTCCTTTTCTCCTGCATTCTTGAAAGAGTGGAGTTTTTCAGGTGAAATTTTAAATGACTTCATCATAGCCGCCTCATTCACCACTTTAACAGAACCCTTCTTATTGCTTGCCATAAATTTCTCTCTTAATCGACTAAAAGGCAGGAAATTGAGAAAAGTGATGAATAAATATTGATCATGCTCTATTTGTAGGGACCGTGAACACAGAAATCCTAGAAGTTCAATTATTAAAAAAACTTTTTATGCCATAAGTAATTTTTGCATTTACTTTTCTTATTCTTTTCACAGTTGCTTTTAAAAAGAGAATCAAGAAACTAAATATGTACATAAATAATATCTTCGCACGAATCTTGAGAAAATTCAACGGGTTTCGCTTATAAATACCAAAGGACAGTAATCAGAATACTCGAAAGACGAGAACATCAACCATCATTTTCTTCGATTGGAGCTTTGAGTCGACTGAATAGAAGTATAACCAAATGAAGAAATAAGTCCAATCCGAAGGACAATTGTTCATGACCAGCTCCCTCAGCCGATTTCTGAACACCTCATAAAATGGTCAAAGGGATCCCCACGGAACGACATTCTGACCCTCTGAGAAGGCACCTTATTTGATGAGATTTGCTCGTCAGATTATGTTGGTGCACCCTCTAATTGACGGGCCAATTCATCCTAACGACAGGAGGGCCTCTTCTCGGAATTCTCTTGAGAGGGTTGACCGACGATCTTTCCGCCGACCGATCATCTGTCGGCCGACCAAAGGCTTCTGTCCGATTGAGCGATAAGGTTATCAGGTCATTATATGCCCCTCTTCAAGCGATTATGAATATGAAACAGTGCTGAGATCGGTTATGAATATGAAAGGGTGCTGGTGATGATTACAAATATGAAAATGTATCATAGTATTTTTTAACTTCCCTATTTAAATAGGAAAAAGTATGTAATTTTATACTAGGTACCCCAAAAATTTATAAATGGGGGGTTATTTTTTATAATGAAGGACTATTGAATTTACTTTATCAAAACTCGTGTTATTGTTGCACTCTTTCTCGAACTCTTTGTTTCTCTCGTCATTTCTACGCTCTATACCTTGGATGTGATTCACAAGACATATCTGGACATATAGCCATATATGGGGTGCAATGAAATTTAGTTTAATCAACTTGCGAAGCATGTTTTAAGTTTTATCACATAATTCATGGCAACTTAAAATGTAAACACGGGGAAAAATAGATTTATGTTTTTACTTGAACTCACTGATTATATTTCCCCCCTTATGCATGCATTTTAATGATTAGCTTCCATTCATTAAAAAAGTACACCCTTCACTTTTCTAGTTTTACATTTATTGGTAAGCTAAGCTAATGGTGATTCTAAATCTAACTTGTCACTCTCAAATTATAAAAACTATCGTCTATGTTCCTCAGACAAACACGGGGTACAAATATGACTGACACAAGACACGTCTATTATAAAAAATATAGGACGCATACAAGCCGTCATAATAAAAGTTATTGTCTGCGTGCGTGCATGTTTCCGTTTGATGATACCATTCTAAGGTTTGTGCGGATTTCTGTTTTTTGAGATCTACTCGTTAAAAAGCTCATTAGTTCATAAACATACTACAAGACTTTGAATATGTAAATCCAAAAGAAAATATTGATATTTCCAAAGCATTATAAAAAAATAGTGCGTGCGTGCACGTCTATAAATTTATTTTTCTAATCAAATATAAACCTTTGATTTCTGAGTATGGATAAAGTTTATTTTGTGAAAAAATGACCAATAATCTCTATGACCGGATTCCTTGTGGTAAGGAATGATGAAATTATGTTGTAAGTCCCACTATATCCACTTTGGCTTTCATGGCAAGTTACTATTTATCATCCCTGAACCTAGATAGAATTTTGCTGGCGTATGTTATATCATCTTAATTCATGAAATAAATGGAGTCGAAAAAAGATAACATGTTTATATTTGAAATCATAGAGTAAATTTGCATCTATAAATTTATTTTGCAGATTTGCTCCTTCTACAGGGAAACATTTTCATCTGATATTATTAAACACTTATTATAAATTTTTTATTATGGATGAAATAATTAAATATTTAAGTACTCAACAAGCAGTAGAAGTCATAGGAAATTTGTATTTTAAAACTTTTTTAGAAGAGCTTAATAAAATAAAAAATATAACAAAAAATTCAGAACTAAAAATAACTATAGCAAGAAATTTAATTAAAAAAATGTTAGAATTAGAAGATACGTGGCCATGATTTTATAAAAAATATTTAGAAGAAAGAAATTTGAATTCTAATGATTTAAGATTACCTAATGAAGTAATCAGAAATATAAGAATTGGACCAAGAATAGTTTTGAATTTTATATTCTCTACACTTTTCTTGCAGTAGGTTAATGGTAAAAACTATTATTGGTCCAATTTTTATATTTCTGATATCATCTAAATTGGTGCAAGTATTTTTCCATTTTTCATATATTTTTTTTCCTAATTATCGTGGCAATTTTATTAAAAATCTATTTGACATTTCATCATCAAAATATTTCCCTACTCTACTAGCATAAGTAATATATAATTTACAAAAACTGTCTATTTGAGACCAATCCGCTATTCTTAGTTGTTCTGAATTTCTATAAGCTTGATTTTAAATATTTTGTTTTGTCTACTTAGATCAAATCCCAATATTAATGTTTGAACAAATTTTGTAAAATTATAGGTATCATCTCCTAACTATCTTAATTATTCTATTTCTCCAGCTTTTTTAACTATAGCTTCATTAAAAATATTTGCAGTTGTTTCACCTAGTAAAGTTTCTAAAAATGCAAAAATGTCTCCTACTCCTCCTTTATCACTATTTGCCCATGCTCTAACTGCATCAAATTCCCATTTGGCTATTACTGACTCCGACATTTGAGGATTATTAAGATTATTTGTTAAAATTGTTCCATTTCTGTAAGCTGGTACTAAATTTATTCTTTCTCTGGTTCTATATCACCGTTAAAATTATAATTATTATCTTCATTATAATCTTTTATAGAGATACCTTGTCCGTATGGTCTTCCTGGTCCAGTTTTATATTTTGAAGGGGGTACAAGATCAAACCTAAGTCTCTTGCCTCTAACTTGGTTTGAGGGTCCAGCTACAACTACTCCTAAATCCATAGGTTTGGATTGCATTTATTTTCATATGCTAATTCAAAATTTTATCTTTGTTGCATTTTTGAATAAGAAGTTTTCATATTGAATAAGAAGTTTTCATATTAAATACACAATTTTGTAATTGTTCATAACTTTTTATTTGGCTAAAATCAATCTCTTCCATTTTTATCTTAATTCTAATTCTGACTGTATAGATTCAAGGTCATCTTCTGATTCATTTTTATTTTGTCTTTTACTATAATCTAAAAATCTCATGCTAAAACTTCCATCTTGATTTTCATATGAAGTTGTTTGGAATTAAGATTGATTTTTTTAAAAACATTTTTAAATTCCATTCTGTCCCAGCATATATTTCTGAACTAAATTTTTACCAGAAATAGCTTTAATACCCTGACTAGCTAGCATGTTTTCTAATTCTTCATTATTTAATTTGAATTTTACGTTAGAATGAACTTGCATTTTTCTTATAAATATTGTTATTATTCTAAGATTTAATAATCCAGCTACCATATCATAACCTATTATTTTATTTCCAATTCTTAAATGTTGTACACATTCCTTTGTATCCATGATAAATTTGAAATAAAATAAATAATTGCTCCATTATCATTTATATCTACTTCAAATGATGCTATTATGGATTTTGCTAAATCACTCCATCTATTATCGAATAATATGATTAAAGTCTTTGTTCATAAATTTTTTCGATGTAAACCTTTTACCTCTATCATAACTAATCCAACATGTATTTGAGGCATCTTTTGCTGTCTAATTTGATTCCAATTTGATTTTATTATTATTGGTAAATCTAGTTGACCTATATCTGAAACACAACTAACCTTTTGTTCTGTTATTGTTTGTATTATAGATGATTTAGATGAATTTTCATACATCGGTTTCTTAACATTTATAAGGCTTATCTTTTTATTGTTAAATCTATCTAATTGAGATTCTATATCTATTACTTCTGATAATTTTTTTGTCAAATTTGGGAGACTTTTTCATAATTAAACTGAATGATCCTTGTCTACTTACCATGATTTATAACTTATAGATTTATATGGTATTATTTTTTTCCCAATTTTAATATTATCTAAAATTTTTTTAAATCTGTTTGTGTAACTATCCCTACTGTTCTTTCATCTATGCTATTGAGTTTATTTTCTATATTAGCTATTTTTTGGAATAATTGTAATAATATTATAGTTTGAAAATTTAACTTCTTTGGATAGGTTCTATCGCGTCCTTGTAATCCTAAATAATTAGCTAATCCTATTGCTTCTTCATGATATTGTTTAGCTTATTCTAATGTATCTTTATATATTTGATATGCTTCAAATTTACTCATGTTAAAATGATTCCTTTTATTTCTAGTAATAAAGATTCCACGTGTTTAATTTTTTCTTCTGCTTTTAATAACAGATTTTTTGTTTCTTTTCAACTAATTTAGGTTCTTGTAATATAGCCGTAAATTTTGATATTAATAGATCCATATTGTTTTGATTTTTTAAAATTCTATTTTAGATGTCATTATTTTGATTTTTAATATATTCTAAATTTTCTTTAAGTATTAATCTTTTTAATTTCGGAAAGGAATTTAGTTAATTATCCTAAAATTCTATAAACATTTTCTTGATGAAGTTCATGCTTAAAATCTTTTGAAAATTTACAAATAAATTTATGCTGATCTAGGGAAATAATATTTTTATTTTTATAATTTATTTCTAAATCTAACCGATCTATCTTTTGTATAACTTATATTAGTCTTGCTTTAATTTATTTTTGAATTCAAAATCTTCTTTAAATCCAAAACTTCCTTTAAGTTCTTCAATTAATAGTTCTCCTTTTAATTCTTTTTCGTCTCTCATTTATTGTTCATAAGATTGAATAAAGATTCATAAGACCGAATAAAGATTCATAAGACCATGTTGGTGTGCAAAAGCAATCTCTATGTTTGGGACATTCATAAGTTTTATCTTTTTGATTTATAGGCTCTGATACCATACCATTCTAGGGTTTGGGTGGGTTTCCGTTTTTTGAGAACTACCCGTTAAAAAGCTCATTAGTTCATAAAAGGAATATGTAAATCATCAATAAGTGTAACTAAAATTCTTTCTAACTTATTCATAAATTCACTATAATCCTTATATCGGTCTGAATTAATTCTTTCTTTTAATTCTTCAAATGTTTCTTTTATTTGTTCATTTAGATTAGATCTAAGTATTTCTAAAATATCATTTCTACCCGTCATCTCTATTAGTTCTTTTAATATATTTGTTTCTATAGATAATATTGGTACTTGTTCTCTTATTACTTCATCAGTAAATCCTAAAGCCATTAAAATTCAAATTTCTTTCATTCTAAATATTTTTTATAGAACCATGGCCACGTATTTTCTAATTCTAACTTTTTTTTGAATTAAATTTCTTGCTATAGTTATTTTTAGTTCTGAATTTTTTGTTATATTTTTTATTTCATTAAGCTCTTCGAAAAAAGTTTTAAAATACAAATTTCCTATGACTACAGCTGCTTGTTGAGTACTTAAACATTTAATTATTTCATCAATAATTAAAAATTTATAATAAGTGTTTAATAATAATGTTCTTCCCTCTAGGAGCAAATCTGAAAAATAAATTTATAGAGACAAAGTTACTCTATGATGTCAAATATAAACATGCTATATTTTTCTGACTCCATTTATTTAATGAAATAAGTTGAAATAACATACACCAACGAAATCCTGTTTAGGTTCAGGAATGATGAATAGTAACTTGCCCTGAAAGCCAAAGTGGCTATACAGTGGGATTTACAGCATAATTTCATTATTCCTTACCGCAAGGAATCTGGTCATAGAGGTTATTAATCATTTTTTCACAAAATAAACTTTACCTGTACTCGGAAAACAGAGGTTTATATTTGATTAGAGAAATTAAATATCCATAAATTTTTCAGCATATCTCCCCTATGGGGATGAGCTAGAGACTACTCGCAAATATATATGATAAAGACTTGATACATTGTTTAAGATGAGAAAAACTTACAAGAATATAGACAGACTCTGCACTTCGGACGCTCACACTTAAGATACTCACACTTAAGATATGAAAGATACTGAGAGATTTCGAGATATCTCTCATACCATTACAAACTCTTATTTATAGAGAAGAAAGGGAATAAAACTGTGGGACCCTTACTCCACTCTTACATATCTTACAGACTCTTAAAATAAAATAGTAGGACCCGTAATTTATTACATAATGGATGTTTTGGTTAAAAATAGATGCCCATTCTGCTGCATTATTATCTAGTGGGTGCTTTTTCAAAGAAGATTCCTTCATCATTCTACTGCATTATCTTCTAGTGCTTATTCTTTTGAAGTAGATGCCTGCATAATGAATTCCTTTCATAATATTCTGTTGGTTTTGACATGAAGCAAATATTTTGCTGAGAAGTAGATTTCTATGGTTCCATAGAATTTTCAATATTGTTATGGTTCCATAGCATTTTCAATATTGTGTATTGCCTCGTCATCTAAAGACTCAAGCCATAATTGTTCAAGCTGTTCTCCTTCAATTGCGGGATCATGTGATTCTTTTGGTGGTTCAACTTCATTAATCATTGAAACTGGAAAATAATCTCCACGCTGCTCGACTTCAAGTTGACTAATAGTCTTGCATAATTCAAGTGAATTAGCTTTATCATCATAAATTTGGAACTTCACTATTTTTGGTCTGATGCTTCTTTCATGAATAAAGATAATAATAGACTGATCTTGAAAAACTAGATATAGAAAAAGAGAAGGTCTAGAGATCCCATCACACCATCTGGATATCATAAATCTTCTATAATTTGTCAGACACTCCTGGATCTTTGATTCTTCCGTATCAATTAGTACAGCATGTACTTCGAATTTTTTAATGCTCAGTGTATACTTTGGGAACGTATGAATTTCAATAATATGCTTAGCTCCTTGAGTCAGTCCTTCGTAGGTTGGTCCCAATGATTTAGTTATCATTGTAACTGATGTTATCTCAAAATTTTTGAACAGAAAGAACAAAATCCTTCTGACTTCATTATGTTCTAGTTGTCTGATCTGAGTGCCCAGATTCTGGCCTTTTCTGATTATTATTTTAGCTATAAATCCATAATAAAAAAGTATCTGAATAAAATAGCTATTTCCATTAGCTGAGTAATTCAACCTTACTGATGGATCTACTGAAAGTAATACTAGTCTTACTTTCAGTTCTTCTATAACAATAGTAGAATAGGATATGCCCGGCTCATTATCCTCTATATTATATTGAATAATCATATTTTTCTGACAGTTGATCATTTCGTCTCTTTTGATCTATTTGCATACAAAAATATTTTTCGTCTAATATTATTATCCATCTCTGGAAGATATCTATACTGTAAATTTTTTAACAGGTTATTTTCATATATTTCTATAATAACTTCTTTAAAATAATTGTTATCTTCCATTATCATTATATTTTTGTTGGAAGATAACATACGTCTTCTTCTTTAAGTTTGAGCTCAAGAGATTTAATCTTGAGACTTTTCTAAATTTACTGGTGTTTTAGGAAACCAAAGAAATCTGTCCCAAATTAACATCCAGTTCTTTATTATTTATTTGATTTTGTAAATACTGTATCTAATCATTAATTCCAACAAAACAAATACTTAAACAATTAAGTGTATTTATCATAGCTCCTATATCTGATTTATTACTCCAAAGATTATTAAGTAAAGCAACTTGATAAAAATTCAAAGGTTTTGGTATAATAACTTTTGGTTTAAACTGTAAATTGGTTCCAATTCGGCTTGTTAAAGTTAAAGGACCGAAATGGACTAAATTTGATGAAGAGTAGCTTGCTTCTGAGATGCCATAATATCTGTAAAATAAAAGAAATTTTTATTTACTAATAGATTATTCAAAGATATATCTCTTTTATTTCTACTATGGAGGTTTGAAATCCAAAGATTTCGAATCTGATTTAGGATATTTTATAGCTCTGGAAAGAAAATCCGTAAGAGAATTGTTTTTTCCTTTTATATGTTCAAAAGCAACATTATATCTATTTCCTTCAATAGTAGCTATAAAATTTATCTATCTCTTACTATATATTTTCTTTTCATTTTTATTTTTGTGAAAATGTACTGTTGCTTCACAATCAATTCTTATAAGAAATTCTTTTTTGTAAAAATAATTTAAATGTATGTAATGTATTAATTACTCATAATATTTCATAATCTAAAGATGTCATATTTTTTTGGTAATTGTCTAAAACTTCCTGATGCATATCTACATAATCGTTCAATATTTTGATATGCCTCTTTATAAGGTTCTACTCTTAATTCAAGTACTCATTCTTCTTGGGATGCGTCTACTACCACTATTTTATAATCGGATTCTAAAAGCAAAGTTAATTTTGGTAAATTTTTAACTTGTTCTTTAATTTTTTAGATTGTTTTTACATCTTCTATATGAAAATATTTTTGTCACGTTGATGATGTCTTTTTATACAAGGATTTAATTGTTTTTCCTAAATCTTTTATATATGGTCTAACATAATTTAGTAATTCTAAAAATTTTTGTAATTCTTTTGTATCTTCAATTTTATTAGAAAATTTTAATACTTTTTTTAGAAACATGGTCTTCTAATTCTATTTTGCCTTCACCAATTTTTTATCCTAAAAAAATTATATATTCTTTAGCTATTTCTAATTTTTTTTTTTGGATAAAATAATTCCATGTATTCAAAGTTTAAGAACTTCTACATGGTTTTAGTGTTCTTTTAAATTGTGTGACACTACTAAGATATCATCGATATATACCAAAACATAATCTATATTTTTAAATATATTATCCATTTTTTGTTGAAATATGCTAAGTGGATTAAAATCCATTTTTCGTTGAAATATACTAGGTCCATTTTTAATCCAAATGACATTATTAACCATTCATAATGTCCTAAAGGTGTTGTGAACGCTATATATTTTATTGACTCTTCATCTAACTTTATTTATCAAAATCCTGATTTACAATCAAATTTTCTAAAATATCTTTTGTCTTGTATGAGATTTATTAAGATGTATTTTATCAGGTATTTTATATCCATCACCATCAGTATTATCATTTAATCTTTTATAATTAATAATCATTCGTGCTTTTCTTTTTATAATTTCTGCATGATTTTTTTATCATAAATGCAGCTGACCTATGTTCTATTTTGATGGTCTAATCAGTCCTAAATCTTTTAATTTTTTTGGTCTAATTTTAAATTCTTCTTTATCTAAAGGACTATATTCTAATTCTTTTGTTCTGATCACTAAATCTTTATTAATAATTGGGATGTTGGTTAGTTCTTTATTCTTTTCCCAGTATTTTAAAGGACTTTCTTCTGCTAATTGAAATATTTTTTTCTAATGGTTTTGGCATTTGTTATGTGGCTAGTATTTCTTGTTTATAACATGAATTTAAATAATCTGATGCTACTATTGGGACTTCTAAATTTTTGATAGTTTCTTTTGTTATAATTTTTGATAACCCACCATGCTTCTCAGCGTAACTCTGATATTTATTTGTACAAATTACTGATGTTTGTTTGCTTATTGTTAAAAAAAATTTACTTATATTGACTTGACCATTCATAGTTAGGATAAAATTAAGTCCTAAAATAAATTCTTTATTTTTAGCATCATGTAATAAAATTTTTGGTAAATTATAACTTTCAGTTAATTCAAATGTATCATAATTAATAAAAAATTGTATGTGACTATTCATTAAGCATTTGTCAAAGTCTAATGTGTGATCTCCTACTAAATATGTGGTTGTATTTGTTGGATGATAACTTGTAAATTTTCTTGGTAATAAATTTTTTGTTATGACTGATGTAGTACTATCAGTATCTATTAATGCTGGTACCATGATTTGCGATTTATCTTCTAAGGTTATTTTTTGCATTCACCATTATTAAAGAGGTTGAATAATTTTGGTAATTTTGGTAGGTGTCTGCTATTCTTATTTCAGTAGTTGTATGTGCTAAATCTAATTTATTTATTTTTTAGTAGTCTTCTATGTCTTCAGAATCAGAATTAATATCTTTTTAAAAACTTTATCATTTTATGATGATGATAATGAAATCATCTTCTTCTTTATATGCTAATTTTAATTTTTTTAATTTTGAATGTTATTTTTTGTTTATCTTTTCTATATTCATTAATCATTTCTTTTTGATTTTTTTCTCCAATTTTATCTTTTTCTTCTAATAGTTCTAGTCTAAATAGTATTTTTTCAATATTAAGATGTATTTTTTGTAATTCAAAGTTTTTTTTTTCTAATGCTTTGGAAATATCAATATTATCTTTTGGTTTTACAAAATTTCGATGATAAAGATTATGATTTTTCTTTAGGCATAAATGACATATTTCTATAAGACATAATTGACAACGATATCTATGTTTTTTATCTAGATAATATTTGCAGTAAATACACTCTTTAGTCATACTTCATTTTCTTAATTCAAAAAGATGTTTACAATGTTCTATCTTATTTTTTTAATTTCCACATATCAATTGCTTTAATTAGTCCATCTATTGCGTCTTCTGATGTCTGAGATTCATTTTCGCTATCTTCATCTGTTATACTGTAAATTGTATCATTTGGTTCATTTGAAGATATATTAACTATATCATCTTCTAATCCTTGAATTAACGAACTTCGAGATTTATTATAATTTCTCTTATTACATCTATTTGCTAAATGTTCTGGGGATCCACATATATAACAATGATATTTTTTATTATTTGGTTTTTTAACATTTCTATCTTTCCGATATGTAGATCTTTTTGATATTCTAAGAATTTTTTGTTTTCTATATGATTTTTCAGGAAAAATTTAAGTTGTATAAATATTTTTGCAAAATTTATAAGATTGTTTTTTAACTTGTTTTTGAATTTTATATTCTCTACACTTTTCTTGTAGTATGTTAAAGGTAAAAACTATTCTTAGTCCAATTCCTATATTTTTGATTTTATCTAAATTGGTGTCGGCATTTTTCCATTTTTCATTTATTTCTTTTCCTAATTGTCCTGACAATTTTATTAAAAATCTATTTGACATTTCATCATCAAAATATTTTCCTACTCTACTAGCACAAGTAACATATAATTTACAAAAATTGTCTATTTGAGACCAATCCACTATACTTAGTTGTTCGAAATTTCTATAAGCTTGATTTTGAATATTTGTGTTTTGTCTACTTGGAAGGTTTTACAAAAAGGATAACAAAAGAAACGGCCAAACATTTAGTAGTCCCTATAGAAGCATCAAATTATTTAAATTCATGTTATAAATAAGAAATAGTAGACACATACTAAATTCCAAAACCATTAGAAAAAAATATTTCAGGTAACAGAATAAATCCAAATAATAGGAGAAAATCCTTTAAAACACTGGGAAAAGAATAAAGAACTAGCAAACATCCCAATTTTTAATATGGTATGCTGGTTGAGTACTTAAATATTTAATTATTTCATCCATAATTAAAAATGTATAATAAATGTTTAATTATATCAGATGACATTGTTCTTCCTTATAGAAGGAGCAAATCTGAAAAATAAATTTATAGATACAAATTTACTCTATAATTTCAAATATAATTTATCTTATTTCGACTTCATTTATTTCATGAAATAAGATGAAATGATATACACCAACAAAATCTTATCTAGGTTCAGGGATGTTGAATAGTATCTTGCCCTGAAAGCCAAAGTGGCTATATTGTGGGACTTACAACATAATTTCATCATTCCTTACCACAAGGAATCTAGTGTCGGCTATATTTTGAGGTGTAGTTTAATTTGGGAATATGTATATGTATGTATGTGTATAGAAAATATCATTTTTAATTTTTGAAAATATGAAATCAAACCGATCTCATACACGCGATAGTTTAAATAACTGACAGCTTCACCGCATGGCCTAGTGTATCTATCCCGAAGAATAGATACGTTCGCTGTGAGTGAAGACTTGATCAAATAAACTAAAGAATTCATGACATCCGTTTGGTCTACGAACCATTTATGTGACCGACAATTTCCCATGTATAATATGAAAGAATTATATATGGTTTATAAAGACTACCTCTTTAAGTTTCTTATAACGGTAAGCTCCTATAGTTAATTACATCTTAGATAATCGAAGTCACCTAAGAAAACACTTGATATAGATCAAGAAATATTGTATTCATTACTTCCAAATGGTAGGATTCTTGAAGAAAAATGTGGTAATGGGAAATCCAACAGGTGAGTGGCTTAAGTTTCAGAACAATTATTATAGGAATCCAAAGGAAGAGAAAGTCAGGAGAAAATCATAGATTCAAGGAAAATCTCGGTGTTTTCCCAAACTATCTTATGATTTGACTTCAATTTAAGATAGTTATTTAGTGTTTTCTCTTGCCAATTTTATTATCTAGGGCTTACGTTCACTTGATACATAATGTGAATAGCCAGGAAGACTGGAGGATTTATGTTACACGCGATGACAACCTCAGAATCCTAAGACGAGTTAGGGCTTATATTGCACAACAGAGTCATGCAAAGGTCTAAAGAGAAAACATAAGGATTTATACTGTACTGGGCAAGCTACCCCGAAATCCTATGGCTTGTTTAATTCTAAGGAGTTTTGCTATTGAAGATGATCATACTACCCACAATGCATGTTCCAAGCTCCTCGTCGTAACAGACTTAGTTTTATAAGTGTCAAATGTAGGAGATTGGGAGAGGTATCGTATTTCAGAAATGTTTGAATTGAGGTGTCTCAATGTCTTATTTAAGAGAATATTTAAGTTGATTATAGTGACACCGATTAAGATCCCACGGTTCCCTCATTCCGACACTACTATTTTATTCGGATTCACTTAGTCCAGATGAATTGACTAAACTCAACTTAATGAGTTCCGTACTTTCATTTAGACCATGAGAAAGCTTGTTAGCAGCCTTAGGTTGCCCCCTTCGAGGTATTCCTGATTATCTGATAGAGGTATTTTAATTTAGTTTCACTTGTGATTTTTGTTCTGTTTGTGATTAAATTTTGAGTTATCTTATATTTTGATTGTTGTTCCTGTGAATCTGATTTTTGTTTTGTTTTAAATTTTTGATTTTTGGTTTCGGTTTTGTGACTATCCTAAAAGTTTTGGTTTTCATGCAGGGTGACATTGTTGTTTAACATGCAAACTTGTAAGCAAGAAAAGTAAAGTAAAGAAAGTACATAAAAGAATGTACTATAAACTTATAAAAGTGTACCTGACGAGTCTTCTCGTTCCCCCACCTGAAATTTTAGTATCTTTTGCAATAGACATTTATAATTTGCAGGAAAGTAAAGCTTATAGATATGTTCTTCATAAGCCTACCAAATCTTTTGTCATAAATTGGTGGGTCCTATTTATTCATTTGAGAGATATCTTATTTTAATAAATATATAGGTTTAGTTGCCCTACAAGGTGTCCAGAAGATTTGTGAGAAGGTCCAGGGAATACCTATATATTTTACAATCCTTTTGAACTTTTTTGAGTTCATTTGAACTAATCATACTTACTAAATGATTCATCAACTTCATACCCTTATGCTTAATGAGCTGATGTTTTAATTATCCCAAAAGGCGAGATAAACATCACTTGGTATTTCATTTATGAATTATGTAGGTGGGGCCTTTAGAGGAAATTTAATTTAAAAAAGAATTTAACCAATTTTAATGAACTTGTAGTGTTTCAAATGTGTTTAACATTAATTGTGTTTTCTTTTCTAAACTTCACTAGTCAAGTTTCAATTAAGCCTAATCTCACTATTAAGCCTTTAAGACTTAAGTAGGTTTATTTATAATTTTTTTTAGAAAAGTTAAGTTTTATGAATGTGATTCTTATTAATGTGTCGTATCATTATTTTATCATCAACTAGGGGTGTTGAATTAGTGAGTTATCAACTTCCAAAGTCAACCCCTAACCTTAAGGATCATTTAATTCATTTTTTTGAAGTAAAAATATTTAAGGAAATTACAAATTTATCCTTAAGTGTGACGGAATGAGTTAGGTTTCTACCATTTACCCTTTTGTGTTTCAATCATCCAAACATCTTAGTTAAGATCATTAGTTGTTATTTTATCCCTTTAAATTAAGCCTAAATGTTAACTAAGACTAAATTTGCCTCTAAAGGCTTTATCACCTCATAATTCATTAAATTTAATTCAAATAACTTTAAAATTTTTATATTACTCTACTTATTGGTCAATTAAAACATCACATGAGAAAATGTGATTTTTATTAATTTAATTTAATTTATATAATTATTTTTATGCAAAGTAAGAATTTTGAAAGAAAATTCAATAACTTACTCAAAACACATTATTTATTTTTAAGAAAATTAATGGAGATTCACTTAGACTAGAAGACCACTTGGATTAAATTTCATGATTTTTAAATTTTAATTTAATTATTATAATTATTTTAATTTTTGGAGTATTAATTAAATATAAAATATTAATTAGGTAGAAAATTGTGTTTTATATGTTTCTTATATCTCTCTGATTTTAGGGAACCTAGAGAAATAAGTTTCATATTTTTGTGATTTCTATTTTAGTTATTGGAATTTTTTTGATGGAAAAAGTAAGGAAATATTATTTTAGCCCTTTAAAATTTATTATCTTTACTTAAAGGGTTAGAAAAATTATTCCAATTATTCCTATGTAATTAGGAGGCAATTTAGAATATTTCCATCAATTTTATTAATTTTGTGATTTTTATGAGTTTTTAATTATTTAAATATTTAAAATAGCTTTAAAAATGAAAATTTTATTTTAATCCTAATTTTATTTTTATTATTTTCTCTGACCACATAGAACTTCCAAAACCAATTTGGTAAAATTTTGAGTTGTATTTTAATTATTAGAATTATTTTAATGCCAAAAATGCTATTTAACTTAGAAAATTCAATTAAGTGGCCAAATTAATTCTAAATATCTTCAAAAATTTTATGGGAGTTTCCTTGATCATAAACCACAGTAGGGCACAAAAATCAAGTTATTTACACTTATATTTAATCCAAATTAATTTTCTTTTAGTTTTAGGTATTAATGACAATTAGGGTTATATTTTGTGAATTAAGCCAAGCTGTATTTTATCTCTGGTGTTCTGGTCACAAGTAATCTACCAAAATATTTTTATATTTTGCTGATGAGTATTTTAATTTTTATAATTATTTTATTAAGACAGACAAAATGAACTTGAAAAATACGGATCTCCTCATAGAGATCCTCCCTGACCTTGGAAAAATCACGGAAATTCCCCCATGACAGAGGGAACAAAAGCCCTAAATTTGAAACAATAATGAAATGTTCATGCAAATGGAGAATTAAAATACCAAATAATGTGTTTAATTAATTAAAAAAATAAAATATACATCAAATAAACTTTAAATAATTTCCACATTGTTCTTCTCTGTTCACTGAGCAAAAGAGTATTTTTCTTTTATTTTTATAATTTTTCTACATCAAGTTATGAATTCTTAAATTTTGGCTCATTTAAATAAATCAATTAATCCATATTTCTTCACTTAACCACGTAGGCGCCAACTAATCCTACGACGCGTCGAAGTTACACACGTCCCCTTCTGATTGGGCATTGCCTTCTGAGCTAGCCTCCACTTTATGCATTGCAGCCTCGTCCAACTGCATCAGAGTCATCCAAGTGATAAACTTTCGATCCAACAGCGGTGGAGGTTCGTCCCCAACTGGTTCATCCCGTGAGCCGTCCACCTTCTAACCTTAACATCTCCCTCAACACTCAACCAAATCGCTTGTGTTTTGTTTCTTTGGACTCATCTGACATAGAAGAACCTATCTATACGGCTAACCTAGCCTAAAATCAACCAAATGTGCATGGAGAATCGAAACAAGCTCGGGAGAGAGAGAAAATTCAATACCTTTGTCTGAGAGAGGAGGCCTTTATTAGATGGTTGTAGCAGCTTCGATTGGTCCCAATGAACTTCCAAATGAAGCCTCTTGCCCTGGTGAAATATCGAGACCTGAATTCGACCAAAGCCGATTTCAGGTATTGATCAAAGTCCGGTATGGAGGCTCTCTGTGATGGGGCTGGTGGCCTGCGAAGCCGCTCGAGATTTTCTTGATGTCAATGTCATTATTTGGAGTCGCCACTCTGTTTATCTATAATATTACCCTAATCTTCAATAAATCTTATTTCTTGGGATCTTGTATAAGATCCTCAGATAATGAGAAATTTGAAGAAAATAAGAGACTAATAAAATAGAAAACAGTAGAATAAAGAATGTTGGTGATAGTCCCTATAAAAAGATATTCTAGAATGCCTTATTCTAGAAGTTTTTTTTATATAATGACGATCACATATGAAATTTTGATAACAAGAGATTTCTAAGTGTGATACCTTTTCAGATTCTTAAATCTCCTATAGGAGCAAGCTCCTATAGTTAATTACATCTTAGACAATTAAAATTATCTAAGAAAACTTATGATTAATATTAACACTTGTTTTCTAAGAAGTTTCAAGAACAAGAAAAGAAACATCAATGTTCAATCATAGGGGTAATATGTCATACCACCCTAAGAGTTTGATTTTGTCAATGTCATTTCTATGTCGGTTTAGTGTTTATTTTACCAGGTTCTTAGTTCCCTATAGAGGCAAGCTCCTATAATCAATTACATCTTAAATAACTAGAGCATTTAAAAAAACTCTCGATTAAAATTAGTGGTTCTATCTTTAAGATTATCAATGTTTAGTTTTCAAGATTTGACATAGAAAAGTCAAGGGAATAACTCTAAATAGGAACATTTATTTTAGGAGTCCAAAGGAACAAAAATTATTATATGTCACAGCTCTGAAGAAAACCCCGGTGACTTGCCTAACTATTATATTGTTTGATTTTATGTCATTGAAGTGAATTTAATGTTTAATCCTACTGATTTTATTATTTAGAGCTTACATTCGCATAATACCCGATCTTGCAGAAGATAGGAGAATTTATGACGTACCGAACGACAACCTCGGAATCCTAAAAGGTTAGGACTTATGATACACAATATACTGTGCAAAAGCCTAAAGATAAGGCGAGGATTTATGTCTTACTAAGCGGACCACCCCGAAATCTTATAGTTTTATTGTTGTTTAAACTAATGGAGGATTTAGTTGATGTAGGTCTTGTTTCATGTTTTGTCTTGCCATAAGGAACCACTTGACCGGTGTCCTACTACTTTCTATCCCATGGGGTTTAGTATGGTATTGTAAGCAAATGCACAAATGAATGAACAATAAAAGTGCAGTAAAGCACATAAAGTACAATAAATTTAAAATAAATTTGCGCATTTGGCGTGTATCTGTTTTTGCTGCAAGGGTTCATATCACATATCAAATATATAAATATACTAACAAACCAAAAAAAAAAAAAAAAAAAAAAAACTAGATGACATATGGAAATATCAGAGAGAGGTGTAAGAGTTTAATGAAGGAGGGAGCTCAAAATCAGGACCGAAGCCATAGCGAATTTTCTCGAGGGAACTACATAGGCACGTATGTAACTACCATGTCTGTGGGATCCAACATAGGGTAAAAAAAATACCCACAAATCACTCAAAGGAGGGTGACTCTCGACCTTATATGTGTGACTGACGTTTGAAAATTTTTAATTTTGCAGGCATGAAAATATACATACAAAATATGATTTTTTATCGGGAAAATTAGGTATATTATTTTTTATGTATTTTGAAAAATAGATGGTTCGTAGTCAGTCACACTCCCGGGCTGAAGCTGCTAGTTGCCTGTGAGGACAAAAGGGTAACATTCTACAAAATATTGGAGATCAGCGTTGTCAATCCTCAGCCCTCGAGATCCCTCAAGCTGAGGACATGCAACACTTGACCACATACTTAGATGGCGTTCTCATCATCGCTCTTACCTACCTGCACCTTCATATATTGCCACATTACAATGCTCCATGTGTTGCCATAATATATCAAGGTAAGCACATAAAAAAAGCTTTAAGAAGGCTTGCATGCCTACACCCAACTCCTATGTATTTACATGTCTTGCTCCTAAACTTTTACTTTTGGATTTGTCATCCAAATCTTTCGTTTCACAACGAAAATGACATCATTCCAACTTTTAAAGAGTGAAGCATACCTTTCGTATTCATGCAAAATAACAAGTGTAAAAATTGAAGTTCGAGTGTCAAGCTATATAAATATGTCAGAACTAAGTGTAATATATGTAAATCACTCATAAGAGAAATAGTAAGTGATGCGTCGAAAGTCTCAAACATTATCAAATCTTCTTTTCCAAGTCAATTAGGATCTTGCAAAACTATGCATAATACCACACAACTCTTATATATATACATATCGAACATCTAATGTTTCATAGCTATAGGCATCAGAATCAAATTGTTAATATTACATTAAACAAAAATCACTTTTACTTACTTTTAAAAGGCAAAATATGCTCATTCATGCATAGGCTTATTACATAAAAGTGTTATGAATATAGTATAAAACTTTAGGTGTAAATTATATAGGTTGGATTAAAGTGCGAAGATGTAATGAAAGGAATATTGGAAGTGTCAGTTCCAAAAGAATATTCCCCAGAAGCGAGTGGGAAAGTCGGCTTACTAACCTTATCAATTTCAATGTCAAATAGCCAACTTAATCCGGGAACCTAAATGTTCATGAATAGTGCTGAAATCACTGCCTATAAAAGTCCACTAAAAAGGGCGGGCGGAGAAAAATCACTGATTCTCAATCGACAGAAGAGAAACTGACAGAATACTCAATGCTCTAATAAGGAAGATTCATGTTGGAAACATGCATTCTTTATATATACATAGGCTCCGACACATCCACTTTATTGACAAAATCCATTTATTGAATGGTTCTAGTGTAATCATGTTGTATGAAAAATCAAATAAACAATATAATTGATGTGGCATCAACAAATTTTTACCAAGCACTTTCGCAATTTCGGCCAATTTATAGTCAAACCGGCCACTTGACAAGGATAAGATTGTATTGCCGCTGCTTGTAAAGAAAAATGGTCTAGTAATTGACTTTATTAATAGAAGCATAAGCAATATACGCTATTCATGTAGTGGTTAGCAGCACAAGTGGAAGCAAAGATTTGAAACGATGCAATGAGATAATTGTACAAGAATATATGGAGGATACAGCTGCCTAACCAAATAACAAAAAAAATGTTTCCATTCTACTAAATTTTACCCTAGAGTCCTCTAGTAATGGCAACTGGCGATGCCTAGCCATCACAATAGTCATTAGAGAATCATTCGAGATATTTTAAGGCAGCAAAGTGTTCCGAAAGACTGGCTATAAATAAATCATCATACTTGCCATTGCAAACTCCTTCGCATAAAGCTCTAAAAAGGTATAGAGTTGCACGCCACATGTTACTGTCAATAACTAGGGCCTTTCTATTAAGTTAAGCATAACACCAGCCAAAGACCAAAGGAGAACCCGCATGCATATCACTCAATTCTTATGTGTTTTGCATACATAACCCTTAACGTCAAAAATTTTATTGTGTAAAAAGAATTACAAAATAATAACATTTTCTCGTGCTGTGAGGAGCTTAAATATATAAATAAAAAATGTACATGATATGAGGACTTTAAATATATAAATATAAACTGTAAAGTTTAGGTGTTAGATATGTAAATACAAAGGAGTTGTATGTAAATATTCCTTAATTAAAATAGATTAAACAGATTTTGTGTGAAGCAGCACTTGTGATTGTGCAAAAATATGATAGCTTACCCACGATCCACGAATAAATTATTCTAGCCTCTTCTCTCGCTTAAGCTTCGTAGTCTTCACTTTTACGAGTTTGATTAACTGGGTAGATGGATTTCAAATGCGAATAACATATGTTCTCCTACAATATTGCTTTGATTTCGCTATCACAAAATTCACTATATTTTGATTTGTTCGTCTTCATGATGGAATGTGAGACTCAATAGTTCAAATAGAGTGAACATAAAAATTAACTCTTATCTCTTTATTTTCAAAACTATTCCCAACTATGAGATGGCTTTACCTATTGTTAAAAATTTGAATCCAGTCTAGCAAATTAAACAAATCTTTTAAATCATTCAAAAGCTTCTAAACCATTCCATGCTCCACATCAAACAACTTCTATTTTATTATTATTTATTATTATTATTATTATTATTTATTTCTTTTTTTATGGCGATGTCTCAATGGGGAATATCCGTAGGTATGCATGAAGCTACTAATTCACTTTTAACTAATCAACTATCAACTAGAAACTAATTAATAAGTTGATTCACATCAGTCTTTTTGGACAAAGCTTGTAATCTTATGTTCAGAACAAAAAAATGAAGCGAACTTATAGCTTCAAGTTGAACAGCATAACTTTTTTTAGCATGCATAAAACCACACATTAATATATGGCAGAATGAGAATATTATATTCACGTAGATGCACTTCACAAGGATGCATGCCCTAAACCACCAAAGTGAAACTGATAAAGCTAAAAAAAGCCTTTGGTAAAAGGGCGTGTTATTGTTTTGAAAAATAAAAGGTAAAAAACATAGCATTCTTCACAAAGTAATCTGTAGAAAAAAATCAGATCTAGAGGCAATGACTGAATCACGACACAAACGCTTATATCTGTACAAATCACCTCACAAAATGCACAATTGCCAAAATAAATTTCAGAGCAAAACCCTTATATCAGTAACCAACCAAGAATATTAAGCAACGAAGCAAGGAGAAAATACCTCGATAGACAAACAATAACCAAGCAAGAATATCGTGCAACCAAGCAAGGATACCGAGCAAATGACTTTCACGATTTTGAGAGGAGAAGGAGAAGACTTGAAGAAGGAAGAGGCCGCCAAATCCGAAAATTTATGCCATTTTGAGAGACGGGGCTGAGGTCGTTCTTCGTCTGAGAGAGAGGAAGGATGGAGGAGGTCTCACGGTCGGGCTTTGTTCGGATGATGAGAAGGGTCGAAAGTTCGAGAGAGAGCCAACTCCAGAAGGCTCAAGAGAGTTCGCAACGAAGTGGGGAAAAAAATTGCGCACGTCAACTGTACGCAGGAGCTGCGTACGTAATAGATTACACAAAGGTTACACGGAGGTTATAAGAGAGTTACAAGCGTGTTATAACCTCCTTGTAACTCCCGTGTAACTCACTTGTAACCCGCGCACTATTTCATCCATTTGTAGGTTACAGATGTTACAAAGTTAAGGAGGGTTACACAGAGGGTACAGGGGGTTATAACCCTCTCTTAACCCCCGTGTAACCCCCCGTGTAATTTATTACGTAATCAACTTCTGCGTATGGTTGATTTCCACAATTTTTTTCCACAAAGAGGAGACGGGGTGCTTCGGCAAAGAACGAGACGTACATTTAGTTAGAATTTTCTCTTTTCTCTTTCTTTTTTTTTAATAATTAATTTTATAACGTTTAATATTTAAAATTTTATAACGTTTAATATTTAAAATCCTCTTATTTGCACACTTTTCGCTCGTGCACGAAACTATATCGAAATGGGTGTCCTCCCTAGCTAAAATTGACGTTCTTGACATGCCTGATCGGTCTTTTTCGCCATCCGGTGTCGTTCAAACAAGTTAAAAATGCGTCAAATTTAATTTTATTTGAATTTTGTGTTCGTGACATTATTTTTAAAATTGTTTTCAATTTTAATTAATTATGAAATATATAAATGTTTATGTGATGTGAATTTTGGTGTTGATGTGCATTGAGTGTGTAGATTATGAATCGCGGTGTCAGTGTATGGTGAATACACACGAAATGTCACAATAAGTTTATTAAGGCTTTGAGATCTTATGGGTACTCGACTTGAGTTTCGATATGTTGGTTTTATCGACTCAACCAAGCGTCAAGGATTTGAAACTACCCATATGAAACTACAATGAGTCAAGAAGTGGTTCGAATTTCTAATTAGCGTGAGTCACAGTACTAGTCATCTAGGATAGTCAGCAAGGAACCCTAAAACTAGATTCTCGGCCCTAGGAAGAGTAAGAGACCTCACCAAAAATGAGGTCAACAAAACATTATGGATAGATTCTAAGTTCTAAAGGAAGACCTAGACCACACCAAAATGAGGTCAACAGAAATAAGATACGAGTACTGGTCTCGAGTTGCTTGAGGCATGGAACCATGTGACGGGGACCAGGAGCAGATGATCATGTCCCTTATCATAATTCTATATATATATATATATATATCTTATTTTAGGTATGTATATGCGGAGCCTGACCTCTATCTTTTGCTTTTCTGGGATATGCTTCCGACCAATCGACACTCGTCCTTTTTATTATTTATTTGTTTGGCTTGTTTACTTTTCTACTTCTTGCATGTGCTTGCCATTTTCACTATTTTCACCTTGTGGTTTGTCTGAGAGCATTATTATTTATGCTCTTTAAGGACCCTAATATTATAAAAGTTTTACAAAAATCTGAATAGAATATTAAGATAGAATCACAATTTATGATTAAAATATTCAATTATTTAAAACCTACATTTTACTTTTATGCATGACCTTTAGGTTAGTTTTAAAATGTTTTGCATGCATGGCATTTCCCAAGCCATCCTTAATAGGCATCCATGCTTAAGACTATATAATTTCATCATGTTTAATGTCTTGAGAAGTCCCCATGCTTCTTTAACTCGACCGGCCAAGTATAAGTTTTATACTTAGGTGGTTATCTAGCACGCTTAGGGTATTAGAGGCCTCCCGACTCAGACGGGGAGTAAGTCATCTAGTGAGAATGTTTCAGCTTTGTAATTGGACCACTATTCTCTTCATTTTCATCATTTATTTGGCGAGTATAAGTTCTACCTCTGTGAGCTCTACCTTTATAGGTCATAGGACTTAAAGTTTCCATCTTTTGACCATAGGGCTACCGAGATTTTCTTGAACGAAGCAGTCCAATATTTTCTAACAAGGGATCTTTGGTTGTGTTGGACCGACTGTTGACCTCAATTTTGTGAGGATTATTCCTAAACCATGTTGATACAAGAATTTTTACCAATATTGGCTCCCTAAATCTCAATGATGGTCACTAAACCCTAATGTCCAGGGTAAAACGCTAATGAAGCTTTTTTAACCCAGATTTTAATTACATTCTTAAATGATCAAATCAGTATGACAAACCTTGATTTTATCAACTTAGGACCAAACAGGTCAACCCTTGACCCAAAAAATCAAATTTGGTCAAACTGGTCAATCTTTGACCCAATGACCACCCTTACTGACCCAACAGGTCAACTTTTGACCCAAAAAGTCAACTTTGGTCAAACTAGTCAATTCTTGAATCAATGATCACCCCTACTGACCCAACAGTCAACCTTTGACCCAAAAAGTCAACTTTGGTCAAACTGGTCAATTATTGATCCAATGACCAACCCCACTGACCCAACATGTCAACCTTTGACTTAAAAGTCAACTTTGTTCAAATTGGTCAATTCTTGACTCAATGACCAACCTTACTGACCCAACAGGTCAACTTTTGACCCAAAAAGTCAACTTTGGTTAAACTGATCAATTCTTGACCCAATGACCACCCTACTAACCCAAATGGTCATCTTTTGACTCAAAAAATCAAAATTGGCCAAAATCATCAATTCATCACCCTTTGACCATCACATTGATCTCATTAGCCAACCTTTGACTAAAAGAGGACAAATTTGATCAAAATGGCCAACACATGACCTAAGGACCATCACAATGAAATAATTGGTCAAACCCTGACTTAAAAAGACAAAAATTGGTCAAACTAGCCAATCCAAGACCTAAAAGACTACCACATTTACATCATAAATGAGACATTGACCTAATCAAGTTGACATTGGTCAAAGAGACCAAGGCAAAACTCAGAAGTCATTACATTGACTTTTGGTTTTGACATAAACCCTAAAAATGGTCATCATGACCAAACCCACCCAAAAATTCAAAACCCTTGGACTTTATGATTAAGCTAAACCATGAAAATGTTAGAAAGGTCATATTAGTCACCCTTGGGCTAAAATGGGTCAATTTGAGTCAACCTGGGTCAACCACGGTCAACCCTAGTCAAAATCCATCAAATTTGGTCAAAATACCCATTTTGAACAAGATAATAATGAAATTAATCAAATAATTAATTCTAAAATTATTTTGATTAATTTATTGGCTAATAATATAATTTATATTATTTTTTATTAATTACATAATTAATTAAAAATGGAAATACAGTTAAAAACCATAAAAATAAAATTTGGACATATGACACCATTTATGACACAATAAATGGCTTTAAATTTCTAATCCCAATAATGATATCATGGATGACCTCATATGGGTTACACATGACCAATAAGACACTTTACCTATAAGTAAACACATTAAATTACCCATGACACATCATTTAACCATAATTAAAAACACCATCATGACACCATCATGAAGGATGAAGGAGGTGTCATTGCTTCATGGAAGGCTTAAGAGATGACATAGGTGAGTCATCACTCACCTCACAAGTCATCCAATGATGAATAAACACCATTTAAACATCTCCTTCACCATGGTTAGAACCATCATAACCATGATGAGAAGGCAAGCTTAAGTGTCATATTTTCCCCCATATACTTAAGAAAGGAGATGGTTGCTTCACCATGCACCTATTCTTTCATCCAATGGAGAAGAAACATGGCTTTAACTAACCCTTTACATGGCTAAATGCAATCATAATCAATCCATGCATGAGATAAGTAATGAGCCTATGTGTCATACCATCCTTAATTTCATTAAATTAAATAGTAAACATATATGGGGAAGGTGAATTCAGTAAAGTTAAGCATGCCTTATCCACCTCCTTGAAGAGCAAATAAGGAGAGGACAAACCATGAACTCAAGATAGACCATGGGTAAACCACACATGGTTTACCATTGGAAAATGCAATTCTCCTTATCCCTCAGCCAAAATCCTATCCTAAGACAATAATGGTGAAGTTAACAACCTCCCCAAATAAACCCAAGCAAAATTAAGCTCACCCATAGCCTCCCATGGCTATAAATAGGCTAAACTCGAGAACACCAAAGAGGGGAGACCAAAGTAGGAGTGACCCATACACTGCTCAAATCCCTTAACCTTCAACACCAAAGTTCTTCTTTAGGACCTAGGTAATTGATCCCCAATAGATTTGAGCTCTGAAATCTACTCAATCTCTCCAATTTAGCCAACCTGAAAACTCCAAAACAGGACAAAAATAGAGTTTGAAATGAAGTTATTCAAAACTCCAAATTAACCATCCCTGAAGCTTCCTAGAGCCCTACGAAGACGAGCCCAATCAAAACTGGCCATTCGCATAGCCTCTAACCCACTTTTCATTCATCTCCTCTCAAGCCGATAGACCTTAAGAACAAAAGCATATATAGAACTCATTTCAATCTAAATTAACTTGGGGGAAAGCTTTATAAGGTCGAGGCAAAGCTGTAGAGCTGTTTAATTTGATCCTACATCGATTATGGCCAAGGTATGGTTGAGCTAGCCCTAATGGCATTCGGGTTTGACACTTCTTGAAATGAACCTATTCAAAACCCATACAAATCCATATGGATGTCTTTGTCTCCTTGAGATGAAGCTCTAGAAACAAATATCTCTCGATTCCATCAAGAATTGAGCAAGATTTTGTGTATAGAACATGAATGGTGCACGAGATGAGCTAAGATGAAGACGATGAACGAAAACCATCTGTTTCCGTGTTTTGAAAATGAAAAGTCCTAATTCATTCCAACTTGATCTGCTGTTCGGCTCTTCGCAGCGCATCAAGTGCTTTTCGACTAATAAGAGGACTAGTGGTGCCGTCCCGTATTTTTGATTTAATTAATGGTTTAATTAAACCAGGGAAACCTTAAAACAATCAAAATTACATAACTTGACATAGAAAAATCGTAAAAATATGACAAAAAGACAACAATGTGGAATTGAAATTTTCATTTTTTGATTTATATTTGATTTTTACCTAATTAAATACTCTTTGGAGTATTTTAATTATTTAAAATTATTTATAAATCAGAAAAATGTGAAAATTTTAGGGATTAATCCCTAGGCCCTTAGAGACATTATGTGAATTTTCCTAGGCTAGGAAAATTTTTTAGGACACGATTTTCTAATTTTCAAGACATTATGTAATTACTTTTAATAATTATTATAGAAATAAAAATAAAAAAAAATAAAATTGGAAAATGTTTTGAAAATTTATGGTGATGCACAATAACCTTAAAATAACAATTCTCAAACCATTAGACAATTTAAAAAGATATTTTTACAATAGGGTGAAAAATTTATTAATTATAAATTAATATTATAAACCCTAAAATTTCATTCCTCATCTTACTTAGCCTATTCTACAATAGACTAAGTAAAAATTGAGTTTAACCCAACATAGACTCAAGACAAACTTTAATTAAGCTTAAGACATCGTTAGGCTTGATTAAACCCATTAAACCTTAACTAAAATAGGTTTAATATAAAACCAAACTTTAAATAAGCTTAAGACATGACTAGGCTTAATTAAACACATCATACCTTAACTAAATTATGTTTAATACAAAATCAAACCCTAATTAGGTCTAACCTCTAATTAGACCAAATTAAACACCTTAAACCTTAATTACATTAGGTTTAAGATAAATTCAACCCTAATTAGGTCTAACCTCTAATTAGACCAAATTAAATACCTTAAACCTTAATTACATTAGGTTTAAGACAAATCAAAACCCCTAATTAGACCTAATTAAATTCCTTAAACCTTAATTACATTAGGTTTAGGACAAATTAAACCCTAATTAGGTCAACCTCTAATTAGACCTAATTAAATACCTTAAACCTTATATACATTAGGTTTAAGACAAACTAAACCCTAATTAGGTCTAACCCCTAATTAAACCTAATTAAATACCTTAAACTTTAATTACATTAGGTTTAAGACAAATTAAACCCTAATTATATCTAACCCATTAAACTTAATTAAACTATTAAACCTTAACTAACTAAGGTTTAATCAAATTTAAATCCTAATTAAGTCTAATTCATTATGCTTAATTAAATCATTAAACCTTAACTAACTAAGTTTTGATCAAATTTAAATCCTTATTAGGTCTAATCCATTAGACTTAATTAAACTATTAAACCTTAGCTAACTAAGGTTTAATCAAATTTAAATCCTAATTAGGTCTAATCCATTAGACCTAATTAAACTATTAAACCTTAACTGACTAAGGCTTAATCAAATATAAACCTTAATTAAGTCTAACCCATTAGACTTAATTAAATCATTAAGCCTTAACTAACTAAGGTTTAATCAAATTTAAATTCTAATTAGGTCTAATCCATTAGACTTAATTAAACTATTAACTAAGGTTTAATAAAATCTAAACCCTAATTAAGTCTAACCCATTAGACTTAATTAAATCATTAAACCTTAACTAAATAAGGTTTAATCAAATTTAAATTCTAATTAGGTCTAATCCATAAGACTTAATTAAACTATTAAACATTAACTAACTAATGTTTAATCAAATCTAAACCCTAATTAAGTCTAACCCATTAGTCTTAATTCAACTATTAAACCATAACTAACTAAGATTTAATCAAAACTAAATTCTAATAAGCTTTAACCTGTTAAACCTTAGCTAACTAAGATTTAATCATATTTAAACTCTAATTAGGTCTAACTCATTAGACTTAATTAAATAATTAAACCTTAACTAACTAAGGTTTAATTATATTTAAACTCTAATCAGGTCTTAGACTTAATTAAATCATTACATCCTAACTAGCTAAGGTTTAATCAAACTTAAACTCTTATTAGGCCTAACCCATTATACCTAATTAAATCATTAATCCTTAACTAACTAAGATTTAATCACACATAAACCTTAATTAAGTCTAACTCCATTAGACTTAATTTTCTCTTAAGTCTTACTTATTTTAGACTTAAGTAATTCATAAACCCAAGTATGCCTAATTCCGATAAGACTTAAAATTTCAAACTTATAACTGAGGTTCAACTCAATTTGAACCCAAGTTAACCTAAATGTTAGGTTCAACTCATATTGAACCTAACCCAACCAAAATTTAACTTGAGTTCACCCTAACTTGAACTCAAGTGAACCTAAGTTTAGGTTTAACCCATATTGAACCTAAGTTAATTAAAATATAACTTAGGACCTAACTTAAGTATAACCTATATTGAACTTAAGTCAATAAAATCTAACTTAGGCTCAACCAAAGTTTAACCTAAGTTAACACATTAAAACCCAACTTAAGTTTAACCCATATTGAACATAATTCAAACTTAAACCTTAGGTTTAACCTTACTTAAACCTAAGTCAAACCCAACTTAATTTCAACCCATATTGAACTTAAGTTAAACCTAAACCTTAGGTTTAACCTAGCTTAAACATAAAGTCAAACCTAACTTAAGTTCAACCCATATTAAACTTAAGTGCAAACTTAAATCTAAGTCAAACCCAACTTAAGTTCAACCCATATTGAAGTTAAGTCAATAAAATCTAACTTAGGTTCAACCTAACTTGAACCCAAGTTAACTCAAGACCTAACTTATGTTCAACCCATATTCCAACTTAAGTTCAACCCATTTTGAACTTAAGTCAAAAAAATCTAACTTAGTTTCAACCTAATTTGAACCCAAGTTAACTCAAAACCTAACATAAGTTCAACCTATAATGAACTTAAGTCAATAAAATCTAACTTAGGTTCAACCTAACTTGAACCCAAGTTAACTCAAAACCTAAATTAAGTTCAACCCATATTGAACTTAAGTAAACATTTCTACCTAAATTAGACTCAAGCTTCATTTAAACTTAAGTTCAACCCATATTAAACTTAAGTCAACAAAAATTTTTTAACTTAGGTTCAACCTAAATTGAATCCAAGTTAACTAACAAAAAGTTAGATTCAAAGTACATTGAATCTAATTATTAGAGTCTAATTAACATTAGGCTTAATATTTTAAATTCAAATGACATCAAATCTAAAAGATTAAAATCTAACTTTTTGTTAGATTTTAAGTCTAATCAACATTAGACTTGATACTTTTTTAGATTCAAATGACATCGAATCTAAAATACTAAAATCTAACTTTTTGTTAGATTTTAAGTCTAATCAACATTAGACTTAATACTTTCAAATAACATTGAATCTAAAATATTAAAACCTAACTTTTTTTAGATTTTAAGTATAATCAAACATTAAACTTATCACTTTTAGATCCAAATGAGAAAATCTAACTTTTTATTAGATTTTATTTAATTTACATTAGAACTTCACACTTTCTTAAATTTAAATGAATCTAACACTCTTTTTCGTATAGATTAAGAACAAGTGTTAAATTTTCTTTGCATGTTATAGAATGTGCTTACTCTATTTTGCAGGACGATTAAGACGAAACGAAGACATTAGTTTCATTTTAGATTTTCTTTGCATGCTATAGGGTGTGCTAATTTTATTTTGCAGGACGATCAAGACGAAACGACGACATTAGTTTCATTTTAGATTTTCTTTACATGTCATAGGGTGTACTAATTCTGTTTTGCAGGACGACATTCTGAAGACAGGACAAACGACAATAAAAAAAAATTAAAATAACAATAAAACAACAACATCTACAAAATAGAACAAAACAAAATATAAAAATGATAAAACCAAAACAAAACCTAAAATTTTAGGATAGCCACAAAACCTAAAATTTTAGGATAGTCACCAAATAAATGACAAACTACAAGACAAAATAACAATAAACAAAAAAAAATGACATAACAAATGACATTGACAAAAATTAAACTCTTAAGGTAATATGACATATTACCCATAGCTTTGAAAATTGACGTTTCTTTCCTTATTCTTGAAATTTCTTAGTAAACTAGTGGTTAACATTAGTAAGAAGTTTTCTTAGACAATTTTAAATTGTCTAAGATGTAATTAACTATAGGAGCTTGCTCCTATAGGAGATTTAAAGACTCAGGCTAGGTATCATACCTAGAAATCTCTGGTTATCGAAAATTTCATATGTGAGTATCCTTATATAAATTTCTAGAATAAGGCATTCTTGAATTCTTTTTTTATGAGGATAATCACTGACATTTCTTATTCTACTTTTTTCTATTTTATTAGCTCTTATTTTCTTCAAATTTCTTATTATATAAGAATTCTTTTATAGGATCTAAAGAAATAAGATTTCTTGAAGATTAGGGAAATACTATAGATAAATTAAGCGGAGACTCCAAAATAACGACATCAACATTGACACCGAGAAAATCTTCGACACGACTTCGGATGCCGACAAGAGATTTTATTTGACAACTCCGCTGGGGAGTATCTTTTTTCTCATCTCTTGTTAAATCGCTTATTTTCACTTGATACTTTGTCTTTTAACAAATAGGAGCACATCATTTCAAAATCCAACTATTTGAAGAGTTATTTTTGACATTTTAAGACAATAAAATAAAAAACAAATAAATTCCCGGTTTATAAATAAGTCTATGACATTTTATTTCTTGAATTTTCAGAAAAGTGACAATGGAATCCTTTGATTCAGTCTTTTCTTATTATTAAATTTCAATGCTCCAATTGAGGAAGACGTTTACCTTTATCAGAATGATTTTGGATTATTTAATGAAGTTGAATTTGCATTAGAAAATCCATATCAAACTGATATAAAATCCTTCGAAGAATTCAATTTGCAAACTTATGAAGATTTTCTCAATTTCAAAGAGGACTTACCTCAATACGTACCTGAAGAACAACATACTTTTTAAGGAATGGAAAGATAAGTTGACAGAAAAGGAAAGAAAATCTATGATGAGGAAGAAAATGACATTCCACCTCCATTTATGTATAAAGTTGGATCTTCTTCCAAAAATACTCCAAGAATTCGTTCCCAACATAAAAATAAAACTCGTTCTCTTAAAAGAGAGAAAATGTGGAATGCAAATGATATTTTTGAAACATTTGAATTCGAACAAAATATTTTTGGGAACCATTCCTTTTCAAAAGAAAACTGATATGTTCCAATACCTGTTGAATATGAAGATAATGCTTTTCAACCTAGAAATTCTCTGTTAATTCATGCAGTATACTCTGTGTTTAAAAGATTAGCACGGAAAGACAAGTGTTCAATTTCTCGATTGTTAGATAAAATGAGATGTGCAGTTTCTACAACAATGAAAAGAAGGATACTTTCGATTGAAGATCCTACTTACTTAAATGGGATGAGCAATTCCTATTAGACAGTCAGTGTAAGCGAGTACCAGTGAAATTTCGTCTGGGGCCAATAATAAAGATGTGATTGTTACAAAAGATAGAACTAAGCATAACAAACTAATATCAGAAGCAGAAGACACATATGCTAAAATGACTGCTTTAGTCCAAATTTTACAACGAGGAGACTCTTCTTATTCACAAAACAATAATACACTTCCCACGATATCTCATCCTATACTTAAAAATAATGTATGGAGATGAGAATCATCAGAAGGAATCCTGGATACCCTGAGTACCCCTGCAGACAGTTCTTAGGAGCAAACTTGTGAAGGAAATCCTGTAAAACTATTTGAAGAAAGATCGAAAAAGTTAAAAAATGACATTAAACAATTTTCAATATGGAGGAAAGATGACTCTTCAAATAATTCAAATGAGGAGGTCGTTGAAATAAATATGGTCGAGACACGATCTACGTCCTTAGCATGAGAACTAAATGAAGAAGACACGACGGAAGAATTACGATCAATTATTTGACAACAGGATGAACAAATCAACCGTTTCGAACAAAAAATGGAAGAATTAATGGAAGCTCTAGAAAATCCTCAAACAAATCCATTACCTGCCGTTGAAATCATTAGGTCAGAGGCAATACACGTTGTAGAGGACAAAAGAGAGCCAATAGAAATTGAGGAAAGCACTCTAAAGAAAAGAGATTCCCCCAAGGTGGAATTCCAGAAAAAGAAATAACACAATTGGTAGAACAAAAATTAAAAGAAACAATTGCTCAAGTAAAGGTTGGATCATTAATTCTAAAGGTTAGACCTTATCCAAAGGAATTTGATTCTGTTTAACACCCTAGAGTTTTTGTTCTTCCTCTCTTCAAAATGTTTGACGGGACTGGTAATCCTCGTCAGCATCTTGCACACTTCAGAGCAAGTTACTGTAATGCGGGGGGAAGTGACGCTCTTCTATTCTGTCAATTTGTTAACAGTCTCATAGGAGTTTCCTTTGATTAGTATGCAAAACTTCCTAAGGAGTCTGTTAAGAATTTTATTGAACTTGAAAGTCTTTTCATTCAACACTTTGCTGGAGCACAACATCATACTACAGTTGGTGATTTGGTGATAGAAAAACAAAAGCCATGAGAGAGTTTAGTGGATTACATTTTGCGCTGGAGAAATGCCATCATGAAATGTGAACTACAACTCCAAGAACAACACGCTGTTAAAATCTTGCTTAAAAATATTCATGGTCCTATAACATTTATGCTCAAGGGACTCACAATAAAAACATTAAAAAAATTACTTAGTAAAGCTGCCAATCTTTAAGAAGAAGCTACGCAGATGAGTGTAATGGAAAAGACCAAAAAGACAAAGTCTGTCAAAACATTTGAAAAGAAGCTGGGAAATGTTGTAGAGAAGGGTAAACAAGTAATGTAAGTTCAACCTGAATGAAAGAAACAACGACAAAACCAATCATCTCCACAAACTTCTTCTCAATTACAACTTCAACAACCAATTCCAGTACCTATAGACAAGAGAACGATGGCTGAAAGAATGAATAAAGAATACCCATTTAAGACAGAGGTTATCAGCAAAATATTCCATAGCTTGCTGAAAATACCAGAATTCAAGTTGCCTTAGGCTAAAAGGCCAGCAAAAGTTGACATGAAGGACAATCCTAATTATTGTCTTTACCACAGAATGCTTGGACACAAGATTGAAGAATATTTTGTTATCAAAGACTGGTTAGAGTGTAACATTAAAGAAGGAAATATAGTAATCTCGAAAGAATATCTGAAAGAGTCTGAAAAAGGTTCAGTCAATATGATTTCAGTTGATAAGCTTAAATCCAACGATGAGAACAAAGATGACACTATTCAAGGTAAATCTTCTGAGGAGATCCTCACAGACTTTCAAGCCACAAAATCTTCCAAGAAAGGAAAGAAAAAGAAAAATAAAAAACCAAAAAAGGATTATAGGTCTTCTAGATATAGGGACTACTGTTTCTTTTGTATCTTCTAGCTCTTATGTTCCTCCATCTTCTATTAGGATAATTATATCGGATAAAGGGAAGAAATCCCTTGAACCGATAACCTTGTATGACTTTCTTTTTACCACTACTGTGAATAATAATACTTCCAGTTTTGCTTACATTTTGTCTTTCTTGGGTGATACTTCTGAAAATGATCATTCAAATTTTGATTCTGTTGACAATACTCAAATCATACATGATCTCGATCAATCTAATGACAACCAAAATGACAATAACATTAATGATAATTATGACAACGACAAAGATGAAGGCGATATTGTCACCCTCCAACTACAAGGGAACCCAATTTCCATAGAATTGGAATCTTCACACTCGTAGACGAAGGAGTTAGATAATAAACTTGAAGAAATAGTCAAAATTAATTTGAGAAGTGGAAAAGTTCTGCCTCCTAGAATGGCTCCCCAAGAGAAAGAAAAACAAATAGTTACATCGGAAAAGATCATTCCTCCAATACATCCACAACTCCCTGAAAGAAATAAGGATGATCTTTACAACAAGGTGGAATATAATGTATTAGCTCACTTGAGAAAGTTACCAGCAATATTAAGTATTTATGATGCTCTTAACTCTCCAAAGAAATGAGGGAGTCATTGATAAAAGCTCTTTTAGATCCAGACATTTGCTTAGCTCAACTTGTTTGCATCATTCGAAATGAAGCTTGTCCATTAGAAGAATCGTCAAAGATTATCTTCTCTGACAATGACTTGTTATTTGGAACGACTGAACATAATCTTCCACTGTACATCACAGTGAACATAAATGACATGCACTTTCAAGGGTACTTATCGACTCAGGTGCCTTTATTAACATAATGAATTTAAGAACTCTTGCATATTTGGATATTGATGCATCCCAAGAGATACAATCATATTACGAGGATTTAATCAACAAGGAGAATGAGCTCTAGGATCAATAACATTGCTCCTAAAGATAGATGACTTGGTGACAACCGCAAAATTCTGTATCATCGACTCTGATACCTCTTTTAATGCTTTACTTGGTAGACCATGTCTTCATGAGCATAAAATGGTTCCTTCTTCACCACATCAATGCAAAAAATGTTTACAAAAAGGACAAGAATGTTGTATTATAAGAGATTTGCAACCCTTTTCAATCCATGAAATTGGCATACATGAAGATGCGACATATTATGCTCCTATAAAGAAAACAATATTCTCCAGAGACACAATAGTGGATATAAAATAAAAAGACAAAGAAAAGAAAATAAATGAATAAGGTTATTCTTCAACAAAGGCGAAGGGTGGTGATTCTCATCAAACTCATACCCGAGGCTGAGGCTGGGGACGAGGATGAGGGAAAGAAAACCTGATGCTCGACTTTATATTTTGCAAGAATTTATGAACTCATATTTATAGATTTATAATAATTTTGTGAAGTCCAAGCATTCAATGCAAGTATACGTATCATATTAAGTAATACAGGGCTCTAATGGAGTCCTGGATATCGATCCCACATGGAAATATTTGAAGTTTTAAGAAAACGTTATACAATGTGTAATAAGCACTGAAGTTAAGGTTTACTACTTACTACTGCTATGCAGGAAACAATAAGAACAACGAAACAGTAACAATTACCTAACTACAATTACTTTTAATAACTTTAAGAACAGGATTAACTAACAGACACACTAAAGTAAGTATTTGAAAGGTTTTTGATATATGAGAAAAGTATCTTTCCTCATGCAATGAGAATATGATGTATGGATTGATATGGAATATTATCTATATTATTGTGCCAAATAGGAGCATAGATGATTCTTTACCCTTAAAAGGGTACCCCCTCTTCTAAGTAAGAAAAGAACATTGACATATTCTAAGTTTAATCCCTAACTCTGAGGCTAGGCTGGGAGGATACCGGCTCTCACTTCGGAGCTCCCACTCACCCTTCACCCGATGCTAACCTTTGATATTAGTTACTAATCTTATAACCAATTTGGGGATCTCAGCCTGTCACCCTGAAATCTCTACATTTAAGTCCATTAAAACATATTTCCCTATTTATTTGCACTCAATTCCCATGAACTACGCAATTCATCCATAGAAATTGAATGGATCTTTCATTATTGTTGTAGGACATTAAATCCTTTCAAACTTAATGTTTAACAACATATTTTAACATTTCAACTGGCCAAATCGAAAGTAAATTAAGTTTTAAATGAAAAACCATCACAATTTTGTCATTACATTAAAAGCACATCAAATCCACATCATTCCATCATCACATCTCTATGCAAGAAGAAAGACAAGAGAGACTACTCAGAATTCATGGAGAAGATACAACAAAACATGGATTTCATATATAAAAGAAAAGTCATACAAATCACAAAAGAAAAAATAACTTATCTCTTTCTCTTCTCCAATGCAATTCTCTTGAAGTTCCTTTGAATCCTTTTCTCTCTTCTTTACAACACTTGATTCTCTCTTTAGAATGGAAAGGAATAAGCAATCTCTCACTTTGACTCTTCTCCTCCCCTCCTTGGAGAAGAATCCCTCTTAAATCTTCACTCTACACTCTCTACTCCTAAACCCTAACACTCAAAACTACTCTAAAAGACACAAGAAACACTTTAGACACACCCCTTTTCGTCCAAAAACAGTTACTTATAAGATAGGGACGAATTCCCAAGTTTCCATAGGCATCCCTTAAAAAAATCGCCAAAACTCTTCAAATTTGAACTCCACCGACTTTGGGCGCCGGTGGCGCTCTATCGTGCCGTTTAATTACCGTGCTCTCTGGATTTGGGCGCCGGCGGCGCCAGAACACTTTTTCACCATTATGCTCATTTTTGCTCCTTTTTGCTTCAGATTCGTTTATTTTTACTTCTTTTCACTTCAATCACCTAAAATCATCATACCTGCAGCAAATCATGAAAAATATCATTCTTTAAAGTGCAATATCACCAAAAAATGGGTAAAATTAGATAGCAAAAATCGTTTATATTTTCAGTGCATCAAAATCCTCCAAACTTTAACTATTACATGTCCTCAAGTAATCCTTTTACTACATAAAATATAACTCTAGGCAATATATTTTTCAACTATAAGACACTAAAATTTTTCATTCAAAAGAATATATTGGTTAGATTTTTAGAAAAATTTAGTAACTCAGATCAACACTACAAGTATAAGAATATCCAGCAATCAAGTCTAAGAGTTTTAGTCTTCTATTTATTTCAAGATGAACTATAATTTGTCAAATTAAGAGTGCCTCAAAAGATTATGTGAGAAAGGAGTTCATGTAAACTTCATTAGAATGTAGGCCAGTAATTAAAACATAAATTCAGAAATGAAATTATGTTCTCCCTTTAGGGTGACTCAAGTAAAGACAATTTTTGATTAGACATCTCCTCAAGCTTTTCCTCATAAATATTTTTTTTTCTTTTTCTTTTCTTTTTCTTCTTTCTCTTTTTCTTTTTGGGATTTTTTTTCAATCCTTCTTTTCTTTTCTATTTTTTTTAATGAGGATTACTATATCTGGATAGCCTTTAATGATTTTGAACTTCACTCTCCTCTTTCTAAAGTTCAAACTTGAAACATCTCTTTACTTTATAGTTAAGTATAAGCTTCAATATTCATCATAAAGTCACAATCTCTTCTTAATACACAATACTTTAAGTCCCTTAACATTTCAAAAATACAGTTTTCTTTACTTTAAATAGTTGACTATAATCAAATTCTTTCATACGATATATCTTACTTCTATAAAATTAACCTTTATCACTAAAAATTTTCATCCTATCCTTCCTGAATATTCAATTGAAATAAAAAGTTTTAGTTATCTTATAATGAGATTCAACTGCCAAAAGTTATGCTAATAATTTTTGAAAAATATAATAATTGAGAACAAATAAAAGTTAGTATTTCTCTACCCTCCCCCAAACTTAAATTTTTCAGTAAATTTGAAACAGTTCAGAGTAGAAGAAAACTAACCTCTACGTCTTTGGAATTTTGAAATCTTCGATAAGCTCTACGGTATTAATCAAAATTTACTAACTAGCATGCATGAAACAATTAGTAGCAGTGATACAACAATTTTAAATATTTGCATGGGTAAAGAGAAATTAACATTAAACATCTAAACATCCAATAGAACACTATAACATGAAACAAACTATCACACTACTAACAGTACAACTAACAGTTTTAATGTTTCATTATAACATAACAGTACAACATGAAAATTAAATAACACTACAGCACAACAGTACAACACATGGTTACACATCACATGAAATGTAAACATCCACTACATCAGATCAGTACAACACAACAAACTAAGAACAACAGAAATAAAACAAACAATCTACCAGTCTCCATCACTAGGATCAGCAACAGGGTCATCAGCAGGGTCATTAGCAGGGTCAGGTCTATACGGTGTATAGCAGGGGCAAGTAGGAAATATCACATCGGACTCCCCCCTCATAAATCTAACCTGAGCATCATAATAAGCAACATCAAACTCAACTCTAATATGCAGATAATCTTCATTCACATCACTCCTCGCCTCAAATACATCCATTCGACCATGGAGTCTATCCATACTAGTACTCTGTAGTCTCAGCTGCTCCATAATATCAGATAAGTTAGGCGGCTCAGAAGTAGATGGAACATCATAACTAGTAGTAGGTATATCAGTACTTTTACGCTCAGCTCTGGCTCCCACATGAGACTCATAAGTTCGGATAATATTCTTTGTAATAGGTATCAATGGTATAGCCACTTCCTCCGAACTACTGAACTCCACTCCAGACTGAACACAAAGGGCATGACTAATCCTCCAGTGGTCTCGCCTCTAGCAATCGTCTGAATATTCTTGTAAATAATTGCTCCAATATCAATCTTTTTCATCTTTTGAATGCAGTAGTTCAGAATCGCTCTATCTCTAGTAACTTCGCTGTGGTGATAAGATGATAATAGTCTTGCAGAAATGAAATAATGCCAAACTTTTAAAGCAACATTCAAACTGGAGGCGGGGAAATTTATCAACTGTTTTTTACTTACTTTCCATTCTCCTCACCCATCAGTCAGAAAAGCAATAAATTCTCTCATATTCTCCCTCCCAGTGTCAAAGTTTTCATATTCACACATGAATGGTTCCCGAGTCTGATAAAAAGCATTGATACGCTGAGGAGTAAACTCAACCATCTTCCCTCTAACAAGCACATACTCGGTCTCGGTCCGAGGTACGTTAGAATAGAATTCTCTAACAACTCCCATAACGACATTCACGATGAAATAACAAAATTGCTCCAGGTTTCGCTCTGCGATTAGTTGTTCTGCGATCACTGTGAATATCAAAAGCTCGATCCTGGATACACTTCTTGTTGTGAAGCATAGAGTTATAACAAAATTGGGCTTTGATGTTAACAAACCTCTCCTCATCAAAATCCAATTTCCTCTTCCCTCTTGTAGCCATGTGAATTTCTAAAATTTGCAAGAAAATTCCAATAAATCCCAAATTCACAATGTAACAAACTCCAAACACTATTCTAAACAAGTAAGAGCAAATTTCATCATGGAAATCACAAATCCTCTTTAAAACTCCAAAAATTCCACCATAGGTAATATGAGAGATTTCCATGGTGAAAATCCAAAAACTTTAACCTAAAGTGAAGCTCTTACTAAGAGAAGTGCAAATTTGGAGTCGAAAAGCCTTGAAATCTCCTTAAATCCGAGATCTAGCAAGCCCTAGATCTTCAAAATCACGAAAATGGAGGAGGAAGACGAAGGAAATGAAAAAATTTGCGGGTCCTAGGGCAAAAACTGCGAAATCGAGGGTTTTAGACATTATTCTGGGTTCAGGCGTCTGTTGACCACATTTTTGGTGAGGTTTGATCTCTCTCTCTCCTTAGTGCTTAGGATCTAGCCATAGGTTTTCCCTTTGACTATCCTAGAGGACTAGAAATGAGAACCACAACTTAGAAATTCAAAACACTTCTTAACTCTGTTCAAACCCCGCATGTTTGATTTTAAATCCCCAGGCCACTTGGAGGGTTAAGACCAATATGTGGAGGTTTAAAGGATGAGTTTCCTATAGGGATCTTTGGCCTTAGGAGTACCCTAGATGGTCTGGTCTAGTGATGTCTAGCTTGCACACACCACACTCTCACACACATTCCAAAAACCCTAAAACCACACCTATACCCAATTTGACTCCCTGACTCATGTAGGTAATTCATATGAATGGACATTAACCCCTAAGCCCTTGGCTAAGGAGGGTTAGGAACAACATATTGAGTGCCTAAGTGAGCCCTCTCATGGCTCAACCAAAATAGTTTCATTTCAATCACATCTAATCAATCTTCATTTTCCCCAAATTTCAATTTTTGACCCCCAGGCCCATCAAACCTACCAAATGCCCTTGAAATTGCCAAAAAACAAATCCCAAAAATTGCCTAAATTACCCAAAATATTTTAAAATCAATCCTAAACATTCCCCACCACACAAATTGATTAGCCATAACCAAATATACCAAACTTTTCAAAAAATACCCCAATACCCTCCAAATAACCTCCAAATACCCAAAATACCCTTTTTGGCTCAAAATTCCAAAAATTCCAAAAATTCCCAGAAAATTCCAGAAAATCCCAACTATTCACAATTTCATTTTGTTCAATTACACCATAGGCCAATTTTGTCAATTTAGCCCACTTTTATTAAAATCCCCAATTTGCCCCTTTTTTAACCCAAAGTGGACCTAATGTCCAACCAAATCAACCCAATTGATCCCAATATTGATCCAATTCAGTTCTAAACTTCAATTTAATATCTCCAATATCAATTTGAACCAAATTCATATCCAATTTTATTAACATATGAGTCCAATTTCAATTTGAAGCCTAAAAGCCCAATTTTGGCCCATGACCTAAACTTAGCCCAAACCAACCCAGCTCAACTCCAATTAGCCCCAAATATTTTATAAAACCTTCCCAACATCCCCACAAACAAAACACTAACTTTATTTGCCCCAAATTTAGACCTAAATGCTACCCAAGCCTAACCCAAACTAAAATTTCCCAAATTGGCCTAAACCAATCATAAACCCAAACAAGTCCAAATCCCAAAATTAAGACTCAAACAAAAATTGGAAACTCTTTGTTGCACCCCATAAACCTTTTGCAACATTAGTTTTACATCAAAACCAACATTAACCCAACCTTGGCCCAAGTTAGCCCAATTTGACCCACTTTGACCCTATTGTTAAAGAAGCCCAAATTAAACCCAATTCAACTCAAAATCACCCCAAACTTGTTCCAAATCACTCATGGCACATTCCTAAACCAATTGCAACATTTATTTGACACAAAACTTCACCAAATTTTCACCCATCAATTTGTTTTAAAAACCTAAAATCCCACTTTCCTAAAGTATTTTAAAAGCCCATCTTCACCAAATTTAAAAAAGCCCAAAAATCCATTCTAAAGTCCATATGACACTCTTCTTCATCATGTAGTCAATTAAAACTATCCCTAAGTCCCAATTGATCATCAAATTATTCTAAATTAAGACACATGCCAATTTCCCCTAAATTCAGCAAAAAATGCCAAAACCCATTTTTATGAAAATAAGCCAACCTTTTCCCAAGCCATGGGCAAGCCAAATGAAGCCATTCACAAGCTAGACTTTAATCGATGCCCATTAACTTTAAAAATGTTTCCAGTATTAGGATCTTTAATATCAACAGCTCCAAAAGAATGAACTTTTATAACTGTAAAAGGTCATAACCATGTAGACTTGAGCTTTCCAAGAAATAACTTCAATCTTGCGTTGTATACTAAAACTTTTTGTCCATTTTCCAAGTTCTTTTTCAATATCTTCCGATCATGCCTTAATTTCCTATTTGCTTTATAGATCATATCATTGTGATAAGATGCATTTCTAATCTCTTCCAATTCATTCAATTGCAAAAATCTTTTCTCTACAGCATTTTTCAAATTAAAATTTAATTCTGTTATCGCCCAATAAGCTTTATGCTCTAATTCAACTCGTAAATGACAAGTATTACCAAATACTAGTCTATAAGGAGACATTCCAATAGGGCTTTTAAAAGCAGTCATATAAGCCCATAAAGCAGTATCTAATCGAATAGACCAATCTAATTTATGATTATCCACAGTTTTCTCCAAAATTCTTTTAATTTCACGATTAGACACTTACGTTAAAACACTAGTCTGGGGATGATAAGCAGTAGAGATTCTATGAATAATATTATATTTCTCAATTAATCTCTCAATTTGATTATTCCTGAAATGGGATCCACCATTAGTTATGATCACTCTCAGCATTCCATATCTTGTAAATATGTTTTTCTTTAAAAAATTTGAAACATTCCGAGCATCACATCTGGGTAAAGCAATAGCTTCAATCCATTTCGAGACGTAATCAACAACAACCAAAATATATAGATATCCAAATGAAGGAGTAAATGATCCCAACAAATCTAATCCCCATACATAAAAAATTTTAACTTCTAAATTATAATTTAGAAACATTTGTTGACCTCATTTTTGATGAGGTTCTTTCTTCTCTCTCCTTAATGCTTAGGATCTAGCCATAGGTTTTTCCTTTGACTATCCTAGATGTCTAGAGATGGGACCCACCATTTAGAAATTCAAACACTTCTTAACTCCCTTCAAACCCCACATGTTTGATTGTAAACCCCCTGGCCACCTGGAGGGTTAAAACCAACATGTGGATGTTTAAAGGATGAGTTTAGGTTCAGCTTGCACACATCACACTCTCACACACATTCCAAATCCTAAAACCACTCTTACCCAACTTGGCTTCCTGACTCATGTACGAAATTCATATAGACGGACCTCAACCCCTAAGCCCCTAGCTAAGAGGGTTAGGAATAACATATTGAGTGCCTAAACTGAGTCCTCTTATGGCTCTTGAGAGCTTAATATGGCTTCATGGCTCAACCAAAATGGTTTCATTTTACTCACATCTAATCATTCTTCATTTTTGCCAAAATTTCAATTTTTGACTCCCGACCCCTAAACTCTCCCAAAATTACCAAATTGCCCCTGAAAAGGGCCCCGAAATTCAAAACTTCACACTCACCCGGGCTACCAAAAAAAATCATTCTAGATCATTCGTCTCATCAAACTGAGAGTTTGACTGTAAACATGCCATACTTCCGAGCTACCTTTGGGCCCCTCGCGGCCAAAATAGCCAATACTTAAAAAACACTCCGGGATTCATAAAACCTTCCACATAAATAAAAAAATGACCCCGGACACTTTTCTTTGACTCCAAATTTCTTTCTAAACCACCTCGAGCCTTTAATTCAGCATTTTGACCACTTACACCAAACCCTTCAAAATTACCAAAATGCCCTTCATAGCCAAAAATGTCAAAAATTACAAAACATCCAAAAAAATCCCAAAAATTTCACATTATTCTCCACATCATTTTCTTCAACTAACACATACCCCAATTTGTCAATTTAACCCAATTTGATCAAAAATTCCAAGTTGGCCCTTAAGACCCAAAATTGAACTAGTAACCCAACCATCCCAAATTGAACCCAAATGTCATTCAATTTTCCCCAAATTTGTTTTGAAACCTTCTTAACATCCCTACAAACAAAACTCTACATTAATTTGCCCCCAATTTGATCCCTAAATCCACCCAAGTCCAACCAAACCCAATTCACCTAAAATTGACCCTATGTCCAAATCCACCAAATTGATCATCCAATTCAATTCAAAATCACTCCAAATCTTTTCCAAACCCTTCATAACACCTTCCTAAACCAAACTCAACATTCAATTAGCACAAATTTTGACCCAAATCTAACCCAAACTCAAGCCCAAGTTTACCCCAAATTTAAAGGCCCAAAATCAAGCCCATGAGCTAAATCACTTCAATTAGCCGAAATCCACTCAAAAGCCCACATGCCAATTATCATTTCATCATCCCTTTGATTAAATGATTTTCCTAAGGTTCCAAATTCATCATCAAATTATTCCAAATCAAGCCTTATGACAAACTTTACAAAAATACCACTTAAATAAAAAATCCATTCTCATGCAAGCCCCAAGCCAAATGTGAGCCATAGAACTTTGTCCCAAGCTAAATGACAAGCCATGCTTGAGCCACATGAAACAATGAGGGCCTTTTCCATGTCACCATACCATCTTGTGGAGAAGGATACGCCACTTTCCACCTCTTAATAAAGCTTTTTAACCTTTTTTATGCTTCACCTTACCCTTGCTTAACCAAATCTCCTTGGATGGGGACTTCTCCACCTAGAGGGGGCTGACCCAATTGATCTCCCATCAACCCAAATCAAGCCTTGGTGAGTGAACCAAGCCCAAACCATGAATTGACCCAAATTGACCCAAAATACCCTTTACACCCATGTCATTTAAATCCTTAACTTTACACATGGCAATCCCAAATTGATTGCACCAAAATCAAACTCTGACCTCCCCTCCACCTAGGCACACATTTTGAACCCACTAATCAACCCCCATGGCCACCCAAGCTCCACCATAACCTTCCTTATTTAAACCCCACCTCCATGGCCAAGGGGAAGAGATGAAAAGATTACCTTGGGGAGACTCTGCCAAATTGTTCCCAAAGCTTCTCCAAGCATTCCTAAGCTTAGCCCAACCATTTCCAATTGAGGCCTCACCTCTTGGACCAAGGTATCAAATTTTTTCTCCTCCAACCAAGGTTATTTTAATTTTTTGTAATTATTTAGATACTTTAAGTATATCATCACCATATAGATGTGCGCTACTCGATTAGACGATCATTTTAAAAAAAAAAATTTCACTCAATTTTGTTGAGAATCGAAGGAGATATTAAAGTTTGAATGTAGACGGTTTTGAGTGGATGCTAAAGGAAGAAGATGAATTGTAGCCGTCCGATGGGGAGCCGCCAATCAGAACCGCGCCAGCAAACCAGATTGCGACACCTGTTTTCCCGCTCGTTTGGTACGAGGATGAGGTGGCAAGTGAGGAAATTAGGGATTTTTTTTATATTTATTTTGAACCTAAACTTCGAAAAATCATAACTTTGCTTAGAAAACTCCAAAAAATAAAATAAAAATACCCTCTTGCTCACTAAAATGAGGAGAATAATGTGGAAGTAATTTCATATTTATTTGATGCATATTTTATTTTTAATTAATTAAATAGTATTTTCAATCTTTCAATTCTTCATGCATGTAGGAGCTTCACCATAACTTGAAATTTTGATATGTTATTCTATGCATAATGGTGGATATTTTCTGATTTTTCCAAAGTCAGGGAAGATCTCCATGATGAGATATCTATTTTTCAATTTTATGCATCAATTTTGCTATAATAATTGTAAAAATTATTATGTTGCTTAGAAAAATTAAGGTGTGTTCCCTTTGACCAGAGGTACATTAGAAAATTATCTTTTAATTTATTTCAATCAAATAAACTCTAATTTGGCCAAAACCTCAAAATTTAATTTTAATTAATTAGGAGTAACTACACATCAAAATCATATGAAATAAAGTCTCCACTGTCACTTAGGATTAGGGAAACTTTACATAAATATTTCAAATCAATTGGAATTAATTTGACCCATCAAATGAATTAATTAAGGGACATGACCATTTTTCACATTAAAAAATTCATAAAACCCAAAAAACATTTAAAAAATTCACCAAATTAATTTTAGGAGCTCTATGTGATCAAAGGAGTTTATGAAAAATAAAATTTTATTTTTCATAAAAATTTGATTTTTAATTATTTTTTAAATATTTAATAATTAAAAATTATAAAAAATCAAAAAAATGTAAAAATTCACCAAAATGCGACATTTGGTCTCCTAATCACTTGAGAACCATCAAAATATTTTTCCTAATTCTCTAAGTTAAGATATTAATTTTTAAAGGCATAGGATAATTTTTAACATTTAAAAAATGAATTTTCTTAACTTTCCACTAAAATAATTCTAATAAATCAAGGAAAAATAAAAAAAAAATAAAATTTATTTCTCTGGATTCCTTGACTACAAAGAGATTTTCTAAAAATACAAAATTAATTTTCCACCTCTAAAATATTTTAAAATGAATTAATACTCCATAACTAAATATAATTATAATAATTAAATTAAAACTCAAAAAATCCCCAACTTTGGTTGAAATGGTTCCCTAGTCAAGGGTCACTTCCAGTAAAAATTTCAAATTCATGGGTTTTTCCTTGGTCAAGTTATTGATTTTTCATTAAAAACCCCATTTTTCCATTAAAATAAATGTATAAATTAAATTAAATTCAGAAAATTTACATTTTTCTCCTCTGATATTTTAATTAACCCATGAGTAAGTTGACATAAAAATTTCAAAGTCATTTAAGTTATATTTAATGAATTATGAAGTGAATAAGCCTAAGGGGCAAAATGATAATTATTGAAACTTAGCCTTAATTACTATTTAGGCTTAATTATGGGTAGTGGGTAATAAACGATCCTAATTAATCTCCTTAGATGATTGAAACATAGGGGGTTAAAGGGTAGGAACCGATTTTATCACTTTTCTAACATAAACAAAATGTTTATAATTTATTAAATTATTGAAAATTTGAAGTTAATTGAAAGAGAATGTATTAAGTGAAGGGGTTTAATCTTGAAAGATATGAACTTATTAATTTTAACCCCTAATTAATGATAGAAATCAAATACCACTTAATATTAATTTAATAACTCATTAATAAAAACTAAGATAAATTAAATAACCAAATTAAAATAATTTCTAAGATAATTTAATAAACAAAATTTAAAATAATATAATTAATTAAATTAAAAATAATTTTAAAATGACATAAGTAATAATAAACAATTTACATTAAATATAATTAAATTAAAAAATTTTAAAATAATTTAATCAACTTTAAATCAAAATTAAATTAATGTAACTAAATTAAAATTAACTTCAAATCAATGCAATTAAATTAAATTTAACTAAAATTAAAGTTAAAACAATTTTAAAATAACTAAGTCAACTTTTGAAATTACACAATCAAATTGAAATAACATAAGACAATTATAATTAAACAAAAGTATTATAATTAATTTGAATCATTCTTAAAAAACCAACTCAACCTCAAACAAGATGGTTAAGTTTCTTAATAACCTAACCTACCCCTAAAGACTTTCACCCACATAACTCTTAACTAAAACGCCAAGTGAATGTCATCTTTCTCATAAGATAATTATAACATCTAAGTTCACTGTGCAAGAGACAAAACTTAACTAAATTTTTGGATGATTAATTCACCTGTACAATGGAATTCATTTGGACTCAAAATAATGCCATAAGCATTGAAAAGATGTTCAGGACTCGTCCTAAGAACTTTCTCAATATGATGGGGTGTTTTAGAAGAACATTTGAACTTAATTGTTCTTTGATGAAGAGAATCATACTAAACAAAACACTAGAACCTAGACGTCATAGAAATTGACTAGCAGTAGGATTAGGATTTTGGTAGACAACCAGAACCTTCCCTTAGCTTTACCTAAGTACTTGTTGCAAATATTTAAATGCTCTGACATGTGTTTTAAGTGCAACCGGGAATGTCGAGAAGATCCACCTGGTACGCTTTTATTTTATTGTGATTTATTTACCTGCACTGCACTTTACTTCTCTTGCATGTTAAACAACAATGTCACCCTCCACGAAAACATAAACTTTTAGGATAACCACAAAACTGAAACCCAAAACTAAATTAAAATCAACACAAGACAAAATGCACCGCCACAACATTCAAATGATAAAACAACTCAAAATTTAATCATAAACAAAATAACAAAACTATAACTACAACTAATTAAAACGTCTCGTTGGATGATCGGGAATCCCTCGGATGATGTAACCCACATGTTGCTAACAAGATTTCCCACGGTCTAAATGAAAGTGTGGAACTCATTCAGTTGAGGTTAGCAAATTCGTTTGGACTAAGTGAATCCGATGAAAATAGCGGTGACATGATGACAGAACCGTGGGATCTTAATCGTTTCTGCTTAATCAACTTTAAGATTGGTTTTAATTAAAATACTAAGCCATCTCAATTTTCAACATTTCTAAACCAAAACACTTCTCTCATCCTTTGATTGTCACCTTCTAAAACTAAACCTCTGCAACAACAAGGAGCTTGGAGCATGGTGGGCAACACGGCCATCTTAATCAACAAAACTTATGTCTACTTCAACAAAACCTTTTTTAGAATTAAATAACAAAGCCATAGAATTTCGAGGTAGTTTGCCTAGGGCAACATAAATCCTCGACTTTTCGTCGGGCATTTGCATAATCATATTATGCAAATTAAGCCCTAACCGGTCTTAGGACTCCGAGGTAGTCGTTTGGTACGACATAAACCCTCACATCTTCGAGGCAATTTGTATGATTATGTCGTACAAATATAAGTCCTAATTAACTAAAAGTGACAGCATTACAACATTAAATAAACTCTCAAATTGAAGCCAAACCATAGGATAGTTTGGAAGTCACCGAAGTCCACTTCAGGTCTGTGACATCCCCTACTTCTCTTTTTTAGAATTCTTAAAATAAACTGTTCCAAATTTGAGTTATTCCCTATTGAAATTTCCAAAGACCAATTGTTTGGAAACCTTAAACTTTGAAATTCTTGAGAATAAGACCACTGATCATTATCGAGAGTTTTGTTGAGTGTCTTCGGACATTTAAGATGTAATTAACAATAGGGGCTTGCCCTTATAGGGAAATTTAAGAACCCAGGTAATATAAACTCTGTTTAATTCCTTTATATTAAACAGGGGAACTTGTCGGCTTATATAATTGGTTCACAGACCAAACAGATGTCACAAATCTTCTAGTTTATTTAATCGAGCCCCATCATCAAGCAGTGTGTCTATTCTTCTGGATAAATACACGGTTTGTGGTGTGGTGCTCGTTTATATAAACTATTTGAGATGTGATATCAGTTTGATTTCATATCTTAAAATTTTCAAACTTAAAAGTTATTTTCAAAATCAATTGCTTCTTTCTAAAACTATATATATATATATTTAAATTAAATTTAAAATTTAAAATTCGCCGACAACTTCTGTAGGCGACCCATTTTCAAAATACATGACCTAAAAATATGCCAACAATTTATGGCGACTCCGCTGGGGACTAATTCCTCTTTCCATTTTGATCAGATGGTTTTGCTTTCATAAATCAGTAGTGAGTCCATATCCCTAGTGGATCAAACTCTCATTCTTTCTGTTGAAATACCACGTTCATTTCTATCTTGAACAGTTATAGTCAACTCTTTTGGATTTTGGAGCCACTGTTTAGACACCCCTAAACAGAGAGGTACCTGAATCCTTTTGCCTCTTTGAGATGGGGTGGCCCCCAATAGGTGTTAGCTTAGGAGCGGTCCTCGGGTTTGAGAATTCTTGTGAGACGCTCTCTTCCTTTCCAGTTTCTGGATTGGATCCCTTACCTTTCCTTTAACGTTTCCCCTTTTAATTGTTTCGTTCTTAATGAACAAACCTTCTAATAAACATAATAAATAAACTTTCTTTTAAACCGTAAATACATAAATAAAAACGAGAATCTGAAGTTATTTATAAGAAAACAAAAAGATAAATGGAAGCGTGTTCAGAATCGTTTAGAGAAATTCCACTCTTTTTTTTGTCCCGACGAAAGGAAGCATAACTTGGAACTGACGCTTATAATCTACTTTGCAGAAGATGTCTGCACCGAAGCTGATTTTCTCCTTCACCAATGGGATAGACTTAGCTGTCTATAAGGACGAGCTGCCTAATGATGCGGTCATTCGCTTTGGACAAGGGTTCGACAATACGGACATTAAGTTCGCCGATGTTACTCTTTTCACACTGATGAACAAAGTACCAGAAACTGAGGAGCCCATAATTGAGTTCAACCTGAAATCGACTCAAGAGTTTCCTCCCCTGCAAAGGATTCCAACTGAAAGAAACATTGCTGTTCATAGGAGGTTAGCTACTACCCCCAAAACTGTCATCTCTACCCCTACCGGTTTGGTCATCACTGCACCTACCTGAGCTCCCGCCAAACTGAAAGGAAAAGAAGTCCAAGTCGGTGATATGTCTGTTACCGTGGAGGTTCAGATTTTGTTGCAATACCGTCCGTCTTTGAGATAGGCTCTAGCTCGAAAGTTGCACCCTTAACCCGGACTCAAAGAAGAAATAGGAGCAGAAAGATCGCCAGGATCAAGAAAACCAAAGCTGCTAAAGTTGCTTTTCTGGAAGAGATTCCTGAGGAAAAAGAAGAACTGCCTGAAATTTCGCCGTGTTGGGAGGGAGTAGGTTTCATCCTATCTCTGCTGCATCCGATGAAGAAGATGCCCGAAGGATCGCCACTGCATTACCCCGACCTGCATACTATAATGATTATCAGAAGAAAAAGATCAAGACTACTTCGCTTACCTGTTTGCGAGCAATAGTAGAGAAATTAGCTAAGAAGGAAGGTTGCCCTGTGTCAGAGATTCTGAGAAGAATGGGACGAGTACCAGCTAGATCCCGCCTCGGACCACGAGTAGACCCTGTTACTGCCCCAGAGAGGCCAAGGAAGAAAGTGCGAGCTAGCGAGAGAAGTTCACCTGTTGTTGTATCGGGTCATCATATTAGGGAGGACACCACCTACCGACGTATAGCCGACAGACCATCTGGTCCTAGGTCTTTTACTGCAAGAAGGATGGTGTGGCAACTTATTATTGCTGAACCGATACCGACACAATGTTCTGGAAAGAAGAGTCTCGTCAGAGAGCTTGAATCTGAAGAAAGTGCTACTGCATTAAAGGAAACTCCTGAAAAAGAAGTTCAACAGTCATCACATGACAACCGCGAAACTTTTTGGAAAAGACCACTTGAGATGCTATAGGAAAGCTAAGGAAGGACATCTGACAGCTAGCAAGGGAAAGGGGAAAAGAATTGAGAAATGAAGTGGATTCATCAGAATTCATGGATGAAGAATGTGCTGAGATCAACATGGTCGAGACCCTAGCGTCGTCAGCTCTGTAGGGAGCTCCATCACCTTCAGAAAGAGATGAACCAGAAGCGATGAGAGCGTATCTTCAAGAAAAGGATAACACAATCTCTCAGATGGCAAAGAGGCTGGAGGAGATGGCGGCCGCCTTAGCCACTTTCCAGAGTCAGCTTCAACCTCAGAAGGAAACACCCCCAGAGATCATTCACATTGTTTATGGAGGAAAAGAAATCACATCCGTCAACGGAGACGAACATCCAAAGTAGGATTCAGCGCAGAGCATGATTCCTGAAAAGGATATTAAAAATATGGTGGAACAGCAGGTGCGAGAAGCCTTAGCCTAGTCTAAGGGCGGAACATCTATTCAGACGGGTAGACCTTACCCCGAAGAGTTTAATGCAATCCAATACTCAAAAGGCTTCGTACCACTTCTGTTTAAGACTTTTGACGGTACGGGAAATTCCTGGCAACATGTCGCACATTTTCGTGCTAGTTGTTGCAATGCCGGTGGGAGCTACGCCTTACTCTTTTGTCAGTTCGTCAGTAGCTTGTCAGGGATTGCCTTCGATTTGTATGCAGAATTGCTGAACGGTTCAGTTAAGACATTTTCAGAATTGGAAAACCTCTTCGTTAAGCGGTTTGTCGGGGCTCGACACCACATCACTATCGGTGATCTAGTGGTGGAGCAACATAAACCGAACGAAACCCTGGTGGATTACATACTTCGATGGAGGAATTTAAGCATGAAGTGTGAACCACAGCTTCAGGAACAACATACAGTCAGTATCCTACTAAAGAGTATCCATGGACCGATAACACTTCTCCTCAAAGGATTCACAATTAAGACTTTTGAGAAGTTGCTTAGCAAGGCCGGGAGCTTGTAGGAGGAGGCGAAACAACTGAGTTTCATCGACAAGACTGATAAGCAGAAGCACGTAAAGGCATTTGAAAATAAATCCGGGATCGTCGCGGCAGTAGACAAAGGTAAGCAGCCAATGCAGATACAGCCAGAGTGGCCACAACCAAGTTATCAACCACCGCAACAGATTTATCAGCAACCCCAGCAGATTTATCAGCAACCTCAATAGAGCTATCAACAGCCTCGACCGAGCTATCAATTATGGCAGCATGATCAACCGTCGCCTCGTCCGCCACACGCTTTGAAGGAACTTCTGAATAAGGAATACCCCTTCAAGACTGAAGTAGTGGCCAAGATGTTTCACAGTTTGATGAAGACGCCCAACTTTCAACTACCAGAGCCCAGAAGGGCAGAAGAGGTCGACAAGAAGGATCATCCGAATTACTGTCCCTAACATAGGATGCTCGGACATAAGATAGAAGACTGCTTCACCTTTAAGAATTGGCTCGAGGATAACCTCTGGAAAGGGAACATAACGATCCCGAAGGAATACATGAATGAGCCCCAAAAAGGAGGTTCCGTCAATGTTAATTCAACGGATCCTTTTGTTCCGATAGACCCTTACACTACTAATGATGGGTGGAGTACTGTCTGGACAAAGTTTTTGAAGAAAATTTTGGAACACTTCCATACCACTTCGGTGCGCGCTTTAACTCAAAGTTTGAAACCTGCAGAGCCGGCACTATCACTTGTGATTGAAGAACCGCCCCAGAAGGAGGAGAAGATCATGGAAGAAAAGAAGACCGAAGCTCCGAAGGGTAGACTAGGGGCTGCTTTTCCTAGGATGGTTGTTTCTGATTCGGGGGAGAAATTTCTCGGACCTCTGAGTCTGTATGATTATTTGTTCGCCCCGGCGGGATCTTATAATGATAACAGTTTTGGTGTTGGCTACGTTTTGACTATTTCTAACGATTACGTAACTAACGACAACCAACTTAATATGGATATTGATTTCAATACAAATAAAGATTCTCAAATCATACTAAACCTCGATGACTACGACGAAAGAGAAGACGTTCACAAGGATGGCTATGAAAGCTCAAGAAGTGAAGAGTGCATTTGTGAACTCCGAGGAGCTCCAATTGCGATAGAATTGGAGTTATCAGATTTCGAAGCAACGCCAGAAGAGCCAGTTGTTCCGATTCAAGGGGAGACATCGGCAGATCCAGCACCAGATGCAGAAGAGATAACAGAAGTTAATCTAAGAAGCGGAAAAGTTATACCTCCGAGAATGGGTCCAAAGGATAAAGGAAAGCAGGTGGTTGCACAGGAAGAGCCAACCCCAGCGCAGGAGTTGCCCATTCGGGAAGAGACTGAAGAACCTGGTAATAAAGTGGATTATAACGTGCTAGCCCATCTTAGGAAGCTACCAGTCAAACTAAGCATTTACGACGCTCTAATCCTGTCAAAGGAGATTAGGGAAACTCTGATCAAGGCTTTACTTGATCCAAAAATTTGCTTAGCTCAAATGACTGGTAATTCCTCAGATGAGGTTTGCTCGTTAAAAGGATAGCGAGGTGTTACCTTCATGGACAATGATCTACTACTTGGAACAGCCGATCACAATCGACCGTTGTACATTTTAGTCACTATCGAAAAGTTCACGCTCTCGGAGGTGCTAGTCGATCCGGGAGCATCAATCAACATAATGAATCTTCAGACGTTAGCATATTTGGAAATTGATGCTCGCGGCCTCGAAGTGGACAAAATGTTATAAAGGGGCTTCAACCAAAAAGGAGAAAGTGTCATTGGATCGATAACATTATTAATGAATACCGGTGATTTGACAAAGACAACCACAAAATTTCATATAATTGATTCTGAGACATCGTTCAACGCTCTACTGGGTCGGCCGTGGATCCATGAAAACTGGATGGTACCGTCATCTCTGCACCAGTGCATAAAGTATTATGAAGGTGGAGAATAGTGTATCAAAGGTGACCTACAACTGTTCTCCGTACATGAAATCGGAATTCACGAAGATGCTGCCTACTACGCGCCTCCGAAGAAAACTATATTCTCCAGAAATACCATACCAAATGAAGCAAATGAAATTCAAGACGATGAAGAACCTAAAATTCTAGTTCAACAGTTACTCACTACTCCCTTACGACGAGATGGTGAAGGTTTCTCCAGAACTCGCACTCGAGGTCGAGGCCGGGGACGAGGTCGAGGAAGAAATGGTGGAACAGTTGAACAAAAGAAACCGGTCATCAATGTTGAATGGGAAAACAGTTCTGAAGAAGAAGAAATCAAGAAAGAAACATCAACAATAAATCAAAAGAAACCCCAGTTCAAGATCTCTCTCGAAGATGAAAAGAATGAAGAATACAAATCAATGTACGAGAAGATTAACCATTATGTACATACTATGACCCTGACCCCGATCCATCCTAATAAGGTCGAGGGTATGGTGGTCGAAGAAATACATGGTGGCGGTCTTAGGCTGATTAAGTTCTACCGTGGTACTTCTTATTCCAAAATTGAAAATGATGTACAATTTGAAGATGTTACTTCATCTGAATTAATGGAATTGCCTTTTGAGTGGTACTCTCCCTGTGTTCAGAATTTAATTCAACGTGGTGTCTTACCTAAACAATGGACAAAAGGTCGATCACAACACTTTGAAAAATTATGGAATAATGCCAGTCGGCCTCCCAATTCAAAGCATGGTCTCAATTCAGCACAGTAGGATCAGTTGATGATACGAGATTTTGCTTGGTTGTCACTTGCGAGCCTAATGAAGACTGTTTGGAAGCTTCAGATAATCTTGAATATCTACCAATTGGAGATGCTTCACCAGAATTTGAAGAAGAAATTAAATCTACAACAGACGAGTTAATGGAAGTTAACTTAGATACTAGCGAAGAGCCTAGGCCGACCTTTGTTAGCTCCTTACTCAATAAAGAAGACTGCGAAAACATAATCGAAGCTATTAATGGAATTCGAGGACTTGTTTTGCTTGGAGTTACGATGAATGCCGGGATTAGCTCCAGAGGTTGCAGTTCACAAGCTAGGAGTGGATCACGTTGCCGTTCCAGTCAGACAAGCTCCCAGAAGAATGCGTCTAGAGATTGAACAACAAGTAATGGCTAAAGTTAAGAAGCTAATAGACGCTAAATTTGTCCGTGAAGAGCAATATCCAACTTGGTTAGCCAACGTGGTACCAGTCAGAAAGAAGAATGGACAGATCAGAATCTGCGTGGATTTCAGGGATTTGAACAAGGCATGTCCAAAAGACGAGTTTCCACTACCAATTCCAGAATTGATGATCGACATTGCTTCGACGCACGAAGTCTTCTCTTTCATAGATGGATCGTCAGGATATAACCAGATAAAGATGGCACCAAAAGACGAAAAGCTTACAGCCTTCAGAACGCCGATCGGAATATACTGCTACACGGTGATGCCTTTTGGATTGAAGAACACATGAGCAACTTACCAAAGAGAAATGACGAGGATTTTTGATGATCTCATTCACAACAAAGTCGAGTGCTTGTACGGCTTATTTTTGGGTTTTGGTGTTTTATTTTGAAAAGGGAGTCGCCTACAGAAATTGTCGGCGAATTTTAATTTAATTTAAATAAATAATTTGAAAAAGTAATATTTGATTTTGAAAATAATTTTAAATTTGAAAATTTTAAGATATGAAATCAAACTGATCTCACATCCCGAATAGTTTATATAAACGAGCACCGCATCACAAGCCATGTATCTATCCCGAAGAATAGACACATTGCTTGATGATGGGGCTCGATTAAATAAACTAGAAGATTTGTGACATCCGTTTGGTCTGCGAACCAATTTTATAAGCCGACAAATTCCCCTGTTTAATATGAAAACATTAAACAGGGTTTATATTACCCAGGTTCTTAAAATTTCCTATAAGGGCAAGCCCACTATAGTTAATTACATCTTAAGTGACGGGAATCACCTAAGAAAACTCTCGATAATAATCAGTAGTTCTACTCTCAAGAATTTCAAGGTTTAAGTTTTCAAGGTATTGAATTTTGGAATTTCAATAGGGAATGGATCAAGTTTGGAACATTTTGTTTTGGGAATTCAAAGGAAGAAAGGTAAGAGAAATCACAGATTCGAAGCGAACTTCGGTAATTTCCCGACTATCCTATTGTTTGGTTTGAATTTAGGAAAGTCCTAATGTTTATTTAGTATTTTGATCTTGCCAATTTTAATTAGTTAGGACTTATATTTGTATGATAAAATCATACAAATAGCCTCGAAGATGTGAGGGTTTGTGTCGTACCGAACGACTACCTCGGAGTCCTAAGACCGGTTAGGGCTTAATTTACATGACATGATCATGTGAATGCCTAACGAAGAGTTGAGGATTTATGTTGCACTAGGCAAACCACCTCGAAGTCCTATGGCTTGGTTATTTAATTATAAGGAAGTTTTGTTGAAGTAGATCCGAGTTTTGCTGATGATGATGTCCGTGCTGCCCACCATGCTCCGAGCTCATTGTTGTTGCAGAGGTTTAGTTTTAGAAGTCATAAATCAGGAGATGAGAGAAGTGTTTTGGTTTAGAGAAAATCTTAAAATTCGGGTGTTTTTAATAATTTTAATTAAACAAATCTTAAAGTTAGTTATAACAACACCGGTTAAGATCCCGCGGTTCCATCCTTCCGGCATCGTTATTTTTATCGGATTCACTTAGTCCGGATGAATTTGCTAAACTCAATCTGAATGAGTTCCACACTTTCATTTAGACACGTGGGAAATCCCGTTAGCAACACGTAGGTTACATCATCCGAGGTATTCCCGATCATCCAACGGGACGTCTTAATTTAGTTGTAGTTGTAGTTTTGTTGTTACGTTTGTAATTAAATTTTGAGTTGTTTTATATTTTGAAATGTTGTGGCGGTGAATTTTATCTTGTAGTGACTTTTAATTTAGTTTTGGTTTCGGTTTAGGGACTATCCTAAAGGTGTAGGTTTTCATGCAACAATTGTTTATCATGCAAGAAAAGTAAGTGCAATGCGATTAAATAAATTGCGGTAAAGTAAATTGCGATAAAATAAAAGCGTACTGGAGGGTCTTCCCGTCATCCCAAGCTGCACTTAAAACACGGTTAGAATATTTAAGCATTTAAAGTAAGTTCCTAGGTAAAGCTAAGGGAAGGATTATGGTTTTCTACCAAGTTCCTAATCCTATAGCTAGTCATTTCCTATGACGTACTAGGTTCTTGTATTTTAGTTTGAGGACGATTTTCTTCATCGAAAGAACAACTAAGTTCGATTGTTCTTATAAATATCCTATCATATTGAGGAAGTGCTTAAGACGAATTTTAAACATCTTTTCAACATTTCTAGGATTGTTTTAAGTCCAAATGAATTTAATTATACAAATGAATTAATTGTTCGAGAGTTTAAGTTTTGTTGTCTTGCTCAGTGAACTAGGACATTTGAATATCCCATGAATGAAGTAACACTTCATTTAACACTCCTTTTAAGAGTTATGACATCACGAGCTTTTGAGGGCGAATGGATGTTCAAGTGGTTCATGATTTGATGGATTTAAGTTTGGAATAGTGTTCGAGTTGTTTTAGATTTATTTTGAATTCTTCATGTCTTAGGTGATGTTATATTTAATTCGATTTAATTTAATTTAACTTAACTTAATTTAATTTAATGTGGTTTAATTTAATTTAATTTAATTTAAGTTAAATTTAATTTAAGTTAACATAATATGCTTTAGCTTAATTTAATTCAATTTGATTTAATTTAATTTGATTTAGTTTTAATTTAATTTAATTTAATTTAATTTAATTTAATTTAATATGTTTTAATTTAATTTATTTAATTTAATTTAATTTAATTTAATTTGTTTTAATTTAATTTAATTTAATTTAATTTAATTTAATGTAATTTAATTTAATTTAATTTATTTTAATTTAATTTAATTTAATATAATATTTTATTTTAAAAGGATTTGTTTTAAATAATTTAACCTTAACTTAATTTAATGATTAAGTCTTTTAGCATTTTAAATCTTAAACTTGGATTATCATTTTAATTAGGAATTAAACATTATTGGGATGATTAATTTAGGGATTCTTAAATTAAAGAACAAATCTCTTCCTAATAATATCCCTATTTTAATAATTCCAATTTTATTATTCTTACAAATTTAATTAATTATTTTAATTAAAGTTCATTTCAATTATTGTTGAATTGTTTAATAGGTTTCTACCCTTCAATTATTTAAATTTCAATCATCCAAATCAAATTAAGATCAAATATTTTACCTTTTCATTTTATTAAGCCTAAAGTTTTAATTAAGGATTAAAATTTTAATTACCATTTTACCCTTCAAGCTTAATAATTTCATAACTCATTAAATTGAGCTCAAATGAATTTGAAATTTTTATGTGACTTCACTCATATGTCAATAAAGACATTAGAGGAGAATATGTGATTTTTCTGTATTTAATTTATTTATGTAATTATTTTTGGTGGAAAATAGGGATTTCCAAGGAAAATTCAATAAGATGACCAAGGGAACTTTTCTGTTCTTAAAAAAATTATGGGACATTCCTAATGACCAGAGGATCACTTGGACCAAGTTTGGTGATTTTTTGAATTATATTATTTTTATTATAATTATTTTGAGTTTTGGAGTATTAATTAATTTAAAAAATAAAATAAAGTTTGAAAAATGAATTTTATATTTTTGAAAAATCTCTCTGATATCAAGGAAATCAGAGAATCAATTTTTATAATTTTCTAATTTTTCTTTGATTTATTAGAATTATTTTAATAGAAATGCTAGAAAATACATTTTTTTTATTTTAAAATTACCCTAGGGCTTTAAAATTTAATAACTCATCATAGAGACCTAGGAAAAATATGGGATTTGTTCCTAAGTGACTAAAATTCAAAATGTGACATTTTGGTGAATTTTATTATTTTTGTGATTTTTATTAATTTTTAATTATTAAAATATTAAAATAATACAAAAAATCAACTTTTTAGAAAATTGAAATTTTAATTTTCTTAAATTCCCCTAATATCAGAGAGGGTCCAAAACCAATTTGGTGAATTTTTGAAAAGTATTTTGAAAGTTATGAATTTTCAAAGTTTAAATTGGCTAAATGGCTTAATCAACCCATTTGATAGGGCTAACCAAACCCAATTGACTTCAAATTTTTATGGTGGGTTCCTCTGATCCTAAAGGTCAGTGGAGAATTGATTTCAAGTCAATTTAATGTATGATTAGCTCTAATTAATTAAGAACCTATTTAGGGTGTTTAAGCCAGATTAGGGTTATTCAAGTGGATTAATTCAAAACCTATTTTTCCTAGAGTCCTCACGGTCATAAGAAACATCACCAAATTTTTCTAGAATTTATTTCACAACATGCTAATTATTGGATTTAAAATACTCAAAACGGCAACATGAATTTGAAAAATCAATAACTTCTCATAGGGATGGCCTCGACTTTGGAAAATTTAGGGAATGTTCCCAAATTTAGAGGCTTAAAAGCTACTATGGTCTCATGCCATGGTGAATTTCCTATATGCATGGAGAATTAAAACAATGCGAGAGGGTAAATAAATCATTAAAAATAAAATACTAGATGAAATTAAATGATTTCTTTTCCACATTATTCTCCTCTGTTCACTGAGCAAGAGGGTATTTTTATTTTATTTTTATGATTTTTCTACACAAAGTTATGAATTTTCAAAGTTCAGGGAATTAAATAAATTAGTAAAATCCCTAATTTTCTATTTAAAACGGCGGCGCTGACTCATCCTAGGCAGCCTCGAACGCACACGCGTCGCCTCCTGTTTCGGCGCCGCCTTCTGACTCAGCGCCACGCGGCCCGCTGTTCATGTATCATCTCCTCGTCCGACGCCATCTGAGCCGTCCGTCCGCGCGTGTATTAAATGAACGGCATCCGTTCATCGTCCCCAAGCCTCCTAACCCGAGAACCGTCCACACTAAATCCCTAATATCTCACTCAATACTTAACGGATTTTCGTGTTCTTGTGCTCTATGGATTCGTCTTGAAGAGACGAACACATCTATACGGTGGTCATGCATTGAAATTAAAGCATTTGAAATGGAGAATCTCCAAAAGCTCAGGATAAAGAGTTAGCTCATACCTTTGCTCAGAGAAGTGTGGCTTCGATGCGAGGGTTGTGTCACCTTCGATTGGATCCCAGCAAGCTCCGGATGAAGTCTCCCGGTGCAGTGAATTGCCTGAGTATGATTTCGACCAAGCCCGATCCACAAAGCTTGGAGGCTGGAGCAGCTGGGTGGCTCTGGAGATGGGGCTTTCGGTGGGAAACTTCTCCTCTTGGTCCGGTGAAGGTGTAGGACCGGTCGATTTGAGGATTGGCTCACTCGTGGCAAAGTGTCCTGGTTTTGGGTGAGATTTCGGTTGAGAAATTGGATTCGTCGGTGGGGATTAGGGCAAATTGACACCGGGGATCAAGCTGCTCCTAAGTATGGAGTAGGGTTTGGAACAATTTTGGCGAGTTTCGGCAAGGTTTTTGCAACCCTCCTCCATGGTCGTGAGGGGTCGGGTTTAAATAGAGGTGGCTGGAGAGCCTCGCGGGGATGGCCGAGGGTTGGGATCGATGCTGCTCGGGCATGGGAAGAACAGTATGGTGGCCATTGGGCATGGGGCGGCTCGACGAAGGTGGAATTCCAAAGTTTGGCTCCTCCCGAGGTCTCGGCCATGGTGTTTTCCGGCGACACGGTGGCTGGCCGGCTAGGCACTTGGTCACCATCTTGTTCGGAGTGGGTCGGGGCTGGGGTTTAGTGGAGGCGATTGGCAAATGCCATGTGTAAAAGGCTTGGATTAGAATGGAATGGGAGAGGACTCATTTTGGCTCAAATTGGTCAACCCATCCATTTGGGCTAGGTGCACCACCCAAGGCTTGGTTTAGGCTGAAGAGAAAGTGATTTGGATCGGCTTGATTAGTGGGGTCAAGTCACAATCCAAGTACGATTAAGTTTAAGCATGGTTTAGTGGAGTCATGGAAGTGGTTAATCACTCTTAAGAGAGTATGGAAAGGGCCTCCTCCTCTTGCCATCTTGGGTATGGTGAGGTGGAAAGTAGATTCCATGGCTCTCATGGCTCCCATGTGGCTCATGCGAGGCTTCATGGCTCATCTTTGGCTTGGGAAAAGTTAAGTCAATTTCATGGAAATGGATTTAAGAAAAATTTTGGTATTTTGATGGGAATTTGTATGGGGCTTAATTTGGAATGGCTTCATGATGAATTTTCAAACTTAGGGGTTGATTTTAATTAATGGTATGATGAGAAGAATTTGTCATATGGGCTTTAGCATGAAATTTGGGCTTTTAGGAAGGTTTAAGAAGGTGGGCTTTTGGTTTAAAAAAAAAAAAAAATTTATGGATGGGAATTTTGTGAAGGATTGGGCCAAACAAATGTTACAATTGGTTTAGGGATGTTCCATGAATGGCTTGGAGTCAATTTGGTGTGATTTGGAATTGAATTGGTTTGAATTTGGGTTCACTTGGTAAGTGGGCCAATGTAGGTCAAATTGGGCTAACTTGGGCCAATGTTGGGCTAGGGTTGAAATTGATGTAAAATAAATGTTGGGAAATATTTATGGGAGTGTTTCAAAGAGGTTTTGGCTTTGGTTGGGTTTTGATTTTGAGGTTTGGGCCTATTTGGGTTAGGTTTGGGTTTAGGTCAAAATTGGGCTTTTTGATTTTAGGTTGAATTTGAGTGGGGTTTGGGTCTAAAATTTGGGCAAATCATGTTAGTATTTTGTTTATGGGGATATTAAGGAAGGTTTAGAAAAGATTTGGGGTTAATGGGAGTTGAATTGGATGAGTTTGGGCTAAGTTTGGGTCATGGGTCCAAATTGGGCTTTAAGGCCAAAAGTGAAATTGGATCCAAATGTCAATCAAATTGAACTTAGATTTTGTCTAGATTGGTGTTGGGGATGTTGAATTGAAGTTTAGAATTGAATTGGACCAGAATTTAGGTCAATTGGGTAGGTTTGGTTTGACATTGGGTTCACTTTGGGTTAAAATGGGTCAAATTGGGGATTTTGACAAAAGTGGGGTAAATTGACAAAATTAGCCCATGGTGTAGTTGAACAAAATGAAATTGGGAATATTTCGGATTTTCTGGAATTTTCTGGGAATTTTCTGAATTTTTGGATTTTTTGGCTAAGAGGGGCATTTTGGGTATTTGGAGGGTATTGGGAGGTATTTTTGAAATTTTTGGTATTTTTGACTATGAATGATCAATTTGAGTAATGTGGGAATGTTTGGGATTGTTTTTGAGGAATTTTGGGTGATTTGAAAATTTTGAGAAATTTGGGTAATTTCAAGGGTTTTGGGTAGGCTAGGCGGGTGTAGGGTCCCGGAGGTCAAAAAAAAAAAAAAAAATTAAAAATTTGGAAGATTGAAGATTGGGTGAATGTAAGTGAAATGAAGTCATTTTGGTTGAGCCATGAAGCCATATCAAGCCCACATGAGTCATGAAGGGACTCATTTGAGGCATCCACTATGTTGTTCCTAACCCTCTTAGCCAAGGGCTTTAGGGGTTAAGGACCATCCATGTGAATCACCTTTATGAGTCAGGAGGTCAAGTTGGGTGTGGGTGTGGTTTTAAGATGTGTGTGAAAGTGTAGTGTATAGGTATAGTGTGTGTGTAAGTCGGCCCCTTCACTGCGACCGGGCCGCCTGAGGCGATCCTAAGGCCAAAGAGTCCTATAGGAACTCATCCTTTAAACTTCCACATTTGATTTCAACCCTCTAGGTGATTAGGGGTCTACAATCAATTTTGTGGAGTTTGCGAGGAGTTAAGAAGTAGTTTGAATTTCTAAGTGGTGGGTCCCGATTCTAATCCTCTAGGATAGTCAAAGGAAAAGCCTAAGGCTAGATCCTAAGTACTAAAGAGAAGAAGAGAAGACCTCACCAAAAATGAGGTCAACAGTGCTACGTGGATGATGTGGTTATTAAGAGAAAATTGAAGGAAGATCACTTCTATGATTTGAGAATTGTTTTCGAGCGATTAAGACAATTTAACCTTAAGATGAATCCCTTGAAATGCGCCTTCGACATCACCTCTGGGAAGTTCTTAGGATTTGTTGTCTAACATCGCGGAATTGAAATCGATCCGAAAAATATAAAGCTATCTTAGAAATGCCGCCTCCCAAAACTTTGAAACAACTACGACCCTTTCAAGGGAAGTTGGCATGTCTTCTACGCTTTATTTTGAATTTGTCAGGTAGGTGTCAGCCCTTCTCGGCATTGGTTAAAAAGGACGCCATATTCATTTGGGAAGAAAAATGCCAGCGGGCCTTCGAGGGCATTAAGCAGTATTTAATGACACTTCCTGTTTTAGCAGCCCCAGTCTTGGGTCGACCTTAATACTTTATACCGCGACTTTAGACGACTCCCTCGGAGCCCTGCTAGCCCAAGTCAATGACGAGGGGAAAGAAAATTCTCTTTAGTACTTAAGTCGCCGTCTAATTCCGACGTAGGTAAAGTATCCCCCAATTGAGAAGCATTGTTTGGCCCTGATCTTCGCCGCTCAAAAGCTCAGGCATTACATGCTCTCTCATAGGGTCAACCTTATTTCGAAAGTTAATCCGTTGTAATATTTGATGACTCGACCGACGCTTTCCAGCAGACTTGCCAGGTGGTCGATGATACTATTTCAATTCGATCTAACTTTCGTTCCTCTTCATGCTATAAAGGGACAAGTCCTAGCAGACTTCCTCGCAACACACCCTTTACCGGCAGAATCACCTCTCAACGATGATTTGCCAGACGAGTAGATAATGAGCCTAGAAGACCCCGATGATCAACGTTGGGAATTGTACTTCGATGGTGCATCCTTAGCACAGAAAGACAAAGAATTACAAATGATAGTGCTTGGTAAGGCAGGAATCAGACCAATCTTTATAACACCAGAGCAGGGGATGTTAAAGTATTCCTACCATTTAACAGAACCGTGTAAAAATAATGAAGCAGAATACGAGGCCCTTATATCCGGACTGGAGTTGACCATTCAGATGGCGATAACCGATATCAAAATCTACGGCGATTCTCAGTTGATCATTCAACAGGTCGCCGGACAGTACAAAATTTTAAAACAAAGACTCGAACAATACTTTCAGTATGCCATGCAATTGTTGGAGCAGATTCCTAATGTAACGATCTACAAGATTCCCAGAAGTGAAAATACACTTGCAATGCGCTAGCCCGCCTTGTAAAAGAATTTGCCTGCTTACAGGACGAGTCAGTTGAAATGTCAGTTCAAGGACGGCAGGTCCTATCACAGCTCGACATGGATGCAATGCACAAATCAGAAAAGAGAAAGAAACGATTGCGGCGATAACAGAAAATGCAGAAGATTGACGACAGCCATTAATAAACTATTTGCAAACAGGAAACCTACCGGACGATAAGTCAATAGCTCATCAGATCAAGAAAAGAACTCTGTCTTATGCATTAATAAACAATAAATTATACAGAAGGTCTTTTGACCAGATGTGGCTAAGGTGCCTAAGCGAGCCCGAGGCTCGTGAAATTGTTAAAGAGATACACTCAGGACTTTGTGGCGCTCATCAGTCAGGTCCGAAGATGAAAATGAAGATTAAAAGACTAGGGTACTACTGGCCCTCGATGACGACCGACTGCATGAAAGTTGCAAAGAGTTGTCACCAATGCCAAGTGCATGGAGTGGTTCTACATCAACCTCCAAATGTGCTACATCCGACAATCGCGTCGTGGCCATTTGAGTGTTGGGGCACAAATATCGTGGGTCCGATAGAACCGCCTTCCTCAAGAGGACATCACTTTATTCTTGCAGCCATAGATTACTTTTCCAAATGGGCAGAAGCTATACCGCTCAGAGAAGTGAAAGCACATCACGTTCTACAATTCTTCAAGAATCAAGTCATCTACCATTTCGGGGTACCGCGCAGAATTATCTCAGATAACGGATCCACATTCAGAAGTACGAAGATCAACAATTTTGTCAGAAGGCATGAGATTGATTGGCGTTATTCGAAGATCTACTACCCAAGAGCAAACGGCATGGCCGAGGCTTTTAATAAAACTCTCGTTCAAATCCTAAAGAAAACCTTAGATGACAACAAAAGAAATTGGCACGAGAAGTTGTTAGAATCCTTATGGGCCTACAGAACGACATTCAGAACTCCCACTCAATCTACGCCTTACGCTCTAGTGTACGGGTCCGAAGCCGTCTTACCCTTGGAGGTTCAGCTTCTGTCTCTCAGAATCGCAGTTGTGAACAAGATCACTACAGAAGAAAATGCCAAACTACGACTAGAAGAATTGGAAAGCTTGGAAGGGAAACGACTTTCAGCGCAGCAAAATTTGGAACTGTATCAAGCCAAGATGATCCAGGCCCATGATAAACCGGTTCGCCCAAGGACATTCAAAGTCGGTGACTTGGTTCTAGTTCTCAAGAGACCTATTTTTACACACCGCAAGATATGAGGTAAATTTGAACCGACCTGGGAGGGACCGTTCGTAGTTGACCCACTTTTTATATGTTTACAAATTATGTTAATAGCAACTACACCAAAAACTTGATCCCGCTTTAATATATATATATTTGATTTTATGATGGAATGTATAATGTGGATTCTACGCAAGTATACGTATCGTATCAAGTAATACATGGCTCTAGTGGAGTCCTGGTTATCGATCCCACAGGGAAGTTTTTTAACAGATTTGTATCAGCTAAAATTTAAAGGAAGTACTTATTAATATAGTATACGAAAATTTAAAGTAACTAAAGCAAACTAAAGTAAACTAATGCTTGAAATAAAGTTGATTTAAATAATTCAGAAAAAGTATCCTTCTCCTTGTTTTTAGAAAATTAAGTGAAAGATGAATTCAAATAGGATTTTTGAATTGTATTGTGACAAATAGGAGCATTCCTATTCTTTACCCTTTAGTCGAGTGCAAAGAACATTAACTAATCCTATGTTTGATTATCGAATCCGCGGCTAGGTCGGGAGGATACTTGTTGCCACTTCGAGCTCCCACGTTCCCCTCACCTGAGGGCTAACATCTACACTTTAGCTCTCAAACAATAGAACCAAATTGAATATTTTAGTCTCTCACACTAAAATGTCCAATTCTACGTCCGATAAATAATATTTCCCTATTTATTTGCACCCTCCTTCCAAGGCTTTTGACATCCCCGAATATTGGATGTAATTTTTACTATAGTTGATAATTCAACATATTTTAACAAATCAATTGGCCAGATTGAAAGTAAATTAAGTTTTAAGTAAAAAATATCACAACTTATTCTAATATATTAGGTACTTCTATTTAATTTCATCATTTCACATAATTTTCATAAACAAGGAGAAAGACTAAGAAAACTACTCAGAATGCATGGGAATGAAACAAAGTATGGATTTCATTTAAAGTTAACAACAATAAACAAAGATACTTATCTTAATTTCCTCCCCAAGCAGACTCCTTGAAGTTCCTTTGACTTTTCCTTCTACTACAACACATTTCTAACTCAATAATTATACTCTAAAACTCTTAAATTAGCACACAAACACAAATAGACACCTAAAAGAGACACTAAGACTCTCTAAATAGACACACCTAGACACTAGAAGTTGGCCTCTATTTATAGAGGTAGGCAAAGGTCCAAGGGGTGCTTAAACACCTCTTCAAAAAGCGTCCAGGTTCAATGTATTTTGCATTTTGAACTATCTCGCCGTCAGCGGGAAACGACCTTGCCGTCAGCGGGGCTTCTAGAAGGTCTTCAAACCGTGTGATCTCGCTGTCGGCGGGCTCGGGCTCGCTGTCGGTGATGTAGTTGTAATTCCTTCAGAAATTGTCCTCATGATCTCGCCGTCGGCGGCCTCGATCTCGACGTCGGCGACTTAGTTCATTTTGCATGAATTTCATCCTTTTTGATCCAAATTTGCTCCATTTCATGCTTTTTGCTTCCATCACTTATAAATTTTCGTTCCTGCAGTAAAATAAAAAAATACCTTTCTTTAAAGTGCAATTTCATCAAAATAGATATGAATTTCTTAATATATTTTTCTGTGATCAAAATTCCCCAAACTTAATTATTACTTGTCCTCAAGTAATTTTAATACTAAATAAAAATAATGATTTATGTAATAGAATTTTTCAATTCAGATATACTATGAATTAAATTTAAATAACATTATAGTAAAGTTGAATAGAAATATTTCTAAGTAATTAAATTAACTTTATAGATATAAGATTATCTAGTTATCAGGTCTAAGATTTCTAGCTTTCTATTTATTTCAGGAATGACTATATTTAAAAGAGTAAATTACATAAGATATTTAGATGATAGGAAGTTCAAGAAAATACTCTTTAGTAAAATACTAATCCATAAATATAAGTTTAGAAATATAATTAAGTTTTACCCTTTCGGTTGAATCCATTGAAGCCAATTTTTGATAAGGCATCTCCTCAAGCTTCTCCTCACTTATATTTTTCTTTTCTTTTTTTCTTTTTGGATTGATTTTTAATCCTTCTCTTTTCTTTTTCAAGTGAGGATTACTGTATCTGGATAGCCTGTTAATAATTTTGAACTTCAACTTCTCTTCCTAAATTTGAAACTTAAAATATTTCCTTGCTTATATATATTTCATAGCCTTTACTTCATTGAGTTTCAATCCTTTCTTTTTCACTTAAATACTTAAGAATTTAAATTTTAGAATATAGTTTTCCTTACTTTAAATAGTTTACTATATTCTTATTCCTTTAACCAAATATCTTATTCCATTAATTAATTGAATTACTAGAAACATTTTATTTAACTTTCTATAATAATTAAAATAAAGTAATTCATGTTTATTGAATTGAAAAACTACTGTAGAAAATCATTTTATAATAATTTTTGAAAATAGAAATTGAGAACAATTTAATAATTAAATTTGTATTTTTACCTTCCCCCAAACTTAAATTTTTCTATCTATACTAAATAGTGAATAGGGAAAGTATATAGTAAAGTTCATCATACCTTTGAGCTTTAGGTATTTCTTTTCTTTGAAATTTTTGCAGGCTTTTTCATTACTTACAGAACCTATACTGTTAGTATTCTTCCACATATAGTAATTAAAAGAAAGTGCAGGGATGAAATTTTGAAATAAGTATAAAACATAACAAATGAAAACTTAATCTATTACTACACATACAATCAACTAACCTACTTTAAAACATATTAAAATAATCTAATAAATATTAAAAGTTCATAACTTATAAAAACTTAAACGACACATTAAATAAAGACTAACATCCTATCTAAAAGAAAAAAAAATTGCAAACTACTTTAACTCACATAAGAAGTCTAACATCATAGCATAAGCAAACATACCAACATCCACAGTCCACAGAAAGTACAGAATAATTACACACAGAATAATAAAGTATCCAAAATAACAACAAATCTAAACAAACTAAAAAAGGCTCTAATCTTCTGCATCAAAATCCTAGGCTATATCATCTCCCTGATCTCCAGGCTGAGAAGGCTGAGCAGGCTGGTACTGTGTGTAGCGGGGGCACTCAAGAAAGACAACATCTAAATCACCACTCCTATATCGACGTTCAACATCATAATATGCAATTTCGTACTCTGAATGTCGCTGGAGATATTCACTATCATAATCGTGTCTTCTTTCCAAGCCTCCAATCCTTTGGTCTATATGCTCAAATCTTCTTTCCATATTTTCTCCAAATTGCCCAAAACTCTTTCTACTCAGGGTCAACTCATTCATCAGATCTTGAAGGGTAGGAGTGGTGTACTGAGGGGGTTCATAACTAGTAGAGGGTATATCTCTACTTGAAGAAGGTACATAATCCCTTGTCCCAGATCTCCATCCATCGTGGGATTCATATTTCTTTATATTAACCTGAGTAATAGGTTTCATAGGTTCAACCCATTCCTCATCATCTCTTGCCTCTACACCAGATAATTGGCAGAGTGCATAGATAAGACCAGGATGTCCTAGTCCTCCTCCACTTTCATTTCTTGAGGTGGCTAATATATTCTTATAAATTATACTTCCCACATTAATACTCTTTTGGTTCTGAATACAGGCTTTAGATGTTGCATTTAACATAGAAAGAGGGAAGTTTACCCGTTCTCGCTGCTTTATCTTCCAGACGCCTTTCCCATAAGTGAGAAAGTCGATCACCTCTTCCAATGGTCCTTCCATAGTTCCACAAGTTTCATACTCGCTGGTGTAGGTGTCTCTTACCTAGTAATAAGCGTTTATTCTAGCAGCGTTGAATTCCACAAAAAGTCCTCTAATATTAACCGGTGCATCTTCAGCCTGTGTTAAGTTCGCATAAAATTCCTTTACCACTTCTACAGCGGCTCTGTTGGTCACAAAACAAAAATTTTCCCATCCTCGTTCCCTAATGATTCGCTCAACTTCTCCTCCAAGATTTTTGAAAACTCGATCTTGAATGCATGTTCAGGCTTGTATATTGTGAAAATATCTTGATTGTGCCCTTGCATTCACCAAATGAGTTTCGTCGTAATCTACCCATCGCTTTTGTCGTGGAGCCATTTTCGATCTGTGAAATTTGCAAAAAATTTTAACTAAACTCCCAAATATTACTAAGAAGGCTTCCTACAACATCTAAAATCAATTTAAATCAATTTCCATGAATTTCTTCCAAGTATTTTCTCCACATTTCGAAATTTGTGAAAATTTCCCAATGTAGAAGAAATCCATGGTGAAAATAAAAAATTTTTGCATAGGAGTGAAGCTCTTACTAAGGGAAGATGAAATCCAGTGTCGAAAAGTGTTGAAATCGCCTCAAATCCAAGATCTCTCAAGCCCTAGGTCGGTTTTTTCGAAGTTTTAAGGAAGGGGATGATGAATAGTGTCGGTTGACTGGTCAAATATAGGTCTTTTCGCGATCTCGCTGTCGGCGAGATTTTTCTCGCCGTCGACGAGCTAATTAATTTGATAAGGCAAAAGTTTCGGGAAAAATCGCAACGTCAGTGAGCTCGTTCTCGTTGTCAGCGGGTTTCCTCGCTTGTCGGCGAGATAATTCTCGTTGTCGGCGAGATCCCAAAATTTTTAAATTTTTGAAATTCGTCGATCATTTTCAACCTCGATTTGCCCTTAATCAATCTTCCGATCACTTAATTTAATAATAGTATGAAGATTAGATACTTATACTCACAAAAAGTTCACACAACACAAACAATATAACTTTATATATGAAATCCATGAGACTTACAAACTTTATACTAACAACTTAACAACATACTTAACTTAAATGTCCAAATCCATAATACTCAGCATCGCAATCCATACCACAATACTCTAAATGCTGAGACATAACAGTTTACAAATAATCTCATCAAATCTGAGATGATCAAATTAAAATTCAAATCATAATAAAACCTAAATCCAAATCAACACATATATATACACAAATATATAACATAAAATAGAAATCTTTCCTACTACTCAGTGTCTGAACTATCATCCTCTCTGATATTCCCGATGCGACGCGAGTGCACAAATAAATTGTAGAAAGGCCCGAAAGGGAATTCACGAGTAGATTCTTCATTAATCCACCCTTTCTGTCTCAGTAAATGAATAAAACTGGCCTTTAGATGTCCAGAATGATCAAAGTGCTCCTTCATCCTCCAGTCAATGTGATCAAACATATCAGAGATATTGTCGATGGAATTCATCACATTTTGTAACTCTTTATCCAATCCTTTAATCTTCTTCAGAATGAAATTTGTTTTATCGAGTAAGGGGCCTTGCTAAAGGATTGTTCCGTGATGCTCCGTCGAAATAATGGTAATCTCATCATTGTTATCCAAAGTTGGAAATATATTTGTAGGATCAAGTGGTTTCCATGGTAAAAGTACCTTTTCCCAAGCCTCATACGAAACTTGGTACTGACTGCATAAAGCAAATATAGTCGATGGGTGTCCAAGTCCATGAACTGACCCATGCACAATCAATCCCAATGCAGATTTTACTATAATTGATCCAACATCGATAGGTAGTCCAATTTGAATACGATAGTTTAATATAGCGCATTCCTTTGAAACCTTATTTACCCTCGTAGTAGGTAATAATTTTTATGAGATAAAGAAATGCCAATGCTTCGAGACAGGGTTAAGAAGTGATGCAGAAAACTGACATACCCGTCTTTGCGTAACTCCCAATCTTTAGGTTCGTCGGTCAGGTATCTATAGATCTCGTTCATATTGTATCTTGAAGGCACAAAGTTTGATTAATGACAGGCAGAGGTATTCTCTATAGAAAATAATTCATTTACCCTTGAAGGAGTAAATGTTACCCATCTTCCTCTGACGTAGACATTTCCATTGTTGATCGCATGTAGATTAGAGTAAAATTCTTTAACTACTGGAATAACTACAGTGGACGTCGTATAGCAAAATACTTCCCAATGCTGCTGTGCGATCATTTCTTCGATTGTTGTGGTGGAATTCTCTACTCCTCTGTTGACAAATCCCCTTTCTTTAATAAGTCTTTTCTTCATCAAGACTTTGTTGAAGATACGCTGCGCCTCCGAACTGACGAATTTTCTTCGGTTGAAAACTTCAGTTTTTGTGGTTTCTAAGACTTTGGTGGCCATTTCGGATTGAAAAGAATGGTCTCTAGTCGTTTCTAAGGAAGAAAACAGTGTAAAATTGAATTTGGGATAATTTCCTACAAAGAAATGGCTTAGAACTGTCCAAAACCGCACGAAAATTCTTTAGAAACCAAAATTTCAACTGCCTCGCCGTCGGCGGGAAGTTTCTCACCTTCGGCGAGCTAGTTATAAAACTTAATTAAATTATGGCACACTATCTCGCTGTCAGCGGGCTCGGGCTCGGTGTCGGTGAGATTCGTAAAAATCACCCATTTCCGCTCTGGTCCGAATATTTTCTGATCTCATCATATAGGTTCGAATTTGTGATGATTCTAATTAAAAATTTGAGTAGTAATATTTGTTTTAATAATATAGACTCACTAATTTGTATATAATTAAAAATAAAAGACTACTATGGGTTGCCTCCCATAAAGAGCTTGGTTTAACGTCTTCAGCCCGACCTAATTTCGGTTAGTAATCAGGTTGACTAAGCATTAAAACCTCTTAAAAATTTGGTCTTCTACCTTCGAAATATGGTTTTAATCTATGTCCGTTTACCTTAAATCTATGTCCTGTTTTTGGATCTTCAATTTCTATAGTTCCATATGAAAATATTTGAGTTATGGTGAAAGGTCCTAACCATCGAGATTTCAATTTCCCAGGAAATAATTTCAATCTAGTATTATATAGTAGAACTTCTTGTCCTGGTTCAAAATTTCTCTCATTAATCTTCCGATCAAGCCATAATTTCATCCTTTCTTTATAAATTCTATCATTATCATATGATTCATTCCTTAATTCTTCTAATTCATTTAATTGCAACAATCTCTTCTCACCAGCTTCTTTCATACTATAATTAAGTTCTTTAATCGCCCAATATGCTTTATGTTCTAATTCAACTGGTAAGTGGCAAGTTTTTCCATATATAAGCCTGTAAGGAGTCCTGTATGCCTATAATGCAGTGTCTAGTCTTATAGACCAGTCTAATCTATTAGGGTTTACAGACTTTTCTAAAATACGCTTAATCTCTCGATTAGAAACTTCAGCTAATCCAGTAGTTTGTGGATGATAAGCAGTTGATATATTATGCATAATATTATATTTTTCTACTAGTTTGTGAATATATTTGTTTCTAAAATGAGTTCCTCCGTCAGTGATAATCACTCTCGGCATTCTAAATCTAGTAAAAATATTTTTCATTAAAAATTTTGAAACACTTTTAGCATCACACCTAGGTAAAGCTTGTGCTTCGATCCATTTGGAAACATAATCAACAGCTACTAATATATATGAGTTTCCAAATGAAGGAATAAAAGGTCCCATGAAATCTAATCCCCAAACATCAAAAATTTCAACTTCTAATATAAAATTCAGAGGCATTTCATTTTTTCTCGATATATTTCCTACTCTTTGACATTTATCACAGGTTTTTATATATCTGTATACATCTCTAAATAGAGTAGAGCCAATAGAATCCAGTTGTAGAATTTTATACGCAGTTTTATCCGTCCCAAAATGTCCTCCAAAATCGAATCATGACATTTTTGAATAATTGGTTCGGTTTCTTCATAAGGCACGCATCTTCTAATAATTAGATCCTTACATTGCTTATATAAGTATGGTTCATCCCAAAAGTATGTTTTAGTATCATGAATGAATTTTTTTCGTTGTTGTAAAGTTAACATAGGTGGTAAAATGTCACTTACAATATAATTTACTATATCGACATACCAAGGTAATTTCCACTCATTTATATTATAAAGTTGTTCATCGGGAAAAGCGTCTAAAATTTCATTATCGGTATCGGATAATTCATGATTTTCTAATCTTGATAAATGATCCGCAATTTGATTATCAGTTCCCTTTTTGTTAACGATCTCAAAATCAAATTCTTGCATTAATAATATCCATCTAATTAATCTTGGTTTAGAATCTTTCTTTTGCATTAAATACTTTAGAGCAAAGTGATCAGTATGCACAATACATTTAGTTCCTATTAGATAATGCCGAAATTTATTAAAAGCATATACAACTGCTAATAATTCTCTTTCAGTAACTTTATAATTTATTTCGAGCATCATTTAGAGTTTTAATAGCATAGTATATAACTTTGAAAATCTTATCATATCTTTGCCAGAAGCTGCTCCTATAGCATAATCATTAGCATCACACATAAGCTCGAATGATTTCTTCCGATTAGGTGAAACTATTATAGGTGTTGTAACTAATTTATGTTTTAATAATTTGAAAGCATTCAGGCATTCAGTTGTAAATTCAAATTTCTTGTCCTTTTCAAGAAGTTGGCATAGAGGTTTAGTTATTTTTGAAAAATCTTTAATATAACATCTGTAGAATCCAACATGTCCAAGAAAACTTCTTACCCCTTTTACCGTAGTTGGAGGTGGTAATTTAACTATAACTTGAATTTTTGCAGGGTCTACTTCCATGCCCTTTTGCGAAATTTTATGCCCTAATACAATGCCGCCTGTAACCATAAATTTACATTTCTCTCAATTAAGAACTAAATTAGTTTCCTCACATACTTCAAATACTTTTTCAAGATGATTTAAGCATGTGTCAAATGTTGTTCCAAATATAGAGAAATCATCCATAAATACTTCTATTCCATTATCAATTAATTTACTAAATATAGACATCATACATCTCTGGAATGTTGCAGGTGCATTACATAATCCAAAAGGCATCCTTGGAAAAGCAAAAGTTCCATAATGACTAGTAAATGTAGTTTTCTCTTGATCCTCAGGAGCAATTTGTATTTGATGATAACCGGTATATCCATCTAAAAAACAAAAATATTTATATCCGAGCTAATCTATCTAACATACGGTCTAGAAATGGTAAAGGGAAGTGATCTTTCCTGGTGGCTGTGTTTAATTTTCTATAATCAATACATATTCGCCATCCAGTAACTTGTCTTATAGGGATAATATCAATATTTTCATTAGCTTTGACGGTCACTCCTCCTTTCTTAGGTACATAGTGAATTGGGCTTACCCAAGCACTGTCAGAAATAGGATATATAATATCTAACCATTTTAAAATTTCCTTTTTGACTACTTCTTTCATTATCGGATTTAATCTCCTTTGGGGATCTGCTTTAGGCTTATGTTCATTATCTAAAATAATTCTGTGCATACAGATTGAAGGACTAATTCCTTTAATGTCTGCTAAAGTCCAACCAAAAATTTTCTTATATTTTTTTAAGGTATCTAAAAGTTTTTGTTCTTGAGATTCATTTAATTCAGATGAAATAATAACTGGTAGAGTTGAAGAATTACCTAAGTAAGCATATTTCAAATGATTAGGTAACATTTTTAACTCAAGTTCAGGAGGTTTAATAATCGATGAAACTATATTTTTTTCAGTGTTTTCTGTGTTATCCAAAAATTCAAATTTATCTTGAATATAATCTAATTCTTCATTTATATCGGCTTTTTCAATTAATTCAGTATTTTCTTTTTCTAATTTTTCTTCATAATATTCCTTAAAATGTTCTTTTTGTAAATGATCGAGTACTTCCATTCGAAAACACTCATCATCTTTTTCTAGCGCGAGATATTTCATTGATTTAGCAATATTAAAAGTTACTTTTTGGTCATTTACTCTCATAGTTAATTCTCCTTTCTGAACATCAATCATAGCTTTTTCAGTGGCTAAAAATGATCTTCCTAAAATGATAGGAATTTCTTTATTTTCTTCCATATCTAAAACAATAAAATCTAAAGGGAAGATAAATTTATCCTCTTTTACTAATACATCTTCAATAACTCCCTTAGGATATGTAACAGAACGATCGACTAACTGAAGAGTTACTCGAAGTAGGTGAAATTTCTCCCAATCCTAATCTTTTAAAAATTGATAGAGGCATTAGATTGATGCTTGCTCCTAAGTCACACAAAGCTTTTCCATAGAATTTTTCTCCGATAGCGCGAGGTATAGTGAAACTACCAGGATCTTTTAATTTTTCAGGAAGTTTTTTCTTAATAATAGCACTACACTCTTCACTAAGTGCGACCATTTCATTATCGATAAATTATCTTTTTTTATTTAGAATATCTTTCATGAATTTTACATAGTTTGACATCTGTTCTAAAGCTTCCACGAAAGGAATATTTATTGTTAATTTCTTCAGAATTTCGAGAATTTAGCAAATTGTTTATCTTTTTTATGTTGAATTAGTCGTTGAGGAAATGGTGGTGGAGGTTTTTCAACGAAAAGTTTCATTGGTATTAAAGGATTTTCTAAATTTGGATCTTGTTGATTCTTTTCCTTTTCAATTTCCACTTCCTCTTTTTGACTTTCAAGTTCTTTCTGAATTCGAGGTTCTAATTCTTTTTCACTTCATAATTATATCACTTTAATTTGTTCATTTCCCTTGTCCTTGGGATTTATTTCCGCATTACTAGGAAATGTTCCAGGTATTCTATTATTAAGCGCTGTAGCGATATGTCCAAGTTGAGTTTCAATATTTTTAATAGCTGTTCCTTGATTTTGTAATTGGTTTCCTTATATTTGTAATTGATTTCCTTGATTTTGTAAATGTTGACCCATATTTAATATTAATTATTTTATAGATAATTTCTTATCTTTAAATTGTGGGTTATTATTATTAAATCCAGGTGGATAATTAGGTTTATAATTAGAATTTCCTTGATTAGAGGGATTTCCTAATGGTTGTATTATGTTATTCATCCATGGTTGACTAGTTGTATTATTATTCCAATTAAAATTAGGATGATTTTTCCATCCAGGATTATAATAATTCGCATAAGGATTATTGGGTCTGTTATTAATAGCATTTATAGTTTCATAATGAGATTGAGATTCTATAAGTTGTCCAGATGAATTTTCTTCTAATATAGTTGGAAAGTAATTCATTACAAAATGATCTAATTTTTTAGATACAGCAGCGATTTGCGAAGCTAACATAGATATTGCATCATTTTCATGAATACTAGCTATCTTTTTCAGATTCATTCTATCAACGAGGCCATTGAAAATTATTGGTAGCCATTTCTTCGATTAGTGCATAGGCTTCATCAAATGGTTTTGACATTAATGATCCTCCAGCAGTAGCATCGATGATTGATCTTAAAGATCCTACTAATCAATTATAGAAAGTTTGAATAATTAACCAATCTAGTAATGCTTGATGTGGGCATTTCCTAAGAAGTTCTTTAAATCTCTCCCAAGCTTCATATATTGATTCTCCATCAAACTGACTAAAAGAAGTTATATCATTTCTAAGCTTAGCAGTTTTAGATGGTGGAAAATATTTGGATAGAAATTTTTGTGATAACTCTCCCTAAGTTTTAATAGATCCAGGTGCTAACGAATTTAACCACATTTTAGCCTTATCCCTCAAAGAAAAAGGAAAAAGTTTAAGTCTAATAGCATCGTTAGATACTCCTTCATATTTTAAAGTAGCACATAGTTCTAAAAAACTAGCAAGATGTAAATTATGATCTTCAGTAGGTGAACCACTAAATTGATTGTTTTGTACGATTTGGATAATTGCAGGTTTAAGTTCAAATGAATTAACAGCTACATCAGGGTTTTGAATAGTTAAATGAATTTCATCTAATGTAGGGTTGGCATAATCTCTTAATGGTTTATGTTGATATATATTTTCTTTTTCAGGAATATTTGCCATCTGTGTTAAATTTATAATTTCTCTTTTTTGTTTTCTAATTCTTTTAATTGTACGCTCTAATTCTGAATCGTAAGGTATTAAACTTTCGTTTCCAAATTTTCGCATACAATTTTATAAAACAAAATAGTCCGTTACTCCAAGTAAATAATTTCTTTACTTCCCGACAACGGCGCCAAAAACTTGACCCACTTTTTATATGTTTGCAAATTATGTTAATAGCAACGGTACCAAAAACTTGATCCCGCTTTAATATATATATATATATATTTGATTTTATGATGGAATGTATAATGTGGATTCTACGCAAGTATACGTATCATATCAAGTAATACAGGGCTCTAGTGGAGTCCTGGTTATCGATCCCACAGGGAAGTTTTTTAACAGATTTGTATCAGCTAAAATTTAAAGGAATTACTTACTAATATAGTATACGGAAATTTAAAGTAACTAAAGCAAACTAAAGTAAACTAATGCTTGAAAGAAAGTTGATTTATATAATTCAAAAAATGTATCCTTCTTATTGTTTTTAGAAAATTAAGTGAAAGATGAATTCAATTAGAATTTTTGAATTGTATTGTGACAAATAGGAGCATTCCTATTCTTTACCCTTTGGTCCAGGTGCAATGAATATTGACTAATCCTATGTTTGATTACTGAATCGCGGCTAAGTCTGGGAGGATACTGGCTGCCACTTCAGAGCTCCCACGTTCCCCTCACCCGAGGGCTAACATCTACACTTCAGCTCTCAAACAATAGGACCAAATTGAATATTTTAGTCTGTCACACTAAAATGTCCAATTCTATGTCCGATAAATAATATTTCCCTATTTATTTGCACCCTCCTTCCGAGGCTTTTGACATCCCTGAATATTGGATGAAATTTTTTACTATAGTTGATAATTCAACATATTTTAACAAATCAATTGGCCATATTGAAAGTAAATTAAGTTTTAAGTAAAAATTATCACAACTTATTTTAATATATTAGGTACTTCTATTTAATTTCATCATTTCACATAATTTTCATAAACAAGGAGAAAGACTAAGAAAACTACTCAGAATGCATGGGAATGAAACAAAGTACGGATTTTATTTAAAGTTAATAACAATAAACAAAGATACTTATCTTTATTTCCTCCTCAAGCAGACTCCTTGAAGTTCCTTTGACTTTTCCTTCTAGTACAGCACACTTCTAACTCAATAATTATACTCTAAAACTCTTAAATTAGAACACAAACACAAATAGACACAAAAAAGAGACACTAAGACTCTCTAAATAGACACACCTAGACACTAGAATTCGGCCTCTATTTATAGAGGTAGGCAAAGGTCCAAGGGGTGCTTAAACACCTCTTCAAAAAGCGTCCAGGTTCAATGTATTTTGCATTTTGAACTATCTCGCCGTCGGTGGGAAACAACCTCGCCGTCAGCGGGGCTTCTAGAAGGTCTTCAAACCGCACAATCTCGCTGTCGGCGGGCTCGGGCTCGCTGTCGGTGAGGTAGTTGCAATTCCTTCAGAAGTGTTCCTCATGATCTCGCCGTCGCCGACCTCGATCTCACCGTCGGCTACTTAGTTCATTTTGCATGAATTTCTTCCTTTTTGATCCAAATTCGCTCCATTTCATGCTTTTTGCTTCCATCACTTATAAATCTTCGTTCCTGCAGTAAAATAAAGAAAATACCTTTCTTTAAAGTGAAATTTCATCAAAAATAGATATGAATTTCTTAATATATTTTTCTGTGATCAGTGGTCGAGACAGTCTACTCAGGAGGTTCCTATCAACTGGTGAATTGCCGAGGAGAACGATCTATGCTTCCAATTAATGGACGATATTTGAAGAAGTATTAAGCAACCTGATTTTTCGAAGGATGAACTTAAAAAAAAAATAGTCTCATTCCTAGAAGCACGGGTAGAGTAATCATTTGTAACTGGGTCCGAAAGCAAAACATAAAAATGGATGATAAAAAATCATTAAAAAATGTGTTAAAAAGAAAATATGTGAAATCATAATAATAAAATTTTGATCATTTCTTTTCAAATCTGCTCATCCTGATCTTTTCTCATCTGTTCCTACCCTTATTAAAATTTGAAAGAAATGAATAAGAATTTTCCATTGATAAATGATTTTTCTTATTGTTCTTGTTCTTAGTTCAACCCCTGATCCTTTCCTTGTTTTTCGCAGGGAAATGTCGAACGGGCGGTTGGTTCTAAACTTTAAGAATAGCATGAGTCTAGCACTCAATGAAAAGAGGATGATGGATAGGGCCGTGATTGAGATCGACTCTGATTTCACACTGGCCGGGCTACAATATAAAGAAACTGATTGGACCCCGATTGACCGGGAAGAGTTCCACAGCCAGACAGTGATGAAATTGGGTGGCCCAAGTCAGCAGTCTACCAGCAAGAAAAGAAAAGCAAACACCGCTCATGCAACGGGAGCAAACAAGAAAGTCAACTCCGTGGTTGCTACAGTAAAGTGTAGGCTTGTCAGCGCCATGCCCACAGAAGTTCAAGAGGTAAGGAGAGATGCTCTCACATCTAACCAACGAAGAAACAAGAACCGTTGCATTCGCAAGATGCTGACCAAGCTAGCAGCGGACCAACATGAAGAGACAGCTGCCACTGTCAGTGCAAGTACTTCAAAGAAATCGGTTCGTCAGGAACCAGAAAAGAGGAGATCAACTCCAAGAACAACAGAAAAGATGAGATAAGTTCCAAGAAGAGAAGAAATAGAATCAGTGCCACGATGCCGGATATATGCACCAGTTTTAAAGAGTCTTGTTGCGAAAGCAACCCCGGAGGATGTCCTGACAGAGACTATCCCCGAGGAGCCGAGACATGCAGGAGAACATGCTGGGGTTGAACCATACGTCTCACAGTACGTCACCAGACCTCGCCAATTGCAAATAATTCCAGAATATGAGCTAGAAAGAATGCAGAAAGTTGAAAAGAAAACTTTTGAATATTTTGAAAGAATTCAAGGCAAGAGGATCAATATCCTAGAGGGCCTTGAGCTACATACAGATGTGTTCTCAGACTATGAGGAACAACAAATTGTGGACTGCATCGTTGATCTTTAGAAAATGGGTCGAGCTGGTCGTTTGAGAGAGAAGACCTACTCACAACCTCGAAGGTGGATGAAAGGAAAATGAAGAGTTACAATCCAGTGCTGGTGTTGCTACAACTTCGCCGAGGACAGGAAGGAAAATCCACTAGGGATACTCCATCGTAGTGAGGTGGATCCGATGCCAAGAATTATCAAGAGGATGGTAAACAGGATGGTGACATGGAGGGTATTGCCTGCAGATTGCATACCCAACAGCTGCATCATTAAAATATATAGGGAGGGCGACTGCATACCGCCACACATAGATCATCATGACTTCGTCAGACCTTTCTGCACAGTGTCTTTTGTCAACCAATGTAACATCATGTTCGGATCTGGCCTCCGGATAGCAGGCCCCAGAGAATTCTTAGGGCCGGTGGAGATACCACTACCGGTAGGTTCCGTCTTGGTGTTAAAAGGTAATGGAGCGGACATAGCAAAACACTACATTCCAGGGATGCCTGTTGAGCGGATCTCCGTCACTTTCAGGAGGATGGACTACAGCAAGATGCCTTTCAACTTTCAGCCAGATCTAGAGTTAGAATGCCTTCGGCCCTACGAGCTGTGAGCTACATGGGAGATAGCACACCTCCAACGCACATCTGGATGGCATTTCCTGCCAAGGATGGCTTGGAAGGTGATGTTATTGTCCATGTATCTCACTATTCAGACATGGATTTCGACAGATGCTTTTGGAAGAAACTTGCAAGAATCTTACATAATTTGCTTTAGATTCATGTGGATTGTACGAGATACTGAATTTTCAAGGAAACTATCATCATGTTTTGGATCAAGCTATATGATGTATTTTCAACAAATTGGAAAGGAAACGACCATGTCATGTTTTGCTTTCACCTCTTTTGTGCAAATTGACTGAGAAATGCCATTAAGTTAAATGAACTTCGAACAAAGAATGAAAAGAAAAGAAAATGAATAAAGAACTCTTTTTAAGAATCCAAATGTCAAAACAAACTCCAAATTAACACGAACTCTAAATAAACAAAAATGAAATTGAATCACCAAAAAAAAATGAAATGAATCTAAATCTTGAATTGAATTCCGATCGGAATCCGTCGAGTTGAATCTTTCGACTAAAATCCATTTGAAGCTCCTATGAATCCTCTTTTGAGTTGATTCTTCCCCACAAAAGACTTCAACTTCAGTTTCAAACTTCTAAACTTCTTTGTCATCTTGAAATCCTTTCGAATCTCCGTAATCTCTATCCTCTTTTAAGAAGGTTGACTGAGTCTACTGACACAGAACCACAAATTTTTTTGATTTGGTTCTGATGGCATGGATTCATATCCTTCGCCAAACAATCGAACTTTATTCAACTCTCTCGAGATGTGAAACACTTTCATGTCTCGTTTCAATCTTCCACCAAACTAAAATTTCCACAGAATCTTCAAAAAATCGAGAAAAAAAACTTTTGGGATTGGTACCTAACTTCTAATTCCCATCCTTCTGAGGCTGGTACCTAACTTCCAGTTCTCATTTCGAGATCGACACTTGAATTTCAATTCTCTTCTCTGAATGTCCACTAATCTCGCACTCTTTCCAAGAAACTTTCCCGCATTCTAATCCTCCGACTTGGGTATAAGACCGACAAGACATCCTGATCTCGGTGTCCACTAATCTCGCCCTCTTTCCGAGAAACTTTTTCGCATCCTAATCCTCCGACTTGGGTATAAGACTGACAAGGCATCCTAATCTCGGTGTCCACTAATCTAGCATCCTTTTCGAGAAACTTTTTCGCATTCTAATCCTCCGACTTGGGTATAAGACCGACAAGGCATGCTAATATCGGTGTCCACTAATCTCACACTCTTTCCGAGAAACTTTTTCGCATTCCAATCCTCCGACTTGGGTATAAGACCGACAAGGCATCCTGATCTTGATGTCCACTAATCTCGCACTTTTTTCAAGAAATTTTTTCAGATTCTAATCCTCTGACTTGGGTATAAGACCGAAAAGGCATCCTGATCTCTGTGTCTGCTAATCCCGCATCCTTCTGAGAAAATTTTTCGCATTCTAATCCTCCAACTTGGGTATAAGACCGACAAGACATCCTAATCTTGGTGTCCACTATTCTCGCACTCTTTATGAGAAACTTTTTCGCATCCTAATCCTCCGACTTGGGTATAAGACCGACAAGGCATCCTGATCTCGGTGACAGCTAATTTCGCATCCTTCCAAGAAAATTTTTCGCATTCTAATCCTCCGACTTGGGTATAAGACCGAGAAGGCATCCTGATCTCAGTGTCCACTAAATTCTCACTTTTCCGAGACTGGTACCTAACTTCCAGTTCTCACCCTTTTTCTAGGTCGGTACCTAACTTCTGACTATCTTCTGAGACTGGTACCTAACTTCCAGTTCTCACCCTTTTTCGAGGTCGATACCTAACTTCCGACTCTCTTCCGAGACTGGTACCTAACTTTCAGTTCTCACTCTTTTCTCAATCAGTACCTAAATTTTGATTTTCTCCTCGAGGCTGATACCTAAATTTCAGTTCTCTTGACAATCCCGAGGTTGGAACCTAGATTTTAATTCTCAGCTTAAATCCAAAATCTCTACGAAATTCTTCTTGAAATCAATCTCAATTTAAATTTCAATCAAAATTCTGATTAAGTCAAATTTCAACCGAAATCGAAACTGGAATCGAAAATTCAAACTCAAAATTGAAACTTGAAATGAAAATGAAACGAATCTAAATCCAATCTTTTTCTCTCTCCAGATCATGTGATTTGGAATTCACCTCTTGTCCCCAGCGAGAGTTCTGGAATCTTTAGTCTTGGAGATTTACCTGATGCTCCCCAGTGGTAATTTTTCTACGCTTTGTTCTAAGTTTGTCACTTAGACATCTGTGTTGGTTTTGTTGATCTCTTCGGTCAACGCCATTTAGAAATTCAAACACTTCTTAACTCCCTTCAAACCCCACATGTTTGATTGTAAACCCCCAGGCCACCTGGAGGGTTAAAACCAACATGTGGAGGTTTAAAGGATGAGTTTCCTATAGGACTCTTTGGCCTTAGGATTACCCTAGGTGGCCTAGTCTCGGTGAGGTTCAGCTTGCACACACCACACTGTCACACACATTCCAAATCCTAAAACCACTCTTACCCAACTTGGCTTCCTGACTCATGTAGGAAATTCATATGGACGGACCTCAACCCCTAAGCCCTCGGCTAAGAGGGTTAGGAATAACATATTAAGTGCCTAAAATGAGTCCTCTCATGGCTCTTGAGAGCTTAATATGGCTTCATGGCTCAACCAAAATGGTTTCATTTTACTTACATCTAATCAATCTTCATTTTTGCTAAAATTTCAATTTTTGTCTCCCGACCCCTAAACTCTCCCAAAATTACCAAATTGCCCCTGAAAAGGGCTCCGAAACTCAAAACTTCACACTCACCCGGCTACCAAAAAAAATATTCTAGAGCGTTCCTCTCGTCAAACCGAGAAATTTGACTGTAAACATGTCATACTTCCGAGCTACCTTTGGGCCCCTCGCGGCCAAAATAGCCGATACTGAAAAAACGCTCCGGGATTCATAAAACCTTCCACGCAAATAAAAAATGACCCGAGCACTTTTTTTTTACTCCAAATTTCTTTCTAAACCACCTCGAGCCTTTAATTCAGCCTTTTACCACTTACACAAAACCCCCAAAATTAACCAAATGCCTTCATAACCAAAAATTTCGAAAATTACAAAAAATCCAAAAAAATCCCAAAAATTCCAAAATATTCTCTACCACATCATTTTCTTCAACTATCACATACCCCAATTGGTCAATTTAACCCAATTTGATCAAAAATTCCAAGTTGGCCCTTAAGGCCCAAAATTGACCAAGTAACCCAACCATCCCAAATTGAACCCAAATGTCATCCAATTTTCCCCAAATTTGTTTTGAAACCTTCCTAACATCCCTACAAACAAAACTCTACATTAATTTGCCCCCAATTTGATCCCTAAATCCACCCAAGTCCAACCAAACCCAATTCACCCAAAATTGACCCTATGTCCAAATCCACCAAATTGATCATTTAATTCAATTCAAAATCACTCCAAATCTTTTCCAAACCCTTCATAACACCTTCCTAAACCAAACTCAACATTTAATTAGCCCAATGTTTGACCCAAATCTGACCCAAACTCAAGCCCAAGTTTACCCCAAATTTAAAGGCCCAAAATCAAGCCCATGAGCTAGATCACTTCAATTAGCCCAAATCCACTCAAAAGCCCACATGCCAGTTATCATTTCATCATCCCTTTGATTAAATGATTTGCCTAAGGTTCCAAATTCATCATCAAATTATTTCAAATCAAGCCTTATGAAAAACTTTACAAAAATACCACTTAAATCAAAAATCCATTCTCATGCAAGCTCCCAAGCCAAATGTGAGCCATAGAACTTTGTCCCAAGCTAAATGACAAGCCATGCTTGAGCCACATGAAGCCATGAGGGCCTTTGCCATGTCACCATACCATCTTGGGGAGAAGAATGAGCCACTTTCCACCTCTCTTAATAAAGCTTTTTAACCTCTTTTATGCTTCACCCTTACCCTTGCTAAACCAAATCTCCTTAGATGGGGACTTCTCCACCTAAAGGGGGCTGACCCAATTGATCTCCCATCTGCCCAAATCAAGCCTTGGTAAGTGAACCAAGCCCAAACCATGAATTGACCCAAATTGACCCATAATGCCCCTTACACCCATGCCATTTAAATCCTTGACTTTACACATGGCAATCCCAAATTGATTGCACCAAAATCAAACTCTGACCTCCTCTCCACCTAAGCACACATTTTGAACCCACTAATCAACCCCCATGGCCACCCAAGCTCCACCATAACCTTCCTTATTTAAACCCCACCTCCATGACTAAGGGGAAGAGATGAAAAGATTACCTTGGGGAGACTCTGCCAAATTGTTCCCAAAGCTTCTCCAAGCATTCCTAAGCTCAACCCAGCCATTTCCAATTGAGGCCTCACCTCTTGGACCAAGGTATCAAATTTTTTCTCCTCCAACCAAGGTTATTTTAATTTTATGTAAATATTTACATGCTTTAAGTATATCATCACCGTATAGATGTGTGCTACTCGATTAAACGATCATTTTTTAAAAAAATTCACTCAGTTTCATTGAGAATCGAGGGAGATATTAAGGTTTGAATGTAGAAGGTTTTGAGTGGATGCCAAAGGAAGAAGATGAATTGTAGCCGTCCAATGGGGAGCCACCAATCAGAACCGTGCCAGCCAACCAGATCGTGACACTTATTTTCCCGCTCGTTTGGTACGAGGAGGAGGTGGCAAGTGAGGAAATTAGGGATTTTTCCTTATTTATTTTGAACCTAAACTTCAAAAAATCATAACTTTGCCTAGAAAACTCAAAAAAATAAAATAAAAATACTCTCTTGCTCACTAAAACGAGGAGAATAATGTGGAAGTAATTTTATATTTATTTAATGCATATTTTATTTTTAATTAATTAAATAGTGTTTTCAATCTTTCAATTCTTCATGCATGTAGGAGCTTCACCATAACTTGAAATTTTAGTATGTTATTCTATGCATAATGGTGGATATTTCTTGATTTTTTCCAAAGTCAGGGAAGATCTCCATGATGAGATATCTATTTTTCAATTTTAAGCATCAATTTTGCTATAATAATTATAAAAATTATCATGTTGCTTAGAAAAATCTAGAAAAATTAAGATGTGTTCCTTTTAAACAGAGGTACATAACAAAATTATCTCATAATTTATTTCAATCAAATAAACTCTAATTTGGCCAAAACCTTAAAATTTAATTTTTATTAATTAGGAGTAACCACACATCAAAATCATATGAAATAAAGTCTCCACTGTTACTTAGGATCAAGGAAACTTACATAAAAATTTCAATTCAATTGGAATTAATTTAACCCATCAAATGAATTAATTAAGGGACATGACCATTTTTCACATTAAAAAATTCATAAAACCTAAAATACACTTCAAAAATTCATCAAATTAATTTTGGGAGTTCTATGTGATCAGAGGAGTTTAAGAAAAATAAAATTGTATTTTTAATAAAAATTTGATTTTTAATTATTTTTTCAATATTTAATAATTAAAAATTATTAAAAATCAAAAAATGTAAAATTTAACCAAAATGCCACATTTGGTCTCCTAATCACTTGGGAACCATCATAATATTTTCCGAAGTCTCTAAGTTAAGATATTAATTTTTAAAGGCCTAGGATAATTTTTAACATTTAAAAAATGAATTTTCTTAACCTTCCGCTAAAATAATTCTAATAAATCAAGGAAAAATTAAAAAAAATATAAAATTTATTTATCTGGATTCCTTCACTATAGAGAAATTTTATAAAAATACAAAATTAATTTTTCCACCTTTAAAATATTTTAAAATGAATTAATACTCCAGAACTAAATATAATTCTAATAATTAAATTAAAACCCAAAAAATCCCCAACTTTGGTCTAAATGGTCCCCTGGTCAAGGGTCACTTCCAGTAAAAATTTCAAAGTCATAGGTCTTTCCTTGGTCAAGTTATTGATTTTTCATTGAAAACCCCATTTTTACATTAAAATAAATATATAAATTAAATTAAATTCAGAAAAATTACATTTTCTCCTCTGATATTTTAATTAACCCATGAGTAAGTTGACATAAAAATTTCAAAGTCATTTGAGTTATATTTAATGAATTATGAAGTGAATAAGCTTAAGGGACGAAATGGTAATTATTGAAATTTAGCCTTAATTACTATTTAGGCTTAATTATGGGTAGTGGGTAATAAACGCTCCTAATTAATCTCCTTATGATTGAAACATAGGGGGTTAAAGGGTAGGAACCCATTTTATCACTTTTCTAACCTAAACAAAATGATTATAATTTCTTAAATTATTGAAAATTTGAAGTTAATTAAAAGAGAATGTATTAAGTGAAGGGGTTTAATCTTGGAAGATATTAACTTATTAATTTTAACCCCTAATTAATGATAGAATCAAATACCACTTAATATTAATTTAATAACTCATTAGTGAAAACTAAGATAACTTAAATAACCAAATTAAAATAATTTCTAAGATAATTTAATAAAAAAAATTAAGTAATATAATTAATTAAATTAAAAATAATTTTAAAACAATTTACATTAAATATAATTAAGTTAAAAAAATTTTAAAATAATTTAATCAACTTTAAATCAAAATTAAATTAATGCAACTAAATTAAAATCAACTTCAAATCAATGCGATTAAATTAAATATAACTAAAATTAAAGTTAAAACAATTTTAAAATAACTAAGTCAACTTTTGAAATTACACAATCAAATTGAAATAACATAAGACAATTATAATTAAACTAAAGTATAATTAATTTGAATCGTTCTTAAAAAACTAACTCAACTTCAAACAAGATGGTTAAGTTTCTTAATAACCTAACTTGCCCTTAAAGACTTTCACCCACATAACTCTTAACTGAAATGCCAAGTGAATGTCATCTTTCTCATAAGATAATTTAAACATCTAGGTTCACTGAGCAAGAGACAAAACTTAACTAATTTTTTGGATGATTAATTCACCTGTACAATGGAATTCATTTGGACTCAAAATAATCCCATAAGCATTGAAAAGATGTTCAAGAATCGTTCAAAGAACTTTCTCAATATGATGGGGTGTTTTAGAAGAATATTTGAACTTAATTGTTCTTTGATGAAGAGAATCATCCTCAACAAAACACAAGAACCTAGACGTCATAGGAATTGACTAGCAGTAGGATTAGGATTTTGGTAGACAACCAGAACCTTCCCTTAGCTTTACCTAGGTACTTGTTGCAAATATTTAAATGCACTGACATGTGTTCTAAGTGCAGCCGGGAATGACGAGAAGATCCACCAGGTACGCTTTTATTTTATTGCAATTTATTTACTTGCACTGTACTTTACTTCTCTTGCATGTTAAACAACAATGTCACCCTGCATGAAAACTGAAAATTTTAGGATAGCCACAAAACTGAAACCCAAAACTAAATTAAAATCAACAAAAGATAAAATGCACCGCCACAACATTCAAAAGATAAAACAACTCAAAATTTAATCACAAACAAAACATTAAAACCATAACTATAACTAAATTAAAACGTCTCGTTGGATGATCGGGAATCCCTCAGATGATGTAACCCACTTGTTGCTAACGAGATTTCCCACGGTCTAAATGAAAGTGTGGAACTCATTCAGTTGAGTTTAGCAAATTCATTTGGACTAAGTGAATCTGATGAAAATAGTGGTGCTGGGATGACAGAACCGTGGGATCTTAATCGGGTTGCGCTTAATCAACTTTAAGATTTGTTTTAATTAAAATACTAAGCCATCTCAATTTTCAACATTTCTAAACTAAAGCACTTCTCTCATCCCTTGATTGTCACCTTCTAAAACAAAACCTCTGCAACAACAAGGAACTTGGAGCATGGTGGGCAGCACGACCATCTTCATCAGCAAAACTTGTGTCTACTTCAGCAAAACTTTTCTTAGAATTAAATATCAAAGCCATAGGATTTCGAGGTAGTCTGCCTAGTGCAACATAAATCCTCAACTTTTTGTTAGGCATTTGCATAATCATATTATGCAAATTAAGCCCTAACCGGTCTTAGGACTCCGAGGTAGTCGTTTGGTATGACATAAACCCTCACATCTTCGAGGCTATTTGTATGATTATGTCATACAAATATAAGTCCTAATTAACTAAAATTGGCAGGATTACAACATTAAATAAACTCTCAAATTGAAGCCAAACCATAGGATAGTTGGAAAGTCACCAATGTCCACTTCGGGTTCGTGACATCCCCCTACTTCTCTTTCTTTGGATTCTTAAAATAAACTGTTCCAAATTTGAGCTATTCCTTATTGAAATTTTCAAAGTCCAATTGTTTGGAAACCTTAAACTTTGAATTTCTTGAGAGCAAAATTACTGATCATTATCGAGAGTTTTCTTGAGTGTCTTTGGACATTTAAGACGTAATTAATTATAGGGGCTTGCCCTTATAGGGAACTTTAAGAACCCAGGTAATATAAACCATGTTTAATTCCTTTATATTAAACAGGGGAACTTGTCGGCTTATAAAATTGGTTCGCAGACCAAACGGATGCCACAAATCTTCTAATTTATTTAATCGAGCCCCATCATCAAGCAGTGTGTCTATTCTTCGGGATAGATACACGATTTGTGGTGTGGTACTCGTTTATATAAACTATTTGGGATGTGAGATCGGTTTGATTTCATATCTTCAAATTTTCAAACATAAAGTTATTTTCAAAATCAAATGCTTCTTTCTAAAACTATATATATATATATTTAAATTAAATTTAAAATTTAAAATTCACTGACAACTTCTGTAGGTGACCCCTTTTTAACATACAAAACCTAAAAATATGCCGACAACATTTCATTTCTTATAGATATATTACCTACTCTCTGACAACGATCACATGATTTAATATATCTATACACATCTCTAAAAAGAGTAGGCCAATAAAATCCAGATTGTATAATCTTAAAAGCTGTTTTATCAACACCAAAATGACCTCCAAATTCAGAATCGTGACATCGTTGAATAATCAAATTTGTTTCTTCTTGTGGCACACATTTCCTAATAATTAGATCCTTACACTGTTTATATAGATAGTGGTCAGCCCAAAAATAAAAATTTGCACCATATTTAAACTTCTTTTGTTGTTGCCTTGTTAAATCAGGTGGTACAATATCACTCACAATATAATTCACAATATCAGCATACCAAGACAAATTATTTCCCATAATAGTATGAGTTACACGTATGGGAAAATTTCAATAATTTCTTTTTCAAATTCAGATAATTTATCATAGTCTATTCTGGATAGATGATCAGCTATTTGATTATCAGCTCCCTTCCTATCAACTATCATAAAATCAAATTCTTGTAGAAGAAGTATCCATCTAATGAGTAGGTTTCGCATCCTTCTTTTGCATTAGATATTTAATAGCTGAATGGTCTGTATGTACAATACTTTTAGCTCCAATTAAATAAGGTCTAAATTTTTTAAAAGCAAACACTATAACTAATAATTCTCTTTCAGTTGTGGTATAATTAATTTGAGCCTCATTAAGAGTTTTACCAACATAGTAAATGACTTGAATACTTTATCATGCCTTTGCCCCAATGCTACTCCGATTGCATAATCACTAGCATCACACATTAGTTCAAATGGTTTCTCCCATTCGGGTGAAACAATTATTGGTGCAATGATTAATTTTTCTTTTAATAATTCGATTAAAATCAAACTTTCTATCATTTTCTAAAAGTTGGCACAAAGGTTTGGTAATTTTAGAAAAATCTTTAATATATGGCCTCTAAAATCCAGCGTGTTCTAAGAAACTCCTCACCTCTCTCACAGTAGTGGGTGGCGGTAATCTCTCAATCACTCTAATTTTAGCAGGGTCGACTTCCATATCATGTTCATAAATTTTATGCCCAAGCACAATTCCTCCTGCAACCATAAATTGACATTTCTCCCAATTCAGAATTAGATTTGTTTTCTCACAATACTCCAAACTTTTTCCTAAGTTTTCCAAGAAAATTTCAAATAAAGTCCCGAATACAGAGAAATCATCCATAAAAAACTTCTATTTCATTATCTATCATACTACTGAAGATAGACATCAAACATCTCTGAAATGTTACAGGTGCATTACACTATCCAAAAGATATTCTTCGAAAAGCAAAGATTCTATAAGGGCTAGTAAATGTTGTCTTTTCTTGATCCTCAGGAGCAATATGTTTTTGATGGTAACCAATATATCCATCCAGAAAATAATAGTACTTGTGTCCAGCAAGTCTATCTAGCATTTGATCGAGAAAAGGAAGAGGAAACTGATCTTTTCTGGTGGCGGCATTTAATTTCTTATAGTCAATACAAATTTGTCATCCATTAATTTGTCTCGAGGGTATAATTTCATTGCATTCATTCACTTTAGCAGTCACTCCTTTTTTCAGTACACAATTTATTGGACTTACCCAAGCACTATCCGAAATAGGATAAATAATTCCAACATCTAGCCATTTTAAAATCTCTTTCTTAACTACTTCTTTTATTATAGGATTCAGTCTCCTTTGAGGATCAACTCTCGGATTATGTTCTTCATTTAATAAAATTCTGTGCATACAAATTGAAGGACTAACTCCTTTAATATCTGCCAAAGTCCATCCAAAAGCTTTCTTGTATCTTTTTAAAGTTTCCAATAATTTATGTTCTTGGTATTCGTTTAGCTCCGAAGATACAATAACAGGCAAAGTAAATGATTCTCCTAAAAACATATGCTTTAAATGATTAGGGAGAATTTTCAATTCAAGTTCAAGAGGTTTTATGATAAACAAAATTAAACTTTTATCTTCACCTTCCATAGTGTCTAATATTTCGAATCTCTCCTGAAAATTCTCCAAATATTCATTCTTCTCACTATCTGAATTTTCTTCATCTTCACTTTCTTCTTCAAACATATTTTTATATTCTTATTTTTCAAATATATTTCCATAAAACTTCTATTTCATTATCTATCATACTACTAAAGATAGACATCAAACATCTCTGAAATATTATAGGTGCATTACACAGTCCAAAAGATATTCTTCAAAAAGCAAAGATTCTATAAGGGCTAGTAAATGTTGTGTTTTCTTGTTCCTCAGGAGCAATAGGTTTTTGATGGTAACCAATATATCCATCCAGAAAATAATAGTACTTGTGTCCAACAAGTCTATCTAGCATTTGATCGAGAAAAGGAAGAGGAAACTGATCTTTTCTGGTGGCGGCATTTAATTTCTTATAGTCACTACAAATTTGTCATCCATTAATTTGTCTCGTGGGTATAATTTCATTGCATTCATTCACTTTAGCAGTCACTCCTTTTTTCAGTACACAATGTATTGGACTTACCCAAGCACTATCTGAAATAGGATAAATAATTCCAACATCTAGCCATTTTAAAATCTCTTTCTTAACTACTTCTTTTATTATAGGATTCAGTCTCCTTTGAGGATCAACCTCGGATTATGTTCTTCATTTAATAAAATTTTGTGCATACAAATTGAAGAACTTACTCCTTTAATTTCTGCCAAAGTCCATCCAAAAGCTTTCTTGTTTCTTTTTAAAGTTTCCAACAATTTATGTTCTTGGTATTCATTTAGCTCCAAAGATACAATAACAGGCAAAGTAAATGATTCTCCTAAAAACATATGCTTTAAATGATTAGGGAGAATTTTCAATTCAAGTTTAGGAGGTTTTATGATAGACGGAATTAAACTTTTATCTTCACCTTCCATAGTGTCTAATATTTCGAATCTCTCCTGAACATACTCCAAATATTCATTCTTCTCACTATCTGAATTTTCTTCATCTTCACTTTCTTCTTCAAACATATTTTTATATTCTTGTTTTTCAAATATATTTTCAAAATGATCGTTTCTCAAGTAATCACAGACCTCCTTTCTAAAACATTCATTATCTTTTTTCATTGAGGGATAATTCATAGATTTTAAAATATTAATGGTCACCTCTTGATCATTAACTCTCATAGTTAATTCTCCTTTTAAACATCAATTACCGCTCTTCCAGTAGCAAGGAATGGTCTTCCCAAAATGATTGGAATTTCTTTATCTTCCTCCATATCAAGTACAATAAAATCCACGGGAAAGATAAATTTATCCACTTTCACTAACACATCTTCCACCACTCCTTTAGGATAAGTAATGGAACGATCGGCTAACTGAAGAGTCACAGATGTAGGAGAAATTTCTCCTATTCCCAACCTTTTGAAAGCTGATAAAGGCATAAGATTCATACTCGCTCCCAGATCACATAAAGCTTTTCCGAAAAAATTTTCACCTATAGCATACAAAATAGTGAAACTACCAGGATCTTTAAGTTTTTCAGGAAGCTTCTTCTGAATAATTGCACTACACTCTCTGCTAAGTGCAACAGTTTTATGATCTGTAAACTTTCTTTTCTTTCTTAAAATATCCTTCATAAACTTAACATAGTCAGGCATCTGTTCTAATGCTTCAACAAAAGGAATGTTAATTGTTAATTTCTTAAGGATCTCCAAAAATTTTCCAAATCTGTTATCCCTGTTTTGTTTCTTTAATCTTTGAGGAAATGGAGGTGGTGGCTTTTCAACAGTTATCTTCATTGTTTCAAGAGGATAATCTAAGTATGGATAAATCTTGTTTGAACCTTTTTTAATTTCCACCTTCTCCTTTTCTATTTCAACTTCTTTTTTCACATTAGTTTCCAATTCTTTTCCACTACTTAATTGAATAGCCTTAAGTTGTTCCTTATTTTGATCTTTTGGATTGATCTCCACATTACTTGGAAGTGTTCCTGAAGGTCTATAATTAAGTGCAGTGAAGTAATGTCCTAATTGATTTTCAATATTCTTCATAGCACCACTTGAGCTTGTAATTGATTTCCTATATTCAGAATCATTTCTTCAGTACACAACTTCTTATCCTTAAATTATGGGTTACTATTAAATCCAGGGGGATAAGATAGTCTAAAATTAGAATTTCCTTGATTGTTCAAATTTCCAATTGGATTCATAGAATTGTTAGCCCAATCCAGGTTAACATTAGCATTATTATTATTCCAATTGATGTTTGGGTGATTCTTCCAACCAGGATTATAATAATTTGAATAAGGATTGTTAGGTCTATTAATAACATTTATGGTCTCGTAAGGTGTTTGAGATTCTGTTATCTGTCCAAATGAGTTTTCCTCTAACACTTGAGGTGGTTGAGAATAATTCATTCCATATTGATCTATTTTCTTTGAAAGGGCTGGAATTTGAGATACTACCATAGTCATCATATCTGAATCATGAACACTAGCTACTCTCTTAGGATTTACCCGTTCAAAGGGCCATTGAAAATTATTAGTAGCCATTTCTTCAATTAATGCGTATGCTTCATCAAAAGGTTTAACATTAATGATCCACTAGCAGCAGCATCTATAGTAGATCTCAATGATCCCATTAATCCATTATAAAATGTTTGAATTATTAACCAATCTGGTAAATCATGATGTGGGCACTTCCTAAGAAAATCTTTAAATCTCTCCCAAGCTTCATATATTGACTCTCCTTCAAACTGGCAAAAAGATGTAATATCTATTCTTAGTTTATCAGTCTTTGATGGAGGGAAATATTTTGATAGAAACATTTGAGATAATTCTCCCCAAGTTCTAATAGATCCAGGTGCTAACAAATTTAACCATGCCTTAGCCTTATCCTTTAATGAAAAATGAAAATGTCTAAGTCCGACAGCGTCACTAGACACTCCATCATATTTAAAAGTAGCACACAGTTCTAAAAAACTAGCGAGATGTAAATTTGGATCCTCATTAGGTGTTCCAGCAAATTGATTATTTTGTACCATTTGGATAATATCAGGTTTAAGTTCAAATGAATTAGCACTAACATCAGGATTTTGAATAGTTATATGAATTTCATCTGTTGTTGGGTTAGCATAATCTCTTAAATGTCTTGGCAAATTTCCAATTTCATTTCTTTGATTATCTTGAATATTCGCCATTTTGCAAAGGTTTTCAAATTATTTTTGTTGTTTTCTAATTTTTCTGACAGTACGCTCTAACTTCGAATCGTATGGCACTAAACCTATAGATCCGCTACTACACATATACAAACACAAATACTTTTATAAAGGTAAACACAACTACACACTACAAAATAAACTTACTTTGTTACTTGCTTTTGCTTTCTTAACTTTGTTAATTAGTTCCTAACTTCGTTAATTATTTCCTAACTTCGTTAATTATTTCCTAACTTCATTAATTATTTCCTACTTCATTAATTATTTCCCCGGCAACGGCGCCAAAAACTTGATGCTCGACTTTATATTTTGCAATAATTTGTGAACTCAGATTTATAGATTTATAATAATTTTGTTAAGTCCAAGCATTCAATGCAAGTATATGTATCGTATCAAGTAATACAGGGCTCTAATGGAGTCCTGGATATGGATCCCACAGGGAAATATTTGAAGTTTTAAGAAAACGTTACACAATGTGTAATAAGCACTGAAGTTAAGGTTTACTACTTACTACTAATGTGCAGGAAACAGTAAGAACAATGAAACAATAACAATTAACTAATTAGAATTACTTCTAATAACTTTAAGAACAGGATTAACTAACAGACACACTAAACCAAGTATTTGAAAGTTTTTTGATATATGAGAAAAGTATCTTTCCTCATGCAATGAGAATATGATGTGTGGATTGATATGGAATAATTATCTATATTATTGTGCCAAATAGGAGCATAGATGATTCTTTACTTTTAAAAGAGTACCCCCTCTTCTAAGTAAGAAAATAACATTGACATATTCTAAGTTTAATTATTAACTCTCAGGCTAGGCTGGGAGGATACTGACTCTCACTTCGGAGCTCCCACTCAGCCTTTACCCGAAGGCTAACCTTTGATATTAGTTCCTAATCTTAGAACCAATTTGGGGATCTCAGCCTGTCACCCTGAAATCTCCACATTGAAGTCCATCAAAACATATTTCCCTATTTATTTGCACTCAATTCCCATGAACTACACAATTCATCCATATAAATTGAATGGATCTTTCATTATTTTTGTAGGACATTAAATCCTTTCAAACTTAATGTTCAACATTATATTTTAATATTTCAATTGGCCAAATCGAAAGTAAATTAAGTTCTAAATGAAAAACCATCACAATTTCGTCATTACATTAAAAGCACATCAAATCCACATAAATTCATCATCACATCTCTATGCAAGAAGAAGACAAGGGAGACTACTCAGAATTCATGGAGAAGATACAATAAAACATGGATTTCATATATAAAAGAAAAGACATACAAATCACAAAAGAAAATATAACTTATCTCTTTCGCTTCCCCAATGCAATTCTCTTGAAGTTCCTTTGAATCCTCTTCTCTCTTCTTTACAACAGTTAATTCTCTCTTTAGAATGGAAAGGAAGAAGCAATCTATCACTTTACCTCTTCTCCTCCCCTCCTTCGAGAAGAATCCCTCTCAAATCTTCACTCTACACTCTCTACTCCTAAACCCTAACACTCAAAACTACTCTAGAAGACACAAGACACATTCTAGACTTTTCATCCAAAAGCAGTTACTTATAAGATAGGGACTAAATCCCAAGAGTTTCCATAGGCATCCCTTCAAAAAATTGCCAAAACTCTTCAAATTTGAACTCCATTGACTTCAGGCCCGGTGGCACTCTATCGTGCCATTTAATTGTTGTGCTCTCTGAAGTTGCCGGCGGCACCAAAATACTTTTTCATCATTTTGCTCATTTTTTCTCCTTTTTGCTCCAGATTCATTCCTTTTTGCTTATTTTCACTCCAATCACCTAAAATCATCATACCTGTAAAAAATCATGAAATTACCTTTCTTTAAAGTGCAATCTCACCAAAAATGGGTAAAATTAGATAGCAAAAATCGTATATATTTTCAGTGCATCAAAACCTAACTATCACAATGAAGAAACCATTGAAGTTCAAAATTCAATTGGACTCTGAAGAAGATACAAAAGAAGAAATGACATCAATGGTTCTAAAAGAGCCTCAATTAAAAATAACCCTTAAAGAAGAAGATAAAGAAAAACAATTTGAGTCTATGTATAAGAAATATAATTATTATATACACTCTATGACTCTAGCTCCAATCTCTACTGCTAAGATTGAGAAATTAGTGGTCAAAGAAGTATATGGTGATAATAAAAGCCAATTAAGTTTATACTTAGCTCTACTTCTTTTATTACTGAAACTTATGTAAAATTAGAAGAGAAAATCTTCCAAAATCAATGAAAATTCCTTTTGAGTTGTATTCTCCTTGGGCACAAAAATTTATTCAAAATTGTTTAATGCTCAAACAATGGTCTTTAAAAAAATCACATTTCATTGAACAAATGTGGAATAATAATAGATGAAATCCTAACTCTAAAGAGAGTATTGGGTTTGGTACTCTAGAACCTCTAGATGATATGAAATTTTGCCTAGTCATCATTAAAGAACATAACTCTGAACCAACATCTGATCTTCCAATCGAAGATGCTCCTCCAGAATTGGAAGATGAAATTAAATTAACAATTGATAAGTTAAAAGAAATAAATTTAGGAACTGATGAAAACCCAAAACCAACTTTCATTAGTTGATTCCTTAACGACATGGAAGCAAAGGAAATAATTCAACTTTTGAAAGAATACAAAGTCTGCTTTGCCTGGACTTATGAAGAAATGCCTGGGTTAGCTCCATAAGTCGCAATCCACAAATTTGGGATAAATCAAATTGCAATCCCTGTTAAACAAGCTCCGAGAAGAATGCGTGTCGAAAAAGAACAACAAGTCATTGCTGAAGTTAAGAAATTAATTGAAGCTGGTTTCATACGAGAAGAAAATTACCCGACATGGCTGGCCAATGTAGTGCCAGTTAAAAAGAAAAATGATCAGATCAGAGTCTGTGTAGAATTTAGAGATCTAAATAAAGCTTGTCCAAAGGATGAATTTCCTTTATTGATCCTAGAATTAATGGTTGATATAACATCTACATGTGCAATATTTTTCTTTATGGATGGATCTCAGGATATAATCAAATAAAGATGTTTCTGGAAGATGAATCAAACACAGCCTTCAGGGCACCCATAGGGATATATTGTTACAAAGTTACGCCATATGGATTAAAAAATGCTGGTACAACCCATCAAACAACCATGACACTAATTTTTGATGAACTCATACACAGACAAGTCGAATTTTATGTAGACGATTTGTTTGTCAATAGTATAAAAAAAGATGATCACGTATACAATTTAAAAGTTATCTTTGAACGATTACATCAATATAATCTTAAAATGAATCCCTTAAAGTGCGCTTCCGGTGTTACTTCAGGGAAATTTTTAGGATTTGTAGCGACATCATGGGATAGAAATTGATCCCCTTAAAATTGAAGCTATCCTAAATATGTCTCCTCCTAAAAATCTAACTCAATTGAGATCATTTCAAGGATAATTAACTTATATACAACGTTTTATTTCCAATATTTCAGGTAGCGTCAGCCTCTCACCACCCTAACAAAAAAAGATACCAAATTTGTGTGGGATGAAAAATGCCAACACACCTTTGAAAATATCAAACAATACTTGACAACATCTCCTGTCTTAGTAGCCTTTGTGTTAGGAAGACCCCTAATCTTTTACACCGCGGAATTGGACAATTCTCTTGGAGCATTACTAGCACAAGTAAACGATGAGGGAAAAGAAAATGCATTATATTATTTGAGCTGTTGTTTGGTTCTGACATAAATAAAATATCCAACAATTGAGAAGTATTGCTTAACCTTGATTTTTACAGTTCAAAAGTTAAGGCACTAAATGATTTCTCATAAAGTAACTCTTATTTCAAGAGTTAACCCATTATAATATCTAATGACACGATCGACACTTTCTGGAAGATTAGCAAGATGGGCAATGATACTACTCCAGTTTGACATAACATTTGTACCATTACGTGCTGTCAAAGGATAAATCTTGGCAGATTTCTTAGCAGCACACCCAATTCCAACTGGATCACCTATCATTGATGATTTACCTGATGAACAAATATTAGAAATAAAAAGTTCAAGCATGCAATGATGGGAATTGTACTTTGATGGAGCATCATCTGCCAAAAAAATAAAGATAAACAAATAATTATACCAGGTAAAGCTGGAGTATGATTACTTTTCATTAGTCTAAACAAAGCAATGATGCCATTTTCCTATCATTTAACTGATCCATGTACGAATAATAACCGATCTAGAATTGATAATACTAATGGAAATAAAAAATATCGACATTTATGGAGATTCTCAACTGATTATCAATCAAATTGTAGGCAAATAGAAAACTCTAAGCAATATACTTTTCAACTGTAGGACACTAAAATCATGATACCTGCAACAAATCATGAAAAATACCTTTCTTTAAAGTGCAATATCACAAAAAATGGGTAAAGTTATATAGCAAAAACTGTATATATTTTTGTTGCATCAGAATCCCCCAAACTTTAACTATTACTTTTCCTTAAGTAATCTTTTTACTACATAAAATATAACTCTAAGCAATGTACTTTTTAACTGTAGGACACTAAAAATTTTCATTTAAAAGAATATATTGGTTAGATTTTTAGAAAGAAATTTATTAACTCAGATTAACACTACAGGTGTATGAATATCCAGCAATCAAGTCTAAGAGTTCTAGTCGTCTATTTATTTCAAGAAGAACCATAATTTGTCACATTAAGAGTGCCTCAAAAGATTATGTGAGAAAGGAGTTCATGTAAACTTCATTAGAATGTAGGCCAGTACTTAAAACATAAATTCTGAAATGTAATCAAGCTCTCCCTTTAAGGTGATTCAAGTGAAGCCAATTTTTGATTAAGCATATCCTCAAGCTTCTTCTCATAAACATTTTTCTTTCTTTTTCATTTCTTTCTTTTTCTTTTTTCTTTTAGGGATTGTTTTTCAATCCTTCTTTTTTTTCTCTCTCTTTTTTTTTTAATGAGGATTACTATATCTGGATAGCCTTTAATGATTTTGAACTTCACTCTCCTCTTTCTAAAGTTCAAACTTAAAACATCTCCTTACTTTATAGTTAAGTATAAATTTATTATTCATCATAAAGTTACAATCTCTTCTTAACACACAATACTTTAAGTCCCTTAACATTTCAAAAATACAGTTTTCTTTACTTTAAATAGTTGACTATAATCAAATCCTTTCATACCAAATATCTCACTTCTATAAAATCAACCTTTATTATGAAAAATTTTGATCCTATCCTTCCATAATATTCAACTGAAATAAAAAGTTTTAGTTACTTACAGTGAGGTTCAATTGCTAGATGTTATGCTAATAATTTTTTTTGAAAATATAATAATTGAGAATAAATAAAAGTTAGTGTTTCTCTTACCTCCCCTAAACTTAAATTTTTTCAATAAATTTGAAACAGTTGAGAGTAAAAGAAAACTAACCTTTCTGTGCTGGGATCTTGAAATCTTCAATAGCTATATGGTATTAATCAAAATTTACAATTAGCATGCATGAAACAATTAGTAGCAGTGATATAACAATTTTAAATATTTGCATGGGTAAAGAGAAATTAACATTAAACATCTAAATATCCAACAGAACACTACAATACTAAACAAAAAATTACAATACTACACAGTCCAGCTAACAATTTCAATGTTTCCGTACAACATAACAATACACCAATAAAGTTACACTCAACAGGAAAAACAAATAACTACATCACATAAGTACAACACAACACAATAAGAACAACAGAAATAAAAACAAACAATCTACCTGTCTCCATCACTGGGATCGACGGCGGGGTCATCGGCGAGGTCGAGTGCTATATGGTGTATAGCTGAGGCAAGTAAGAAATATCTCATCGGACTCACCCCTCATAAATCTGACCTGAGCATCATAATAAGCAATATCAAACTCAACTCTCCTCTGCAGATAATCTTCATTCACATCACTCCTCGCCTCAAATACATCCATCCAACCATGGAGTCTATCCACACTAGCACTCTGTAGTTTCAGCTGCTCCATAATATCAGATAAGGTAGGCGGCTCAAATGTAGATGGAACATCATAACTATTAGTAGGAATATCAGTACTTCTACGCTCAACTCTGGCTCCCACATGAGACTCATAAGTACGGATAATATTCTTTGTAATAGCTCTCAATGGTATAGCCACATCTTCAGAAATATTGAACTCCACTCCAGACTGAACACATAAGGCATGAACTAAAGCAGGATGTCCTAATCCTCCAGTGGTCTCGCCTCTAGCAATCGTCTGAATATTCTTGTAGATAATAGCTCCAATATCAATCTTTTTCATCGTCTGTATACAGTAGTTTAGATTCACTCTATCTCTTGTAACTTCCCTGTAGTGATAAGATGGTAATAGTCTCGCAGAAATGAAATATAGCCAAAATTTTGAAGCAACATTCAATGTGGAGGCGGGGAAATTAATCAATTGTTTTTTACTTACTTTCCATTCTCCTCGCCCGTTGATCCAAGAAAAAAATACCTATTTTTATGCTTTGATTTTTATTAAATTTTAAGGATATTATGCTTTAATGAAAGGTATTTTTGTGTTTTGGATGTAGGTGATACAAAAACGTTCAAGAAGGAGAAAAATATGAAAAAGGAGTAAAAAGGAGCAAAAAGGAGCAAAAATAGAGCCGAAATGCAAAATTGTCGAAATTACTGGCCTGGCACCTAGGCGCCAGAGTTCGGCGCCTTAGCGTCAGCTCGATACAGAAAACTGTTAAGTTTTTGACAACTTTTGGGCGATTATTTTGATGGTATGAGCGGTTATTTGACCTTCTAAAAGACTGGCAGTTGTTCCTGGTTTATAGGGCATGTGATACAATGTATTTGGACGCTTCAAAACGGTTTTAATCGCGAAGAGGTGCGAAGAACTGGACGCGGTGTTCGGCGCCTAGGCGCCAGAAACACCTTCTAGAAGATTCATTAAATGTGGACACATTTTGAAGAGGTGCCTTGAGGCAACCCTTGAAGCCTATAAATAGGAGGGTATTCCTTCAGAGAAAAAAGCCCCATCTACCCCCTATCTAGAGTCCAATCTAGAGAGAGAATTAGAGAGATCATATTAGGGCCACCTTTTTACTTTTCTTCATAAATTAGTGAGTTTATTTTAGAGTTTGTATTTAGAGTTTGAAAGAGTTGGTGCATCTGTAGTTCATTACGTCGTAGAGTCGAGTAGGAATCGAAGTTCGATAGGAGAAACATCTAAGATAAGTATTTTTATTTTGATTCAAAGTTTATTTATTATGTTTTGTTATTTAATTTCAATGTGTTACGAGTAGTTACTTTACTTTCTCCTTTCAATTATGAAAAGATAAATAAGATAATACAAAATTCATCGGAGAATTAAAAATCATATATTTTCAAAACATTGTGATGATATTAATATCGGTTCTTAATTTACTATTTAAATTGGCCATTTAAATTGTTAAAACCTGTTGAAGAGTTTTGAGACCTAGAAGGAGATGAATTCTTAACTTGTAGATATCACATGAATCCTTGGGTAGTCGAAGGCCTTGTGCGGGTTATTCCAGGTGAAGTGTAAATAAATAGGAAGATATTATATAATGGGCGTAGAATTGATAAGTTTTTAGAGTGACAGACTAAATTCTTGTGATTTGGTTTATAGAAAAGGAAAGGGTCACTAGTAGGGCCGACCATAGCCACCCTTGGACATCTAGTAGTGTGAGCTTAGATTAACCCATTCTACTTAACAATACATCCGGACTCGAACTATAGGCTAGTCAATGTTCTTTGCACCTGGATCAAAGGGTAAAGAATATGAATGCTTCTATTTGGCACAATACCATAAATTTATATTCTCCACGAATATTATCATTATCTTAGAAAATCATGGATTAATTGAAAGGAAGAAAGTTGCTTTCTTATTGCTATTTACATCAATTATTTTATTTCTGCTTTATTATTGCATCTTGTAAATTAAAAATATTTTATTTTTAATTATAAAAGAAATATTTTAAAATAAAAATATTTAAAGATCTATAACTCTCTCCTCGTGGGAACGATACTGCGGTCTTTGTTTCAAAGCCCTATATTACATGAAACGATACGTATACTTGCGTAGAACCCCTAGTGTGTAAAATATTTTCCATAAAATTATATTTATATACACTAGTCGCTATTATTATTTATAACATATATTTTTGAAAGCATTAATTAGTACGTTGATCTTCAAAGGACTTCGGGTCATGTTTTTGGCGCCGTTGCCAGGGAAGAATATTTTAGTACACATATATTTTTATTGGGTCAAGTTTTTTGGCGCCGTTACCGGGGAAGAATATTTTAGTACTCATATATTTATGTTGGGTCAAGTTTTTGGCGCCGTTGCCGGGGAGAGCAGAGACAAACTTTTAGATTTTAAGTATTTTTATTTTATTCATTTTTCTTTATTAAAAAAACAAAAAAACATATATATAATAATAATATTTATTTTAATTCTTGCTAATTGACTTTTTATGCGTAGTTCTAGATCTGAAGGATTATTACCTTTAGATTCTGAATTAGAAAAAACTGTTAGAAGAATTAAAAAAGTAAAATAAACTCAAAAATTTCAAGAAATGACTAATTTACATAATAATTTACAAAATCCAATTGAAATTAATGATCAAAATGTTTATAAACCATTAAGGGATTATGCTAACCCTACAGTTGACGAACTTCATAGTAGTATTCAAATACCCACTGTAGATGCTAATTCGTTTGAGCTTAAACTGTCTATTATTCAAATGGTTCAAAACAATCAATTTAGTGGAACACCAAACGAGGATCCAAATTTACACCTTGCTAGTTTTTTAGAACTTTGTGCTACCTTTAAATATAACAATGTTTCTGATGATGCTATTAGGCTTAGACTCTTTCCTTTTTCTTTAAGAGATAAAGCAATGATGTGGTTGAACTCATGAGCAACAGGTTCTATTAAAACATGGGCTGAAATGGCACAAAAACTCCTTTCTAAATATTTTCCTCCTTCTAAAACTGCTAAATTAAGAAATGATATTACTTCATTTAGTCAATTTGACGGGGAGACAATTTATGAAGCTTGGGAAAGATTTAAAGAACCATTAAGAAAATGTCCTCATCATGCTTTACCTGATTGGTTAATTATTCAAACATTTTATAATGGATTAATTGGATCTTTAAAATCAATTATTGATCTGTCATTCTTGGAGGTTATTTAATGTCTAAATCATTCGAAGAAGCTTACACTTTAATTGAAGAAATGGCTAACAATTATTTTCAATGGACTTCTGAAAGGATTAATCCTAAAAGAATGGCAAGTATTCATGATAATGAAGCCTTTTGTATTTTAGTTTCACAAGTAGAAGCAATGTCTAAGAAATTAGATAGTTTTGTTATTATATATCATATAATAACTCTGCTAATATTGAAGATTCTCAAACTATTGAAACTTTACAAGCTATTGCTAGTAAAAGTAATCCTTATTCAAATTATTATAATCCTGGATGGAAAAATCATCCTAATTTTAACTGGAATAATTCACAACAATGGGTAATAATCAATCTCATCCCACTCGGAAATTGAAATAATCAAGTTAATTCAAACTATAAACCACCTGGATTTAACAATCAACGAGAAAAAGTTATCTATAGAAGAATTAATTTTACAACTAAGTAATCAATTACAAAATCAAAATACTGCTATTTGTAATATTGAGAATCAAATGGGACAAATCACTAATTTAATTAATTATAGACCCCCAGGAACACTTCCTAGTAATGTTGAAATCAATCCAAAAGAAACTGGAAAAGAACATGAACATGTTAAAGCTGTACAACATAGAAGTGGAAAGGAATTAAAAGAAAGAATGCAAAATGAAATTGAAAATGAGATTGAGGTTGAAGAGATTGAAAAATCTAAAGAAACTCCTTCTCCTAATAAAGATCAAACTCGATATTTCTATTAATAAGGAAGTTGAAAAACCACCACCACCTTTTCCTTAAAGACTTAAACAACGAAGCTTCGATCATCAATTTTCTAAGTTCTTTGAAATTTTTAAGAAACTTACTATAAACATACCTTTTCGTTGAAGCTTTGGAACAGATGCCAACTTATGCAAAATTTATGAAAAATATTTTAAGTAAGAAACGAAGATTTGAAGCTTTTGAAACTGTTGCATTAAGTGAAGAATGTAGTGAAATAATTCAAAAGAAATTACCTCAAAAACTTAAAGATCCTGGAAGTTTTACTATACCTTGTGCCATAGGAGAAAGGTTTTGTGGAAAAGCTTTATGCGATTTAGGAGCAAGTATTAATCTCATGCCATTTTCTATTTTTTGAAGGTTGAATTTAGGAGAGATTACTCCCACCACTGTAACCCTACAGTTAGCTGATAGATCTATCACTTACCCTAAAGGAGTTATAGAGGATGTTCTTGTTAAGGTAGATAAATTTATCTTCCCTGTAAATTTCGTTGTACTTGATATGGAAGAAGATAAAGAAATACCTATTATATTAGGAAGACATTTTCTAGCGACTGGACGAGCTATGATTGATGTGAAAAAAGGAGAATTAACCATGAGAGTTAATGATCAAGAGATTAAATTTAATGTCCTTAAATCAATGAAGTACCCTGAGGAAGAAAAATGTTATCGAATGGATATAATTGATTATTTAATTGAGAAACATTATCAAGAAAAATGTAAAGTAATTTCGAAGAAAAATTTGAATTATTAACCGATGAAGATGAAGAACTAAAAGAAGAAGAAACTCATTATATTAAAGATAATTGGGAAACTTTGGACATAACTCAAAATGATATACTTTTACCCTCAATTAAGAAAGCCCCTGAACTGGAATTAAAAATGTTACCTTCACATTTAAAGTATGCATTTATGGGAAATTCATTAACTTTACCTGTTATTATTTCTTCTGAGCTAAGTAAAGATCAAGAAGAAAAATTGATAGGAGTGTTAAAGAATTATAAGAAAGCATTTGGTTGGACAATTGTTGATATATAAGGAATAAGCCTGTCCATTTGTATGCATAGAATTTTAATGGAAGAAAATTATAAACCTACTATTAAACCTCAAAAAAGATTAAATCATATCATGAAAGAGGTTGTTAAAAAAGAAATTGTTAAATGGTTAGATGCTGGTATTATTTATCCTATTTCGAATAGCCAATGGGTAAGTCCTATTCATTGTGTTCCAAAGAAAGGAGGTGTAACTGTTATTGTCAATGATAAAAATCAACTAATTCCTACAAGACAAGTTACTGGATGACGAATTTGCATTGATTATAGGAAATTAAATGATGCCACTAGAAATGATCATTTTCCTTTACCTTTCTTGGATCAAATGCTTGATAAATTAGCTGGACACTCATATTTCTATTTTCTGGATGGATATTCTAGTTATCATCAATTACCTGTCACTCCTGAGGACCAAGAGAAAACAACATTTACAAGTCCTTATGGAACATTTGTCTTTAGAAGAATGCCTTTTGGTTTATGTAATGCACCTGCAACTTTCAAAGATGTATGATGTTAATATTTTGTGATTTGATTGACAAAGGAATTGAAATATTCATGGACGATTTTTCAGTTTTTAGAACTTCTTTTGAATCTTGTTTGGAAAATATTTCCAAAATTCTGAAAAGATGTGAAGAAACAAACTTAGTTCTTAACTGGGAAAAATGTCAATTCATGGTCACAAAAGGCATTGTACTTGGTCACAAGATTTCACAAAAAGGGATGGAAGTAGATCAAGCAAAAGTGAAAATTATTGCTGAATTACAACCACTTACTACTGTTACTAATGTGAGAAGTTTTCTAAGTCATGCTGGATTTTATAGAAGATATATAACAATTTTTTCAAAAATTGCTAAACCTATTTGTCATTTATTGGAAAAAGATGCTAAATTTGAATTTAACAAAGACTGTGTTAATGTTTTAATATTTTAAAAGAAAAATTAATAACTGCACCTATCATTGTTGCACCTAATTGGAATAAATCTTTTGAATTAATGTGCGATGCAAGTGATTTTGCAATTGGAGCTGTATTAGGAAAAAAATATGAGAAAATTTTCAAAGTTATATATTATGCTAGTAAAACTCTTACTGAAAGTCAAAGAAATTACACTACTACTGAGAAAGAGCTTCTAGCTATAGTATATGCCTTTAATAAATTTAGACCTTATCTTCTTGGTACTAAATGCATAGTTCATACTGATCTTTCCGCTATTAAATATCTAATGTCAAAAAAGGATGCTAAACCTAGACTAATAAGATGGGTTTTACTTCTATAAGAATTTGATTTTCAAATAGTTGATAGAAAAGGAACGGACAACCAAATTGCTGATCATTTATCTAGAATTAAGAATGATGTTATTACTGAAGAAAACATAAATGAGAAATTACCTGATGAACATTTATATGTTATTCAAGGATACCAAACACCTTGGTATGCAGATATAGTTAACTATTTAGTTAGAAATATTCTACCTTATGGATTGGATGAAAAACTTATTAAGAAATTTAAAAATGATGCTAAATATTATATTTGGGAAGATCCTCATTTATTTAAATTAGGAAGAGATTCTATAATTCAAAGATGCATACCTTATGAAGAAACTTATGCTATTATTCAAAAATGTCATGATTCCGATTTTGGAGGACACTTTGGAGTAGATAAAACTACATTTAAAATTTTAAATTCAGGAGTTTATTGGCCTACTTTATTCAGAGATGTGAGACATTATGTTAAAACATGTGATCAATGTCAAAGGATGGGAAATATATCTAAGAAAGATGAAATGCCTTTAAACTATATATTGGAAGTTGAAATTTTTGATATATGGGGTTTAAACTTTATAGGACCATTTGTACCATCATCTGAAAAAATTTATATTTTATTAGCAGTTGATTATGTTTCAAAGTGGATTAAAGCTGTAGCTTTGCCTAACTGTGACTCCAAAAGTGTATCTAAATTTTTAAAGAAGATGATTTTTTCAAGATTTGGAATGCTTAAGGTAATTATCACAGATGGTGGAAGTCATTTTAGAAATATAAGAATTCAATCATTACTGCAAAAATTTGGAATCAAACATAAATGTGCAACTGCATATCAACCACAAACAAGTGGAATGGCTGAAGTATCAAATAGAGAAATTAAAAGAATTTTAGAGAAGACTGTTAATCCTAAAAGAACTAATTGGGTTGATGACTTAATTTTGCATTATGGGCTTATAGAACAGCTTATAAGACACCAATCAGAATGTCACCATACCGGTTAGTTTTTTGGAAAACACTGTCACTTACCTGTTGAACTTGAACATAAAGCTTATTGGGCGATAAAGAAGTTTAATTCTGATTTGAATACTGCAAGATAAAAACGATTATTACAATTAAATGAGATGGATGAAATAAGAAATGAATCATATGATAATGCAAAAATTTATAAAGAGAAAATGAAGGTATTACATGATAAAAAGATTTCAGGAAAAATATTTGAGCCTGGACAAGAAGTATTACTATTTAATACTCGTTTAAGACTTTTTCCTAGAAAATTGAGATTAAAATGGATAGGACCATATATAATTGAAAAAGTATACCAATATCGAGCTGTGGATATTAAAGACCCCAAAACGAGAAAAATTTTTAAAGTTAATGATTAAGATTAAAGCCTTATTTGGGAGACATTAAAAAGATTTATAAAGAGGCTTATGAATTAAGTTAACCTGATTAAAGAATTACTTATGTCAGGCTGACGACGTTAAACCAAGCGCTTAATGGGAGGCAACCCATAGATTTTAATTTTTAGTATTTTTTTTTCATTTTTAATGTATGGTTATGCCTGGGTCTTGACTAATTTTATATAACTTCAGAAAATTAAAAACTATCTTGAAGTATATAAAGTTTGGACTTTGGATCACTCCATTTCATATGTGAGTAAAAAGAAGATCAAGTTAACCTTCATTGAAATTATGTATAATTGTGTTATTGAGATTGTTCCGATCTTATCATTATAATTTACCTATTTTTGGAGAATGAAACATTGAAATTTGACATTAGGCAAAACGGAGTCGAACATGGTTCTGGCGATTAGGCGCCAGAATTCGGCGCCTAAGCGCCAGAATAAGCTGTGTGTCGATGGGTCCAGCGCCTAGGCGCCAGAATTGGCGCCTAAGCGCCACGATTACTGGGTCGTGTAAAAACCGAAAACTTTCAGTTTTTCACACAATTTTCACCTTTAAATTAACCCATCTTCGTCCCCAATCCCTATGCAATCATTATTTCGACCCATACACTCCATTCTTGAGAGATTAGAGAGGATTTTTGAAGAAATGGAGAGGAGAAATCTTGGAAAAGAGGCTAGAGACAAAGGTCCAAAAGATCCTCAACCCTACTTCAATGGTTTCATCGCTGTATGTTTGGAGAAAATTTCTAGTTGTCTTGATAAATTTGAAGTTGATTTCAAAAGCATTGGAGATCGCCTCCATGAGATGTATCATCAAATTGAACATCTGGAATGGCAAACGAAACTCTAATTTGATCATCTAGCGGCTTATATAGATGCTCAAGTAGAGATGTATGCGAAGAACAATTGGATCGATGAGAAAATGGCTATGGATTTTCCAAAAGCGTTAGTATTCTTCCTTAGTAGGCCAAGCAATCTTCATTGTGAAGAAAATGGAAATTAGATAAGGATTTGGTGAGATCGTGATTTATCTAGTGAGTAGGTGTATCGATTTAGTGAATCGATTGTATTTGTTTGTGTATTTGCTTTCATGTTCAATGTGTGTTGTATTTGTTTTCAAATTGTGTTGTTTGATTGTATGTTAGGACTTGAATCATTATATTATACTTATCTGAAGTGTATTGAGCCAATATTGAAGATTATAAATGGAAATTAGAGGAGTTTGATTTAAACCTTGTGTTTGATTGGTGGATTTAATATTTAATTTTTAAAAATTTTTGGAAAATGTTTTGGAAGTTAGAAACTGAAGCCCCACTCAAATATGAGTAATTGGAAGTTGAATTTATGAATTTTGGTGAAAAATAAAATTTTTTAGAGTGATTTTTGTGAAAGGCGAGTATGGCGCCTAGGCGCAAGAATTCGGCGCCTAAGTGCTGGTTCGGCCTGCTTACCCGAAAAACACCATATAAACCCCATTAGCCATGGATGACGCCTAAGCTTCATCTCCTTCCCCATTTTTGCGAAAATACGCCTCTTAGATCCATTTTGAGGTCAAAGCATCAAGTATTTGGGCGCGAAATCACTTGATTTCATCGTCTCGAGGTCAGATCTACACTCTAATCCATTTATTTTCGATTTTCACAATAAATTTTCCTATGTTTTGCTAAAAACCAAAATTTTGAGAAAACTTTTGATTTTTTAGGTATTCTATTTGGATTTTTAAACTTATTTTAAGTTTCTTAAACTTAAAAAAAGTTTAAATATTTGATTCCTAAATTTGTTGTTGTTTTCTTTCACATTTAGATGACACCAAAATCTAAGCGAGGGAAGGGACGAGAAAATTTTGACAATAGCAAGTTCGCGACCGCGACAGCGCATTTTCGATATCACAAATTTGCGACATCGAGAAAGTTTATCTCAGAGCGAAGCTTTTACAATTCGGGAGAAATGATCAAGAACACAATCGTTGCGCACAACTGGCAACGATCTCGTTATTTCATTCGTCATTCGTCGTTATTCCGATCGTTCGCAAATTTTATGCTAACTTTTTAGATGCGGAAGACTACGAAGTCTTCGTCAGAGGTATTGGAGTATGATTTACTCCGGAGAGGATCAATGTGTTTTATGGACTGCCACCTACCATCGAGTGCCACTATTCTGGATTATCTCCATCTGAGGGAGATCTTGAGATGATTATTGCTTATTTAACTGATGGCACTAGAGTCTGGAAGATCCGGAATGAAAAACAAGTAAACTACAAAACTTCTAAGCTAAATGGTGTTTCAAAGGGTTGGCATTATTTTATTTCTGCTAGACTTCTACCTTCCAAACACCTGAGTGAAGTTACCAGAGAAAGAGCTATCCTGAACTATTGCATTCAGGAGAGGAAGCTGATAGATGTTGGCAGTATTATTTATGATTCCGTGGAGTCTCATCGCTAGATCCAAAGCACTTCGTAGGACTGGGATTCCCATCTTTGATCTATTCTTTATGTGTTAGCAATAGAGTCACTGCTGATATTTCTGAGGAGAAGCTGATGTCTACCAAGCCAATTGGGCAGGAGAGTGTTAGTATATATGATCATCTTCGAGGGAAGAGGTCGACCGCTCCTTCTACTTCTGCACACATTCAGGTAGACCTTCCACTTCCAGACCTTCTACTTCTACTGCTGAGCCACCATCTAGTTTTTGGGAATCGATGCATGATCAGTTTATAGAGCTGCAACATGAGTTATTTCAAACTCACTGCAGAGTTGATTCTATTGATAAGGAAATTGATCATTTATTTGAGTATACCCAGAGGAAGAGTAGTTACGATGCTGAGTATGATGAAGCTCTCGTTAGATTCCTGAAGGGAGAGCATGATGTTCAGTTTCGTACCTTTTCTAGTTTCTCACCATATGTTGATCCTAAGGATGTTGAGTTTTCTTTTGGTGATGATGACGATGATGAGGCTACAGACAGTGATTAGTGGCCTGATTTACCTCTGAGGTGTGTTAAGTCTGTTATTAGTTTAGTTTGTTTGCTAGTATTGATTGTTGTTTGTTGTTTGCTAGTTTAGATTTGTTTATGTACTTTGTGTGGATTGTTGGGTGTTGAGACTGTTGTTAGAGTATTATTAATGTATTGTGTTTAAGATTGAAATTTGGATAAATTTATGTTTATTTATGTTTCAGCCTACTGTTTAGTAGTTAGTATTGCTGTTCTATTTCGTTATTATAAGTAGTATAGTCATTTAATTTAATTACTAATGAGCCTGCTTACTTTTATACCTGCTTCATTATTTCAGTATTATTCATAAAACCATGTGTAGAAGTAAATTTTTCTTTCTAGAATGTTTTTTTCACATACTTATAAAAATTCCTTTTTAAAATTATGTTTTTCTTTCTCTCATACTTTAAAAAGATTTTTTTTTCATGATAGACCAAAACTTATGTTTGGGGGAAAGGGAAAATACATTCAAATTTAAATTTTATTTGTCCATTAAAAACTAATATTTTCTTAAAATTAAATTTTTTTAACATAACAGAGGAATAAAGAATCTTTTTAAGATCACTTAAATTTTTGAAAGTATAAATAATTTAGTGGACTTAATAAAAAATTTTAATAAATTTGATTGATTTTAAGAATAGAATTATTCAACTTAAAGAAGAATAAGATTAAAAATTTTTTCTATTCATAGTAGAGATAATTGAATTTTAGAAGTATTAAGAAATAAAAAATTATAACTCGAAAAAGAATAGATTGAAATTCTTTTTGAAATCTATTTATGTTATAATAATTAAGTGAAAATGTATAAGTTTGAAAATATAAGTTAAGGATAGTGAAGTTCAAAACCATTAACGAGTTATCCAGATACGAGTAATCCTCTCTTTAAAAAAAAAAAAAGAGGGAGAAGCTTCGATGAAATGCCTAATAAAAATTGGCTTTACTCGAATTAACTTATAAAAAGAAAACTCGATTACATATATTACTTAATTTTTATGCATGTATTTTTATTAGAAAAGAATTTCATGAAGATCTTTTTCTTGTGAATAATTTATTTGATCTTAATATAATAAACTACAATTATTTTCGAAGTGAATGAAAAATTTTTGAAGTCTTATGATTTGGTTGTTAGAATATTCTTTAAATTCTTAAAATTAAACTTAGTTAGTGAAATTTGGTTACTGATTTACTAAAGCTTTTATAAAATAAAAAATCATAAGGAGTCTTAAATATTTACCTTTTTATTCCAAATGTTTTACATTTTATATAGTAAAAAGGTTACTTGAGGACAAGTAACGTTTAAGTTTGGGGGATTTTGATCCAAGAAAAAAAATACCTATTTTTATGCCTTGATTTTTATTAGATTTTAAGGATATTATGCTTTAATGAAAGGTATTTTTGTGTTTTTGGATGTAGGTGATACAAAAATATTCAAGAAAGAGAAAAATATGAAAAAGGAGCAAAAAGGTGCAAAAAGGAGCAAAAAGGACATGTGATTACTGGCAAAATTGTCAAAATTACTGGCCTGGCGCCTAGGAGCCAGACTTCGACGCCTAAGCGCCAGCTCGATACAGAAAACTGTTAAGGTTTTCATGACTTTTGGGCGGTTATTTTGACGGTTTGAGCGGTTATTGGACCTTCTAGAAGACTGGCAGTTGTTCCTGGTTTATAGGACATGTGATACAATGTATTTGGATGCTTCAAAACGGTTTTAATCGAGAAGAGGTGTGATCCAAAGTGAAGAGGTGCGAAGAACTGGACGCGGTGTCCGGTGCCTAGCCGCCAGATTCCGGCGCTTAAGCGCCAGACACACCTTCTAGAAGATTCATTGAATGTGGACACATTTTGAAGAGGTGCCTTGAGGCAACCCTTGAAGCCTATAAATAGGAGGGTATTCCTTCAGAGAAAAATGCCTCATCTACCCCCCTTATCTAGAGTACAATCTAGAGAGAGAATTAGAGAGATCATATTAGGGACACCTTTTTACTTTCCTTCATAAATTAGTGAGTTAGTGCATCTGTAGTTCATTACGCTGTGGAGTCAGAAGGAAATAGAAGTTCAGTAGGAGAAACATCTAAGATAAGTATTTTTATTTTGATTCAAAGTTTATTTATTATGTTTTGTTATTTAATTTCAATGTGTTACGAGTAGTTACTTTACTTTCTCCTTTCAATTATGAAAAGATAAATAAGATAATACAAAATTCGTCGGAGAATTAAAAATCATATATTTTCAAAACATTGTGATGATATTAATACCGATTCTTAATTTACTATTTAAATTGGCCATTTCAATTGTTAAAACCTGTTAAAGAGTTTTGAGACCAAGAAGGAAATGAATTCTTAACTTGTAGATATCACTTGTCAAAAGCTCGATCCTGGATACACTTCTTGTTGTGAAGGTAATAGTTATAGTGAAATTGGGCTTTGATGTTGACAAACCTCTCCTCATCAAAATCCAATTTCCTCTTCCCTTTACTCATCCTTGGAGCCATGTGAATTTCTAAAATTTGCAATAAAATTCCAATAAATCCCAAATTCACAATGTAACAACTCCAAAATCTATTCTAAACAAGTAAGAGCAAATTTCATCATGGAAATCTCAAAATCTCTTTAAAACTCAAAAAATTCCACCATAAGCAATGTGAGAGATTTCCATGGTGAAAATCCAAAAATTTTAACTTAAAGTGAAGCTCTTACCAAGAGAAGTGTAAATCCGGTGTCGAAAAGCCTTGAAGTCTCCTTAAATCCGAGATCTAGCAAGCCCTGGATCTTCAAAATCGCAAAAATGGAGGAGGAAGACGAAGGAAATAGAAGAATTTGAGGGGTCCCAGGGCAAAAATCATGAAATCAAGGGTTTTAGGCCCTTTTCTGGGTTCGGGCGCTGGCGGCGCTCGATAGGTTGCTGACAACGCTCTATTTAAATAAATTGGCCAAACTCTTTGGATTTGGGTGTCAGCGGCGCAAGTCTAAAATATTTTCTGGGTCCAAAATTTTTTTCAAAATTTCGATCGTTTCGACATCCACAATGATGTTTAACACTTCCATAGGCATTTACATCATCTTATAAGCAATAATTAATACAAATTTTCACACAAACAATACACAATAATCTTATATATATAAAATCCAAGTTACATCAAAGACACCAAATATGTTCATTCAAACCAACTATTCTTAGATGTTTAGTGCAGCAAGTACTCTACGATAGGAAAACACTAAGATCTAAGCACACAATGAAAGTAAACACATCCAAATCCAAGTTCAAATCTCAAAGCAAATACTACACAAACCAAAATAACTAAGCAAAACAAACTAAACACATAACAAGCATAGGTAGAATCCATCAATTGCTCCACATCAATTTCAGAACTATCCTCTCCTCTAATGTCTCCAATTGATTGCTGATGCACAAACAAGTTATAAAATGGACGAAATGGAAATTCATCAGATGATTCTTCAGCAATCATCGCGTTCTTCTTCATTAGATTGATTAAGCTCATCTCAATTTGACCAGTATGATCGAATTGCTCTTTCATTCTCCAATCTATATGATCGAATAAATCAGAAATGTTATTGATTGTGTTCATAATGTTTCGTACATCTTTCTCTAATTGTTTGATCCTCTTCAATATCATTCTGGAACCTTCAGGAAAATATGATTGAATCGGCTGTGAAGTCTGTGTTGCTTGATCAGCAAGCAAATTCATGTCATATTCATCTCCAACTGTCTGGTAGTCATAGGGATTAGTTAGATCAATAGGCCTCCATGGAAGAAGAACCTTTTCCAAACTTTCATAAGGAATTTGTGACTGACTACATAACAGAAATATGGTGGACGGGTGTCTAAGCCCATATTTTGATCCATGCACAATTAATCCAAGTACTGATTTCACAATAATATTACCAATGTCAACCGACCTCCCAGTTTGAATACAGAAATTCAAAATGGTGCTTTCTTTGGTTACCTTGCTAATCTTCAATGTCGGCAATAACTTTGCCAAAATAAAGTAGTGCCACTGCTTCGATGTTGGATTGAGAGATGCAGATGGGAAATTAATGTATCCATTCTCTCTAACTTCCCATTCTTCATTCTCATACGTCAGATATCAATACACATCATTCATATTATCTTTCGTGGCATTGAAATAAGAATAATGACAAATAGGTACGTTCTCGATCATAAAGAGATCATTGATTCATTCAGGAGTGAATTGCACAAATGTACCACTCACAAATACGAACCCTTGGTTGATCTCGTGAAGATTTGCATAAAATTCTTTCACGACAGGAGCAACAACGGCAGCGGTAGTGTATCAAAACACTTCCTAATGTCTCTCCTTAATAATTTCTTCAATTCTAGTAGTTCGATTATCCATACCTCGATTTATGAAGCATCTTTCCTTGATAATCCTTTTTTTCATCATCACTTTGTTGAACTAACGCAGCGCTTGAAAACTTATGAACTTCCTTTGGTTGAAAACACGAAATCGAGGGGTTTCAATGGGATAGAAATCCATAGGATACAAATTGGGATTGGTGGTTTTCATTTTTCTGGAGTTAAGAAGTCAAAAATAGAGTTTAGGGAGTTATAAAGACAAAGATCCCGCCAAAAACTGCCAAAACTTGCATTTTGAAACTTAATAAGGCGCCGGCGGCGCTCAAACAGGCAAGGTCAGTGCATTTCTTTTGATAGGGTGCCAACGGCGCCCACTCTGGCTCCAGCGGCGCCAGTGGTAAAAAGTTCTCACTGAACTTCGTTTGGTCCAAAATATTCCAATATCTCGTTTCAATCCATCATTTATCAATTTTTAAAGTATTTAAGAGTAATTAGGATTCAAAAGAACTTTCTAAAAAGCACAACTACAACAAACAAGCAAACACACCACAAAGATATACATGGGTTGCCTCCCATAAATCACTTGGTTTAACGTCGTCAGCCCGACAAACCATTCAGTTAATCGATATGACTCTGCATTAAAACCTCTTTGAAATCAGCTTAAAACCCATCAAAGTAAGGCTTTAATCGATGCCTATTAACCTTGAAAATCTTTCCAGTGTCAGGATCTTTAATATCAATAGCTCCAAAAGAATGAAATTTTTACAACTGTAAAAGGTCCTAACCATCTAGACTTGAGCTTTCCAGGAAATAACTTCAATCTTGTGTTGTATAATAAAACTTTTTGTCCATATTCCAAGTTCTTTTTCAATATCTTCCGATCATGCCATAATTTCCTTTTCTCTTTATAGATCCTATCATTGTGATAAGATCCATTTCTAATCTCTTCCAATTCATTCAACTGCATAAATCTTTTCTCTCCAACATTTTTCAAATTAAAATTTAACTCTTTTATCGCCCAATATGCTTTATGCTCCAATTCAACTGGTCAATGACAAGTTTTACCAAACACTAGTCTATAAGGAGACATTCCAATAGGGGTTTTTAAAGCATCTCTATATGACCACAAAGCAGTATCTAATCGAGTAGACCAATCTAATTTATGATTATCCATAGTTTTCTCTAGAATTCTTTTAATTTCACGATTAGACATTTCTGCTAAACCACTAGTCTGGGGATGATAAGTAGTAGAGATTCTATGAAAAATATTATATTTCTCAATTAATCTCTTAATTCGATTATTCCTGAAATGGGATTCACCATCAGTTATGATCACTCTCGGCATTCCATATCTTGTAAATATATTTTTCTTTAAAAATTTTGAAACACTCCGAACATCACATCTAGGTAAAGCAACAACTTCAATCTATTTTGAGACATAATTAACGCCAAACAATATATATAGATTTCAAAATGATGGAGTAAATGGTCCCATAAAATCTAATCCCTATACATCAAAAAATTCAACTTCCAAATTATAAATTAGAGGCATTTCATTTCTTCTAGAGATATTACCTACTCTCTGACATCGATCACATGATTTAATATATCTATAAACATCTCTAAAAAGAGTAGGCCAATAAAATTCAGATTGTAGAATCTTAAAAGTAGTTTTATCAACACCAAAATGACCTCCAAATTCATAATCATGACATCGTTGAATAATAAAATTTGTTTCTTCTCGTGGCACACATTTCCTAATAATCAGATCCTTACACTATTTATATAAATAGGGCTCATCCCAAAAATAGAATTTTGCATCATATTTAAACATTTTTTGTTGTTGCCTTATTAAATCAAGTGGTACAATATCACTTACAGTATAATTCACAATATTAGCATACCAAGGCAAATTACTTCCCATAATAGTATAGAGTTACTCATCAGGGAAAATTTTAGTAATTTCCTTTTCAAAGTCAGATAATTTTTCATATTCTATTATGGACAGATGATCAGCTATTTGATTATCAGCTCCATTCCTATCAACTATCATAAAATCAAATTCTTACAGAAGAAGTATCCATCTAATGAGTCTAAGTTTCACATCTTTCTTTTGCATTAAATATTTTATAGCAGAATGGTCTGTATGCACTATACTTTTAGCTCCAATTAAATAAGGTCTAAATTTTTCAAAAGCAAACACTATAGCTAATAATTCTCTTTCAGTTGTGTATAATTAATTTGAGCCTCATTAAGAGTTTTACTAGCATAGTAAATGACTGAAAACTTTATCATGCCTTTGCCCAAATGCTACTCCGATTGCATAATCACTAGCATCACACATAAGTTCAAATGGTTTCTCCCAATCAGGTGAAACAATTATAGGTGCAGTGATTAATTTTTCTTTTAATAATTCAAAAGTTTCTAAGCATTCATCATTAAAATCAAACATTCTATCATTTTCTAAAAGTAGGCACAAAGGTTTAGTAATTTTAGAAAAATCTTTAATATATCGCCTGTAAAAACCAGATTGTCTTGAGAAACTCCTGACCTCTCTCACAGTAGTGGGTGGCGGCAATCTCTCAATCACTCTAGTTTTAGCAGGGTCGACCTCCATACCATTTTCAGAAATTTTATGCCCAAGCACAATTCCTCCTGTAACCATAAATTGACATTTCTCCCAATTCAGAACTAGATTTGTTTTCTCACAAAGCTCCAAAAATTTTGCTAAGTTTTCCAGGAAAATTTCAAATGAAGTCCTGAATACAGAGAGATCATCCATAAAAACTTTTATTCCATTATCTATCATACTACTGAAGATAGACATTATACATCTCTGAAATGTTGCAAGTGCATTACACAGTCCAAAAGGCATTCTTTGAAAAGCAAAGGTTCAATAAGGGCTAGTAAATGTTGTCTTTTCTTGATTCTCAATAGCAATATGTATTTGATGGTAACCAGTAGGTCCATCCAGAAAACAGTAGTACTTGTGCCCATCAAGTCTATCTAGCATTTGATCGAGAAAAGGAAGAGGGAAGTGATCTTTTCTGGTGGCGGCATTTAATTTCCTATAGTCGATACAAATTTACCATCCATTAATTTGTCTCATGGGTAGGATTTCATTACATTCATTCACTTCAACAGTCACTCCTCCCTTTTTTTGTACACAATGTATTGGACTCACCCAAGCACTATCCGAAATAGGATAAATAATTCCAGCATCTAGCTATTTTAAAATCTCTTTCTTAACTACTTCTTTCATTATAGGATTCAGTCGCTTTTGCGGATCAACTCTCGGTTTATTTTCTTCATTTAATTAAATTCTGTGCATACAAATAGAAGGACTAACTCCTTTAATATCTACCAAAGTCCATCCAAAAGCTTTCGTGTATCTTTTTAAACTTTCCAACAACTTCTGTTCTTGATAACCATTTAACTCCGAAGATACAATTACTGGCAAGGTAGATGATTCTCCCAAAAACATATACTTTAAATGATTAGGGAGAATTTTCATCTCAAGTTCTAGAGGTTTTATGATAGATGGAATTAAGCTTTTATTTCCACCTTCCATAGTGTCTAATATTTCGAATCTCTCCTAAACATATTCCATATCTTCATTCTTCTTATTATCTGAATTTTCTTCATTTTCACTTTCTTCTTCAAACATATTTTCATATTCTTCCTCTTTTTCAAATATATTTTCAAAATGATCATTTCTTAAGTAATCACAGACCTCCATCCTAAAACATTCATTATCTTTTTCCATTGAGGGATACTTCATAGATTTTAAAATATTAAAGGTCACCTCTTGATTATTAACTTTCATAGTTAGTTCTCCTTTTTGAACATCAATTATCGCTCTTCCAGTAGCAAGGAATGGTCTTCCGAAAATGATTAGAATTTCTTTATCTTCCTCCATATCAAGTACAATGAAATCCATACGAAAGATAAATTTATCCACTTTCACAAACACATCTTCCACCACTCCTTTAGGATAAGTAATGGAACGATCAGCCAACTGAAGAGTCACAGATGTAGGAGAAATTTCTCCTATTCCCAACCTTTTGAAAGTTGATAAAGGAATAAGATTAATACTCGCTCCTAGATCACATAAAGTTTTTCCAAAAAAATTCTCACTTATAGTACAGGGAACAGTGAAACCACCAGGATCTTTAAGTTTTTCCGGAAGCTTCTTCTGAATAATTGCACTACACTCTCCGCTAAGTGCAACAGTTTCATGATATGTAAAGTTTCTTTTCTTTCTCAAGATATCCTTCATAAACTTGGCATTGTCAGGCATCTGTTCTAATGCTTCAACAAAAGAAATATTTATCGTTAATTTCTTAAGGATCTCTAAAAATTTTCCAAATATGTTATCCCTGTTTTGTTTCTTCAATCTTTGAGAAAATGGAGGTGGTGGTTTTTCAACAGTTATCTTCATTGGCTCACGAGGATAATCTAAGTATGGATAAATCTTGTTTGAATCTTTTTCAATTTCCACCTTCTCCTTTTCTATTTCAACTTCATTTTGCACTCTAGTTTCCAATTCTTTTCCATTCCTTAATTAAATAGCCTTAATTTGTTCCTTGTTTTGATCTTTTGGATTGATCTCCATATTATTATAAGTGTTCCCGAAGGTCTATTATTAAGTGCAGTGAAAATATGTCCTAATTGATTTTCAATATTCTTCATAGCAACACCTTGAGCTTGTAATTGATTTCCCATATTCAGAATCCTTTTTTTCAGTAGAAAACTTGTTATCCTTAAATTGTGGGTTACTATTACTTCAGGGGGATAAGATGGTCTAAAATTAATATTTCCTTGATTGTTTGAATTTCCAGTCGGATTCATAGAATTGTTAGCCCACTGTGGGTTAACATTAGCATTACTATTATTCCAATTGAAGTTTGGGTGATTCTTCCAACCAGAATTATAATAATTCGAATAAGGATTGTTAGGTCTATTAATAGCATTTAAGGTCTCATAAAGTGTTTTAGATTCTATTTTCTGTCCAAATGAATTTTCCTCTAATACTTGAGGTGGTTGAGAATAATTCATTCCATATTGATCTTTTTTTTTTTGAAAGGGCTACAATTTGAGTTACTACCATAGTCATCATATCTGAATCATGAACACTAACTACTCTCTTAGGATTTACCCGTTCAGAGGGCCATTAAAAATTATTAGTAGCCATTTCTTCAATTAATGCGTATGCTTCATCAAAAGGTTTTGACATTAATGATCCACCAGCAGCAGCATCTATAATAGATCTCCATGATCTCACTAATCTATTATAAAATGTTTGAATTATTAACCAATCTGGTAAAGCATGATGTGGGCACTTCCTAAGAAGATCTTTAAATCTTTCCCAAGCTTCATATATTGACTCTCCTTCAAACTGACAAAAAAATGTAATATCATTTCTTAGTTTAGTAGTCTTTAATGTAGGGGAATATTTTGATAGAAACTTTTGAGATAATTCTCCCCAAGTTCTAATAAATCCAGGTGCTAACGAGTTTAACCACGCTTTAGCTTTATCCCTTAATGAAAAAGGAAAAAGTCTAAGTCTGACAGCGTCACTAGACACTCCATCATATTTAAAAGTAGCACACAGTTCTAAAAACTAGCGAGATGTAAATTTGGATCCTCATTAGGTGTTCCTCCAAATTGATTTTTTTGTACCATTTGGATAATAACGAGTTTAAGTTTAAATGAATTAGCAGCAAAACCAGGATTTTGAGTAGTTATGTGAATTTCATCTGCTGTTGGGTTAGCATAATCTCTTAAAGGTCTTAGCAAATTTCCAATTTCATTTCTTTGATTATCTTGAATATTCACCATTTTGCAAGGATTTTCAATTTGTTTTTGTTGTTTTCTAATTTTTCTGACAGTACGCTCTAACTCCGAATCGTAAGGCACTAAACCTATAGATCCGCTACTACGCATATACAAACACAAATACTTTTATAAAGGCAAACAAACACACAATTACACACTACAAAATAAAGGTTTTTTTGTTTTATATTTTTTTACTATATTATTAATAAATACCATTTATACTTTCTTACTTCATTACTTAACTTTTGCTTTCTTAACTCTGTTACTTTTCCCGGCAACGGTGCTAAAAACTTGATGCTCGACTTTATATATACTTAAAAATGAAAGAATTTGATACCACTGCTAGAAGATTTAATCCCCGGCAACGGTGCCAAAAACTTGATGCGGTGGACTTATATTTTGCAAGAATTTATGAACTCAGATTTATATATTTATAATAATTTTGTTAAGTCCAAGCATTCAACGCAAGTATACGTATCGTATCAAGAAATACATGGCTCTAATGGAGTTATGCATATCGATCCACAAGGAAATTTGAAGTTTAAGAAAGCGTTATACAATATGTAATAAGTACTAAAATCCGATATTTAATTCGCAATTAAAGTTTACTACTTACTACTACTATGCAAGAAACAATAACAATTAATTAAACTACAATTACTTCTAACAACTTTAAGAACAAAATTAACTAACAGACACACTAAACTAAGTATTTGAAAGGTTTTCGATATATGAGAAAAGTTTCTTTCCTCTTGCAATGAGATTATGATGTGTGGATTGATATGGAACAATTATCTATATTATTGTGCCAAATAGGATCATGGATGATTCTTTACCTTAAAAGAGTACCCCCTCTTCTAAGCAAGAAAAGAACATTGATATATTTTAAGTTTAGTCACTAACTCTAAGGCTAGGCTGGGAGGATACTGGCTCTCACTTTGGAGCTCCCACTCACCCATCACCCGAAAGCTAATCTTTGATATTAGTTACTAATCATAGAACCAATTTGGAGATTTCAGCCTGTCACCCTGAAATCTCCACATTGAAGTCCATTAAAACACATTTCCCTATTTAATTGCACTCAATTCCCCTGAACTATGCAATTCATCCATAGAAATTGAATGGATCTTTCATTATTGTTGTACGACATTAAATCCTTTCAAACTGAATGTTTAACAACATATTTTAACATTTCAATTGGCCAAATCAAAAGTAAATTAAGTTCTAAATGAAAAACCATCACAATTTCTTCATTACATTTAAAGCACAACAAATCCACATCAATCCATCATCAGATCTCTATGCAAGAAGAAAGACAAGGGAGACTACTCAGAATTCATGGAGAAGATACAATAAAACATGAATTTTATATATAAAAGAAAAGTCATATAAACCACAAAAGAAAATACAACTTATCTCTTTCTCTTCCCCAATGCAATTCTCTTGAAGTTCCTTTGAATCCTCTTCTCTCTTCTTTACAACACTTGATTCTCTCTTTAGAATGGAAAGGATGAAGCAATCTCTCACTTTACCTCTTCTCCTTCCCTCCTTAGAGAAGAATTCCACTCAAATGCTCACTCTACACTCACTTCTCCTAAACCCTAACACACTATGACACTAAGAGAAACAAAAAGAAAGCAAGAGACACCACCAAAACTCCCCTCTTTTCATCCACAAATAGTTACTTATAAGATAGGGTTGAAATACTAAGAGTTTCCATAGGCATCCTTTCAAAAAGTCGCCAAAACTCTTCAAATTTGAACTCCATCGTCTTCGGGCGCCGGCGGCGCCAGATAGGGCGCCGGTGGCGCTCTATTCTGTATTTAATTCTGGACTCTCTGGATTTGAGCCCGGCGGTGCCAGAATACCTTTTTCACCATTTTGAATTATTAACCAACCTGGTAAAGCATGATGTGGGCACTTCCTAAGAAGATCTTTAAATCTCTCCCAAGCTTCATTTATTGACTCTCCTTCAAACTGACAAAAAGATGTAATATCATTTCTTAGTTTAGTAGTCTTTGATGGAGGGAAATATTTTGATAGAAACTTTTTAGATAATTCTCCCCAAGTTCTAATAGATCCAGGTGCTAACGAATTTAACCACACCTTAGCCTTATCCCTTAATGAAAAAGAAAAAAGTCTAAGTCTGACAGCGTCAATAGGCACTCTATCATATTTAAAAGTAGAACACAGTTCTAAAAAACTAGCGAGATATAAATTTGGATCCTCATTAGGTGTTCCAACAAATTGATTGTTTTGTACCATTTGGATAATAACAGGTTTAAGTTCAAATGAATTAGCAGCACATCAGGATTTTGAATAGTTATATGAATTTCATCTACTGTTGGGTTAGCATAATCTCTTAAAGGTCTTGGGAAATTTCCAATATCATTTCTTTGATTATCTTGAATATTCGCCATTTTGCAAGAAATTTTTAACTTGTTTTTATTATTTTCTAATTTTTCTGACCGTACGCTCTAACTCTGAATCGTAAGGCACTAAACCTATAGATCCGCTACTACGCATATACAAACACAAATACTTTTATAAAGACAAAAAATGGTTAAACTAGCCAATCCAAGACCTAAAATACTACTGCATTGACATCATAAATTAGGCTTTGACCTAATCAAGTTGACATTGGTCAAAGAGACCAAGGCAAAACTCAGAAGTCATTACATTGACTTTTGATATGACATAAACCCAAAAAATGGTCATCATGACCAAACCCACCCAAAAATTCAGAACCCTTGGACTTTATGATTAAGCTAAACCATGATAAGGTTAGAAAGGATATATTAGTCACCCTTGGGCTAAAATGGGTCAATTTGAGTCAACCGGGGTCAACCATGGTCAACCCTAGTCAACATCCATCAAATTTGGTCAAAATACCCATTTTGAACAAAATAATAATGAAATTAATCAAATAATTAATTATGAAAATTTTTTGATTAATTTATTGGCTAATAATATAATTTCCAATATTTTTGATTAATTACATAATTAATTAAAAATGAAAATACAATTAAAAAGCCATAAAAATAAAATTTGGATATTTGACACCATTTATGACACAGAAAAAGGTTTTTAAAATTCTAATCCCAATAATGACATCATGGATGACCTCATATGGGTTACACAGGACCCATGAGACACTTACCTATAAGTTAACACATTAAATGACCCATGTCACATCATTTAACCATAATTAAAAACACCATCATGACACCATCATGAAGTATGGAGGTGTCATTCCTTCATGAAAGGCTTAAGAGATGACATAGGTGAGTCATCATTCACCTCACAAGTCATCCAACGATGAATAAACACCATTTAAACCTCTCTTTCACCATGGTTAGAAACCATCATAACCATGATGAGAAGGCAAGCTTAAGTGTTAAATTTTCCCCATATACCTAAAAAAGGAGATGGTTGAGTCACCATGCACCTATTCTTTCATCTAATGAAGGAGAAACATGGCTTAAACTAACCATTTACCATGGCTAAATGCAATCATAATAAATCCATGCATGAGATAAGTAATGAGCCTATGTGTCATACCATCTTTAATTTCATTAAATTAAATAGTAAAAATATATGGGGGAGGTGAATTCAGTAAAGTTAAGCATGCCTTATCCACCTCCTTGAAGAGCAAATAAGGAGAAGCCAAACCATGAACTCGAGATCGACCATGGGTAAAACTCACATGGTTTACCCTTGGAAAATGCAATTCTCCTAATCCTTCAGCCAAAATCCTATCCTAAGACATTAATGGTGAAGTTAACAACCTCCTCAAATAAAGCCAAGCAAAATTAAGCTCACCCATAGCCTCCCATGGCTATAAATAGGCCAAACCCGAGAGCACCAAAGAGAGGAGACCAAAGTAGGAGTGACTCATACATTGCTCATATCCCTTGACCTTCAACACCAAAGTTCTTCTTTAGGACCTAGGCAATTGTTCCTCAATAGATTTGAGCTCTGAAATCCACCCAATCTCTCCAATTTAGCCAACCCGAAAACTCCAAAACATAACAAAAATAGAGTTTGAAATGAAGTTATTCAAAACACCAAATTTAGCTTCCCTGAAGCTTCCTAGGACCCTACAAAGACGAGCCCAATCAAAGTTGTATGTCCGCAAAGCCTCTATCCCACTTTTCAATCATCTCCTCTCAAGCCGGAAGACCTTGAGAACAAAATCATATATAGACCTCATTTCAATCCAAATTAACTTTGGGGAAAGCTTTCTGTCATCGAGGCGAAGCTGTAGAGCTGTTCAATTTGATCCTACATCGATTGTGGCCAAGGTATGATTGAGCTAGCCCTAATGGCGTTCGGGTTTGACACTTTGTGAAGCAAACCTATTCAAAACCCATACAAATCCATATGGATATCTTCGTCTCCGTGAGATGAAGCTCTATAAACAAAAATTGCTCGATTCGATCAAGAATCAAGCAAGATTTTGTGTCTAGAACATGAACGATGCACTGGATGAGCTAGGATGATGAAGATGAAAGAAGACCGTATGTTTCCGTGTTTTGAAAATGGACGGTCCTGATTCATTCTAACTCGATCCGCTGTTCGAGGCTCCACAACTGATCAAGTGTGTTTCGATTAATGCGAGGACACGTGGCGCCATCCTGTATTTTCGATTGATTTGATGGTTTAAATAAATTAGGAAAACCTTAAAACAATTAAAATTACATAACTTGACATAGAGAAATCCTAAAAATATGACAAAAATACGCTTGAACTCAGAACAGAGAGGACAACATTGTGGAATTGAAATTTTAAATTTTTTATTTATATTTGATTTTTAATTAATTAAATACTCTCTGGAGTATTTTAATTATTTAAAATTATTTATAAATCAGAAAAATGTGAAAATTTTATGGATTAATTTCTAGGCCCTTAGAGACATTCTGTGATTTTTCCTATGATAGGAAAATTCTTTAAGACAAGATTTTCTAATATTCAAGACATTATGCAATTATTTTTAATAATAATTATAAAAATAAAAATTAAGAAAAATAAAATTGGAAAATGGTTAAAAAATTTAAGGTGATGCACAATAACCTTAAAATAAAAATTCTCAAACCATTAGACAATTTAAAATAACATTTTTACAATAGGGTGAAAAATTTATTAATTATAAATTAATATTATACCCTAAAAATTGCTTCCTCATCTTACTTAGCCTATTCTACAATAGACTAAGTCAAATTGAGTTTAACCCAACAAAGACTCATGACAAACTTTAATTAAGCTCAAGACATCCTTAGGCTTGATTATACTCATTAAAACTTAAATAAATTAGGTTTAATATAAAATCAAACTTTAAATAAGCTAAGACATCACTAGGCTTAATTAAACCATTAAACCTTTACTAAATTAGGTTTAATATAAAATCAAACCCTAATTAGGTCTAACCTCTAATTAGACCTAATTAAACACCTTAAACCTTAGTTACATTAAATTTAAGATAAATTAAATCCGAAAGAGGTCTAACCCCTAATTAGACCTAATTAAATACCTTAAACCTTAATTACATTAGGTTTAAGACAAATTTAACCCTAATTAGGTCTAACACTTAATTAGACCTAATTAAATACCTTAAACCTTAATTACATTAGGTTTAAGATAAATTAAACCCTAATTAGGTCTAACCCCAAATTAGACCCAATTAAATACCTTAAACCTTAACTACATTAGGTTTAAGACAAATTAAATCCTAATTAGGTCTAACCCCTAATTAGACCAAATTAAAAACCTTAAACCTTAATTACATTAGGTTTAAGACAAATTAAACTCTAATTTGGTCTAACACCTAATTAAACCTCATTAAATACCTTAAACCTTAATTACATTAGGTTTAAGACAAATTAAACCCTAATTAAGTCTAACCCTTTAAACTTAATTAAACTATTAAACTTTAACTAACTAAGGTTTAATCAAATTTAAATCCTAATTAAGTCTAATCCATCAGACTTAATTAAACTATTAAAACTTAACTAAGGTTTAATCAAATATAAACCCTAATTAAGTCTAACCCATTAGACTTAATTAAATTATTAAACCTTAACTAACAAAGGTTTAGTCAAATTTAAATTCTAATTAGGTCTAATCCATTATACTTAATTAAACTATTAAAACTTAACTAACTAAGGTTTAATCAAATCAAAATCGTAATTAAGCCAAACCCATTATACTTAATTAAATCATTAAACCTTAACTAACTAAGTTTTAATCAAATTTAAATTATAATTATGTCTAATCCATTAGACTTAATTGAACTATTAAACCTTATCTAACTAAGGTTTAATCAAATTTAAATCCTAATTAGGTCTAATTCATTAGACCTAATTAAACTATTAAATCTTAACCAAGGTTTAATCAAATATAAAACCTTATTAAGTCTAACCCATTAGACTTAATTAAATTATTAAACCTTAACTAACAAAGGTTTAGTCAGATTTAAATTCTATTTAGGTGTAATCCATTAGACTTAATAAAACTATTAAAACTTAACTAACTAAGGTTTAATCAAATCTAAACGCTAATTAAGTCTAACCCCTTAGACTTAATTAAATCATTAAACCTTAACTAACTAAGTTTTAATCAAATTTAAATTCTAATTTGGTCTAATCCATTAGACTTAATTGAACTATTAAACCTTGAATAACTAAGGTTTAATCGAATTTAAATCCTAATTAGGTCTAACCCATTAGACTTAAATAAAATATTAAACCTTAACTAACTAAGGTTTAATCAAACCTAAACTCTAATTAGGTCTAACCCGTAAGACTTAATTAAACCATTAAACCTTAACTAATTAAGTCTAACCCATTAGACTTAATTAAATCAGTAAACCTTAACTAGCTAAGGTTTAATCAAATTTAAATTTTAAATAAGTATAATTTATTAGACTTAATTAAACTATTAAACCTTAACTAACTAAGGTTTAATCAAACCTAAACCCTAATTAAGTCTAACCCATTAGATATAATTAAATCATTAAACCTTAACTAACTAAGTTTTAATCAAATTTAAATTCTAGTTAGGTCTAATCTATTAAACATAATTGAACTATTAAACCTTAAAAAACTAAGGTTTAATCAAATGTAAACCCTAATTATGTCTAACCCATTAGACTTAATTAAAATATTAAACCTTAACTAACTAAGGCTTAATCAAACATAAACTCTAATTAGGTCTAACCCATTAGACTTAATTAAACCATTAAACCTTAACTAACTAAGGTTTAATCATATTTAAACTCTAATTAGGTCTAACCCATTAGACTTGATTAGACCATTAAACCTTAGCTAACTAAGGTTTAATCATATTTAAACTCTAATTAGGTCTAACCCATTAGACTTAATTAAATCATTAAATCTTAAGTATGTAAGGTTTAATCAAACCTAAACCCTAATTAGGTCTAACCCTTTAGACATAATTAAATCGTTAAACCTTAACTAACTATGGTTTAATCACACCTAAATCTCAATTAAGTCTATCCCCATTAGTCTTAATTGACTCTTAAGTCTTACTTATATTAAACTTAAGTAATTTATAAACCCAAGTAAGACTAATTCCAATAAGACTTAAATCTTTAAACCTATAACTGAGGTTCAACTCAATTTGAATCCAAGTTAACCTAAATGTTAGGTTCAACTCATATTGAACCTAACCCAACCAAAATTGAACTTGAGTTCAACCTAACTTGAACTCAAGTAAACCTAAGTTTAGGTTCAACCCATATTGAACCTAACTTAATTAAAATCAAACTTAGGACCTAACTTAAGTTCAACCCATATTGAACTTAAGTCAATAAAATCTAACTTAGGTTCAACCTAACTTGAACTCAAGTTAACTCGAGATCTAACTTAAGTTCAACCCATATTGAACTTAAGTCCAAACGTAAACATAAGTTCAATCTAACTTAAACCTAAGTCAAACCCAACATAAGTTCAACCCATATTGAACTTGAGTCAATAAAATCTAACTTAGGTTCAACCTAACTTTGACCCCAAGTTAACTCAAGACATAACTTAAGTTCAACCCATACTGAACTTAAGTCAATAAAATTTAACATAGGTTCAACCTAACTTAAACCAAGGTTAACTCAAATCCTACCTTAAGCTCAACCCATATTGAAGTTAAGTTAAGATTTCTGCCTAAATTAAACTCTAGCTTCATTTAAACTTAAGTTTAACCCATATTAAACTTAAGTCAACAAAAACATTTTAACTTAGGTTCAACCTAAATAGAATCCAAGTTAATTAACAAAAAGTTAGATTCAAATGACATTGAATCTAATTATTAGAGTCTAATCAACATGAGACTTAATATTTTAAATTCAAATGACATCAAATCTAAAATATTAAAATCAAACTTTTTGTTAGATTTTAAGTCTAATCAACATTAGACTTAATACTTTTTTAGATTCAAATGACACCGAATCTAAAATATTAAAATCTAACTTTTTTGTTAGATTTTAAGTCTAATCAATGTTAGACTTAATACTTTCATATAACATTGAATCTAAAATAATAAAACCTAACTTTTTGTTAGATTTTATTTAATTTACATTAAAATTCACATTTTCTTAAATTCAAATGAATCTAACACTCTTTTTCTTATAGATTAAGAACAAGTGTTAAATTTTCTTTGCATGTTATAGGGTGTGCTAACTTTGTTTTGCAGGACGATCAAGACGAAACAACGACATTAGTTTCATTTTATATTTTTCTTTGCATGTCATAGGGTGCACTAACTCTGTTTTGCAGGATGACATTCTGAAGACAGGACAAACGACAATAAAATAAAATTAAAATAACAATAAAACAACAACATCAACAAAATAGAACAAAATAAAATATAAAAATGACAAAACCAAAACAAAACCTAAACTTTTAGGATAGTCACCAAATAAATGATAAACTACAAGACAAAATAACAATAAACAAAAAAATAAAAATAAAATCGACATAACAAATGACATTGACAAAAATCAAACTCTTAGGTTAATATGACATATTACCTCTAATATTGAAATTTGACGTTTCTTTCCTTGTTCTCAAAATTTCTTAGAAAAGTAGTGGTTAACATTAATAAGAAGTTTTCTTAGACAATTTTAAAATGTCTAAGATGTAATTAACTATAGGAGCTTGCTCCTCTAGGAGATTTTAGGACTCAGGCTAGTTATCATACCTAGAAATCTCTGGTTATCAAAAATTTCATATGTGAGTATCCTTACATAAATTTCTAGAATAAGGGATTCTAGAATTCTCTTTTTATGAAGATTATCACCGAAATTTCTTATTCTACTGTTTTCTATTTTATTAGCCCTTATTTTCTTCAAATTTCTTATTTTCTAAGAATCCTTTTATAAGATCTAAAGAAATAAGATTCTTGAAGATTAAGGCAATGCTATAGATAGACAGAGTGGTGACTCCAAAATAACGACATCAACATCGACACCGAGAAAATCTCCGACACAGCTTCGGATGCCGACGTCGACTTGCTTCATGACAAGGTATACTTAGAGTCCTAATAGCTTGGGATGACAGATTCAGGGTATCCTAGCCTAGCTATCTCTACCTGATTATGATTACTCTACCCTCCTTTTACCGAGCTCCTTTGAGCCCATTCATCCTTTGGAGACATTGTTGATGTTATCTCATAAGCCCCGATTACGGATAGACCACCGCTCATTTAAGATACGATGATTCACCCTCTGCTCTTATGGTCAATTTAGGCTCTGTAAGCATAGTGTGCACCCTATGAGTCGGCTTGGTTGTTTATAGGCTCCATATGCTAATGAGCCACTACCCATTAGGGATGTGAGAGATTAACCCTTGCTCTGTGGCTTAGTGAGAGCTTTGAAAACATCGTAGTGCTTCTACGTGATAACCATCCTTTTTGGTGACTTATTTGTCATTCATGGTAATGTAAAAAAGACTCCTTTTATCAAGAGTATTCTTGAGTATCCCCTAAGATGTAATCCACCAAAGGGATATATTCCATTGTGAGTGCTCTTGACCTAGAACAGAAATGTCCTTTTTGGTTCTCTGGTTATGGGTAACTTATGTAGGGACTTTCTTAGTGAGTACTATGTTTTGAGTTATTTCGATATGATCTTATTCAAACGTATATTCTCGACCTATTACACGAGGATTTCCTATACATAAGCCCTTCATATTTCTTTTAAAATTTGTTTGTCTATCCCTTCTTCTTTTATTCCTCTCCTCTTGAGATCATTTAATTGATCAGAGAAGGAGACTTTTGAAAAGGGAAATCATTTGATGATGATGATGATATATATATATATATATATATATATATATATATATATATATATATATATATATATATATATATATAAACAAGCTAGCAACTTAGAATTTTTAAAAAGAACAAAAAATATTTTATGTATTTGAGTTAAGAATCAGATCAATATTTAGTCATTGCACTTGGAGAAGCCATTGGCCCTTTATTTGGAATTTGCTAAATAGTTCTCTAAGCATGGAAAGATGAAAATTTTGAGTTAATCCAATAGATCTCATCATAAAATTGAAATTAGATGTATTCCCATTCTCGGTTAATGAATTCGCCTTAACTTTAGTGGATGAGTGCCTGTGCATAGGTTAGTGAGTTCACTTAATAACTAATTGGAAAATAAATTCTTCTTTCATTAACTTATAAAATTATATTAAATGTGAGCTCTCTCATCAAGGTTGTCTAAAAAAATAATCTTCATCTACATATATTTTTGTCAAAATGATATTGTTTCCAATCTTTTTAATAAACATTATAATGTCAATTTTACTCTCATTAAACTCAAACTAGTCAAGAGTATACTCTATCTCTCCTACCAAACTGAATGAGCCTATTTTGTATTTAAATATTAGGTGATGTTTTACATAAATTTTTTTCATGATCCTATTTAAAAATGAACTTTAAACATTGATTTAATATATTATAAATCCTTATGTTTTAACATTGATTTGACATATTCACCATTGGGCAATCCCAATTAAGTGTTGTAATATTTTTCTGAGTGAGACTATCAATATCTATAGGTAGATCTAGTAATCTTAACACCTTAGTGATTTAATTGAATGAGCCCTAAGCCGCTAGCTTAGAAAAGCCTAAAGGCTCCCTTACTTCACTAAAATTATTCAATCTAAGTAAGCTAACTCATTTTTCCTTTACAAGATCTTGGTTCTTCATAATGGTTTGAGAGAACCCTCTCCTCATAATTGGCAATCGGGTGGCTTGAGGGTGATGAGACTACCTCTTAAAAGGGTCTTTTGTCTATGCTAGCATGAGGGAATATGATATATCAATAAAGAGAACAAATATAAGCTTTGTTTGATGTTTATCTTACATTTTGGTCAACTCTTTTCCATGGATTATATCCAATGTCATCAAGACATAGGAATTCTCTCATAGTATCACTTGATGATTGAAATGAACTCAGATAAGCTATAACTTGAACCCCACTTGAGCTAAAATTTTAGCTAACCTCAGTTTAATCTAAAATTAAAATATAATTAAATAGAAATTGAAATTAACTGAACTAAAATGAAACCAAGCATAACTAACCTTAAACAAACCAAAAAAAAAAATCAACTTAAATCAACATGCACATCGAAATTATTGTTTTATTCACAGATCTTCGTAGAGCTTAAAACTTAATTATAAAAGTTACATGATTTTTTTTATCGCATATAAAGATCATGCAAACAAGTTTGCCGATTACATGATGTAATTTTTATGTAAAAATTTTGACCTTGAGTTTTCATGCATGAATATTCCTCTTACCATCCAAAAAAAATAACATTTTCTCCATAGATTAATACAGTGATTAAAATTTTATTCTATAAATTACATGATATTTTTTATCACACATGAAATATATACAATCTGGTTTGATAGCAATTAAGCATCCCTTTTAGATAATACCTTTTGGTTTGGGTTTCCATGCATGAAAAATGACCCTCAATAAAAATTTTTCAATGAAGTATTATTTTTAGAAACAAGTCATACAAGTGCATCCAGATATTCAAAACCTTACAAACGGACCACTTCGTGCCTAAATTAGAATTCATTTAGGGGCATAATAAGTCTTTACTAACTAAGATGATAATTTTGATTATAAAAATAAAAACTATTATAATTTAATCAAAATGAACTCAAATAAAAATGAAACTTCAACCAAGGTAAATGTTAGCTAAAAAAACTAAATTGAATCAATCAATCCCATTAATAACTTTCATTCAAAATCCACCAAAAAGTTTATCTTCTAAGGTGATGCCCACATTTTAATTTAAAATATATTATGATAGGGCCTGTCGTGACCAAAACTAACCGCACCAGTGTATTCTCCTCATTTTTTGATTCAAATGAGCCAAGGTCAAATTTTTCACCATAACCACCACCAACAACTCGTAAGCACCTTGCCACTTCGGATTAAAATATCTAAAAGTAGAGATCACCTCAACTAAAATAATTTCACTATTGGATTTATTGAAATTTTCTCTTCCAAATGAGCTAGGGTTGTAATTTTGGTTATAACCACCTCCAACAACCCCTAGAATTTACAATCCCTCAAATTTAAAACTATACTTCCTTTCTCTCTTAACTGCTCCCTCCACCTTTTCCCTCTATAAGTGGCCAAAACCTTCCCTCTCTCCCTCATTCAATTTTGTCTCTGCTTGGCCAATGCCTCTCTCTCTTCCCTTTCTCTCCCCTTCTTTCCCACTTAGCTAAAACCTCTCTCCTCTCCTTCTTCTTCATCTTCCTCTTCTTCTTCTTCCTCCACCTATAGCCTAAAGCAACAACATCCCTCTTTCCCTTTTCTCACCAAGTATATCAAGAAGAGTTCACTTAGTTCAAGCAAAGCAATCAAAGACTTTCACCCAAGAAAAGTATAAATTCTCCTCTCCCTTATTTCAATAACTTTTACATGAAATTCAAAACCATTTTGTGAGATTATGATGTGAACCTCTCCTTCACCCTCTCTTTCCCTCTCTTTCCCAAGCCAACTCTTCTCTCTATCTCCTTCTCTTTTCTTCCTTAGCCATGTGATCCTCTCACTCCACTTCTCTTTTCTTCTTTGGCTGAGCCTCACTATCTTCCTCTTCCGCAAATTCCTTGGCGAAAACTCTCTCTTCCTCCTCCCTTCTTCCATGGTCGAACACACATACACTCACTCACACAAACTTTTATTCTTCCTATCACATACCCTCACTCGCACCCTCTCTCCTACATTCCCCCCAAGCTAAAAACCTAACTTAAATTCCACACACTATCCCCTTTCTCTTACCTTAAACTCTAACCAAAATTTCGCATGCTCACCCTGTCTCTGCCTTACTCAAAACCTATCCATTAACTCACACACACACACTCACTCATTTACCTTACCCAAAACTATACACCAATAGACACACACCCTCTCTCTCTTACTCGAAACATACACACTCACTTCCTCTTTCTCTCTTACCTAAAGCTCCCCCACACTCCCTCATCTATGTTACTTGAAACCCACACACCAACACAATTTTCTCACCCTCACGTATATAGGATAAAATCTGCAAATCCTCCTCTCCCTCTCCTTCACGCTTCCTATAGCTTAAATGCTAAGCCGAGCTATACCTTTCTTCTCCTTTTCCCCTTTATGAAACATCCACTAACACAAACACACACACTTCTCTAGCGTAAAGCCCAACCCTAGCTCTCCCTATGTCATAATATTCCCCTTAGCAAAAACATCCACTCACACAAACACACACCCACATCACTTCCTATTGCCTAAACCCTAAACCTAGTTCTCCATCACTCCTCCCTTTCCCCTTGGCTAAATTCACTCACACAAACATACATCCATTTCACTTTCAATGACTAAAACTTTAACCATGGCTCTCCCTATTCTCTTCTTACCCTTGACTGAAAATTCACACCTAAATGCGTTAATTAGTGTGAGAAAAGTTTGCTTGTTTTCTCATATATATGCCACTACTCTTGATAAATTGATATGAAAAACTGATTAATCCACCTAAATACTTTCATATGTTATGTAATATGTTTACGTTATCATGTTATATTTATGTTCTATGCAAATCCATGAAAATTCATGTTTAGGGATTATGTTCTATGTAAATCCATCTCTAAGCTTTAAGTTCAATGAAAATTCATGCTTAGGCTTTATGATTCATGAAAATTCAGGTTTATACTTTATGTTTTATGAAAATTCATACTTAGGCTTCATGTTTCAGAAAAATTCATATAATGATTTTATGTTTCATGCAAGTCAGTAGGTTGTGGTTGTGGTTTTGTGTTACATGCAAATTAGCAAGTTGTGGTTTTATTATTCATAAAAATTAGCAAGTTGTGGTTATGACTCTATGTTTTATGCAAATTTCCATATCAGGATTTTATTATTAATAATAATAATAAAAATTTGTGGCTTTATGTGTTTACTATAAAGCATGTTTAAAATGTGTAGCCTGCAAACTTCTTGTGCTTAGATGCTTTGGATTGATCATTCTCATAAATTATGTATTTATAGAGTGATTTGCAAAACTTATATAGTTAGGTTATGTTAATCCATACATTTAAAAAAAATTTAACTATTTATATAAAAATTTTTTATAAATTTAAAGGTGTTATAAATTAACCATTTCTATAAAAATTTATATAAATTTAAATGTGCTATAAATTAATTATTTTTTAAAAAGTTATATAAATTTAAATTTAAATGTACTATAGAAGAATATCTTTATTTAAATTTTAATGAGCATTAAAAGAGAAAAAAAAAGTTAATAAAGTAATGTAAGCCTATGTGTCCTCTAACTTTATTATCTTTATAAGCTTATGTATAATCTGATTTCAATTGTTATTTTTTAATAAAAAGTCAAGTATGCTCAAAGTTTGAATTAATTAAATAAAATGTCATGTAAAGCTTAAAGGTGGAGTAAATCTTTTAATAAGTATGAATAAAAAATTCTCAAAATTAAAAAAAAATTAAATAAAAAGATTTTCAAACTAACATAAACCTAAATAAAAACATTCTCAAAATAAAAACAAACCTAAACAAAAATAATTTAAACTAACCTAAACCTGAATAAAAACATTTTCAAAGTAAAAATAAATCTAAATTTCAAACTAGTATAAACCTAAAATAAAAATATTTTTTAAAACCAAGATATACCTTAACAATAATATTTTCAAACATAAAACTTAGGTAAAATATTTATTTAAATAAAGCAAACTTAAGTAAGACTTTTTGAAAACCAAAATAAAACTTAAGCAAAATCTTTTCCAAAATAAAGTAAACTTAAATAAAATATTTTAAAAAAAGTGTAAATATTCAAAACTAAATCAAATATGAGTAAAACCTTTTTCAAAATAAAGTAAACTTAAACAAAACTTTTTCAAAACTAAATAAAACGTAAGTAAAATTTTATTTTGTTAAAATAAACAAACTTTCTAAAAAACTAAAGCAAACCTACGTGAAATTTTTTTAAAACTAAAATTAAACCTTTTCAATTCTAAATTGAAACTTAGTAAAATATTTTTCAAAATAAAGCAAACCTAAACAAAACATTTTCAAAACTAAATCAAACCAAAGTAAAACATTTTCAAAATAAAGCAAACCTAAAGAAAACCTTTTAAAAACTAAATCAAACCTAAGTAAAGTCTTTCAAAAGAAAGAAACACTAAACAAAATTTTTACAAAACTAAAATAACACCTAAGTAAAATAATTTTTAAAAAAACAAAGCAAACATAAATAAAGCTTCTCCAAATGCAAGGAAAACATAAGTAAAATCTTTTTCAAATTAAAAAAAAATAAATAAAAATAATAATAATTTTTTTAAAAATAAAAGAAAATCGTAAACTAAACCAAAATAAAAACATTTTCAAAATAAACTAACTTATGTAAATTCTTTTTAAACTAAAGTAAGCCCTTTTGTTTTTGAAAACCTCTCATAAGCTCACAAACTGTATCAATTTCCATAAAAAATCATGTAAGTTCGTTAATCGCTCAAAATAGGTAATTTGCATCAGAATTGTACATATTTTCATATTTGGCCCATACATGAATATGTTTTTATTTTAAAAATATATAATTTATTAGCTTAACTCCTACACATACAAATTTTAATAAATTTTATACTTACATAAACTTCACTTAATTCACTTACATTCTGAATAAAATCAAACTATATTTATATGATAAAAATATTTAGACATGTATATATGTATAGACATTCTAATTTTTGGAACTCACATCTGAATACATACAGACTAGGACCCCGGGCATATCATATCCGCGGTAATGTGCAAGGCTTGATCTTTAAATATGGGCTCATGTGTTGCAGGCAGTGATTCCGTAACAACACCAAGGAGATTGGATTCATTAAGTATCACTCAGGATCATTGGGCTTCAAGACGAGGAGGAAGATGATACTCATTTTTGTGAAGGTCTAATCTTTCATAGAAGCCTAGGATCCAGTCATGAAACTTTTCTGTTGACTATCCTAGAGGACTAGTGATGGAATCCTACCCCATTAGAAATTCTAAATGCTTTTTTGCTCCTCTTGGAGTTCTACATGTTTGGTCCGAACATCTATTACATAGTAGGTGGGAGCCAAATATGAGGGAGCTCAAGAAGGGATTCCCCATAAGATGCTCAAGCTTGAGGGTTAACCCCTGGTGGTGTGGCTTTGGTCTATCTTGCACACACACACAACCCCATACTCTCACTCACAACCTAAACCCTAAAACCAAACATGCTCAACCTGGTTCCCTACTTCTTTTGGAAACTTATGTGGGTGGTCCCCCAAACCTTTAGCTCTAGGCTAGGATTTGGCTAAGACCAGTATATGGAGGATCCAAAATGGGACTTCTTTTAGGTCCATGGCTCAAATAGAATGATTCTATGATTAACACTCTCAATTAATCTTAATTTTACAAATATTCCCAATTTGACCACCTAGCCCCCAAATTTTCATCAAATTACCAAAATACCCATATACCCTAATTTATCTAAAATTCATAAAATTGCCTAAATTATCTTCAAAAATCATTCCAAACCATTCTAAGCAACTCAAATAGACCAAAATATCCCAAATCACCCAAAATACCCTCAAATTTGTCAAAACTACCAAAATGCACTTCATGCCCCAAAAATTCCAAAATTTTCCAAAATCTCATAAGTCACTCCAAATGATCCTAAAATCAATTCAAACCACTCCATTGAGCCCAATTTGACAAAATTGACAAATTTTGATAAAAATCCCTAATTTGCCCTTAAAGGCATCCAAATCACTCCCAATTTCTACCAATTTGATTCTAAACCTACCTAATTTCAATTCTAAATCAAAATTCTTCATGTCCACTCCAATTGAACCAAATTAAAGCCAAATTGAGCCAATTTCATAACCAAACTTCAACCCAAGTTAAAACCCCCCAATTTTTTCCAAATTCTTAAATCCCACCAAATTGAATCCCATGATCAACCCAATCTCCTCAAATTTGAATTCCAAACTCTTCATAACACTCCTTTAGACCAAATGGAACCATCAATTAAACCAAATCCAACAAATGACTCAAACTTTACCATGAGCCAAATTCCATTAAATTGAGCCTCCCAATCAACTCAAAATCACCAATTTCTTTTCAAAACTTCTCATGACAATTGATCCATGAAAAAAATACCTATTTTTATGCCTTGATTTTTATCAAATTTTTAAGGATATTATGCTTTAATGAAAGGTATTTTTGTGTTTTTGGATGTAGGTTATTCAAAAAAGTTCAAAAAGAAAAAGGATAAAAAAGGAGTAAAAAAGAGCAAAAATGGAGCCAAAATGCAAAATTGTCAAAATAATGGGCCTGGCGCCTAGGCGCCAAAATCCGCCGCCTAAGCGCCAGCTCAATACCAAATCTGTGATGATTTTTGTAACTACTTTGGGAAGTTATTTTGACGGTTAAAGCAGTTATTGGATCATCTAGAAGATTGGCAGTTATTCCTGGATTATAGTACATGTGATACATTGTATTTAGACGCTTGGAAACGGTTTGGTTCGCGAAGAGGTGCGATCCAAAGTGAAGAGGTGCGAAGAAGATGCTCGATACCAGATGCCGGCGCCTAGGCGCCAGACAAACTTTCTAGAAGATTCATTGAACTTGGACACATTTTGAAGAGATGCTTTAGGCAACCCTTGAAGCCAATAAATAGGAGGCCATTTCTACAGAGAAAAATGACCAAGACCAAGCCCAAGCCCAACGCCCAATCAGAGAAAGAATTAGAGAGAATTTTAAGGGCCACAATTGTAGTTTACTTTCTTTCATTAATTAGTGAGTTTATTTAATTTAGAGTTTGTATTGAGAGTTTGAAAGAGTTGGTGCTTTTGAAGTCTATTTTACTTTGGAGTCAGAAAGAATCAGAGATTCAGTTAGAGAAACACTTGAGATAAGTATTTGTAATTTGATTTAAAGTTTTGTTTATATGTTTTGTTATTTAAATTCAATGTGGTCTGAGTAGTTACTTTACTTTCTTCTTTCAATTATGAAAAGATAAATAAGATAATATTAAATTCGTTGGAGAATAAACAAAACTAAATATGTTTAAATATTGTGATGATATTAATACCGAATCTTAATTTACTATTTAAATTGGCCATTTAAATTGTTAAAATCCGTTGAAGAATTTTGAGACCTAGAAGGAGATGAATTCTTAACTAGTAGATATCACATGAATTCTTGGGTAGACGAAGGTCTTGTGCGGGTTATTCAAAGTGAAGTGCAAATAAATAGGAAAATATTATTCAATGATCGTAGAATTGATAAGTTTTTAGAGTGACAGACTAAATTCTTGTAATTTGGTTAATAGAGAAGGAACATGTCACTAGTAGGGCCAACCATAACCACCCTTGGACATCTAGTAGTGTGAGCCTAGATTATCCCATTCTACTAACAATACATCTAGACCTGATCTATGGATTAGCCAATGTTCTTTATACTATCGAGCAAAGGTAAATAATAGGAATGCTTCTATTTGGCACAATACCATAAATTTATATTCTCCACGAATATTATATTATTTAAAAAGTCTTGGATTAATTGAAAGGAAGAAAGTTGTTTGCTTATTATTATTTACATCACTCATTATTTTATTATTGCTTTAATTTTGCATTTAGTAAATTAAATATTAAATTTATAAATTTAAAAGAAATACATAAAAAAATTAAAATATTTAAAAATTTATAAACCTCCTCGTGGGATCGATACTGAGGTCTTTATTTAAAGCCCTATATTACTTGAAATGATACGTATACTTTCGTAGTACCTCTAGTGTGTAAAATATTTTCCATAAAATTTTATTTATATACTCTAGCCGCTATTATTATTTGGGTCAAAGTATTGGCTATAACATATTTTTGAAAGCATAAATTACTTCGTTGTTCGCGGACCGTGGTCAAGTTGTTGGCGCCGTTGCCGGGGAGGGCAAATTTTTAGATTTTAAATATTTATTTTATTTTTATTTATTTATTTCTTTTATTGTCAAAAATATAAAATACAAAAAAAAATTATAAAAACCAAAATAAAAAAATATATAAAAAATAATAAAAAATAATAATAAAATAATAAATAATAAAAAAAAGTAAGTAGAGATTTTATTTCTTGCTATTTTATTTTACTTTTTATGCGTAGGTCTAGATCTGAAGGATTATTACCTTTAGACTCTGAATTAGAAAGAACTGTTAGAAGAATTAAAGAAGGAAAACAAATTCAAAAATATCAAGAGATGGCTGTTGACCTCACTTTTGGTTGAGGTATAGTCTCTCTTTAGAATAGCCTAGGGTCTAGCCATAGGACTCTCCTGGTGACTTTCTTAGAGGACTAGTCATGGAACCCTCCCCATAGAAATTCAAAACTCTTCTTGCTTCACAAGGGGTTTTCTTATGCTTAAGGCCTGACCTCCACCTTTTGGTAGGAAAAAGGCAAGCATAAGGAATCCTAGGGGAAGTCTCCTATAGGTGGTCAGACCTTAGGATTTGCCACGAGGGAGGTCTGGACTTCACCACTCACATGCACACATTCCCCTAAACCTTTGGAAACTCATGTAGATGGTTCTTCTCAACTCTTGGCATCAGGCTAGGGTTTGACTAGTACCAATACATAGAGGACCAAATGTGAGTGACCCTTAGTCCATAGCTCATATTAAACCATCTCATGACATTCAACTCAAACCAACCTTCAATTTTCCAAAATTTCAAAAATTTGGCCACTGACCTCCCAAAATGCCCTAAATTACCCAAAATTTTTCAAATTCACCAAAATTCCCCAAAAATTATTCCAAGATATTCCTTACCACTCAAATTGACCATCCATGACCAAAAATTCCAAAATTTCCAAAATTTCCAAAAATACCCCCCAATACCCTCAAAATACCCAAAATACCCTTTTTGCCCAAAAATCCAAAAATTCCAAAAAATTCTCAAAAAAATCCAAAAATTCCTAAAAATTCCTAATTTCCTTTTGTTCAACTACACCATAAGCTAATTTTTCAATTTAACCCAATTTAAATCAAAAACCCCAATTTGGCCTATGTAGCCCAAAAGTGCCCAAATCAAACCCAATCTTGACCCAATTGACCAAAATCTTGCCCAATTTCAATTCCAAACTTTAATTCGACCTCCCTAATATCAATCTAAACCAAATTCAAGCCCAATGTGACCCAAATTTGAATCCAATTCCACTTGAAATCCAAAATTCCCAATTTTGCCTAAATAATCCAAAATCCCCTAAATAAGCCCAATGTCAATCAATTCCTCCCAAATTTCAATCCCAAACTCTTTATAACACCTCCTTAAACTGAATTGGATCATCAATTATCCACAATTTGAGCTCAAGTCTTACCCAAATCCATTTTGGACCAAAACCCCTTAATTTTGACCCAAATTGAACACATGTCCTAAATCCACCAAATTGACCCTCCAAACTCTGTCAAAACCAATTCATATCTTCATAAAAAAATCTTTGATACAATCATATCTACACTATTTTTGAAGACCTCTGGACCTCATTCCCACTCAAACTCAAGATAACTTGACCCAAATCCAATATGGTCCAAAATAATCGAAAATCCTATCCATACCAAAATTGAACTTCCAAATGAGCTCAAAACCACTTTGTGTCTTCATGAAAGATCTTCATTACAATCATATGGACAATATTGATCAAGGCACTTGGGCTTCATTCAAGTTCTAACCCAAGTTAAGTCAATCCAAACCCAAATGAACCTAATTGAACTAATAATTCAAATCAAACTAAATTAAACCAAAATTAATCAAATTAACCTCATGGCATCCCTAAAATAAATATATATATAAGATGTTGGTGGCAAGGAGTGCTCTGTTAGGGTTTCTAACATGACCCTGCCGGCGGCAGCTTGGTGGGTAGTGGCGCAGGTAAGTTTGGTTAGGAGCTAGCCTGGTAGTGAAGTGTTTTTGGGCTCCTGTTTTGCTTCTCCTGCTGTTCTTGTTGTTCTCGGGTTCCCTGAATTTCAAATTTTCTTGTTACATTGGTTTCACCTTGGGGAGGCTGTTCTTGCTCTAAGGGCTGTTGGAGATCTCCTTTAGTTTTGGCTTCTTTCTGATTCTTTGCCCACTGTTTTGTTGTTGGATCTCTATTTTCTGGTTTTTATTGTTCTGGTTTCACTGTTCCATTGGTGACCACCTGGTGGTGGCTGGTGGATTGATGGCCACTTATGCTGGTGTTATTGGATCTGCCCCTTCTATCTCAGATCCTTCCAAACTGATCTTTCCACAGAGACTGCATGATGTAGCAGCAGGAAGAATCACCTGTCCATTTATCAGACCACTGGAAGAGAAGGATGGCCACCCTACTGTGATCTTCACTGACCAGGAATTGGCTTATCTAGATGCTGAAGTTAAACTCACATTGATTAGGAAATTTAGTTTGGGGCATCCCAAGATGGAGCTAGTGAGAAAATATTTTGAATCCCTGAATTTTCAAGGTAATTGGAAGCTAGGGCTGTTGGATGGAAGGCATCTTCTTATCAATTTCACTGCTAAAGAGGATTATGCTATGTTATTTGCTAAACAACTGGTGAGTATTGCAGGAGTTGAGATGAAAATAATCAAATGGACAGCAGATTTTGATCCAAGCAAGGACCCCCCAATAGTGCCAATTTGGTTTAAACTGCCTAATCTTCCTTACAAATATTTCAATCAGGATGCTCTTTTCCAAATTGGGAGGTCTAATGGAACTCCCTTAAGCCTGGATGCTGCTACCATCAATAAAGCTAAACCTGAAATGGCTAGGATTCAGATGGAGAGAGATATTTCACTGCCTGAGGTCAAGAAAATTTGGATTGGCTCAGCTAAGGAAGGACAATGGCAAGAAGTTATAATGCAGCAAAAACCCTACTACTGCTCTCATTGCAAAATGTTTGGACATACAATTGAAAAATGTTATAGAATTCATCCTCCATCTAGAAGATCCACAATAAAGGAAATTCAAAGTAAGCAGCCTGTTGATATCAATGCCTCTGTATTGGTGTAGCAGGGTTTAGGGGAAAGGAGAGATACTGTGAATTCAGTCACCCAAACTAAGTTTAATCCTCCAACAGATGTGGGGAGGGTACCAGCTGATTATGTCCCCCCAACTGTCGGACACACAATCAATGTTAAAAAATGCACCCCTCCAGCAGATTCTGGGAGAACTTTAATCAGGATTGTTTCTTCTGAAGATGATTCTGAGTCTCCTTTTGGGGGTAGGTCTCCAACTGATGCCCAGGTTCATAGGTGCAGAAGGGAGGAAGAGGAAGTCAGAATGGTCACACCCACTCAATCTACTGAGCAACAATTTGATACCCAGGCTCCCTCTAATGCTGAAGTTAGTGATATGCAGAAGGGGATGGAAGGTAAATGCCACACCCAAACCTCCAGGAAAAAGAAGAAGAACAATCTTAGTGAAGTACAAAAACTTGGAACTCCTCTTTCTATGGGGGAGTTAGTTGGAATTTCTGTTACCAGGGGGAGATCTAGATCTAGATCTCAATCCTCAATTAATCCTCATCCCAATTAATGATAAACTTTCTCTGTTGGAATATAAGGGGTATTGCTAACCCCTTATCTTTTAAAAGACTGTTACATTTAAACAAGAAATATAAGTTATGGTGCATTACCATTACGGGAACCATTGGTAAATAAACACCCTCGGAAAATCATCGGTAAGCTACATGGTTACAACCATTATGCTAATCGCAATAATAAAATTTGGATTTTTGTAGAAAAGAGGTGACTCGGTCTATCCTTATTGACAACAAGCAATTTATACATTCATCCTTTCATATTAATGGCAGGGATGATACAACAACTTTTGTGTATGCTGGATGTAAAAAGGAAGATAAACTGCTCTTGTGGATTCAGCTCCAGGATATCAGTGTCCAATTACACTCACCCTGGATAGTTGGTGGTGATTTTAATAGTGTGGGGTCTTCAAGTGAAAAAATTGGGGGTAGACCTCCCAAGCTCTCTGATATGACTATTTTCAATGATAATATTCTTGCAGCCAATCTATATGACCTTGGGTTTAGAGGACCTGCTTTTATCTGGAAGAGAGGGAACATTTGGGAGAGGCTTGACAGGATGTTGGTTAACAATCTTTGGCTCTCTAATTGGCTTCTTACTTATGTTACTCACCTAAGTCTTGCTGGATCTGATCACAGACCCCTCCTTATATCCATTACCTCCCCCAGCTGCTCTAATACTCCCCCTCCTTTCAGATATCTTAATGTTTGGTCCACCTATGTTGAGTTCCACAAGATTGTTCAGGAAAACTGGCACTGTGCTGATCACCCTGATCCACTCACTAGATTAAGTAGGCTACAGGTAACTCTCAGTAATGCTCTAAGGAAATGGAGTTGGAATTATATAGGGAACCTCCATGAAGCTGTCCAAGTGGCTGAGAAGGAGATAAATAAAATAAAATCTAAAATCCAAGCAGGTACTGCCACAGAAGAGCAATACTTTACTGCACAAAATAATTTACTGGTGGCTACTGATAAGTTGGAACAGTACTTAAAACAAAAAGCTTCTTTGAACCATTTTATTCATGGTGATAGAAATACTCAGTTTTACCATGCCTGTATAAAATACAGAAGGAAATGCAATAATATTCATTATATTCACACAGCTGATGGCAGGAAACTCCAGGATGACACTGATATTGGCTTGGATGCTGTCACATATTTTGATAGGCTGCTCGATTCTCCTCCCAGAACCAGATTGCCTATTGATAAATCTCTTTTCCATGACAATTTACAGTACACTAATGTACTTGATCTAACTGCTATCCCAATTGAACAAGAAATCTGGAATGTCATAAACTCAACAGATAGTTCTAAAATTGCAGGACCAGATGGCTACTCTACAGACTTCTATCAGAAGGAATGGAAGTTGGTTGGTGGTGATGTGGTGGTAGTTATCCGAAGTTTCTTTCTTGGTAAACCACTTCCCAGTTATTTTTGTGCTTCAAACATTGTGCTGATCCCCAAAAACAATCTTATGCAAAGCTGGGATCATTTTAGACCCATTTCCCTGACTTCTGTAATCAGTAAGGAAATCAACAAAATAATTGTGGGGAGACTTCAACCTCATCTTGATAGGCTAATTTGCCTTAATCAATTAGCTTTTGTTAAGGGCAGGTCAATCACTGATAATGTGTTACTTGCCCAGGAATTACTGCTAGATTTGGATAAAGTTCATAGGGGAGGCAATCTCATATACAAATTGGACATCCAAAAAGCCTATGACACCATTAATTGGGAGTTCATTGATGATGTATTGACTGCTAGAGGTTTCTAGCAACAGTTCTGCAATCTCATTTCCAGGTGGCTCCATTCTAATGAACACTCTATATTAATAAATGGGAAAGCCAGAGGCAACTTCCATGCCACAAGAGGTTTAAAGCAGGGTGGCCCACTATCTCCTATCATCTTCATCTTAGCAGCTGATTACTTCTCAAGGATGATTGATCAGACCATTCTGAACAAAAGCTTTTCCAGGTACCATCATAAATCAAATATTGCTATTTCTCACATCCTCTATGCAGATGATATCATGGTCTTCTCTAGTGCCCATAAAACTGTTGTGAAAAAGCTGAAACACTGTTTAGACTCCTTCCAACAATAATCTGGAATGATTTTCAATCTCGAGAAGTGTCAATTGGTATTCTCCAAGTTGACACCTATTCGGAGTTAAGCAATGGATTCTGGAATACACTCTGGATTCAAATGCGACAACCCTCCTTTTAAATACACAGGTGTCTTTCTCACTCGTGGGAAGAACCAAACAAATCCATTTTGAGGAGATTCTCACCAAAGTTAACTCTCAATTGAGTCTGTTGGACCAATTCATTCTTATCCAATGGAGGTAGAATCACACTCCTTAAGAGTATCCTCACAATCTTCGCCTCCTATCTTCTTCAAATGATTTCTATTAAGAAAAGCACCCAATTGCAATTGGAAAGGGCTTTTAACGGATTTCTATGGGCTGGTCAGAGAACCCAAAAGCATTGGACATCTTGGCAAAAAGTCACAAAACCAGTTTCAGCTGGAGGCCTTGGCTTCAAAAGTTTTCCTCAAATTCAGCATGTCAACATGTGCAAATTATGGATTAATTTCAGAGCCCAAACCTCTTTGTGGGCTAAATATATGATGGGTAAATACTGCAGGTACTCTCACCCTACTCAAGTGGTCAGGAAGTTAGGTGACTCCAGAATATGGGTCAATTTACTCAAGGTGAGGAATTCTGCTGAGAATCTTTTTATCTGGGAATTGGAGAGGGGTGAAGTGAATTTTTGGCTGGATAATTTGTGCCCCAAGGACTGGCTAATTGCAAGGGGCACCTTTTCTGATTTCTCTACTAAGGTTTGTGATTTCTGGGATGGGTGCAACTGGTCCCTTCCCCATCTTAAAGCCATTTTACAGGACCACTCAGCTAATCAGATTTCTTCTATCAAATTTGATTGAAATGTTCCTGACAAAGTCAGTTGGAGTAACCATCCCACCCAGAATATAACTAAAACTATCTACAGGAGTCTATTCAGTTGGCCCTCAGTTTCTTGGGGAAACTCCATCTGGAATAAATTTTTGTCCCCCTCTATGTCTTTTCTGTGCTGGAGAACTTTCCATGGCCTCATCCCCACTGATGATATACTTAAACTGAAAGGCCTTAGGGAGTCTTCTAAATGTGTGCTTTTCCATCAGCAGGAAGAATCTATCTCTCATCTTTATTTTAATTGTTCCTTTTCCAAAACATTATGGCTGCAACTAACCAATGGCTGGGAGAACCAAACCTATAGATGGGAAGAATTTCATAAACACTGGATGAATTGGGGAAATCAGAAAATACATACTCTACACTGCATTGTTATTCGATTTCTGTGGATGGCCAGAAACAGTGCCAAATTCGATGGGATCACTGCCACTGTGGACAAAGTTGTCAATAACTGTAAAACATATCTACACAAAATTATCAAACACAAAGGTTTCTCCAATCTGCTGTAAATTGAGCTCCCACCTGCTGTTGGTAAAAAAGTTAAATTGGTTAGTTGGAACCCCCCTACTAGCCCAATCATCAAAATCAATACAGATGGCAGTTTCTCCAAGGACACTGCTGGAGTGGGGGGAGTTTTCAGGAACTCCCAAGGTAACTGCCTTCTTTTCTTCTATGCATCTGTGGAAGCTAGGGATGCCCTTGATGTTGAATTTATTGTTGTGGTGTATGCTTTGTATTTAGCCAAAATTGCCAACTGGTCGAATCTTTGGCTAGAAGTCGATTCCACTGTTCTCCTTAACACCCTACAACAAGATAAGTCTAGAACATGGATGCTAGATTATTGGAGAAAACAAATAAACCAGGCTAAACCCCCTCAATTTACCATTTCTTCAATTCTCAGGGAGGGGAATAAAGTGGCTAATTGGTTAGCAGTTATGGGGGCAAAAACCCAGCAGGTGTTAGTTTCTACAACCCCCCCCCCCATTGAACTCAAAATCTTAACTAATGGAGACAAGCTGCAACTTCCACATCTTAGAGTGGAGACATTCACATCTTCATAAGATGTTGGTGGTTCCATTTCTTTCACTTTATCCTGAAGGGAATGTCCCTATGGTTTTCTTTTTTTTGTTTTGATTTGGGTGTTGTAGGGATTCACTCACCCATTTAAACCAAATATATATATATATATATATATATATATATATATATATATATATATATATATATATATACACACACACACACACACACACACACACACACAATCTTGGCTTTCTTATTTTTTTTGGTCTTTTGGAGTGGACTCCTTAGGTATTGATGTTAGTTGGAGCCTTTCCATTAATGGTTTTGTACTTTCCACTTGTTATTAACATGTAAGGAGCCCACTTGTTGCTCCTTTTTGGAATATATATATATATATATATATATATATATATATATATATATATATATATATATATATATATAGGAAGATGGAGAGATGGATGAGAGAGAAGCTCCTGTTTTTTAGGGAGAATTCTTGAGGCGATTTTCAAATCTCCTCAGGTTTTTCGGTTTCTTCTGCTGTTTGCTCCTGAATTTCTTGTATTCCCATTGATTTGAAGGTTCTTGCTGAGGTTTTCTTCTTCCCGGGCATTTGTTTTTCAAATCCTCGGACTTCTTATTTTCTGTTTTAGACTCCTCTTTCTCTTTTCTGGGTTCTTGGTTCTCCTTTACTGGATTTCTTTTTGCTTCACTGTTCTTCTCTGGTGGTTCTTGATTCCTGATGGCTGACTTGAATACTAGCAAAGCTGCTTTCCTTGAAGTTGCTGGTATGGGTATTTCTGATTAGCAAGACAAACTAACCTTCACTCAATCTTATCATGACACGGCTGCAGGGAAGGGTGATTGTCAATTCATCAAACAAGTGGTTAAGAAGGGTGGAAAGCCTGCCCTTATTTTCTCTGATTCAGAATTATCATCTATGGTGGATGTTCATAAATTCACATTAATTGGTAAGTTTCAATATGGTCATCCAAAAATGGATAACATTAGAAGGATTTTTGAAGGGCTGAAATTGGTAGGGAATTGGAAGGTTGGTTTATTTGATGGTAGGCACATTATGATCCATCTTTCAAAAGAAGAAGATTATGCTAATCTTTTTTCCAGGAAATTTATTATGATAGAAGGAAGATATATGAAGATCTTGAAATGGTCCCCTTACTTTGATCCAAATCAAGAAGCTCCTATTATTCCTATTTGGTATAGGCTTCCCAATTTGAAACTTCATTTTTTCAATCATCAAGTTATTTATGCTATAGGGACTGCTATAGGGAGACCTTTAAAATTGAATATGTCCACATTCAATCTTTCTAGACCATCCTTAGCCAGAATTCTTGTGGAAAGAGACATTACTCTCCCTGAAATTGATGAAATTTGGCTTGGCTCTCCTCATAATGGCTATTGGCAACCCATAGTTGTGGAACAAAAGCCTTCTTATTGTTATCATTGTAGAATGTTTGGACATTCTAAAGAAGGTTGTTATAGATTGAAACCGGACCTTAAACTCGTTAAAAATGTTAATTCTTCCATATTGGCTAAGGATGGTTCATTGCTCGAAGGGTCTTTAGCAGTCTGGAAATCGGATTACACAAACTACCGCCAATAACGAATCTGTCGGGATTATTGATACTGTTGGTGCTATAGATTCTGGTAATCAAAATTTGCTACCTGTTATGGAAACTACTGATGGTTCTCAAGATCCTATTCATATTCAAAATTTTAATTCCGAGTCTTCCATAATGGTAGAATGTTCTATTATTAATTCCAATGATTCTGGGACTCCTTCAATTATTTTACTCGTCGCCGTTCCTTCGAATTACTCGTTGTATTGCCTATGGTTATTGAAAGAGTCGTTAATTCGAAACCGGTTTAATAAATATTGTTCCCATTCCACAAATAAATTCTGATACTACTTTGATTACTGGTTCTCAGGGATTGGATTCTACTTTAGCCAATGCAGTAATTTCAATTCCAACTGATAATGCTGATACCAATCATTACTTATCCAAAGAAGTGTTACCTCCAGCAATACAATATCCAGTTTTTAATATTAAGCCACAGGAGATTCCTGATATTAATAGTAATATGGCTATTGTTAATAGTGAGCTTAATGAGCATTGTGTAGTGAAAAGAAGCAAGAAGAAAAAGTCAGTTGATCATCTATCTGCTGAGAACATTATTCCATCCAGTCCTACTGCATCTTCCTTCTCTAGATTGAATAGGGGAGGTAGATCTATCCATCATGCTTAATTTTCTCTCGTTGGAATATTAGGGAGTGGCAAACCTTGGCTCCCTTAATAGATTATTAAGAATTAACAGGGTTCATAAATGTTGGGTGGTGGTTCTTCTTGAGCCAATGGTTAAATCTAACTTTGACAGATTTATTCGAAAGTTCCCTGGGTCTAATCTTGTATTTAATTCTTCCAATAAAATTTGGGTTTTTTATAGGAAAGAATTAAAGGTGGATATACTAGTGGATCATTCTCAGTTTTTACATGTTCATTTTGAGATTGATTCTTTTAAAGGATATGCTTCTTTTGTTTATGCTGCTTCATCTAAAGTGGATAGAGAGGTTCTTTGGTCTCAATTGCATGAGATTGGTCAAACCATCAATGAGGGCTGGATGGTTGGAGGTGATTTCAATTGCATTTCTCATCCTAGTGAGAAGAAGGGAGGAAGGAATCCTAATCTAAATGATTTGTCTGGTTTTTTCGATTATATCAAAAATGTCTGGATTCGTTTGATATTGGATTTGAAGGTTCACCATTTACTTGGAGGAGGGGAAGCATTTTTGAAAGATTGGATAGAGTTCTTGTTAACAAGCCTTGGCTTGATTTGTTTCCTATTTCTAAAGTTCATCATCTTGCTAGATTGAGGTCTGATCATTCTCCTCTTCTTATTAAACTTGTTGTTGCCAATATTGTTCACAAAACCTGCTTCATATATTTGAATGTGTGGTCTTCCCATCCTAATTACAAGAAGTTAATTGAGTCTAATTGGATTATTCCAAAGGATTTCTTAAATTCAAATCCTCTTATTCAGCTATGGCAGATTCAGAAAAAAACTTTCTAAGGTTTTAACTAGTTGGAATTGGAGTGATTTTGGCAATATTAACTCCAATATAAAGGATGCTGAAGAGTTGGTTTCCAAAACTGAAAGAGATGTTGAAAATGGCTCTTGTTCTGATCATGAATTATTCATAGCAAATGAAAAATTAAACACTGCCATTCTTCAGGAGGAATTGTTTCTTCAACAGAAAGCTTCAGCAAATCACTTTCTATATGGTGATAGAAATTCTAAGTTTTTCCATGCTGTGATCAAATATAAAAGATCTCTTAATTTGATTTTAAAAATTAAATCTTCTACTAAAGGATGGCTTTATGATTCCCAAGACATAGCTGATGATGTTGTTTTATATTTTCAGAATCTTTTTTCTTCTCATCCAGTTAATTCTTCATCTTTTTCTGCTCAGCTGTTGCAATCTGGCATGTTTAAAGGAAATACTGATCTTTTAACAATTCCTCCTACTGAAAATGAAGTTTTTTCTGCTATTGATTCTTTGGACAGCAACAAAATAGCTGGGCCAGATGGTTATTCTTCTGATTTCTATAAAAAGTTTTGGTCTATTATTAAGCATGTGGTGATTGCTGCTATCCAAGCTTTTTTTCAAGGTTCTAATCTGCCTAAATATTTTGCTTCCTTTACTATCATCCTTATTCCTAAAGATAAATTTAAAAACTGCTGGAAGGATTTTAGGCCCATAAGCATTACTTCTACTTTCTCCAAGATCATTAGTAAGCTTCTAGTGGACAGGCTACAACCTTTTCTATTGGATTTAATTTCTGAAAACCAATCTGCTTTTATCAAAGAGAGATGTATTAGTGATAATATTCTTCTTGCCCAGGAACTTCTTGCTGATATTAATAAGCCATGTAGGGGTTCTAATATTATTCTTAAGCTGGATCTTTCTAAAGCTTTTGATTCAATCAATTTGTCTTTCATTCTTGATGTCTTAGCTGCTAGAGGTTTCCACTCTGATTTTAGCAACTTAATCTCTAGATGGCTGGAGAATAATTTTTATAGTGTTTTGATTAATGGAAGTCCTCATTGTTTTTTCCAAGCTGGTAGGGGGATTAAACAAGAAGATCCCTTACCCCCTTATATATTCATTTTGGCTTTTGATTACCTTTCTAAGTTATTAAATCAGGTTCATATGGATAATCCTTATGTCCAATATCAGCATAGATCTAATATTTTGGTTAGTCATCTGGCTTATGCAGATGATGTTATTGTTTTTTGTAATGGGAGCTAGCAATCAATTAAATGTATTATGAAAACTCTGTCCAGTTTTGAAGCAGTTTCTGGAATGGAATTCAATAAAGTCAAATGTTCTTTCTTGCTAGCGCATTGATGTTCATATGAAAAATTGGATATCTGATTATACTGGATTTAAAGAAGCTAATTATCCTCTTGTTTATTTGGGTTTTCCTTTGTCAAAAGGAAGAAAAAGGTTGTCTCATTTTGATGATGTGATTACCAAAGTTTGTTCTAAAATTCAATGTTGGACAAATTCCTTTCTATCAAATGGTGGTAGAGTTACTCTTTTGAAGAGCATTTTAACTACTTTTCCTTTATATATTCTCCAAATGGTTAATATGAAGAGAAGCTCTCAAAAACTGTTATCAATTATTTTCAACAAATTTTTATGGGAAGGACAACATAAACAAATGCATTGGTCAAATTGGGATAAATTGTGTAAACCTCTTGCTTGTGGAGGTCTTGGATTTAAAAGTTTTCAACATCTCAGCTTCTCTTATTATTGTAAGCAATGGGTTAAATTTAGATCAAAGACTTCTCTTTGGTCTCTTTTTCTTCATGGTAAATATTGCAAAATATTCCATCCTTCTCAGGTTCAAGCTAAAATAGGTGATTCTAAAAACTAGAAAAGGCTTTTAAAAGTAAGAGAATTTGCTGAAAAACTTTTTATTTGGGATATTGGTGATGGCCAAGTAGATTTTTGGCTTGACAATTGGTTATTTAATGACTATCTAAATAAGCAAGGATTATCTTCTTCCATTCATAAAGTTTCTGATTTCTGGACCAATTTCAAATGGGATGAGGATAAATTGAAAGCTGCTGAAAATATAGATTTGGTTAACAAAATTCTGTCTATTCCTTTACAGCCCAATAATAAGGATAGATTGATTACCAAGAATCCATCTACACAAAGCCTTTCTAAGTTCATCTATCTCTCTAGCAATAATTGGACATATAATGATTGGGGCAAGCTACTTTGGAATAAGTACATAACTCCTTCTATGTCATTTTTCTCGCTGGAAACTTTTCGAAGTTTTTTACCAACGAGATGATATTCCGAAGTTAAAGGGAATTCGGAGACCTCCTATGTGTCCTTTTTGTCTCTCAAGTGAAGAATCTATTAACCATTTATTTCTCGGTTGCAATGCTATACGGGAGGTATGGAAGGATGTTCTTAAACAAAAGGGATTGCTTCACGGATATTGCCGATGGGTTAAGATTTTTGATTGTCGGCAGGATTGGAAGAAGACAGCAGAATTCTACATTCCCTTGATTATTTTTTGGTTTACTTGGATGGCTAGGAATGAGATTATCCATAACAATATGGTTTTTTCAGCCAAGGTTATCATTAAACATTGCCTGAACTATCTTCATAAGATAACAGCTTTATTGAATTTAAATGATAAGCCTCCTTATGCCAAAGCTCAATTGATCATTTGGAGAACTCCTAAATTCCCATGGGTTAAAATAAATACTGATGGAAGTTTTAAACCTTCCAATGCTGGTAATTGTTCCAATGCTGGTATTGGTGCTCTATGCAGAAATCATATGGGTATTTGCTTATGGATTATCTCTGCCCCTATTGCTGCCATTAATGCATTAGAATATGAAGCTATTGCTGTTTTCGCAGTGTCTAAAGACAGCCATTATGAATCATCAAAGTCCAATTCATGTGGAGATGTATTCCTTATTACTACTGAATATTCTTCTACATAAATCAGCTACTCCTTGGTACCTTCAAGTTTGGATCAATAAAATTTCTTTATTGGCATCTAAAATATCTATTGTTTGGAGTCACATTCATAGGGAGGGAAATCAGCCAGCTAATTGGCTTGCTACTAGAGCTAGTTCCTCTGATGATATTTTATGCATTCCTTATTCTTCTTTGGATCCTAAATATCCTACCTTTAGGGAGTTTAGAATTCTTTTACATGGGGACCTGATTTCTTTTCCTCATATCAGATGTACTAGAATCTCTTGATTAATATATTTTTATTTTGCTGATATATATATATATATATATATATATATATATATATATATATATATATATATATATAAAATAAAATTAATAAAAATAACAAATAAATAAAAAAATAAAAAATCTCTCCCTCACCTCTCCCTCGCCTCTCCCTCACTTCTCCCCTCACCTCTCCTTACCTTCACCATATCTCCACCTGACCTCCTCCTTACCTTCACCATATCTCCACCTCACCTCCTCCTTATCTCCCCCACTCTACAAAACCGTGAGCGCCCCCCCCCCCCACATAAAAATCCTCTCATAATCCCATTTTACATTTTCACACTTACACACTTACACACTCACACACTCACTTCACCAGCCCTCTCCTCATTCCACCCCACCCCCCCCCCCAAATTCCTCTCCTAGCCGTGAGCCTCCCTTCCCCTTCTCCTCCTTCTTTCAAGCTAGCCACACTTCACCACAACACCCCCAACCTCTCCTAGCCGTGAGCTTCAACAAAGGCATCCCCTCTTCAAATTCTTCCATCAACTCCTCCAAAGCTAAGGTAATTTTCTTCCCCTCTCATTTATTCTTTTTTTTTTATGGAAATTTTTGTTTCAAAAATTCTTTTTAGATTCCATCTTCATGTTTAGCCTAAATATTTCACACCTACATGAATTTTCTTTAAAATACTTCTTCCTTTACAAAGATTTTTAAATTTACATACAAGTCATTTAAATTTTTTTTTAAATCTTCATGTATGCTTTTTAAATGTTTCCATGCTTAGGCTTAGGAATTATTTTTTTATGCAAGGTTATTTAGCTATTTAGTTTTAAATCTTTCCATGTTCAGCCTTAGGATTTCTTTTTCATGCAAATTATCTAATTATTTAGGCTCACTAGTTTCAATATTTACAAATCTACCACCTAGTTTTTACCATCTTGAAAAATAAATTTTAAAATTTAAAAGAAATAATATATCATAAAGGAAATAAAATAAAAGAGAAAAGAGAAATGAACATAAGGATAAAATAAAAATAAAATAAAAGAAAATGAAATAAAAATCTAAAATAAATAATGAATAATAAATGTAAAAATATAAGTGATATAATTGTAAATTTAAATAAATTAAATAATATCTTTACTAAATTTTAACTAAAATAAACTATACTAAATTTAAAATAACTATATTAAATTTAATACTAAATGTAAATAATATAACCATACTAAATTTAATAACTTTACTAAATAAAAGAACTACACTAAATTTAAATAATATAACTACACTATATTAAATTAAAATAAAAACTAATAAAATATAAATAACTAAATGAATAATAATGATATATGAATAATAACAATATGTAAATAATAAAAAATAATGTGATAAGAATAAAATAAATAACTATAAACTTAAATAGATAATGAAAATATAAGAAAATGATAATAATAATAACTAAAATAATAATTGTAAATATAAATAAATAACAAAAATAAGTAAATAAAAATGTCATTCTTTTTTAAATAATGTAAATGTAAATATATATGTAAATAATAATTTTAATATATAATAACCTAATATAAATGATAATAACTTTAAGAATAATCAAGGAGAGAGAAAATGAAAAGCTTTATAATTAAGTAAATAATAATATAAATGATAAATAAATGATATAAATAATAAACTTAAATATACATTTAAATAAAAACAATAATAAATTACAAGAAAAATAACTTATAATTTAAATATATTAAATGATAAGAATATAAGGGATAATAAAAATAAATAACATATATATATATATATACATAAATTGAAAATAATTTAAATAGTATAAATAAATAATAAATTAAATAAAATAAAATAAATTGAATTAAACTATATTAAATTAAACAACAATAATTTAAATTAAATTAAATCAATTAAATTAAATTAATAAAAATCGAAAAATTAAATTAAATTAAACTAAATAATAATGTAAATAAATAATAAATTAAATTAAATTAAATTAATTAAATCAAGTTAAATTAAAACTAAATAATAATGTAAATAAATAATAAATTAAATTAAATTAAATTAATTAAATCAAGCTAAATTAAATTTAAATAATAATGTAAATAAATAATAAATTAAATTAAATAAAATAAGTTAAGTAAATTAAATTAAATTAAATTAAATTAAGCAATAATGTAAATAAATAATAATTTATACTAAATTAAATTAATTAAATTAAATAATAATAATTAAATGAAAATAAAAAATAATAATTTAAATAAATAAATATTAAGTAATTATAAATTAAAGTAAAATTAAATTAAATTAATAACAATTAGTTAAATAAATAAATGATAATAAAGTAAATAAATCACAATGAATTAAATAAGAGAATAAATTAAATAAATAATAAAGATTATAATAATTTTAATTACAAATAAAAGATAATAATTTTAAATAACACATAATAAAAATAACAAAACACATAAATAATAAATAACAATAATAACATAAAATGATAACACATAATAAAATAATAAATAACAATAAAAACATATAAATAACATAACAATTACACACAACACAATAATCACAACATACAACAACAATCCCGACCACAATACAATACCAACACGATAACAATCGAACCTAGGATAGGCCTCCTGAGGCTTGGTTTATTTTTCCTTTTATAAAGACCCCTAGGAAATCACAACTTGGTGTAGAAAACATAATAAGAATACCCTTATGCTTAGTGAATGCATGGAGTAACCCAAATATTACCCGATGTCCACACAATCTTCCCAATTCACATTCGAAACTCAAAGTTCCTAGCTCTAAAAACAAACCAAAACCAAAACTAAAATCAAACCATAATCAAATTAAACCCAAACCAAATCCAAACAAAAACCAAATCCAAACACAAACCCAATCAAATCTTCCACAAATAAAATCACAAACTCTTCACAGCACCCATAAGTCCAAATCAAACTACCAATTGCCACCAATCCAAATCCAAACCACACCTAAACCCATCCGCCCTAACCCGCTCCGAACACTCGTGTTCATTAAGCATAAGGGTATAGGTAGGATGAGTTGTTAAGCAACATAATAAGTATAAATGAGCCCGAGACTTTTCACCGAAGCTGTGAGAGGGAAGCATGGACCCGCATCCTTCTCTGACCTTTTGGATACCTCAGAGGTCTATTAAACTTAATATGTCTGCTTAACGAAACCATCCTCAATTAAATTAACAAAGTTCATTGAAACACAACATAGAAATTCGCATAGACATCATAGGACTTGGTAGACAACCAGGATCTTAACATAGACATCATAGGACTTGGTAGACAAGCAGGATCCAAACATAGACATCATAGGATTGAGTAGTTATTGCTTGTTAGTCCTATATCTTCCTGTTTTCTGGCATGCTTTAATTTCTGCAAAATTATAAACACATACATGCAATGCAATACTAAAGTTTCAGTTGGGAATGACGAGAAGACCTTACCAGGTACGCTTTTATTTTATTGCGTTTTATTTTCCTTGCACTGTACATTACTTCTCTTGCATGTTAAACAAGAATGTCGCCCTGCATGAAAACTGAAAACCTTTAAGATAGTAACAAAACTGAAACTCAAAACTAAATTAAAATGGACACAAGATAAAATTCACCGCCACAACATTCAAAAGATAAAACAACTCAAAGTTTAATCACAAACAGAACAACAGAACAACAAAACTACAACTACAACTAAATTAAAACGTCTCGTTGGATGATCAGGAATACCTCGGTCCCACGTGTTGCTAACGGGATTTCCCACGGTCTAAATGAAATTGCGGAACTCATTCAGTTAAGATTAGTAAATTCATCTAGACTAAGTGAATCCGATGAAAATAATGGTGTCGGGATGACGGAACCGTGGGATCTTAATCGATTCTGTTTAATCAACTTTAAGATTTATTTTAATTAAAACATTAAAATATTTGGATTTTAAGACTTCTCTAAACCAAAACACTTCTCTCATCTCTTGATTATCATTTTCCAAAACTGAACCTCTGCAACGACGTGGAGCACGGAGCACGACTTCGAGGATAGCACGACCATCTTCAACAGCAAAACCTGTGTCGACATCAGCAGAACCATTCTTTAGTTTAAATAACAAGCCCTAGGACTTTGAGGTAGTCTGCATAGTGCGTCATAAATCCTCACCTATTCTTTTAGGCCTCTGAACAACTAGGTTGTGCAATATAAGCCCTAACACGCTTAGGATTCCGAGGTCATCGTCCGATACGGCGTAAACCCTCCCATCTTCTAGGTTATTTGCATAATCGAATATTATGCAAATGTAATCTCTATAATTAATTGGCAGGATTGAAACTTAGATATATTCATTTTCAAAATTTAAAGCCCAACCTTAGGATAATCTGGGAAGTCATTGAGGTTCTCCTCGAGATCCGTGAAATCCCCTACCTCTCTTTCCTTCGACTCTAGAAATAACTGTTCTACATTGCGCCATTTCACCTATTGGATTTCCTACTACCACACTTCTTTAAAAACCTACCCTTGAATTCATGGAGATAGAAACCCTGATCTAAATCTAGAGTTCTCTAAGGTGACTTTGGTCATTTGAGGGGTAATTGACTATAGGGGCTTGCCTCCATAGGAAGCTTTATGAACCCAGGTGTCGGCATATTTTCAGGTTATGTGTTTAATTTTGAAAAGGGGGTCGCCTACAGAATTTGTCGGCGAATTTTTAATTTAATTTAAATAAATAATTTGAAAAAGTAGTACTTGAATTTTGAAAATAATCTTAAATTTGAAAATTTTAAGATATGAAATCAAACTGATCTCACATCCCGAATAGTTTATATAAACGAGCACCGCACCACAAACCGTGTATCTATCCCGAAGAATAGACACATCGCTTGACAATGGGGCTCGATTAAATAAACTAGAATGGTTTGTGACATCCGTTTGGTCCGCGAACCAATTTTATAAGCCGACAAGTTCCCCGCTTAATATGAAAACATTAAACAAGGTTTATATTACCTGGGTTCTTAAAATTCTCTATAAGGGCAAGCCCCTATAGTTAATTACATCTTAAGTGATGGGAATCATCTAAGAAAACTCTCAAGAATTTCAAAGTTTAAGTCTTCAAGGGATTGAATTTTGGAATTTCAATAGGGAATGGATCAAATTTAGAACATTTTATTTTGGGAATTCAAAGGAAGAAAGGTAGGAGAAATCACGGATTCGAAGCGAACTTCGATAATTTCCCGACTATCCTATTGTTTGGCTTGAATTTAAGAAAGTCCTAATGTTTATTTAATGTTTTGATCTTGCCAATTTTAATTAATTAGGACTTATATTTGTATGATAAAATCATACAAATAGCCTCGAAGATGTGAGGGTTTATGTCGTATCGGACGGCTACCTCGGAATCCTAAGACCGGTTAGGGCTTAATTTGCATGACATGATCATGCAAATGCCTAACAAAGAGTTGAGGATTTATGTTGCACTAGGAAAACTACCTCGAGGTCCTATGGTTTGGTTATTTAATTCTAAGAAAGTTTTGCTGAAGTAGACTCAGGTATTGCTGATGACGATGACCGTGCTGCCCACCATGCTCCGAGCTCCTTGTTGCAGAGGTTTAGTTTTAGAAGTCATAAATCAGGAGATGAGAGAAGTGTTCTGGTTTAGAGAAAGTCTTAATTTCCAAGTTTTTTTTATGTTTTAATTAAAACAAATCTTAAAGTTGATTATAACAACACCGGTTAAGATCCCACGGTTCCATCCTTCCGGCATCGTTATTTTTATCGGATTCACTTAGTCCGGATGAATTTGCTAAACTCAATCGAATGAGTTCCACACTTTCATTTAGACCGTGGGAAATCCCGTTAGCAACACGTAGGTTACATCATCCGAGGTATTCCCGATCATCCAACAATACGTTTTAATTTAGTTGTAGTTGTAGTTTTGTGGTTTTGTTTCGATTAAATTTTGAGTTGTTTTATATTTTGAAATGTTGTGGCGGTGAATTTTATCTTGTAATGACTTTTAATTTAGTTTTGGTTTCGGTTTTAGGGACTATCCTAAAGGTGTGGGTTTTCATGCAACAGTTATTTATCATGCAAGAAAAACTAAGTGCGATGCGATTAAATAAATTGCAATAAGGTAAATTACAATAAAATAAAAGCGTACACTGGAGGGTCTTCCCGTCATCCCAAGTTGCACTTAAAACACAATTAGAATATTTAAGTATTTAAAGCGGATTCCTAGGTAAAGCTAAGGGAAGGGTTATGGTTTTCTACCAAGTTCCTAATCCTATAGCTAGTCATCTCCTATGACATCTAGGTTCTTGTATTTTGGTTTGAGGACGATTTTCTTCATCAAAGAACAATTAAGTTCAATTGTTCTTATAAATATCCTATCATATCGAGGAAGTGCTTAAGACGAGTCTTAAACATCTTTTCAATATTTCTAGGATTATTTTAAGTCCAGGAGAATTTAATTATACAAATGAATTAATCGTCCGGGAGTTCAAGTTTATTATCTTACTCAGTAAACTAGGACATTTGAATGTCTTATGAATGAAGTAACACTTCACTTAATACTCCATTTAGGAGTTATGACAACAAGAGCTTTCGAGGGCAAATGGATGTTCAAATGATTTATGATTTAACTTAATTTCAATTAATGGGCTTAAGTTTGGAATAGTGTTCGAGTTGTTTTAGATTTATTTTTGAATTCTTTATGTCTTAGGTGATGTTATATTTAATTTAATTTAATTTAATTTAATTTAATTTAATGTGGTTTAATTTAACTTAATTTAATTTAAGTTTATTTAATATAATATGATTTAATTTAATTTAATTTAATTTGATTTAATTTAATTTGATTTAATTTAATTTGATTTAATTTTAATTTGATTTAATTTAATTTAATTCAATTTAATTTGATTTAATTTGATTTAATTTGATTTAATTTAATTTAAATTTAATTTAATTTAATTTAAATTTAATTTAAATTTTTAATTTAGTTTGATTTAATTTAATTTTACTTTAATTTACTTTAATTTAAATTTTAATTTAATTTTATTTTTTTTTAATTTTTTTTTAAATTTTAATTTAATTGAAATTTTAAAAGGGTTTAATAATTTAACTTCAATTTAATTTAATGATTAAGTCTTTTAGCATTTTAAATCTTAAATTTGGATTATCATTTTAATTAGGAATTAAATATTATTGAGATGATTAATTTAGGGATTCTTAAATTAAAGAACAAATCTCTTCCTAATAATGTCCCTATTTTAATAATTCCAGTTTTATTATTCTTCCAGATTTAATTAATTTTTTAATTAAAGTTCATTTTAATTATTTTCAAATTGTTTGGTAAGTTTCTACTCTTTAATTATTTAAATTTCAATCATCCAAATCATATTAAGATCAAATATTTTACTCTTTAATTTTATTAAACCTAAAGTTTTAATTAAGGGTTAAAATTTTAATTACCATTTTGCCCTTCAAGCTTAATAATTTCATAACTCACTAAATTGAGCTTAAATGAACTTGAAATTTTTATGTGACTTCACTCATATGTCAATAAAGACATGAGAAGAGAAAATGTGATTTTTCTGTATTTAATTTATTTATGTAATTATTTTTGGTGGAAAATAGGGATTTTCAAGGAAAATTTAATAATATGACCAAGGGAAAGTTTCTATCCTTAAGAAAATTATGGGACATTACTAATGACCAAAGGACCACTTGGACCAATTTTGGTGATTTTTTGAATTATATTATTTTTATTATAATTATTTTGAGTTTTGGAGTATTAATTAATTTAAAAATAAAATAAAGATTGAAAAATGAATTTTATATATTTTTAAAAATCTCTCTGATATCAAGGAAATCAGAGAATCAATTTTTGTAATTTTTTGATTTTTCTTTGATTTATTAGAATTATTTTAATGGAAATGCTAGAAAATACATTTTTTTTATTTTAAATTTACCCTAGGGCTTTAAAATTTAATGTCTCATCATAGGGACTTAAGAAAAATATGGGGTTTGTTCCTAAGTGATTAAAATTCAAAATGTGACATTTTGGTGAATTTTATTATTTTGTGATTTTTATTATTTTTAAATTATTAAAATATTAAAATAATACAAAAAATCAACTTTTTTAGAAAATTGAAATTTTAATTTTCTTAAATTCCCCTAATATCATAGAGGCTCCAAAACCAATTTGGTGAATTTTTTAAAAGTATTTTGAAAGTTATGAATTTTTAAAGTTTAAATTGGCTAAATGGCTTAATCAACCCATTTAGTAGGGCTAACCAAGTCCAATTGACTTCAAATTTTTATGGTGGGTTCCTCTCGATCCTAAAGGTCAATGGAGAATTAATTTCAAGTCAATTTGATGCATGATTAGCTCTAATTAATTAAGGACCTATTTTGGGTGTTTAAGCCAATTAGGGTTATTCAAGTGGATTAATTCAAAACCTATTTTTCCTAGGTTCCTCCGGTCATAATAAACATCACCAAATTTTCCTAGAATTTATTTCACAACATGCTAATTTATGGATTTAAAATACTCAAAACAGTAACATGAATTTGAAAAATCAATAACTTCTCATAGGGATGGCCTCGACTTTGGAAAATTCAGTGGAATGTTCCCAAATTCAGAGGCTTCAAAAGCCCTATGGTCTCATGCCATGGTGAATTTCCTATATGCATGGAGAATTAAAACAATGTAGACAGTAAATAAATTATTAAAAACAAAATACTTGATGAAATTAAATGATTTCTTTTCTACATTATTCTCCTCTGTTCACTGAGCAAGAGGGTATTTTTATTTTATTTTTCTGATTTTTCTACACAAAGTTATGCATTTTTGAAGTTTAGGGAATTAAATAAATAGAAAAATACCCTAATTTTCTATTTAAAACGGCGCGCCGACTCATCCTGGCGGCTCCGAAACGCCGCGTGTCGCGTTGCCATTCGACGCCGCCATCCAACTCGGCGCTCCGGGGGCCCGCCGTATCGTTCCATCTCCTTGTCCGGCGCGATCTCGGCGCGTCCGTCCGTGCGTGTATGGAGTGAACGGCATCCGTTCATCGTCCCCAAGCGTCCTCACCCGAGAGCCGTCCACACTAAAACCCTAAGAACTCACTCATTTCTCAACGGATTTTCTTGTTCTTGTGCTCTACGGATTCGTCTTGAAGAGACGAATACATCCATATGGTGATCATGCATTGAAATTAAGGCATTTGAAATGGAGAATCTCCAGAAGCTCGGGATAAAGAGTTAGCTCATACCTTTGCTCAGAGAAGTGTGGCTTCAATCTGAGGTTTGTGTCACCTTCGATTGGGTCCAAGCAAGCTCCGGATGAAGTCCCTTGGCTCGGTGAATTGTCCAGGTATGATTTCGACCAAGCCCGATCACAAAGCTTGGAGTCCGGAACGGATGGGTGGCCCGGAGAGGGGCTTTTGCTTGGTGGACTTCTTCCCTTAGTCCGTGAAGGTGTAGGACCAATCAATTTGAGGATTGATCCACTGTGGAGAAGTGTCCTGGTTTTGGGTGGAATTTTGGCCGAGAAATTGGGCTCCGTTGGTGGGGATTAGGCAAATTGTCACTGGGGATCAACTGCTCTAAGTATGGAGAGTGATCTAGAGCAATTTTGGCAGAGTTTCAGTAAGGTCTGGTTCAGCACCCTCCATGGCCGAGAAGGGGTGGTGTTTAAATAGGAGAGGGTGGAGGGCCTCCCAGGGGGAGTTAGGGCTTGGGATCAGCTGCTCTTGGCAAGAGAAGAACAGCTACAATGGCCACTGGGGATGGGGCAGCTCGGCGAGTGAGAATTCCAAGTTTGGGCTCACATGTGAGCTCTCGGCCCGGTGGTTTCCGGCGGCCGTTGTGGCTGGCCGGCCGAGGTCGAGTCACCCTCGAGGTCGGGGAGGTCGAGGCTGGGGCTTAGTGCGATCAATTGGCCATGGACATGTGTAAAAGAGTTGAATTGAAATGGAATGGGGGAAGGCTATTTTGGGTTCAAATGAGTCAACCCACCTTTTTGGGTTTGGTGCACCCTTCCATGGCTGATTTGGGTCGAGGGAGGATCGAGTGAATCGGCTAGAAAGGGGTAGAGAAGTCACCATCCATGAATATTTTGATTAATCATGGATTAAGGTGAAGCATTAAAAGGGTTAAAACCTTTTTAAGGGGGCTTAAAAGAGGTTCCTCCTTTTGCCATTAATGGCTTGATCACATGTCAAACCTTCCATGGCTTCATGTGGCTTGTTCATGGCTTGTCTTTGGCTTGGGGAAAAGCTTGGTCAATTTCATGAAAATGGAATTTGGAAATTTTGGTAATTTAGGGGTGATTTGATGGGATTTGGCATATGGCTTGATTTGGAACCATTTGATGATTGATTTGAACTTAGGGATGATTTTAATTGGATGCATGATGAAGAAGAATGTCATATGGACTTTGGATGAATTTTGGGCCTTTGGAATTTAGTGAAGATGGGCTTTTGGATTTTAAAATGGATTTTAGGATGGGAATTTTGTAAAGGATTAGATCCAATGAGTGTTGAATTTAGTTTAGGAATGTTTCATGAATGATTTGGAATAAACTTGAAGTGTTTGGGCTAGGTTTGGGTTGGATTTGGATCTCTTTGGTGAATGGGCCAATGTAGGTCAAATTGGGCTAACTTGGGCCAATGTTGGGCTAGGATTGAAATTGATGTAAAATAAATGTTGGGAAATGTTTATGGGAGTGTTTCAAAGAGGTTTTGGCTTTGGTTGGGTTTTGATTTTGGGGTTTGGGCTTATTTGGGTTAGGTTTGGGTTTAGGTCAAAATTGGGCCTTTTATCTTTGGGTTGAATTTGAGTGGGGTTTGGGACTAAATTTTGGGCAAATCATGTTAGTATTTTGTTTTTGGGGATGTTAAGGAAAGTTTAGAAAAGATTTGGGGTTAATTGGAGTTGAATTGGGTGAGTTTGGATTAGGTTTGGGTCATGGGTCCAAATTGGGCTTTAAGGTCAAAAGTGAAATTGAATTCAAATGTCAATCAAATTGGGCTTGGATTTGGTCTAGATTTGTGTTGGGGATGTTGAATTGAAGTTTAGAATTGAATTGGACCAGAATTTGGGTCAATTGGGTAGGTTTGGTTTGACATTGGGTTCACTTTGGGTTAAAAATGGGTCAAATTGGGGATTTTGATAAAAGTGGGATAAATTGACAAAATTGGCCAATAGTGTAGTTAGACAAAATGAAATTTTGAATATTTGTGATTTTCTGGAATTTTCTGGGAATTTGCTGAATTTTTGGATTTTTTGGCTAAGAGGGGCATTTTGGGTATTTGGAGGGTATTGAGAGGTATTTTTGGAATTTTTGGTATTTTTGGCTATGAATGATCAATTTGAGTAATGTGGGAATGTTTGGGATTTTTTTTGAGGAATTTTGGGTGATTTGGAAATTTTGAAAAATTTGGGTAATTTCAAGGGTTTTGGGTAGGCCAGGCGGGTGTAGGGTCCCGGGGGTCAAAAATTGAAAATTTAGAAAATTGAAGATTGGGTAATTGTAAGTGTAATGAAATCATTTTGGTTGAGCCATGAAGCCATATCAATCCCATATGAGCCATGAAGGGACTCATTTGAGGCATCCACTATGTTGTTCCTAACCTCTTGCGCGAGGGCTTAGGGGTTAAGGACCATCCATGTGAATCACCTTCATGAGTCGAGAGGTCAAATTGGGTATGGGTGTGGTTTTAGGAGGTGTGTGAAAGTGTAGTGTATAGGTGTAGTGTGTGTGTAAGTCGACCCTTCACTGCGACCAGGGCCACCTGGGCGATCCTAAGGCCAAAGAGTCCTATAGGAACTCATCCTTTAAACTTCCACATTTGATTTCGACCCTCCAGGTGATTAGGGGTCTACAATCGAGTTTGTGGAGTTTGCGAGGAGTTAAGAAGTGGTTTGAATTTCTAAGTGGTGGGTCCCAATTCTAATCCTCCAGGACGATCGAAGGAAAAGGCTTAAGGCTAGATCCTAAGTACTAAAGAGAAGAAGAGAAGACCTCATCAAAATTGAGGTCGACAAATGGACCCCCAATAGGTGTGGTGTGCTAACCCAGCACACCGCGCGTATTGGCGTTGACCGAAGCGATCAACAAAACCAACACAGATGTCCAAGTGACAAACTTATGACGAAGTAGAAGAATTTCCGCTGGGGAGTGTCAAGTATATCTCTGGGACTGGAGATTCCTGAACTCTCGCTGGGGAAAGGAAAAGGAGGAGAATCCCAAATCACATGATCTGGGGGAATTTCGATTTAGATTTCATGTTGTTTTGGTTTAAGTTTTGATGTGTGAGCTTAGATTTCAATTTGGAGTTTTAATTTAGATTGAAGTTTTGTCGAAATTAATTTGAAGGGATTTGAACTTGAAATGAAAATTGGAATTTTGTGGTTTTAGATGTAACATCTTTAACCTCAAAAGAAAATTGAATTGATTAGGTTGAATCATTACAATGAGGAGAGATCTCAGAGCAATGCGGTATTGGATGTAAAATCCTTAACCTCGAGAGTTTGACTTTGATGTATTTCATTGCGATAGGGAGAGAATCCTAAAGCAATGCGATCTCGGATGTAAAATCCTTGACCCCAAGAATTTGATTTTGATGTATTTCATTGCGATAGGGAAAGAATCTTAAAGCGATGCGAGTCTCGGATGTAAAATCCTCGACCCCAAGAATTTGATTTTGATGTATTTCATTGCGATAGGGAAAGAATCCTAAAGCGATGCGGTCTCGGATGTAAAATCCTCAACCCCAAAAATTTGATTTTGATGTATTTCATTGCGATAGGGAAAGAACCTAAAGCAATGCGGTCTCGGATGTAAAATCCTCGACCCCAAAAGTTTGATTTTGATGTATTTCATTGCGATAGGGAAAGAATCCTAAAGCAATGCGAGTCTCGGATGTAAAATCCTCGACCCCAAAAGTTTGATTTTGATGTATTTCATTGCGATAGGAAAAAAATCCTGAAGCGATGCGGTCTCGGATGTAAAATCCTTAACCCCAAAAGTTTGATTTTGATGTATTTCATTGCGATAGGGAAAGAACCTAAAGCGATGCGGTCTCGGATGTAAAATCCTCGACCCCAAAAGTTTGATTTTGATGTATTTCATTGCGATAGGGAAAGAACCTAAAGCAATGCGGTCTCGGATGTAAAATCCTCAACCCCAAAAGTTTGATTTTGATGTATTTCATTGCGATAGGGAAAGAATCCTAAAGCAATGCGATCTCGGATGTAAAATCCTCGACCCCAAAAGTTTGATTTTGATGTATTTCATTGCGATAGGGAAAAAATCCTGAAGCAATGCGGTCTCGGATGTAAAATCCTCGACCCCAAAAGTTTGAATTTGATGTATTTCATTGCGATAGGGAAAGAATCCTAAAGCAAAGCGATCTCGGATGTAAAATCCTCAACCCCAAAAGTTTGAATTTGATGTATTTCATTGCGATAGGGAAAGAATCCTAAAGCAATGCGAGTCTCGGATGTAAAATCCTCGACCCCAAAAGTTTGAATTTGATGTATTTCATTGCGATAAGGAAAGAATCCTAAAGAAATGCGATCTCGGATGTAAAATCCTCAACCCCAAAAGTTTGATTTTGATGTATTTCATTGCGATAGGGAAAGAATCCTAAAGCAATGCAGTCTCGGATGTAAAATCCTCAACCCCAAAAGTTTGAATTTTGAATGGTAATTGATATTGCAAAGATTTGTAGTGTTGATTTGAAAAGTGTGGAATTTTGGTGTTTCGAGAATTTCGTGAAAGTTGTAAAAGATTTTCATGGAAGGAAATAGATTAGGAGGGAATATGTAGATGCTACATATCCCATTCAAAAGAGTTGATTGAGAGTTGCTGGTTTGGATTGGATACAATTCTTTGCCGCTAGATCCGAATCGAAAACCTCGTGGCTTCGTGTCAATAGAATCGACCGCTTCCATCCCAGACAAGGGAGAGAGTAGAACGGATTGGATTTCAGATTTGGAAGGTCGAGTTTGAATTTGATTGAGATTTGATTTGAGATCTGGAAGGTTGAATTTGAAATTTTGATTTAAAATTTGTGTTCATTTTGTTTATTCTTTAACGATTTATCGTTCATTTAATGTTCATGCGAATTTGGAGTTCATCATTTTTTTATTTAGATTTTTAAGGAAAGTTTTCTTTTATTCTTTTTGTTTCTTTTCTGTTCTTTGTTCGAAGTTCATTTAACTTTAATGGCGTTTCCCGATCAACTTGCACAAAAGAGGTGAAGGCCAAAAATGTGACATGGTCACTTTCATTCCAATCATGTTGAAGATACATCATACAACTCGATGCGGAATACATCTCATACAATCCATATAGACTCAAAACGGACTATGTATGATCTTTGTCGATCCATCCAAAAAGGTATCCGTCAAAAATCCATGTACGAATAGTGAGGTACATGGTCGATAACATCACCTTCCAAGCCATCCTTGGCAAGGATGCCGTATGGATGTACATTGGAGGTGTGATATTTTCCATGTAACTCACGGCTCGTAAGGCCGGAGGCTCTCTAGCTCCGAGTCACAGCTGGAAGTGGTAAGGTGCTTTCTGTCATCCATTCTTCGAAAGTAATCGAGATCCGCTTCATTGGTACTCCCGGTATGCAATGTTTAGCGACATCTCGCTCCGTTGCCCTTCGGTATCATGACGGAACCTACCGGTAATGGTATCTTTCTCGGCCCTCGGAACTCACACAGGCCCGCTATCCGGAGGTCGGATCCGAACATGATATTACACTCGTTCAGAAAAGAAACTGTGCAAAAAGGTCTGACAAAGTCGTGGTGATCTATGTGCGGGGGTATGCAGTCACCCTTCTTGTAAATGTTAATGATGCAGCTGTTGGGTATGCAATCTGCTGGCAATACCCTCCATGCTATCATTCTTTTTACCATCCTTTTGATGACTAATGGCATTGGATCCACTTGGCCATGACGGAGTATCCCCGGTGGGTTTCCCTTCCTGTCTTTTGCGAAGTTGTAGCAGCATCCACATTGTATTGTAATTCTCCCTTTCCACGGCATCCATCTCCGGGGTTACGAGTAAGTGTTTTCTCTTAGGCGGCCCGCTCGGCCCATTCTTTTCAAATCTCGGATGCGATCCACGATTTGTTGTTGCTCGTATTACGAAAACATGTACGTATGTAGCTCGAGGCCTTCTAGTATATTGATCCTCCTGCTCTCCGATTCTCTCGAAGTATTCAAAAGTTTTCTTCTCGACTTTTCGCATTCTTTCTAACTCGTATTACGGAATAATCTGCGAATGGCGAGGTGCGGTGACGTCTTGTGGGATATATGGCTCAATCCCTTCGCGTTCTCCCGCATACCTCGGCTCCTCGGGGATGGTGTCCGTCGGGACATCCTCCGGGGTTGCTTCGCAACATGGTTATGCATTACGGTGGCTTTGTACGGTGGCGTTGTAGCCTTCTTTCTTCGTTCTTCTTAAGATTTCCCTGGTCTCTTCGTTATCCTCGGAGGCGGCCTCCTTTCTTCGGAGTTCTCGGTGAACGGATGTCCTTGAAGTGTATGCATCGGCGTGCATATCGCCTCGTCGCGCTGGTCCGTTGCTAGTTTAGTTAACACCTTGCGGATACGACAATTTTTATTTCTTCGTTGGAGTTCTTTGTGAGAGTAGCTCTTCGTACTTCCGAGTTTACGTAGGCGCGGCGCCGACAAGCTACCCTCTGTCGTAGCGACTACGGACTTGATTCTCTTGTCTTCTTCGGTGCTTGTTTTCCTTTTCTTGCTTCTTGGAGTGGTGGCGTGGGCCACCCACTTTCATTACTCGTCGGTCGGGCGGTTCCTCGGTCGGTGGGACCCGATCACTTTCCTCGTATTGCGAGCCTGCCGGTGCGAAGTACGAGTCAATCTCGATTATCGCTCCATCTTTCACCCTCTTTTCATCGAGTGCGAGGCTTACGCCATTTCTAAAGTTCGGGACCAACCGCCCGTTCGACATTTCCTGCGAAAAGACAAGGAAAAGGATCGGGGGCTGTACTAAGAACAAGAACATTAAGAAAATGTTTATTAAAGACGAGTTTTTTTTATTTTATTTTTTTACTTTTTGTATTTTTAAATTTAACGAGAGTGAAATGGGATAAGATCGGGAAAGAGATTTTGATTTGGAAAAGAAAACAAGGAAAACTTTATTATCATGATTTTATTTATTTTAGCACATTTTTTATTATTTTTGGGTTCGGACCCGGTCATAAGTTATTACTTCACCCGTGCTTCTAGGGATGAAAAATCCATTCCTTCAAAACATTAGGTAGCGTAATACTTTTTCAAGTATCGTCCATTGATCGGATGCATATGTCGTTCCCCTTGGCAATTCACTAGCCGGTAGGAGCCTCCCGAGTAGGCTCGCCTCGACCACAAACGGCCCTTCCCGAGTGGGTTCGAATTTTCCTCCTATCTTGCGGTGTGCGAGAATAGGTCTTTTGATAACGAGAACTAAGTCACCAACTATAAAGGTTCTTGGGCGGACCAGTCTGTCATGGGCTTGAACCATCTTAGCTTGGTATAGTTCCAAAGTCCTGTCTGCGCTGCAAGTCTTTTCCCTTCCGGGCTTTCCGATTCTTCTAGTCGTAATTTGGCATTCTCTTCCGTCGTGATTTTATTTGCAGCTGCAATTCGAGTGATGGAAGTCTGGACCTCTAAGGGTAACATCGCTACGGACCCATACACCGGAGCGTAAGGTGTAGCTTGAGTAGGAGTTACGAAGGTTGTCCGGTAGGCCCATAAGGCTTCTAATAACTTCTCGTGCCAATTTCTCTTATTATCGTCCAAAGTTTTCTTTAAAATTTGAACGAGAGTTTTATTAAAAGCCTCGACGGAGCCGTTTGCTCTTGGGTAGTAAATTGTTGAATATCGTCGGTCGATTCCGTGTCTCCCGACAAAATTGTTGATTTGTGTGCTTCGAATGCGATCCATTATACGAGATGATCATGCGCGGCACTCCAAAACGGTAGACAACTTGGTTCTTGAAAAGCGTAGCACGTGGTGTGCTTTCACTTCTCCGAGTGGAGCTGCCTCGCCCACTTGGAAAAGTAATCTGTAGCCGCAAGAATGAAACGATATCCTTTTGAAGATGGTGGTTCTATCGGACCCACTATATCTCGTGCCCCGACATTCAAACGGCCACGACGCAATTGTCAGATGTAGCACATTTGGAGGTTGGTGTAGAACCACTCCGTGCTCTTGGCATTGGTGACGGCTCTTGGCGATTTTCATGCGATCGGTCATCATCGAGGGCCGGTAGTACCCTAGCCTTTTAATTTTCATTTACATCTTCGGACCGTCGGTGAGCGCCACGAGTCCCGAATGCACCTCTTTAGCGATTTCACGAGCCTCGTACCCGCTTAGGCATCTTAGCCGCATCCGATCAAAAGACCTTCGTATAATGTATTGTTTATTAATGCGTAGGACGAGTTCTTTTCTTGATGCGATGGAGCTAACGACCTATCGTCCGGTAGTTTTCCCGTTTGTAGGTAGTCCATTAATGGCTGTCGCCTGATCTTACGTGTTTTTACATCCTTGTTACGATTGATTCTTCTTCTTTTCGATTTGTGTATTATGTCTATGTCGAGTTGTGATAGGACTCGACGTCAGTGAGCCGACACTTCTGCTGATTCATCTTGCAAGCGGGCAAATTCTTTTGCGAGGCGGGCTAACGCATCTGTTAAGCGTTTTCTTTTGAGAATTTTGTAGATCGTCACATTCGGAATTTGTTTCAACGGTTTCATGGCATAGTGGAAGTATTGCTCGAGTCTTGGCTTTAAAATTACATGTCTTGTCCGGCGATACGTTAAATGATTAAGCTGCGAATCCCGTAGATGTTGATGTTTGTTATCCCCATTTGAATAGTTAATTCTAGTCCTGTTACGAGGGCTTCGTATTCGCTCGTTATTTGTACACGGCTACGGTAAGTGGTAGGCATATCTTAACATCCCCCGCTCCGGTGTTATAAAGATTAGTCGATTCTGCCTTCACAGGACCTTATCACTTGCAATTCTTCGTCTTTATGTGCTTGAAGATGCTCCGTCGAAATATAGTTCCCAACGTCGATCATCGGGGTCTTCTAAGCTCATTATTTGTTCATCCGGCAAGTCGTCATTGAGTGTAGATTCTGCAGGCAAAGGGTGTCTTGCGAGGAAGTCTGCTAGGACTTGTCCCTTTACGGCACGAAGAGGCACGAAAGTTATATCGAATTGCAATAATATCATTGACCACCGGCAAGTACGCCGAGAAGCGTCGGACGGGTCATCGGGTATTGCGATGGATTAAATTTCGAAATCGGAGTTGACCTTATGAGAAAGCATGTAGTGCCTGAGCTTTTGAGCGGCGAAGATCAGGGCCAAACAATGCTTTTCAATTGTGGGATACTTTATTTCCATTGGAAGTAAACGACGGCTTAGATAGTAAAGAGAATTTTCTTTACCCTCCTCATTGACCTGGGCTAACAGGGTTCCGAGAGAGTCGTCTAAAGCCGCGGTATAAAGTATCAACGGTCTACCGGAGGCCGGAGTCGCTTAAGACGGGAGGTGTCATTAAATATTGTTTAATGTCCTCGAAGGCCCTCGGCATTTCTCTTCCCGAATAAATTTGGCGTCCTTTTTAGCTCAATGCCGAGAAAGGCCGACACCTACCGACAAGTTCGAGATAAAGCGTCGAAGATATGCCAACTTCCCTTGAAAAGATCGTAGTTGTTTTAAGGATGCGGGAGGTGGTATTTCTAAGATAGCTTTAATCTTTTCCGGGTCGATTTCAATTCCACGATGTCGGACAACGAATCCTAAGAATTTCCCGGAGGTGACGCCGAAGGCGCATTTTAAGGGATTCATCTTAAGGTTAAATTGTCTTAATCGTTCGAAAACAATTCATACAGGTGGTTTTCCTTTACTTTGCTTTTGATGACCACATCATCCACGTAGCACTCGACTTGATTGTGGATGAGATCATAAAAAATTCTTGTCTTCGCTCTACGGTAGGTTGCTCTGCGTTCTTCGATCCGAATGACATCACTCTGTGTAGCGAGTATACTCCGATCGGCGTTACGAATGTTGTAAGTTTTTCATCTTCTGGAGCCATTTTTATCTGGTTGTATCCTGAAGATCCATCCATGAATAAGAATATTTCATGTGTTGAAGCAATGTCGATCATTAATTCTGGGATCGATAGAGGGAATTCATCTTTCGGACATGTCTTGTTTAAATCTCTAAAATCCACACAAATTCTGATCTGACCATTCTTCTTCATGTTGGTACCACATTAGGCTAACCAAGTCGGGTATTGTTCTTCACGGACAAATTTGGCGTCTATTAGCTTTTTAACTTCAGCTATGACTTGTTGTTCGATTTCTGGACGCATTCTCCTAGAACCTTGTCTGACTGGAACAGAAGTGGGATCCACTTCTAGCTTATGGACTGCAACCTCTGGAGCTAATCCAGGCATCTCATCGTAGCTCCAAGCAAAACAATCTTTAAATTCCATCAATAACTTGATTATTTCTTCGGAGTCTTCTTTAGTGAGTAAGGAGCTAACAAAGGTCGGTCTAGGTTCTTCGCTAGTACCTAAGTTAACTTCCGTTAACTCATCTATTATGAGATTTGATCTCTTCTTCGAACTCCGGTGGAGCATTTCCAATTTGTAAATCTTGAGTTCTTACGTAGCTTCCATGCGAGTCTTCATTAGACTTGCGAGTGACAACCATGCAAAATTCGGTATCATCGAGCGATCCTGCGTGTCGAATCCGAGACCATGCTTTGAATTAGGTGGACGACGGAGTTATTCCATAAATTTTCAAAATGTTGTGATTGACTTTTTGTCCATTGTCGAGGTAAGAAACCACGCTGAATTAAATTTTGAACACAGGGAGAGTACCACTCAAAAGGTAATTCCATTAATTCTGATGAAGTAGCATCCTCAAATTGTACATTATTTTCAGTTTTGGAGGAAGAGGCACCACGGTAGAATTTGATTGGCTTTGCATCACCGCTACGTACCTCTTTGAACACCATACCCTCGATCTTATTAGAATGGATCGGGGTCAGGGTCATAGTATGTACATAGTGGTTAATCTTCTCGTACATCGATTTATATTCCTCGTTCTTTTCATCTTCGAGAGAGATCATGAATTGCGGCTTCTTCCGACTTATTGTCGTTGCTTCTTGCTTAATTTCTTTTTCTTCTTCGGAAGCTATCTTCCCGATCGACATTGATGGGTGGTTTCTTCGTCCGTATGTCCTAACGTCTCTGCCACGACCTCGTCCCCGGCCTCGACCTCGGATGCGAGTTGTGGAGAAACCTTCACCATCTCGCCGTAAGGGAGTGGTGAGTGACTGTTGGACTAGAACTTCAGGTTCTTCGTCGTCCTAAACTTCCTTTGCTTCATTCGTTATGGTATCTCTGGAGAAGATTGTTTTCTTCGGAGGTGTGTAATAAGCTGCATCTTCGTGAATTCCAATTTCATGTACGGAGAATGGTTGTAAGTCACCTTTGATGCACTGTTCCCCTCCATCGTAGTATTTGATGCATTGATGTAGAGATGATGGTACCATCTGGTTTTCATGTATCCACGGTCGGCCCAGTAGAGCGTTGAACGACGTTTCGAATCGATTATGTGAAATTTCGCGGTTGTCTTTGCTAAGTCACCGGTCTTCATTAGCGGTGTTATTGAGCCGTGGGCTCTTTCTCCTTTACTGGTTGAATCCTCTTTATAACATTTTGTCCGCTTCGAGCTCGCGAGCATCAATTTCAAGTATGCTTAGCGTTCGAAGATTCATTATATTAATTGATGCTCCTGGATCCACCAATACTGCGGAGAATGTAAACTTCCCGATTGTAGCCGAAATGTACAACGGTCGGTTGTGGTATCTTGTCCCGAAGTAGTAGGTCATTGTCGCGTGAAGGTGATACCTCGTTGTTCCTTTAACGAGCAAACCTCATCTAAGGAATCTCCGGTCATTTGAGCTAAGCGAATTTCGGATCGAAGTAAGGCCTTGATCAGAGCTTCTCTCATTTCCTTTGATAAGATGAGAGCGTCGTAGATGCTCAGTTTGGCTGGTAGTTTCCTAAGATGGGCTAGCACGTTGTAGTCCACTTTATTTTCATGTGTCCCGGTTTCTTCCCGAATGGGTATTTCTTCTGTCGGGGTTGGTTCTTCTCGAACGACCACACGCTTTCCTTTGTCCTTTGGACCCATTCTCGGAGGTAGAACTCTTCCACTTCTTAAGTTGACTTCAGTAATTTCTCTCGAATCTAGTATTGAGTTTCGTTGATGTGTCCTTCGAATTGGAATGACGGGTTCTTACGGATTAGCTTCGGAGTCCGAAGGCTCTAACTTCTATTGTGATTGGAGCTCCTCGAAACTCGCAAATAGATTCGTTTCTTGTTGAACTCTCGTAGCCTCCTTGGTGGATGTCCTCTTTGTCATTGTAATCATCGAGATTGTGTATGATTTGAGAATTGTCATTTGTATCGGAATCGACATCTGGATTAGGTTGATTGTTGCTAGTTACGTAATCGTTAGAAACGATCGAAAACGTAGCCAACGCCATAACCCTCATCAATATAAGATCCCACCGGAGTGAGCGAGATAATCATACGAGTCGGAGGTTCGAGGGATTTCTCCCCAGAATCGAAAACAACTATCCTAGGATAAGCGGCCCCTAGTCTAGCCTTAGGAGCCTCGGTCTTCTCTTCTTCGTCGATTTTCTTCTTTTCTTCGATCGTCTCTTGTTGAGGTGGTTCTTCATCGCAAGTGATAGTGCCGATTTGACGAGTTTCGAACTTTGAATTGAAGCTCGCACGAAGTGGTTTGGATGCGATCTAAAATCTTCTTCGAAGACTTTGTCCGAGCGGTACTCCATCCATCGTCGGTCGCATAGGGATTTATCGGAACAATGAAATCCGTCGAGATAACATTGACGGAACCTCCTTTACGGGGTTCCTTCATGTATTCCTTCGGGATTGTTATGTTCCCTTTTCGAAGATTGTCGTTGAGCCGACTTTTGAAGGTAATACAATCTTCTATCTTGTGTCCAGAGCATCCGGTGGTAAGGGCGAAAGTTGGGATCACCTTTCTTGTCTACTTCGTCCGGTCTTTTAGGCTGCAGCGGTTGGAAATGCGGAGTCTTCATCGGATCTGCGGAATATTTTCGGCCATTGCCTCATTCTTGAACGGATACTCCCTGCTCAGAAGCTCCCTCAACATACGTTGTGGACGAGGCGGTTGTTCATACTATTGAGATGACTGATAGCTGGGTCGGGGTTGCTGATAACTCTGTTGAGGTTGCTGCGGCCGTTATGACGGTATTTGTATTGGCTGCTTGCCTTTATCGACTGCTGCGACGATCCGGACTTCTTCTCAAAAGTTTTCACGGGCTTCGTTTGTCGTCTTGTCGGTGAAACTTAATTGCTTCGCTTCCTCTTGCAAGCTTCAGGCCTTGCTTAACAACTTCTCGAAAGTCTTAATAGTAAATCCCTTGAGGAGAAGTCTTATCGGGCCATGAATGCTCTTAAGTAAAATGCCGATCGCATCGTTGTTCTTGTAGGCTGTGGCTCACACTTCATACTTAGGTTCCTCCATCGAAGTATGTAGTCTACCAAAGTTTCGTTCGGCTTACGCTTCTCTACCGCTAAATCACCTATAGTGATGTGGTCGCGAGCTCCGACAAATCGCTTGATGAAGAGGTTCTCTAATTCGAAAATTTCTTCACCGAACCGTTCGGTAATTCCGCATACCAATCAAAGGCGATCCCGACGAGTCGGCGACAAATTGTCGGAAGAGTAAAGCATCACTTCCGCCGGCATTGCAACAAGCGGCACGAAAATGTGCAACATGTTGCCGAGGGTTTCCGGTTCCATCAAAGGTCTTGAACAGAGGTGGTACAAGGCCTTTTGGATATTGGACAACATCGAATTCTTCGGGGTAAGGTCTACCCGTCTGAATGGATTTCCCGCTCTTTGATTGTGTCAAGGTTTCTCGCACCTGCTATTCCACCATGCTCTTGATATCCTTCTCTGGAATCATATTCTGGGTAGAATCTTTCTTTGGCTGATCGTCTCTGTTAACGAGATGTAACCTCTTTTCCTCCGTACGTAATATGAATAACTTCGGAGGCGTTTCTCTTGGGGGTTGAGCACGACTGCGAAGAGTGGCTAGGACTGCAGCCATCTCTTCCATCCTTTTTGCCGATTGAGAGATTGTATCGTCTTTTTCTCGAATTTGTGCTCTTAATGCTTCGATTCATCTCTTTCCGCAGTTCGTCGGAACACCTTGCGAAGGCGACGATGCTCGTGTTTCAACCATGTTAATTTCTGCATATTCATCATCCATGAACTCTGACGAGTCAACTTCATCTCCAAACTTTTCTTCTCTTTCTCTTGCTAATCGTTGAATGTCGGTTCTTAGCTTTTACATAGCGTCTTCTAATGGTCTTTTTCGTGCGGTTTCGCAGTTATCATGCGATGTCTGTCGGGTTTCCTTCTCATGAGTCTCCTTCATTGCGGTAGAGCTTTCTTCGGACTCGAGTCTCTCGACGAGACTTTCCTTCTCGAGTCGGCTTGTTTCGGTCTTAATTGGCCGGTAGTGGGACGCCATACCATCCTTCTAGCAACGGAAGGCCTAGGACCGGATGGTCCGTCGGTCGAATGCTTGGAAGGTGGTATCCTCCACGATACGTAAACCTAAAACAACAACGGGTGGACTAGCCTTCATCTTCTTATTCGGCTCTTACACGGCGATAGCGAGGTTCTACTCGTGGCCCGAGACGGGACTTGGGCGGTGTCCAGTCCTATCCTTCTTAAAATCTCCGATACAGGGCATTTCTCTTTCTTTGCTAACTTCTCAATCACAGTCTGTAGTCGGGCAAATGGTGTAATCCTAGCCCTTTTCCTTTTGCTGTCGCTATAGTATGCGGGTCGAGGTAATGTAGAAGCAATCCTGCAGACATTTTCCTCGTCAGCTGCGGCGGAAAGGGGATGGAATCTACTTCCTTCCAAGAGGGGTGTATATTCAGGCAATGGTATGTATTCAGGGAGTGGTGTGTACTCGGGGATTTCTTCTAAGAAAGCGACTTCGGCGGCTACGGCGCTTCACGGCAATCTTCCTACCTCTCGTTTCTTCTGCGAGTCCGTGTTAGGGGTGGAACCCTTGAGTTGGACCCAATTTCAAAAACGAGAAGGTCTTGCACGGAAATTTGTACCCTCCACGGTAACATGCTCGTTACAAATTTGAACTTCCTTCCCCTTCAGTTTGGCGGGAGCCGGGGTAGGTGCAGAGACGACTAGACCAGTGGGGGTAGAGATAACAGTCCTCCTTTGGACAGTAGCATTCCACTCAGTTGGAACCCTTTGCAGGGGAGGAAACTCTTGAGTTGACTTAAGGTTGAACTCGATCAAAGGTCTCTCAGTTTCAGATACTTTGTTTGTCAGCGTGAAAAGGGTAACGTCAGTGATCTTGACATTTGTGTTCTCGAATCCTTGTCCAAACGAAATGATCCCATTGTCGGGCAGCTCATCCTTATAAACAGCGAAGTCCAGTCCATTGGTGAAGGAGAAAATCGGCTTTGGGGCTTCCATTTTGCGGGGTAGATTCGATTGTCGGTCCCGAGTTATACTTCTTCTCATCGGGACGAAAAGAAAGGAATCGAAAAGAGTCCGAAGACATTCTTGTTCATGTATATTTGTTAAAAAAGTCATTCATTAGAGAGTTTGTTTATTTAGAACGGAATGTTCGAAAGGTGTAGAGAAGGTAATGAATCGATTCGGAGTTGGAAAGGAAAAGAAAGTCTTATGCGAAGACTTCTCGACTCGAAGGACCACTCCTAAACTAACACTTATTGGGGGTCCACCCCACCTCAGAAATGAGGTAAAAGGATCTCGGAACCTCTCTGTTTAGGGGTGTCTAAACAGTGGCTCCTAAATCCGAGAGAATGTTGGATATACTCGTTCAAGGTAGAAATGAACATAATATTCCAACGGAAAGAAGGGTAGTTTGATCCACTAGGGACATGGATACACTACCGATTTTTGAAAGCAAAACTATCTAATTAAAAATGGAGAGAGGAATTTTCCCCAGCGGAGTCGCCAGAAATTGTCGACATATTTTCAGGTTATGTGTTTAATTTTGAAAAGGGGGTCGCCTACAGAATTTGTCGGGGAATTTTTAATTTAATTTAAATAAATAATTTGAAAAAGTAGTACTTGATTTTTGAAAATAATCTTAAATTTGAAAATTTTAAGATATGAAATCAAACTGATCTCACATCCCGAATAGTTTATATAAACGAGCACCGCACCACAAACCGTGTATCTATCCCGAAGAATAGACACACTTGCTTGACAATGGGGCTCGATTAAATAAACTAGAATGGTTTGTGACATCCGTTTGGTCCGCGAACCAATTTTATAAGCCGACAAGTTCCCCGCTTAATATGAAAACATTAAACGGGGTTTATATTACACAGGTTCTTAAAATTCCCTATAAGGGCGATCCACTATAGTTAATTACATCTTAAGTGATGGGAATCACCTAAGAAAACTCTCGATAATAATCGGTAGTTACTGCTCTCGAGAATTTCAAAGTTTAAGTCTTGAGGGATTGAATTTTGGAATTTCGATAGGGAATGGATCAAATTTAGAACATTTTATTTTGGGAATTCAAAGGAAGAAAGGTAGGAGAAATCACGGATTCGAAGCGAACTTCAGTAATTTCCTGACTATCCTATTGTTTGGCTTGAATTTAAGAAAGTCCTAATGTTTATTTAATGTTTTGATCTTGCCAATTTTAATTAATTAGGACTTATATTTGTATGATAAAATCATACAAATAGCCTCGAAGATGTGAGGGTTTATGTCGTATCGGACGGCTACCTCGGAATCCTAAGGCTGGTTAGGGCTTAATTTGCATGACATGATCATGCAAATGCCTAACGAAGAGTTGAGGATTTATGTTGCACTTAGGCGAACTACCTCGAGGTCATATGGTTTGGTTATTTAATTCTAAGAAAGTTTCTTTGAAGTAGACTCGGGTATTGCTTGATGACGATGACCATGCTTGCCCACCATGCTCAGAGCTCCTTGTTGCGAGAGGTTTAGTTTTAGAAGTCATAAATCGGGAGATGAGAGAAGTGTTAGTTTAGAGAAAGTCTTAATTTCCAAGTGTTTTTTATGTTTTAATTAAAACAAATCTTAAAGTTGATTATAACAACACCGGTTAAGATCCCGCGGTTCCATCCTTCGGCATCGTTATTTTTATCGGATTCACTTAGTCCGGATGAATTTGCTAAACTCAATTCGAATGAGTTCCACACTTTCATTTAGGCCGTGGGAAATCCCGTTAGCAACACGTAGGTTACATCATCCGAGGTATTCCCGATCATCCAACAATACGTTTTAATTTAGTTGTAGTTGTAGTTTTGTGGTTTTGTTTGTGATTAAATTTTGAGTTGTTTTATATTTTGAAATGTTATGGCGGTGAATTTTATCTTGTAATGACTTTTAATTTAGTTTTGGTTTCAGTTTTAGGGACTATCCTAAAGGTGTGGGTTTTCATGCAACGGTTGTTTATCATGCGAGAAAAACTAAGTGCGATGCGATTAAATAAATTGCAATAAGGTAAATTACGATAAAATAAAAGCGTACCGGAGGGTCTTCCCGTCATCCCAGTTGCACTTAAAACACAATTAGAATATTTAAGCATTTAAAGCGATTCTAGGTAAAGCTAAGGGAAGGGTTATGGTTTTCTACCGAGTTCCTAATCCTATAGCTAGTCATCTCCTATGACGTCCAGGTTCTTGTATTTTGGTTTGAGGACGATTTTCTTCATCGAAGAACGATTAAGTTCGATTGTTCTTATAAATATCCTATCATATCGAGGAAGTGCTTAAGACGAGTCTTAAACATCTTTTCAATATTTCTAGGATTATTTTAAGTCCAGAGAATTTAATTATACAAATGAATTAATCGTCAGGGAGTTCGAGTTTATTATCTTACTCGATGAACTAGGACATTTGAATGTTTTATGAATGAAGTAACACTTCGCTTAATACTCCATTTAGGAGTTATGACAACAAGAGCTTTCGAGGGCGAATGGATATTCGAATGATTTATGATTTAACTTAATTTCAATTAATGGGCTTAAGTTTGGAATAGTGTTCGAGTTGTTTTAGATTTATTTTTGAATTCTTTACGTCTTAGGTGATGTTATATTTAATTTAATTTAATTTAATTTAATTTAATTTAATGTGGTTTAATTTAACTTAATTTAATTTAAGTTAATTTAATATAATATGATTTAATTTAATTTAATTTAATTTGATTTAATTTAATTTGATTTAATTTAATTTGATTTAATTTTAATTTGATTTAATTTAATTTAATTCAATTTAATTTGATTTAATTTGATTTAATTTGATTTAATTTGATTTAATTTAATTTAAATTTAATTTAATTTAATTTAAATTTAATTTAAATTTTTAATTTAGTTTGATTTAATTTAATTTTACTTTAATTTACTTTAATTTAAATTTTAATTTAATTTTATTTTTTTTTAATTTTTTTTTTAATTTTAATTTAATTGAAATTTTACAAGGGTTTAATAATTTAACTTGAATTTAATTTAATGATTAAGTCTTTTAGCATTTTAAATCTTAAATTTGGATTATCATTTTAATTAGGAATTAAATATTATTGAGATGATTAATTTAGGGATTCTTAAATTAAAGAACAAATCTCTTCACTAATAATGTCCTTATTTTAATAATTCCGGTTTATTATTCTTCCAGATTTAATTAATTTTTTAATTAAAGTTCATTTTAATTATTTTCAAATTGTTTGGTAAGTTTCTACTCTTTAATTATTTAAATTTCAATCATCCAAATCATATTAAGATCAAATATTTTACTCTTTAATTTTATTAAACCTAAAGTTTTAATTAAGGGTTAAAATTTTAATTACCATTTTGCCTTGAGCTTAATAATTTCATAACTCACTAAATTGAGCTTAAATGAACTTAAAATTTTTATGTGACTTCACTCATATGTCGATAAAGACATGAGAGGAGAAAATGTGATTTTTACTGTATTTAATTTATTTATGTAATTATTTTTGGTGAAAAATAGAGATTTTCGAGGAAAATTTAATAATATGACCAAGGGAAAGTTTATGTCCTTAAGAAAATTATGGAACATTCCTAATGACCGAGAGGACCACTTAGACCAATTTTGGTGATTTTTTGAATTATATTATTTTTATTATAATTATTTTGAGTTTTGGAGTATTAATTAATTTAAAAATAAAATAAAGATTGAAAAATGAATTTTATATTTTTTTAAAAATCTCTCTGAAATCAAGGAAATCAGAGAATCAATTTTTGTAATTTTCTGATTTTTCTTTGATTTATTAGAATTATTTTAATGGAAATGCTTAGAAAATACATTTTTTTATTTTAAAATTACCCTAGGGCTTTAAAATTTAATGTCTCATCATAGGGACTTAAGAAAAATATGGGGTTTGTTCCTAAGTGATTAAAATTCAAAATGTGACATTTTGGTGAATTTTATTATTTTTTGATTTTTATTATTTTTTAATTATTAAAATATTAATATAATACAAAAAATCAACTTTTTAGAAAATTGAAATTTTAATTTTCTTAAATTCCCTAATATCATAGAGGCTCCAAAACCGATTTGGTGAATTTTTTAAAAGTATTTTGAAAGTTATGAATTTTTAAAGTTTAAATTGGCTAAATGGCTTAATCGACCCATTTAGTAGGGCTAACTAAGTCCAATTGACTTCGAATTTTTATGGTGGGTTCCTCTCAATCCTAAAGGTCGATGGAGAATTGATTTCAAGTCGATTTGATGCATGATTAGCTCTAATTAGTTAAGGACCTATTTTGGGTGTTTAAGCCGATTAGGGTTATTCGAGTGGATTAATTGAAAACCTATTTTTCTAGGTTCCTACTGGTCATAATAAACATCACCAAATTTTCACTAGAATTTATTTCACAACATGCTAATTATTGGATTTAAAATACTCGAAAACGGTAACATAAATTTGAAAAATCAATAACTTCTCATAGGGATGGCCTACGACTTTGGAAAATTCGGGGAATGTTCCCAATTCGGAGGCTTAAAGCTCTATGGTCTCATGCCAGTGGTGAATTTCCTATATGCATGGAGAATTAAAACAATGCGGACGAGTAAATAAATTATTAAAAACAAAATACTTGATGAAATTAAATGATTTCTTTTCTACATTATTCTCCTACGTTCATCGAGCGAGAGGGTATTTTTATTTTATTTTTCGATTTTTCTACACAAAGTTATGCATTTTTGAAGTTTAGGGAATTAAATAAATAGAAAAATACCCTAATTTTCTATTTAAAACGGCGGCCGACTCATCCTAGGCGGCTCCGAAACGCCGCGTGTCGCGTTGCCATTCGACGCCGCCATCCAACTCGGCGCTCCGGGGGCTGTTCGTATCGTTCCATCTCCTTGTCCGGCGCGATCTCGGCCGGTACGTCCGCGCGTGTATGGAGTGAACGGCATCCGTTCATCGTCCCCGAGCGTCCTCGCCGAGAGCCGTCCACACTAAAACCCCAAGAACTCACTCGATTCTCGACGGATTTTCGTGTTCTTGTGCTCTACGGATTCGTCTTGAAGAGACGAATACATCCATACGGTGATCATGCATTGAAATTAAGGCATTTGAAATGGAGAATCTCCGGAAGCTCGGGGTAAAGAGTTAGCTCATACCTTTGCTCGGAGAAGTGTGGCTTGATCCGAGGGTTGTGTCACCTTCGATTGGGTCCGAAAGCTCCGGATGAAGTCCTTGGCACGGTGAATTGTCTCAGGTATGATTCGACCAAGCCCGATCACAAAGCTTGGAGTACGGAACGGATGGGTGGCACTGGAGAGGGGGCTTTTCTTTGGTGGACTTCTTCCCTTGGTGCGAGTGAAGGTGTAGGACCAATCAATTTGAGGATTGATCCATTGTGGAGAAGTGTCCTGGTTTTGGGTGGAATTTTGGCTGAGAAATTGGGCTCTGTTGGTGGGGATTAGGGCAAATTGTCACTGGGGATCAACTGCTCTAAGTATGGAGAGTGATCTGGAGCAATTTTGGCAGAGTTTCAGTAAGGTCTCGTTCAGCACCCTCCATGGCCGAGAAGGGGTGGTGTTTAAATAGGAGAGGGTGGATGGCCTCCCAGGGGGAGTTAGGGCTTGGGATCAGCTGCTCTTGGCAAGAGAAGAACAGTTACTGATGGCCACTGGGGATGGGGCGGCTCGGCGGGTGAGAATTCCAAGTTTGGGCTCACATGTGAGCTCTCGGCACGGTGGTTTCCGACGGGCTGTGGTGGCTAGCCGGCCGAGTCGAGTCACCCTCGAGGTCGGGGAGGTCGAGGTCGGGGCTTAGTGCAGTCAATTGGCCATGGACATGTGTAAAGGAGTTGAATTGAAATGGAATGGGGGGAAGGCTATTTTGGGTTCAAATGAGTCAACCCACCTTTTTTGGGTTTGGTGCACCATTCCATGGCTGATTTGGGCTGAGGGAGGATCAGGTGAATCAGCTAGAAAGGGGTAGAGAAGTCACCATCCATGAATATTTTGATTAATCATGGATTAAGGTGAAGCATTAAAAGGGTTAAAACCTTTTTAAGGGGGCTTAAAATAGGTTCCTCCTTTTGCCATTAATGGCTTGATCACATGTCAAACCTTCCATGGCTTCATGTGGCTTGTTCATGGCTTGTCTTTGGCTTGGGGAAAAGCTTGGTCAATTTCATGAAAATGGAATTTGGAAATTTTGGTAATTTAGGGGTGATTTGATGGGATTTGGCATATGGCTTGATTTGGAACCATTTGATGATTGATTTGAACTTAGGGATGATTTTAATTGGATGCATGATGAAGAAGAATGTCATATTGGGCCTTTGGAATTTAGTGAAGATGGGCTTTTGGATTTTAAAATGGATTTTAGGATGGGAATTTTGCAAAGTATTAGATCCAATGAGTGTTGAATTTAGTTTAGGAATGTTTCATGAATGATTTGGAATAAACTTGAAGTGTTTGGGCTAGGTTTGGGTTGGATTTGGATCTCTTTGGTGAATGGGCCGATGTAGGTCGAATTGGGCTAACTTGGGCCAATGTTGGGCTAGGATTGAAATTTATGTAAAATAAATGTTGGGAAATGTTTATGGGAGTGTTTCAAAGAGGTTTTGGCTTTGGTTGGGTTTTGATTTTGGGGTTTGGGCTTATTTGGGTTAGGTTTGGGTTTAGGTCGAAATTGGGCCTTTTAGCTTTGGGTTGAATTTGAGTGGGGTTTGGGTCTAAATTTTGGGCAAATCATGTTAGTGTTTTGTTTGTGGGGATGTTAAGGAAAGTTTAAAAAAGATTTGGGGTTAATTGGAGTTGAATTGGGTGAGTTTGGATTAGGTTTGGGTCATGGGTCCAAATTGGGCTTTAAGGTCGAAAGTGAAATTGAATTCAAATTTCAATCAAATTGGGCTTGGATTTGGTCTAGATTTGTGTTGGGGATGTTGAATTGAAGTTTAGAATTGAATTGGACCAGAATTTGGGTCAATTGGGTAAGTTTGGTTTGACATTGGGTTCACTTTGGGTTAAAAATGGGTCAAATTGGGGATTTTGATAAAAGTGGAATAAATTGACAAAATTGGCCTATAGTGTAGTTAGACAAAATGAAATTTTGAATATTTGTGATTTTATGGAATTTTCTGGGAATTTTCTAAATTTTTGGATTTTTTGGCTAAGAGGGGCATTTTGGGTATTTGGAGGGTATTGAGTGGTATTTTTGGTAGTTTTGGCTATGAATGATCAATTTGAGTAATGTGGGAATGTTTGGGATTGTTTTTGAGAAATTTTGGGTGATTTGGAAATTTTGAAAATTTTGGGTAATTTCAAGGGTTTTGGGTAGGCCAGGCGGGTGTAGGGTCCCGGGGGTCGAAAATTGAAAATTTAGAAAATTGAAGATTGGGTAATTGTAAGTGGAATGAAATCATTTTGGTTGAGCCATGAAGCCATATCAAGCCCATATGAGCCATGAAGGGATTCATTTGAGGCATCCACTATGTTGTTCCTAACCCTCTTAGCCAAGGGCTTAGGGGTTAAGGACCATCCATGTGAATCACCTTCATGAGTCGGGAGGTCAAGTGGGTATGGGTGTGGTTTTAGGAGGTGTGTGAAAGTGTAGTGTATAGGTGTAGTGTGTGTGTAAGTCGACCCTTCACTGAGACCGAGCCACCGTGAGGCGATCCTAAGGCCAAAGAGTCCTATAAGAACTCATCCTTTAAACTTCCACATTTGATTTCAACCCTCTAGGTGATTAGGGGTCTACAATCGAGTTTGTGGAGTTTGCGAGGAGTTAAGAAGTGGTTTGAATTTCTAAGTGGTGGGTCCCGATTCTAATCCTCTAGGACGATCAAAGGAAAGGCTGAGGCTAGATCCTAAGTACTAAAGGGAAGAAGAGAAGACCTCATCGAAAATGAGGTCAACAAATGGACCCGATAGGTGTGGTGTGCTAACCCGAGCACACCGCGCGTATCGGCGTTGGCCGAAGCGATCAACAAAACCAACACGGATGTCCAAGTGACAAACTTATGACGAAGTAGAAGAATTTCCGCTGGAGAGTGTCAAGTATATCTCTGGGACTGGAGATTCCTGAACTCTCGCTGGGGAAAGGAAAAGGAGGTGAATCCCAAATCACATGATCTGGGGGAATTTCGATTTAGATTTCATGTTGTTTTGGTTTAAGTTTTGATGTGTGAGCTTAGATTTCAATTTGGAGTTTTAATTTAGATTGAAGTTTTGTCAAAATTAATTTGAAGGGATTTGAACTTGAAATGAAAATTGGAATTTTGTGGTTTTAGATGTAACATCTTTAACCTCAAAAGAAAATTGAATTGATTAGGTTGAATCATTACAATGAGGAGAGATCTCAGAGCAATGCGGTATTGGATGTAAAATCCTTAACCTCAAGAGTTTGACTTTGATGTATTTCATTGCAATAGGGAAAATTTATGAAGGATATTTTAAGTAAGAAACGAAAATTTAAAGCTTTTGAAACTGTTGCATTAAGTTAAGAATGTAGTGCAATAATTCAAAAGAAATTACCTCAGAAACTTAAAGATCTTGGAAGTTTCACTATACCTTGTGCTATTGGAGAAAAATTTTGTGGAAAAGTATTATGTGATTTAGGAGCTAGTATTAATCTCATGTCATTTTCTATTTTTTGAAGGTTGAATTTAGGAGAGATTACCCCCACCACTGTAACCTTCTGTTAGCTGATAGATCTATCATTTATCCTAAAAGAGTAATAGAGGATGTTCTTGTTAAAATGGATAAATTTATTTTCCCTGTGGATTTCATTGTACTTGATATGGAAGAAGATAAAGAAATACCAATTATTTTAGGGAGACCTTTTCTAGCTACCGGGCGGGCTATGATTGATGTGCAAAAAGGAGAATTAACTATGAGAGTTAATGATCAAGAGATTAAATTCAATGTCCTTAAATCAATGAAGTACCTTGATAAAGACAAATGCTATCGAACGAATATTATTAATTATATAATTGAAAAACATTATCAAGAAAAATGTAAAGTCATTTCTGAAGAAAAATTGAATTATTAACTGACAAAAATGAAGAACTAAAAGAAGAAGAATTATTTAAAGAAACTCATTATATTAAAGATAACTGGGAAATTTTGGACATAACTCAAAATGATATACTTTTACCCTCGATTAAAAAAGCCCTTGAACTGGAATTAAAAATGTTACCTGCACATTTAAAGTATGCTTTTCTTGGAAATTCATTAACTTTACCTGTTATTATTTGTTCTAAACTAAGCTTAGATCAAGAAGAAAAATTAATAGGAGTGTTAAAGAATTATAAGAAAGCTTTTAGTTGGACTATTCTCGATATAAGAGGAATAAGCCCTTCTATCCGTATGCATAGGATTTTAATGGAAGAAGATTTAAACCTACTTATTGAACCTCAAAGAAGATTAAATCTTATCATGAAAGAGGTTGTTAAAAAGAAATTTTAAAATGGTTAGATGCTCGGAATTATTTACCCTATTTCGGATAGTCAATGGGTGAGTCCTATTCATTATGTTCCGAAGAAAGGAGTAACTGTCATTGTCAATGATAAAAATGAACTAATTCCTACAAGACAAGTTACTGGATGGAGAATTTGCATTGATTATCGGAAATTAAATAATGCCACTAGAAAAGATTATTTTCCTTTACCTTTCTTGGATTAAATGCTTGATAAATTAGCCGGACACTCATATTTCTGTTTTTTGGATGGATATTCTGGTTATCATCAATTACATGTCGCTCCTGAGGACCAAGAAAAAATAACATTTACATGTCCTAAAGGAACATTTGCGTTTAGAAGAATGTCTTTCGGTTTATGTAATGCACCTGCAACTTTTCAAAGATGTTTGATGTCAATATTTTGTGATTTGATTGACAAAGGAATTGAACTATTTATGGACGCTTTTTCAGTTTTTGGAACTTCTTTGGAATCTTGTTTGGAAAATAATTCCAAAGTTCTGAAAAGATGTGAAGAAACAAACTTAGTTCTTAAGCGGGAAAAATGTCGATTTATGGTCGCAGAAGGCATTGTACTTGGTCGAAAAAATTCACAAAAGGAATGGAAGTTGATCGAAGCAAAAGTGAAAATTATTCTTTGAACTGCAACCACCTACTATCATATCGATGTGAGAAGTTTTCTGGGTCATGTTGGATTTTATAGAAGATATATAAAGGATTTTTCTAAAATTGCTAAACCTCTTAGTCATTTATTAGAAAAAGAAGTTAAATTTGAATTTAATGAAGATTGTGTTAATGCTTTCAATGTTTTAAAATAAAAATTAGTAACTGCACATATAATTATTGCACCTAATTGGATAAACCTTTTGAATTAATGTGCGATGCAAGTGATTTTGCAATTAGAGTTGTATTGGGACAAAAATTTGAGAAAATTTTCAAAGTTATATATTATGCTAGTAAAACTCTTACTGAAACTCAAAGAAATTACACTACTACTGAAAAAGAGCTTTTAGCTATAGTACTATGCCTTTGATAAATTTAGACCTTATCTTCTTAGTACCAAATGCATAGTTCATACTGATCATTCCGCTATTAAATATTTAATGTCAAAAAAAGATGCTAAACCTAGACTGATAAGATGGGTTTTACTTCTGCAAGAATTTTATTTTCAAATAGTGCATACAAAAGGAACTGACAACCAAAATGCTGATCATTTATCTAGAATTAAGAATGATATTAATATTGAGGAAAATATAATTGAGAAGTTTCCAGATTAACAGTTATATGTTATCAAGGATCCCAAACACCTTGGTATGCGGATATAGTTAAATATTTACTTAGCAATATTCTACCTTATGGATTGAATAACAAATATATTAAGAAATTTAAAAATTATGCTAAATCTTATATTTGGGAAGATCTTCATTTATTTAAATTAGGAAGAGATTCTGTAATTCGAAGATGTGTACCTTATAAAGAAACTTTTGCTATTATTCAAAAATGTCATGATTCCAAATTTGGAGGACACTTTAGAGTAGATAAAACTGCATTTAAAATTTTAAATTCAGGATTTTATTGGCCTAATTTGTTCAAAGATGTGAGACATTATGTTAAAACATGTGATCAATGTCAAAGGATGGGAAATATATCTAGGAATGATGAAATCCCTTTAAACTATATATTGGAAGTTGAAATTTTTGATATATGGGGTTTAGACTTTATGGGACCATTTATACCATCATCTGGAAAGATTTTTATTTTAATAGCAGTTGATTATGTTTCAAAGTGGATTGAAGTTGTAGTTTACCTAACTGTGATTCGAAAGTGTTTTGAAATTTTTAAAGAAAATGATTTTTACAAGATTTGGAATGCCTAAGGTAATTATCACAGATGGTAGAAGTCATTTCAGAAATATAAGAATTCAATCATTACTGGAAAAATTTGGAATCAAACACAGAATTGCAACTGCTTATCACCCACAAACAAGTGAAATGGTTGAAGTATCAAACAGAGAAATTAAAAGAATTTTAGAGATGACTGTTAATCCTAAAAGAACTGATTCGGTTGATAGACTTGATTCTGCATTATGGGCTTATAGAACAGCTTATAAGACACCAATCGGAATGTGGTTAGTTTATGGTAAACATTGTCACTTACCTATTGAACTAGAACATAAAGCTTATTGGGCGATAAAGGAGTTTAATTTTGATTTGAATACTGCAGGAGAAAAATGATTATTACAATTAAATGAGATGGATGAAATAAGAAATGAGTCATATGAAAATGCAAAGATTTATAAAGAGAAAATGAAGATATTACATGATAAAAAGATTTCAGGAAAAATATTTGAGCCTGGACAAGAAGTATTATTATTTAATACTCGTTTAAGACTTTTTCCTGGAAAGTTAAGATCTAAATGGATGGGACCATATATAATTGAGAAAGTATACCATTATGAAGATGTGGATATTAAAGACCCCAAAACAGGAAAAATATTTAAAGTTAACGGATTAAGACTGAAGCCTTATTTGGGAGATATAAAAATGATTTATAAAGAGGCTTACGAGTTGATTCTACCTGATTAAAGACATAATTAGGTCGAGCTGACGACGTTAAACCAAGCGCTTTGTGGGAGGCAACCCATAGTTATTTTTGTGTGTTTTTACATTTTTAATATAAGGTTATGCATCGGCCTTGACTAATTTTATATAACTGTAGAAAATTGGATGCTAACAAGTCTTTATTGACTTAAGCAAAAGATGATCTCGAAGTTTATAAAGTTTGGATTTTAGATCACTCCATTTTGTATGTGAGTAAAAAGGAGATCAAGTATTATGATTGTTTATTATTTAAGATAATTTTTAAGTCTACATGGTTCTTATCATTTACCTATTTTGGAGACCGAAACTTTGAAATTTGACGTTAGGCGAAACGGAGTCGAACATGGTTCTGGCGCCTAGGCGCCAAAATCCGGTTCCTAGGCGCCAAAATCTAGCGCCTAAGCGCCAGAGTAGACTGTGTATCGATGGGTCTGGCGCCTAGGCGCCAGATTTGGCGCCTAAGCGCCACTGTTACTGGATCGTGTAAAAACAAAAAATTTTCAGTTTTTCACACGATTTTCTCCTATAAACTACCCCATCTTCATTCCCAATCCCTAAGCAACTATAGTTACGACCTTTACACTTCATTCTTGAGGAGATAGGAGAAGATTTTGAAGAAATGGAGAGAAGAAATCATGGAGAAGAGGCTAGAGATAAGTGTTCTAAGGATCCTCAACCTTTCTTTAATGGTTTTATTGCTATAAGTTTGGAGAAATTTTCGAGTCACCTAGATAAGTTTGAAGCGGAATTCAAAAGTATTGAAGATCGCCTCCATGAGATGTATCATCAAATTGAACATCTGGAATGGCATGCAAAGCTTCAATTCGATCCTCTAACTGCCTATCAAGATGCTCAGGTGGAGATGTATGCGAAGAACAAATGGATCGATGAGAAAATGACCAAAGATTTTCCAAGGGCGTTAGCGTTCTTCCCAAGTGGGTCGAGTAATCTTCATTGCGATGAGAATGGAAAATTCTAATTTGAAGATTAGATAGTAAATGTGGTGAGATCAAGACTTAATCTAGTGTGTCATTTCGAATTTATTGTTTGTGTGTTTGTTTTATTGTTCCATGTGTATTGTATTTGCTTTGAAATTGTGTTGTTTTATTGTTTGTTAGGACTTGAATCTTATTATTATACTTATCTGTTTTGTATTGAGCCAAATTGAAGATTATGAATGGAATTAAAAGAGTTTGACTTAAACTTGTGTTTAATTGATGGATTTAATTTTTAATTTTTAAAATTTTTGGAAAACAAATTTTTGAAGTTAGAAACTGAAGCAATACTCTCATATGAGTAATTAGAAGTTGAATTTGTGAGTTTTGGTAGAAAATAAAATTTTTAAAATAATTTTTTTGAAAGGCGAGTCTGGCGGCTAGGCGCCAGAATTCGGCGCCTAGGTGCCGGTTCGGCATGCTAATCGAAAATTAGGATTTAAACCCCCAAAAGCCATGGTCGACGCCTAAGCTTCATCTCCTTCCTCATTTTCGCGAAAATACACCCCCTAGATCCATCTTGAGGTCAAAACGTCACGTTTTTATCCCAAAATCAATCGATTTCTTCATCTTAAGGTCAGATCTACCTTCTAATCCATTTAATTTTTATTTCTACCATGGATTTTCCTATTTTTGCTAAAAACCAAAATTTTGGAGAAAAATTTTGATTTTTAGAAATTCTCCATGGATTTTCTTAACTCATTTTAAGTTTTTCAAGCTTAAAAGATTTTAGATATTTGATTCCTTAATTTATTTGTGTTTTCTTTCACGTTTAGATGACACCTAAATCTAAGCGCGGAAAAGAACGAGAAAATTTCGACAGCAGCAAGTTCGCTATTGTGGCAGCGCATTTTAGTTATCACGAATTTGCGTCAACAAGGAAATTTATCTCGGAGCGTAGTTTTTACAATCCTGGAGAGATGATTGTGAACACGATCGTTGCACACAACTGGCAGCGATTTTGTTATTTCACTGTCGTTGCTGTTATTCTGTTGTACGAGAGTTTTATGCCAACTTTATGGATGTGAAAGACTACGAAGTCTTCGTTAGAGGTGTCGGAGTGGGATTTACTCTGAAACGGATCAATATTTTCTACGGCCTGCCACCTACAGTCGAGTGTTACTATTCTGGTCTATCTCCATCTGAAGGAGATCTGGAGATGATTATTGCATATTTGACTGACGGCACTGGAGCTTGGAAGATCCGGAACGACAAACGGGTAAACTTTAAATCTTCTAAGCTAAATGGTATTTCAAAGGCCTGACACTATTTTATTTATGCTAGACTACTTCCTTCCAACCACCTGAGTGAAGTTACCAGAGATAGAGCTATCCTGAACTACTACATTCAGGAGAGAAGTCGATAGATGTTGGCAGCATTATCTATGATTTTGTGGAACCATCTAGTTTCTGAGAATCCATGCATGGTCAATTTCTGGAGCAGCTGAATGAGTTATTTCTAACTCACTGCAGAGTAGATACTATAGACAAGAAGATTGATCATCTATCTTAATATACCCAAAGGAAGATTGATTATGATGCTGAGTATTTGGAGTCTTTAGTTAGATTCTTGAAGGGTGAGCATGATGTTTAGTTCCCTACCTGTCCTAGATTTTCACCGTATGTTGATCCAAAGGATGTAGAATTTTCTTTTGGTGATGACGATGACGAGGCTACAGATAGTGATTAGTAGCTTGATTTACCTCTCGAGATGAGTTGATTCTGTTTTTAGTTTATTTCTTATTTGTTAGTACTGATTAGTTTGTTGTTAGTTAGTGTTGATTTGTTTAAGTAACTTTGTGTGGATTTTTTTGATGTTGAGACTGTTTTTAGAGTATCTAGTGTGATATGTGTTTAAGACTGAAATATGGATGAATTTTTTTTCATTTTCTATGATAAATGTTTATTTCTGTTTCAGCCTATTGTTTAGTATTCTTGACTAGTTAGTAATGTTATTTTGTTTATGTAATAGTGATTAGTATAGTCATTTAATTTAGCTAATTGACCCACTTTTTATATGTTTGCAAATTATGTTAATAGCAACGGCACCAAAAACTTGATCCCGCTTTAATATATTTTATGATGGAATGTATAATGTGGATTCTACGCAAGTATACGTATCGTATCAAGTAATATAGGGCTCTAATGGAGTCCTGGTTATCGATCCCACAGGGAAGTTTTAACAGATTTGAATCAGCTAAATTTAGAGGAATTACTTACTAATATAGTATACGAAAATTTAAATTAACTAAAGCAAACTAAAGTAAACTAATGCTTGAAATAAAGTTGATTTAAATAATTCAGAAAAAGTATCATTCTCCTTGTTTTTAGAAAATTAAGTGAAAGATGAATTCAAATAGAATTTTTTAATTGTATTGTGACAAATAGGAGCATTCCTATTCTTTACCCTTTGGTCCAAGTGCAAAGAACATTGACTAATCCTATGTTTGACATCGAATCGCGGCTAGCCGGGAGGATATTGGTCGCCGGATCGAGCTCCCACGTTCCCCTCACCTGAGAGCTAACATCTACACTTCAGCTCTCAAACAATAGAACCAAATTGAATATTTAGTCTGTCACACTAAAATGTTCAATTCTACATCCGATAAATAATATTTCCCTATTTATTTGCACCCTCCTTCCAAGGCTTTTGACTTCCCTGAATATTGGATGTAATTTTTACTATAGTTGATAATTCAACATATTTTAACAAATCAATTGGCCATATTGAAATTAAATTAAGTTTTAAGTAAAACATATCACAACTTATTTTAGTATATTACGTACTTCTATTTAATTTCATCATTTCGCATAATTTTCATAAACAAGGAGAAAGACTAAGAAAACTACTCAAAATGCATGGGAATTAAACAAAGCATGGATTTCATTTAAAGTTAACAACAATAAATAAAGATACTTATCTTAATTTCCTCCCAGTGCGACTCCTCGAAGTTCCTTTCGACTTTTCCTTCTAGTACAACACACTTCTAACTCACTAATTATACTCTAAAACTCCTAAATTAGCACACAAACACAAATAGACACAAAAAAGAGACACTAAGACTCTCTAAATAGACACACAGAAGACTCAAGAGACACTCATAGACACTAGAATTCGGCCTCTATTTATAGAGGTAGGCAAAGGTCCAAGGGGTTCTTAAACACCTCTTCAAAAAGCGTCCAGGTTCAATGTATTTTGTATTTTGAACTGTCTCGCCGTCGGCGGGAAACGACCTCGCCGTCAGCGGGGCTTCTAGAAGGTCTTCAAACTGCGCGATCTCACCGTCGGCGGGCTCGGGTTCGCTGTCGGCGAGGTAGTTGCAATTCCTTCAGAAATTCTCCTCATGATCTCACCGTCGGCGGGCTCGATCTCGCCATCGGCGACTTAGTTCATTTTGCATGAATTTCTTCCTTTTTGATCCAAATTCGCTCAATTTCATGCTTTTTGCTTCCATCACTTATAAATCTTCATTCCTGCAGTAAAATAAAGAAAATGCCTTTCTTTAAAGTGCAATTTCATCAAAAATAGATATGAATTTCTTAATATATTTTTCTGTGATCAAAATCCCCCAAACATAATTATTACTTGTCCTCAAGTAATTTTAATACTAAATAAAAATAATGATTTACGTAATAGAATTTTTCAATTCGGATATACTATGAATTAAATTTAAATAACATTATAGTAAAGTTAAATAGAAATATTTCTAAGTAATTAAATTAACTTTATAGATATAAGATTATCTAGTTATCGAGTCTAAGATTTCTAGCTTTCTATTTATTTCGGGAATGATTATATTTAAAAGAGTAAATTACTTAAGATATTTAGATGATAGGAAGTTCAAGAAAACACTATTTAGTAAAATACTAATCCATAAATATAAGTTTGGAAATATAATTAAGTTTTACCCTTTAGGTTGAATCCATTGAAGCCAATTTTTGATATGGCATCTCCTCAAGCTTCTCCTCACTTATATTTTTCTTTTCTTTTCTCTTTTTTTTTAGATTGGTTTTCAATCCCCCCCCCCTTTTTTTTTAAGTGAGGATTACTGTATCTGGATAGCCTGTTAATAATTTTGAACTTCAACTTCTCTTCTTAAATTTGAAACTTAAAATATTTCCTTGCTTATATATATATTTCATAGCTTTTACTTCATTGAGTTTCAATCCTTTCTTTTTCACTTAATTACTTAAGAATTTCAATTTTAGAATATAGTTTCCCTTACTTTAAATAGTTTACTATATTCTTATTCCTTTTAACTAAATATCTTATTCCATTAATTAATTGAATTACTAGAAACATTTTATTTAACTTTCTATAATAATTAAATAAAGTAATTCATGTTTATTGAATTGAAAAACTACTATAGAAAATCATTTGATAATAATTTTTGAAAATAGAAATTGAGAACAATTTAATAATTAAATTTGTATTTTTATCTTCCCCCAAACTTAAATTTTTCTATCTATACTAAATAGTGAAAAGGGAAAGTATATAGTAAAGTTCAATCATACCTTTGAGCTTTAGGTATTTCTTTTCTTTGAAATTTTTGCAGGCTTTTTCATTACTTACAGAACCTGTACTGTTAGTATTCTTCCATATATAGTATTTAAAAGAAAGTGCAGGGATGAAATTTTGAAATAAGTATAAAAACATAACAAATGAAAACTTAATCTATTACTACACATACAATCAACTAACCTACTTTAAAACATATTAAAATAATCTAAACAATATTAAAAGTTCATAACTTATAAAAACTTAAACAACACATTAAAGAAAGACTAACATTCTATCAAAAAGAAAAAAATTGCAAACTAATTTAGCACACATAAGAAGTCTAACATCACAGCATAAGCAAACATACTAACATTCACAGTCCACAGAGAGTACAGAAAAATTACACACAGAATAATAAAGTTTCCAAAATAACAACAAATCTAAGCAAAATAAACAAAGGCTCTAATCTTCTGCATCAAAATCCCAGGCTATATCATCTCCCTGATCTCCAGGCTGAGAAGGCTGAGAAGGCTGGTATTGTGTGTAGCGGGGGCACTCAGGAAAGACAACATCTAAATCACCACTTTTATATCGACGTTCAGCCTCATAGTATGCAATTTCGTACTCTGAATGTCGCTGGAGATATTCGCTATCATAATCTTGTCTTCTTTCCAAGCCTCCAATCCTTTGGTCTATATGCTCAAATCTTCTTTCCATATTTCTCCAAATTGCTCAAAACTCTTTCTACTCAAGGTCAGCTCATTCATCAGATCTTGAAGGGTAGGAGTGGTGTACTGAGGGGGTTCATAACTAGTAGAGGGTATATCTCTACTTGAAGAAGGTACATAATCCCTTGTCCCAAATCTCCGTCCTTCGTGGGATTCATATTTCTTTATATTAGCCTGAGTAATGGGTTTCATAGGTTCAACCCATTCCTCATCATCTCTTGCCTCTACCCCAGATAGTTGGCGAGTGCATAGATAAGACCGGGATGTCCTAGTCCTCCTCCACTTTCATTTCTTGAGGTGGCTAATATATTCTTATAAATTACACTTCCCACATTAATACTCTTTTGGTTCCGAATACGAAATTCGAAGCTGCTTTCATCTCTTGTTACCTCACTATGGTGGTAGGTAGATAACAAAGTAGAACAAATAAAATAGTGTCAGGTTTTAGATGTTGCATTTAACATAGAAAGAGGGAAGTTTACCCATTCTCGTTGCTTTATCTTCCAAACGCCTTTCCCATCAGTGAGAAAGTCGATCACCTCTTCCAGTGGTCCTTTCATAGTTCCAAAAGTTTCATACTCGTTGGTGTAGGTGTCTCTTACCTCTTAATAAGCGTTTATTCTAGCAGCGTTGAATTCCACAAAAAATCCTCTAACCTTAACCGGTGCATCTTCGACTCGTGTTAAGTTCGCATAAAATTCCTTTACCACTTCTACGGCGACTCTGTTGGTCACGAAACAAAAATTTTCACATCCTCGTTCCCTAATGATTCGCTCAACTTCTCCTCCAGGATTTTTGAAAACTCGATCTTGAATGCATGTTCTGGCTTATATATTGTGAAAATATCTTGATTGTGCTCTTGCATTCACAAAACGAGTTTCATCGTAATCCACCCGTCGCTTTTGTCTTGGAGCCATTTTCGATCTGTGAAATTTGCAAAAAATTTTAACTAAACTCCCAAATATTACTAAGAAGGTTTCCTACAACATCTAAAATCCATTTAAATCAATTTCCATGAAACTCTTCCAAGTATTTTCTCCACATTTCGAAATTTTTCAAAATTTCCCAATGTAGAAGAAATCCATAGTGAAAATAAAAAATTTTTGCATAGGAGTGAAGCTCTTCCCAAGGGAAGATGAAATCCAGTGTCGAAAAGTGTTGAAATCGCCTCGAATCCAAGATCTCACAAGCCACTAACTCGGTTTTTTCGAAGTTTTGAGGAAGGGGATGATGAATAGTGTCGGTTGACTGGTCGAATATAGGTCTTTTCGCGATCTCGTCATCGGCGAGATTTTTCTCGCTGTCAGCGAGCTAATTAATTTGATAAGGCAAAAGTTTCGGGAAAAATGCGCCGTCGGCGAGCTCGTTCTCGCTGTCAGCGGGTTTCCTCGCTGTCGGCGAGATAATTCTTGCCGTCGGCGAGATCCCAAAATTTTTAAATTTTTGAAATTCGTCAATCATTTTCAACCTCGATTTGCCTGTAATCAATCTTCCGATCACTTAATTTAATAATAGTATGAAGATTAGATACTTATACTCACAAAAAGTTCACACAACACAAACAATATAACTTTATATATGAAATCCATGATTCTTACAAACTTCATACTAACAACTAACATCATACTTAACTTAAATGTCCAAATCCATAATACTCAGCATCGCAATCCACACCACAACACTCTAATTGCTGAGATATGACAATTACAAATAATCTCATCAAATCTGAGATGATCAAATTAAAATTCAAATCATAATAAAACCTAAATCCAAATCAACACATATATACACAAATATATGACATAAAATAGAAATCTTTCCTACTCCTCAGTGTCTGAACTATCATCCTCTCTGATATTCCCGATGCAACACAGGTGCACAAATAAATTGTAGAAAGGCCTGAAAGGGAATTCTACAGTAGATTCTTCATTAATCCACCCTTTCTATCTCAGTAAATGAATAAAAATGGCCTCTAGATGTCCAATATGATCAAAATGCTCCTTCATCCTCCAATCAATGTGATCAAACATATCAGAGATATTGTCGATGGAATTCATCACATTTTGCAACTCTTTCTCCAATCCTTTAATCTTTTTCAGAATGAAATTTGTTTTATCAGTATGGGGCCTCGCTAAAGGATTGTTCCGTGATGCTCGTCGAAATAATGGTAATCTCATCATTGTTATCCAAAGTTGGAAACATATCCGTAGGATCGAGTGGTTTCCATGGCAAAAGTACCTTTTCCCAAGCCTCATACGAAACTTGCATGCGAGCGCATAAAGCAAATATAGTCGATGGGTGTCCAAGTCCATGAACCGACCCATGCATAATCAATCCCAATGCAGATTTTACTATAATTGATCCAACATCGATAGGTAGTCCAATTTGAATACAGTAGTTTAATATAGCGCATTCCTTTGAAACCTTATTTACCCTCATAGTAGGTAATAATTTTGATGAGATAAAAAAATGCCAATGCTTCGAGATAGGGTTAAGAAGTGATGCAGAAAAACTGATATACCCGTCTTTGCGTAACTCCTAATCATCAGGTTTGTCGGTCAGGTATCTATAGATCTAGTTCATATTGTATCTTGAAGACACAAAGTTTGAATAATGACAGATAGAGGTATTCTCTATAGAAAATAATTCATTTACCCTTGAAGGAGTAAATGTTACCTATCTTCCTCTGACGTAGACATTTCCATTGTTGATCGCATGTAGATTAGAGTAAAACTCTTTAACTACTGGAATAACTACAGCGGATGTCGTATAGCAAAATACCTCCCAATGCCACTGTGCAATCATTTCTTCGATTTTTGTGGTGGAATTCTCTATTCCTCGGTTGATAAATCCCCTTTCTTTAATAAGTTGCTTCTTCATCAAGACTTTATTGAAGATACGCTGCGCCTCCGAACTGACGAATTTTCTTCGGTTGAAAACTTCAGTTTTTGTGGTTTCTAAGAGTTTGGTGGCCATTTTGGATTGAAAGGAATGGTCTCTAGTCGTTTCTAAGGAAGAAAACAGTGTAAAAATGAATTTGGGATGGTTTTCTACAAAGAAATGGCTAAGAACCGTCCAAAACCGCACGAAAATTCTTAAGAAACTAATATTTCAACTGCCTCGCCGTCGGCGGGAAGTTTCTTGCCATCGGCGAGCTAGTTATAAAACCAAATTAAAATATGGCACACGATCTCGCTGTCAGCGGGCTCGGGCTTCTGTCGGTGAGATTCGTAAAAATCACCCATTTTCGCTCTGGTCCGAATATTTTCTGATCTCATCTTATAGGTTCGAATTTGTGATGATTCTAATTAAAAATTTGAGAAGATTTGTTTTAATAATATAGACTCTCTAATTTGCAGATAATAATAAAAAAAATAAAAGACTACTATGGGTTGCCTCCCATAAAGCGATTGGTTTAACGTCGTCAGCCCGACCTAATCTCAGTTAGTAATCAGGTAGACTAAGCATTAAAACCTCTTTAAAATTTGGTCTTCTTCCATCGAAATATGGTTTTAATCTATGTCTGTTTACCTTAAATCTATGTCCTATTTTTGGATCTTCAATTTCTATAGTTCTATATGAAAATATTTGAGTTATGGTGAAAGGTCCTAACCATCGAGATTTCAATTTCCCAGGAAATAATTTCAATATAGTATTATATAGCAGTAACTTCTTGTCTCGGTTCAAAATTTCTCCGATTAATCTTCCGATCATGCCATAATTTCATCCTTTCTTTATAAATCCTATCATTATCATATGATTCATTCCTTAATTCTTCTAATTCATTTAATTGTAACAATCTCTTCTCACCGAGCTTCTTTCATATTATAATTAAATTCTTTAATCGCCCGATATGCTTTATGTTCTAATACAAGTCGGTAAGTGGCAAGTTTTTCCATATATAAGCTCGTAAGGAGTCATTCCAATCAAAGTTTTATAAGCGATCCTGTATGCCCATAATGCGATTGTCTAGTCTTATAGACCGATCCTAATCTATTAGGGTTTACAGACTTTTCTAAAATACGCTTAATCTCTCGATTAGAACCTTCAGCTAATCCACTAGTTTGTGGATGATAAGAAGTTGATATTTATGCATAATATTATATTTTTCTACTAGTTTGTGAATATATTTGTTTCTAAAATTAGTTCCTCCGTCAGTGATAATCACTCTCGGCATTCCAAATCTAGTAAAAATATTTTTCATTAAAAATTTTGAAACACTTTTAGCATCACACCTAGGTACAGCTTGTGCTTCGATCCATTTGGAAACATAATCAACAACTACTAATATATATGAGTTTCCAAATGAAGGAATAAAAGGTCCCATGAAATCTAATCCCCAAACATCAAAAATTTCAACTTCTAATATAAAATTCAGAGGCATTTCATTTTTCTTGATATATTTCCTACTCTTTGGCATTTATCACAAGTTTTTATATATCTATATACATCTCTAAATAGAGTAGGCCAGTAGAATTCAGATTGTAGAATTTTATACGCAGTTTTATCTGTCCCAAAATGTCCTCCAAAATCAGAATCATGACATTTTTGAATAATTAGTTCAGTTTCTTCATAAGGCACACATCTTCTAATAATTAGATCCTTACATTGCTTATATAAGTATGGTTCATCCCAAAAGTATGTTTTAGTATCATGAATGAATTTTTTCTGTTGTTGTAAAGTTAACATAGGTGGTAAAATGTCACTTACAATATAATTTACTATATCAGCATACCAAGGTAATTTCCACTCATTTATATTATAAAGTTGTTCATCGGGAAAAGCATGCTAAAATTTCATTATCGATATCGGATAATTCATGATTTTCTAATCTTGATAAATGATCCGTAATTTGATTATCAGTTCCCTTTTTGTTAACGATCTCAAAATCAAATTCTTGCATTAATAATATCCATCTAATCAATCTTGGTTTAGAATCTTTCTTTTGTATTAAATACTTTATAGCAGAGTGATCAGTATGTACAATACATTTAGTTCCTATTAGATAATGTCGAAATTTATTAAAAGCATATGCGACTGCTAATAATTCTCTTTCGGTAACTGTATAATTTATTTCAGCATCATTTAGAGTTTTACTAGCATAGTATATAACTTTGAAAATCTTATCATATCTTTTCCAAAGAACTTGCTCCTATAGCATAATCACTAGCATCACGAGATAAGCTCGAATGGTTTCTCCCGATTAGGTGAAACTATTATAGATGCTTGTAATTAATTTATCTTTTAATAATTCGAAAGCATTCGGACATTTAGTTGTAAATTCAAATTTCTTGTCCTTTTCAAGAAGTTGGCATAGAGGTTTAGTAATTTTTGAAAAGTCTTTTATATAACGTCTGTAGAATCTAGCATGTCCAAGAAAACTTCTTACCCCTTTCACCGTAGTTGGAGGTGATAATTTAGCTATAACTTGAATTTTTGCAGGGACTACTTCCATGCCCTTTTCTGAAATTTTATGTCCTAATACAATGTCGCCTGTAACCATAAATTAACATTTCTCCCAATTAAGAACTAAATTAGTTTTCTCACATACTTCAAATACTTTTTCAAGATGATTTAAGCATGTGTCAAATGTTGTTCCAAATACGGAGAAATCATCCATAAATACTTCTATTCCATTATCGATTAATTTACTAAATATAGACATCATACATCTCTGGAATATTGCAGGTGCATTACATAATCCAAAAGGCATCCTTCGAAAAGTGAAAGTTCCATAAGGACTAGTAAATGTAGTTTTCTCTTGATCCTCAGGAGCAATTTGTATTTGAGGATAACCGGTATATCCATCTAAAAAACAAAAATATTTATGTTCGGCTAATCTATCTAACATCTGGTCTAGAAATGGTAAAGGGAAGTGATCTTTCTCGGTGGTCGTGTTTAATTTTCTATAATCAATACATATTCGCCATCCAGTAACTTGTCTTATAGGGATAAGATCATTGCTTTCATTAGCTTTTACGGTCACTCCTCCTTTCTTAGGTACACAGTGTATTGGGCTTACCCAAGCACTGTCAGAAATAGGATATATAATACCATTATCTAACCATTTTAAAATTTCCTTTTTAACTACTTCTTTCATTATCGGATTTAATCTCCTTTGGAGATCTGCTTTAGGCTTATGTTCATTATCTAAAATAATTACGTGCATACGGATTGAAGGACTAATTCCTTTAATATCTGCTAAAGTCCAACTAAAAATTTTCTTATATTTTTTTAAGGTATTTAAAAGTTTTTGTTCTTGAGATTCATTTAATTCGGATGAAATAATAGCTGGTAGAGTTAAAGAATTACCTAAGTAAGCATATTTCAAATGATTAGGTAACATTTTTAACTCGAGTTTATGAGGTTTAATAATCGATGGAACTATATTTTTTTCGGTGTTTTACGTAGTTATCCAAAAATTCAAATTTCTCTTGAATATAATCTAGTTCTTCATTTATATCTGCGTTTTCAATTAATTCAGTACTTTCTTTTTCTAATTTTTCTTCATAATATTCCTTAAAATGTTCTTTTTGTAAATGATCGAGTACTTCCATTCGAAAACACTCATCATCTTTTTCTAAGCGCAGGATATTTCATTGATTTAACAATATTAAAAGTTACTTTTTGGTCATTTACTCTCATAGTTAATTCTCATTTACGAACATCGATCATAGCTTTTCCAGTGGCTAAAAATGGTCTTCCTAAAATTATAGGAATTTCTTTATCTTCTTCCATATCTAAAACAATAAAATCTACAGGGAAGATAAATTTATCTACTTTTACTAATACATCTTCAATAACTCCCTTAGGATATGTAACAGAACGATACATCTTCAATAACTCCCTTAGGATATGTAACAGAACAATCAGCTAACTGAAGAGTTACTGAAGTAGGTGAAATTTTTCCCAATCCTAATCTTTTAAAAATTGATAGAGGCATTAGATTGATGCTTGCTCCTAAGTCACACAAAGCTTTTCCATAGAATTTTTCTCCGATAGCGCGGGGTATAGTGAAACTACCAAGATCTTTTAATTTTTCAGGAAGTATTTTCTGAATAATAGCACTACACTCTTCACTAAGTGCGACCATTTCATTATCAATAAATTTTCTTTTTTTATTTAGAATATCTTTCATTAATTTTACATAGTTTGGCATCTGTTCTAAAGCTTCTACGAAAGGAATATTTATTGTTAATTTCTTCGAATTTCAAGGAATTTAGCAACTTGTTTATCTTTTTTATGTTGAATTAGTCATTGAGGAAATGGTGGTGGAGGTTTTTCAACAGAAATTTTCATTGGTATTAAAGGATTTTCTAAGTTTGGATCTTGTTGATTCTTTCCCTTTTCAATTTCCACTTCCTCTTTTGACTTTCAAGTTCTTTCTGAATTCATGGTTCTAATTCTTTTCCACTTCGTAATTGTATCGCCTTAATTTGTTCATTTCCTTTGTCTTTGGGATTTATTTCCACATTACTAGGGAATATTCCAGGTATTCTATTATTAAGTGCGGTAGCGATATGTCCAAGTTGAGTTTCAATATTTTTAATAGTTGTTCCTTGATTTTGTAATTGATTTCCTTGTATTTGTAATTGATTTCCTTGATTTTGTAATTGTTGACCCATATTTAATATTAATTCTTCTATAGATAATTTCTTATCTTTAAATTGAGGGTTATTATTATTAAATCCAGGTGGATAACTAGGTTTATAATTAGAATTTCCTTGATTAGAGGGATTTCCTACTGGTTGTGTTATGTTATTCATCCATGGTTGATTAGTTGTGTTATTATTCCAATTAAAATTAGGATGATCTTTCCATCCAGGATTATAATAATTTTCATAAGGATTATTGGGTCTGTTATTAATAGCGTTTATAGTTTCATAATGAGATTGGGATTCTATAAGTTGTTCAGATGAATTTTCTTCTAATATAGTTGGAAAGTAATTCATTCCAAAATGATCTAATTTTTTAGATATAGCAGTGATTTGCGAAGCTAACATAGATATTGCATCATTTTCATGAATACTAGCTATATTTTTTGGATTCATTCTATCAGCAGGCCATTAAAAATTATTGGTAGTCATTTCTTTGATTAGTGTATAGGCTTCATCAAATGGTTTTGACATTAATGATCCTCCAGCAGCAGCATCGATGATTGATCTTAGAGATCCTACTAATCCATTATAGAAAGTTTGAATAATTAACTAATACGGTAACGCATGATGTGTGCATTTCCTAAGAAGTTCTTTAAATCTCTCCAGAGCTTCATATATTGATTCTCCATCAAATCGACTAAAAGAAGTTATATCATTTCTAAGCTTAGCGAGTTTTAGATGGTGGAAAATATTTGGATAGAAATTTTTGTGATAACTTTCCCCAAGTTTTAATAGATCCAGGTGCTAACGAATTTAACAACATTTTAGCCTTATCCCTCAAAGAAAAAGGAAAAAGTCTAAGTCTAATAGCATCATTAGATACTCCTTCATATTTGAAAGTAGCACATAGTTCTAAAAACCTAGCAAGATGTAAATTAGGATCTTCAGTAGGTGAACCACTAAATTGATTGTTTTGTATCATTTGGATAATTGTAGGTTTAAGTTCAAATGAATTAGCAGCTACATCAGGGTTTTGAATAGTTAAATGAATTTCATGTAATGTAGGGTTGGCATAATCTTTTAATGGTCTCTGTTGATTGATATTTTCATTTTCAGGAATATTTGCCATTTGTGTTAAATTTATAATTTCTCTTTTTTGTTTTCTAATTCTTTTAATTGTACGCTCTAATTCTGAATCGTAAGGTATTAAATTTTCGTTTCCAAATTTTCGCATACAATTTATAAAAAAATAGTCCGTTACTCTAGTAAATAATTTTTTGACTTCCCCAGGAACGACGCCAAAAACTTGACCCACTTTTTATATGTTTGTAAATTATGTTAATAGGAACGACACCAAAAACTTGATCCCGCTTTAATATATTTTATGATGAAATGTATAATGTGGATTCTACACAAGTATACGTATCGTATCAAGTAATACAGGGCTCTAATGGAGTCCTGGTTATCGATCCCACAGGGAAGTTTTAACAGATTTGAATCAGTTAAATTTAAAGGAATTACTTACTAGTATAGTATACAGAAATTTAAAGTAACTAAAGCAAACTAAAGTAAACTAATGCTTGAAATAAAGTTGATTTAAATAATTCAGAAAAGTATCCTTCTCCTTGTTTTTAGAAAATTAAGTGAAAGATGAATTCAAATAGAATTTTTTAATTGTATTGTGACAAGTAGGAGCATTCCTATTCTTTTACCCTTTGGTCCAGGTGCAAAGAACATTGACTAATCCTATGTTTGATTACTGAATCTGCGGTAGAGTCGGAAGGATACGTGCTGCCACTTGAGCTCCCACGTTCTCCTCACCTGAGGGCTAACATCCACACTTCTGCTCTCAAACAATAGGACCAAATTGAATATTTTAGTCTGTCACACTAAAATGTTCAATTCTACGTCTGATAAATAATATTTCCCTATTTATTTGCACTCTCCTTCCAAGGCTTTTGACTTCCCTGAATATTGGATGTAATTTTTACTATAGTTGATAATTCAACATATTTTAACAAATCAATTTGCCAGATTGAAAGTAAATTAAGTTTTAAGTAAAAATTATCATAACTTATTTTAGTATATTAGGTACTTCTATTTAATTTCATCATTTCGCATAATTTTCATAAACAAGGAGAAAGACTAAGAAAACTACTTAGAATGTATGGGAATTAAACAAAGCATGGATTTCATTTAAAGTTAACAACAATAAACAAAGATACTTATCTTAATTTCCTCACAGAGCGGACTCCTTGAAGTTCCTTTGACTTTTCCTTCTAGTACGACACACTTCTAACTCACTAATTATACTCTAAAACTCTTAAATTAGCACACAAACACAAATAGACACCAAAAAGAGACATTAAGACTCTCTAAATAGACACACAGAAGACTCAAGAGACACACACAGACACTAGAATTCGGCCTCTATTTATAGAGGTAGGCAAAGGTCCAAGGGGTGCTTAAACACCTCTTCAAAAAGCGTCTAGGTTCAATATATTTTGTATTTTGAACTGTCTCGCCGTCGGCGGGAAACGACCTCGTCGTCAGCGGGGCTTCTAGAAGGTCTTCAAACAGCGCGATCTCGCCGTCGGCGGGCTCGGGCTCACCGTCGGCGAGGTAGTTGCAATTCCTTCAGAAATTCTCCTTATGATCTCACCGTCGGCGGACTCAATCTCGCCGTCGGCGACTTAGTTCATTTTGCATGAATTTCTTCCTTCTTGATCCAAATTCGCTCAATTTCATGCTTTTTGCTTCCATCACTTATAAATTTTCGTTCCTGCAGTAAAATAAAGAAAACACCTTTCTTTAAAGTGCAATTTCATCAAAAATAGATATGAATTTCTTAATATATTTTTCTGTGATCACTAATGATATAAAAATTGAGCTTGCTTACTTTTATATATGCTTCATTGTTTCAGTAATATTCATAAAAAGCATGTGTAGAAGTAAATTTTTCTTTGTAGACTGTTTTTGCATACATATAAAAATTCCTTTTTAAAATTATGTCTTTCTTTCTCTCATACTTTAAAATTTTTCATGATATATCAAAACTTAAGTTTGGGGGAAGGGAAAATACATGCAAATTTAAATTTTATTTGTCCTTAAGTGCTAATATTTTCTTTAATTAAAAAATATATATATTAACATAACATAATGAATGAAAAATCTATTTAAGATTACTATAATTTTTTAAATTATAAATAATTTAGTAGACTAAACCAAAATTTTAATAACTTTAATTGATTTTAAGAATAGAAATATTTAACTTAAAGAAGAGTAAGATTAAGAATTTTTTTTTATTCAAGGTAGAGATAATTAGATTTTAGAAGTATTAAGAAATCAAGAATTATAACTTGAAAAAGAAAAGATTAAAAGACTTTTTAAAATCTATTAAGTGAAAATGTATAAGTTTGAAAGTATAAGTAAAGAATAGTGAAGTTCAAAACCATTAACAGGCTATCTAGATACAGTAATCCTCACTTCAAAAAAAAAAAAAGAGAAGAAAGAAGAGAGGAGAAGCTTGAGGAGATGCCTAATAAAAAATTGGCTTCACTTGAATTATCTTATAAGAAGAAAACTAATTACATATTTTACTTAATCTTTATTAGAAAAGATTTTCATAAATATCTTCTTCTTGTTAATAATTTATGTGATCTTAATATAATAAACTACAATTATTTTCGAAATGAATGAAAAATTTTTGAAGTCTTACAATTTGGTAGTTAATTATTCTTTAAATTCTTAAAATTAAACTTAGTTAGTGAAATTTGGTTAATGATTTACTAAAGCCTTTATAAAATAAAAAATTACAAGGAATCTTAAATATTTACCTTTTATTCCAAATGTTATATATTTTATATAGTAAAAAGGGTTACTTGAGGACAAGTAACGTTTAAGTTTGGGGGATTTTGATCCATGAAAAAAATACATGTTTTTATGCCTTGATTTTTATCAAAATTTTAAGGATATTATGCTTTAATGAAAGGTATTTTTGTGCTTTTGGATGTAGGTGATACAAAAATGTTCAAAAAGGAAAAATGATGAAAAATGAGCAAAAAGGAGCAAAAATGGAGCCAAAATGCAAAATTCTCAAAATAATGGGCCTGGCGCCTAGGCGCTAGAATCCGGCGCCTAAGCGCCAGCTCGATACCAAATCTGCGACGGTTTTTGTAACTACTTTGGGCGGTTATTTTGACAGTTAGAGCGGTTATTGGATCATCTAGAAGATTGACAGTTATTTTTGGATTATAGGACATTTCATACATTGTATTTAGATGCATGGAAACGGTTTGGATTGCGAAGAGGTGCGATCCAAAGTGAAGAGGTGTGAAGAACTGGACGCGGAGTCCGGCGCCTAGGCGCCAGATGCCGGCGCCTAGGCGCCAGACACACTTTCTAGAAGATTCATTTTTTGAAACATTTTGAAGAGATGTTTTAGGCAAACCTTGAAGCCTATAAATAGGAGGCCATTTCTACAAAGAAAAATGCCCAAGACCAAGCCCAAGCCCAACGCCCAATCAGAGAGAGAATTAGAGAGATAATTTTAAGGGCCACAATTGTAGTTTACTTTCTTTCATTAATTAGTGAGTTTATTTTATTTAGAGTTTGTATTAAGAGTTTGAAAGAGTTGGTGCTTTTGAAGTCTATTTCGCTTTGGAGTCAGAAAGAATCAGAGGTTCAGTTGGAGAAACACTCGAGATAAGTATTTGTAATTTGATTCAAAGTTTTGTTTATATGTTTTGTTATTTAAATTCAATGTGTTCTGAGTAGTTACTTTACTTTCTCCTTTCAATTATGAAAAGATAAATAAGATAATATTAAATTCGTTGGAGAATAAACAAAACTAAATATGTTTAAATATTGTGATGATATTAATACCGGATCTTAATTTACTATTTAAATTGGCCATTTAAATTGTTAAAATCTATTGAAGAATTTTGAGACCTAGAAGGAGATGAATTCTTAACTAGTAGATATCACATGAATCCTTGGGTAGTCGAAGGCCTTGTGCGGGTTATTCAAGGTGAAGTGAAAATAAATAAGAAAATATTTTTCAATGGACGTAGAATTGATAAGTTTTTAGAGTGACAGACTAAATTCGTGTAATTTGGTTTATAGAGAAGGAACGGGTCACTAGTAGGGCCGACCAAAGCCACCCTTGGACATCTAGTAGTGTGAGCCTAGATTAACCCATTCTACTAACAATACATCCAGACCTGATCTATAGATTAGTCAATGTTCTTTATACTATCGAGCGAAGGTAAAGAATAGGAATGCTTACATTTGTGCACAATACCATAAATTTATATTCTCCACGAATATTATATTATTTAAAAAGTCTTGGATTAATTGAAAGGAAGAAAGTTGTTTGCTTATTATTATTTACATCACTCATTATTTTATTATTGCTTTAATTTCGCATTTAGTAAATTAAATATTAAATTTATAACTTTAAAAGAAATACATAAAAATAAAATTAAAATATTTAAAAATTTATAAACCACCTCGTGGGATCGATAATGGGGTCTTTATTTAAAGCCCTATATTACTTAAAACGATACGTATACTTGCGTAGTAACTCTAGTGTGTAAAATATTTTCCATAAAATTATATTTATATACACTAGCCGCTATTATTATTTCGGTCAAAGTATTGGCTATAACATATTTTTGAAAGCATAACTTACTTCGTTGTTCGCAGATCGAGGTCAACAATCATCCACATCAAATTGATCAATCAGTTGACCCA